>JAWUZG010000093.1:10000000-12946427 GCA_036785705.1 Acanthornis magna
GCTAGGAATATATTTTACACAAAAACTCCCATCTTCAGTGTCCTCATCTGAACAAAAGAGATGTAAGAAAAGACATGACAAATCCTCCAATTAGCTGTGATGCCCTCTCTCCTCTGCACTTCAAAATGGGAGAAAATTAGAAAGTGAATCAACCTTACACCATGAACTGGGGCTGGTCCTGAGCCAACCTCAAAGCTGAAAACTCACAAGCTAGCGAAATTCCTGCTAAACAAACTCCCAGAAGCAGAGTTTCATCCTCAACCTCAAAGGGGTTGAAGGAATTTGGTACACCCACCTCTCTCACAGCTGGGGAACCCAGAGGGAATGAGCACATCATCTTCTTTCCAGTGTTCCCTGCTGGGAATAGGAACTGGCCACCTGTGGGGCTGTCCTTCCCCAAGGCAGCTCCCCTGCAAAGCTCAGGGTTTTCATTCTCCTGGTGATGAAGGGGATGGAGTTTAGAAGAGGATTTTAAGAGGATTTTCTTCACACCTTTTTGAAGTAAGAAATTACATAAAACTTTAGTTTAAGAGTATATCTCAGGAAGTCTATTTACAAGGGCATGTAGTGACAGGACAAGGGGAAATGGTTTTAGACCGAGAGTCGGTTTAGATGGGATATTGGGAGGAAATTGTTCCCTGTGAGGGTGGGCAGGCCCTGGCACAGGTTACCCAGAGAAGCTGTGGCTGTCCCTGGATCCCTGGAAGCATCCAAGGCCAGGTTGGACAGGGCTGGGAGCAACCTGGGATAGTGGAAGGTGGCACCCATGGGAGAGGGGTTGGAAGGAGATCTTTAAGGTCCCTTCCAACCCAGGCTACTCTATAATTCTATGATTCTTAAAGTGCCAATATGCAGATTGCCTATTTGGTATGTCACGTATAGCATGGGATTTAATTTCCTAAGCTTTTCCACAGAATTCCTTGATAACCTCATGGTGAAATGACAAACACAGGAAACTGTATAAAATTATAAAAGGAGGTTCCATCTCATTTTCTTGCAAACAAGCTGTTGCCTTTGAGCTGTGTTGGTCAGACTGTTGGTTGGTCAGGAGCATGTTGGGGCCTGAAGGATGTGCTGATTTTCCTTTCTCTCACAGAAATTGAAGGCTGTCACAATAACAATGGGGGCTGCAGCCATACCTGCATTGAAGTGGAAGACACCTACCAGTGTGAATGTCCCAGGGGACTTGCTCTGTCAGAAGACAACCACACTTGCCAAGGTAGGTCAACAGAATCTCCCTGGCAGCCTCTGACTCCCAAAAGTATATCTGAAGGAATGTTTCTTCTTGGTTTTGCTGTGTTTTCTTAGCCTGTCCTTTCCAGATGTGCTAATGGAGCTTTGTTATTAATGACAGATAATCCAAAAGTGAGAGCCTGAAGATGTTGCTCTTCTATCCAGGCAGGAGAACAGCCACAGGGCCCAGCTCGGGTGCATCTTGCATCACAGGTGGTTTTGGCAGTGTTCCCTTACAATTAATACTGCTTAACACCTCCCATTATACTGCTCTGCTCCAGCTGTTCATGCCTCTGACAGATTTATGCTCTTAGAGCTGATGTTTTCCATACTTCAATCTTCAAATCTCAGCTAAAGTGGTCCAGTTCCTTCCAAGAACAGGCTTTACAGGAGAGGCATGGTTTATTCCAAGTATGCCATTCCAGTAAGCATTCCTATGCCTTGAAGCAGGGCACTAGCTTTGATGTTAGGTGCTCCTGCTGCCCCTTTGGAAAAGTGCCTGGGATAGCATCTAAAAATTGACTGTTGCTTCTGCTGTGTCAAGGCAAGGGCAGCGTTACCCTTGGAGAACCTTCCATCTGAACTTTCCACAGGGAGTCCTTCATGCTGAGTCACTTGTGCCTATGGCATGCACATGGAATAAACAAGCTCCCTGGTTTTTGCAAAGATTTCTTTTGCAAATGTGCCCGGGCTACCAGCACTCTGGTGTTGCCTGGTGTGCTCAGACAATCTCCTGCAGCCTGATGTGTCACAGAGTGCCCAGACATCAGCTGGAGGGGCAGATCGAGGCTTTATGGTAGCCAAAAGGGCATGTATGCCTCAGGGAGGAAGTTGGAATGGTTCTGCTTGATGGAATTTCTGCTTTTTAAGCTGTTTAGAAATGCAAGGCTCCCAAGGGTGAGCACTGCACACTTGGGATCCAGCAGTGCTAGTGGGGAGGAAGAGGTGGGGATTTCCAAGAGCTGTGATTACACTCACTGACTGAAGGTTTGATTGATGGATACAGGCCAGAACAGAGTGATGTTTTCCAGTGCTGGATCCCTGAGGCAACCCCAGCAGGGTTGAAAGTCTTGCATTTCCCAGCCAGGGTTTCTGCTGCGTGTGAGGCTGCTAATGAGAGCAGCAGCACGGCTGGGAGCCAGGCTGGGGCTCAGGCTGCAGCATCTCATAAAGTGGAACTGCCTGTTCTTTTGCATGCATGAATTTATGTCCCTGCACTGTGGTTTGCAATTCTGAGCAGATATGGAGCTGTACCACACAATTTTTTATGACACCTAATCAGGTTTATATTGGTTCAATTAACACTGCAGGACAGGCACAGTTGCCTGAAGCAATTGGGTCTGCAGCCTCTCTACCCTCCTCTGCACTATCTCTACATTCAGAACAAACATTAATAGCTTTTCACAGAAATCACAGTCTACAGGCTACAATTTTTCCACAAAGATACCAGCCAGCAAAATACTTGGAATTTTGCAGCCCATCCCAGTACCCCACCTCTTCCTGAAGAGTAGGGATGAAATGTCCTTCTCCCCCATCCCCTGCCCAAACTTTTTGTGCAGGTGAGCAGGGTTTATGTTTGTAGCAGTGGGTCAGGGCTCCCCAGCACCAGAGAGCCTGTTCTGCTGAGCAGTCTGTGCAGGAAGATAACCTCTGCTCCAAGCAGCAGCACTTTGAAAGGCCAAGGAGGGAGCCAGAAGCTGGAATATGGTGCCAGTACCAGCAGCAGACAGAGAATTGAGCGTTGGACTCACCACAGAAGCTGCCTCCAAGGGTCTGGTACTCTCAGGCATTGGTGCAAAGCAGAGTTTAAAATGGAAATGAGGAGGCTTTCCCAGGGCTCCCAGGTGCTCTGCAGAGTATGAGGGTGAAGAACTAAAATGTTTGACTGGCAGAGACTGGGTGTTTTCCGAAATAGCCGTGAGTTGGATTGAGTCAGCAGGTTTCCTTCACTTGTTTCTGTGTCCAGGTGGTGGAGGGCACATAGACCGCTCCTGCAGCTCCAGAGCACAGGGAGAAATGGAGTGTTTTCTTTCTCCCACTTTATGCCAGTCAAAGACATAGAAACAGAGAGATCCTGAACCAAATCAGAGAATTGCAGTTGGGATTCAAATCTCTTGCCCTCAATTTCACCTTTATGAAAGCAGTACATTTTCTTAGTTATCAAGAAGTCACTAGAACAGTGAGTCTTTAAATCCAGATGGAGCCAATCAGTTCTCCAAAGGATGTTCCTCTCTGTCTGCATTATGCTGTGTTCTCAAAGTCCCTTTGTCTGCTCCTGAGCAGTGCCATTTGACATGCTCAGTTATTCCCACTTGCCTTCTGCTGCCAGTGGAGGGAAAGTTAAGGTAATTTTTAGTTTTGAAGCTTGTGTTCCAACCCAGCAATGTCATTATGGGAACATATTGCTTTGGGCACTCTGCATACATTTTAGCATATCACTTTGAAATTACCAACTTTTAATAAAAAAATCCTCCCTGAAGATACTGAGGCTGTTGCAAATACCTTAGCTGGGACAGGGAAATTTTTTTAAGGGGAGTAAAAGGCCTGTCTTAGCAGTGTGCCTTATATCAAATATCCAGAATTCTAAATGATATAATTAATTATTGAAATTAAGGGAAGGCAAGTCATAGGAATGTCAAAGACTGAGACTGCAAAATATTGGGAAGCTAGTATATTTGCAAAAAAGTTTTGTCATGGGATTTTAAAATACAATAAATGCAAATCCTGCAAAGGATTTGTTTTTCTGGCTGAAACCAGAATATATGCCACCAGTATGTTTGTCCTGTCTCTAACTGAATAGATATGTATAGTCTCAAGGAATATATATACAGCAATTACTTTTTTATTGAAGATTATTCTCTCTTCTTTCCTTTTTATTTTGTCCAAGCTCTGTTTTCTCCTGCTTCTTATGTAATGAAATTTTAATTTTAAAAAATTCACACAGAGGCCTGTATTAAAATTTAAAGGTTGGAAGGAGGTGGAATGAGTGAGCTAATTGGGTTTGTTTGTCAGAGCTGGTTTTATTGCTTATAAAAATATTGTTATGGTATTTTGAGGTGCTTCCACTTTAGCTCAGTATCTATATGGAATTACTCTGCCTTGTTTCAATGTGTTCTGGGTTTGATGTAAAATCTGATTAAGGCTCTTAAAAAATGGCTTTGCCTGGGGTGTTGTGAATTTGATATCCATATCTGGCAAAGGCTCTTCCCAGGACATAGCAAAAGATATCCATCAAATCTCTGCTGAGTATTAAGTAAAGGTGGAAAGCACAGCTAAGTTTCTGCTGCAAGTGCACTGATTGTCTTCATTGTTCTCTGAGGCACTGCTGTGGCTGGAGAATTTGGGGCAATGGCAGCTCTGGGTTGTGTTGTGTAGGTAGGAATGCAAGATAGGGGGTTGCGTTACTGTGGTAAGATCACGGTCAAAAATGCTGTGTATGATTCCCCTTTTTTTCCCCCAATAATAATTAATATAGCCCTTCCCCAGCTCACTGGTAGGTTTGTAGTGCAGACTGTTATTCTGGGGACTTCTCTTACAGTTCCAGTGCTGTGCAAGTCCAGCTCTATTGAGGTGAACATCCCAAAGGACCTGGTTGGAGGCCTGGACCTCTCCCTCATCAACACTTCGTGCAAAGGCGTCTCCAATGGCACTCATGTCAACATCCATTTCTCCCTGAAGTCCTGTGGTACTGTTGTGGATGTATGTACGCCCATTGTCCAGTCTGTAGGATTTGGGGATTTGGCTGTGGTTTATTTGGGCAATAGAGTTGTTTTAGCTGTATCCTTAGAGCCATTTCCTGTTGCCATGCAGCTGCCCTCAGAGGAGACCTGTGCTGGCATCCCAAAGTCAGAGAGCTTGTTCCATCCCCCCTCCAGTGGTGTGTGTCTGACAGCAAGGGTGCTGCTTTCTGCTCATCTCCTGCTTCACAGGGGTAGAAGGCACAAGTGCCCTTACCCTTCACCCTCCACCCTCCTGCTGAGACAGATTCTGCTCTCCTGATAATGTCCTAAGGGTTAAACTGACACCTGCTCAGGACCCAGAGAGCTCATCTTAGCAGAGGAGTAGCAGAAGTGCAGTGCATTGCAGCTGGCATCAAACTGAGGTCCTTAGTTGGTCGGTGAGGGTGAGCATCATTCTGGTTGTGGGTGTACAAGCTGGGCCTTCAGTGGCTACTCTGTGTCTGAGTGTCAGCCCTTTCTCAATGATCTCCCCTTTCTTTGCTGCAGGTAATAAATGATAAAATCATTGCCACCAACCTGGTGACTGGCTTGCCCAAGCAGACCCCAGGGAGCAATGGGGACATCATTGTCCGCACCAGCAAGCTGTTGATCCCGGTGACCTGCGAGTTTCCGCGCCGCTACACCATCTCCGAGGGTTACGTGCCCAACCTCAAGAACTCTCCCTTGGAAATCATGAGCCGCAACCAAGGCATCTTCCCCTTCACCCTGGAGATCTTCAAAGACAAAGACTTTGATGAGCCCTACAGGGGTGCTCTTCCAACTCTCAAGCTTCGGGACTCTCTGTACTTTGGGATTGAACCCTTGGTGCATGTCAGTGGACTGGAGACACTGGTGGAGAGCTGCTTTGCCACTCCCACCTCAAAAATCGACGAGATCCTGAAGTACTACCTGATTCAAGATGGGTGAGTTCCCTGTTCCCTTTCTTGCTGGCAATTTAATGGGAATTGGCGGTGGGGCTGAGTTTGTCTGTATGATGCAGGAAACACTGTCCCTTCTCCACAGCAGCCTGTCTGCTGCTCCTGTAGCAATCGCCAGCAGCCATTAAGCTGAAACCACCTGTCCCATCAAAAGTAATTGGGAGAAACAGTGGGAGGCAGTGAAAGAGATTCCTCTGAGTGCAGCCTTTACAGGACATATTTCCTTGTCACTAGCCTTGTGGATAATTGAGTTGGCTCCTTTAGAAGTATTCTCTTTCCTGATATCCTCTCTGTGCCAGCCACAGAGTGCCAAGCCACTGTGCAGAACCCCCATAGCCGTGTGCTGCTGCCAGTCAGCTGCCACAGCAACTGGAGCAAGTTTCTTAATTTTCTCATAACAGCCTTATTACAGCATGAGCCAGAAGAGTTCATTGCTAGTCCTGGTAGGAGCTCCAGGAGAATCCTTTGCTTTGCTCTCCCTGATGCCAGTCTGTGCAGTAAGCTTAGGGTCTTTCAATTTGGTGGTAATATTTTGATGTGTTTGGGGTTAGTGATCTTTCCAGGAGAGGCTAAAAATAATTCTGTTCAGACCACTGTAGTGATTTTTGCATCAGAGGTTTGGGGAGCCTTGCTGTGGGCACAACTGTGGCTCCTAAGATGATCCCTTGTTTTCAGACGCTTCTTTGCTAAGATGACTGTGCCGTGCTACAGCATTGCTGTGGAGTGTTTGCATCCAACGGCTTAACCAGACAGCTCTGAGGAAATGTCACAGTTGTGAAGCAGTCTGCTGTCCTCTAGGGAGGGAAATCCAGCCAATGGAATATCTAAGACCATACCCAAGAGTTGTAGCCTGATAATCAAGGGACTGTGCTTGTGTAAGTCCTGTATGTTGCCTGCCAGACCGTTTAATGATGACAATTATGTCCTCAGCTGCCAGACTAAATCATCCACTGTTGCAGCTGCTGATGACAAGTCCTGTGTGGTTGTCTTGTGGCAAAAGGGTCCTGCCATGTGAAGTACCCAGAAATACTGTTTTCATTTCCTTCTGACATAGGATTCAGCATCAGCCCACTCTCCATCCTAGGCTGCAATCCTTCTGTGCCCAATATTTCTGAGCTTTATGAGCAGAACTGTAATGGAAAAATTGATTTTATCAACTCCCTGGCTTGGCTGTTCTTGTGGACCCTTCACAGAGTCAAGGCTCCAAACATTCATTCATTTGTCCCCGTGAGTGAAAATGATGGGATTCAAAACAGCAGCCAACACCTGAGCTGGATAGGGAAGGGAGAGGGTAGGAAATGTCATCTCTTGAATTCACCCCAGCACAGGCTGGAGGATTTATGGCACTAGCAGTCCCTTGGTACCTGCAGAGGGCATTAAAACTTCACTGACGGGAAAAGTGGGCTGGAGCCTCGTCCAGCTGCTCCACTCTGCAGCCATCACTGCAGCCCCCAGTGTTCCCAGCGATTCTAAATTAAATTAGCTGAATGCACTGCTACTTGTCCTTGCTCCAAACACTTCTGTAATAACCCAGTTTCCTTCTAGCAATCCAGCCCCAAAAGCCCATGGCAATAAAGATGGGATTTTTAAATCAGTTTATGTAGGATCAGACCTGCAGGAGTTAACTGCAGCTTCCAAAGGGAAACACTGTTTAAATTTGAGGGGGAATACCTTGGACTGACCAGTGGGAAAATTCCCTCTACTGCTCTCTTCTCTGTTAATTCCCTGCCTTCTGAAAACAAAATGAAACAAAGGCATTGACCGATGGCACAGCTGATAAATGTTGAAGCTCTCTGGGGCACCTGGAGCAAGGTCATGTCACTGATGAGGTCAGGAGCTGTGATTCAGCAGAGCACGAGGTGGTTAAGGTAGTTCCATTGCAAAGCTCATCTTGTTACGCCTCAGGCTGCCCAATTTGTTAGGCTGAGGTGGATATTTTATTGTTCAAGCCTTCCTTTTTACCTTGCAGCCCCAAATAAGAGGGTCAGAGCGTAGCTCCCATGGCACTGCCACTCTGTTCCCCAAGCCTAAGCACATTATGCACAGGGATAGGGTTATTTTCCCCATATCTTGACCAGGTTCACCCCTTTTCCTTCCATACCCGTCTCTTCTCACCTCTCCAAGGGTGGCAAGCAGGGTCTCTAGGGGTTTCCTAGGAGAGTGGGACATGGTCTGGCCCCACAAATGCAAAAGGGCTTGTCCTTGTGACTCACAAGTTTTCTGAGCTGGTTTTGTCTATGTATCCCTGATTCCTTCATGTTGTTCTTCCATTTCCCCTCTCCCTAGCCCCAGTCCAGTAGGTTTCCTTCCACCGGTGTGGAGAACCTCTGGAGAACCTGGGATTTAGGAGTCAGTTTGAGCCAGTGTCCAATAATCATCACAGTTTATATGCTCCCCAATGAGAACACACCTATGAGTTGACTTCACGGCACTAAAGCTTGGCCAGTCACCTATGAAAAGTCTTTCACTCTCATTCCTTACAATCAGATGCCTACTTTAAAAAGGAATTTTAACAACATAGAGATCCAAAACATTCCAATGAAGACAGAGCTGCTCTTCTACAGCTGAATGTGTCAAACATCAGCATTGCTGACAATGCCATGCACATTTCTCGTGTCAAGATGGGAGCTGAATGTTGCTGCAAGAACAGGACTTTGAGCTATCACACCAGGACCTCTTGTCTCTTCCATCTCTGCTTTGAAGTTTTTTTTTTAATATCTTTCAAAGTCCACATTTTTGCAATTAACTTGTTAGAAAGGATGAGCTGCATTGCAATGCAATTTCACAGCAGCATCAGAACCTCTCAAGATGTCCAAGGCTTTGCAATAATCAGCAGTAATTATTGAGCCACCATAACTTTTTGTCAGTCAAACTCTAAATAGGCTGTAATAGTTTATAAATACATTGCACCTCGAATGTAACTTGTTATAAAAGCAGCTTATTTTCTTGCTGTTCTGTGACCTCTTATATGATCATGTACTGCTAGTGATGGAAAAACTGAATTATAAATTTCTGGTGTAGTGAATTTGAACTGTTTGACCAAGACCAGCAGGAAGAAAAATGTAAATGATATAAAGCAAAGTAAATCTGGATTTTTGTTGTTTTCATCATCTGTCCTATTTTAGTAATGTGAGTACAGGCTGCTTCATTTTAAGCATAATTTATGTGCATATATATGTGTATACAGTAATGCATACCACATTCTATAGTGTATAACACTGCAGACTGTTGCGCAGGAAGGTGAAATGAGGACAAACTTGCCTGCAGCTCGCTGGCAGTCCCTCTCTGAGGGGACTGGGCCACGTCCTGCAAGCCCTCTGCTGCTGAGCTGTTCCTTGTCTGGAGATGCTATTAGCATTGCTGTTGTTTTTCCCCATCATTCCCCAATTTTCTCCTGTGGCCAAGCAGGAAGTAGCAGAGATGGTAGCTGAGCCTGAGAGCCAATCCCTCCTTTTCTTTCTCTGCTTAAGTAGGCTGGAATGTCTTTCCTCTTTCTTTTTCCATTTCTGGGAAACCCATTAAAGCCTATCCCTCTGCTCCCCTCAGCTGCATTTCTGATGACTCCGTGAAGCAGTACACGTCAAAGGACCATCTTGCCAAGCATTTCCAGGTCCCTGTGTTCAAGTTTGTGGGCAAAGACAACAAGGTAAGCTCAAAACTCAACTCTTTGATATTTCATCAGCTCTGATGGGACTGAGGAGCCTCAGCACCAAGTTGGCAAAGGGTATGGAATGGCTGGCCCAAGCTGCTGTGCCTGTTCCAGCAGTTGGATCTTTTAGGAGCCTGACACAGGTATTTCAGGAGAGATTGATAAAAACAACTGAAATTAAAATATGAAGGACAGTTTTGGAACATCAATGCCACAGCAGGCTAAAATCATTGTTGCTTCCAGGGTGGTCTTGGTGGACCTATGTATGCTGAGTGAGAGAAGTGTTCTCAGTCACCAGGCACATTTCACAGTGTCCTGTTTTTAAAACAGCACAGTTTTTAGTTTGGGATCTCTTCAACCGCGTGTCTTCTCCAGCTCTTGTGAGTACAGAAGCCAGGATTCCAGATAGCAGGCCACCATACTGCTTAATTTAGTGTGAAACCAGGCTGTCTCTCTCAGGCAGCAGCTCTCTAGTGGGAGGACAGTTGAAGGATAATGCCATTTTCCTAATGCAAATAGCTTTCCTTTTCTGTGCTGGAGGAAATTGGATCTTCCAGCCATTGTTACGTTCAGCCAACACTGCCTATTCCAAAAGGTACAAAGCTGCTGCTCCAGCTACTGGAGAGCCTCAGTAGGGTTAAAACAGAGGAGATCTTCTAAAATTCAGAAATTTTCCCTGGCAGTCTGATTGCCACTGCTGCCTCTAACCTGCATCCTCTCATCCTGTGCAATGGATTCTGCTTCAAGCCTCTTCACTGACCAGGTCTTTGTGCCTGCTCCTTGCAGGGGTCTTGCTGGCTTTCTTTGGCATTTACAGGACAGGGAGCAGCAATCCTCTCACCTTTGCTGTTAGAAAAAAGGCAGCTGTCTCCTTGCTCTCTGCATTCTCCTTCTTCCCTCAACTTAGCCCCTCATCACCCTGCATTTTCCTCCTTTTTCCCCTCGGTTTCCTGGCCTTGTTTTCCCAGCTCACTTCAAATTCTCTTGCGTATCTCCATCGGTCCTTGCGAGGCTTCACGCATTCTTGACGTGCAGCTCCTGCCAGTCCATGTGAGCTCTTCCAAGCTGATTCCTGGCATTTTCATCCCTTCCTCTGGAGGATCATTTCATGCCTTCCTATTCCCTGTCTCTCCACTCTTGGCTACCAGACAGACACAGTGCTCTGAGGTCTCAGCCAGGCACTCTGGAGAGGGCACATAAGGAAACAGACGGAGTGGCCAGTTTGGCTGTGGATGGCGATGCTGGGCATGTCCCTGTGCCATGGGGATGGTGTGGCTTGTTCTCTGGCAGCAGTGGTTCCCAGAGCTGTGCACTGACCCTCCCGCTGTGTCCCCACACCAGGAGGTGTTCCTGCACTGCCGCATCCTCGTGTGTGGGGCGCTGGATGAGACCTCGCGCTGTGCCCAGGGCTGCCGGAGACGCGTGCGCAGGTCGGCGGAGCAAGAGGAGGATGAGGAAGAATCTGTTCACGTGGCGAATCACATCCTGACAGGAGGCCCCATCAGAATCGACTTTGATGACTGACACCTACCCTCTGGAACATCATCCTTGGCCTTCCTTATCAATGCCTTCTGTTGTTGTTTGAGAAACAAAGAGGTATTTGGTAAAGCCCTGTGAGAACCTCAGGACTCATTTCCCTAACCATGCGGTGATTATCTGTGAAGTGTTTTGGGCAGCCCTCTGAGCGTTACCCAGACTGCAGAATGGTTTGGTTTTATCTGCAATGCTCCCCAGCAACCCTTCAGCTGAAGGGACCCTGTTTCTTTGCAGGCCTGAAGTGTTACCCAACTTTGTCTTTCCTTGCATCTACCTACAGGCCCCAGGACTGTTTGTCCTTGACTAAACAAATGTTATCCCAGCCCTTCTTGCATCAGACAGTGCAAATAGTATTGTAGCTGAGTGTGTTTGCTGTGAATGATGCTGAAGCTTTCGGATGACCGTTAATAAAAACACGTATAAAATATATCTCATCATGTGTAAGTTCCTTGGAGCAATGCACATTACAGGCAGCTAAAGCTCAGATCTATCACAGGCACATTTAAATGTTACTTTAAATAGCAAAAGGTATTTAAAAATATTTGATTTTTTTAGTGGCTTTTGATAATTGCATGCAGTTTAATAGTGTTTCCTCCTGTATTTAGTGTATCATTATTTGTCTCCGTCTTCTCCCACCACCAAAAATGCCTTTCCTAAGTGCTATAGCACCTTAATTGTAAGAGAAACACCATTAAACATCTATAAACACCCCCCTCCCAGCATGCTGCAGCCAAGTGTTTGTTGGGAAGTTGCAATGCATTGCCCTGGTTAGAGAGGCCGTGGTTTCAAAAAAGGATTAGAGGAATGCACGTTAATTATTTATAGCAATCGTTTGTCACGTGGGCAGTTCTCGGGACAGGGCTGTCCCCAGTGAGCCTGGTGACAGGAGATAGGGCAGCATTGTCTGAGTGGCCATGGCAGGGGACACAATTACTGGTGATGGTGGTGGCATCGTCGTTGTCAGGAATCTCTTTGGGCTGTCAAGCTCCTTCTGAAGAAAATATAATGGATATGATCAGCTCAGGCTCCTCTGGGCTTCACTGAGCTGTGTGGTAAAGGATTAGGGATGTGGGGTGAAAGGAAGGAGGCCCAGCCAGCAGTGAAGGACAGCGTAGTTGAGGAAGGGCTGGAGGATGAGGGGAAAGATCTGTCTCCACCGGTGGCCGTGGCTCTGCAGTGTGTTCCCAAGGTTTTCCACAAGAAGCTTCTCACTGTGCAGCTCTGTCCTGCATGTCTGGAGGTCTGCTGGAAGCCCCCAGTCTTCATCAGAACTCGTGTTCTGCTCTGCTTGGAGCAGCCAGATTGCTGCAAAAGCCAAGATTTGCTGCTGCTCTCAAATGGAAGGGGAATCTGTTTGAAGGGACCATTTAGAAGGGAGTCACAAATCACCTCAAACATTTCAACTTCTCAGATTTATTTGTTCTCACAAATGAGATTCCAGTGAGGAATGGATATTTAATGGACTGAGAGTTCAATAATTTTCCTAAAGGGCTTCGTGGCTGCTTTTCCAATCTGGGAATATGCGTGTGCATTAGAATAAATGAAAATGTTTCTTTGATGATAAGTAGGTATAAATGGAAAGACACTTTCCATGTGTTATCTAACCAGATGTGAAAGAAAAAGAAAGGAAAAAGGCTTCTCCTAGGATTGCTGTTCTGCTGATTCACATCTGCATTAGGACCACACAGGCAGTTTCCCATTGTCGCTTCTTTGTTCAGGCAGCCTCCGCTAAATATATTTGTTTTGATAAAACAAGAGCTGGGAAATGAAATTAATTATGTGGTGCCTTCTGGAGAATCAACTGGTGTTGTTTGTTCATGTGGAAGGGATGCGGGGGGGCGTGATGGAGGGGAGACGTTCCTTTCCTGGCTTATTTCGGTTATTGTGCACATTGTTGGGTTCTTCCTGACAAATTCACGTGAAGCAGCTTTTCCACTCTGCAGCTGAAAACAGTCCTACCATTGCACAAAGTCAAGAGGCAGCCATGGGGTGACCACAGTGTCTTCTTCCTGTCCAGAGCAGGGTGGAAGTGAAGATGACCCAAGGTTTGTGCAGCACCCTGAGGAGTCCTGTGGCCAGACACCACTGGATAGCAGGAGTGGCACAGAGGGGAAGCAGTTTTTAGTTCGGATGCAGTTTTACTGGAGTTCATGAGCTGGTTTGTTCCCACACAGGATTATCTGGTGGTTTGCTGGAGTAATTGCTACCACTTGATGGTTCAAATATTTCCTTGTAGAGATACTGGTGGGGTTTTTCAGATGACCACAGTGAAAAATGCACTTATTCAATAGCTGGCCTGCGTGCAGCAGTCTCTGTAGGGTTTTGGGATGAATGGTGGTCTGAAAGCATGGACAAATTATGACTTATGTTAGCAACATCTCCAGCACATCACTGGGTAGAAAGACTTTTTTCGGACCCCTTTGATTTCTCCAGAGTATGTCATCACCTGCCAGCAGTTGCTTGGCTTTAATCTGATATCACTCAAACTATAAAATAATTTAAGATACTTGCGATCCAGCTGGCTATTGAGCGCAGACAACATAGCTATTTTAATTTCTTTCTTGTCATTTAATCATAAGAATATGTACACATTTAAACTGGCAACAGGCACCATTTCACCAACAAAATACAAAGTTTGGGAAGTGTCTGGAATGAGGATTGTTCCCTTCCCATCCCTAGGCAAAAGTATGTGTTTCTTAGATGGATGATGAGGTTGTCTGTCCAGCCTCGTGCTCTGACAGAGCGATGTGCCTTGGCAATGCAGTATTCCCCATCCAGTGGCATGAGCCCTGCCAGGAAAGGTTGTCATTACATCTGATCAGTGTTGAAGTCCTCTGTAATGGAAAACATCCCAGTGCACTCCACACAGTCACTTCCATTTTCCTGGTCTGGATACCAGTGGGCTCTCGTTGTTCCAGCCTTTTTGGGGGCAGCAGAATGTCTCATTGCTGTTTGCTGTAAGGCAAAGTTGACTGGCAGGAACAGGAATATGGGGCTTAAATAATGTATAGCTCTGTGCATGCATTTAAACTCACTTAAACTGGAAGAAAAGCAACCAAGACAGACTCTTTCCACTGCTGTTAAATCACCCTTTTGCAGCCTTAACTTCTCCGTGGCAGATGGAAGAACATAACCATAAATATGTTTGCAGGAGCCGCTGAAATATTTACGTGGCACTGCACACGCACACCCAGCAGCAACTTCCTTCCAACAAGAAGCCCAGCTGAAAGCTGCCTGCCAATGTGCTATGGAGATGAAATGCCATGTACCACTTTAAATTCTGGTTTTGCATGCAACAAAAGCTCCCCATAACAGATGGGAGTATTAACCACATTTTAGAAGGAATGGTGTCTGAGGCTGCTGATAGCAGCCCCACAGAGGTAGCACGTAAGTCCTGTCACCTGACAGATAAGCCTTCAGAATTTGGAATATCTCATCCAAGGCCACTGTGAGCCTCCTGTTTCCCTCGTGCAAGAGATGGAGGTGGATACGCAGCCATTTTGTGTAAAAAGGGATCCTAAGGGAAAAGCTTTGTTAAATGGTATAGGAAAAAAGTAATTGAATAGATGTGGATGACAAAGAAAAGCAGCTTCCTCTCCTGAAACTGAGAGAGAGGCTGTGATTTCACATCTGATAAGTGGTGGGCTTTGGTCCCAGATATTACTTGTGTACCACAAACACCTAAAGCCCTTCTCATGCTAACCAAATCTCCAGATGTTTTAAAACATTTTAGGATCCACCAAGTAGTTAAATATGCAGGGTTGTCAGGGTGTGTAATGACAGGATGGAAAATGTCAGGGATGGGTGTGAGCAATGTACTGAAAGCAAATTACCCCTCTTCAGTCTGTCACCAGTGCTGCAAAAATGTAAATAGCATATCCACGGACTGGGAATTTCACAGGGCTTGCAGAAACCTAATGCCTTGCACTGCAAATTAGAGAGTTAGAGGGTGGGGGGAGGTAATAGCGTGTATTTACAGTAAAGCCCCTTGTTTATAACCAGCACTGCATCCTGCCTTCCTCTCCTGATCGGTCCACAGAGAGAACTGGCATCAGATCCTTGCGGCTGGTGGACTTGGAAAGGGGCAGTGGGCCTGTTGAGCTGCACCTGTGGTGGACAGCAGCCCTGGCTGCCCTGTGTTCACAGGCTGTCTCTGCTCTGCCCAGAGGCTGTGCTGGATGTGTGGCTTGGCCCAGGTCCCCCATCCCTGCTTGGCCCGAGGGCTGACAGGAGTCACTGTGCTGGAGAGGGGACACTGGCAGCGGCTCACGGAGACCAGGAGGCTGCTCTTCCTCACAGTTCATCCCGCTCCTCCTCACTGCAAATGCAGGCGCTCCTCTGGCTGTTCATGAAGGGCCGGCAGCCCAGGGTCCAGACGGCGTTGAACACCGTGTCTGCCATGGATTCACAGGCTGTGGAGAAGGAGAGGATGAGGCAGGTGAGGACAGGCACTCTGGGATGGCTGGGGGCTGGGTGGGAGCACCCCATCCTCAGCCCTGCACTGAGCTCTGTGGGGTTTGCAACTGGCGTGGGCTGTAGTCTTTTCTCTCTGGGAACTGCATTTTTATAAATTCTGAGGTTCCCTTCTCTTTTCTCCCCAGGGTGGCACTAATTTCTCTCCCCCCCCAATCCCTCCTTTCTTGCCTCTTTCAGGCCTTACTGGTTGATGGATCATCTGGGGCTCTGCAAACAGCACTGTTTACCAAGCAGATTTCCCCAGAGACCTCCACATTACTCCTTCTCCTCTCAGTTTTGCCTATAGCCACTATTAACCAACTTTTCTGTGCTTTTTTTGGGAGTTATGATGCCAGCTGCCAGCCAGCATGAAAAATCCTACAGCAGCTGGAACAGCTGACTGCCTGACTACTAGCCTCTCCTCATCCCAAAAACAACCCTGAAACTGCTTGTCAGTAAACAAATAGGTTAATATTAGGTCTTTATGGTTTATTTATTGGCACTAAGACTGATTGCTGTATAAGTAATGAAGTTGGGAAGGCCTTGCCTTGGGACTGTTTACTCCTATCTCAGCCTCTCCAAGCACCTCAGAGCTCCTGTTCCTTTAGGAGGTTGCTCAGTTGGCAGGCCTTGGAGAGGCTGTGGTGAATCAGTGGGAAAACCAAAGCTTTGGATGTCAGATAAGAGCTGGAGATGGCTGTGGAGGAGGACTGTGACAGGAGCTGCTCAGAGCGGCCCTGGGGTCGAGGCACTGTAGAGCAAATGCGAGGGAAGGGGAGAATGGCTCAGAGGTTCCTTGGTGTTCCCTGTGCCTCCTGCAGCTGCCAGGGCAGAGATGCTGCAGGAATGTACTCCGACCTGGCAGAGGTGGCTTGGCTGATCCCAGGAGGGTGGGCTCTGCTCCACCTTAACTCCCTAGCATCTAGGTTTGCCTTGCTGCTGCAGGCAGAAAGCAAAATGGAGCAATATGAAAAAGTGGCAGGGGAAAATCTGAAGAGATAGGAAGAAGTTGGCTGTATGAGGACCTGTGATAAGGGTGACCATGAAAGATTGGCTCTGCTTGACCTGTAGCACTTAATGTCTCAGTCCACATCTTTGTTTTCTCTTGCTGGCCTGGGCACTCTGTCCAAACATTTATCTGTGACAGTGTAGGAAGCCATCTGCACTAGTACTGGTGTCATGCAGACTTCCAGTGTGTCCTAATCAGGTTGCACCTTTGGAAAATAAATGCATATTTAAGGATACCTTAGAGCAGGGCAGCAGCAAATGTTATCGAATGAGCTTTTACCAAAAAGCTCTTCTCAGACTTGCAGGGTTAGGCTTTTAAAATTAAGCAAAACCAGGGTGACACTTGAGTTGCTGGCACATCACTAGAGCTTTGTTAGCACTTCTGAGCCATCCAGAACTGCCTGCAGTGGCTCAGCCACCACCCAGCCTGATGTGTCCCTGCTGCCATTGTCATCTCTTATTTGTGACCAGATCCCCGAGGGTCCTGTCCTTGGCTCTCCCAGTTTGTTGGCCCTTGGCCATGTACTGGTTTCAGTGTGTGGCTTACTGGCCCTAGAAGGCTTTTTGGTACCCTGTGAAGGTGTTTGAACTGTCTAGGAGTGCATCCAAATTTTGAAGGAATTGCTTCCAGGGTTGTTTGGGTTTTTCTCCCACATTGTAATGTTTTCTAAATGCAAATAACTATAGGTCTCCAGACTTGGGACGGAAGTGTGTGGCAGACGGGGCAGATCTCTGTGTTCTCACCCGTCCATGACCCATCTGTGATAAGTGCAGAGCAGATGTGCTGCTCCCTACTGCAGAGTTTTGCTTCTTTTTGGCAAGGAAAGGGCTCCATGCACAGGGAATGGGAGGTGAGAAGCCTACCTTGCACCTTGGAGACGAAGCCCAGGCTGCGTTTGAGGTCGGAGCAGATGGAGTGGAGGCACCAGCGGAACTTGGCGTCGCAGCGGTATTTGTTGGCCCCACAGGTGTCATAACAAATATCCAGCTGATTGCAGCACTTGGTCATGGCAGGGATGCCCAAATCTAGCTGGGGAAAGAGAAAAGAAGTGTCCCTTGGCTGCATCCTGGCCTCAGACTCACAGCTGTAACAGCGGGAGGTGCTGCTGCAGAGCCCAGCTGGCTCCTGTTCCAGAAGCTATTCCCGATAGCTGGGGCAGCAGGAGGGAGCAAGAAGGATGAGGGAGCAGCACAGTGTGTCAGTGGTGCAGGGTCAGTGCAGGGTATATCATATTCCCTTCTTCTCTCTGTGTTCCAGGGAATTAATGTCTGGTAGAGAGGTGGGAAACAGCCCCTCTGTGACCTTTTTCTAGTTTTCATTTGTCAGAGCTCACCAGAGAGCTCCATGTCCTTGCCAGCAGTGGTAAAGGCCCCTTTTCTCTTTCTTCTTTTTCCCACAGCCTGACAAGATCCTGCTTTTTGGCCTAATACATGTGCCATAAGAACTTTTAATGTCTTATCTTATGCAGAGATGCACTTGTGAGGCCAAGGACAAACACAGTGTGGTCAGGGAAGGTCTGCTCTCTTGGAGTAACCAATAAGCTTAGCTAATAACCCTGAGGGTGATGGGGCAGAAGGCCTGTCTCCTGGAGAGACTGGACTTGTTAGCTTGTTATAAGTTATTCTTTTTCACCTTCCTCATGTAAAATTTAGGAGATTAATTGTTTCTTTGTTGTGCTCATGATTGCCTGGGTACAGAGGAGTCACCACAGAAATGTCCGGAAGGTTTGCAATGAAACAGAGTTTCAGGAATTAAACCTAACATGAAAAATGGGCTGCAAAGAGAGGGATTGTCAGAGCAGGAATCTGCCTAATTGCTGCAGATTCCACGGGCAGCAGTAATGCACGAGCTAAATAGGAATCTCGTCTCTGGGAGCCTCCTGGGAGTGCTTTTCCTGGTGATTCCAATATTATTTCATTATTTATCTTTAAGATAACAAGCGGGTGCAGTATTAAAGCCCATGGGTTTAATTCAGTGCTTGGTAGAGGCAAAAAGTGTGGGAGGGGGTGAAGGGGCAGGTGTGGAAGATGCACTCAGGTGTTGCTGTGGGCACATAGGTTATTGTCACCAAGCTGCCCAGCATAGCACAGCTCAGCCTTTTCCCTCCCCAGAATTCTTAGCTGGTTATGTGATGAGAGAGCTGCATCCTTTGGGAACGGTGGGTGGGACAGTACATACACTTTCGGGTACCTTGAGCCCCAGAAAACTGGAGCTACAGCCGTTGGGTTCTTGTGGTTTGTAGTGAGGCCGTGGCATGGGAGCCTTCCCTGGGAAAGAAAGGACAGGACAAATGTTAGGAAAGCTGATCTTCCCAAGACTAAGTCCAAAAAGCAAGAAGTGACAGGAATTAAATTTGGTCTGCATCCCCAAACACTCCTATTTACAGTACTAGCTTAGCAAGGGGGTTTATTTCCATCCTCAGTTCATTCTTGGACTGTTGGTGTGCTGTGGATCTCCTCCAAATTGTGCCAGACCTTGCATGTCTGATCTTGCTCTGAGCAGGTCTTCTTGGTCCATTTTCTGCCCGTGGTGATGCACTGCCACATTTTGCAAAGCCATTTCTATTCCTTTAATCTCTGCACCTTCCTCAGTCTGCTTCTTAATATGCATAAAGGAGCAAGAACTCTCTCTGTGAATAATTATTTACCCAGTGTAGGAAGAGTCCAGCAAACAGCCAGCTCTAACATTACCTTCAGCAGCATTTTAATCTCATTTTTGTAGGGCAGCCTATTCAGTGGCTGATCACCCTCTGGGGGAAGAACCTTTTCCAGATATCCAACCTAACCCTGCCCTGACAGCTCCAGCCATTCCCTCAGCTCAACCATTCCCTCCCTACTCTGGCAAAACACAAACTGTGTGAGTGCTCCAACAAAATCACATGTGAGCTGAGCCTTCTGAAGTTCATCACATCAAGGGTTAAGTTTCTGCTTCCCTGAGCACTGCTAGAGAATTTATATAGACGTGAAATGGATCTAATTCAGCCCTTCAGGCAGGGTTGGGTTCTTTTAAACTCCATTTCCACTGCTTGCTTCTTGTCAGCACTGAGAATTATTTAAGACGCTTTCCCTATTTTTCTGTTGAGGTACCAAAAATGCCAGTGGTTAATACAACCATAAATCTACCGTGCCCTTGGGAAGGCCTGAGAGCCAAATGCCTCAGAAGGACTTATGCAGGAGTGCTCCCAGCACCTCTCAATTAAACTTTGCTAGAGCTGTTTTGCTTAAATAACAAATTGGCTACAAATAAGTAACAAAGTGGAGTCAGGTCCAGCTGTGAGATGCCAACAGGCAATTTTCCCCTTCGGAAAGAGCCTCGTTGGTTTTTTGGAAGGGTGAGAACTCAGACTCAGAATTCAAATGTTCCTAAACTGATGTAGGAGGCAGAGGAAAGTTCAAAATCCACTGTGAGTATTGCAGGATGGAGGACAATTGTAGTGACTTGTAATGTTGACTGTAAGTTGTGCTCTTGCAGCATATTGCCAGTTAATGGGATAAGCTGGCAAGTCTGAGTAGGAGTGAGACTTTTTGGGGATGGGGAGTTCATAGAATCATAGAATGGCTTGGGTTGGAAGGGACCTTAAATGCAGTTGCAACCTCCATCCGGCCAATGTTAACTGTATTTCTAGAGCTTCCATTAAGCTGAAGTCACAGCTAATATAATGTTTTAGAAAGTTGTCCTGAGGGGGAAAAAACCCTCTCATGAGAATTGTGCTGATCCACAAAACATCAAACTGCCTTCAGGATGAGCCCTTGTAGGAAACCTGCCCTCTCCTCTCTGCAAAACAGAGCTTTAAAATTTGTTAAGTGCCCCTTTGTACTCTTTGTCAGCTAGGTCAAGTCCAAGACGCTACAATTAACCTTTCTCCCACATCTTGTTTTCTAGTTAACAAGGAAACAAAAGCAAAACAGGAATACCAGGTGTTCCTGACTCTCCAGGAACACTCAGTGCTCCTGTTATCATTTATTGCTTGCCCATCCTTACAGACAAGAAGATAGATTTCAGGGCAGTGCCTTGTTGGCACAACCCTGGAACTGAAGTTGAGTTTCCCTGATGCATTTCAATACCTTCAGGCTGTTGTAGCTGTTCCAAGAGGCTGGAAAGCAGCCAGCTGGCTGGAACAGCTGCTGGCAATGCAGGAGGCCTCAGGCACTGCAGTGCTGGGACATTGGTAGGGGGAGGTGAGTGTATTTTGGGTGAATGGATGGTCTCAGGGCTCCTTGCAGTTCTGGGTGGTCCACTGTTGTTTGTGTGCCCCAGGCAGGCAGGCAGGCTTTGAGCAGAGGTGCCTGTACTCACCCCAGCCTTTTAGTGCTCTGTTGGAGAGCCTGGCTTTGAAGGCTCTTTTCCCACAGCCTGGAGGTGCCCTCTCATCTTAAGTCCTTCAGGCCAAATTCTGAGCAAAGTGTTGAAGTCCTGCCTGGCCAGGAGGAAGCTACAAGGGCTTCACTCCCAGCTCAGGCTTTGTTTCCCCTGAGAGGCCCAGTGAGACTTTGTAAGCAGGAGGAGATATTTGCCAGTAAATGCTAGTGTAACCCTAATGTCCTGATTTAAGGGAGTCATCCATCAAGTCGGCTGTTTTCAGACCTCAGTGGCTGCTGAAAAATCAGGAGAGTCTTGCAGCTGGAACAGCCAAGTGCCATGTGCTCAGCTGAAGATGGATGTGGCAATCACAGGTGAGGCGTGACCTTTACTGTGGCAAAATAAGCTATTATTGGTAGGTATCTCTTGGCTGAAATGAAAGTAAGTAGAAGGAATAATTTTTGCTTCATGCCTGGGAAAAAAGCAATCAGGGCCCTGATTCAGCACAAAGATAGTTTGTGTTCATTCTTCTGGGCTTGGATTGGATCTCACTAGTTTGGGATCATCCCGGCATCCTCTCTAATCACAGTTTGCAATGTCTGTGCCAGAGATTAGCAAAGACAAATGGTCCTGGAAGGACCAGCAAGACCCTTGGAGCCACATGGGCAGCATGTGTTCATTTCAATAGTTTCCTCCTTCAACCAGTGATTAATGAGTTGTTCAGCAGATGATGAGAACTGGGCTAATGATGTGCTTGTTTTCCTTTCTAGGTAAAACACTTCTCCAATAAAATGCAGGATGCTCCTGGGCTGTGGGCAGGGATTTGTGCTGCTCTCTGGAGATGCTTTTCACAAGGACAGGCAGGGAGAGCCCTCTGGATGTGTCCAAAAGCAGTAACTTCTGCAGAATTTGGTGAGTCCCGAGGCTCCCTGAAACCAACTCTGAGTATCCGCATTACCTCAGGCACACTGCAGTCCCAGACACGTTTTTCCCACTGCCAGGGTTTTCAGTCTCTACAATAAGAAGGGCAAGTTCTTTTTGCTCTGAATTTGGAGCATGGTGTGGACCTTTCAGAGGTTGTCACACATGGCCTGGGGCTGCCACACCGTGAGCATGGCACAGGCTGCCTGATGGGCTCGTCCTGTGTGCTGGGGCAGTGCTGGGGGGTCTGGGGGCGAGGCCACCTCCTCCAGGCACTGGGGACAGACACAGCCCTCCTGAGCTGCTGCAGAGAGGGTTGAGGGACCCCCAGGCTGATGGACCAGAGCTACTGTGGGGCTGAGGTACCTGGCTCCCTCCCACCCATGGGGCTGAGGTTCCTGGCTTGCTGCTCCCTGTTTGCTCTGGGGAGCAGAGCTGGCAGGAGACGGAGGACACCTATATACCTACTAGGTATCAGGAAAAGGTTTTTCACCCAGAGGGTGGTTGAGCACTGGAAGCACTTCCAGGCTCTCCAGGGAAGTGGTGCCATGGCTGCCAGAGCTCAAGGAGTGTTTGGACAACATTCTCAGGCATGGGGTGTGACTCTTGGGATGTCCTGCACAGGACCAGGAGTTGGACTCAATGATCCTGATGGGTCCCTTCCAGCTCAGCCTGTTCTATGATTCTATGACATTACTTATGAAACAAAACAAAAAACTCATCAAACTTCCAGACTGATTTTAGCCTCCTTATGGCCCCTCTGACCCTGGCAGGCAGCCGAGGTCCCAGCCCTGCAGCATCTGTTTGTCCCAGTGCCCTAGCTGCTGGCCAGGGAAGAGCAGGAGGTCCATGGGATCCATACAGACTTGAAACAGTCAGTGGGATCTCCCAAATGCATGGAGTCTGTCTGTGAAAAACAATGCTCTGGGGAGGAGAGGGGTTGAAATCCCTCTCTGCTCACAAGCGTATTTCCCAGGTGGTCACTAGGGATGTGGGATGAAGCTGGGGGAAAGGGGCTGGCAGCCAGCGGTGGATGGGCAGGCTGAGGTGACAGGACAAGACACTGCTGTGGGGCAGCTGTAGGAGGCTGAGGAGAGGATACAGTCTGTGGGAAAACTCCTGGCTTGTTCCCAAGCAGATTGTTTCCACAGGTACCCTGGTGATGGCCAGTGCTGCCTGTGCCCCTGTCACCCCACAGACTTGCAGCTCTGTGCCCCCTGCCCTGCCCTCCCAGACATGTCACCCCCTCCATCCTGCCCCCAGGACAAACCAAACTCTTCCTTTTTGGTAAATCACTCTAAAGTCCAAAGCAAGCAGGGGCTGCCTCGTTCTGCCTTGAGTACTAAAGGTTCCTCCCAGTGGCATCTGGTTTGCCTCCGTTATCTCTCCTCCTCCAGCCCACGGCTTTGGCCAGCTCACAACTGCTGAATAAGGACACTCTGAAGGTTGCTGCGATTAGGGCTGCTGGCTCAGCCTCCCCTCCCTGTCCTCTCCCAGGCTTCAGACAGCTGGACAGCTTATGTGCCGTTCCTGGAAAACCTGCATCCTCACTGCCTCACAGGGCAGTGCCTTCGAGAGCAGGCTGTTCTTGGGGAAGGGGGAAGATGAGGGTTCAGTGTCTCCACCAGAGAGACAACTGTCTGACACCAGCAGAGAAGTTGTGACTGCCGAACACAGCCGGGGGCAGCTCATGAATAGGAGGAGCCAGTTGTGGCCGCAGGAAAGGAGAGGGAAAGATGGGCCAGGGCAAAGAGGGAAGAGCCAACAGCAGTGAGGTTCACTCACCGTATCGACAACGGTACTGACAGACTCCATTTTTGCCCCCAAGCAGCTCCAAGAAGGAGTCGAAGTAGCTGTTCACGGTTTCAAAGCCGTCCCGGATGGTCTCGATGCCCCAGTCGGAATAGGATGACTCTGCCTGGGAGTCCTGGTAGCTGGTGCCGTCCTGTGCTGCCTCCTCAGAGCACCGCCCCAAGCCCAGGGTGAGGCACAGAAGCGCTGCCTCCAGAAGCAGCCGCATGCTGCAGTCCCGACCCGGAGCCCCCGGGCAGGCAGAGGGGCAGGGAGCAGTGGGGATGAGCTGCTGTGTGTAGGAGGCAGGTGAGCTCCCCTCTGCCTGGACTTTAAACGCTGCCCAGGGAGCTGGCGTGAGGTCACCACAGCCGGGGTGCAAAGTGCAGCGCCGAGATACACACCAAGTTCACCTCCCAGAACTGGGAGTTTGCACAATCCCGCTGGGACAGGCTCAGTCCCCATGGCACCAGGGCTTCAGCTCCCCAAAAGGGACCTCTGCCAGGGGGCCGAGCAGGGTCTGTTCCCCACAGGCACTGCATGGGTCACCTCAGTCCCTCCCCAGCCTGTTGGAAGATGAAGAATACTCTTTGTCCAGAATGTCTGCTGCTCGGGCAGGCTGAGGAGCACCCCTTGCCTTTTCCCTAGGCCTCCTGGGCACATAGTGGAGTGGGATGAGAGCTTCACCCAGCCTAGCTGCTGGGTATATTGCTCCTAGCAAATCCCACGGGCCTGCAGAGCCTCTGGGGGGTTGATCCATCAGCTTGGAGTAGGTTGCGGTTACAAACACAGCGTTCAGGGAATTCCTTGGCATCACCTCCAGTTCCAGGATCAGTGTTGTAGATGAGTACTTGCCTTTGATGTGGCTACTGAAGGCTGATGTTATATGGCTGGTTGTTACAGCTCCTGTGTAATGTAAATTAAACGTGTAGCATAGATGAGCCAGGAGGAAAGGCTGGCACTAAAACCTGAGCCAGGGAATGTATTGTGGGGCAGCTGCAGGTCCTGGCTCTGAGTGGGCCAGGCCTGCCAGGACCCAGGGGCCTGCTCAGCTGGTAGGGGGGCTCAAAGTTGCTCACTGAAAAGAAAGCAACCAAATGAATGCCAACAGCAAAAGACAAAGCAAACCACTCACAAAGAACAGGGAAGGGAAATGGTGTGGGAAGGTTCTGGCTGCTCTTAGAAAGCTTTTCAGATGTGCCCCAGCACAGCATTGCCTCTCAGGATGAGCTGGGCTGCAGGCATTTCAACTGTATGCCAAACACAAATGCAAATTCTGGCATTTTATTGTTTTGCAGGAGACTTAGCCGCACTGTGTTGCTGATTCTGAAGGGCCAGAGCTCCATGGCACTGCCTATGTCTTTCTGCACGTGCCAGAAAGGTGCCAGGTGATGAGCTCCAGACGTGGGATAAGGAGGAGAGAGCCCAGCCAAGTCTTGGTTTCTCAGGTAAGTTAGAGAAGCGGGGAAGGGAGCAAACCAGCTGGTTAGTCCCTCTCCTGTGAAATGGTGCGGAGCCAGAGGCAGCTGCTGCCTGCTTGTTCCATCTGTTCTGAGGCTGCCATGAGGGATGAGGGGCATTTAGGACTGCAGGAGGTCTCGAGGGAACCTCAAACCAGCTTTGCCTTTGGGGATATAAACCCATATGCAGAGAACACTGGGAAGGGAGGTTGGCAGCTTGGGAATCAGCAAATCCCTGTCTTGAGTAAGCCTTTTGTGACGTCTGTGTCACCCCTGGCACACAGCAGAGATGCTGGGGAAGTGAGGACTTCCCTGTAGGAGCGCTGGAGTGCTCAGGCCTCTCCTGCTGTTCAGACCATGCTGGGGACTGGTCTGTCAGTCGTGGGCATAAATGGCCCCTGGAATTTGTTGTCAGGGAGCCCCCAGTGCAGGGAAAACTGAGTTCAATAGTCCCATGCTGGGTCTTGCAGTGAGTGGAGCCTTTGGTGTCTGTGCTGGTTCAATCCCTGCCCTGCCTGACACTCCAGTTCGCAATCCCTGTGCTCCCAGCCTTTGCCAACAGCCTGGCAGAATTTACTGTAAAAAAGACCAGAACAGCTTCTCGGGAATAGCTTGGAAATGTGTGAGAGCCTCTGGGTGTCTGCGTTTGGTGAGCTGCTTTTTTGTGGAGCCTTTTAGGGTTCCTCTGGAGGCTATTCCAGAACATGGCTTGCTTTGTCATCCTTGCTGGTTGATGCATGTGCTGCCAAAGGCGAACAGAGAGGGGAAAAATGCTGGCAGGACTGCAGAGGATGCAAACCACAGGGAATGTGGCATGAGCAGGACATGCAGCCTGGAGGGGGTGGCTCTGGAGCCCAGGCCGTTTGCAAAATCAATTGGAATTAGTTAGGAAAGCTGAACAGGGCGGGGAGCAGCTGGCAGGGAGCAGAGCCTGGGTAAAGAGGAGTCTGAAACTTTTTGGTAGTTTGTCACTTGTCCCGAAGCAAAGGTCTGTGAATTAAAAGCAGTTTTTAACTGCTTTTCCAAAACGTGGCAGCCCCTTTGCCCTGCCCTGGGGATGAGCCACTCTCCTTTCCTCCTGCTTCCTTCCTTCCGTCCCCACACCAGTCCCCCGAGAGGTTTTCAGTCCAGCTGCAAAATAGCTTCGTTGCACCCAGACTTCAAGATCTGAAGACCAGGAAAAATGTAGGATTGGGTAAAAGTAACCTCCACAGTTCCCCTGGGGAGTGGCTCAGCAGCTGCAGCAGCGAGGAACTTCCCAACTGTGGATGTGCACGGTGAGACCCTGCAGGTTTTGTCTGGCCTTGCTTTGACCCACTGCAGTTACAAATACACCCTTTCCCTGGGCCAGCTTTTTTCTCTCTGAAGATTTAAGGGATGCAGATGCTTTTTGCCACGATGGTGAACTCTGACAACTGGTTTCTGAACCTGGTCCTGACCTTGGGATAGGCACTCCTGACTCCGTGCATTCATTTCTGCTTCTGTAATGCTTAAATATAGAGCAGCCCCGGGCCGTGGTGAGTCACACATTCCCAGGGACACTGTCAGGCTGTTGGCAGCGCTCCTGGATTGGGAGGGAGGGGTGACTACACCCGTCCTGTCGCCAGGCGCGTGTGCTCCTGCGTCCCCCACGCCTGTGGGAATGAGCCCCATCCCAGATGGAGCTGGAAAAACCCTCTCGGCTCCACATCAGGAGCCAAGCTTCAGCTCCTGTGGTGCATTCCTCCTTCTAAGCACACTCCATAGGTCGTGGCTGTGCCAGGATCCTTCCCGTGGCGTTCTGCTGGGGAGGTGGGATTGAGGGGCTGAGCTCCTTTCCCCCAGCTTTGGCCGGCTCAGGGAGTCGCTGGTCAATGTTTAGCAGGGGAAGGGGCAGCAGGTGGTTCAGGTTAGTGGGTGATCCATGGCTGCTCCTAAGCCCGGTGTGGGAGCCAGATGAGTCACTGATTATGGGAATGAGGACTGCGCGTCGATGATGAAATACCCAGCTCCCTCCGAGCCGGGTCAGAGTCCAGCAGCTGGGGGAGGGTGGGTGGGGGTGGTTAAAGACCCCCTCCCTCCTGGGGGCTGAGCTCAAGTGTGTGGGCAGGTCCAGTCTCTCCAGGAGTTCCTGCACATGTCCCTCCAGCTTTGTGCGGCTTTTTTCCATCTGTAGGAGGGGATTCTGCCCCTCTGCCCTACTCAGGTGAGAGCCCACCTGCAGAGCTGCCTCGAGCCCTGGGCCCAGCACAGGGAGGACTTGGAGCTGCTGGAGCGAGGCCAGAGGAGGCACCAGGATGAGCAGAGGGATGGAGCAGCTCTGCTGTGAGGTAATGTTGGGAGAGTTGCGATTGTTCAGCCTAGAAGAGAAAACTCTGAGGAGAACTTGGAGCCCCTTCCAGTGTGTAAAGAGACTCCAAGAGAGCTGGAAGAGGGACTTTGGACAAGGGCCTAGAGGGACAGGACAGGGGGGGAATGGCTTCAAAATGCCAGAGGGCAGGGTTAGATGGGATATTCGGGAGAAATTTTAGATTGTGAGGGTGGGCAGGCCCTTGCACAGTTGCCCAGAGCAGCTGTGGCTGCCCCTGGATCCCTGGCAGTGTCCAAGGCCAGGTTGGACCCAGGTTCCCCAGGTTGGACCTTGGGGCTTGGAGCAGCCTGGGATAGTGGAAGGTGTCCCTGCCATGGCAGTGGGTGAGATTGGATGGCCTTCAAGGTTGCTTCCAACACAAACCATTCTGGGATTCTATGATCTTGTCAGACCCTATACTTTCTCTTCATCTTCTCCTGCCCTCTGACATTCACAGGCCTTTTCCCTATCCCTGACCCTCTTCTGCCTTTTCAGGTGCAGCTGCTGTGGTCCTTACCCTTGCTGGGTTCCTCCCGTGGTGGTGGCCCCCCATGGTCGTGCTGTGCCAGAAGAGCCCCAGGGACACAGGTAGGATGGTGGGAAGTCACTGCTTGGGGGGGTAGGACAGGGCTGATGCAGAGCCCTTCCTTCCCTCCAAGGCCTGTCTTGGCAGGGGCAAGGCTGCAGCTCAGCAGCACAGGGTAGCTGGGGAAGGAACTCAACCACCTTTCCAAAATAAAACAATGCTCGTGAACTTTGGGCTTATTTCCAAATGTGTGAGTACATCAGCTGCGTCCAGGGGAGACCCCTACCAGCTAGCCCAGTGCTCCATCGGCAGTGCATGGCTCCGTTCCGCAGGCAAAAGGATCCAGGCCTCTCACCAGCCCCTGCTGTGCTTTTTGCAGGTTCCTGATGACAAGAACTAAGCACAAGCTCCACTGCTCTGCAGGGTGAAGCCCAGGAATGGGCTGAAAACCTCTCAGGAGACTGC
Source organism: Acanthornis magna (assembly GCA_036785705.1). Taxonomy (NCBI): domain Eukaryota; kingdom Metazoa; phylum Chordata; class Aves; order Passeriformes; family Acanthizidae; genus Acanthornis; species Acanthornis magna. The sequence continues at coordinate 10,028,331 of JAWUZG010000093.1, forward strand.
TGTGGGGAGCAAAAGCTCAGCTCCAGAGGTTTGCTTATGGAAGAGGCCAGCCTGACCTTCCTACATGTGAGTTTATTGTACTGTATTGTATTGTGGAGTCTTAGGTGCTTTCTTCCCCTCCCTAGAACCATTCCAGGATAAGTGGTTGTTTGACCTCCTGGCTTCAGGAAGGTCAGTCACTCCTGAAAAAGGGATCCTCAGCAGTTGACCCTGCTTTCAGCCCAGCATTATCTGCCCTCCCCTCTTGCAGTCCTTTAATGCTGTATGATCCCAGTGGAGACACCAAGTTTGGTGTTGAACAGGAATTTGGGGTAGGAGCAGCTCCTGCACCTGCCTGAGATGGTGAAGGGAAACAGAGGAGCTTGGCTTCCACAAATGGTGATAAAAGTGTGTGATCAGATTTACAGCAGCCACATACGAGGAGAGTTGGATGTGGAGGATTTCTCACTGCTAATGGCAGTGGCTTTTATTTTAAGCCTGTTCACTTTTTTTTTTACATTAAAAATTTTATTACAAAAAATGTAACAGTAAGGCAGTTTCTCAGTTGTCAGTCACTGTGAGCCCAGACAGTTTTCAATCATGTTTAATATAAAACTAGATTCACACAGGAGCCACGCTGGGGATCCAAAAGCCCTTTGAGAAATGATGGGGTAAGGCAGAAGCAGCAGCACCAGTGTAATTCCTTACACAGTCAGCATTGGATGCATGGACACCATTGCAGTGGAGGGAGAGGAAATAGGGACTGTCTGCAGTTTAAAAATCTAAGCTGACCTTTTTGTCATCATCTGGAACATTCCTGATGTGCCTCAGCAGACTCGAAGTTTAATTTTGAGGGATTTTTTTTTGCTCTAGCCAAGTGAAATTTCTACTGTCAAAAGCAGAAAATTCTTTCCTGAAGAATTATCTGTGAGAGGTTGACAGCTTTAGAAAGTTGTGCACCAGAACATTTGTACTTCCCAAGCAATGCCTGAGACTGATGCTGTTTAACACTGGAAGCACTCCCTGGTATTGAGGTGAGGGAGGAAACTGCTGAGCAAAATTCCCCAGCTCCAGCTTTTTTTTTCATCCTTTGGTGAGTGTTGAACAAAGATGGGATGGTAAGAGCAAATCCAGGTGTTTTCCACACCTGTTCACGGTGGCAATACAGGGATCTTGTTTTGTGCTCCTGCAGTAGGTAGGATCGGCTTCTCTACAAGCATTTATGGAAACCCCAAAGGCAAGATTCCCAACACCACACTGGTAATTGGACCCTTTTACTTGCAGGGAAGTGGTGGGAGGTACCTGCAGCCATGGCTACCTTTCTGGAGCTTAAGAAACTAAAAGAGATGGGAAAGAGAAAAAAAGAGAACCATGGATAGGAGCAGAGACAGATGAAAAAGGGAGAAAACTCAGGTAGGCAGAACTGTTATGGCTTTGGGGTTTTTTTAAAACTTACTACAATTTAGTGCTCAAAGATCAGCTCTGCTAAGCCACTTCTGGACTGAATTTATTTAGATCAGCTCCTGCTCTCAGTAAAGGAGCAGTACAGATGTGAGGAGAGACTGTGCAGATATTGTGTTCTCAAGTAATGCATGGACCTTGTTTTCCAGCTGCCAAAAGCCAGGCAAAATTCATGAAGGTGCAGGGCTAAGGATGGACAGTTCTGTGGGTCCCATTGCTACTAGGCTCAGTAGAAATGTAATAATCTATTTTCCAGCAAAGACTTTTTAAAGTGTCTTCTGTAAGTATGCAGTTCCTCCAACTATAGTACCTTAAACTGCATTCCCAGTATTCCAGAGGTATTTCTAGCACGTTTAACAATTGGTTTTGTCTACGTTTTGGCTCAACTGTCAAGATTTTATTGAGGCAGAAAATCCAATTAACCAAAATTGGAATTCTTCCCTTGGTAAAGACTTCAGGCTTGACCCCTAAATCAGTAAAATCCTCATCATCCAGAAAATTGGACTGTTTAGGTAGAGGCAGGTGCAGCTCCCTTTGGTTTTTGTCCTCACATTATTGAGATATTTGAATATTTTGCTAAAAATCCTGCTGTGAAAAGGAAAGGGTTCAGGAAAGTGAGCCTGCATCTAAAAAAGGTTCAGGACTATAAATAGGATGAGAGTTTCTCCTGAAGCCTCAAGAGCTGGGAGGAGGATGAGGGCAGGGAGCATTCTGTGAGGACTTGTGTTACCTCAGCACCTGAAGTCTCAGAACCAATTTGAAATTCCAGTGTCCTAAGGCACAACAATTTTGATTAATGAAGATGGGAACATCCCCGTCCCCGCTGCCCAAGGAGCAGAGGGAAGAGCTGGCTGCCAGGACAGAACAAAAGCAGCATTTGTTCGTGTGGACAAACATTGCAGAAGTGGGGGGAAGATGGGCTGTGGCTGTTTCCAGGCTGCTCTGACACTGTGGAAGGAGCCTGGCTGTGCCTGTGGAACTGCTGGCTCATGTGGTCAAGATGAAGAGCCAAAATCTCCACAAAGGCTGAGAGGGAAGACAAGTTTAAAAAGCAGGCCTTTTGTGGAAGTGGAAAACCAGGCTAAAACAATGGTAATAACCTGTTTTCCAGAGAGAAACAAAGCATGCCTGCAGTGGTCAGGCACTCTAGGAAAGCAAGGAGTTGAGTGTCTGGCACTTGAGGAATAATAGGAATGGGTTTAATTCAGCATTCCTTAGAAGGGAGCCCTCCCAGGGAATCATCCTGCCCTGAGCCTGGCAGGTGTAAGGAGGACTCCAGACAACCCCTGGCTGCCCACACTGACAGAGGGATGATGGTGACAGGAACACCACACACAACACCACTGTAAGTTGTGGCCCTCATCTGTATTTTGTCCTTTTTTTTTTTCCAGTAACACTCATCAACCTCAATATTTTCTGTTGGTAAAACCTTGGGGGGATTTGGAGGGAACTAAAAGCACGTTTGTCCTGTCCACAGCTGAAACACAGGCGAGGCGGGGACTGAACCTGTAGTGGAGTGTTTGTTAGTTGTAAACGGTCAGGTGTGTGCCTGTGACACACTCTGAGTACACAGGAGGCGAGGCTGCATCAGTCCAGCTCCGATAACGTGCACGGCCGCCGGAATTCCTGTCCCCGCTCGTGGAGCCATTTGTTGGATACTGCAAAGACACAAAGGTACTGCATCACTGCACCGGCTCAGCTCCTCTGCTGCTGAACATAAAGATGCTCTAGGCCAGCTTTTGCTTAAGCACAGGATTATCTTCATTTTCTAAAGGCTTTTAACCACAGAATGGTTTGGGTTGGAAGTGGCCTTAAAAACCTTTCTCATTCCAACCCCACTGCTATGCACAAATGGGTGAAGCTGTTCTAATAAAAAAACCCAACAACAAACCAACTCAACCAACACAAAAACCCTTCCAGTATGGCTACAAAGCTAAAAAAATACTCTTAAAGTCGATATAGTATCACATTTACTTTATACCCGTAATGAAATATGCTACTATATAGAATATATTTAACATATAGAGAGATATGAGGTAGATAAAGTAAATTCAATAGATGTCATTACAAAGAACTTAATTTCTGAAGTCTGGAGGAAAAAGAAAGCCAAGCCAGGCCCCCAGCACAGACCAGACTCAGGGCAGAGGCAGGTACTCACCCCATTTATTTCCCACTAGCACTGGGCAGGCCGCATGCCGCGTGCTGTAATCGCCTTCTCCGCTCGGGAAGAGATTGTACCAGAACACAGCTGTTCCCTGGAACGGCAGGGGACACTCAGTCCTTTGCTCTGCACAGTACACACTTTCACACCAACTTACTGAAGGACAGGGCAAAGGTAGGTGCCTTTGTGTTTCAGATTCTCCTTTTAAACTGAAGGCTCTTATCCATATTCTAACATTTACTTCCTTGAGTCTCCTTTGACTTACTGTATATCTATATACTTGGTTCTTAATTTCTTTCAAAATCCTAAGCCAGTTTCATCTAGCTGCTGACCAGTTTAAGAAAGCCAAGATTATTTACTTAAGATGAGCAGCAGGCCAGCAAAGACAAATGTTATTTGAGGGGAAAAAACTAACAGGAACACGCCCTTCCTGGGAGAATTCCCTACAGACACCTCAAGACTAAAAAACACATCTTGAAAATACTCAAATCGGTGGGCTGATTTAATGTTTTGCAGTCTGTGCATTAGAAGCGGTGAAGTCCAAAACATAGCTCCAGCCCAACACATGGAATGCTGGGATATTTGAAATCACCAGCACAGCTCCAGTCACTGCAATTAATTGTAAGCACCTCTGTGCTGCCATGAACGAATGCTGTGATTTTCCTTTTTTTAAAGGTTCATTTGAAAACTCTTTTTGGGGGTGTTATGTTTGAGGAGGTGGAGGAGGAGTGGGGTTATCTGCTGGATAAATCCCACTCACCTTTCTTGGCCAAACGCTGGCTCCTACTTCAGGGAAGACCGTGGCTCCCCCTGCTGACACATCGCTCATCTGAACAGGTGGGGAAGCACAGGTGAGTTCAGGCTGGTAAAATCTCTCATTTTAGTAAAACTGAAGTTTAATTTCGACTTAAATCCATTAAAAAGGCCAAACCCACTCTGTTCCCAGTACAGTCCCAGCCTTGTCCCTCCCACTTGAGTGTTAAGGTAGTGAACATGCTGTAAATAATGATGAAGATACAAAAATAAATAGGCAAATAATTTAAGCTAATGCTCAAATTTGGATGAAAAATCCTCCTTAAGACACGTGGAAGAACCACAAAGTCCGCATAAGAAGACACCCCATATGTATTACCCCAAAGTTAGTGGCTGCTTCACTTCCAAGTCCCTTCAGTAAAAAACAGATCAAAAAAAGCAGAATTAAACCATTCAGTGGTACAGAATATGCAGTAACAGATGGCAGAAATGTATCACTTACATAAAACAACCAAGTAGCAATTCTGTTGCCTGTTCCCAATTCCTTAAAAGCATCTGGCTCATCTTTCTGTGAACAAAAGCAGGCAGATTCCATCAGCATTTCTTTTTGGTTGCTGAGAGCAGCCAATGACACACAGCTGCTGATCCAGCAGCACACAACAGACTCATGCAGAAGAATTAATCCAACCCCTCAATTTGGAAGGAGGGCAGAATGCAATAGGAGTGAATCTATCAATTTAAGTAAACCAGGCACTTTGAAATTCTGTAGGAGAGGGAGGGCATTAAGCCCAGATTTCTAATGGGTAAGAACAACTGTGCTGTCTGAGTCTGAGTCTATAAATCCTCCTCACAGCAAACTGAATTATTTAATTACACTCATCCCCCTTGTCCTTGGCAGCAGCCAGGGCAGCTCTCGGTCCCAGGGTCAGCTGGAACACCTCCCTGCCACGCTCCACTTTGGATTCTAGCTGGGGAAGCAGGGAGGAAGCCCCAGTGACAAACCAGGCAACTAATAGGTGTTTAGCACTTGTTTACAAGAATGAACCCTATTTTGATGAGTTTTGATACCAATTACTGTCACACCTCTGTTTCTAAAGCCCACCCCCTGTGACCACAACTTGTGTGCACTAAAATTCCAGCAATTGTTACTCCAGGAAGCAACGCCAGTGTTTCCAAACAAAACCAGTTAATCAGTTGCAATGCCTTGGAGCAGTGCTTACAGAGCAGAGATTCTGATTCAGAGTCGGTGGCTGGGATTGGCAGGGTTAAGGTTAATCTGAAGGGGTTAAACCACACAGAACTGTGCCCAGTAAATAACCAACTGAATTTCAGCAGTCTGCAATTTAAGCAGAAATAGAAACAGGTGGGGAATTTAAATCCAATAAATCAAGTGTGGAAAGACTTTTTCCAGTTTTCAGGAATCTGCTGGCACTCAGCTTCCAGGTAATAACCTCCACAGGTTCAGCTGGTGGTTTAGAGGGCTTTCTCCACGGACATGGATTAGGAAAGTGAAAGAGCTACAAAATTTAATACACATTGAAGAACAGAGAGTGGGCCCCAGCCCAGAGGCCCAGGCTTCACCAGGTCTATCTCTCCTCCAGCTCTTTACTTGCCCGTGCAAAGTCAAAGTGGGGCTCATACTGTCCTCCCACTCCATAATTTGCCACCTGAAAAAGAGAAACACAGCGCTTGTGAAGAAGAAAGAGGCGAAGACAAAACAGGACTTACCCTTCCAAAATCAAAATGAGGCTCATACTGGCCTCCTACGCCGTAGTTGGCTACCTACAGTGGAAGGAGAAGCAAAGGATCTAGTAAATCCATATTTATCCAGGCAGAGTTTGACTGTCAGCTACAACCTTTGCACAGATGAAGTTTAAACACCAAGCCCCAGGAAATGTCAAGCCTCTGTCAGCTACAGCAGCACATCCAAGATTGGCACTGCAGGATGCAGCAGCTCCAGGTAAGGAACCTGGTACTTCCCAGGGCAGAAAAGCATTCTCTTCTACAGAAAACTTTTCAGCCTCTGTTCTCTTCAGAACATGTCATGGCGCTTTTACATCATCAAATTTAAACCACTTTTTGACCTAAATTTGACTGTGTCAATAAAGAGATTCCCTATCCTTCTTGCCAATTGGTAATAAAAAAATTACCTCAATTTTTAACCAGCTCTTTGGCCATTTTATCACCAGGAGCCTTGACAGAGTAGCAAGGAGGACAGCAGGTTTCAGAGCCCCTTTCTGGGTGTCCTGCTCTCTAGGTACTCACACTCTGCTCACTGTCAGGGAAGCAGCTTCTCATTTAAAGGCCTCAAGCAAATAAACAAAAACACTGCTAAATTACTATTTACTCAAGTTACACATAGAGCCGATGTTTCCCACAGCCCAAGGACACCAGGCACACTGGTGGCCTTCCTTGAGTACAAGTCAAGCTAAACTTTTAACTGTCTCCGACAGGAGCAAAGTTTGACCCTGCAGCCATGAAACTCAGTTTATTTGCCTAAATAAAAAGGAATTACACATCCAGAGTTTCAGTTATCACTGTTTCCTTTCAGCCCCCAAAAGCCATTTCTCACTAAAGAGCTGCTCTGCAAAAACACCTTTTTTCTCCCCCTCTGTAAATGAATGAGTTTTTGTGGCCACCCCACCTGAGTGAGCACAAGCCATCCCCAATGAGATGCTGAAATGCTGACAGACACGCAGCACCCAAGCTCCTCCTGCCCCTTACCTGCAGCTCCTCTGCTGTGGAGACATCCAGCCCTGTCAGGTCCTGGATCCTGGTGTTAATCCGGGACACCACCGGGCTCTCGTACCCCGACAGCCACGCACTGAGGGGGAGACAGTTACTGACATGTGACAGCAACAGGCATCACAGCAGCAGCCCTTGGAACTGCTGAAAATCTGAGTTTAGGTTTAGGACTTTCCAAGAATTTGATAGCACAATGAGAAGTGTTTCAAAGGTTTTACAAAGCCCTGAATTGAATGGACATGTTTTCTAGAAAGACCGATTCCAGTAGTGGTTGAAGGGAGCTCTATAACCAAGGGCCTGAAATCCCACACTGGACTGAAGGAAATGTTCCAAACAGTGAAATAAATCTGCTTCAAGCTGTTTTCTAAACCTGACACACAGAGTTTTGCTCTTACCCACTCCCCACAGGTGATGCATTTTGAAGCAAGATTTGGGAAAGCAGCAGGTGAGTTACTTTATTTGGCTGTGCAGCTGTAACCCAGCTCCCCTAAATGTCACACACTTCCAGGCCAGCACTCTGCCAGGCCAGCTGCCCTTTCTCATCACTTACCCCTGCAATGCTACTAAAAATCATTCTGAAAACAATTAAATAATACATTAAATTGAACCATTTCTACCAGAACAGCCAATTACAAATCTGGTATTTAGCACATACTTCAGGTACACAATGGTTTTTAAGGGGGAAAAAACCCCAAACTAACAGTCTTTTTTTGTTGTTTTAAATATAAATGTGGAAGGTCAACCTCACAGTTCCAAAAGCATCTTTCAAAATGTTTGCCTCCTACTGCTGTGTATTAGGAGTATTTCAGCTCCAATACTGTGTATTAGAGTTTTTCAGCTAAAAATACTTTATTTTTCCTTTTCTTATTCAACATCTGCTCACCTGCTGCCTGATTGCTGCTCTACTCATCCCATGCCAGCCACTGCACCTTCATTTTACCCTGGCAGCACACTAATCCGGGTGATAATACTGATTATTTGGGGCTCATTTTTCCCTTTTTTTTGGCAGGAAAATGGAGACAGCTATTTTTACCTTTTTTTCTAGCAGCTGACTCAGCTTTTGGGCTCAGCAGTGCTTCCTGCTGGACAGACACCCCTGTGTCCATAGTCCAGCTGGAAACTATTAGTAGCAGCATCAATGTATCTTTACTCAAATCAACCTTCACATCTATACTAAATTAAAATTTTCTTTAATTTGTATTTAAATAAAAAATAAATCCCCAAATCTTTTGCCTGGGAGGAGGAGTAGCATGACACATGACACAAGGCACTGACACAGGTTACAGAATCTCTACGAGCATTTTTTAAAACGACAAATGAACTATAGAAGAAATCAGATTTCTCAAGACAGACATGCACAAACACATCCACTGCTGAACACTGTTAGTACAAGGAGGTGTTACAACACAATCTGCTTTGATTTCAGGAGGCAGAAGAATGCGAAGACATGGATATGAAGCATTTGCCAAATAAAAACCCCACAAAGCAGCCGTGCTACACAGCCATGGTGACCAGGTAATGCTCACAAGCAGCCCTAACCTCACATTTAAGGCACAAGAAAAGCTCCAACACACCCACCAGCTTCAGTGTAGGCTCTCTCTGCCTCTGTCCAGTCTGTTAATAAAGGCTTGAAGGAAAAAACCAAAGAAAACAACCCAAAGAAAGAAAAACCCCATTCTTGCTCTGTTGGTTATTTAGAGTGGCAGTGAATGCTTCACCAGGGAGAATACTGGAGCTTTTCAGGAAGGGAAGTACTTTATGTATTTTAAAAATAAAATTAATTGCCTGAGCACACAAAGAAAGTCTATGAAAGGTGAAGAACAGGGAACTGAAACCACATTCCAAGTGCCAGCCTGTCTGCTGCGTGCCGAGCAAAACCACAGGGAGTGCTGCAGAGTTACAGGGGGATTTAACCCTGACATGAAACCTGCATCCCTGGCTTTGCCTGGTCACACAATATTCCCATCTGTCCCACATTCCCTCCTCTGCTGCTGTGTCAGCTTGGCCTCTTGCTGATAAAAGTCTCTGCCTCATTCTAAACAATTTCTTCACACAAAGTTGGGATTTTTCCTGCCCTTGTCTACCAAAAAAAGAGAAAGAGACTCTCCTCACCAGTGGTGCAGGAAATGCTGCATTAACAGCCTTAAACATGCTCAGGAACTTGTTTTAATATTTACACACTTCCAGGTTCAGCCTGAGTCAGTAACTGCACACAGCTCTCCTCTTCCATGAACATCTGTCAGATGAGACACTGAATTTTGACAAGTTCACGGCACTCTGTCATATATTTGAACCAGCTGCCACCTCTGAGTCCGCAATGGGCAGAAAACTTCCTAGCAAAAAGGACAATTCCTGGGATGCCACAGGCAGGGCGATCCAAGATACCACTGATCTACTTACAGAAGGATTTGGTATTTCCTTAATGACCACCACACAACCCCCACAGTTCCCCGACCACACAAGTTTGGTGTTTTGCTGACCCACTTGGCTGAGTAAAAAACCATCCCTGAACAAAGTCAGTGGGTTATAAGAGATGGAACACTTCCATTAATATGCTGAATTCACACTAGGGAGGCTTGTAACAACCTTTATATGCATTACAAACAGAGAGGAGTAATCACATTGACTCATGGAATCAGAAAATGGCTGGATTGGAAGGCACCCTAAAAGCTCATCCCCTTCCACAGGCAGGGACACCTTCCACTATCCCAGGCTGCTCCAAGCCTCGTCCAGCCTGGCCTTGGACACTTCCAGGGACCCAGAGGCAGCCACAAAAATGTCCCATGTTCCTCCCTATTAAATTCTGCATGAAGCATCTTAGATATTTTTACTGGCACAATGCTTCTATACAGAAATAACTGTAGACTAAGCAGTACATTAAGGAACAAGCAGACTACTGAACACACAAGGGCACATGCTCCCAAAATCTCATCTCCTCAGCTGCACTGGTCAGTCTAGGAGCAGACATTACATCCCAGCACTACTTCTGTAAGTCACTGGCCACAAAATACTGGCGTTCATGTTTAAAAGCCTTCTAAACCACACTCGGTGTGCAAAAATGTACCAGTAGAGACACAACAGGGAGCAAATAAAAGCCCAGCCTGGTATTTCTGAACTGGAAACTTTGAACAGTACGTGCTACAAGCCCTGGCTGCCTGCTGGGAGGAGAGAAGGGGAGAAAAAGGCAGTTTTTATCTTTAAAAGCAGTGTGTGAGTGGGTGGGTTTATCCTGGTGCTGCGCACATGGCTTGGTGGTGCTGGCAAGGTGCCCCCTTCACAGAGCTGCCACGTCCCACCGAGGGAACAGTAGCTTTCTCAGAGGCAGGAATGCTGTAATTTAGGAGGGCATGTGCTAGGAAGGAATGTTTGGAGGGGGAAAGCAGTCATCTATTAAAAAAATAAAGCGAGCATTTTTTGGTTTTCAGGAGCAATGATTCATCCAGAATCCGAAGCGGCTCGAGCAGCTCCAAGGAAAAGATGTTTCTGGCAGTGCAGGAGAGCAGCAGGAACAGCACAGGCCCTCTAAATCAGGCTGCTGGGGGTGGCTCCTGCCTCCTACTCTAGGTGTCAGGCTCTCTTGGAAAGTTCATACCCATCCTGCAAATCTGTACATGGAGGAAAGCAAAGGCAAGGGGAGACAGGAGAAGGGCAGTTCCTCTCCACCCTCAAAGCCGTTCCTGTCCTCAAAAAATTGTCTTCCCCAACTTGTTGGCTGTTTCTCTACAATTTTAATTCCAGTTTCCAGTGAGATACTGATTTTAAAAACTTAGCTCAGTAAAATGTGATTTAATTCTGAGAGTTCCTTGGGTACATTGGAAGGAAGTCCCACAGTGCCCCATTTTTGAGCACCAAACCTTATTAAGAATTTAAGGATCCCATTCCCCAGGCTCTATCCCAGGTTTTTAATTGGCCTTTAAGGCTGCATGGTGCCTCATACTATTTTTTCTGACTGTAGCATCTGCAGTGTCTCAGGGAATAACACTTCCTACTAATGAAAAATCACAACTCTAAATAAAAAGTTCTTTCAGTAAGCCTCATTTATTTAAATAGGGACCAATTAGGCATGCCAATTTCCATCAGTAATCTGGTCACCTTCTCCAATTCCTACCATTAGCACATCAAGTTTGACATGAGGGGATGTTGAAATGGATGAAGGATGAAGGAGTTTCCTCAGTAAATACACCAGAGCTGTCTGGCACAGAGGACAAACCCCACACGTGAATAAATGATATCTTTTAAATATGCACTGACAAATAACCAAAGTAGGTAAGACATGGACAGACCTGAACATTAAAAACAAGAAACAAAAATTAAATGCAACACACGTCCAACAGGAAGACAAAGGTTCCTAAAATCCCTCTGTAGGGGCAGATTAAAGAAGCAAACATGTAAGAGTTTCCCAGACAATTTCCAAAGGATTCCCACTACCTGCATGTGCTAATGAGCACACAGACCCACATGCTGCAAAGGTGCAAGGGATAAAAGTAAATGTTTTCAGCTTGACACTAGAGTGGCCTTAACGACCTAGGCTCCAGTGGTTTTCCAGCTTTCCTAAGACTTATCATTCCTGAATTCCTGTGATCCCATATTTGAAAGCAGTTCTACCTTTCCAAAGAAATTCATAGCTAAATAAAGGCCCTTTAGCTCCAGGTCCTTCCAAGTTCAGGGGTTTGTTCAAAGCAGCTGGGAGAACACTGGGTTCCTATTCAAGCAGCAACTACAGTCCATCATTTCAACATGGAAATCCCTTAAAATTATCAGCAAGCTTTAATGCACAGCGCTCCCAGGAATCCCAGCAGCTCCTGGTCCTAAGCAAGAGTGGACACTAAAGTTTAGGAGCAGGGGGGAGCCAGGCAGGTGCCCCATTGCACTGGGTGTCAGCAGAGCCCCAAGCCCACATTTAGTAGGTTAGTTACAGCACACAAGCATGCTCAGCCACAGAGGGCACTTCCACCTTGGAAAGCCACCACTGACAACCAATTCCTACTTCAGCAGACCACATGCCTTGTTATGGGACAGCTCAGCTTGCTTTAGGCCATTGTCTTGGAAAGAAAGGCTGGAGAATAAGGAGAGTTACACAAAATCCTTGCCCATGTTTAGCGCTGAAGTAGCACAGCCCAGGACACACTTCCTCGGACAAGGAATCCCTTCCCCTTACCTCTTAGAGACTCTGTAATGTGCTGTGGTCAGTTTCCCAGTCTCAGGGTCATGAACAGTAGCACGGCTCAGCTACAAAAAGAGAAAGGACAAGGCTTACCCACCTCGCAGGCTGCGTTTTGGCCAAGCCCCAGGTGTTTGAAAGGGTTCCGATTGGTGCGGATGCGATGCTCGCAAATTAGCAATGGTTGGAAGGGCAACACAAGCTGCAGCTGCCATGTCCAAATCACAACAAATTGGTTGGAATAATTTGGTTAGATTGTCCTTTCACTTTTTTCCTCCCTTTTTTATTTTTTTCCTTTTTTTTTTTTTTTTTGCTTAAAATCAAGACTTTCTGCAAGTAATTTATGATGCTGAGTTTCCCAGACAATTCCTCCTTACCCAGAAGTTTAACTCCTCCCAGAATTTTGGCTCAGTGCTGATGGCCTGTGCAGCCAATCTTTAATTACAATGGCTAAAACCAGGGGAGAGCAGGCAGGGGCGGGTGGTTTCTTTCAGATCCAGCCAATTTTGGAAAAAAAATTGCTAAATTCAGCACCTGTAGTATTTAATAGACATGCTTAAAAGAACCAGGAGTCCAGTGGAAATGAGCCTGGGCTCTGCCAGATTTGTGTCAGGCAGGAGGTAAAGGAGCCCAGCCGGGAATGTGGGATTATCTTGGACAAGGAGACGTGTGTTTGTGTGCACAACAAGGACCTGAAGCATCTCCTACACCCATAAAGGCACTTCAAGGTCTGCTACATTTTCCAAAGGGAGGACAATTCTTGGTTGGTGATAAGAGCAAGGGGAAAGGAATATATAGATTAAAAACAAAAACCAGATTTTACTGAAGGCTTTGTAGCATCTTGTATTTCTCACACTGACTGTAGAGACTTGCTTGAAAAACACACACTGAGAAGGCGACCAAAAAGGAAAGAACAAATCAAAACACGCCCCCAGAACTTCCAGCTGAAGGAAAAGACCGAGAAACTCAGCAGTAACAGCCTGTTACAGATCTCATGGAATCACATGGTGGACTACACAGTTGTCTCTTCAGCCCACCTCTCACTTCCCCATAATGAGCAGGACGTACACACTCATTACAGGCCCAAAACCTCTGGCATAGAGCTCTCTTACCTTTTGCTAATTCTGTAATGTGCCGTCTCCAAGGCTCCCGTTATGGGGTTTGAAATGGTGGCTCGCCTCAGCTGTGAAGCGAACCATCAGAAGTTGCATTACAAGCACAATCTGCATCCCAGCAATCCGACCATTCAGAAGCCTGGGGAGGGGGGACAACGCCAACGAGCCGCCACCGCCACCGCCCCGGCACCACTGCCGTGCTCTGTCTGCCATGGAGGGGTGGAGGGCCACAGGCAACGAGGGGGAGACTCCAGTTTTACTACAAGAAAGGTTTCTTGTTTGGGTTTGTTTTCTTTAGGTTTTCCACAAGTCCTGTTTCCATGTCTGTAGCACAAACAGTTATCTGAATAAAGCAAACTACAGCAGCTTTCATTTCTTTCGTACGGCAACAGCTGCTGGGAGCAGCACAGTGGTGTGGCACACGGACAGCTGGTGCTTTGCTACACTGTCCTGCCCCTGCACGAGGGCTCTGACAGGTAAACTGAATCCAGGTAGCACCATAAGCCAAAGGTGAACAAACCCTTCCTTTTCACTTCTTCCTGTACCGAAAGCAGCACTGAACTCCTTTGTGCTCACACAACTTTTGCTTCACCCATGGTCAGATTTACACAGAATGGGAACTCCTGGCTCAAGGCCTTCGTTTCCCTCTGCTGTGCTCCATCTAATTTGTGCCTTCCCATCTGTGTCAATATTCCAACTCAGAACCTCATGTGCATCCTTTAAGTGGTTCATATGTACTGCCACTCTCCATCAGTCATAACTGGAAATGCCGAGGTGCAGAGCCCAGATTTTGGAATAGGCACAATGTCATGCCAAGTCCCAAACAATCACAAGTATTTGCCTACTGTTAAAATAAACAAATCAAGGCCTCTCCACACCTGCTGACAAGAAAAGATACTCTACAGCTCCCAGTATGCTGCCTCTCCTCTCCTCCCATGCAGACACATAAAAAAACAAGGCACAAACTATAATTCCAGCGAGACTCCAGAGCTGAATAATGAGGCTTCATCCCGCCAGCACAGCAGAAGGCTGGGCACAGATCAGACAGCACTGTCACTTTCCTGAGGATGGCAGCATCCCGAGCATCAGGAAGGAGGAGATGACCTTTCAGTCTCCAAGAACACAATCCTTTGGTTGCTGAGCCGTGCAAGGCCTCAGCCACAGGGAATATGTGGAACAGGAACTGCATACAGATGCTCCTGTGTTAAAGGTCTCTGAGTCTTTGCCATGAGCCAAATGCTTGCCAGGAAAACAACGACCTCAGCAAGTTCAGAGCTTACAGTCACACATTTACAGGTTTTCTACTCTGTAAAGTAGTGGTTTGGTCACATTCCAAAGGTGTAATGGCAGCATGCAGGAGCAAAGGGGCTCCAACACCTACAGACCAACAGTGGGGGTCTGATTTTCAGTCCTGCAGCAAAGCTGCCTGGCAGGGGAGCGGGAGGAGATGCCTCACAGGTAAGAAAAAGGAAAAACTTATACTTCCTGCTTACAGTTCAGAATGTTGCCTCAGAAACCACAGAGCAGATTCACTGAGGTTGGAAAAGACTTCCAAGATCATTGAGTCCAACCTTTGATCAATCCCACCTTGTCCCCAGCCCAGAGCACTGAGTACCACATGCAGGCCTTCCTTGGACACCTCCAGGGATGGGGACTCCACCACCTCCCTGGGCAGCCCCTTCCAGCCTGACTAACTTTTCACTGAAGAAATTCTTCCCAGTGTCCAACACATCAGGCTTCAGGAAGCTTTGAGCTCTCCTTCAGGCTCCCTAGTAGGTGTTACAGTGACCAAGGACAGCCTCACCCTCCAAGTGCCCATGTACAGCTGCTCTACCTTGCAGCAGGCCAAGCCAACAGTTTCTCCTGCACTGAATGCTCTTATTCCCCTAATCTCCATCTGCTCAGCTCATTCTGGACAAAAAGCCATTTAGGCCAAGAGCAAAGAAAAAAGCAGGGAAACTACATTTCTATGAGTTTAAGTCTTATTTTAGAAGTCACAGATAATTGATGGAAAAATAAATGAATATAGCTGTATTTCCTAAGTGTATTTGTAAATGCAGAGTTGCACCAACTGGATACAGAAGGCAACTCCATCAGTTTGCTGTTTGCCTTGGACACTCCTGTTTTCTCAGACAGTGCAGCTGCCCTGGATTATTCATCACTCAGAAACAAGAACCTTTGCATCCAGTGTCTGAAACAGGGCTGATGAGCCACCATTGTCAATAAGAAGGCAAAAACCATTGATTCAAGTCCTGCCCTCTTAAAGCTCTTTCATCTGCAGGCAGCTTCCAAGCCTGGGAGACAAAAATCAGTTTTATACCAAAATGGAGAATACAACTGTTCTTTCTTGTCTATACAATAAGGTGGCATTCCGGGATCAGAGGAATGCCTGTCTTTCCCTTCCACACTTGAAAAGGAAAAACCAAAAGCCAGAAAACCAAACAAAAATCAGGAATACTCCTATACACCCTCGCTGCAGTACGTTTATTTTCAGTTGGAGAACATTCTCCCCCTCATCTGAACCAGCTGAAATTGCATCTGCTGGAACAGCCTGACAATCCTGCACTGCTGTGACCTGGGGCTCCAGTCACCACAGAGAATCCCCAGCTTTCCCCAGTCTCCTTTAAAGGCTGTCACCAAGAGCTGCCAGGTGAGGAAAGCAAGGTGTGAGCGGCACTGCAAACACCCTGCATCCCAGAGGAGACAGCCACACACTCTCACACCAAGTACAGGTGAAATTGAGGATTCCAAAGGCAAGGAAGTGTAAGGCATTTACCCTGGGCTTGGCAAGCTCCTTCACGGTCTCGATCTCCTCGTCAGAGATGATGTCCAGGAAGCGAACGATGCGGGGCTTGTCCCACTCATCCTCCTGTTTGACAGGGCCCAGGATGTATCTGGGGTTCCTGTTCCCATCATAGTAGCGGCAGAAGAGCCTCTTTTGTCTCCGGGGAGTCTGGAAGGGAGGCAGAGCAAGGGGGGGGTCAGAACTCCCACGGGACATTGATATCACCAAGGACAGAATATGTCCTGGACACACAAACACAATTCACTCTCCCCCGCTTGTTATGTCACAGGTTAAAGAGATGCTTTCAGTTTGAGAAGTCAGTACTGTCTGCACGTTACTGTTACTGCAACAAGCATTACTTTACCAACCCTACTAAAATAGTATTATCACTAAAAAAACCACCCTTATTTAATTCTGTATGTAACTCCAGACTTCCTTATTTAATTAATTACACTGATGGAGCACGTCCAAGACAGCCAGCAGTGCCTGGGGCAGTGTTACTTTCTGTCTACTGGACAAGACTGAAACAGGGAAGAAATCCAACACATGATCCTCAACTCTGCACACTCATCCAGCTGCTCTAACAACTTCCTTGCTTCCACACCACACACAAATTCCTGACATCATTTGGTTTCAAACATTTGAGAACAGTCTACTCCACTTTACCATTTTGAGCCCCTCCCCACGGCACAGCATTTCGTACTTCCTTCTCTCAGGCAGGTAATCCTTTTTCTTAACCTCAGTTTCCTTCTCCTGCTGGTCTTCTGAATCCGTGCTGGACTTGTTTGCTTCTTTTTCTTTGGCCATGATGTATTCGAAGTATTTCATGTTCCCGTTTGCTCTTTGATGTTCAGGATCTATTAACAGAGAAACAGACAGGGATCGCTGGCAGGTTTCCAGTGAGGAATCATCCAGAAATGGTTATTTACAGAAAGCAAAAGGAAACAGACGCACACGACTGCTTCTCAAACCCTCACTGCACACGGGGGACCCAGCAATAAGGAAAAGGGTTTGGCCATTCCAGCCTCTCTCACTAGAGAGGGAAAGACAAGGGAATGGGACAGGGAGAGCTGGGACAGCACGACTGGCTGCAAACCTGAAAATTCCCTGGTGGGATTTAAGATTTCTGGTGACAAAGCTTTTTGTCTTACAGAATTAGCTTCAGTTCTTTAATAAATGGCTCTCAGTAGCCATTTATTATCTCTCTTGCTGTGTTAGGGTTAGTTCTGATCTTCCCAGGGCATCCTTTACACAGTGAATCAGTGGAGTATTTACAGATAAATACTTCCATTTTTCATTAAACAAGACTCTTATCTCACTGTCTTGTGTTCCACATTTCTTGCTCTTCCAAGATTTTCATCTTCAGCATGCTGAATTTGTATTTAAATCATCTGCAGAGATTTCAGTATTACCAATTTAGTTTCCATTTAATTAATTCTGGTTTTGCCTCTACCTAAGAGGAAGTAATCTCAACCCAGGAAAGCAAAACATAGGGAGAAAACCAAATTTCAGGCAGCAGTGACTAAGATGGGTAAGGCAATAGAAGCCAATAGGAGGCAGAAAATCCTGTAGTATAAAGGAGCAAATCCCTATCTAAAAAAGTAAAAATTCACTTTAAAAATACATATGCAAGTGAGAGTCCAGACCAGCCTGTCCTCCCTCGTGACAAACCCTCACAGAGCCGGGTTCCTGTCCCCCATACCTAGCTCCAGGAGGCGCCGGGTGAGCGCCATGGCCTTGCCCAGGTCCCCCTGCTGATACACAGCATAGCTCAGGTAGTCCAGGATGTAGACTTTGTCTGCAGAGGACACCTCCCCCTCATCCAGCTGCTTCAGGGCTTGCTCCATCCACAGCTCCGTGTGGTAGTAGTCAGCCTCCGTGTAGGCAATCTTCCCCAGCTCAAAGCAATCCTCAGCTGTTAGAAAGGATTTGTGCTTCACACCTGGGTATGGAAAACAAAACAAATGGAGTTTACACAGGATTCCAGACCAGTCCTCAGAGAAACATTCGAGTTATTTCTCGTTCCTCACAGCAGGCTTTTATTTCTGCTCTCGCACAGCTCCCTTCTGCGGTAGCTATTTGTTCAAGTCTCTAAAGCCTGTAAATCCTTGGCACACAAGCACTCAGATGCAGTTTTCCATTGCCAGAATACCAGCAAACAGCTAAACGTCTCTACCACGAGTGAAAAATCAAATTACACAAACCTTCCTTCCTCAAAACCCCAACCACTTTGAGCAAGAACAAAGAGAAGCCAAATATGAAGTTTCAGAACTGTTTTCAAGGACATCACATTATCACTTTAAAAATGTTACTGAACCACAACTTGTCAGTGACAACTTGGTTGGGGAGGAAAAGGAAAACATCAGGGAGTAAATTCCCAGCTGCTTGAGATTTTTTCAAGTCAGTCATTTTTAGAAACATTTTAAGTGACCTCTGAAAGATTAAAGCACTAGTAGGCAAATTACAGATTCCTATTTTTGCCTTTGGAAATACAGGCCCTATGAAAAACCAAATTTAATCTTGTAAAAAGGAAACAGGACCTGCCAGTGTTACAGCTAAAATTGCGTCCCTGATTACACCTTAATTCCTTCTGAATTTCTAACAGCAGCTCTGCAGTGCTCAAAGAAGCAGCTGTTCTGCTGCTCATTCCTCCTCCTTTCACTAAACAGCTTTTGCTCCATCCTGTGATGGGCAGCAACTGCAGTCTCCTGAGCCTGAAGCTGCAAACTCTCAAAGGACACGAAGGTTTGGCAGCAGTTGAGATTCTGGACCAAAAGAAATTCCCTGGGAAGGAAGGAAAGGAGCACAAACAAGCAGCCACATGGGAAGTTCCCCTCTGGAGCCTTCCAGAGTCCAACCTATTCTCTTTTATACTTCAGAATTTCCAGGTTCTGCCATTACACTTCACTGCTCACAGTCTGGACAGCTCATGGCTTCAAAAGCAGCAAAACCTCACCTTGTATTTTTGGGCTGTTTAAAGAAAACAGCAGTGAGCTGCTTATTGTATGAGAAGGAATCTGTAGGTCCTTGAGAAGGGCTTGAACCAAACCCGAAAGCAAGGTTATAAATCATAACACATAAAGCCAATTACCCTTAATTTTATTAGGCATCTGACCACAATGAGCACTTGCAAAAACACAGATGGATTGTACAGAGCTGATTTTTTGCCAGCTGGCACGGACTACTTTTGAACAGAAGAAACAAGGAAGACTCAGCAGAGAAAGTTTTCTGATAAAAAACATAGTTGTGTCTTCTCCTGCACAGAGTAGCCTATTAAAGGTCAGCTCGGGCAATGCCACACAGGCTCAAGTCTGTGCATGCACCATCTTTTGCTCTTCAGTTTATACAATCCCTGAAGTTTAAACTCAAAGGAACTTGATAAAATGCATTGAGTTGTGCAATAAAACCAAGTATCTGCCAGTGCAATACAAGGAAAACCCTCACCTAGGCAAGATTTTATTGATATTGATTTTTAATAAAAACTATTAATTAATAAAAACTATTAACAGTAGATTATCTTACCATAACTGGAATAAGTATTCAGATTTCAACCAAAAAAACCCTTTTTTCATTAATTTTAGCCAGCTCAAACCCTTTCCTAATGTTACCTTCAGGCTGAGCAGTTAAACACGGTGGAACAGAGCAAATGATTTATAATCAGGACATTGAGGAAATGGAAATAACAAACATGGACAGCTCTTACCTGGCAGGTTCCCTCTTGAGAGGGTGTCTGTGTCCAGGTTGTAGGTGTCCTGGAGCCGCAGAAGGGCCTTGGCTGCACCAGTCTGATCCTCATCATTCGGGAAGAACTGCCTCTGAATTGTCATGTTGGAGATAAAGCCTGGCAAAGACAGGGAAACACCTCAGTCCTGGGAATTGTATAAACCCCCTGCTCCAGGGAAAGCCAAGATCCACCTTTACACAAATCTGAACTGAACTCATGGCACAGGCTGCACAGTTCGCATTTGGTTTGGGTTTTTTTTTTAAAAGAAAGAAAAGGAATAATCCAAAACACTTTTTTTACCCCACTCATTCAGAAGGGTTTAAGACACACTGGTGCAGATTTCTGGCTGGCAGGTGCAGAGCCTTTTCAGTTGGCATATTCAGTCCCTCTCACAGCAAAGGGAAGCAGAATGTGCTGAATCATTATCAGAGACTAATCCTGGGTCTTTTTGAAAGCTCTGCTTTCTTATAATTCTCTACTACACAGCTCCACCTGCTATTAATAAGCTGTTGAGAGAGTCTTACAGGTCAAATATAACCATCCTGGCTTCCTTTTACTAAGTGTCTCTCACAGCCAACTATTTCATGTTCTGTTCCTTGCAAAAAAGCTCCCACTCTTGCCGAAGAAATGAGGCAGCAATTAAGTGTTTACTACAGTAATTCAGATTAGTTCCACAAAAGCTGGGTCTCAAAAGCAGATTTGCAAATCTAATTCAACCCCTGACATGTGAAAGACAACAGCCAAGGACTACAGTCAGCCTGTGACACTGGCTTTTGCTGCAGGCACACACTCACCATCTGACATGTCCTTCAGCACCAGACTCTCCAGCTCGCCCCACTCTGTGTTGAGCCGTTTCATCAGCTTGAATGCGTTCACAGGATGGCCCAAAAACCCCTCTGGGTCTTTCGTGGCAGTAGCTGTCAGTTGATCCAACTTCTCTGCCCATCTATAATGAAAATGTTCATTAAAGTCTTGCAGAAGTCTGCTGGTGTGCTAGAGAGCTGATTTAAAGCTACTCAAGTATCTTCACTAATAAAAAAACAGACATTGCAAGATTTACATTATCTATATTTAGAACTCTCCTAAAAGGAACAAAAAGGGCTACTTAATTTTTTTATTAAAGCTTCTTCCTCAGCTGCAGCCCAAATCTTGTGCTGCTCTTGCACTCTTTGTTGGAACCATACTGAAGAAACTCCTTTCTACAAACCCCAAAAGCACTGTGCCAACACTTCTATTATGAGCTGTCATGCAGGACTAATCAAAAACAAAGCTTTACCCACATTTTCAATCTTCTAAATGCCCCTTTTTTTCCCCCTAAGGCTTACAAAAAGGCACTTCAATGCTTGTCTCAAATTATTTTAGGTTTAGACACACACTCTCAGATCTGTGAAACTCCCCTTGCCTCTCAGCACAAAGCTCCTTTCCATGCTGAAAGCTTGGATTAAGAAGCGTGTAGCTCTCACACTCCAAAATGAGGAGCCCAGATCCAGTTTTTGGTACTGCAGCTCCAACTCAAACTTCTCTAAGTGCCGCAAATCATTCACAACCCCAAGTGCCCCAAAACAAGCACGGCTTCCAAAAAAACCCCAAGCAGATCTGCAACATGAAGGCGTGCAGAAACGCCCTGCAATCAGGGTAAATTGATGTTAAAGAACCACACCCCACAGAGAATCCCAAACTCCAACAATAAAGCAAACACACAATCTGTAGCCTGGAGGGAACTCTGGCCACAAGCTGGAGTTCCTCTTGTTCCAGGCTGCGGTTTGCCTGAATTAAATGTGCAGGCTCTACCTTAGACAGGGAGGTGTTTACAGCTGCTAGAGGTGCCTCTGGCTGCATTTGCTCTTCCCACACCATCCCGAATTGTTTTCCTACACTGCGACAGTCCCTGTGGGGCTTCTTCCAGCAGCCACATGAGTGAAGGGGCTCTCTCCAAAACAGAGGGCTCCAGGTGCTGCTGGGGGACCAACTCCAGCTCACAGCAAACCAAAGACTGAAGAAACCAACTTCAAACTGTGCCTTCGCACTGCACAGACCCTCCCTGCATTTCCCATTGCACGGCTGACAACCCTAACGAGAGGCTGAAACAACAGTGAAAGTTGTTCCAGTCACAGGGCTGGGATTCCCTCCAGGTAGTTTCTGTCTGATAAACGCCCCCACAGGAGGCCTGAGCCATCCTCTGCATTTTGGTGATTTTGTTGATTTACCAGCTTTCACTGAGTTTCAGTGAACACCAGCTCCCAATAGCCTTCAGACACCAGCAAACAACGCTGGCATTTTTTCCCGGGTTCTTTAATCTGTGACAGTTATTGAAACTTTTCTGACCTGACAGGAAGAGCCTAAGATATAATAAAAACAGAGCTGCAACACTTCTGCTACAATAAGCTGTATTTACACACTTTTAGATGACCAACCAGCATGCTCCCATGTTAATCTGTAGCTGTAAAGAATATACTTGTAACATTCCAAACCTGTCAACAACTCCAGCTCTGTATTTTAAGTGATAAATATAAAAAAGTATCTTTCTTCCTGGATGGTGGAACACCAGAAAGTAATAGACAAAGACTAAAATAAAAACCCTCCATCCATCTAGAACTGTTTCAACATCCTCAAGACAGATTTATACACTTTTCTGAAAGCAAGGAAACCACCCTGTTCAGTGATAGAATATGTCCATTCCTAGCTGCGATAAAATCTGACATATTGGGCTCTGGTCAGGTCTCATCTACACACCAAGCAGTGCTCAAAGAGAACAATTTAAAACAAGCACCCAGCAAAACCTGCTACTTTAAGCTTTGCCCCAGAGGAAAAATTCCACAAATTTAATCAGCCTTAGGAAGCACTTTTTGCGTAAGGGTGGACTCAAATTATTAACCATTAGCATTATAAAACCAACTGCTTACTTTTTGATCTGCTCCAACTTGCTTTCCTCTGCCTTGATGTAATCTTTGAGTGACACGACCAGATCTTTTTCTGTATTAATTAAGTCTGTCATATGACCTAGAAAAAAAAAGAGGAGTTTGGTGAGTCAAGGAGAAACACAAACCCCTGAGAATTAAAGAGTTCTTCCTCTTTTCTACTTTCTTCCTTTCTACAACTCTTCCTTCCCCAAAAGTCCTTCTGCATTTACTTAAATAACCCTAAAGCAGTATTTGAGTGAGGCCTTTTATTTTTTTTTGAAGGAGAAAATCTCCTGCTGGACCAAGCTTGTTGCCATGGAAATTAATGCAATACTGCATATTTATTATTAGAACTAATTTAGGATTCATTTGGAAAAGGAAGTAGCTTGCCACAGAGTAATCTTTCATCCAAGCATACATAATGTAGAGCAAATAAAGAGAAAGCTACAGAAACACACAAAGCCTCCGTGTTTGATACACAACACTAATCCAGGGCTTTAGTTTTAAGATTACATCCATGACTTCAAGGGGTCCCTGCTATTAATTAATAATTGCTTCACCTCCTGCAAGCAGGCAGCTGAACTGGTTCAGCACAAAGGAGATACAGTGCCCACCCTGAGGCCACCAGAACCCCAGGGTGAGCACAGCCATCCTGCACCATTCTGTACCTTTGGCAGCTGCACCGCTTCCTTCCATAGGTGTGCAACACCAAATTCTGTTTAAATCCTAATACCTGTAAGACTAAATAGTGACCACAAAGCCTAGCCCGGGTCGTTAGACTACCCCAGGACAGACTCTTAAAGCACATTTCTCCCAAAAGAAAAGTCACTAATGTGGTAAGAACTAGGCAGTGGGTTTAGTTCTGTACCAATTAAGGCCTTGGATGATTAGCACATCATTGAAGAATCAGTTCTGAGGGCTGTTGAGAAACTCTTTTGGCTACCCCAAAGCAGGCCTCACCAATGGAAGTGAAGAAGTCCGTGTGGGCACAAGACAAAGGCAGCAGAAATCCCAGGGCTAGGGCACACCAAACCTTCTTAAACGCCATTGCTCAGCAGCTCTCACCTCACCACACACCTGTGAGAGAAATACAAAACAGGTGAAAAACTCCTGCTCACCAGAGAGCTGAACCCACCTTCAGAAGAGGCAGCTCAGTCTCTTGGGGCTGCCACTGCTGCTTGAGGCAGCAGAGCCCCAACAGCTTGAGCAGCTCTCACAGACTGAGTCCCTTCTGCTGATTTTCTTATACCTGCCTCATTTGGCAAGAGAAGAAAGAACTGCTCAGGGACAGGGTCTGCACCAGAACTCTTCTTTTTGGCATTTAAGTCACGCTGCAGACAGAGCTGCTTTGCAAAAAGCACTGAAAAAAATCAAACACTGAAAAAAGCCTGTAACACCAAGTTACAATATATATTTATCAAGTTCATCTACTCTATAGAAAAACAAAAGTTTCCTTTCCTCGGTCAGAAAGATGCCAGTGGAACAGGTCTAAATGAAAACCCTACATGAGCAGCCCAGAGAGGGAATTCTGTGCATGCTGGTACTACCACGGAGCCAAGCTCCACACCTGACACAAAAGGCTGCTCTGTCCCTGGATCCTGGATCAGTCCATGGCAGGCTCACAGGCAGTGCTTTCTGCAGGGCCAGCTGCCAAGCTCTCAGCCTTTCAGGATCCTGATCCCTTTAACAGCCCAGGATTGCCTGGCTCCTTCATACTTTAGGAGTAATTATGCTGTCGTGGAATTTACAAGGTTTACTTTTCCCCCCACAAAAAAAAAGCTTAGACTCTCACGTACTGTATCTGCTCAGAAAAATTAACTCCACTGCATTTACTAACAGAAATTGGTTTACAACTTTTCCAACAGCACAACTAATGAAGAATAAAGAAAGAAAAAAAGTAACAAGCTCAGCTACAAAGTGGTTTGGCCTATTTAGGGAAGAAAGCAACATCATTTTTATCAAGCAAACAACACAGATCCAGGTGTGGCATTCACACAGGGAAGGTGCAAACAATCAGGAAAGTTCAAAAGTTATAATGGTTCAAATAAAATGGTTCAGATAAAAACCACCCCACCAACAAATGGTGGTATTAATAGGGAACAAACCCCTGACTCCAGAGGGCAGGATCTCTCTTCATATTGCACCCGAAGGTCAGGAGGCAGCTCCCTGCTCTCCTTTCCACCTCCTGCACTCCAGAGGGAGAGGCACTGCGGTTTGGGTTTACTCTGGGGACTGCCTCTTGGACAGGACCAGCACAGTTCCACTGGCACCAACAGGAACAACAGGAAACTTACACCGGCCTAGAAAAGCAACACAACCTCCAACTCCTGTAAATCACCCAAAATCTGGACAACTGCAACTGAAGGGCTAACACATTCTGACACATTCACAGGCAGAAAGCAAGTTGTGAAGTGAGACTTTGGAGAGCAAAACCTGGAGTTCTCCCTTGCCCCTCCTGAGCCTCGCCAATGCTCCAAAGCAGCCCTGCTGTCCACAGCAGCATTCCTCACTTCTTCCTCCTGCTCCATCCCCTCCACAGGCAGCCAACAGGCTACATCAGACTATTTCAAATATACCTCATGAAACCCCAGTGATGTGTACCTGCATTCCTACTGAAAGCACCACTCAATTCCTATTTCACCCTGCAGACAGCCAAGTGCCTCCTGCTCACTCAGCACTGGAGCCAATACATCTGTGAATCAGTGACAAAGCACAAACAGCTTTACTACACCATAAATATTTGCCAATTTTATCGGTACTGGGAATACACTGAGCTATTTGTTTACCGCACTTGGTGAAACACAAAAGAAGCTTCAGAAAGTTTACTTTCTTACTATTGATCAAGATGAAACTTTTTAAAAACACGAAGAAAAACCAACAAACAAATCAAAACCAACCAAACAAACCAAAAAGGTGAAGAAAGCAATGTTTCCTCTCCATGTGCTACTCTCAGTGAGTGTTCCATCCTGCTTTTTCCTCTTCTCCAGCTGCCTTTGCAGCCTGCTCCAAAACCAGGTTTCCCCAAACGCTGTTGAAACACTATTCCCACCTCCTCATCTCCACAGGCACACAGCAGGAGGGACTGGCAACAGCCACAAAATGCAACAGAGGCAATTCCAAGGAGGTACAAACAACAAAGTTTCTCATACTTAGGCACTAGAAGAGGCTACCCAGACAAACTGGATCTCCCACTCTTGGAAGAATTTCAAAAGGAAACAGGATGAGCCCATGCACAGCCTAACCAGACACCCCCAAGATCACCCAACTTAAGTTAAGCTCGATGACATCCAGAGGTCACCTCCAGCTTGATTTTCCTTTCCTTTCCCAGATTTCCTGCCACTTGCAAGGTCCCAGACTCCCGTAATAGCTTTCAGGCACCCAGGATTCCTCCCGTCCCAGACGGAATCCAGAGCTGGCCGGGGAGCCCGGGGCAGCAGCCGGGCCAGCCAAGCTGGCGCTGCCCTGACAGCAGCTGCTAAGGAGCAGAGCTTTCCAACTACTGCAGCAGGATCAGCCACAGGTTCCCGGATCAAAGAAAACACAGCTCAGTTCATATATATGCTGGAAATCTCTCGGACTCACAGGCTGCCAGATAAGTAGGCTTTAATTTCTTCCTGTCGGTGACATGAAGTAAAACAAGATGAAAATCCTCTCTCCGTTATTGCTGTCAGTCTCGCTCTCCTCCTCAGCCGTGTCCCCCAAGGATGGCAACTGAGCATCTCAGGGAGGAGGGGATCACTGCCCACGCAGGGAAGTGGGAGTTCAGCTGACAGCTCCAACACAGGAGCTTCCTGCCTCCACAGGAAAAGTGCACTTACTCAGCTTTGAAACAGCAAAACGTGGCAGAGCAGAAAAACGGGGGGGGGGGGGGGAAGCAAAGAGCAAACAAACACATAGAAGTAAAACAAAGCAGCAAGCAGAGGAAGGCACTGCCAAATGTAGCACAGGATTCCCTGAACACACAACAAACACCAGTTCGACTGATGAAA
Source organism: Acanthornis magna (assembly GCA_036785705.1). Lineage (NCBI taxonomy): Eukaryota > Metazoa > Chordata > Aves > Passeriformes > Acanthizidae > Acanthornis > Acanthornis magna. The sequence goes on from JAWUZG010000093.1 coordinate 10,055,104, forward strand.
CTTAGAGGGGTTTTTTGGAGGACTTTTTAAGAGTTCAGCTCTGCTCTGCAAGTAGGAAGATGCAAGCACAGAAGTAAAGACAAACTGCAGAGAGACATAACCTCATCACAATCAAGGTCCCACTGATCAGTGACCAAAGACTGAAGATGCTCATTAGACAAGTCTCCTCATTGCCAACTCCAAGCTCCCAGGTGCTTACCAGCATTCAGAAGAGAGGATAAAAAAATGGAAACTGAGAGAGCACCTCAACACAGAACAGCTTTAACTTAATGCCAAGCCACCTTCTTTATTTAGGTAAGAAGTAACTGGACTGCTCAAGATGAAGTCTGCTGCAAGGCCAGGAGACAAAAGCATACCACCAATATCCTCAATTTTGATTTGAAGATGTGTCCATTTTCACAATCCTTATTGGACCCCACTGTGTGTAAAACAATAATAATAACACCCCTTAAACAGCTGCACTGAGCTTAGGGGAAACGGAGAAGACAGAACCAGAAGTGATAGCTGCTCAATGCCCTAACCCTCTCCTGTCTCAAGGACAACCCAAGTTACAGTCTCATGACACAATGTGACTGAAAATACTGCTGAAAAGGAAAGAACTTTCCCAAAATAAGTACTAAGAACATTTAGCTGTCATCATTTCTTAAAGGTCTCACAGGACAGAAGCACCAGAACCCAGTTCAAGTCCTCTAGCAAGTTCAAAGTCTGTTTTAAAATTAAGATCCAAGCAGTAAGAGAAGAAAGATTTTCTACAATTGCTGCTACCAAAAGAAAAGGGCATGCTTTAGGCCTTTTTATGACAAAGTTGCCATATAATCTTTTATATATTGAAGACAACGTTCATGACTGAATACAGAGCAGTTGTGTTTGTACAGAGATTTGTACTCAGGGAACTGAAGCAAGTTTTCCCTTGATTTCCTCCAGACAAAGACTGAATGGACACAGCCCTCAGAGCCCTCTTGTTTTAACTTCCCAAGCCAAGACAAAGAACACTGGGGATGGAATAGAGCAATTATCTTATTAGACACAACAAGCAGAAGGCTATCCTTCTGCTCAAGGATTAGCAGAGCATCTACAGAGATATACAGAATGTTTTCAGATATTAAGAGTGATTATAAAGAAAGCAGGACAATCCCAATGATCAGTTAGGTCTCTTCAAGGAGTATATTCTTTTAAAGAAAAAAGGTTTCCTTATCTATATCAACCTCAGCACGGAGGCAGGGTTTTCTTCCTATAAACCTCTGTTTATCCTCACTCCTTCTAAAGTATAACTCACTGCCTGTCATTTCAGTTTGTCAAACTGTACTGGGCACTTTCCAATCTATGTGCAAGCCCCAAAATCGCAGCTTTAAACACTAGACTTTAAAGCTATTCATTATGGAACAACACTGAAATCTCGACAGGTCAGAGAGCTGGTTTAGGGAAGAAAACAAAGAGGAAAAAAGTTAATCAGTACTGGTTGTGTCAGCACATACTTCAGAAGCAGCAGAGAGTACTCCGGGTCAAATCAAATATTTCAAGGCATTAAAATGCATCCAGCAATGGCCCACGAGTAGCAGCGGGTGTAGAGCAGTAGGACAGAGAACATCCCTGACCCGAAAGGCAGGCCTCTGCTTCCCAGACAAGCCGGGAACTCATTACCTTTACTTTCCGCCCCTGGCAGAGTACCGTCTGCATCCCGAGCCAGCAGCCCCTGGCGCTGTGGGAAGCTGCATTTATTTACTCGTTATAACCAATGGCTTCTTTCATTCACTAAAACCTCGAGTGCTGAACCTTTACTTTTAAGAAGTAGGTGAACACTTCAGCACACTGCATTCTCCTCTTACTGAAGTCAGCAGGAAAAAAAAAGTGAAACTGAATGCTGGGCAATCCCTTCTGTCTGCAATGCCGAAGGATCTTTCCTCTGGGAGCACACCCAACTTTTCAGATAAACTAGAAGGTTTATTCTAAGAAATACATATGATATTTTTACTTTAGTATATCCACCAGCATGTTCAAGGCTCCAGGTTGGAGTTTCTCCCGCCAGTCAGGCTAGATCCTACCAAAATACCTACTGAATAGCACAGCTTACTACAAAGGTAGATGCACAATTCCACGTGAAGGAGCTGGCCGAATCCAACCCAAAGCAGCAGAGAGGGAAATCATGACAAGCCTCATTCCTGGAGGTGCAATCCCTGAACACAGCGTGTGCCCACCCGTGCTCACGTCAAGGAAGTTTCCATCCCTCCCAGCACGAAGCCATGCGCTCGCAGCTCCCGGACAAGGGGCAGGGCGGGAGCGGCGGTGGGAGCCCACCTGCGCCACCGGAGGGCAGGGGAACCGAGTCCAACTGGGGCAACAACTCCCAGCTGCGGCGCCGGGCGCAGGGAACGGGAGGAGGCAGAGCAGGAGGAGGAGAAGGAGGCGGCGGCTGTGTTTAGTCTGCCAGCAGCGGGGAAGCCGGCGCGGCGGCGCCCTCCCGCCCCCCTCCGGAGGCGGCCGGCTCCCGTTATGTAAGGGTCGGGAACACCGGCCGGGAGCGCCGGGACACCGGCCCCGCGCCGCAGGGAAGGCGGGGGGCGGCGGAGCGCTGCCACGTATCGCCCCAATCCACCCCCGCCGCAGCAGCCCAGCCCCGCGGCTCCCTTCACCCCGACCCGCCCGCCCACCCACACGCACGGCCAGCACGCGGCGGGGCGGCCGGGCCTCACCGGAGCACGGGGGGCGGCGGGGCGGGGTCCGCAGCGGAGCTCCGCGTCCTGCCCGGGGGCTCCACCGACTGAGAGCGGCCCACCCCGCCGCGCCCCTTATAGGCGGCATGGTCACGCCCCCTTAGGCCACGCCCCCGTGGGCGGGGCGGCCCGCGCGCTACGTGAGCCCGGTCACAGCGGCGGCCGCTGCACCGCGCATGCGCTGCCGCCACCGCTGCTGCTCCACGTGGGTCCCCTCGGCCCCCGCATGGGGACACCGCACGCGTGGGAGCCGCGCTTGTACCGCCACCGGCCGAGAGACAGGGCAGAGAGGTGGGGAGGGCCACCGGGACAGCAGGGACTGGGAGAAGCATCAAGCCAAAAGTGGTGTTTTTGGAGTAAAAGTTGCCAGAAAAGGCATAAAACACCGGGACGCCACCCTGCAGCCCTGCCCGGCCCCGCGCCCTGCTGCCAGGGCAGCTGGGCTCAGCATCACAGAATCCATTAGGTCGGAAAAAACCTCTGAGATCATCGAGCCCAACCTAGGAAGGTCAGTTCCACGCCCCTCTCAACGCTCTCGAGCACAGGGTGGGATTGTTGGGGTGTCCTGGGCAGGGCCAAGCGTTGGACTCGATCCTGATGGGTCTCTTCGAACTCAGCACATTCTATGATTCAAACTCTTACCCCCAGCGGCATCCGTGTGTCCCCTAGGAGAGCCCAGGCTGGCGCCCCGCACAGCAGCCAAGGTCCCACACCCAGAAGGGGATCAGAATCACTTGCTATCAGCTCTCATCCCTCTCTGGCCCACCAGAGCTCTCAACTATCACAGAAAGACATTAAAAAGCTGCTTGGATGAGTCTTGCTCAGAGAGATTGATGCTGACTGCTTATTGTTTTCTAAGATTTCAAAAACTGGTTATTTGTTCGCTCCAGCAATTAAGTTGGGATCAGGGACACTCCTAAGCATTTTTTCCTTTCTCTTTGGATGTGAGTTTCAAGTAAAGAATCACCTCCTCACTAGTATAACCAGCCTCCAATCTTCACCCTTTAAAGGCAGACATTTTTGGTCACTCCCAGCTGGAAATCTATCACAACAACCCAGGGCTGGCAAAGCCACAACAGGGGGCAAAATTCCCCCTTTAACTCACATTCTTTAGTGGGTGACTGAACTGCCTTAAAACCACCTCATTCAGAGAAGGGAACTGGAGGCTGCAGCCTGACCCATAACTAAGATTTCTCCCTGCACCCAAACTGTCACCTCAGCTCCCATTCGCTCAGCAGTGCCTTGAAAAGAGCAAACCTCGGGCGTTATGTCCCATGGTCGGGGGGATTGAGATGCAATGTGTCTCACAGCAGAAACAAATAATGACATGGGTGAATTTAGTCATTTCTTGTCCAGCTGTGGACACAGATGTGTCCACACAGCTGACAGCACCGCCAGCACTGCAAGTGCTGCTGCGCCAGAGCAGGAAAAAGGCCAGTTTTTTGTGGAACTATCCGTCAAAAAATAAGCCTTCCTTTCCCCTTGTTTTGGTCGCCTTCCAACAGAAATACAACTCCTACAACTAGCAGGAAACACTGGAATGATATCCAAGCTTCTAGCTAAGGCATCCAGTTAAAGCCCCGTTATCCAAAGAGTCCATAACATCTAGCCAGAGATTTAACAGCAGCTTCTAGAGATTTGGCAAAACCTCACATGCTGTAGAGGCGCATTCAGATTTTTTATAGTGATATCTGCTGCTTTCTCATCTCCTTTTGCACTATCCAGGTATTTTTAGGAAGTAAGGCAGGCAGTGGTGAATACCAACAATTCAATCAGCTTGGGGCTGAAGGCTCCAGCCCGTTAGATTTGATTAATGAGGCTCCTGCATGGGATGAAACACCCCATACCCCTCCCTCACACAAGCTGAAGTCAGAGCCTACCTGGTTCCTTGCAGTGGGGTGAAGTCTTTGGTCAGGCTTCTTGTCCTCTTGGAACCTTTTCCAGACCTTCAGCATCCTTTTGGAGACAGGGGGCTGTGACCTGTGAGCAGTGTTTTAAGGCACAGGTGAGTCATATTTATATCAATCCAAGTTAGCTCAAAAAGCTCAGCTGTTTCAAGTGTATCCACAGCTGAGGTTTGTAAAGAGATGAGAGGTTTGTAGAGAGCACATTGCAAAGAGATGAAGCCTATCCAGTTTCCCACATGCTCATCAACTTGTGCTGCTCCCAAAATTAATTACCTGCAGCCAACACCTTGTCATCAATTATTTTGTGCAGTGCAGCAAAGTAGTGCCGGAGTTTGGGGATATTCCATAACCAACAGCAGCACCAAGGGAGGGGAAGAAACAAAACCCACATGTCACCTGAAACAAATCCCCCTAAAATGGCTTTCAGATGTCAAAGTGTCTCCCCTACAACTGTCCAGGATGTAATCAGCAGATTTAATTAGGCAGTATCTCTCTTTCAAGGTCCCCACCCTGAGTGTGAGAAATTGTACGAGTCTATCATATACGTAACATACACAATTCTAACTTCACAGAAGAGCCAGATTTGGCTGGTTTACATCTACATTTAATGATGGGTAGAAGACTACTCATTAGTTTTCTCTTTAAAGAAGCGGTTTGTCTTTCCTTAGGCTTGTCCTAAAAAAAGGACTTTTTTTCTTTCAAGAAGTTTCCTGTGGCTTGACCACAAGTTTTCAATGGGAATTTGCTAGTTTCATGTATTTGAGGCAATTAACAGTTGTTTTACAAGGGCCAGCGGTTAGCAATTTTACTGCTAATTTCTGCTTATTGGGGGCAGGTGGAAAGACAAAACAGAAAGAAAGAGGAAGATTAGTAGCATAACCATTATTAGCCTAGAATTACATTTTATAGCCGCTTTTATGGCTTGGAAAAGTCTTTTACCAGCTCTTAATCCCAATATGAGTATTTTACAAACCCCGATTAAAAAAAGGATAAATTAGCAACACAGGACCAAAGATTTACCTTAATCTTGTCCATGTAAGAGATGACAAGTATTTGTTCCCACTGCTTGTGTCCTTTTTGCCTCCTCCTTTGGTTTGCTCTTATTGCACCAGGAGAGTTTCTGGGATTCACCTCCTCTGGGGGCCTGCGAAAGCTCAAATTAGTAAGATACAAAAAACTGTTAGAGATGTATTTGTGTGTCCAGGCTTTCACTGCCAGGATTGCTCCAGCATGGGGTACAATGTCTGCAGGGGACTAATATAAACAGTTTACAGATGCAACTCACACAACTCAGTGCCCAAAAAATACTTACAAGGAAACGACTCAAGTGCCAAACCAACAGCTGGTATTTATGCTCCTTGAATTAAATAATTAAGTGAATAAGTGACAAGAAAGCCTGTGTTTCAAAATCATCCCCCTTGTTTACATGCTGCCGAAATATTTAACAGGGCAAATGTGTGGGCCCTTGGAGAAGGCACAAGGAATCTCTCACAAGCTGCCTGTCAGAGCACCACCAGAAGTGACTCTAATCTCATTTTCTCTGCCTTTCTCCCCGTGGTACACGGGCCAGATTGACATGGTTGGGCTGATTCAATCCGTGGGGGTTTTCAGCTGCGTGTAACAAGGGGAGGCCAGAGCACTGCCCTGTGTTCACAGGAGTCTCTGCATTGCAATGTGGCACTTTTAGTCCTTCCTGTGACAGGGTGCACTTACCAAACACCTTTGGGCCTCAACCGGCTGGAGAGGCTGTCCCGAGGTTTCATGTCCAAAGCATCTCCTCCAGCTCTTCTTGCAAGATCCGTTTCTGGGGGCAGTTAGGGTCAATCAATCTGTTAGTTTGTTTTAACAGCAGGGTGGATACTTCCCTTAGAGATTATATTTCAATCCTTTATCTTATTAAGGGAAGATGTGTTTTGTCCATTAATCCAATTAGCCCAGTGGATTAATAAGTCTGGACTTGCTCTGTTTCAGGAAGCATAAAAATAGCAGTCAAGCATAATTAAACCTAAAGTTGTAAGTAACTCTGGTAACGAGTACTATTTCCCTGGATATTCTGTTTATTATTTTTACGAGCTCTGCTCTCAAATTACATGACGTGAATTCTCGATTAGAACGGCTCAATTCATGACCAAAAAGCAACAGGCTGCCCTGAAAACATTTACTTTTTGTATGTTTATAAAATTCTCTTTGTGCTAAATATAGTCAGGTAGGCTCCAACCCAGAATAATGTTTTCAGTGCTTGAGAGGAATCTGTTTGTTCATTTACAAAGGAATGAAAATAATTTGTCATTATTCTGACGTGCCTTGGCACAGGCTGCTCTCTGTTCAGCGCTATTCACTGACGAACCCAGCTGTGGGTATTTGGATGCTGGGAACACTGAACAGCTCCAGCCTTTGGATATGTACAGCTTTTGGCATCTTTTCCTGCTGGAGGACGTAACTTTAAACAATGCTCTTATGTTGTGGATACAAAACCCAGAGAAGCTTGGAAGAAAAAAAGGAAAAGGGAAAAGGAGAGAGAAAAAGGAACAAACAGCAGGAGGGAATCCAAGCCCGGAGCTGCTTGCGAGCAGCCTGTGCAGAACTACAATTCCCAGCACTCCCGGGGAGGGGAGAGTGACTCGGACCCAGCAAGAGTCGCTCCGCTGTTTGGGATCTGCGATTGGAGGTCACCTGGGATCCAGAGCGGATCCCCGCGGCTGGAGACAGCGCTCCTTCCGCACACAGCGCAGTAAGTGGGGACAGTCCCTGGGGAACGGCAGCTGGACCCCGCTCCTGCGGGCTGCACCGCGTGGGTGGAGTTCACAGGAGTTCGGGACGGCCTCCCGAGGTGGAGTTTTTGCTGTCTCCAGCTCCGAGTTTTCAGGGAGCCAAACCAAAGCCTGGCGCGGCGGTTCCTAGGGAGGAAGGGGTTAATCGCCCGCACACGTCGCGCTCATAGTTCTGGGCACAAGCTCCTTCCCGTGTGCCACCCCGGTGACACTGTGCTGCTCATTCCAGAGCAAAGTGCAGCGCTCCTGCCTTCAGCGCCCGGGAATTTCACACGCCAGGCTGCGCGAGACGTGGCAGTGGAGGAGTGACAGACACACGACTGTCACACCACTAAACCCTCTCAGACATAGGCTGTGTGGCAGTCCCCGTCCTCACACGTGTCTGCCCCAGCGTGCTCAGCTCCCACAGCTCCCCGTGGCTTCCCCAACAGGCTCGGCTCCCCTGTCTCCCAAGGGATCATCCCAGTCGGCTGAGATGGTGGGAAAGGGGGATGTGGGAAGGAGATGTCCAAACCCCAAGGCAGAGTCTCCATGTGCAAATAGGACCCTCTGCTGAGGCACCTCTCAGGCTCCCATCACTGACCTTTGCTAAAGGAAGAGCTCTCAGACTCTTCCTGGCACTGCTTACGTGTCTGTAACAAGGCAAAAGTAGCTCCCTCCTTAAAGAGCCTCGAGTTCTAAGGCTGCAAAGTGGAATGTTCAAAGTGATCATCAAGGATTATGGACCACAGTTCATTTTTGTCTCGGGTGAATGCTAAAGATGGCAGCATCTCTGGCTATTTCCTGACATCCTGAGCCGAGGTCAAGCTGCAGTCTGAGACTGCCTGAGCTGAAAATGCGGTGGGATTCTTTGGCACAAAAAGCATTCATAGCTGGAGATGATCCTATTCAGCTGCAACTGCTGTCTCCTGTCTAACTCAGGGAATTCTCTTCCGCAGCTGATATTTTGTCTTTCACCCTCTCCTGGCATCGGTGCCTTTCCCACAGATCCACTGTGTGCTGCAATAGGATGTATGGTTGGATCAAGGCCATGACAACTGTGTAGGAAACCAACAAAAGAGCAGCCACTTTCTCTGCCCTTTTCCCCAGGGACACAGGGATTTGGGACAGGAAGGTTTAATCTGTCTAGTCTTATAGCAAGTTCTGTAAAACCTGTGCACACTCAGAAATGGAAACAAACTGAGGTGTCTTTAAGTAGTCTTAAAACCAGTCTGAAACTGAATTTGAAGTGTGACTGAAGTGATAATTTTAGAAAGCAGATTCTGCAGACTCCGCAAGTGAGAGATTGACCTGGTTATTGCACCTTTTAAATCAAACTTAACTTTGCAGGGCTGCTGCATTACATTTTATGCCTCTTTTTTTAAGGCAGAGACACCAGCTGTAGGTGTTGGTTATGGCTGTGGTTTATCAAGCACTGCACAGGAGAGTTTCCTCTCTCGTCTGCAGGTTACACTCCACCTATGTGAGAAAAATGAGGTAAGTTCTCATCTGATTCTTGAGTCCTGGGAGGCCAGAGCTTGGCACAAACAGCCCTGCTTAGCTCTGACCTGGGGGTTAATCTTTTAACAGTTCTGCCATGCCACAGTAATGCACTGTGAGCTCTGTAGAGGGTAACAGCCAAAGCCCCTGTGCTCCCTTCACTGCTGGTAAAGGCTGGTTCTCTCAGCCTGTTAATGATTGCCTGCCCTGGCTAGAGGGCTCCTACAACATCAGGCATACTTGAAGTGATGCTGCTTGCCTCATTTTAAATACTGCTTCAAACAGTCTGAAGGAAGCACATGCTGACACTCTTTTGCCAATGATTTTTTCCTAACTCAGCCCCATCCAGCTGTGCCCTAGGACTTGGGTTTTACCCCTCATCTCAGTGTGACAGGCACAATATAATGCATGAAGCCTAATGGGAACTAGGTTCAGCATCAGAAGTGCTTATCAGCTTGGCCAAATACCGTTTGGAGCAATTCAGATTGGGGGATAAAAGGAAAAATCAAGGTTTCCTGCACACAAATAATCATGTATTTTCTGCCACACAGCCTTCACTAGAGGCTGCAGTGACTCATCTGTCAAAATCTCTCAAAGCACATGGAATACCTTAAACCTGATCTGCCCATTCAGCCCCCCCGCCCACTCTGTGCAGAATAAACACATCCAAATTACCAACACCACTGATAATCTCAACATGATCTCCAATTCATCTTCCCAATCATCTTCTCACTGCAGGTACTTAAATCAGTTAAAGGAAGATGACAGCCTTTGTAGACAAGCCCAGACCTCAGGAACTTTCTACCTCTTTCACAATCTCTCCCCCTTCCTGCAGAAAGTTGGGAAGAAATATTTGGTGCCACAGCTCAGTGCAGCAGGTAAGAAAGAAATCAGTGCATCCAGGAAGAAACACCTTGTGGATCACACAGCTGAAATGAAACAGAGACACACACATATGGTATCAGCCTGATCTGTTCTGAGGAGAGCAGGTTCAAACATTTGTGACTGTGCCTTTTGAAGAGAGAAGGCTGACGGGAAAACAAGCAAGGTCTTACTAACAAAGGGGGTTTTTTGTATAATGTAAGAAAAGTTTTCTTTGAGAGCAAGGTGTCAGCTGGTGTAGGACAGAGCCAACAGACAGCTGCTCCCCAAGCGTTACAACATTTGGACCTTTAGCTTGACATGGTCAAAACTTCCAAGAGCTTAGGGCAAAAGCCAGATTTTAGGTGTGTACCTGGGTGGCATCACTTGTCTAGTCCCCTCTCACACATGGGCTTTCTGCCTTAAACCTTAAAGATTGCCTGTGCCTTGGAGATCCAGAGAGCAGCATAGTTGCATGGATTTGCTTTCACCACAGCTTTCTCTTCCCCTTTCCCTGCTGTTTAGAGATGAAACGGATTCTGGAGAAATTCCAAGAGGCTGAACAGTGGATAGAGAAGTCTGTACTGATCGGTTGTTCAGATGAGCACAGACCACGCTTTGCCCTGGATTTAGGTTGGGATGACTCCTCTTCCATCCATGCCAGCACCAGTTTGATGCACTGAGATGAAGGTGCTGCCAGGGCAGCATCCCTGATCCTCAGGAGAACCTTTCCTGCCAAGGAGGATTGGGTTGAGTCTGTAGGAGCTGGTGTGAGTGTGGCAGGTCACAGCCACGGGCTGCACTGCTGCTCCTGTGCCTGTGTGTTTGTAAAGGGGGGCTGCGGGCAGGCTGTTGACATTTGGGAATGTTACCCTGGTGTGGTGTCACTTCCATGGGAACTCCCAGAAATTGTATACTTGGACAATCAAGGGTGTAAAGTTGGGATAACTGAAATTTATGAGCTCAAGTATTTTTTTCTTTTCAACAGGAGCCTTGGAGAAATCAGTCATTGAGTCAGAACTCCAGGGATCATTTACTGACCTACGAAAGGCTCTCTTTGTAGTGGATGGGAAGGATTCTCCTTTGCTGGCTGCGGTATTGGACAGGGCTTTTTAGTTCAAGCTGTGATTTCTAACATCAACCTTTCTCCCCATCTCCCATATTGCTTTATGATCTAATATCATAGAAGTACCTACTGTACTCTTTCAGGGACCTAGGTACAGACACACTGTAAATTACACCAGTTTTCCCAAATCCGTGATCCCAAAAGCAAGATGCAAGGGAAAGAGAAACAGACAAGTGCCTTAAAAGTGACTGCAGTCATTTATGCCATTTAGTATCAAGCTGCTGTATGTTCAGAGTGAAATATGGTGACCTTAGCAGCACTCCCAGCACTCCCAGTTTGTCCTCTGCTCAACAACTATCAGGCAAACTGGATATCACAAACAAACATACATATCTTCTCTCAGAGCTGCTCTTTTAAAATCTCTCACTTCCAAGCTGGTACTCTGCAGATATCCTGTGTTTGGAAGGCCTAAGAAAAGGTCTGTCTGTGAAAACCAGCTGTCCTGACCCATAACGAGAAACAGCTCGTGTTTCCTTTCCTGCTTTATAATGTTTGCGATCCTTGGACTATTGTTCAAGAAGATATTCAGGGCTGGAGACTCTTTAGAATAGTACAGTTCCCATTACAACTCCCATTTTGTCCCAATAAACAACAGCCCTTCCCCACCTCCCCCAAACATGCTCAAATTTAGAAGCAGGAAATATGGATTGCAGAATCTGCCATTTTTAAAAGCAGTGCCCATACTTCATTTGCCTCTCTGAAGATTCCAAAGATAATCAGAGTTTATCGCCATGATTGCATGCAAAGCATTATTCAGGGAGACTGCTCTGAATTCTCTTCCCCCCAGGTATAAATCAGGTTTGTGTTCCTCTGTGCTGGCAGGCCCAGTCCCTTCTCCGGTGGCACGATTCCCACCAGTACTGCAGCAAAACCGGGCAGCCCACTCAGAAGAACCCAGCTGGCAGCAAGCGTGTGTGCCACGCCAGTGGAATCACTTACTACCCCCAGGTGAGCACCTGGCAGCAGAGGTGAGGGACACAGGGCTCTGTGGCAGCGCTGCTGGCTCACCCAGAGTGGAAGCAGGAAAAGGGATTTGTGGGTTGCTGGGTACTTTGTCTTTAGTGGTCAGCCAATCACCCCCAATGAGCCAGGAAAAGCAAAAAATTGCACTTACTTGTTTTGTCTGAACTTCTTTTGCTTTTTGATGCATCTGCCAGATGTCCCCAGTGGTCATCACCCTGGTGTCTGATGGGAGCCGGTGCCTCCTCGCCCGACAGCCCTCGTTTCCCCCAGGGATGTACACAGCTCTCTCAGGCTTCTGTGACATGGGTGAGTGGGTTCTGATCCAGCACAGTGGCCTCGAGCATGGAGGGTGTGAGGACAGCCTGCTGGGATATCAGCCAAATCCCTGTTCACAGAGAAGGATGGACACTCAGGTGATGTGTGTCCCCATCCTTGGAAGCATTCAAGGCCAGGCTGGGTAAGCCTTGGAGCAGCCAGGTCTAGCAGGTTTCCATGCCCATGGCAGGGGATTGGAACTAAATGATCCTTAAAGTCCCTTCCAACCCAAACCAGTCCGTGATTCTGTGATAGCTGGGAAAGACATTGGATCTAAATAGCAGTGTTCCCATGCAGACAGAATTCAAAGTAGCTCTTATGTATCTGAAGGGAATGGGAATTACAGGTATCTAGCATTTGCTCTAGTCCCTGATAGCAAACACAAGCTTTAAAGTCACCAGGTTATAACCCTGATCCTTTTAAAATCTATTTTGTGGCTCGTGCAGTCTGGCTTGGAAGAAAAACTACAGACCTCTCATTAGAGGAGGGAAAATAGCTTAAAATTGAATTGTTCTGTCCACCATCTATATGTAGACAGGGTCAAAAATGTCTCTGGTGCCTGGGTTTATCAGAGGTTGATGAATTTAATGGAGCATCCCACCAACACCTGTTTCCAGGTCAGCACAGCTGGAGCTCCTGCGTGTGGGAATGAGCATGCCTGCGTTTTCCTCGCCACAGTTTGCTGCCCCGAGGCCGGGCTGTTCTTGCCTAACTCTGGTTGGTTCCAGGTGAAAATGTGGAGGAGACGGTGCGGCGGGAGGTGGCCGAAGAGGTGGGGCTGGAGGTGGAGTCGCTCCGGTACTCGGCTTCGCAGCACTGGCCCTTCCCCAGCAGCTCTCTGATGATAGCTTGTCACGCCCTGGTGGGAGCCCAGCGCGCTGAGGTGAGCAGGCTGAGGCTCCCCTGAGGTATTTCACTGCCTGCCTCATGCAGCAAAATCTCATTCAGTCCACAGGATTTAGTTAGCAGAGCACCAAACCCTCCTTAAATACAGTTTTCCATTGGCTTTCTCTACAAGTGAAGAAGAAACTTCAAAACAATCCTATCATCTTCTGTTGCAAGGTGCCAGATTTTGCCCAGGTCACTGTATACATACAAGCCCAGAGCCCAACACCCCTGTATGTTTTCCTCTGAACCTCAGAGGAAGTTCTCTTTCACGTTTGCCATAGAACACGCAGATTCTGCCATGTTAATTAATGTGCTCAGCCACTGGTGCTTTGCAATGATGGAGCAGGATTGATTTGTGGCTCCCCTAAGGAAACCAGCACAACAAAGCACTGATGGATAGCAGTATCCTTTCCCAGACTGGCATCAGTGCTTAATTCAGGCATGGATGTAGCGCTCTGGGCATTCCAGCATAGGATCTCTGTGGAAGCAAGAATGGGCAAGGTACCACTGCCCACATTTAAAGCTGATTTAAGGAACTGGCGCTCTCTGAATTCTTTCCAGATCAGCATTGACAGCCTGGAACTGGAGGCAGCCCGTTGGTTTGGCCTGGAGGAAGTCGTGGAGGGTCTCAAGAGAGAGCCCAGATCTTCAAAGCAAGACGATGGTAGTTTTTTACCCTGGTTCCCTCCCAAACACGCCATTGCTCACCAGCTGATCCAGGAGTGGGTTCAGCAACAGAGTGCCCAGAGAGCTTAAGCAGGGCGCCATCAAGTCTGGGATTCCATCAGAACTGTGAAAAAAAAAAAAGCTCCCAAAGTCAGTGGAGGCAAGGGCTGCGTTACAGTGAGGACAGCACCACACTGATGGCACTCAGACACACTGACCTACAAAGCCATTTCTAAACTGATCATCCGCAGACAGTTCCATGTACAGTGGATCACCTCTGAGATTCCATGACTTGCGGTAAATGTGCAATAAAATTCTGAGTTCCAAAGCATCAAACTTACTGTGACCAGCTGACACTAAGCCCATAACATCAATGTCCCATTATCCTCCATGTTTTCCATCTTGGATGGATATCAAATGCACCCTTCTTCCAGAACAAAAATAAAGGGACAGTGGCACTTTCTAGTGTTTGTGTTTATATGGATCTGGGAGAGCTATCAAAGACCAGAAGAAAAACCACTGCCTGTTTGCTCTGTTCTCCCCTTCTTCTGTCTCTTCCCATTCCATCTTCCATTTTCATATAAAACATCCTTTCTTTTTTTTTTTTTTTTTTTTTTTTTTTTTTTTTTTTTAAATGTTAAATGGGCTTCTACATTTTCCCCACCGGTAAGACAGTTACTTCTGTCCCAAAGAAGAGAGAACAGAGCTATCTGCTGGTAGAGAGGGGAAGAGCAAAACCTACACATAAGCATTTTAGAAGAGCACAGATAATGCAAAGGTGACAGGAACTGCTACAACAAGAACTGCACTTCCAACAGAGAAAAATCTTGAAAGGAACAGTGCCTCTTACCCTGAGGCCAAAGTCTGTGGCTTGTCTGGAGAGCTGCTCTGATTTTACTGATGAAATGGTACCAGCTCTCTGGAGGAAGAACGACAAAGAGACCATCTGGGCAAGGAAAACTTGTTGAAAGAGACAGATGAAGGGATGTTTGATTTGCTGCTGATTCAGACTGACAGTCCTTTCTGCCTGCTTGGTCAGAGCTCACATACTGAGATTGCAAAGCCAGATGCTTGAAGGGGCAGCAGGGGTGTCTCACTGACTGCCACCACCGGGATCCACTGCAGGTGAGCAGTGATAAAAATCTGGAGTCCTGACACCTGAGCAGTAAGTTAAAAAAGAAATCTTTCACATTGTGGAGAGACACTGTGTTTCCTCAGGTTACTTTTGCTTTAGGAGGTTGGGAGGGGATTCTTTCAGGCCATGGTGGCAGGTACAAACACCCTTCCTGCCTTAACCCTCAGTCAATAAACCCCACGTGTCAGAGCATGTTTTTCATGTTTGTGAACTCTGTCAGTCTCTGGTACAACCAAGGGCATTGCTTCCTGCCCTCCAGCCCAGCCAGACACACCACAGGAGCCCCCACACCACTCAACTGCAGCATCCCTGCACCCAGTTTCCTTTGAAACATGGCTCACTGCCTCTCTTCATAATAGTTGCTTCTGCTTTTCTCTCCCATCACACCATTTTAGGCCCCCAGGACTTCTCTCTCGCTCTCTTGTCTCTGGAATATGCCATTTTCATTTTCAGCCTCACTCCTTCCTTTCTTTTCTCTGCAGTACAAGATATTAAAGAGTTAAATGTCTGCCAGCAAAATATTTCCACTTCTCATCCTCCCTTCCACTTGTTCTTAAGCCCTGCCAGCTCACCCTTAGGTAGTTCACTAATGTACCCAAGCCTGCATCCAGCTCAATGTATTTAGTACTTTTAAATACCCACACATGAAACAAAGGAAAAACAAAGCTCTTTTCTCATTTGCTTGCTTCTGTGACTCACCACTTAAAAAATTTTAGACATCTGCATGTTCCTTTAGTTACCAATAAGAGAAAAGATCTTTTCAATCTACTCAAATAGGGAGTCCTTTTGGTAGAGCTAGAACAACTATAAGATAATCACATCACATCTTTGGAAAAGCATTACATTTTAAACTGCCTTATAAACTCCTCAATCCAGACCCTTTTGACTTAATTATGAAAAAACATTGATGGCCTCCATTCCTGATGCTAAGCAAGCAGGAATGATAGTAGGCAGCACATAGCTGTGAGCAGGACAAAAAAACAAGATGAGAGACATTGCCCTCACTTGCATTTGCCTCAGAAATCTATCTGAAGCCTGAGGAACACTCAGTGCAGTCAAGACAGGACATGCTCCATATAGGCAAGTGACCTAAAAAAAGGAACAAGCAATTCCTGACAGATCCTTCCTCACCAAAGCAGGGCTTTCCCATGGAAAAGGTACCAGGCAGGCAAAGGGGACAGAGCAACATATTTCTCTCAAGAACGCATCCCTTAACTGAATCCTCTTCAGGAACACTTGGCTTGCACAAATCACTGAGACCCCACTGCTTTTAGGGACGTACAGCAAGAACCAGCACCAAAAAGCTGCCAGTCTGGGGCATTACAGCCCAGTTGCTTATAGGTACTGCCAGTCAGCAGGATATGAAATAATACCATTCATCTCATTAATCAGAAATAACTTTTTTCTTAGAAATGCAGGCAGGTTCAGAGCAGCATTCCACCTACCTTCCAAAACCAGCAGGGCATAAAACTCATGTTTATCTCTAACAGGTGCCAGCAGAGGATTAAAGTAACCAAACCTCATGACACAACTTGTCTGATCTCTGGCTGCTCAGAAAAATCTTATCTGGAAACAGTGTGGGTTGAGAATTCACTCACCATATGCTCTCCCCTCACCTGGGCTGCTCTGCTGCTGTGTGGAAAGGCCTCATTTTCCTCTCCAGAGTAGTATTTGTTGAAGATGGCAGAAAGCCTGGCTTCAGTATTACAGCTTTTATATCAAGAAATTATTTCACCTTCAAACATGCTCTGAGACACTGTGGACACACACTGAGCCTGATGTTTGGCCTGAGAGGACACAAGCACTCAATGGAATGCCCTGACAACCCGACCACGCTAAAGTCATTTGTCAGCAAACATTGTCCAAGCAAGCACGAGCAGCTCACCTCTGGCAGGGGCAGCACACAAGTAGTCAGAACAAGCTGTAATTACACAGGTACAACTCCTGTGTTCAGTCTGAGGCGCTGCATGAACAAACTGAGCTGCCCCAGCCTTCAGCTCCCATCTAAATCTTGCTCACTTTCCAACCTAGCAACAGATGGAAGGCTGATATAACATCCACTGGTCCCTGTCCTACAGCTGTAGGCAGCATCCTTTATGTAGTGTTCCACTGCTTCTGTTCATGGAAATAATGCAAAGGGACACAGAAGCTTTACAAGCATATTAAAAAGAAGCAGAAAACCAGGAAAGAAGAAGGGATAGGGATGAAAGCACATTCACACATCATATGATAGTTAAATATGGCTGCTGTGAGTATGCAGCATGGAGGAGAACTAGACTAAACTAGATTATGTTCCAACACTGTAACTATTTGAGCTTATAACTGCAGGTAAGGTAAATAACCCTCACCCATCTAAAAAAAAAAAAAAAAAAAAAATCTGTTCTGAACTAATTTAGATTACCATCCCTGCAGACATTAGGTATCGTTACTCCTTTTTCCCATCAAATTACAAAGACTTACTGTAAATTTCTCATTTTCTGTTTCCTACCTGTAACAGTGGTCGAGTGACCTACATAATTTCTCTGAACAAACTGAGCATTACCTTCACAATAGCTTTGCTCTTCACTTCCCAGCCCTGTACCCTTGTGAATATCCACCTGGGAGCACTGACCCACTTAAGGAGAGGCTCTATTCCAAACAGCAACCTACACTTCACACAGGAGTGACACACGATGGGATATTCTCCTTCCTGGATTCATCCCTTTGCTTCTTAGCTACAGGGCAAGACCAGAAACCTGGGAGTTGATAAGGACACGCTTTCCAATGACATTGCACTCCACAAGCTGATTTCCTGGTCTGGAAGCACCGCTGGCACATATTCTTACACCTGCCCGGTGTTTCCATCCCATTTCAAAAAGCCAAGTTGTTACTGTAAGAACCCAAAGAAAGGTGTCTATGGGATTTGGAATGGGTCTCTTGGGGGGGTATGTGGGGGTAGTCTGTGGGATTTGGGTGAGGCTGAGATGTGTGGGGGTGTCTCTGGGATTCCCATTCTTGTTCCCTTGTATTTCCTGCCCTTTTCTCCTCACCTTTCCGGTGCTTTCCTGCTGCTTGAATACCACATTTTTGCTGTTATTCCATCCATTTTTTTACCCTTCCCCACCCTTTTTTTTGGCCTCACCATTTTCCAGCCCGCAATACAAACCCCTCAAATTATGGAATCAATGGAATTTTCCCTCAATTTAAACCCTAAAAAAATGAGGGACAACAGTGATTATCTGTCAGTTTAAACCTAAAGATTATGAAAATGGAGAATTTGCTCTCAATTCAAACTGATGAAATCACATCATAAAGGTTTTCCTCTTCTACTTACACAAGAAAATGGGGATTCTCCAACAATTGATACCCCTAAAATAATAGAAAAAGCTGGTTTTCTTTCAACTGATACCCTTAATGTTACAGGTGAATAGGGATTCCCCCAGTTTAAACACAATGAGGGAAAAGGAGAGTTTTCCCTCAATTTAAAACACTTTTCCCCTCAGGGGAAAGATTTCATTTTCTGAAGTGACTGAGGAGGGATTGAGAGCACTGGGGAGGGACTGGCAAGATGAAACTGAAAGGAGGGAGGAAGAAGATCTCCCTGCACCCCCATGAGCTGCCTCACCTGCTCAGGTGCTGCTTCCCTCGCCTGCACCTCTCCTTGGCCCAGGGCTCATCCCTCGACACCTTCCTTGAGCCGTGCTCCACACTCAGATCCTCCCCCAGCCCTTAGGAGATGCTCTCACCATTGTTCCAGGAGAGACCCCTGAGATCACGTGCAGCAGCTGAGCCCAGGTAGCCTAAAAGCAGCCCTGAACAGGGCCTGCCCTTCATCACCTTCACTGGCTGCACCTGGGGCTGCCCACCCCTCATCATCGCTCCTGTCAAACCTGTCAATCCCCCTGAGGGGGCCGATCCTGCCTCTCAATCACTCTTAGTCCCACGTGTCAATCAATCTGATAGGTTGATCCCACCTGTCAATCACTCAGTCCTGCCTGTCAATGCCCTCACAGCCCCCAGACCCCACAAAATCCTCAAATCCCTGACAGCCTCCATAGCTCCCCTAGCCCCCTTAATGCTAAGAGCTCATACAGCCCTGACAGCCCCCAAAGACCTCATAGCCCTCCCTGGCAAGGAATTTTCCCTGGGGGAATGAAGAAAGCTGGCAAAGGAAATTTCCACCTCAGCTCTGCCAGAACAGATGCTCTTGTGTTCCAGTCCAAAGACATAAATGGCCACAGGGAGGGCAGCTGCTGCTGCAGCCTTTGCAGCATCCCAAGGGATCCTGAGGTGGTACAAAGGGCCTGCCCTGACTCCCACTGCTATGGAAAACAAAATCCAGTTTCTCATAGGAGTTAGAGAAGCAGCTGCAGCAAGAGCTGTGCAAACATTCCTTTAAAATGCTTTTCCACCACTGCAACTACCACGTGTCTGGGGATTATTATTCCTGTGCTGGAGCATTGGAAAGGAGGGTCAGGGTGCAACTGTCATGCACGGAGGTGATCTTTCATGGCAGCAGGGAGGCTGACATCCACTCACACCACAAGGATCCCCACAACAGTTGATTTACAAGAGAGGATTTGAGGGCTGCTGAGTCCTGAAGCTATTCCATAAAACTTAGCAATGGGGAGAGTGGCAACAGCCAAACTGCCCAGGTGTTCGATAGAGTTTTAAGAGGTTAAAGGTCTCTTTGTCCCCTGGAGTTAATTTTGATCTCATATACGGAAGATGAAAGATCCATTATTTGTTTACTTGCTTGAAACGTACCAGTCAACAGCTACACTGTTTAGAACTGGGCCGGCAGGGGTCAAGCCACAAACAAGAAAACCATGTTTTTGGGAAGGGTCAGAAGTTCTGGGATAAACAAAGCTGTGCAAAAGGCAGATGCTCAAGTGAACAAAGTGAATAAATTGTGCTGTAATGCAATGCTAGTTAACTTCAGAATATATTTTGATAGCAATCCGCTGAAAGGGAACCATACTGCACTTGTCTTCCCTAATTAATTCCATCACGCTTCCTTGACTACAAATACTCTGAAAATTAAAAACAGGGATGTCTTGCTCTGCCCCTCCCCTGGCTGTGGCCAGTCTGTTGAGACCCCCAGAAGCAGCTTCCCGGGGGCTGTGGTCCTTCACCAGCTTCTCCAGCGTGGTGCCCTTGCGGGTGACGGTTTGGTCCCCAACCCTGTGAGGGGTCCAGATCAGAAAGGTGTGGCAGCAGCAATGTTGGGGCGCTGCTGCGATGGCCTCGGCAGGCCCTTTCCAGCGCCACAGTTCCTGCAGCTCCTAGGCTCTTTAGATCTCTCCAGCCTGACCCCAGCCTCTAAGGGCAGCTCGGCACTGGGCCAGAGGGGCTCATCGCCATAGGTGGCACAGTTGGAAAAGTGTGCAGTTGGCAACGGTGGCACCTCTTAAGCCCTGGATCCTCAGATCCAGGGGTTTAACTCAAGCTTCTATTCCTCTCTCTTAGTGCAAAGGAGAAATCCCCACCAGAGATACTCAAGAGGTGAAAATCACACTACAGTTCACTGGCAAAAGGATGAAAATCAATAAAAAAAATCAATGATCTTTGGCAAATGATGAAGTACACATCTAATGCAACATCAAACCACTTCTAACATTACTTGGTGTTAATTTAGCATTTACTTAGCATAAACTTAGCCCAACTGAGAAAAACTTTTAAACTTACAAAATGCTAGGTTACCTAGAAGTTCCAGAAAAGAGAATTAGGAAAACAGAGGCAGAGAGAAAGACCGAAGAAAGCAAACTGCCCCTCAGTGCAGCTCTTTTAGTGACAGCAGACAGCAGAAAGCTGGCAGCGCAGGTTTTAATTCTATTTTATTGCAATCTCCCTTGTTCCTCGGTGCAGCTCTTTTAGTCGTGGGGCAGCGGCCAGTCCTGGTGCGGTTCTTTTACTGTTTTCTTATACCCTTGTCTCTGCTCTATTCCGGTCATATTTCCCAGCCTCTCCCGTGCCGCTCTTTAACCACCGCTGCCGCCTCGCCGGTCGCTCGGCGCAACTCTTTCAGTGACACGGGGCGGCGGCGATGCCCCTCGGTGCCGGCCCTTGTATTGCAGTTTATTCGATTCCATTTTATTTCGTTCCCACCTCGCCCGTTCCGCGCAGCGACTCATTCAGGGACATGGCGCCGCTCCAACATGGCCCCGACCGCCGCCCGTCCCGGGGCCTCCCCGCTGCTCCCCCGACAGCGCACACCGCACGCAGCACCGGCCCCTTCTTCCCGACGGCATTCCCCCTCCGCCGCCCACTCCCCCGGCTCCTTCTCCTGTTTCCCCCCTCCTCAGGGGTGGAGACAGAGCCTCTCACCCTCCCTACAGGGTCGCCCCTCTCTCCGGGCAGCCAAGGGAACACAATGCAAAATGGCCAACGACGGCAAAGACCCTGCCCTCTGTTTACGGGGGGGTCGCCCAGCACAAAGTCAGCCGGGGCACCCACAAGCTGCCCTGGGGATGCCAGGAATACCCTTTGCCCAGGGGGCCTCTTCTGCTCCAAGCCTCGCCACTCCCCTCTTGAGCTTGAAGGTGCTGTTCTTCTTGCTTTCTCTTGCCTCACTGTTCCTTGCTCCAGTCCAAGATTTTACCCTCACCCCATGGGCAGTATTACACCTCCTCGATGGTTTCAACTCCAATCCCACCGTTCCTTTTACAGCTTTACAATTCCTATCCCATTTTCTGTCACAATCCCAGCCCGTCAGTCAATAACACAGCCCCACAGGGTTTTACACTCAGCCCTACAGTGCCTATCACAGACATAGTCAATAGTCCAGCACTAGCACTGTTTTAGATGCTATCTTACAGTCCTTTTGTCAACTCTACAACTTCTATCCCATTTTCTGTCTCCATCCCAGCCCCAGTGATTTCCGTTCTAGTCCCACAAGCTTTATTGCTCTTCTTTTTCACTTCTGGCTCCACATCTTCCCAGCAGTGCCGCATAAGGCTGCTCCTACTTCTCTGGGCAGCATCTTTGCTTTACCCCCAGCTCTGTGTGCTTTCAGCTCAGCCCTTGAAGCCACAGTGCAGCCCCAGCCTGACAATCCTTACTCCAGCTCCAGCGTCCCTGTCCCAGCCTCACAGGGCTTTCACCCCTAGCCCTACCATCTTGGTGTCTTCTCCAGCTGTGCTTCCTCAGCTCCTCAGCTTCCTACTGCTCCAGCTAAAAGCTGCTCCTGCTTCTCTCACTTGCAGCCTGGAGCTGTTGATAAAGCCACAAATCAGTCACTGGCATCACTCCAATGTCTCCTGGAGCTTTCACACCCCCCGCCATGGGATCCCAACTTTGGGGGCACGTCAGGCCTCAGCGGCAACACGCACCTTCCCCCCCTGCCCCTGGCTCTCACCTGCAGCACTTGCCCAAAAGGCCTCCCCCCTCACCTCCCCCAGGCAGCACCAGCGGCTGCCAATGGCCACTGGGCCCCTGCTTGCCCATGCCAAGAGGTGCCCTTGGGCTGCTTCTCAAGCCCTGGAGCCCCCGCACCCTCAGCTCGTGCTTGTGACCACCGGGCAGGGGCTGGCAACCCGCAGGCATCTCCTGCAGGCCCCCACCTGCAGCTCCATCCCCTCCTGCCATGGGCTTTAGCCAGCTCCGGCCCCAGCATTTCCACTGCCCTGCATCACTTGGGGCCTGACTTTAGTGCCAACGTCCTTATTGCACACCCGGGGGCTTTGTGTCTCCTTTGGCTTCAGTGATTCACCTGCAGCCCTACAACCTTCAATTAACTATCAGATATATAATAAAAGATTAAAAAGAAAACAAAAACTACAATAATATAATAGTACTACAATGATAGGTTAATGCAATATAATGAGTAGAACCCAGCAACTAATTTAAAAAATACTTGGAAATAAATGAAAAGAAAAATTAAAAAAACAACCAAAAAGCAAACAAAAAGTTTATTGCTATTAATTGCAATACTACTTTAAAACACTCGTGAAGCGCTTTCTCCCACCCCCGGTAGCAGCAGCCGATTCGTCGCAGCAGCCTCCAGGCACTACCTCTCCCCGAGCCCCGCAGGATGCAGAAAACAAAACTGGGCACAGGCATCATCACTGCCCAAAAACAGCGCTGGCCCCGGCCGAGGCAGACGCGGGACGAGCGCCCATGCTCACCGCCGCTCCCCGCAGCGACAGGCGCCGGGGATCCCTCACGGCGCAGCGCCGCTCTTCGCATGGCCCAGCCGCACCTTCAGCCGCCACTCTCACCCTCACCGCCGCCGAACTGAGCCCGGCGCCCTTCTGCGCGCGCTATTTATGCCCCCGGCCGGGCCAGCCCAGCCAATCACAGCCCGAGGCGCTGTCGGCCCCGCCAATCACAGCTCACCCCGTTCCCGCCACGCTCGGCTCCGCCGGTGCCGCTCTCCGCTCACGCGCGGCTCCCGCCGCCGCCACTCCGGGCTTCGATCCCACTCCTCCCTGCCATCCCCCCCGCCCCGGTTTCTCTGGGAGAACTCCCGGCAGGAACGTGAACGGGGAGTTCCCGCCCGCCCTGCCCGGGCCCCAATAGCACCTGCCGGGGCAGCGCCATCCTCATAGGTCTTAGACTTATGGGACACCTGGGAAACTGTGGGGAGAACCCCACCCCTGCAGGGTGCAGGAACTGGGGGGTCATGTCCACTGCCCCCCGCCAGATCGTTGGGGGAAAGGAAGTGAAGGGGGGGCGGGGGTGGGTTGAAGCCACCCAGGAGTCACCAAGAGTTGCCCAGGTTGAGGAAACTGAGGCACGGCTTGAGGGAGGCGGGTCTGGAGGGCTTTTCTTGAGGCCATGGTTGGCTGCTGTCCCATCCCCCTGAGCTGTGACCGCAAAAGAGGGTGCAGAGGGGGTTTTAGGGGGACTGCTGATCCACCGTCCAACAGTGCAGCAGGGTGGGACCTTGCAGAGGACGGAAAATTCGGCAACCCAGTGGCTCGGGGGTCGTTGAGCGGAGACCCCTGGGAGTCCCAGGCCAGCAGCTTTGTTCTGAACCTCAGCTCAATTTTCCTCACTCCTACAGTAAAAGAGTCCTTCAATCTATTTTGACATTTTGTATAGCACAGGCCACATGACAGTTAAATGTGAGCATGCTCTTGAAACTCAATTATGTTTTAAAGTGGAGAATTTTATGTAGTTTCAGTGTTAATTGCCTTCCCTGTTCAAACATAAACCCTTTCCAAGGTTCAAGTACACCTGTTTTCCACCACTATCTGCTCATTACCCTTGTCTAGATTCAAAAACTCCTGTTAACCCCATTTTTCCAGCACAGGTTTGTCTGAGTCTGCAGCCCACCTCACCTCTCAGCAGTCCAAATTCCTTGAGCTTAAGCAGAGCCTTTCCACTTCCCAACTCTTGTTGTACGCCTCCACTCCCTGTCCAACCTGCCAGTACTCTCCCTGAACTGTTGAAAAAGTAAATTATACAACATCAAAGGATGTACATGATTAATTGTTGAAGTAAAAAAAAAAACAAAAAAACCCAAAAAAAACCAAAAACCGATTTGGACTTGGCAGGATTGCATTCTTCCTGTCTGTAAATCAAGAATTTCTACCTATTTAATTTCAAATTTATTGTGTTGAACTAAAGCTGTCATATCTAGAATAGATGTTTCATTCCCTGTGAAAGCAACATGCTGCATATGCCTTCTAGCCACATTTTCACCAAAAAAACCTCCAAAACTGTTCAGCCTGGGCTCACACTGCTGGCATGATACCAACATTCAGCAATAATGGAATACAGAAAATGACCAATTATGAAAATGCTTTAACTCCAAGAATTTCTGACACTGCACTGAGGAAGTTATGCATACCTTCAGAAAAAAAAAATCTCCAGTAATCAAGTTGTATTTCTGCTTTTATTGAAATAAATTAAAAAAATACTTCTAGCCAGTATTTACATACTTGATCCATTACTCTTCAAATCCTCCTGGTTAATAAGGAACAGGCTCTTACAGTAATTATCAAAAGTTATTACAACAAAGCGTTATACTTTTGGAAATGATTAAATGTCTGCTGAACATTTAACCAGAGTTCCCAAATCCATGAGGCTGTTCCTGTAATATGGTATTTCCCCATCTCCCCCTGAATCCAGCAGCATTTTCTGAACAAAAACTGCTTTCCAGATATTGAAACCACCAAGCAGGGGGTAAAAGGCCATTTCAGAAATATGGCAAATTGGATCACTGATTTGAAAAATCCAAGACAGGTTTTGTAATAAAAGTTTCATTCAAGTCATGACACCAATTTCAGTTTTCTGAAAAGAAAACAGTATCCAAACAGAAGGCTTTTGCACGTAAATTCACTTTGCATCTCTACAGTCACACAGAATGAACAGAATGCTCTAAACTAAAACCTTTTGTCTCTTCTTCCATACCCTGCTAGCCTGTCTGTGCTTCATTTCTCAGGTGAGAGTCTCTCACTGCACTGCTTGATTGCCTGGGCCAGTGTGATCTGTGTTTTCAGGTAAATACACCCCCATGCTCTGTAAAATGTTCGAGGTGGGTCCTGCCAGGCCAGCCTGGGCACTGTAGGACTCAAGCAGGTTTGCTACCAGATTCATATCCACATCCACTGGTGCCAGCTCAGCATCCTCGGCTCCAGAATCAGGGCCAGCACTGTCAGATGTGGCTGCTTTAACAGAACTTGCCTGCAGTGAGTACAAAGAAACAGTTTTATCAAATTGCATGAGCAGATTTAAGAAAAAAAAAGAAAAGCAAACCACAAGAGGACATAAACAAAAAAACAATTCTGCAGCCAACAACGCCTAGTACATTCCAGAGTCCTGACAGACAGGAATTCAGCCACCAAACACGCCAGCTAAAAATCATCACTGTCCATTACCCAGATTAAGTTCCAAGAGGACAGAAAGTGTTGCTGAGTCCTGGCTCAGCTTCCTATGGGAGCAAATTACTACAGGAACTCACAAGTCAAGCTGCAGCCACTAAAAACAGGGAAATGAAACTAAATCTTGGAAAAGATGTGCAAGTCAAAGCTTACTTAAGCTTTTGTTTGAAAATTGTATTATGGTGCAACTAGAGCACACACTTTGCTTGCACGTGGGAAGGTTCTGATCACGTTACTCAGAATGACCACTTTCAGAATATTTCCTGTTTCAAAAGGACTATGCTACAAATCAGTGCTCAAGGCATACTCACCCCTCTCTTTTGGGTGGTGAAGCTCTTCCCAACGTTGGTCTGTGCCAGTTCACGGTCCATCTCACTCATGTACGACTTGAGACTGCCTATAAGCTCATTTGCAGACACCTTCTGGTCCTGCCTTTGATTTCCAGCATCCAGGTCTTCATCATCCCCATCTGAGAAATCAAACTCCTCCTCTTCATCCAGATCATCAGAATCCAGCTCCTCCGAGTCTGCCCCTAGGTATTACCTTGTATCAGTACAGACAGCAAAGAAATCAGTGCAGGGATGTGTTTCAAATAAAGAAGCGATCTCACCTAAAATTCTGTCCAGTGCTTTCGTAAAAGAATCCACGTCAAAGGTAACATGGGATTCATCACATGACCTGAAATATAAAACATTTTTAAATAAGTAAAGCTTTTATACTTGTATAAGCCTGACACAGGCGTAATCCGTATGGATTTCTCTCAAGTCAGGATTGAAGCTGGAACACCTGAACTTAGCAGTTCTCAGAAGTTTGAAGCCTCTATGGATTAGAAATTAAACAGGTAGTGGGAGAATTCTGGGCATGGAAGAGAAAAATTTTAAAGATCACAAAACCAAACTGAGTGACAGAAAGCAGCTCAGCTTCCAGCACTTTAACCTGCCCAGTGTCAGAGTGGTCACCAAGTTAATTTAAAAGCAAATACATATTCCCTGCTATGGGTTTAAGGTCTCTGCTAATCAGAACACCTTCAAACTCTGATTCTCTGCCTCACAGAATCAACCCAAGGCCTGTTGCAGAGTGAAACATTCTACACCAGACCCCAAACTCAAAGTGTGATTACCATGGCATTTCTGCTCCTTCGTGCGTGGAGACTTTGGACACAAAAGCCTTCATGCTCTCAGCAACTGTTTCCAAGTCATATTTTTGCTCTTCCTCATTTGCCGCAGAAAGGGACTCATTTCTCGCCTCCTTCAGCATCTGGTCCAGAGCATCTGGTGTAATATCCAGCCAGCTGTCATCTGAAAGAACACGGGACAGAGCTGTTATTCTGCACAAGCCTGCTGGCCCACAGGGCCCAAACCAGATGACTAAAGGACTGCAACCATTTTGCAGCTCAATATTGCACTGCTAAGTTTTTGTGCTGATACTGGGTCCCACAGGGCATAAGGCAGTGAGAGGCTAAGCAGAGCGTTGAGATTTGGCTTTACTACTTTAAAACTCTGCCTTGCATGCAGCTTCAAACTAGGAGATACCATTCTAGTCACTGAGAACCCTACGGCCACTAAGTAGAGGAAGAAAGGCTTATTCTCTGAAGTAAGAGCCAATCCAATATTTAGTCTTAATGAAGGCTGGATTGGCTCTCCCTTCACAGCTGTCAACATTCCCACCTCTCCCCTCACAAGTAATCATTTGTGATGGGAATAATTCCACCCCCATCCAGCTCACCATCCTCTGGAGGAAGACAAGCTGCTTCTCTCTCAAATTCCTTCAGATCAATGGATGTTCTCTGTAGCAGCGTCAAGATTTCATCTCCTGGGCTCGCTTCCACAGAGCTAGAAAAAAAAAGTTCGATTTACAGAAAAGAATTCAATGCATCACATGCTCTACATTCAGGTTTTCACACAAATTCTTCATTCTCCATTCTACGCAAACACATCAAAAAGGGAAATGAATCTGGAGGAAGTACCAGAGTACTACACAGGGTATTAGCCAAAACAAGACACAGGCAGTCCCTGCAATTCCTAAAAGATGGTTCCAAAGCCCATTTGTCATGGCTCTTTTTCTTTATATTTATTCTGTCTTGGTAAATACTAAGATTGCCAGATCCCAAACAGCACAGATTGGAAATTCAAAAAACTAACAGTCAAGATACTATGAGCTGGCAAAGCCTCAGATATTTTTGTAGTGATTTATTTTTGGATTTGATTTTTTTGAGAAATCTACAGCCAGATGCCTGTCTTGAGTAAAGGAGACAGATTACCCTGTATTTATTATTCACTGGGACTGCTTTTGAATGAAACTTTTATACACTTTCTATAGTCAACCAAGCAAATAATGCTTTTCAGTAACCTCTTAACCCACTTGGAAGAGCTTAGCATTTTACAAACCCAAGATAAATAGTTACTCAAGCAAGAGCTTCTACTAGGGGAGTATTCTAGAGGAATTAGTACTTTTATGTCCTGGCCACAGCACCCATGTTAAATGTACAATGGAGAAAAGGGTTCAGTTTTTTTGTAACAAGAATTTTAAAGGTAAATTAAACTATTTGTAGACACGGTGTATGATACTTATGAATTTCAAGTAGCTCCTACCTTTCTGGCATGGCAACAGATTGCTGGAAGTGATCTTCTGCCATACGCAACAGTTCCAGGTACTTAGCAGATCCCTCCATTTCTCCCTATTTAATACAAGTCACAAGCATGAACCCAAACAATTCTCCCTTCCTTTTCACAGTCAGGCTTCATAAGGATGATTATTTGCCACACAAAAATGCTGAGAAAACCAAAACAAATAAAACCTCTTTGCCATGTACACTTGGAACAGAATATACGAAAGGACATTCCTATATTTACAGTATATTAACCTAAGAATTTAAATAGAGTTGTCCAATTTTATAACCTTCAAATAAGGAGTCAATTTATGTCCAATTCATTAACTTCAAATAAGTAGTCAAAGGTATCTTTAAAAAAACCCCCGCAAAACCACACCAAAACCCCCAGAACTCAACAAACCCCTCCACACATAAATTACATTACAATTACAATTACATCACCTTACATTACAACAAATTACATTTGCATGGGCCCAAATAGGTCTATGGTGTTATATATAGATCTTGAAGAATGTTTAATTCTGAAGGCATACAAATAAAATGTAGATCAGTGAAATCAGTTGTACCTCACACACCCATATGATGGTTTTCTTCATTCAAGTGTATTTCTCCCCTTTCTTTAGATGAATGAATTAATCTCCAAATCCTGTTTTTTCCTTTTTAATTTCCAAAATAAATTACTTTCAGAGGGGAGCAAACTGCACGTCTCCTTTAAAGACATTCATTCATTTTACAGAGGTAAGGATTAGAGTTCCTGCCCTGCTGCAACTACTTACACAAGTTCAAGAACTAAAATATATTTTTCCAGAATGTTTAAAAGCCACACACACACTACTTCACCTTGAAATAATCTTTTTCCTTCAAGCTCCTGAGGAATCTCTCCCACAGAGGACCACTTAACACGCTTCTCTTGGCATCAGGAGCTATTTTACTGCTCTTGGAGCACAAAATTTCAAAGCCATGAGCCTGTACATAAAAGATGCAACAACAAGAGGTTCTCAAGGTGTGACAAACTTTGCTCACATTTTTCTGGACAAGCAGGCAACTTCCAGACAAAGACTCATTTCTTGGACGTACGACAACAGGCAAACTAAGTAGAAAATGCATTAAAAATCATTACCAGTTTCATGCCCAGTTCATAGGCTCTGTACTGAGGATCAGATGGGGCAGGCAGGGTGTATCCACTGCGTCTGTCTGGAACAAACTTCTGCTGCACCAGCTGTGCGTATAAACACCGAGTGAAAGTCACCTTAAACAGAGCAGAAAAAACACACTCCCTGCAGCCTCACTGTGTTGTGTGCAGGCATCAAATTTCCACCAGGCTCACTAAACTGTGTTTTAAAGCACCCATATTACAGATAATACCTGAGACAGCTTTCAAAATATATCTTAGATTTTTCTTAGATACATTGCTTTTCAGGCCTTACAAAGTATGTTCCAAATTGAAATCCCCAAGTCAATATGAACTTCAGTCAGCCTAAATACAATAGGAAAAATCCTCAGTATTCAGTATTTACATCAACAAGGTATATTTCCAATTAAAATTAAATTTCATTAAAAGCTGAGATTTTGAAAACAGTCTAGAAGTCCAAAGTTTTATTCCAAAGCCTCGTTTCAGGAGTCTAGGGGTACAACTATGTGACAAAACGTATCAGATACAACAGTGCTTGGACAGTGCTCATAAAACACTTCATAAAAGCTTTCACAGAACTGTGTGAGCACAGCGGAGGAGAAAAGCCTTGGAATGAACCACTGGTTAGGAACAACTCCTCATGTTGGCTGGCAGTGCTGTCAAACTGCTCTGATCACACAAGGAGATCAATTTACTCAGCAGGCATTTCAGCAGAGGAGTTATTCTCACAACCTCTGGTTTCAGAAACAATTCTCTCATCATCAGCCCTTTGAAAGCCCAGCCAGGTCAATCTGAAGGCAGAGAAGCTATTAATATAGTGGACTGGAAATTCACCCCTAGAGCCAGAAGGAAAAAATAAACCAGAAACCACGGAGTTTTAAGTTAAATCTATGTGTTTATACCACTGGCCACAGAACTCCTGTCAGTTACAGAACGGAATTAAGTGATAAGTTGCTTTAAAAGAGCACTTACCAGGGCCATCACACGCTGGTCCGCAGGGAAGGTTCTGAAAGGGCGTCGACATGGCCGTAAATCCCCCGGATCCCGCAGGTAAAAGGCCTGCACTCCGGCAGCCACCAGGGACGGGCGCTGCCTCAGCACAGCCACAATTCCTGCTGGGAGGTAGCAGTGGGCTCGGTGCAACGAGGCCTGGATCTTCTCGGGATACCTGAACAGCAACAGAGTGTAGGAAGCACACTGCAAGTTAAACCATTCTTTTTTATTATGAGGCCCATTTTCACTTTAATATTTACCTGCATTGTGGGTCAGAAGATTATTCTGAAGTTAAAACTTGGCCAAACTAACACCTAGAATGTCTGTTTCTATAGTACATTTACAGAAGTGGACGTGGCTAATAAAATTGAATCCCCACAAGGGTAAGATGAGTCACTGTGAGCTCAACTAACATATCCAGCTATGCAGTATCCTTCACCATACTCTGTAAAAGCTATCCTGTCAAATCCTTGCAAAAAAATAAAGTTCAGGGCTGAACACAGCTGTGACAAGCTGAAGCTCTGAAAATACCGGTGGCTCTACATTTTAGGTCAAATCCTCTTTTTCCTCCTGCAGAGGGCTCCTAAAAGATCATGGAACTTTCAGGTTTCTCGGTATAAGAAGGATGCGAAGGAAGAGTCACTCTTGTCATTGTCAGATGTGGAATCATAGCAGTGAACCAGTTTCAGGGTCCTCAGATCAGAGCCTACAGGACACTGAACCTCCTCCTTCCAAGAGTGCCACAGAAAAACCTCTAGCTGGTGGTTTCTGAAAAGGAACCAACTTTATCATATCTATCAGAGAAATGTTTAAGCCCCAGAGAGCAGAGGACCAAAACTCGCTGCTGCAGAAGACCAAAATGAAGCACCCACGTACCCATCGATGCGTTTATACACTGCAGCTCGGATGGGCTCTGCAGCCAGGAACTCCTCGGAGCGGGCAGATAACAGTGCCAATGCCTCTGGGATTGTGGGACAGGGAGCAGAGAGGTCCCAGTCCTGCTCCGCAGTCTCTGACAGAGGAATGATGTGCAGCTCCCCTTTGTAAAAGAACACCTGGCAGACAGGAATGTTCTCATCAGACAGGGTCAGGCACACATTAAGCAATGTAAAACTGAATTTCATAGGCAAATGCATTTGCTTAAACACAGAGAGTACTGAAGTAACACAGGCAGCAGCATAGCTTTTTTTAAAAGTTATTTGAGGTAAACAGAGATGCCAGAGACCATGATCCAACCAGTAAAAACCCTCTATTTTAACTGCAACAAGTTTGGTCAAATATGTCTTTTTTCCTTAATAGAAATAATACCAAGTTTCTCTTCAAAGCAGAGAACTGCTTCAAGAGAATCAGCACAACCTAACTTCTGAAGAACATCACAGAGACAAAAAAGCATTATTTCAGGTGGTATATGTGACCTCTGCTGGTTCCTGATCCTAAGAAAAGCCCAGAATGCAACATTCTCAACTCCCTCACTCTGTCTGTTTCTTCAAAGGGAAGGCAAATATGGGCCACATACACATTTGCAATCAACTTTTGTGTTGGGCTCCATCCCCTTTAAGAGTCTCGGAGTACAAGAAAAATAATTAAACAATCTTTTGCTAACGACCAAGTTAACTATTTCCATTTTAATTCATTGCCAGTGACATGGCTACTAACAACCATCCATATCCAAGTGAAAGTGCCTACTCATTATTTCACCTATACCAGACAAAGCCTGTATCCCTACAGAGCCAACAACATTCCAGCCTCGAGCATTTCTTACTCTGAGGGCAGCAAATCCTCTTGGCCAAACACTCCAGAATACAGTAAAAAAAAAATAATCCAAATGGCTACAGCAGAGCTAGGAAGTTCAGGTGGATACAGGAGTGCTCCGGAAGAGAGCAACAGTAAGGGATGGACAGCACTTTGGATTTTCAGAGGTAGTCAGACCACTTGGCTAAAGGTTCAAGAAAAAACTCCAGCTGCTACATAAAAAGCCACTGTGAGCCCCCTGCCAACTGTGCAGAAGTTTTACTCACCCTGTTTTCACTGTTCTCAGGATTCAGCCACTTTGGGAGAAAATCAGCTGCTTCTATCAAGAGGAACTCTCCATCGTTGTCATCAATCCTGGCCAAGGAGAAATCGGTTTCTTAGCAGGGAAAGCCTTGCAGTGCACAATATCATGCTTCTGAACACACGTCTGCTGGAGTTTTTTTAATATTCATAAAATCACAGAAAGGCTTAGGCTGGAAGAGATCTTAAAGATCAACTGGTTCCAGCACCACTGCCAAGCACAGGGACACCTTCCACTATCCCAGGCTGCTCCAAGGCCCATCCAACCTGGCCCTGGACACTTCAAATGCGTCCAAGGCCAGATGGGGAAACACCTCCAAGACCACGGAATATTAAGACAGGACCTTCAGAACAAAGGCACTGCCTCTTCACACCTTTCCCAAACCATTGGGCATCTCAGCAGGACCCGCCTTACCTGGCTGCCAGCCCTGGGAACTCCCTGGTGATCTCCCGGACCAGGTACACAATGAACCACTCATCCTCCACATTATCCCCGAACAGGGTGGTGCCACCGATGTGCGCCGGGGTCTCACCTGGACGGGGCAGAGAGAGGAGGCTCAGCAATCGCATGCACTGGAACAGCTTGTCCAGAGAGGGTGTGGATTCTCACTCACCGGGGATATTCCAGACCCCTCTGACAAAACCTCGTGCCCTGTGCTCTGGGACGACCGTGCTGGAGCAGGAAGGTGTGACCAGCTGTCCCAGCGTGGGCCCTTCTAGCCTGACCCATTCTGTGAGACTGTGAACCCGCTGGGTCCCCTCTCACGCGCCCCCGGTTCCCGGCCACCGGGTCCCCCTCACACGGCCCCGCCGGGTCCCCCTCACACGGCCCCGCCGGGTCCCCCTCACACGGTCCCACCGGGTCCCCCTCACACGGTCCCGCCGGGTTCCCCTCACACGGTCCCGCCGGGTTCCCCTCACATGCCCCCGGTTCCCGGCCGCCGGGTTCCCCTCACACGGTCCCACAGGTTCCCCCTCACACGGTCCCGCCGAGTTCCCCTCACACGGTCCCGCCGAGTTCCCCTCACACGGTCCCGCCGGGTTCCCCTCACACGGTCCCGCCGGGTTCCCCTCACACGGTCCCACCGGGTCCCCCTCACACGGTCCCGCCGAGTTCCCCTCACATGGCCCCGCCGGGTCCCCCTCACACGGTCCCACCGGGTCCCCCTCACAGGTCCCGCCGGGTCCCCCTCACACGGTCCCGCCGGGTTCCCCTCACATGCCCCCGGTTCCCGGCCGCCGGGTCCCCCTCACACGGTCCCCCCGGGCCCTCGGCCGCAGCCCGCTCCCGGCTCACCGCGGCGCGGCACGTAGCGCAGGCGGAAGGGCTGCCGCTGCCACACGTAGGCGGCCAGGAGCGGGGCGAAGCGCACCAACACCGCCTCGGCGCAGCGCCGCAGCAGCGCCTCGCCGCCCGGGCCCGCCGCCGCCGCCGCCGCCGCCGCGAACAGGCGGTAGCGCACCGCGTCCTCGGGCAGCGCCGGCCTCCGCAGCGCCTCCATCGCGGCGGGGCCGCGCTCCGCCCCCGGGGAGGAGCGGCGCGATGGCGGCGGCGGGGCGGCGGCGCTGAGGATGATATCGCGATACGCGCGCAAGCCGGTGCAGGCGTGAGTGACTCCCCGACCCCGGCCCGCTCCCGATGCCCATCCCAATCCCGGTCCCGAGCCCGGTCGCGATCCCCCGGCCCCGCTCCCGGGCCTGCCGCCCGCGCTCCCCCCAGCCCCGAGCAGGGCCCCGTGACGGCCCGGTCACCCCATGTCCCCGATGGGAGATGGTTCCCGGGATTCCCGGGATTCCCAGGATTTCTGAGCACCGGTGCCGGCCAAACA
Source organism: Acanthornis magna (assembly GCA_036785705.1). Taxonomy (NCBI): domain Eukaryota; kingdom Metazoa; phylum Chordata; class Aves; order Passeriformes; family Acanthizidae; genus Acanthornis; species Acanthornis magna. The sequence goes on from JAWUZG010000093.1 coordinate 10,089,351, forward strand.
GCGGTGTGAAAGAACGCGTTTAAATCCCTGTAATTGGCTTTTTTCCCCCTCACCCAGGAGTTGGGTCAGTTCTGGTTTTTTCGGTTACTTTTGTTCTATTTAGTTTAATTCAATTTAATTAATCTACAGGTATAATGACATTGTCTCTGCTTTTAGGGAGCTGTAGCCAATTCACGACATCTTAAGTTTAACTGATTTTGAAGCCAAGACCTTTAACTCCATATTTATCCTAGAGTTTTGACACCTTAAACCTAGAGCTTTGGTGACAAGAATTAGTCTTATAATAATAATAAATGTGTGCACAGTCCTTGAGAAGCAGAAAAGAAAAACCTATAAAACTTACTGTGAACTTGTAAATGTTTATTCTTGTAAGTGATGCTGATTTCCCCTTCTGGATTTTTTAGACAAGGACTCCCAAAACATGCCTTGAGGCATCACCCACTGCCAGAGCCACCGGCTCAGGTGTGCTCAGCCACACCTGCGACTGAAAACCAAGGCCAGACTTCCAGGTACTTGTCATGGCCCATCTGATACGTCTGTTCTGATGGAGCTGAGCTTTGTTTATTTACACACTTTATTTGTCATTGTTTATTGTGGGCTGTTATTCCTTCTTTTTTTTTTGGCTCGCTGTGTGCATTTCAGGGAGTCAGGAATCTGTAAGGAGTCAGATGATCATGGGGATCCATGGACTGCTAGTCAGAGTTGCGCTGACACCTCCACAGAAGACAGCTCAGCCTTCTCTTGGGGCTATGACGTGAGTAAAACATAATCATCCAAGCCAAATGTAGCACAGAAAGACACTTGAAATACCACTGCAAAGACATGTCAGAATAAAAATGATTCAATCTGTCAAAAAATCATGGTAGTGATTATAGAAAGAACATCTTTTTTACCTCTTTCCATCCCTCAGTTCAAAACGCATTAGGCTCATACTATTCTGTTAATATTCTGCATTTCCGGCAAAAATTTTGGAAATGCAAATCATTTAGTGCACAAGTGTATCTATAAATGCTGTTATTGTGGAACCCCTACCATGGCTGGATGACTTTCAGACACTTGGCATGAGTTTATCAAACTTCTGCATACTGGCATGTTTCTCAAAATATAGTAAGCTCCTAAAACATTATTTTCATTTAAAAATGTTTATTTTATTCTCCATCCACCAAAGCCAAGTTTGTTGTTGCCTTCTGGGATGTTGAGATTTAAATGACCCCAGAACTGACCCCATTTTCTATCTACATGTAACAAAGGACCTGACCATCCCTCAGGTTAAGTGTTTCCCACCAGTCTGCATTGCTTTTTGTGTTGCTGTTGTTTGTGGACACTGGAAGTAACAAATCCTCCATTGCATTAAAAGATCATCTCTTGGAGAAAATTATTTAAAGTTAAAATCTTTCTATGCAATCCTGCTACGCTTTAAACAAATAGTTGTCTTTTTTCAATTATATTTTAAAAATCAATTTTAAAAATCCTGCAAATGCTATTCACTAGGTATTTTCCTTCCTCTCTAGGAATTTGATAAAGCTGCCACACAACAAGTTCAGCAGATGTTCAGACAAATTGATGAGCTGCTGTATGAGCAGAAGGAAAATGTTCACGTTGAGGGACTGCGGGAAGAATGTCACCAGTGGTCCTCCAGCTTTCCTCATCTCAGGTATTTTATCAATAGACCAATGCTACAACAAGGGTAGGGATGGACAGAGTTGCTTCTGAAGCAATGGGCAGAGTGGGTTTATGCAATTATATGGTAGATAGAGAGAAAAAAATCACTCTGGTGATGTGCCTGCCTGTCATTAATAAATATTCTGTTACCTCACATTCGGTTCCTTGACAGAGGTTTGTTGCTATTTGCATCTTACTTGGCCTTAACAGAGCAGAATTCTCTTAGAAAACTGAAACTGTCAGCAAGAAAGCTGCACAGCTTCCCAGGAGAACTTTTAGGATTTGCAGCTGTTTTTACACCCTTCAGTAACCTCACTTCCAAGGTTTTCTGCTGTACTTATCCTTTGCTTCTGCCATGGCAGGCTGGTGGGGAAGCAGCTGGTGACCCCCACAGATGAGGGGTACGGATGGTACTCGAGCTCCCCCTCAGGCAGTGTGGCTTCCTCAGATCTAAGTTCACCACAGGAAAAGGATTCTGATGAGTAAGTACCAGCAGTGAGCCTGGATCATACCAAGGTAGGAAGGCAACTTTGTTCTCTGCTTCTTAAAATGTGCAGCCTTCCTGTTAGGCTGAGTTTGAACACAGCACACTCTTTTTTTTCATTTTTGACTGAGTTTAGTACACTCAGAATAGCAAAAATACGTAGCTGTGCTTTTGCTGACTACAGTGAATAGTCAGTAAATAGAAATATCTTTGGTGCTGATGACTTCTTAAGAATATTGTAGAATATAGAAGAGTATTGTAGAATAATTGTACGTATTGTAGTTGGTTTTATTGTTAATCATCTGTTAAATTTGTATAGGACTTAACACAAATCACTATGTTAGTGCTACTTTTATTATTTAATGTTTTAGAATGCTTTCTAATTAGCTTTGGATATTTTTCCCCTGAAGTTTCAGGTTCCTTAGCAAGAATTAAAAGATATGCAAACCAAAAGTTGTTACTGTAATGAATAATTTGTTGGCCTCGGTACTGCTTGCTGTCTCTCAATTATTTGAGGTGGAAAAACAACTCACCTTTATTTCTGCTTTCTGAAAACTGTCACCTGTTCAGATTTGGTGTTTTTGGCAAGAAGGTGCCTCTTTTTGTTGCTCCTGCTCACAAAAAGGCTGACCCTTCCAAGCCTGCGACCTTGTGTTCCTCAGAGAGTGACGAAGGGGAAGAGGAGGTCATTCTCTCCGAAGGGATAGTGGAGGAGTACTTGGCATTTGACCACAGAGATGTGTAGGTATTGAATATTAACACAGCAGCCAGTTCCAGTGTCCAAGGGTCCTGCAGTTCAGATACACATACTTGATGAATTTATTTATCTTTTCTCTAGAGAAATGATAATGATGATTTTCAAATGCCTGAGGTTCCCTGGGCACTGGGAATTCTCCCAGTCCATTTCTTAGGATAATTTATCTTGCTGAATTATTTTAAGAAATTTTTTGATAATTTTTCACACTGTCCATTTTTGTGCTTGGTTTGACTAATTCATTCCATCATAACTAAGAGCATGTGTATTTAATAAAATGTCTTTAAACATCATTTATTTTTTATACTACGTTAAATTCACTGCTGTTTGTTATGCAAGAGCAGTGTCCTGCTTCTGTTTTTACTGGCATTTTGGGTGGAATTGTACCTTCCCGGATTTTTCAATGGTACTTTTAAGAACTAGAGTGGATTTTATGCTTGTCAAGAAATAATTATCACTCTTTTTATCTTTTTACCCCTTTACTTTATTGCACCCAACAATATAAACATATGGCCCAGTTAAGGACTCTGGAGGGTGCTGTCAGTTCCTGACTATTTAACAGGTTTTAATAATTAAAGCCTCTTAGCTGCATGGACCATTAAATTAAAATTGTTATGTTTCTTGCTTTGACCAGGCCAGAGAGACATTGCTGCAACAAATAATATCACTCTGTTGTCTTCAGGATTCTGTACTCTCATGAGACATAGAGCCTAACAGTGTGATGAAAAAATATCAGTGTAATATTGATTTTTTGATGTGAATTTGATCTCATGGGTAAATTATTTATTGTTCAGGAAGTATCATTTATAGTCATTCTGTATAGGGAAACCAGGGTGTGTCAGTCATTTCTCATTGAGGTCAGTGGGAAAACTAAAAGTAAATACAGGAGAGAAAGAAAATGTGTTTCTGGTGGAGGTAATGCTTACATTTTTACAGGGAGGAAGAGCTACATGAGAGGAAAATGGGACTGTCCTCTGGCAGACAGAAATTGGGATTTCCTCCTGTGTCTCCCTATTCATGTATGAAGGATTCTGTGCTCACCTTTGTGTTTGATGATGTGTGGAGTGAAGTCCTGGTCTGCATGGAGGAATTGATCTGCAGGCACTGGGAAGGGTCAGCCTCTGGTAAGGATCACAGTTAAAGTGAGGGCTCAAAATGGAATTTCAGCTAATTTTGCATGGATGCCATGGGAGGGAGATGTATTTGGGAATGATCTCTTCAGTGGGAATAAAAAAGTTATTATGCAAACAGTGTGAGACGTGCCTTCAAGACTTAGCAGAATTTACCATCCAAGAGGACTCTCTCAAAAAAATATGGATTCATAGCACTATCCATGACTAGCAAAGCCAATATTAACAGGAATTCTCTGTTGCTTTGCACAGATGATGAGAAAAATATCATAACAGTAGAAACCCTCCGAGGAGATGCCAGAAGCCCTTTGCAGTTGGATCGTCTGCCAGCGTTGTTGCCTCTTGTGCCACACACAAAGATGCCGTCAGTAACATCAAATCTGGTAAGGATTTTTAGCCAGCTGTTGTTTTGTGTGGGGGTGAATCAATACAGACTAGTTGTGTTTACGTACATAACAAGTTTGGACTTTGTGTGAATGCTGGCTGTCCTTTCTGACATTTAAGTTCTGTTACTACCCAGTTGGAAGTTTTAATTCCTACTTTTCTCCTTGAAACTTAGTATTTTATATCTGTGTAGGATGACCATGTAGTGGCTGTTGATTAAGGATGTCGTTTTTTCCACAGTTTAGTGATGTTTCAATTAAATGGTGAGATTGAGGACTGTGTATGTGGGATCCCATTCTCACATTTATAGTTAATTTATCTAGGGAAGAAAAAAGGGGAAAATCTCAGTGCAGTTCTAAACCAGGGTTTTTTTCTCAGACACTGAATTTATCTGTATAATCTGCTTTAGATGATCTGCTCCTCGAGTGGTGAGCACCAGAGTGTTACCTGTTTATTCCATTTTAATTCAACTCTTTCCTTCTTATTTTTATTCCTTTCTCCTTTATTTCTTCCCCTTTCCTGTCCCTTGTGTCCCCTTACTGTGTGTGTAGTGTCCAAAACCCAGAGGTGGCCGCAAAAGCAAAAAGAGGAGAAAAACACCTCAAGTATGTATGGGATTAAAGCTCTGCTATTTTCTATTTGCTCTTGTTATGGTGGGTGGAATCTGATGGGTTTTTTGCCAGATCAGTCTTTATTTCAGAAAAGGAGTTTGCAGATCTGTTCTTGACATAAAATGTCAATACATGCTGAAAATTATTTTCATAAAGATTCTGATTACAGTCATTGGTGGAAGATCTGCAAATGAGTTGCTCAGTTGGAAAATATTAAGTATTAGGACACATTTGCTAAGCACCAAAAAAGTGAAATGCTAAGATCCCTGTCTTAGATGGGGAAATAATATAACTGACTATATATCTGGATGTCATGGAAGAAATTAATGACTTTTCTCCAAAATTATATACAAAGTCTGTAAATATGTGTATGCACATCTCTGCGAAACAGTAATTTACTTACTTATTCATTTAAAATTTCAGGTAAGTCTCTCTCAAGGGTCGAGTAGTGGTTCTCAGCGTAACCTAAATGGCTTGATGGTGATCCATGGGATCCAGTTACACCAAAGGAACCTGCCTGTAGTGGAGAAAACACTGTAAGGACTACAGATCACCTCTTGTAAATAAAGTAGAGCATTCTCAGAGTCAGAGGGATTCAACCGAAAACTTTGTGAGATAAATTCCTGCACTGGAGAAAGCAATTCTCAGTTATTTTCCTGCTTGCTTGTTTGTTTATTTGTCTTCTGTGGAAGAGTATTACTTGATGCAGTTATTTTTAAAATGGACTCAAGTAATTCTGCCCGTGTATTTTATGATTAGTCACCTGTAGGTGACTACTTTGGTAACAGAGTAGCTGTCATGTTGACCAACTCTCTTTTGGTTTTGTAATTTTTTTTGTTAGGGACCTGGATGACAAACGGCCAGGTTCGAGTTCCCTCCTCTCCACCAGGACGTGGCCAAATCGTCCCCTGGAGCTCAGCACCTCATCCCTGTCGCGCTGCACAAGGAGGAGGAACCCCCCGCCACGGACCCTGCAACCCATTGGGACCCCGCGCTCCGGGGACGACATCTGCAGGCGCCTGTACGTCCCCACAGCAGCCTCTGCCTGCAGGGTGCCATGCTCAGAGAGCATGGAAAGCACCCCTGGGTGGGGAGAACAGGGATTGTTGGAGGAAGGAGAGGAGCTGCCCCTTAGAGCACAGCTTCCCTGAGAAAGCTGAGCTGTTAAAGTTGATGTTCACTGTGCTGCCAGCTGTGACTCTGTGAATCACACACATATTTTGCACATAAACAATGGACCTCAGTCTGTCCACTACAAGCAAAGTGAACACCACCATCTCTTTCTTGGCATGGCTATCTTTCTCTGCAGCCTATTTTCAAGATAAAATTTAAAGTCAGTCGTTTCTGGAGGTCATGCTGCAGGTTGCTGTCCTAGCCCAGACTGGGCTATAAAGATGTTAAAATAAGTTATCTGACTGACCAAAGGGCTCTTAGTGAGCCCTCAATCACATCTGGAATATCTTACTTTTATTTTGCACAATGACCTGACTTAATGGGACCATTTACAGGGACCACAGGGTATCAGGAAACAACGCAGGGTTTGATAGACCTGTTGAATCCACGTGTTGTAAATTGATGTAGCTTACTTTGAGTTTTGCAGTTTACCTATAAACTCATCCAGTCTTTTGCTTTCTTGTCACATACTGTTGAGAGACTTATTCCTTGTCCCTTCATAACTGATATTTCTCCTTCCAGTATTTTATGCTTCTGTTCCCTTTCCTCAGGCTTCAGTCAATCTAAGAAATACTAACATTTCTGCTTTATTAAAATGTGTTTTTAAATGTAAGCAGAGAGCACTAGGGAAGACTTTTTTAAAGTGCAGATTGTGATTTGAAGGTTTTCTAAGGTATTCTTACAGAACAGTAAACTCCAGATGCCCAAAGAAATTAGTAATAGTATTACACCTTTCCACCTGCCAAACATATAAACTGTGTGTTTTTTCTGTTCTTACTGGTGCATTTCAGCCTGACTGCACAGGAGCAGCTGACCTCACCCTCCCCACTGCTGCTAAACAGAAATCATCCCCTCCCACCCATTGCCACCACTGCTGTGGCTGAGCGTGGGAGCACTGCAGGACCCCACAAGCAAACGGTAACAGGCACAAGAATCTCCTTTTATTTCTGAATAATCTAAAGTTGTTATCACTGCTGGTCAAACTACCCAGCCCAAGAGCTCAAATTTATTTGTTATCTTGTGACAGCAAGTCAAATAGATGCACAAAAAATGTTGTATGAGGTTTGACTAACAGCATCACCCACACTTGCATGCTTAATTCTCATTAATGCCAATTGAATGTTTTCCTCCTCATAACTAGGTATAAAATTATTCACTTGGTAAATTTGCTTTAATTCCTGAGTTAATTATTTTCAATGTACTGCTGCACTGAGAAGAAGCCGTAACTGTGTTATTTCTCCTTGCAGAAGCATCGAGGGAACTCGAACCATGCTCACAGTGTCACGACAAAAGAAGACACTCCCCAGCAGCTCCAGGAGCAGCTGTTTTTACCTGATCCCTTCTCCAGGCCAAACACAACCAACACATCCTTGGTAAAGCATGGCTAATTACACCAGATCATCCTTAATTACTGGATAGGGTGCTTTGAGAATTAACATTAGTCAACGTCGAGTCTGTTTCAGTATCAATACTCTCAGTTTAATTTATTGAAACACATACTCGACTGATACCTTCTTGCATCTAACAAAGTATTTTTATCTAAGCTTTGAAATCTGTAATTTTATCAATAGCTTTTAAATAGCTGCTTGATTGGTTTCTGTGTATAATTTCAACATCCTGGACTCAGCAGTTATATCTGCCTTGGAACAGAACAATTTCCAGAAATGGCAAGATTGCCTCTAACTGGCCTAGTGATCATTCTAAGTAAGCGTTAGAAAAATATATTTTCTATTTCTGAAGTTGATTTGACCCTTCTTTAAACTTAAAGCTTTCCTTAGACCTTTAAAACATCTTCCCAATCCCCACATTCACGTGTTTAAGTAGTTTGTAGCCGTATTATAATCTTGATGATTCTTTTTCACGCAAACAGAAATAACTTGAACTGTCTTTTCAGCCGGATTCCCAGCGCCGCCGTTCTTGCACTGTTATTGACTATAGTAATCAATCCTGGACAAGGAGAGGATCAACAAGTTCAGGTATGCTCATCAGTCACAGGCCTTAGTAAGACCAAACAAAGGAGGCTTTTGGGACAGGGATGCATTTCCTACAGGGATACATTCCTACAGGTACTTTCCATTGGGGAGGTTTTACAAAGTTCCATCCATATTTTTAATTTGCCATTATACATTTGCTATATCCTCCTCTACTCCAGAGTATGGCTGGATGCATTTTGTTGTGGTTTGTTTTTTTTTTTTAATTTTTACCACCAAAAATGTAAATCAATTAAGGAAGCTTAATGTAATCAGCCCCGGTGCCTTTCAGTGTCAAAGTTTTCAAAGCAGGAGTTGCCAGCTTAAACAGAAATAGTAACTTGAAGTTAACAAAGGCATTAAAACTGAAGTAACTTGTTTTTAAACAAGCAAGGAGTGGTTCCTACTAAAATTAAGTATCTGCTCTCCTGCTCAAAAAAAAAAAAAAAGCAAGATGAGTTTTATGACTGCTGTATGGACAAAAAAAATTAAATTAGCAGATAAACTTTGTAGACATGAATACTTGGTAAAATACCAAGGAATGCAGTTGCTCCCATGTCACAATGCAAGCACAAATGTTGCCCCTTTTGGAAGTTATAAATAATGCAGTTGATAGCCATGTGTTACAGTAAAAAGACATTTTAGTTTTAAGCTAGAGGAGATGTTTTTGGTACTTAACTGTAATTCCTTCCCGAAGTCTTGAAGCTGTCCATGATCTCTCTTTGTCAGGTCTTCCACCACGTGGTTCTGTGAAAGCTCACGGTCGAAGTGGATCAGGCACAAAAAGCAAACAGGGGCTCTAAAATGCCATGGAGAAGTATCCACCCATCCATCCCTCTCCAGAGTCATGAACCGCCTCTCCTTCCCAGGAAGGTCAACGTTGTTTACACAGAGTTTTCAAACACCCTTCCTTACAGATAGTTATTTTAATATAAATCTAAGCAGCAGCTGCCAAAGATTAGAAGGGGTGCACTTAAACATTCCATTTTCTACCAGTAGAGGAAGTGATGCTCAGTGGAAGGGTGAATACATTCCAGTGAAGCCTAATTCCTAGGAAACCTAGCAAATACTCTCAGTCTGTGCTGTTTTCCATGAGGCTGGTGACAAGTTCATGTCTCACAGGCAGGTACTGCAGGACCTGCTCATTTTTCCCTTAGGAAGGTTAACCTGGCCTTCCACAGCAGTAGTGATTTACATTTTTTTAAAACTGTATTTATACGTTTAAATATGTTTAAAGCAATATTGTACTAGCAAAAGCAGGCACTCAGCTTAGGCCAGTGATGAATGCTGTGGTAGCTGCAGCAGGTATGAACACAGGTGTTAGAACCAAGGTAGCAGAGCAGGTGACCTGGCAGCTCCAAAGGTAGCACACCACTGCCTCTGCCTGAGTTATAATAAAACCTTTTATGTCTTCCTCAGTGACTGAAGGTGGAACAGGCAAAAAGAAACCTCTTACTAGGAGTAGTTTCAGACAGTACTCAAAAAAAGAACAGTCTTCCTGGTGAGACATTTTATGATAATTTCACAGAATAGCTCAGTGTCCCTTTCTAAAAATAACTGTAATTACACAAGATTTTTGCACTCCATCGTAGAGTTCCAGAAGCCAGAGGTGCAATGGAGCTTTAAGGAGCTGTGTCTGCCCTGCTGGACATACCTAAGAGAGGCATTTGCAGGAGTTGGCCTTGTGGCTTCAGATAAGACAAAACACCAAGTACAAGCTTCTCAAAATAAGTGATTAGCTGAAGGTCTTACTCCCAAACAGTAACAGACTGAAATGTAAAAACAAGGTGAGGATAACCACTGGCTGTATTTAAACAAAGCTAGGACGCTCCACAAAAACAGCTGTTCCTTTCTAGTCCAATTCAAGAGCACTGTTTTCCTATATTTTCTTATTGTTCTTCAAATTACAGTTCATAATGGAAAGAAAATTTGTCAGTATTCTTTATGAAGTAGCTCCCCTACTTCCCCACTCCAGACCAGCTAATAATCTTTAATTAATACTGAAGCTCACAAGTCCAGTTGATCCAAGCATGTTTTAATTAAATACAGGGAACTGTGCAAACATAACTGGGTTAACCTGCCTTTGCATTTCCAGAAGTTTAAAAAAAAGCAGCTTTGAGCTTAATCTAAAGCTCTTAAAGTTTGCAGAGAGAGAAACTGATGCTCACTAGAGGCCTCTACTCACTAAACCATTTCAAAATACAGTTTCTCTTCTGGAACACTGTGCAGTGCATCAGTTTTGTCAGGCAAAGTGCAGATAAGCATCCCATTTGTATCTGTGCCATCCCTCAGGGACCAAGTGAGTTTTCTGTAGCACAAGAGTTACAAAAACAGACAAATAAACTTGAATAGATTTCTGTTAACATAATGTCGTGTTTTACAGCCTAGAGGAGTTAGTGGGTCCCCTCCTAAGGCCATTTTTGTTTTCTGTAAAGATGGTTGACACCAGGGACTGCCCTTGGACTGTCATTTATTTTGGTTAATAAAAGCAACCTTCAAGCCCTGTGTTATAAAACACAATGATATGCTCTACTTTATCAGAATTAAGGTAATTTTTGACAGCAGACAAGTAAAAGGGAACAGAGACCATCTACCTCTGGCTTCCCCCCAGGAAGCTCCCTGAATGCTGTTGTTGATGCACTGAGGCCTTCAGGTCCCAAAGTGTTCACTTTGTGGCTCCTACGCTTTTGAGAAATGATCCTCCATGGAAGTGTGCAGGATTTACTTGACTGAAATTAGAAGAATCAACACAATTGGTTTGTTTTGAACAGCTTTTTTAGAAAACACACAGAGAACTGGGGAAGCAAAACTCTGAAAAAAACCAACTTCTCGTTTATTAAATCTGCAATTTTCCAAACTATATTTATAAAACTACTGGAATATCTGAAAAACACCTGTTGAGCTGATGTGCAAAGACCTTTAAAAATAGCAGGAGTTTTGTTACAGAAGAAATGTGTGAATAGCACACATGGTTCTACACTGAAGAGCACCCAAAGGGTTGGAGACCGTAGCACAGGACTGCCTTGTCTTCCTTGTTCAGGATGCATTCCGTGTCATGCCTCCTAATTACAGCCAGCCAATGCACACAGTCCAAAACAAGAGCCCAGAAAACATCCAAAATTCTCACAAATCTGTGTTTCCATACAAAATGAAACCCAGTATTTCAGTCTATGCAGTTCATTCTGCCTTTCTTTTCTTGGTGGAGGTCTTCTTCCCTCCTTTCTTAGCACTGTTCCCATATTTTGCTTCCAGTTGGGCCAGGAAGTTATCCATTTCCTTTTCTCGATCTTTGCTTCGGCTCTGGGGAGGGGGAAAAGAAAACCAAACTCAAACCTTCTATAATTTCCCAATACAGATTATCCTTTTGAAGATTGATACCTACACAAAATCTTGGAATATAGTAAACAAGGAATACAAGCTACAGAAAGTTTAGTATCATCTTTAAAACTTCTGTATAACTGCCTAGAACTAGAAGTTAAATATTTTGAGTGCATATGCAGTAACTGTACATTTTTTAAAAGACATAGGTAATAAAATCCATACTGTACTCTGATTCTAATTCCGTTAAAGTACACAGTTAACATTAAGGCCAGGTTTAACCTCAGGAACTCAGAAGAGTTGCAAGGATCCAAAATCAAAGACACTCAGGGAAAACACAATTACAAGCCAGTAAAAAAATTATCTGCAACAAACAGAAAAAGCCTTACTTTAATCAGCGCTTGCAAGTCATTTTCTTCACTAAGGCCCAGTTCATCTTTCATCTTTTTTGCCTCTTTAGCTTCTTTTTCTGCCTAAAAGAGCAAACAGTGTTTTTTAAAAAAGTATTTTGCATGTTATCTGACCAAATGTCACAGGAGTTACCAAATGCTTTTTTTGGCATCAGTGTACAAATAGCTGCAGGGAAGCATAAAGGGTTTCCAAGTTTGGCCACAGATGAGGAATCAGGCAAGGGAAGCCCATTCTAGTTCTACCATTTAGCAGAGCAGGAAGTTTTTTTTCTCTTTCACAGTGTTGAATGGGATGTTTGGCCCTGTCCCTGTTCCCACACCCACTTTTTTTTTGTTTTGGTAGATACTACTTTTAACTGAATGGATTTGCATACAACATTCTACAAAGTGTCCAGAAGTACACAAGAATCCTTCTAGTCCAGAGCAGTTTCACACCTGCCAGAAGTCAACCAAAATGTATTTTTACCACTTACTTGTTTTTGTTAACTCCAGCAACTCAGAGCTTTGTCAATAAATGCATAAACATGCTAAACTGTAATAAGCCATTGTGTATAGTAATGAAATAAAGAAGTGGAAAATTCTTTCACAATGATTTGGGGTGGGGGGTGATGAACACAGGTGACCAGATGTGAAGAGCAAGGTGTGTAACCCAGCAATCCTGTGACAAACATCTCAGGAACAGTGTCACTTATTTCTGCCAAGCAAGATTCAAAGGTTATGGTAAACAATTGATGCAACCTACCCGCCTTCTTCTGGACATCGTCTTCTGCTTCGACTCCTTTACGAAAGCCTTGAAGGATGGGAGCTCCCCGGAGTTGATGGCTTGCTCTATCATCTCCCGTATCCTGGGCTCATCCGTGTAGTCCACGCACATCACAGAATCCATGATCCGATCCATGTCACCCTTGAAATTCATGTATGCTGCCTTCACATCAGCCAGCTCTTCCGCCGAGTTTTTGTACCTCTTATGGAAGTCTTCGATGTCTTTGACAGTGACCTGGAGCAAAGAGGTGATGCTTTGTGAGTTACAGGACTTACTCACCGGGAGAATAAAGCCAAACAATGATGACCGTTCTTTTGTCTCCCAGCCCCATCCCGCTCTCACCTTGAAGAGCAGGTGCCAGTACTCCAGCCAGTCCCGCCCGTCCTGCAGCGCCTCGGCCTCCTCGTCCACCACACCGGTCTCATCGTACACCACGCGCTGCTTGTCGTCGCTCAGCACGGCGTACACCTTGCCCAGGATCTGCGGGATGCAGGGGTGGCCGGGCGGTCACTTGGGGGTCAGTCACCCACAGTCAGTCACTCGGGGGGCACTGGGTTCGTCACTCAGGGTCAGGTTGGTCACCCGGGGAATGGTCAGTGGGATGGTCACTCAGGGGGCAGAGGGTCAGTCACTTGTGGGGTGGTGGGTCGCTCACTCGGCGGGTCGGTCACCCGGGGGGCGGTGGGTTGGTCTCACACATGGCCGCCCCCCCTCCCTCCCTCTCTCTGCCTCTTCTTCCCTCCTTCCCTCTCTCCCTCCGTCTCTCCTCACCTGGAAGCGGCGCGTGGCCTCCTCCTTCTGCTCGGGCGGGACGCGGTCGGGATGCAGGCGCAGCGAGGCGCGGTGGTAGCCGCGGCGGATCTCCTGCGGGGACGCGCCCCGCCGCACGCCCAGCACGCCGTACAGGTCCGCGGTGCCGAACACGGCCTCGCACTGCTGCGGCAGCGACATCCCGCCCCACCGCGACCAACTCCACAGCACCGTTCCCGCCCGCCCCGCGCTTGGACTGAGGCTCTGCGGCTGCGCCGGGCGGGAACAGCCCGCGGGGGAAGCTGAGGGGTGGTGCCGATGCCGAGGGGAGGCGGAGGGGCCGCCATGTTGGGGGGAGGCTGAGGGGCGACAACGCTGACGGGTGGTGGTGTGGGGGCAGCCATGACGAGCGGAGGTTAAGGGGCGGCAGCGCTGAGGGGAGGCTGTGAAGATGTGGCGGCGCCGATGCCGAGGGGAGGTGGAGGGGCGGTGCCTCTGAGGAGAGGTGGAGAGGCAGCCATGTTGAGGAGAGGCTGAGGGGCGGTGCCGGCGCTGTGGGGGGGTGGGGGGGCGGTGGTGCCTCCGAGGGAAGGCGGGGAGGCCGCCATGTTGGGGGGAGGCTGAGGGGCGGTGCCTCTGAGGGAAGTCTGAGGGGCGGTGCCGGCGCCGAGGGGAGGTGGAGGGGCCGCCATGTTGGGGGGAGGCTGAGGGGCGGTGTCGGCGCTGAGGGGAGGCTGAGGGGCGGTGCCTCTGAGGGGAAGCCGGGGACCTGCCATGTTGGGGGGAGGCTGAGGGGCGGTGTCGGCGCTGAGGGGAGGCGGTGACGATGCGGCGGTGGCGCCGCTGAGCGGAGGCCGGGGATTTGCCATGTTGGAGGGAGGCTGAGGGGCGGCTCCTCCGAGCCGAGCGTGCGCTTCTCCGCCCCTTGGAGCCCTCGGGATGGCGGGGAGCCCTTCGTGGAGTAGCGCTCATGACCTGCTGGAGTTGATGGGATCGGGCCGGGAGCGAGGCAGGAGCGGGGCGCACCCCGGCCCGTCACGGCGCGTTGGGGTGTCCTCGCTGCCTCTGTGACGCGCTGAAGCCGCCGGTGAGCGCGGCCTCCAGCCCGCGACCGCCGCGTGCGCTTTGGTACAGTTACCGTCAGTAAAATAAATGAAAGGGGCTCCTCCTGGGCTTCCCCCTTCCCGCCGGTCAAGAGCCAGCTTTCCTGGCTTTTGGGAGTGGGGAGGCTCTGGTACAGGGTGCCCAGAGAAGCTGTGGCTGCCCCTGTGCCACTGGAAGTGTCCAAGGCTAGGCAGGATGAAGCTTGGAACAACCTGGGATAGTGGAAGGTGTCCCTGCCCATGGCACGGGTGGAACTGGGTGGGCTTTAAGGTTCCTTCCAACCCAAACCATTCAATTGTATTGTGGTTCATTCAGGCCAAGTGAGACGCAGAAAATAAAAGTTGTTACATTTCTCGTGCCTGTTGTTGAATTGTGGAACTTTTAAGTCCCAATACCACAAAGGGAACAAACCCCAGCAGCACCAAATCAGATTTCAGCTCTTGGTTACAGAATTCAGATGGTAACATTGTAAAACCTTGAGATACATAAACATATAAGTTAAAAAATCCCCTATAAAAGGTGATTATTTCAGTCACTTCTGAGATAATAACCCCGCTCTTACCCAATCACCTCTTCTACTTTTTCACGGGTTTTCCAAATTTAGTGCCAACACTGATTGGAGGACTAACACAGCAAGTTAAAGAACAGAACCATAGCGAACATCCGCAATTCCCTGCAGACACCGGGATTCAAAAGCTTCCCGCTGCTTCCAGCTCGTTTTGTCAGGCTTCGGGCACCATCCACCCGGGCACCGGCGGAGCGCTTTGAGCGCCGCACCAGGAAGTGGCGGAGCGCTTTGAGCACCGCACCAGGAAGTGGCGGGAGGTTCGGGTCGAGCATCTTCGTGATGGCGGCGGTACCGCTGCGCGTGTGAGTGGACGGAATGGGAACGGGGGGGACAGGGGACGAGACAGGATATGGGACGGGGCAGGGGTTGCTGAGGTTGCGGTAGAGCCGGGGCCCGCCTGGACCGTGCTGTGTCGGCTGCTCTTAACGCGTGGTGTCTTAACGCAGGCTGGCGTGCGGCGACGTGGAGGGGCGGCTGGAGGCGATCTTCGGGCGGGTCCGTGCCATCCAGGCCAAGAGCGGCCGCTTCGACGTAAGGCTTGTGGAGCTTAGGGCGGGGAGGTGGACGGGGTGCCGTTCCCGCGGGGTTCCTATTCCCGTCCTGGGATGGCCGAGGCCGGGAGCCCGCCCGGCGTGGCACAGGAGGAGTGCCCGGGTAGGGTTCACGTGCAGGGGATGTGCCGGTACTGCTCGGTCGGTGTAACATTGGGCATAGATAAACACAGAAGAATTTCTTAACCGTAGCAAACCAAAAGCTGCTGAAGTGCTGTAAGCACAGCATTTGCGTGTGTTCTGTCTGTGGTAAAATGGCAACTCCTGCTTTATCCGGTGTTTTTAGATGCTTTTGTGTGTCGGGAATTTCTTTGGCTCTACTTCTGAGGCAGAGTGGACTGAGTACCGCATGGGGGTCAAGAAAGGTAAGGAAGGCGGGTGGTGTCACTTGGGGGACTGTCACTACTTCACAGCCCACCTTGGAATTTAGGAGCCACATCTGGGCACTGTGGTGTTAAAGCAGTTGCACTCCAGCAGAGAAACCCTACACAGGAGGGAAAAATGGGTTTGTTTGGAACACCCCTCGGTTTAGGGCTGTGGATCATTTTGGAGCTAATCTTACCACAGGCAGGGGAAGGAGTTTTGGGTAGAGCAGAGGTTGTTCACCGCCTGCAGCTGTGGGAACACCAGGCTGGGGACTTACACTGCAGAAAGGTTTCTTATCCCCTGCTCGTTGCTCCCAAGGTGTGGTGGAGGGTCTGACTCAATGGGGTTTCCTGCTGTAATTCTGGGGGAATGTGGGATGGACTAGTGTTGATGCTCTGGAATTAAAGCTCACTGAGTGGGTGAGGTTTTCTCTCTCAGCTCCAATCCCAACCTACGTGCTCGGCGCTAACAACCAGGACACCCTGAGCTATTTCCCAGATGTCAGTGGCTGTGAATTAGCTGAGAACATCACTTATTTGGGTAAGGCTGCGGGGGGTTTGGAGTCAGGGAGCTGTCTTTGCCTGCTGGGGCTTTCATGAGCATTCTCTTATCTTCCCACTTTAACACCTTCCTTTTCCTGGGAATTTTAAGTGGCATCTTTCATCCTGCTGTTCAGTCTGGGGTTGAACTCGATATTGATATAATCTGTGTAAAATGGGAAAGAAAACCCTGCTTTCTTGATTTTGGGTTTTTTTTTTTTTTTTCATTTCTCTGACACTGAACTTGCTGACCAGAAGGAATAGTGGTTGCAAGAGCCTGTTCAACAAAGTAGAGGCACGTGGCTTTTTTCACTGAGACTTCATATTGGAATGGATGAATTTTTGGGAAGCAAGGTGGCAGCAAGGAGGGGGAAAACTGAGGGTTGTCTGAAGAACTTCTTTGTGGGCAGGGTTGGGTTTGAGCTGTTGTACCAAGCGATGTCATTGCTCCAGGCACAGAAAATAAGCTGCCTGTGAGGACAGCTGCAGTGGCAGTGTGTCAGGACTGCTGCTGCCCCTGCCCCAGGGGATTCCCTGCCCTGCCTGCAGCTCAGGGATGTGGTGTGTGTCACTGCAGGCCGCAGGGGTGTGTACAGCGGCTGCTCGGGGCTGCAGATCGCGTACCTGAGTGGCACTGAGGCACAGGAGCAGCCGGCACCTGCCCACAGCTTCAGCGCCAAGGACGTGGTGGAGCTGAAAACGTCCCTGTTGTCAACCCCAAACTTCAGGGGTGTGGATATATTGCTGACATCCCCCTGGCCCAGAGACGTGGGGACTTTTGCCAACAGCGCAGTGAGTGTTCTGTTTCCTGGGGGATTTAATGAAGGGTTGCCTTCCTGCTTGCTCTGGCAGTTTGGGTTGTTGGGCTCTCTTTGAGTGCTTGAGAAAGCTGGGAGTAAAAACAGGGAGAGCAGATGTTCTGGTTCTTCTTCAGAAGGACTCAAGGGGAGAAGGATTTGTGAGACTTCAGGGCATTTTATCTGTCCCTGCCACCCTTTTTTTAAAGTGTTTTGGTGGTTATTTCCTTAAGTGTCAGTCAGGTGGTCTGCTTCTTCCTCAGTCTGGATTTTACTCACTCAGGTGTACAGACATGTATGTTAAACCTTTCTTTTCCCTGCTCTTTGACAGGTGTAAATAAAGCTCTTGGTTTGTGTTTTGTAGGGAGAAATAGATACCAAGAAGTGTGGCTCCAAGTTAGTATCAGATCTAGCTGCAAGTCTCAAACCAAGGTACCATTTTGCTGCCCTGGAGAAGGCCTATTACGAAAGACTTCCTTACAGGTTTGTAAAGTCATGTGAGATCTGATTTATTTTCTAGGGAGGGTTCAGTTTTAAAGAGCACAAGAGGACTGATGTGCTGAGTATCTTCATGGCAGGCAGGGGTTCTCCCACTGTCTTTTCAATACTGTGTGGGCCACTACAGCAAGGTTTTGCATTCTTACAGGAATCACATGGTGCTACAGGAGACCCCACAGCACGTGACCAGGTTTATTGCACTTGCTGATGTTGGCAATACAAGTAAGAAAAAGGTACTGACACCCCTGAACCTTTCTTCTTTTCTCAAGTACAGTAATAGGGCAGTGAGGCCAGTTAGAGGACAACATCAGGCACTTCAAAGCTTGGCTGAAGTGGAGGGATCTGCCTCACTTGAGTAATAGGTACCATTTGCCTGTTGTGTCAGAAGGGTCAGGGTTGCACATTGTATTCTGAGGCACAGATGGTTGAGAATAATGAACTTCTGGGATGAGATTTTTAAACTGTTTCTCTTCTCCCCTTAAGAAAGTTACAGAATATTGGCTGGTAGTTAAGGATGCTCAGAATCCAGGCCTGGTAACTAAAAGGCCAGAAAGAAGGCCTGGAAACAGGCAGGGATCAAGGACACAGTCCATAAATTCCAGGGTGTGACATGGGCACAGGGGGTGTGTTTTTCCATGCCCTGCCTTGGCGCTAACACCGATGTGCTGAGTGGTGTGGAACTCAGTTTGTAAGGTCATCTCCTCTGAGGTGCAGCTGTGGCAGGAGCTGTTTGTCCCTGAGCCCCTGTGTTTGTTGCAGTACCTCTACGCCTTCAGCATCGTTCCCATGAGCGCCATGGACCCCGCAGAGCTGGTCAAGCAGCCTCAGGATGTCACTGAAAATCCCTACCGGAAGCTGAGGAAGGAGGCTCCCAAGAGCAAAGCCTCGCTCTGTGCAGAGGTACACCCTGCGCTCCTCCACCTGTGCCCTCTGGCTTTGCTCTCTGTGCTCACAACACTGCTTGGCTTCCCCTTTGGGATATCTGCCATGGAGCCAGGTTGGGAGAGTTGGGGGTCTTCAGCCTGGAGAAGAGAATGCTCCAGGGAGACCTTATGGTGGCCTTTCACATCTTAGAGGAGGACTATAAGAAAGATGGGGACAGAGTTTTTTCTTCTGCAGTTAAAGCCTTCTAATGGCATTTTGCTGTATGGGATAACTCAGTCAAATGTTTTCAACCTCTGATGAGTCTATGACAGGTTAACATCTCTAAGAAATAAAGCCATTCTTTTGGCACTGGCTGGCAAATGAAAAGATTTGAATAATCCATAAAATCAGGCAATTTTGAATGTTCAGCATAAGGCTGAATAGGAGAGCGTAATGATTTGGGGCAGTTTTCCCAGAATTTTTTCCCTGACTGAAGCAGGCAAAGTGTGCTGCATTACTAGGAGAACAGTTCATTCTGTTCCAGGATATGCAGAAGGCATTTCTTCCTGGAAAGGGTTGTCAGTCATTGGAAGGGAGGTGGTGGAATCCCCATCCCTGGAGGTGTCCAAGGAAGGCCTGGAGGTGGCACTCAGTGCTCTGGGCTGGGGACATGGTGGGGCTCAGGCACAACTTGGACTCCATGGGCTGGGAGGACTTTTCCAGCCTCAGGGATTCTGTGATATTGATGCTTTTCAAAAGTGGTTCACAGCTCTTCAGGAAAAATCAAATTCTTGTATATACTGTCGCTTTCTGTGATGCAATTCTAACAGGCTTCAATTTTCATTTCCTAAACAGGAAGAACCAGCTTGTCAGTTTTTCTTTGACTTGAGCAAGCATCAGGGAAAGAAACGTCCCTCAGATGGGAAAGAGAGAGGGGACTCCCAACCTAAGCAAGCCAAGAAACCCTGTAAGTATCAGGATGTTTTCGTCCTGAGCTCTTCCCTCGAGGCATTGCATGGACCACGTCACTCCATGTTCCTAAAGCTGTTGAGCTGTGTCAGCTGGCCAGCGAGCTCTGTCACTCTGCCACGTGCTGTGGGAATGCAGAAGGATAAAGGGTCCTTGTTTCCAAGGAAAATAGGCTTCAATAGGTGAAAGAAGGGTCAAAAGCATAGTGAAAAAGCTCTTTGGGTCCCTGGTGGTTGTGTTTGGGCTGATGGTGTTTACCCTTTGAACCAGACTGGCCTCTAAACATGGCACTTCCACAAAGCTCAGCTCAGGTATCACAATTTGGATGTGAATCCAGGTGTTTTGTGTGTGATTAATAGGCCAGAACTGACAAGTGTGTTTGACAGTGTCTGCCCTTGTCTGTACCTGTGCAATAATTTTACCTCATTTTGATTTTTTTGCTTAAATTTGCTGGTATTTTCTAATTAGTGAGCTGTAACTGCTAACTCCCAGAAATCCTAAACTCCTCCTTCATTAGGTTATAGCATTCCAGGAGAATGGCAGTCAGCAGGGTGTGACTGCCACCACCTCCTCTCTTGCTGGAGTTTCCCTGGCCAGAGCTGTGTTCTTCTGACACCTTCAGCACTTTTATCAACTGGGAAGGGTGGCTGGGAAATAACAGGTTTTCTCTGTTCTGACAAATATGCGTTGTGCTAATCCTTGTTTCCTTTCCCAACAAAGCTCAGCCCACAGGGCCCTGCTGGTTCTGCCTGGCCAGCCCAGAGGTGGAAAAGCACTTGGTTGTCAGTATTGGCACACATGTAAGTACCTGTGGCATGAGCTTTGCTAGGGCGGAATCATGCCAGGACATGGCAGAACAAAATAAAAGCAAAAACCAAAATCTCCAATTTTAAATTTTAAACAAACATCATTTGCAGCTGGCTCTTGGGTTTGCTTTCAGTTTCTTTGCATCTCCTTTACAAACACATAAATTCATAAAAAGTGAAGCGTGGCACAGTTCTGTTCCAGCAGCAGAGCTGGATTCCAGTGCCAGAACACCTTTTGCTGTGTCAGCTCTATGTTACCATGTGGCGAAACTTTTCCAGCTGGAAGTCAGCTGGAAGCTGCTTTGGCAGCAGGATGCACCAGCACCAGATCTCCCTGGGATGGCTGGTGCCAGTTTTCCTCTACAGAGATGAAAGAGAAAATATCTCCAAGATATACTTCAAGATGATGACTTTGAAGCTCATTCCATCATTGTTATATGCACTTTGCTTAAAGTTACTGCTCCATTATAGCATAACCCACTTACAGGGACAGGTTTGTCCACAGGGTTAGTTTAAATTTTTAAGTTGATTTTCATGTCAGAGTAAGAAATTCCTGCCACAGTGGTGAGGTTCACTGAGCTGCTTCCTTGTGGACAAGGCATTCTCTGGCATTCAAAAGATACTATTTTTTTTGTCCTTTGCCGGTCCCTCTGTCTCTTTCTCATTCCTCTAGTGATTAATAAATTCAGTATTAAAAGAAATCCAAATAAAATTGCTAATAAACACTCCCTAGTAAGCAATATAGATGACTTTCCTGTTCCTGAGGCAGAGGGCTACCCAGAATGAGTAGTCAGAGAGTAAATTCCCACTGCACAGTGAGTAACTGGTGTGTGTTGTTTCACTCTAGTGCTACCTTGCCCTGGCCAAAGGGGGTTTGTCACCTGACCATGTCCTGATTTTGCCAATTGGGCACTATCAGTCAGTGGTGGACTTGTCTTCAGAGGTGCTGGAAGAAGTGACCAAGTACAAGTCTGCCCTAAAGGAATTTTTCAGAAGCAAGGGAAAGAGATATGTCCTATTTGAAAGAAACTATAGGAGTCAGCATCTGCAGCTACAGGTATGGTTTGGGTGTCACCCTGAGAAAATATAAACTTGCACTTGAATATAAACTCCAAATGAAATGAAAGAGTCATTTAGGGGTTAATTGTGGTGGTTGCTGTTTGTGGCAGATCTGTAAGCGTATCAGAGCTGTATCAGAACTACCACAGAGATCAGAAAGGAGAAGGCTGTGCTGAGAACTTCAAGCTTTCGGTTTTCAGCTCTCTGTCCAGCTCCTACAGGGAAAAAAAGTCTCATAAGTTTAAGCCTGTAGAGATGGGCGTTCACCTGTCTCATGTGATGAGGCTGAGCTGTACTGAGGAGCACACTAGCTCCAGTGATGGACTGATTGCTTTCTACAAATGGATTGTATGGTCTTCTTTTTATGGAAATGTCCTCCCTCTCCAGGTGATTCCTGTCCCACTGGACCTCTGTACTTCTGAAGATATTAAAGAGGCCTTTATTGCACAAGCGCAGGAGCAGCAGATTGAATTGTTAGAAATCCCAGAGCACTCGGATATCGCGCAAGTATGGGGCCAGATTTCACCTGTTACTTCCCCTCTGTCCTGCCTAAGATGCTATTTTCCTCTGAGGGCACTTTGTGGGGGAGGGTTAAGCTGTTGGAGGCAGAACCTCATGGTTGGTTAATTTGGGGATGTGCCAGAGGTGTTCTGCTCTGGGAGAAGTTCCCATGAACAACAGATTTCTCAGCTGAGAAATGTGAGTGTGGCCTCTTGATAGGCTCTTCTTCCTCCAAAAATGTGCTCTGCTAGACCAGGGTGACCTAGCTGAAGTAAAGAATGACCAGACCTGCCTGGTTCTCTGGCTTAGTCACTCGCTGCAGAATTAAACCACAAAATACAGTAGTGCCCAGGCTGCATCACCACTGGTGACCCAGCAGGAAGTGACCCACTGCTCTTTCCTCCCTTGGAAGGTATTGTTTGAGGTCAGGCACTGACCTCAGGCAGTTTGGTACAGTTTTTCCAAGTTTCCTCTCTGAGGACTGTGGCATGGGGACAGCGGGGTTCCCAGCCCCTAAACTGGCTGGGAAGAGGGTCTGCCTGTCACCTGGCAGCTCTTCTCAGAGCCAGGGTCTCTTCCCACCTATCTTCAGAGGAAGGGTGATTAGACATTGGAAGGGGCTGCCCAAGGAGACGGTGGAGTCACCAGCCCTGGAGGTGTTGAGGGAAAGACTGGACGGGGCACTTAGTGCCACGGTCTAGTTAACAGGGTGGTGGACTTGATGATCTCAGAGGCCTTTTCCAGCCGAACTGATTTTGTGGTTCCCTGATTCCCAACCCGCAGGTGGCTCAGCCGGGGACGCCCTACTTCTACGTGGAGCTGGACACGGGGGAGAAGCTGTTCCACCGCATCCGCGGCCGCTTCCCGCTGCAGTTCGGCAGGTGCGTGCCCCGCCCCGCCCCGCCCCGCGCGCCGCGGTGACGCCGCCGTGGCGCGCTGGTGACGTCACGGCGGCGCTGTGCTTGCAGGGAGGTGCTGGCGAGCGAGGCGCTGCTGGCGCAGCCGCAGCGCGCGGACTGGCGGCAGTGCGCCGCCCAGCGGCCCGAGGAGGCGGCGCAGGCCAGCGCCTTTCGCCGCGAGTTCGAGCCCTTCGACTTCTCCCTCCGGGACTGAGGCGGCGCTGCCGGCGGCGGCCCCGGGCGGGCGGAGGCGGCGCGGGGCGGTGACGCGGCAATAAAGGCGGAGTGCCGGAGCGAGCGGCTGAGCCATGGAGCGGGGCGGCCCCCCCGCCGGCGAGCGGGCCCCCGCCGGGGCGGCGCTGCGCGGGCACCCGGCCGGCGGCTGCGGGCCCTGGGAGATGCGCGACCGCCTGGGCACCGGCGGCTTCGGCAACGTGTGCCTGTACCAGCACCAGGTGGGGCCGGGCCGGGCGGCGGGGAGGGCACGGCCGGGCCGGGGCTGCTGACGGCGCTGTGTCCCGCAGGACTCGGGCGACCGCGTGGCCATCAAGTCGTGCCGGCTGGAGCTCAGTGTCAAGAACAAGGACCGCTGGTGTCACGAGATCGACATCATGAAGAAGTGAGTGCGGGCGGGCCGGCCCGGCTCGGCTCGGCTCGGCTCGGCTCGGCTCGCCACGGCGGCACCGGACAGACAGGGAGAGGGGACAGACAGCCGGGGGTTCGCCCCTGGATTGGCCAAAGAGAGGGGACAGCCGGGGGTTAGTCCATGGACTGACCGGGAGAAGGGACAGCTGGAGGTCAGCCACCGGACCGGCCAGGAGAAGAGACAGCTGGGGTCAGCCCCTCAACTGACCAGGAGAGGGGACAGCCGGGGCTTAGTCTATGGGCTGGCCTGGAGAAGGGAGTGCTTGGGCCCTGGACTGGCTGGGGAGATGGGACCATGTTGTGGGGACAGCTGGTGCCTCGGCTGCTGGACCAGCTTGGGAATGGGGGCAGCCAGTGGTCAGCCCCTGGACCCCTGTCACTTGGCAGCCCTATGTCGGTATCTCTCATCCCAAAATGTCCCAGCTCATGCCTTGGCTTGGGAGCGGGTGACCCCCAAGCCTCCTGCCCTGTTGTGCTGCCTGGGCTGTTCACTCATCAGAAATTCCTCCAAACTCACTCCATCCTATGGGTTGAGTTTTGATGTTGTGACTTGGGAACACCCATGTGTTCCCGTACCCCGCGGTACTTTTGTTTTCGATTTAGCAACCAGGGGCTCCTGAAATTGCTTTTTTTTCTGTCACGCTGCCGAATGTAAAGAATAAATTCTCCTTACACTTCTTTGTGAGAAAGTCCATACTCTGTGTTGCCCACCCTCCCTCCAGCAGGTGAACCACGGCTGGATAATTTTGGCCTCAGGGATGTGGGGGGTACCTCTGGGTGTTGGGGCCTCACAGAACTGCTCACTCAAGAGATCCTGGAGCAGGAAATCCTCTGTCTCACTGGAGGGAGCAGGGATGATCTGAGTTGTCCTCCCCAAGGCCTACAGTGCCTCTGCTGTTCAGGGTGTTTCTGAGCTCCTCCTGTCATTTTGTCACCCTCACCTGCTCACTGAGTGCCCTGACATTGGGGGGAAACCACTTGAAGGGAACCTGAATTTTTAAGTCAAGGCTTGGTGATCTCTGATTTAGGTGCTGAAAAAAAGCACTGAGCCACAAGCTGCTTTTGCAGTGATTTCCAGAGGTTTTGCAAGGTGTAGACAAACAATTTGCCTTCATTTCCTCCTGGATGTGTCATGTGTTCCCAAGAGTAGCATGTGTTAGAGACAGTCAGGAAGCACCTGTTTAATTCAATTGCAGAAGTGAATCCTGCTCTTTGTATGTGGCTTTCAGCTGCCTGATGCAGTCACACATGTTAAAGGATTCCTGTAAAACCCTTGGGCTGGGGGACTCTGTTCCCCCATGCAGAGTACACACGCACACACACACGTAATGACTTTGCCAGGACTGTGCAAGAATCCAGAACCTGAGCTTGGATCCCCATCATCAAAGCCCTGTACCTTAATTTTGAGACATCTTTTCAGCTCATCACTGGTTTGCATATTCCCAAGGTATGGATTGTATGCATTTGGGTGCTGATAGGTACCAGTTGAAGAGTGAGCAAGGATACAACTGGGGAACAAGCTGTCCCTGGAACATAAAACATGACTGGATTGCAATCTGTTGTCTCATTCTCCCAAGAGAGGAGTTAGAGTTTTCATCCTGCTCTCCGTGTGCTTAGGCTGAACCATCCCAACGTCGTCAGAGCCTGTGAGGTTCCCGAGGAGATGAACTTCTTGGTTAACGATGTTCCACTCCTGGCCATGGAATATTGCTCAGGGGGTGACCTTCGGAAGGTAATGCCTGCTTCGCTTTCAATAACAAACCAATAAACAATAGCCCAAACAAGGGGTGTTAGTGCCGCCCCTGTAATGAGGTCTGCTCTGTAGTGCTTCTCTTTTTGGGTACAGGTGTGAGGAAGTAAATGTAGAGTGGGAAAAAACACGTGTGGGAAAAGGGGCTTGTGTTTTTGAAGGCAGAGAGCAGTCCAAGGGCAGATACTCCTGTATCCTGGCAGAGTGTGTCCTTTCATGGAGCTGCTTTGGCATTAGTGCGGCTGCTCACACTCAGCACGTTTGGCTTTGCTGCTGTGTCTCCTTCTGTTCGGAGTCTGACTGGTTTGGATTCATATCCAGTGGTACATTGCTCTCAGCACAGGGAATGAGCCTATTAGTGCCGGACTGGGGCCTCCAGGGATTCCGAATTTTCCCTACTCCTGCTGAACTGGGAACTGCCATTCTGCACACTGGCAGCACTCAAAAATAGAGGAATCTTTCAGTAGTTCCCCAGGCAGCAGCTTCATGACCCAGAGTTTATGCTCCCTTTCCATTGCAGCTGGATTCAGGAAGGAGCAGTTTGTATAGGGGAAAAGCAGCAAATCCCAGTCAGGATTTGCTTAAAAATCACCTCATCTATCTCATCAGGACACTCTTTTTTCTGTAGTTTTTTTTACTGGTGTTAAACAGCCCTGAGGAACATGAGCAGCTGGTGAATGCAATAACCCTTTCTCATTGTATGGTTTTGAGTTGTTTAAAACAGTTCAAGAGACAGTTTTAAGGTTTAAGTGGCAGTGAAAGAAGGGGCATATATGAAAGAGCATTTGGAAGTTACAGACACAGGCGTGTGGCCACGTTCTCAGAGACATCTGGGTGTTGCATTATTGCAGTAAATGTTTTGAGACTCCTTGAAGGTATATTGGAGACCCTGGCTGAGAAATTAGCTCTACTTGCAGTGCAGTGTTTGATCACTTAATTTCTGATGAATCCTTAGGTGCTGCATAGATGCTGGAACAATTTTGGAAGTAACAATCTTCATTCCATTTGATGCCCTGTACTGCTTTGCTCCTTAAAGGAAAAAAAAAGTATATTCTTTTTAATTTCTGATTGTGTTCCTTAAATCTTTTGTTCAGCATCATTTGTGTTTCGCTTCAGTATTCATTTCTCCTCATGGATCCATTCATAAGGGCAGAGGCACCTCAGTCATCTCTAAAAGCCTTGAGTGCAGTAGAAGTCAGAAATTGCTGAAGCTGCTTTTATTGGCAGCTCGTTAAGACAGTGATGAGGGGGAGTCTCCCTTGCCTGCAGCCCTATGGCCCTGTCTGTGTCTCTTACCCCTTTGCTTTCTGAATTTTCATTTTGTTTTGGTTGTTTTTTTTCTTGGCCATGATTTTATTGCACGAAGTGAACTGTCCCATTCAGCTGGAGTGATCCTTGAGCTGTGCTGTTTGCTGGATTGTGTCATCAGCGGATGGAAAATGTTTGCTGTTCACTGTTGCACTGTGGGTCTAAACATATTTTGCTTTTTTGTAGTTGCTAAATAAACCAGAAAACTGCTGTGGGCTCAAGGAAAGTCAGATCCTTTCTCTGCTTAGTGACATTGGTACGTAGTTAATGTTTGCTTTTTGTTTGATTTTGGGTGGGTGTTTTTTTTTTTTTTTTTGTTTTGGTTTTTTAATGTAGTGGCATGTTCCTTTTTCAGCTGACCATGAAAAGGGAACTAACAAGAACAGGGTGTTAAAAAAATCAGGCCCGTTGGGAAGTACCTGGTTTTTTGGACACCATGGGGAGGAAGAGCTGTCTGATAAAGGGCAATGACTGGGTTTCTCTAGAATGTAGGTTTTCCAGGAGAGCTCCTTGTTTTCTTAATTCTCTTACTGATAACTCATCACTACTTGAAGGAACAGAGCTAATTTTGGCATGAGAAAGTATTTTAGAGTATTGGCCTGGACTTCTGTCCTTTCAGTGCTCAGAGAGCTTTCAGCTGAATTCCTGAAATAAAGAGCAACTCTGCTTGCTTTATCCTTGTTCCCCTTCCAGAATGGGGTTTTCATAATAAGTTGAATGCCTTTGGCATGTCTTTGCAAAGATGTGAAAATGTAGTGGAGAAGAAACACAAGTTTGGAAGCTGTTAAATGTAGAAGTGAGTGGTGGTAAATCATGGAAGGCTGGGAACTTGCTCCCCAACATTAGGTTTTTATCAAATGTATCTTTAATCAATGTGAATTTTATTTTCTGTTAAACACGTGTCTTTCAGGGTCTGGTATCCAGTATTTGCATGACAACAGAATTATACACAGAGATTTAAAGCCTGAAAATATTGTTCTTCAGGATGAAGGTGGGAAGGTAAGTCAGGTGGCCTTTGTCAGTGGTGTTTCCAACTGTCATTTCTGGAAGTTATCACATTCAAATGCACTGAATACTCAATTGTGAATTTACTAAAAGCTTTAACACTGTTGTTGAAGCTTTGCCATGAACTTTCTCCAGAATTTCCATTCTGGCTTTCCTCTTGAGAGTATTCTGTGGCTGTCACTGCACAGATTTTGTGTTATTCAGTGTTTTTTTCTCACCATTTGCTCTTCTGATGAACTGTTTAAACTGTCTGCAGATTATTCACAAAATAATAGACCTGGGATATGCAAAGGATCTGGATCAAGGAAGTTTGTGCACTTCATTTGTTGGAACGTTGCAATATTTGGTAAGACTTTTTTTAGTGTCACCAGCACTGGGGCAGGGCAGCTGTGGCTTGGTACTGCTAAGGCCTGAAACCTCCAAAAATGGAGATCCTGGGGACCTGTCCCAAGGGTGTCCCCTCTCAGGGAGCCACACCTGGATGCAGCTTTGTCTCTGCAGAAATGCAAGGAAATACCACTGTCAAAGTGTCTTTTTATGATCCTTTTTAGGCTCCAGAACTCTTTGAGAATAAATCCTACTCGGTTACTGTGGATTACTGGAGTTTTGGGACAATGGTGTTTGAATGCATTGCAGGATTTAGACCTTTCTTACATAATCTACAGCCATTTGCCTGGTAAGACGCTTATTCTGCAAGAGGTGCTTGGAAGTGCTAGTACTTGAAAATGATGCTGAAAGACTTTAACCTGCGTGTGGAGGTTTCTGCTTGCCTTGCTGAGCCTGGAGTGTATGGTTGCTTGGATTTTAGAAGGGTGTTCTGGAAAAGAAAAAATAGGAAACTTGGGTTTCTGTTAGAACAAGACAAGAGGTAAATCTTTCCAGAGACAGAGTTAATTGGAAGGGCTCCCATCTTCCACGTAGAGATGTTCTGGGTGGATTGAAAATGGCATCTTTGTCCTGAAAGATGAGCTTGTTTTCTAAGCTGCTGGACACTGGCACTTTTTTGCTGTCTTCAGTCACTCCCTTACAAAAGTAACACTCCTCAGGATAAACACAAAGAATTTTATTTTCCAGGCATGAAAAAATCAAGAAGAAGGACTCAAAGCACATCTTTGCCTCTGAAGAGATGAACGGGGAGGTTCGCTTCAGCACTCACCTGCCACAGCCTCACAGCCTCTGTGGGTACGTGTGTCCTCATCGCAGGTGACAATTTCGGTCATCTATACTGAGGGCTCTTCCTCCTTTATCACAAGCATTGAGAGCTCTTTCTTTTTTCTCCTCAGGAGCCT
The DNA here is from genome assembly GCA_036785705.1 of Acanthornis magna. Classification (NCBI taxonomy): domain Eukaryota; kingdom Metazoa; phylum Chordata; class Aves; order Passeriformes; family Acanthizidae; genus Acanthornis; species Acanthornis magna. The sequence continues at coordinate 10,118,278 of JAWUZG010000093.1, forward strand.
TTCAAGCTCCTGGCAAGCTGCTGTTTGCTGTTAAGGAGTAGCCTGTAGCCACTGGCTCTCTTTTGGATACTTTGGGCTTTCCAGTGCTTGTTGATCACAAAGATGGTCAAAGCCTGTTGAACAGAGTAGACAAGAAGAGGCCCAGGAAGCTGGGCTGCTTCAGTCTGGTGAAGGGAATATCTGCCTCTCCTTTCTTACAGCCCTTCTGCTTTAGTTTGATTGTAGAACCCATGGAAAACTGGCTGCAGCTGATGCTGAATTGGGATCCACAGCAGAGGGGTGGAGGTTCAGATCCTGAGACCAGTCGTCCAAGATGTTTCCTCCTAATGGATCACATACTGAATCTGAAGGTGAGTGGGGGCTGTTCCTGGGTTTAAAGGCATTGCAAAAGCATCCCAGAGGACACAAAGTGTCTTCAGTGGAGCAAAGCTGTAATCCTGGCATCATCCAGCTTCCAGGGTCATGAGGAATTGTTTTTCTTGGTATCAGGAAGTGAGTGCATATACAGCCTGTCCAGTACATACTGAAAGACAAAACATCTCCTGCAATATTAATCTGTAGCTTTACACTTGGAGTAGGAAGATGAGCCTGTATTCCTGTTTGTCATCTTGGAAAGGACTTGCCAGGATCAAATCAGGTTTAATATTTGGTAATAACAGTTTTCCCGAACTTCAGTGTTGATGCTGTGACCTCCAGGTGTATTCATACTATAGTAGCAGTGCCTGTAATACAACAGAGGTGACATTCACCTGATTTTTCCTCTTCAAATTATTATTGGAGCTTTGCTGGAGTTAGACTAGCCAAGGCAAGCGTGTGTAGAAATAGGAGGATAATTTTGTTTCCATTCTTCTGAGGTAATTAAGCTGCAGCAAGGCTTGTGAAGGCTGTTCGTGTGCTGGATTGTTATTTTCTCTGACATTAAAAGTTACAGGCCCAGGCTTTGAGTTCTTTATGTTGGGCTTTACACCTGAATTGATTATTGTGGTTATTAAACAGAAATTATGGTCTCATTCTAATGTGTTAATTGCTTTGTGCTCCCTCCCAGGCTTGCCTGCCTTTTTCTTTGATATCCAGAGATTTTTAATCTACTTGTCCTCTTTTTACAGATAGTACACATCCTCAACATGACCTCTGCCAAGATTGTGTCCTTCCTTTTGCATCCCGAGGAAAGTCTTCATTCCCTTCAGAATCGCATTGAGTCTGAAACTGGAATAAGCACTGGAAATCAGGAACTGCTGTTGGAAACAGGGATTTGCCTGGACCCTCGGAAACCTGCTTCCCAGTGTGTTATTGATGGTGTGGTAAGAATGATTCTGTCCGTGTCTTTCACATTCTCAGAGAATTTAAACTCTTAGGGAAAATAAATTGCCTAAATCTTCTCCCACAGGAGGCAGTTGCTCTGTAAGTGTAATAGCTCTAAAGGTCTTTTATTGGGTAATGTAAGCAGGTTTCTGTGGCTGTACTCTGCCTAAATATTTTAATAATTGCTAGCAAAGGGTCCTGTCTTTCTGTGGAATCTATCAAAGTAAGTTTTTTAAGGCACTTGATAAGAACAAGTGCCCACAATAATTAGTTCATGATGTACTGGGTTAGTGGGAGCTGCTTGGGGTTTCTCTCGTTTATATTCTCTTCTCTTTTCTCCCCAGAGAGGCTGGGACAGCTACATGGTCTATTTGTTTGATAAAAGCAAAACTGTTTATGATGGCCCCTTTGCTTCTCGGAGTCTGTCTGACTGTGTCAACTACATTGGTGAGTGTGCTGGAGAAGTGCTGTTTCTCATGCAAAATGAAAATGAAATGAAATCTCCCTTATAAAACCCTGTGTATTGTCTTGGAAGGCACTGTCTGATTTAAAGAGAATCATTTAAGAACCTGAAACAGCCTAACACCTTGTCCTGATGGCAGAGCCCTGGCATCACCAGTTTGTGCTTTTAGGCTGTGTTTGGAAGCTGCTTCTCTCTTGCTGCTTCCCCTGCTTGTCTCCTGAGATGACAGCAGTCATTGCAGGACCTAACAGACCTCTCTGAAGGTTTATTTATCCCAAATGTATCTGTATGAATGACCCTGTGTACCTCTATGAAAGAAAAATAGTGTCAGGGGACAGGACATGTCTGCTGGGATACTGCATGTAAAGAAAATGCCTTGTGACATGCAGTTACTGTTCAGTAATTTAATTTTCTTTAGCCTATTTCCACTGGTTTTCCTCGTCCTTTTGTGACATTCAGGTTTTTCTGTGTTCTGGGCTGTGTTATTCTGGTGAATCTCATTACATGGCACCATTGTGCTAAATCTCTCGGAGCAAAGGTTTTTTACAACATGGTTATTGATACCCAGTGTACTGACAGTTCCCATCTCTATAGGGGAACACGCAGAAGTCCTACATCTTTTCCCCTTAAACATCTGCATTAGGAAGGCTGAGAGGAAACCTACAAAAGGCTTGAAGACATTTTCAGATGAAACAGATCAGGACAGTGACCAGTATCAATGGATTCAATGGAGCAATTGAATTTGCTTTGCTACCTTGGGCTTTAGAGTTTTTTGGACAAAAACCCCCACAGCGTTTTACCTGCTCAGTCACAGGTTGTCACATACCTGGGCAGCTGTAACATGAAAAGCTCACATACACTTCACCAGCATCACCTAGAAAATGAGCAGAGCTTACCTGGCTTCCTAGGCGTCTGAAGCAGGAATTAGGATTGTTGTCCTTTTCCAGAGTTGTCACTTCACTGTGTTTCTCTTGTGTTCAGTCCAGGACAGCAAAATCCAGCTGCCAATCCCTCAGCTGCGCAAGGTGTGGGCAGAAGCGGTGCACTATGTCATTGGGCTGAAGGAGGATTACAGCAGGCTTTTCCAGGGCCAGAGAGCTGCCATGTGAGTGCTCACTCATTCAGAGGGATCAGTGCTACGCCAGCACAGGGGCTGTTTGCCTGCAATTGTGCATCTTGGGGAGTTTTGGTTCCCCAAAGTTCTACAGCCCTGGGCTGTTCTGTACTTTACATTATAAAACATATTTGGGCTGGGAACTTATTTCACTCCAGGAATTGTACTGGGTAGTGCCTGACATTGATAATAACTGAAAAAAACTTGAATGCACTCAGATTCACAGAATAGCTGAGGCTGATGGTCCTCCAGCCCAATCCATGCTCAAAAAAGGTTGTGTAGAGCTGATTAGACCACATCCAGACAGCTTTCAAATATCTCCAAGGCTGTCGACTCGACAACCTCTCTGGGCAGCTTGTGCCAGTACTCAGTCACCCCTAGAGTAACAGAATTTCCTTTCTGAAGTCCAGGTAGGCTTTCCAGCTAATGTGTGCTGTCCTTGTTCCATCTGTTAGGCTCAGCCTCCTTCGGTATAACGCCAACCTGATCAAAATGAAGAACAACATGGTGTCAGCATCCCAGCAGCTGAAAGCAAAGCTGGAATTCTTCCACCAGAGCATTCGCCTCGACCTGGAGAGATACAGTGACCAGATGGCTTATGGCATATGTAGGTATTGGGGAATCCTTGTCTGGGTGTCTTGTGTGATCCTGTAAAGGAGCTCAGCATCTCTATGGGTGTATTGCAGCTGGGGAAATGCAGAGGAGTTTGGCAGGAGCAGAGGCAGGAGAGTAAAAAATAGAATGCTTTTGGAGACCTTCAGTGACAGTGAGACAGGTGGTCAGCTGTTCTCTACCGAGAACAGAAAACAGGAGCATTAGTAGTACTGGTGATGTAAATATTTGTTATTTATTAATTCAGAGTCTGATTGATTTGGAGTTGTGACTGGGCACCAAGTGGAGAGCAGAGCTGCTGCATTTGGTGACAGTGCTAACAAGCCGCTGTGCTCGTTATCAGCAGATACCATTTGTCAGGATGAGAGATGGGCTGAAAAAGCACCAGCTACAGTTTCTTGTCCCAGAAACAAATAGTGCTCAGGAGAGAATTGCAAGATTTACACATAGTTTGAATATATATGGCTAAAAAATGCAACTTCAGTCAAAAAGGATGACTGGGCTGAAGGATCATGATGGAAAATAGACACTGTGAACTGGGTTTGGACAGTCTGTGTTCAATCAAAAGTGGCAGTTGTTGAGCTTAATGGTGGATTTTGAAAACTCAGAGTCATTTTAGGCCAGTGATTTGCAAGCAGTGAAATCCTACCAAAGGGTTTGTGTGTGAGTTAGTGTTGAGCACAGAGTTGCAGCTTTGCTGTCTCTATGATCTCTGGGTAAGAACTCCTGCTGGGAGATTCAGCATCATGTTCTTTGTGTTCAAATTACACTGATATATGTCAAGTCCAGGTCTTGCTTTATTTGTGTGTCTTAATGTCTTTTTATAAATTAACAACTCTTTTCTCTTAAGCTTCAGAGAAGATGCTCAAAGCCTGGAAGGAAATGGAAGAGAAAGCCTCTCAGTGTGCACAGGTAGGAGATACTAAAGAAGCTTCATTATCTCTCTGTGAAGAAGATTGTGACAGGAATTTAATGTGTCATATGTGCTACTGCTATGTCCCTTCCATGTTTCATATCCTGCCTGCTGTGGGAATGGGAATTTCATTGCAGGTGCATTTAAAAAGAAACAGTCTCCCGTCACCAAGTATTTTGAATGGATTTGGACAAAACACAAAAGTCACCATCAGTTCTCTAAAAAGGAAAGTAGAATGCAGAGACATGTTACTTACTGCCCAAAAGAAATGGTGTTGCTATGGAGCAGGAGTCTTCCTGGCAGGATTTGCTGCACACAAAAATTCCCATTACTGAAGCTGAAAACCAATCACTTGCTATGTAGTGATTTCAAAATTGCAGGACTTCATTGAGGAGTACAGACATAAATCACTGGGATTCTGCAAGGAAACATGCAAATTAGTTTTAAATAAGAATAATCTCTTTTTTGTTACCTAAGGAATAGGTAAAAAGGAGGCTGCTTCTAGCAGAATAATTCAAGGCTGTCTCTGACTGTTTCCAGACAACCAGGAACCCCAACCAATATTTACTTGGCAGACCATCAGAATTATGATCTGTTATTCCACCTGCCCTGTCCCTTTATCAGGGATGTGGAAAGTGTTTCACTCTATACACAGGGATATCTCAGTCTGTCTAGCAGGCAGCTTAACTTTGGTAAATTCCAGAGACATGGAGAGATGATTTATGAAGAAACTGATTTTCCTCACCCAGTGTGGTGGTCAGAGGTTTGGGTGTAGGTGATACCATGCACTGAGAACAAAAACCTCAGTTATTGTAGCAGCTGTCATGTCAAAGAGCTTTCTTGTCTCCTAAACTCTCCATGCAGTCAGCTCATTATCCAAACAAGTGTTCTAGGGATCTTTATCTCCTTGATTGCTCTCCTTCAGTCTGATCTGTGCCCACATTTCACCTCAGGCTGAAGATATTGGCTACCTGGATGAGCAGATCATGGCTCTGCACACGGAAATTGTGGAGCTGCAGAAGAGTCCCTATGCAAGGCGCCAGGGAGAGGTCATGGAGAGCTTGTAAGTCCTGTGCTTCTCATTTTTACTGCACATAACTGGATTTTGTGTCTTTCAGTGTCTGAGGGGTTTTTGTTCCCTCAGCGATTTTGAAATGCAACCTGCAAGTGCAGAGTAGTGTACAATTGATTAGGGATAATTTCGCTCATGTGGAAGGGAAGACCCCACAACTTGTGGGACATTTCTCTGTCACTGAACTATGAAACCTCATCTTACAAGAGCCCAGGACTAAGATATGTCTTGGTGTCAGCTGGGGATTTCCTTTTGTGTTGGAGAGGAGTGACTTTCTTCGTGTTGAGTGAGAAAACTACATGATCATTGTAAAGCCCTGTTAAATACCTTCAGTGTATTTTCAGAGCAAGGGTAAATAACTCATGGGTACTTCAATATTTGGAAAGTCGATTTTTTTTTTAAGTATTAAAATATGAAAGAGCTAAGCGGTATTACTGATCTTGGGAAGACATAGGAAGCAGTTACTGGGCTGCTGCTGAGAGCACAAGTGACGATTCTAACAGAGAGGGATTGAACAGCCATTAAATCTGTTAATAAGAGCTCTTCACAACAACTCTGAGTGTTCTGGGAGGAAATGTGCCTGTTCCTAGCTTCCTACCTCCCTCCCTCTTTGCTAAGTTGCTTTTCATCCTTTGTAGTTTTAGCAGAACTGGTGCACAGGGGAGGAAGTGGTGAAAGGGAGAAGCCACCTCCTGCAGCAGCAGCTCACACTAATCATGAACCTGCCTACTTAAACATTATTTTTAAGCAATTCCACCACTGCAGACCAGGGTTAGAGCTGGGAAACTGCTGCTTGTTTCGGACAGACTGATGTGGAATAGGGAGGATTTATTCAAGGCTGGAAGTTTTCAGTTTGGCTGCTTTTGAAATATTTGAAGTAACATTTATTTAATGGGAAGAAGAGAATCACAGTTGTCTTGCTTGCGATGCAGCTGTCTCTTTCCATTTGCAGAATATCACTAAAATTCAGGCACAAAATGCAGAACAGGAACAAGAATTTCTCAGGCAGTTGTGCAGTTACAGTTTCAAAAATGAAACTGGATAATTAAGGATACAGGGGAAAGAAAACACAGCTGAGCCATGTGAAGATTTGAAACTGAAAATAACCTCCACTTGGTGTGATGTTCTGAGAAGAAAATGCATAATTGGAGAAAAAGAGAGACAGCTTTTAGGGAAGTGTTGGATTCCATCACAGAAAGAGCATCCCTGTGTTCAAAAGGTCATGCCTGGGTAGCAGCTGCAGGAGAAGGTCCAGTGTTTGAGTTCAGAAAGGCATCACTTCATTGCAGTGCTTTTGTCTTGAGTCACCTGCCTGCTGACACCTGTCTGACCATATTCTTCTTTTTAAAGGGAACAGAGAGCCATAGACTTGTACAAGCAATTAAAAACAAGACCTCCAGGTATGGAAGGAGACGATTTAAAGACTGTTTCACACTTGTACCCTGTGATTAATTTTTCTGAACCAAAACCCAGAATATACTGTTAGGATTTACTTACGTGGTGGTTGCTGGCCCTTCCAGATCACGCCTACAGTGACAGCACAGACATGGTGAAGATCATTGTGCAGACAGTCCAGAGCCAGGACCGAGTTCTCAAGGAGCTCTTCGGCCACCTCAGGTACTTTATGCAAACAAAAACCCTAAACAAATCCAACTTGCAGCATTTGTAGCTTTGTAGTAGGAAAGGAGAGGGAAAACCAGGGAGGTCAGAGCCCAAAAGCTCCATCCACATTTCTCATAGCAGTATTAATTCTGCTCTCTGTCTGTGTTGAATTTCCACTTACTTTCTAAAAACGTAACTGTTAGCATCCAAGAGTTCACTTAAAAATGAGGCAAATTCCTCCAGTTGGAGGTTGGGATTCAAATCTTCAGGAAAAAAAGAAATAGTGTAAGAGCAGAGATGATACCACAGCTATTTGTACGTTAATTTTTCAAGTATCTTTAATCCCCCAGTGAGGCTTTTGGTTTTGCCAGAACATGTTGCCACACAAGTTGGGAAATAACTTCGTGTTTGGTTTTTCTTCTAGCAAGCTCTTGGGCTGCAAGCAGAAGATCATTGACTTGCTCCCCGAGATTGAAGTGGCTCTGAACAACATCAAGGAAGCTGACAACTCAGTGATGCAGATGCAGGGGAAAAGACAAAGGGAGATATGGCATTTGCTGAAAATTGCTTGTGTGAGTAGCTTTTGGGCCATTTGTTTGCACTTCCTTCCAGTGCAGGAGCCAGGAGAAAACTCAGCAGAGGAAAACTCAGCAGAAAGGGGTAACTGCCACACTATGGTTGATTTTTTTCTGCAGAGAAGGGCAGTCAGATGGTAAAAGCAGAAGCTAAATGGGTGCTTTTCTGGTGCTTTCCTGGTTAGTTCAAGATGTTTTAAGAGTATGCTGCTCTTTTTGCATTAATTACAGTGCCTGAAGCCATCTCCTAATTCCCCCATGAGTGTCTGTTACAGACAGTGCTCATGTGTAATCCCAAGTCTTGCCTACAAAACATTTAAGCCTAAATTCTTCTGAATTTCTTTCTTCCAGACTCAGAGCTCCTCTCGATCGCTGGTCAGCTCCAGCCTGGAAGGGACAGCCTCAACTCCAGCAGCCACGTGGCTCCCGCAGAGCTCCTCAGGGAACACAGCTCCTCACCCTCTGTCCTCGCTGGCAGCTCCCGAAGATGGGTATGAGCTTCTGGGGCAGGAGCCACTGCAAGCACGGCTGCTTCAGTGTCTGAGGGGCTTTATCCTTCCCAGACAAGTTTCAGGAGTTCCTGTGTTACTAATGCTCTAAAAAATCAGGGATTTGGTTGAACTCTTTATTCAGAAACCTCTGCTCTATTTCTGAGCGAGTTCCACATCCTACATGCACTGCTAAAGCACTGTGCCATCCATTTTTATTGCATGTCATGTTGCTCTTCCTTGAGGTTGGATCTAGTTATTTTCTTCCCCCAGAGCAGCACCTTTTGATGGGGGTGGTACTTCTGGTGCTTGAAATCCTTCATCTTTGGGGTTTTTCATTCCTGCAGGGCAAATTTTGCTGACGTGATACAGGAGAATGTGAATTACCTCGAGCTCTTCAGCAGCATTTTGCAGGAGGTGCGGCAGGAGCAGAACAGCATGATGGTAAGTGGTGATGCATCTGCCAGGACCTGGCTTTCAAGAGCCACCTAAGGGCTCTGGGGACATGGAGAACTCCTTGAATAGGAAAAGGTACCAGGTTGCTTCAGGTTTTCCAACCTGGCCTGGGACACTTCCAGGGATGGGGCAGCCACGGTTTCTCTGGGCAACCTGTGCCAGGGCCTCCCTACCCTCACACGGAACAATTTCTCCCCAAAATCCTATCTAACCCTGCCCCCTGGCAGTGGGAAGCCTGGGGTGTCCTGGCACTCCAGGCCCTTGGACATAGTCTCTTTCCATCTTTCCTGTTGGTCCCTTCAGGCACTGGAAGGTCACAATTAGGTCATCCCAGAGCTTCTCTCCTCCAGGCTGAACAATCCCAGCTCTCCCAGCCTTTCCTTATAGGAGAGAGGAGACACTCCTCTTTTGGCCATGGGTTTGGAAAACCCTATGCTCTCCCAAACTAGAATGGACTCACAGGGCTCAGCAAGTCCAGCTCCTGTGATGTGCTGCATTGTGTTAACTCATGGGAGCATCCTTCTTAAGGGCAATTACTGATTTTTCATCAAACAAGCGGTAGTCAGACCCTGTGCTCAGTTGTTCTTTTGCTACTTTTTGCAGAGTTTTGACTGGAGTTGGCTGAAGTAGCCCCAGGAGCTGAGGTGCTGCATCGCCCAAGTGCCTTCCGTGTGCTCGGCCGCCTTTCCTGTGGGACCCAGCGGTGTTTTGTTGACACCACCATGTCACCCACCAGCTGTGTCCCCAGGGAGCGGCCTGGGCCCGGCCTGTGGAGCCTCCTCAGGACGGGGGAGCGGGCAGGGCCCGCCGCTGCTGTGTGCCCCATGACTGTATAGCGCATGTATATATAATAAACTTTGTGTAGAGACACACACATGCTGAGGCCTGGGGGCTCCCGCGCCGCCATCGCCATCACGCCGTTGCCGGGCAACCGGGGGTGTCTGTGGGCGACGGTGACGTCATCACCCCGCGCCGACGTGGCGCGCCCATGGTGCCTCGCGCCAGCGCGCGTGCGCAGAGGGCGTGGGAGCGCGGCCTCGGCAGCACGTGGGGAACGGGACAGGTACGGGGCTGGGATTGGGATAAGGGATAGGGATAGGTGCGGGATTGGGATAAGGGGTAAGGATTGAGATAGGCATAGGTGCGGGATTGGGACAGGTATAGGGGACAGGTTCAGGATCGGGATGGGGACAGGTACAGGATAGGGATTGAGATAGGGACAGGTACGGGACTGAGACAGGGGACAGGTACGGGATAGGGACTGGGATAGGGATTGGGATAGGTACGGGATAGGACGGGGTAGGGATAGAGGCAGGTACACCGTAGAGATATGGGCGGGATAGGGACGGGATAGGGATTAGGATAGGGACGAGATAAGACGGAGTGGGGATAGGGGCAGGTACGGGATAGGGAGGGCATGGGCATAGGGACAGAATAGGGCCCGGTACGGAACAGGGACGGGCCGGGGCCGGGCCGTGACGGGTGCGGGTCCCCGCGGGGACGGGTCCGAGGGCGGCCGGGGTGGGGTGGGGCGGGGCGGGAGGTCCCTCCGGCGCGGCCCCAGTGCCGGGGGGGCGGTGCCTGTCCCTATCCCGGCCGCGTCCCTCTGCCGGCCCGTGCCGTTTGTCGGGGGCGGTGCCGGGTGGGTCCCGCCCGGCTCTGACGGTGTTGCTGTGGCAGGGCAGGGCCCGCGGAGCCCCCGGCTCCGGGAGGGGATGCGAGCATGGCCATGGCCCAGGCGGGGGCCGCGGCCGCGGCTGCCACGGGGCTCCTCGTCTTCCTGCTGTACTCCGCCATCCACAGGGTCGAGGAGGGACACCTGGCCGTGTACTACAGGTACGGTTCTCCCGGGAGCCTTCCCGGAGCTGGGATTCATCCCTGGCCCCAGGGATTGCTCTATCCTGCACTTCCCTCCAGTTTTTTTCCCCCTGGGTGGGCAGCCCCAGTTGTTTCTGCTCCCTTCCACCCGTGCTGCTGAGTCCCAGACACTCTGGCCCGATGCTGAACCCTTGTGTGTTTGGGTCGCTCTGAATCCTCAGCTGCTTTTCCTCCCTTCTCTTTTCACAAACTGGATTTCAGAGCAGAGAGGACCAGCGCTCTTGCTCCATCCTGCCTTCTCACATCTCTTGATCTCTCCCTGTTGCAGCAAGAGCCGTCACCTCTGTCCCAAACTGTTACCCAGCCAGAGCTCTGGCTGTGTTGGTGCTTTGGAATGTTTTCCCTGCCCTTCCCAGTCACCACCGAGGGCCATTTGCCCTTTAATTACAAGCGTGAGAACCTGGGGGTTTTCCTTTGTGCTTTGGGCGAGGGGCTTTGCTGAAATCCAAACTGGCAGCATCGAATCCACGGCTGGATTTTTCCATGGTTACCAGTGAACTATTTAGAGAGGAAAAATCTGCGTTCTCGCAGCTCTGTGCGGTGTTGCAATGCTGGGAGGGTTTAGCAATAGCTGCCGTCTCAAATGGTTCAGAGGCTCAGAGGCCTCAAGCAAAGTTGCAGCAGGCAAAGATCAGGTGCACTCAGCCCTTCTGTTGGGGAATTGCTGGCAAATTTAGGGCACTGATGCAATTCTCAGTGCCACAGCTGTGACCCCCTGGCAGTTTGAACCATCCCTGCTTGCCCTCAAAGCCATCTTCTGCTGTTTCCCACTTTCCTGAGCCTTTCCATGCTTTCATCCCTCTCCGCAGGGGTGGCGCGTTGTTGACCAGCCCGAGTGGCCCTGGCTACCACATCATGCTCCCGTTCATCACAACCTTCAAATCCGTGCAGGTCAGTGCCCTCTGCCCTTGGGAGAGGCTGAGGGGGAGCAGTTGTGGGGAGGGAGGCCCTGCTGTTTGCTAAGGGGCTCTGGGATGTGCAGTTGGAGTGGCAGCTCCTCGGAATGCCCGTGTTCCTTCTGCCTTTGGAGCGAGGCCTGGTGAGCAGCTGGGCTGTTCCTCATGGAAAGCTCTCCCCAGCACATGTGTGTTGCTGGGACTGGAGGTGTCCTGCTCAGGGAGGACAGTCCATATTTATGGCTGTCACTGTTTCCCAGGAGCGCCACATTCCTGAGTGTGCTGGGAGCAGGGAAATGGGCACAGCTGCCTGTGCATCCCCCAAAAGGCAGGTGAGGAGAAGCTTTGCCTTCTTCCCACACCCGCACGCATCACAAGGGAGGCAAAGGACATGTTTTTGGCTCCGTGTTCCTGCTGTGGGAATCTGGGCACAGCAGGACCTCCCAGGAGAAGGGAGCGGTTTGTGAGTGCTGGCTGTGTTTGTGTTGCAGACCACGCTGCAGACTGATGAAGTGAAGAATGTGCCTTGTGGGACAAGGTATGGCTTCCGTTTGTATTTCTTCTCAATGCACTCTATGGGGTCATTTGCAGTGCTGGGACACAGGGACTGGGAAGTAAAGGCACCTAGCACAGAATTAATCCCAAATGTACACACATATATCCCTCTATAACAGAACAGGAGGCACAGGAGGGAACACTCTGGCTCTTGCTGGAGTTGCTGTTCAGAGGGTATTTATTGTGGTTTTATCTTGAATTTTTCTGGGTTTCTCCCCTCAGTTGCCCTGACACCCAATTGCTTGGCCTTTGCTCTGCCCTCAGACTGGTTATTTCCACTCTGAGTCTTGTGGCTGATACAAGTGCTGACCCCAGCAGTAGGCAGAAGTAAACAGTGAATGGGAATCCTCCTGATGGGAGGGAATTCATTTCCAAATGAAATTCCTGTTTCGTAAGTAGGCTGATTCTTCTGTCAGCACAGACCTGCTTAGTTATAGCAAGCAGGAGAAGAGGGCTGGTTGAGTTGGGTTACAGATCCTGTTGTGTTGGTTCATCCAGAAGTTAAAGTGATGACTCTTCAGGATAAAAAAACCCTGTCATTCTCCTTGTCTTTAGGTTTAGGGTCCTCAAAAATCTGTTTAAAAAAAATTAATCAGTGTGCCTGGAGTGATGACACACGGTGACCACATTGAAATTAAAAGGTGAATGTTGGTGGCAACATTAATGAAACAGTTAATTTTGATCACATTTAGCTCATATTCACTTTCTTGAAATTGTTCAATATCAGATATCACTTGGCCTTAAATATTAACATGAAGGTCACATGGTTTTAGTTTGAGGTCTGAAAGCTTTTTCAGGAGTATCTGTAAATAATGTTAATTATTTATGTTCAGTGTTGCAGCTTTCACAGAATCACAAAATGGTTTTGGTTGGAAGGGACCTTAGAGATTATCCAGTGCCACCCCCTGCCATGGACAGGGACAACTTCTGCTATCCCAGGCTGCTCCAAGCCCCAGTGTCCAGCCTGGCCTCAGACACTTCCAGGGATCCAGGGGCAGCCACAGCTTCTCTGGGCACCTGTGCCAGGGCCTGCCCACTCTCACAGCCAAGAATTTCTTCCATATATCTCACCTAAATTTCCCCTCTGTCAGTCTGAACCCATTCCCCCTTGTCCTGTCACTCCAGGGCCTTGTCCAGAGTCCTTTGGGGTGAGATGAAGAGTCTTTAGGCCAAGCAAAAGGTCCCTGCCAGCCTCAATCATTCTGTGCTTCTGGGATTTAGGAGCTAAAAATCAAGTTCCCGTTGAATTTCAGCGTTGTGGGGTTCAGTTGTGCAATGCAGGTGGTTGGGAAGGCACAGGCAGTAAAAATAGGCTTTAAACCACCAAACAGCTGGTGAAAGCAGTTCCTAGTTAATAATTGAATACACTGCAGACCAAAGGTCCTGTAGCCCTGTCCATTTTAAGGTGTTGCTGCAAGAACCTTTCAGTTTGCTGCATTTGGAATCCAAAGTCTGTGGCCGCTTGATGCCAAAGCTTTGCATCCACATTTCCATAGTAAAACATTACCTTATAAATAACAAATGGATCACACCTGGAGTGTCACTGTCCCAGTTCAAAGTCTGTTACCAGAATAGGTCCTATTTGGTTTGAGGTTTGTGCTTACATATTAAACCATCATATTAACGGCTGGATTTCTCTTCCACCATATTTATATTCCTCTTCCCTGTATCCTTCTCTACATCAGGAAGCTTCTGAGTGTCTGTGTGGGTGTCCCATCCCAAATTTTTGCCTTACATGTCCTGTTTATACCTGACAGCATTAAGTGAATACATTAAATAGAGATTTTAAATCCTGAGTTAGATCCTGAATTGTCTGAGGCTTTGCAGGGTCTTCCTGTCCGCCTGTGTCCCTCTCCTGTGGCATTTCCCTGGATGCTGTCTCCTTGTCCTGTCAGGTCAGGCAGCATTGCTGCTTAATTATGCTTAAACCTCTCCCAGGTGCACAAAGTCTATGTGTTGATCCTCCTTTTAGACTTCCCGTGGATTTCTCCTTGTTCCTCTCTCCCTGAAGACTTTGGGGTCCGAGTGGCACCTGTTTCGTCAAAGCCATTGCATGACCAGCAGGACTGATAAAATTCACTTATCCCCCTCCACACTGGGTCGTAATAATGGAATAACAGTGGGCAATAGCCCACTTATTGTCCCACACTGACTGAGATCCTTGACAGGGTTGTTGTGGAAGGTGGTGGTGGAGTCAGACAGTCCTCACTGGTCTGAGGTGCCATTCCAGAGCCTTTCCTGCCTGGGAGGTGATATGGGGCTGTGAATGAGTCCTGATCGGGTCCAGGGTGTTGCAGACACTCTCCTTTTCTTTCTAACATTCTGTTAAAAGTGAAAGGCCAAGTTTCCGGCAGACCAGGTCCATCCATCGCCAGTGTTTTTAGCTCATGGTTGTTGTGAAGCAGGTTTGGAGCAAGCACAGGCTGGGCTTGGGGGACCTTTTCCAAAAGAGCACAGACACAGGCAAGATCAGGTTGTTTTTCTGCAGACTTGGCTTTGAGCTGCCAGAGATCAAGATCTGCAAAGTAAGAAATGGAGTTTGTCGTGGGGGATGTGTTTGAGTTAAAACATCGCAGAGACTGAGTTTGGAAATGTGGGAGTTCCACTGCCAGGAATGAGCTGTCTCTAAACAGTTCCTGCTAAAGCTTCTGGTCTGTGATATGCCTTTGTCCCAAGGACAACATCACAAGAGTGTTCTGCTTTAAAATTATCCTCTCAAGAGACTTAGAGCTGTTGAAAGTTAAGGGTTTTTTTCTCCACTGTGGAGTTTGTGCTTTTCTCTGGTGTTAGAGGTACCCAGGGGTGGGCATGACTTGCTGAAAGCCACCCCAGTAAGAGCAGAGGCTGGGGGCAAGCCTGACCTCTGATTGCCCCTTTTCCCTGCTAGTCTGGCAGCACAGCATCCCTTGGGAGAGGATTGCCTGCTGAGGATCCCTCTGCTGAGGTGCTTGCGGTGTTCCTGGGGAGCTGTGTGCACCGTGACACTGAAGCTGGGAGCATTGATTGAAGTCTGCCATGTGCTTTGTTCCTTCCTTTCTGCTGGGCCTTGGCAAGCTCCTGCTGGAGTTAAGGAATGTGTGAATTAAACTAAGGGCTTTTTCTAGTTAACATGTGTTTACTGCCTAGAAGAGCTGAGGTGCATCTGCATTTTGTGGCAGGTGTCACCTGCTGCCCTCGTTGCCTTCCTCTCTGCTTCCCTGACAGTTGCAGCTGCATTCCTGTTCAGAAATGTTTTCCTTTGGCTGGTTGAGTGGGAAATCACAAAAGGAAGGGAAGGTGCTTTGCAGGCTTGCTGGAGCCTGCTTGTGATTTATGCAGAGAGAGGGACTGGGATTCGCTGCCATCTCATTGCAAAATGCTCAGAATACAGTGAAAGAGGGATAAAGATGTCTTTGCTTTAAATGTGTTACCTTTTAACAGCCGCAGGGATAACAGATGAACTCTCTTTTCCCTTGCAGTGGTGGGGTTATGATCTACATTGACCGAATAGAAGTTGTGAATAAGCTGGCCCCATATGCAGGTATTTCCCCTCCTGGTTCAACAAGCAGAGCTGTGGCTGTTTTCACTCCTCCTGTGGCAGCTCTGCCTTGCTTTGCAGGACTCCCCTTTTCCATGTCTGGAAAACTTCCCTGTCTGTTTCCGTATTAGTTATCCTTACAGCTCCCAGTCCTGTAGCATTGATCCCAGGTCCCTCTCCAGCTTCCCTGGATCCCTTTGGACCCTGGAAGGAGCAGTGAGGTCTCCACAGCCCCTTCTCCTCTCCAGGCTGAGCAGCCCCAGCTCTCCCAGCCTGGCTCCACAGGGGAGGTGCTCCAGTCCCCTCAGCAAATTGGAGCCTCCTCTGGACTTGCTCCAACAGTTCCATGTCCTTCTTACGAGGGGGGCAGAAATGTGCACAGAATTGCAGGTGGGGTCTCATAGGAGCAGAGGGAGAGGACCCCCTCCCTTGACCTGCTGGCCACGCTCCTTTTGATGCTGGATCTGGTTGGCTTAAATTGTGGGAATGATCCTTGTTTTCACCTCACAGCAGTACCTGCTCCTGTGCATGCAGGTCCTGGGGAGGCTTTGCTGTTTCATTTGTTTATGCGGATGATAAAACAGGACCGGGCAGTACCTCTTGTCATGACTGCTCCTTGAAGTTGTATAATCCCAGCAGCACTAGTGGGTGTCCCGCAGGCTTCTCTCTGACAGCTGTGGCTTGGGCTACCCAAGTCCTGAAAACCCCCAGGGCTGGAGATCCCCCACCCCTGTGCCACTGCTGCGCTTTCCCTGACATCCTGCCACGTGTCAGTGGTGACCTGCGGCGATTCTCTCCCTTCCCCAGTGTACGACATCGTGAGGAACTACACCGCAGACTATGACAAGACCTTGATCTTCAACAAAATCCACCACGAGCTGAATCAGTTCTGCAGCTCCCATACCCTGCAGGAGGTGTACATTGAGCTGTTTGGTAAGTGGATGGCAGCTGGGTGCTCCCACTGAGAGCTGTGGAATCTCCCTGTTCTGCTCTGGAATATGTTACAGCTGGGCCCTGGGAGCAAACTGCCCCTGTGCTGGAGTTGCAGCTCCTTTTGCATCCATGTGCCACTTCACCTGTAACTTTAGTGACTCTGCTGTCTTTGTCTTTCCCCATCTGCGTGTGGGAATTTGATTTCAGTCTTTTTTCACCTATTCTGGATGCACAAAACAGCCACTCTGCTCCTGTGTGTGCAGTGGTGCCCATGGCCTTCACTGTGGCAGCGAGTTTGTCTTGTTCTATTTCTGCTTTTAGGCCCCTGCTCTGTTGCTGAATTCACTTTTGTACTTTCAAGCTTCCTTCTGGCTGTCTTTAACGAGTGAGAGCTGGAAGGTTTCTCACAGGGAGGTAGCAGTGCTTCAGGAATTAGCACAGGTCATATTCTCCCTGGGGAGCCTGTGCCCCAAAGACAGAACAGAAGGTTGTGTTCCTTCTTGAGTGGCTGAGCAGGGGAAAATGGCTTCTGGAAGATAAAAGGTTGTCAGAGTTTTAATATTAAGTTACTCCAAGTCTGAATGCTGAGCAGGAATAGACTTTTATCACAGGCTCTGGGCATTCTTTCTTGCTGAGATGCTTCAAGCCATTTGCCCTTAGTTCAGATAACACAAACTCAGCAATAGCTGAACTTTTCTAGTCACTAGGGCGTGAGTCTCCTCTGGGGAATGTTTTTCAGGGGGCATAGGAAGGGAAACAATGTACTGAATGGTCTCAGGAAGCATCTTTGTCTTACACCATAGAGTTACCTGCTCTTCAAGGCCAGCTGGCTCTCTGCCACAGGAGCTGTGGGAGAAAAGATGATCAGCTAAATGGTCTCTCTTTTGTCCTCTAAACACAGATCAGATAGATGAGAACTTGAAGCTGGCCCTGCAGAAAGACCTCAATGTCATGGCACCAGGTCTCACTATCCAGGTGAGTTGTGGCCTTTCAATAAAGAGATATTTAAATTAGTGGAGAAAGACTTTTTGCCAAAGCCTGCAGTGACAGGACAAGGGACAACAGTTTTAAACGGAAAGAGGAATGTTTTACGCAAAGGGTGGGCAAGCCCTGGCAGAGGGTGCCCAGAGAAGCTGTGGCTGCCCTTGGACCCCTGGAAGTGTCCACGACCAGGTTGGACGGGGCTTGGAGCAGCCTGGGATAGTGGAAGGTGTCCCTGCCTACGTGTTTCATTTCAAATGTGCTCCTATTTTCTTCTTTCACAGGCTGTGCGTGTTACAAAACCCAAAATTCCGGAAGCCATCCGAAGAAACTTCGAGCTAATGTGAGTAGCTGGACATAAAATTGCATTAATTAGTTTTGAGGGTCCTGCACAGGCACAATGCTGTTGGAAAGCCCTTCCCTGATGCTCAGGGAGTGAGAGGTGACCTCCAGGCAGTGTGTGCTTGGCCAGGTGCACTTGTGCATTCTGTTTCTCCATTTCCATACTGAAATCAGGGCTCAGGGGTGTTGATGTCTTGCCCATGAGCTCCCCTCCAGGACCTTGGGGATGCCTTTGGGCAGAAGGAGATGCTGTTGGATCTCCCTTCACCTTTGGTTGAGCAAGCCCTGTTCCTCATCCTGAGGGCTTCAGACTGGACTTGCATCCAGTAGTGACCTCACCAGTGCCAGGTGGGGAGGGGGATAATCCTTCCCTTTGGCCCATTCACGTGACAGCTGCAGACAGAGCCAGTCCCCACGGCTGTGAGCAGGGAGCTGGCAGCTGGCTGGCCCCTTGTCCCCATGGCCTTTCCTGGGGTGCAGAGCTGCTCCCCATTCCCTTTCCCCAGGATAACCCTTCTCCCCTTGCAGGGAGGCTGAGAAGACCAAGCTGCTGATTGCAGCCCAGAGGCAGAAGGTGGTGGAGAAGGAGGCAGAGACAGACCGGAAGAAAGCCCTCATTGGTAATGTCACCAGCACAGGCTGAGCCTCCATTTCTGTGTTCCCTGCCAAGCTGGGGCAGGACATTGTCTTTGTGACTGACAGCTCCCTGAGGGAGGCACAGCCAGGCTGCACAAGCAGCTGTTTCGAACATCTGAGTGAAAATCCCACAGCAGCAGAGCAGGGAGCACCTCTGTCCTGCAGCAGGGACAGAGGAAATCACTCTGCTGGAAAAACTGCTTGGGCTTGGGGCTCCATGTCCCTGTGCCAGGGGGATCACACTTGTAAATGGGATGTCAGCTCTGCAGACAGCAGCACTGTGTTTTCCTCCTGTGACTGTGTTGCTTGGGGTACAGATTGGTGCTGAGTGGGAAGGGAGGGAGCAGGGAGCCAGCTCCTGGTGTGGCAGATCCTGCAGCCGTGTGTTGGGGTCGGGGTGCTGGTGCCCAAGCCCTGAGAAGCAAATTTCCCAGCTGAGCCCATTGTGATTGCAGAGGCGGAGAAGGCCGCGCAGGTGGCCAGGATTCACTACCAACAGAAGATCATGGAGAAGGAAACGGAGAAGCGGATTTCCGAGATTGAAGGTAAGCACACCGCTGGGGCCGTCTGCCGGCTGGGGATGGTGGCAGGGAGAGGAACCTCAGACCTGCAAAAGTCATCAAGGGCACTGCAGAGGTGCGAAGTTGTGCGCTGGGATCGTTCCTGCCCTGCGCCTGGAACTCTCCAGGAAGCTGCAGGGCGGGTACAGGGCCAGCCAGGCTGCCATGAGCACTCCTGGGTCAGCTGCTCCCCGCAGGGCAAGGGCTCCAGTGTTCAGTGTGTTAGGGCCGTTCACTTCCTAATGCTTTCTTTCCTGTCCACCGTCTGCTGCTGCGTTAGATGCTGCATTCCTGGCAAGGGAGAAGGCAAAAGCTGATGCAGAGTACTACACCGCTCGGAAGCTGGCTGACTCCAACAAGGTGAGCACCGGGAAGCTGGTCACTCACTCTTCGTCAGCACAGGAGATTTTCCAGCATTGAGGTGGGCAACACTGGAAAAACACTTGATTGAGCAGCCCACACCCCAGGAGGCAGCTGCCTGACATGAAATGTAACGATGCAGGGCCCAGAAAGCTGTCTCTTAGAGTCTCTGGTTTCTGGTTTTTGCAGCTGAAGCTGACCCCTGAGTATCTGGAACTGATGAAGTACCAGGCGATAGCTGCCAACAGCAAGCTGTACTTCGGCGACCGCATCCCTGGCATGTTCCTGGATTCCTGTGCCTTCCAGCAGGCCAACCTGAGGACTGCCCACAAATCCAGCCTTCCTGCACAGGAGGCCCCGGACACCTCTGGAGAAAGCCCCCTGAGAGGCGAGGAGGGCACTGGCTGAGGGAGGCAGAAGGGAACCCGGTGTAGCTCAGCAGTGAGCCCGGCTGTGACCGGGGACATGGCCCTGTGCTGGTGGGGCGGATGCAGGACATGCCTGGACATCTTGTGTATAGATGGCAGTTGGGTTGATTTTCTTCTGGCAACAGATTGCAAGGGCTCTGCCTCTTCCGTTTCTCCCCCTATTAAATTGGTGCTTCCAAAGGAGGGATAATCCTGTACTAACATACCTATACTGGAATATTAAACGACAGACAGCAGGAAAGCCTCCCGGGGTAGGTGCAGTTATTTAGCAGGCACTGCTCTGGAGGAAGATGTCGCTTTGAGTGCTGTCTTGCTGCTCACTGGTCATCTCCCAGTGCTCCCGGCTAAGACTGAGTGAAGAGGAGGTTCCCCTCGTCCCACCGCTGAAGCTTCGCTTGGTGAAGGTTTCTGCTGACGCTGTCTTGCTCTCCTCAAGGACTCCAGTGGAGTGAGCTCTCCTTGGCCAGCGTGTTCCTGCTCAGGGTGAGGAGTGGTTTGGCGTGGAGTAGGTTATTGGAGTAGGATCTGCATAGCCATAGTATTCCTGTAGACAGCAGCACTAGATAACGACTTGGAGGAAGCAATCTCCGAAGGGATTCTGCAACCCCCCTCTCCAAGTGAGAGCCTCGCACTGGCTGCCTGGGACTGACTGTGGTGTTCCAGCTGGGTGGCTGAGTCTCTTTGCCTCCTAAACCAGATTTCAGGAGCACCTCGGAACAGCTGGTTGGGAACAGAGCCTGGCAAATCTTTGCTCATATCCCAGCCTCTCCATAAGTCATTCACCAGGGAAAGAGGGCTGAATTTCCACTGCTCTGCTGTGCTGACAAAGTGAAGGGGAAGAGTGAAAGGACCCTACTGTGCAGCAGATCAGATCTTTGACACCTCAGCTGCAAAGTAGGTGAGGCATCGCCGCTCCTCGGTATGAAATCTACTGCTCCAGAAAGTGGGACCTGCCTTGTGTGCCCATGAAGAGCCACGGCAAGGAGTGTGGCCCTGGTCCTCTGATCCCTAGCCAGGTTTTCTGGCAGGAGGATCTTCTCTCCCAGTGTTTGTTGTGATATATCCAACCTTGCTTCTGGTGTGGCATGGCAGGGTGAGGGAGAGGTGTGGCTGGGGAGGGGGGAATCTGCTGGGACTACCTGCTTTTCTGTTTTGCTGCTCCCTCCCCTCTGCCTGTGAGGATGTGCTTGTTTCTAGGACCCACTCCTTGTGTTCTGTGAGCATGCTGGTTGTGACGGCTGGGAAAGCACCTGGCAAGAACTGGAATGCTGTTCTCCAGCTGGGAGCATCCCAGCACTGCCTGCTGCATGTTCAGAGACCTGCTCTCCTCTGCCAGCCGGTCACCTGTGCATCCCTCCTGCTGTCCTGTCCCCTCAGAGCAGCCGCACCACCCTTGGGAGGGGTGGGGACTGGTGGCACTCCAGGCACTCGGAGTGCCAGATCAGCACAGGTCCTGTTGAGATCTTCTGTCCCTGGCACCATTTGCAGCCTCATGGCAAGGGGAGGGATGTGTTTAGCTCCTGCCATTGTGAAACATTCAACCCAAAGCGGCTTTACTTGTGCTAGTGATGTCTCCAGAGGAGGTGTGTGGGCTCAGGCTTTGCAGTGCTGCGTCCCCACTGCAGGGATGGCAGTGTCTCTCCACAAGGAAGTTTGGTGACACACAGTGTCTTCTGCTGTCTCGGCTCCTGCCCTGGCTGCCTCTCCTCCATCTGTGGGCCAGAGCAGGGCTGTGTTGGCCCTGCCCCTTCTGCAGGGTGTAGGACATAATCGTGGGACTTTGCAACAGTTTCGGGAGGTCTTTCTTGTCCTCCATCTGCCTGCAAACTCCCAAGGCTCAGCTGATGCTCTGCTCCAGGATACCAGCTCCTCTTCCAACCCAGCCGTGGCAGGAGCCGGGGACCAGGGCAGAGAGGGGGTGGCAGTGTATTTTGTAGTGTTCTAAATGTCTTCTGGAAATGCTGTTTGGCTTTCAGGGTTCCCTTTCTCCTGTGGGGTGGGCTTTGAGGAAGCAGTGAAGTCTCATCTCTGCCCTGCCACCTCCTCAGTGTTGCAGCAGGCCCTTGGCACAGACATACCCTCTCCTCACCCCCGCAGCACCCGCTTTGGTTGGATTTTGGGTTGAGGGCAGGCTTTGTAGACTAGAAGGACTGCTGGAGGGGATGCTGGCAGGGATGTAGTCTCCATGATTGTCTTCATGGGTTACTGGGGTTGGACACTGGGCATCAGGAATGGGTGGACAGGGTAGGTTCTGCCAGCCTGGAAGTGACAAGGGCACGAGGGGAACTGCTGGGAGCAATTACCAGACAGTTCACACCTCTCCTGCAGTGATCAGAGCAAGATGTCCATGCAGGCAGCAGGAAAAGCTTCCAGGCCAGTGCAGGAAGAGCTGCTTCCCTTTGGATCCGAGCCTTGCTATGTGCCGTCTGTTTGGGTGCATGGCTTAGCCTTAAGTGGCTGTCACTGGCTCAATGTCCCTCTGTATGCATCAGCCACCTCGCCGTGTGGCCTGAGGGACCCCAGGGGATGCTCCCACGGTCCCAGGTCCTGCAGCAGCATGTGATGCTCAGTGCCTTCTGCAGAAGCCTCCTCCACCCCTCCCTGCTTCCCTGGCCACCGCTGCAGCAGCCCCAGTGCAGGAGGGGGTGGCCACGGCTTTGGCACCCTGGTGTGGGCTGTGCTGCCGTCTGAGCCCCAGCTGCGAGCAGGGGCACGGCTGCAGCCAGGGTTTTGGGATTGAACTGGCTTTTCTCTCTGCTCCCACGGCCTGCGTGGGCCTGTGACTAAAGGGGTCTGCCCCTGGATCTGCATCTCCTTAAGGAAACACGATACATACGGTCAGGTTTACATTCACAGTGTTAAGTTCTTTTGATAAAGCAGAATAAAATTATTTTGTTACCATTTTTTGGATGGTTTCATGTGTCTTAGGGCTGGTGTCACATCAAGTGGGGGACCCCTCTACCTTTCACCCTGCAGTGGCACTGCATGGTGTGAATGTCCTCAGCTGCAGGGACTGCCACCCTGGGAGCAGCCTGTGCTTAAAGTAGGCCACAGACAGGATGGTGCTGAGCATGAGGGGAATCCCTGGAGCATCCTGCAGCCCCTGGGACAGCCTTGGTTCTGTGTGGCTGGCAACATGTGCTGCAGTTTGGCCCCTGTTGCTCTGGCACTGGATTGGGGAGCTCAGCTCCAACCCTTCTCCGCCTTCCCCGATCCCCACACAGCTCCCCACCTGCCCAGACACACCCCATGACACCTCTACCTTCAGTCTTTATTGGTATAAAAGCCTTGAACCTAAATTATATCAAAAATGGGAGGCCTGGTTTTACAGCAGGTGGCTCAAAATGGTCACATAAGGGTCATAAATAAATGGCTGGAGTAAAAAGGCTCCCAGGGAATTCCCTTTTGAACAGTAACTCCAGGAGTACCTTCAGTGAGAAAAGCCCCGTGGGGAGGCCAAGCCCAGCTTGGACCTGCCACAGCCCCCGGTGACGTCACCCCGTGTGATGTCCCCAGCCAGGGCGGTGTTCCTAGGGCACGGTCCCCACGGAGCAGTGCTCTTCCTGCCCCATGGTGCCAGAAGCCCCTCTCCACAGCCCCAGCAGGGAAGGGCAGGAGGAGCAGGACACATTCAGGACGTCGGGAGAGAAGGCAGCAGCTCCCAGGGCGCAGGAGAGCCTGGGCCGATGTGGGGCAGCCCTCCAAACCGGAGCCGGCACTGTCCCCGCTCCCGGTTTCCTTGGGAAGCCCCGGCTGACTCTCCCTGGGACAGCCATGAGGCTGCCGAGTCCAATAAGGCACAACTCGAGGATCTGTAAACACTGCTGTCCCCCCGGGCAGGGTCCGAGGGTCCAGCCAGCAATTCAAGTAAGGGTGGAAGTGAGACGATGGCTCCCCAGCTGTGCCACCCACCCAGCTGTGCCACTCCTCGGCTGGCCGCGGTGGCGGATGGAGCATCCTTGGTCACCTCCTGGCTGGGGGCGGCTTCAGGGCCACCTTTGGGGGGGGACACCGCTGGAAGGGTGTCGGTGGGAGGGCCGGTCCCGGCGGCCCCTCGCCCTGACTCGGCACTTTGCTCTTCAGCGCTGGGAGAGGTTTGCTGGGCGGCTTCGGCTTCTCCTGGCGGGAGGAGAGACCCGACTCCCTCACCTGAGCACCAAGGAGGGACCCGGGGCGGGGCAGGGAGCAGAGAAAGGGCCCCCAAGCCACCAGCCTGGGCCACCCCACGGATGTGTCCCGCACGGCTCGGGCCAGGAGCCACTTGGGAGGGGCGCTTACCTGGGGGGGCCATCCCGGAGGGGACCGAGGTGTCACTTGGGGGCCGGGAGCCGATGGCTGCAGGGTGAGCACAGGGCTGTGCGCCCGGGCCGGCCGCGGGGCCGCCGTGCTGCTGACCAGGCTGGGCTGGCCGATGTCCCGGCGAGACAACTGGCGGCGGCCCGGCCGCGCCCGGCCGCCCTCCTGGAACAGCGGGTTGGCGAGGCCTGCGGGAGTCCCGCTGGAGCTGCTGTGGGACACAGGGACCGTGTGGGGCTGCGCCGGGCACCCCCGGAGCTCAGCCCCGAGCGGCGGGGCGGCGGGGACGGGAATTACCCTTTGTGCGAGCGCCGCGCCGCCCTGGCTCTCAGGAGCACCACGCCGCCGCCCAGCAGGACTCCGGCCAGGGCCAGCACGGCCAGCACGGCCGCCAGCACCACGCTGCTGCTCCCTGTGGGGACCGACCCAGGCGCTTGGGGACGGAGCAGCACCCAGCAGCCGGTGCCACCCCGTCCCCAGGCTCCCTCCTAGGGACACGCGTCGGGATGAGGGGACCGTACCGGGGGCTATGCCTGAAATCTCCTGCTCGCAGTAGGGCGCTGCCCAGCCGGGGTCGCAGTGACACTCCCGCCTGTGGTTGCACACCTGGGATGAGGGGGGACAGCGTCAGAGCGGTGGCCGTGCCCCGCAGCAGCTCCAGGAGGGGGCGATCCCAGCGCCTACCCCGTGGTTGTTGCACTTGGCCGAGCAGTTCTTGTCGCCGTAGACCAGGAGGTTCTGGCAGCGCCCGGCGTAGCAGACCTGGGGGCGGGCAGGGGGGCTCTGAGGCTGCCCCGGGGCCGGCGCTCACCCGCCCCCGGCCCGGCCCGGCTCCGGCCCTGCTCTCACCATCTCCTCCCCGCACTTGGCCCCGGTGGGCACCAGCCGCAGCTCGGCCGCCTCGCCGGCGTCGCTGCCCGCGATCACCGCCTTGCACTTGAAGCGGCCGAAGTAGTAGCCGAAGGAGTAGTAGCCGCTGCCGAGGATGGGCTGGGTGTTGTCGCTCAGGCACAGCAGCGTGCCGCACTTCACATCCCTGCGGGACACGCCGCCGTGAGCGCCAGAGGGAGGGGCTCGGCCAGGCCGGGACATCCCCCCGCATCCTCCCCTCCTTACTTGGGGCTGCAGGGCTGCTTCCCGTACTCGGTGAGGCAGTGGAGGTGAACGTGCTGCTCGCTGTTGTGCTTGAAGCAGATGTCAGGAGCCACCTGCGCCTCTGCGAGACACACGGAAAGGGTCACACAGAGCCGCGCCGGCACCGGCGGCCGCGCTCTAGGATCGGCAGGATGCAGGGAGAGCCCGCGGGCGGACGATGCGCTGGCCCGAGGGGCTCCGGGCGCATCCCGCAGCCGGTGGGGCAGGAGGGCGGGCGGGGAGGGGGCCCTACCTGCGCCCCAGAGCGCCCGGCACTGCTCGCCGTGCGAGGGGCACGCCCCGTTGTAGCAGTATCCCTTGCCGTGCTGGCAGGAGATGCCGTTCTCCTGGAAGACGTCCTCCGGGCACTCGGCGCTGAGGCCGCTGCAGTGCTCGGCAAGGTCGCAGTCGTTCTTGCTGGCCCGGCAGAGTGCACCTGCAGCCTTCACCTGCACGGAAAACGGGATGTCAGCACTGCCTGAGTGCTCTCACATCTCCAGGCACCGCAGCACAGCAAAACCCTGGTCTGGGAAACATCCCCCAGCACCCCGTGGATCCAGACAATACCTCCAGGGCTCGGACTGGCACTTCCCCGCCTTAAGTACCTGCCGAGCTGGTCCCCTGTGGACAGCAGTACCTTGCAGTCCTGGCAGCATTCTCCTCGGGCGCACTCGGCTCCCTCTCTCAGCTGGCACGTGGTGGCATTGCAGCAGCGGTCCGAGCACTCCTGCAAGACAGGGGTGGGCTGAAACCCTCAGGGAAGCCCCCTGAAGGACCCTTTCCTTCCTTCCTTTGTGGGGGCACCAGGTTGCCATGTCATCAGGGGGGATGTCTATCTTTCCTAAGCTAAAATCACAGCCAGCCGTGAACGGGGGGCACACATGAATATCCTCTGCGAGTTATTTTTCAGCAGAAGCATCAGGAGCACAAGGGAGGAGTCTGATGGGCAGATCCCAGGTCCCTGCTGCCCACTCTCATTCCCAGCCTTTTGGAGAGCAACCCTACCTCTGGCGTGCCGCAGTCACACTGCTCTCCCCGCTCCACGAACTGGTTCCCGCACACCGGCCCCCCATACAGCTCATCCGCTCGGGGGGCATTCAGCAGGCAGCTGGTCCGGGGGTCCCCCAGGAACTGCCACATGTCCTGCTCGCTGCAGCGGCTGAAGAGCTTGGGGTAAACCAGCCTGGAGGGGCACAAGACCACGCAGTCATGAGCAGAGGGCGCAGGGGGAAGCTGGATGGACACCGACAGGCTCAGAAGCACCTGCAGTGGAGTGGGGTGGAGTGGAATGTCCGCCCAGACTTGACCATGTCATGGCTTTCACCCCATCAGGACACAGCCAGAGGACGCCTCGACGTGTTTGCTGCCCAGGGATGTCCTCCTGCCTCCCTCACTCACCCGACACTCCCTGCCATGACACATCCTCCATCAGCTTTGGAGACAGGGCAGCGGCAGCCGGCGACGTCCTCATCGTGAGACATGCCCAGGTTGTGCCCCATCTCGTGAGCCATGGTAGATGCGGCACCGATGGGGTTCATGCTGTGATCCTGTGGGATAAGGAGTGCAGCGTGGATTAAATGCCCTGGTGGTTTGTCCACAGCTTCTCCATGGGGCCACCGGGGCTCTGCAATGTGTCCCCTCACGCTGCCATGCTCAGGTAAGGCAAGACACAAGCTGGACGTGGTCCCGTGGCCCCTGAAGACCCCCAGAATGGGCTCTCAGGGCTGTCAGTGAGCTTAGGCGAAGCAGCTGCTCCAAAAAATGATGCTTTGTGACGGGTCTGAGAGGCCACAGGGCCCACAGCCGATCACTTCTGCTTCCTCTCTCACAGACCTGGGGAGGGGTGAGGAGCACAGCCAGTCCCAGCCACCTGAGAGCCTCCTAAAATCCCAGCTCCTGTGTCCATGGAGCTTCCCTGGGAGGCTCTTTAAGTGTACCAGAGGTACCGCATGGGCCCAGCCGGGTGCCACATCCCTCACATTTCTCTGGGGGGGTCAGTCACTCAAGGGGTGGAGATGCCAGGGACCAAATCCAGCCCTACGGCTGCAGAGGGGGAAAGCTGGGGACCAGTGGAGGAGGGAGAGGCCCTGGAAGATGCAGAGCAGGGAGAGCAGACCACAGGACCCACCTGGTTGATGCCGCCCGAGTCCCTGGTGCACATCACCAGCTTCTTGGCCAGCCCCACGGTGTTGCCGTGGAAGTCGATGCCCCTGTGGGATGGAGATGCCCCGGTGGCCAAGTGCCCTGGGCAGCAGCAGGGCTTGGAGGGTGGCGAGGGGGTGACCCCCCTGTCCTTACGTGATCAGCTGGGCGTTGTCGTGCGGCTTCTTCCGCAGCAGCTCTGACTCCCGCCAGTGCAGGAAGTTGTCTAGTGTCACCTCCGGGTTGGGGCTGACCGTGATTTTGTCCCTGTGGTTCCACACCTCCAGGCCGATCAAGGCCACCCGCAGGCGAAGGGGCTGGTAGAGCTGGGACACAGCCCGGACACAGAGCTTGGACTTGGGCTGCAGCAGCAGAGGGGAGGTCCCAGCTGCCTCTGCTGGGGAACTGCAGCCAAGCCCAGGACGCTCCTCACTGCGTAATACCAGCTCTGTCACCCTCAATAAATGACACAAGCTGGGGTCATCCTGTAGACAGGTTTTCCCCCTGCACCTCTGGGCTCTCTCTTGGCTGTTGTGTATTGCTCCCACACTGCCAAGCAGCAAGTGAGGCTGAAGGAATCAGGAAAACCCACCATGCTGCAATGCATCCCTGCCCTTGTTAGCAGCCCCTGAGAGCAGCCATGGGGTGTTCTCCCTGGGGTTACAGGACAAAATTTCCTTTCCCTTATGGACAGGGCTGAGCCGCTCATGATGTCCACCCTGCACACACCATTGTGGTCACCCTGCAGCAGCTGCCTGTGGGCCTAAGGTCGGCTCCAGCTCCA
This sequence comes from Acanthornis magna, assembly GCA_036785705.1. Classification (NCBI taxonomy): domain Eukaryota; kingdom Metazoa; phylum Chordata; class Aves; order Passeriformes; family Acanthizidae; genus Acanthornis; species Acanthornis magna. Next base: position 10,146,317 of record JAWUZG010000093.1, read on the forward strand.
CCACCCACCCACAGCAACCTCTCCACCACCTGTGTGTCCACGCTGGTGCGGCAGTACACGTGTGGGAGCTGGAAGGGCAGGTTCAGAGCCCTGGGCTCACCTTGTCCACATGGTTCACGATTTCCTTCATGCGGTTCTGCACGGTGCGCAGGTCCTTATGCTTCCTGAACTATGGGAAGGACACAGAGAGATTTCCAGGGTGGCTTTGAGCTCCTCGCTGCAGGGGATGACAGCGAAGCCACAGGCACCAGTTTGCCCCATTTTACCTCCTGGTTGTCCGCGACCAGGACCAGCTCCACATACCGGGGACCTTTGTGTACGGGACCTGATTTCTGCAAGGGAAGAGCAAAGTGGGGCTCAGCTTGCAGCTTGCCAAGCCAGGCAGCAGACCCTCCCATGGGATGTGTCAGATCCTGGAGGATCTTCCAAGGTTAGCAGGTCTCCTAGCTCAGCTCTCTGATGTTGCTTTGCAGGGTTTCAGACTTCTTTCCAGCTTGGATGCTGGAAAACCCGAGCCTGGCACTGGGATAACACACCAGGCTCTGCAGGCATCACGCAGCTCATGGGGTGGGAGGATGCTCCTGCTAATGGAACAGGAACTGAGGGTCTGTTCCAGCCTTTGTTGGGGCACCCAACCAACAGCTCGTGGGAGAGGAGCATCTCCAAGGGGCACGGAATGTCCCCACTCCTCCGCGGGACTGCCCAGGACCCTGCCTCAGGAAGGAGCAGCAGTGCCATCCCTACCCAGCGGTAGAGCTTCATGGCTGCAGGGATTTTGGGCTCGCGGTCGTACTCCAGGGTTGACCCGGGCTCCCGGCAGGTGCCGCGTTTCCCCCGCAGGTGAGCAGCGCTGTACACGGCGTGCCGGCCGGCCACGGCCCCCTCCAGCGGCTCCAGCAGGAAGGTGGTCTCATTCACCCGGAAAAACCCACTGGAGAGAGAGAGGGCAGGTGTCAGGCTGGAGAGTCAGGCGGGACACGGACAGACCCTACACACACGCCTGAAAGTGCCTGTGATATTTGCCCCATCCCTGGAAGTGTTCAAGGCCAGGCTGGAGCACCCTGGGATGGTGGAAAGTGTCCCTGCCCATGGCATGGCGGGGGGTTTAATGAGCTTTAAGGTCTCTTCCAGCCCAAATCATTTTGGGATTCTGGAATTCTATAAAAATCCTGCTGCCAAACTGGCTGCTGGGCTGGGAGGGGGCAAACTATGGCACGGCACCCACAGCACAGGGAGGATCCCGTGCTTTGGGCAGCAGGAATGTCCCAGGGTTCAGCAACTGAGCCACTCAGGATGGATCCAGCGAGGGCACTCCTGCCTGGAGCTCCTGTGGTGTCAGGGCTCCACTCTCACCCCATTGCCATGAGTCAGCCCCCCAAAAGTGCTGTGCTCCTTTCCTGCCGGGCACCCAGCCAGGGTCAGCAGGAAGAGGGATGTCACTGTCCCTTCCGCAGGGGAAAGCTGAGCTCTCACTCCATCAGCACGGCCGGGGCTCAGTCACACCGGGTCACCAGGGCTGAGGCACTCTGGATCACCAGGGCTCGGGCACTCCAGCTCACGGTGGTGTGTGCCGAGGCTGGCTGCTGTCCCCCAGCGAGCCCAAAACCCCTGCCATCCCCCCGCCAGGAGCAGTGCTCCAGGGAGCTGGGGCCCTACCTGAGCCCGCTGCAGGTGCTGATGCTCGCTGCCGAGCCGGGGTGTCCCCGCACGCGGCCCTGGTAGAAGCAGTGATCCTGCCAAGAGAGAGAGCAGAGGTGTGGGGGCCGCTCCAGCGTGGTGGGACCCTCCAGGGGTGGGAGAGCTGCTCCCCCGGAGCCAGCCCATACCTGGGTGTCCGGCTTCTCAGTGATCTCCGAGCCGTCGGCCGAGTAGTGAGTCTCGGTGTAGTGCTGCCCCAGCAGGGCCCTGCAGGGTGGAGAAGGGGCGTCAGCAGCGACCCCGCTTTGGGGGAGAGCTTTTGGGGTCCGCAGCCCCCCTCACGGTGGGTTTGGCAAGGACAGAATAAAGTGCTCTGGGCTGAGGCTTAGACCACCAGTGCAACGACACCAGGCCTTGGAGAAGGGGTGCTCACGGCAAGGGTGGGATTCAAACCCCACCTCGAGCCATCCCCGTGCCCACCTGCACTCACCTGTTCTTCTCCAGCCACAGGATGTATTCCCTGCCTTCGGCACGGACGCTGTACAGGATGTGGTCTGGGTAGACGCTCTGCATGAAAGAGAGGTGCCATCAGAGACCCACCGTCAGCAGCAGCGAGAGCTGCACCAGAGGGGCCCCTTGGCCCCCGTTGTGCCCAGAAAGGGGATGGGGTCTGCATGTGTCCCGCTGCGGGACCCTGGAGGCATCCAGCAAAGACACAGGAAATCAGAAGAGAAGGAAGAAAGCATGTGGGCAATAACGCAAATCCCCAGCACATCCTGAGATGAAGAACAGGTCACTTGCAAGGAGACGGAGTCAGCAAAGTCTGGTTTCCCGTGTCTGACACATGGCTGCAGATGGCCGTGCCAGGGACTGAGGTTTCCTACTCATCAGTCACAGAGCTCCATTTTTGGGGTCTGAGTTCAGCACTTACTCACCGGCTGAACCACAAAGATCCCTATGGCTCTTATCAACAGAGACTTCCTCCTCCCTGACTGATCTGACACGCCACAACACATTTAGGGAACAGCCTTGCCTCGGCTCTCCTTGGCCTCTCAGAGCAGATTTTAGCATCACTGTGTCCCAGATCCCCTTTTCTGGTGGGAGGGAGTCAGGGTGGCAGAGGCTCTGCCAGCTGAGCCCTGAACCCTCAGGATGGAGAAGTTCCTATAGGAAAAGTGTTTCCCTCTGGGATATCTTGTGATTTCCACCTCCAGAGGCCCCATCCCACCAGGGTCACTGGGGGAGACTGACGGTCCCGGTCCCGTGTCAGGCTGGCACAAGGGACCTGAATCATCTGCTGAGGACACATCCACCTCTCCTGAGGGCACATCCTCAGCCCTTGCAGAATCCAGGTGTGGAGAGAGCTGAGCCAAAGGCAAAGCAAACCTTTCCCATGGGGCCAGCATTCCTCAGGGATGAGCTGTGCTGCCTCTTCCTGGGGAGGATGACAGCACCTGCTGTCATACCATGGCTCAGCATTCCCAAGAGGATGATCTGCACCCTGGAAGGAGCCAGGCTGAGCTGAAAGCCCTGCTGACTCTGCGCCAGCAGGGCCAGGTGAGAGGGTTTGCCTGTCACTCAGCTGCCCCCATTTCTCTATGGTTTGCAATTCCAGGCTGGCGTGCCAGCACGCTCACGGGTCCCTGGAAAATTCTTCTCTTATGAACAGCGTCTCCCACCCATCCCGACCCGTGTCCGCCAACAAAGCCATCCTTTGTTATTGTTGGCAGCCCCGAGGCCAGAAGAGGTCTTAAGGAATGGCAGGAAAGCACTTGGAAGGGGGTGGTGGGTCATGGAGCGTCTCTTGGAGATGACCGCAGGGCAAGTTTAAAATAAAAAGTCCTGATAAATCTTCTCTGAATCACCCCCTTCCTCATTAGCATGGGCTGTGCGAGGGCTCCAGATGGGAAGGCTTTGGGAGAAGCCCTGCGAGCCCTGTGCCTGTGCTGAGCCAGCACAGCACGGCCACAACCACAGCACACAGAGAGCAGGGATTTCTTCCAGCTGGTCTCAGGGAGAGACCCAGAGAGCTTGCAGAGGCTGGGGATGGGATGTCCCATCCCACCCCAGCACAAGGTGCTCCTTCCCTGGGTGGGAAGAGGCAACAGCCCTCGCGGGAGGAGCGGGGCTCACTTTTCCAGATCCCTTTCCATGAAGGACCTGGGTTCGCCGCTCTCCCTGCTGTGCTGGTGGCATCCAGGACATACTGTGCTGCAGGACCCAGGGGTCCCCCCGGTCTGCAGCGATGAAGGTTTGGATTTAAGCAAGGCCAGGGGGTAGCTGGTCAGCTTCAATCCTCACCTGGCAGGTGGCTCTGCTGGACCGATCCCATGTGTCCCAGTCACTCCAGAGCCAGCTCCTGGTGCCCATGCCCATCCCAGCTACAGGGGGAGCCAGCATGGAAAACCCCTATCTCTGTCTCAGAGGGGTTTGGTGGTGGTCAAACCTTGCTGAGAACCTCTTCCCCTCCCAGATGACCAGGAGAGCAAACCTGACCTTTCTCCAAGAGTGAAAAAAGGGCTTGGAAAGCCAGAGACTTCCTACCCTCTGCAAGGCAGGTCTGGGATGTCCAAGGACCACCCAACACAAGACCAAATCCAGGTGCCACCCATCAGACAGCCCCCGTGACGGTCCCAAGGCACACAGCTCAAGGCAGATGCCTTCTCCAGAGGGATCCCGAGGTGGGTGAGCTCCCCTTTCCGGGGGGATCGGCGCAGAGCCGCCCGGCGCACACCCGACACAGATGGCGTCTCTAAATAGCCTGGGGAATGTTTATCTCGTGGACAAGTTTAGGTTTCTAGAGCAGGGAAAACAGATGCTTTCGGGGAGTGTTTTTGAAACTAGCTTATCAGGAAGGGTTTGAATCACAGAGGAACGTGCTGTAAGGCACTAGGGAATACGTGTCCCCAGCCCCTCCATCCCTGCAGGCGCTAAAATCGGCTCTTTTTGGGTTGGAATAGGAAATAGAAAGGAATAAAAAAAAAATTGGCTGAATTTCTCTATAAGGCAATGAGGAAAGTATCTTTGAGGTCAAGGCATCCTACGGACGTCAACATCAAGCGCTCCAAACTCCTGACTCAAACCCCACTCCTTCCCCCAAATTGCCAGGTTTCCCAAGAAAAACAACACTGGCTCGCTTTCATGTGGATTTCTGCAACTTTCTGATTCTTATTTCTCCGTCCCAAAGGACAAAAAAAACCCCCAACTTCAGCAAACACAGCAAGAAAAGTGCTTACAGCTCCACGAGGCTTCGCAAACCCCTCCTTAAGGAAAGACCAGATGTCACAAGATCACTGCAAGGCTGCAAGAGGTGGCACCGCTGGGTCACGTCTCCAAAGAAAGCGCTGGAGAAAGCAGCGCCTGTCTCCAAGAGTGCACCCCACTGTCTGCAGGTCCCAGTTAGACCCAAAACAGCCTGGGAAAGCTGATCCGATCGACTGTTTCAACATCTCCATCCTCTGGGATGGAAGCGAGGCAAGGAAATGGGCGGCATGTCATTCTTTTGGTGCAGGGCTGAGGGGGTCCGGCACAGCTGTGGGGCAAGGGTCCAGCTCTGAGCCCAGCGGCAGGACAAGGTCCCCGCTGATTCCCTGGAAAGCAGTGAGGGCGGCAGTGCCGAGCTGTGACTCACCGGAGGTGCGGAGAGGTCCCTCTTCCCCCGGGGCACTGGCAGCTCCCGCGGCAGCACCGTCTCGTACCTCTCGACGTGGGGGAGCTTCTCCTCCAGCCTGGCAGTGGTGCCTGGGAAAAGCCAAAGGGCTTTGAGACAGATGCCCAGGAACGGCCGAGTCATCGAATACCCTGAGCTGGAAGGGACCCACAAGGACAAAGGACGCACAAGGACCCACTCCTGACCCGGCACAGACACCCCAACAGTCCCACCCTGTGCATCTTGGCAGCGCTGTCCAAGCGCTCCTGGAGCTCTGGCAGTCTCAGGGCTGTGCCCATTCCCTGGGGAGCCTGGGCAGTGCCCAGCACCCTCTGGGGAAGAACCTTTCCCTGACACCGACCCTAAACACTCCGCTCCCCGTCCGACACAGCCTCAAGCCGCTCCCTCGGCTGTGCAGCCAGGGGGCAATGGGAGCAGCCAGCACCAAGGTGCGGGGATGAGCCCGAAGAGCAAGTCCTGAAATACCTGCTGGGAACACAACTCCCCGACGGGCTCCAGGGAGCTGCAGCCCCCCAGCCCGGCGACCACAGAGCGCTCAGCATCACCTGTGAGCGAGCAAGTCCAGCCGGGGCTGGAAACCCCCCCGGAGCCCCCGATGGGGCAATACAGAGGGAGGTTTTCCAGCTCCCCATGGTGATGCCACCGCGTGTGACTCGGCGTCTGGCGGCTGTGGGGGCTGTTTGGGAGAGCGGCTGGTGCCTGGGTGGCTCAGCCCCCTCCCAGCCTTCCTTGGATGTCGGAACGGAGAATTTCTGCCAGAAACCCTTTGCTTTTCCCGGGAGCGCCAAACGCCGGGCTCGGACTCGGCTGGGTGCTCGGTCTGGGGGTGTCCGCGGCCCTCGCCCACGGCTGGGAGCCAAATGAGTCACGGGCGACCTCACCGGCTGAGTGACGGGGGACCTCCGACTCGCCGCGGGCCACCGGTAGCCACCCTTCCCTCGTCTTCCCGAGGTGCCCGCACGGGCCGGCGGGGCCGGGAGGCACCGGGAGCATTCCTATGGGAGCAAAACTGGCCCCGGGCGTCCCTCGTCCGTCGTCCTCCCCATCGGGCGGCGAGGATAGAGGTGTCCCCGGGATTCCGGGGCTTCCCCCCGAGAGCCGCGGGGCGAAAGCATCCCCATCCCGCGGTGCCTGCATGCCGGCGCCTCCATCCGTGCCCCGCGCCGGGGTCCTGCCGCTCGTCCCCCAAACTCCCCGCACGCCCCGTCCCGTGGCTGCCGCCCCCCCGGGACCCCCCGCTCACCTCGTACCGGCAGCGGCAGCATCAGGAGCGGCAGCAGCGGCAGCGGCAGCGGCAGCGGCAGAAGGAGCGGCGGGGCCATGGCTCGGAGGTCCCGCCGTGCCCCCGCTCGCCGCGCCGCCGGCAGCCCCCGCCCGCCGTGACTCACCCACACCCGCGGACGGGACGGGGCGGGGCGCGGCGGGACGGGCCGCCCACGGCGGGGGGAACGGGGGGATGATGCGGGACAATGGGCGGTGGGGACACGGGCTATGGGGGGGGGGGCGCTGTGCGACACCGGGGACTGCCCGTGGGGAATGGGGTGAGGGGCGTGGGGCTTCACGGCGGGCCGGGCGGTAGTGGGGACCGCCCAGGGGACATCACAGGGGTCCGTGGGGCACTGGGGACTGTCCACGGGTCATCGGGGTGGGAGGAGTGGGGTACTGGGGACTGACCAGGGGCATCACGGGGGTCCGTGGGGCATTGAGAAGGATCACACGGGCACCTGGAAGGTCCACAGGACATGGGGGCGTGTCCGTGGCTCACTGGGGACTGCCCGCGGGGAATCGGGGGGTGGTCCTTGGGGCATCACGGGGGCCCGTGGGGCACTGGGGACTGCCCACAGGCATCGGGGAGGGGTCCGTGGGGTATCGTGGGTGTCTGTGAGGCGGTGGGGAGGGTCCATGGGATATCAAGGGGTCCGTGGCGCACGGGGAACTGGATCAGTGGGGTATTGAAGGCTGTCCACAGGACATTGGGGTGGGGGGACAGTCCGAGTGTCATTGGGACTGTGAGTACGGCCTTGGGGGCAGTCCAAGGGCCATCAAGGTGGCTCCACGGCCTCGTGGGGCACGTCCTGGGGCTCTGCAGGGGGGCTCAGGGCACTGGGGTGGCTGGACTGTCACAGGAAGCACTGGGGCTGGGATATCAGGGCAGGTAAGTGAGGCACATTTACATTTCTGGGTGTTCCAGGCCAGGGCCCACCAGGAGATGGACATGGAGATGTGGGTGTGAACAGGACTTCTCAGGATTAGTCAGCCACGAGTGCTTAGGAGTTTGCTGTTGATTTCAAAAATGAACTCTCCCTGGCTCCTAGTGGGACCGACGCTTGCTGATGGTCCCCACCCTGTCCTCGGGTGTCTCTCCCTCTGCCAAGCTGGAGGAGCAGCTTTAGGCCATGGAGCACAGAGAACCGGGCTCTTCCCTCCAGGAGGTCCCTGTGAAGGAGAGGCGAGGGAGAGGAATGACAGGAGCACCCAGCCCTCTGCCCACAGCCCCCACAACATGGCCCCAGGCTCCCGCTCCTGCCCCTGAGGCCTGTGTGTCCCCGGCCTATCTTTTGGTCACCCCTTGTTCCTGGGAGACATTTCTCCTCCACCCTCTGCTCCCCTGCTCCCAAACTGCCTCAGGCAATGTTTAGAGTGGTACAACTCTGTAAGGCTCCCTGGAATTCCTCTGCTGAGGGCTTGGGGTTGGAAAGAAATTAAAGATCATCTTGTTCTAGCCCCCTGCCATGGGCAGGGACACCTTCCACTATCCCAGGTTTCTCCATGCCCTGCCCAACCTGGCCATGAACCATTCCAGGGATGGAGCATCCACAACAATCTGCACCCCAAGTTCTGTTAACAGACAAAATAACCCTTATTTCTTTTTGGTTGTTGTTACTTAGTTTATTTTATAACACACGAACACAGCATTGTACAACATAGTAAAAAAACAAACAAACAAACAAACAAACAAACAAACAAACAAAAAACCCCAAAACCAAAACCCCATAACATTACAAACACCTCAGGAGAGCGAATGTTCCCCTGTGTCTCTGGGCCACCCCACAGGGCTTGTTTGCAGGTTGTGGGGTGGGTGTGGAGGGCTGGGCTCCCCTGGGCTGGGCTGGGGTCACTGGGCAGGCACGGCCAGGCGGGGCAGCAGCGGCGGGGCCTTCTGGCTGCGTTCGGCTGACATGTGCTCTAGGCGCTCCGTGTAGAACCCATTGAAGTCCAACCTGAGGGACAGAACACACCTGAGGTGGGGAAGGTGTGAGGAGGAACCTCTCCCAGGGCACCCCCAGCGAGCCCCGGCACCGCAAGGGATGTCTGCGCTGTGCCACTGGTGTTGGTGACACCTTTTCTGTGCCCATGCCTCGATGGCAGACCTTTTACAATGCCACCTTTTACAGTGAAATATATCAGGAATACATCCCAAACACATTGGGAAGGACCAAATGCTCACAGCTCACCTCCAGGCCACACAACGGTGTCCTTTGTGGACAAGGGCTCCTCAGTGTCTGCACCTTCCCAGCCACTCCCCAGCACTCCCTAACCCCGGACTCCACCAGCACTGAACTCTGGTACTTGCTCCCACATGAAATCCACACACCACCACAAAATGCTGGGGTTTCCAGTCCCACCAGCTCCTGGCTAACACCAGGATGCTTCCCACAGATCCACAGTTCACCAACACGAGCAACTGGTCAGAAGATGCTCAGCCACAACCACAAGTGACACTTGGAAAAGCCTCTCCAAAGCAGGCAACACCAGGGACACCGTAATCCCACCTCCCTGACAATCCAAAGCGATGCCACCCAGCCCCATGCCTGCTGTGACCTTCCCATGGCAGATCCCAAACCACCCCCAGCCTGTGCAGCTCGTGCAGTCGTGTGCCCTGGATCACCGAGCAGTCAATGCAAGCCTGTGAATCACACAAAAGTTACTCTCTCCCTTTCTCAAATTAGGCTGCTCCAGTACCAACTGAATGGGCACAATATTTGAGTTTCATGTTGCTTAACAACCTCACACAAACGGCAACAAATTGTTCCTTGACATTTTTTGGTGCCTGCAGAAAACAGAGCCTCGACAGATGGAATTTATCTGTTGCTCTCTCTGGCTGAAAAGCTTTACATTGCTTTCACCCTCCAGGAGTTGTACCAGGGAAACCTGACACCGAGGTGAGAGTGCTGACCAAGTTTTGATTCAAACACAAGGCCAGGACTCATTGCTTTGAGGACCTATTCCATTTCTAAAGCTGCTTTATCCCCAGCTCAGTGACTTGCAGATTTTGCTTGGCTTCCCTCTCAGCTGTTTTTAGGTGTAAGTGATCTGTGATAACCATTTCTTCAGAATTTGCCTGGTGCTTCCTCAGCATGTGCTTATATGGCAGTTTCTTGCTTTGTGGCTGGATTCAGAGGGGTTTGCATCACTTCACATGTGCTGGTGGCCCACTTTGAGCTCAGTTTCCTCCAGACTGGTAAAGGAAGGATGCCTCATAACCACACTGATGTATCAGATTTCTAAGAATGTGGACTTAACTAATCCTTCTGACAAAGCCCTCTCTACTGTAGCTCTCCTTTTCACTCCTGGGATGTGAAGGAGGGACTGGAGAGGTCCTGCAGTTACCAACGTTCTGTCAGCACTTCCAAGGAGATAGCTGGAGCTGTCAGGGGAGGTTGAGGTTGGATATCAGGGAAAGGTTCTTCCCCCAGAGGGTGCTTGGGCATTCCCCAGGGAATGGGCACAGCCCCAAGGCTGCCAGAGCTCCAGAAGCATTGAGACGATGCTCTCAGGGATGCACAGGGTGGGATTGTTGGGGTGTCTGTGCAGGGCCAGGGGCTGGACTCCATGATCCTTGTGGGTCCCTTCCACCTCAGGATATTCTCTGATTCTATTCTATGACACACCTGAGCAGGACTTGGGCACATGAGCCCATGAGCTCTGAAGGAAACCCTCTGGATCTCCATCCCCTGTTGTTTGATGCCACAAATAAAATGGTTATGCCTCAGTTCCTCGCTACTATAAAATGAATAAATGTTAACCAGGATCAAATAAATCATGAGCAAATAAATAAATTAAATAAATGGTCCTGTGAATAAAAGAGCCATTTTGTCCTGTATCTGACATGTTGGTGATCCCTGTTGCAAAGCAGTCCTATAAAAAGGTTATAAATTAGAAGAAAAGAGCGATATGTCTTATAAACTCTTCCTTACAAACTCTGTCAAATATGTTATTTCATATGGCAACTGTCTCCACTCTGGTTCTCAGGTTCCTGTTGCCATAGAGCCCAGGCCTGGAGCCAACAATCCCTCCAAACTGAATGGGAGCTAAATGTCATCTCTGGGCATTCATCGTGGGGCTTCCACCCTTTAAACCATCCCTGAGCAGCCTGGCAATGGAAAGGCAGGTCCCATGGGCTGTTAGCATCCAGTACTTCTGTTAAGGAAATAGGGACATTTGGGTTGTCAGGAAAGGTCCAGCATATCCAACATCTTGGTGAAGACTGAGGTGGTCCCAGACAGTCCAGACTAGGGGGGGACTTGATAGCGATGACATTCCTGGTGGCATAAAGACTGGGGCATGGAAACAAGGGAGGGCAAAGGGCCCAGGCCCTCCTCTGAGCCTCTGGGAGCAGCTGGGGTCACTGTCCTCAGCACAAACCATGGACACTGAAACCATGGACACATGGTTCAGAAGCACTGAATCATCACACTTCTCTTTTCCCTGAAGCAGGAAGTGCTGGTTGCAAAACCCAACCTCTCCATATTTGAAGAACCAGCTGCAGAGGTTTCACAGCTCAGGAGTCACCTGCTGGCTCCAGCTGACACCCCAGGGTATCCTGTGACACTGATGGAGCTGCTCCTGGCTGTGACACCGTGGGCAGGACACACAGCCACGCTGTGGGGTGCAGCACCAGCTAGTCCCACTGTCCTGGCACGTGTGACATTCACACCGTGACAAGAGCAGGTCATTTGGTCTCCAACACTGTGCTGGCCATGCTCTGTCTGCCCTGGGATCATGGAGTGAGTTGCCATCAATGTCTCCTGGATGGAGCACCATGAACTTGTACCGGAAATGGTAAAAATCTAAGTGCTGGATAAAGGAGGAGACAGAGATGGAGCACTGAGGAGCAGTAAATGCTCCTGCCTGGGTGACTCAACTGCTTGTGGTCCCAATCCCCAAATCTGGCCCAAGTCTGGATGCTCCTGTGACACCCAGGAGTGATGGCAGCCAGGGAAGGGTGAGAGCTTAATGCTGTCAGCCTTTTCCTACAGATGGATCCTGCTGTGGCCCGTAACAGCCCGATGATGATCAACTGGGATGTCTGGGCAGATGAAGGGTGACGTGAAATGTTGAGAAGCCACACCAGGCTTTCCAAAAAGGTTCTGCAGAGACGTGGCTGTCCTGATTAGTCCTGAAAGGAATAGCAACCAATTGTACAGCTGGGGCCTGCACTCACAGCCACAAAACCAGGTTTTTTTCCAAATTCCAAGATGAGGAGGAGACCTCTGACTCTGGTCAGTTCAGAGATGGAGCAAACCAGAGTTCTTAAGGCTGTGGAGAAGGGATCCTCACCTCCATTCCTATTTCAGGGACTCAGCACCCAGCCACAGGGGCAGCTCTGGTGGCTGGAAGCCCCTGCCCTGACGGGATGGAAGCAGGAGCACCAAGCAGCCCTGAGGCACTGCCAGGGGCAGTGTAAACGTGTGCCAGTGGCTGGACAAGAAGTTCTCAGAAGAAAAGGACAACTGGAAGCACAGTCTCCAGTGGGAATACTTCACCTAACAGTGTTTGCAAAGTACCAGGAATCCTGTCAGATGCTGTCAGAAATGGCACCAGGAGGGGACAACAATCTCCTTAAAAAATATTTGTTAAACATTTCCTCTCTCTCTGCTTTCAGGTGTAGTACATCTCAACAGATGTGTGAGGGTTATCAGCCAGACATAAAAGATACCCAGTATAGATGGACAGGGAACAGAACTTCCAGGGGTTGTTTTTTATTGAAGAAGCAACACAGAGGTTATAAATCCAACAGCTAAACTTCTATCTCCCTCTCCCTCGCTACCTGTGTACTTGACTTTTACGTATCTCTGAAGAGATTTTGATTTCCAAGAAGCTGCTTATTTAAATAAATGCAATATGGAAACTTAAAATAGACACTTTATGATCAAACCTTTGCATGATTTTCTCATCTTGGAACACTTACGTGGTATTTGGAAAATGGTTTATTCACTGTCTCCACAGAGAGACAATCCCCAGGAAATCTAACACTACATTTACAATATTAATGGACTAATTTCATGTAATTCAAAGGAACGAGTATTGGGGTTTTTTTAAAGCCTTGGGTTGAAATGCAAAGCAGTGTATAATGATAGAATGGTTTGGTTGGAAGGGACCTCAAAGATCATTTCATTCCAACCCCCTGCCATGGGCAGGGACATCTTCCACTAGACCAGGTTGCTCTGAGCTCCTAAATATACACATTTCTCAGTTATAACCAACGTTTCCTGAGCTGAATTTGGGACCCATGGGAGGGGAAGTTACAGACAGAAAAGGCCTGACTCACCTGTAGATGATGTTGAGCATGCTGTGCTCGCAGTCGTTGGTGCTGTAAACGCTCAGTTTGTCCAGCAGGTCCAGCAGATGTGTGGAGAAATTGCTGTCAAACTTGTTGATGGTGGCTTCAAAGCCAGATGTGAGGTGCAGGTTGTCAGCATGCTCTGCTAAAAGCTGCCAAGACAAAGGCAGAGTGGCCCCATGTGTTTGCTGATCTTGCCAAGGAGCTGCAATTTTTCCCTCCATTCCCAAACCTGCTCAAAAATACTGCCACAAAACTTCACAGTTGCTCAGCCTCTAAAAGAAATCTTTCAAAATCCTTGGTAGTTAAAAGCTCGGCTGCGCCCAGCCCGGGAGAAGCCCAGAGCAGATCCCAGCTGAGTTATCCACAAACACATGCTGCCACTGCTCATTTTCAAGCGGAAGGAAAAGCCAGTAGGCAGAAAATGTGTGTTGCCTAAGAGGCTGTGACCTCTGGAGCTCTGTGACTGCAGTGGCAATGCAGCTGTGTGCCACAGGGGCTTCCAGAGGGACAGGGAGGACCTGCTAACCACAGATCCAATCCCATGTGCATCTAGACAGAGAAATATGGACAAGGCAGATCCCCCAGCTATGAAAGCCATGGGCTGCAAAGAGCCCAGTCCACAACCCACCAGAGCTCTGGAAATGGGAAAGTGCTGGTGTTGCAGAAAGCCTGGATGTGGCTCTGCACAGCTGAAAACACAAGTGAGAACTCAAAAACCAGCGCAGGGACTGCTGTGGTAGACAGGGTCTTCAAAGCAGACTTTGAGAACCCCAGCAGCGCTCCACACTGATTGTGCTTTTGGGGCCAGAGGTGCTCTAGAAACCGGGAAGGGCTATCTGCAAGTGGCCACAGCCAGGCCCAGCTGTCCCCCGCATCCCACCTTGTTGGTCAGCTTCTTCTTGGCAGCCTCCTCAGCACGCTCCTCCTCCGTGGGCGGGCCCAGCATGGTGCCGTGCTCCAGGGTGAGCCTCTCCAACTCACTGTCCAGCTTCATGCTCTGCGTGAACCTCTGGGAAGGGTGCAGGGTTGGGGAATGGTTACAGCCCCTTTTTTCCACCGCGGCAAAACACGAGGCTCAGCTCTGCCCACCCCAGTTCCCAGGAAAGCTAACTCTGAGATTAAATTCACGATGCTGATACACAAATCTCCCTAAACCCATGGGAAAGTGGGTTTTATAAAAACTGTGGGCTCCCTGATGCTGGCTGGAATGTGCCCATCACCCAAGCCTCAAAAGAGTGTCTCTACAGAGCACTACCACTTACAGCTCAAATTCTGCTGCAGGACTGGCTGAAGAGGGGGAATTTGGTCCATATGAACTGATCTCAACACAGAGAAAGGAGAGAATTTTGTGGAGTAAAGCCACAGAAATCATTTGGGAGAGGGTGTGAGCTGTCAAGCCCGAAAGCTGCTGGCAGTGGCAGGGGGAGGCTGCACACACCTGCATGCAGTTGGTGAACATGACACACACAGACATCAGCTTGGAGAAGATCTTGAGCAGCTCTGGGTTGGTGAGCATGCAGTCCTTCAGGCAGTTGTCCAGGAAGCTCGTGTGGTGGCTCAGGACGTCGTCAATGTTGGATGCCTGCGACAGGACAGCCCAACAATGACAAACCAAACCAGGGCTGCTGTGCTGCTCCGCCCCAAAGCTCCACACCACACCCTGCCCCTGACAGGGATCTGTCGGAGTGAGAAACTCCTCGTGTGCCTTCCAGAAACATCCTGAGAGGGAGACTGCATCTGCATTACTGCCTTCAACAGCCCCCCACACAGGCTTTAAACCTTTGATTTGCCACATCACCTCCTCAAAAATCATGCTTGCTTTAATCATCCAAACCCTCCCCTGGAATGGATGGGGTTATCTGCTTTATAAACTTGCATTTCATTTGTTTTTAAATCTGCTTGTCATGGCCACTCCCACCTTCACTTTGCCTTTGGTAAAGTCAGAGAAAATAAGTGGAAAAGAGAAAAGCAAATCGAAGAACCTTAAATGTCAATATACTTACCATTAAAACATACAAGTTACACATAAGAAACACAGGTTAAACATAAGAAATATGCTTTATGATCCAATAAGGAAATGGGACATGCAGTGTTGCAAGGATTCTATAAGATTTTTGTTCATCTCTGCTACTTCAACAGGTTATTTCAGTCTTGAGGTTTAAATGATAGGTTAAAACTCCCACTCACACTGTACAATAATGGGATGTGCTGAAGCTCAGAACACAAGTCAAGCTTAGGACTTAAACTGCCATGGAATCCACAAGGCTCCAGCAGGATCAATGCAAGAAACCCCTCCCCTATCCCTTTAAGCTACTGGAGAACAGGGATAAATGCAGCTTTCTAATGCAATGAAGATGATGATGAAGTCGTGCTGATGAAGACAATGATGTTGCAAAGATGAAGATCCCAGTTATAGTTTTAGGAAAAGAGCACCTTATCTTCAAGTGAAAATGCACAAGAGAGAAGTGTGACAAATAAAATGCATCATAAGGCACTATATGAGACCAGTGAGGGTCATCCTTTTCCCTCCTAAAATACAAATGAAAAGAAAAAACAGGGACAGGATAACTTCAACAACTGCCTCCACGCAAGTAAAATAAACTGAGTGTTATATTTTGCAAACCTAAACTTGCAACAGAGTTAAGAAGTACAATTCCCAGATTCTCCAGGAGCTTGACATATAAACTCTTCTCATTCAGAAGTTCTTGCCAAGAACGTGCAGAGATGCTCACAATCCTAGACCTGCTCCCTCCTGTGAATTCTCCAGGAAAAAGGATGACAGGGCATCAAAAAACGTTGGTTAGCTGATGCCAGAACAACTCCTTGATGCGCAGTAAGAACTAAGGCAGAGTCAGTTGATGCTGAAGACCCACAAGGGTCATCAGACAGCGGCCAAGAGAGCTGACTGCAGGAGTGTTGGGCTGTTTGGTACCTCAGACCAATGTTTTTCCGGGTGTAAGAGGAAAAAGATGGGCAACCCAGAAGTGTCTGATCACAGGGTGACTATCAGAGGGAATAGCAGTAGTGATAATAATAATGTGAAGGAAGGCCCTGTTTTATGCCAAACAATCCCAACATGCCAGTCCCTGGCAGTTTCATGGAAGAGAAAGCACAGACTCCACTTTGGAGAGCACTGTAGGTCAGCCAGGGAGTCAGCTGGAGATGCCTGGACTGGTTTAGGATTTTTGTACTCTGCATCCTCCTTCCTTTTCCATGGCTCTCTTTCTCCTGTGTATGGGATTGCTGAGCAGAACCTGCCTTTCCATAGCAGGGAGCAGAGTGTGAGCTGGGCAGAGACAGGGGGATGCAGCACAGGAGAGGGATGTGTGACCGACCAAGCAGAAAGGTGATGCAGAACAGCAGCACTCTGCAGCGTGGCAAGAACAGCAGCTCCCAGATATTTAATTGCCTCCAACAAAATCAACGGACACCTGCAACAACTGGAATTAGGTGGTTTTTCCCCCATCATAAATTTGTTAAGACTTCCAACTTCACTCACCAGCTTCAGATTCTTCTCCAGAATGTGCCATGTTGGCTCCATCACTTCAAACATCATGTAATACTGGATATTCTGCACAAAATTCAGCATCCGCTGCCGCAGTGTGAAAGCACCAGCAAACCTAGGGGAGAAATCACACCCACACAGCTCGGAGCTAGCAAATGCCACAGAGAACTATCACCAGGCTTGCACAGCCAAGCAGAGCTAAATATTTCTGTCCTAGCAAATTCCTTGCTGCAGTGTGAGAGGGATTATAAAGTCACTGCAAACCATCTCTGATTATTTTCCGTGGCTTTTCCTCAATTAGTACAGCGTTCTGAACCTGTTGTAGACTTTAAATAAATATTTGCTTATATAAAACCAAAATTTCGATATCAAATATTAAAGCAACTTTACTAGTGTGAAACCTAAAATGACCTCTCTGAGCCTGTAAGACATTTGCAAGCATTTTTTTCACCTCAGTATTGTCTGAGTTATGTCATGAGGTATCTAATTAGCAAGAAGGAGACCCAAAACTGGAAAAAAAAAAAAAAAAGAGGCTATACCACTTAGCTGAATGCAGGGAGAATTGCTTGGCTGTCTTATTGCTGATCCAAACGTTGCACAGCTGCCTTTCCACGTGCTTGCAGTAGAACATGTGTCTGAAAAGCATCTGGTACCTTGTCAGTGCTTTCCTGGAAAGAAAGGAGAAGCCCATCCACATGAAGGCCTGCTCTGATTGACAGACTAAGCTGTGAAGGCTGAGGCTGCTCAGAGGTAAAGAGACTTCACACAATATGTTCCTGACGCTTTCAGACGCGCACAGATCTGCGCTGAGCCGAAGCAGGAGAGTCACATTTGCAACCATCCCAAAGAATTCCTCTCCAAGGAGACCCTCCTCCGTATTTCCTGCCAGTGGGTACATCACCAGCCTCCTTAATTCCCTCGAGCTCCATGCAGGGGTCACTCACACAGGGGCTGGGAGGGAGGGTTCAAAGCCTGTGGTCTCGTACCCACCGCGTTAAGGCTGTGAGGGTCACCCAGGAATTCACCAGGATTTTAGAATTCACCAGGACTTTCCAAAAAAAGGGGAGAAAAAGCTGTAACCAAGCTACAGGCAGCATTACCCCACCAGCAATGCACTGTCACAAGCAGATGGGGCTGCTTATTTATAGCTCCGGGTTCTGGATTCAGGTCTGTGCTCAGACACTTTGGCGTAGGTGTCTGCAGAGCTCCAGTCGATACAGTTCAGGAAACCTTACCAAATCCTATTTTCACTTCCATAGCTACCACCAGAGCTAACACACTCCATTAGGAAGGAAGAGACAAAATTCCAAAATTCCAAAAGCATCACCTCGTTAGGGAAGTCTCACGGAATCAATGGAATTTTTAGAGGGGAAATTAAGGGAGGAATTAATTGCCGGCATTTAGCAATTTGAAATCTGCCACCCTGTTCATGCAATGCTGCTTGTCCCATTTGCTGTGGCTCACAGCAGTGCTCCTCCAGGGAAACAAGAGGCAAACCCCAGCGGAAAAATGAACAATTCAGTCCCTCACAACTCAGTTAAATGCAAAATAGCGTGTTACAGTAATTGTAGCAACAGCCCGTATCCTTTGAGTCAGCATCCGGGGATACTAGAAAGTGCATTTTTTTCTGCTCTCCAGGTTTGAGGAATGTTTCATTCTTGCCTGGAAAAGCTCTTGTGAGAGTACATGCCTGTTTTTCCTCCAGTGGATTGATGCCTTACCTGTTTATGATGAGGGACAGAGGCCACTTCACAATGTAGTCAAAGGAGAAGGCCTCCAGGCCGCTGAGGGTGAGCTCTGTGGGGTCTGCACTGATGATGGCCTTTTCTTGCTTTGTTTCTATGGCCAGTACCCTCAGGAGCTGTGTGATGAGGTCATGGGGCATCAAGTCAATCTATGAAGGAAGAGGAGGAAAAAAATGAGCCCACAGGATTACCCACAACTTCTGGGTAGCAACAGGCGGAGTGCCCATGGTCAGAGTCACTCTCCAGTAGTCACACCAAGCCAGGAAGCAGTAGGTTCTCACAGGCGCACAGATCTCCCCAAACCATGGCAGGCCTTCTGCTCAAAGTCAATTATCTTCTGCTTCCACCCGCTCTCACCTTCAAATCATCCTTGAAAGGATCAGTGTTGGCTGTGCTCATTCTCAGGGCTAATTCCAGCAGAGCCTCCAGCCTTGTCGTTATGATGTCATCTACAGGCTTCTTCAGTTCCTCCTCTGTCAGGTCCATGAAGTGAACAAAAAAGTCCCCTTGATCCATGAGGAAATAGTGTTTTATAGATCTGCTCAAGAAAACGAAGGGACAATTGATTACTTTTCTTAAAGCCCAGGTTAATCCATATCAAACCTAAAGGAACAAATGCAATCAACTCAATGAGCCCGCAGGGTTTGATCACAAAACGTTTCCCTTCCTGGAGAGAACACAGCCATAAATAACCAGTTTGGAGACTAGTCTATTATGGATGTCTCCTCCTCCCTACCCCCTCAGTCAGGACGCTTCTGTGCAGGCAGATCAGGGCTGCTGCTGTTCTTTTTTTTTTTTTTTTTTTTGCCTAGAAAAATGCAGAAAACCCCCCAGGTGTGGTGGGTGCAGGCTCCTACTGCTGTCCTGAACAACTCCCAGATCTCCTCCAGCTGAGGGGCAGCTGCCAGTTCCAAGTAGAATCTTGGACTCCTCTCGATGAACAAACATCTGTGCTAATTTTTTCAGGTCCAGCAGACATTTGCTGTAACAGGACACAAACTGAGATTTTCACCTGGCACCAGGGAGAGCTACCTGCAGCGGGCATGGAGCTTGGAAGGAGCTCTGAGGTGAGCCCGAGGATCAACCTGGCCCGGCCAAAGATCACACAGGATAGCTGTGGGCTTTGGAGCAAAAACAGGAGCAGCACAGTCACAACACAGTGCGGCTCCAGACTCCTGATCTGACTGGCCTAGACAAAGCCCTGACCTAGTTTTTGCAATGACCTTCCAAGGCAGTTGGACCAGAGACCCCCAGACATCTTTCCCACTCAACATTTCTATTTTTTTTACTCTTCAGGGAAAAAAACCCAAACCTTATTTTTTAGGTCAACCTTTCTAAATGGAAATAGAGAGAACACCTTGGTAATATCCCAAGAGAACAGAGCTAACTTCAAAAATTTATGTCCCTTAGCAGAACCAATCTATTTATCATGCATTCAGTAAAATAAATCAAACCTTAGGTGAGCCACCAGCTCTTTCTCCTCCATCAGGAAGTCCAGAAGAACTTTGCTGGCATAGTTATATGCTTTTTCTATTTGTTCCACATAGGCTCTCTCTTTTAAAGTGTAGATGACCTCTTTGGCCACAGGGCAGGTGACATCTCGCCCACATTCCCGCACAACATTTAAATATTTCCCTGAAAAGAAAAAGAGTGACCCACATTCATACCTGCTGTACAGCCATGAGGGAACTTCCACACCCCTCCCTTCCAGAGGAAGATATGCTGAGAAATGTGTACACTATGCTGTGCTGAAAGCTGGAAAGGATTTAGGCACTTTTCAAAAGATGATACAGAATTTTAAATTAGGCACCTGGTATCACATTTAAGGACGTTTAGAAATGGTTTTGCTTGCCAGTGGTGACAAAACATCTCTGCAGGTGGCCTGAAGCTCTACAAATCTGGTGCTCTGCTTCACAAGTCACTTTTGGAGGGCTCTGTACAAGGATAAGAGGTTGAATGCCTCATTTAACCCCCCAAATTAACACTCAGATGGTCAAACCTCAGCTGCCCAGCTCCATCCAGCTAGAAAACCTACCCACAAACCAGCAGAGAAAGACAGACAGCTCCTCTTGCTGCTGGCCCCCCGCGCTGTCTTATTTATAGGATTCGGGGTTCTTTCTACATCTGACTCTTCTATTCCTCCCAATTCAACCAGACAACCCCATAAGGTGGCAAGGCACGGTGATATCTCCTTCATCTTTACACAAGACCAGCTTGTCTCAAGGTTCCTCTCACAGCAGAAGCACCTACCTGTGCTTAGGATTTTGTCAGCCATTTTCTGCAAGAAGGAGGGAATCTGCTGCTGAACAACAGTGTATCTCTGATCCCAGTACTTGTCATTGTAGTCCTCCTGGATCTTCTCTTTCTGCAGCTCATGCTCCTCCACCATGAACTCACTGAACAGTTAAAGCAGATGTTTAGGGGCAGGGAGTGGTACAATGAGGATTACTTTGTTTCACCTGCAAACTGGCAATATGATCTGTCAGAAATAAGGCCTCGTGAGGACACGTTCCAATCAAGAACTGAAATTAGTCTGTGTGTGAAGCAAGAGGCAAAGCGCTATGCAGTGGCTCTGCTGATCTGCAAACACTTATAACAGAAACAAGATCTTACAGGGTTCACAAGCCAAGCCTAAACATGATCTGTTTGACAGTGCAGAGGTGAGGAAATCAGCCTTTGCATTCTCACCAGCAGGAAGGCATTAATTTCAGATATTTTATCTTCAGCTTTGTCCCTGTAGTTGCACTGTTGTAGAACTCTTCCTGCTCTTTCTCAGAGAGAACATAGATAAGCTGCATTCTTTTACTTTCTTAATCTCTGTGTTTGGTATTAGGTGTTATTTGGCTGTGACCAATGGTTTTAGGAGGTGGATTCTTTGCTGAACAATAGTTGCTAGAATATTAATGGATATAAAAGACCTTTCTTGTAAATAAAGTTTCCCTTTTGCCATCTTGGGTTCGCCTGCTTGAATTCTCTCTGCCAGCCCCTGCAGCCTCGGGGGAATCTAAAGCCACATGTCCCCACCTTAGGATTCTGAAAACGTGGGAAACAGAAATGCTGCATAAACTATTGAGTACAGCAAAATGCTTCAAATGACTCTACAAAAGCCAAAAATCTTCAGAGAGGGCTGTTCCAGGCCCCCAGGCTATGCAGACTTGACAGAGCAGGTCAGTATTTCTGACCTTTTGCATTTCCCTTTCATTGCTCAACTGTTCTTTACCTGTATGGATCATTAATGATGCCTCTATAGATCCACTTTTCCAGGATTTCAAAGTAGGGCACGCTGGCTGCCTTGGTTAAATACAGGCACAGCTCCTGGGCCTGGCTGTCCCCCGTGTAATTGAAAGTCTTGTCATGGAGCAAGCTCAGGGTTGATCCTCCCATACACTCACCCTTATCCACAGAAGTAGCTGGAATTTAAAAATACCAATATAAGACACTTACATCCTGAAAAATCCTGAAACAAAA
Source organism: Acanthornis magna (assembly GCA_036785705.1). Lineage (NCBI taxonomy): Eukaryota > Metazoa > Chordata > Aves > Passeriformes > Acanthizidae > Acanthornis > Acanthornis magna. The sequence goes on from JAWUZG010000093.1 coordinate 10,167,910, forward strand.
CCCCAGACAGTCCCCAGACTGGACGTGGCCCTGAGCAACCTGCTTGTAGCTGTAAGCAAGGGGCTGGACTATGAATTTCTAGGGATTTCTTCTGGTTATACATCCACACAGAGCTGGAGAGGAGTTTGGAAAGGAGCTGAGGAGAGGCACCAGTGGATACAGCTGATGGGAAGGGCACAGGCTGTGAAGGCTAAAGGCCCCAAGGTGCCTCTTGACAGCTCCAAAGGGCCCATTCAGCCCCAGAGCCTAAATGCTTTTCTCCAGAAGTGCAGTGCCCTCACAATTCCAATTCCCCTGGCTTTCTTCTCTAATAAAGCAGGAAATCAAAATGAGACATGCCCTGCCTGTTTGGCTACCCTGCACAGTTCTCTGAAGTTGTCAAAATGTAAGGACTGCATTTTGGAAATTTACCCAGTGAAGCCAGAATCTCCAGGGTCCTCATTGTGGGCTGGATGTAAAACCACAGCTTCTGCAGTGACAGAAGCCCCTGCCTCTGAAGATGCTCCAGCTGGGTAATTAATATCATGTATTCCTTGATTAGAGTCCGCATGGCAGCAGCCAGAGCATGATTTACCTGTCCATACTCAAAGGAAGACTTCTCCTCTATAAACCTGAAAAAAGCAAAATGGAACTCTTTCAGGCAAGGCAACTTGTATAATTTTCAGGAATTCTTGCCTTCAGGACACTGTACAAGCACACCAGCGGACCCCACATTGGAAAGTACACCGGCCCCTCTCCCTGTTTTCCCATCACACACTTCCTAGTAGGGAAAGCTGTGGGAAGATGTTTCCAACTGCAAGGGAACTAGAATCATTTGCAAAACCACCCCTGTAGAAAGTGAGAGCCAGTCCTGGATGCTCAGAGGGGAGCAAAAAGCAGGAAACATGGAGAAATTCAGAGCAGAGTGGGAAGAGAAGCCAGAGCAGACAGATATATCCTAACTGCATTTTACCTGAAGTTACCAAGACCAAGACTGGAAAAAACAAAGGTGTATGAATGAAAAAGTGAACTGGCAGCACAGAGGAAAAACCCAGCAAAGGAAATGTAGCTAAAACTGACCCAAATAAATTGTCACTCATTTTATACACCCGTAGTTTAACTTAAGGATGGAAGTTAACGCCTGCACATGGCAGATTCTCTATTCTCACAGGACAGCCTCCTCCCCTGACAAAGGCCAGCTCAGTACCTGGTGACAGCAGAGTAACTTGCTGCCACAGGAAGGATCCTGGTCACCAACTCCTTGATGGACAAGTCCAGGTTTGGGTCGAGGGAAAAGGCTCGGTTCTGCCTGCCCACGAGGGCCTGTGCTGTGATGTACCTTCCATCCACACCAATCAGAACGTATAGCAAGTCCTCCACAATCATGGATTCCTGGGAGGCTAATGGCAAAGTGCCTGATTCCAAAGAGAAGACAAAAAAAAAAAAAAAAAAGGGACACAATGTGCCATCATCCACCTGTTTCAGTCTCACACCTTGCTTTCCTGGCAAACAGAATCCTTTGCTCATTTATACCCAAATCCAGTAGACAGGACCAGACATCCAACACCTACGGCCAAGAGAACATCAGCCACAGCTCCTGATGCTGATCCTTCCACCCAAATGGGCTCAGTTATTTCAAACACCAACAACATCCTCAACCTCCTCGCCACCAAAATATTCAAATATCCAGAAAGCAGCTCAAATACAGTCACAAAGGAAAAAAGTGCAGAGCGCCAAGGTTTGCTTTCATCCTGAGTGTGAACATCTGAACAGCATTTCTGAATGAGTACAAAACACTACAAATGAATGCAACTTGCCCTGTGTTTCACATACCTATTGGTACTGTGGTGTCAGTGCTTAAACTGGTGCCAATTAAGAAATCCCCAATAAGTGCAGGTCTCTCATACACCCAGGATGGAAATACTGGTATGGGCTGACCAGAATTCTTCTTGTTCTGCTTATCCCGGAGGATTTTTCGTGTAAGCTCAAGAGGCTGTTGGAAAAAGAGAGAGAGGGAAAGGAGGGAAAAAACCAGGAGACTTTCAGAAGTCCAAGGAATTTTTAACTTCAAAGAGAAATTGACTGCAAGCTGATCGATGGACTTAGGAACAGAAAGTAGAATAGTTGGTATTTCAGTAGCATAGTGTAGGTTTAATTTCCCAGCACCACCTAGTCTATTTGCCCCACTGCTGTAAAAAAAGCATATTTTTTAACACATTTGGCCTTTTTTATGCGGGGGTACACCAAATAATGCCTTTCTGTATCCCTCCCCACGGGCCTGGGTGCTGGGGCACACCCAGGGGAGCAGAATGGGGACATGCACGAGCACGAGGCAGTGGTTGCTACTTTGGAGAGAGCACCACATGAAAGCAGCAAACTCCTTCCAGAAGCACAAACATCCAATTCCAGGGGCACTGCACACCTCTGAACTCAATGCCAAATGCAACCCAGACAAATCCACCCACAGGGAGCTGGAAAATGATGGAGTTTTTTGCTCTGAGTGGGAGTCGGCGAAGGAAGTGAGCTCTTGAAGACTGAAAGACTTTCCACCCCCAGCTCTGACACTAAAATAAATGGAGTGCAAGATCAATCATCAGCTGGGGAGGCTTGTGAGATGCACAACCTACATGAACATTTGGAGCCCCAAGTGCACAAACACAGGGCTGATGAAGGCCATTTCTGAAACTCCACAGATGTGTGTGTGTGAAAAGGGATATGCACAGGCTCATTTGACTTTCTTATTTACATCATGTGTGGGTGATCTGCTAAAAGGACCTCGATTTCCTCTGCTCCCCTAACAGAACTGGGACTTTCATATGGAGGAATAGGAAGCATCAAGCAAACTGCCAGCAATTCCAAGGATGGCTAAGCCCCAAATAAAACTGCAAACCTCACTTGGCTCTGTGAACATGTTCTGCTTGGGAGAAGGGCAGCCACCAGTAGGTCTTCCCAAATAACAGGGAAGAAAAATTTCTTCACTGAAGGAGTGGTTAATCATTGGAACAAGCTCCCCAGGGAAATGGTGGTGTCACTACCTCTGGAAGTGTAGAAATGGCAGCTGGGGACATGGTTTAGTGGGCATGGTGCTATTTAATCCAAGGTGAATTGATGATCTTGGAGGTTTTTTCCAACCTTAATGACTCTGATTTTATTCTATGACAAAAGGCAGGGCACTTCTGTTGCAGTTCAACCAGCTCTAGTGTGACTTTGTTGACTGGCAGAGGTCAAGAAAGTCAACATTTTGGCTCTAAAGGACACATCAGCCTGAAACGGAACACCTAACTTTCCCCACCTCAATGAATTCTGGACCAAAACTGGTCCAAGCAGTAACTCCAGTCACTGAATGATCTCTCTGACAGTGCCAAGCAATCCCAGGGCAGATGGCACAGCACTTGTGGCACAGGTGACAAAGCACATGTCTCAGGGCCATGAATCACCTTCTCTCTGCAACGTGAAATTTAGGTCACTGTCATTACAGGCTTCAACAACAGCCTGGAGAAAACTCCCAGAGCTGAAAACATGGCCCCCAGGTGGCACTCAAACACCCCTGGCACAGGGTGGCAGCTTGCCACTGTGATGCTGATGAACCTGACTCCCTGAGCAGCGGCAGGGCCGACACCCACTGAGGGAGAGAGAGGGCTCATCTCTGAGGTCCATGAACACCCTCCAACTCCATTTGTGATCCTCACACACAGATGATCTGTGTCAGAGGCTGAGCAGAGCTAACACCTCCAAGGAATGCCCTCCTGCCCTCCTCCCTTACTGACACAACAACCCTGAGCACCAGCCCATCAGGGCCCTTTAACACAGTTTCAGCTCTTTACGTCTGAAGAAAGTACAAATGGAGCAGCAGGGAGGCACAAATCTTGGCTTGTGATGCCATTTCAAACCTTCTGGCTGTGAATTGCACATCCCAGAGAACGGCACTTCCAGGTCTTTCCTCTTTCAGCAAGTTCACACATAAATCCTGGTAAGAAGATCAGTTATCTCACGGGAAATTCATCTTCCCTTCATGATCTCAATCACCCACTCGACTCAGATCATCTGTGAAGGATCTGGATGAGTCAGGCCCAGTGTCTGTGCATTATTTCAGCGTATGTGGGACAATGCTGGTCTCACCACTGCTGACAGGGCGAGGGGTTGGACCCTTTGCTTAGGATCTGAGTTCTTAACCATCACATTCACATGGTCTCCCTTCAAGCCGGGAGACCTGTGGGGTGTCCCAAAGCATGGGACATGGAAGGTCCATCCCTCTTGCCAACGAGGGCCTGAAGTGATCTGAGGCTTGTCCCCTGTTAGATTTGGCCGACCAGACATCAGAAGGCACTATGGACCCCTGAGCTTTTTTTCCTCTTTCCCCTCTGTCCAAGGAACTCCATACACTGTCGCCCCTCTGCCTTCTGCAGCCAAAATGTCCTTATCTTGACCCATGAATTTTTCACCGTATTTTTCCCTCCCTGCTCTGTTTGCCAGGCCAAGCCACCACAGCACAGGTTTTTTTACAAATAATTACAGGAAACAGAATTTGGGATTTAAGTAATAAATTGCCCCTTTTGCACTCTGACCTCACAACCTACTGCTGCTAATGAAATGCTTCACTGTTTTCTGAGCCTATGTCTCCAGCTGGCTTTCCTCTTCCTTCCTGTCTTTGGGATTGCTTTGCAGGATATATTTCAGGAGGCCAAACAGCTGAGTAGAGGGAATGGCTGTGTCCACTTGGGGAAGGATAAGGTGAGGGAATTGCAGCCCATCGTCCAGGAGCAGAGCTCCCAGCAAGGATGGGGACACACCACCAGGCTGCTGAGCTCCTGGGCAAGCACTGCCACAGGCAGGCAAGGAAATGTCAGCACAGCTTAAAGCTGAAATGGGAAAATGAAATTCCATTAACCCCACCAGTTAGAGCTGCCGGGGCCTAAATCTGACTAAACCTTATAATCACAGAATGGTTTGGGTTGGAAGGGACCTTTGAGATCACCCAGTGCCACCCCTGCCATGGGCAAGGACACCTTCCACTATCCCAGGTTGCTCCCAGCCCTGTCCAACCTGGCCTTGGACACTGCCAGGGATCCAGGGGCAGCCACAGCTTCTCTGGGCACCCTGTGCCAGGTTCCTCAAATGGAACAATTTAACCGTTAATTTAACCTTAGAATAACCTCAAAGAATTTAACCTTAACTGGCTGAAACACAAAAGGCCACTTTCACTAAAAACAGCACCAAGATTTAATTTAACCTGACTAACAAAAGGAAAGATTTTGTGCCCAAAGCCTGGGAAGGGCTTTGTACCTGCTGTGCACTGGAGTTGGCTGTGACGCTGCCCAGCTGCTTGCGCAGCTCCTCCAGCTCCTGCAGAGACATCTTGGAAGTGGATGTGGGGATGGAAAAATTCGTGCCGCTGCTGGTGGCTGCATTTGCTGCGAGTTCTGCCCTTTCTTTAGCATTTTGTTGCAGGTAGTGGAGTGTCTGTACACATACAAAAAAAGAAAGAAAGATTTTGTGAATGCGGGACAGCGCAATCTAAAGCAAAACACATGTGACTGCACCCTGGCTGTGCTGAATCCAGCCACAGATCTCTCTGTCCCAGTTTTCCATGTCTCAGTGGATTACATCAAGAGGAGCATAATTCTCAGCAGTGCTTTAATAACTCAGTAAAATCTGGAATGGGTTATTTGTTGATTTCTACAGATTTCACTGAACTTCACCATCACCTGTGCTTAAAGTCATTGCCTTGTTGCTACTCTTCAACATCCAGTTCTAAAGAGGGAACCAACCTCTTTGTCTTCAGTGAGTTTTGACAGCAGATAAACTAAAGAATCCAGATGTCTTGTGTTTTTAGACTTCAGCTCATCGTACTTCTTTAAAAAATCTTCAGGAGTTCGAGAAAACTCTGCTATTTTCACCTGTAAAACAGCACGTTAATATTAAATGGAGTTACTATTAAAACTAAATGGAATTAGAGCAAACATGCAGTTCAGACTACAAAGATGGGAAGTTTCAGACAGGGCTAGAAACTTCCTAGCACTTACAGCTTGACTGCTGGATTGCTTTTAAAAATGAAAAAAAAAAGCAGTATTATGGCCATAAAACTATGTCTGGTCATGAGTGCCAGGCTTTAATCCCTAATATTTGGGTGATATTCAGAAAAAAAAGCCAGGTGCTACTCATATAATTGTCTTTTATACAATTTTCATTTCATCATGGAACCACAGAATGGTTTGGATTGAAAGGGACCTTCAAGGTGATCTTGTTCCACCCCCTGTCATGGGCAGGGACACCTCCCACTATTCCAGGCCATTCCAAGCCCTGTCCAGCCTGGCCTTGGACACTGCCAGGGATCCAGGGGCAGCCACAGCTTCTCTGGGCACCTGTGCCAGGGCCTGCCCACCCTCACAGGGAACAATTTCTTCCCAATATCCCACAAAATAATCTCCTTCTTTGAACCTCAGTCCTAACAGTCCTCTCCTCCCACCAATACTCAAGTATTCCACCTTTTCTCTCCCACACTTCCCACTTCACATCCAGAACCGTGATTCCAGACGGATCACCCCTTTTCCCCCATTTTCCCTTGACCGACGCCAACAGCACGAGGTGTTATTCCCAGGAAAAGCCGTGCTCACCTTGGCGCTGTGGGCAGAGACATTGGTGGTGACGTAGGGCGTGCGGTTCTTCTGCAGCAGCTCGATGTAGACCTCGGCACCCTCCCCGCCGTGCACCCGCAGCAGGCTCAGCAGCTCATTCACGTCGTGGTGGATGCGGAACTCGCTCATGCTCCCAGCTTGGGCCACCAGCCCTGAGGACACGGCAACGAAGGATTATCCCACTGCTCCCAGGGAAAAACACATCCCAGTGTGGGAGAGCCTTCCACGATGCGGAGATGTTTGGCTGGGACAAAGGAGTGCACAAGGAGGAAGCAAACAAAACAAGGTTGGGTTGGAAGGGACCTTAAAGATCATCCAGTTCCACCCCTGCCATGGCAGGCGCACCTTCCACTATCCCAGGCTACTCCAAGCCCTGTCCAACCTGGCCTCGGACACTTGCAGGGATCCAGGGGCAGCCACAGCTTCTCTGGGCTGCTGCAGCTGGGACAGCTCTAACCAGGAAGGCTGAGCCTGGGGGAGAATCTCAAGTGGGGGTTGGCCAGCAGAGGATTTTTCCATCTCAGAAGGAATGCAGGTTTGTGTCCTGACAGGCTGACCCTGCTGCTGCTTCTGAAATCACTCAAGAGCAGTTTTTCCCAAGTTTAGGGGTCTTCCTATTCCACTGCCCACTTTAGTAACTACACTCAAATCCTGCAGAGTATTTAAATAATAACTTTAATACTGACACAGAACCCTGAGATGAGCTCAGCTGACTAGAGCCTGGTGCTAAAAACACCCAGGTTGTGGGGTCAATCCCTGAATGGGCCATCAGTTGGACTTGATGATCCTCATGGTCCCTTCCAACTTGGAATATTCTGTGATTCTGTAAATCAGACATAAGGCCCCAAGTCAAGAAACAGAAATAAATAGGGAGTTTAATGTGACACCTTGCACAGGTTATCTCAAGCAGATACAACCCAGATCCATGTATCAAGTGCATGGACACACTTTTGTTTTGCCGAGATCATGGAATCACTTAGGCTGGAATGGATCCCTCCAAGCCTTGGTCCAACTCTCCACTCAAAACTGACTGAAATTAGGACAGCCTCTGCATGGCTTGGTCCAGTCCAAGCTTATATATCTTTAAAGGCCCAGCTTCCCCCACTACTCGGGGCCCTAACCCTACTGGGATTTCCCATGGGCTGCTGAAGCACCCGGGGGTCAGGGGTGTAGGGAATGAGGAGAAGCTGCAGGAGCTGGGCTGGCTCACCTGTACACGAGGAGGTCCCTGCTGGGGGCACAGCCAGAGCCCCGAGGCACCAGCACAGCCGCAACCCGGGCGGGCCCCAGGCAAACAGCCCGTCCCGTGAGAGAGAGGGATTCCCATCCCCGGGATGACCCGACGGGCCCGGGCACGGCCCCCAGGCACCGGCTGCGGGCCCCTCTGCATCCCACTGCGGCTCGCCCGGAGCGACCCGCGGGGCCGGGCAGCACCTCAGCCCCGTCCTGCTCGGCCCCGTCCCATCCTATCCCACCCCTCTCCGCACTATCCCGTCCCGCCTCGCTCCACATCCCACCCTGTACCGCTCTATTCCGTCCCGTCCCGCTTCACCACGCCCCACTCCATATCCCATCTCATCACATCCCGTTCTTTCCCGCTCCGTATCCCATATTCCATCACATCCCGTTCTGTCCTACTCCATATCCTACACCCCATCCTATCACACCCCGTTCCGTCCCACTCCATATTCTGCCCCGCTTCATACCTTGTCCTACCTTGTCCTACTCTGTCCTACCCTACCCTATCCTATCCTATACATCGCATCCCATTATCCCATCCCACTCCTACCTGCCCGACCGGAAGTGCCGCCGCTGGCGCCGGGAAGAGCGTTCCGCGCATGCGCAATCCGCGGTGCAGTAACGGGGCAGCGGGCTCTGCACATGCGCACTCCCTGAAGTGACTCGGGACAGCGAGCCCCGCGCAGGCGCAGTCCTTAAAGCGGCATCGGGCAGAGCCCCCCGCGCATGCGCAGTGCTCCCGCGGGATGCTGCCGCTGCCGCTGCCGCCTGGCCTTCAGCTTCTGCTCCGTGAGGGGCTCCCTCCGCTCCCTCAGGATCCCCCTCAGGATCCCCTGCAGCGCCCTCTGCCCACGCCGCCCTTCACCTTCGCCCCCCGCCGCCTCCGCCTCGGCCCCCAACACCCGCTCTTCGAGGTGAGGCGGCCCCGCGCCCGGCGAGCTCCGCGGGGCTATGTGGGGGCCGCTCCCAGCGCGGCCGCTCCCCCCGGAGCAGAAGGGTTTGCGCGGTGTTTTGCAGCCCTGGCCGCCCGCCCACAGCCGCTCTCTGCTCCTCTCTAGGATGGGGACGTGCACAGGCACCTCTACCTGCAGGGCGTCCTCACCAGCCTCGAGGAGGTGGCCGAGAGACCCAAGTAAGTGAGGCAGAGCCTCGCCACAGCTGCGGGTGTGGAATCAAGGAGTGGTTTGGGTTGGAAGGGACCTTAAAAATACCCCATTCTACCCCCCTGCCATGGGCAGGGATACCTTCCATACACCAGGTTGCTCCAAGCCCCGTCCAACTTGGCCTTGGATACTTCCAGGGATCCAGGGGCAGCCACAGTCTCTGTGGGCTGCTGCAGCTGAGACAGCTCCAACCAGGAAGGCTGAGCCTGGGGGAGAATCTTGGTCTTGCTCTTGTGTTTGAAATCCAGGGAGTACTTTGTGTGGTTCTCCTATGGATGCCTATTAAAAAAGCATTGGCACAGTGTTGTCATCCCCAACTCCAACTTTTAGGTCAAAGAGCTGATTTATTACCTTGCTGCTTGTTTATTCTTCATCGATGCTCCACTTAATAGGATGGTGATACAGATGGTCCTGAAGCCATAATGACAAATAAATTTCCAATGGCTGATAAGTTTCCAACTGCCTGCACCATCATGGTCTTTGTTCAATTGCACCTGGCATTTAATTTTAAGTATTACTCACAAAAAATGCCACAAGTATTGTGGCTGCAGGTATGGGCCTGGTGGAAGGTGTCCCTGCCCATGGCAGGGGGCTGGAAAGAGATGAGCTTTGTGGTCCCGGTAAAGTCTTCTAGGGGGATGACTTTGCAACTGAAATTAAAGCTCTAATTTAGCCTAAGGCGTGGATGTCCTGATTTCCCTTCAGGGTGTCCGAGTTCAGCTGCCACATCTCTGGCTGCAGCCAGGTATTTGACACGCTGGAGAGCTATGAGCACCACTACAACACCCTGCACAGGAATGTCTGCTCCTTCTGCAAGCGCTCCTTCCCCTCAGGGAATCTCTTGGATATCCACATCTTGGAGTGGCATGACTCCCTCTTCCAGATAATGGCAGAGAAGCAAAATATGGTGAGCTGCCATGCCCAGCCCTCACCTTGTGGTTGGTGTGCATTTGTCTTTTCCAGTTTTATCTTTTTTTCCCCCCTCCCTGCCTTTCAGTACCAGTGTTTGGTGGAAGGCTGCATGGAGAAGTTCAAGAGCAGCAAGGACAGGAAGGATCACTTGGTGACCGTGCACCTTTATCCTGCTGACTTTCGGTTTGATAGGCCCAAGAAGGTGAAAAGGTAACTGCAGAGCTTCCCTCCTGTCCTACGAGGGAATTGGGATTGTTCAGCCTGAAGAAGAGAAGCTCCAGAGTGACCCAACTGTGGCCTTGCAGTACCTGAAGGGGCTGACAAGAAAGATGGAGAGAGATGTTTACAAGAGCCTGGAGTGCCAGGACAAGGGGGAATGACTTCCCACTGCCAGAGGGGGGCAGGGTTAGATGGGATATTGGGAAAGAATCCATCCCAGTTGGACTTGTTTCCTCATAAAATACCTTTGATTTCCTCAGCTCTGGGCTCATGTGGCATCTCGGAGCCAGGATGTAAAATTAAAATTCTGTCTCTGCAGTGGCTCCAAGCACACAAGCTCTCCCGCAGCGCAGGGTGCCAGTGTGCCAATGGATATGAGCATGGAGACGGTGGAGCAATTCCAAGTGAATCCCATGGAAATTGGGCCTGAGGAGAACATGGAGATCTCTCAGCCTGCAGCCAGCCCCAGCCTCTTGCTGCCAGAGAAACGGCTCTACAAATCCAGGTCTGTACTTTGGCCACCACAGGCAAAAGAGCCTGTGGAGGGACAAAAAGAGGGCTGGGAGTGCTCCATCTTATCAGAAAAAAAAGACAGGAATCCCATGTGTGCTTCCAAAGCCGTTTTTGAAAAATGGCAGTGTAAGGCGGGGCAGAATGTGAGCATGCTGTGGAAGCTGTGTTTGTCTGCCCACCTGATCTCTTCCCGGGGTATTGCAGGATGCTGCTTCTGCTCTCCTGCTCCTCATAACCAACCACTGCAACTGCCCAAGTGTTACATTTGGTAACACTTACACCTGGGTTCTAAAGAGGCCTCCAGAACAGGAATGTGCAGAGTATACAGGAAATCCAACCAGTATTTCACCCATTTTTAAAACTATTTGGTTTATTAAAATTTATTAAAATTATTTGATTTATATGTCCTGCTCCTCCCATACCTTGCTCTTCCCTCTGGAAACTGAAACTCTGGGAGCTTAAACTGCCACACAGCATAAAACAACCCAGTGAGCCTGTGAGGGGTGGGCTGTTAACATGGATTAAAGCCTGTCTCCGTTTCCAGGATCCCATCCACAATTTGCTTTGGACAAGGTGCTACCCGAGGATTTAAAGGACCAAGGAAGAAAGTCTGAAGGTCAGTGCAGCAGATCTGAGCAAGATAAGCAGGCATGGGGCCGGTTCCACCAGGGACATTTCCAGTTCCCACTCCATGGAATAAACCACTCAAACAACTTAGAGCTCTGCCAGCATTTGGGCATGGGCTCCTGATGTCAAACAGAACTGGTACCACCTAACTGTGAGTTAAGAATCCTCAAGATTTTAGGAAGCAGAACCCAGAACGTGTGGTGAGGTGTTAAGGAAACTGTCCTGCAGCTGAGACTGCACAGGACTAGGTGTTTTATTTTCTGCCTTTTGGGGGAAAAAATAGATTCAAGAAATTCCAAGACAACAACATGACTGTATAGAAGCTGGAATCACTGAGAAGAGAAAATGGGGGAAATAAAACATTGGTCTTTAGTTCTTTCTCCATCTCGCTGAGGTCTCCTCTGCACCCTGGCACCTACTTTGAAAGGTTTGTCTGGGCCAGGAGAAGCATTTCCACAGGGAGTTAAAATAAAGTGACTTCCAACCAGGTGAATAAATAAAAGGAATTTTTACAAAATTGCTTCGTAGAGAATTTAAGTGTTATTTTGAAGTCCAGGCAGAGTCAGGTGTGCAGAATGAACCTCCCTCCCTTTACTGCAAATACTGCCAAAATCAGGTTGGGATGGAGGTTGTTTTCTCCCTTGCCTTTCCTTTCCTTTGTAATCTCACTCTCCCGGAAAAAACTGGGAACACAGATCCACTGGTTTTGGGGTCCTGGTGAATCCTGACACTCAAAAATTGTCCATAAGGGGAAAAAGAGAGGTTTCTGGAACAATGTTTATCCAAGAAGCTTAGGATCTATAATTGCATTTTTTCCCTTCCCCCTCCCTGTGAGGAAAATAGAGGATCAAAGGGGCTTTGAAAAATCCTTGCAAATGGGAGCAGGGAATGGTGTTTACGGAGATGTAGGAGATTTCCCAGTGAGTTTTAAAAAGCTTCCCTCTGTTTAAAACTCATCCAGCTTGTCTATCCCTAATCCCTGCTCCGTGGGCTCTGGACAGTGCTGTCTCCAGCAGGCAAACCCCACAGCCAGGATCCCACATCTGCCCAGGGATGTCTCTCAGCAAAAGGACCAAAAATCACTTTCCAACACTGAAGCCCCTGAGGAGACTTTTTTCCTGCCCTGGGGTATCCGGGAATGGGAAGTGGGCCCCACACTGCTGGAGGTGCCTGCAGGCTTTGGCATGTGATGTTACAAAGGTCAGGCAGCAGCAGCCCAGCCTGGTCTCCCTTATGTGTTCAGGTCCACGAGTTTTGACCTGGGAATTCCTTTTTCCCAGAGTCCAGGGTCCCTGAGTGCCTGCCCTTGCAATTTGGAAACAAATTGAAGTTACAGTTACAGCCTCAGGGCTCATGACTGGCTCTCTTCTGGGCTGCCAGCTTTTCCCAGACTTCATGGGCAAGGAAGTGTTTTCCAGCTGGCCAGTGGCTGTCAGAACTCCTTATTTCAAGTAAGTAAAAACTTGAATTTCCCTTTTTTTTAAAAATACACTTTGACATGATCCACACATGGAAATGGGTAAGCTATCACAGCTGAGTTGAGGAGAGGCTTGGGACTCACACAGGCCTCCAGATCTTATCTCCTGGGGAAAACAATCCATTGGGAAACCTTGGGGTCTGAAAGTCCCCAAATCACCAGTGTCACTCCTGTTGCAGGAGAGGTGAAGGCATCCATGTGATGGAGGTGGATCCCACGATGCCAGGCATGGAGGAGACGCAAAGGGAGGGGTTACAGTTGAGCCAGAAGCGTGCTTGACCTCACAGCAGGAATGAGACAGCAGAGAAGTCAGAGTGCAGCCCCAGCCCAAGCAAAAGGGAGCAGCTCCATGTTTTTTGGGACATCTGGGACTCCCCACCCTCACAGAAGCTGCCGGAGCTTTTGGGGAGCAGCCTCGGGAGTGCATGCCCTTTCCAGAGATCGTGCGTTAGCAGGACACTGACCTACCTGCCCTGGAGAGCCCATGGGTGCACGGGGATGTGCCAGCTCCCCGAGCAGCAGAACCTGGATCCACCCAGGGCCAGGAGGGATGTGTGGGATGGGCGGCACCAGGACCTGGATCCGCCCAGTGCCACCAGGGACACGTGGGCTGGGCTGCCACAGGGCCGGGCAAAGTGCGAGGCAGGTGTGGCGAGAGGCAGCCATGGACAGGTAGGTCTCTGCCAGCCCCAGTGGGCATAAGGGGTGGGCAGGGTGGGTGCTGGGGGTCGGGGAGAAACTATGGGCATGGGAACAAGGTGCAGGGTGTGGGCCAGCACCAGCCACATGGCTCATGCCACCATGTCTCTGCCATCTCTTCTCCAGCCCAAGGGTCATGAGGCTCTGCAGTGTCATCGTCCTGTTGGGCACTGCCCTCCTCCTGCTGGCACCCAGTGGCACCCAGGTGAGGCCCCCCTCAACCTGCCCTTCTACTGCCCCCTCTGATGAGGGGACCCACATGTGACCAGTGTCACCCCCTTCTCTCCCCACAGGCTCTGAGCAGCTCCAGGTGGAAGGATCTGGCCGTGGAGCAGGATTTGGCTGAGGAAATGTAAGAGGTGCTTGCATCTGGCCTGTAAAAACCAATAAAGCAACACCCCAAAATGGAAAGTGTCTCAGGGGGGAATAAATTCCCCTTGTTGCCCCCCACAATTAAGGGGGTCCCAGCTCCATCTCCCCCCCTCCCCAAATTACACAAACTCCCTGAGCATCCAGCTGGTTTCTCTATTCCTTTTGTGGAACAAAGAGTTAAATTAGCCCCTTTGGTCCCTGAGATCCTAACTGCTGCTTCCTGGGGTGCGGGGAATCTCACCAGGGTCCCTGCACTCAGATGGGGTGGGATTCCCCTGAGACAAGGTGGTATTTGGCAACCTTTCCTCGCTGATTTTGCTCCCCTCTTCCAGCATCCTGGGTGTAGGAGCCATTGAGCCATCAGAGGAGGGTGAACCAGGTATAAAGGTCTTCTCCAGCAGTGCCTGGGCTCAGAGGGGCCCACCCCGAGCCCAGGCAGGACCAGAAGAGGATCGTGACCAACTCTACCACCGCCAAGATGACGCCAGGGAGGCCAATGCCCGTGTGCCATTCTGGATGCTGTCTCTGGAGGTGCAGAATGACCCAGAGGAGGATCGTGACCACCTCTACCACCCCCAGGATGATGCCAGGGAGGCTGACACCTACAAGCCACCCCGGATGCTGTCCCTGGAGGTGCAGAACAGCCCGGAGGAGGACCGTGACCATATCTACCACAGCTGAGTGGAGATGTGCCCAGGCTGTGCAATGAGGGGTGGGAGCAGCCTCTGGGGCTTCCTGGGGGAATTTGCCCTCCCTACCTAGCCTTGAGCCTCACCAATAAACCCACTCCCCTCTCCACATTCTGATGGGCTCTTCATTGCTGCCAGAAACCTGCTGCTTAATGCAGGGCCCCCAAACCTGCAGGAACCCCCTCAGGATTACCCCAAGATACCAGGCAGGGTGAGGACGATGCCCTGGGACAGGACACTCAGCCCATCATCCTGGCCTCAGTTCAGCCCAGGTGAGGCTGAGGCCAGGCAAACTCAGCACATCAGAGGTGTGCCTCAGAAGGTGCCGCAGGCTGTCCCCTTCCCAGGGAACACACGGAGCTATGCTCCACGAGGCTGCTCTTGCCCAGCCCAGCGTCGGAGAGCAGTGTGATGGAGCAGGGGTGGTCTCAGCGAACCCCAATGTTTCCCAGCTAAGGCAGGACCTTGCAGCAAGGATGCCCCATCTCCCGGCAGCACCTAGAAAAACCTTTAATAGTGACGGCAGAGATGGTCCCCACTGCTGGCTGTCACCCCAAGCAAGTACCGCTCGCAGACGGATCCTGGTCCCCTCTGCGGGGTAAGGCAGGGGGTGGACGGGCTGCAGGTGGCTGTGGGGACCTGCACCACCCCAGGGATCTGCATCTCCTGAGCTCAGCTGTCGGTGAAGTTCGCCTTGCGCTTCTCCACAAACGCCGTCATCCCCTCCTTGCGGTCATTCTGGGACAAGCAGAGAGGTGAGATGTGGGGGGGCTGCAGCAGCCCTGTTATCCCTTATGTCACAGGGTTGACCCCCCTACTCACGGTGGCAAAGGTGGCGTAAAAGAGGCGCTTCTCTGTCCTGTTCCCCTCCGTCAGCGTAGTCTCAAAGGCTGAGAGCAAGGGAGAAGTTGGGGAGACCCCTCTGCCTAGCTTCTATCAGCCCCGCCAAGGGGTTCCCAGTTGGCCCCCAGCCCCTACCAGCATTGACCGACTCCTTTGCCATGGCAGCCACGAGCTTGGAGTTGCTGGCAATCTTCTCAGCGCAGGCAATGGCTGCATCTAGTAGCTTGTCCACAGGGTAGATCTTGCTTACCAGACCTAGGATGGACAGTGGGAAGTGGGAGAATGGCTCGCTGCAGGATCCCTGCCCCTACTGGCTGGCGGCTGGCCCATGCCCCTACCTGCCTCCTTTGCCTCCTTTGCTGAAATCCGGTCCCCGGTGAGGACCATCTCCATTGCCAGCGACTTCCCCACTGCCCTGGTCAGCCTCTGTGTCCCGCCAGCACCTAGGGCATTTAGGGAAGGGAGAGGTTCAGAGAGGGACACCTGGGTGTCCCCACCCCAGCTGGGATGGAAACCCCTGGCAGGTGCCTGCTGCTCACCTGGGATGGTTCCCAGTAGTATTTCGGGTTGCCCAAACTGTGCCTTCTCCCCGGCGTAGATGATGTCACACATCATGGCCAGCTCGCACCCACCACCCAGCTGGGACAGGAGAAGCACAGGCAGGTCAGGGCGTGCCGGGGTGGAGGCAGGGGGTGCAGGGAGATGTGGGGGACACTCACGGCGTAGCCATTGACGGCGGCGATGATGGGTTTGCGGACAATGGAGACCTTGTCCCATCCAGCAAGGAAGCTGCTATTGTAGCACTCCTGGAAGGTTTTATTTTGCATCTCCTTGATGTCTGCGCCGGCTGCAAAGGGAAGTGCGGTGGGACACCAATCCCCTCCAAAACTCTGGGGTGAGGAGAGGCCCCCATCCTACCTGCGAAGGCTTTCTGGCTGCCGGTGAGGACGATGGCTCCCACTGCCGGGTCACTCTCCATGGCCTCCAGTGCCCGCCGCAGCTCTGCCATGAGCCCCTCACAGAGCGCATTGAGCGCCTGTGGCCGGTTCAGCTGGATCAGCCCCACGTTCTTCTGCGTCCCGGTCTTCTGTACCAGCAGGTACTGGAACGCAGCCCCTGCCCGCCGCACCATCACCGGCCCGTTAGCCCGTTAGCTGCCGGGCACCGGGCAGACCCCCGGCCACCCTCAGCAAGGCCTGGCCGCTGCCACTCCGTGCTATTTAAAGGCGACCTTCATGCCAGCGGTCACTGGCAGCCGACGGGACGTCACCGGGGGCTCCCGGTGCCACCCTGACCCGGGCACGCGCAGCCCCGTGACCACCCTGTGCTGGGACAGTGTGCATGGTCCAGGCATCCAGTGCTGGGCCCCAGGGCCGGTGCTCTGGTATGCAGTGCACGGCCCATACACGCCGCAGGGCCCCGGTGCCCGGTAATGGGCTCTGGTGCGCAGCTCAGGAACCACGTGCAGCTCGCTGGGCACATGCCCGGTGCTGGGACCGTATCTTGTGCTGGGTCCCGGTGCCCGGTGCTGGGGCCCTGGTGCCCAGCCCAGGGACCCCGTGCCCAGCGCTGGGACCGTACATGGAGTAGGGACGCGGTGCCCGGTGCCGTGGCCTGCTGCGCAGCCCAGGAACTACATGCAGGTCGCTGGGCACACGCCCGGGGCTACGACCGTGCCCGGTGTAGGGACCCCGTGCCCGGCGCTGGGCGGGACCAAGCCCACCCACCCGCGGTGCCCCCCAAGTGTCCCGGTGCTCACCGGCGCTGCAGCCCCGTGCGCCGCGGGGGGCGCGGAGCGGCGGCGGGAGGCGCGCTCGGGGGAGCGCGGCGGCGGCGGCAGGGCGGAGGAGCGCTCTCAGAGGGGCGGCCATGGCGGAACGCGGCGGGAGCCCCGCCCCCCGCCGCCCATTGGTGCAGGCGGCCCCGCCCCGCCACGCGCCGTTCCCATTGGCCGAGGCGGGGCCGCGGGGCGGGGCCGGGACCCCCGAGGCCGTGGGAGGGGGAGCCGGGCCCGCGCCCCCCGTCCCGAGCGGGGGTCCCGCCGGAGTCGCCCCGCGGGGCGAGAGCGGGGCCGGGGCGGCGGGACCTGGGGGGATTAGAGGCGCCGCGGGGAACGGGAAAGGAGGGGAAAGGGTAGGGAGGGGGGATTCCCCCGCCGCCCCCCGCGCGCGGAGTGAGGGGGAGTGCGGGGGGCGCGGCGGGAGCGGCGGGAGCGCGGCAGCGGGAGCGCGGCCAGGGAGAAGCGGAGAGGAGTGGAAAGAGCCGGCGGCATCCCCGGGCCCGGTGAGCCCCGCGGGCACGGAGGGAGGGGCGGGGGTGGGAGTGTGTCCCGCGGCCGGCTGTGTGCGGAGCCAGAGAACCGCGTGGGTGCGAGCGTGTGCGGGACCGTCATCCACAGGGTTCTGTGGAGCGCGCCCGTGCGGGAGCATCAGCCACAGGGGCGTGCGGGAGCGTGCGTGTGCGAGAGCATCATCCACAGGGGCGTGCGGGAGCGTGCGCGTGCGGGAGCATCAGCCACAGGGGTGGGGGGAGCGCGTTTATGCAACGCGCGGGCTGCTGCGTGTGCGGTGACACACGCGTGCGCGGCCCCAGCACACGCGCAAGCGGGACACGTCGGTGCGCGGTCCCCCGCCCGCGGCCGGGCGCGGCTGAGCGGCGGGGCTCTCCCTCCCTCCCTTCCTGCGGCAGGTGCGGGATGCGGCGGAGCGCGGCGGCGTGCTGGGCGCTGGTGCTGCTGGCCGCCACCTTCTGCGACACGGTGGCCGGCAAGGGTGGGCGCGGCGGCGCCCGGGGGGCAGCCCGCGGCGCGGCACGGGGGGCGGCTCGCAGCCGGCCGAGGGCGGCCGTGCCCCGGTACGGCTCTGCCGGGGCGGCCCTGCGCGTGGCGGGCGCGGCGGCGGCGGGGGCGGCGGCCGGTGTGGCGGCGGGGGCGGCCCTGCGCCGGGCTCGGCTGTCCGGAGAGCTACAGGCGGGAGACGGCGTCGAATACCGCGACGGCAACTGGACGGCGGCCGCCAGCGCCTGGACCTCTGCCGCGCCGGCCGGGACCCTGCCAGGCCGGGCGCTGCCCTGGCTCTGCCCGCTGGCCGTCCTCCTCCGCCGCTGATGGATTTCGGGGGGCCTGACTGTGCCCGGTGCACCCACGACGCCGCGAGGACCAGCCGTCCCCCCCGGGGCTGAGCCTCACGTCCCAGGCGAGCAGCGGCTCCCGGGGCTGTGCCCACCCACCGCCGGCGGGGCAGGATCCCCGCAGAAGACCATCCACCACCACCACCTCCTCTCCACGCCGAGCCAAACGCTGCCGGATCGGGCACCCCTTTGCACCGCGCCCCTGTCCGTGGCCTCGCCGTGTCCGGAGGCCGAGGAGGCGACAATAAAGCTGGGCGAAAGCAGGTGTGGCTGGAATGCGGGGCGAGGGGCGGGACCCTGGGATGGCCAGCACGCGGCCCCTGCCCACGCAGGCTTTATTTCGGGAGGGGGGCTCCAGAGCAGGCCAAGACCGCGAGGAAACAGCTCCCTGGGGGTTTCCAGGTCCCAGCTGGAGGCACCGGCCCTGGCATAGGCTCCCTGGGGTGGGCACAACCCTCCATGGGAGCATCACAACAGCGACACCACGGGGCATTCTGTCCCTCACGTCCCATGCCCAAAACCGGGAGCTGCCCTGGCAGAGCCACTTCAATCACACACCATAGCTCCCTGCTGAGGTGTCGCCAGCCCCTTGGGGCACCAGGGTGTCCCGAGTCTGCATAGCTGCAGGCACTGCTTGTCCCACACTGGGACAGGTCTCAGTCCAGCGTCACCCTGCCCAGGCGTCCTGCTCGGAAGTCCCGCAGGAACTCGTAGGCAGCAGCTGGGTAGTTGAGCATCATCATGTTGACATTCCCTGGAGATGGCAATGGATACAGGAGCATCAGTGCAGCCTGGAGCTGCCCTAGGATCCCCAAAATCCCAGCCCCTGCACCCCAGATCTCCCTGAGCACCCACCTGTGCCGGTCAGCACCTTCACCTTCTGCGTGCGGCCCTGGGCGAGGGCCACGTGCTTGAGCAGGGGTTCGATGTGGTCGCAGACCTGGCCAAGCCGGTAGCGCTGCACGTACCTGCCAGAGGAGATGGCTCACAGCCTGCTTCCCCGGAGTTCCCTGGAGATGGCATCTCCACTGCCCTCTTGGGACCCCTCCCCGCTTCCCCGCTGGCTCACCCAAACTGCTGCTGCTTGTTCAGGGTGTACAGGAGGTAGTCGGCCATGACATCCTCCCCTACCAGGTGGTCACGGATGGCTCCTGGAAAAGGGGGTCAAGGCCCAGCTTTCCTCAGTCCTGCTGAGCCCTGGCCAACCCTCCTGCCATCCCCTCACACCCATGGGCTGTGAGCAGCAGTCTCACCCCAGCCTCAGGTACCAGGCCCTGAGGCCACGTTTGGGGACTCCCCCTGGCCACAGCCTTCAGCTCACCACACAGCGCCAGCTTCATGCCTGTCTCCACATCCCCCAGCTTGGGGGGCAGCACTCCAGGTGTGTCCACCAGGTACATCAGCGGCTTCTCACAGACCTAACATGGGGGAGGCAGGGCTGGTAATTGGCACCGTATGGCTAACGAGCAAGGCACTTATCTTGAGTTAAGCTCTTGCTGGAAAGGGGACCCAAGCAACCCTCTGAGATCAGCTCTGTGAGCCTTGAGGTCTCTCCTGGATGCAGGAAGCAGAGCCCACCCGTGGGGACGGTACCTGGATCCTGGACAGCACTGCCTTGGTGATTCCTGGCTCGCCCCCAACTGCAGTGGCTTTGCCTGAGGGGGACAGACATGGTCATGAGTGCAAGTGATACTGCTCCACCTCCTCCCTGAGCCCTGGCACCATGCAGAAATACCCTTCTTGAGATGCAGCCTCCGCAGGGAGTTGATGAGCGAGGACTTGCCCACGTTGGGCACGCCGATCACCAGGATGTTGTGCTCAGAGCTCTGGAAGCCAGGGAGACATGGGCAAAGAGCAGCTGATTACCAACCATCCACCCCTGGAGCCACAGGGAAATATCCCAGTGTTTGCCAGCACTTCTGGCATATGTGGGAGCAGCCTCGTCCCTTGGCTGGAGAGGGAGGTGACCCTAGCTCTGTTCTGCATTGCGGCAACCTCATCTCAAGCACTGGGGGCAGTTTTGGGGCACCACAATATGAAAGAGATCTAAAGCTGTCACAGAGTGTCCAAAGGACGGGCACAATGATGGGCAAGGGTCTGGAGGGGCCACATGAGGACTGGCTGAGGTCACTTGGTTTCCTCAGCCGGAGCAGAAAACACAGAAGTCAGATCTCCCCAGGGGCTGCAGCTCCTCATGAAGGGCAGCTCCAATCTCTGCTGTCTGTAACAGGGATAGGACCCAGGGAATGGCTGGAGCTGTGCCAGGGGAGGGTCAGGGTGGCTATCAGGGAAAGGTTCTTCCTCCAGGGGAAGGTGGGGCACTGGGGGAAGAACCTTTCCCTAGAAGAACCAGGGAATGGGCATGGCTCCAAGGCTCCCAGAGCTTCAAGAGCATTTGGAAAATGCTCCCGGGGATGCACAGAGTGGGATTGTTGGGGTGTCTGCGCAAGTCTAGGAGCTGGCCTGGATGATCCCTGTTGGTCCCTTCCAACTTGAGATATTCTGTGATTTTGTGACCCTCTATGCACATGTCTCACCTCAGCCCTGTGGTAGCGTGGGCCATCAGCCACCAGCCTGGCAACCATGGGGACAACCTGCAGAGGAACAGGCTGTCACTCTATGCCTGGGCTGGCAGCAGCCACTCACTTGGGGGCACTGTGCCAGGGGAACATGCACAACAGGGGCTGAGTAGAGGACTTCTGACAGCTGGAAGGGAGCAGCCAGCTGGAGCACTGAGGGCTCTCCAAGGGGCTGGGAGCTCACTAGGGAGCAGGGCTGGGCTGCTGCCCCTCTACCTTCTTGACGTTGACATCGCGCTGGCAGTCAGTGAAGACCACGTGCGAGCATCCCTGCTGCCTCAGCTGCTCCAAGACCGCCTGGAGGGGACGGGAAGAGGCACTGCAGATACCTGCCTGTGACACCACCGCTGCCCCCAGCCCGGCCCTGCCCCGGCTCTCACCGACTGTCGGCGGGGATCAGCCAGGTCCATCTTGTTCAGCACCAGGACGTGAGGGCGGATGCCCAGCGCCTCCTGCAGCGCGGGGTTACGGCCCGACAGCGGGATGTGGCTGCGCTAAGGACAGTGACTGGAAGCACGTACCGGGAAGGGGGCGGAATGGGGGTGGAGAGGGGCAAGGGGTGGTCTGGAGGGACAAGGAAAAGGGTTCTTTGGCAGGTGTGGAGGATATTCGAGCGTCGTGCACCTCCACGAGGCAGTCGGCGCGGCGCAGCGCCAGGCGCATCTGCCGCAGGCCTGCAGCACATAGCACAGAGCGGGGTGAGCGCGCA
Source organism: Acanthornis magna (assembly GCA_036785705.1). Lineage (NCBI taxonomy): Eukaryota > Metazoa > Chordata > Aves > Passeriformes > Acanthizidae > Acanthornis > Acanthornis magna. Next base: position 10,189,694 of record JAWUZG010000093.1, read on the forward strand.
GCGGGCGTTCGGGGACGGGGCTCGACCCGCCGCGCTGCCGCCCCTCACCTTTGGCCATGTGCCGCGGGAACCACGAAGCCACATCGCGGCCGCCGAAGTCGAAGCGCTCTCGGAACCTTGCCGGGGCCGTCCCCGCTGCCCGCAGCGCTGCCCACACCCGCATGGCCTCGGCGCGGTCCCGCACGCCACTTCCGGCGCGACCGGAAGCGGCAGCAGTGACAGCAATGGCGGAGCCGGTGCCGCCGCCACCGGGGTACTCGGCCGCACCTCCCAGCGGCACGGGGGGCGCCGGGAACAGCGGGCGACCCCCCGCGGGCCCCGGCACCCCCCGTACCGCCGGCTCTGAGCCTCAACCCGCTGCCCCACCCGCCCCGGAGCCACTCCCACGGCCAGGCCCGACGCAGGACCCGCTGGACGACCCCCGCTACACCATCTCCAGCACCAACTGGTATTAAACTAACACCGCGTCCCCCGCTCGATGGAACCACCCCCGCCGCATCCACCCTGCCACGGAGAGGAAGAAGCCGCCGGCGCGGAGGTTTCTCAATAAAGGAGACTGAAGGGCGAAGCACCGGGGTTTATTTTGCTGCCTCAGGACTGAGGCGCGGGGACGGGCGCCCGGAAGTGCTGGTTGAGCCGCTCGGCCTCTCGCCACCCCGACAGCAGCGCCCCGTGGGTGGTGGAGTAGAAGGTGCGGTGCGTGGCCTCGCCGGCGAAGAGGAGCTGCAGGGGCTGCGGTGAGGCGGGGGGTGAGTGCAGGAGGCCGCGGGGTTGTACTAAAACAGCCTCACCCCCCCGCCCTCCGGCACCCCGCGGGTGCATGACCACATAAAAATCCAGAATTGGGCACTTTCCCTTTCCTACGCACCCACCCCGCGCCGTGAGGATGCTGGGAAGTGGTTGGGAGGAGCCGCCTGTCCACGAGTTTTATGGAAATAGGGTTGCCCCCACCCCCGTGGAGCTCAGCAGGTGACCTGGGCATTGGTGACCCCCTACAAAGGGTCAGCAGTGCCACCTCCGTGTGCTCCTGGAGTGGCTTGTCCCCAGCCCCGTCTGTCTGTCCCCGCTGCACCCCCTGGGCCTAAATCCTCACCCGGGGGTCCTCGGGGTCCTCGGGCAGGGGCTGTGCCAGCACATCGATGTCATCCCCCGAGCTGCCGACGGCCACGTAGCTGTAGGAGCCCCGGGTGTAGGGAGCGCTGTGCCAGTGGGACCGGAGCACGCCCTTGGGCGCGGGAAGGTTCGGATTCCCTGCCGAGGGGCAGAGGGGCGTTAGGGATGGGATGGAGAAGTCCCCCGAGGCTGAGGGCAGGGGGGGAGGGTGGGGGAGGCACCTGTCATCGTGCGGAGGACGCGGGTCATGGCGCTGAGCACCTCGGCGTCGCTCAGCGTCTCCATGTACTCCGACTCCTTCCCCGCGATGAAGCCGCACAGGACATGCCCGTGCCTGGGGAGGGGAGGTAGGGCCTGAGAGCTGCTGCCCACCGGGACTGTGCCCTCCCTGTGCCCACCGGCAGCCCAGAGGAGGTCTGGAAGGTGCCCAACCCCCCAGCCACGTACTGCTCTGGTGGCTGGAGCACCACGAATCCGATGAGCTTCTTGAACCAGTTGGCCTCAAGGTCAGCGCTGGGCTCCTCTAGGGCCGACTCGTCCTCCCACACCACTTCCAGGAGCTGCTGGTGGGGCTCCCAGAAAGGCTGCTCAAACTCCAGGAAGATCTTGTTGTTGGTGCCAAAGCCTAGGTGTCGAATGGCCTCTGCTTTCCGCTTAGGAAGGGGAGGCTGGAATAATTCCTGGTGGCGTTCCTTGAGGAAACCTGCAGCCACAAGATTGGGCAGGCAATGGGGCAGCTTTCAGCTGGGCTCCTAAATGGGGTCTGAGATGCTTTGACCTCCCCAAATCCCTTTCCAACCTCTTCCCAGTGGGAGAGGGGAGGCTGGGAAGGGGTTTAGGCAATCCCTCGCCTCCACCTGCCCATCTCCAACCGTGCCAGTTGGTTGGAGGGGACAGGCAGGGCAAGGAAGGTGTTGGTGGCCTCACCAAGCGGGACAGTGACGATGACGTGGTCGGCCAGGAAGACATCTCCATCCTCGCACTCCACCCGGACTGGGAAAACCCTGGCAGTGTCCCCTCCCTCACAGAAGGACCCTTGCCACTGGATGGTCTTCACTGCCTTGTTGAGCAGAACGGTGCCCTCGGGCAGATCCGAGAGCAGGCGCTCGGACAAGCTGCTGTAGCCGCTGTGGGAGGAGTCACCGCTGGGCACGGGTGGCCTCGGGAACGCTCCTCCGTGTCCCGCTCCGGAGTCCCGCGCTTACCCTGGGAAGGTGCAGTCCAGGCCGGGCAGCGACATGTACTCCCCGAAGGGCTCCAGGGCCACCAGGTCCATGCTGTGGGTCCCACTGATGCAGCACTCCAGCTTGAGGCAGGCGGCGAGCACGGCCAGCTGGAGCTGCCGGGCATCCTCCTGGCCCCCCCCCTTCTTGGGGATCGTCCGGGCGATCTCTGCCCGTATGTACTGGCCCACGCTGGGCCACGGTGGCTCCTTGGACCCCTGGAAAGCACGGGTGGAGGCCAGGAGAGTGTAGAAGAGGTCGCGGGCTTCACGTACCGCCTTGGGGCTCAGCACCTTCCCCGAGCTGCCGTAGGTGACAGAGGGCATCGGCGGGTGGCCTCCCGCTTCCACCTGCTGGTTCTCCTCCCGGGCGGCCTCCGGGCCCAGCAGGCCGTAGCGGGAGGCCAGGCAGAACACGGGATTTCCTGGCGAGGGGCCGTGGATCCAGTGTGCCCCCATCTCCGCCAGCCCCGACGCTGCCGGGAGGGAAGGAGGGACAGCGGGTCACCCCGAGGCACGTGTGTGGAGAAGCCCTCGGGGCGCGGCAGGACCCGCGGCGCCATGTGCCCCCGAAACGGCCGGAGCCAGCGGGCCCTCCGCGGCCCCGCTGCCCCCGTGCCACCCGTGCCCGCCTTCCGTTTGGTCCCCGCGTGCCCGGCCACCCCCCGCCACGTGTCCATCCCACTCAGGACCGGCCCCACGGGCCGGGGGCTCAGGTGCGGCACCCGCAGCCCGGCGCAGCCGCCCCCTGCCCCAGCCCGGGCCCGCCCCCCGGTGCCGCCCACCCCCCGTTCCCGGAGACTCCTCCGGCCTCCCACCCGTACCGAAGGGGCGGGTGCAGACGCGGCCGCCGGCGCGGGCCGCCGCCTCCAGCAGGCGGAGGGAGCCGTGTCCGCGGAGGCGCTGGGCCGCCCCCAGCCCCGCCAGCCCCGCGCCCACCGCCACCACCCGCCGCCCGCCGGCTTCCATGGCTGCCCGCGCTGGCCGGTACCGCCCTCCGCCGCCGCTGGCACCGCCCGCCGCCAACGGCACCGCCCCTGGAGCGGCCCGAGCCGCGGCGGGAGGGAAGGAGGAAGGAAGGGAGCGGTGGAGGGAGAGATGGGGAAATGGATGGAAGGAGGGATGGGGGATGGATGGCGTGGTGGATGGAGAAATGGATGGACGGAGGGATAGATGGATGCCCGTGGGTCCCGGTGCGGTGATGAACCAACTGCCTGTGCCCATGAAGGGCAGGAGAAGGCCGGGGTGTCTCGCCACACACATCCCAGCAGAGCTGCTCCAAGAGCCAGCGCTCCCACCCACCCGTGATTCCCAAACCCTCATGGATACAATTAGACTCTCCACCCCAAAGGCTGTCTGGTGTTTTTTTTGCCAGCGAATGTTCCTACCGCCTGCCCGGGGTGGGGCAGGGTAGCGGGATGTACTGGGATGCTCCCAGCTGGGACCCTCGGAGAGCCCACTGTGCCACCCAGCTCTGCCAGCTGCCTCTGGGGTTACTGTGCTCCTGCTGGCCCCGGCAGCTCCCTGGAAAATAATCACGTGCAAGGAAGAGCTGGCGGTGTCAGAGCATGGGCTCCTGAAGTCCCTTTTGAGCATTTATTTTGGAGAGATTTTCCCTGCCTCCGGGTTTGCAGCAAGCAGCAGGGTGGGACTGGCTGGGGACATCAGCCTGGCAGCAGCTTCGTGGGGGGGACGGTGGCCCTGCAACCAATCCAGCCCAGGGTATTTGGGGTCACCAGCTCACAGGGATGAGTGATGATCATTCCCAATGTGTTGGTGCTGAGCCAAGCAGCCATTCCTGGGGACCTCTGGCCCCTGAGTCCCAGCACCAAACAATGCAAGGAAGTGCCTGGATGGAGAGCTTCACTTCCCTGGGAATTTGTCTTGGGAGAAAAGGATTCTCCAAATCCAACCTGAACCCCCCTGGGCTGCAATCTGGGGCCAGAATCCCCTGTTGTATCACCTGTTGCTGCTGCCAAGAAAGGCTTGGCCTCATCCATCCCCTCCATCCCTTTCTGTGCAATGGCTGGGGGCTGCTCTCAGCCTGACCCCTACAACCAGACTCGACAGGCCCAGCTGCCTCCCACCTCTTCATGGGTTGGGTGCTCTAATCCACAACCCGCTGGGCAGCCGCTGTACAGTCATAGCAGGGTCCCTGTGTCCCCCTGGCACAGCCCAGGATCAGCACCATCACTTGGGGCCCTTCCAGCAGGGCTGGTGGCTCCTGCTGGCCCTGGTGCCTCGGCTGACCCCGATGCTGCCCTCCCTGCATGGTGCCACCAGTCCTTGAGGAGCTCTGAAGCAAGGAGGACATACCCCAAAAGCCAAGGGCTGCGTGGGAAGCCCCATCACCACAAGCGTGCCAGGCCAGCAGGAAGGAGGGGGCAGCAGGGAGTATCCCACCCCCTCCTTGGGCTGTCTCAGCTGAGGGACAGGAGCCAGGCCACCGGCACCTCCCCCAGGAGCCGCTGCCCTACTGGGACCCCTCCATCAGCTTGAGCATGCTGCTGTAGAGGCGCCCAGGGGCGTCCAGCCCCCAGATAAAGTCCCAGTGGTTCCAGTCGGGGATGTGGGTGTACGTGACGAGGTGGGTGATGCGGGGCAGCAGCAGGCGGATGTCTCTCCAATCAGCTGTCCAGTCCTCCCCTCCCGACCAAACGGCCGTGGGCACCGGCATCTCCTCCACGCGGTACAGGGGCGGTGTGTCCTGCAGGGACACGGGGGGCTCTCAGTTGGTCAAGCCCTGCAAGCCACCCTGTCCCTGCACCAGCCTGGACAGACCCCTGACATCTCCAGCCGCCAGCATTGCCACTGCAGCTCCTACCTGGTGGTACACAGCCTGGTTCTCACTGCCGTAGTCAAAGGCCTTGAATTCTCCTGATTTCACCACCTGGAAGAGAGGATGGGTCTGCTGTGGGAGGCCAGCGAGTGCCACTGCGTGGGTCTGGCATCTCCCGGCCCCCTCGAGGGACCCATCACGAGAGGGTGCTCAGAAGGGGTTTGGGTAAGTCCCTGCCCTCCACCTGCCCATTTCTGCCCACGCCAGCTGGCTTGGGACAGGCATGGAGCCAGAGGTCGAAGGATCACCCTGTTAAATAAGGTGGAAAGCTTGGCTTTGCAGGGGTGCCATCTCCTCCTGCAATGTCCCATGGGTGAGGACACCAACACCTTTCCTTGTCCTGCCTGTCCCCAGCCAGCTGGCAGCCATGGGCTGACAAACCAAGGTGCTCCACGTGACTCCTTGGCCACCCCAGTGCCACGCTCTTCCCTCTGAAATCCTGCTCACCACCAGCTGTGTGTGCAGCATGCTGCTGGAGTTCCTTCAACAACCTGATCATCCTTTTCCAGCTTCCATTACCTATAATTTGGCTCTGCAAGGAGGCACTTGGGTGGGGTTCTCCAGCCTGACCCTATTTCCAGCTGGGCCAGTGCTGAAGCTGGCAGAGTCCAGGTGTCCGAGACCCCTTTGGACAGGGGGTGAGGTTGTTGGGTCCCCCTTTACCTCCTCATCCAGTTCCCCCAGCCTCTCCTTGGGCTTCCACCCACCACCACGGTGTCCCTGAGTTCTGTTCTGGGGCTTCCTGTGTGGCCCCAAACTGGTCTCAGCATCCAGCTGTGCCCTCCCCATCCCATCCCTGGCACAGCACAGGACACATACCCCACACACAGTGTCCCATGGTCCCCAGAGGGACCAGAGAAGCTCATCCTGAATCCAGCACCTCTTCTCATTTCTTGCCTTTACTTTCTCGGGAGCTGCTTATGTGCAAGATCCCTGAACTCTCACGTGTGCCCTGGGCACAGCAGCCTCTCAGGGAAGGCCATCCCAGGGGTGAAGCAGTGGTGTGTCAGGGATCCTACCTGGGCCCAGTGGATCAAGTTTTTGACAGAGGTCCTATCCGGATAGTGGGATGTGTACACATCCAGCCGAGTCTGCAAGGAAACACATCCCAGCTCTCACTGCTTTCCTGCGGATGGGAGTGAGGGTGGCAGCTGCCAGGTGTTTCTCAGAGCAGCCACTGTTGAGTCACACTGCCTAAAGGGCTGGACCGGGCTCAGGAATATAATTTTCATTAAAAACCAATTGCTGTGAGGAGAGTGATGGGGATGAAGGATGAGCTCCGTGAGGCACCTTACCCGGGCTCAGGGACTGTGCTCAAGGCCTCAGTGACTACCTGGGGTCACACAGATACTGCTTCAGCAGGTGGGTCAGAGCAGGGGCTGTGATGGCAGTGACAGGCAGCCCTAACTCAGGGGTGTTATCAAGGCCATTGACATTCACCCCGCAGGGCCTGAGGACTTTCCCTGTCCCGGAAGGAGAAGCATCTGGCAGAGGGACACGTGTTGCCTGTGCAGGCTGTGTTTGCTGTGAGCGCTGGGGGCGAGTGGCCGTAGCATGGTGGGCAGGGTGGGGGCAGAGCCATTCCCATGGGGAATGGCACACCCACCATGTTGAAGTTCTTCTCGTTGTAGCCGCCCAGCAGGAAGAAGACGTTGGCACAGGACCTGTGCAGCAGCTTGTGCCTGCACAGCTCCGGGAGAAACCTCCACAGCTTCCTGATGCGCAGGGACGCGTCCGTTCTGCCGAGCATCAGCTGCGGGAGCAAAGGGCAAAGTGCGTTTCCTGCTTTTCCCTCCCTGCAGCCCAGTCCTGGACTGTCCCACTGTCCAGGCAGCGAGGGAGTGCCCAGGAGTCAAACCCACTCCTCCCCTGCCCTCCTGCCCCACAGAGACATGCCCAGCTCATTGCAGGAGTTGATGCTAACTGAACACACACCAGGGAAATCAATATTCACAACTCTCCTCTTTCCCCCCAAGCACTGGGTCTGTTTCTCATGGAATCAACACAGCAAATCTGCTCCTTTCCAGGTGTTTTTTCTATGAATTCTACAACTGCCCCCATACAAGGACCAGTTTCATCCTACAGATGGAAGATATGCACTCAACAAAATGGCCATCCAGGGCTGCATGTGCACCTGAATTGTGTCTGTACTAATAAATCAGCAGGAATTAACTGTTTTCTGCTGCATCAGACAGCCCCAGGGGCTGTGTCTGGGCACGATCCCATCTCTAGAACCAGTGAATTTTGGGGAAGAAGGGCATGGAGTAATCCCTTACCGGAATTGTCTTGAGATTCTTGTCCAGAAGGAAGGGAATCTTCATGATGGGACTTCTAGCGTACTTGGCTGTCACTACTGGAGCCAGGGCAAAAAACATTTTGACCTTCTGAGCCAGTTCGGGCATGGATGAAAATGCAATAAATCCTGAGGAGACAAAAAAACAACCTCAGACTTGTTCCATCTTTCCTCAGGTGCTTAATCTGGATGTTCACTTGGACCCAGGTCTGTATCTCCAGTTGGAAATCTGAGACCTCTTGCCACCTTCCGGTAAATGCTGGTGCAAGAGATGCCCCAAGGGAGGCAACACCTTTGTTCCCATGACTGATCAGGCACTTCAGTGGTTGTTAAACCCACATGGAGGGGACCCCTCTGCTTTCTGCTGACCAGCAACAAAATGACAGTTTTCAAGTCAGGGTGGTGGGCAGCCCCTCGGAACGCACCGATCGTGGATGCCTGAGAGTGGCCAGCGTAGTGGAGCTGTTTCTGGCCCGTTTTCTGCAGCACAAAGTCGATGGCGGCCGGGAGGTCGTACATTGCCATCTCATGGAAGCTGCAACACAGGAGGGGGATGTTGGTTACGAGGCAGCACCGGGAGGGAAAACTCACCTGTGCAATTTGGCTGCCTTGCATTGCCTGGCTTAACATCCAGGGCTGATTTTCCAGGAGAAAATTCTCAGCATGGATCCTTCCTGACATGGCATCATCCTTCCCCTGGGAGGCCTTAGTCCTCCCACAGCCATGGTGAGCAGTGAATGGACTGCAGATCCTGTCTGGTTTTCATTCCAGTGCCATAGCCAGCCTCTCTGCAGACCCAGAGCTGGCTCCCACCAGGATTACAGCACCAGCTCTGCTCCTTGGGATGCTCTTTCCCAGAAGGGACTGGAGCACCGCTTCCTGCCCGTGTGCCTCTTGGAAAGGCAGACCTGCTGTGTGAGGTCTTTCTAAAAGCCTGTTTATGAGCTTGGGACATCTCGTAATGCTTGGGTCAGCTCTGGAGAGGCAGTAGCAGCTTAAAAAGCTGTTAATGGGGACAAGGGGCAGCAAGGTCTAGGGGCAGGGCAGGTGGCAGTGACACCTGTGGACATCTCAGTGGTGTTCCCGTGGATGCCCCCGAGGCAGGGCTGATGGCTCTGCATGTCCCCACGCAGGCAGCAGTGCCCTGTGCTCTCGGCAGCTGTGGGGAGGTGCTGGCACCGTGTCAGCTTGCAGGTCTGCACGGGTCCCTGCAGCCTCCCTGAGGGAAGCTGTGCCAGCAATGCGGTGCTCTGACTTGCCTGCTTGGAGGCACCCACCTCTGCCTAGAGCTTGGTGGCAGGCAGAGAAGTTTGCCAGGCTTTTGTAAGGCACTCCAGCCCACCTGAAATCCCAGAATTCCACCTGGTTGGCTGAAAGGTGCTGGTGTCTCTGGGACCAGCTCGTCCCCCGGCTATTTCCCAGCCACACATCATAGCCAGAGTCCGCTAGTATGAAGCCGAGGCTGTTGTTAGCCAGATTTTCCACCCAGTGGCTGCCTTCTCCAAATATCCCGTGCTGGAGAAACACGACTGGCTTGGCCCCTGGGTACAAAAGAAACAGCATGTTTCATTGAACCAGAAGCTCTCCATTCACTCACCCCAAATTAAGGCCCCTAAAGCCTCTTCCTTGCACTGCCAGAGGACATACAAAATGTGCATTTTGATGACATTTCCTGGTGCTACAGCTTTGACTGTAAATTGGGGAAATGCCACAGACTCGGTATTTTTGCTTTAACAATGACTGTTCTCCTGGCCTGGCCAGGCTCATCCATTCACCTGCTTGTGTTCAGGGCTTTTATTTTTTGCTGGCTCTGAGTGAAATAGAGCCGTACCTCTGTTCTTAGGCTTTTCTCTTCCGTGAGGAATTCTGTTCAGGTGGATGTAGTAGCCGTCACGAGTCAGGACCTCATACTCCTCACTGGGGTACCCTCTGTGGCAGATGATTTGGCTCTGGGGAAAGAAAAAGCCAGGTGGGAAACTTTCCATTGCTGAAGTGCTTGTCTGGCTTGAAGGGCACACCCCTTGGTAAAACCGAAGTTCTGGGACATGGCTTTGCCCAGGATCAGCTGAGGACTTTTTGTGACAGAGGATGCTGTGGCCAAATCCTGCCCTGGTGGGACGCCTGACACTGATTTCCTGACGCCTGACAGTGACAGCAGCATGTGTCACATCAGGCTCCCAGCTGATGTGCCGGACAGATAAGGTGGCAGGGCAGATGGAACCTGCTGAGTTGGGCTGACTGGAAGGGCAGCAGGATAAACCCCACAGGATTCAGGGCTCCTGAAGCTCTGCCTGAGCTTTATTTATATTGAAAACTCCACAGATGGGATTTCTATCCAATGAAATCCAGCTGTGGTCCTGCCTATACATCGCTGTACGCTCCCTTTGTCATGAGGAAGGATTAATTGCAGCAAATTTATTGCCCGCACCTTGGGTTCAGCTAAACCCAGCTTCAGAGTCTCCCAGGACTCACCTGGACATGGCCCTGAGTGCTTTGCTGCAGCTGAAGGAGAGGAGCCATGCACAAATTTCTACCCTCTGGGGAGATACCTGATCAAATCCAGTCTGGGGTTATCCCCATTTCTGACTGCCCTGCTGATAATTGCACTTAATTCTGCTGGGAGGAGGAGCTTATTAATGATGGTGTGGAGGCGACACGGTATCACAACAGCTCAACAGCACCAGCCCTCCCCATGTGCCCTCCAACGCTCTCTCCTCCAGCTGAATGTGCCCAAACTTTCAGACTGCAAATTCAAAGCTCTCCTGACTTACAACGTTCATGAAAGTCTCGGGATTTAGAGCCTTTTTCTGCTTGGTGGCATCTTCGGAGTTCGTGGGTGCTTGTATGAGAAACAGGATTGCAATAAACAGCCACATCTTGTGCCTGTGTAAATAATAATAAAAGCAACAAAAATAACGATAGTGATAATAATAATAGTAGTAGGAATAGGAACAACAACAAGAATAACAACAACAAAACCAGCAACACCAATGTTGTTGCTATTGTTGTTGATGATGGTTATTAAAACTGATATGAATGTTTATTTCTATGTGGTTATGATGGGTTAAGTTCCTCACATATCTGAAGATCACACATAATTTTCTGGGCCGGGGAAGTGGAGGGAATTCCCAATTTCAGTTTTCATTGCAGCCCACTCAAGACTTTTTGCACTCCCCTGTACAGACAGGATCTGGTACTAGGCAGGACCCTTTTTTATATTTTTAATGGCAAGAAGAAGAGAACCGGCTCTGCAATACAAGAACTTAACCAATACCATTGGGCCAGTTGTCACACGTAGGGAATTAATCCGAAGGGAGAGTTTATGCTATGGAAGGAACATGTTTAGGGTGGCAGGGCTATGACTATGTCTCTACTGTTGCTGTTTCTCTGTTACTTAGCTTTTGTACTCAAACCCACCACAAACAGAAGGATCCTATGAACTGAAACTGGTAGAGCTCATAGGAAGGCTATTTATTAAATAAGCGCAGCCTGAAAAAACAGAAACATTTTTGATCACCTTAGCTACTCCTGAGCTAAGCAGAGATCTATTTTTAATGCACACAGTTAATATTATGTATGATTTCTGATGTTTTGCCAGGCTCTCAAAATCTAGAGCTTAACTTCAGCCCAGCAGCACGAATTGTGAATTACTCTCTGCCTCCCTCCTTCTCCTCATGGTGGATCTTCCACACCACGAGACTTCTCTGCCCTCTGAAATATTCCTAGCAAACCTCCCTGTGGTATTACCAAGATGCGAGTTAAGACGAAAAATAAAGAAGAGCAACCGATGCTTCTTCCCCCTCGGGACAGCTCCCAAAGGACACAAATCTGAAGGACATGGAGGAAGATACATTACCAGGCAGAGCCCACTGGCACGTCTGACCGGGCTGGTGGTGGCAGTGCTGGTGGCTCTGTTGCCTCACCAGAGTTAAAAGGACCATGCTGTGTCAGAGCCCAGCCACGCTGCTGTCCCTCGTCATGTGCCCTCCAATTAACAGATGTGCTCTGGTACCTCCCTCCGTGTGGCCATGACTTTCAGGCTTGCAAAGGATTACGTTTCCAGCACAGCCAGAGTGGAGCGCTGAGGAATCCCAGCTATGGAGTTGCGCCTTAAGCTCATGATAGTTGCAGTAAAAAAAAAAAAAAAAAAAAGCCAACGGCTTTTCTTTGTGAAGGGTCATTTCCTAACTCCCAGGGTTGTTTAGAAGAGTTTCTGGTGCAGCAAAAGAACTCTGGCCCCACCAGCTTCACAAGGCCTCAGGAGCAGGCTGAGCTCTCCACAGTCACCCCAAGGACAGCCTGGATGGGAGACATTTGGGACACCCCTTGACCCCTTGTGAAAAGTGACAGCGGCCCAGGCAGCCTCCACACGGCCCTAAGGTCCAAACGGTGTCGTGTTTGCAAAGGGCGATTTGCAAAAGCTCTGTAGTGCTTTCTGGAAAAACCCTGAGCTGAAGGTCTCACCTGCAGCCGGCGGCGTGGGGGAGAGCTGGCACAACACCTCAGCTCGCCAAAACCACAGGTATTGCGCAGAGCGGAGGTGTTTGTTCCCACCTGCAGCCCGTGACCGTCCAACCCACGCCTTCCCCTACCTTGGTAGCCACGTAAAGGCCCCAGCATTGGGTGGGTTGTGCTGCAATGTGCCTTCCCTGGCTGCGGATTAGGTTGCCCTCCAATTTTCTTGCTGGCCGTGGTGCATGAGCGGAATGCGAGTTGTGAAACGCAGCCCGAGCACACACGTGTTGCTCCATTTCCCCTCTGTAATTTTCTGTCAGCAGCTGCTGGCACAAAGGGGCTGTGTGGGCGCTTTCCTCCTCGTGACAGGTGTGGCCAGGGCCTTCACTCCTTCATTGCCTTGCTTCTGCTCCTGTGTCTGCTCTGGGCTTTTGGAAATGTCTTCCCACACCCGTGAACGCAAAAATCCCACTATGTGGAGTCAGAGAATTGTGGAATGGAACCCATCGGGGCTGGAAGGGACCTTAAAGCCCATCCAGTGCCACCCCCTGCCAAGGGCAGGGACACCTCCCACTGTCCCAGGCTGCTCCAAGTCCCAGTGTCCAACCTGGCCTTGGACACTGCCAGGGATCCAGGGGCAGCCACAGCTTCTCTGGGCACCTGTGCCAGGGCCTGCCCACCCTCCCAGGGAACAATTCCTGCCCAATATCCCATCTGGCCCTGCCCTCTGGCAGTCTGAACCCATTCTGCCTTGTCCTGGCATGCCAGTTCCTGTTGCAGGGTCCCTCTCCAGCTTCCCTGGATCCCTTCAGACCCTGGAAGGAGCAGTGAGGTCTCCACATCCCCTTCTCCTCTCCAGGCTGAGCAGCCCCAGCTCTCCCAGCCTGGCTCCACAGGGGAGGTGCTCCAGTCCCCTCAGCAAATTGGAGCCTCCTCTGGACTTGCTCCAACAGTTCCATGTCCTTCTCATGCTGGGGGCACCAGAACTGCGCACAGAATTGCAGGTGGGCTCTCACTGAGCACAGGGCACAATCCCCCCCTCCCCTGCTGCCCACGCTGCTGCCTTCTAACTCCACTACTCATTATCTAGTGGAGGTACTAAATAGTAGTAGTAGTAATAGAATAAGAGTGATAGGGGCTGGAAAGGCAGCGGAGACTTTCCCAGCATCCTCAGGCTGTGGAATGAGGCCATTGGAGCAATGTGTCAGTGCTGAGTGTGTGATTCAGCACCTGCAGTTATCCTACCTGAGCTGGAAGGAGAGAAGGTGCCAAAAAAAAAGCAGCTGGAGTTTTACTGAGGAACTCCTGTGTAGCTTAGTCAAAGGGAGGAATGAAGACCTTTGAGGCCTTGAAGGAGCTTAGGTTTAGATGGGATAGTGAGAGGGAATTGCTCCCTGGGAGGGTGGGCAGGCCCTGGCACAGGTGCCCAGAGAAGCTGTGGCTGCCCCTGGATCCCTGGCAGTGTCCAAGGCCAGGCTGGACATTGGGGCTTGGAGCAGCCTGGGACAGTGGGAGGTGTCCCTGCCCTGGCAGGGGTGGGAATGAGGTGATGTCTCAGGTCCCTTCCACCCCAAACCACTGTGGGATTCTGGGATTCTCCGAGGGGCGTGTGTCCAGGTGGGCTGGTCAAGCTGTGGCATCCATGTGCTTCCTGGGTTCTGCCTGAGACCCCAAACCCATCCTTTCCTTGGCCTATAAGGCCCTGTAAGAGTCAAAAGTTACACCCTCTGGTGTGATATGTTGTTTCTTCTGCATCTCTGTATCTTCACGCTTCATAAATATTAGGCAACACTGCTGCTGGATGCCTTTAATTTTCTCGTTTGAGGCATCACAGGACTGCAACCCTGCCTGCTGTTGGGACAACAGGAAGGGAAAGAGCCATGGAATCAGCCGTGTCCTTCAGCTAGCAGGTGCAGGTCTGCTCCTGCTGAGTCACTTCTGAGGCACAGCATGGCGCAAGCAGCATGTTCCTCAGCCCTCACCGCTCGGATTGGGGTTAATCACATCCGTGTGCTGCACACCTTCCCTCCAGCTCCTGCTCTGCCGTTTCTCCTGCTGCTTTCTCACGTGTACAAGCCCCCAGACTGTGTGCCTGGGATGGTGCTTGGTGCCTCTGGCCAAGCACAAGGGTAAACCAGTCACAAGTCACCTGGTCCTGGCATCCTGAGCTGGGGAAGAGAGTATCATCCTGATTTTAGCAATAAGAGAACATCAGCTCTTGTGCAATTCCTGCCAGATCAGCACCGTTCCCTTGCAGTAACCCTGGAGAACGCCGCTCAAGTTAAAGAACCTGATGAGGGAAGCAGTCCTTATCTGCTTGCACCCCTCCTAGTTTAAAGTCCCTTTGCCAGGCTGGGATATCTCTGCTTTACACATTTAGTAGGGGTGTTGTTTGTGCTAGAGTTGCTTGAGGAAACAGCTGATCTTTTCACAACACCTTGGGAGAGCTGTCCGTGCAATGGTTTCATTCACTGCAATGGAATTGAATAAACAAAAGCATAAATGTTCCTGGATGTGGATTGGGAAAAAACGGAAGTGTGATCACAGATGGTTTTTCTCAGGTAATTCCTCCCCTGTTCCTGTGTTCAGAAGAATCCAGAACAGCCCTGAGCTTTTCATACTTCTTCCCTGATCTCTCTTCATTGCACAATTGGCTTTAAAGTGTATTTTACAGCTAGAAGAGTTTGGTTTGTGGGTGAACAGACCTGGGACAACTTGGGCAAAATTTCTCCATAAAGAAATACTAACAGTTTTCTAATTTGGTGCTGTAGTGCTCTTGAGATTATTTTCCAATGTGTTGGAGGGAAGCTGATTGGGTTCAACTTTGCCAAAGCCCTGATTAGGGCTATCAGAGGCCTTCAGGGAGCAGGAACGTGGCCCACAGGACATAGTCCAGGGTCAGGGATGACGATCAACACCAGCTTGGGAAGTTTTGGAGATAATTACATCTGATCTTCATTTTGGCTAATAGTAACTCTCCATGGCCTTATACCATTCCCACCTACTTGAAGCCCCATCATATGAAAACACAAATCTCAAAGACCAGGGTCTGTCTCTCAGAGATCCATCTAACAACCTCAGAAGAAAATTTGAAAATTACGTGGGAAATAACACCGAAATTGATGACAGTTCCTGAAATAAGAAAGCAAAGTGTTTTCAACCAAATAAAAGTCTGAATCTATGCAGCAATGCCACTGGAAATTGTCGTCAGGCTGTTAAGGATCAAAAAGATGTGAAAAGACAGCACACCATCTGTCATAACTCGATGAAACCTTGTCCTAGATTAACCCTGGGACAAATCAGTTTCTAAATAACCCCACAGGCCAGCACATTGCTTAAAGCAGGCACCAGAGCAATATTTGGGTTACTTGCAAAAGCACAAGTTCCCGTCAAGCCTGTGCCTGTGGGAAGGAGGCAGTGGTAGGGGTGTTCAGAGTGCTCCTCTCCACACCTCCTGCGTGTACTGCTGCTCTTTGCACTGTGTGGTGGCAGGAAACGATGGGTCAGCCTGCATGGTGACACTGCTGTGCCCTGAGTGGGATGTGACACAGCCTTAAGCCCTCATGGCCTCGTGTGACACGCTCGGCATGAGCACTTCTGGAAGAAAATTAAACAAGAGGCTGAGTGACCTTGGAGATGTGGGACTGCGGCTGCTTTGCCCACACGGGGAGGATAAAAAAGGTGGCGAGGGCTTTGTAATGTGTTGAGAAGTGTGAGGGTGAGAGGTTGAATTGGTCACCGTGGGCTGAGATGTGTAGGACATTGATCTGTTGGAGCCAGTCCAGAGGAAGCCACAAAACTGATCATGGGGATGGAGCAGCTCTGCTGGGAGGGAAGGCTGCGAGAGCTGGGATTGTTCAGCCTGGACAGGAGAAGCTCTGGGCTGACCTCAGTGTGGCCTTGCAGTGCCTGAAGGAGCTGACAGGAAAGATAGAGAGAGACTCTTTCCAAGGGCTGGAGGGACAGGACCCAGGGAATGGCTTCCCAGTGCCAGAGGGCAGGGTTAGATGGGATATTGGGATAGAATTGTTCCCTGGCAGGGTGGGCAGGCCCTGGCACAGGTGCCCAGAGCAGCTGTGGCTGCCCCTGGGTCCCTGGCAGTGTCCAAGGCCAGGCTGGACACTGGGACTTGGAGCAGCCTGGGACAGTGGGAGGTGTCCCTGCCATGGCAGGGGTGGCACTGGATGGGCTTTAAGGTCCCTTCCAACTCTGTGATTCTGTGACATCCTGCGCAATCACCACTGACCTGTCTGACGATGTTTGATTTGCCTGACAGACCTGAGACACACAAGGACTCCAATCCTGCCGTGATCAGCTCAGCTTTGCTGTGTAACTCAATCCAGGTATTGATCAAGGAGATCCCAGGAGACAGAATTTCACAATATGTATTCTGCAGGCATAAATCAATTTTGCTTCCAAAACACACCTCTTCGTCCATTGTTGATCCTTTAACAGCAGATGGGAAGCAAGTACCAGAACCTGATTTAGCCAGAACTCCACCAAAATGGTCTGTCATGGGAGAATGAAGATAATACACAGTGAACCAGATAATTGCAGAAGTGGCATGAACTTTTTAACCTGAACAGAAAAAACTAAAACCTGCACTCTTTATGAGTTTTCAGAAGGTAAGAGTTGAGGCTTTTAAACTAAATTTAAATAAATGGCAGGCAGGGACGTGGTTTTGTGGTGAGCATGGTTGGGTTTGATGACCTTAGGGGTCTCTTCCAGCATTAAGGATTCTATGATTCTAATTTCCCACAAGCTTTTCAGAAGTCTGCTGGGGAAGCGTCTCGCCAACATCTTTGGGTGTTTATTTGCCACAGTGGAAAGGTCACCATGCATTTGCATTGATATCTGTGGCATGAGCACAGTGCAGTCCGCCAGGAGCAGCTAATCACACAGAAAAAGATGTCATTACAAATATCCTAAGTGCGGCAGCTAATCACTGGCAATCCAGATTGATCCCATCTAACCTATAGCCCCATTTCTGCGCCCAGGGATTACCTCACCCAGTTCTGTTTTCTTCTGTGGTCAATTCCAGCTGTAAGGGGAGAAAGTGAACCACTTTACAGGTGGCAGCTCAAGCAGAGCCTACTGCAGTTGTCCCACAAGGCACCACCAGCCCTCTGCCACCACCTCCAGACACATGGAGGAAACTCTGCTGCTAAAACCCCACAGCTTGGCTCCAGAGAGCAGCTGTGCTGGGCTCCATACCCTCCTCAGCACCCACCTCTTCCCAGCAGGGCACAGGGTGGGAGGTGCTGGTGGCACCGTGGGCATCTGCCAGCATGACCAGCCACCGGCACGTGGTAACACTGCGCTGAAACTGCCATACCCACAGAATTCTGGGATGGTTTGGGTTAGAAGGGACCTCAAAGACTCTCATTGTCCCCCTTCCACTATCCCGGGCTGCTCCAAGCCCCAATGTCCAGCCTGGCCTTGGACACTGCTGGGGATCCAGGGGCAGCCACAGCTTCTCTGGGCGCCTGCGCCAGGGCCTGCCCACCCTCCCAGGGAACAATTTCTCCAGAATTTTAACCTCTAGTTAGGAGTACAGCCACACAGAGCCCAGTGGACCCTACCCCATTTTATTATTACTATTATTAATCTTATTTGTACATCTTGGTGGAAAGAGGACCTTATCCTTTGCCCTGCTTGCTCCCAGTTGTACTTTAAGAAGATAGTTACACAAACAGGCAAATTCACAATTCCTCCCCAATCTAGGTTTTATTAATAATTTAATCCAGAAGCTGAAAACAGATTTAGACTTACTACCTTCCACCATGCTCTTCTTCTGTCTCCCGCAAAAGCATTCCCTGAGTGGCAGCAAAAGGTGGCCTTTCCAGATGGGCTTGTGCCTTAGGATTTCTTACAGAGGTGCAAAATGGTGTTTCCTGGTAGAACTTATTGAAACTCTTTTGTTTACAAGCAAAGTTATCCAAATCAGCATGAATCTGAGAAAGATGTTCCCTAAGTTAGTAAAATGGGCAGTTCTCATGGCAAAAATTCCTGTGGCCACTCTACATTGCCACCAGGAGGAAGGTTTGTAGCTCCTTCCGACTGCGAATGACGGCGGCGAATGTCGGGATGTTGGGGCTCTTGCTGTGGAAGTGCTGCGCGCCGGCGGAGCTCATCCCCACGGGGTTCCATCCCAGCAGACCTGCTCCCGTGGGACACCGGCGTGCAGGAGGGCACGGAGCTTCTGTCCAGCTGTTTGCAGCTGGAACCCAAGTGCAAAGAGCCCGGAGTCCACAACAGCCACCAGGAGCCAAATTCCACTGAAACTGGTTGTGCTGGAAACCTGTGTGAGTGAGGCACCAGGGAGACTCAGGGTATGAGGGCCACGCTCGACTTCTGCAAGGACCTCAGCCTATTGACCCTAATCCCAGAGTGCTTTCCCAATCATTGGACTGGCTTGTCTTCCTCACTGGAAGGAGTAATATCAATCTAAACCAAGTGCAGCAGTTTATTGAGCTTTTCCCTCCCCTTTTATTCTTCTTTTTTTTTTCCCCAAATGAAAGAAGCCCCAGAAGTCATTGAGAAGCCAACAATTCCTGCCACTGCTCCAGCTCTAGGCGTTCTTCTCCATCAGGTCCAGCATTTCTTTGTACACCTGCTCGTAGACTTGCTTGCCCCAGAGGAAATCAAAGTGGATGAATTCGGGGATGTACTTTTTGTAGGCCACGTTGGAGATCCGGGGCAGGGTAACGTTCACATCTTCAGGGGTTGAAATCCAGTCCTTGCCCCCGTACCAGGCAGCCAGCGGAGTTTTCATATTCTGCAGCTCGTAGAAGGGAGGAGTGGTCTGAAAGACAGCAGGGAGGTCAGGGGCAAGCCAAAAAGTCAAAGTAGATCCTGATTGCTGCTTGAAATTTCCCCCTTATCCCAAGGGATAGCAGAGAAATCATCAGGCAGCCTCACTATGCCTTGGGATCCTGTGCTTTTCACCAGAGGGTCTAAAGGTCATCACTGAGTGACTTTTTTGTTATAAGAAAGCAACAAACCTGCTTCCCCATATGAATTCAATAAATACTGTAAAATAAGTAAATTCCATAAATACCATGTAAATCATATAGAATGACAGAATGGTTCGGGTTGGAGCTGACCTCAAAGATCATCTAATTCCAATCCCCTGCTGTGGTCAGGGACACCTTCCGCTAGCCCTGATTGCTCAATTCTCCAAATTCAGTCTCAACCACAGCAATATTTTCAGAGCAATATTTTCTTTTTTCTCTTTTAAAAGCAAACAATGAGAATGGCTCTCTCTTACCTGGTTGTAATGAAGCATGTTTTCACTGCCATAATCGTAATATTTGAATTCCCCTGTCTGGTAGAGCTGGAAAAGGGGGAGAGTTGTGTTTATTATCTGTGCTTTGGAGGGGTCTGTAAGGAAGATAGAAGAGGTGGCAGGGAATTGCACTGCTCCCTCCTGCTACCAAGGCTCACAGAAGTGATTTTTTATATCAGGTACTGGATTTTGGGAGGAGAGCTCAGCCCCAGGAAGACCTCAGCACGGAAACCCACAGGAAAGAACCTGGAATAGAACCAAGAGCCTCAGGGGAGACATGGATCAGACCTTTGGGCAAGTTTTTTGTCTGTCGTGGTCAATGCCACCAGCAGGAGGAGGTGAGTTGAATGTTTTCTGTAATGTTCTATCATTTGTGGTCATACTGACCCTCAGCCTTCACTCTGGCACTCCTGTCCTGGTTTATCACCTGCCTTTGTTCCACCTCCACCTCCTGCCAGCCCCAAGGACTCTTGGACACCTTTTGTTGGAATAAACAACTTCATCTGCACCAGGGTTTGAGGACAGCTTTCCTCTCTCTCCCCAACCTAGCTCTGCAGGGGCAGCAGTGGGGGTTATTCCCGAGCCCTGAGCCCAGGGAGGAGAAAAGGAAGTGTTACCTGGCGCCAGTGCAACATGTTTTTTAGGGATGTGGAATCGGGGTAGTGGGCCAGGTAGACGTCAACGCGGCTCTGCAAGAAACCATTGGAGAGGTTTATTCTCTGCCAAAAAAAATCCCATTACAAACGGAACTGATCCTGTTCAGTTGCCACCTGAGCCTCGCTCGTGCAGAGCTGTAGAGCTCCCTGCAGCCTGCTGAGCAATTCCCATGGGTTGCTGGGCCATGTTTGGAGTCTGCCTGGCTTCCAAGGCACAGTAAGGCTCCATGTCTCGTGCTCAAGATCCTTTTGCAAAGACAAAGCTCAACTCGTGGCAGCAGCTCTATGTGCTGCTCCTAATATGTTTCCTTCTCGGAATATTAAGGAATTACACTGATGCTTTCCCTGAGAAATCCCCACCCTGGTGCCTCCAGCCTGAGCCTTTCTGCCAATCGAAGATGTGAAAGGCCACGTGGAGGTGGAAGATTGCCAGCTTGGGCTGGGACAGTGAGAACCTGGATCTCTTGAGAGGGAAGCTGCAGGGTACATACCTCATTGAGGCTGTTGGTGAACCCACCGGGCAGGTAAAAGACCAAAGAGCAGAGGCTTTTCAAGACGGGGTAGATGCACATTCTGGAAATCACTTGCTTCAAGATGTAATCCTTATCAAAGACCACTGTGTGTCCTAAAATGAGCTGTGGAAGTCAGAGGGGTGGATCAGTGGGGTTCACGTTCCTTTTTGCCTCCAGGTGCTCCCCAGCTCTTTGCTCACCCCTGAAAGTTGATGACAGCTTTGCTGTGCTTTGTCATTTTGGCTTTTCAGAAATGGCCACGGCCCTGGAAGAGCCCTGATCTCCCTAGGAGAGGTTTCTCCTAGAAGGGACCCAAAGCCAATATCTAGAAATAGTTCTTCTCTGTTTAAGGCTGGATTTCCATGCCCTGCAGGGTCAGAGCACAGGCACAGACACACAGGGCAGGGAGATGGAGGTGATGTACAAGTGCTGCGTGTCTCAGGTGACCTTCCCACTCCCTCCTCCCCCTCACACCTCACATGTGGTGTGGACATACCTTAATCAGCACCTCGGGAAGGTCAAACACCCTGACCAAGGGTGTCTTCATGTTCGAGCATACGGTGATGGGAGCCAAGGCGAAAAACATCTTGATTTTGTGATCCAGTTTGGGAATGGACGAGAAGGCAATGAAACCTGTGCGAGGGAGAAGGAAGCACACCCTGCCCTGCTGTATCTGAGAAGCTGTTGGCTCCCAGCCATGTGTGCCCATGGGAAGAACCCTCTCAGGTGGCTCCAGCAGGTCGGGCTCTGGCAGCAATGGGATGCACCCGTTTTGGGGCTGCTACTGCTCAAAACTGTTCTCTTAAGGCAATTACCTGCTCTTTTCCCTTTCGCTGTTTGGAAGTGCCTGGGCATTACCCTCCCTGACCAAGGTTTTAGGAGCACTCCCATCCTGGGGATGTACAGCTGATGTGACTCTGCCAGGCCTGCTCTCCCCCTCAGTACCTGTGGTGGTGCCTTGGGAATAAGCCACGTAGTACAGCTGCTCCTGCCCCGTTTTCTGCAGGATGTAGTTGATGGTCGCCGGGAGGTCGTACATGGCCATCTCATGGAAGCTGCAGGGGAGACAGGCATGTGACAAAATCACTCTTGCTGACCTTGCCGTGGCAACCTGGTTTGTGCCCACTGGCAGAGCGTGTGACTGTCAGGAGCACCCCTCCTCCAGCCCATGGACACTGCTGAGGGTACCAGGGACCTGCCCACCTTCCAGTTGCATGGAAAAATACCTGTAAGCTGAGTATTCCTGGTCGTAGAACCCAAACTCTTTGTGTTTCCGTGACCAGCTGTTCCCCCGGCTGTTCCCGATCCAGACGTCGTAGCCGGCGTCGGCGAGGATGAAGCCCAGGCTGGTGTTGGGCAAGTTGGTGACCCAGTTGCTTCCCTCCAACACCAGGCCATGCTGCAGGAGGACCACGGCCTTTGGAGCTGGAGGAAGAAGAGAGGAATCATTTGCTCTGACCGCCAGCAAAATCCATCATTCACATCTTTGGCAGCAACCCCCTGGGGAGTGACAGCCGTGCAGGGACATGGTCACTTCTGTCCTCAGCATCTCTGGGGAGGTGTTTTGAAGAAGGCTCCTGGGTCATCCTAGGGCAGAGACTGGAAATCTGGGGTTTTTTACCCTTATTTGCCATATTCATATGCCAGGCCTCCTGCTTCCCAGGGGAGAGACACGCTGCCAAGAACAGGCATCACCCCACCATCACTTTGAAACAGGGGTTTGAGTGGAGGCACTTACGGGGACAGAACATGCTGGATCCCTGTGCCCCAGCCTTGTGGGAGATGCTGAAGCTTTCCGGGTTGTCTCTGCCATGGGGAATCCTCTGCAGGGTGAGGTAATAGCCATCGTCTGTCAGCACCTCGTGCTCCTCGTAGGGGTAGCCGTGGTACCGCACAATTTCTCCCTGTGGGAAGGGAAGGACAGCATGGGACAGGTCCCCAGAGAGGGGGAGGGTCTCTGTCCCGAGGGTTGGCAGGGCTTGGCAGGGCAAAGCCATCAGTGGTGGTGGTGACTCCAAGGGGAAGGTGGAGCAGGGACCTCCCAATGTCCCTTCCACCAACGCTGCGGCGATGTCACGACTGCAGCTAGAATTTTTGGCAGGTCCCTGAGCAGGTCTGGTGAAGAACTGTGGCTTTTTGTGTTGCAATCAAGAGCAGGGCAGCACAGACAGCTGAGCTCTGAGCCTGAGAGGGCTGTCCTGACCCAACCTGTTGACTTGGAATGAAGCCCCCAGAAATGTCTGCCATAAATCTCCATGCACATGAGAACAGGGAGACAAATCTCTAACAAAATCCTGGTGTCAAACCTCAGTGAAGACACCCGGAGCCTGTGGGTCTTGCACAGATCATGACAGCACACGTAACTTGCACAACCAAGCAGGAAAAGAAGGGACTTACAACATCCATGGACACCTCGGGGTTTGCTTCTGACTTTTCAGCCATGCACATTAAACAAGCAATGGTGAGGAACAGCCACGTCATGGTGCTCTGCAAAACATCATCATGGGCAGTGTGAGAGACTTTGGTGGCACTGGCACAGAAGCTGGGGAGCTCTCTTGACATGCACTGCACTTCCAGCAGTGTTTTAACCTGACCCCTCAGCAGGTGAAATGATTTTGAAGTCCTCTAATTGGTCCTGAAAAGGGCTCGTTTTGTCAATCTCGAACAAAGCCAGAGTCCAAATTTCAGCACATTCCATGCTCTCCATCAGGCCCTTGTATTCAGAGACATGCACAGGTATGGGTACAGCTGTGTGTGCCCAGACCATCCTGGTTTTCAAGGGGGGTGATCATAAATTATTCATTTAAAATTATGTCTCGAGTGGTTGGAAGAACAGATTGTTTTGTTCCCTGATAGCTGAACTAATGAGGATTAAACCACCCACTTTTAAATTGCAGAGCCATGTTGTTATGATGAAATCAAATAATGTGGTTTGTTTGGGTTCCCCTTATGGCCGAGAGAGACGCCGGGACACTCCTGGCTTGTTTTTGTAAACCTGAGTGAAATACCACCTCGGGAGACCCCTGTTCTTCCTGGGAAGGGCTTTTGGCTTGATCCCACCACAAAACATCTTACTGCCATTTTATTTCACAGAAACACACAGAATGCTTTGGGTGAAAAGGGATCTTAGAGATCATTTTGTTCCAACCCCCCTGCCACGGGAAGACTGCTGCCATATAGGAATGAGTAAATTTGTTGGAAGCAACAAATTGGCAGCAGAAATACCGCCTCAGCTACTCGGAGCAGTTCAACTGCGTGGAGCAATTCCGCAGGGAGCTGCCAAATTCCCACTGAACGCCAGCGCCAGGTACCTCGCACCCACCCCATTGCTTCCCCGGGGAAAGCGAGGAGAACCGGGAGCAGGTCTCTGTCTCTTCCCGGCTGCCCCTCATCACCCCTTTCCTTCCCGCGGGAGGAGCCGGCTCTCCGTGCTGCACGTTTGGTTCGGCAGCCGGGGACAAGAGCCACCTGCTCGGGGACAGGATCCGTGAGGAGGATCAGCGCCACTGCGCCTGGGGACATTCCGTGTGCGCCCTCCGCTCACAGCCCCGGGTAGGGGTGGCTGTGCCCGGGCGGAGGGACCCCTGCCCTGAGCCCCCTGGGCTGCGATTTGGGGACAGGAGCCCTCCTTGCACCGCCTGTCGCTCGTCTCCACGAGGCTCTGGACTCGTCATTTCAAGCCCGAGCCTTTAGAAAAAGCGAGGAGAGACTGAACACATTTTTCTGGTGCAGCGTCAGGAGAAGGGCGTGCAAATTACAGGAAAGAGCCTTGCCTGGGATGGCCCTTTCCTCTCAACAGCCAGCTTGGAAAAATATTCCCTTTGCGGCGCATCCCTTAGCTCAGCGGACCTGGGGAGCCCTCGGTGACCTCCGAGAAGAGCAGCAGGGTGACACCTCCTCCACGTGCAGCACGGTCCTGACCCCGCTCCAAACACTGCCACGGCCCCTGCCCGAGCAGAGACATTCCTTTGGAGCCAGGACTCCCGGGGAAGCCCTGCTATCCAATCCCTGGGCTCTCCAGGTACCCACAGCTGTGTCCCGCCGCCCGCAGGGAGGGCACCCGAGGAGGAGGGATTACCCGTCGTGGTCCAGGGGCTGCAGCAGAAGAGGTGTGGGAGCCTTTATCCCTGATGTCCCCCGAGCAGAAGGTCCCTGCTGCCTGGGCACGCCGCTCTCATCGGGCTGTTATTCCCTCTGCTCCGCGGCTTCGGGAGCGCCACGGCCGCCACTCCCTTTAATCCCTCCTCCTGGGATGGACGTGCGATTTACCTGAGGGCTGGAGTCTGCTCCGGCAGGAGACACCCTCCCTGCCTGGGCTGGCTCGGGAATGTTTTCGTGGCACCGCAGGAAGAGTCGGGAGCTGTAGCAAATTGGTTGTTTCCACCTGATGGAGTCACTCGGCCTCGCCCATGACCTCTGTGAACCGGAGGATGTGCAGCCTCCGGACTCTGCAGCTGCACTGGGACGGGTTTTGGTGTGTGGGGTTGGTGCTCAGGGTGCTGTGGAGTGCGTGGGACCAGCCTAGCTCATCCCAGCAAACTGCAGTGGGAGAGCCACCCAGCCCCTTTTGGTTCTCCCCGCTGCCTCCTGGCATGGAAGGAGCCTGAAAATGCAGAACCTCCCAGACCCCATTATGACTTCAGGGGGTGGTGCTCTATAAAGAAATGAAAAATAAATCCATCCCTGGGGAGGGAAAAAGCTGTGGATGAAGACTTCACATCTTCCCCTCTTCCCAGCTGGCAATGACTTTGGCCAGGAGCTGCCCGGTGCCAGAGCAGGCCCCTGCAGGGACAGTGTGGGGTGACACAGACTGCAGGTGTCATCTTTGCTGCCTTCGTGGCCACCTCTCCATCCCCTGCCGTGGTGCCCACGCTGCAGGGCCCTGGTGCTGGCTGTGCACCCTGTGGGACCCTGCAGCCTTCCTGCTCACGACACCTGCTGTGTCTGGTCCAGCCACGCTTGCTCAAATGCCAATATGCTTTGGAAAGCCTAAATAACTCCACCTGTGTCTGGAGCTGTAATGACTCATCTTTGTCAAGGACTTGCTGGAAGCAGTGCCAGAAGCCTTCCCAGTTGGCTCACCCTCGAATGAACAGTGGATCAGAGCAGAATCTGCTTTTTCTCCCGCAGGGAGTGGAGGAAAGGTAGAAAAACAGGATCAGGTATGCCCAGACAAGGAAAAAACACTCCCCCTTCCTCCCAGCACCAACAGAACTTGCCTTCCTTTTGGGGACAGGACATCAGAAAGGCTGCTATGGCCACTGCTGGTCCTGGCATCAAGTTTGGGGCCACGTTAGTGGGGAGCCCCCCAGGGTGAATCACTGCACAGACTGTTAAGGCAAGAGCAAATCAGAAAAAAAAACTGGGATAAAAATTAAGAATTCTGAGCCAAGCTTATTCCATGCATTTTAACAGTTATTTTATTTTCCTCTTGTAACAACAAGCCCCCACTGGAAGGGATGGAGAGAGGAGGGGATTACTGGAGAGCAGCCGGAGGGTGAGCCCCTGGGCTGCTTTCTCACCAGAGCTGCTGTTAAGACAGGACTGGGACAGTGACCACGATGGGAGTGATGGGAGGGAACATCCCCACACACGGGCAGAGAGGGACTGAGACCACCTGCCCCACGCTGCTTTAGCCTCAGGTGTTTCTCCCTAAACTGCCTTGCACTTCGGGCTTTGTGGTCACCGTGTGGGCACCGAGGCCCTGGAGCGCTCCTTGTCCAGGGGAAGGCACTCTCCAGAGGGGGCAGGACGGCCTGGGCACCAGAGGGTGCTGCTGAGCTCCTGCCCAAACCCTCACGGAACGTGTAGTGGTTCGGTGCATTAAAAAGCCCCAAACCCACCAAACCATGGTTGTCCACGTCTCCCTGAGCGTGAGGTGGTTCTGTGGCCTGGCCACGGCCAGCCGGGGCAGGAGCTGCATGGGGATGTGGGGATGGAGCTCTCTCTCCTGGGAGGATGGGAAAGGGCAGCCTGGCCGGGTTACAGACAGGAGCACAGACAGTTGTGTTTGTGCTGCCTCGTCAGGGTCAGAGGGCTGTTTCTGTCGCGGTGATAAACCATGCTGTTATCTCAGGCTCTCAACAACCCTCTGCAGCTGTGAGGCTGTCCCTGATGGGGACTGAGGTCTGACCACAGATCCCCAGAGGCTGCTGCCAGCCAGTGTTACCACGATGCCCTGGCTGGCTTTGCTTTTCTTCTTCCTGCAGCTGTGCAGGAGCAGGAGGGGGAGAACTAAGCCCCTCCATAAACCCTCAGCTGATTATAAAGGTTTATAAAATTTCAAAGGTTTCTGGCATTCCTTCTGTCGTGGAGCAGGTGGGATGCTCCTTTTTGTGTGCACGATCAGTGCTGTTGAGATTAATTTAGCAAGAAACTTGAGTTCAGGTTCTTCTGCTTTGTCAGTAGTGGAGTGTAAAGTCTATTAATGGAAAAATATCCCACCCTACCCCAAAGCCCCAGGCCACCCCCATCTCTGGCTTGCTTTCCTCCCTTGTCACCAGGGGCAGAACCAAGGTTTACCAGCTGCCCCAGCCTCTCCTCACGCGCCTGGGCCCCCATCCACCATCTCTGGGCTTGCTCCGATGTGGGGGTGTCCCAGTAGTCCCTGGGAACCCTAAAGTGGATTCTGCATTGAGATACAGCCTCCCCAAGGCCAAGCAGAGGCGATAATCCCCTCCCAGGGCTTGCATGTGCAACACATCTCCTCTGTCTTGAGGAGAGCGGGGGGGGCAGGTATGGACTCATTCTTCCTGAAAGTGGCCAAGCCTGTCCAGGAGAGGTTAAGGAGGTGGGGCAGGGACTGGAGAAATAAGGGGGAAGGCCTAGGGAGAGCCGTGGGCTCGCAGCTTTCCCAGAGAGGCACGGAGAGCAACGGGAATTTCGGGAGAGGAAGGACCTCTGAAGGACCAAGGAAGGCTCATCAGGCTTCCTGCAGGCTGCTGAGGGAGATGAAGGTGAGGCTAGAGGCCAGAAGCTTGTGAGGACACAGAGGCCAAAGGCAGACCTGGTGGGGAGTGGCCCTGGTGGGAAGGAGCAGGTTACCTCGGGGGTCACTGGATTAGCGTTGGATGCCCAAGCTGTGGTGGTGGGGAAGCCGAGGGAGAAGACTGTCGTAATTTCTGCTGGTGGAGAGTCCCTAGGTCAGGCTAAGGATTAAGCCTACTTTGTTCTCTGGCACTTCTCTCTGTTTTTTGCTCTCTTTTCCTGAAGGAATGCCCAACTTTGCCTCGTCAGGTCCGTGCCTGGTGCTGCCTGAAGGGTCAGTTAGGGCAGGGAACTCCTAAACCAGCATTGCCCACCTCTCTGTAGCTGTCACCAGACCACCCTCCTTCTCCAGGACCTTGGCTGGGTGTGGGGAACAGCACCCAAAGGCCCCGTAATTAAATGGAGCTCCTGCACAGTGCCACATGCTCTTTCATGCTAGCATTTAAATCCAGGAAAAATCCCAAACAATAATTCTGCTGGTGAAAACCACAGTAGACTTGTGTCCATCCAAGCCAGAGGCATTTTGCACTGACAGAGGAAATATTCTGCTCAGCAGTGATACCACCCCAAATGAGGGTGAGCAGGAGGATGGGATGGAGATGGAGATCCCAGGTCCCTTCCCACCACAATTTTCTCCTGGCAGGAGAGGTGATCGGGCTGGAAAATGAGGTTAAAGGGGCCCACGGACTCAGAGCCATCATGGAGGGCTGATTGTCACCCCTGCCCACGGGACATTGGCTTTGCACTCTTTGGGTTTCCACTCTTGGGATCTCCACACTGACAAAGCTCAGTCAGTGTCACATGAAATTGGGGCACTGCAAGGCACAGAGCTGGCCTCTCCTGCAGGGAATGCTCTGGGCTTTGCCAGTCACTCTGGCGAGCTGTGTGCCCCCCAGACTGGGTGCAGGAAGTGGGGACTGTCATTTTGGCTGTTTTTCTGTGTTCCTACCCCGTTTTCACACCCCAAGCCAGGAGTCTGTTCGTGCTTGCTGAATGCCACAGGAATGCACAATGACTAACCCTTCCCTCTCTGCCACAAAGGTTTTAATGTCTTGGGACACCAGGAGGAGTTGCTGCTGTCGCTGCTGGTCTGCCAGAGCTGTCTCTGACATCCGTGGGCTTTGTGGCACAGCTTGTCAGCAGCCATGGCCACCGGTGTGCCACCATAACATCTGGGTGACACTGGGGTGGGCAGCAGGGCCATCAGCATGGAGGTGACCTCCAGCATGTGGGAAAACTGAGCACCACAGCTCGGGAGCTGGGAGAGGAGGCATTGAGAGGAGGAAACTCTCCCCACAAGAGGTGCAGGAGCCACAGAAACCACAGGCCTGTGTGTGGGTGGTTGATAGTCATGGAGCAGTGAAAGGTCATCGTGTGTGTGGTGAATTGCAGGGTTGGGCACAGATCTGAGGGACATGAACCACGGGACTGGATTTGCAGGGATTTGATGCCTCTCTGGACAGGGGGAGTAGCCCCAAGGGACAGAAGCCCTTTCCCAAGCAACAATCTCAGCAAGAGGAGTGCAATGGGTGTGAAACTCCTGTGGGTTTAGCAACAAGAAAACAGCACTGAGGATCATGTTGTTCTGTCTGGCATCTCCTGATTCCTGAGCAGGCCTGTCTTCTCCATCCCTTGTAATCCACAGTGCTCACTGAAGTGGTTATTTCAGTGATCTGGTCAGTCTCTGGTGGCCCCAGGCATGGCCTGCAATGTCTTGCCTGTGTCTATGTTTAGCTAAGCCAGGTGAGGAGGTGGCCACCACAGCTCCTGCCTCCCTGCTGTCCTTCCCACCTTCCCTCCACATGCAGCTCAAGGTGCTCCAGGACTGCCATCCTGCAGGATGGAGCTCTGACTCCAGAGTTTGGGGGAGGATTCTTCCCCTGAAATGCTTACCCTGAAAGCCTAAGGATTTCCCTGAGAGCACCCTGATGCTTTTCCCAGGCAGGGGGTGGCAGGAGGTGACTTGTCCCACACTGCAGTTAGGACTGGACTAAATGGAAATGCTCAACAAGAGAGGCTTGGGGTGGGTTCCAAACTGCACAGGGTGCTGTAAATACCTGCTGCCTATTGCAGCATCAGGCTTTGGCTGTGCTGCCATGATGCTGGGACTGGACAGGGTTTCCTTGTGGCTCTGGAGCACCAACAGCTCAGCTCATCCAGCCCCATTATCCCCCAGGTGCTGAGGACAGCTGGGATGTGGCTGCTGCTGGTGGCCCTGAGCCTGGCCCAGGGGCTGGAAGATGCCATCCCACGTGCTGAAAAATTCCACAACCCCGAGAGGTTCATGAACATTGTAAGTGCTGGGAGGGCACCACGCTTCCCCACGGATGTGCCCAAAGTCATTCCCAAGGGACCAGCCGGACTCACCCCATCCTGACATCTTCACCTGGCCTCATCTGGGGGGCTTGGGGCATCAAAAATCACCCATATCTGCATGGGTGTCACTCACCTCATGCCCTCGGCTTGAACTTGGTCTCTCCCTGCTCTTCCCCTAATTCCTCTGGGTGGAGGTGACAGCAGGGAACGTGGGTGGCAGGAGTGGGTGGCACTGAGGCAGGCGCAGGGCGCTGGGTCACCCTCTGCCCTTGCACCGCTGTTCCTGCAGAGCCAGAAGATCCTTTTCCACGGGTATCCCAGCGAGGAGTACGAGGTGATGACGGAGGACGGATACTTCCTGAGCATCAACCGGATTCCCTACGGCAGGCAGGACCCTGGGGTCCCAGGTGGGCTCAGCCTCTTCGAGGGGGGACCAGCTGTGACCCTGCCCCCGGCCCAGATGCAAGAGGAACCAGTGGGAATGCCTGTGCCTTCAGGCATGGTTTGGGCAGCTGGAAGAGGGATGAGGAGTTTTTCCTGGCTGCCTTGAGCTGTCCCTGGGGATTCAGGAGCTCAGCATCATGTTTTGCTGCACCTGAGATGGGGCAGTGTGATCCAGCAAGCCCCAGAGGCTCCTTCCCCGCAGCAAACCCCTGCTCCAAGGTCCACACTCAACCTGGGATAGCAAAAGCCCCCCAAACACAAAAAAGCCCCAGCATAACCAGGGAAATAATGGGAGAAGGGAATGTTTAACGTGCAGCCTGCAGAAAAGAGCATCAAGGTGCCCAGGGGTGTTTTATTTCCATTTGGGAAGGGTGTCTTCTTCTGTCAGCTGCCTGATATCTCCTCTTTCAGGATCCAGGCCACCCGTGCTGATAGTGCATGGGTTTAGTTTGGATGGTGGTGACTGGGTGGACAATTTCCCTGACAACAGCCTGGCCTTCGTCCTGGCGGACGCAGGATACGACGTCTGGATCGGGAACAACCGGGGCAACAGCTGGTCCCGCCGGCACCTCAACCTGTCCATCGCCTCTGAGGAGTTCTGGGACTTCAGGTGAGGGGGCCCCCAAGGACAGGGCTGGGGTGCTGCGCTGCCAGTGCTCACCCCCTGGTGTCCGTGGGCGGCTGGGAGGTGGGAATCTCCTCCAGACTCTCCCCTTGCTCCGCAGCTTCCACGAGATGGCCATGTACGACCTCCCGGGCATGGTGGGCTTCATCCTGATGCAAACCAATCAGGAGAAGCTGTTCTATGTCGGCCACGCTCAGGGCAGCTCCCTGGGTGAGTGAGGAGGAGGAGGCGAGGATGGTGGGTGGGAGCAGGGCGCTGGGCTGCCACAGGAGGGAGGCTTCAATGTCCTTCCCAAACTGGAGACTGCTGGGAACAGGGCTGTGCTGCTGCTCTCCCTGCCTGCCTTCCCGGCCCTTCTGCATGGCAGGGGTTTGTCACCTCTATCCTGGGCTGTGCTGGCATCCAGGAGCGTTTTTTATTCAAGCCCTGCGCCTCAAACACGGGTTCTGGGGTGAGCTGGGGTTCTTGTTGTGACCTCATGCTGCTTTTCAGGTTTCATAGCGTTTTCCAGCTTGCCACACCTGGCTAAGAAAATCAAACTCTTCTTTGCCCTGGCCCCCATGTACACCCTCCGCTACGCCCGGGGCCCCGTGTTAAGGATAGCCTTTCAACCAGAGTGGCTGCTCAAGGTACAGGAGGTGTTTGTGTGCTCATACTCCCAAAATCCAGGGACCTCTGGCAACTCCCGCCCCCTGCATCACACCTGTGCACTGATCCTGCACCTGTGGCAGGCGTTGGAGCTCCTGACATTGCTCCTAACATTCCCTTGTGCTCTTGCAGGCAAGGTATGGAACCAGAGAGCTGGTCCTGGTGGGGAGGAAGGAGAAAGCCAAGCTGGTTGAGAAGTGCAGCCGGCCGCTGGCAGCGAAAGTGTGTGCCATCGAGATCTTCGCCATCGGAGGGTTCGATGGCAACAACTTGAACCTGGTGGGTGCACCAGGCTCTCCGTCCAGGTCACAATCCTCTCTGGCTTTCCTAGACACCTGGAGATAGTTAATGAGACATGAAAATGAGTATAAACCCCCAAAATAAGGTATGAAAGGCAGTGGTTATTTGGGGACTTCCTGTGGTGGTGTTGGAGTGTTAAACCTAATGGAGTCTTTGGTAAGACAGAATCGCTTGTGCTCTCATCTCTAAGGGAAAGGAAACTCCTGTCTCATTTTTGGCTGACATGCAACAAGTTTACCAGAGAAAATAACCAAAAAATGACTGGACCAGTTGTATTTGCATTTTAAAATATTGATTAAGTGGCTTACCTTTAAAAGCTACTTCACACTCTGAGCAGAATGAAGCTGCTAAAGAATAAAGCGCATATGACTTTTATATTGGAGTTAGAATGTTTGGGTTTTTTTTCCTAGACAGTTTTTCACCATTCCCAGCTCATTTAGAAAATAATTTTTTTTTTTCCTGTAGAGCCGCCTGGATGTATACCTATCTCATTTTCCAGACTATACATCAGTAAAAAATCTTATCCACTGGGGACAGGTAGGGACTCTGATTTTATAACTACTTTAACTTTTCTTTCTTTTAATCTGTGAACACAACATTTTCAAATGCTGCTTCATTCACCCTGGAGACGGAATGAGGTAGAATCAAAGCCAAGAGACAAAAAGGATTTTTTAGCTGCTGCACCAAGGTGTCTCAAAAGCTGTCCAGGGGGGCTGATCCAGGGTATGACGTGGATTAACCCTTTGCCTCTGCCTTCCAGACTGCCAAAACAGGGGAGTTCAAGCCGTTTGACTACGGGGACAGAAACGAGGCGAAGTACAACCAGGTGAATGGGAAGGGGCTGGCTGGGATCGGGATGGGGGATCACACCCCATCCGCCAAGAGCCTGCAAATAACGGAGCTATTTCTCCCCTTCCCAGCTTTTCCCGCCCCTTTACAGGATCGAAGCCATGACGGTGCCCGTGGCCGTGTGGAGCGGGGGCCATGACTGGGTGAGTCCCCCTGAGGAGATCTGGCGTCTGCTCTCCCGCCTCAACAGAGTCATCCACCACGAGCACTTCCCCGACTGGAACCACTTCGACCACCACTGGGGCCTGAACGCCCCAGAGCGCTTGTACAGGCGGATGGTGGACATGATGCAGCAAAACCCATGAATCTATCCATGAATCCATCCACGAATCCATCCCTGAATCCATCCACTAATCCATCCCTGAATCCATCCACGAATCCATCTATGAATCCATCCATGTGCTGCCCTAGGATGGAGGACCCTCCCGTTCCCATGTGCTTGGGGTTTGTGTGAGGGATGCCCTCCTTAAAAACATCTCCTGTCCCCTTGTCCCACACTGATTTAATGCTTTTAAATGCAATGCTGTGTTTTCTGCCCACCCTCTATGACTGTAGTGATTGCAATAAAGCCTTGCATCACAGCCAGGTTCCAGCCCAGGGCTTGCTGGGTTTGCAGGAGATTTGCTGTGTTGGGGATTTTTCTCAGCTTTTGCTGGCTCAGAGCATTGTAAGTGTGAAATTTTACTCCAAGAATCGAGCACGTGCTGTGATTTGTGGGTTTAGGCACGGGAGGGGAGGATAGTGACCTTGTGACACCCACTGATGGAAAGAGGCCACGTGTGGCCCTGGGGGGCTCTGAGCTGGGCACAGCTGGCAAGGGGCAGAGAAGGAGGAGATTCTCCTCACCAGATCCTCCTCACTGCGAGAGTAAAGTTCAAAAACTGGTGATTTGCTGGTGATGAAATATGCAAGGAGAGCTCGGAGAGGTTGAGCCCTTCCTTGCCTCACAAATCCACCTGGCTATCCCTCTCCAATCACGCGGTTTCTTGCCAAGCTTTTCTTGCTGATCCTGTTCAGCTCCTTACTGCTGAAATGAAAAAGAAAGTCAAGACTTTTCCAAGGAGCAGACACCAGCATCTCCCCACCTCCCTGCTAACTGCCCAGCCAGCAGGGCCACTCATCAGGTGTGGTGGGCATGCTCCTGCTCAGCCCCATCTATTTATCACATGGGATTCATTTAATCTCTTTATTATTTATGACAGACCCATGTCTTTATCACATGGGCTGGCCAGCAGTTGTTTGGAGAGTTGTGCAGGATTCTGCCTGCAAGTCTCTGCACGTGGCAGAAGACACCCACAGCAGAAGGTTTTAGGACCTCCAATCCAAAGAAAATAAAAATGCTGACGGTCTGGGCGGATTAAACCACAGTGGGATTAATTTGCAACCTCTGCATCCCCCGCCTTTTAACAGAGAGATAAATATGTTTAAGGGATAAAGCATTGCTCTCTAACCCAAACTGACGTCAGCTGAGCAGCTTGTGGGGCTGCAAAGCCAGGCTCAAAGCATCGATCCTCGGAAGGCATCTGGTGGTGCCACCAGCACTGCAAGACTCTGAGCCCAGCTCAGGCTCTGCGAAGACATTCCAAGCCCTGACCTCCATCTGAAGAGGGAAAGGAGAAGGATTCATTTCAGGGAGGGTGGAAGCCAGTCAGTCAATAGATTGCCTAATAACGGGTTGGTAAAAGTAAGGAATTGGCACATGGGGTTGGAGGCTGTTGCCAGCGATTTGCAACACAGTGCTGAGGCTGATGAGGGTGGGTCACATCCAGCTTTAAGGCTGCACCTCCAAACAACACACTTCAGGTATCCTTTCTGAGTGGAACAAAGTCAGGCTCGTGTTATTCCATCCACACAACTGTGAGGACCCGGAGCCCTGAGCACTGTTTTGCATCGCTTCCCGATTCTTTCACAAAAGGACCAGCCTGCTCAACACAGCAGAGCAGCTCAGGAGCCCAGGCCCAGCAGGTCTGGCTGTCACTGTGGGCACATCAAACCCGGCCAGCCGAGCCTTGTTCTCCCAGGAGCCCATGAGCCCCGTGGCAAAATGCTGTTTATTGATTTAGCCTTTTATTTGGGGACACGTTCACCCGCCAGCCAAGGGATAAGCTGCTGACTCAGCAGGCATTGAAGGTGGGCACGGCACAGATCCAATCCTCCTTTCCTGCCAGAATGACAAAGGTCCTCTCCCTCTGCAGGGTGGCAATGGCCTCACTCCATCCTGACGTGCCCTGAGTGCCTTCCCAGTGCTCCCAGCAAGAGACAGCAGGCCAGACTGGGCAGCTGGGCAGGGGCAGGGTGGCAGCCCACGGTGACAGTGTCACCTGGCACAAGAGCAGGGGTGGGAAGAGCGTGGGGCAGCCATGGCCCCCTCCAGCTGAGATGGGACCAGCCAGGTGCCAGGCGCTGATGGAACGCAGCGCCAGGAAAACCCTCCCAGGCTGGAAATTTGGGGTTTTTGGTCTGCGCTGTGTTTCCCATCTGCCTGGGTGCCTGTTGGGAGCAGAGGCGGGGAATCCATGTCACCCTGGGGTGTCGCCTCTGTACCCTCCTGACCCCAGGGGATGATTTGGGGGTTCTTGACTCATTTATTTCCACACTTCCTGGGTCCTGCCACGTGCCACGTGTCTCATCTGCAAATGTCTCCCGCTGCTGGCAGCTGATTTATTCTCATTTCAGCCAGGATTTGGGTCATGGCTTTGTTTCAGGGTTTTAAAAGGGAAAGAAAATGTTTAGGTACAGCAAAAGGAGACAAAGCAATCAAGGAAAAGCCCTTTTCAAAATACGGAGTGAAGCTGCATTTTTACTTTTTTTTTTTTGGCTTTGGGCAAATTGTTTCTGCAGAACTGGAAAGAGACTTTAAAAAAAAAAGAAGAGATGTGTTTAAACAGGATTAACTTAAGCAAGAATTTGTACTACAGAAAGATGCTTAGAGAATCTCTTAAAGACAGAAAAGCAAACGATATCCAAATCCCATAATCTGATCACCCGATAAAATTTACAAGTGATTTTCTTAGTAGAGAGAGAAGTATTTACTGGAAATGGACTGTCTTGAACAAACTGAATAAACAGATTAGGTGAAGAGCATTACCTAAAAAGACAATTTTACAGAAAGCTTCTTGGAATGAGGTGGAAGCTCCATACTTAGGAAGAAAATGGGTGAAAAAAGAACGAAATCATGAATTATTTACTGCAACCAACGTGGCTTTGTGATACAGCAGGAAACTGTAACGAATGCAAGCTTCTTTTCATAAATAAATTTCATTAAATTCTCATTTTGCTTGCCGGCTTTGCTCTCCAGAGGAGAAAGGCTTAGGACAGGACGGTGAGGGACGCAGCAGGGGAACAAACACGTCACCGCTGTGTCACTGCCGGTGGCTTTGCTCAGCTGCTCCCCACTGGACACTGCAGTGGTCAGCAGGGCCAGCACAAGGACATCCAGCACCACGCGTGATTTGGAGTAACTTCTCCATGAAATATTGCTTTGCCTTTGGATTCTGAAACAAGCGGATTCTTCTTCTGGTGGTCACACCATGAACATTTATTGAGATTTTCTCATGCGCCTCAGGATTTTGGCTGACAGAAACAGCCAAACTGCCCTTCCTTCAGGCTAAAGACAATCATCATCAACACATCACAGCACCGCTGTGATCACCACTCAGTCTTATTACCAAAACCTCTCAGATAAACCCTAAGATGTGGTCCCTTGTGAGCACCTTAAGCCCACTTTTTAATTTGGATTTTACTCGTTCTGCATCAGAATGACATGCTGGACTGTCTGACTTGTAATTTCTTTTCAGGATTTATTTATTTCTCACCTCTCAGTCGCTGAAAGAAAAAAAGAATCCCCAAACCCAGCCACATTAAAAATGTGATTAATTACGATTTTTACTGAATTCAAAACCACTAGTACTGTTTTATCTCCAGGGGAATGTCCTTCCAGTACCCAAAGGGAGAAAAATTGAGAGAAACTATTTACAAGGGCCTGGAGTGGCAGGACGAGGGGGAATGGCTTCCAGAGGGCAGGGACAGATGGGATATTGGGCAGGAATTGTTCCCTGGGGGGGTGGGCAGGCCCTGGCACAGGTGCCCAGAGAAGCTGTGGCTGCCCCTGGATCCCTGGCAGTGCCCAAGGCCAGGCTGGACATTGGGGCTTGAGCAGCCTGGGACAGTGGGAGGTGTCCCTGCCCATGGAATGGGGTGGGATGGGATTTAAGGTCCCTTCGCCCCCACAACATTCTAGGATCCTAATTCTGCTGTTTTTCACCACAGATCTGTTGGATCTCTTTCTGATCCCCTTTGATGGTTTTAAATATAACATTGCCAGACCTGAGACAGCAATAATGGACTTTGTGTCACTGATAAAGGCACAAAAAAAAGAGAAAAGAGGAAAAAAAGTGGGAAAAGAAAGGCAATGCAGTGCCAGTCAGGAATTGCATGTAGGCTCCTCTCCCCACCCTGTCACTGCTCTAGTTAAAAGCAGAACATTTTAACCAACTATGTTCAGGTGGTCCAGAGAGAGAGACATTTCAAAATCCTCTAGGAGACAGCGCTAATCTTAGGAGACAAATCAGTAAAAAAATCATGCCACGCCAAACCAGCATCTTTAGGGATGCTTTCTCATGATGTCAAGGATCTCCCGGTACAGAACCTCGGTGGCATCGAGGCCCATCACGAAATCCATGTGGTTCCAGTGGGGAATAAGCTTGTGGTGGACCAGGTTCTTGACCTGGGGCAGGAGGAGGGCGGTGTCCCGGGGGTCAGCCAGGCAGTCCAGCCCCCCGTTCCAGATGGCCGTTGGCACTTCCATGTTTTCCACGTTGTAGAGCGGTGGCCCCATCCGAGGAGATGGAAAAGGGGTTTCAACAAACAGAAGAAATATCTGGAATGCAATGAATCATGCACCATGCAAGAGGAATTGCTACTCTTTGGGAATGGAGGGAAATGGAGGGAAATGAAAACCGGAACTCCTTTATTCCAGAAAGAAGAAAAACTTCGATAAAGATGCAGCACAGCCTTATGTGCTACAATTTAGAGGGTAAATTTAATTAAAATATAGCTTTTCTTATTTAAGGAAGAAAGAAGCTTTTTTTTTTTTCCTTTTTTCTTTTTCTTTTTTTCTTTTTCTTTTTCCTGTTCCAGTGCTTAACCACTGTTTCAGGGAAGAAATTTTTCCTGATATTCAGCCTGGTGGAACTTGAGACCATTTCCCCTCGTCCTATGAAAAGTGAAAAGCATCTAATGCTTTATTCCATTTAATAGGCATTCGCAAAATAGAGTTGAGAACAAGCAACGCTGTTGTTCCAAGCAGAGATCCTGACTTCCAGTTTGTGAAGAGAGGAACAAATTAAGAGGAATCCCACCAGGCATGAGTGGGAAGAGAGCAGGGAAAGGGAAGGCCGTGGCCATCAGCAGCACCTCACCTGTCTGTAGCGAAGGTTGTTGTAGATGTGCCCCCCGTCAAAAGCTCTCAGTGCCCCACTCTGGACTCCCTGCAGGAAATTTCAGATGTGCAGTGCTCTGAGTGAAACCTCAGTTCTGTGGGGGTGCAGTCAACCCTCAAAAGTCAGACCTCAAGAGTTGGTTTTCATCACTGAACAGGAAGGATTTCTCAAGTGTATCTCCCAGGCCTGGCCCCAGGCCCAGTATGAGTAATTATTGCCAAGAATTTGGACAAATGGACAGAGATTGTGTTTCAAACCCCACAGAGCTATTCGGGGGTCCCTGAGCAGGAATTCCGCCCTGGGAGGGAGCTGTGCCCTGAGCAGCCTGTGGCACACACCTCAGGGAAGGTACACAGACTGAACCCGCGACCTGCAAAAAATTGTCCAAATTTTTAGCCTGGGGAAGAGAGAAGGAGTGCAGCAGAACACAACTGCAGTGTCAGAGGGCTCTGGTAGTGACTGTTCTCATGCCCACAGTGGGAAGAAGGAGAAATAATCAGCTTAATTGGTAACAAGCTTCATTGGCTGCTGTCCAGAAGCATCTCTGCCAAAGTGTGACCACTAATGGCACTCGGGCTGCAGGGCAAGAGAGGAGCTGGTCTGAAATGAGACCCCTGGAATGTCCTCAACTCCAAGTGCTTCTCCTTACAGATCCTCTCCTTTGGGGCCACTGGGCTCAAAAGCTGCTGAGCATTTTAGGGAGGGGTGGAAAGAAAGCCAACACAGATGTGACAAAGGTGTGTCTTGCAGCAGCCAGCACACTGGGCCGCCCCCAAGGGCCCAGTGACACCCTCTGGCACAGGAAGGAGCTCGGGAAGCTTACCTGCAGCCAGTGGATTATGTTCTGGACTGAGCACCCCGCTGGGATGTGTCCCGCGTACACATCGATTCGGCTCTGCAAGGACATGGGCACATTTCACACCAGCATTCGTTTGGCCCCACCAAACGGGGCATTGCCAAGGCTCTGTCCTTCAGAAGGACCCCGTGCAGATTTATTCCCACATACCATGTTTGTGTTCTTCCAGTTAAACCCGAAAATCATAGCCACGATGCTCTTACAGGCCTTCGAGCAGATACAGAATCTGGAGAGGAGCAGCTCCCCCAGGGCAGTGTGTGGCAGGAACTCCCTGGTGCCAAACATCTCCTGGAAAATTGCAAATGTGCTCATCAAACGGGAAGTCTGGGCATGCTTTCCCCCAAAGCACCACCACTTTACAACTTCTGTTTTATCCCTGTATTGAGGCTGCCCATAGTGAAGCCTCCCTTGCACCCCATTAAATGCTTCTGTTCCTGTTATTTTATGGGGATGATCTCTTACATTCATTATACTCCTGTGTTAAATGGCAGGGCTCAATCCACAGCCTCTGCATCAGCTTTATTCACCAATGGTTTGGTTCTAATTCTGCCAGAACATTTTGGGGAGTGAATTCAGGACAGGACTGAAAGGTTCTGTAGTGTGATGTGTTTGTCCTCATTAAGAAAACAGAGCGCAGAGCTCCCCACTCTGTAAATGACTTGAAATCTTCCACAGATAATTTCACAATCCCCATGAAAAACTACATTTTGGGTGTGCAGAACATAGCGAGGACCAACCTTAAGCCCATAGTCAGAGAAGAACGCGAGTTTTCTAAATGGGCTCTGAGAAAATATCACCGTGGTCACAGGTGCCAGAGCCAAGAACACCTTGATTTTCTGAGCCAGCTGAGGCATAGTGGAAAAGGCTATAAAACCTGGGCAGGGGAAAAGTAGAAAAAAATTGGTTTACTCTTTCCAGACACTCATGCAGGTGGTTTAATTTCAGTGAGTAATTTTCCAAATCTCAGAGGGGATGCCGCCATCAAAAGGACCCACTCACCTATAGTGGTGCCTTGGGAATGACCAATATAATACAACTGTTTCTGTCCTGTTTTCTGCTCAATGAAGCTAATCATTGCTGGGAGATCATATTTCGCCATCTCATCGAAGCTGCAGAAGGAAGAGCAGACATCCTGCGCAGCCATCACCAGCAAACCCCAAAACCAGCAGGGAGGGCAGGGCCACCCCACAATGTTCTTCATCCTACTGAGTTTTCACATGGGGTTTTTGCCTAAAATGAGCTGGATGTGCTTCAGTCCAGCCTGGTTCACTCATCCCCCAGGTAGGGCAGCGTGACCCTGGCAGAATTCAGCTGTTTCTGAGATCCTCAAGCCCATTTACCTGAAAGCCCAGAATTCGTCATGTTTGGGAGACAGGACCAGGTGTCTCTTGGACCAGGTGTTCCCTCTGCTGTTTCCTATCCAAACATCGTAGCCAGCGTCTGCCAGGATGAAGCCCAGGCTGCTGTTGTCCAAATTGGTGAGCCAGGTGCTGCCTTCTGCAAGGAGACCATGCTGCAGAAGCACCACTGGCCTCGCACCTGCAACACAGACATCATGATGCCTCCTTTTATTTTTAATGCTGTCTGGCATCTTTTGAGACAGTTTATGAACTATCACCCCCGTGGCAGCCAAAATCTGTGTAGGTTTGTGTCAGTGGCATGGGGAACCATGAAAACCCTGTTGCACAAGCCCTGGGACGCCAGTGAACAGCTCGAGGTGTGGGTGTCCTGTGTGCCATCGGCTTTACCTTGGCAGCCGGCATTTCCTCTCCCGTGAGGAATTCTGTTTAGCTGAAGGATGTAGCCATCTTCGGTCACCACGTCATACTCCTCGCTGGGGTACCCCCAGAAGGAGACCATTTCACTCTGCAACAACAAAAAGAAACCAGACAATAACAACATTTTCGAGGCTCCTCCAAGGTAACCCCTAAATGTAATATTTAAGGATCAGTATTTAACACTGGCTGTTTCCCAGACACTTCCTGCCTCTGCACCAATGCCATCATACTTACGATGTTCATCCTTGCTTCTGGATTCTTAGGAAATGGGAAATTCAAGAGGCATTCCCCGGATGCCAACCTGTGGAGCACGGACGCCAGAGCTAGAGCCAGCCACATCCTCGCTGCGCCTGGAACAACACATCCAGAGTCAGCGCCCTGGGAAGCAGGGAAAGGAGGGATGTGGGCAGGGAAACAGCCCAGGCAGGACTCGGCCTCAGCCTGGTGGCCTGGGTGACTGCTCGGAGTGTTAATGCACGTGGGAGTGGCTCAGGAAACACATCTCAACAGGGATATTCCACAGCCAGGTGGGACAGGCTTTCAGGAATTCTGGTAAGAGGCAAGGCAGCAATCCTTGCCGGGCTCTGCAGACCACTGGGAATGGCAAGACAGTTAAAATCATGGAGCCACAGAATGGTTTGGGTTGGGAGGCACCTTAAAGCCCCTCTCATTCCAATCCTCTTCCA
The DNA here is from genome assembly GCA_036785705.1 of Acanthornis magna. Classification (NCBI taxonomy): domain Eukaryota; kingdom Metazoa; phylum Chordata; class Aves; order Passeriformes; family Acanthizidae; genus Acanthornis; species Acanthornis magna. The sequence goes on from JAWUZG010000093.1 coordinate 10,231,002, forward strand.
CCACCCCGAACTGCTCAGGGCTCCATCCAGCCCAGCCTCCTTCCAATACACAAAGGCTGTTTCTCATTGTGTCAGTGGCCATGCGGGGCCTCTGCTCCACTCCGTCTCCCCAGGAAAGGGGATGGCCAAGAGGGAGAGCTCTGTACCATTACCCTGCTGTTTGCATCTCCTGTTAACACCACTGCCCAAGCCTCCCCAGGAGGGAGAGGGAGGGTGAATAAGACCCAGCACTGCCTTCCCTCCCTAAATAGAAATTAAATCATGAAAAGAAAATCTCTAATGACTTGCCCTTCTCCTTGATCTTAGGGAAAAAGACAAGAGTTGAATACATTTAATTCAGAGAAGGGCATTTTTAAGTGCAAATGTACATGCAAAATGGGGAGAGCTGCATCTTCCAGCAGATCTAGATGTCCCGTAATGATACTGGACTTAACACAGCTTAAAAACCCCTCACTCTGTGCTCCTTCTGGAGAGTGCAGCTGCCAAAGGAGGTGGTGGAGGCAGATGGGAACAGCAGGTCTTGCACACAGTTATGGGCAAGAGGTACCACGAACACATACTGAAAGGCCTGGGCAGGGTTGCTCCCTCCAACAACTGCAGATGTCAGAGACTGCAAGGCCTCTGGGCAAAGAAAAATTGGGCTGGACCAACCTCTAGAACCCACCCAGCAAATCAGATTTTGGTCCCCTGTGCTGAGGCAAACATGGGCCGCTGGGCTGGAGTGGTCAGTGCCATTCACAGCCACACTTAGACCCAGCTCTGGCCATGCTTTTCCCACACTCACCTGGAGAGAAGTGAAGGCAGCCAGCCCAGATGAGAGGTGGCACGGCTCCTGCAGGAGGAGATGGGGAGATGTCAGCCCCTGGGGTGGATGGGCAGTGCAGGGGAGAGATGCCCAGCCCGGAGGAGATGGCGATGTGGCACACGGCAGTGGCAGAGGATGGGCTGTCACCCCTGGCTGGAGCACGGAGCACTGCTCTGCACCCCTCTGGAGACAGCCCTATTTGAACCAGCTGCAGGGTGGGGTAGTGAGAGCAGAGAAGGCCAAGTGTAAACACCCTGAGACACAAAACATATAAATCATTAGGTAACAGCACAGTTTAGAAGGTGCCGTTGCCCAGAATTTGTTTGTGGAGGCTGGTTAAATACTATTTAGGCAGAGTTAAATAACTATGGATGTTTGTAGGTGACTTCCATTAATAAAGTGGTTTAATTGATATTGCTGAAGAATGTTTCCAGCTTTCCATTTCAATGATGGTTTTATTTATTTATTACGAGAGACATAATTAAGTTATTACAAGGGAAGATCAAGTCTAAAATGGATTTCTAGTAGCAGATCTTGTGGTTTAGAAAGGATGATGTTTCTTGCTGTACAGAGATGCCACATGGGAGATGGAGATTAAATCCCAGGCAATGGACTGAAAACATCTGTACTGGGTCAGGCTGGGATGGAGTTCCCTTTCCTCATAGCACAGGGATGGGACACAGCCAACTTGCCATAGCAACACTCCATACCTTGTCTTTCTCTCCACCCAGTTTTCTCACTTTTGCTCTTCCAGTTCCCTTCACCTCTCCCACTTGGGGGTGAGGGATGGAGCCGAGAAGCAGCTGTGTGGGTGCTCAGCTGTGGGCTGGGGTCAGCCCACCACAGCATCCCTGTTCTTCACACCCTTACAGGAAGGTGTGAGGAGTTCCTCAGTGCCTTGTCCTACAAGTGCCCTGCCATCAGGGAGAGTTATCCCTCTCCATCACCCATGCCAGGGCTGGGGCTGCCTCCTGCCCTCCATTCCTAGATTGTTTTGTTTTGGAAATTGCGGTGAAAGGTCAGTAGGGAAAGGTGCCTTCTGTCTGTCAGCCTGGAATGGGCCTGAGCTGCGTCCAAGGCACGCACCCAGATTTGGCAGTTTGTCCCACTTGTATAACACAGCCACAGCAGAACGGGGGTTCATAATAACGGGTTCATAATTCAAGGTTTGGAGGTTAAAGGTGACTGGGTTTTGGGGTGTTGAAGCCACACCTCACCGAGCAAGACACCTCTGACTTTCATCTTCTGAGGAAACAGAGCATGGAAATCTACACTCCAGGGAAAGGGCAGAGAAACTCTGGTCCCACTCAAGTGGAGGCACTGAAAGGTGCAAGATGAGGGTTGCACCCAAAAGAGTCCATAGCAGACATCACCATGGGTCTTACAAGATGCTCTGGCCTCCCACGGGTCACGTGCAGCTCCTGCTGAAGCACCACCACTGCAGAGGCTGCATGGGATCAGGGAGAGTTCCTTGAAGCTCATTTCATGGCCAGACCCAGTAAACTCAGCTTCATCCACCTCCTGCTCTAGGGCCCCTGACAATTTGCCAGCCTCTGTGGGTCATCTCCGCATCCCTCTCGCCAGGCATTCCAGAACTGGACGTGGCCTCCAGATGTGACCTCCCTTGCAGCAAACCGCAGGGGTGACAACAGCCTGGTGGCCCCTTGTCCACTCTTGTGGCCCAGGCTGGGGTTCTCCACCCTTGCAGGGGGAGCACATTGTTGGCTCATGCCCAGTTTGGTGCCTGTCAGCCTTCCCAGGTCCTTTCCAGTAAGGCTGTTATGCCACAGCTCCTAATCCGTGTCCCCATGCCCTGCCCTCATCCAGGGCCGCCTGCCACTGGCACATACTTAGGTAGGTGTTTAGCCTCAAAGCGGGAACGCGTTACAGATCCGAGAGCTCTCACCCAACTCCTGCAGCCCTCTCTTGCATCACTCCTGCTTTCTTTGCTGGCAGTGCCCACATGTTCATCAGGTGAGCACAGAGCTTTTTCCATTGCAGTGGAAACTTCATCGCTACCCATCATGCTCAAGTTTAATAAGCGAGTTTTCTATAAAATTATTGCCAGGGTTTCTGTCCTAATTCTTGCCATTCCTCTTTTGGCTTCAACTCTTTAATTGTAATAATGTCTTAATACTCTTCTATATTTATTAGGTGTTAGAAAGCATTCAAAGGAGATGACGGTGAAGGGTCTGGAGGGGTCACACGAGGAGCAGCTGAGGGCACTGGGTTTCTTCAGCCGGAGCAGACTGAGATGAGACCTCACCATGGGCTGCAGCTCCAATCTCTTCTCTCTGTGACAGGGACAGGACCCAGGGAACGGCTGGAGCTGGGCCAGGACAGGGCCAGGCTGGAGATCAGGGAAAGGCTCTTCCCCCAGAGGGTGCTGGGGCACTGAACAAGCTCCCCAGGGAATTGGCACAGCCCTGAGGCTGCCAGAGCTCCACACAGGGTGGGATTGTTGGGGTGTCTGTGCAGGGCCAGGAGTTGGAGTGGGTGATCCCTGTGGGTCCCTTCCAGTTTGGGATATTCCATGGTTCTATGTCTCTATGACTGCCTTCCTTCCTGCTTCTACCAGACCACAGGTAACAAACTCTTCTGGATTCCCTGGCACGCTGAGCTGGCAGTGACAATCCAGGTGGCCACTCAGTGCCATCAACCGTTCCCAAGCACATCTGCCCCACAGAGCCATTTTGTGACCAACAGGCCAAATATTGATGAGGTTTGAGAAATCTCCTTTTCACGAAGACACAAGCAAATGGTGGTGACGATCTCCTGCCCAGCCAGGCAGAAGGACAGCCACACAGGTCCTTTAGAAGACAGCAGAATCTGGAGGCAGGGATCCACAGCAGGCAGGGAATAGGGCAAGGTGCCAACTGGTGTCCTCTGCAGGAGGTGCTGAGGAGGGGACACAACCTCCTGAGACTTCGTTCCAGGGCAATGGTGTCAAGGAGAGAAAACCTCCCACCAAATGGGAATTCACAGCTGTAAACTCTTACATGTGAGAGGCTCAGTTAGACAGTCAATCTGTTTCTTACGAAATGAGGGGCCCCAGATGTTCTCCTCCATGACTGCCCTACAACACATGGGAAGGGAACACAGGGGCTCCCATCTCTCTCCAGGAAGTGCCTATTAAACAACACCTGCCCTGAGGTCAGCTCGGAGCTCCCTTTGAAGATGAGCATCGCCAGCACCTGCCTGTGCCTCAGGCACAACAAGCTCCACAGAGGGGACTTCACACCGCTCTGTTGCTAAACACCTCTGCCGAAGTGTCGGGTTCTGGTGACCCCCATACCACAACGATCCTATCAAAAGTTCTCTGGAATACATTCTCTCACCCACACAGCTGGGTAAGGGTAGCACTCCAAATCCTTCCTGCAGCTGCCCACTCCAGGCTCTCAGGACGGGAGTTTGTTTTCCCGGGACAGAGGCATTGCACACAATGTCACCACCCCTCAGCACTGCCTGCTCTGGTCCCAGCATATCCCACTTTCCTCACATCGAGCCGTGGCTTCTTGCAAAACACGGGCCAGGTGTTGGAGGCGGTCCTTCTGGAAGGTGTCACACCCCCCCGCAGCTCTTGCTGGCTGGCAGCTCCAGGTGGGCAGGATTTGATATGGCAGAAGCTGTTCAGCAGGGGTGGGTCAGACCCAGCTCCGGAGCATGCCTGGACCACTGGCGGGTGGGTGTGACTAAGGTGTGTGTGACACAGGTGTGTGTGACACAGGGGAGTGCGTGTGCATAGGTGTGTTCACCAGGGAGGCATGTGTGTACAGGCGTGGGTGTGTACAGGTGTGTGGCTGTACAGGTGTGTGGGTGTACAGGTGTGTGCATGTACAGGTGTGCAGGTACAGGGGTGTGCACAGGACAGGTGTGGCTGTCCAGGTGTGTGATCAGCTGTGTGTGCGCAGGTGTGCATGCACAGCAGTGTGTGTACAGATGTGTCTGTGCAAGTGTGTGCACAGGACAGGTGTGTCTGTACAGCTGTGCCTGTCCAGGTGTACCCATATAGCTGTGCCTGTCCAGGTGTGTACTCATACAGCTGTGCCTGTCCAGGTGTACCCTTACAGCTGTGTCTGTCCAGGTGTGAATTCATACAGCTGTGCCTGTCCAGGTGTGTACCCATACAGCTATGCCTGTCCAGGTGTGTGCCCGTACAGATGTGTCTGTCAGGTGTGTCTCTACAGCTGTGCCTGTCCAGGTGTGTCTCTACAGCTGTGCCTCTCCAGGTGCGTACCTGTACAGCTGTGCCTGTCCAGGTGTGTACCTGTACAGCTGTGTCTGTCCAGGTGTACCCGTACAGCTGTGTCTGTCCAGGTGTGTACCTGTACAGCCGTGCCTGTCCAGGTGTGTACCTGTACAGCTGTGTCTGTCCAGGTGTACCCGTACAGCTGTGCCTGTCCAGGTGTGTACCTGTACAGCTGTGTCTGTCCAGGTGTGTACCTGTACAGCTGTGCCTGTCCAGGTGTGTACCTGTACAGCTGTGTCTGTCCAGGTGTGTACCTGTACAGCTGTGTCTGTCCAGGTGTGTACCTGTACAGCTGTGCCTGTCCAGGTGTGTACCTGTACAGCTGTGTCTGTCCAGGTGTGTGCTCAGCACAGCTGTGTCCGCAAGCTCCCGCGCGCGCGCCCAGCTGGGATATGGGCGTGGCCTCCCATGCCCCGCCCACGGGGCGTGGCTCGCCCCCGAGGCCGCCGCGGGGCGTGTCCGTGTCCCGGGGCGTGTCCCCTGCCCCGTGTCCGTGTCCGGGGCGTGTCCCGGGGCGTGTTCCCTGCCCCGTGTCCGTGTCCGGGGCGTGTCCCGGGGCGTGTCCCCTGCCCCGTGTCCGTGTCCGGGGCGTGTCCCGGGGCGTGTTCCCTGCCCCGTGTCCGTGTCCGGGGCGTGTCCCGGGGCGTGTTCCCTGCCCCGTGTCCGTGTCCGGGGCGTGTCCCGGGGCGTGTTCCCTGCCCCGTGTCCGTGTCCGGGGCGTGTCCCGGGGCGTGTCCCCTGCCCCGTGTCCGTGTCCGGGGCGTGTCCCGGGGCGTGTTCCCTGCCCCGTGTCCGTGTCCGGGGCGTGTCCCGGGGCGTGTCCCCTGCCCCGTGTCCGTGTCCGGGGCGTGTCGCGGCCATGGCCCGGGTGCTGGTGGTGGGCGCGGGGGTGACGGGCGCGGCGGGCGCGGCGCTGCTGCGCGGGGCGGCGCGGGGACAAGTGGCCGTGTGGGACAAGGCGCGGGGCGCAGGTGGGTGCTGCGGGGGAAGGGGGCTGGCGCGTGCCGCGGGCCGTGTCGCGGGGGTCTCTGACCCGCTGTCGCGCAGGGGGCCGCATGAGCACGACCCGCGCCGACCGCGGCAGCGCCGACCTGGGCGCGCAGTTCGTCACCTGCGAGCCGGAGCTTGCGGGGCCGCGGCTCAGGTGAGACCCGCCCCGCTCCGCCCCCGTCCCGCCCCCATCCCGCCCCGGCATCCCTCCCAGCCCGCTGCTCCCGCCCGGCCCTGCCGCCGCAGGTGGGGAGCGCAGGGTCGGGAGGGTTCGGTGGCCCGGCGGGGGGACAGGGCAGGACCCTGCTGGTGGCGCTCGCTGCGTGCACAGGTGCCGTGCTTTAACCCCCCTGCGGACACCCAAAGCCCGCAGCCGCTCGCTTGCTCCCCCGCCAGCGGAATCGGGGCAGGAGGGGAGGGGTGGAAGCCTGGAAACTCGTGGGTTGGGATAAAAGGCGCAGGGGTAGCTCACCGTATCCTGGGGAAGGGCACGGAGGTGTAGCTGCCGTGTAACAACGCAAAATTCGCGTGGAAGGCAGGGAAAAGGCAGAGTGTGTTTCAGCCGCCTGTGTCTAGTGGCTGTGGAGTTTGTGCTGGTGTTCAGAGCTTTAAGGAACTGTGGTTTATTCCTCTGCCTCTGGGTCAAACCTCGGACAGATCCATGGCAGGTAGCCTTGCTCTCAGGTAAAAGGCCAGGCCCAATGCAATAAGCAAGGCAGTGTGCTGTTTTTTGTGTTTTTATGCTGTGTTTGTGCATAACCTGCCTTGAAATACAGCTTGTTAAAATTCGAAAGTCAGGCTGGTCTTAACTTTATTTGTGAAGAATGGAGCGAGTTTTCATCCCTGTGTATTTTCCTCCCTTCAAGATTCTATGAGGAGCTTCTGTCTCAGGGCATCCTGAAGCCACTGACTGCTCCCGTGGAAGGAATGGTGGTGAGAGAAGGCTCCTGCAATTACGTGGCACCCCAGGGTATTTCCTCGGTTGTCAAGTACTATTTAAAACAGTCAGGTAATGCTTTTAGATGCCTTCGTATGAAGGGAAGGGTTTTAATGGTTGTGTTTTTGGTGGTGCCCTTGTAGGGTCTTTCGGATTTCAGTCCCTGAGGAGGATGTTTAAGTTCCTTGTTTGAGTATGTGTAAGTTCCTTGTTTGTTTGTGTACATCTGGAAGTTGCTTGGGTGGATAAACATGTCCGTGAGCTCTGTGAATTTCCAAGTCTCGAAGATAGAAAAGTCTCCACACAAATAGAACATCTGTTGTGTAGCTGGGGGCAGAGGGGGGTGAGCTACAGCCTGTGTTTTGGAGATAGGATGTGAGCCTGCTGGGTGGAGAGTCCTTTAGAAAAGGAGTTTAAACTTCCTAGCTACTGTCTTGGGTGTCATGTGGGAGAACCACGTGTACAGTGCAGTGACTAAGTTAACCCTGTTTTGAAAAATTTGAGCTGTAAGAGTCCTCAAGCGTTGATCCTTCCATGAGATTGTTCTCATATTTTTTTTAAACTGCTGTTTTTTTAAACCCTAACCTTGTAAATAATTATATGTGTTCCTGCCCTCTGGCAGTGGGGAGCCATTCCCCCTTGTCCTGTCACCCCATCCCTTGCAAATAAGTCTCTCTCTGCATTTTCCCTGTGGAATTCTCTGTTACACGTATTTAACTCCTTTTTCCACGCAGGTGCAGATGTCTCCTATCAGCAGCACGTAACTCACATCTCTCTCCGAGATGGGAAGTGGGAAGTCTCCAGGAAAGTGGGGCCCCCGGAACAATTTGATGTGGTTATTCTCACCATGCCTGTCCCACAGATTCTCCAGCTGCAAGGGGACATTGTAAACTGTAAGTTCAGGCCTCAAAATCACAGGTATCTAATTTAAAATGGAAATTGAGCATCTTATATAGAAAAAAACCCACTCAACAGTCTGAGCTGCTTAATTATCCCACCAGGATTGGGTGGGAAATGATAGGAGCTGGGTAATTTCAAGGCCATATATATGGTATGTGACCAGTAATACCCTGACAGCAAAAATACCTAAATAGATGAGTCAGTTTTCAATCTGATCTTTAATTTTTTTGCTGACTCCTAAAGCAGGGTTTGTCTTTGTGCAGCTTGAAAATAGTTACTGAATAATCTTGAGCATTGCTTTCAAGAGAAGTATTTTCATTACAACCTCTGATTTTAAGTTTTGTGCCTAAGTAGGCAAATACTCTGTAAAAACAGAACTTCTCTTGCTATTTGCTGTTTTATGAGCTCTCTCATTTCCCCTGTCCCTTTACCATGGAAATTAATGGTGGGCCTGGCCTGTCCTGTCCTTGCTGAGGTGGTCTAGTTAACAGTGAAAGAAATAAAAAATAGAGTAAGAAATAGAATAGAAAAATAGGAAGAGAAAATAGAAGAGAAGTAGAGGGAGTGGTTTTTTTAGAGCCTTCCCTAGGTTCTGCTAGTCCTCATCTCAAGGCCTTCCCCAACTGGCACTGATGTCTTTGCAAGTTGTTTTTCTTGGGGTAATTAAATCCTTTCATGTCCACACAGAAGGCAGGTCCCCTTCAGAAGATGTAATTAAGGTGAACAGTTCATTTTACTTGCTCTCAGGAGAGCTGGACCTGTCAGATGTTTCCCAAAACATCTTTTCCTTCACTGTCTGTGTAACTCCAGGATTAACTTCCATGAGGGAATCCAGCAAGTTCTGTCTTCTCCTCCCCTTCTTCCTGCTTCTCTTCCCCTCTCTGCCTGTTCCCTGTGTGGGACCAGCTCCCAGATTTCCAGCCAGCTGTTCGCTCTGGATCTCAGGCAGCAGCACTGACTCCCCCTGCCCCGGAGCCCCTCAGCATCGGAGCCATCGGCATCCTTACTCCTGATTCTTTAGGCCAAGAGCTAACAGGGAGGAATAGGTGAGGAGAGTGTTTGGAGGGTGTTTCAGAGCCTGACCAGAGTGTGGTTTCAGGTCTGGTTTGACTCTCAGAGGGTCAGGCACATTGCTCTGTGTTTAAATCTCAGCGCTGTTTTGGCTGCGTGTCAGAGAGCCGAGTTTCGCTGACAGAGAAGAGGGCTTTTCCTGCACCCGCCTCACTTGGGATTTAAGGTGCAATTTCATGACAGCTGCTGAAAGGAGTAGCCATTCTCTCCCCTCCACGCTGACACTTTTTAGTCATTTATACGCTCTGGTCTCCCGAATCCAGGGGCAAGATCCGGCGATTCTAAGGGGAGCCATATTTGTGCGCTCCCGGTAGCGATTCCAGCTGCTCCTGGAAGGGGAGGGCCCTGCTGCCTGTTGGAAACTTCCCCCTGGCTGTCACTGCGGCTGAGGGGGCTCCTACTGCTGCTGTGGGATGGAGCGGGAGATGTGCAGGGCTGGAGGGAGGGGAGGGCTCCCTCCTGTGTGGCCAGCGAGGGTCACGTGTGGCCACTCTGTCACTGCGGGCAAGTGGCTTAAAGGGAAGGGGACAGGATTTGGGAATGCAGAGCTGCCTTCCCTGCTGCTCTGGAAGGCCCTTATTGTATAGAAGAAGGACTCTGGAGCTCGGTGTGTCCAGGCAGTGTTAATGAGCAGTGTTAAAGGAGCCACTTTGGGCTGTTTGTGCACAGCTCTGCTTTTTAGCCTTCCCTCCTTCAGTGCAACATCCCTGCTTTTGCAGCTTCTCCATCAGCATTCACGGGTTTTAAACACCTCCCATATCCCCCGTGGTCTCCCTTCACTGCCCCCATCTGAGGGTGCTCTCTGGGATGCCTTTTTGGGTGGTTTTGTTGGGGGTTGAAGTGCTGGCTGTGCCGGGGCCCACTTTGGCCACTTCGGGATAATGGGATCTGCCAGGGCAAAGCCAAGTGAAGTTTGAAATGGGTTTTGGTGAGACATTAATGTATGGAGAAAGGCTGGAAGAGAGGAGGAGGAGCAAAGGAGTGGCTGGGTGGAGTAGGGGGTGCTTCGATCCCTTGGTGAGGGTTGGAATTGGCCTTTGACATTTGTGTGTAGAAGAGCCTGAGTTGGAGAGTTCAAATGACTTGCCACAGGTGGGAATTCACCCCTCCAGGAATTCACCGTTCTCCTGTTTGAGGGAGGGGGGTCTTTTGCCTCCCACGTTTTTCTGGGAACAATTTTCACTTATTTACATGATATCCTGGAAATTAATATTTTGAAATAACCTCTTGAATTTCACATTCAGTGGAAAAGTTGCTGGTTTAATACTTAAACTCTGCAGACTAAACTAGACTGGATAGTTTTTGTGTTCTTTAACCTTTTAGATGAGCCTGAACATGATGTCATTGTGAAGCTGTGTATATTTAGGACAAGACAGGATTAAGTGGCCTTTGACAACCTAAAATTACCATTTTATGTGGACTGTGTGAGAAATGACTGTTCCAGATTTACTCCTCTTGTGAGTGAAAAGCCAAGTCTTAGATTAATGGAGAAGTTAGTGTGTATACACTCCCAATTTTTAAAAACAGATGTAAAATAAAGAATGTAATAAATGGTATGTATATTACTCACCTTAATTTTCAGCCTTTATTCATTCTTTCTACAATTGCCATGCCCAAATCGATGCAGCAGTTGCATATTTAGCAGCAGCAGAGCCAGAAGTACTTCCAGGGTGACTTCCAGTAGCTGCTGGATAAAGGGTTAACTCCTTGCAACTTGTTTGCAGCAACAATAGGTGGCAGCAATCAAATGATGTTTAGGACATTCAGCTTGAATAACTAAATTAAATTTACTGCACTGATTAGGGCTTTACATATTCCGGTAGTAAATATTGGGGTTATGCAGGAGATAAAAGGGAAACGAATAAATGTTTCTGAGGTTTGTAATGTCAGTTCAAGGAGAGGAATAAATTTACTTAAAAGTAGGATCTTTGCGAATGAAAGGGCAAGATTTTGCAAACGTTTTCCTCATATTTCAAAGGTGCTGGACTGTTATATTGGATGCTGATGTTAGAAAAACCCTAGATTTATATCCCAGATTCCACATGATCCCTGAGCAATGTGGCTTTTTCTGTGCTTTTTCGGATTAGGTGGACAAGCCTTTTTATCAGTGCAGTTTTTTTCATTTAAGGCATTTGGTAACATGGCAATTAAAGGTTGCCACAATTTGCAGTAGTTTTTTTTTTTATTTGTGTGTTCAGAATGTTTTCATTATGTTGCTTTCCTTGGAATTTCAAATTGCAGTTCTGCATGTTTAAGCTGCTAATAAAACAGGATGGCTTGGCTTTTGTTTCGAGCCTGACCTATTTTTTTTTTTCCATCTGTGTGAATGTCCCACATGTTTTAAATAATACAAGCTGATGAGAAGATACAAGTGAAACTGGGCTGTATTTGCGTGGGGAGGCTTTAGAATGTGAATTAGGAAAGCACAGCTCTGATAATTTTTCATGAGCCACAAGCCCTTGCTGAGTGAATGTGTTTATTTTTGGATAGCACGACGATAAATTCAGAATTCTGTGCTTCCAGTTCCAAGCAATCTGAGCAGGGCTTATCCAGCTTGGAGCTCTCATTACCTAACAGATCTGAAATGTCCAAAGTAAACATGTACACTGATTTGTTAGTTGCTTATCAGGGAGCTGAGGCCACAATGTGGAAATATTTGGGCTTTCTGGAAACACAGGGAGTTATTGCTTGTGGTCCTTTTAAAACCTGTCACTCAGCGGATTCTGTCATAGAATCACAGAATGGTTTGGTTTCAAAGGGCCCTTAAAGCCCACCCAGTGCCACCCCTGCCATGGCAGGGACACCTCCCACTGTCCCAGGCTGCTCCAAGCCCCAATGTCCAGCCTGGCCTTGGACACTGCCAGGGATCCAGGGGCAGCCACAGCTGCTCTGGGTACCTGTGCCAGGGCCTGCCCACCCTGCCAGGGAACAATTCCTGCCCAATATCCCATCCATCCCTGCCCTCTGGCACTGGGAAGCCATTCCCTTGCCCTGTCCCTCCAGCCCTTGTCCCCAGTCTCTCTCCATCTTTCCCATCAGCTCCTTCAAGCCACACTGAGGTCAGCCCAGAGCTTCTCCTATCCAGGCTGAACAATCCCAGCTCTCGCAGCCTTCCCTCCCAGCAGAGCTGCTCCATCCCTCTGAACATCTCGGTGACCCTCCTTTGGGAGGTTGTTTTTCTCTTGGTCAGATTTGGATTTGCTCCTGGAATGGTCTGACAGGCATGAGAGAGGCAGGAAGGGGAAGGTGGGATTGCACATCTGGGGAGCAGGGGATTGTCTAAGGAGGAGCAGCTGCCACCAAAACCTCTCTGTCAGCCTTCAAAGCAGGCAGAGTTTTTCTGTGAGCACTGCAGCTCGGGTATAGCCTCTCTGAGGGAGTACTTCTAAAAATAAAAGCTGCTGGAGCCGGAATTGCACATCAGGAGTAAAAAAAAGAAATCAAAGTAGGCCGTGTGTATTCTTAAGTGTGTGTTTGACTTAGTCTGTTTTTAGGTGTTTTTTTAATAACTACAGTGCTTATAATGGGCTTGTTCTGCAGTTATTGAGCACATTGGAAGCCTATCAAACAAGAATATTTATTTTTTACATCCCTTTTGTGAGTGAAATCGAATCTCTATCAGGTGAAGGGCTACTTTGCATTTTGGTGTTGTCAGCTGGGGCTGCCTGCCTTGGGTGGAAAGCTGAATCCCTGATTTTTACCCTTCAGGGTAAAACAGAAGGAAAAAAAGCCAGATGCGGTGCTGGAAGAGCAAAATCAAAACCTGCCTCTTGTGTTCAGGCTTGGTTCCCACTGCAGGGGAGCCCCTCCTGTGGCCAGAGCGGGTGCCAGCTCTGCAAAAGAAACCCTGCAGGGAGAGGGTGAGTCCCACTGTGCCCTGAAAGGTGACAGAAGCATTCCCGCCAGCAGCCCCTGCTCCTTGTCCTGCCCCACCTCCTCAGCTCTGTGGGACCACAGACACACGGTCCCCCCAAAAAAAGGGCCTGGGGTTATTTTTAGCAGGCTCGGCAGTGCGAGCCTCGGTTCACCATGTGGCCCACAGCCGTGCTGGCACATTCTGCTCCTCCAGCAGGGCTCGGGGAGCAGCTCGGGAGTGCTTGAGCCCTGGGAATGCTCACGATTTTGTGGTTTGGGTCCTCAGCTTGGGTTTCCTGGGCAGTCCCGGGAGGGATTTCAAAGCACCTGCACGTTAAAGTGGCAGCAGATTGTGCTGATTTGGCTGAACCAGTTTGAAGAAAAGTTATTTCTGACATGTGCGGCAGCGCTGCTTTTGTGTGCTGACACTTTCAAGTCTGCCTGACGTGGCTGTTTGCGATTCCTTGAACCTGGACATGCCTCTCCCTCTACCGTGCAGGGGACTTGGCCACAGACCTTTATCCAATGCTCTTCTGTGTCACTCCAGCACCCAAAACAGAGAATGGGGCCGCAGACATATTGGATCAGCTGAACATGAGCCCATGTGCACAAACTGGGCTTTTTTTTCTCTAGATAATAAAGGTGATGGTATTTGAGCACAGGACGTACTTGGAACAGAACAAATAAATGCTCTGAATTTTGTTTATCCCAACAATAAACACAGATACCTCTCAGTTTTTCCCCAGTCTTTGGGATTATGTTTAGATGGAGAAATCTTTCCAAACCTGCTCTTTGCTGTGAGCCTATAAAGGAGGGGGGGTGAGAAAATGTTCCGTGCCAAAAAAAATGAGCCCAAAGTGAGCAATTCTGAAACTTCTTTATTTGTATCTTGTGAGATGTGTTTGGTGAGCTGGTGGTTTCTGTGTTGTAGGAAGCTGGGATGTGCTGTAAGATCTTACTCTTCAGGAAGTCCAGTTAGGGTGTTTTTACCAGCCTTGAATTTTCAGATCCTGAATCTAAAATGGTTTTGATGGTTGATTTTGGGAAACAGTGATAATGTCATGTGTCACCTCTTCCTTTGAGTAAAATCCTACTTTTTGTTTGAAGTTTTTCACTTGGGTTTTTTTGGGGGAAAATGTGTTTGGAAAAGCTCTCCCTCCTTTCTTGTTACCAAACCTTCTGGGCACAGCTGAGAGAGAGAAATGTGAAAAAGGTGGCCACAGGCTGATTTGGATTTTTATAGCCTTCTTTTTGATGTGAAATCTGCCACTCAAACGATGGCTTTTATAGAGCTGAAAACCTTGGAAAAGTCTGGTGCAGGTTTGCAAGCAGTCTTTACATTTAATTGCTTGCTTTGGGATTTATTTATTTTTTAGTGCTGCAATCAAATAGGCAGACAAAAATCTTCACTGGACAATGCATTTTAAATGTATTCTCATAGCTTAGGCAGTGCCTCTGGGCTGGATGGGGTTTTGTGAATTTCTGGAGGGTTTTCTAATCATTGCTGGCCACTCACATCACTGTAATTGAGACCATTCTTTACAAAGATTATCTTTACCTCCCACGGATACGTCTGTGAACTTTTCAGCTATTTTTGCAGTCCACGTCTGGATTAGAGCAGGGAGAAAAAAATATTAATTTTAAACCTAAATTTTGCATGGAGCCTGCTGTCAGCTTTCCACACTTGGCATCATAATTTCCACGAATGTGGGTATGCCCTTGTATTAAAGAATCCTCAGGGATAACTTCCCATCAGACACCTTTTGTAGGAACCGAGTTCTGTTCCTTTTCCTGAGCCATCAGATGAGATGTTACAGATGGTTTTGGATTTACCTGTGCTGCCTTAGAAGCCTGAGTTTATTATTGATTGCCTTGCTCTTCCTTAGGGCTTTAATTCCCTGCTCTATCCACCTTTTCAGAGATGCTGAAAGCACTGGAAGTATTTTTTTAAAAAGAGAGAGAGCCCTGATAAACTCTGTTCAGGTGTAATTTAGGGAATGGGACAGGCTGGGTGCGAAATGAGAGTGGCATTGGTCACCTTTATTGACTGAGCTGATGAAGCACCTCCTGTTACAGCAATGGATTCGGCGACTACAAATTATTTAGAGTGTAAAGAACCTATTGCCTTATTTAAATGGATTAAAGCTATCTCTTCACTTGATTTATTCAAAAGAACAGGGGACATGCAAATAAGGCTTCCCAGAGTCAGTCCTGGTGCACCAGCAGCCTCCTTCTATTCCCAAAGTCATCCTTTAACAACACAGCTCTCCCAAAATGTGCCTGAGCGGTGCAACTCTGCAAAGACAGAGGGGATGAGTGTACACCTCTCCATAAAGAAGGATTTATTGCTCTCTTCCCACTGGATTTATACTTCAGGAGGAGCAGGGTAGATGCCTATGGAGATGTAGGGAAGTAAATTTCATGCAGTGAATTTTGTTCAGGTTTTAAGTGTCTCACAGGCTGTTAAGTGGCTGCAGAACAAGAAGGGGGTGCTTGAGTTTGTGAAGTACAAAGGACATAGATTTGCTGTTTGCTTCCATGTCCATTTCTCTCTGGCACAGTAGGAGGTGTGTTTAGGGACACTGAGGAGAAACCTTTTTATCTATACTGATTTAAGCTGTGCTGGTTGCAAAACCAGCATTCACATTTCCTAATGCACATTTTGCTCAAAACCAACTTAAAACCAGGAAAAAATAATAACTTTGAAATGGCCACTTGTTTTCAAGTGGCTGAGCTGCAGCTAGGATTTGTGCCCAGCTCCATGGAAAAGATGGGTCATTTTCCCTAAGACAGAATTTAGCAAGAGCTTAATTTTCTAGTCTGAGGAAAATGCCGCATAATTCTTACTGAAACAAGGAAATTTGCCTCAAAGTGGGGTTTATGGACAGAGGATCACAGAATGGTTTAGGAGGGGAAGGAACATTAAAGCCCATCCAGTCCCAGGAAAGGACACCTTCCACTATCCCAGGCTGCTCCAAGCCCCAGTGTCCAACCTGGCCTGAGACACTCACTGTCATCATTAAATACTGACATTTGTCCTGTGTTGATAGCACTTTGCAAGATGCTGGCCCTTTGCAGGCATTTCCTAAGGCATCCCATAATAAATAATACCTTTAGATGTCAGTGTAAGTCTGTTTGCCTCATGCTCGTGCTGCAGGATCCCGGCTGTTAGCATCCGCACGCGTGGAGAGAGGTGAACCAATAAATCACATATCTGTGGGGCTGGCAGAGTGGTTCCAGGGAGGCATTCTATTCTCAATTTGTGTGCTGCTTAAAGTACTGGAGGAGGTCATCGTTGTGGCGAGCTTTTTAAACAACTCCTCCGAGTTTTTGCCCCGTGGTTCAGAATTCGGTGTGATTTTTCCGCCTCTCTGTTGGTGACAGTCACGGCACCATGCTTGCTGCTCCAGGCACTGAAACACCAGCAGGTATTTGGAAAAGAAATGTGACACATTACTTCTTTCTTTTTTTTTTTTTTTTTTTAAATTTTTTTTTTTTTAAATTTTTTAATTTTTAGGAGGTGGTAAAATGCCTCAGTAATCCCACGGGGAAGGGTTCTGACAGTTCCCTGTGAACAGCTCGAGGTTTGTTAGGGAAAAGGTTTGGATTTGTGTCTCGTGGGTGCTCAGAAACATGTGGGAGTTTTGGAGCCAGCCTAAGTGGGATTTTCAGGTGGTTCGCTGGCCTGAGCTGGGCCTTATATCAATCCTGACTTTAAGGAGTTTGGCTTTGTGTTTTTTAAGCCTGCATAAGTCTTCTGGCAGTGGAGCTGTGCTGCTGATCTGCGTGCGTTTATAGGCAATGAGAGACATTCTTGTTTGGCTTATTTTAAATTAGTATTTGTTCTTTTCTGTCATGTTGCCTTTAGCCATAAATCTTATCTCCCCACGTTTTTTTTTTTTTTTTGTGTGTCATCTCTTGTATTTTACTGTAAAGTCAAAAGTCAGGGTACTGAGTATTAATTACAGTTTGTGAGGTTTTAAGGTTGAATTTTAAGTGAGTACCTGTGTGAGTTTGTTTTTGTTTTTGTTTTTTTCTTTTTTAAATGGGATTTGCAAGGCAAATAAGTCTGGACAGTGATTTATGACATCAGTATTTCTTCTGCTTTGGAATTTTTTTTCCCTCTTTGTCACATTCAGCTATTAGAGTCAATAGTCACCATCAATAAAGGCATAAACAATTTTCCAAGAAACAGTTCCTTGTAGCAGGAGGAGGGGAGAGTTTGGCTTTAGAATACAGCATTTGGTATGATGTACTAATAGCAAGGATTTTTTATTCCATCTGGTATTTTTTTTTCAGCCTCTGGTAGGTTGCAGCTGATCTGTCAATAACTTTCAGGGAATCATTTTTTTTCCCCCTCCTCTGTGTCACATTTCGAGCATTCAGATTTGCTAGTGGTGGCTTCCCTTCTCACAAGCTAAAAAAGGAGACTGGAGAACCAGGTTTTTTAAGTTGCACACTCAATTGTGTGTCTGATTTATGAAAGTTGGCAAAATTATGGCAGAGAAGGGGCCATTTGCAATCAGGTGCAGCTTGTTTAATTTATCTGTGTTTCCAGAACATGTGCTCTGCATGCTTGGCTGTGTGTCTGAATCCTTTGGAAAGTCGTGACAGGAGGGACAGGATGCAAAACGAAAGAATGTGTGATAAAACAAAAGAAATAAACCAGACAGGACACCCAGGACATGTGATCTGGTGGAGGCCACGTGAAACTGATTGTGGGTGAAGCATTACAAATGTACACAGCTTTAATTTTATGTTATTATTTCAGCCATCCCTGTTAGTGATTGTGTTTCAGGTAGGCTTGAATACCAGGCAAGGAATCTGCTTAAAAAACAAGCAAAAATCCCTGTTACTAATGGAAATTGAGTCATTTGACAACGTTTAGCTGTCAGAAAACTGCTCATTGCATAACCCAGAGCTGGATATTAAATATTATACATAGAAAAAAGTTGTGGCACTTCCCCTTCGGTGTGTTTTAGAGCACTGAAAGAAGAGGGAGAAATGAGGTAGTTTATCTCTGCTCCCCACGTCCCTGTGTCAGCCTCCCTCTGTCACCAAGGCACGTATTTGAACAGAAAATAAGGAAGGAAAAAGAACAACGTGGGTTCGGCTATTGCCATGGTGTCACAGGCGTATTTTGCAAAACGTTACCAAGAATTTGCAGAATGGCTTGTTAGGTTTCATATCTGAGAGCCACACAGGGTATCATTCAAGTTTTAGCTGGGAAGACAAACTACAGAACTTTCTAACCAGCTCTAGATTAAATCTATTATTAAGTTATTTTTGCTGGAACAGTGGATTGGTGATTTTATTTTTGTTTCCTCCTCATCACCATGAGGTAAGTGCTCTGAAAATCACTGAAGTGTCAGACACTAAAACATCTCAGGTACCAATTCACAATGGTTTCAAGGGAGAAAACGAGAAGAAGCCAAATCATAGAATTCTTCTTAAAATTAAACGTCTTGTACATTCATCCTGCAGAACAACTGAAGAAATTACCATTTTTTAAAATCAGTTTCTCATCAAACCTTTCTATAAATGTATTTGCATTCCCTCAGTCCTGCACTTATGCCGACCCCAGCAGGCAGCAAAAGGGGAAAGAGATGGAACTTTCCTTGTAAGAGCATATGGTTTGATTTAGAATGTGTTTCACAACTGTGACGTACAGAGCCAGGGTTTACTTGTGCTCCGCGCTCCCACTCATCCACTCTGCAAGGAAAACTGCACTCAGGATTTTAATAAAAACAGAAAAAGTGCATGGAAGGAGGTGGAGATTTATTCTGTCAAACTGAGGGTAAACATGGCTTCACTAAAACAATGAAAATTAACTTTTATATCGTAGAAACAAACCATACTCTTCTTGAGTATGCTGCTTTGCATGAGAGCAGGTGATTTCTGGTGTAGAATAGTGCTGAATGCAGAAAATTCACTGATGATGACATGGGAATGCTTGGAGAGGGCAAGTGACAGAAACTAGTCCAAACACAGATATTGCTCTGTGTGCATGGACAGAAGATTCTGTCCTTGAATGAAGATGTTGCTGGCTTGATTTTTTTTTTTTCTACCACGTGATGCTTAACTTCAACATGCTGATAAACTGCAGCCTCTGGGCCTGATCACATCCAAGTGCTGCTAAAACATTTTATTTTTGAAACTGATGGTTTAAAAGCTGTTTGCTCATGTTCCCCTTTCAGCCTCCTTTAACATTTATGCCTGTGACAGAGCTGATATGAAAAGGGAAGTACAAGTATTTCAAATATAGATGTTGGTCGTAAACCTGGTGGCTTTTATGTGGCCACAGTTTCACAATGTTGGATCACGGTGGTGGCAAGGGGTTTGTCACGTACCTGTGTCCTTCCCAGAGTTTATAAATCCAGGTATTTTCAGATTTGTTCAATGCAAGCGCAAAAGTGAATTCTCTCAGCTACGACCCTCTCACAGTCACCAATTTTCTGCAAATTTCTCTTTTTTCCGCTGAGTGCAGGAAAACCAGAGCCTTGCCCTGACCTTTTCGGGACGGGGTGGTGATTTGCAGCCTTTCTAAAGCTGGGGAAATTCCCCATGGAAGCAAACGGAGCTCCGGTCACATTCCAGACGGTGGATTTTTGCCACTTCCCGTGCAATATGGACTCTCGCTCTCCATGAAGACAAAAGCCTTTGTTGTGCTGAGTCACACTCCAGAACAGTAGGCAGCTACAGAAGAGTTGATACGCTCTGTTTCTAGTTCCAGTTCTGACTTTGAAGTTCTCCCCTGTACTCACTTCTCCCTTTTTTTTTTTTTTTTTTTTTTTTTTGGTTGGATTGAGGTTTTCCTGGTTTGTTTTGGGTTTTTTGGGCCGGGCTCGCAGCGTAGTTTAGCAGGCACGTATTTCCCAAGCTCTGCTGCTGCAGCTCTCTGGTTTCAGGGATCACATTGGCTGTCACATGCGCCTGCATGTTCTGTCTCCTGCACCTAGAGCTGCCTTGGGAAAGAGGGAAGTGGAAGACAACGCTCAGCTTTCACGAGGCCGGAGTGCAGCGGCTCCCAAGGGGATGAGTAATAACAAATTGTTATTTGAGGTGCCTCATTCCCTGCCTGGCTGCTTTGACGGCTCGTGGGGACACATTGGAGGGGGGCAGGCCATCAGGGTGATAACAGGATATGATCCGTGAGGAAGGGCTGTGTGACGAAGACAGTGGGTGATACGCCCGGAGCCAGCACGAGAAAATACCATTTGGATCCATCATAATATCACTAAAAATCGATTGGGGTGTCGCCCGGATTAAAGCCAGTGCCAATTACAGCAGTTTAGGGGGAAGAATGTGGGTGTGGGAAAAGGGGAAAAGGAAGGGCCCTGTGGGTGTCACCTCTGTCTGTCCCAAGCTGCAGAGCCCAAACATTGGGGTGGTGCCGGCGGCAGCATTGCAGGCTTAACATGAAATTCATGTGATGCTGTGGTCAGTTAAATCCTCCTGCCTTCCCTGGAGGCTGAATCCCTGGAAACGGCAGGGAGGGAAGCCCGTGGTGAAATAAACCCCCAGATTAAGGTTTGTGCTCGGATGCTTTAATCCAACGTCTGCATGAAGTGTGGCAGATTGCAAATTATTCCCAGAGGAGATTTTAATGGGGCCTCGAGGGCTTTATCAATTTCTTTTTGAGACTTTTGGCACCTCACCTTCTTTCGTTACAGTGGCTGCTCGCAGTTTTATTATATTACACGTTTAGCTCTAGGAAAATCTATGCTTGGGGTGGTTTCTTTCACTTTTATTAGTGAGGTTTAATTAGAATTATTGCTCACGCTACTGATGGGCTAAGCTGATTGAAGCTCTTTGAATCAAAAGACAAGGGCTATTTTGGACTGCAATAAAGAAGGAAGATTGTGTTCCTGTGGGGAGGTATTTTGAGCCTCTTCCTTATCTCTTTGTCACTTATAGCACGTCCTTCACCAAAAAAGTGCACCGCAAGGTTTGGCACATGTTTAGCTGCAATTTAGGTATTTGTTTTACTCAAAAACTAATTTAAAGTTGAGTGCCTTCAATAGTTTGTGATGAAATTGGTAGGAGACAACACTGACTGGCTATGAATTCCTGGGTTTGGGTAATTATCTTGTGAGAAATTTGGTAAATGAGGAAAAAAAACCCCTCCCAACAAAATTCAGGAAGTATCCATGCAAATTTTAAAAAAAGTCCCAACAGAAAGAAAAAGAGGAAATAAAATATGGAATCCCTGAATTCAGGAATAGAAGGAAGAAGTGAGAGGCAGTCAGCAGGAAAAAGGCTGGTTATTAAAACTGATGGAAAATTTGAGCATCTGAAAAAAACCCAGAAGGATTTGCCAGTACGTGCTGGATATTTACATGAATATGCACTAAAAATGCCTTCTCAGAACCCTGATGAAGTGGGGGGTAAGAGAAGCCTGGAAAAATATATAAAACCCCTAAATTCACTTCTAAAACTGTGCTGTCCGAGTTTGATCCCCAGCAGAGAAAGGGGATCCTGGAGCTGGCACTTTGTTCAGCTCATCCTGCTCAGCGCTAATAGACAGATTTCCACTGACTCTTTTATCATAAATAGATTTTGCCTCCGTTGTGTTCTTCAGCCGTAATGAGGCTTGAAGGGTGCAATTGCCTCTTTATCCCAGAAAGCCAAAAGAACGAAGGAAATGAGTTTTGCAGAGCTGCTGGGAATAGTGAGGGGATGAATAAGTCCGACTGAAGGTGGGGATGGAAAAGAGTTGGGTTTTTTTTTGTTTGTTCGGGTTTTTCCCCGTAGAAAACAAGCAGCTAAAATTATAGTCCAGGGGCTGTGTCCTCCAAAACCTGAATGTCAGCTGTGCCTCCACAGGCAGGATTTCAGCCACTTGGAAAGAAAAAGTAGGGGAAAAAGTGGTGAAAAAGTTTTAGCAAAGAGGAAGATGATGCATGTATTAGCCTTGCAGAAGAGGAAGATAATTACTGTTAACCGTCTTTTTTTTTTTCTTTTTTTTTTTTCCCTTATTCTTTTCCCCCCAAACCGTTAGTTGATTAACATAATCAAGTTACAGTGGGAGCAGTTGCTCTCAATTAGTCCTTAGTTTGCCGATTCCAGCTTCTATTTCAGAGCTGATGAAGGCAGGGGAGGTGAGGGAGCCTGCGTCTATTTTCTCTGTGCAGGATCTGCTGAACTAATAGAGGGGATGACTCCTCTCAGCAGCAGTGCCAAGCTTATACCCTGAAATGATCAAAGGCACAGCCACACGGTTATTTAAGATACCTTCATGTCTGAGAAGATTTAGCACTTTTATTTCTTGGCACAGTTCTAAATCTTCCCTAAAAAGACACTTCAGAGTAAATAAAAAAAGCTAATTTAGTAGCCCTGACAAAGCTGGTACAAAAGATGGCACAGCTGTGAACTGATTGGAAAAATCCCTTTAAAAACAGAATCTGCACACCGTATTTTGGATTATTTACTAGGATGAGCAAGTCCCTTCTGTATTTCTCCATGTGAAGACTCCTAACATGTCAGATTTTTTTTGTTTTTCGCAGTGGTAACGCAGGAACTCCCCATCCATTTCTTAATCTCAGGCTCTGCCCTCGATCCCTTCAGGATTCCCAGTGCAGGGAGTGGTTTATCGTCTTGTGGTTGTTGTTGTTGTTACAGCACCCTCCTTTTCTGGGTTATTCTGGTGCTGCCAGCACTTGCTGTT
Organism: Acanthornis magna; assembly: GCA_036785705.1. NCBI lineage: Eukaryota > Metazoa > Chordata > Aves > Passeriformes > Acanthizidae > Acanthornis > Acanthornis magna. The sequence goes on from JAWUZG010000093.1 coordinate 10,253,476, forward strand.
GGCAAAACCACGGAACCGTGGCATGTTTTGGGTTGGAAGGGATCCTAAAGACCATCCAGGAGTGGGAGTCTTTGTCTTGGCTGATGTTTGCCTTCCCAGTGCAGGATCAGCAGAACCTTCCAGGATTTAATCAGGATTTTAAACCCCCTCATTGCCTGGGTTAGCACTCTCTACTGTCTCTATTATTGTTCCATAAACACTTGTTTTTCCAGCATGAACCCGGAATTAGAGACCTTTCAGTCTAATGGGCCCAGAGTTAAATTCTCAGAACCTGAGGCACTAAGATTTTTTCTTTTTTTTTTTTTGCCATTGCAATAGCTACTGTTCAGTGAAATGCCTGTGCCAAGATACTGCCAGGAGCACTTATCTGTGCTCAACAGCAAACAAAAAGTGGAGGCGGAAGAGTGAAATAAAAAAAATATATATATATTGTTCAGTCAAGATAGATTAATAGAGGTGCACACAAGCCACACTTCCTTGTGGGTTATATCAGTTCTTTGTATTTTTGTACGATCTAAAAATGTCCTTCCTTGCTTTTTTTTTTTTTTCCCTTTTTTTTTCCATTTGGGGAAATCGGATTGAGTGTTCCCTTTCTGTGGGAACAGTTGGTACCAAAAATGCTTCATTTTGCTATGTAAAAATGTTCATTTCAGGGCGGTGCAAATACTGTGCCTTGACTAAGTTTTAGCACTTTATGCGGATTTTTTTTTCAAAGGTGGTGATATTTTAGGCTGTGGAGATCAGAGATCTCTAAGGAAGCATTAAATCAAGTGGGGTTTGGAGTGCCTGGAAAACTGAGGTGAATTTTACACTGTGGCTGCTGTTAACAAGTCCCTTTAGCAAAGGAGAGGTTTTGTTCTTCCCTTTTCAGGCACTGGCAGGATGATGTGTCCATGGCTCATTCTGGTGTATCCTGAGAAGCTGCAAAAAGCAGAGGAAATGCCACCTGTGCCAATTAGTGCCCAAGTCAGAAAGGTAATAAAAGAAGGGATGTGGACTTCTGGAAGCAGGAGCCCTGGGGATTGAAGAAAATCAGGGAGAATAAATTCAGCTTTGTGTAAATTCAGTGTTCTTAATACTCTGAATATTTTGCTGGAAGGCATGTAGTGGAATGGAAACCTTCTGCTGAGTTGTCATCAGTAACATTCTTTTTTTTTTTTTTTTAATTAGGAATCCTGGTAATTCAGACACTTCTAATTAGGCCTCCTATCTCTGGTTCTATTTTTGGGAGGCATTTGGCTAGCTGAAAGTGAGTGTGCATAATTATCATGCCAGCTCACCCCTGGCACTGGTTTTGATGTCAGCAGTTTCACTCACGGAGGCTACAAATCATGAGTCATTGATTGTTTCAGGATTAGAAATCTTGGGCAAGGCTTGGAGAGGTTCATTCTGTGATTTGTGACTTCCTCAGAGTTTTTTAGAAGGATGGAGAGGATCTTGTGTGTTCCTGTGCACGGCCATTACAGGGGATTAACCATTTTGGAAGCTGTGCAAAAACCAATTTCTGGTTTGTTTGGGTTTTCTTTTTTTTTTTTTTTCTGACTTATTCAGGACTCTTAATGCCCAAGAACCCCAAAATATCTGCTGCAAAGCCTTCTTTGATTTTAATTAGCATTGTGTTATTTTTCACGATTTGTGGGGAACAGCAAGGGCAAATCCCATCTGCTCTTTGCTAAATTTTATTCCACCAATCCCAATATAAGGAGCACGCTAGAATTGACTTTTTTTCCTTTCATTTCATGTTTTGATTTGGGAGCCAATACTACTGTTTTTTTCAGCTGACATGTCTTAATGTGGTTATGTCGTTTTGAGTTTTTCTGTTCAGACAGATAATAAACTGCAGGTTTTGGGGTTTTGTAGTCTTGTCCACAGTCGGTTTGAAAGCTGTGCCTTAAATTCCTCCCCTTGAAATGAAGAGGAATTCTGTGACTTGACAAGGTGGGGATCATTCAGAGGTTGGAATTGATTTTGGGGGTCTTTTCCAACCTCAGTGATGCTATGACTCTGAGTGTTAACAAATCTATGTTTTTGGTTGATATGAAAATACGAAATAGTTGAGGCTGTTTTGCCCCTGATATCCCTCATGCAAATGTACAGTTTATGAGTCAGGGACGGATTGACTCTTCTCACTGATTTGTGCCAAGTGCAAGTTTTCATGGAAAATTTAAAATCAGGGGTTTGGTGTAATTTACAGCTCTTCCAATGTTTCTGGATACCTTTTTTATTCCATAACAACTAGAAGGAGGTAACCTGGGGATGATCTCTCCCAGCCCAGCTCTGTAGGAGAGGTGCATCACTGGATATTAAAACAGTTCTATAGAATCCAGCAGCTATTTTATTTTCCTTGGGGGGGGTTAAAAACCTTTAGTTTGGAAGCTGGTGACTCCATCAGTGTGTGCATTAGTGAGGTGCCTCTGTAACCTTTGTAACCACCAGGAAATTGGGCTGTGGAGGTTTTTCTCTCAGGAAGGTGAGGCCTGTGGGACAGAGGGACAAAATGAGCCCCGGGTGGGTGATGCTGCCATTCCTCTTTCCTCACTTAACAAACTGCATTTTTCTTAAACAGGGGCTCAGGGTGGTTAAACAGCCATGTTTGCGCTTCTCTGCTTTCAGGAGCCCTTTTTCAAAACTGCGGAATTTCTTATTCAACATGGACAGAGCTCACGGGCCTTAAATCCACTGCAGGGACTGTGGCAATTTGTGAAATGCATCACGACTTCACCACAAAGCAGTCAGGCTGTTTCTGTTTTTCTGGCTGAAGTGGGAGAAAACAATTCCACAGAATTTGAGTGGCAGCGGGTTTTTATTTTCATTTTCTCTTTCTGAGGCGCAGATACGAGTTTTGGGGAGTGATTTGCATCATTTTTGCGTTCAGTTTCTCTTGGTTACGGTGGAGGAAGTTTGTAGTTCATGGGAATCCCAGGCTGAGCGAGCATAGGCTGGGAATTATCTGTGTGAGGCTTAAATCTGCTGTGCAGAAAAATGGGACGTCATAAACTCCAGCTTGGATTATTATTCGAGTCCACTAAGCTATGGCTCTGAAGAATCAGCAGTAATGAACTCATAATGTGTGTTTTTGGTTTATTAAAAATGTATGTGACTTTTTGAACTTTTAAATAACACGCACACACGCTAGACAAGTCTTTGCTGTAGTATCACAATCTGGCCTCGCCGAGCTATTTATTGTTTGTCTGGCTGTGAATATGCCCTTTATGTGTGTTTAGTTCTTTCATGTTCGTTTTAGAGGAGCTCCCACTCAGAAGCTCACGAAGCACAGACATCAGTGGTTTAAAAGAATGACTGTCTGTCCCTGCAGCGCTGCCTTCCAGAAAAACTGGGAGTAATTATACATACAGCTCCCGTGGAATGAAAATTGGGCACTTGATATTTAATAAACAGAGATTTGCTTATCATATAAAAAGTAGGAGACTGCTCAATGTTTTCATTTGTACTCCTAAGTTGCCTGAGATTTGGAATTAGTTTCTTTTTTTCTTTTTTCATACGGTTTTTATCTAGGCTGTGAAATGTCCTATTAAAATGTTCATTAATGTTTCTTTTCTGGAGCCCCATTGGATAAACATGAGAGAATGTTTAGTTTTGTCTGTTTTTACAAGTGACTTCGATCATTTCACCATTCCTGCAGTTTTCCACTGAGCTAACTTTGTATCAGTCAAATTTCTTTCTAATTACAGAATTCCTTTCAAGGAAACACACGAGACCTTCTTTTGTCTGTTGATTGTGTGGAGAATTGGAGAGAGAATAGGGCACTCCCGAAAAGGAAAAAGAAGCATTCTCAGGCCAGGTAGTTTTATTATTATTTGTTATAAAAATCTAACCAAACGTTTTGAGCGGCCTGACAGTAGAAGAGTCACTTGGCCACCTCCACTCGGGCAAACCCACAGGGAATTCAAAGTGATGGCAAGCAGGCTGGGACCAGTTCAGTGCTGAGAGCCCATGGTTATTTTTTTCAGTTCTGTTCCCATTTTACACACCAGAATTTGTCAGCGGGATGGGGAGATCTGGTGTATTCTTGAATATGATGTCACCAAACCCAGTGTGAATAAATATGTATTTCACTGCCAGGCTTTGGGGAGAATCTGATGAATGGAAAACGAAAATCTCGTGGCTGGCTGAGGAGCAGGCCATCCTTAGTTGTTCCAAACAAGTAGAATTACTGCATTTTCTCAGTAAATCTTAATTGTTTCATCCTTATTCTGTGTCTCTTGCTGTGTCATCTGATGAATGCCATGAATTAAATATAGTACATTCATTTAAACCACCCACGAATAGTCCTTCCTCCCTATCTCATCCCAGCCAGCTTTAAAAATAAGTGCTATGTGCTTTTATTTACCACATCCTGTGCCGCATGACACTTCCAAGGATGGAACTGAGGAGAGCACATAGCAGTGCTGTTCCATGATTGGAAATCAGATTACAGATTAGAAAGCCCAGAGGGACCACTATGACCAGATAAAACAGTCCCCTGCAGGCCATAAGACTGTTTTAATTGGGGCCAATCTAGAGAGAAACATCCAGTCTTGGCATAAACACTTCCAGTGATGGATGAGCCAAAGGATGCTTGCTCTGTCTTAGTGGGGATTGCTCTGCCTTGTGATATTTCAGCTTTTGGGAAGGGCAAGAGGTCTTCCATTCCTTGCCTTTGATTGATTTCCCTCTCTTTCCCTTTAAATCCTGCCTTGAAAGAAGCCTAGGTTTAGCTGGCCACTAGGTTTGCATCGGCCAGCCGGAGCGAAACATCCTCTGTCAAATGTTTGTTTCCCAGACTTATGCAACCCCTGTGGGATTAAGTTGTTCCTTGGCCTCCTCTGCGTGGGCTGGACAGAGCAGAGTCCGTGAGCTTTTCATCTGCGGGCGTGGTTTTCAAAACTCCTCCTGTGTGCCTGACCAGGGCTCCTCGCGTGTGGCAGCGCTGCTTTTCTTTCACTGCATAAACCTGGAGTTAAGTCATAGCTGCTTTGTGGGGCTGCTTTTCTTGCCGTGATGTACCTGGGGTCCTGCACACCCCTGATGGTTTTTTGGGGGGCAAGACCGAGTACAAAAAGAAGTTGGTAATGGGGGTGTTCGCAGAGATTGAGGGGAAACTGTGCCTGCGTTGTACCCTGGAAAAAACCCACATAGAGAACACCATTTATCGGAAGAACCTTCAGCCCCCTCCTCACAGCAGGCTCCTGGCACAGCCGGGGTTCCTCAGACCTGCAGGCTTTGCCCCTTTCCTCCCTCCTTCCCCTGCAGTGACATTGAGGATGTGGCCGGAATCCCTAGCGTGGCCATGCAGGATCTTCCCACAGTTTCCCCAGGGACAGGCGAGTTCTTTTGCAATTAACATAATTGACTGGGAAAGAATCCTGTTTGCCTGGGGATAAGGAACTGTGGGATTAAACCTAGATACACGCTGGAATGAGGGCTGGAGAAGGACGGGAGGCTCTGTGTTCTGTGAACATTCCTGCTTGGAATAGGCGCTCTCAGCGTGTTTTACACACGGATTCTCAATTTCTTGGATAGAAGCATACTGAGGCTGTTGTTGCATTTACCAGGCTCTCAGTCTTGATTTACTTCACCAGTGTATAGCAAATCCTTGTCATAAGGCATCGTTTTTCTAGAAGCCTCCATTTCTTTCTAAGGAGCAGGTGATTCTCTGATTTACTTTGGGTAGAACTTGGGCTCTGAAGCTGTGGGCAAAAATGACTTTGGTGAGGCCGGGAGTTTACACTTCATGCAAATTAAGAACTATTGCTGACACGGGGAGCTCAGTTCTTTGTGACCTGCGCCGCAGATCTGAGTCGAGGCTGAATGAAACCTCAGACCTCAAAGTCAGGTGAAAAGGTCCTTTTCTGATTTTCCAGGCAGCAGTGATGCTGTGGGGTGTTGGGGCTTTCCCGGCTCTGCTGGGGACACGAGGTGCTGTTCCCTCTCCCCACAGGGATATTCCAGCGATCCCATTCCCAGGGCTGGATCCACCCTGGAGAGGGTGGGCTGGGAGAAAAGCCCTCCATGCCTGGGTCAGAGGGTGCCTGGTGTGCTCTGCAGAGCCCATTTGTTGTGTAAGCAGCTCCACTGTTGTGGCGCCGACTTTAATTAAGGCTCTGACAGTATTTCCATAATAAACCGTATTTTAAAAGGGTTTATTACTCAACTGTAAAATCTGCTGCAGGCTGCGACTTGGACTAGGAAAGCTTCAACCTTTAAGTGTTCTCTGAACTTAAAAAGCGATTTTTTTTTTTAAAGTATGGCTGGAAAGAAATCTTTCTTTGATCATATAGATGAAATCTTTATTAATAGAAAGGAAGAGTTTTCAGTCCTATAAACAATGCCTGTTGAAGTGTTGACTGCGTTGCTTAGGGTATTTTTAACCATGAAATCTCCATTATGGTCATTCTGCAATTTGATGTAATTTGAATACTGATGTATCTTATTGTCTATGTGATGAAAAGTAAAAAGGCTCACTTGGGGCTGGGGCTTCATGGATTTCAAACAGCAGAAGAGGGAATTCCTGCCTGTTCATTATCTTCCCGTAAATCAGAACAAGTGTAGGAAGGGACAGTGTGCTAATGCCAAGCAAAACTGCAGCTTCTCCACATGTTTAAGATACACTTGTCCTGCTGTGCTCTGGTTTCAGCCAAAGGCCCAAGTCAGAAACTTGGAATAACATCTTTTAATGAGGGACGTGCATTATGTATGAACTAGCAGAGCAGACCAGGACATGGTTTTTGGAAAGAATTTTTTCCAGATAACTGGACAAGTTTTCCTTGTTTTGTTGTGTTGTTTGGTTTTTTGGTTGGTCTGGGTTTTTACTGGCTTCTGGTTAGTCAGGTGAGAAAATCCCTGCGGTTTCCTGCAGAAGGGACTGAGCTGTAATTGATTTTCCCTTCAGGAACTGGTTGTTCAGAGATTTCTGTAGGGCCAGAACCTATGCCAGTAGGGTTTCAGCAGAATGCTCTGAAACACAACCAGGTTTTCCTGGGGTTTTTATTCCTCCAGGAGAAGTTTCCTATTTTGGGTTGGCTATTTAAGTTGAAAAGCTCTGCTGTTATTTACTGTGAATGTGATAACATTTAGCTGCTTATTCTGGATTATATTTAGACATACACAACTTGATCCAGGGAAGAGACCTAATACCCTGGAAGCCTGGACCACTCACTTAATGGGTTTCTGTTGCCTTTGTGACAAGCCCAAGTTCCACAGAATGAAGGGATTTGTCAAAAATAAGTAGTTTCCAATCCTAGTGATTGAGAGTGGGGCTGCAAGTGTTTTTTTCTCTGGCAGTTTTTGTCAGAGAGCTTGGATTATATCATGCAACTAATCAAAACTAGAAATACTGTTTTTTCAGCTATCATGAATACATGGTTTTTCAGCTATCACATTTTTCATGTGGTCACAATGGTATCAGTTTTATTCTGCAGCATCTGGGGGGTTTGGTTTTGGTTTGGTTGGTTTGTTGTTTTTTAATCCAGAGCTAAAGAGTCACCTTAAATTGTAAGCTGCTTTGACCGTGTCTGAAAAATTAAACACTATATTTTGTATACTAGTGAGAGAAGTTGAAAGAAATTAAAAAATACATCACGAGGCAAACATGCTTAGTTTCAAAGCCTGACCTGGGAGCTGGACATGCTGAAGTTTGATGGTCATGGAATGGTTTGGGATGGAAGGGACCTTAAATCCTATCCACTGCCACCCCTGCCATGGCAGGGACACCTCCCACTGTCCCAGGCTGCTCCAAGCCCCAATGTCCAGCCTGGCCTTGGACACTGCCAGGGACCCAGGGGCAGCCACAGCTGCTCTGGGCACCTGTGCCAGGGCCTGCCCACCCTCCCAGGGAACAATTCCTTCCCAATATCCCATCTGGCCCTGCCCTCTGGCACTGGGAAGCCAATCCCTGCGTCCTGTCCCTCCAGGCTTTGTATAGTCTCTCTCCATATTTCTTTCAGGTTCCCTTCAGGCCCTGCAAGGCCACACTGAGGTCAGCCCAGAGCTTCTCCTATCCAGGCTGAACAATCCCAGCTCTCGCAGCTTTCCCTCCCAGCAGAGCTGCTCCATCCCTCTGCTCATCCTGGAGTCTCCTCGGGGCTCTCTCCAGCAGGCTGATGTGCTGCTGATTTAACAGAACAATCACGGAGTCACCAAGGTTGGAGAAGGTCTCTGAGACCATCCAGTGCAGCCCTCAGGCTCAGCGCTGCCCATGTCCCGACATTGCGTGGCCGCACGCCGGGAGCCGGGAGGGGATCAGTCCTGCCGTGTCCCAGCGCTGGCATTCGGCTCTCCCGCAGCAGATGGCAGTGCTCCCAGTGCTCCAGTGCTCCCAGTGCTCCCAGTGCTCCCAGTGCCTCCTGCACAGGCTGTCCTGCCCCCAGCTCTCCGTGCCTGGCTCCTGTCCTTGCCTCAGCCCCTCACACTTCCCTCCTTCCCTTAAGGCCGTTCCCCCTTGTCCTGTCACTCCGTACCCACGTGGAAAGTTCCTCTCCGGCTCTCTCAGAGCCCCTTCAGGCTGCTGATCTCACAGGAGAGACTTTGCACGGCTCCCACAAATTGTTTCAGGTTGGAAAGGTCGTTTGGTCTGTGTCTGTTCCCTGACATGAATCCATTCCCTCACGTTCTGTGTAGAGCCTGGTCACTCGGATGGCAGTAAAGCACTTGGAGGTTCCCCTCTGGCACTTCAGCAGAGAAACTCATTCAGGGTTTGCAGAAACCATCGAAGATGGAGCACCTGATAGTTAACCGCCTGCTTTTGAAAACTCTTCTTTCCACTTCTTGGCTCTGGAAGTATTTTCCGGGGGCTGGCTGATCCTCTTAGTGACAGGAATTCTGAGAAGTGCTGAGCTTTCTTAATTAGCCCATCTCTCAGACATCTTTTCCTTCCAGCTCCTCTTTAAGGTCAGAATTTGTCATTTCAGGGTGCCTCTGGTGAGTGCTGTACACAAATTCAAGCTCTCCTCCTCCTTGCTACTCCAGCTTCCTGCGTGGAGGTGCAGATTGTGCAGGGCTGCCCACTCAGGCAGACTGTGCGCGCCCTTAGCAAATTTCCATCACTGTTTATTTTTCAGCAATCAAATGGTTTGTACACTTTTAAGCTTCTTACCAATCTATGCAGGAACCCACTAAAAATACTGACTGACAGCTCCTCACCCGTTTCATAGGATCAGGGAATCACAGAGTGGTTTGGGTTGGAAGGGACTTTAAAAATCATCCCATCCCAACCCCACTGCCATGGGCAGGGGCACATTCCACTGGACCAGGTTGCTCCAAGCCTGGAGCCTTGAAAATTCCTGCATTTGTTGTATATTTAATGTATTTTAGCATCTCTCATCTCCTGGTGGGCCTGAATAACTTTTCAGGTTGTGTTGTTTATTGTCTCAGCCTTTTCTGAAAAGGCAGAAGGAACTCAGAGCTTGCTTGGGACTGGTGGTGGTGCTGAGCATTCAGTTGCAAAATATAATAATTTTTTTAAGTGCTCTTGGTACAGAGATCTGTTGTGCTTCTGCAGTTCGGAAGAGTAAATAAAACACACACAGCATATTTGGGAGGAGAACAGCAGCTCTCTGGATGATTCTTTTCAGGAGTTGCAGTAGAAATCTTTAAAGAGACTTTCAGACATTTAGCACTGGCCAAGGCAACTTTAATTCTTAAACCGCGTAATCGAAAATAAAATACCCTGCCAATTCAGTAAAAGGATTCATCCCATTGTTTCTTCTAAATTTAGGGAGACAGAACATCTGGCATGGGAATGCACAGAAGTGTCTGTTAATCTCAGTTGTGAGCCTTCCTTCTGGTCTGCCTCTCTCTGAAAACCTCGGTTCTGTGTTTTCCTCATTTAGTTCAGAGTTCTCTTGATTGATCTTTCACTTTCTTTTGGAAAACCATTTTCCCTAAACTTTTTTTGTTTGTTAATCTGTTACCTCTCCTTTTTTTTCTGTTGCCTTTTCCTCCTGTCTTACTCCCTTGTATTTAATGTCATTTTTCCCCTGTACATTCTGTTTGGTGCCTTGATTCTCACCTGCCCTTTCGCTTATCTCCCTGCACCTTTATCCAGTCCCAGTTTCTTCCTTTTTCTCTCCTGCCTATCCCTTTGTATCTACTTCAGATTCTTCCGTTTGCAGTGCTGGAACACATCAGAAATTATGTTTTCCCCTCTCCCTTGCCCTTTTAGTTACTGAAATATGCACATAAGAATTCAAATGGGCTTCTAAAAATAGTAAAAGAATAAAACTGTTTGTTTCAGCTTTTCAGTCTTTGCTTTATTAGAACTTCTGGGAGGAAAGGCCCAGAAAGTCCAGAACTAATTCAGCTGCAGGAAGCAGCAAAAAAAAAGAAAAAGGAAAATAAACCCCAGAGAGAAATATAGCCACGACCTATTTGATTAAAAAACACCCAGAATTAAACAAAAGCCCCAAATCTCATGTGCACTGTGTCTATGGACAGTGTCAGGGTGGCATGTGTAACCCTAAGGGGCATTTTACGTCTTTGCTCTCTTTATTCTTGTGAGGATGTTTATTGTGTTTTTCGCAGTTCTGGTGGTTCATATTAAAGCCATCAGAACTCGGTGCGAGTTTAAAACAGGAATGGTTTGTCAGGGCCATTTTTAGAGAAGATGAGAGTCACGTAAATTGTAAAAGATCTAATGGATGAGGATTTCTTCCTGCAGGAAATGGTCTGTCCAGGCTGGCACTTGGGAAGTCCTGGCATTTCCCATTGTCCGGTAGATTCTTCTTCCCTAGCAAGGGGATTTGCTTTATAAGGTGGCTTAGAAAATTCTCAGCTGAAAGTAAGTGGATTTGATTTTTTATTATCATCCTGTACGCAATATTATGACTGTTAAACTTCAAATTCCATCCCAATTTGGATCTGTAGATGTTTGTGGCATGATCATGAAGATCACCAGCCCAGTGATGCTCCAGTGTTGTGCAGCTTTGCCTCAGGATGAGGATTCCTGAAACTGTGTGTCCCAAATTCTCCTGAACTAATTATTACAGTGCAGAAACCTTCTGAAAATAAACTTTCTCATTAGATACTAGGTTTTATAGTAACTTTTCTCTTCAGAAAAGTTGTATTTTCCTCTTGAAAGAATAAAGTTTGTGGGTTTATCTCCTTCCCTGTAACCCCCTAAAATACTGGTAAGGCAGGCAGGCACCTTTACTGGCTGCTTTTGAAAAGTGTTTGGGGTGAATTAAAGGCTGAGCCAGGGAGCTGTTGGATGTGATTAGGCAAAAGATGATAATCAGAAAGCTTCTAGTGGCAGGCAGTGGAGCTTTGTGTTTGCACAGGCGCGGTTGTGGTGGATCGTTTCAAGCAAATATTTGTTTTCCCTGGTGATGAGGAGGGAAATGAGTGTCTTTGCCTTGTGCCGCCTCTCCGAGCAGCTCTCTGCCTTATCCCCTTCTCTCTTCCCTGTGAGCCCACTGCCCCCTCCTCCTGCTTGTCTTGCAGGTATTGCCAAGCCAAGCACAGTTCTCTTGGCATTGTCTTGGTGGAACTCGAACCTACCCTCTGAAATCATTTGTATGCCTTTGGAAGCATCGGCTTGAAAGCCTCGTTGGGAGTTTAAATTAAATTTAAATGGATTCAGTGTTTGAGCTCGTGATGAGAAGATTTCTCCCAACAGTAGAAAATCACAGACTTCCTCCAAATATAATTTTGCCCTTTTTTTTTTCCCCCTGCAAATATTTGTGTGTGATTTGTTGTGAATTCTCTTGCACCGCTGGCATGTCTCTGTGCCAGTGCCATCCCTTCCCTTTCTCACTGGTAACTTTCTCATCCTGATCCTTTTGCCTTTTAATCAGGGGTTACATTCCACAGCAGCATGAACAGTAGGATTCGATATTCCTTGGGTTTTCAGCTCACACAAACTCCCGAACCCAAGAGAAGCAGCCTGGAAGCATTTAAGCTAAATTGTGTGGCAGATAGAAACTCACAGTCATTAATAATATTTAAAAAGGGAGGCTGTTTATGATGAATTGAGAAAACAAAGCTTAACACTGAGAATTAGCAGTGGAATAGATGTCCAAAAATTCCCTACAGATGTGGAAGGTCATTTAGTTCCCCAGCAACCATTTTTCTTAAATAAGTAAAGCAGCAGACAGATCCTCCAGTATTGAATACAGTCTTTCCTTACCAGTAAAAACCACGTGGGAGCTATAGCTGGACTGTCAGGGAGGAGGGGATGGCAGCAGAGCACTTCTTGGCTGTGTCTTCCACTTCACTTCTGCTGTTTAAGGAGGGGTGTGGTTGATAATTCCCACAGCATCGGGAGGAAGAGCGTTATAATTTGGTTTTAACACTAGAAAACCCGTGCCTGGGAAGGTGGCAAGGCCACGGTGCAGGTCAGTGCGGAAGGAAAAGAGGTGCATCAGGACTGGGGCTCCTGTTCGGATCCCTCCTGTTGTCCGTGCATTCCCTGGTGCCATCATTGGTACAGTTGTGTGCTCAGCGTTCCAGAGGCTCCAGAGGTGATGGCCAGAGCATGGAGTGACTTCTCGGCAGGGAATGACTCAGTGGCCTGGGATTCCTCAGCCTGGAAGCGGCAGCTGCACTGTGTTAGTGGTGTGAAGCTCTCTTCCAGCGCAGGCACTGCAAAGCCCGGGAAGGCTGCTGGGAGTGACTCAGAAAATTTAAAAAAGCGGAGGTCCGAATAGAGGCGATACTGAAACTTAATAGTCTGGCCTGAGTGGGGGAAAAAAAATCCCCTGAAAGTCACCCCGAGGGGGTTCTTTTCAAAGTTGAATGCAGCTCCTGTGACTTTTTGATGTGCACAGCTCTACCTTATACTCCTTCCTTCAGCATCCTCGTGGTAATGAACCAGATGCACTTTCAAAAGAGAGGAAAATATGTTACTATTTTGTCTTAAGTGGAAATTTCCAGAGGGCAGCTGAATCCTTCCTCAATAATTAATGCCTGAAAGCATTTTCCTCCAGTACTGATTTACAGGGAAATAGCTTTGGTGTCTGATACTGTAAAGCTACATTGCTTCTGCCTGCTATTGCTTTACGTGAGCTTGGAAACAGGGAAGTGTTTTCAGGAGTCTGTCTTTACTGGGACCTCGTGAGACAATCCCAGTTGCTGTCCCCCAGCCCTACAGGCCGTTAGGGTCTTCCAGGAGGAGCTGCAGCCCAGTAGCCACAAGCATCAGGCAGATCTAATTCAATTTATTTGTGTGTTTCTTCTGCCCGAGTCACAGCACAGAGCAATAATCCAACCTCTTGCTTCGTTGCCTTGAAAAGCTTTTAATGCTATTTCAGCAACTGGTGTAATATTTAAAGAAAATAAATCCTCTTGGCTTTATTATTCAGCTCAATGCTGTGTACAGTAGGCGAATAAGTTATTTGCTAAATGTTTTATGGCAGTGATTATGTAAGTAATGAGCTTTTACGTTTTGGCACCAGAGAGTACCAGAACTGTGTGTAGTACTTTGTAACTTGATGTAGGAAGGAAGCTTAATTTGCAAATTAATCCAGCTTCATCTTCCTGCTGTGCCATGTCATTACAGAGGACTTAGAAGAGCTTCCTTCCTACATCAAGTTGCAGAGTAACTTTTGCAAATTAATTTGCAAATTAATCCGGGGGAAATGTGACAATGAGCTTTATTTTTTATAGCCAAACTGTTCTGAGTCTCTTACCTCAAAGGTAAGATCGTAAATCTAGGCAGAGATCCCTGAATAAATCAGATTTTCTCGAAGATGTCTCCAGTTTCTGTCAACATCAGTGCCAGCCACAGGAACTAGTGGGCTCTGTGAGGATAAGACACTAAAAATGTTTTTTAGCATGGAAACTGGGTTTGCAGTCCTGCTAATCAGGGTGATGCTGTGGCCTGTCACATATATGATCTACATCTCCCTCTAAATGCTTACAAAGCAGAAACTGGAGCGCATATGTGCGTTTTGTTTTTTATTTGGACTCTGTTGTCTGGTTTCTCAGGGTTCTTTCTGAGTGAATCTGATTTCCAGGCATGTCCAAAATCTCCTGGAAAATTCTGGGGATCTTAATTCCTTGCTGGCAGGAGTTACTCTGCCCTGGTGGCTCCACAGCCAAACAAAACTGGAAGAAATTTCCCAGCTGAAATGTGGGCATTTCAAACCACGGCAGGACTGGCTTCCTTTCCCCAGGCAGGTCGTGCTGTAACCACAGGAAGGGTTTGGATGGTGAAAAACACTCAGTTATTGTCTGCTCCTTTAGTTCTACTTGCTTGTAAATGCCATATCCTGTTCTTCCCAGGGTGGAAGCTTAGCAGAGGTTCATATTTTAAACTGTCATGAATTTTAGATCAAAACCATGGATGCAATAACCCATGGGGAGCGGCATTTCCGTGGTGTGATGTGCGCGCATTGCTTGACCAGATTTTGGGTTGAGAGTCAGCCTCTGCACTCACAGCTCAGTCCTCCAAATAGCCAGGTTGGAAAGACACCAAAAAAAGGTGAATCTGATGTCAGCATGTGCAGTAAACCCACCTGGGTGTGAGCACAGTGGCTGAAGAGAACAGCGTGGAGCTCCTTGGCTTTGCATAATGCAGGGTAAAAATAGACTGTGGGATTGGGGAAGGAGTATAGAGGTTTGCCAAATTTAAAAATTGAATTGTCTATTAAAAGTAGCAAAAAATGTTAATTGCTTTGGATCAGACATTTTTTTTTCTTTTATTTTTTGGTAAAAAGTATGAATTGAGCATTGAAGTGTTTGGCAAAGATCCCACAGAGCATCTCCCCTGGTTGCTCATCCCTCCTCCTTTCTGCCCTTCCTCCAGGGGACAGAAGTGGGTGGCTCTCAGCCCCTGTGCCAGTCTTCCCCCCCGCCCTAGAAAAGGTGCAGTTCCGTTTCTCTGGTGGTTCAAAAGTTGGCTTGAACATGTGTGGTGCTGCAGGAGATTCATGAGAATGTTTCTTGTGAAAGTACAAGGTTTTGGTTTAATTCTGAGTGAAATACTGAGGACGAGGAGCAATGGCCATAAACACCTCAACATGAGGAAGAACTTCCCATGGAGGGTGGCAGAGCACTGGAACAGCTGCCCAGGGAGGGTGTGGAGTCTCCTTCTCTGGGGACATCTCAAACCCACATGGAAGTGCTCCTGTGTCACCTGCTCCAGGTGACCCTGCCTGGACAGGGGGTTGGACTGGATCATCTCCAGAGGTCCCTTCCAACTCCAGCTATTGTGTGAGCCTGGGAGTTCCTAATAATCTTGTCAAGAGCAGCTGGTGGAAAGTTATCCAAGCTTAGTTCTCAAAATCATAAACTTCATAAAAAACCTACTTGCTCTGCCTTTTTCTCCCCCAGCATCTCTTTTCCACTTCACCATCTACATTTCTAAAAAGGCCTTTCCTTCACGTGCCACAAACTCTAGATAAGGAAGCTTTGTGCCAAGTGAGCCAGGGCTGCAGTGATTTGAAGCAGTGAAAGTCCTCATCGTTGCACACGCACAGAGCTGAGGGATGTGTTGGATCCGAGCAGAATTGTTCCAGCAATGGGAAGGATATCACAACAGATAACTGTGTTTAGTGAGCATTTCAGGGCAGCCCTGGCTGCCTTTAACTGTTATGCTGCCTTTTAAAAAAAAAAAAACACAAACTTCTGAGCTATTTGATAAGGAAGCTGGACTTCAAACCGAAGCCTTTCTCATAACCTCTGCTCCCTCCCACGCAGAGCAGCAGCAGGAACAGGCTGCGTCTTGAGACGGTCAGCGCAGTGGCAGAGGGCCAGTGGCACGGTCACTCTGCCGAGGGGGTGGCCTGCAAAGCCTGTCCCTTGTCCCCACGCAGCTGGAGAGCTCAGGGCAGCAGCTGCTGGCACTGGAGAGCAGTGGGAGAGGTCTCTGCCAGCCTGCTGAGGAGGGAAGGGTGGCCATCCAAGGAGGCTTCGTTGTGTGGAGGTCAGGATCATGTGCCAACCTGAGGAAGTCACCTCCCGAGCTGAGCTGTGACAGCTGTGACAATAAACCGTCCCTCCAGATACTTATCTGAGCTGCCCATTCTGCTGGGTGAATCTCTTGAGATCCCTCAGCTTGGTACCTGAGCTAAAAATGTCTTTGTAGCCGTTGAACCACAGTTTCCTTTTTAGCTTTTAGAGTAGCGGTGGTCACTGGGCACTTCCAGATCCCCCTGTCACCAGCAACGTCTGAGTGATGTGTGTGGATTTGCTGCAAGTAAAATCCTGAGCAAAGCAGTCTGAGGAAATCACAAAGCCTTTTTGGGGCGTGGGGTCAGCGGTGGGGCAGAGCCATGAGAGAGGCAGGTGGTCACAGAAATAAAGTATGGGAAAAAACGAAGAAGGTTTTCAGGTTCTGCAAACTGCAGGGTGGCTGGGCAGTGACAAAGCCTCAAAGCTCCAGCCAGGCTCTAGGGCCATTCCTACCAATCTTATTAGGAGTTATTAGAAGTTACAATGTTATTATGCTAAATTATTAGAAGAATAAGAAGTTTACAGTAAAAGTAGTTAAGACTAAAAAGAGCAATCACCTCCTGAAATAAAAAGTCCAGCGCCCTCATATTTTTTGGGTTTAATGGCACTTTCATTCCTTTACAGTACTGCTGAAAATCCTTTTTCCTTACTGCTTTGGTGGCTGGTCGTGTCTATTTGTCTCTAGATTTACAGTCACCTTGGCCGTACCTTAATAAGTGATTTGGAACATATTAGGCTGTAGCTGTTGTGCACTAAAGCACGAGATAGTTCCTGCTGTTTATTGTGGTTTTTTGGAGCTGCTGATCATCAGGATGCAACATCCCCTGTGCCACTGGGCGAGACTGGCTTGTGAAATGAAGTGAGGGTTTTCCCTCTCATCCCGGGAAGTCTTTCAAACCAGGATCTGAATTTCTTTGCCCATGTTTGCCCACACACCCTTATGGTCATGCAAGAGCTGGATGGGTACAGCTGAGCTCTGACATCAGGTGGTGACCTCATGGGGAGATGAGTCTCCACAAGCTTTTAGAAGCACTGAATTAGCAATAGCTAATTTTAATTAACAGTTAATAGTTTCCAAAACGAGTGTTGTTTTAAACGCGTCTCACATCATAGCATCTGTTTCCCCCTGCAGTTCTGACGTGGCTTCTCCCTGCCCCCAGCAGCTGTGACCTGCAGGGACATGGGACATAGTGGGACGTCACCTGTCTGCTTCAGTGACCAGACTGGCCTGAGCCCTGCACTGACTCATCGTGGCTCTGCCCCATCTCTGCTTGCCCAGGAGTGCAGTTGGGAGCCCAGCTCTTGCTGGAGCCTCTGACAGCTGCCACAGGCTGCTGGTGAGGGATCCTGCTGCTGCCTGCCTCCTACAGGGCCTCTCTGCAGAGAAAATGTCTTCAAACTGACAGAGAGTAGAGTTAGATGGGATATTGGGAAGGAATTGTTCCCTGGGAGGGTGGGCAGGCCCTGGCACAGGTGCCCAGAGAAGCTGTGGCTGCCCCTGGATCCCTGGCAGTGTCCAAGGCCAGGCTGGACATTGGGGCTTGGAGCAGCCTGGGACAGTGGGAGGTGTCCCTGCCATGGCAGGGGTGGAACTTTGGGTCTTTTAGGTCCCTTCCCACCCAAACCAGGCTGCGATTCCATGATGCTGCAATCTCCTCCTATACCTTCTGGCAAAAGACTAAAACTCCAGAGTTAAACCTGGATCACCCCAGTGGGTTCTTGGCCGTCGGAGCAGCTGGGTTTATTTTTCCTCCCTGGCTCTGGTGGGAGGCTGGGCTCCCTCCTGGCTGCCTGCATGGCGTGGAGCCCGTGCTCCCAGCCTGCCAGTTCCAGCCTTGGCTCTCCTCTCTCGCGCTGGCCCCAATGGCATCCCTGGGTCCTCTCCTTCCCACAACACGAGTGAGGCAGCGAGGTGACATTAAAGCCCTGGAACGGCGGATAAAAGGCCCTGGCTGTATTTATTGAGTGTTACAGATAAGTAATCCACTCCGCTGTCAGTGTTTGGAGAAACAGCAAATAAAGCGTACATGCCCCTTGCTTTGATGTGATGAAATCTCCAGGGGACACTCACTTCAGTGGCACTTGCAGTGCAGCTGTAGCTGAGTCTTGCAGTGGAAAATACAGGATTTTCATGTCTTCCTGCACTGCTTTGAAAATACCACTCTGGCTGTATGCTGGGCAGTTCTGAAAGCTAGGGTTGGTTGTTTTTTTTTTTTTTTTCCCCAAAATGTTATTAAAATCATCTTAGCCGTTTTTGTTGGAAGGGGAAAAATTAATAGTTGTTTTGTGGTTTCATACACAGCGTTAAAACAACAGTCTGGTTTCATTTAAACCAATAAAAGTATGGAAATTCAAAATGAAGGTTCTCTCCATGTCCTTAGATCAACTTGTTGGCCTTGCTGAAATGCATAATGGATGGAGCAAGGGAAAAACCTCAATCTTACAACTCTTAGCTTTGTTTTTGCATATAGCCCAGCTTTTTTTATTGCTGGATTTCAAATTTGATGTCACTTTCTTGCCTGTCTTCTCAAGCTATAAAAACTTCCTTGCTTTGGTAAATGTGCCGCTGCTAAGAACCCAGTGAACCACAGACATTATTTTTCTAAGAACCCGAGCAGTAGTGAAGAAAATCAGTTTGATCCCCTCTGTGCTGTTCAGCATCCATCCCCAGCACCCCTAACACCTTCTGAAGCTTTATAGCTTGTGGAGACTGCTCCAGAGCGACACGTTAAGTCTCAAATGAGGCACTTCAGAGGCCGGCTGGCCACCCCACTGAGCATTGTGAAGGCTGTACCTGCTCAAGGGCTCCATGTCAGAAACCTGGAGCAAATTCCTGCCCGGAGGAGCAGGGCAGCTCAGCTCCATCGCAGGGAATTTGCTTCACAGGCCGGAGGAGGCCTTGTTTATTTTCCTTTCCCCAAGGGAAAATGAGTTGTCAGAGGGACTTGGACAAAGAGTAGTGTTTTAGATGGGATGTTACGGCTTTGTGTTTGTTTGCTTGTTTATGGGACTTCCATGCTCCTCTGCAGCACAGCAGGAATGTGCAATACATTGGGATCATTTCCGATGTGGATGGACATTGGGGAGCCCATCTGGGCACAGCTCCTCCCTGAGGGGGACAGGGGGTGTTTCTGGGGGAGATCTGTCCCCCCTGCGGTGTTCAGTGCATTTAACAGCAGCTCTGTGCCCTGTCTGGGCTCCTGTGCTCTGCCAGGAGGAACCGGGACAGGGAAATGGCTCACGCCACCATTCCCGCTTGGAAAAGAGTGCCGGGATGGTTCCCAGATGCTGGCACCGCTCTGAACTCACGGCTGGAGCAGGAACTTGGGCCAGGGAGCGTTTCCAGCAGGGAGGGATGTGCGAGGTGCTCTCCTGCTGGCATCCTTTCCTCCAGGAGCCTTGGCCATGCAGTCAGCCGCGGGAAGAGAGACATGGACCCAAACTCCACAATTAGCCAGGCTGCTGGATTGCTCTTTGGCATGAAATGAAATAGTGTTTGAATGCACACAGTGGGACTAATGCTACTTTGTGCGGCTTTTTATGAAGATTATAAAACTGAGGCGAAAAGCAGATCTTACTATAATTAGAAGATAGAAGAGTTAATCACAGGGAGGAATTAGGATTCATATTTGCTCTGAAATTTTCTAAACTGCTTGAAAATACCTTCAGCTGAAGGAGCTGAACTTCACTACAAGCCTTTTGTGTGCTGAAGTACAGGGTTTTCTTCATTCATTTGAATTGCAGCACAGAAGTCACAGGGCTCTTTTCCCCAGAGATTCAAGAGTCTCTGCATTCATTTTGTTGATATGTGAAGTAATTTCGGTGTTTGTCGAGCCGTACAACCATTCGCTTGATGTCCGTGAGGCAACCCAAGCATTTTATTGCTATTTATTCACCCTTTGAGAAAAGATTTGGAAAAAAAGTCACCGAAGTCATCGGAGTTCCAGAGTCAGAGGCAACTAAGGGAGAGCTGGGAGATGAGCCCCCAGCAGCTGGGGGAGGGTTGTGTGCGAAGGACACACTCCACATAATGCGCCATTAAAACTTCATGAAGAGGTGTCCCAGAAAAAAAATATTACAAAGCACTAGGCTTAATATTAGATTCTTAGTTTTAGCGGTCTGGTCATTTTCAGGAAGGAATAATCAGCTTAACCGCAGCATTCCCATATTTAATGTTCTGCGAGGAGAGGGATTGTCTGATTTACTATTCCGTTTTTTTTTTTTTCCCCCTCTTTTCACAGTAATTAATGAAAGTCAAAAGCAGCAACTGGAATGCGTGAGCTACTCGTCCCGCTACGCCCTGGGACTGTTTTATGAGGCTGGGACAGGGCTTGCTGTCCCCTGGGCTGCTCAGTACATCGCTGATAATCCCTGCATACGCTTCATCTCCATCGATAACAAGAAGCGCAATATAGGTCAGTGCTCCCATTATTTCCCTCAAACACAGCCACAATGGAGGGTGTAGATCATGAGAAATGCTGTTTAATTGAGTGTTGCTATTCTGAACAGAGCGAGCATTTAACTCCAAGCCGCAGCGGATGGCGTTTAATGTCACATTTGGCCTGTAATAAAACACACGAGCAGCGCGGGCCGACCCGCAGAAAATCAGCCCCCAGCACATGGTTTACGTTATGGCGTTTACGAAACCAGTGTCAGGGGACTGCAGACATCAAAATGTTGCTATTCCAAGAAGGAGCTGGGGTTCCTTTGTTTGAGCACTGATTCATGCCCAGGCCGGCTTGCCTCCCGTCACTCGTTGCTCTGCAGCTCCGGCTCTCTGCACCAGGCTTGGAACTGGGGGTGAGTGGTGAGACTGGGGCTGCCCAGCCCGGGTCAGAGCTGGCCAGGGTGCTTTTGGAATCAGGGTCAGGCCCTGGAATGGCTGCATGTGCTCGGGAAGGCTTGGAGAATGTCCCCCAGGACAGACCCTTCTCCTCACTTTCTGGCAAGGTGGCAGTTGAGGAAGTGTGTGTTTTATTTATTAAATGGGTTTCATATGCCAGCAGTGTGGGGGCATAGAATAGCTCCACAAAAACCAGACCAATCAAAATCACAGAATCCCAGGATGGTTTGGGGTGCACGGGACCTTAAAGACCCCAAGTTCCACCCACCTTCCAGCTGTCCAGCCTGGCCTTGGGCACTGCCAGGGATCCAGGGGCAGCCACAGCTTCTCTGGGCACCTGTGCCAGGGTCTGCCCACCCTCCCAGGGAACAATTCCTTCCCAATATCCCATCTGGCCCTGCCCTCTGGCAATGGGAAGCCATTCCCTGGGTCCTGTCCCTCCATCCCTTGTCCCCAGTCCCTCTGCAGCTCTCCTGGAGCCCTTTTAGGACCTGCTCTTAGGTCTATCCAGAGCTTTGCCTTCTCCAGGCTAAACACCCTCAGCTCTTTCAGCTTTTCCTTGTAGGAGAGATTCTCCATGCGTCTGTGGAAGCACAGATTTGTTGTTTTCCCTAAGAATTTAGCCTAATGATCTGAAAAGAGTGAAAACAAAGCAGAAGAATGGCTGAACTGGCCAAAGTAAGGGTGCATCCACCCTGTGTACTTTCTCCAGCAGGGACTGAACGGTGAATATGTAAAAAATGAGTGTGAGGGAAGCCAAACACAGAGCGATCTTTTTTCTCTGGCATTGCCTCCTTGTTATTGACAGTGTTCAGCTGGAGACTTTCTTGCATCTGAGATTCTATTGCCATTGTTGTGTTCAAGGAAAAATACCTGATAGCTAACAGCACCTACTGATGTTATCCTTATCGGTGTCGAGGAGAAATTCACCCATACTTTCCCCACCTATTTGCACATGTGGTCTCAAAGCCCCAGCACCAAGAACAACAAATATGGAACTATAATGGAATTATCAAACAAGTTTGCTGTCTCTGTACTTGTTTAACCAAGTACAGAGCACATTTTTGGGGGCATATTGTTAACAAATGCATAGAAAGGACCAGAACATCAGTGTGGACACATACCTTCCTCACTGAAATTTCCCTTGAATTGGGGGAGAGTTCTGTTTGTATGAGCAATTTTTTCCAAGAAGAACAAATTATATGTGTCTCTTCCTAGGAGACAGACTTTAGACAGCACAGGCAAGGGAGGCTGAGTGTAGAAATTAATTTACATGGGAAGTCCTGCAACCAAAACAAATGAATAAAAAGTTCCTTTATGCTTGTTTTACCACATATGCAAGTATTTTGCATCTGCATTTTTCTTCCCGTGCTTCTGACTGCCCTCCAGAACATTTCAGGGGGAGGCACAGCAGCACCTTGCTGTCCCTTTTAACTCCACTCCATGGAGTCATCATTCTTCCCATTCTTTCTTCAACTTTGATTGACTGGGATTCATCTGAAGAAGAGGATGGTGACAACCAAAAAGTAAACGTTCAGAAAAGGCAAAATTGCTGGGTGAGGCAGCTGAGATCTTCCAGGACGGTCATCATTCCCTAAAAGCTATCACTTTCTCCAGTTGTTTCTTCACCTAATGTGTCCACAGTTAATGGAGATTTATCTAATTCTCACTGCCACCTCAAATAGTAGCTTTTCTGCTAAGCAATATTGAACGGTAGAGATCCAAAGAAAATAACTATAGCTGATAATTGTCCCCAGCAGGAGGTTTGGAACTGGATGATCTTCCACCTGTTCCGTGATCCTGTGAGCTTTCTGCTAAGGGTCTCCCAAATACAACATCTCCCTAAAGCATGCAGGCCAGCCCTCCAAGGCCAAAAGGCAAAGTCTGGCCCTCTCTGTGGAAGTCCATACTGTCCTTGTCACTCGTCTGATGTGTGACAATCCCTGCTTTGAGTCAGCAGAGCAGAAGTGTCAGAAGTAAGCTCAGGTGCATTTCACATTTCACCAGTGAAGCACAAACCAGCCTTGTTGCTATCATCAATCCCACAGTGGGAGGGGTTGGATGAAGCAGTGCCACCAATTCCTGGTGTCATCGGGAGCCTCCAGGAGGGAAGGCTTTTTCCATCAGCTGAGGATCCCAGCTGCGGTTGGTAGAACCCCTCTCTGCCTGCAGAGGTAGTTACGTAAGGAAGAGCCCACAGGAAGCGTGTGCTGAATTCCCCGTGTGGTGTGCATGAATATTAAACACTTTGTGGGATTGGCTGCCTCGAACACCCCATCCATATTTATACCGGGTTGGGGGGACACTGGGAATTCTCCAGTATAAATTATTTCTGGAATACCGCAGTCTTTGCATCTCTCTGCATTCCAGGAGGACTAAAGATAGATGACACATAAAAGTGGAAGTGGTTCCTTTCTTTCGCTCCAGGAGGATTGCGGGGTTATGTAATTTAAAGGGAAGATCCGCCCTACAGGTTTTTAGGATCGGTGTAATTCCTGAGTATCCTCTTTAATTTTAAAATATAAATTCCTTCCCTTCCTGAAATAAGAATTTTTAGGAAGATGGAAGAGTTAAAGAACTATTTAAGTTTTTGCCTCATTACGCAGCCAATTGCGTTGTAATCCCCTGCCAGCCCTGCCTGCCTTTTAGAAAAATAATCAGAAACTGTTGGTAAGGCTAATGAAATGCTGGGTTTCTGAATATGAAAAAGTCAGTGCCATTCTTTCCATGACTCCTCCCAAATGTGCCTTGTCAGATAGAGTAGATTTTATTCCAGAGAGAATATAATTTAAAAAAATCAATAAAAGAGTTTATCAAGCTTGGTGCCTAACAGCCAGAATGGTGAGAAGGTGTTCAACCGCCTCTTTCTTTGGGGATTCCTCGGTCATAAAACACTCATTTGCTGAAACCAAAGTATTTTTCTAGGAATGTGCTAATTCAAACAAAGGTTTAACCAGGGAAGGCTTTCCGCTTCCAAAGGAGGGAGTTGCTGGGTGAGGGAGTGAGGATTGAACAACCAGCTCAGCTGAAATGCAGCATAGCCCAGATCGTGTCCTTGCTCCATCCTGCTTGTTGGAACAGGCATGGCTCCCACCAGGATTTGCTGGGTCCTCATCCTGCCTTGGCACAGGGAAGTCCCTGAGTCCGAAAATCCCCTGTTGTAGGCAGTTTCTCTGGCTGCCAGTTGTTAGACCGCACCTGTGAGGTGACAAACGGGGACAGGAGTCACGTGCTGCAGAGAACCCACAGCCAGCCCCAAATGCAACAAAGCCTGGCCCTGTCTGACTCTGCTGGGGTGAGCATCAGCACTTGAACTATGATTTCATGTTTATAAGATGGGAACAAACTTTTGGGGTAGGACAAGGGGTGATGGTTTTAAACTGAGGGACGGTCGATTTAGGCTTGATAAACAATTATTTTTACAGTGAGAGCGGGCAGGTATTAATGAGCAATCCTCCAAAAGCACCTCTCCTCTTTCTTTCTTTCTTTCAGAGTCTCCTGAAATCGGGCCCTCAGTCGTGGTCCACACGACGGTGACCTTTGGGAGTGAGCACCTGGACTCAGACCCTGCAGAGGTGCAGGAGTTAATTCTCAGTCAGCTGCAGAGGATTGTGCCCTCCCTGCCTAAACCGCACGGCATCAAGTTCCAGAAATGGAGATACTCCCAGGTACTCCCTGGCGGGAAAAGGGAAAGGGGATGGCTACTCAGGGTCCAAAATCCATTCCTTCACAGAGCCATGAGCAGCATCCAGGGCTGGCCAACAAATCCAGGTAATTTTTAGCCATTTTTAGCCATTTTTTAGCACAGTGGGCCTTGCTCAGCAGTGAGTTATGCAGCTCTCCTGGTAAGTAGGGGTAGAAGCAGCATGCAGGAAGGAAGTAAATCCCACGTAATTCGGTGGGATTTTCACTGGTATTTAAAAAACATGACTCAATCCATCCCTCTGCATCCAAAAGTATGTGGTATTATTAGCAAAATTCCCACCCCTACCACAGAAGAGCAGAAGTACAGATGCACTAATTGTTATTATTTAATTTGGCCCAGCTCAATTTAACAGAATGTTATGTGAAAAATATTTTAAAGTAAACTACCTAAGGGTAATAA
Source organism: Acanthornis magna (assembly GCA_036785705.1). Classification (NCBI taxonomy): domain Eukaryota; kingdom Metazoa; phylum Chordata; class Aves; order Passeriformes; family Acanthizidae; genus Acanthornis; species Acanthornis magna. The sequence goes on from JAWUZG010000093.1 coordinate 10,278,315, forward strand.
TAGCAAAATGTGTATATTTTGCAGTCTCCTTTTAAAAATCCAAGGAAATTGTTGGCGATTTCCTCAAGTATTGGAGTGTAACTCCATGTTTACCCAAAGCCTCTCAAGTTAAATTACATTGGTGAATTTGAACGTGGAGGTTGATGCAAAATATTTACTTTTCAAGCAGTCCCCTAAATTTTTTTCCTTTTTTGAAGTTGCTGTGGATGGCTGTTGTGGAGTCTGCTCACCCCTTGATTTGCATCCAATTAGGGAACCTGGTCTTGTTAGCACAGAGTTTATTTTTCTGTGAGTCAGGTATTGGTGGGATTGCAAAAGCGACCTTAGCACGGGTATTAATATTTATATAAAGCATATCAAAATTGTGGCGTGTTTTCTAAGTTCCTCTTCACCAGTTCAGGGGGATTTTTTGCAAAAAGCAGGTGTCACTGTTAAGGTTCCCTGGCTGTGACATCTGGTCTCTTCTCCTGCCTTACCTGCTGAGAGCTGCAGGTGGGAGTGGGGAGGAGAGTTAGATCCTGCTCTGGAAAGGGTTCCCAAACGCCATCCAGCCCTTGGTTCTGTTGCTGCTGCCAGCCAAGACTCTGACTCCAGCAGCTGCTGGTGCCACAGAAGGAATTATCACCAGTCTGTAATTTGGTGGATGAATGTCAATATGTCTTGGGTTGCAAATAAGTCGGTGTAGGTCAGACCCATTATCTCGATAAAGAGATCTCTAATGCCACCCTATAAAATAATCACTGCCTAAATTAAATATCTGGGACAGAGCTCCCTCTTTCTCCTAAAGCTCTCTTTACTTTCAATTATAATAAGCTGTTGCCACAGAGGCCAAGGGGACTGGTGAGATGGGTGCATCTTTCCCCTGACTCTTTTAGATGGGATTTATCCTACTTGTTAATTAAATCCGGCTGTAACATCCTTCACATGGCCAAACACAATCCTGGGATTAAAATGCAGACATTACAATTATCCGTGGCCGATGAGGGATTAGGACTTCCAAAATTCTACTGACACTGCTTAGCAGCACAGCTGCAGTTCTGGATCCCCTTGCTCTAATTATGGTGAAGGCACCATTAGCATTCAGAGCCAACAGCTTCGCGTGTCGTTGGCAGAGCCACTTTGTATGGAATTGCTGAAGCTGGAAAACACCTCCCAGATCATCAGGTCCAGCATTTGACCAAATGCCAGGAGGGGTAGGAGCTGTTTGGTGCAGCCAGCATCAAATAAGCACTGAGTAGCCAAGGAAGGGCGCTCAAAAAAGCCTTTTTCAGCCAAATCTTTCTGCGCTGTTTGTACTCAGCTTGATCTGTAAGAAAAATTCAGGAATAAATTGAGTGCTGACTTAAAACTAGTCTGAGGGAGGGTCTCTGGAGATTTTCCATACCTGGGTAGACTGTTCTGCCAACCTGAGTAAAGGATAAGGGGTTGCAACTGGTTATTTCAACTGAGTTCCTCCTTTGAGGGGATGCTAACACCCAGTAACACAGAATGCAGCCAGCACCATAAATGTGGCTGCTTTGCAGCTCATCCATCCTTGGCCATGGCAGAGAATGGCTCTGAGGTGGCCAGCTGAGGGTACATTTGAATCAGTGGAAAAATTCCCTGGATTTAGCAAGATTCCTTGGAAGCTGACAGTCCCTCCCACGAGGGGATACAGTAATGGAAATCCAAGAAATGATCAAAAGAAAATTGTACTCTCTGTATGCTGCTTTAGCAGGTTGGACATCAGCAGGAATTTCTGCATGGAAAGGGTGCTCAGGCCTTGGCAGGGCTGCCCAGGGAGCTTTGGAGTGCCCATCCCTGCAGGTGTCCAAGGAAGGCCTGGAGGTGGCACTCAGTGCTCTGGGCTGGGGACAATGCTTGGATCTGCATTTTGGGATGGGACGCCAGGCTGGACAGGGCTTGGAGCAACCTGGGATAGTGGAAAATGTTCCAGCCCATGGCAGGGGGTGGAATGAGTTGATGTTTAAGGTCCCTTCCAACCAAAACCATTCTGTGGCCCTGTGATGTTTCTCAGGAATACTGATCTTTCTGGTGTGAAATTCAGGCAAATAAAATGCTTTCTCTTCCCTCTCCCTTGATGTTTTTCAGGTTACAAGACCTGTGCCCAATTGTCCAGGACAGATGATTCTTCACACTCAGCCACTCCTGATCTGTGCTGGGGATGGATTCACTCGTTCCAACTTCGACGGCTGCATAGAGTCGGCCATGAGCCTTGCAGAGGCTGTGAAGCCTCATCTGCAGCAATTTCAGACTCAAGCTGCTAAACTTCCTCTAGATTTGTTATGAATTTTGCTGTGATGGATTGAATTTAACATCAACATCATCTTGCAAAAAAATAAAGGAAGACGTACCTGTGCGCTGGGATAATTATTGGAATGGAATTAAATTGGATTTTCCAGGATCTGTGATGAGTGTGGTCACTTCAACTGAAGTAAGGCTTTCCCTGGCTCTGGGCAGAGGCACGGAGCTCCAGCACTCTTGCCAGGTCTCCTGATACTTTCACAGCCCATGAAAATTATGTCAAGGAAAGGAGCCTGACTTGAAGCAGCACAAAAATCCATGAAGCTGCAGAGTTTATTCCTTGTAAACTCCTTGTTTACTCCTTGTCCTAGTGACAGGACCCAGGGAATGGCTTCCCACTGCCAGAGGGCAGGGACAGATGGGATATTGGGAAGGAATTGTTCCCTGGGAGGGTGGGCAGGCCCTGGCACAGGTGCCCAGAGAGGCTGTGGCTGCCCCTGGATCCCTGGCAGTGTCCAAGGCCAGGCTGGACAGGGCTTGGAGCATCCTGGGATAGTGGAAGGTGTTCCTGCCCATGGCAGGGGTGGCACTTGCAGGGGCTCAGAAATTACTCAGAAATTAACCAGAAAATAATTTATTTATTCTGAATTTGATTTTAACTTTCCCTTCCTCTCAAATCACATGTCACAAGTCTAGTACTTGTCTACCCCAGCACTAAAAATAACAAAATATGGCAGACAGAATTTAAACCATTAGAGGTGCACAATTCAGCCTGTTTTTCTTTTTTCCACCCCTGCATTTGCCCCAAATCTGACATCCTGTATCACAGCACCTGACCGCTGTGACTGCTGCCTTTAGCCATTCCTAGTGCAGTATTTTAAGTGACACTAAGAATTTAAGACTTGTTAATTTTAAAAGCCGGCAGAAAACCAAATGTGAGGCGTCTTTAACTGAACACTCTGTTGCTCCTCTCAAGTGGTCATTCCCTGAAGAGCTGTGATGCTCTTTCTGGGGGTTTCTATCAGCAGCAGCCTCTGATACTGTGCGTATCTGACCTGTCCAAGCTGTGCCCAATCCCCACCTTGTCCCCAGCCCAGAGCACTGAGTGCCACGTTGTCCCTTGAAACCCCCCCCCAGTGCCTGACCACCCTTTCCAGGAAGAAGTTCCTCCTGAAAATATCATGGCAGCCCATCAAAACGCCTCTGTCCTCTAGCTTCCTTCCAGAGTGAGATGATTTAGATAAAAACTACTTGGGGATTTTTTAAGGTGGAGTGGAGAAGTTGTTGGCTGTGCTCCTCTGGATGCGCTCCGGGCGCAGGAACGCTGGGAGCAGGGAGGTGTGGGATTCCCACGCGAGGCGGCTGGCAGGGGGTGATGTTTCAAAGAGGCCACTGTATGCAGAGGGGTGGCAACAGAAGAGACTTGTCTGGTTGATTTCCTGGGATTTCCCCTGATTTTTGATTAACTGGCAGATCCGTCCATTCCCGCCGCTGTCTCCTTGTTCCCAGATGAGGGGGATGGCTGTGTCTGATCGCATCTGTGCTACGAGCCACAGCCACTGCCTGAAGTGGGACTGGAGCCTTCCAGCTCCCACACCACGGTGTTCTTGTCTTCCCTGTCACAAGGAAAGCCAGGGCCATGGGTTCTCAAAGCCTTTCAGCTCCCGGTTGTGGTGACGTCCACCCAGGGAACATCACTCGGCAGGGCTGGCCCATGGCATGCTGTGCAGCCACTGCTCTTACAATAGGATCAGGGACTATGGGAACAAGGCTGGAATGGATGGATCTGCCAGTTAATCAAAAATCACATCCATCCAGGGAAAGTCCCCTGAAATCAACCAGAAGAATCTCTTCTGTCTCCAAAGACATGGGCTGTGTTTTTGCACAAGCATACGAATATAATTTAAGTTTCATTTAGTTTTGGAGATGGGTTTTTTGTTTGGTTTTTTTTTGTTTGTTTGTTGGTTGTTTTTTTTTTAATTTGGTTGTTTGGTTGGGATTTTTTTTTCAATTTTTTTTTATTTAAAAAAAATAGCGGCAGGTGGGAGGTGCTGCCCAGCTGCAAACACATGGTGGGGTTTCACAGTACTGAGCTGTGAAATTTCCCTGCGGTGAAGCCACTGGGGCAAGCCCTGCTCTCCCAGGATTGCCTGGGGATCTCGGTGGCCTTGGATGTGCCAGCATTGTCACATCTGGCTCTCCTAGAAGGCATGTGTGACCGAGGAGGAAGGTGTGCAGGTCTCTGGCCTGACCCACAGGTCCCAGCAGGAACAACGCCACAGCTACAGCACCTTCTGGGAAAGCCGGAGCATCCCCATCCTCCCCTGTGGCCACATTTCTTCTGGGTGGAGGCACAGCGTTGTGCTGGAACTCCAAAATTGTGCCAGACTCAAAGCAGAGGTGGCTGAGCAGTGGCACCAGCATGGGGTGTGACCCTGACAGAGGAGCTTCCTCCTTGAGCCAAGGCAGGGAAGAGGAACCTGACCCTGGGCCACCCAAAGCGTGCAGTCGTGTCTGGGTCACCAGTGCCGGCCCAGCACCAAGGGCTCTGTGGCTGCCTGGGCAAGGGCGGCGCTGGCTCGGCTGCAAATTCAGCCTAACCAACTCCGAGGCCAGGCCGTGAGGAGGCTGTGCTGGAGCCCAGAGCCCAAGTGCTCTCAGGGCGCTCTCTGAGCTGCCCAGCGAGCACCTTGAGCCCCTGTGTGGAGATTTCCCCGGAGCCAGAGCCGGTTTTGCCTCTAATCCAGCCTCTGGCTCAGCTGTGCCGTCCCTAAGCCGCTTTGTGCGGCAGAGCCGAAGCCCTGAAATCCCGAGCCTTCTGCTGCCGCTGTGCCCGGCTCGCTGCGGCGTCTCCCTGTCAGCCTCCTTGGGATTTGTGCTTAATTCCCACATTCAGGTGGCACCTCCGCGATCAGCCGCTGGTGACACCCCACGGTGCCGCACGGCTGTGGCAGATGCAGCCCCACAGGGCAGGGAACACACACAGCCCCTGTGCCGAGGCGGAGGAGGGAGAGGGGTTGGCTTTCCCTGCAGGGAGAGCCAAGCAAAATTTCTCCCCTGGAGGTAAACAAATGGAAACAGGTGAGAAATAACCCCGGGAGGAGTTACGACTTAATCGCATCGGAGAGATTTTGTGTTGAGCCAAGGGGGTGCAGGGCAGGCTGCCGTCACCTTGGAGGCTGTGGTGATGAAACCCACGGAGACCCTTGGAAAGCCTCGTGACATTTCCCAGTTTTCATCCCAAAACAGCTGAACATCACCAGGGAAAACCCCAGCCAGGTCCTTACACACCACGCCGTGCGTGTGGCTGTCACTCTCCTCCCCGGCTGCTCCGAACACCTGCGGAAAGGGTTTAATTCTGTGGGTTTAACACCATCCAGGCCCACACGGGCGAGCAGACAGCCCCATCCCAGCCCTGCTGTGGGAAAGCGAGCCCGTTCCGCTGTGCCCCTGCCATCCGACGGCGGCTGCGGTCAGCCACAGCTCGGCGCGACATTATCTGCCCTGCTCAGGGTTCTTGCCCGGCCGAGCGGCACCTCCTCCCTCATCTGTGCCGGCCCGAACATCCTTCCTTTCCCAGCGCCCCGAGGTGTTCAAAGCAAAGCTCCCCTCGGCTCCTTTCTGCCCACGTTTGGCCAGTCTTTTCCAGCCCGGATGGGGGGGGAGGGGTGGGGGTGTGGAGAAAATTATTATAAAAAGTGGTGGGCAGCCAGCGCTGGAATATAGGTCAGCCTCTGTCCCGGCAGCTGCTTGCCTCGCCCAGAGCGCAGGGAAAGGGGATGAGCCGGCAGGGGAGGGGGGGATCAGCCGCTCTCCTCCGCCACCTTCCCCGAGCGCGGAAAATCCCGGCTCAGCACCTCGCAGCTTGGCGAGGCACGGCCGCCGCTCCCGTTCGCGGCCATTCCCGGCACGGCAGGGATGGAGCGCCGGGAGCTCGCCGGGACAAAGCGGGGTTTGTTCTCGGGCTGCTCGCAGATGTGCTATTGCAATAGCCATCGGCTACGCGCGGGCTGTATTCGTCACTGGGGCGAGTCTGGTCCGAGCCCTGGGTTATCACACCCTCCATCCCGGTCCTTTGGGGTTTGCTGCCTTCCTCAGCGCACCTGCGTAGCGCAAATCCCACTTTCCTTTGATTTCAAACGCACTCCTGGGGGTCGGTTTAGGAATGCAGACGGGAAGCACAGCAGGACTGGAGCAAGTGTAAACAAACCCTGTCACATATCACTGTTCCAGCAGTCCCCTGGCCCTTGCCAAGGGCTTTTTGAGCAGGACACAACAGCTCTGGGTTGAGTAGAAAACTGGGTCTTCTGCCCCAAATGTGCCTGGAGATGGTTGCCGGCTGTTTCTCCAGGTAAAAGAGCTCATCTTAGTTCCACCCCCAGCACCCTGTGCTGGAACTGGGAAGTGAAACAGCAAATGAAAGGGACCCATCTGGCTCCTGGTCCGGTTCCTGGTCCTGCTCCTGCTCCTGCTCCTGGTCCTTGACTAACTCCCTTTATCAACCTACTGCTCAGGGGTGGATTTCCTGTCGGTGTGAAATGCCCCTGGATTTTCCATTAGAACTAAACTCACAGGTAGGATTGATGCTGAGCTTCACACCAGAGAGACGAATCTGATTGGGCAGGGGGAACTTCAGGAATAGTTCATGTTCCAGAGACCCTTGGCTGAGGAGGGGACATGATTTGAAGAAATGTATTTTTTCTTCACTCAAATCTGCTTAAAAATGTGTCAGTTTTTCTTGTAGGACTTGCCTTCTTTTGTCCTTCTTGTCTGCAAGTATTGCTTTTTAATTTGGTCACTAAGAAAATTATCTTTTTTTGTATGGATAATTTTTTTTTAAAATTATTTTTTGCTTTTGATTTTCCCTGGAGGTCATAAGTGGAGATGAAAATCCCAAGCTGATGTGGTGTACACACAGAGGGCTTCACGTGGGGGTGCTCAGCCTGGCCTGGGCCCAGGTAGTCATTTTGAGAGGAATAAGACATCCAGCTCCTCAACTAGTGAGAAAAACAGACCTGGAACACTGTAAGACAGATTTTCTGCCTGCATCTCTGAGCACAGGGTGCTAAAGAAATCCCTGCTTCCAGAGGGTTAATTTTGGCTCCCTCTGCCTCACTTTATTCTTTGAATAATGAAATTAGTTGTTCCCGAGTCTTTTGAAGGGCTGAGCTGAGCCTTCTTGCAGAACAATACACGCTGTGCTCTCGATGTGAGTGCCCTTATGGTGAACTTTGAGCTACACATCTGCTATAAAGAAGTAACTCTTATTCCCAGTTGGCCATGGCTAGGAAAGGATTCCGGCTCCATCCACGCCTCGGCACAGCTCTGTTTGCTCCATGGAAGCCTGGCCTCGGAGCAGAGGGGTAGGAACCATTTGGAAACCTCGTTAAAACGCCCTGGCACGTTCAGTGCTTTCCCCGGGTGAGGGAGAGCTGGAGATGAGCCCTGCAGGAGCTGAGCACGCGACTGAGCTGCAGCCCATTCCCAGCAAAGCCCCCGAAATCTGGGCATTAACTTCCCAGCTGTGCCGGGAGGCTGTGCCAGGAATTTCCTCGGGGTGCTTCCAGTTTGGTGTCACCGAACCGAAACAAGTGCTCCAGGCTGATTGTAGGGGATTTATGGAATCCCAGGATCCCTGAGGATGGAAAAGCCCCCTGGGATCACAGAATCCAAGCTGTGCCCGATGCCCACCTTGTCCCCAGCCCAGAGCACTGAGTGCCACCTCCAAGCCTTCCTTGGACACCTGCAGGGATGGGCACTCCAAAGCTCCCTGGGCAGCCCCTGCCAAGGCCTGAGCACCCTTTCCATGCAGAAATTCCTGCTGATGTCCACCCTGAGCCTCCCCTGGCCCAGCCGGAGGCTGTTTCCCCTTGTCCTGTCCCTGTTCCCTGCCAGCACAGCCCGACCCCCCCGGCTGTCCCCTCCTGTCAGGAGCTGTGCAGAGCCACAAGGTCCCCCTGAGCCTCCTTTGCTCCAGGCTGAGCCACTCTGAGGAACTCAGCAGCTCTGACTTCATGGCAAAGCTGGTCCTGCAGGCTTCCCGTGACCTGCTCACTTCCTCACTCCTGCTCTGCTGGGGCTGAGGGATGCCCGGGATGGGGCAGGGGGGAGGGTAGCGAGGGTGGGCAGGCCCTGGCACAGGTGCCCAGAGCAGCTGTGGCTGCCCCTGGATCCCTGGCAGTGCCCAAGGCCAGGCTGGACATTGGGGCTTGGAGCAGCCTGGGACAGTGAAAGGTGTCCCTGCCCATGGCAGGGGTGGGATGAGATGGGCCCCTTATCTTCGCAAACCTGAAAAAGCAGGACAAAAGCGTAGGAAGGAAACTGAAATGGTGAGAGCACAAGGTGCAGTGGCATCTCCCTGGAGACCCCGGCTCTCAAATGGACATGGCATTTGTTAATTATTGTAGGCAGCACCGATGGCATCAGTGAAAACCACCAGAGGCAAAATTAGTGGCAAGCTGTGGGTGTCACAGTGTCACCTTTAGCATCGCCAGGTGTCTGAGTGGGATGATTCATGCAGTCACAGTGGCTGGGTCACATGGGGTGTTAGATCATATGGTTTCTCACATCAGCTCATGGAGTTCAACATGAAAAGAGACAAATTCTGTTTCTTTTTCCTCCTTTGCCTTTAGAGTTGCTGTTGGCTGTGGATCAGGATTGGCTCATTGGAAATGGTTTTCCCCTCACAAGCCTCACTTTTGACCCTTGTCCTCTCATTTGCTCTTCTTGATGCTGGTGGCACCTCCATCCCACATTGACATCCCTCAACACTCGGAGTGGCAGGTGCTGTGCCCAAAACCAAGGTCTTCTCTCCAAAACCAGCCCATGGCCACGTGCTTTTTATCCAAGCCCCTGCATTTGAACTCGTTGAGTGGAAGTCACAGGGAAGAGCACAGAAACACAGGACTTGGGGCAGTTCAGTCCTCCAGAATCAGGGACTGTTATATTTCCTCCACAAGCTGCAAGAGGAGCAGCTTGGGTTCATCCCAGGATGCTGAGGAATGGTAAAACTCGGATTTCCTGAAGTGCTGGATTCATTCCTGTGTCTTTTTCCTAATGGGACTGACTTCAGCTTGAAGCAGCAGAACTTGACAGGCCTTTTGTCCCTGCCCTGAGGAGCCCATCGGAACACAGTAATTCCCTCTTCAACACACGGCGAGGAAACTGCTTCATAATCTTCTTTTCCAAAGCAATATAGGCCAAGCATCTTGATCCTTTCCTTTTCAGCCAGGATCACGGCAGAGGTGCTGGACATGGCTGCAGGATCCTGTAATCCCCTGGGATGTCTGGGAGCGTTCACCCTCTGCTCTGCAGGGCTCGGATCCATGTGCAGATCAGGATCCTGCTGCAGCACCTGGGTTTGAAGGGCAGCATCGGAAGGGGGTCCAGGAACCAGGTGGGTCCAGTTTGGACGAAGCAGTCAAGCGGGGTCTTGTTCCCTGGTGGAAAAACCACTGGAGACGGCCGCCATGGAGAAGTGGAGTTATTGCCAAACACGGAAATATTTCCTGATCTGTTTACTAATATTTGGTGCTCCTTTCTGGATGGTGTTCAAACTGAAATCCAACCACACGCGTCAGCAACTTCCTGCCCTCCTCCCCGGCCTCGGCTCCTGCACCCGGGGGAGAGGGAGGGCTGGGAAGAGCTGGTGAGAGGCGAGGAGGGAATTGGGTTGTTGTTCTCATCTGGCAGGAGGCGTCCCAGGGTTGCTGGCGCCAGGCTCTGCTCGGAGTGGCACGGGGACAGACCAGAGGGGTTTGTTGCATGCAGTGTCCCCGGACAGGCAGTGGCCGTGTAGTGGCAGGAGGGCATGGATGGGCTCTGCCTGCCCAGCCCCTCGGGCAACCCCAGCCCGTGCCAGGCCGGGTCCTAATGGGAAATAAATAGGATCTTACAATTGTGTCTTTATGACGGGGATGTTTACAGCTGTCCCAGGCTGTGGGGGAGGGATGGGAGGGACAGCGAGTTACTGCAGCTACCGAAAGGTCAGCGCGGCACATGGGGTACCGTAACCCTCCGACTATGCCAGGCCTTGAGCTGTTCGCTGGACCAGCCATGCCCAGCCCAGATTTAACAACGCTCAATGTGCCTGCTGGTCTTTGCTGAGAGCAAGAGTTATGTTAAAACCAGGGTTTTTTGCTTTTTGCTTTCTTTGCAGGTTCTCTGGTGTGTGAGGTTTCACCATCTGGTCATAAAGCAATGGGATCTGGGGTTTTTACCTTCCCAGCTCCGCATGAATCATAGAATTACAGATTAAGAGAATGGTTTGGGTGGGAAGGGACCTAAAAGACCCCAAGTTTCACACCTGCCATGGCAGGGACACCTCCCACTGTCCCAGGCTGCTCCAAGCCCCAATGTCCAGCCTGGCCTTGGGCACTGCCAGGGATCCAGGGGCAGCCACAGCTTCTCTGGGCACCTGTGCCAGGGCCTGCCCACCCTCCCAGGGAACAATTCCTTCCCAATATCCCATCTGTCCCTGCCCTCTGTCAGTGGGAAGCCATTCCCCTTGTCCTGTACCTTCAGTTACTGATGAAATTCTTCTCCAGCTTCCCTGCAGCCCCTCCAGATCCTGGAAGGTCGGTGAGGTCTCCACACATCCTTCTCCCAGCCCCAGCTCTCCCAGCCTGGCTCCAAAGGGGATGTGCTCCAGTCCCTCTGCAGTCTAGTGCCTTCTCTGGATCTACTCCAACAGTTCCAGGTCGTCCTTTCCTTGGGACACCAGAACAGGGTTTTCCCTGCCCATTCAACACTCCTCAAGGGAGCTACTGGCTCCAGGGCTCATCTGAAAACCCACCATGAGTGCTGGTCAGGAGGGCAGACACCCTTCTCAAGTTCAAGTCTGCACCACTGGGCAGATCCATCCTAATCCAAGCTGCCCCTGCCTGCAAGATGAGCAAAAGCAGCATTTTACAAGGGACACTCATTGCTCCATTGGTATCAACACTTCCAGTGCAGCTCCCAGTTCCAATGGCTTTAGGTCTCTGTTTAATCACTTAAACTCACTGTGTTCATCTCACAGTGTTTATTTGTGGCTGAAATCAGCACTGAGTCTCCACAGAAATTGTTTACTTTGCTGTTGTCAATAGAAACTTAAGGTCAAACAATCAGAGCTGAGCCCGTGGTTCTAACTCAGTATCTGTTTATATTTTTGCTGATGAGTATTAATAAAAATATTTGTTTGGCCAAGGAGGCTTCACGGCGAAAACAAGGTGGCCATGTAGTTGAAAGGTGGGGGAAAAAAAGCCAAGGCTCCCCTCCGCAGAAAGCACAGGGTGAGGGAGTCTTCACAAGTGCAGACACCTCGTAAATCCATCCACACTGATCAAGGTGTGTATTTTCCCCTACAGCTGCAACCCAGCCAGGCTGAGGCACCACAGCCCTCACAGCAGTGTCTCCTGATCCCTCCAGCTCCTTATCCAACTCTTTACACCTTCAGAGACACATCAGTGCAGGGCGCATCGTAACTTTTTAATGACAGGAGGGCAAAGGAATACACTTGGGGAGTTTGAAAATAGCCCTGTCAGGCACAACAAACCTTTTTGTCTGACTTCCAAACTGTCCCTTTGCAAGAGTTTTAGATATATGGCTTGAGCACGGCTTTGGGTTTCTTTCCTTTGTTCTCTTGTGTCAGGTTCTAGTTTCCCTGGGGAAGAAATGGAAGGAGGGGAGGAAAAAGCACCTATAGAGTCAAAAGAGGGTAGTGCTTTTTAGCTGCTTGAGGCCCCTCCCTCCACCTTGTCCCATCTCTGCCAGACCATGCGCTAAGGCATTCCGCACCAAAGCCTCTTCCTTCCTGCCTTGTATGAGCTGGATTAGAAAATACAGGCTCTGGTATTTTGGAAATGAATTTGTGGTGCCTGGGTGATGGTTAAGAGTTCTATATCATCAATAATTAAATCCCACTTGTCCCTTCCCAGTGAGGAACTGAGATTGTTTTACTGAGTCTCAATCAGTATCAGCCACGAGCGAACCAGCGCGTCTGAAACGAGGAGCCACTGGAATAAAACCTGCCTCAGACTGGGGGGAAAAAAGAGTGTGGAGGTCTTGTATTGATTTCATCTTCTCAGCACCTCTTTGGGTTCAAAGGGGGCAAAGCTGTGTGGTACTCCGAGGACATCACATGATCAGTTTGCCCGGGACTGTGAGTAATTCCGAAACCCTCACCTCTGAGGTGCCAAATGACACCGAGTGAATCACCCAGAAACCCGAGCCCCCTTTCTGCCAGCGCAAGAGGCTGCGAACATGTGGCGAGTGGCACAGGTTTCTCTGCTTATTCAGCGTTTCGGGTCGCTCGGCTTTTATCCTGCCAATATCGCTCAGCAATTGGGTGCTGAGACAGCCCAGAGTCCTTTGACTCGGAGACCTGGTAACGCAGGTGTTCTGAACCGGAATGGTTTGGGGGTTTAGATTTTTCCACCCCACTGCAGCCTCTGAACTCTGGGCTTCATCGTTAGGTGCTCAGCTTGAGTGAGGATGTGAAGCAGAAATCACTTGCTCATCACATCCGTCTTCACAGGGGAAGGTCTCTTTGATTTCCTGTGGCAGGGGAACGTGAAAAAGTCTGTGTTGGAGCAAATCCCCCAAGCCCAGGATCCCGTCTAGAACTCTGCCCAAAAACCCACGGAAAGGTGTAAGAACAAGGAAAACATGCAGGGAAATTTCGCCTGGGGGCTCTCATGGCTTCTGGTACTTTGCTGCTCAGGGATTTTATGAAATGGGTCATTTTGGAAGCTGTTGGCACCCTGGGAGGAATTTCTCATTCATTAACTCATTCATCACCCTTTTAAACTCACAAAAACCCCTCATATCCCCAAAACCAGGGGACTCTGCAGGGGAAATGTCCTGAGAGCAGCACCCTCCTCCTGCCCAACCTGAGCCTGCCTCCAGCTGAAGTTGGTGCCACCCTGACTTCTTGTAGCAGGACCTGTCACGTGCAGCCGGACAGATCTGGCTTAAATAGCCCCTCCTAGAGAAGCCATCCCAGTTTTTCCTCCATCCCAAAGTTTCCCAGCTCTTTTGCATCCCTTCCGAGATGGGAAGGCTTAAACTGCCTCCCAGCACCCAAGACACCGGGGTGTGGTGGGTTTGTGCTGCAGCGTCATGGTGGTGCTCTCCCTTCCTTTGCTGGCAATTCCTTGTGGCATTTTGGCTTTTTTTTTTGGATTGTGCTGAGCAATGGACTGGCTCTTTCATGAGACCATCCATGAGAATGTCGGGATCTCGCTCTGGAGCGCTGGTATCAGTCAGACCATCGCCTCACTGGTGGCATTTGGGTTATTTCCCCTTTGTGAATCACTTTGCACCCAGTTAAGGAATTCATTCCTTCACATTATCCCTCAGTTTTACTATCCTTCACATCCCTTTTCCCCCAGGTAGCCAAGAGATGTACTGGAAAGCCTGGATTTCAGTAATGTGGGGGTTCCCATGCTGCAGCTTGTGCTGGTGAATCTGAGGCTCTGGCTGCGCCCCTCTGAGCAGATCCCAGATCCTAAATCCCTCCAGAATTACCTACACCCCCCCTGAGCCACATCCACACCGGCACCAGGACCTCCTGGTGTCCCCAGGGCACGGCAGGGACACACCTGGAAATGGGGATGGAAATGGGGATGGTGGCACCTGCAGCTGTGTTCTGAGCATTGCTTAAGTCCTGAGGAATGAGCCTGGAGCTCTGAAAATCTGCATTGACAAGGAAATCACTTGGTTTTCCTTTTCACAGAGGCTGCGAGCCAGGGGGTTGCCCTGGTTGATGAGCTAAAGTGCAAATGAAGGAAATATCCTCATTGGTGTAGGATTTTTTCTGTTTTACATCAGGGACTGTTTGGTGTCCGTCCCTCAGAGCGATATAAACCTGTTAAGAGTAAAATAACAGAAGGAGCATTGGTCCAAGGAGTTGAAGGCAGTATTTTACAGCCAGCGGAGGTGTCCTCCTATCCAGCCTTGGACAGTGGGACACTCGTGGCAGCTCCCGTGGGTTTAACCACCCTCTCACTGTGCTGCTCCAGGAGTATGCCTGGGGAGATGCTGGAGCTGAGCAACTGGGAGCTGAAATCCCAGCACCTTTTCCTGCATTAGCCACCGCTCTGTGCTCAAGGGGAGGGGTTTTTGCAGAGACACTTTTGGAAAACCCCAGAAAAAGCAAATGCTTTCCTCACACACAGTTACACAGAATATTTCTTTACACAAAAGATCTGCTGAAATTCTGTTCAGCTCGAGCTCTGCTCACCATTTTTGAGGTCCCAGGAGGTCCTGACATCTCCAGTGGCATCATCAAAGATTCTCTTGCCTCCTCTTGCAGGCCCCATGTGCCAGCCTTCTTCCTTTTGGTTGGGTTCCCACCCATTCCCACTTTTTCCTGACCATAAATTCCTTTCTCCAGTCCCACCTGCCCTGTCTGGGGGCTTCGACAGCTGGAGGGAGAGGGAGGATTGGGCTTGGCTGCCCCTACTTCAAAGGGCTGTTCCAGGGATTTCTTAATTAACCTTACACCCCACTTAAGCAATGTAAAACAACGTGAAAGCACCAAGACTGTTCCCCACGGAGGCACAGCCGGTTTGTGTAAGATATTGTTTCTTTTTCATGTATGGACATATGGGCTGTGTTGACATTTTGGCACGTGGCAAGAAGTGCAGGGAGGTTTCTTCCTTCTGCCTCCTTCTACTGGTGCTGACTTGGAGGATCTTTTCTCTGGATCTGCTGGATGGGGACTATCCATAGGTTTAAAAGGGGAAGGTGGAAACCTCAGGCCAGCTCACTCCATGGTTGTGTTTTGCACTGGGAATTAAGCCCTTGGGATGAGGTGGGAGAGCAGCCCTGGGAGGGAGGGAGGGAGGGAGGGATGCATCTGGAAAAGAGCAGCTCTCTCTCCTGTGCCATCCTTTACTTGGGCTGGTTTGCACCTGGGCATCCATGGGCACATGTTAGAGGAAAAATCCTCTCTGCATTGCCCCTTCATTGAACAGCCAGAGGGCAGCTTATAGCCCAGATCTGGGTGTTCCTTTATTTGTCCCTTGGAGAAACTTTCAAGAAGATTTGCAAAAGGGAAATAATCATGGAATCCCAGGATGGTGTGGGTTGGGAGGGACCTTAAAGCCCATCCCATCCCACCCCTGCCATGGCAGGGACACCTCCCACTGTCCCAGGCTGCTCCAAGCCCCAATGTCCAGCCTGGCCTTGGACACTGCCAGGGATCCAGGGGCAGCCACAGCTTCTCTGGGCACCTGTGCCAGGGCCTGCCCACCCTCCCAGGGAACAATTCCTGCCCAATATCCCATCCATCCCTGCCCTCTGGCACTGGGAAGCCATTTCCTGCGTCCTGTCCCTCCATCCCTTGTCCCCAGTCTCTCTCCATGTTTCCTGTCAGCTCCTTCAGGCCACACTGAGGTTACCCCAGAGCTCCTCCTCTCCAGGCTGAGCAATCCCAGCTCTCGCAGCCTTCCCTCCCAGCAGAGCTGCTCCATCCCTCTGCTCATCCTGGAGCCTCCTCTGGGCTCTCTGCAGCAGCTCCAGGTCCCTCCTGAGCTGGCCCAGGGCTGGGGCAGCTCTGCAGCTGGGCTCTCACTGAGCACAGGGCACAATCCCTCCCTCCCCTGCTGCCCACGCTGGGGGCTCAGCCCAGGGCTCGGGGGGTTCTGGGTCCCAGCTCTCACCACAGCACCCCCAGCTCCTTCTCCAGGGCTTCTCCTGCTGCTCATCCCCAGCCTGGATCCATCCCAGGGGTTGCCCTGACCCAGCACTCGAAACCTCGTGAAACATTCCTTGTTTTAATGCCAAGGTCTCCCCTGGCAGGTCAGTGTTGCTCCCACTGCAGCCCAAAGGAAAGGACTCATTCAGAAAGGAGTAATTGGACTTCCATTGTGCCGTTACTCTCATATTTGCTCAGCTGAGGGTTCCTCACCACGGCTGGCGGTGCCCACGGTGCTCTGCAGTTGCGGTTTGGCTGTTCCTGTGTAACGGGGTGAAAGGAGCAGAGCCTCCCCACTGCCGCCCCCGCCTCTCTGTGAAAACTCCCTCCTCGGACTGATTACCAAATTTGGGGTCATGACGCAGGTGTGTTCAAGAAAGCCTTTGAAGTGGTCAGGGCTGAGGAAAAGCAAAACCCGGGGCGTGCTGGATCAGCAAGCTGTGACCTTGGCTCCGAGGCAAGCAGGCTGCAGAGAGGAGTCAGGCCTACAGCACAACGTTTAGAAGAAGACTGCTCTGTTTAGGCAAGAAAGATGACTCTGTAAAATTAAACCAACGAGCAATGGAAACTAAGCTTCAGCTTTTTGGGTTCCCACACTTCATAAAATACATCTGGGGTGGGGGGTGATGGTTTGTGAGGATGAAGAGATGGTCCCCATTGTGCACTGCTTGCCAGGGAGGACTTTCAGTCCCACTTACTGAAACATAGCCCAGAGTTAGCAAGGGCAGCTTCGCCAGGAGGAGGTCTGGCACCATCAGCCATGGGGTTTTTAGTAATTTATAGATGGATCTTACAGATGGGACCACTCACCATTTTGCTCTGCAGTCTGGACCTGTTTTCTTCATCCGTGTTTTCTTCTGCTGATGCTGAACAGGACTCCAAATCTAAATCAAAACCCCCTTGATTTATGGCCACGGAGTCTTCCTGATAGGAATCTTTTAGCTTCCCTGTACCCTCTTTAGATGTGGTATCTGTGCTATGAGACATTCAGAGGATCAGGACAGGCACTGTTGGTGGGACAGTGTCCATACTCATTCTCTATTAGGTCACTTGTAATTAAAACAATTCCTTTTGGGTATTCCCAGAGAAAAAAAAAGACAGACCTACCCTGACTTATAACAGGATGATACTCAAAAATTCACCCATCCGGATAAGCAGAGTGAAAACAAAAAAAATAGATCAATGGATATTTTGAGAGATGGCGAAGGTTGGCAACCCTCCGATCACAGGGTTAAGGCAGCCTTAGTTTGTGCCATAAATCTCCATCCCTGGGTGGAATTGGGCTTTGCCTTTGGAAAACAAAAGTGTCCCTCCTTTTAGCTGGTTGTGATGGCATCTCTGGTTGTAGCTTAAATCCAGTTTTGCAGGCAAATTTATCTGTGCATGGACCTTTGGGATCTTTTTCCAGCCCGAGCTGGGAGTTAACCCCCTGACAACATTCATCCTTTCACCCCTGTGCTTTTGCTTCTCTCCTGTCCCCACAATGCAGTTATTGCTGGGGGAAAAGTGAGGTGACGTTTATGGCCCTGGACATGTGTCCAGGTGCCTAAGGAATGAGCTCCACTCCAGCCAGCAGAGCTGATGTTGACACTGGTGACACATTCCCAGCGCTTGGTCTGGGTTTATTCTTCTATCAAACAGTCACTTTTAATTAAAAAAAAATGAGCCTTTTTTTTTTCTCTCTTACAGGATCTGTGAATGCCTCATATGGTCAAGAAACTGAGATTCTTCCTCACCATAAACACCACGTATGATTTCTGCTCGTTGTAACCCTGACCAGATGCTGTGCGCCCATGGAAATCAGGCACTCTCCTCTTCCCAGCCTCTGCAAGAACCTCAGCACTCTGACTCACAATGAAGAGGGGGAAGAAAAAAAGGAATGGAAAGAACGCAAGGATTTTATTTCTCATAGTATTTTATTTCTCCTGGATCTAGTTAGCAGGAAGGAGAACTTCAGGGCTGAAGACAATAGAGGTCTAAAAGGGATGATGAAGTTTATTTCTTCTTGAACAACACTGGGATTTTCCTGCTCCTCCTCTTTTCAGCAAGCAGGAGTCTGTGGTTTTGGTTCAAGCAACTGTTGGGAGGAGCCCTGAAAGCCAAACAAGTGAAAGGAGGAATAAAAGCCAGAGGTGAAGGTTCCTTTGGAAACCAAAGAAGTCTCTCTAGATTTCAGCTCTCAAAAATTTGCCAGAGCTTAAAGCACAAGGGGCAGGTTGGCTTCAGCAGGGCCGTGTCCACAAAGAGCCCAAACACCTCCCTGAAAGTACAGAAGATCAGTGAAAGATCAGCTCATTCTAAACCCCTGCTGGGAACAGGGACCCCTTCCAATAAGCCAGCTTTCCAATAAACTGTCCAGCCTGGCCTTGGACACTTCCAAGGATCCAGGGGCAGCCACAGCTTCTCTGGGTAACCTGTGCCAGGGCCTGCCCACCTTCCCAGGGAACAATTTTTTCCTAATTTCAGCTCTAAACCTCCTCTCCTTCAGTGTGAAGCCACTCCTGCTTGTCCTATTACCACACATCCTTGTAAATAGTCTCTCTCCATTTGTGTGGTCTCCACTCCAGGCACCCCAAACCATGAGCTGCTGATCTTTCAGGTGTAATTTGGATCGGCACAAATCCCTGGTGCAGGCAGGCTGCTCTTTCATCAGCTCCAAGAGAAATGCCCGAGCATCACCTCTCTGCTGACGGAGAATTTTGGATCAAAGAGCCCCAGTCTAGAAATCAGATGCAGGGGAGCAGTGATGGCTGCCCAGGGCTGTCAGCAGCAGCAGCAGGCACGGAGTGCTCCAGGAAAGCTCCTGAATGTCAGCCAAGCAGGATGGATTCCAAGCTCCTCATGCACCGCCCGGAACCCTTCGGTGTGCCAGGAAAGGTAGCTCGCCCTCCCCGAGACAAAATTGGAAAGGCTTAGCACATTTTTCACCCCCCCAGAGGGAAGAGGAGACTGCTTTACCTCTGGAAAATGGGTTGTAGTCACTGACTGCTTCCTGGGGGATTACACAGCATGCCTTGCCCAGAAGTCCATACGAGGGCTTTTTGGTAGGGATCCCCATCTGAGCTCTCCATGAAGGATTTCCCAAATGCGCAGAGCAATCCTGCCCCCAGCACTTTCAGCATGCGACGTTTTGTCTGGAAACACAGTGCTGGGGAGCTGATAACTTGTCCTGGGCTCTCCCCAGCTCCCAAAAGAGGGGCTGCTCACAGCCAAGGCCCTGCAGAAGCGGCTGGCACAGGGCACGGCACAGCGGCCCTGGCTCCCAAGCTCATCTCCAGGGCTCATTTCCTCACTCCTTCCGCAGCCGCACCTTCGGCGCTGCTCCAGGATCACAGCTCCCAAGGGGAGGTCGGGAGCCTGGGCAAAGTTCAAGCTAAATGACCTCTGCAAGCAGAAGGGAGGTGGCAATTCCAGCAGCAAACCCCGGCATGGGGCAGGCAGGGAGTATTTCCCCCTTTCCATTGCTTGCTCTCTGCCCACAGCTTTTGTTGGTGTTTTTGGGGTTTTTAAGTATCAGCTGTTCCAAAGCCCAACACAGAAGAATTTCCCCCCTATTTAAAAGCCCCCGCTGAGTGCAAAAACTGAAATCTGGCAGGGAAACTGCGAGAAGTTCCTTGGAGCAGCTTCTTGTGAAAGGCTTGGGTCTTCAAAGGTTTCACAGCACATTTTGCACCTATTTTGTTTCAAAAGGCCCATAAAGGACCTGCCCTGGAAGATTTCTCAGGACGTGATCAGTGCTTAGAGACCTTGTGGGTGTTTCTCACCCTTTGGGCAGGGAAGGCCAGGTTTGCCAAATTTCCCTGTAAAGCACTGTGGCCACACAAGAACCTGCACCAGGGAAGTTTGCACTGATATTTTACATCTCATGTCCACAGCCGTGCAATCTGGAGCAGGAAAAGCTCCTGAAATCCCATGAACAGGAAAATCCTCAGAAGTGAAGCTCTAACTGAGAGTCCTCAGAGATCCCAATGGCTCAGCCCCAAAGAGGAGAAGGTCTGGGGTCTTTCCTGCCTTGGGTTGGAGTTGGTTTTATGCTGGGTTTTAGCCTTGCCTGCAGGCCTTACGTAATCAGAAATAGAACTGTAAATTCATCAGCTGCTTTGTTCTGTGCAAGTAATTCTCTATTCACAGCTCACCCTCATCCTGCAGAGCAGCTCACATGCTCTGGTTTGTTACGCCAGCATAGTCTAATTCCAGAGATCACAAAAATAATATTCCCAGTTTAATCCCAAAGAAAGGATTACCAGGGATCAAATCCATTATTTCACAATAAATCCCTTTTCTGTCTTTTCTTTTTTTTCCCATCAGCGATCAAAGCAAGTGGATTTCAGCTCTAAAATGCTGCTGCTGTACAGCAGAAGAGATCCTTGCTCAAGGCACAAGGCTTAACATTTACTTGCTTTTTTTTTTTTTTTCTTTGCACAGTATCAAAGGAGATTTATTTTTTCCCCCTTGACAAAAATAAAGTCTGGTCTAGATTCTCAGCTGCAGCTGAGAGCACTGGGTAAGAAAGTAGCTACAGCCCATTTTTGCAGCTTCCTAATCTTGTAGGACAGTTTCTAATCTTCTCAAATTGTCAGCAGCCCATTGGGGCTGTTTCTTCTTTGAGAGCCCAGGCTAAAGAAAGGAGCTCTGGCTGCAGCGAGGGAAGATTTAGAGACCACCAAAGGGGTTTTTTTCACTCCTAAATACAAGGGCGGGCTTAGCTCACCCATTGTGGTGTTTTTGTCATTGGTGTTGCCCCAGTCTGGTGTTAAAAAACAACACAGGGGCCTTCAGCATCCCAGCACCCAGGGGTGGCACACTGCAGCTCTGATCCCACAGTTTTCCATAAAACACAGCCAGAGCCACCAGCCCCAGCATCCCAGACCTGCTGGCCGTGCTAATGTGGGCGGAAGCTCCCCTTTCCCACCTGCTTCCCCTGCATCACACCCCGTGGGGGAGAATTCAACCCAAACCCATGTCAGCCCGCACCACGCGCTCCACGGAAATAAACAACACAAGCTGGGCAAAGCAGACTGTGCCTCCTCATGGCTGGGAAGTCAGGCTCTTCACGGCTCCTCTGCTAACTGGACCATATTTTCAGTCGTCATCTCAGTCTGCTGGAATTAGCACCGCCGGAGCCGACGGAATGATACAGGTCAGATCAATTATTATGAAAAATTCAATGATGATGGTGCCATATGCAGCACTATAAAAAGGACTGAGCTGTACATATGGCTGGAGAAGAAAAAACAGCACAAGTGCCCCCACACTGCTATGCCCTTTAGTCTTTCAGCACTTTCTACACGGGCCACGATGAGAGGAGGAAAAGTGCCATCACTTATCCTTTTAAAAAATTGCCAGCCTTCAAATGTCCCTCTCCACCATCTTCCAAAAGACCAGGAATCCTCTCCTCGTGGAGGCTGCTCAGAACACTGAGAGCCTTTGAGAAGGTGGAGCTGGTCGTGCTCGTGGCATGAGAATTTCCACCGAAAATTACAGAGTCATGAAGGTTGGAAAAGAGCTTTAAGATCATCCAGGGTAACCATCAACACCAGCATTATTAAAAACCCCCAGATTTCCCCAGCATTTCCTAAAAACAAAAATAAAATATCTGCCTTGTTTTCCTAGGGATGCCTCAAGTCCGGGGCTGGGACTTGAACACCTGAGCACCCAAGCTAAGAAGAGGAATGCTGTGCTGGAGAGTCTTCCCTTTTCCCAGGAACGTGGGCAAAATTCCTGCTCCTTTGGGAAGCAGCGCTGAAGCAAAGCCTGCTGATTAATGCATCAATCCTCAGGCCACTGACCCAGAGGAATCGCCACTCCCAGCTGGAGTTTCAGCCCAAAAATCTCAGACAAATCAGCTGGCACAGCGCAGCAGAGCGGAGCCCCTCGGCAGCCCTGCAAAGCTGAGGGAAGGTTTTGGTGCCAGCCATAGGTTGCTCCCAGGGAGAAACAGCATGTCCCAGAATTCCCTCTCAGCCTGCAATGGAATAACCAGCACTGGAACACGCAGCAAAAGCCTCTGAGAAGTTGCCATCGACTTGTCACAAAAAATAACGATAAAAAAAGTCCTCCGTGGATTGACCAGTGTTCAAAAATACATCCAAAGGATGCTCCAGCACGTCAGCCTGCTCTGGCACCCTCCTTCTGCACAGGCTTCCAGATGGTCCATCTTTTTAGCCCTTCCTTTATTTTAAGCGGACAGCCTGAGGCACAGCAGGACCGTATCACCGCTTTATTTGTGAGCAGGGAAAACGCAAGTTCTCCCAGCAAAAAGAAATTATTTTTTTCTAAAAGCAATTAACAGAAAAATAGTTCTTGGGTTTCCATTTGTTCTTCTTACTCTTCCCCACACAAACTCAGAGTTTTTAGAGAGCCCAGCTCAGCAGAGATTTAAAGGAGCCTCTTGATGGTTGATAGTCCCTCTATTGCAGTCACTGGTTCACTGATTAATTTATTTTTCAAGTCTAATTCATGCACTCCATGCTGGGTAATTTCAAGTGCAACAAGAGAAAGCCTATGCATTATAAATCTATTTCTTACACAGCTTTCAAGGTTTTCCAAAAGGAACCTGTTACAGTGATTTCACAGCCTCTCTTTCAGTAAGAAAAAAAAGAAATTAATTTCTCAGGGTTTGCTGTGGAACCAATTGACTTCAGGAGGCAAACCTTAAATGCTGATAACTATGATTAATATTAATATTAAGCTTCAGCACACACCCAATGAGTCCTACACTCCCAAAATGAAAGAGTCTGTTGGTTTGGGGACCTGGACTGAGGCCTGCTCACATCTGACATTCCCTTGTGTCTCCTGGCCCTCCATCGAGAGCTCATCCTTGGGAGATGCCAAGGGCAGCAATGCGAGTCAATCAGAAACACAAAGCCACTCAGCCTCCAAAAAAGCCCCTGGATGGGAGTCAAACAATACAAGTTCTGAGAATTATTTTAGGCTAAATTCTGCCTCAGGACATGATCTCCAAGGGTGAAAGCTCAGCCCCACCAAGGCCAAGAGCAAAACTCCTGCAGACCTCAGCAGGACCTGGCTCCCACCCAAAGCAAACTTTTCAAGTCTCAGTCAAGCTCTTCAGCTGCAGACGTTCATTTCTATTATTTTGCAGCCTTTTTGTCTCACCAAAGGGATCCTTCCGCAGTGGCCATCCAAAAGCCGTTGACAAGACAGAAGAAATTTAATTTGCAGCTGAAAAAGAAGTCTGTAAATTTCTTTTTTTTTTTGTTTTCCCAATTAGAATCAGTGTGACTGTGACACAGTCTCCAAGTGTGGTGGTGTCAGTCTGGCCGGTGGAGGCGCCTTCCTTCCCTCAAACCCTTTGGGGACTGGGGTTTTGCCCCGTGAGATTCCTGCACTGCCCCTCACCCTACAGGACCCCGCGTCTGCCATGGGAGCCTTCCAGGGACCGTGGTAAAAGCAATTACAAACACAAGCATTTTGATTTCAGCCTTGTTGCCTCTCCCTGTGCTAGCATTGTTTGCCATTCCCAGCAGACCCGAGGCATTTTCTCCTCACAGGGAAGAGCACTGTGACAATGATGCTGGATGTGCTCCCTGCTTTGACATTTGGGGCCTTGGTAACAAGTCAAACATGAAGCCTCCATTTTACAGCAAACTCTGTGACTTCTGATGATTTGTTTTAAAGCTCCTGGAAACCAGAACTTGCACCAGTCTCCATTCTTGCAGTCAGAAGGAAACATCCACGTGGCTGCGGGGGACAACCCAAAAACACAGTGCCAAAAAGCTGGAAAACAAAGGACAGCCCATGCTGGACCGGTTTTGTTCTTGGAGATCACCCTGGTGACCAGCCAGACCCATCTCACACCAGCTCCATGGCTCGTGACCACACGAGCAGAGGTGGCCACAGCCCCTGCCCAAGGACAGACACCCCCTGCACCTAAAAAATCAGTGCCAACAACTGCAGCCAACCTCTCTTCCCACTGCTCCCTGTGTTAAAATGACAAGAAATTCTGCCGCGAGAGGGATTCCCCATCCCGAATGCCGCAGGTGCAGACCCCGACTTTCTACCAATACCCCGAAATTTTCCCCATTTGCTGGCAACCATGGGATCCTTCTCAGCAACCAGAAACACGGCAGGCTTTGGGAGGAGAGAAGATAAACCTGGTCTTCCTTCCACCTTGGTCTCCTCTCCACAGGCTCTGACATTTTTTTATGCGACGGCAGCGGGGCCGCGCCCTCCTCGTTCCTATAGACGCCAAGTTGGTGCCTTGCCACGTTATTGGAGCCCACGAACCTCGGGCTTTGGCCAAGGAAGGAAGTCAGGCTCCAGCAGAGGCAACTGCACTGAACTTGCTCAAACATGCAGATTTCCAGAGCTCTCTGCTCTCACAGCCCAGAGGACATTGCAACACCGTCCCGAGAGCCTGACATGCCGAAGTGGGTGCTGATGTCCAGGTTGGATCCAAGGCACTGCAGGAAGGTGGGAATTTTAGACCCTGCAAAATGCAAGGCTGCATGAACCTCTAGAATCTCCAAAGCTTTTCCCTCTGGACATTCCCTCAGGGGAATCTTGAGCTTTCATGTCGTTTCCTTCACCCACATTTTTCAAATGTTGTTCCTGGAAAAAATTAGGATTATTAAAACTGAAGCTTTTCATAGAAGCCTGTAGGAACAAGCACCTGGTCACCTTGATGGCTTGGAGCACACTTTTCCTTGACCTGCTACCAGTAATTAGTTCCTTTTCACCCAGCCCAGGTTACAAATTGTGTTTCTGATCCCACCCCTGAACCTTTGTGGTTTTTCTGGCTATGGAATTTGCTCATTGTGCGTCAAACACAGCAACGTTGCACCCTGAGCATGTAAACGAAGGTTTGACGAGCTCTTATTTCCACATTTCTTGGCCAGGGCATGAATTCTGGTTTGTGATTTCAGGTTACGTCTCCAGCATGTGATGTGTGCAGGCAACACCCATGCTGCTCTCCAAGCAAAGTACTGATGCTCAACCATGGAAATCCCAGAATGGTTTGGGTTGGCAGGGACCTTAAACTCATCCAGTGCCACCCCTGCCATGGCAGGGACACCTCCCACTGTCCCAGGCTGCTCCAAGCCCCAATGTCCAGCCTGGCCTTGGACACTGCCAGGGATCCAGGAGCAGCCACAGCTGCTCTGGGCACCTGTGCCAGGGCCTGCCCACCCACCACATTTTGGATCAATTACTGCAAATTTAGTACAAGTATTAAACACAGAAGGCAATGAAGCACATGTAACTGTCTCATCAGTGCACGCATTTCAATGCCCCACTCGATCACAATCTCAACCTGGAACTCTGCACCCATCTCTTCTTTGGAGACTGCAATCGAGCAAAAAGCAAAGCTCTAAATAACACGTGTTTAATCTGGAAATCATTTTCCTCTTACAGTGTGCAGGAACTGTAACTGTCCCAAAACTGAGTTAGGGCCACAGTCTGCTCTGCTGCCTGGATGAGGGTTCAGCAGGAGACCCCACTGCGGGCCTCGAGCAGCTGGTGCCAGCATCCTGCAGCCCCTCTGTCTGTCTCCATGCTCTGCCCAGCACAGCAGAGCACCAGGTCTCCATCAGAAGATGCTCCCACACTCAGCCTGGAGCTGAAGCTGTCCTGCCTGGTGGCCCTCTGCAGCTCCCACAGTGTGCTCATCCTGCTCTGGCCAGCAGGGCATTCCTTCTTCCCCTAAACCCACAGGCAAATGACACCTTTCGCCGCAATTTAACCCAGCCTGCACAGGCAGCAGCCAGTTCCATCCTGGGAGCCCCGAGATGGGCTTGGGCAGTCTCCTCATCGTCAGAGCCTGCTCCTGGCACAGCAGCTGTGGCATTTTCTGCCCAGGCAGTGAGGGGGGACAAAGATCCCCTTGGTCTGTGGGTCACCTGTGCCAGGGCCCTGAGCTCTGTGCCCACCTCTTCCCCATGGGCAGCTCGAGGTCTCCAGGTCTGTTCTCTGTGTCCACCAAGAGGTGGAAGCAGAGCCCCCTGACCCTGCGGGACTCACGCTAAAATATACGCCAAGGTCAGGGCCTCCCCACTGAGATGCAATTACGGTGTTTGCCTCAATGAGGCTTCCCCACATTCTGATGTCTGAGGGGTTTCTTTCGCAGGATGCCAAGTGCAGCCTTTACTTGCACCCTCCAAACCCTCATGCTGGAAGGATGGGCAAGACTGTTCCCTGAGAATTATTAAAAATATTGAGCTAATTTCTTTTCCTCAGTGAGGAAATGAGGAAATGAGCACTTGCCTACCACAGGTACTTAGACAAACAAAGCAAGTGAATTCAAGAAAAAAGCCTGGGCCAGCCCAGCACCCTGTCATTGCTTCATGGTTTTTCTCAGAATGCTTTTTTTCCTTGCAAAAAAACCCCCAAAAAACAAAAACAAACAAAAACAAGCAAACAAACAAAACCCACCCCCCTCCCCCCCCAAAAAAAAACCAACCAAAAAACCCCAGACAATTCCTATGCCACATAAAGCTGTTTTTCAGAGCCTGTTGGAGGAAAAGAGTGGGTCTGTTTTACTCAGCCTAGGAGTTAACAGCAGGCTGTTACTACAGGTTTGCACACAGGGCTGAGGCTGCAAAACAGACCTTTAAAAAAATACGTAGCGTAAGTTATATAAAAAAAATAAGAAGCCTAAGTTACCACCGAACACTGAAGCTGCAAAAGTTTCAGTTATGCAAGCACACATTTCCTGGGTGTGAACATCTGACAGGCAGTAAATGAGGTGGAGAAGGAAGTTAATAAATGAGCACAACCAGCACAGTTGGAAAGTAAGTGGATTTGAAACTTTCTAAATAAAATCAGTCATTCAAAGCTCCGCGTTCCACGTCAGTCCATGGGGCATCTCGGCTCCACAGCTGGGCACGAATGCTTGCAAGCACCTCTGCAGGACATGGCAAAGGGGAAAAAAAGGGAAATACAGGTTCCTTGGATTTGTGGAGGAGAAATGGATGTTGCAGGGAGGATTTCCTTGTGTCCCTTTCAAAACACTGTGCCTTTTACCTGAAAATTTAATTTACTCTTCCCTTGAAAGAAAACCCTGGGCTGCTTTCCCTCCTCCCCATTCTGCATGGGGCCCTGCACTGGACTTGCCCCAAATTCCCTCTGAGAGACATATTTCACTGTGTTGGATCAGGTATCACACCACACGGAAGTGCTGAGCGTCTCAATTTGGTCCTTGTTATCAAATTCAGGGAAGAAAAAACCCAACACAGATCTCCATGGCCAAACTTGCTCAAGAAAAAGTGACAACAAACCAAGTGACAGGAACTCCCCATCCCAAAATAACCACGTGTCCAGCATTAGTGGTTTGGTTGCTCGCAGGGAATCACAATTCAACAAGGTCATGCTCTGTTGGTCTGTGGGCAGGATTTGATTTCTCAATGGGAGAACAGATCTAAGCAAGGCTTAGGTTTATATAATAAAATATAAACCACAAATTGAAGTGTTGACAGTGCTGTTCCTTGATTTATTTTTACCTGGGTGCATTAAGCACTGACTGGGAAGGAGGGGTTTTCCCTGTATGAGGGGACATCCCTAGAAGGGGTGTCCCAGCAGAGAGGGATCTCCATCCTCGGGGATGCCAGGACTCACCTGGATGTGGCCCCGGCAACCTGCTGGGGATGCCAGGTCAGCCCTAGGGACCTCCAGGGGCACCTCCCTGCCCGAGCTTTCCCATCAATTCAATCTATCCAGGCTGATGCCATGGCAGATGCTGCGTTTTTCCCTCAGAACACTCAGCTAGGCCTTGGCCTACCCAAAAATGCCATTGAGTGTCCATTTAAAGTCAATGAGAGGGTGGGACGAGGCCCAGACTACCCCACGTGGAAGTTCAGCTGAGGGCACCCATCCCACCAAAAAGGGGCTTTTCCCTTTTCCCGTTTCCCGTTTCCCTTTTCCCTGCCCAGAGCTGATTCCCAGCCCCAGGGACAGGAGGTGGCTGGACACCAGGGTTTGTCCCGTGAGAGGTTTCTCCAGGGGTTTTCCAGCCCAGGAGGTGCCTGTGACAGCAGAAGCTGCAGCCTGGGCCTTCCTCCCCACCACGGTGCAGCCGCAGCCATCGGCAGATGTTGGATCCTGGCGTGCCTGCTTTTCCTTTTCTTCTTCTTCTTTTTTTTTTTTCCCATTTTTTCTCTCTTTATTTTAGGAATAGCATCTGGTTGGCTTTCTCCCAAGGCTGTTATTCAGCTCCCCAGCAGTGGCAGCCGACAAACCAGGCAGCTTCAGCAGCATCTACCCAAATTCTGAG
Source organism: Acanthornis magna (assembly GCA_036785705.1). Lineage (NCBI taxonomy): Eukaryota > Metazoa > Chordata > Aves > Passeriformes > Acanthizidae > Acanthornis > Acanthornis magna. Next base: position 10,306,466 of record JAWUZG010000093.1, read on the forward strand.
TTGCTCACCTTTTCCAAGCACTATCTTAGTATTATTCACGTGCAACCTCTTATTTACATGACCGCTTCCATCAAGCCTTTTTTTTTTCTTTTTTCTCGATTTCCAGAGCAATTTTTGCCAAAGTGAGGAAAAATAGAAGAAACAACAACCACGAGGAGTTGTGCAATGGGATGGCCAAGGCCGGGCTGGACACAGCCCCAAACAGCACTTCTGCCACGGGACTGGGACCAGCACTGGGAAAAGCTCAGGACCACAAAGAAAGTCCGTAAAAACAGGACAATGATGCTGCCAAGGCTTTTCTCCCCACCCAGAGCAGCACAAAAGTGAAACACAGATACCACCAAAACTTTTTATGCCTTTAAATTTTTTAATAGAAAGAACGCATGGCCAAGTCTCAACCCACACACCAGGGACACCTCCCACTGTCCCAGGCTGCTCCAAGCCCCAATGTCCAGCCTGGCCTTGGACACTGCCAGGGATTCAGGGGCAGCCACAGCTGCTCTGGGCACCTGTGCCAGGGCCTGCCCACCCTCCCAGGGGTGGATTCCTATTTATCCTAAAGCAGTTTCTCTCCTAAGGTCTAACCCCACTGATATCCAGTGCTCCCTGTTCCTATTTCCATCGCTTGCAGACTGTTCTAAGGCTTGCTGTGGTTCCCACTTTGAGGGGAAGTCAAGCTCTGCTGTCTTCCCCTGCACACCAACCCAGCTTTTTCTGCCAGCACAGCCTTCCTGAGCAGGCTTTGGACCATCCACTCAAACATCCTTGAGCAATTCCCCATGAACTGGGCCCAAAGAGCAGCCAATTCCTGCAGCCAGATGCCCAGATCCGTTTGGTGCCGAGCCCTTGCTTAATGGGTTTCATTTGCACTGGGAGACTTTCCGAGGTGGAATTGCTGTCTATAACATTTAGCAATTCCAAGAATATTTTATAATTCTGACAGCCTGCATCACCCTGGAGCCTGCCATGGTAAACACTCTCTCCCTTTCCCTATCCTGCAGATGGCAATTTAAGCAGTTGGGGAGGCTTCGTGTTTGCTCTCCAGCATGAGCCAAACTCTATGATTCCCTTTTTTTTTTTCCTGGAAAGACATTGACCTGCAGGCATTGGAGAGGATTTCCCCCCCTCCCTCTGCACATTTCCATTGGTTTGGTGACAGACACTGCTTGCAAGAGGCAGGATCCTGGAGGCCAAGTGCCTTTCTAGGCAGGGCTTTGAACTCGGCGGTCAGACATCCCAGGAAAGCCATCCCACCTGATCCCAGAAAAGCCACTGGAAAGCAGAGCCTCGCAGCACTGGCACAAAGCAGCTTCACCACTGACATGGCATTGGGTAAAGTCGGACTAGGGACCCCCAGAAGTCTCTTCTGACCTAAATTATTCTCTGATCCTAAGCCCCGTCCTCTCTCCTCCACTGGACACTTCACCAGATTATTCCTTCCTGTTGTCTCCCCTTGCGGGGGGTGTGCCAAGACTCCTCGATAATTTAAAAACCATCTGAACACAACTGGCTTTCTAGAGATTTAGAGGGCCACGGATCTGCGGCACTGTGTGAGAAAAAATGTTTTTAAAGGGTGCAAGAGATTGTCTATGTAAAAAACAACCGCAGTTAGACTTTAACATCGTCCTTTTCTTTCCAAGAAGGCAAGTGTTTCGCAAACTGTGACAGACATTGCTTTTCCACGGCAGGACAAACCAGTGTAGATTCCTGCAAAATACAAATAGTGCAACAAGGAGAGTTCATAATTGATGCTAATAAAGAGCAGGTTCAAAGACTGCAGAAGCAGCAGTGGTGACTTCCGTGAGGTGATCAGCTCCAAGAGGTTCCACCTTCCTGCATTTTCCCCCAATTCCCTGCAGTGACGTGGCTGGAGCCCATCCGGAGCCATCCATAGCAGGTTTCAGGGACATTTGGAAGAGCAGCATCGATTTTCACCCCCGAAAGAAGCATCTGTTTCAAGAATTACCCTGCACCAGGCAGCACAGAAAGAGACACCCCATTCCTCCCCACACCCTTTGCCTGACCATCCCCTTGGTTCCTGCATCCAGCCCAGGAGATGGCTCAGGACTGCTTCATTTCCCAAACGTAATTAACACCAGTCCCACATCCCGGCTCCGGCACGCGATGGACGAGGTGTGAGGATTTATGGCTCCAGGAATAACCGTGCTGCATCCAGCAGCCAGGCAGGGAGAGCCTGGCTCTTCCAGGGGGGATTTGTGCCTCACTGAAGTGGCTCCAGTGAAGTTAAGTCAGTGCTGAGTAACTTCAAAGTGCTACAGCTGCCGGAGAAAATGGGAAGAAAGTAAAGGGAGAACTGGATTTGGGGTTTAGAGGTGCAGGGGCACTGAATAAGGTCTACTCAGGAGGCAATCCCAGCTTCAGAGGGAGCAAGGAGGAATCCTGCCAGGGCTGGGATTCCGTGCTGCTCACACCCGGTGCATTCACATACACACCCCGTCCATGCTCTGCCACCACAGCCCCATCCAGCCTGAGCTTCCAGGCTGGGGAAGGAAATTGTCCCTAATCCATGGCAGCCACGGCGTGGGCTGGGGGCCAGGGCAGCAGGGGCACTGATGGGCGCAGCAGATGTTGCTCCAGCGGCCACAGAAGGAGGGCCCAGGGCCAGCGGGGAGCAGGAGCGGGAAAAAGAGAGGCTCGGGAGGTGCCCCGGGGTGGGATTTGTCCTCCAGCATTTTCCTAAAAGCTCCCACAAAGCCCAAGGAGGAGGAGCAAGGAGCAATGGGAAAGCCTGGGTATCTCCCCTACTGCCATGATGGAGTGAGTCACAGTGCCACCGTGCGACCCACAGATGTGTATCCCCCAATTCTGGGTCCCACTGTGTGACCCACAGATGTGTATCCCCCAATTCTGGGTCCCACTGTGCGACCCACAGATGGGTATCCCCCAATTCTGGGTCCCACTGTGCGACCCACAGATGTGTATCCCCCAATTCTGGGTCCCACTGTGTGACCCACAGATGTGTATCCCCCAATTCTGGGTCCCACCATGTGACCCCACAGATGTGTATCCCCCAATTTTAGGTGCAATGTGCTGAGCTGAAAGAGGTGGGAAGCTGGAAAATCCCCTTCTTTTGCTTTGCTGTATTTGTTTGGCTCTCTACAGCCACCAAAATAATGCCATTTTTCTTTGGAACTCCATACCCAGACATTGGCCTTGCTTGAGATAAACCCTACGTGGGCAGCCTGTGACTGAGGGAAGCGACCTGGGAGAGTGGAAGGTGTCCCTGCCCATGGCAGGGGTGGAATGGGATGGGTTTTAAGGTCCTTTCCAACCCAAACCCTTCCCTGATTATATGATTTTATAATTAAAAAAAAAAAAAAAGGTAACAAACATAACAAAAATCAAGGCATAAGAATAAAGATCAACCAAAAGACAAGAAAGGAGGATAAAGGTTACAACTGCAGTGAGGAAAAGCTTTGGAAGGGCCATTTATTTCCCATGACATTTCACATTGCCTAAATCAACCATTAATCGCCACAGCAAAAGAGTTCACTTGAGGGGTCTCCCCCAAGAGGGCGGACCAAGGGGGCCAAAACCTCAGATTTTGGGCTCTACAGAGGTTCCTCTCCAGGAGGAGACAGCTTGATCTTCTTCACCGCAATGATTTAATTTTAAAATGTCCTGGGAAGTCACTTAGATGCCATGGAAAATGTTAGCCTGCTGGAGGACTTGGGAGAAAGACAACTGAAAACAGAAGTGAGAAACGGGGAACTTTTAGACTGTGGCTGCAACACCACAGCATCAAGGGATTTCTTTTTTTCTTTTTTTTTTTTTTTAATATTATTATTATTACTACTTAAAAAAGAATTTTACAAGCCACAGTCAATAAGGTTTGGCCATTTTATTTTCCCAAATCCCTGCAAAAGCGAGTTTATACTCTCAGGAAAGAAAAAAAGCAGCCATGCCGTGACACACGGAGGAATTTTGGTAGGGGCAGCATGGATTTTCAAGAGCGTGAAGTAAACCATGCTCTCGCTGCTCGAGCTGCCTCCCCAGCAGCTGTTAAAACACGCTGGATGATATCAAAGCAGCTCTAATTAACTTCCTGCTTCGCTCCTACTTCAAAGTCTTTCTGAGAGTTCTCAAACCAGAGCTTACGGGGGGCGGTTTCTGAAGGAAAGCGGTTTGGGGCTCGTTTGCCGTCAACTCCAAACGCGCTTGAGATTCTCCAGTCGCTGGTTTTGTTTAAAAAGTGGGGGGAAAGGCTTCATCCATAAAACACTTTAACACAGGGCATTGCTTATCACAGGGGAGGAAAGCAGCAAAACACCAAAGCGGTCAAATCCTTCCCTAAGCCATCACCTACTAATGGATGATCCGGTCTGGTCCTTCCCAGGAGTGCTACCTCACGATTCCAGCTCCGTTGTACCTGCAAAGCTTAAAGCAATTTTGGTTTGGACCAACCAGGGTCACAGAATCCCGGGATGCTGTGGGTTGGAATGCACCTTAAAGACCCGAAGTTCCACCCAATGCCATGGGCAGGGAGATTGCACTGTCCCAGGCTGCTCCAAGCCCCATCCAGCCTGGCCTTGGACACTGCCAGGGGTCCAGCCACAATCCCTTGCGGTGTCTTTGCTCACCCAGGGCCACCACAAGCTCTGGAATGATGCTGGGTTTTGATCCAATCTCATTTTTTCCCCCCAGCCTTGAGACATATGCTCCTCTGTTTATTTACCCGTCTGTTTTGACCTTTTTTTTCTGCTCCAAGAGACATTTTCCCACATATCCACGTCTGCCTCCGCTCTGACATGCCAGGATCTCCATCACCATCCACTTAAACTGCAAGGAGAGCAGTAATAGATTCCTCCTGTCCCTGCCTGAAGCTCTGCCTCGCTCCAGCCCCATCCCACACCACTCAAACCTACGCAAACTCGTGCCATGCTTTGTTTGAAACTTTTTATTCCCAGAAAAAAAGAAAAAAAAATAGAAAAAAAAATAGTTGTCATGGCCAAAAATAGAACATTTTTCCGCTCCGAAGAACAAGCAGCAGCATTCCTGGGAATTCAGACAAATAGCATTGGTCAGGAGACGTCTCCCAGACACCAGCGACATCCTGGAGCTGCTCCGGTGCCCTGTGAAGCGGGAAAGTGTTTGGGATCCCTCCTCCTCCTCCCACTCTGCGGGATGAAATCACAAGTGACAGCCCTGCTCCATGAGGAAAGGGTGGCTGCTCTCCAGAGGGACTTGTTTTATTTATTTGGTTTTTTTATTTTAAAGAGAAAATGTCTCTTGACTAAAATCTGATGCTGTTTAGAGCACAAGCCCTCAGTAAGCACCATCACCAATTCTTATTTGTACCAAGGTCTACATTTTTGTTTTTCTATTAGAATATTTACAGTATTTCACCTTGCTGTATGCAATAAAAGTTACCGCTAATTGTGATCCTATATGTAATAGTGAATAAAATTACATATAATTATGAAACAATGTTCAATTGAGGAAAAGTTTGTGGAGAGGAGACATTCAGGGGAAATTTTCAGAGAGCCTAAAATACCCAATTTGATTATTTTAAGTCTGTTCCAACTGAAAATATCTGTTGGGTTTAATTCCCAAATGATCTCCTTCTGCATCAGCTCCCAGCCCTTTGGCTGGAGACGTTGCTGTGCCTGCCTGCACACCCTGATTGGAGTAAAAATGTACTCCTCTTTGGGAGGTGAAAATACCTCCAAATGCCTGCTGAAAATGTCTCCATTTATTGGGGGAGAAAACAACTTCCTATTTTATTCAGTAGACTTGTGGGCAGATTTTACAGCACAGCCTGGAGGCTCTCACTGCTGTTAAACTGAACAGGTGAGGAATCTTCCCAGCTCATGGTTTTGGGTTGGTTTGTTTTTTGGTTTTGGGGTTGGTTGTTTTTTTTTTTGGGGACGGGGGTGTTTGGTTATTGTTTTTTGGGATTTTTTTGTTTATTTGTTTTCATTTTGTTTTGGGTTTTTTTTTTTTTTTTGTTTTGGTTTTGGTTTGGGGTTTTTTTTCTTTTTTTTCCTTTTTTGTTTTGTTTTATTTTGTTTTTTTTGATGGGGAAAAAAATCACTGATTTGGGAACAGTTTCTCATGGGAAAACATCCATTTGAATGGGGATTTTCTGTGCAAGCAGCAGGGTCACTGACAGCGTGTCACAGGGAGAGAAGGGCAGGACAGAGAGGAAAAAAATTCAGCTCAGGGCACTTACTTAGGGTCTAACTCATCAAATTATTAATAATTACGTGCTGGAAGGAACTCAGCTAAATCAGAAAAACTGCAAAGGAAGAAGGCCAAGGCCTGAGCTCAGTAGGCAAGGCCTTGGAGGAGAGAGCCACGCTGTTGGCATTATCCACGGATTTAGGATTCTCTGTGGATCAGCACAGGGTTGAGGTCCACAGGTACTAAATTCAGCCTTAAGCTTTGGAGGAGGTTCCTGCCATGAAAGCTCTTGGATGAAATCCAGGCTGGAATGGCCCAATATCAGCATATTTTGCCTTGGGAAAAGAGAAAAAAAAATCTTTAAGAAGATGCTACAGCTCAAGCTGAGGATGCAGCTCCAGCTGGGGGAGGTCAGATGGCAGGGGCACAGCTGATTACAACCCCAAAGAGACAAATATCGACATAAGGATGGCACCAAATGGCTCTGCTTTTATTTATTTATGCTGCAAAAGAAAACAGGCTCTGTGAGACCGCAGCCCAACCTGCGCCAAGCGTGGCACAAATCAGAGCAGGGACCACATCAGCTCGCGGTGAAAGACCATAGATCAGATAAAAAATCAGCTTTTGGCAGCAAACGGAAGAGGAGCACAAGCTGCAGCCCTGGGAGGCCAAAGTGTCCAGAGATTTTAGCTCGTGCATGTCACGTTTGCGAGGGCATGGGGCACCTGTGCGGGCACAGAGTGTAAAACCCTCACTTTTTGGGCTTTGCAGGAGCACAAAGATCACCCCTGTTTTACACACCCCATCATGGGGGGAGAATTAACCCTTCCCCAGCCACCTGCACAGTGCCACAGCCACACCTTGGGACCAGGGCGCTGGCACCCTGTGGCCCCGAGTAAGCAAGGGGAATAAAAGCCTGGGTCACCTCACAAATGTGGCAAAGAGGGAGAAAAACAGGTGAGGGCCGACTCTCACGTGAGGTAAAAAATCATGATGAGGCATAAGCACTGCCAAAGCAGCTCATTAATTCCAAATGCTTATTCAGGAGCACTGTCTCCCAATTAAACTGCTTAATGGGCTTCAATTACAAAGAAAAGGAAACACGTGCTGGAGATGCTCGAGATAGAAAGTGCTGACTTTGATCTCGTGATTTTAAATTCAAGAGAGGAAAAGCACTCCGGCAGCGAGTGCCAGCAGCCGGGGCACACACGGGGACACAGGCACCTGTGGCAATGGCCCGTGCAGGGCTTGTGCACCTGAAAACCCCCGGGAGAGCCATCCTGGCCTGTGTCACCAGCACACCTCGAGTCACAAGGATGGTGGCGCCAAGCTGAGCAGCTTCCTGGGGAATGCAAATCACGCACGGGTCCAGCAGCTGCAGCTGCGCCACAAGGGATGAGGGGAAAAACACCCCCACTCCTAAAAGGGGGAGTCTGCCATGGCAGAGCTCTGGAGATGTGTTTTCTCTGGAGGCATTGCATCCCGGCTTGGAGAATTCAGCCTGGAGGTTGCAGAGTTATACGGATGTACATCCAAAACTGAGATTCTTGTATTTTAAGGCTTAACAGCCTTAAATAAAACCACAAAACCAACCACCAGTCAGCAATGGGCCATTCAATTCCTCTCTTTCAGGTTTTCCTTCAGATACTGTTATGGGGACATTCAGCTCCTTTTACCTCCCTCACTCCTCCTTGTCCACACTTCTCACCACTCCCTGTGCCTTCCCTTCTCCCTGCAGTTGAGCCAAGCTTGCTTTGTCTGAAGGACTCCAACTCTCGGGAAAGTCAGAAGGCATTAATCAAACGCTCTATTGTGCAACTATTTCCATCACTGAGTTGCATCTGGTCCCTGAGGTCTCTTAATTCTTCATTAAGAAAGTGCTCCATGTGGAAAGAGGCGAGAGAGGACTTGGACAGCACTTCACAGGCTGTGCTGTGCACGGTTCTGTTCCAGCCCCACAAACAGATGTGCGAGCGAGCCCAGCACCCAGGGGTTTGCCAAGAGGGCCACTTCTGAATCATCTCACTGGCACTGGGATGGACAGAAGTGCCCCAGAGCTGCAGGTACAGAGCTCAAACCGAGAGCACGGGGGAGGAACCACGCAGGAGCAACTGCTGTAGGAAGTGTGCTGGTTTGTGAACAGCTCAGCTGCACGAACTGGGCACAGTGCTCCACCCCAAAAAGGTCATGAACTGTGTCAGGAGAGTGCACTCTTCAAGGGAAGGCAAGTCCTGAGCAGAGGACACCAGGGCACGGCCACTCCCATGGCAAAAGCACACCTGAACAGGAGCAGGGAGTGGGGGCTTTGGACAGCACTTCTTGGCCAGCTCATGCCACAGCACCTGGATGAAGGTGAGGGTACTGCCCCAGGGTCCCCAGCTGCTCTCAGCAGACTGTCCTGTGCTTCACAGATCCCCAGACCATTTCCTTTCCCAGCCACGTCGCTTAACTCAGCCCCTCTTTGGCCAGTGGGAGTGACTCCAGGGCACATCCATCTCCTCGTGCCACATCTTCCACCTCCTTGCCACCTCAGGGGGTGCCTGAGACTGTGTCCACCCATCCACCTCCTGCTGCTGTGAACAGGATGTCAAATCCTTGAAAAACAAGCCCTACATTCCCAGAGGGGCCTGAAGGGCTGCCCTTGCACTGCTCTCAACCAAAGTGATCAAAACTTCCTACTCCCGAGGATTTTTTGCTATGAGGGCAGGGAGGAAGAGGGATGAAGATGAATGGAGTGGGAAAACCTCTGCAAATCTGAGCAAGATCCTGATCCCAGGCTGGGACCCTCACCAAGGACACAAAGGTGATATTAACAACAGGCTGGATTAGGGCAATTCGTACTTTCTCCACCAGCATCCAACTGCCTCCCAGATACTGGTCAGGAGATGCTTTGTCAAAGCTCAGTTTTTTGTCAAACAGAGTTTTATCCCATGTAAATGTCAGAGATGGCAGATCTGATCATATTCCTCTACAGTAAACTCTTCAGACCTCACTCTCCGGGAATGAAGCTTGTCAGAGGGAGCTGACAAGGAGATGAAAGTGGCAAAGTGAGTTCTTTGTACGATCTTTCTTCTAAGCTTCAACCTTCAGGGGAAGGCAGAGCTTTCCCTGGAGTGCTGCAGCACAGACCCCACCCCCAGAAAAGGACAGATGCGTTGGGTGCCATCTCTTCTCCTTCTTCAAGGCACAAACACCCGAGGTGTGAGTTCTCGTGCAAAGCTTTTCCTTCCTTTCGGCACAAAAGAGGTGAAGTCGAAGCCAAGAGGATGAACCAAGCCCTCCCCACTCACCTCAGCTGCAGACTGAAGGTTGCCCACCTGAGTGAGGGCTGAGCACCACTGACCCTTCAGACACCCAAAAACCATGGACCAGAGCTGCTTTTCTGTATGCTCAGATATCAGGAAAGAGCCATGTCCTTCCCAAGTGCTGATAATTCAGGGAAGGGGAATAACTCCTTCTTGTGCTGGTGAGTGGATGTTATCAGTCTCCTCTCACTGCTGCGTGATCTTTACCATCCTCCAACGCAAATTCCAATGTTTTCCGAAGCTGGTTGCGGTCCCAGCTCCAGTCTGGATCTGTCAGCCCTCCTGTTTCCATAGTTTCAAACACTTTTTAAAGCAAAGGCTCCCCAAGCCAACCTCTCAAACGCATCTCCCGCCCTCCAGATGCCTCTCAGACACCTCTCATCGGCTGTTTCATCCCATCCTTGCAAAACCCCAGCAAATCTGTATAAACATGTGCCATCACCCCTTTCCTCACAAGTTCCATGCCTCCACCCACGAGGTTTCTCTCTCCCATTACCAAATCCTGCTTTACATTAAAGCCTTTGCCGCCTTCTCCTCCAAACTCATTAATTTCCATTTAAAACGCTCATTCCTGTCCAGATTTCCATGACAGAATCCTTCCCCTTTTCTTCTGCCATTTTCCTCCTGCCACAGAAACGTTCCAGGGGATGGGGCAGCCCTGATCTCTCTGTCCAGACTGCTGGAATTCCTCAATCCAGCATTTCCCAGCTGCTCTCAGCCTCTCCCAAGCCCCACATAACCTCAACACTACAATTCTTTTGTCAAAGACCAAGAAAACACCAGTAGGGCCTGAAGCAGCCTGAATTCTATAAAGGGTATGGTAAAGCACAAGACTCAGCCTCTGGAATATCACCTTTTATCAACTTTAAACTCCTCCATGAACAGGGCATCATGGAGGCAAAGTGCCACCTGTTTCGGGGCTCAGCGATGGGACACAAAGTAAATTACCAAGCCCAGGAGCCCCCAGAAAGTAAAAATAAACCCACTAAGCCCATTTTTCACATTGCTGCAGCCAGTGCAGCCCAGATAGAAACATTTCCAGCTGGGGAGCGTAGCCCAGCAGTTCCTTACCAAGGTTTTTTATTCAGGTTACTCATCACAAGTCCAGTCCATGTGTTCATTGCTCCCATTAGGTCGGATAAACACATCCAGGTTTGTGCAGAGCACCAGGAGCTCACCGAGGCAAACACTTCTGCTGAACCTGCACAACCCTGATGTTCCTCAGAGCTGTTCTTTTTTTATTAAAAAGGTAACCTAAAAGCATTTCTCCTTGCTATGCCTTCAGAATAAACCTTGGTAGACAAAAATGGAAAAATAAAAAAAAAGAATTAATAAACAGGCAGAAAATAATTACCTGTCCTACATTGCAGCACAGAGAAATGGCTGAAAAGTTTGAAAGCACAGAAGTAGAAAAAAAGAAGAAACACATGGAAAAACAGTGAAATGCCATTAAAAAAAGCCCAACTAGAAAAAGTCTCAAAGCACAGGGAGCAAAAGGCAAAGAAACAAGTAAGGGTCTTCATTTTAGTGGGCCCATCGGTTCAAAAGAAAAGGATTTTCTCATCTGCCTAGCACGGGACTGTATGGGGGGGAAAAAAAAAGGAGCAGAATAGATGTGGAAAGATGGGGTTTGAGAAGATACCAAAGAATGAGGGTGAGAAGAAGCCAAAGAAGCAATTCATGTTCTGAGAAGATGCTGAGCTGACTCAGTATTTGACCTCCCTCCCTTTGTATCAAGTCTCAATCTATAGGAATGGTTTGTTGGGCTTCTTTTTTTCAGTCCAACTCCCACTGCACCCAGGTCACCTCAGGGAATGCGGTCAGACCAACACAAACATCATCACTGGCAGGTGCCAGCAGTCATTTCAGAGCCAACCAACTGCAGAAAAAGCAGTTCAAAATTCTCCTACCAACATCATTCCTGCTTAGAAGAGCTCAATTTATAACTCTGCTGCAGCTTTAAAAGAAGACACAATTAATTATTAACCACCCCTCCGTGGCTGCCTGAAAAGGGAACCAACTGAGCTGCTGTTCCCTGCTGATGCCAGAGGTTGGGAAAGCTCAGCCGGGCCCTGGAGCTGGAGAGGGGTCAGAGGACATGGAAACCGCAGGAGTGAGGACAGGGCACATGGGACCAGCCTCTGTGCAGGCACCCAGCACCTCCCTGGGATGTGCCAGCACCACATCAGTCACCAGAGTGGAAAAATGAGCATTTTTGCCTAGAAACCACTTGAAGCTGCTGAGAGCTGGGCCATGGGACTTTTAGTCAACGGGACAAGACTGTAAAAGTCAAATATCATCCTCTATCCACAGTGCTTCTCACCTGTCTGCAGAGCAGAATCCTCCCACAGAGAGAGATTTCTGTATTTATAGAAGCTACTCATCACATTGAACACTCTTGATACTACTCTCCTTAAAGCTTCCTCTACATCATCCCACCCTACTTTGGTTTTTTGGACGCAAACCAAGCTCACCTGAGCAGGAGGTATGTGCACGAACAGCTTGGGTAGCACCACATGCTGCCCCTGTGTCACTCAGCTGGCAGGGGCAGACCCACCTGGCAAACGCTGCACCCCACAGAGCACCAAACTCTGCATTTTCCAAACAGAACAGGCCACAGCACCGAACCCCCACTCGAGCTTTTTGGAGATGCTCAGCCAAATGTGGGCCAGGGCTGGCGTTACCACCAGTGGGAAGGGAGGAGGAGTAACAAGAGCTACCGAAATGCAGCCAATTTGGGGGTGCAGCAGAGCACCCTGGCTCCTCCCCATCCCTCTCACACTTCTACAGACCCTGGGAACAGGGAACACCACCTAGGATTGAAATGCCTCTTTGAAGTCTGGCTTGAAAACAGTCAAGCAACCAGAACTCCGAAATGACCTCCTTGATCTATGTCCTGAGCGTGGACTCGATGACCTCAAATGTCCTTTCCAACCTTAATGAACCTACGATTCTTCAGGGAAACACACATCTCATTGTCAGCATAAAGCTGCTTTAGGAAAAGGCTGCTCAGGTAGGACTCTCATCTCATTGCACAGGAGATGCAATGGTACCTTGTTTTTAAGGTACATTTTGAAATAAGTTCTCTGGGAGACTAAATAGAGAATCCCAGACTGGTTTGGGTTGGAAGGGACCTTAAAGCCCATCCAGTCCCACTCCCTTCCATGGGCAGGGACACCTCCCACTGCCCCAGGCTGCTCCAAGTCCCAGTGTCCAGCCTGGCCTTGGACACTGCCAGGGATCCAGGGGCAGCCACAGCTGCTCTGGGCACCTGTGCCAGGGCCTGCCCACCCTGCCAGGGAACAATTCCTTCCCAATATCCCATCTGGCCCTGCCCTCTGGCAGTGGGAAGCCATTCCCTGGGTCCTGTCCCTCCACCCCTTGGAAAAAGCCTCTCTCCATCTTCAGGTCCTGGGAACAGAAGCTTCCCGCGTGGTTCAATGCCCCAGGAGGTGCCCCCCCACCCCCTCACCAGGACACCAAGGTGAAGGGTTTGACATCCCTGCACACATCTGCACTGGGTCACACCTCTGGAACACACCAGGCTTCGAAGCTGCAGCTCCCTTCAAATCCCTGGATGCACAAGGAGCACCCTCGGCTCCAAGCACCACGCTCAGAATTCCACAGCTATACAAGCACAACATTCCAGCTGACTGCTTGCCATGCTCAGAATACTGCAATAAAACACCCACACAGTGACAAGAATGAGACTTTAATCAGTTTTAAGTGGAGTTTTAACACTAAGAGATAAAGGGTTGTTAAACACAATAACAAACGGACATCTGATTTGTATGAGGCATTATCCTGTACATGTCATACTTGGTTTTTGTGTATTCTCAGTTACACACAGAGCCACTGTTGCACAGCACAATAGTATTTGAAGAGGCTGAATCAGAGTAAGGCTGCTTAACAGACTGATTTTTTTTTTCTTTTAGTATCTATATATATATATGCTATATGAAAACAGACTGGAAATTTGAAGAGGCAGAGAAAGGCAGCTCTGCCAAAACGCTGCAGTTGGAGCCCCTTTTAGTGCACAGTCCCACCCCACCCATCTGCATGCACGACACTTTCCACCAGTATTGAGAAGGTAAACGAGGCACTTCGTGGCAACCACAGGCATCGTTAACGTATTGCACACATTTGCTAGGACTAAACATGGAACTTGCACACCAGCATCCTCTTTTTTGATCATTTGAAGGTTTTGTTGGTTTTTGTTTTGTTAATTTGGAAAGCTGATTTTGATGCTGCATGTAAACTCCACTTCAGTTTACAATGTGTGCCCCACGGGGAGGAATCTGGAGGCTGATTAGGACAGCTGCCCTGGAGGAGCTGTGGCAAAGATTTCGACCGGGGCTACCCAAGCCCAGGGGATGCTTCAGGGCCTAACAGTGAAGCTCTTACCAAAGTGATGCCTTCAAGTAGTTTCAGACATGTAAGCTCTTGCACATCCCAAAAGGCTGAAGCGTACAGTCCAGAAACTCAAGGAAAGATTACCTACAGAATGCAGCTCAAGCTAATGATGAATACTGTCATAAATAAAGTTTTAATGAGGACTCAAAAACCTTTCAGTCATAGCAATTCTTGTCAACTTCTATGGGGGTGGTAACTGAAATAAAGTATAGGAGAGTATGTATAATATATATTTATATATATAATATATATATATAATGCCATTTTTCCATTTCCAATGACTACACCATAAAATGTAAGCAAGGCTTCTCAAAGACATCGAAACATTAAAAAAAAAATTAAAAAAAAAAAAAAAAAAAAAAAAAAAAAAAAAAAAATCGAAACCCTCATTCCAACCTTCACATTCCAAAGGAAAAATAACAGTGCAAAAGCCCATCCTTGCGTCCTGATTCCCGATCCGGCATCACCGACTGGAACTGCACCATCCAATCCTGATTATCCAAAGTGGGACACACAGCAGTGCCAAGATCCCAATACTATCCAAGCACAAACAGTTGGGTTTATTAAGCCAACACAACTTTCAACTGTTATAAACCAGACAGGGTGAAACACGATTGGAAGGGGAAGAGTTAAAATTCCTGTTCCCAAGGGAAAAACCACCTCCTGCTCGCCACAATGAGCACTGAACCTTGATCCATTAAAGTCTAATTAAACCTGTAAGTCAGAACGTATTTACCAGCTTTGTTAGAATCATGAATCTGAGGAGCAAAACTGACCAACAGAAATCAGGCAAGGAAAAAAAAAAATTTTAAAAAAGCCCTTTACACCTTGGTTTACCAATTGCAATTGCTGGAAGTCCTGCCTTGTCTCGTTCAAATTCCAACCATTAATGCTGCTGTACAGGGCTCTGACAGATCCCCTTCATAACTCTGGGTGAGAACACAGCTCGTGAACTTCCATGTCAGCACCAAGAGGGAATTAAGGAGGGGGATGTGTGTATTACATCCTAAAAAAAAGCATCAGTTTGGGGGCAGCTCTTCAAGGCCTACTTAGAGGGGCCCATTTTGGCAGTGACTTCACAGCTGGATGCAACAGCAGCTGGACTCTCGAGTCACCTCAGCCTGGGCATGACAACTGTACACCAGAACCAACCTTGAGCCCTACCCTTGGCTGTGTCCCCGTGAACAAATAATCCAACATTGCCAGCTGGTTCAGAAAACCAATTTGATGGGTGGTTGGTGGGGTTGTTTTTTATAGGAAACGATGTATTTGGGCCAAGTCCTGCTTTTTAATCTTAATTTACAGCGTTGACAATTTACTGCAACACTGCTTTCCTCTCTCTGGTGTGTAATGTCTGTTTTTTAAACATTGCAGGTAATGAGTATTCAAGTAAAATTCCCTAACAGTTAATGACTTTTTTTTTTTTTTAAAAAGTGTGCAAAACTGCAAAACTCATTGTAATAGAATGTGTAAGGTCAAAGGGGTGGAACGGCTGACAGAGGCTTGATTGAATCAATGCATCAGAAATCTTCAAAACAAACACTAACCTGGAGAATCTCCAATGACATTTCCTGTGCACCATTACAAACACTTTTTATATTCATGAGAGGGAAAAAGAAAAAAAGCTTGCAAGGCAGCACATGAAGTATTCACAGCAGGAATATGATTGAAAAACTACTAATATTAATGTAAGATGTTGACTGATGTTTTTGCACTAAGAGCATCTGACTTTTAGCACTGGCCTTGATTACACAGGAGATGGAGCAGCCATTACAATTCCGAAAAACACCCAATAAATCATTGTCAAATCTTGTAACCATTTGTTTCAAGCTCTTACTTGAGTTGATAGCCTCCACATTTGTATGGTTAAGTCATTGTTGCTGTGTTTCCTTTTGTTTTGTTTTCTGTGACCCCAATTCCTTGTCTCCCTTCATTTCACGGGTCTCGTGAAGGTTCATTCCTGTACCCCTAGACAGAATCACTCCCTCTAGCTGCCTTTTCTAGCACCATTACACTTAAAAAAAATGAAAAATGCACAAACAACAAGCAGTGACAGCGGCGACTCCTCATCCATTGTCCCGGATGAATTAGGGCAGCATGCTAAGGAAAGGTGCATGGAACAGCCAGATATGGTACACAGGCCACGCTCCCTTCCGAGCATCACCTTCCAGCCCCCATCCAAAAAACATGCATTAGAATGTAGGAAAAACCTTCTAGAAACATCTCTTAGCCAACTGCAGACTTTTCTGTTGCCACACAAGTGCAAAAAAAGGGGCAGGATGTGAACCTGTAAATTTTTTTTTTTCGGTTTTTGAAACTTCGTTTGGTGACAGAACACAAAAGGAAAAATTCCTACGCATACACATTAGGTCTGTCTCCACTTTTATAAAACTGGAATAAAATGGGAAAGTGCCATGTTTATAGTTCCTAATTGAAGTTTTAATGTCCTTTGACACAAAAAGGTATATACATATAAGAGCTACGTAACCTTTCTTTTTCCCCCCCGACTGGACAAGTGTCAAACCCTGTAGATTTATAGGGCAAAACAAGATTGGTCAGGAAAGAATTGTTCCTATAATTGGTAATCTGACACTATGTCCTTTTGCCATTTAGAAAGGTCCTTTTTTTTCAGTTTATTCAAGTTTGTCTCTCTTCATGGTTGTTTTTTTTGTATGGTTTTTTTTTATCTCTGATAAAAAAAAATATTCAGACTTTTGTAATCTGCGTATGCTGATCTTCATCAAAAGGTTCATTCTCTGGATCAGAGTCAGTGGTGTCAGAGTATCTATAATGATCAGGTTCATTGTCACTAACATCTGGTGTTACAGAAGTTGAACTGCTAGCCTCTGGGTTTGATGGCTCTTCTACTGTTTTTGTGAAAAATAGCTTCACCTGGAGAAGGAAAAAAACAACATTTAAAAAGGGAACCTGGACTTCAACTGAGCACGGGCAACAAAGCAATTTTTAACAGCACAGCTCCTTTGCTCTGCTGAGTCACACAGCGCTCCTCTCTCCAGAGAGAGGTTTGCCAGCCTCTCAACACCACCCCGGCGTAGCAGCAGCATTTTCCAGCCCAGCTGCAGGAGCTGCGGCAGCCTGAGCGCTCAGGTGCTCCTGAGCTGCAGCCCCAGGACATGCCATCCCACCAGGCCATGCCACCACCCTCCTGCCTTCCACAGCTCCCAGTGCACCAGGAGATTGCAGGAACAGTGCACAGCATGAACAGAAAACCCTCTAATGGGTAACTCCTGTGTGGAAAATTGGATCCAAGCAATATTCAAAGACCATTACCTTCAAATGAGCACTGCTGGTATTTCAGGAGCGAGTTAGAAAATGCCAGAATTCTTAAAAATGCCTTTTTCACATTTAAACCATTGCTGGCAATGGCTCATATTCATTACACTGAACTCCCAGGCTAAGGTATTCCCAGGCTCACACAATAGCTGGGGTTGGAAGGGACCTCTGGAGATGATCCAGTCCAACCCCCTGTCCAGGCAGGGTCACCTGGAGCAGGTGACACAGGAGCACTTCCAGGTGGGTTTCAGATGTCCCCAGAGAGGGAGACTCCACACGCTCCCCAGGCAGCTGCTCCAGTGCTCTGCCACCCTCATGGAAGGAAGTTCTTCCTCCTGCTGGGGTGGAACTTGTTGTGTTTTACTTTATGGCCACTGGTCCTTGTCCCGTCACTGGCACTCCTGAACAGTCTGGCACCTTTCTCTGACACCCCCTGGAGATGTTTGTAAGGATTGATGGGATCCCCCCTCAGCCTTCCCTTCTCCAGACCGACCAGGCCCAGCTCCCACAGCCTCTCCTCATCAGAGAGATGCTCCAGACCCCAAATCATCCTCGTGGCTCCTGTGCTTCCCATGGAACAGGCACTCCTGCAAATCAGCTCAGGAATTAAGTGTGTCCAGCCCAGAGCAATGCAGCTGCAACAGCAAAGATGCCACCTGGTCACTGGCTCTCCTACACCTCTTATGGCTTTGTTAAACACTTGGAACAACCTGAAGACTTCAACCCCAACCTCTCAACATCCAACAACTCCCCAAAAAGCAGATAAAGTACAAAGCTAAAAGCTTTGCTAAGTGACGGCAATACCAACACATGAACTCAGCTTCTACACAGCAGTTTTGCATGGTCCCTCCAAGGGCAAGACAAACAAATCATGCAGCTTTTCAGCATTGTTCACACATAAAATATACTGACCTTGAAGTTTGGAGAGAAATATCTGTTGGCTTTGTCTTTATTTGCTTTGTCTAGATCGTTTTTTGTTAATGTAAGGATTAAATATTCCTTATCATTATCTGAGCGCTCTGTACTGAAAATACCATCAAGTTCCTGATCTGCAACTAGACTTCCATTTTCTACTTTGTCTGAATTTTCATCCAGTCCTATGAAGAATGTATTTACCCAAAAGTGAAACATTTTGTCCTGGGGAAGAAAGAACACAGAAAACAAGCTTGCTTTAGTATTCACTAATGGCACATTAATTAGACTGATATCAGCATCTGGTCAAAAACAAATCTGTAGTATCAGGCAAAACTTGTTTGGACAACAGTACAGCATTTGTTACATTGCGTGCAAAGACATTTTCCCCACATCTCCTGGACAACACACAAAAATCTGCATTCATCAAGCTCAGTTTTAACCAATTAAGCTTTTAGAAGTCACTCATTGAAAGCTGGGTTTAAAACTGTCATACCTCCAATAAAAGCAGATGATAATAACCCTCAATAAACTAAAAGTTGCAATCGCAAGGCATAAACAGATTTTTTTTTTGCTCACCTTGCCAAGCAATCCCTAAACCCAACAGAGACAACACTGGGGTGAAGCAGCTGAGGTAATATTGAATCTCCACTGTAACAGAAAGCTTTTCTTATTTTTATACAGAAATAGCTACAAGTGAGCAAAACCATCTAAAAATCCACTACTACAGTAACGGATTCATTGCTGCTTTCCTGAGATGCTTTCACTCAGTCAGATGTTGCTGAGCAGCACCGAGAGGAAGGCAGCCCCAGTGCCTGCTGTCCTGCCACTCAGCAGGAAGGTTTTAAGGAGAAGCCGAGGCAGTGACCACTGAAGATTATTCAGCTTAAGCAGAACTTGACAGATGTCAGCAGTTTGCATCAGCAACTGCATCAGCAGTTTGATTATCCACCCTGCCACAGCTACACCTGCACCAAGAGGCAGGACATTCCTGCACTGGAGATCCTGAAGGCTCTGCAGAAGCAGCTTTCTGCCAGCCAAGAGCTGATGTTTCCAAGGTCAGCTCTCCTGGGCAGGTTGGTCCTGGCTCGCACACCAAGCACCTCTCCCTCTGACACTGAGCTCCATCTACTTGCTCTTTACAAATGGAATCTTCTCTTTGACTCTGATTTGGTTTTTCAGGCCAAAGATCCAAGATGCAAATGGCCAGTTCTTCCCACAATGGTCAGTATTCCTGCTAAAGCTGCAGGGAGAGTGACCCATTCCAGAATTCCACATTCCTTGGTATTACACAGGACCAGAACACAAACTCACTCCTCCTGAGCTAAGTTACATTTTTTTGGTTTAGCAGGGAGATCTAATTCCAATTTCTTACTGGAAAATCCAGGTCCTGCCCTATCTTCCTATTCATCTCTGCTGGTAAGGAGGCGGGGATGAAATCAGAGGTGGAACAGAAATGGTTCCAGTGTGTGTGACATGAGCAGGCCTCCTGCTGAAGGCAATTTGGCACCAGCAAAATACCACAGCATTTTCCTGAGCCAGTGAGAAGGGGGCGGGGAAGAGCTGGACTACTGCTTAACTCACATTCCTCCTCCTTACAAATATATAAAAACAAGATACTGGGAATTCACAAGCGTCCCTTCTCCACCGAAGGTCAGCAGGCTCGTTTTCAGTATTTTAGATAAAGCCTACAAAACCACTTCCAGCTTGACTGCATTTCTGTAAGAACCTGAGAGACCCCCCAACCTGTAAGAAAGGGCAACAAACCAAGACAGAAGTTAAAAATCCAGCCAGGAACACTTCTGGTACCTGAGCTCTCCACTTCACCAAATGCCTCTCTGCAGCACTCTGGGAATCAAGTTCACCTTGCAGATGAACATGCTGTAATTAGAGCTGTTGGGGGACTCTGACAGATGTTTGCCACTGCCACCGAATCCCTTCAAGCCATCCCATCTCTGAAGAAGCCTTGTTGGAGCCCATCTATGGGAGGCAGCAGTTGGCAGGTTCTTGCAGGATCAAACTGCTTATACACTTCACAGCCTTCTCTTTCCCCAGGAACAGCCTTAGAAATGCCCAGCCTGGGTCTGCAAGTAGGGGATGAACATCCTGGGTTTCCTCTGCTGATGTCTCTCTCCCAAAGGAACGGGCAGCAGGCAAAATCCCTGTTAAGAGATCCTCAGGATACCCCGATCCAGGCTCCTCCTCACCCACACAGGGTCCCTCGAAAGAGACTCCAAGGAGGTCTATACTCCTGCTCAAACCAAAGGACCTGCTCAGGTCACAACAGAGACAAGCATCATTTTTCTGTTGAAAACCACTCTGGCACTGATCTCCAGTGCCACCCATGTCACCTCGAGGTGGGGAGGACATGCTGCAGGGAATGGATGGATAAGAATGGCTCCTCTCACCAGTGGAGGAATGTAGTGCCAAAGAAAAAAAGGTCACTGGATGGGAATTGATGCCAGCAGAAGCAGAAGGCAAAGTTTTGCTGTGCCTCACCTTCGGCTCCATGATGTGGAGAACCTGGAAGGATTTAGTTGGCACTTTAGGGCCTGGGGGGACTCAGCTTCACTGATAGGGGCTGACAGACAACAAACCTCTCACTAGACAGCTTTTAATCTGTGTTCCTTGGGATAAACTCGCAGAGGTCTTCAGGGACTCAAACTAAACAATACAACTCAGCTGAGCTGGTCATTTCTCCTTTTATCTCCCTCCAGCTTTTTAAAGCATCGAGTTATTTTCCTTTCCTTCCCACTACACAACTTAATTAGCCTAATAAACTGAGTTCATGGGTCTTGGAACATGGCATGGCCACTGAAATTAAGGGAAGACTTGCAAATGTTTTTTGGAATTAGCTCTTAAGACTGATAACTGTGTCACTGTTTTCACTGAAGAGCAAATCCATTATTCAAAGTGAGGACTCAGCTAAAGCATCAGGATCCAAGATATTTCATAGGAGACAAGGAAGAAAGATGACGTAATATGGGCCAAAGATAGGAATTTTAAAAATCAAGGCATGAACTGAACTTTGGCTTTATATAGCAAATCAAAATACCAGACCAAGTGCTCACATAATACAAGTTAATGAATAGACTTTGAAAAAAAAAGTATTAGAGACTGTTTTTCAATGTGTTTTGCTTCACTTCCAGTTACATCACAGACATCTGTCTTAAAAAAAAATAAACCACAGATGTACTTCTTCCCATAACCAAATCTGTGCCATAAATCTCCAGTGCAGTATCAGATGAGAGAGAGGCTGATTTAATCCCACAGTTCTGACAAACAGTGCTTGTCCCTACCTCGTGCACTTTCTCAGACTGACAGAAAAACACTGTCCCCTCTAGAGCTGGTCTCTAACTGCAGACTGAGATCCAAATCCAAGATTTAAGGCATCAATCGGGAGCTCCCATGTCCTCCTGAGAGCTGCACTGATGCAGAGAGATCTCCAGGCACCCGCAGTCCCTGAGCAGCACCCTCTGAGGGGTTTGGAGATGCTCTCCAAGAGATGGGGATCGCGGTTCAGCCTGTTCCCCAGGCCTGGCTGATGGAACTTCCTGTACCATTTGCACATCAACACTGAGTCTTCTGACATTTTCAGAGTTCATTCCTCAGTGTTTGGTAAACAGCAACTGCCCAAAGTCTTGTTGAACTCTGCAGCAGAACTTATCTCTAGACTCGAGAGATGAAATGCAACTGCTCAAACAATGCTGTCAGCCCTCCTACGCTGGAGTCTGGGGATAAAACACCACTGACTCCTGCAAATGAAACCCACATCAACATCTCCCTCTCATCTATACTGGGAGGACTCCCAAAAAAAAAGGTCTCCTTCACCCCCAGGCTCTGGAGGCAGGAAAATGAGATTTCTGCATTATTTTTAAACAGACTCTCATTGAACCAAGTGATCTAAGGATACTCTGAAATACTTTCAGATTATCATGTCAACATCAATAACTGGAAGAAAAAGGCTTTGCAGAGATCCATGGAAGCAAAACTAGAGTGACTTCAGCAGCAATCTGAGATGGAAGAGCAGTCAAGCTACAACAAAAAGCCATTCTAAAAAAAAAAAAAAAATCCCCCAAGTTACTAACTTCTATCCATCAGACATTCATACACAGTCACTGCACTCAAGCCTCAAGCCATTTTGTTCTCATGTGGGCATGGCATTTCGTTCTTGAAAGGAAGTAGCTACAGCTCACTGAAGAAATAGTCTGAGAATAAAGTAAACAACTTGATTAGACAAGAAAAGACCAAGAGCTATGGACTTCCTAACTGAAGCCAGGTGGCAGAAACTATGGAAGGGCTGAAATTTTTCCAAGGCAGTCAGCCCTTTACCAACACCCCAGTGGCACCAATGATCCCGTGGCTGAGGTCAGCTCCCAAAAGCCACTGAATTTGCTTAAATTAACTTTTCCCATTAAAAGAAAGACAGGTGGCTGCTTTAAATCTCACACTGACTCTGCTACATTAAGTGTTTAAAGCCATTTGGTCATTCAGGTTTGGTCTGCTTTATGCACAGTAATTCTATCCAAAATGAGCCTGAGCAAAATTGAGGAGGGCCCTCCCTATAGAGAGCTCTGCAGATAATGCTGTTCTTCAAAGGATTAGGAAATCTGGAAGCAAGGACAGGTGAGGGAAACTGGGGAGCTGAGAGCAGTGTTATCAAACACCAAACCAGAGCCAGGGCAAAGAAGTTTTCTTCATCTCCAGAGATGACACAGCCATTCTCCAGCCTGAGGCCCAGAATAAATCAGGAATTACACTTTTAATTAATCTTATTAGGTTTTTTGTTATGTTAAAGTTAAAATGCAGACTAGTAAATCTGTGATGTCTTTAAGACTTGTTTAGTTACCTATAAATGTGCCAACAGAAAACCCTGGAAGAACAAGAACCATGAGAGGCAACAGGCCTATAATCCCACTTTTCATAAAGCTGGTGAATAAACCAGAATTTCTGAAAGATAAGATGTTGTTATTCCTAATTATGCTGTTCCTCATGAATTAGCTGATCACTGCATAAAGGGATCTTTAAAATACGAGTCTCCCCAGTGGAAGGCCTTCATTTTCGGGGTTGTGAGAAAAAGCTGTGTAGTCAAGGAACAGGCACAGATGTGAAACACTTGGACAGAGAAATGCGTTCAGTTTGAGCCAAGGTTCTTCTGACACCAATATTCCCTTTTGCCCAGTTCTCACCTTATCCACTTTATGAAACAACCTGTCCTACCTAGGATCATGTGGAAGGATCTGCTCCTGTCTGTGTTTCCAGCAGCGCTAAGAGAGGTGATCTTACCCAAACTGTGGAACATCTCACACCTTTTTTCCTCTCTCCTCCATTCATACTGAAAGCTGAGGCAATTAAACACTTGACTCAACAGATATTTCAGAGAGATTATCAAGGTGGTTTTTTAACTGGGTGATGGATAAAGGGACTGCTTCCATCTCTGAAAAGTTTGCAGATGTGAGCAGAACCACCTCCACCATTTCTTTGGCTCTACCAGGCCAAAAACACTGAAAAAATGAGCACCTCTGCACTATCTGTAATCCACAGAACCCAGTAATTCAGGTATTTGATAAGAACAGACAAAGAGGAAAGAAAAAAGGTGTCAAGCGGCCACTCAGAAACTACAAAGATTCTTAAGAAATGAAACAAGAATCTGACACTCTGAACTGAAACTCCAGCACAGTAACACTCCTGCACACCCAAATTTATACCGCAGAAATCGTATGTGCTCATGAGGGGCTCTCACTTATGCTGTCTCTGGACCTCAGTGCTCTCTCCAGAGCTGAAACAAATACAGAAGTTTGCTCCTGGGGCTCCAGAGCCAAGACGCAGCACCTGACCTGCACACTGGTATTTCAGGGATGGGCAGGGCAGCACACCCCTTCCCACCAGGTCTGTCTGCAGTCCATGTGTTACTGGAGATGGCAAAGAAACAACAAACTCACATATAGGAGAGAGAGCAGATAAAACAGGACCTTATCTCAGATGTTTGGGCTTTGCATCATCTCTTCCCTGCATCCCTCGTGTTTAGCCCACAGTACTCATCCAAGTGCCCCTTTCAAAGCCTCTTCTCAACACTGGCTGCTGTGTGTTGCTGCTTTCATAGTCAGTAATCTTGGCTTTAAAGTAGAATTTCTACTTTTCCAATGCTTTTTTTTACAGTCTCTGTACTGCACGTAACTGCAGTGACCAACCAAAATATCTCATTGAACAGGCAGAGAAGGAAAACAGTCCCACCAAGAAACTGTCCAGAAGCTTCTGCAGACACCAGCACGTGAATTAAACTCGCTCACAGCACCTGAGCAAGCCCAGACAACAGCATGCATGTGGATTCACACTCAGCTGCTAGGTACAACCTGTGTGCACAGCTGGAAGTGATGTTACCTCATCACTTCTTTGTCTCCTGATCCACTCTCAGCGTTTCTTATTTTTATGACTTCACTCACTGAATGCTTGCAAGTTTTCTAACCTCCATTCAATAGTGAGTAACTATTGATGAGGAGTATTAAGTAGCCTTTAATCAGCACAGTCTCATCCTCACATTTCACCCTGGTACATCCAAAGTGGCTCCACAAGAACCAGAACTAAAGAAACTCAGGGATTCAGCTTTAAGAACTTGCTCATTTTGGTTTCAAAGTAAGTCCTAGATTAATTTTTTTTCCCACAACTGAGACTCTAATAAAATCCTCAGCTCTAAGGGAATTCTCTAAACCTCTCACGTCAAGGCACTGCAGCTGGGAACAGAGAGGTGGTGGAAGAGATTGCAGAGATACTTTTACGAAGTGCGTGGGAACTCAATTATCTCAGAAATTCAGCTAAATTTGACAGATGGGTACAAATCAGTCAACAGCACAGACAGGATCTTCTGTGCCTGCTCAAACCTCAGGAAAATTTAGCGAAGAAAACAGCTGGAGTTAACTTGCTCAGTATGCAAGTCTATTTTTAGCAGGTGAATGTTTCTTCCTCAATTAGATTACTCACTACTACCCAAACGACTGCAGTACAGATCCAGGAGCATTTTCACCCAACCTTTGTACTTAATCTCACCGATTCCCAAAACATTCAACTTTCATTTTGTGGTAGAGTGGCTCCTTGGGAATATCAGACATCAAAAGAATTAAATGCTGTGATTACACATCCCTGAAGAATAACCAACATCCCAACCCTGCATCAGAGGCTGGCTCGACAACATTTTTCAGAAAAAGCAAGGAAACCAACCTTTTTCAACATCTTGTTCTGTTTGTGGAAAAACTCCACTTTGATATCACCGCACACCGGCAAAGGTTGAGGGAATTCAAAGTACATGTACTTGTCTTCACGTCGGGAGGGTCCTGAAGGGGAGGTGAATATCTTTACCTTTAGCTGGTACACCACAAACTGAGGATCTGTGTGACAAAACAAGAGCGGCACTTTGTGAGAAAAGCCTCCAAACTGTCAAAAAGCACAATATTGCTAGCAGAAACAAAATCGTGAGCTATGATATTTTTGAAGTTAAAGACATTTCTGTTAAGGGTTTAACACCACAGGGGATCAAACTTTGCCAGATGCTACTGTAAACAACCTTAGAGATTTCTGTCCTTCATGGCAATTCTTTCAGGCAACCAGGGAGTTCCTAAGAAGTGATTTCTTTTAAATGTAACGACTATAAAAAGTGACAACTACTTGGCTGTTCCTTGCATTTTGCCTCTCCTCTCTATTACACAGACCTAAGTGAGGGGATTTTTTCTTTCCCACTTCTTCTTCCAATTGCAGAGTAGCTGGTCATGTCAGCATGAACTGACTTCTACTCTTGCACAAATGAGCAAAAACAAGGACAAAATGGAACATTAATAACTGAAAACAAACCAGCATCAACAGAGCCTAAGCTGGTCCTAATCCCCATCACCAGAGAAGTGCCAGCCGTGGCATAACTTCCCCAGTTAAATCTGAAGGGGTAACATTGAAGGGTAACAGATGAGGGGTTTTTGGTCTGGTTCAAGCAGAGTTGCTTTGGAAATGGCGAGACACCCTTGCAGAGCTGTGGCAGTCCCTAACTGAGCACACCTCACCGTCCTGCTGAAGGGCCCAGCTGTGAAACTGTTGCTTGCAGGCTCAGAGAATCTCAGAACGGTTTGGGTGGTAAGGGACCTTAAAGCCAATATAGTGCCACCCCTGCCATGGCAGGGACACCTGCCACTGTCCCAGGCTGCTCCAAGCCCCAGTGACCAGCCTGGCCTTGGGCACTGCCAGGGATCCAGGGGCAGCCACAGCTTCTCTGGGCACCTGTGCCAGGGCCTGCCCACCCTCCCAGGGAACAATTACTTCTGTATATCTCACCTAAATTTCCCCTCTGGCAGTGGGAAGCCATTCCCCTTCGTCCTATCACCACAGTTCCTGATGAACAGTCCCTCTCCAGCTTCCCTGGAGCCCCTTGAGACCCTGGAAGGTGCCGTGAGGTCTCCACACAACCTTCTCTTTTCTCCCCTTATCTCCCTGGAATCCTCAGAGCTGTGAAACCCTGTCCTTCCTTCATTCTGCCCTAGAGGCAAGACTCTGCTCTGTCAGTGACTTTAAAGCAGCAGAGTGATAACAAGGCCGGCAGATTCAAAGCTGTTGTGTTGGTAAAATTACTCCCACCACAGCTGACAACACGACGAAAGAAACAACACAGACCATTAATTTCACATTCTGAAAAATCACTGAGAACTCCACAGAAACTTAAAATATTCCAGCATACAATTGCTGAGCTTGATAGTCTTTATCTTCTCAGGTGCTTGGCCAATCTGTCATTCATCCCAACATCCTCCTGTGAAAACCCCACACCACTGGCCTGCCATGGACAAACAAGTCAGCGCTCACTTGAGCACTTCAGACTCACAAGCACAGCACAGTTTATCCAAAACATTAAATAAGTGGTAATTGCAGAAATCTGTAACCTCCACACCTCTTCCCTAAGGCACAGGGGTTTTGGCAGAGGCTCTTCATTCCCTCCTTCCTCCTGTACAGACAGACAGCCTGACAAGCTGCTTGATTGTTTCTTGTGTGTGTTACATGTTCAGGTAGTGTCTCACAACAATATTAACAGCGCAATTTTAATCAAAGCCACAGGAGACACTGGAATTAATTACACATTGCTGTAATCCCCATAGCAAAACCATTAGATTTTTTCCACCAACAAAAAATGAACACGCAACACAAGGCAGTCACTGCCCTGTAACATGGCCCACAGGACAGAGCAGAGTTTGTTTTTGTATTTCAAAGCTTCAAGAAATCTGCTGTTCCTCACTAACACAGTGTATCAGCAGATTAGATTAATAATTTACAGGTGTATTAATGCTTTAGAAACCGCCACATAAAGGAAAGTTTATTGCACAGTTAATTAGATATTTACCCAGTTGAACTGATTAACTTATTTTTTCTGAACATCATGGGAAGAATGATGTTGCTGCATTTGAAGCCAACATGCCATTAGGCAAACGTTTTTCAGCAATTCATGTTTCCCAAGAGTTACTGTGTTAAAAAAAAAAAAAAAAGGAGGCTTTTCATAAAAATAAGGAGCAAAGACACAAATATACATAGAGGGAGTGGTGGAGGCCCCATCCCTGGAGGTGTCCAAGGAATGAGCAGATGTGGCACTCAATGCTCGGATCTGGGTGACAAGGTGGGGATTGGTCACAGGTTGTACTCAGTCTCGGAGGTCTTTTCCAGCCTCAATGATTCTACACATGGAACCACTTATCTTCAAACCTTTAAAACACCTCCCAGTTTACAACTGTAGTAAAACAATCCTGAGTCCTTCACAGACACACCTGGGAGGATCCCAGTGCATGGAGCCCACTAAGGCAGCAGATTTTGGATTGTGAGGTGCTCAAATGGGACTTTCTCCAAGATGTGCAGCTCCTGGTGCCATCACCACACCCAAAACACCAAGGTGTTTCCTAGCAGAGGTGAAGGGGTGCTGGTACTTACTGCAAGTTCCGCTGCTGAACATGGGAATTGTTTCAAACATCATCTTGTGGAACAGCAGTGCCACTGGTCTGTAATCCAGGTGATTCTTTAACAGGTAGCTATAGTAGTACACGTAGCGTCTCTGACTGGGAATTGTCACTCCCTAAACAGAGGGAAAACAAGGGGCAAAAACCTTTGATCAGCATCACTGACAGAGATCCTGCCCATCACCTCCAGCTGAAGGCAGACCAACCCCACAGGAACAGGTCATTCACTACTGAGCAGTTCCCAGCACACTGCAAGCAGGGCACTGGTTTGCCAGAGACTTCAGTACATCCCAGAGGGATGGAGCACCTCTCCCACCAGGAAAGGCTGAGGGAACTGGGATTGTTCAGCCTGGAGAAGAGAAAGTTTGGGGTGACCTCACTGTGGCCCTTCCAGTACTTGAAGGGGCCAACAAGAAACACAGAGAGGGGGCCTGGGACTGACAGGACAAGGGCAATGGCTTCCCATTGCCAGAGGTCAGGGACAGATGGGATATGGGGAAGGAATTGTTCCCTGGCAGGGTGGGCAGGCCCTGGCTTCCCGTGACCTGCTCACTTCCTCACTCCTGCTCTGCTGGGGCTGAGGGATGCCCGGGATGGGGCAGGGGGGAGGGTAGCGAGGGTGGCCAGGCCCTGGCACAGGTGCCCAGAGCAGCTGTGGCTGCCCCTGGATCCCTGGCAGTGTCCAAGGCCAGGCTGGACACTGGGACTTGGAGCAGCCTGGGACAGTGGGAGGTGTCCCTGCCATGGCAGGGGGGTGGAACTATGTGGTTTTTATGGTCCCTTCCAACCCAAACCATTCCATGATTCTGAGCTCTCCAAACATCCATCTCCAGCAATGAAGCAAAGAATGCAGATTTTTCCCATTTCTTAAAAACCAACACCACAGATACCCTGAGGGTCATGTCAAAAATAGTCTCATGCTGCTGCTTTTTTTGGGGATGGAGAGTGTTAAATGGTAAACAGGAGGTGTCTTGAACATACTCTAATTTTTATGCACCACTACATTTAGGAATTCTAAAATCTACCACTACAGGAATTACATTTTGACAGCACTTTAAGTCAGAAGACTCTAATGTCTGCTAATACCACTGTACTCAAGACTGATGCTGCTTTCTATTACAAAACATCCTGGAATATTTTCCCAAAAAGAAATGGAAAGTTTCATTAAAATAGGCCCAACAGCCCAAAGTGTTCACTGAAAGACTTCAGTTGAGTTTACAACTCTGAAACAAACATTTGCTTTAAGAGCATAAAACCTAAGAATGTTTTTATTACTGATTTTCAATCAGCTTAAAGCTTCAAATAAGGGAACCATTTTAAAGCTCTTTGAGACAATATTTTCAAGTAAAATTGATAAAGATGAAGAATTGTTTAATTTCCCAGAAAATACATTGCATGGTTTAGAACAACCTGTTATTGCAGACTTGCAACAGCATCAGTAAGGAATCTTTCTGCTTAAAACTGAATGTGGAATTGGAATAAACTGCAGATAAACAAAAAGTTTTCATACACAAGTCTGTGAGCATTTGTTCACAAAACCTACATCCCACATTTCTACAAATTTTTAGTTTCACTTGTTTCACCCCACAGCAACCATGAGCTGAGTGGCCAGAGTGCTTTTAATTTAGTGAAACTCTATTCTGCACTCATGAAAATAGGCACTTCCTGCCATTATTAAAAAAAATGTTGATAATTATGTCTCCTTATCACTGGAGCTGCTTCTAAATTACACAAAAGTCCTTTCCCTGCAGCACTTGCACAATGACCTTCCCGAGCAGCCTTGTACACTGGCTGTGGTTTTGGCTCAGATGTTGCCAGTGCTTATCACACCCACTCCTTAAGGGAGCTTTAAAGTTCTGCTTCCCGGGATCTGAGCTTCAGGACTGAGCAAATCCCAGCCTCAGAGCAAGCCAGCAAAGCTGGCCAGTGCTGCCAGGCAGGAGGAAACCACAGAGGTGAGGAGAACACATCCTTCCCTGCCCAGAGCTTCCTCGGGCCATAATGGATGTATTCTATGGAAAAGCCCCAGGACACCTGGCCAGGACCAGAACCATGGGAACACTTTCACACTGATAGTCAATCCCACAGCAAAGCCAGTTCTTTCCAACAGGGCAGTTTTATCCCTCCAGCCAGAGATTTACTCCCTGGAGACACAGCCCGTATATCCTGAGACCCTAGAAACAGTCCCACCGAAGCAGAACTCAGAGTTCCTCATTTCCGAAGGTCTGGATTCCACGCAGAAGATGTTCATAACAAACTAATAATATTCCAAGGGGTGCAATCAATCACCACTCATTTTTACTCCAGAAGAATAAGGACAGGAAAATAGTTAAAGCTTGTATTTCCCATCTATCACCACCACCACCACTTTTAAATGGATGAGAGATAAGCTCCTCTGGTCCCATGTCAGAGCTTGCCAGAGCATCACAAAAATTGTCAGGTGTTGCTCCTGGTTCTCCTCTCAACGTAGCACAGGCAGTATTATGAAGAATAAATATTCTGGAAACAATATTCTGACATTCCCTTCAGGAACATGCCCTACTGAGAGTGAAGCTGAGCCTCAGAGCAGGCTGGGGGCACGAGGTTCAGCAGTTTGGCACCTGAGCATGTCCACCAGAGACACCACACCTGATGAGCTGTGACATTAGGCACAGGATCTCTGCGCTGCTGAGAAGGTCATTCTGAGCCTTCCTCACACAAAAGAATCGGTTTTCACTTCCTGTTCAGTTTTACCAATACCACAGAAACACAGGACGGTTGGGGTTGGAAGGGACCTTAAAGCCCATCCAGTGCCACAACTGACTAGGGACACCTCCCACTGTCCCAGGCTGCTCCAAGCCCCAATGGCCAGCCTGGCCTTGGACACTGCCAGGGATCCAGGGGCAGCCACAGCTTCTCTGGGCACCTGTGCCAGGGCCTGCCCACCCTGCCAGGGAACAATTCCTTCCCAATATCCCATCTAACCTTACTCCCTGTCAGCATGAAGCCATTCCCCTTGTCCTGTCCCTCCAGGCCCTTGTGAAGTCTCTCTCCATCTTTCTTGTCAGCTCCTTCAGGCACTGGAAGGCCGTAATTAGGGTGACCCCAAAACTGCTCTTCTCCAGGCTGAACAACCCCAATTCTTTCCCCATAGAACTCCTAGGAGACATCTTTGAAAATACAACAGTATGGTGCTCAAAGAACGCTCTTGAATAGATCATCTCCAGCTCCAGCACCTGAATAGCTGATGCCTATCCACTGAACTTCCTTCCAAGCATAATCCTCGCCACAAAACCCTCCAAGGCAGAAGCAGGAATAAAGAAAGACCTTCTCCAGCTGTAGGAAGGTAAGCTGCCAGTCTTTGTCATTACAGTAGTGTGTCAGTATCCATCTTAAGGAAAAAAAGGGATAAACTAATCACTTCAAACAGTGAGAGCAGCAGCTTCTTTAGAGGACTTTTTGGGGAGTTACTTCTGGACAATTACAGTTCTTTACCACATTTCAGAGAAGTCTGCCTCCTTTGGTTCAATGGGAAAATAAAAACCACTTCTGTTCTACAGCGGTGGAGACCAACAGCCACAGCCACGCAGCCAATACTTTCTAATCTTCATCACTCCCTTCTTCTGACAAAGTTCCCCCCACCACAATGAGTTTCAGAAGCAAAAGCAGCCGCTTGTACAGGAAATAGAAAACCCCATGAGAGGGTTTGGTCAGAGACAGCCTGGGGTCTGCAATGACTTGCTGCCTAGCCCATGAACAGCCTGTGCAGCAACTCAGCCTCACCTCTCCAACAACTCTCACTTGATGGTGCAAAGGCCTCCCTTGGAGCTGCTTCTCCCGGCAGGCACTTGGGAAAAGCTGGCTCCAGAAGTACTCAGGGCTGTGCTCTTGACCAATTAGTCATACTTCCTCTTGCAATTAGACTCACACTTCCTGCCAGCACAGGCTGAGCCCTCAGAGCAGCCTTTTGCCATGAGCATTAATGGCAGCAGTGACTGTAACTGGGCTGTTCTCAGCAGCTACATGCAAAGTGGGCACCTTGTCCTTGCTTTAAACCAACAACATCAGGTAACTATTAAAGCCAGTTTTCCTTTATCATACCTACATTGGCCCAAAAAGAAAGAAAAGAGGCATTTGCTTGTCCCTTTGTGCAAACAGCTCTTTTGATGCCTCATTGACTTTGAATTGAGGAAGTCAGTTATACAAAGGTGTGGGGAAATATCAAATCAGAGAGCAGCACTTGACATATAACACTGAAATATGGGCCACAAGGGAAGAAATGGCTCCAGAAAGCTGCACTGGAATACCTGTTTATAAACACTACTGAAGGATTATGGGAATCACATGCTGTCCACTGGCCACATCAAGATAACCAGGCTCAAGTGGAGCCGGGAAGAAAAAAAAAAGTCAACTCTTGCAGTAGAGACACTGAAACCAAAGTAAGTTGCTGGTTACAGACAACATTTACAGTGAAGTAAACAAGGGTCTCACTACTCCTGTTTACTGAGTTCTCCCTCCCCTCCAAGATGCCCAAGGTACCCTGGGATAAGTACCCAACTGACCTTGCCCTCAACTTGCAGAAATACAACCTCCTTTTCACAAAAGAGAAACTGAGGTACAACACTTCACTGTGTATTTGTTCAGTTTTGTAGTTTTCATGATGCCTTAGCCAGCTCTGGAGATAACCTTTATCAGCAGGGGTCATCTATTCTGTTTATTCAGCACACTGCTCATTCCTAGTCTCTCTTACCAAAACCCACAAAGTTTTGATGGGAAACCTTGATTTTGTCTCCACTCCAGTATTACACCACAACCAACTCAGCAGTACATGGAATAACAGCTCCACCTTGTCAGGAGAGCGAACCAAGGAGTAACTTGCTCCTTCCAATGAATTAACAGCCAAATTCTAAAATTCCTTATGTGACACTTCTGCTCTCAAGAGCCTTCAGACACGAAGCTCTTCTTATTAGAGACCAACACACTGTGAAATTAATACTTTGTGCAAATATTCCAGGAACAGAGAGAGCTCTGTGCTTGAGGAGGCTGAAACTGGCTTGCCAGGATGATCCCCTTGGGATGCTCAACCAACACACTCAGGAAAATGATGGAAGATGAGCAGGGAAACCTGATAAAATGATTTTAAAAGTCACACCTTATCTTTGGAGAAGATTTCAAGTAAGGAAGTTAAATTCTCATTAATGAGACCTAACCCTGCCAGAAAGGTCCTTTACTGACAAGGGGAATCCAAAAATAAGGGTCCTTCAGTTGGGATATTCCCCTATGCATCTCCAAACCCCACCACAGCAGTTAAGGGAACCTGAGGAGATGAACAACTCATCCATTCAGGCAAAATAAGCTGGAACAATCCTCTCATTTGGGCTGAAAATGCTGAACAAGAAGGTTCAGTGGCCCTCTGATGCACCACACAGCAGAACAGTGCTGAAAAAGCCATTTAAAATCAACTGTCCAGGTCTTCTTGAACAGGACATGTTAAAACCAGGCTGGTTTAGTGTTGTGATTAATGACTACTGCTGCTTAGGAAAGCTTTTCCATTTACAGCTGCACTGATCCAACCCTACTGAAGCTAAATCAGACATTGCAACTGATGGGATGGAATTCTTAAGGGGTTTGAGCATCAAATGAACCTCAAGGAGGAAAAGTTACAGGTAGGGGGACAGAAGGACAGGGAACAGCTCACCTTCTTGTCTCTGGTCCTTACTTCCCCATAGAAATCTAGGGCTTCTTGAGCCCTTAAAAACTTGCCTCGATGTAACAAATATGCACAAATCATTACACCAGTTCGTCCCTTTCCAGCTTTACAGTGGATTGCTGCCACATGATTGTCATCTTCACTTAGCCACTGGTCAAGATCTTCACAAAAAGGTTTGATGAGCTCCAGCTGTGGTGGGTTATGGTCTTCAAAAGGGTACTGTGCAACTGCAGGGAGAAGGAGGAGTTCATCAGAATCTTGAAAGGTAAAGCAGGTGCAAAGCTTTACAAGCATGTAAAAATTAAGTTAATCAATATACCCCCCATCGTACATATAGATAAACATTTTTAATTTCAGTATTATTCAGCATGTCATAAGCACTGCAGACATTTCTCCAGTAATCCATAAAGAAGCATCCTACTCCATGAAGCAACTATTTCACACCTCTATTGAACTGAGTGGCACAGGCTCTGTAACATGAATTTTCTAGAATTTAAGAGCACGCTGGCACATAGAATACCCTTGTGAAAAGCCATTACTCCAGCAATAATTAAACTGCCTGCTGAGAGAGAACAAGGCCAGACCTCAGTCACTGAGCAGACAACAGAAATTTTGCTGAGAAACTGCTGAACACGGTTGGGTCTGCACCGGGAACAAACTCTCAGACCTTGCTCGAAGGCACTGTGAAACAAAAACCTGCCACTTCCATATTTCAAAAATGGTAATCAGGAGAGAATTCTCAGGTAAGGCCCTGGTAATACTTATGGGGCACTGAACAACATTGTCCTTTCTTACATGGGTGTATTCACACATTTTTTTCCATCTGGAGATGGAAAGAATTTCAAGTGATGCAGGAAGTGGAAGGAAACTCAAGGGAGCAACAAGTAAGCAGAGAGAAGCACCCAAAGCTCTCCCACCTCATATGAGACAAGGGACAGCGTCACCCTGACCAGCAGAACTACAAACAATGCTCTGCTTTCAGCAGAACAGCACTCGATGGAGTGTACCCCAATTCCCCACTGACAGCATTGGGATCTGATAAACACAACTCTGGTTCACTTCAAAATTCTCAGCTAGAAACACCATTTCCTTTTCTGGGCTAAAAATGAATACATTTCATTTTTTGGCAAGGGTCTGTATTGGTTTCGTAAGCACTACTCTGTAGTCACACACGCAAGGCTCCTTTTGATGAATCCCCAAGGACTCCAAGAGCAGAAGTGAGAGATGAAGTTACGGAACTGCTAAAGGACTGCTGCACAAGTCCAGAGCCTTTTGGAGGGATCCACAAGGACAGTTTATTCACTCACAGTACAAGCTGCCCACTTCATTTCCCAGAACAAACAGGGAAGCTGATAAAGGGAATAATCTTTGCTTGAAGAGGCAAGAAAGGTTCAAAAATATGAACACACAGTAATAAACTCTTCCATACGGAAGACCCAGAGGCTCCCCAAATGACCCCTGAAGTTTTATGTGAACTTGAAGATGGAATTTATTTAGAAATCCCCTAAGAAAAGAAGCTGAAAAAATGCTGCAAATTTGCCTGTACAGCTTTGAGTCTATCACAACTACAGCCAGCAAGGTTCCCATCAAAAGGGGAGCAAAGAAGTCCTGAAAGAACAGCCCAAAAAATCCCAAGTAGTCACAGGACGCTGAAGATGCTCTCCAAGCTTTGGAATCAAAGGTGAACCTTGTGGTAATTTCTTCAAAGCTGGAATGAGAAGATGAAATGGGTGCCCTGGGATGGTGTGAGGGATTAAGAGGAAGAGAATATTAAGCTGCACAGTTTTGAGCAGGTCCTTGAGAAAGTGCATTTCCTCCATGGATTTTGATTCCTCACACTGGAGCACACAGCATGGAGAATGGTCCTGACTCCTCTCTTGAAGTCCCTACATGTTGCAAGAAAAATCCCACAGCACACAGAAGAGTTAGAACAAAAAGGAAAGTCTGTGGCAAAGCAGAAGGCAATTCCAGCATGAAAGACTTCAGAAACTGGAAAAACCCTGAACATGAAGCCCAAAGAAGAAGACGAGCTTTCAGTGTTTGGGGTTCAATGGGATCCAGGATTACCCTGGGTGAACAATGAGCTACTCTGGTGTTTCATGCTCAGTGTACATATTGGAAGTTCCCTTCACAATCAGTTCACCTCAGGAGATTTTCAAGTAGAACTTTTGTTCCTCTACTAAGGGAAGTCCTGAGTCACCGATTTGGTTATCTGAGGTTAACTAATTCGGGGATGAAAATTATGAAATGCAACATGTCTTGTGCAGAGGAGCTGTGAAAGGTGCTGTCACAAACAGCATTTGGGGCTCGGATTGACAACGCAGAGAGCTGAGCACCCCCGTACCAAAAAGCAGAAATTAAAGCAAACATATGTTCTGGCCGTATTAGAACACGTCCTCTTCTCTCCTTACCCAAAGCACTGCTCAAGCAGATCCTAAAATACTTTTTTTCTGGCTGGTGTGTATGGAATGAGGTTTCAGGGCACTGTCATTCAGCATCATAAGAGCAAATCAGTAGCGGTGACACCTTCAACAAGACAATTTCAGTCCTTCTATATTCAGACATTAAAGCAGCCAATTACATTTTGGTCACGTTCTAAACCCCTCTTCATAACTGGTTGGATGGTTTAAAATAATAATAATGAAAAATAGAAGTTGAGCCATTGCTATGATGCAGAATAACTCAGTGAGTCAAAAATGTGTTCATCTCCTGCAATCCCATAGGCACAAGGACTCCTCATGTGCCCTCATCTGAAACATAGGAACTACAAGCTCTACTACTGAGCAGAAGATGCTCCTCCACCCAAAGAATAAAGGGAAATCTGCATTTATTTATTTATTACCTGGGGAGGTAACACTGACACAATGGGTACATCAGTATCCACTCACCGAGGACCTGGTCAAAAGGCACCCCTGAAAGTTTCCCCGCTGATTTTGGTAGCTCTGCAAAGTCTCTATGACCCAAGACATCTCTAAGAGGCATCACACGGGAATTAGTTTGGTTTTTTTAGCATCTGAAGGTTCTCCCAGATCTTCCAAATGTTGCTTTATACACATAGTGATAGTGGCTTAAGTGTTCTCCATTTTCATCCTTCATAAAGACCAGACTTGTCTGAGCCTCACATGTAAATTGTACAAGAAGTCTATACCTCACTGAACTGAATTGAAACTTCTGTGAAACCCATTCTGCAGAAATTTTTGCAACTGTAGACTTTTTATTAGATCTTGATCTTTAACTGTCAGGAACACATTTTTTGAAAGCACCAAGAATATAGCAAGTTTTTCCAGTGACTCAAAGCAATCTGACATCATTCCTTGTGCCCAAATCTCCTACATGACTATTCATCAGCTCCTCCTTTAGGCCTCCATTCAGTGGTTTAAAGAGAACACGCATTAGGCAGTAAAAACGTACCTCTGCAGTTAAATTTGGCGGTGTCATAATGTCTTTCAGCACATCTGAAAAAGAAAAATAGACAAGAGTTCAAGACAAGTCTCTGAGGCACTCCCAGCATCTGTCACACCCAGGAAAATCATGCATGCCCATCACCTTTATGATTTAAAACTAGAGATTACACACAGAAAAACTGTTTTGCTGCAGATTGCTCACTAAAATATGAATTATTTTACTGAAAGGCAAATACTAACCCTCTGGTAATTGTAGTCCTTTGCCAGGTTTTAGTCAGTGTGACTCAATTCATGCAAGTAATGCAACATATTACTACTTTCTAACCCTGTGCATGAACAGCTCCAGCCACTGGAGCAGATTTCTGCTCCCAAACAGGAGGAGAGGAGACAACTGTGACCTTCATCCAAGGGATTCTGAACTCAGAACACAGGTCAAGGTACCTCAGCAGCAATGTGGGTGCTCGGAGTAATGGGGCTCACGGGAACATTGCGGGAACACCACAAGCCCCACTGAATATTAGCACAGACTTCTATCAAGCAGAGATTGTGACACTGTTCTGCCATTTGGCACTGATTCCTGAATTTCAGTGAACCCTGAAGGCCAGTCAGCCACTTTCCCCTTCCCAGACCTGGAAAATGGCACATTTCTGAAGGCTTTGGAGTTGCATCAGTCTCTCAGCACTCAGAGACCCTCTCCAGCTCGACAGGAGCACAGGAAATCACACTGGGTTTGCCTTGCCCAGGGATAAACATCAGTGCCAGATAAAAACAACCCCTCAGCTAGGCTCTGAACCAGCCGAAACAGCACACTAAGGAACAACCAGTTCACATCTCAGGGTAAGGGGAAAGAAGGCAAGAGTGGATACCCTCTAGAATTTTCCTTGGAGCTGCTCCCTGCGGAGAAGATGATGTGAGTGGAAGTGCAGTTCAGAAAGGAAAACTGAGAACAGTCCTGTCTCAAATCCTGCCAAGATCAGCTTGGATGGGGACCTGAGCAATCTGATCTAGTGAATGGCATCCCTACCCACGGCAGGGGGTTGGAACAGGATGATTTTTAAGGTCCTTCCAACCCAAACCATTTTGGGAGTCTATGAAAGAGGACACCAGGTTGAAACCCAACTACTGGAGTCATTTCAGCAGACAAATCACACCTAGATCTTCAGTTTTGATTACAGCCTGTTCTCTTCCCAGGATTCCAATAACCACACCAGTTTCAGGACCAGTATGAACTCATCTCTCCTTACCAGGTATGTTATGACTGCAGCCTTTGGAGCCATATGGAGCTTAGTTGACACTTTCAGCCACACAAACTTTGGTGCTGCTCCTTGTGTGAGTGTAACTGGAGCCTCGCAGGGCTGCCCTGATCTCAGCCCAGGACACAGACACAGGCAGGGCCACAGGCAGGTCCGCTGGGGCTGCACGTGCTCTCAGTGCTTCCCTTTCCCTGAATTCCAGAGCCTTCTCGGCTCTACCCTCTGCTAGGGAAAAGCCTGGCAGCTTTCACAGCGCCAGTCACATTGCTGACCCTTTCTCTGGGTCAGAAGTGACCAGGTGAAGCTGGCAGAGGGGACTCACAAAAACATGATCTGCACTCGAGCCTTTGAGAAGAAAGGCTGGATGCAGGATGTACATCCAAGGGGGATGGAGCAGCCATGGGCACAGGAACTTTGGAAGCTGCTAGGAAGCAAAGCAGTGAACACAAAGCATCTTAGCCAGGAAAATTTCCTGCTTCCTTTTAAAGAAACACCCAGCTCAAACGGGGAGTAAGAGATGAAAGTCTTCAAAACATTTTAAAAATCCACATATGGGCAGAAAAAACATCAAATTTTGAACTTTAAGAGAGTGTCATCGAGTAGAATACCATGAGGGATAAAAAAATAGTTTTGTTGATACCAAGGACAGAAACTGAGCACAAAACATGGTCATGTCCCTCTCTGTGCCCTCCTCTGGGAGCTGAACACAACCAGTGCAGAGCTCCAGGCTCAGCAGCACTGATTTATGTGTATTTGCAGCAGAAATGCCACCAACACACACTTTGGGGGTGCTGCGGGGGCTTAACACTTCAAATGCTTTTGTGAGGTTTTTAAACACTATTGTAGCTGGAATAGAGTCAGATCTCCAGATGAAACCCTAATATTGCTTTGCATTTTGGGGGTAACAAGTGGCTTGGCCTGTTCTAGTAATCCTCTCTAGGATTAAATTTCAATTGTTTAAATTAAGGAGAATACTGAAGTAATAGCAAAGGGCTAAAGGAACTCAGGAGAGAAGCAACACAAACAAGAAGCAAAATGAAACTGCTCAAACTGCTGGGAAGTTAAAAGCCAAGATGTGAGGATGGGGCATAACTGACATAATTTCAGAAAAATATCTAAATCCTTTTAGATAAAACTGCTCAATACACACATTATTATCAACTTCATGGAACAGCTACCTTAAGGGAACTCAAATCCCATGACAGATTTTGAAATAATTCTGACTATAATCACGTAACTCCTCTGAACTCCCACCTCCTCCTTTGAAACACAGACAATAGATCATTATTTACAAAGGATCAGCTTAATCTGAAGACGTGAAGTTCTCTGGAATACCTGATGGATGCAATTCCTTCCCATTTCCTGACCAAACATTGCCACAATTCACCTGATGGTATTTTCTCTCTATAAATGTTGCCTGCATAAAGATTAGGAGATAACCTGGCCTCTCCAGACAGGAATAAACAGTTTTATCCTCCAAAAGTTTTCATCTGAGGATGAATAAAGTAATTCTAGGAAGTTTCACTTGTGATTATTTTGCAGTTAGCAACAAGGAAATCAATTTTTATACAAAAGAACCTGGAGACAAAAACCCTTGGCACACCTGGACAAGTTTTTTCCAGAGCTGAAAACACACAGAGCAACAAAAGAAATGTCAAATGCATTTATCTCATCACCATTCTTCTCACTTACAAACTTTAAAGCTGCTCCTGTGCAGGGCTGGGGGATTGAGTTGTGCTTTTTTTCAGTAAAATGAGGCTGCAGGCGGACAGCGAAGTGGAAACTTAGCAAGTAGCTCCTCAGGGAGGTGGTGCTTGAAAAGATGCTCCTCATTCTTATTAAAACCTTCCTTTCTGAGCAAGTTTACAGCAGCAGCCTCTGGTTGTTACCTGGCTTCTCTCGAGCCTCACTGGAACAAGGGGCTCAGCAAACGCAGACACTGTCAGGGACACCAAAGCCACCCTTCCCAGCA
This sequence comes from Acanthornis magna, assembly GCA_036785705.1. Lineage (NCBI taxonomy): Eukaryota > Metazoa > Chordata > Aves > Passeriformes > Acanthizidae > Acanthornis > Acanthornis magna. The sequence goes on from JAWUZG010000093.1 coordinate 10,346,823, forward strand.
CATGACAGCTGGACTCTGCCCCAGGCAGCAGCAGGACATTGAGTTTTGCTGTCCCTGCTCTGATGGGCTACCCAGAACAAGCAGGAGATGCCAGGAGGCTTTGGGGGCGCTGATTAACCAGGGTAGTCGGATTTTCAATGATCCAGAGCTCCAGTGCTGAGCTCCAGAGGACTCCAAGGGAAAAGAGCCAGGAATTACCTCTTCTACCTGCACCTACATGCCAAGGAGCTGTCAGCTTCTCTGGGAAGCACTGTCCTTTCCACCCAGAAATTTTACCCACTTAGCAAAAAGGAAACATTCTGGAAGGCTGCTAAGGTGGAAATATAACTTTGCTACTGAACTCTATGAAAGGTGGCCAATTGACTCTTATTTATGTATCTTTTTCTGTCCAATCCTACCCCAGAACAACTTCAACGACCACTGTAAGATTCCTCACCTTCTAGTGTCACTTCTCTCCAGTATCAGGAAACAGAGTCGATCGATGCATAATAATTTAGCTCACTCAGAAGCAAATTTAAATCCTTATTTTTAAATATTTATCCTAATGACTGACAGATTACAGTCGTGCATTGCCTGGATTTTGGTACTACAGTAATTTTTCTATTAATTGCAGATATTTAGAAACATATTCATTAAAAAAACCAAACAAAGCTGTAACAGTTCAGAGAATCAATCTTCAACTTAGATTTCTAGGAAAAAATGAGGGGTAGGAAAACCATTGACTCTTCAACACCAGCTGACATCACCAAATCATTTATACAAATGAAATTAGACTAAGCTCACATATAAATTTGATGAAGGAACAGCAACAAAAAAAAAAACAAAACCAGAAAACTCCTGTAACAATAACAGCTTTGTGCAGAACTAAATTTTCAGAGGAAAACATTACAATCAGAGAAGTGAGAAAGTACCATCAATCGATCCAACAGCTTTTTCAAAGCAATAAACAGGGACAGACAAGAGGGAGGAAGCAGAGCCCGGGTACCAATGCAGTTTGATTTTAAAAAAACAGAAAAAACCCAGGAAAATATTCATTTGGCAATTGGACATTAATAAATGAACAGAAAGCCTGCTGTGAATTATTTTTCACTTTTTAATCACATGGTCCAAGCTCCAGATGGGCTGGATACCAAGTCATTTAAAAGTGTTCAAGTAACATGAATACACACCAGCATTTCATTTAACCTCACTCAGCTCCACTAAATGAAGTACCAGTGCTCTCAATCAGGCTTAATTGTTTTAAGAAAAGTGCAAAACATCTCCAGCTCTGCTTTAGCATAGTACCAAGCCACTCGCACTCCCAAGCTATTTTTAGAAGTCATTATTTTGCAGAATGCATCTTTAAGAGCATACTTACAGATTGTATATCTTGTAATGGTTTTTATGCTTTGAATCCAAAAACCTTCAAGAGAAAAAAAAAACCCAGGTATTAATATACATTACACTAATGTTGACCTTAATTTGCAGCATCCTTAAAGCACCACCCAGCATGTGCAGCTCTGCATTCCCAGTTCCAGCCCTGCAGTGCCCCAAAAATCAAGGAGGCAGTGTGTTGGAAACCTCACTCATCCAGATAATCCAGCAGCATGGATAACACAACTAATGCAACTAAGGAAACCAAGGTCTGACCTGAAACTGAAGTATTTATCGTATATGGACTGATTTCCTGATTCCTAAAACACTTGCAGATTACTGTAAGAAGCTGGAGAAGCGTTGATTATTTTTAAACAGAAAGGCCTGATTACACCAGGTATCTAAACTCTTTCCATTTAATCATCTATGCAAAATATTTTGCCACAATGAAGTAAATTGCTACTGAACTCTATGAAAGGTGGCCAATTGACTTTTATATATCTTTTTCTGTCCCCCTTTACGAAGAAAAGCAGTTAAAATAACTCGTGTTCCACTTTCAGTCAGAATCATTAATTTTAATCCAAGTTTTTTTATTATTTGTCACTGAAGTCTGTCCCCAGTGATATTCTGGGTTCTGGAAGGAGAACCACTACACTTTTTCACACTCATTTCATTTCCATGCTCACTTTGGAACACAAACTTCCCATCCAAGCCTCTGCGAGCCAAACTGCAAACATGATTCATCAGAATTGCTGTGATTATATATGATGTGTCACCTGGCAATGTGCAAGAAGAAATAACATGCAAATGTTTACACTTAACATCGTCAGTGTGTATCTGCACATCAGCCAGAAGGAATTTAATTAGCCATGACAGAACATGCTGTTTAAATTGAAAAGAAACACTAGCTGCTAAAATCCTGGAAAGCTCAAGCAAAAACAAGCTCTGGTTATCAGTCATAATATTCCAGAAGAACCTAGAACAGCTCTGTGGTTAAAGCCCCACATTAAAATGGGAACAGATGTGAGTGCTCCTTGTGCAGCGCCGAGTGTGGGATTCCAAGCACATCAGGAAAATATATTCCATGACTCCCACTGGTGCCCCTGTTGGCAGCCTGCGAGAGCCTCAGGAAGATGGTAGACATGGGGATTTGTTTCAGGAGATGTTCCTGCCTGTTAACACACACCAGAGAGAGAGGAGAGCTGGCTCTGCTTTTCCAGGAATATCCACACAGTGGAGTATAAGCTTCCATGCAAGGATTTTTTTAAGGACAAAATTCCATCCAAAAGCTCTCCAAGTGGCAGTCACAGGGGACAGCCAGCAGTCCAGGTTGTACTTCTCATAGAGCATTAGCCTAGAATTTGTCAGGACACCAGCTACTCAGAAAAAGCCTGTCACTGGATCCTGGCTCAATACCAATTGCTCAAGAGCTCAAGCACCTTCAATTTCTGCATAAAAAGCACTTGGAAAAACAATTTCACAATAAAAAGATGACTGGAGCAGATGAGGACTGCAACATGCAGAATGCTGCATGATCACATTTTATTCGTGTCCAAAAAGAGGAGGCAACAAACGTACAATACTTGAGCATCCAGTTCCCTGCAGCCACTTAATTTACATCTCTGCGTATCTTAATTTGGTTGATGATGCTTTTAGGTGATCACTGCTCCTTCTGATCAGTGTTTATGGACAGCTTACTAATTATATAGGCATTCCAATACTAAAATCTAATTTACATGTATCTACCTACTCAACCACTAAAATATATTTTCCTTCATTCAGAAGCTACTGAAATCAATGCTGTGAATGGAAGAGGGCCTTCAAAGACTCCTGCCTATTGATATTTATTTGGATTATTCCCACATTAGATGGGATATTGGGACGGAATTGTTCCCTGGGAGGGTGGGCAGGCCCTGGCACAGGTGCCCAGAGAAGCTGTGGCTGCCCCTGGATCCCTGGCAGTGTCCAAGGCCAGGCTGGACACTGGGGCTTGGAGCAGCCTGGGACAGCAGAAGGGCTATCCATGGCAGGGACGGAATGAGACGATCTTTAAGTACCTTCCAACCTAAACCATTCTATGATTTATTCAAAGTCCAGCCTTTGCCCATATCCCACAATTTTCAAAGGTGGAGGTCATCAGGGGCTGGATATTTCATCAGCTTCATGAAAAGGTGCCTCTAACTGCTGGGAAAGAAAGCAGCCTAGAGAGGTGGAGCTTGTGGCTTGGGAGGGACCTTAAAGCCGATCCAGAGCCACCCCCTGCCACGGGCAGCAATGCCTTCCACTATTCCAGGTGGCCCCAAGCCCTGTCCAACCTGGCCTTGGACACTTCCAGGGATCCATGGACAGCCCCAGCCTCTCCAAGCAATGCTTTCTTGTGTGGAAATACGGGATTAGGGAACACAACTCTGCTAACAGACCCAGGTCACTCACTCGCGTGCACACACACACACACACACACACACACACACACTCTGCACGAGCATCTCCTGCTTGCTGCACTGAACCTCACTGACCTCTCCAGCTCTGGAGAAGTGATGACTTCTCACCAAGGCATCAGGGAACGTGGTCACTTCCCCAAGCCAGGGAAGATCCTGGCTCTGACACTCTCAGTGCTATTTGTGGATGGTGATTTTTGTCACGACAGTTGAACATGCAAAACCAAAACCCCGCTCGAGCCCAGCTGACTGCAGCTGTGCAGAGAACCACTGCCTCCACACCACTGACCATCAGGTGAGGGTGATGAGTCCTCCCAATGTGGGAACCGAGGAGCTCAACTCACATTTGTACCAACCTGGATGCAATCCCCAGGGAAATTCCAGCAGTGCTAGTTCTGCCTGCCAACAACTACAGAATCATGGAATCCCAAAATGGTCTGGGTGGGAACAGACCTTAAAGCCCATCCAGTGCCACCCCTGCCATGGGCAGGGACACCTTCCACTGTCCCAGGCTGCTCCAAGTCCCAGTGTCCAACCTGGCCTTGGGCACTGCCAGGGATCCAGGGGCAGCCACAGCTGCTCTGGGCACCTGTGCCAGGGCCTGCCCACCCTCCCAGGGAACAATTCCTAACTCCCAATATCCCATCTGGCCCGGCCCTCTGGCAGTCTGAACCCATTCCCTCTTGTCCTGGCACGCCAGTTCCTGTTGCAGGGTCCCTCTCCAGCTTCCCTGGATCCCTTCAGACCCTGGAAGGAGCAGTGAGGTCTCCACATCCCCTTCTCCTCTCCAGGCTGAGCAGCCCCAGCTCTCCCAGCCTGGCTCCACAGGGGAGGTGCTCCAGTCCCCTCAGCAAATTGGAGCCTCCTCTGGACTTGCTCCAACAGTTCCATGTCCTTCTCATGCTGGGGGCACCAGAACTGCGCACAGAATTGCAGGTGGGCTCTCACTGAGCACAGGGCACAATCCCCCCCTCCCCTGCTGCCCAGGCTGGGGGCTCAGCCCAGGGCTCAGGGAGTTCTGGGTCCCAGCTCTCACCACAGCACCCCCAGCTCCTTCTCCAGGGCTGCTCCAGCTGCTCATCCCCAGCCTGGATTCAGCCCAGGGGTTGCCCCACCCAGGGACAGGATTTGCACTTTACTTTGTTGGATCCCATGAGGTTGGTGCGGGCTCAGCCCTGTCCAGGTCCCTCCTGGCCCAGACACAGCTACTCGTAACCTTCCCTGAAAACCTCCCTGCATCATCCCCTAGCCCCAAAGGCCAAGTGTCTCATGGAGTTAAAGAGCTCATGACTTCAAATAATCTTTAAAGCATCACAGCTTCACAAAAGTCACAACCTTTAACCCTAAACTTTTGGCAGTTTCTACCAAGTGTTTAGTTTTTAATGCAACCCCTCACACTCTCCAAGTAGGGTTTTAACTAAATTAATTACAACAGTGTTCCTACAACACTCTCCACCTCTTCCTCAGTTGTAGCCAGCAATTCAGAGTAAAGAACTCCATTTGATGCTAAAAATGACAACCAGTAGGGGTTTTCACCAGCAATAACAGATTTTAGGTGATCTTTCCCCTTGTCCATAATTATTGAACACTACCAATGTAAAAGCCTTTCTCCAAAGGCTCTTACTATTTTAAATCAAAATTCACTTACCAAGCACTTCATTTATCAATTTAAGAAAGGGTAAGGGCAAACTTATCCTGAAATACCATCAGCCACTTGACACTGAAGAGAGGCATGGACTGATGTCTTTCTCTAAGTAAATAACCTTTTTTACTCCAACACAACTTACTGAAGTCAATTTTTCACACTAAGAAAGCAGATTATACACATTTGAGATCAACCCAGAACAGCAGCCTGGCCATTTTTTGTCGTTTCCAACATCCTTCAGGAAAGCTATTAAGGCAACATCTACAAGATGCCAAAAAATCTCACCATTTATACAGAACACACATCCATTCCTCAGCAGGACATAAATGAGTGCAGAAAAGAATATTCAAGTTCTGTAAGTTAAGGAAAAGAAAAATAAAGCCTTACCTTACTACATCATCAATGTTGTTCCGGTACACTCCTTCAAGCCTCTCTGCAGGAAAGCCCATAGCAATTATGTTTGGATAAATATCTGTATATAGCAGTTATGGAAATATTTATAAAGCATGTGAAATGTCTACAGCAGCATTAAATGGACATTACTCAAATGTGCAGCTGGACCCCAATCAGAGCAACAACTCAAACAGACTCCACGCAATAGATGGGAATGTGCAGATCTGAAAACGATTCTAAACCTTGCTATCACAAAAGACCCAACAATTACCCTCTTCTGAACAAATATTCTCATTTCTTACTCTGCACTACCTGCAATTCACTTGCCAAAAGCAACACAGGATAAAAGAATTTAGGAAAAGTACCTCTTAGCCAAACAAATCAATGCTAAGGAAAAAGGGCAAATGAGAAAATTTTAAGTTTACATCTAGAGTTGATGTAGTAAGGAATTCACAACTGCTAGAAAATTGCTGGTATTTATTTTCCCTGTGGTGAAATGATATATAGATTTTTTTAAAACACAATTCCAGAAAAGAAAGTCCTCCCAGGTTTAAAGCATTATTAGAAATGATAATGTAGTGAAAAAGCGCTGCTGAAAAGCAAACCAGAAATGAAAGCAGCAGCTCGAAACAGCCCCTACCCTGCCACATTAACATACTCCTCCTCAAACTAATTTTAGAAGGAGCAAGAACAAAGCATGATATGTTTGAAGTTGGCCCTGCTTTTAAAAAGGGGGGCTGGAGGAGGTGGTTTCCAGAGGGCCCTCTCAACCTAAATTATCCCAGTCTTTTAAGATTCATTTTTATTTTCATGGTCAAAATAATCACATCAGAATGGGAGACACTGCATCAGCTCCCAAGATATTAAAATTCAAGTTACTTGTACACAAAGTAAAGCCTGAAGTAGGACATAAACTACTTTACTCCACCCTTGCAAAATTCCCACAAGTCCTCAGAGCAGGGCAGCACTGACCAAGTTCTGCATTGACACCATTAACTGCAAGGCTTCAGAAAAACATCAGGAACTGAATACACGGAAATAATGTTTTGTACTCTCAAAAAAAAAAAAAAAAAAAAAAAAAAAAAAAAAAAAAAAAGAATTAGCATTTACTGTGTTGTAATCCAAGTATTAATAGACATTGGTCTGCTTGGGCCATTCAACAGATGATTTGTACAGACAATGAGAAAAATATGAAAGCTTTGGAGTAAGCCAAATAAATATTTGTAGCTGCCTTAAATACAGACACTGAAACGGGTTTGTGTCCGGCTTCCTGTTTATTCTGTACTTGCCCAAACACTAAAAAACATATATTGGGAAAAAAGCAACCCAAACATTAAAGTGCTTAACTTAGAGAGCTTGGGATAGCCTCACATCACAAACTTTGAATTTCCCTCTGATTGTGTTTTACTCAGCGAGCAGTTCACACCTCTTTAATTAACAAAAGGTGCTATATAATCAGCAATGTCTTCACTATTTTATCAGTTACTCCTTGCCATAAGCAGAAGAAACTGGTTCTGTATCACATTAACTGTGAATTACCTGGCTAATACACCCTATCACTCCCTCCTCCTTCCCAATTTCAACCTGATTCCTCCCTACTCCCCATTCCAGCATTTATCCTCCAAAGCACCTCCTTGTGCACCCTGCTCTGAGCAGGACTACATAAACTATAAATTACCAGAGCAAAATAATCCAGTATATCAGTCTGCTTTCCACAGCACTTCTCCCTAGAAGACAAGCCCTCATGCTGGCAAGAGGGGGAAAATAATTTCATTTTGACACATCAAAACAGAACTCAGTTTCAGCTATAGTATCACCCATGGGACAGATGCCCAAACTTCACTAAATTACCCTTGCTCACAATTTCTACAATTTTTCAGGCACTGCAGCCTGTGGCTGATGTTCAGATGCTTCTCTCCGAGGGGCTGAGACAGGAGAGACTTTCCAAGATTCCCAGCTGGTGCAAGATGGGAGCAAGGCAGACACACCCCCCGAGCCAAAGGAACAGAACATCTCAACAGAAGCATTCCCAGCCTGCTCACACACTGCTCCAAACACCAGAGCCTCCAAACACGCAGGCAGAGGGAGATAAAAAGTTCCAAAATAACCAGTGCAGTCCCAGGCACAATTCCCGCTTGACTCCCGGCTCTCCCTGCTCCCTTCCCTCGCTCAAGGGCAACACACGAGGGTGCAGGCACAGCTCACAGACATTCCTGCTTCCCAACAGCCGCAGGACTGGCTCACAGAATCCATCAGGCTGGGAAAGACCTCTAGGATGAGCGAGTCCAACCTCTGACTGATCACCACCTTGGCAACCAGGAATCACTAGGAATGCTTAAGCTTTTCCATGCATCGCCCCTGAACTGCTCCAGGCCAGGCTGGATGGGGCTTGGAGCAGCCTGGAATAGTGGAAGGCATTGCTGCCCATGACGGGGGTGGCACTGGATGAGTTTTAAGGCCCCTTAAACCATTCCATGATTCTGTGACCATTACAATTATTTTTACTTTTTAAATCTAAAGTGGGAATTGCAAAAGGTGTTTTGCAATACACCAGTAAGGAAAGACAACGCAAAACCACTTCAAATGGGGTGTGTGGGGGAAATATAAATCCATTTACTGAGGCCACCTCAACATGAGGAAGAAGCTCTTCCCATGGAGGGTGGCAGAGCACTGGAACAGCTGCCCAGGAGGGTGTGGAGTCTCCCTCTCTGGAGACATTCCAAGCCCACGTGGAAGTGCTCCTGTGTCACCTGCTCCACGTGACCCTGCCAGGACAGGGGGTTGGACTGGATCATCTCCAGAAGTCCCTTCCAACCCCAGCTATTCTGTGAGCCTGTGATGCACATTCACTAGAAGTGTATTGTGTGCTCTGGGGCTTTGCAACCTGACAGCACAAAAACCCAAGTGTTGCTCAAAATCAAATATCCCACAGCGAGCCTAGTGGGAAGGAAGAGTTGCTTTTAGAAAAACACGATTATTTTTTTTTAACAGGCAAGCCAATGTCTCTCCCACCTAAATATAATCGTCCTGAAGCACCTCAGAGATTATCTCAAAGCATTAGACTGGAATGCAGTTCACAGCCACTGCTGACTCACCCTGGTGTCTGCACAGGGCTGGTGCCAAAGGACATGGCCCCAGCGACGCCCTTCCAGGCACCAGGCTTCATCTGCTCCCAAGGAAAGCATCAAACAGCTACGACAAACCCATTCTTACTGCTAGAAAAAAGCATTTTGAGTCTTTTCAATACGTGCTCCCGAAAGCATGGCGAAGAGACACAGAACCATCAAATATTCCAAGCTGGAAGAGACCCACAGAGGTCATCCAGTCCAACTCCTGGCCCTGCACAGACACCCCAACAATCCCAGCCTGTCCCTGAGAGCACTGTCCAAACACTACTGGAGCTCTGGCAGCCTTGATGTGTTGCTTTGAAGCTCTTTTGGTGGTTCAAACAACTAAAGAATGCCTTTGCTTTAGGGAGCACTCTAAGATGGAAGAACAGAACCAAAGTGGCACTGCTATTTGCACAGACGAATTAAATCTCTGAGCACAAATAGGAGTTTCATCACTTAATTGGAAAAGCTGCCATAAAAGCCAACTTCTTCCACCCATCCTGTGAAAAGATACCCTAAGATCTGCAGCAAGTGAAGAGGACGGTTGTTCCTCTATCCCTCCCAACTTGTTGCTATGCCCATGCTGGGGAACGAAACTCTTCTTCAGCCCATGATCCCTGCAGGACCAGTTCAGGAACAACCATCCACTGAGCGTCACCTTCAGCAAGCTCTGCTCTCACCAACCACACTCAACACTTCACAGGCACCCCTTTTCACACTTCACTTCATCTAACATTGATTTCCAAAGCTGAAATTAAGATATTCACTACCAAGATGAGGTTTCTCACACAGGAGCTTGGGAGGCTGGGCTTCCATTCAAAGGAAGAACTCTGAGTCATCATGAAATTGGTAATCATACTGCTAATTTTAGAAATCTGGAAGAACTGATCATTTAAAACATGCAACAAGTTCATTATCAATTCCGAATTTTTGGGGGTTTTTTGGGTTTTTTTTTTGGTTCTTTTTTTGGTAAGACAAGCAAACAAAAATGGAAAAAGCCTCAGTCATTTACTAAGGCTGTTCAACACATGCAAAACCAAAGTCAATCAAAGCGGTGTAACTACCAAAATTTCATAGAATCATAGGATATGCTGAGTTGGAAGGAACCCACAAGGATCCACAAGGATTTTAAATGTGCTTTCTAAACAGCAAAACATAAACCCCACCGCATTTTGCCAAAGTAGCCATTTCCCAAGATACTCATTCCCAAAAATGGTTCTAACAGTACTTAAAGTACACATTCCTTTCTCAGTCTTGTAAACATGGAGGCTGAGATTTTAGTTAGTGCTGATAATAAAAAAAAATTACCATGGACAGAGTCATGATCACAGAACCACAGATTTCCTGAGGTGGAAGAGATCCCCAAGGATCACCCAGTCCAGCTCCTGGCCCTGAACAGACACCCCAACAATCCCACCCTGTGTGGAGCTCCGGCAGCCTCAGGGCTGTGCCCATTCCCTGGGGAGCTTGTTCAGTGCCCCAGCACCCTCTGGGGGAAGAGCCTTTCCCTGATCTCCAGCCTGGCCCTGTCCTGGCCCAGCTCCAGCCCTTCCCTGGGTGCTGTCCCAGTCACAGAGAGAAGAGATTGGAGCTGCAGCCCACGGTCTCACCTCAGTCTGCTCCAGCTGAACAAACCCAGTGCCCCCAGCAGCTCCTCATGTAGCCCCTCCAGACCCTTCCCCATCCCTGTGTCCCTCCTCTGGTCACTCTGGCAGCTCTTTTCTGTACTGTGATGCCCCATGACACACAACAGCAAAACACCAGAACACCGTCCTCTACTCAAGTTCTTAACACCAACTACAGAACTCCAGCTTCCAAAGGAACCAAGGCAACACTGGGCTGGGCCCAAGGAACCTTAAAATCACAACAGCCAATTATCTGCTACATCACCCAATGCCAAAAGGATGCTTTGTCAATATTGAAAGCAGACCAATGCAAATAATCCATGTGCCACTTCAGAAATGCCTTTGCTCTAATGCTTCTCACAGATTGAACAAAACACTGTTCTCAAAGCCTGAAATCATTCCCACATTGCTGAAGATGACAGTCTTTCCAGTTGCTATGAGAAAAATCCTGGATCATTATGCAAATCAGCTGTTATAATCACTTTCAAAAATAGCTGTCTATATATTCACATTATGCCAAGACCAAATTAAAGAATATGCAATACACACTTGCAATTTTTTACATACATGGAGATATAAAAGTAAATTACTCATGTTGGTCCTGTAACTGATCTTGCTCACAAATTCATACTTTTTCCTAATAATGGAAGGTGGCCAAAAAGCATAGCAAAATATTTACCCATTCTAAATTCTTAAACAGTCACAAAGAAGCTGCAAAAACTGACAGCTGCAGCTTTTCCTGCAATGATCAACATGGTCAATTAGTAACTATAACATCATTAGAATGCCAAAGTGATTTTATGAAGTCCTGTATTTCCAAGTATTTAACCCCTGATCCTCACTCCACTCATTAAGGTGGCTGCAACAGGAAAACAAAGAGCAAATGACCTCATCTCCTATTTTATAAGCAGGCCCAGAACTTAAATACAGCTTTACCTTTTAAACCCAACACTAAGACAGGTTTTACATCAAAACCCAAACGAAAAAGAACTTTAAAACTCATAGCCCTTTGCAATTTTACAAATATGTACTATGTACAAGGGCCTGGAACAACAGGAGAAGGGGGAATGGCTTCCCCCTGACAGAGAGTAGATTTATATTGGATATTGGGAAGGAATTGTTCCCTGGCAGGGTGGGCAGGCCCTGGCACAGGTGCCCAGAGAAGCTGTGGCTGCCCCTGGATCCCTGACAGTGCCCAAGGCCAGGCAGGACACTGGGGCTTGGATCAGCCTGGGACAGTGGAAGGTGTCCCTGCCCATGGCAGGGGTGGCACTGGATGGGATTTAAGGTCTCTTCCAGCCCAAATCATTCTAGGATTCTGTGAATCAAAGGCTTCAGGAAGACCTACCAAGCATTAGACTTCATCTTTCTTTAGAAAGGAAATTTCAAACAAGCCGAGTGTTCCTGAAGCTGTGAATGATGAGACTGTTCAAGTTGTGCTTTGGAGCTAAAAATTTACTGTACACCCTGAACCTGACACCTGCAAATAAAACAACAGTTCATTTTTCCCAACCCTCAGCTCCCAGCTCCCAAATAGAAGCTTTATTTAACAAAGAACAGCCTTAAACTGGGGAACCTACAGCCTGAAAAAAGCTTCACAACTGCCAGGAATGCTAATTTTCACTTCCAGTTCAGGCAGGGGAGACTGGTCCTTGCTTTAATCTGGTCCCCAACAGCCCACTCCTCATCTGCTGCCAGCTCTGCTCTGTGTCACCCATCACTCTCCTGCCTGCCAGGGGATCCAGCCTCCAGCTCGGTGTGGCCAAGCTGTCACTGCCAAGGCCCATTTGACAGTGACACCCAGGAGCAGAGGCACAGCGTGGCTTTGAAGGCTCCCAAAGTTGCTTTGTTGTCTGAATTTGCCCGCAGTTTTCAGGAACTCTGGCTGCAGGACCCGTGTGATCGCGCTCTGGCGGTGAAGCTGGGCCTGCCAGCGGTGACACGTTCCCCTGGTGACCTCCAGCCCTTTAACTCCAGCTCAAGCAAGTCCACGGAGCAACAGCAAGGGAGAAAAAAACAGCACTGTTCTTACTGTTCAACAGCTTGACAGCCTGGAGCTACAGGGGGAGTGTTACAAGAAGTGTCCACACTCCATCCTCAAACAGATTTAAGAGTCCTGACAAATGGCCAAGCTCTTATTAGTGCCATTTTCTTGACAGCATCCCAACAACAAAAAAGAAAATGCCATAGGAAAATACATGCAGACAAATCTAGAAGACTTTCCTAACATACATGCCATTTAAGCAGTACCCATGAGTGCCTTTTTTGTTTAATAAGCAGCATTTCCATTAGCCAGCATGAAATGCAAAGTAAATGTAGTATTTTTCTATGAGCCTGGATGATCAGGAAGTATAGAGGAAACGAACAGGAAGAAAGTTCTTCAGAGCAAAGGAGGATTCCTTGTAGCCAGCCAGCTGCACTTGTCAACTCTACCATCTATGCCTTAAAGAACAAGAAAAGGGACCAACTCAGATGTGGCTGCAACATTTTATGATTTAGAAGAAATGCATTTAACCCCTTGATGCTCCATATTCCAACAAGGACTTTTTTCCCATCATTTTTTAGTTTAAGCTTTCAGCCTGCAATTTAAATGCAGCAACCTAGACAAGGAAAAACTGCAACTCCTTCACATCCCGGAAGCAAACCTGTCCGTAAGAGGTCATGGGGCTGACAACAGGTCTGGAGGGGAACTCAAATTCCCACAGGACAAAGAAATAAATCAGAAGATACCTCAAGAGAATACTGCTAGGTTGTCTCCATCCATAACTCACTTCTGGACCTGCATATTATATTGCATTTGGGAAGCAATCCCAGAGCAAGAGTCCCCCCCCTTCATCTGTGAGGTGTAGGAAATGTGTCTGGGAGATCTCAGCCATATGAAGGCTTTGCTGAAGAGATAATGGGGTCACATTAAGATTGGGGGGAAAAAAACATAGATCTCACAGCACAAATAGAAAAAAATTATAACAAAAGCATGAAAGATGACAGCTGCTCTAGAGAACAGCTTGTTCTGACAAAGGCTGAGAAAAGGCACCTTAAACCTCCATTTCAAAATGGTTTGGGATCATAAATAAAGATATAAAAGCATGCAGAGAGTAAAGGAAACATGAGCTCCTGTGTAGAGCTGCAAAAAGCATCTGGACAATGCTCTCAGGCACAGGGTGGGATTGTTGGGGTGTCCTGTGCAAGGCCAGGAGCTGCACTTTGATGTTCTTTGTGAATCTGTTCCACCTCATAAAATCCCTCTAAAATAACTGACAATATTAAAGGACACAGAAAAGCTGCCCTTCTCATTCAGAAAAAGCTAAGAGCAAACAGGACCACAACAAATGATGCATCAGACTCTGTATTATTGATACCACGTCTGACAGAACTCTGCAGCTGCCAAGTCAGAGACTGGGCCTCAACTCCGTAACTCAAACTCAAATTCCGATCTACAGCACTGCCTACAATCCCAACAAATTTCCAGAGGGAAAGATGCAGAGGTCCAGTTAAGAGGGCTCTTCTGTTTCTACTCACATTTAGGAAGAGGCCACATCCCATCTTTCCATATCCAGCCTGGCATCCCAACAAGCTGCAGCAACAACACGGAGGCCCGAGGACAATGGTGCAGAATCCCAGGATCACTGAGGCTGAAAAACACCTCTGGGATTAGCAAATCCAACCTGTGATTGATCCCCACCCTGTCACCTAACCAGAGCACCAGGTGCCAGATGTACACGAGGCAAGACATGGACTGAGCAGATCCCCTCCAGAGGAACCAACGCCTGTGAGAAGCTTGACTGTGACATCTCAAACTGAGTTTTTTAGGTGACAAATTGACCTGTTTTAACCCCAACCCAACTCAACACGAGCTCTTTCAAGCAGAGGTAGGAGATGTCACTGTGTGTGTTCCCAGCACAGCACTCCACTTTGCAGGATCTCCCTGAATCAAGCACCACTGTGTACTTAAGCATGTCCTAACCTCAAACACCCCCAGAAAAACACAAGAATTTTATTCAGTAAAGAGAAGCCAGCACAGAAGAGTCACTACTTTGATATTTACTGACAGGAAGTGAAAAATGGCTCCGACTCAACTTTTTGCAAGCCTGAAAGAACATCCAAAACTTTCAGAGACAAGGGAATTTAAAATAGCTATCGGGCTGGAGGACAAATACAGCACACTGAAAACATTTATAAAACAGAAACTACAAAAAGTAAGGTTTGCATGGATTTATCAAAAGAAGATAAAGGTGAGTGGCAAAACAAGACACAAGGCCAATCTAATAAACCATTCCTCAACCAGTAAGCCCCAAGTAGGTAATTTTATCATGATGAGATCTAGCGTTTCCCTCCTCTAAATGTTAGCATTAAAAAAGGACATTACTTCTCTAACTCACCCACACAAGAAATAATGAACACAAAATACACAACTCTTCAGTTGTAGCCCGATATATATACCCAGGCAATGCAATGAATTAAGCAAAGGCCTCTAAGAAAATTAATCGTGCAATTAAAAGCTATTATACTACAGCTCCACAAAGGCAGAATTAAGTTTATAAAGACATTTCTTAAGCACTTCCCTACAAAAAACTGGATATTAAGCAGTTTTTCTGCACTGCTGCATGCTGGGGCTGTGGAGCTGGGAGTTCATCTTTAAAGGGAACAATGCCAGCTTTTGCAATAGTCATCATCCCATACACAGAGCAGTCGAGTTTAATTTTTTTAGCTGCACAGTCAATTACCATTTGAATCACAGAGCCACTACTTGAGCTACATTGCCTAAAAATCGTTATTAAGATATCCTAGATTTATGCAGCATGATACAGGGCCTAATTGCACAATTATTTACTTCCATTCTACAAAACTGCCTTTTTTTTTCCAGGGCCTCACAGGCGAGACAGCAAACGAGGCAGATGATGACAGGAGCAAAGAGGATGCTGGCTTGAATTAGAAACTGGAACAAGGATTTGTTTACATCTGAAATATCAACCTGGGCCTAGGACACATCCAAAAACTAACAAAACCCAAAGCAGAGTCAACCACCCACAAATAAACTGTGTTTCAGAAGACATCCTGCTCTACAGGGCCACACATTTCCAAATAAATTCCCTTCTTACAGCCCAGAAATCACCATTCCAGTAACTCAAAGGAATGCACAAACTTGCACAGCTTTAATCCCAAAAAACCTTCACCGAAGTGCCAAATCAAAGGAGCCCACACCTCCCCTAGGATTTAAGATGAGGCACAGGGCATATCCAGGAATCACTATGCACAACTCCAGGCTATATCCTATTTTCCCCTCTAAAAAAGCCATGCAATAAATTAACCTTCAACATCCACCCTCTATCAGGGTAAATGAATAAAAGTCACACACAGCTCTGAGGTACTCCAAACTAGAAAGGAGCTGCGCTTTGAAAGGGAGTTAGTTATGAGTAATGACAGTATCTTTGGTCTCTAATGTAATTAAGGGATTTGACAGCTCAGCTGCCTATTCCCTCCCTTCTCTTCCAGTTTGTCAGAACACAACAATTGTCCTTTAAGTCATTATACAACAACCATTTTCGTGTTTAAACCTGTTGTAGGGGAAGGCTCTGGCTAAGGTACCAGGGTATAATTTGTCAGCTTATGCAGCATTAATATGGCAACAACATTAATCCATTAAAAACATAATTTCATTTAAGGAATTATTCAGCAATTCACAAGCAGCAAAAACTTGGTGGACAGAAACTTTACATGTAAAATTTCATCTCTCTAGTTGTTACTCCTTGTAGTTTAGTTTTGGCTTTATGCTTTTTAGCACAGGGGGGTTTTAACACAACATTCTTTCAGCCATGTTATTACTAAACAAATTTTATCAATTGCTTCCACAACGAAGAGGATTTAGGTGTCCAAACCAACCTGCAAGGAAAAAAATGGAGAACAGTCACCTCTCTTTTGGGAGAAAATTCAGACAATTCTGTACTCCTCTCCACAGTGTTTTAAGACATCGTCTAGCAAATACTCACTGTCTCTACAGCAGTCACTGTGCTCCAGAACATTTTGGGAATAAAAGCAAGTTCTTCTAGGAGGTGTCTCAATACAGCTCTGGATAGCAACAAGAATTTTGTCCCAAAGAAATCTGCTGGTCTCAGCCGAGCCAGCCATCAAGAGCCAACTAATCTCTGTGCATGTATTACACTGCAGCAGTAAGAGCAGTTCCAGTGTTGCATAAGCTCCACGCTCAAGGCTACATCCTCTCCCAGGTCAGTGGAAGGCAGATGGAATTATCCTGTGGACAGAAAGGCCTTCCTGACTAGCACAAATTCCTAGAAAGATGTATTTCCAAAATTCACCACCCTTCAAGGCTCCAGCTGGACCCAGTGCTGATGCCTGGCCAACCAACCACACAGAGTAAACGGGTGGGATTTTCAGAAGTCCTCAGCAGTGACAGAACTGTCCTCACCCAGCAAACCCCACAAAGTAACTCCTCAAGTGCCAACACCTCATCACTCCCAGCGAAATCAAGGAAACTTGGATTTTTCCTTCAAAAAGCAACACACAAACCCAGTACTGGTCCTAGCAAAGCTGGCACTTAATTCAGCATTACCCCTTTCACGTTTAACAGGAAAGCTTTAGACATTCTGAAGATTTCACACACTTAACTGAACTTAAAACCAGACTCCAATCATGAATCACTTTGGCTAGGCTTTTTCTAAGAGGTCACCACATAAGAAACACTCTGCAGGGTCCACTCATGTCTCTGCCCTCCCTGAGAAAAACACAGAGGCACCACTGCAGCAGCTTCTGTCCACTTAGAAGCGTGCACAGGCAGGTGTTTTCTAATTTGGAGTTTAACCTGTACAAACAGTCTCCACATGCACTGAAAAATTCTGATGATCCAAGACGAAGCGGTTCCCTATGAAACCTGCACTACATTTAAACAAGCGCAAAGAGCCAAGCTGGAATTTGTGAGGCCTTCTTCTAAGTCCCTTTCTGAACAACAGCAGTGGAAATGCAGGGCTGGGTGACTCTGGGTAGGAGTGCACCACACAGCACCTGCTGGAATGGCGAGGTTTGAAGGCTTCAGCTGTCAAACACCACTATCCACACAACTATGGCAATATGTCAGAGGGTTTGGGGGTTTTTGGGTTGTGAGAAACAGTAAGTGACCTAGCCCACGTCTAACCCCAGAAGACAGAATGTATGAACACACTTGGAGCAATCACCACCTTGCTTTCTCCATCTGGACAATTCGAAACCCTTTAACCTCAGTAAGTGCAGGAAGAGCAATTTTCCTGGGATCAAATACACCCTGTAACAAGCAGGGAACTGAAACTCTGATGAGTCCCCAGCCAGCAGGGCTGCTGGAGTGCTGTCTATGCAAACAGACTTCTAAGATGAATTCAGAGCAAAACTGGCACTAATCTTGTCCAAATCCCAACATCATCCCAGGCTCCAGAATCAAAATGAGTCTGTCAGGCTCTAAACACTGCTAAGTAACATGGTTTACTTCAGAACAAAGAAATACTTTCCCACCAATAAAATGCACTGCCAGTTGGTCTCTTCTAGTTTCTTCTAAACCCTCCTTGCACTTGTGTGCAAGACAAACTTGTTACAAAACCTCTACCAAACTCCAATTTTAAAATGAGACCAAGTCTTTTAAACAAATGGCATTTCCAACTCGGGCTCTATTTTTAAACATGGTATGGACCTCATGCCACTAATTCATTTTTTTTTTTCCTGGAAGCTGAGCCATTTTGAGTCAAGTCCCATAATTTAAAATTTCATTAAAAATGCAAAGAGCTTTAGGACTGCAAATAGCATAAAGCAGTAAGAGATTCTAAGCAGCTTCCTCCCGCAATTCCAGTGTTCTCTGCCTTTCATTCCACGAGACAAATGACATGTGAGACATGTAAACTGCACCCAACATCTCATCTCGCCTGAATATTGCTGCAGTTTGTACCACTATGTAGGTCACGAGCTCCACATGCTTCAGTCAAGCCCTGGGCTCAGCCTAGCTGCCCATTTTCGCTTCTACCAGAAGGCCTGGGGATATGAGACAAAGTTTAACCACAGCTAGGACAGGCACAAGAAGCAGTTACATGAATTTTTTTCCACTTGAGTCCCAAATCATTAAGCCACTCACTAAACTCAGTTACACAAAGAGCTCTTAAGACACAGGCAATCCATGCAGTGTTGCATGGAAGTGTTTCCTCTCTGCTGTTCCCTGCAGTAAAGGGGGCATCACTAGGCTTCATAATTTCAGAAATAACACAGAGTGCCTCAGAAAATATTCTGGTGCTTGCAGCATCACGAAATGCAATCATTGGAGAAGAAAGCCATCAATCCAAACTTTCCTTCTCACCCATGTGCATCAAAAAGTATCCAGTATTGCAGAAATTAATTAGAATCCCAAATAAATCAGAAATAAGTATCTTAAGTATTAAACAGCTGATTTCATGTCTCCACCTTTAAGACCCTTTCTTCTTCTAAGGTAAAAATATTTTTTTCCAAGATGTGCATAAAAACTTCGCAGAGAGAACATCTGATTAGATGAAAAGTAGTATCAGTGTGGTTTTTAAAGACACATAGGCCTATTTTCATATTCTGCACTGATTTTGGGAAGATGTTATCTCCCTTTGCTGAAATCCCACATTACACACACAAGAATTCTTAACCAACTCTTCAGGAACTGAGAGTTCCAAGCACAATGTTCTGTACTGTACATACATCAAGATCACTTTTAAAAGCACCTGACACAGCCCAACCAAGGATTTTGGCACTCCAACACCTCACCCCGCCTGCCTTCAGCACCCAGCAGTTCCTGCAAGGCCTTGGGATAATATCCAGGACCAAAAGTCTCTGTCCCCATGGGACACCAAGACAGGAACCATCCCTCAGAGATGTGCAAGAGAAAGGGCAGAGCACAGAGCACAGGCACCTCACCTGGATTCACTGCAATTGCTTTCACTCTCCAGCTCCCAAAGCCCAGGTAAGCACCATCTGGGTGCTGAGTATTTTGGAGCTGCAGGAGGAATCCACACCTCCATTCCCCATATCCCAGCCAAATGCCCAAACCACTGGGCTGCCCAACTCCTGGCTGCCCTTCCCTTTTAGCTGGACAGAGGCAGCCACCCTGAACTAACCAGACATCTCCAACACCTGGTGCTCCTGCCATGCCTTGCTGAACAGCTCACTTGGGCTTCAAGTTTTCTCTTTTTCCCCCTAGTATCATATGGTTGGAGAGCTAAATCCCTGGCTATGCATGTAAGGAATAAATAGGCTCTTTCCCAGCTACCAGGAATGGTGAGCAACAATTCCATCGCAGCCCTGCAAAAAGCAGCCTGCCCAGCCAGAGTGATTAAAAAAATTCTACTTTCACTCCTGCAGCAACATCAGCCTTCAAGCAAAGCCATAGCACTGCACAGGCAGAAGTCTTCATTCATTAATTATCTGTTACAAAATGTACAGCAACAAAAAACCCCCTTCTTCCTAAGATATTTTTGCTGTCATTAAAGAAATCAAACCATTTTTTCCATAAATTTCATGTCAGAACTGCAGCCAGCTGCTCCTTTTAAAAAAGCCAGCCTAAGCCCAATGTAATGGCTTGTTATTTTAACACAAAATTCTAAGCATAAAAATATAAAATAAGCAATAAATTCAATTTGACACCTCATTAGCAACCTTGAGCAAGAAAGTCGAGGTTCAGCATTCACTAATTTTCTGGCTGGAAGCATATGACCAGTTAAAAAGATCTGTTTGGATCAAAATACCTCTCCCTACCAAGGGCACATCTGGGCAAAGACACCTAAAATACCAAACTCTTCAACTGGGAAGTCAAAACCTTTTGGTTTTTCCACCATTTAACTCTTTTCGTAACCCCAACAGCCAACAAAACGACCAAGTGCAAACACTTAAAAATCCAGGCCTAAAAGTATTTTTATCACAAACAGAACGTAGGAATAATGAACCAGAACTGCTGGGTTTTTAACTAAAAGCTAAGCAGCCACTTGCTGAAGTCCAGAACCTTTCAGGCTGTTTTAAAGCCACCGAAATTTTAGGCCAAGACACAATGCAAAAGCAAGAGCTCTGTGCTAGCTACAGCTTTTATCAGCTTTGATCCTGCTCAAAAACTGATTTGGAGCACTTGCTCAGACATGAATGTAATTGCTCCAAAACCCAATAAATTTCCCCCTAATCCTATTGCAGAACAGAAACATCTCTCCGCAGGGAGAAGTCCAGCTCTGAGCACTACCGTCAATATCCATTTTTCCAACTTCTAAGCGAAGTTCTTGCCCCAAAATCTCTCCCACAGCACCAGTCTTTTCCCAGCACGGAGCAAGACCCTGCCCACAGCAGAGCCCCTACCCACCATGAACCCTGCAGGGCATTCCAAGCTAAACATCTGCCTGACGCCGCTCCAGCACATCTATTCCAAAGGCCAACAAAACTACACACCGGGTTTTGCCTCATTAGCCGTAATTGCACGCTAGTTACTTATTCCAGAATAAGCATTCTATACAATCCTCCTTGATGAGGCCCGATGCGCTCTTATTTGGGACACATCCTCGTGCAGTTCACCGGGAAAAATGGTGGGTTTTGGCTTTTTTTTTTTTTTAATTTGGAAGGAACGATTGCCACCTCTTGTCATGGAGAGCCTTGCTGCATCCTAAGGTAGAGCTCTGCCTTAGCGGAGGGCTGGAAATCAGGGCAGAGGACACAGGCTTCGACTGAAGCAACCCAAGGAAAGCCACAGGCCTGCCATGATTATATTCGCAGTTCAAGAGGAGTTACTAAATTTAAAATAAAAAATTTAAAAAAAATTAAAAAAATATAAAACACTGTGGACGCAAATCACGGCGGGTCGGGCGCATTTGCTGCGTGAGCCCAAAAACCAACAGAGCCGGAGATAAGCGGCTGCTCCGGAGCGGGCAAGGGCTCCGGGGCCGGGGGGGAGTACAGCCCCTCGGCGGCTCGGGGGGGCCGCGGGCCGGCCGGCAAGGAGCGCTGGCGTTAATCCTGGAGCTCCCGTTAATCTGCCGGGCCCGGACAAAAGGCAGCCGAGGCGGCGGCGGGGGAGGGCGCGGCGGCCCGGGCGAGCCCCGGCGGCGGAGCGGCCGCGGGCAGCGCGTTAGGTAACGCCGCGCGGGTCTGATGCAATCGCGGGACGTGCGGGAGCAGGAGCGGGAGGAGGATACAGGTCAGGTCCAGGTCGAAGCCATCCTCCTGGTATCGCCTTTTGTTCCTGCTGACGATCTCTTTGATGATGGCGGTCATGTCTGGCAGCCGGGGGCCGCTCCGGGGCAGCGCGCAGGGCCCGGGCGGCGGCCGCGAGGCACCACCGGGCGGCCCCGGGCGCTGATGCTCCGGCGGCTCAGCCCCGGGCGGGCCCGGCTCCCGGCGGCGGCACCGGCTGCTGCTCCCTCCTCCTCCTCCTTCTCCTCCTCCTCCTCCGAGCGCGTCGGGAGCCGCGCCGAGCCCCTGCGGGCGGTGCCGCCGCCGCCGCCGTGTTTGGGGCGAGCGCGGCGGCGGCGGGGGGAGCAGCTCTGCGGCGCTCCGGGCCCCGGCAATGGTGACAGCGGCGCGGGGCGCGCCCCCGGCCCGGCCCCGCTCCGCTCCCCGCCCCGGGGGCCGGGCGGTCGCTCCCTCGGCGCTTCCCAGCGGCGGCTCCTCAGGGCGGCACGGCCGCGCTCATCCCCCGGCCCGCAGCGCTCGCCGGCGCGGGGCGCCCATCATGGCCGCGGCTTCCGAGAGGGACGGCGGGCGGCGCCGCCACGCCCACGCGACGCATCCGCCAACACACAAAGTAGTCCCTCCCACCCCGCCACCGGAGAAGCGGTGAAGCGGCGGACCAGAGGTACCGGGGGACCGACTCGCACTGCGCGCGCCGCCCTTACCCCTTCGCCCGGTGGCGCCCCCTCGATCCCCGGAACGGACAAGGAGGGGTTTGGCGGCGGGCGGAGGGATACGAGAGGTAAAGTGAGGCGGACGCTGTGCTGCGCTCGGGTCACGTGGGCGCTCGCGGCGGCGCCTCCCCCGCGGGCGGAAGTGGCCGTGAGGGGCCGTGAGGGGCCGGGGCGGTTTTGGGGCCCGCGGAGCCCCCCAAGCCCCTCAGAGCCCCCGGAGCCGCCGCCCGCTCGCCTCTCCTCCTTCCTCAGCAGAGCTGGGCGGGAAGAAGGCATGGGGAAGAACGGGTTCGGTGCGGCCCCGCGGGGAAAGGGAACGGGGCGGGGGGGATCAGCCCGGCGTCTTGAGGGGGTTTGTCGTCCTCCCCTCACGCCCCCCAGGGTTAGCGTGAAGCGGAGAAGACGCGGTGAGCGAGCGCCTGTCGCCCCCTGCAGCCACCGGGCACGGAGGGAAGGAGGGTTTGGGCCCTCGGAATCACAGAATTATTGAGGGTGGAAAAGCCTTCCAGGATCATCGAGTCCAAGCTGTGCCCATGCCCACCTTGACCCCAGCCCAGAGCACTGAGTGCCACCTCCAGCCCTTCCTTGGACACCTGCAGGGATGGGCACTCCAAAGCTCCCTGAGCAGCCCCTGCCAAGGCCTGAGCACCCTTTCCATAGAGAAATTCCTCCTGATGTCCTCGGGCAACCAAGCTCGGGGACAGGGATATGACAGTCCTTCCAGGTCAGGCCAGTTGGTTCAGCAGCCTGTGATATTTCCATGGGGCTTTCTGTCCTGCTCCATCCCCCTTCCCAGACTGATCACAATTATCCTGGCAGGGAGAAAGCGGTGTCTATAGACTTTAAATCAGCCTTTATAACCCTTTAAAACGTTAGGGAATAAACCCCATTTTACAAGGCTCTTCACACTCTACGCTGAGAACTCCTGTAACTTTTTGGGAATTAGAAGTGTTAATGTTTTGCAGGAAAATGACCATCAGATAGCCTGGTGCAGCCTGAGCTCCTGTATCTATTTCCACCTTCCTCATTGTTTGGTAAGTTTTTTGGGGATCTTTGGTGTGATTTTTTTCCTTTTCTGTGCAGAGAGGTGAGGTATTAGGTTAGTGAGGCAACGAAAACTAGAATTTTAAGGCAGTTTGAAATGCAGCACTTCTGTAAAGCTTCAGGAATAGAATGTGTTGGAGATCAGCATCTGCTGTGCAACAAGAAGAGAGAGACCATGGAAAAGAGCAGCCTGAGGGCACGAGGGGAATCCATGTGCCCTTTTTCCTCTTCTCTCCATGAAAAGCAGGGGGATACCAGGCATGTATCCCCCTAAAAAACAAACCTTGGGGTTTATCTACAAATCCACCTCGAATGTTTTTGGGGCTGTCAGGGAAATAAATTTTGCTGAAGACACTTTGTATATAAATAATGAATGTAAATAATAAATAATTATTCCACTGTCTTGCTCGATCCTTAAACACTTCTGAGAGGTGCTGGAGTCTGTGGATGGCTGGAACAGGAAGAAGAGCAGGAAGTAGGGGCAAAAAGCTCTGCTTAGCCTTTAAGGGCTCAAAATAAATTGGAACATCAGGTGGAGGGATTTCCTGGGCTGCTGCAGGCTCCAGTCTTTGCAAATGCTGTATTATATAATTCCTTTCAGAAACGTATCAAGTTGCATCTTAAGATCTTCTGCCACCATTATTCCCACTGGGAAGCTGTTCCCAGAACCTTCTCCGGGTTTTCAGGCTAAATATATTTGAGACTGGTCTGCATCCATTTATTCTTGTGCCAACATTGGCCTCAAATAGCATTTTGTGCTCTGCCAGGCACAAAGATCCTCTTGGCCACTGCTGGACTGCACTGAGCTCCCCTCAATTTCCACACTCCCCCTTTCCTCCAGCTGCAAATCCAAAACTGATAAAACTGTGGCTGCCCCTGGATCCCTGGAAGTGTCCAAGGCTGGGTTTGATGGGGCTTGGAGCAGCCTGGGATAGTGGAAGGTGTCCCTGCCCCTGGCAGGAGGTTGGAACAAGATGGATTGAGGTTCCTACCCATCCAAACTCATTCTATGTCCGAGTTTTATCTTGTGTTCCCACTTTCTGGACCTGTCCTTTGCTGAGAAGCGTTCCACATGATCCAAGGCTCACCAAGTGCTTGGGGACAGAGCTGCCACAAACACCTTTTCCCCCAGTATAAACCCATGATTCCCAGTACGTTTCCTTTCCAGACAGACCGTTTCACTGGAGCTATAGATAGAAAGCCCACGTGACCTCTGGAAAGGAGGAATTCGTTGTAATCCCGATCATAATCCCTCAATATTTCGATAAATAGGAATCCAATCCACACCTTCTGCATCACCATGACCCTGGCTGGCTTCTGAAAAATTACACCTCTCCACATCTTTTTGAAGTATTTTTCAATGGGGTTTTTGTTAAAGGTTGCCACCACAGCAGTGACAAAATGTAGGTTTTGGGCTGCTTTTCTTCGTGTGTGTGTGTGTGTTTGCATTTCTCCTTAACTGCAGCAAAACAGATGTCACATTTTTTTCAGGAGTGGGAAAAAAACCAGAAGGGTCCTAAATATTTTCCTCCAGGAATGAATGAACACAACGGTCCGCATGAACTGAAAAACAAAAACATCCAGAAGATTATAATCTTATTTACCATCAAAGACTGGAAGAGCAGCATGAAAGGGAGGACTTGCCTGATCAAATCTAAATAGTTTCTTCCATGAAGAAACTCCTGCTGATGTCTCACCTGAACCTCCCCTGGCACAGCTTGAGGCCGTTTCCTCTAGTCCTGTCGCTGGAAAACCTTGGCGCAGGAGCAGAAGGGCTGAAGAGAAATTGCCAAAACTTTGGGTTGATTACAGCTATTACAGAGATCCTTTCATTTTAACCTTTTTCCTGGACAACCTTCTTTCACTACGTGTATGTGTTAGATATATTTTATATAGGTTAAGCATATATAGGTATATATAAATATATATGTGTGTGTATATATATATATGTATATATATATGTATATATATAAAAATATATATGTATATGTATGCATGTTTTATATGTTATATGTATTATTTTATATTTGTTAACATGATGTAAATGTTAATACATACATACATACATACACACATACATATATATATATATTTTAAAAAATATATATATTATATGGAGTTTACATATTAGTGGCGAGAGAGGGGGGTTGCTGTTGTCATGACACGCTGTAATGGGGAAGCTGTGCCCCCGGCGTGTGTCGGTGAGGCCTCGCTGAACCGTTCCGTTCCGCTGACGCTCATTCCGGCCGATGCCGGGTTCATCCCGAACCATTTCCAGGCCGGAGCCGCCGATTATCCGGGGGCGGAACCTTCGCGCGAGCGCCGCCGGCCGGAACCTTCGCGCGGGGCAGCGGGCGCCGCACGGACGGAGGAAGTGCCGGACGCGCTGGTGCCGGGCCCTCGGTGCCGCTGCCGGCTTTTGCTCCGTTTCTTCTTCCTCCTCTTTCTCCTTCTCTCCTTCCTCCTCCTCCTCCTCGTCCTTGCCGTCCCGCCCCGTGTCCCGGAGAGCCGCCGCACGGTGAGTGGCCCGGCGGGACAGTGGCAGAGCGGTCCCACCGCGCTGTACCTGCCGGGCGGCGGGAAGGTCACGGGCGGCGCGGCCCGGTCCTGCCCGGGGCAGCCGTGACGGGGCTGCCCGGCACTGGGGGGGGTCCCCGCGCTGGGGCGGGCCCTGCGGGGATCCCCGGGCCCGGGGGCAGCCCAGGGTTTCCCGGCAGTTCCTCGGTTTTCCCTCGGAGCGGAACAGAAACCGGCGTCTCTGCCGCTTTTGGTTTCCCTTTTAGCGCCGGTACGGGCAGAGCGGAGCCGCAGCGGGCCTGGAGTGAAGTGTCCTCTCCTCAGGACAAATAAACGCTGAATTCCTGCAGGATTTAACCTTTGTGGGTTATCAGGGCTTTGCTCAGCGAGGTAATGCTTCAATTTCTCGCCTGTTCAAGCTTTTCCTTATGGTTGGCGCTCAGGACATGGGTTGCATAAGAAGGAGGTTTCTACATTGGGTTTTTGGGGAGGCTTTTTCCTCGTTCAGTGACCATAGAGCCCTTTTATTTTAATAAATCAGGCTGACGAAGACACACAGAATCCTCCAGCTCTCGAGTACTTGCTGAGATCCCTAAGCAGGCAAATATCATTTGGTTTCCAGGCAGGTGGACACAGTGACAGACTGGATTTTTAACTGCTTAAACAGGGAATGAAGAGTTAAAAACCCTCCAAACCCAGTGGTTTCAGTGATCCGAACTGGGATACAGTGGAGAGGTGTTGATGGCTGTTGGTCAGCGTGAAGTGGTGCTTCTCCTGATTCCAGCCTCAGTGGAATTCCACATTCCAGAATCAGTGGTGTGGTAGTGTCTTGAGTTGAACGCAGGCTTGGCATAACACAGGAAAGGGGAATCCGGGAATAATTTGACTGTGGGTGCTGCAGTTTTGCCCTGGGGAGGGGGAATCCAGGGATAATTTGGCTGTGGGTGCTCCAGCGTTGTCCTGGCTGCCAGCTTGGTTTGGAGAGTGGCCAGGGAGTGTCAAGAGCTGCCAAAGGAATTGCTGCTGGTTTTCCCCTTGCAGCAGGAAAATGGGGCAGTGCACAAGGATTGATTTGAGGATTCTCAAATCACCCCCTCCCCCACCAGCTGAGGAGGAAGTGGACCCTGATTTTACAAGTAATTTTTCCAGTGTTTTAGGAAAGTTCTTTCCTCTGTGCCTTTTGTTCCCAAGATTGAAGGTGCTGTGCTCTCTGGGCTTGGCTCTTGCAGCAGTCAGGCTTTTCCCTGGATAGCTGTGTGCCACATCCAGCATTTTCAGGTTTCCAGGGATATTAATAACTCACCATACATGCTGCCAGGTGCAGGCTCCAGCTCTTAACCTCATTTTAATCAAATACAAGTCGTTGATTGCTCCTTAATGTGGCAGTCGGGTGCCTTTCCTGTAAACTTCCTCTTAGGGAAAAGACCTCTCTGGTTCAATAATGGAGTTCCCTGGCTCCAGGATTCAGGATTCTTAGGTCCTGACAGCAGTCCAAAAATGTCACTCTTTATGGGAATGTCAGCTTTGTGCCTGCTGTGAACACAGAATGCCAGGGTGGTTTGGGTTGGAAGGAACCTTATCCCCCTGCTGCCAGGGCAGGGACACCTCCCACTATCCCAGGTGGCTCCACCCTGGCCTTGGACACTGCCAGGGATCCAGGGGCAGCCACAGCTGCTCTGGGCACCCTGTGCCAGGGCCTGCCCACCCTTCCCAATATCCCATCCATCACTGCCCTCCGGCATTGGGAAGCCATTCCGCCTGGTCCTGGCACTCCATCCATTGTCCGAAATCCCTGGGAAACAGTTTTTATCAAACGATATTTAAACACAAGACAGATGTTTTTTCCACTCTAATTTTCTTCCTTTCTGTCCCTCCCTGTGCTTCTCTTTTTCCGCTCAGATCTGGGAAGGAGGATGGTCCACACCGAGGCGTTCTCGCGGCCCCTCAGCCGGAACGAGGTGGTGGGGTTGATCTTCCGTCTGACCATCTTTGGGGCCGTGACCTATTTCACCATCAAATGGATGGTGGATGCCATTGACCCCACCAGGAAGCAGAAAGTGGAAGCTCAGAAGCAGGTAGGATTCCATTCTGCAGTATTTCCGGGGGATGTTGAGGAATGTGCTGATGGGAAGTCTTTTAGTCAGCCTCAGGGTTTAGGTTGTTGATCTTTTCAGTGGTTGTGTTTTATAACAAATTACAATTTATAACAAATGACAATTTTTTAACTAATTACAATTTCTAGCCTGAAGTGGTGGCAAAGCTGTTGGTCTGGAAGCTGCTGTTGGCTCTGATTTTCAGCATGTCTGTGATCCTGGTGCCTTTTCTGCTTCTGACAGTTTTGCTGAGCAGCAGTGGTCTTAAATCATGCTCTCATCAGCCTCTTGATTGCTTTTGAAAACCTTGAACAGAGATGACTTAATTCTTAACTTAAAAGTTAACTTAAAAGCTCTGCATTTCTGGCAGCTTAATGGCAGAGACCTCCACCAGCAGTCAAAATGCTCTGGAAAGGGGAGGGAAAAAATGGAAAGCCTCATTCCTTATCTTGAACTAGAACAATTCATGCTCTGGGAGAAGCTTTAGGGGCCCTTCAGAATCAAAGGTTAAAGGTTTGCTTTGGAAGCGTGGCAGCTTTTTTTGTTTGGTTTCTGACTGACAAGAATTTCACCAGCTTTGAGCAACCTAAATCTGTGTTGGGTGGTTTTCCTTCTATAATGAACTTTTTAGTTGAAAACCAGCTTTCCATGGTTTTCCAATGGGTGCCAGTGCCAGCTGTTATCTAAGAGGCTGCGCTATCCCCAAAACCGTTTTGGATTTACTGCAAGTTTGAGTAGAAAGACAAACTGAGTTGTGCGAGTGTGTTGACAGAATAGATGACTTTTCCTTGTAAATTAGGGAAAACCCACTGAATACATTTTATAAATTGACTGGCTTCTGGAAATTCAAAAATACATTCATCTCCCCTTGATTCATGTAAAAATACATGAATCTCTCTCCAAGTGCTGTGGAGACTTGGGGGGCACATTTTGTGTTTTAAGGTTTGGTTTAGTTGTTTTTAGGTCAGAAGAGATGAGTTGTGGATTTGGGCACATGAGGGCCCCAACACTTGAGTGCTGGGAACTGAGACATCTGACTTGGTTTCACTCAAGTGACAGCAATGTCATTGGGAAACAGCAGAACCTTAAAATAAAATCTAACCTCTTAGGGAGCAGCTTTTCAAACCACAAACCGCAGTTCTTTAAAAAAGGCTAATTTTTGAGTGAAGCATTCAATTTATTTCCCTTGATTTTTGTGGTATTTGGTTTCCCCCAGGCTGAGAAGCTGATGAAGCAAATAGGAGTGAAGAACGTCAAGCTGACTGAGTATGAGATGAGCATTGCTGCCCACCTGGTGGACCCACTCAGCATGCATGTAAGCAACTTCCCTGCTCCTCAGACCTGGAAAATCTGCCTTTGTCTCTGCATTACGTGATTTACACATCTGTGGAAATACACAGGAAATATTCCTGTGATTTAAAACTAAAACTGCATCTTTGAGAGGGAAGGTTTTTAATCCCTTCTCTCTTTTATTTTCAGGGCACTACTTTGAAGCTGGTGGGTGTTTTTCCTTGGAAGGATCAATGATGATCATTCCCAACACTGTCTTTCCCTTCTAGGTCACCTGGAGTGATATTGCAGGCTTAGATGATGTCATCACAGATTTGAAAGACACTGTCATTTTGCCCATCAAGAAGAAATATTTGTTTGAGAATTCCAGGCTCTTACAGCCCCCAAAAGGTAGGAAGGGAATGCAATGTCTTGGTATTTAAAAAATAAAAGGTGCCGTTCCTCAGAAAGGGAAGAGGAAGTGGGTTGCTGAGCCAAAGTGCACCATTAGGGCTGATGCCAGGGAAAACCCTCGGATTTTCCCTGTTCACCTGCTTTGGTGAAGAAGTTTCATCTTAATAATGAAGCAATAGCTGGGTTTTGGTTGCTGATGGTCCATTGTGGTGCACTAATCACAGAATCATTAAATGATTCGGCTTGGAAGGGACTTAAAGCCCACCCAGTGCCACCCCTGCCATGGCAGGGACCCTTCCCACTGTCCCAGGCTGCTCCAAGCCCCAATGTCCAGCCTGGCCTTGGGCACTGCCAGGGATCCAGGGGCAGCCACAGCTGCTCTGGGCACCTGTGCCAGGGCCTGCCCACCCTGCCAGGGAACAATTCCTTCCCAATATCCCATCTATCCCTGCTCTCTGTCAGGGGGAAGCCATTCCCTGAGTCCTGGCACTCCATCCCTTGTAATCCATGTATCCTGCATTTTTAACTGCCTAAATTATCAATTTTTTTTTTCACCTTAAACTCCATGTTGTCCTTTGGCAGAATTGAGCTCTAACTCTGCTCTACAGCTTTGACACTCCTAGAAATTCCCACCATTCAACAAGACAGACATCCCACTTTTCCTCTGGAGATCCCTTGATTTTTTCTGGAGTTGAGTTACACAGTGTTGAGGCAGGGAGGAAACTGGCAGGTGGCAGATTACTTTTCCAGCAGTAAAACAGAAGTTGGACTCTGCTGAAATCCTTACAGCCATGTTTGTTGTATGTTACTAGAAAAAAAGAAAAAAAAGCAGAATTTAAATGTAAAATGTTGGACAAAACCCCCAAGTTTGTTTTTACTGCTTTGTTCCCTGGAATACTGATTTATGGAGCTCTTGATTAATGCCTGGACCTGTGATCGCCTCAGTCCTGTGTCCCAAGGGATGGAAAATGCAGCACTTTGGTAGCTGGTTTAATTTTTCCAGGCTGCTTTCTCTGTAAGTCACAAACTGAAGCTGTCTGGAAAATTACATGAATGCCATGATCTAATAAGCTGAAGGAAAAAGTGATTTTTGTATTTATCTTTTTAAAGCAGACTTTCCATCTAGGGCAGCTCCCCAGTTTTATGAGTGGCTTGTGCTGTGTGTTAATTGGAAGTCACTGCTTCAGTGTAATGATGTTTGTGGTCATCACTGACATAAACAGAGAAAAAAACCTTAATAATTCTCTGTGTTTTGGGCTTTTCTGACTGAATGTTGCTCTTTAAATTGTTTTCTTTACAACTCTGTTAGAAAAACACTCCTGTGAATTCTTGCACTGTGGCAGCTTTAAAAATAATACAAGATGTCATGTTTAATTGTGGGTAATTTGTTTAAAATGTCTGTGGGGTCTGTTGCGTGATGGATTTTTCCTTTTCTCACTCCTCTGTGCTGAGTTTTATTAGCAGGACTGAAAGGAATTGTAAACAAGGCCTGTCAGATGCTGACAGGAAATAAATAGCGGGTTCATTTTATGTAACCTTTATAGTCCTGCGAATGGAATAAAATGGAATTATGGAATGGTTTGTGTTGGAAGGGACCTTATAGATTATGTTGCACCCCTGCCATGGGCAGAGACATTAAACCAGTCATCTTTCAAATGTCTCCTCACAGTTTCACCGGGCCTGTCTTCAGGTATACTGAGCTGTAATTTAATAGGGATTATCTTAAAAACCTCTGATTTGATGGAATAGTGTTTCCTTGTTTTGGTTTCTTACTTTCTAAGACCTGGATCAAACATGAGCCTGGACACCCCCAGGCCTGTCCTACCAAAGCATTAACACTGTGAATTTTCCAGGAGTCCTTCTCTATGGCCCCCCTGGATGTGGGAAAACCCTGATTGCCAAAGCTACAGCCAAGGAAGCCGGGTGTAGGTTCATCAACCTCCAGCCCTCCACGCTGACGGACAAATGGTATGGAGAATCCCAAAAACTGGCTGCTGCTGTCTTCTCCCTGGCCATAAAGCTCCAGCCATCCATCATCTTTATTGATGAAATAGGTAAAAATCTCTTTTTTTTATCAGTGGCTATAGCAGAGTGACATTAAACTGTAGGTTCGATGATGTATAGATCTGCTGTCATGTTTTCCTTAAAAAGAGTGAAGGTTCAGGAAGAGAAATAGGATTGGAGAAAGGAGAAAGGTAAGAGAAATAGGATTGTAAAGGACTGGTGGCACATTAGGAAAAACAATGTCTTTTTTCCTGGTGGTAGTGGAGGAATTTACAAGTAGAACAAGTTCCTGCTTTATTTTTGGTTCATGAGGAAACCCTTCACCAAATACACTTCAGTGCTTCTGCTGTCAGGGCACATACTGGGAAATAAAGTATGGGTTTAGGAGAGCTCTGGAATAGTAGTTTGATAAAGCTGAAGAAGGAGGAGGGGAGGCTGCTTTCCATGAATCCAGGCAGGTGGAAATTTGGAGCACAAGATTTGGGGCAATCTCCTGTGATAGGTGCACACTTGTGCAGTGTCATTTAAAATGGGCTCAGGAATAGGGGAGATTCCACTTTGCTGATTTTGCCCTTAGCAGCCCTTTTTGTTTGCTGACAAGGGTTATCACAAATGCATTTGTAAGATAAGGGAACAGCCCAGGTGTGCCCGTGAGGAACTGGATGGGATTGGGAGTGACCTCCTTCCCTCCTTTGGCACAGATTCCTTCCTGCGGAACCGATCCAGCACCGACCACGAAGCCACGGCCATGATGAAAGCCCAGTTCATGAGTCTGTGGGATGGGCTGGACACTGATTACAACTGCCAGGTGAGTCCTCAGGGTGCTGTGAGAAGGGATGGGATTCCCTCTGCTGGGATATTGTGCTCGGAGCTGCTTGGGAACGGTGACAGTGTGTGGAGCAGGAATTGCCAAAAGCTTCTTTACCTGTCAGTGATTCCCAGCACATTATGGGAATGAGGGGAGTTGTATCCACAGGTCATTGTTCTTCCTGAGAAGATTGACTTTGTGCTTGTTTTGGTTTTAATCAAGAGGTGGCATTTTCAGATGAGACAGAATGGGCTTTAAGGCCCCTTGAACCCAAACCATTCTGGGATTCTAAATTATTGAGTGTAAGCAAAAAGCCTGCATGACATGGTTCTGAAGTGTCACCTGGCCTGATCTTTTTAAAGCCTTTAAAAAGGATGTTTATTCTCCAAGCTGAAAATTTTCAGTGTTTTTAAAGTGTGTTTTTCCATAAATGTCCAATGTGCTGACATCCAATAGTTCTTGCTGTGTAAAATCTGCTTTTCCTCCTCTCCCAAGCTTGTGCTAAAGATGTTTTTCAGCTGATTTTTCCCAAAATTAGTGGAAGGCAGTGAATATATATAAACTGAGGAGGTTTAAAGCTTCCCATTTGTAAAAAGCCAGGGGTATGAACCCTTCACTGGCAACCAGTATCATTTTCCAAGCACAATGGATTACCTTTTTTCCCAATATTCTGACAATTCCTTGAAACAAAAGAAATTCATTTCCTGCAGTGAGACAATTCGAGGTCCCTTGAGTTCAGCAAAATTTGGCTTTTGTAAGAAAAACACAAATCCCAAATGCTTGGAGGGAATTGTAAGGAAGTGTTATTTATCCATGTGTTGATTCCACCTGCAAGCCACGCTCAGCTGTGGGCTAAACCTGCTGAGGATGGATCTGGAGTCTTGCAGGAACTCAGGGCAGGTGAAAAATGTGCCTTTTGGCTGAAAATAATGCCCAGAGGAGTGTGGATGATCCCTGAGCCAGCAACCCCAGTGCCTCTAGGTGGCAGGGTGACTCTGCTGGGCCACCAGCCCTGCTGGCCAGCGTTCCTGGAGCTGCCGTGCCTGGACGAAAGGCCAGGAGCACTTCAGGAAACCCCTGGATCCGAGATTAATCACCCTGATGTTTGTCGCTCTCCTGGTTGGGTGTTTACCATGTACACAACTCAGAGTAACAAATGGGGAAACAAGGCTGCTGTGAATGGGGAGCAAATTTGTTCTGGAATTAAGAACTGGAGTGCTCCGGGGAGGTAAACGCTGTCCTGGTGTTGGACTTGGCTTAGGCACCTTTAACCCACTGCTGCCCGGTGTACCTGTAGGTCATGGGAGGCTTTCTTTAATGCTTAAAACAATAAAGACACCATTTCAGTGCATGTGGAAGCTGCCAGGTGAACTCATTGCCTTGCTGGTCTCCTGGAAGGTGTCCTTGCCCATGGAGGGCTTGGAACAAGATGACCTTTGAGGACCTTTCCAACCCAAACCTTCTATCATTCTTTTTTCAGCACAGCACAAAACCACCACGTTTTTAAATAGCTTACTGGAACATCTCCTTTCAAATTCCACCAGGAACTAAAAGTGACGTCACAAGCAGAAGTTTTAAGTTCCTTCTTAGGGTTTGAACTTTCAAGTTGGACTCATGTAGAAATCTCTCCCCAGGTGGTACTTGTGGTACTGGGGCTCTCTGCAGCTGCCCTTGCTGAGATCACTACAGGGAAACCTTTATGTAACTTCTTTAAATGTCAATGCTATTGGTAAAGTCGGGGAGATCCCATGGCTGCTGCTGAAATTCCCGGTCTGTGGATGTTTCCCAGCACTGGTTTCAGTGGTGTCTGTTGGTGTCACACAGGTGATTGTGATGGGAGCCACCAACCGGCCTCAGGACCTGGACTCTGCCATCATGAGGAGAATGCCCACCCGCTTCCACATCAACCAGCCTGTAAGTCCTGCCTGCCCTGCCCCATCAGCCAGGAAATCCACATCTCTGCGGCTGTTCTTCCAGGAAATACTGCGTTCTGCTGATCTGGTTTTAGGGTTTTTTGCAGCATGTCTGTAACTTGTTTTTTTAAGGTGAAGTTTTGATCCCTTGGGCCTTTTATCTGAAACAACACCATGAGCTTCCCACTTCTCCCCTGGGAATGGAGCTGTTTGGATGCTGCATACTGGGAAGGGCTTGTTTTTAACTGTGTTCTGCTCAGCCTTTCCACAGCAGACAATGTGGAAAACCAGGTTTGTCCTGCTTGTGATGGGCTTGGAATGAGATGGTCTTTAAGGACCCAGACCATTCCATGGTTCTGTGATTTATGCCACGGTAATTAAGGTCTTTATCAATTAGGAAGCTGTCACAAGGTTGTCCTTACTCCCAATGTTGCTCTTGCCAGGTATTTAAGTTGCCTTTGAACTCTTGGTGATGTCACCACACATTTTATGTCAGTGTTATCAGGAGTTCAGTCATGCCTGTCAGAATTCCCTTCTGGCTACAGAAATCGTTATCCATTTTTTGCTGAAACTTAGAGACAAAACTGGAGGTGTAAAACTCTTACTGATTGTGCAAGAGAGGAGTTGTGTTCCCAGGCCTGTGTTGGAACTGCCTTTCACTCCGTGGGGGCGGATCCCTTTGGAAACACCATTTATAACTGGGAATTGCTGTTCTTCCATACCTGTTCCGCAAACTCCGACTGTTCCTTGAGTTAGGGCACAAGGATGTGGATTTAAGCACTTTGTTGTGTCTTTCTATCAAGCCCCATCGTTAGAAGGATGAATTATGTGCCTTAGGATATTACAGGGATTGGCTGCCTCTCCCAGGATCAGAGTTAGCACAGGAGGTGTCATTTAGGGAACAGATTTTCCTTACCCCACTACAGCCCTATCATGAACTTAGTGCTTCTCTCTTGTTTTTATGTTTTGTGATCAACCCAGATTGGCCCTGACTCATTGATGGTGTAATAATTGATGTGCTGTGGACTGGGGACAGGCATAGGCAGGAGTGAAAGCCTTGCAGATTTTATAACTGATTTTGAGATGAAAAGGCCCTAAATTACTCATTAAAAATTATCTGTAAAGCTGAAGGAAATGGAAGAAGTGGGTTTTGGGATAGCCTAGCAACTGTTCAGCTGCCAGAATATCTGAGGGGGAATTTTCCCCCTTTTTAATGATGTAAGTGAGGTTTGGCAGGCACAGAACCCAGTCTTTGTTGCCTGTGTTTGCCCTTCCTAGGAAGGATCTGCTCAGGACTCAGCTGATTCTTCAGTAGCCTTCCTCACACACAGTGTGTGGTTTATCTGGTTTAGAATTTCCCAAGCATCACCTGTGGAGCTGAACTTGCCATCAGAGAGGTTTCCTCAGTGTGTGTCACATGTCCTGGGTGAGGGAGCAGCTGGTGTGGCTGCTGAAGGGACTGAAAGCCCAGGCATGTCACTTGTGTTTGTTTCTGTCCTCTGCTAACTTCCAGCTCTTTTGTTCCAGGCTCTGAAGCAAAGAGAGGCGATCTTGAAGCTGATTTTGAAGAATGAAAATGTGAGTAGCCCCCTGTTAGTGGCTCATTGCTGCATTACTGCCACCAGTGCAGCTCTGGCCTTGCAGAACACGTGGTTGATAATTGCCTGCCTTGTGGTGAGGCTGAGATGATCTGCCAGGGCATTTCTGGTGAGAACTTGGGAATCTTTTGTGGGTTTAGGTGTGGCCTTACATGAAAGCCCTGCAGTTGGCTCCTTAGTGAGCAGGAGCCTCGCCAGAGCAGCAGCCTTGGGTTGTGTGGTGAATCACCACCTCTGAGCAGAATTACTCCATTTCTCTGCCTCCATTTGCTTGTTCTGTAACAAGAGATTTCTCTCTCTAAAGAGGAGGAAGGTGAATCATGTTTGGATCAGGGAAGGAAATTTGAAGCCCTCATGAAGCAGGGAGAAGATGCTGCTCTTTAACTCCTTCTTGGCTTTAAGTCAAGAAAGGAGGAATGATTTTTTTTTTACAGTGCTGCTTTTATCCATAATTCAAATTTCCTTTAGAGGAGAGGGGAAGGAGTAGATGTGAGCACACCTGGAAGTGTCTGTGGCAGGATATGGGATCCCTGTCATCAGAGCTTCCTCTCAAATTTAGTCAGCAGCACTAATTGCCTACAAGTTAATGTTGCAAAGTGTCTCTTGGGTTATCTCTAAGTTTAAAAATATAATTTATTTGTGAAAACAGCTTAAATTTTTGAAGAGGTCTAAAAATGGCAGCTCACCAGCATCTGGCAGGGAACCACAGCCACACAAGTAAGTTTTTCAGGGAGACAAAAAAGCCAGCCTGTATTGGTTATCCCACAGGACGAGGAATTGGATCTCTCAAGCCCAGCTTGTTTTCAGCCAGGGTGACAAACTTCACATGGCAGGGAGAGTCCTGCCCTCTCTTTTCCTTGCCTGCCTTAAACCATGGAATAGTCTCCCTCCTGGAAGAAGTCACTGCAGAATTCCAGCCTTTTATTAGTCTGGCTTGGCTTTAACTTGTTGAAAAGGAAATGGTGATGCATGTGGTGGGAAAGGAATCAGAAATTCCATAAAGAGATGGTATAAATGTGGGGTCTTGGCTGGCAAGAGTTCAGCCTGACCCAGTGCACGGAGTTAGACACATTATTTTTCCTCGAAAATCCCTAGTGTGGGGCTGTATAAAGCAGGAACAGGTGTCCAGAGAACAGAGTTCTGTGAAGCTTGTGTGGGCACCTGAGAAAAATTCCTGGGATCCAGTTTTTGCCAGGCAGATCCCTGCGGGATCATGGTTAGTATGGGATGTACCAACAGGATGGTTGGTACATGTGTGGGGTTTTTTAACCAATGATGGAGTTTGATGAGCTGAAACATCAGTTTCCTGTAATGACACAAACCCCTGGAGGGTTCCAAGGGTGAGGGAATAATTCAGCTCCCCAAAAATGTCAAATGAAGATGATCTTAGAGCGGGTAAAAACACTTGGAGGTGGCTGTTGCTTGTCGTGGTGACAGAAGCCAGGGGCTTTGGAGTGTCCATGCCCTGACCCCATGGTTTCCCCCAGGTGGACAGGCACGTGGATCTGCTGCAGGTGGCCAAGGAGACCGACGGCTTCTCGGGCAGTGACCTGAAGGAGATGTGCCGGGACGCGGCGCTGCTCTGCGTGCGGGAGTACGTCAACAACGCCTGCGAGGAGGACGTGTACGTGGGGCCCTGCTGTACACTCACAGCTCTCTCTGTCCCCTGCTTGCAACTGGGGATGGGTACAGGGTTACACAGAGTAGGAGAGTCCCATTTTCCTTCCCAATTGTCACTGTACACAACCCACATGCCGCAGCTCAGTTACTGTTACTCCTTTTGGCCCTGAAAATGAGTGGTTGTCCCAAGGTGCCCAAGCTGGAGGTGGCCTGAGCCAGCAAGTCCTGCTGCTGCTCTGGTTAGTGCCAGGCTTCAGTGCCGGTGACATGGTGCTGTGACATCCCTCTGGTGTCTGCCACACCTGCAACAATCCCTATGTGCATTCAGGGGCTGGAGCTGTCCAGGGAAGGGAACGGAGCTGGGAAGGGGCTGAGCCCCAGGAGCGGCTGAGGGAGCTGGGAAAGGGCTCAGCCTGGAGCAGAGGAGGCTCAGGGGGACCTTGTGGCTCTGCACAGCTCCTGACAGGAGGGGACAGCCGGGGGGGTCGGGCTGTGCTGGCAGGGAACAGGGACAGGACAAGGGGAAATGGCCTCAGGCTGGGCCAGGGGAGGCTCAGG
The DNA here is from genome assembly GCA_036785705.1 of Acanthornis magna. Taxonomy (NCBI): domain Eukaryota; kingdom Metazoa; phylum Chordata; class Aves; order Passeriformes; family Acanthizidae; genus Acanthornis; species Acanthornis magna. The sequence continues at coordinate 10,385,092 of JAWUZG010000093.1, forward strand.
GTGGACATCAGCAGGAATTTCTGCATGGAAAGGGTGCTCAGGCCTTGGCAGGGGCTGCCCAGGGAGCTTTGGAGTGCCCATCCCTGCAGGTGTCCAAGAAAGGCCTGGAGGTGGCACTGAGTGCTCTGGGTTGGGGACAAGGTGGGCATCAGGCACAGCTTGGACTCGGAGGGCTTTTCCAGCCTCAGTGATCCTGGGATTCCAGTGTGATGCTGGATCCACGTGAGAGCTCCTGTTCCCAGGGATGGCTGCTGGCACAGCTGTCACAGCCCCTGAACCCTCACATGGCTGTTTCTCCCTTCCCCAGGCACGATGAAGATGAGATCCGGCCTGTGCAGCAGCAGGATCTCCACAGGGCCATTGAGAAGATGAGGAAATCCAAGGACGTCTCCATGCAGAACCTGGCCATGGAGATCGTGTTTGATTAAGACAAGAGAGTGTGTTTGCAGTTCCTGATGTGATTTAGTTTGACTTCTGTAATCAGTTAGCAAAACCAATGTCAGGGGGTGGGAGCGGGGGTGTCAGAGGGAGTTCTGTTCCTGGAATCGTTTTTATACAACAACCTCTAAGTTATTGCAATTCCGACTGGAAATGTGAGCACAGATCATGAGTGGAACAATTCAGCCCAGACCAAGAGCTGTGCCTGGGTGTTGTCCCACAGGGATCCCCTTGGAGCCTTACTGCAGGAGTGGGGTGGTCCTGGGGCCAGGGGACAGGACCCGGCATGGGCTGCGTGTGTACAGATGGGTGTGTGAGTGTAGGACCTGTACATAGCCACACTTTTTTTTATATATAGACAAAATCTGTAGATAACTTGAGTATGGAAAGTCTTTTCTACTTCCTGAAGCAAACCAAATCAGAAGCTGAATAGGTGAAAGATTCCTCGATACTCAGTTCACGTTCACTTCTACCTTCTAGCAGCAAATGCCAGGATAGAAACTGCTTCTAGAGCAAAGCCACATTTGAAATGCTACTGATTTTTCTTCCACATGACCACTTGAAATCTGGTGCCATTTAGTGAAGATAGTAAACTACTCTGTAAAAATGTTTGAATACTTTTAATTTTTTATGAATTCTGCTTTCAGAGGCTTTTTAAATGAAGGCTGGTTTTATTTTTGGGTTTCCCTTGCTATGAGCAGTTAGAGTAGAATCCCACCTGCTCTTTCCTAAAGCCCCACATCCTCTCAGCTCTGAAGCTGTGGCTTTGTGAGCTCCTGTGCACTATCCCAAGGACTTGCTGCTCCCTCAGTCTCTGGAAGCCCCACTGTGGCACCGTCCCCTGAAGTGTCACAATCCTGAGGCAGGGGGGGACACACTGTGTGATGTTTGACTCTGTCACATGCTCAGATCTGAGAATTTAAAGAGGAGGGAATGGGTTTGAGGCTTATTAATGTGGTTTAGCAATGTGCTGTCCTTGCTGGTACCAGTTCTGGTGAATTCTTTTAACGTTCTGTTGCGATAAAAGCCAAGGGTTACAAATGTGAGTGGCAAAAATGTTTGGTTTTTTTTGTGAAGTTATTGTCAGAGATAGTCCAGAACTTGTGTTTTTCTTGTGTAATGTTATGAATTGTGCACTAATTGACCCCAAATCTGTAAAGGGAATTGTTCAAAGCCCAGGGGTGGGATGTTGTGCCACAGCTCTACTGCCTGTGAGGGGAGGCAGAGAATGATATAAAACCAAACGCACTGCAAAGGAAAATAAAGTGAAATAAGGAGGGCTGGAGCCCTACCATCACACGGTGTCAGGGGCTGGTGACAGTGTCCATCCAGCTCAGCCTTCTTCCTGCTCTTTGGAATGCTGGGTGGGTGGTGCAGCAGGGCTGAGTTTGTCCCAATTTAATCTTAAAACCAAACAGGGGGGAGGTTAAAATAATTGAATAATTGCTTAGATTTCTTCCCTGTATGAAAAAGCAATGGGAGATGCACAGTGGTCTAACACAAGGGTGCAGGAATTTAGGCACAGCAGAAATTCTGGGCTGTGGAAGTGGGAAAAGTCTGGGATATGGGATGCTAATGCCACAAGTCCCATTAGTGCCAGGGCTGAGGGCTGAGTGCCTAGAGCTGGCTCTGGGTGAGCCTGGGATCAAGGAATGAGTCCAGAGGAGGCTCCAGGATGAGCAGAGGGATGGAGCAGCTCTGCTGGGAGGGAAGGCTGCGAGAGCTGGGATTGTTCAGCCTGGACAGGAGAAGCTCTGGGGTGACCTCAGTGTGGCCTGAAGGAGCTGACAGGAAACATGGAGAGAGACTGTTTTCAAAAACCTGGAGGGCAGGACACAGGGAATTGCTTCCCACTGCCAGAGGGCAGGGCCAGATGGGATATTGGGAAGGAATTGTTCCCTGTGAGTGTGGGCAGGCCCTGGCACAGGTACCCAGAGCAGCTGTGGCTGCCCCTGGATCCCTGGCAGTGCCCAAGGCCAGGCTGGACACTGGGGCTTGGAGCAGCCTGGGACAGTGGGAGGTGTCCCTGCCATGGCAGGGGTGGCACTGGATGGGCTTTAAGATCCCTTCCAACTCCAACCATTCCATGATTCCATGAGTAACCTTAAACCTGCCACCAGTGCTACTTACTGAAATCCCTGGGAAGGCTGGAATGACGCCTGGGCAGGGGAAGTTCTCTGGCTGCTCCTGTGTTCAGTGCCTGCTCTCACCCTGCTGCTCTCCCAGCCCCTCTCAAGGGTTGTTACACCCGAGAAATGCCAGGCTGGGAAGCTCCTCCTGGCTCCTCCTGCTTTTTTCAGGCTGCTTCCGTCCTTGGTAAAGCCCCAGCCCAGGCAGGCAGGTCCTCCTTGGCTTTAATTGAGTGTGAAGTGTATCCTCAGAGGAGTTTTAATGTCACACCGAGGGAGGGCACAGGAGCAGGAACAACCCCGGGGGCAGCCTCTGCTCACTGTGCCTGAGCTCTGATCTGCCTGTGTCTCCAAAATCCTGGCTCTTGGCACTGCTGGCTGGAGCTGCCTTTCCCTGCTGCCCATAAATCATCACCGCAGGCAGCAGGGGCTGACTGAAGAGGCACAAGGAGTTATTTCTGATTGCTCCAGGAGGCAGTCACTGCAGCTGCATTGCGATTTCCACTTCTCCTAGAGCTCTTCCTTACTTGTCTACTCGTACTGCTGCTTTGAGAGTCCTTGTCAACGCACAAACCCTCTGGCAGCTTCCTCGAAAGGCTGGGGGAGCTGCATGGTTTGGAATGTGCCTGCTTTCATTCCACGGCTCCAGCGGCCTGCTCCAACCCTCAGCATCTGATCCTGCCTCTCTGAAGGAGGGTGAACCTGATCCCTCTCCTCTCCCACAGCTCCAGGGCCAGCTGCTCCAGCCCAGCATTGCCGAGGCTGAGCGAGTCTCAAGCAAAGTTCCACCCAAAAATCACAAAGTGAGAGCTACTGACATGTATAAATATTTATTTGTACTAAAAGTGGCTGTTTCATAGCAGAATATCGAGTTCAGAATATATTAAATCATGAGATGCATCAGTTGAGGTACAAATTCCAGTCTCATGTCTTTAATAAATAGACTATAAAACCCCCAGTCCACATTTTTTAATCAGAGGTAATCAGGACACTACTCTGGTTTAGAGGGATAATACAAAATCTCTGTTTTGCTGTGACCACCTGGATTTACTTGGGGGGGGGGTTCAATGCTGAATTATTTTATGATGAGCAGCAACAGTGCTGTTTCACTCCTCAAAAATCCTAAATGGGAATATTGCTTTTGGCTTCCAGGTCCCTGCCAGAGGGCCTGAGTGGATGAGGCTGGTGCTAGTGCGCTGTCAACTCCCACAGAGGCTGCCGCATTTTCCTCCACCTTTGCTCCAAACACTTTGAAAAGTGACTTAAAAAGCCACCCAAAAAGACTTTCTGCAAGGATATTTTCCAGTCATAGAAGTAGGCTTGGCTGCTGTGCCCTGACCACAGCAGGTCTTATCTCACAGTATCCTGCATGACAAGCGGGAGCAGGTTGGTTTTGCTGAGTGCGGATCCATCTGTAATTAAAACTGGAGCACAGGAAGAGAGGAATGCTGGTTGCTTTTCATTGGGAACACATCCCGACCGGTCCTGGGGCAGCTGCTAAAGAAGGCCACGTGCAAAAATCATGGAGTGAGGCCATTGCTGTACTTAACAAGTGCTTGGCTGTTTTCCTCTGCTGAAACCTCACAGCTGGGGAGGCAGTGTGGGATCAGCCCTGTCCCGGGAAGCCTCTGCTGGTCACAGGCAGAGCCCGAGTCACGGGTGGGTGGCCCTGGGCTCCCGGGAGTGCCCAGGGAAGCTCTGCTGTTGTGTCACTGCTCAGTCCCCTCGGAGGCCACCGCAGGAGCTGCGAGTCAGCGGAAAGGCCTTGGCCCGGCGGCAAAGTCCACGGCAGGATGAGGGCGGGGAAGGAGATAAAGTCTGGGGTAACTATCCACAGCCAGAGCTGGGAGCAGCACCACGGCTCTGGCTCAGCACCAGAACCCCACGAGGCAGGGGGGGACCCAGGGGCTTTCCTGCCATCCTCTGGCTGTCTGCAGTGGCCCCATCCCGCAGACAGGGAGTAAATCAGGGCACCTGCACCCACACAGGTGTGGATGAGCACAGGAGCTTCAGCCTCCTCTCAGCTGGGTCACCACACCCACCTCGCACTGCGTCTTGGTTGTTTTGCCTCGGGTTTGCCTCTGGGATGGGAGGAGTCTGAGCAGAGGGGAGAGGGGTCCAATCCTGCCAGGTGGGAGGGCACCTGAAAGCATCCCTGATGTTTCCTTGCTGTCCAGAGCATTCTCAGGGATCTCAGGGCTTTATGGGGCCTCCCAGGACAGGCAGAAGAGCTGAACTTGGAGCACCAGGAACGCTCAGCCTGGGATTTGTTTGACCAGAGGGGTCAAGCAGGAGGAAGGAAGGAAGGAAGCAGTGAGGAATTGGTTCAGCCACAAGGAACTGGCGGTAGTCACGGCCGATTAAAAAAATCCTTTTAAAAAAGGGCATTAAAAATCTTCTGCTGTTTACTTGCAAAAACTGTCTAAGGCACAACGTGGAAAGGCACTTCTTCATTTCTGCTCCACGCAGGGCACAGACAGGATTTATCCTGGTCCGAGGTCCCCCCTCTGCACTGGGAGCTGCTGCGTGGCCCCAGCAGCACCACAACGATCCCGGGAAGGGAGGGCCCTGTCCCCATCCCTTCCAGCTCCGTGGGGACACTCCCAGCAGCTTTAGAGGGAGAAGGATCAGGCTCAAAGTATTTCTGATTGGTAAAAACCACTCTGACCCAGGTAGGAAAATTTCACTGTCAGAGCATTGGAAATGCCAAGTAAGTGATCTGTGTCATAGGAAATCAAGCAATCATTGCTCACTCTTAATACAGGTATTTCTAGGGAGGAGGAGGAAGAGTTAATTCTTTTTTTCCAGTGACTGGTAGTACGAGGTGAGGACTTTCCAGGCTTTGGGGGCCATGAAGCCGTCGGGGGGGTTTTCCCCTTCCCGAGCAAGCCTTCTCATGCGTGTTCCTGAGATGAAGTCAAAGTCGTTGTGCCTGTGCAAAACAGAGACAGGTGACATCAGCACAGCGGGCCCGAGTCACCTCCTGAGAGCTCCTCATCCCAGAGGAACTGGAGTGTCCATAACACACTTCCCCAGCTGTGGGAGGCTGTGTTCCTACTGCCACTCAGCCCCCAGCCTGTGCTGCTTTTGTTCCCTGGTGCCATCTTTAGTTTCATGTGACTCCCAGCGACAGCTCACGGAGGGAAATGTGTGTGGCTTTCCCAGGTTCTCCCCCCATTCCTCTCCTTGGGATGAACATGGCTTTCCCTCTCCCCAGGAAAGCTGCCAGCTCAAGACGACCACAAACCCCACATTGTGAAAAAACCACGACGTTGCTGCTGTGTTACCTTTCGGGGTCATAGAAATCCATGGCTCTTTTGAGCTTGTTGTAGGCAGCCACCCGGAAGGGGATGATCTCCACGGAGGTGAGGCCAGGGGCCATGCTCAGCACCTTCCCGCCGTGTGTGGGCTCGTACAGGTCCTGCTTGGTGTCGGGGTGCGGCATTCCCGCCGGATCGCGCCCCACGATGTAGAAGTTGGCCCCTGCCACCATCCGGGCCCGGCAGTGCCACTGCACCTGTAGGGAGGGACACGGGGACTGGGAGCTGGGGGAAAGGGAGGGCCTGGAGATCTATATGGGAATTGGGTGGCCCCAATCTGGCAGCAAACGGAGGTCCTAGCTTGAATTTTGAACGTGCAAAGGCAGTGCCCCACAGCACACGCAAGGGGAGGTTCAGCATCTGCCTCTTTCATCCCACTGACTTAGGGACAGAGGGGAAACCCCTGGGAGAAAACATTCCTGTCCAACAGAAGAAGGTGAAGCCTGTTTCTACCCCCCTTCTCCCCAGCTCTCCACAGCCCAGGAGTGGATGGAGCCCCTGGAGCCAAGCTCTGCAGGCAGATGCTGCAGCAGCAAGGGAGCCAAGAGTGAGGCAGTGGCTCCAGCTCCCTTCCTGGTGTTTTCCAGAGCTGCAGAGGCTCTGCACAGGCAGGCTGGGAGCACAGTCCCCATGGACAGACTTCCCACCTTGCCCTGGTGAGCAGCCAAGGGCTACGTTACCTCCGTGGGGCCGGCGTAGAGCATGGGAGAGGGGAAGATGGCCACGATGGTGGACTTGGGGTCCAGGACTTGCTCCTCCAGCACAGCCGCGTGCTGCTTCATGCGCCACTCCAGAGGGACATCGTCGTCCTTGGTCCAGCCCCCCAGGGGGTGCAGCAGAAGCACAGGGTTCTTGTAGCCCCTCTCCAGGAGCTGGCGCCTCGTGTCCTGCATCAGCAGGGCGTGCCCGTTGTGCACCGGGTTGCGCAGCTGGAAGGCGAAGACGGCATCTGGAAGGGAAAGATCAGGTGGTTACAGGCGTCATTTCCACCCTCTGAGCTTCCACACAGCCACGAGAGACCTGTGTGTGTCCTGTCTCCAGCCACGAGAGACCTGTGCATGTCTTGTCTCCACATGAGCGAGGCCTCCCTCACCTCAGCTGAGTGTTTCACACACGTACATCGCCCTGCCGAGGTTATTTTCATTGCATACTCTTGGGGCTGATTTCAGCCCTATCAGCTCTCCTACAATGTTTGTGCACAGCACTGGATGCCTTTACCAAGTTCCCCTATGTGTTCAGTGATCTGCCACCTCCCCAAGCTCAGTGGCACCTTCAGGAGAGCCAGCACTCTTCTCCCAAAGCGAGGGTGGGTGTCTGACCTTTGCCAGCCTGCTGGGACCATGCTGGATGGGGCTTGGATCAGCCTGGGATAGTGGAAGGTGTCCCTGCACATGGCAGGGGGTGGAATGGGATGAGCTTTAAGGTCCTTCCAACTCAAACCATTCTGGGATTCTACGGGACAGAGAGCTGGGAGTAGACACCTGAGCTGTCCCTCAGGTGTGAAGGCCAAGAACGTCAGCACAGAAAGAGAGGCTCTGACCTGGCAGGGGGAACATGAGCAGGATGCTCAGCACTTCCCAGCCCCCAGAGCAGCCCCCTGAGGACACAGCCCATTGCAAGCACTGTCCTAACCAAGGAGACCCTGCACCACTTTTCGTGCCATGGCCTGGATCCCCCTTACTGCTCCCCCCCCAAACAGTCCCATTTCCAGAGTGACATGGAAAGTGCTGTGAGCTTGAGAGCAAGTCATGGATCCCACCAAGCTCCTGGTGCCAGGTGGGGCACAAAGAGCCCTGTCACCAGTGTAACCCAGGGCACTCACCAGCGTTCATTTCCCGGAACTTCTGCTTGAGAGCCCGTGGGGTCAGGCGGTACTGGTCCAGCCCATCATTCCATTTGATCTTCTCCAGGACCTGGAGGTCTCCCCCAACCAGCCAGTCTCCACTCTCCATCACCATCTGGGAATGACACATGCCTTCAGTGCAAGGGGGAAAGCCAGCTCCTCCTTTTCCCCTCTCCCAGTCTCCTTTGAAAAGTGGGAGGCTCAACTCCATTGTAGGATGACCTTCCCTTCTTGTAGGTGGAAAACATCATCACAGTGACCATGTGAATGGAATGTCACGAGCAGCAAAACCTCATCGAGTGGGGCACCAGCCACCCAGTCCCCACCCAGCTGGGTGCTTCCTCCACCTCACTCTTTGCTCTTTCCTCCTGGGAATATGCAGGAGGAATAAGCCTGTTGCAAGGTGAGCACCTGTTGCTGATTAATTAAGCGAGGCAGTCTAAGGGATGGGGAAAGAACTAACACAGCTGTAGCCTTTTTAAGCAGAAAGCTCAAGTCACCACGTGAAACCCAGAGCTCTCCCTTTCCGAGGGATGATGTTCCTTGTGCTGCCACAGACTAAGTGGGAAGAGAGGAGCTGTAAAAATATAACAACCCTGTTGGCTGCCTGTATAGAGGAGCCAAACTGAGGAGCACTAACTCATGAGCCTAAAAATTCAGTCTTGCCTGCTTGGGATGGGATGGTTCCCAGCAAGGAGCTGGGCTGGAAGCGCAGACAGGAAATCTGTCACCCTCAAAATCTTGGAAAGGTTCCCTTCTCCAGCCCCTGCCTGCATTTCCCTGCCCGGACCGGGCTTCCTACTGCAGGGAGGGGCCGAACCCACCTGGATGTGCGGGTGGCGGGGGCAGGTGGTGCCCCAGACACGGGCGCAGCGCTCCTCCTTCCTGTGCGGGAAGAACTCGGGGCTGCGCAGGACCGCGACCCGGCGGCCCTGGAAGCTGAGTGCCAGTGCCGCGCTGCCCTGCAGCCGCTGCTTGTCCTCCGAGGTCACCGGCAGCACGATCGGGATGCTCAGGTTCACCACACCGTCTGCCAGGAGAGACAGAGAGGAGCTTAACACCTTCTGGCCGCTGCTTGTCCCGTGGGGACACCTGCGGAACCAGGGGGATGCTCAGGTTCACAGCGCCAACAAGAATTTTTATCAGCCCCGGGCACTGGGAACGCAGTAAACAGAGGTTTTCATGGAAATTTAGTAATTGCAGCAGTTTGCTCTGCATTGCTAATCAATAGTGATGTTAGTGGAATATTAAAGCTCCTTATCTTAAGGCCAGAGATGTCTCCAAGACGTCTGGAGTGCCTCTACTCCCTACACTCTCCCTCTCCCTGGTTCTTCTCTGTTAGCTTGTTGGAAATGTGAAACATTTAAATGTGCTTGGAAAATGCAGCCCTGGATATAACTCCTGCCTCCTGCTCCAGGAGGACCACCTCTATGGAAATGGCTCCAGTCTGGTGCTCCCTGGAGCACCCCATTCCCTGCACACCTCCTGGGCTGCCTCTTCCAACAGGGAGAACATCACCACACTCTGTTCCTTTGGGGTTTTTTCTGTTCCTTTGGGGTTTTTTCCTGGACATCTCTATACTGCTACTCCTCCTCCTTTACATCACTGTCCATGTTTAATCTGTTTTCTGTGTGAGTCTATAATAGCACATGCAGTTTCTAATTTCAGTGTTGTCCCTAAATAGCTTGAAATAATGCAAATTTTGCCCCCACTCTCCCAATTTCCCAGTATTCCACTAAGATCCTCCCATTTCTCCTTGGATCTCCTGATATTAATACAGAAGAATTGGTCTCTTCCATGGGTTTCCAGTCACAAACAAATCACTGATTCAATTTGTTCTGATCTGACTGAAATCACTTTGGACGCTTGAGAATCTTAATTTGAGGATTTTGGCAATGATATAGATTTTTACTTTAATCTTTAATAAAATACTTGCATTGACTTTAAATTCATGACTGGGTATCATTCTTCTGCCAGGCAGCAATTTTCATGAATAATCATAATGATATTCACATGGGGTCCAATCAGTATCAACTCCATACATTTAAATCATATTAATAATGATCAGCCAATGAAGTCAGCACAGGAAAAAAAAGCTGGATTATGAAACCAACACATGCTGCTGAAAGTGAGGATCTTCAGGCTCCATTTCCAAATGCAGGATGGAGAGGTAACAAAAGATCACTCCAGTGAAGGTAATTACAAAATTACACAACTGGAATTTTTGTGCAGACTGGTCCGTAGGACACAGGGTGTGTCAGGCCACGTCATAACTGCCTGGATCATAAACAAGCCATGGCTGTAATAATTTCTCCCCCATTTGTGGGGGTTTTTTTTTTTTGGAAAATCTCAAGAAATTATAGCCAAAAAAAAAATTTCAATTGAAGAAATTTGCGTAGAGCCTGAGAACAGTTCCATACATACCAGCTACCAAGCGTCTCTTTCCTGGGAGAACACAAACACAATTGAGATAATTAACACTCGCGGGCACGTCACAGAAACCAAGAGTCAAAGCATTTAAAAGCTTGGCCAAGCACTGCCTGACCACAGGCAGGGCTCCTGCTGGCATGGCCATGGTCCTCCAGGGTGCCACGCCAGGCTCACCCAGCCAGCACGGGTCACACTGAGTGCGGTACAACACCTTCACTGTCACTGTCACCCCTCCTGACACAGACACAGGTCCTTGGTGCATTCCTGCAGATCCATTCCCCTTCCTGGCAGCCCTGCACAAAGCACGTCACCCACCTGCTGGGACACCCAGGTGGGACTGACTGCCGAGCACGGCCTGGAACGAGTGCAGCCAAACAATCTTGGGAGTTGCCAAAGCCATCACCCACCCCAGGCCACAAGGGCTGGGCCGATGACTCTGGGAAGGCCCAGCCCCCTCCTTGGCAGTGCCACACCCCAGCCTCAGCACCAGGAGATGGAACCCTCCATCACTTCCCAAAGCTCATCCAGGACCACCTGGGATGTTCTCCTCCCCGCCCAGATGTCACCCCGAGGGCCTGACCACACAGGTGTGAAGTTTGGGGACCCCCAAGGAGACAGGGTGCACCAGGGACTTATGCTGCTACACAGACCTCGCTCCAGAGAGCTCATCCCCCTGCAAAGCTGCTGTCCTGGGCTTTGGCCCTGCTCCCCACGGAGCTCTACAAACCCTGAACCCACAGACCTCACAGGAGCTGTGGTCAGGGTTGGCAGCAGGTTTGGGGGGGGGACACCCCAAACCAGGAGTGCTCTGAGAGGAGCCTCTGGCACGAAGTACGGAGCTCCGGAGCAGCGCGGCCATCCCAGGGCGCTCTGCGACCTCGCCAGGCACAACAGGCAGCTTAAAGACCACAGAGCAGGCTCTGATAAGGGGGACATGTGCTTCTGAACACTGTTTGCACACTGGGAAGGAGGTGAAAGGCTGCAGCGTGTCCGGGAGCAGAGCCCCCACACAGACACTCCTGCAGTGCAAAGTGAGCAGTCCTGAGCTTTGCCTCTGCTGCATGGTGCCCAGGTCTGAGTAACAGCAGCAAATCATTGCCCTGTGTGAGCACGGGATCTTCTGGGAGGTAGGCAAGGCTCAAGGGGACTTGCTCACCCAGATCCCTGAGACCAGAGATCACTGCCAGATCTACAAACCCCAAAGTGAGCACCCCATGTGCAGGTGAAATCACAGCAACAGCATGCATAGCTGAGAAACGGGCTGCAAACAGTTGTGCCCCACTCTCAGCTGTGGATGGCCATTACCTGAGCACTTTTTGCCTTCTCCAGGGATGCAGCACTTCTAACATGCTGCTAATGCATAGAGAAATGTGGTTTACTTCAAGTTACCGTGTTGGATAAGCAGGGAAATGGGGTGGGGGAGCAAAACCAGGCTCTGCTCCTGTTTCCAAGGAGCAGCTGCCTTCTCCTCCCACCCCAAGCTCAGCCTGGCAGCCTCCCTGCTTCCTTGGCTTTGGGTTTGCATATCTATTTACCCTGGTAGAGCCAGGCACAAAAAGAGCCACACAACAGCTCAAGGTTTGAGCAGCACCGTGCAAGATGTCAGAGCTGTGAGCCAGGGTCGTGGCCACAGCTTGGGCACCTTCAGGAGCCCTGGCGTGTGACAGCAGGGAGGACAGGAGGACACAGGGGACCCGTACCGTTGAGCAGGGTGCCGAAGTGCAGCACTTGCAGGTACTCTGCCTCCCGCATGAATCCTGTCAGAGGAGTGGCCCAGCCTTCGCTCAGCACCTGCACCCACTGCAGATCCAGCTGCAAAACAAACCCACAGGGGTCACACTCCTGTCACCATGTCATGCTCAGAGGTTGCTTTTCCTTCCCTTCTGCTGAAACAGCATTTTCATTTTGTTTTGCTTCAAATACAGGACATTCACAAGGGAGAAAGATACTGGGGATGTAGCTCAGGGCTTTTTAAGCCAGACTCACACACTTCCTTAGAATTTGGAATCATGGAATGGTTTGGGTTGGAAGGGACCTTAAAGCCCACCCAGTGCCACCCCTGCCATGGGCAGAGACACCTCCCACTGTCCCAGGCTGCTCCAAGTCCCAATGTCCAGCCTGGCCTTGGACACTGCCAGGGATCCAGGGGCAGCCACAGCTGCTCTGGGCACCTGTGCCAGGGCCTGCCCACCCTCCCAGGGAACAATTCCTTCCCAATATCCCATCTGGCCCTGCCCTCTGGCAATTTTAACCCTCCTCTGACAGCAGAGGAAACTGACAGCCCTGGCTTCCCTACAGCACAGGGTGGAGACATGGCAGAAAATAGCTGAGGATCAGCATCCCACCTCAACTCGCCATAAACCACAGCCACAAAAGGTCAGGGCCATCAGAGGAACCCAAGCCCCTCTGGCAACATCCTCCTCAATGCTTCTGCTCTTGGAACAGCCAAATAATGCCAGAACCTGTGCGTGACAATACCTGGGTGATCTCCACGGCTGGCAGCTTCTCTGCCTCGGCCTGGACACTGCTGAGTTTATCCTCAGGCACAAACAGCTCCAGAACATCCTTGATTGAGCCTTGGGGCACAATGTTCTGAAAGGCAGAGACAGGCAGCACTTGTAACAAGCTGGTTTTTACAGGCACTTCAAAAAGGCAATGTCCCAGAGCAGGTTTCCAAAGCTGACAGTGAGGGTGACATAAAAGTGACCCACCTGTGCTTGGAGGAGCTCCACAACCTGCTGGATGCACTCAGACACCGATGTCATGTTTGTTTTCAGCACCAGTTCAGGAGCTTCGGGCTTCTCATACTCCGAGTCAATCCCTGTGAATCCTATGGACAATCAACCCCCAAATTAAATTTACATAATAGAATACTCAGTGCCCTAGAGCCAACAATGCTGTACAAATAATCAGGGGGCATTCAACCATGCTGGGCACAACAAGTGACACTTGTGACAGTAAGATTAGGGGAACAGGATCCTCTTGGGCACTACAAAGGGCCTTTAGAAACCCACCTGTTGGGACAAAGCTTTGGAAAGCAAAAGGCAAAATAAGACCTCACTCCTCCATACCTTTGATCTCTCCTGCTCTTGCCTTTTTGTACAGGCCCTTCACATCTCTGCTTTCACAAATATTTAGAGGAGCATCTACGAAGATTTCAAAGAAAGGAAGTCCAGCTGCTTCATGAATTTTCCGTGCATTTTGACGATCCTGTTAGAAGAAACATGGGAAAAATATGAATTGCAGCAAAAAAAAAAAAAAACCTGGAATTTGACACAGGTGAATTCATCTCTCTTAGAGATTTATTAAATTTACAGTTCTGATAAGGGTTTTTCATCTCACTTCCCTCCTTTTCTTTAAAGACACTTAAGAAAAATTGCAAACATCTACAACTTCAATCTGTTTTCAGCTTTTCCCATGCAAAACCTCCATATCTTTTTGTTAGCCAGGACAGCAGAACTTTAGATTGGGAGTGATTATCTGCCCTGTGTCGAAATGGAGGGACTCGATGATCTTAGAGGTCTTTTCCAACCTTAATGATTCTGTGATTCTACAAGAAAAGGAACTGCTTGCATCAGCCTGATAACAGCAGCTACGGAAGTAAAAATCGCGATCAAATCTTCTTCCAAAAGAGCAGTGACAACTCTAGGACAGGCTGCTGCTTCTGTGACTCTTTTCTGCCTCTGAGGAATGTCTAGCAGGGGGAACTTAAACTCTTAGCTTTTCATCAATTTGAAGCACTGAATTTATTCAGTGAGGTCACTGCCCTCCAAAAATCAATTGCGTGTGGTTGCGTGCCTGTGCTGTTCTACAAAAGAAGCAAAAGGAAGCATCCGATGGTGGATTTAGGAAATCCTCTCCATAAACCTCTCACCCGAGATGAAGCTGAGGAGAGAGCAGGCTGTGGTGAGAGGAGTTTACCTTTGTGAAGGGGGAGATGAAGCTGGTGATGCAGACGAGCCCCGCGTCGGCAAAGAGCCGAGCCACCTCGGCGATGCGCCGGATGTTCTCCTCGCGGTCCTGCGCCGAGAAGCCCAGGTTCTTGTTCAGGCCATGCCGCACGTTGTCGCCGTCCAGGGAGTAGCAGGGGATGCCGTGAGCCACCAGGTACTCTTCCAGAGCAAAGCCAATGGTTGTCTTGCCAGCTCCAGAAAGGCCTGGGGGATGTAGAAAAGTCAGGGGTCAGGTTTGAGGTCAAAAGAGTGAAAACGAGAGCGCGACTGGGACACTGTCAGCAAAACTCCTTCTGTCCGAAGTTCCCTACCTCATCCCTTCCTAAAGGAAATTGGATTAATCTTTCAGAGCCCTTTTCAACCCTTCCTATTGAAGGGGTGGCATTAATGCCATGAGAGAAGCAGCTAGAGCCCAACATCTGAAGGGGTCCAAACACGTAGTGCCTCTGGCTGGGCCATGCTGGGACACACAGGTACCTGGAGAAGTTTGAAAGGATGCTGTTGCCTCCAAGTCCCTCAGCATCCTTCAATTCCTCCCCCTGCTCCCATTTGTGAAGAGCCAACTGCTCTCCCACTCTGAACCCAAGGAGAGGCTCCAGAGCAACGGCCCCTCATCGCCTCCTTCTCTAGGTGCGTATTTCAAAGGATAATCATCAGACAGGCAAGCTCAAACCTTTCAAACACAAGATTTTTGAGTAATACTCCAAAAAGGAAGGAAATTGCCTTGGGTAGGGTTTTTGGCTTCGGAAATTATGTAAAAGCAGATTGGGCACTTCAAAATTGAGGAGGAGAACAAAACAGAAATGTGCTTTAATCCAACATCCACCACCTAAGGTGACAGGAAGGCAAATCAGAATGGCTTTACAAATCCTTCCAAGCACGTCCTTCAACATCCTCCAGCAGCCAAAGAAAATGCCAATATTTAACAAGCAAAGGAACAACTGGACAACTGGCAAAAGACAGAGTTGTCTAAATATTAGAAATGAGAAAAGCAATTGTCATTTCTGGCAGCCCCTAATCCCCAAACAATGAGTTTATATTTCAAGGCAGAAGAGAAGGGCAAGAAAACAAATGCAAGGGGATTGCTTCCAGCGTGACTCTGTGGCTGAGAGTATTTATTCTCCAGACAAGGTGACTGCCTCGTGCTGCCTCAAACACAGCAAACCTACGTGTCCCAATAAACTTCCCACCGCTCCTGAATGAAAACATCCACGTTTTGGACAACCCTGGGTATGTTCTGCTGCCAAAGACCAGCTGGATTTGAGCCAAGGCTTCCTCAGCTGCACACTTGGGAACAACAAGTGCTACCCCGAGGGCCTCTGACATGTTCAAAGGAGCCTGATAACAGCTGGGAAATCCATAAAAACATTAGTTATGGGCAGCAGCTGCCAGGGAGAACATCTTGCTGCGCCAGCACCGCGTCTGTGTTTCCCATGTGGGGATGTTTTGCAATTCCCGGTTCACAGGGAACGCTGACGTTTCCTGCGGATCCCAAATCCCCACCTCCCAGCCATTCTCACAGAGTTTCACAAGTGAGGCCACGCTTTCACACCCAGACAAGAATACCTGTGAGCCAGACCGTGCAGCCTCGGAATCCTCCCCTGGTGCCGACAACTTGTCCTCTCTTACTTCTGCTGACATGATGGGCTTGGTAAACCACGTTGGTGGACCCCTGAGGAAACAAAGCACAACAAAGCACTTCTGTTACCTTGGCTGCTCTCAGGGCAAAAGGAAATCTCTGCTGGGACAAATAAATGGGAGAGAAATGCAAATTCTATAAAGAGCCAGCACAGTGAACTCTGGTGCTTTGGTGTGAGTTGAATTTCTGTCTCAGCAGCACAGACTGATTTTTTGGAGGCTCTCTGCCTCTGTCCAGGGTGTTTCTGGTGGTGACACCTTCATACCAGCAGGGAGAAGGTGACTGTCTGCACTGTGGGAGCACTGCCAGGTGACTGATCCCCCCGCGGGCAGGCAGGACAGGGAGTCTGGGCAGAGCCACCCTCCCTGCCTTCTCCACAGTTTCAAACACAGACTCACCTATTATTTTAATCAGGCTTGCAAAACAAGAGCCACTTCAGGTGCTAATTTACTGGCTGTGTAACACGAGAACTGCAGCTGGGGCAGGAGCAGCACCCAGCTGGGCACACGCTGGGATGGGAGGCAGAGGAAACAACCCCAGACATGTCCATGGGCATTCCCGAGCAAACAAGGGACCAGCACAATGCTGAGCCAGAAGCCTGGATTTTGGTGCTTCCTAATTCTGGTGGTTCCTGACATTGCTGAGCCCAGAGTCTCCACAGGGCTGCAGGTGAAACAGCCTGGCTGTGCCCTGCAGCTCCAGCAACGGCACATCCACAAGGGATTTTCCACATTAAATATCTACAGGATCTTGTTAATTGCAAAGATGATGTTCCCAATTGAGGCATCCAAAGGGAAGAACAAGGAGGGAACAAGGATATAAATATAACCTGGATATATATATATACTGGAGATATATATAGATATATATATATATATATATGTATATATGTAGAGAGAGAAGAGAAGGTTGCATGTAGACCTCACAGAACCTTCCAGTATCTGAAGGAGCTTACAGGGAAGCCGGAGAGGGACTATTCATCAGAGTGACAGGACAAGGGGAATGGGTTCAAACTGAAAGAGGGGAAATTTAAGTTAGTTATACAGAAGGAATTGTTCCCTGGGAGGGTGGGCAGGCCCTGGCACAGGTGCCCAGAGCAGCTGTGGCTGCCCCTGGATCCCTGGCAGTGTCCAAGGCCAGGCTGGACATTGGGGCTTGGAGCAGCCTGGGACAGTGGGAGGTGTCCCTGCCCATGGCAGTGGTGGCACTGGATGAGCTTTAAGGCCCCTTTCACCACAAACCAGTCCATGCTTCTATAAAAAACCCAAAACATCTCTAGACCTGCCCCTGAAAAAGTGAGTGAACACTACACATCCCGTGACTCAGAATAGAAGATAAATAGCTCAAGATTTGGGTTTTGTGGTTTGTTCCGTTTTGTTGCTTTTTGTGGGGTTTTTTTGCACAGCGTTGTCAAAAGTTTGACCATTTTGAGCTCACAAAGGTGAGACGGCACTACCATGGATAAATTTTCTCCCCTCCCCAGGAGTTCAGGCTGTGTCCTGCAGGAGATGAGCCATGATAACGTCTGTGCCTCGGGAAGATGCAGGATCTGACACATTCCTATGTGGCTGATGTAAGGAGATTGTTCTAAGTACAGGTTGCCGTGCCATAAATCTGCGCTGTATGAGCATCGCAGAGCTGTTACTTTGCACGCTGGCATCTTCGGGAGCTTGGGAAAGCACCACTGAGGGCATTTTTGCAATTCAGCAGCACTGTCACACCTCTCCTACCTGCCAGGAGCTCCAGATGGTACCAAACCCCTCAGATTTTTCTGCTCTGTTAAAAAAGTTCCTGGGAAACTCTTCCTAACCCTGAGCAACTGGGTGGCTGGGCTGGGAGCTTGCTTGGCTGGGAATGGGCTCTTCAATGGGAAAGACCACCTTCCCACCTCATCAGCCACCAGATGGGACATGGTTTGGGAAGCCAGAGCTGAAGTGTGGTGGGAGGGAAGGCATCAGGAAAACTGATCATTAATGGCCTGAGAGCAAATCCTGGGGAGATTTTTGCCTAGAAAGAGCACATCCTGCAAGATGCTTGGGAGGCAGAAGGAAGCAGCGGATGGGGTTTAATCAGATGCAGGGCTGTCCTACTGATTTGATTCTCAGGGTTTTAACCCTGTCACTGCAAATCAAACATATTTAAGTAGATAATCCAATTATCATCACAACACTTATGTGGGTCCTATGGTGGGGACAATTTAGGACACTGGTAAACCTGCCTTGGAATAGTCTGGGTCAAGGAAATGAGGTCTGGGAGAGGAACTTCTGACTTATAATTTAGTCCTGAGAAAGGCTCCAAAGAAGGCAATAAATGTCCCAGCAGTATCTCCAAAGAAGGGCCATGCAGCCCCTGCCAGACAGATGGTCAAAGATGACACTGCCACACTCTCCCCATTCCTTGGAAATCTGCTGTTTGTCCCTGTCTGGATGAGCTCAGTGCTTAGCCCACCCTGCCTTACCTCATTCAGGAAATGAGAAAAAGATAAACACATTGCTCCAAAGACTGAGGCTGCAGCGGACGAAGAAACCAAACCCTAACTCTGCTTTTGGTCTTATCTCCTACTGAACCCTTCCATGAGGTTGCCAAACAGGGAGACGCCAAGACCTTGGCTGCCTTTAGGATCAGGCTTGACTGAGCTACCTGTCAAGTGTCTCCTGGCTTAGTTTCCAAAGGAAGCCAGCAGGTCCCCCCTGAGCCTCCTTTTCTCCAGGCTGAGCCCCTTTCCCAGCTCCCTGAGCTGCTCCTCATCAGAACCGTTACCCAGCTCTGTTGCCCTTCTAGGTTCAGCTTTGCCCCAACAAATTGCACGGATGTTTTGCCATCTTCCACTCGAAATTCAAGTATAAACTCTGACCCTTAGGGCAGCACCTCCTGCTGCCTCCACATCCCCACTTCTTTAACCAGCACCTCCACAGCTGCGTCATGAATGAGACCAGGGTGAGAACCGAGTGCAAGTGCCACATCTCACAGATGAGAGGTGGAAACGAAGAGCAGATGGGAGCTGAGCAGGACGCCTGAGAGCTCCCCTGAGGGCACACAACCCTTGCTCAGCCACCCACAGCAGGCGGAGCTCTCTGATGCCACAGGAGACGTGTCACCAGAAAGCAGCGCTGGCCATTGCAGTGGCCGATCAAGTCCGAGCCCGTGTCCTTATCGTGCCCTCAATTCAACCCTGCCTGCTGCAGCTGGTACAGGCACGGACCTGGAAGCTGTCCAGGAGGCACAGCTCATGGCAGGCAGCAGCAGCATCCCTTTGGAGAGGGACTCGCTGCTGGAAGCACGGTGCACTCCAGGCTTTGGAGTGCAGCGCTGCGCAGGGCGCATTACTCACATGTCCGGCTCTCTCAGCACCAGCACCAGCATCCAGCTGGCAGCTGGCAGCGCTCAGCGCCCCAGGGAAACCCTGACCCAACAGCCAGGGCAGGGTCAGGACTCCCCCAGATGCCTTTTTATTTATAGGGCAAGCTCCCAGCACCAGGAATATGATTCATTTTTTTCCAGTCAAGCGTTTCACACACACCCTATTTCAGTACCGCAGCCTGGACATGTCTCCAGGAAGGAAAAATTAGATCAAAATAAAAATAGAGGCTTTCGAAATGTTTTCAGCTGATCCCATTTGCAAATGGTAAAACGGGCTTTTAAAATGATAGAATGATCAAGAAAGCTTTCACTTGCACAGGCAAGCAGTGGGATCAAGCACATGGAGGGATTATTGGGGTGTCCTCTGCAGGGTCAGGAATTGGACTCAGTCTTTGTAGATCCTGTCCAGCTCAGGGGATTCTGTGATTCTGAGTCTGAGGTCAAACACTTGCCTAAGCCTCAAGAGAGTTAGCTAATCTATCATTAAAAATCCCCTCCTAACTCCTGCCAGCACACTGAAAAAAATAATTAAGAAAAATATTTGTTTCCTTACAGCTGCATTTGATGTATAAAAATTCAATTTACCAAATTTTTCCTTAAAAAAATATATTCTTCTACCAGGGCTGCTCTGACAAAATGGTGATACTGTATCCATTAGAAAGGAGGGGGAAAACCCTCCTGTAAAAGAGTCATTTGCTGAAGAAGAGCAAAACTGATACTCTAAAGAAAAGGAGGAAGAGACAGAAAACGGGGGTGGGTTTGCCTGTGGAAGCTAAGATTTGATTACGGGCCATATTGAAGAACAATGAAGAAACCTTGGCATCTCTTACATCCCAACTTAGCTCCTGTAACACAAAACCCATGGACTTCCCCCAAATATTCATTCAATGGACCAAGGCAGAAAACACTTTAAAACCATCCCCATTTTTTCCCAAGGGAAAACCCCACCAAGCTGGAGTTACCCTGGAAATTTTGCCTGTCTAACCTCTCCGGATGCAGGCCCAGATGGGGAAGTGGCACCTTGCAAGCACCTTTTGTACTACCCACCTCCCTGCTTCCCATGCTGGTGTCCCTGCTGTGCCACCACCTTCCTGGTGTCCCCGCTGTGCCACCACCTTCCTGGTGTCCCTGCTGTGCCACCACCTCTGTGCTTCCCATACTGGTGTTCCCACTGTGTCACCACCTTCCTGGTGCCCTGCTGTGCCACCACCTCCCTGCTTCCCATACTGGTGTTCCCACTGTGTCACCACCTTCCTGGTGTCCCTGCTGGGCAACCTTCTTGCTTCCCATGCTGGTGTCTCCCCCATTCCCTGCACACAGGATGAGTCTCCCAGCACCTGGAAGTGAGCAGGAATAACGTTGTGTTTCCTCTCCAGACTGAGCAGAGCAGAGCAGAGCAGTGCCATGTCACCAAACCCCCTGCCGAGGCTGAGGGGCTGCCAGCATTCC
Source organism: Acanthornis magna (assembly GCA_036785705.1). NCBI lineage: Eukaryota > Metazoa > Chordata > Aves > Passeriformes > Acanthizidae > Acanthornis > Acanthornis magna. Next base: position 10,405,653 of record JAWUZG010000093.1, read on the forward strand.
CTGTCCCAGGCAGGATGCTGGGCTGGGATCCCTCTCTCCAGCCCGTGCTCTGAATAAACCCCAGCAGACTCAGTCTCTCCTTGGCACCTCGTGCCTGTTCCTTTTGGCATCTCCCCTTGCCCCCAGGCCCTGCCAGGAACGTAACACAGAAAACCTTCAGGAGAGCAGCAGAGCCATCCCAGTTCCCCGAAACAAGCAGCCTTTCAGCCTGGAGACAGACAGTTGGAGGTGCCAAACCCTGCTAACACACGAGGTTTTCAAGCTGCTGTTAAGCTGAAGCAGTGTTTTCTTAAGCCACAAGGATTTCTGAGCTCTTAGCAAGACCTTATTTGCTGATGGCAGTTAAAACATTTTTCTCTTGGCATAAATTTGTACAGTGTGGATTGTCACAATCAAGTTTTATACAACCCTGGCACAAAAAAAAAGAGAAAAAAAAATCAACAGAATCAGGCTCATGTTCCAGTAACTTCACAAATCAGATGCTGATTTCCACACCGAGTCCAAATCAGCAGTTGGGTACTGAAATCTGCCTCTCTGAAGGCTCCCCACTCAGGCATTTCCTTATCTCGGAATGAGATGATGTCACTACTCTAATTTCCTCAATGCAGAAAAGCTAGTGAGTCACCCTGTGCTCCTACATTTTTGGGATAAACTTGCAAGGCCAGGAGAGATGTTATAAAAACAATCTCCCCATCTTCGTTCCCCAGATCACAAGGGACAGATGCAGGGAAACAAATATTTAACAAGCAAAGCATTTTGTCAGGCACTGACAAAAATAACAATTTAAACACAAAACCCCTCCATGGTTGCCCAATTTTTAATATTAAAAGTGTTTCTGCTAAATTACCTCCCCCAGCTGAACCCTGCTCCTTTTACGAACAATGGCTTTGACACTGCAGAACTGCCTTGGTTTGGTGCCTGCCAGGAAAACCACCCAGAACACATGGCCCTGCTTCTCTACCTTCTCCTGGAGAAAAGGATCCAGTTATGGAAATGGGAAACTGAGTATCAGTCCCTCAGATTCCAGGGAAAAGAGGAAATGAGGGCAAAGGTACAGATTCTGACTACACATTAACTTCGGTATCAAAAAGGTTTCCAGGTAGAAATTGTACCCATATGTAAATAATTCCCCCCCCCGCCCCCCATGAGATTCAGCAATTTAATTAGTGGGTTGTGGTTCTCTATGGTAAATATGGCACTGTACATGCCCCACCTCCTGCCATGGCAGGACAGCCACCCTATCCCTGAAAACATGCCAGGATTCCTGTCCCAAGAACCATGGAAAGGAAAACCTGGAGTGCAGTGCCAGGAGACCATCAGCTGAGCTGAATGGTCAGACACAAGCATAAACAAGCTGTGCTGAGCAGAGGCAGCACGTGAGTCCAGCTGACCCACAGGGCTCTCCAGCCAACGTGTCAGAGCAATGTCCCACTCCACCAAAACCATCCCTCTGACAGCTCCACACACTGGTTCAACAAAATCAGCCCATCTCAGATCTAACTGATACGGGGATAAGATCTTTTAACATGTCCAACACGTCCCTCTCAGGAAAGAATCCTGTACCTTTAGAGAAGCTCCAGTGATTCCATAAGCAGTGGGAGCTACAGAGAATCTGTGTTTCAAGCAGCTTCACTGGGTTTTAAAATACATCTATTTCTGAGCCCAGGGAAGGGAACAGAGCTGGGAAGGGGCTGAGCCCCAGGAGTGGCTGAGTGAGCTGGGAAAGGGCTCGGCCTGGAGCAGAGGAGGCTCAGGGGGACCTTGTGGCTCTGCACAGCTCCTGACAGGAGGGGACAGCCGGGGGGGTCGGGCTGTGCTGGCAGGGAACAGGGACAGGACAAGGGGAAACAGCCTCAGGCTGGGCCAGGGGAGGCTCAGGGTGGACATCAGCAGGAATTTCTGCATGGAAAGGGTACTCAGGCCTTGGCAGGGCTGCCCAGGGAGCCTTGGAGTGCCCATCCCTGCAGGTGTCCAAGGAAGGCCTGGAGGTGGCACTCAGTGCTCTGGGCTGGGGACAAGGTGGGCACCGGGCACAGCTTGGACTCCATGGGCTGGGAGGGCTTTTCCAGCCTCAAGGATTTTGTGATCCTGTAAAAGAACTCATCCTCCTCTGAGGCTTCTCTACAGGACCTGGTGGCAGCCTGAGGAAAGGGACAAGCTGGACTCAAGCCCAGGCTGGTGGGGTCTCAGTGCTGTGGCCACACGATGCCTCTCCCTGCGGCAGGTTGGATGCCCAGCCTTGAACCTGGCGCCTCGAGCCCCATGTGCCTGACTTTGCAATGGTCAGTGGTCACCAGCAGGCCACAGGACACCTCTCCACCTCAGCACCTTTTTTAGGGTTTGCAAAGCGCAAAAGCAGCATCGGGAAGGAGCACAGGGGAACTTGGCCAGAACCACCAGATAGGACACGGCTAAATGGGGGAACTGCGCCTGGCAGGCCAAAAGTTCACTTGGCTGGAAAAAATCATTATGATGAATTCATGGAAGGAAAGTTCATCAAGGACTACCAGGAAGAAAGGCACAGCCTCTGGTATCTCAGGTCGTAAATCAGTGGAAAGAGGGGACAATGCACTGTGGTGTCCCAGCCATAAACCCATTCGTGGCTCCCTCAAAAGCTCACGCAAACTCCCAGCATCTCTTGCAGGGTGGCATCATCCCCAATTTTACAACCACAGAAGAGCAGTGGAGAATAAGGCCGAGGGGAGATGAAGACTTGAGCTCTCACAATATTTAAGATATAAAAACGACACATGTTTGAAGAACAGCTCCCCCAAGCTCAACACTGTTCACATCCATCCCCAGGGACTCAGATCAGCTTTCCAGAGATGAAATGAGCTGCCCCAGCCCTGGCTGAGGGGACTCATCCAGCATCATACCCAGAGGCACTGCCCAGCTCAGACCCCCAGAGCAGTCCTCTAGAAAACCCCACCTCTAAAATGACTTTTTCCCCTCTTCCCACACTCACTGGCAGCATAACCTAATGATCTTCCCAGCAGAAGGGCTGGGCAGGCCTGAAAAATGACCTCCCACTGGACCACACTTTTTTTGCACCACAATGGGAAGCTAAAAACCAGTTTGATGTTGAAGAAAACATTTTGTTCTGCCAGAGAGGCCGCAAAAACCTCCAGGTCAGAAAGTCTTGGAAATGTAGGTACAGACGGCTGTTTTCCAGCAATGCATAGAAAAGCTCATCTCAACAGCCCACAAAGCACTGCAACTAACAAAAAAAAAAAAATCAAATCCATGTAAACCAGCTCCTTCCTCAAGCTCTGCTCTCCAAACACATTTTGGCATGCATTCAGCAGACAAAGCTTTTGACAGCTGTAACTGAGCCAAGCTGTAAGCAAAGGAGCAAAGACCACTCTGGGAGAGACAGGAGGCAGTGCTAGCGAGGAACTACCAGCCCCACAGGCAAATCCCAACTTCCCAGCATCCCACAGCATGACGCACACCCAGGGCTTTTTTGCATCCTGCCTTTTGTTAATGATACACTCCGTGTAAATTTTCACTTGGAAATGATTAAGCTGAGAAACCATTAAGGAGCTATTTCTCACTCCCTTCAGCTGTGACACCCTGCTCACGCTAACAGCAAATTCATAAATGGCAACCTGAATTACACAGCCTAGCTCTTAATGGATTTTTAAGAAGCAAAGTGTACAAGCGGCGTGACCAAAAAACAAGTGCAAGCATTAACACAGACCCTGCACAACACTTATCTTTTGGGGGCATGTACAACTGTAAGTTTATCTAAAACACCTGGTTTCAGATAGGCAAGGGCTTTTCATTTCTACAGGCACCCTCCAGGATCAACATTGGCCCAGTTAAAATTTAAAAAAAAAAAAAAAAAAGCAAGTATGCCAGTGTTTGTCTTGAAAACCCTCCAGAAAAACAAAATCCCCGTGGCCTAAATCTGAGCTGCAGTGCACATGTCTGGGTAGCGCGGGCTCTTCAGCATCATTTGCTGATTGACTAAATGCTCTTGCAGAGGCTGCCCAAGGAGGGCACGGATGGAAACCTACACCTGTATTATTCTAATAGCAAAGGGCTTCAGAAGAAATTGGGAGAAAAGGGGACAGAGTTATAACTAACAAAACAACAAAAGTTAATCACCTCACCTTTCTGTGGTCTTTGAAGAAAAGAGATATAAAGGAAGCAAAGTAATAGAAAATTAATCAAGAAATCCCCAGCATGTAATGAGCAGCCGGGAAACAATCACCTTTGAATGTCATGGTGCAATGAGTTGGACACCGTGTTCCACAGAATAAATCATGCTGTAAGAACAAGGCTTGTGACTCGCTGGATAAAACATGAGTTTTATAAAACTCACTTTCTTGAGTGACTCAGCCCACGCAAATTCCCTGAAATCAGGGCTCTGCTGCCCTGGCCCCTGGGCAGGGTCACTGGGATGAGCTACTCAAAACTGCTTCAAAAATAAACATCTTTAAAGATGTTTTGCTCTTTACGTTCAAGGCAACAGTTAAGAGTAAGTGTGAGAGGAGATGAATGCATGGTTTGGGTATTTTAATAAGCTTTTTCTTTTATGTTGCTTTGCAATGAAGTTGATGAAGATATACATATCTGCTCTGCCTGGGATATTGCTCAGTCCATCTGAACTCTGCCCTGCAGCTCCGCTTTATTTCAACATGAGAGTAGTTTTTAGGCAAAGAAACGAAGCCTCTCTCCTCAGGGTTGATATCTGATGTTGTGGGTTTGTTGCTCCTCTTTAAATAAATTTAAATAAGCCCACATCATTTGCACATAAGCCCTGCACAAACACAACTGAGCGAGCAGAAGTTACAGCTCGGTGACCCGCCGGGCTGCGAGAGCACATCCCCGTGCAAGCCAGGGATGCCACATCAGTCGGATCCCTGGAGATGCTGCTGTGACACCAGGCAGGTGACAGAGCTGTAACACTTTCCCTGAAAAGGGCAGTATCGGTCCTGGGCTCTCATTCTGCCCTAAGCACCTGCAAGGGCCCCCCAAGAGAAACTTCACTGGCCAGGGGCAGGACTCCCGACGCCTCCATCCCACGGGACACGCTGAGCTGCACTTTCCACACACTCCTGGGGACACAAGCCACGCAGGCAGCCACCCTGCCAGGGCAGGGCCGTGCCCGTGGCTCTGGGCTCCGTGGCAAGGCTCCTCGGAGCACACTGCACCAACTGTGTCCTCCCGCCTGCTATGGAAACGCCGCTCCGCTCGGCGGGCAGAGGGAACGAGCGGCGGAAATACCGCGGCACCGCAGGTGTGGGGAGGGCGAGCTGCTCTCTCGCCAGAGCTCAAAGAAGCCCTCAGCCCTGAAAGCCACGCTGTGCAAGAGCCCGCACAATAAACAAGGGCAGGCGCACAGCTCCACCTCCCTCGCTGCAATCCCTTCGCGGTGTGCTTGCTCCTGAGAGGCACACAGGAGGGCTGTGTGAGGAACATTGAGGCTTTAAGATCGTCATTACAGACCCTTCTTCTCCCCAAAATTTCAGTCCTGAAACTGGCCAGGAATAAATGCTTTCTGTCAGTGAGGGCTGGGAACAGGAGGACACTGCCGGGCACGTAGAGGACTTCGTGCCTCTTGCAGTGTCATGAGCAGAAATGAAGAGAACACATAGCATTTCCGTACGAACAGTCAAAGAGAAATTCCTGCACACCAAGATTCTAGTCTTCACAAAAGGCAGAATTAAGGTGCCATGTTCATTTTTAAGGATAACACATGCAAAAGCAAAAAAAAAAAAAAAAAAGAAAGAAGTTTTCTTCTTTGCACCTTACCATAACCTTCAATTAATAAATGGATGTGCAATTAAAGCATCCTCAAACCAACCTCAAACTCCAGAGAGCATTCAGGATGAATTTAGGATTGAAATACTGGGCTTCTAGTTATTCAATTCCCAAAAGGAGGAGCACCGTCAAATAACACGGTGGTCCACCTCACATCAGCTGGCACTGCTGTGCCTTTCAGAAACTGACAGCTGATCAAGAACACCTGCAAAACCCAGCTCTGACATACCCTCAGCCAGTGAATAAAGCTGGTAACATCCAGGCTCACAAAACCTGGTCTGTGGGAGAAAGATTAACACACCACCCACATCATGAAACTGTGGGAAAACTGAGGTTTTATTAGCAACAAGGATTTTGAGGAGTAATTAGGATTCATGTTACTGGGCAAAGGAAGAATGGGGATTAAGAAGGGGGCAAAAGAAGGATGATCCTATTGCTGTATCAGTAGGGATCTCCATAGGATAAGTTATTGTGTCTTCATTTTAAAATGGAACACATTTGGCTGTTGCAGCTACAAAAAGTGTAATGAAAAATTGTCTGTGTGCACAAAAAAAGGTCAAAGAAATCTGAACAAAGTGAAATTCCTTATCCCGTGCCTTTCATATCAACTGGAGATGGCTGAAACCGAGAAGTTGCTGAGGTTGCTGTTAGGAAAGAGAACTTCCTTTACACTCTGTGCAACCACATCTTCCTGGTAAGGGGCAGGAAGATCACTAATGGGGCATCACCGTTTCATCATGACTCCCAAACCTCTTGTAATTAGGGAAAGCACGCCTTTTCTCCCTCCATCAGATACCTGGCAGATAAGCACACAAAAATCCGCCTACAGCTGTCAAGCTGATAGCATCTGTTTTGACAGCCACGGCACAAAGGTCAGCCACAAAGTTGCTTATAAAGGTCATTTTTCCAACTCAGGGTGGAGGCAATGGAGATGGATTATTTTGGAAGTTCAGTAATGCCTATCTCCTTTCACAGCAATAAACAGAACTCCCATACACAGCTCACAGCTCGCACCTCCCCTGCCTGAAATAATCCCTAAACCACAGGTTTTTGCGTTTCCAAGAACACCCTGCTGCACAGGCGCGCTTTGTTCAGCGTGGTTTTGGGTGCATTCCTCCCCGGACAGATTACCAGTGTGCTCAAAATGTACACACCATCGGAAAAGTTTATGGCAAACTAAAAAAGAAATCAAATCAACCAGCAAAAAGCAGCCTGAAAGACTTACGTCAAGATTTCTTCTGGTTCTGATTTAAAACCTGGAAAACGTACACGCAGCCAGAGGGACCCAGAGCTCCCATCCCAAATCCAAGGAGTAAGGGAGGGCAGCTGGCAAGCGGAACACGATGTCTGGCTGCGGCTGTGATTTGCAATTTTAATTTCTAACTGAACTGCGCCCTGACTACGATTACTTTTCTTTGCTGTGGGTGTTACACAGCGATGCTGAGAGCCTGCCGGTGGTGGTGGCTGCTCACCAACTCCTTCCCCGGGTGGGACCGGGGCAGGGGACACCCAAAAAGCCGAGTGAAACAGGAGCTCAGCCTTGTCGCTGCCTCGAGCTTCGGCCCCGCCTAGAGGGGATCGGTGGGGACCGAAGTCGGCACAGCGGGACAGGTGCGGGATGTGGCCGAACGCCAGCGGAGGGATGTGCGGACCGCCCGGCCAGAGCGTCCATCCCCACCGCCCCAAAGTGATGGGCTGGCGCCCCAGCAGGAACGCCCCGGCTCCCGCTGCCCGGGGATCCCAGCGCGGGGCAGAGCGCTGGGAACTCGGGACAGGGATCCGCAGGGATTCCCGGCCCCCCGCCCGTCCCCCGGCGCGTCCCTACCGTGTGCTCGCGGCTCGACATGGTGCGGCGGCGGCGGGGCCGGGCGCGCCGGGGCTATAAGGGCTGCGGGACACGTAGCGCGGCCCTGGGCCGGCCCCTCTCGCCCTGCGCCCGCCCCCGCCACCGCCTCCTCCGGCCCGGCCCCCGGGGGGAGCGGGCAGGGCGCTCCGGGCCGGGGGGACGCGGCGCGCACCCCCCGAAGGACGCGGCAGCGCGGGCACAGCGCGCCCCGACGGAGCCGCCCCGAGAAAAGTGTCTTAAAATGAACCGCTTGGGGCTCTCCCGCCGCGTCCGGGCTCGGGGAGAGGGAGGGAGGAGGAACGGCAGCCCACACAACACTGCTGGGCGAAAAAGCACCTCCGGAGGATGGTGACAATAATAATGATGATGATGATGTCTAAAACCAAGCAGTGCTGGAGGCTGGTCCCTAAGGGTTTGGCCAAAATACCAAAAAAGTTGAGAAGAAACACAGGGGAGCCTCCCAACAAACAAGGTGCAGCAGGTGAACAGAACAGAAACCGTGTGCCTGACTGCTTTGCCCCAAATCCTCAGTTTTCCACTGCTGGAGAAGCTCAGATCCCAGAACTATGCTGAAACAGAGGATAGGACAGGCAATGTCCTGCTAGAGGGAAACCACAGTACAACCTTGGGATGGCACGTGAGCCAGGCTAAAAGGAAGAAATGATCCCCATCGGTGTGTAATTCTACACCTGAGGATACACGGTCGCAATCCAGCACGGCACTTGTCTTCCTGGACCACTGCCTCCTGATCCATACCCATCCCTCCACGGATCCATCCCAGGGCTACAAGGATGGCTGTGCCAACTGTGCTGCCTCTCCTCTAGGAGGAGATACCTCACTTCTCATCGTGCTCACAAGAGCAAGTGCTCCCTGCAGGTCCAGCATGCTAAGCCTGCTTTGGGCAGCTCCGGGGACCTGCTCAGCACACGATCACCAGCAGTCCATAAAAATACTCCTGTCTCATCTCTGTCCTTCATTCCAGCACAGTTTAAAAGCTTTGAAGCCCTGACTGAGCCTTGAATGAAACTCCTAGATGGAAAAGGGAAAAAGGTGGCAGGACTTTGCGAATCTCCCCGCGGTTCATTCTCCTGATGAACTCTTAAAACAGAAAATGGGAAACCCCAAGGCAGCAGGGAAAGGATAAATGGGGTTCCTCAAATGAGGTCTTGCAGGAGGAAGAACAGGGCCCACTGTGGGAAAACGGGGAAAACATGGAGGTGAAGGAACGGGGCTGGAAGGAGCCAACAGTACCTGTTCAACCAACTCCTGAAGCCAGGCAGCTATTAGAGTGTGATCAGCTATCAACTGAGCTAATCCCTAGTGTAATTCCAGTTAAACCCATGGCATTACATTCAGGATTAACTCAGCTAAATAATACCAGGGTCACTTTTTAGCATCACTCATTCCATGCTTTTCCTTATATTGTTTTCATCAATTAAGGGCAGATAAAATTTCTGCCACAGAAACAATATAGCAAAGTTGGAAGAACGGGGCAAGACACCTGAACACAATATCCATTGGAAAAGTCCATCCTGGTACATTTAAATTCACATCTTTACACCTTACATGTTACTTTGCTTTTTCGTACCTTCAGTAAAGAAGAAGGGTAGAAAAGGTGTCCGACAGACCAAGGCAAGCAAATACATTTACTGGGAAATACATTTACTGAAGAACAAGGAGCAGCACAAAGGGCTTTGTAAAGAAGAAAAGGCAGAAAGAGGGGCTCCTTTAACAACAGACCACTGCAAACCATCCCAGACTGATACAACTGGTTCTAGACAGGGCATTTTTGAAGGAAAACAACTTTTTTTTTTTTTTTTTTTTCATTAAAAGTGAGCTGCAGAAAGGAAAGGGGAGAGGCAGAAAACTAGTGTTACGATGTAACAGAAAAATTAGCATCCAGAGCATGTAACACCTCCATGTTTCCCCTAGATACCTATCAGACAGAAAATGAGTCAACATTATCTCCATTCATTGCATCATTCTTCACTTCTAACTTCATCAAAGTTATTTCCCTTCTAGGAATTAAATTGACTGCTCATAACCGCCTGAGAATTCGAGCAAATAATATTTTTGGGTATAAAAGATCCAAGGGTTTTTCATCTCTTTTCCCAAGCACAGTGCAAAGAATGGCATGAACTTCTGTTACATTAAGCCATAGTAACTAAATATATTTGGCTATTGCCACAAGTTTTAAATTGTGTGGGCTTTTCAAGGAAGTAACTGATGAAACAGAATCAGAAAAGAAGCAAAAGAGAAAAAAAGTCTAGTTGCTTACCTCAAGAGACATGCAAATTCCTAACACTCAATTTTCATTAAAGAACTTCCTGGGCTATTGAACAAGAGCTTCAGCCTCACAACCAGGAAAAGCAGCAGCATCCCAGAACAGCAGGCAGGGGCTGCCTCTGGATCCCTGGAAGTGTCCAAGGCCAGGTTGAGCAGGGCTTGGAGCAGCCTGGGACAGCAGAAGGTGGCACGGGATGGGATTTAAGGTCCCTTCCAACCCAAACCATTCTATGATTCTGTGATGACAGGGGATAATTTTTATTTGTGGGGATTTTCACTCTGCTTCCAGAATTGGAGACTTTTGTTCCTCTCCTTACTGGGAGGGACACAAGAAAGTTATGCCCCCATTACCTGCCCTTGTGCACTTGGATTCAGCATTTTCCTGCAAAGTCTGTACTGCCCCGCCACCCCAATCTCAAAGAAACAATAAATCCCTGGACAAAAAGCTCTCTTAGGAGCCCACTGTGCACCCTGTTACACTAACAGAGAGTAAAATCTATCTATAAACTCCCCCAAACAGGCCCAGTGAGCAGCTGCTTGTGAGGCATTTGCTCCATCCACCTTCCCCATTCCAAATCACCTTCTTAGCCAAAATTCCTATCCCAGCATTACCCAAGAAATTACCCCAAAGCACCAACACGCACATGAATGTTCACAAGCTGGCCATGAGCAGTGTGATAAGTTCACCAACACCTCTTGCCACCTACAAGGTGGCAGGGGTGGAAATTAAGAGGCCACATCCTTTTTGCTGAGGGATCAGCCCCAGAAGCGCTGCAGCCTCTGGGCAAGTGACACGGAAGGAGAGGGCTGTGCCTTGCAGTGCTCTCCCACATGGAAGAGAAAAGGGGGAGGTAGGTCACTGCCTCTGACTTTGCACACTCTGAAATGCTTGCAGGAATTCCCTTCTTATTTGATGACTTCTAGGTGGAAAAGCATCCCGCTACTCCCTGCACTCAAAACTTTTCCACTACTGCTGCCTCTGCTCTTGTTTATTTGCTTTCCTAGCACTGGGGAACCTGCGGATGAAGGTTCAGTGCCTGGCTTAGATTTTCAAGCGATGGAAACACAGTTGTCATCTTTAGCACCATTTCTTCTCAGATTCTCTGGCTTTGTTTTTCCAAAGTGCCAGGGGAGGCTGTCACCCAGTTAACGGAGCATCCTTTAGTCTCTGGGAGTGTGACAAATTCCACTCACCCTGTCCCCCATGCATTAGGATCGGTACCTTTGAAATCTGAATATTCCCCAACTGAACACACGTAACCTCTGGCATCAGCCTGCAGATACCAAAGATATTGAACTGCTCCAACAAGCACTTCCAGCTTATCCACCTCACCTCTCACCCAGCGCTTTGCACAAAGGGGGTTGAATTCTGTGTGTAAGTCAGGTGTGGATCTGCAGCCTTAAAGCCTCTCTTGGGAGATGTCAAGCCAGAAATGAGCGATGAAAAGAAAGCATAGATTGCTGGAAGCACCAGAGATACAGGGTGGTAGGGCATTATCTTCTGGAGTCAGCAATTAGAACTTTAACGAGAGCAGGAAACATTTTTTCCTCTCTTTATTCTATAATTCAAATGCACAGGGTCATCACCAACTTTCAGAAAGCTGCTTGAGAGAAACAAGAGCTCCAGAAGTGACAAGAAATCAGCCACGGAAGCCTCCAGCATTGGCAACACCCACTGCTGCTGGGGACTGCCACAGCCAGCCAGAAACCAAGTTCAAAACCAGTTTGCCAGGATTTCACAAGGGGAGAGATGAGCCCAAGCCAGGAACAAGCTCTGCACCTACATGGCTTTTCTCATAGTGCTGCCGAGCTTGCTTGGAACAACGCAGAGCTGGGCTTGCCAGGCTGGGGTTTTAATGTCCCAATGACACAACCACTCCTGCTCCCCATCAGGATCCGGCTTTCCCACACCCCCTCTGGGTTGCACTGACAGTTCTGAAGGTTCCCAGTGCAACTGGTCCAGCCCTGGGGATGGCATCCCACACATACCAAATCCCCATAATCATCAGGGAAATGGTAAAAATGCAAAAATATACAATCCCACGGCTGCTTCTGTCACTTTCTTTTTTAGAGTGGGTACAAACATGTGTCCTGTTCTCCAAGCACTGTCCAACACAGAATGCCAGGATGGGTGAGGCTGAGGGAGCACAGTGGGACCTGGTGCCACCTCCCTGCTCCAGCAGGGCCAGCCCAGAGCACAGAGCACAGCACTGTGCCCACACAGCTCTGCAATATCCCCACGGAGGAGACTGCAGAGCCTCTGTGCACAATGTGCCCGGGGCTGGGCACTGCCCAGGGAAGAAGTTCAGGTGGAACCTCCTGGGCATCAGCTTTAACCCACCAGATCCGTAAACTGAGTTCTGACGGGGTCCTTGATTTCTTCTCACTCACCTCTTGATTCTTCTCTTTTCTTGTATTCATATTTCCCTTTGCCTGTCTTTATAAACCTTTGAGGTTCTTTTGCCAGCCCCACAGAGCCCAGAGCAATCCCAGCTCCCACTTGCAGACAGACCTCACACTCTCCTGTTTGCACACCACAGCTGCGAGATATAAAATAGATAACATATAAAATATATATCCCTACCAGGGCCTGGACAGCACTCTATTAGGAAAGGAATATTGACTTTACAAATACATTTGGAAGCAAAACAGGGATTCTTATAATTTTGTGGCATGTCATATTGCAGTAAGATATTTATTTATTGAGCATAATTATCTACTGCAGGTTTGTTGCCTTTGCCCTGCGTGATTTCTTATCCCTATCACAGACTTTGACCCATATCCCTACCTTGTTCCTTTTACGATACCAGAATAAAGATCCCAGCTCCTGAAAATTTTTCAGACTCACTTTTCCTACAGTAATCTGGGAACTCAGGAAGACAGATTAGGAACCACATATGTCTTCTTCCAATAGCAGGCTGGCAGAAAAAAAAATGCCAGGGATATCAACAAAGAAACCAAGCTGGCTAAAACTGCCACCAGGGCAGTCATGATTGAAGGAGAATCAGTTAAGGAAGGGCCAATTCAAAATCCAGCCTCTCCAGGGCCAGGCAGTGATAGAGCTGGACAAGCACAGGCAGGTAGGGAAGTCAGCTCCTATCACATTTTGAAGTGTAATTTCATCCTAATCCTTTTACAAAGCAGCCAGCTGTGTGTGACAGCAGCTCCTACCCGTCACTCCCTCCATCTCCAGACTCCAGGCACTGGTGAGCAGGAGCACTAAACACTTTTCCAGCCAGCACAAGGAAAACCCCACAGTCCCCACTTGTTTTCACTCCCGTGTAGAAAAGATTTAGGATCTGCAATACACTGCTGGATTTTAGCACTTTTCCTTCCCCCGTGCCATTTTCTAGTGCGATTTGTCACACAGCTTTCCAGAGAAGCTGTCTGACCAACTAAGATGAACAACTGTTCATACAGAAATCATGTGAAGGAAAACTTTTTCTGGTTTGGTGAACTCAGTCTCAATTTTGCTATTTTTAGAATAATCCAGAGAAGCCATTTTACCACTCTCATAGAAAAGCCATCTCTAATATGGGCAATCAGCTCTAAAAAAAATCAGGGTGTCATTTACTAATTGTGACACGTGTTGGGCACTTTATTCAAACACTGATTTTCATGGAACGGCCTGGGCTGGAAGGAACCTTAAAGATCATTCAGTTCTACCCTCTGCCATGGGCAGGGACACCTTGCACTATCCCAGGTGGCTCCTAGCCCTGTCCAACCTGGCCATGGAGACTTCCAGGGGCAGCCACAGTTCCTGGGGGCAAAGGGGCCCAGTAACCATGATAGAGTTAAAAACTCCTGAAAGCTCTCCACTGCCATACAGGATGGAAACAACTCCTCATTTACCAGGAGAGCTGTCTCCTCCAGCTCAGTTCTCTGCTCTGCAGGCTGCATGTGAGAGCTTAAGAAGCAGGCCACATGAGCCGCTGCAATTCCTTGCCTTGCCTCACCCAGCTGGAAGCTCCAAGCACACGCCCAGATTTGACTTTGACACCCAACTCCAACCCTGCGCCCAAAGCTGGGTTGATCAACAGATGCAGCACCTCCTGGGGGAAAGAAAGAGAAAAGGAAGGAAGGAAGCCAAACTTATCCCAAACCCATTTGACTCACCACCTGTTTCTTGTTTGAGCAGGGACATGGAGCACAGGGGCACAGGACAGTCAGGCCATGGCAAGCTGGGAGTGGCATTTCCTCTCAGGTCTGCCTGGAAAGGATGGAGATGGAGACAGGGGAGATCTGCTCCATGGGAACAGTGGAGAAACCATCTCACCTGACCTCAAAACCAGGAGAAGAAAGGCAAAGGGGGAACCTCCTGATTATCCCCAGGGATAATCAACCCCTCTAAACCCAAACATCCTTGTTGGTGGGTTCAGGGCAGAGCCTGCATTCCCTATAGAGGAAAGATGAGCTGTTCCTTGCCATCCCAAGGCCCATGAGGGCTGAAGAACAGCCTGACAATTCTGGTTTCTGTGAGATGAAATCTGAATCCCAAAGGCTTTCCTGCAAAGCCAAGTCCCAGCAGGATTTTGCATATGCTTCATACTTGAGAGGGCTGGGAGCACAAGGCCCTGGGGAAGCAGGTACTGGATAATAAAAGTAGCAGACATGCAGGCAAATAGAGAAATGCAGGATATAATTAGCGACATCCTTTATATTGCAACAAAACAAATTTGTTCTATGCAAATCCAAGTGCCAGGAATGACATGTGGCACCTGATGAGAAGGTTCTACAGCAGAAGACGGGAATCAGAGCACAAAACCTCCACAGGGTCACAGAAAACAGACCTTAACCAACCAAATAAATATAAAAACCTCAATGGCCTAATGATTAACCTTCCCAAGAAAAGAGGTGGGGAGATCTCCCTGCCAGCAGCGAGCTATTTGTTAGACCTCATCTGGAAAACCAAGTACAATTGTGGTCATTTAAGTTCAAAAGAACTGAAGTGGAACAAGAGCCAGCACACACAAGAAATAAGTCAGGTGAACAGGAGAGATGAAGAGGGACCAACTTATCAGATCTGGCAAAGCAAAGGCTGAAATGAGATGCAGGTGGCATCTCCAGAGGGATCAGGCAGGTCAATGAATATGTCAGGACACAGAATAGGGAGATAAAGGGTGAGTATAACGTTACAGGCTGAAAATCAAACCCCAAAGGACTTCAAATCTCTTCTGGCACACAGACCAGGAACTGGAGCTTAGGGAGTTGGGTTTTTTACATTGATAGGAGGCTGAGAGGCTGGACATGACTTGGCTGTGTGTGCTCGTAGCCCAGAAAGCCAACTCAGTCCTGGCTGATCCAGCACAAAGATGGGATCAGGGAGGATTAAGAGCCACCTCCCTGTGCTTTGGACAGAACTATCTGATTGTTTGAAAATACTCCCTCTACCTCATCCCTTGCATGTTTATTCTAACAACCCAATTATTCATTTCAAACTACCATAATTTAAAAATACACATTCATAAACATTAGAATGAAAAGTTGTTCCACTTTTCAGAAGTATTTTTAGGCAACCAAAGTCCCCAGAGAGCAGCAAATAGCATTAAAGCAAGAAGGAGCAATACATCATACACAGAGGACATCATTGGGATGCTATTTTGTGTGGGGGAAGTGTGAAATAAAAACCTAGAAAAGTTCACAAGAATTATCATTTCACTCCTTTTCAAGTTGACAGCACAGCCTCACCTTGAATAGTGTTTGCAAGTCTGGCCCAGGAAATATATTTATAGGCACAAGGGTAAAGCCAAAAATCAAAGTAGCAATGATAGCAATGAGAAGAACAGAATGATTTCAGCACGAGGAATAAATAAACAAGATAAGCCCCTCCCCTACGGGGAAAAGAAAATCAAAGTCACAAGTAGCACAAGTGGGATGCAAAGAGGTCAAGTGTTTAACTCCTTTCCCAGTAAAGTGCTCCAAGGAATGGGCTGAATTGCTGGTGTTGAGGAAAACAGGACACTGAAACAAGATCTGTATCTCAAGAACTGCTCCAGAACGCATGCCAAGCTTCACCATTTGCATATGGTAACTAACTCTGCTAACTGAGAATGTTGGAAGCTATCACTGTTTTCAAATCACAGCTCCTGGAATGGTGGCTGAAATTCAAGTCTAGCAGGAAGCTCCCATGAGAGGAGCTGGACCTTCCCACAGCTCCAGCTGAGCTCCAGCATCCACCACATCCCAAGGCCAAGCAAATAATGGAATCACAGAATGGTTTGGATTGGAAGGGACCTTAAAGCCCATCCAGTGCCATCCCTGGCCATGAGCAGGGACACCTTCCACTGTCCCAGGCTGCTCCTAGCCCTGCTCAACCCGGCCTTGGACACTTCCAGGGATCCAGGGGCAGTCACAGCTTCTCTGGGCAGGGCCTGCTCACCCTCACAGCCAGGAATTCCTTCCCAATATCCCATCTGTCCCTGCCCATGGCACTGGGAAGCCATTCCCCCTTGTCCTGGCACTTCAGGCCCTTGTATGGTCTCTCTCCATCTTTCTTTCAGGCTCCCTTCAGGCCCTGCAAGGCCCCAGTGAGGTCAGCCCAGAGCTTCTCCTGTCCAGGCTGAACAATCCCAGCTCTCGCAGCCTTCCCTCCCAGAAGAGCTGCTCCATCCCTCTGCTCATCCTGGAGCCTCCTCTGGGCTCTCTGCAGCAGCTCCAGGTCCCTCCTGTGCTGGCCCAGGGCTGGGGCAGCTCTGCAGGTGGGCTCTCACTGAGAACAGGGGCAGAATCCTGGCTTTGGGCTAGGAAAGCACCAGGAGAGCCATGGAAAGGAGAAATTCCTTAAGAGAAATATATACAGCTAAACACAAATCCACTTTCTTTAGCCCAAAAAACCCTGCAGCCACAATCAGGACTGTATGGGGAATGTTTGCTCTGTCCCTATGCATTTGCTGAAGGCACCATGTCCCACCAAAAGCCAGAGGCCAACAAGCTTGAAAGACCTTCAGCCTGATCCCACCTGGATTCTCTTTCTGGAGTGCTTCCCAGGATCACCTGGGCACCTTCTGTTTCTGGAACAGGTTCAGGATTTGTTATCACATCCAGGGAAGCATTTGAGAGCTACAGGCCACTAGTGTAGACAGGCCTGTAGAGCTTTTCTGACCCCTAAATAAATAATAGCAAATTCACCTCGCTCCTTCCACAATAATCCCTTCCCTGAAGACCAGGGATTTGTTTCTGTTAACTCAACACAGTAAGAGGTGTGCTCTAACCTTTCAGCAGAATGTCAGGAAAACAACTCCCTTTAAGCCCTTTCTCAGAGGAATTGTTAAATCACATAAATAAATGAATCCACCACCATAAACCCCACATGCTGTTAACCTGAACCTCCTCTGCCCTGATTTTATGTATTGTAAGGAGCTGGAGAAAAAAAAAATATAGCTGTAAATGCAATTATCTATATATAATCTTCACTTTCCACACTTCTGGAAGCAAACAAGGGAGGGAATAAAGTCACACAGCCTTTACAAACATCTCCGTGTATCAGATCTGGAAGCAGCACCCAGCTCTGGCCTGGCATGTATTCCACAGCCAAGAAAAGCCCTCTTCAAAAACATTAACAACATCAGAAACAGAGCAATTTAGAAATAGTTTTCTACTTACTGGACCACAAATCCTGAGAAATCAAGCAGAAAACCAGCACTCAGCAGCTGAGCTGGATACAAAGGAGTTGCTGAGTCTTCACGAAGATGAATTTAAAGGTGGCAGCATGTCAAAGCCAAAATGCACCCACACTCCCAGCAGCCAAAGCAGCACAAAACACAGGCAGGACTTGAAAACAAAGAAAGCCACTGCACACAAGGCCAAGGGCAGCCTCCCCAGCTCCTGACAGTGCAGGTGATGGAAGTGCAGCTGGCCCCAAGACAGCACATTCAGAGCAGGAAGAAGGCTGGGAAGAAAAACTTCCCCACAATTCTGAGTATTCTGACTCTCCCTGGCTCACAGGGCAGGCACAGCAAGGCACACACACAGAGGCATTTGGATGTGACTCCTCTTCTAAGGGTCCTGCCTGACCATCCTTTAGAGGACACAAGACATTCAGTCCAGTCAGGTCAGGAGAAATAATCTATAATTTAAAGCCCAATGTCCTGGGGTGGTGTAATGATATCTTGTATTCCCTATCGTTTGTATGTTTGACCAGAAATATAGTCCTGTAGCTTCAACTGTGTCCTGCAGCTGAGAGAAGCTCTGCCAGCACGGGATGTTTTGAAACTCTTCCCCCGGCTGTTCTATAGGGGAGTGAGAAGGAAGGTACACTGGGTTTTTTTTTTTTCCTTCCCAGTCAGCTGCTGCTGTGGCTGGTTGCTGGTGCTACTGGTGGGGCTGCTGCTTGGGTTTTCTTTTTGATTTTTTTTCTTCCCTGGGATTGTTTATTTCATCGTTTTGGACCTTTTTCCTCAATTTGTTTTCTCATCCGAGAACCTGAGGAGCCCCAGTAGACAGCGGATGAGAATCATCCAGGGAGCCACCGGAGGAACTCCACCCGGCCCTCAGGGACCCCAGAAAGGGGAAGCTATGCCTGAGGAAAAGGACACTAAAGTTCGTCAACTGTTTACTCAGGTTTTACACCCATGAAAGCAATAATTTAACCATTTAAAGATATGCCATTATTCCTGCCTCAGCAGCACCTGATAATACTGACTTCCTTTTGAAAAGTTAGACAACGAACTATTCTTTAATATTTTATAGACCCCAAAAACAGGGAGAGAGGGAGATGGATGGATGACGATCATGTTCTTCTCCTGAAGGTTCTATGTGGTGTCTTACTTTGAGCAGCATTTCACTCCTTTGCCTGTGACTATGCAGTTTGCAGGGCTTTTTCCTGTTTTAAACAAAACATCCTCAATTGTCTTCTACTCCCAGCTGTCTTATAGACTAATAAAACGTCATATAAAATGCAGAAACAGCCCATAATCAAAGATGATGTCATTCCAGCCACCGCACCCTTTTTGCATCGGCAAAAACCTCATCAGGAAATTGTTGCTGTTTTTTAAATCAGGGTTCCTGGAAACAAAGTTCCCCCAAAATGTGAGAGTAGAAACCTAATTAAGGCATTTTCTATTAACCACCAAGCAATCTGATGACTTAAAATAATCAGAGACACCAACACAAGTAACAGCAACCTCCCAAATGTATTTTGAAGCAAAACACAGCCATAATACCAAAGATTGTGTCATTATTGCTGCTCAGAAAACAGAGATGAAAAAAGTGTGCAGTTTTATTTCACAGCACTAAAAATCCACAAGTTCTCCAAATTCATCCAGTTAGTACCAGATCATTACAAACCTGCGTTTGACAGCTCGACACTAACCAGAACAACAGCAGTTCCTACTAGACAGAAAAAAAACACTTGCCAGAAAGATTCAACATTTAACAAATTAGAATGTACTTCACATGTATTGAAGGCCAGCATCCAAGAACACTGTTGGTGTTTACCATCAGTGAAAGCTTCCAGTTTTAGAAAGGTTGCAAATAGAGTCTTTGACACTGACTGAGATGAGGCCTCCAGAGCCACAGGAAGGAGGAGAAAGCATTGTTTGTCTTGCAGGACTTTTGCAGGATGTGGGAATGCGCACTGCCAGGAGATGTGGCAGCCTGATCAAACACTGCACATCGAGCTAGTGCCCAACTTTATAGAAGTATTTTGACCCATTTTAGTTTTCTTTTTCAAGCATATAAAGAAGTGTCTATGCCTATTAGATAAAAGCAGCAGAGTGAAGTCACCTCCCTAGTGCTAAGAACCAGAATAAGTGCCTGGAGTATTTACATGTCCCAACACTTCTATAGTGCTACAATGGTGCAAAGTTTCCACACTGAGCCTCTAATTCTGTCAAAGGAGTGAGTCAGAGCATCCTCTAAACACAGATCAGAGCCCCACCAGCACACTTTCCTTTCCAGTTAATTGCTGACAGCCACTGAAGAGGGATCTGTTACACTGGGGGTATGATGGACCTGTACTCCAAGCTGAAACAGGGAACAGCTTCTGAGGAATCATCCACAGAATTTAAGCATACAATCAACCTGCTAATGCACCAACAACAGGTACTCCACAACAGAAGGAATTTTTTGGTTCCACACCTCACCTGGCACACACTCAAAAAAGCAGTCAAGTGCAATGTATTCCTCCCTCCATAAGGAAGAAGGATGTATCTTTTAACAAATATGATGTTTTAAAATCAGTCTTGCTGAACTGACAACAGAATCCTCCATTCATCTGCCATAGTCAGGCTTTCATCCCTTCTGTTCATGAATCATCACTGACTCACAGAAAAAAATATTTGTTCAAAGGTGGATTTTCTCACTCTCCTATCTGCTATTTCCAAACTTAACTGCCTTTAAACAAAGGCTCATTTCTTTGTAGCCTAACTCAAATGTTGCAATGAAGTTCCTACCTGGGATCTGTCACAACCACTACCATCAGTTGACTTAGTCTCAAAATAGGATCATGTGAAAAAGGAGACATGCAAAGGTAATCAAGCAGCAGCATCATATGCAAGGGCTGACAATTATCCTGGCCTATACTCCTCTGGTTGTTGCAGCGCTGAACTCCTCCCTAACCATTTCACCAGCTTCAGAAAGAGCTGCAGATTTAACACAGGCAAGTTCTGAAATATTTGAATCAGCATCTTCAGTGATCTCTTGGTCTCTGCAGCAAGTGATGCACTAATGAAACAGGGCCCTACAACCACAGCTAGGGAAATGCCCTTAACTCAGAGAGCAACAGCATAAACCAGGTGTTCAATTGCTCCTTAACTTACAGGTATGTAAACCTGAAGTGCTTTTATACCACGCATATTAAGAAGAAAAAGGTGAGAAAAGGTTGAATCCTCGAGGAAAAATTTATAAAAAGAATCATACAGTAAGTGTAACTCCTCAATTTGGATTTTGGCTTTTTTCTGCTTTTGTTTTTGCAGCAGTTAAGTTTGCAGTTCTGAGGGTAAGCCTACAAAAAAGACTTATCAGGTGCACTATAAACATTTATACCCTCAAGTGCTGCAGGCTATGCTGTGGTAATCACTTATTCCAACCCTTCACCTCCTGCCCAGGAAACACAGCAAAATAAACCTCACTTCACAGGGTGAGCTCTGGAACACTCATTAGAGGGTGAGAGTGCACACATCAAGAGCTACCAGCACCATAAATCCGCACCCTCATCTGCTGTGGGGCAACTTGGTCAAACAGCCATTCCCGTGCAGGTGATGAAGGAATTTTTATCTGACTTAATTCAGTCATTTCTCATCAGTTATCTTCAGTTTTCCTTTTACTGCCACACTGCAGAACTTCAATGTACTTTCCAGCTTTCAGGAATAAGGGAACCTACTTAAAGTGCAGTTGCTTTAAAAGATCACCAGTCCTTTTAGGCATTTCATCCCTTTAAAACCAGCTGCATTTCAAAAACAAGGCGGCACATCAAATGTGTAAGGCCTACATAAGTGGCAGCATGTTTCGTGTCTTAAAGTTAGCAGAAGTCAAGTCCCAACCCAATCCTTAAGACAGTTCCAAAACCTGGATTTAGAGCTAGCAACAATTCCATTTCAAGCAGGAGGCTGGAGACATCAGAGGTGCTTTCCAGACAGAGCTGGCAGGAAAACTGTCAGCATCTGGCCAGGACCAAGATGGTCATAGCCATGGCACAGCCTAACCTGAATGCCCCAGCCCAAATAACACCAGAAATGGATGGTGTTAGTGAAAGGACACTCCAGATTATTTAGAGAACAACTGCTGCGTGTCCCACCTTAAACAAAGAGTGGCTACTTTCCACTCCCTCACTTTTTTCTCTTTTTTCCCCTACTTCTTTTTAAAGGTAATTTACTTACCCTGGAGACTAACTTGCTATGCAGGATGGGTCGATGATGAGTTTATGACTTTTAATTCCTTGTCCCCTTTCAAGCAGGTGATGCATGCAGGAACTCCTCCTGCTTTAAAAAGCCCAAAAAAGAGATGGTGCTGTCCAGGCAGAAGTTGTGCAGCTGTGGAGAAGAACTACGTACCCTCTCCCTTCTAGAAGCTTGGGAAAAAGATCAAAAAAAAGTTTTGAAGTATTTCATGCGTGGCACAGGAAAACAGCAGCTAGAAATACAGGCAGCACAAAGCAATACTGAATTAGTCCAACCACCTTCAGATTCAATAAAATGGAAGCTGCCCCAGCTCTTAAATCCATCTATGGCCCATTCGTAACAGCACTGACCAATGAAATTAGCTTATTTGTACATATAAACACACAGGTACTTGTGTCTTGCATCACGCACTCGTTACAACTTCCCTGTCACAGCAATTGTTTTTGCAGCTCAGTTTATGCAATAGAGAATCAGTGCACTGAGCTGAGCCAACCCCCCGAATCTGCAAGGTTAGAAAGTCAACACAGCAGCAGCAAATCATCCAAAGTGCTTGCTCCCCACACCCGTGGAACTGAACCCAGACCAATTTGAAGAACACCCGCTTCATTTCATTCCCTCACAGCTCATCGACAGCTGTGATGTTGACTTTGGGCAGTTCGCACTCCTCTTTGAAGTGGCAATTTTCCAGAATGTCCTTGTAGTAGTCCTTGAGGTCTGCATAGGTGGAGATGGTCTCATTGGAGTGATGGAAGGCCATGAGTTTCTCATTGAGCAGCAGCTGCACCTGGTACTCCTCCTGGGAGGTGTTCACGTGGTCACAGTGGTAGAGCACGAATATCAGGTTGGCTGCGTAAGGCACGATGCGGCCGCTGCGGAATTTCCGCTGCGCGTGCCTGGCGTAGTTGTTGGCCATGAGAGGCTCGTCATCTTTGAAGTAACCCATCAGGGCAAGCAGGGGCTGCAGGGTCTCTGCATGCCCAACTTGGACAATCAAAGGTGAAGAAATGGGTTTGGAACTACAAAAGAAAAGAAGCAAAAGGGATGAGCAAGAGCCTGTGCTTTAAAACCAAACACCAACGTATTGCACGGCTGCCAGTAACCACGGCTGAAGGATATCTTGAACTTGTGTTACTCCTCAGAAAAACCTGTTTGGGGATTCCCCTGTGTTACAGACAGCTGTTAAATGCAGCTTCCTAAGTTTTGTCCAAGCATTGATGTGAGGCCAACGCAGTGAGGTTCAACAAGGCCAAGTGCCAGCTCCTGCCCTGGGGTCACCCCAAGCCCTGCAGCTCCAGGCTGGGCCAGAGGGGCTGGAAAGGGCCCCTGGGGAAAGGCCCTGGGGGTGCTGTGTCAGCAGCTGGACAGGAGTCTGGGGGGCCGGGGGGGCACGAGGCCAATGGCCCCTGGGTTGTGCCAGCCACAGGCCCAGGGCAGGGCCCATCCCCTGTGCTGGCCCTGCTGAGGGACCTCAAGGGCTGTGTCCAGTTCTGGGCCCTCCTAGCCAGAGAGGGCCCTGGAAGGGCTGGCCCGTGTCCAGGGAAGGGTATAGATTTGGGGAAGGGGCTGGAGCTCCCATGCATAGTCAAGCCCTTCACTGGATGCGAGAGAGTCTCCTTCAAATCATGAGCAGCATTTACCAAATTTAGTCTGAAGACAGTGATCCAGGGATGCAGGAAAACAGTCATCCCTCCCCAGTTTATCAGACCAAATGACCAGCAGAAATACTGCTATTACTAATTCCTGAGGGCACCAAGCAGTCCAAAAGGAGATGATGCCCTCTCAGTACACAGGTCAGCCAATCAAACCACTGACTTGTACCATGAACCACGACAGTTTATGTAACAAAAGGTTACACACTGCTCAGCCAAAGGAGAGATAAGAGCTGGCTTGCTGTGCCAGGAAGCACCAGCCAAGAGTCTGACCCTTGCTCCAGAGAAGGATGATGGCTTTTGGGGACCATTTCCAAGTGGCCCAGGTCACTTGATCTAGAAGATGTAAATAAAGGCTTAGCTTTCAGGAGACACGTATTGATTGGCCTGAAAAGGAGGCGTTTCTGCTGCACCAACCCAAAACAATGAAAAAATGGTTAACTGGGACACGTGTCTGTAGATTGGAACTTTGATCAGCTCAGCAGGAATTCAGCGCTTGCCCAGGATGGGCCCTACCAGCTCACTGTAGCCACGGTGCTTGTGCAGCCTAACACACACCTTGTGCCATGCTCCTGGTGAGCCTGAGACCTTCTGACTCCACTCAGAGTAGCACTCCTCCTTAGGCAAAACATTGCTTAAAAAATATATCCAAACCCTGTCTGTTTCCCATTCAAAAGAAGCAGCATTCAAACCACAGAAAGGTTCTCTATGATGAAGGCCATCATATTTTTTTCCACCTACGCCTTTGTTGCACCAAGAGCTGTACATTCACCACACTCTTCCAGCTCCTCCAAAATCAGTGTTTCTGCCTATGTTCTCCCCTTGCCATTTAGGACCTCTTCACTCATTTTAAAATTGTAAAGCTTTTGGATCCTCGAATCCCTTTTTCTTCCCTTCCCTCTCTTAGCCATTTGACCAGTTCCTGTGTATCCTCCCCCTCCACACACACCTGCAGGGAAGTATTTTTAGGTTTTAGGACACATTCACATCCCGCCTGTCACAGCAGCAAGGCACAGATGTCTATGGAAGGAGACAGGTAGCCACCCCTTTGATGTCCTGCAATTTCCAGCTCAGGAATATCCTGGGCCCAATGTGGCTTCTACGTCATGAATCCTTCCTTTGACAAATCTCTCCTTAAATCCATGTACATTTCTAACACACACAACATCCTGTGGCGAGGAGCTGCACAGCTTCACACATTGCTCTTAATTTTCTCTAGTCGTAGATGCTATGTCCCATTCAATCCTTTCTACTTCCAGCTTTGCAATAGTTTTCTTTCCAAGCTGAGAAATCCTTAGTCCTTCCACAATTTTCCAAATGAGCTACATCCCTTTAGATATTAGAATGCACAATAGTCAAGAGGCATAAGCTACATCACAAATCCATGCTACACCCATATGAGCCCTCTGTTTGCTTGATGCCTGATATCCAGCATGGAATCATGGAATGGTTTGGATTGGGGGGGACCTTAAAGATCATCTCATTCCAACCCCCTGCCATGCGGGGAACATCTTCCATAGACCAGGCTGTTCCAAACCCCATTTGTTTAAAGTTTGAGATATCTCCAGACAGCTACAACAACCTCATAACTCAGCCCCTGAGCAATAAGTTCTCCCAGATTCTATCCAACAGGTGATAAGAAGATAACACTTCCCGTGTGGATTACTTGACAGCTCTGCAGTTTTCCAGCCCAGTCAGTCTCACCAAGTCCTTTTGCAATCTTCCTAGTGGAAACAATCTTATTTATCTTGAATAAAACAGCCACATTTGCAATGCCACTGAACTTGTCACCTCTTTTTTTGCAGAATCATTTACAACATCCCAAGCAGCTCTTTCCAGTTCTATCTCTGCTAGGAAAAATCAATCAGCTGCCTCCATTTCTTGTAATTTTATCAATTTTCCCCCCATATAAGGACCTTCACCCTTAACCCCATCTGCTTGATTTCTTTAGATAAGGAAACCCGTTGAGAAAGAGGTTCGGCAATCATGACTGCGGCTACCAGATCACCCCATTTTATATTTGTTGATCCCTCCCAAGAGCTCCAAGAGGAATGTTTTGCTTTTAAAGAGCCATCCTAACATTTCCCACGTGTATCATATTCGTCAAGGTGCTCAGCAGTCTACAGTGTTATTTCTAAAAGACTGGCCTGGAATTCTGATTCTCTCCTGGAGCTGCTTTTTAAGTTTTTCCCTTATTTAATTATTTGTATTTTCATGTCATCCCAGCTGCATGGTGGTCTGTGTTTTGTTAACTGAGAAGGAAGCTGGGAATGTAAATATGCTGCCAGAGTCTCCAAAACAACCTTACATAGGCATTACTGATTCCACAGGGAATGGATTTCACATCCCCCACCCAAAAGGCTTCAGAAATGCTAAGACAAAAAAAAAAACCAAACTAGCATTCTGGCTATCAGTACTGGTTTTAAGCCAAGTTTGGCCTTACTTTCCAGCTGATGCTAAACAGGAATATTGAAATGGAAGTAAATCACAAAAAAATATAGCAAAAAAACAATCCAGCAAGACATATGTTTGCAAAGCAGGAAACAAATTACAGCACAGACAAGGTTTTAAGAACAAGGAAAGAAGTGACAAAAGGACTAAACAAGGTGCTCATTCTCAGCATAACTAGAGTTTTTCCTTCACCTGCTTTAGTCTCATGAAATCCCCATGCCAACAGGCCAAACCACCTTGGGAGGCAAAACAAACCTCTCCCACTCAAGAGATAACCAATCGGATTAGCTTAATGGGGATTAAAACCATTTCCTGATACGACACAACCCTGAGTTATCCACAACCTCTTCAACACAGCATGCCAACTCCCCTAACATTTGACTTCCCGGACTGCTCCAGCACTCCCTGCTCAGCCTCCAGGGTCAGAACTCCAGCTCAGATGTGCTATCCAGCAATGATAATAAAAATGGCCATCAAGGTTAAACAGCAATTTTTAATCATGGGGAAAAGCACAACAGGTTAGCTCCTCAGAGAATACACACAAGCAAAGGTTACCACTGCCCCTGCGTTTCTGATAAAGACGGAGACAGAACAAGTAACAAAACACTGATAAACCATAGCCTAGGCTAATAAAATATTAAATGGCAGGCCTGATGTTTCCACACTCAATTTGCCTCACAATCAATTAATGACTCAGCATCATGCTGGAAGCATCAAAGTTCTCAGCACCATACTCTGACAATTGTTAATGATCTTTCAATCCACCTTTCCCCTCCCTATTATCTACTAGTACATGGCTTGGGAAAGCCCACTGAGTACACCTCAGTCCAACCCTCGGAGGGAGATGAAGGGACTGTGCATAAAACTCTGCCATAAAATATCAGGAGCTTGTTTGAAAGTGATTTGTTTCATACGCATTTCATGGGGCACTTCCAAGTGAGCAGAAGGGGCTCTCAGTAGGCAGAGCACAAGCAGGGATCACTGGAGAGATGTGTCAGCTCCTGAACTGCCCACATTGGGGTTTTATGGGGTGTTTTTTACCTTCTAAGTATATCTGACCACAGATGAAAACGATGAAAGTACTGAACTATTCAGCAGCGCAACCCCAAAAGCTAAGTCTCACCATAGGGAAAAAAAGCATCACAGAGAAGCACAAACGTGGGATTTATCATTCAGGAAAATTCTAGTTCTCCTGGATCTCTGCAGATTTGGGTTTAACTCTGAATCTTCTGCGTCAGCTCACCCATCCTCAATCATTCCTACTCTTCCCAGGACTACTGACAGTTCACTTTCCAAATGGAAAAAGTGCACCTTCTTTTAACCAAAGTTTATTTCCTAAGCCCTGATAAGGCTTTCAGTTAGAGATAACCCAAATCCCAAGAAATAGTGGGGTAAGAAGAAACATTTCCTGCTGCAAAGCTTAACTGGCCTACCTTCAAACCTCATGAAAAAATCCCTCCAAAGACTGCAAAGAAGTTTCAACACCTGTTTAACAAGCAAGCTTTGACTATATTCTGTCCCTTTTCTCCCTAATAAAGTCAAGACAAAGGACCACAAAAGCTGTTTTCAGATTTCCCATTTCCCTCTGTGATTTATTCCAGGGGAAAAAAGAAGGTGGACAAACCCTAAACATACCAGGAAGCAGCAGAGATCAGGGAATGCAGTGGTGAGATTCAGAGGGCAGCAGAAATATTTAATAGTGGTGATGCTCAGAGGGTTATCACCAGTGGGGGGAAAAAAAGTTAAAATAAAACACCCCCTGCTAAATAGTATTAAATCCTTATATCTCAAAACTTCCACTGCCAATCATTTCCAGAATCAGCACCAACACAACAAAGTGCCACAATTAATACTGATAAAATTTTCCTTCTATTGCAACAAGGAACAAGCTCACTCATGACAAAAGCAAACTTGAAAAGCTGACTGACTACACAAAACTCACTAAAACCTCTGATTAAAAGACTCTTATCTAGTCCTGCAAGGCTTAATCACTCAGAGCTAATTAGGCTTTGTTGTGTTTTACAGCAGAGCTGCTGTACTTTCAAAGGCTCTTTCCTGGCTGATCCCACCTCTCCCATAGTTTCAAACCTCAGAGGTGAAATGCATTACTGCAGTAGCACCACAGTGAAGCTCAACGTTGATCCATCACAATGACTCAAAATCAAACCAAGAGGTTGATACCATTTGTCAAACCCTTCCTGCCCAACATGGACACTGGTCAGACCGGTTCATTTGCCTGTTACTTGCCTGAGTATTGTTTCATTTGGGTTTTTCATTCTTACTTACAAGGGTACGACTCTATAAAAGTTGCTGAGATACTTTTTCAGCTCAATCCTGAGTAAGCACGTATTAAGTAATTAATATGAGGTCAAGGACATTCTGAGGAGTCTGAAAAGCACAAGAAACACTTTAAGTCTTTAGTTCTGGGCAGACAGATGAACAGCCACATTCCCAGGGGAGATGCCCTGCGCTGCCCAGCTCTCTGAGAGAAGTCAGCAAACACACACACTTCAGAAACGCAGACATAGGGATGCTGCTGAACACAAGGACTGGTGGAGAATTTCACAACTCTGGCTTCACCAAAAGTACCCTTTAGTCATGTCAGAAGTCCCACCTTTGAAAGAAAGAGCAAACAAAGCCAACCCCATGCTGTGATACAGAACTGCTGATTGAGACATCGACTGTTTATTAATGCACATCACCCCAACAGCAGTGAAGGGGTTTTAATAGAAGAATTGACTGAATGTTTTGAATATGAGCAAAAAGGGATTTTCAATCTAATTATTTCACTGCTACTGCATACACAGAAGCCTTTTGCTCAGTTCCCTTTGTACATACTATAAAAAGAGTTTTGAACTTGTGACGTGTGTTTAGATCATCTATTATGTTCCTCTGTACTGAGTCACAGCTTCGGAAGGAGCGATTAGGGCACAGCAGTGAATGAAAGGTTACCAATTGTGTTGCGAAGACAGCTGCAAAGAGGAAGGCAAATCACACAGAACAATAAAAACTACCAGTAAATTGCCATATTAGCCTGTTTACCGACAGCTTTGTGGTATAACTCACAAAGACCACCTTCACTTGACCTTGAACCATATTCAAATTCAAATAAATCTTTTTTTAATATCTTGAACCTGCTTACTCTCTCAGAGGAAACCACCACCAAATATCTTGCAATGCACATGTGCAGCTGGGCTGGTATTATCAACACACACTGTAAAAACTGAGGTGGCTGCACAAAGCATGTCTCTCAGTTTCCAGAGCCTTATGGTAATCTATTTGGACAGTTCAGCAATAACAGGTGTTTCATAATCTTTCACAAGCAGGAAGGGCAGACTTGTCAAATATTTGAAGATAGAAGAAAAAAAAAAAGGAAGTCTAAAACAGCTTTAGTGAATAGCTGATACGCTTAAAGTGTGCCACAAGTGATTTGCAAATCCACCTCTGCCCAAGTGTGCAGCTGCAAAGGTTTTAAAATCAGATGAGCAGCTTCATATTGCATTAACTTCCAAAATACCTGGATTTCTCATCAACACACACAGCGTTCCTGTTGGCAGAATACTGTTCACTAAACTGCTGGGAAAATCAGCAGTGAAAAGTAGCTCTCCACTAGTTTCTCTGGCTATTTTCTATCCCTAGCAGGCAGGCTTGGGACAAACACAGTTCTTAATCCATAAAGCACTTTATAATTGTGAAGACATAAGACAACTGCCCAACTGTGCCATTTCAGTACAACAAATCACATGGGTTTGGCATGGAATAAGTGAAACTTTTAACCAAAGTTTATTTCCTAAGCAAAAACATTTTCATTTTATATACATCTCTTGTGATACATTCCATTATTTTTTTGTAATTAAAAAAATTTGTAGGAAAGAGACAGTCCTGGCCCCTAACTTCTCCCGAGAAATGTGATGATGACACTTCCTTACAGGCTGGTAAGGAGGTATGGAGGAACATGGTCCTGAAGCCTATGGTAAGGTCTAAAGGAATAAATGCTATCTACTGGAGAATTACCTTTATTAGACATTTATACTTCATTGCTACTCGGGGTGCAGAAGAACAGCACCCGTGCACTGGACTAACAGGAGGTGGTCATTAATACAACTACTGACAGACTCAACATCAGACCCAAGTTCCTGAATAGATATTCCACCTTTCCACCGGATCTCTGGATGGAGGCAGTAGCCAAAAGCAATCACAGACTGAAAATCCCTTTTACAGCTTTCAACACCATCTTGCTGTACAGCAAGACCTACACAGAAGAGACCATCGTTAGTTTAAACCCAAGAGTTATACTGGAATTCACATGATTAAAGATCCTAAAAACATCTGAAACTTTTGCACTGCAAATTGAAGGTGGGACTAATTAGCAATAGGTATTTATTACTGCCTTCCTCATATTCTTAAGGATAGACTAATCAGCAGGAGGGGTTTTCCACCCGAGAAATAAAAGCAAGCTTTGATAAGGCAACTAAGTTTGGTGAGCAGATTACAAGGTCAACAATCACTTCGCGGAAGAAACAGGGTTACAATAAAGGTAAGGTTTCTCTTCTTAATTTCACTGTAACTGGGAATGAAAACGGGACAAAGCTATCAAACATAAATAAAGTATGCTACAAAAATACAGCATTGTCAACACTGCTCTCCCCTGCCAAGCCTGGTGCAGAACAGATAATCCAGATCCCTCATCTTCTTCCCAGAAGAGAAATGCTTCCCTTTCTACTTCTGGATAGCCCCATCTAAGCTTTCCAAAAAGAAAAGAGATCTTGGAGCAAAGATAATGCCCTGGAAGTAAATTTCTTGTTCTTAAATTTTCAGAACAAGCAGTCAGTTATAAATCAACGTTAAACACCATTAAATTGAAACAACATTCCACTGAAAGTCATGTCACCATCACAAAAATTCGCTGAGTACGAAACTGCTGCAAAAATATTTAACCTGCTGCCTTCAAGTTGACCATCATCCTAAAAAGAAAGAAGAGACTGGCATATTTTTTTACTTGTATGTTTCCTTGTTTTCATTTGTACTCTCACACTGCCACAGGATGCCTCTCTCTGTAGATGAAAAAGAGGTAAGTCTCTCTCCCTAGATGAAATAGGATTAGCTGCACCTCCACTCCTTAGATTCCAAGAGAGACTTCCAAGCTGTTCCAATACAGTGGCTGTGGGTAGACTCCCACATCCTCTCCAGGGTTACCCAACCCAGTTTATTCCCATGTCTCCAGTGCTTTATGAGTGCCACCTTCTGTTGTGGAAGGGAGTAACACACTCCGGTGGCACTCTGCTACCTCAGCTTTCCAGTTCCTGCTTAGGATGTTGCTCATCCTGAAGACAGCTCACCCAGATTGGAACTTTGCAAGACTGAGGGTCCTGATCCTTTACAGTCACTGCCTGCTTCCCTCTATGATGGGAAAACAACACAAGAGCCCCGGGGATTGCAACTGAACTTCCACAGTCGATGCTGAAAGACAGGCTGAAGTTACCACAAGTTTGGAGCTCTGCCTCAGACACCTTCTCTTCCCACCTCCCAGTTTAGCAACTGCTGATTCAGCTCCAAATAAATCAGAAATCTCCATCTGTACCTCTTTCTTCCAACTACAGCTTTTTTAGGGGCTTTTAAAATTGTTATTATTACGCTTACAGGGATGTTTTATATACAGTTGAGACACAGCTACAACTAGTGCATATAATGTAAGGACTGAAAGGCTGTCACAGTTCAAAGAGGAAATTACACTAAAAGGGAACAAAATTGATCACTCTCCTTCCTTCATACAATGTTATGACCCTATTCTTGATATCCTGTACTTTTATAAACATTTCCATACAAATCTGCTAAGGTATTAATTTATGTGACTGATTACTAAACTATGAATTTTGTAATTGTTCTGTTTACATAAGGAAAATGCGCACAGGTTGTAAATTAGCATTTAAGCAACAAACTATTTTTAACAAGGACATTTTAAACAAAAAGCTCATTGCTTTAACTCAATGTCTCCTCTCAAACTGTGCAGGAAGAGGACACCACTATCAGCTGGCTGTCTCCTGAAGGCCTGTGTGGATCAGCAAGTTAATAGATGGAAACACATTATCTGGACACAAGAGCATCAATGAAAATTTTAAAATGCACTCTTTAAAGTAATAGTGCTCCAGTAAAAATTGTATCCTCTCCCTTGAAGTTCTCCTAGCTCCAACTCTCCTAATGTTGCCATGTTTGGAAGTACTGAACTTGTACATGAAACATTTAATCCAGCTCAGGGTTGACCACAGAAAGCTCATTCCCAAAGCACAGAAGTCTTTTGATTTACCTTTTGCTCTCTTCCACTGCTTTGTCCAAGTGCTGGAAGATATCTTGGAATAAAATGCAGCTGGAGCGACTGTTGATGTCATAGCCATATCCTCTCTTCCAGTATTGCTTCAGGTCGTTCAGGTATTCCAGCACCTAAAGTCAGAGCTCACAGGTTTTTATTATTACACTAAGAGAAAACAAAAAGCTCACAGCCTGGAGCAATTACACAAAAACAAACCCAAACAATCCCAAACACCAAGGACCCAGTTGAAAACACTTCGGCATAAAAACAGACAACAGATCAGACCAAAGAGCCACCAAATTCAGCACCTAGAAACAGTCAGTCAGGTGAGGTGCTGCACATCACAAGACAACCATTATCCACTGCTTTTTTAGCACTTCTGATTTTGCCTTTGGCTCATTGTTCTTCCCACAGAATCCATCCCACACCTTTAACTCAGCTTGTCTGTTTTCATATTCCAGAGATGTGCACCCATCTCAGACAGAACTGTGCCTTGGAATTATGCAAGAGCACACGGTGCTCTCCTTGTTCTCTGTTCCTTTCCTGACAATTCCTGGCATCAAAGTTGTTTCCCACCTCCCCGCTGAGTTATAAATAACTACACTGAACAGGGCAGCTCTCAGCAGAAGCCCACAGTGACCCCAATGCTCTTAGGGAGGAGACCACTTATTCCTAACTGCCAACCCTTTAGCCAACCACCTACCTACGCAATGGTCTTCCCTCTTTCCCAGAAGTGCAAATTTCCTCAAGAGCCTTGGGGGTGCCTAACTGAACATCAAAAGTTACATCAAACGATTTTGAAAGAAGAGGAACAAGAATTTACCTCATTTATCTGGGTCCTACTGGGTTTTATTAAGAGGCATTTATTTGGTTTAGAGATCTGATAGTCCACAAAACCAAATAAAAGGAGTCTTAGAAGAGTTTAGGATGGAAGGTCATTTAAGACCATCTCACTCCAAACCCCATGCCACAGGCAGGGACACTTCCCACCAGACCAGGCTGCTCCAAGCCCCACATACCTTGGCATCTTCTTCGCTGAAGAGTGAACACCATGGGGAGGTCACATTTTTTATAGCCAACTCGTAAGAGCAGGTGAGAAAAGCCACTTGAACAAGATCTGCAACAAATCCAACAAACAAGCCAGAGGTAAACCACTGCTCCACAAGTAGCAACTTCCTCTCAACTTACTTCTAAAAGGAATTACAGTTGCTGTTCGGCAAGTAGAATTAAAAGAAAAACACTCAAATCCCTCCAAAACCAGGTAAAGCTAATTTCATCTATGGGAAAGATGTTTTCAAACATCTTTTTCTTCTGAGCACCAACCAACAATCAGTCATTACTGCAACACCAGCGCAGACTTACAGCCTCATGCACTTAATTAGAGACTGCATCTCCAATTCACAGGCACTCCAAATTACCTACTCTGCATAACTACAAGTCTTGAAAGGCATTCTCGGCCAGACTTGGTGCCAAAGCCACCTGTAACAGGAAATCCTTACCTGCGTTTAGCTCCTCCACTGGCAAACACAAGGCATTGGCAACCTTCTGCAGGACCTTCTTCATCTCGGGTCCCTGTTTGAATGCATTCACCTGGCACATGGCCGCATCGTTCTCCTCCACCAGGGCTACAAACTTGGCACAGTGATCAAAGAACCGCATCAGGGAGTCATTGACTTCAACCTCCACCTCTGAAAGCAAACATGACCATCAGGGGAGGCACCACCATCCCCAGGGGTAGCAGGACATGGGCACCATAACACCCTCTAAGAGACAGTCTGCCCACCACAGCCATGTCCCTATGGAGGGAATGCAGGGTCCCTCTTAACCTGGGCGTGGTGGATTTGGGACTGGTCTCACAGCTACCCCCAGCCACAGGGATACTCCCAATCCCTCTGGGAGCATCGGGGGCTCCCCATCAGGGAGGGTGGAGGATTCTCCCTGCCATCCAGGAAGGGCACAGGAGTCCCACAGCCCCTCAGGGAGGTCATGGTGCTCTCTCAGTGCTGGACTGAGGCTCCCCCAGCCCTCAGGGAAGGCACAGGAGTTCCTCAGGAGAGGGATGGAGCTCCCTCAGGCTGAGCACAGGACTCTGCCAGCTCCTCTTTGAGGGTACAGGAATCCCTCAGGGAGGATGTGAGGCATCCCCATCCCCCTTAGGAGAGCGGGGAATCCCTCAGGGAAGGCTGGGGGCTGCCCCAGTCCCTCAGGGAAGACACGGGCGTCCCTCAGTCAGGGCATGGGCCCCCCTCATCCCCTCAAGGAACAGTGGGAGCTCGGGACTGCCTCAGGAAAGACACAGGAGTCCCTCACGGGGGGTGCGGAACATCCCTAGCCCCTTGGGAAGGTCAGGAAGCTTCTGTAGCCCCTCAGGAAACACAGGTGGCTTTGTCAGGAAAGGTGTGGACTCTCCCAGCCCTTCAGGGAGAGCCGGGGGCTCCCCAGGGAAAGGGGGTGGGTGTCCCGGACTCACCGTCGCCGCCGAAGTCGAGGGTCGGCCCGAGCCCGCGGCGGAAGGCGGCCCCGCTCTGCAGGCAGCGGTGCTTGGAGCTGCTGGCCAGCGCCAGGCGGCGGCGGGCGGCGAAGAGCGCGGGGAAGCGGGCGGCCATGCGCCGGGCCAGCTGCTCCATGTCGCGCCGGCCCTGCGGCGCCAGCCGCCCGTCCAGGCTCTCCTCGTACCACATGGGCCAGGCAGCCAGCGCGGCGGCGGTGGGGCAGGAGGCGTTCCCCGCGGGCCGGCGGAGCAGCCGGGCGTGCAGCTCTCCCAGCCGGCGGACCTGCCCCGCCGTGGGGTAGCGGGTGCCGTGCCGGAGCACGGCGCGGAGCTGCAGCGGAGCGCAGGAGGCGGGCAGCGACCCGCCCGCCCCGGGACCCAGCGACAGCGGGTCGCGCACCAGGTGCGGGTTCACCTCCTCGTAGCGGGACTTGGTGCCGAAGTAGGCGCTCAGTCCCGCGCTCGCCGGCGGCAGGACGAGGAGGAGCAGCAGGAGCGCGGCTTCCCAGCGAGGCGCCATGGCTGCAACTGCGCGGTTGCCGCAGGAAGAGGCGGAGCGCGGCCGCTTCTTCACAGCTTCACCCGCCCCAGGGACCGCCCCGGCCCGGCTCCGCCCGACCCCTCACGGCTCCGCCGGCCCCCTCACAATTTCGTCCGCCCCTTCGCGGTTTCGCCCCCTTCAGCATGGCTCATCGTGGTCCCTCGTCCCCTCACGGCTTCACCCGCTCCATGGCAGCTTCACCCGACTCTTGCCGGCTTCTCCAGTCCCCTCACGGCTTCATCCGCTCCATCATAGCTTCACTCGTCCCCCCATGGCTTCGCCCGCCCCAGCCCGGGACCCTCGTACCCTGGCGAGGCCGTGGTGGGAGCCCTGAGGGGAGCCATGAGCTGTCTGACCTATTTTTGCTTCTGCTTTGCTCTCTGGAGCCTCACTGACTTCACGGAACTCAATAAAAACATAAAAGTCAATACACGGTCAGACACGAGGGGAATGGTTTAATTCCTCTGTACAGGCAGAACAGCTAGATCAGCCTGAGCAGGGAAAGAGAGCCCTAGACAATGTATGTTGTCTTTCTCTGTATATAAAACTCAGATGGACAGATGGGCCAAGACAAGATCACCTTCTTTGGTGGTCAGTGTATGAGATATGGTAGTTCTGAAAAATTTAAAATTGCTCCTCTTTCTTCTCTGCAGTTGTGCAA
Organism: Acanthornis magna; assembly: GCA_036785705.1. Taxonomy (NCBI): domain Eukaryota; kingdom Metazoa; phylum Chordata; class Aves; order Passeriformes; family Acanthizidae; genus Acanthornis; species Acanthornis magna. The sequence continues at coordinate 10,441,491 of JAWUZG010000093.1, forward strand.
TGTATTGTCAACTCTAAGGTTTATTATTAACAAAAATCCACCTTCTTCAACTGGTAACAGAATGTGCTGCTGTCCCTTGGAATCCTGTTTTAGAAAATCTATCTGTTGACATAAAGCAGTAGCAGAAACTTGCTAACAAATCCCTACCATGTTTTATTCATCAAAGTAGTCTAAATAGCATTTAAATTAGCTAAATATTAAGATCACTTCAGTCAAAACCCTGGACCTAGGCCATGCTGGGAATTGAACAAGTGGGGATGTGGAAGTAAACCGTAAAACTATCTCTGTTTCTCAGAGCTCTGTGAAAACTTCAACCATGATGTGCATATCTATATCATTAGAGAAGCTTTGGCTTCAACAGCTTTTTAAAGAGCTTTTTAAAGAGTTAGTACACTCTCTTTCTTGTTGCTTCTTCATGGCAGAAATTCATTCCCAACCAGGAATGCTGCTCGGGGCTGCAGCTCCCCTCAGAACTCACTTTGTCCTCCAACATAGGTGACCAAAGCCAAGAAGGGTCTTTCATGGGTGGTTTTGGATCTTTTTTTTTTTTTTCTAAAAAACACTTGGATTACACTCAAAGTAAGGTAGTGATGCCGTGAGGGGATTGCAGGTGGTTGCTGCAGGGGTTGGCAGTGTGGGGCATGTGGGTTTTTCCATTGTAACATACAATATCCTGTGTTGGAAGGGACACACAGAGATCATCAAATCATATAATCACAGAAACATTTAGGTGGGAAAAACCCTCCCAGCCCATGGAGTCCAAGCTGTGCCTGATGCCCACAGCACTGAGTGCCACCTCCAGGCCTTCCTTGGACACCTGCAGGGATGGGCACTCCAAAGATCCCTGGGCAGCCCCTGCCAAGGCCTGAGCACCCTTTCCATGCAGAAATTCCTGCTGATGTCCACCCTGAGCCTCCCCTGGCCCAGCCTGAGGCCATTCCCCTTGTCCTATCCCTTCTTCCCTGGGAAAAGAGCTTGATATCCCCCCGGCTGCCCCCTCCTGTTAGGGAGTTGTAGAGAGTGGTAAAGCCACCCCCGAGCCTCCTTAGAGGAGTCCAACTCCTTTTAACACAGTTTTTGTGTTCCCAGCAAGAGCAGGTAGAAGTAAGCAGCTGTGAAAGAATGAGTGGGAGCATGAAGTCTGCAGCCAGGGATGCTTCCAGCTGGGAACTGTGTCCAGAGAGCCACCAGTATTGGTTATAATCACAGAATCCCAGAATGGGTCAGGTTGGAAGGAACCACAGTGGGCATCTGGTGCCACCTCCCTGCCCCAGAGCATGGGGCATAGGATTGTGCCCACACAGCTCTGCAATATCCCCAGGGAGGAGACTTCAGAGCCTCTCTGGACAATCTGTTCAGGGCTCAGGCACTGCCCAGGGAAGAAGTTCTACCTCTTGTGCAGGTGCAACTTCCTAGGCATCAGTCCCTGCCGTTCCTCTGGTGCCATTGCTGGGCCCCCGGAGCAGAGCCCGAGCCCTGCTTGGAGCCCTCCCTGCAGATACTCAGTCACATCATGCTGGCACCACTGGCAGCATGGAATGATGGCATTGTTATGATCTATCCAGAAAAGCTTAGAGAGGCTTAGAAAAGCAAAGAATAAAAAGAGGCATCCTGTGGAAAAGCCTGTGCGGCACAGTGGTGACACATCAGGTTATAAAACAGTTTGGGCAAAAGCATAAGCAAAACATCCCCAGTGCTGATTATACACATTTTCAAGTAAAGCCTCACCACTACCAGCTTGTAGCTAAGGAAACAGAGTTATCTGTAGGAGCAGCAAGCTCATGGTTAACAAAAACCTCTCCAGTCTCAGCTGAAAGGCTGAGCTTTTGGCCCACAGCACATCCTGGGGAGACCTTTGTTTTAAACAGACTCAGGCTTTACTCCCTGCCTCCATAGCAGGCTATTGCTTCTGCAACTGAGAGTCTTCAGTGAATAAATAAATTTTCATTATCTATTTAGTCCACTAGTGAAATTCTGTTGGAAAGTGTGTACCTCACCTGTCTCCCACCTCCTCAGTATCCAAAAGAAAGCGTTAATGCAATAGTGTGCTAAGGCTTGAACAGGGTAGGCAAAGACTTTAATGCTGAGAGAGAAAGGGGAAAGAAACTATGGGAATAAGTAAGAAGTTTAAGCCTTCTAGGCAAAGTTATGGGCTCTCTGTTAAAGCAGAACAGTGTGACTTAGCTGTCTCCCAGTGACTCTGTGCAGGGCTACTTGTCCCATTTCCTGTAGCTTATTTAGTTTATATTAGACATACCTACCACAAATCACTTCTAGCATATCACTTCAACCTTTATAACAAAACCAGCATGAGACTACCTACAGTGTTGGCTGGAAACCTATTGAGGGGATATTATAAATACCAAGAAAAATATCCATTCCATCTTCTGCATAATTATTCACTGTGAGGAATCTGTAGTTGATTTTAGTAGGAAAAGGATTTTGTGTATTACTAGCAGTGTGCATGTGAGCTTCCATGTGTGAGGGAGAAAAAGAGAACATAGAGTTTTTGTTAGAGATTGTAAACATGAAGTTAAAAGGTAATCAAATAAAAACTGGTTTGTGATCCCAGTTTCCATTCCAGAAAGGGATTTCTATGTTCTGAGTTGTCAAGGACACAGTTACCCCACACTGGATCCTTCCTTGCTCCTATCACATCACATTAAATCATCACGTCCTATTGTACCCTATGAAATTGTTCAGTTATGCGTTTTGAATTGTTTCACAGGATATTTTCTATTATGACAGGGAAAATCTTATCAATAAGATATTGTTTGACGAGAGTCACAACACCTCCAGTTCATATCCCAAAACTCTAGACAAAGCATTTACGCAAAAATCACATTGCCATTTTCACTCTCCACAAGTATTGTGATGTGCTTTTTCAGCCCTTGTTGTATCTTCTTTATATCTGAATTAGAAGCCAAAACCGTTTACAAGCAGGCCTGCTCCAAATGCAATGTTGTCAGACGGTTCTCTTCTGTTCTCCTTTATTGTTTTTGTTTTTCCATCTTCAGGTCTGGCAATGCTGAGGGTGGTTCGTTCATGACTCACATTTCCATTCAGCAGCATTTTTCTGTTCTCTTGCAGTGCAATCAAATAGTCCTGTCCTGAATAATTTCCTTGTTTCTGCTTCATCTATGAATTTTCCATAGGGATGCATCAATTTCCAAACTGAGCTGAACCCCCTGGATGGCAGCCTGGGAAGAGGTGCTGGTAGAATTGTCTGAGCATCAGAAACTGGGCAGGAGAGAGTGGGGTGCTCAGAGATGCACCCCAGGCTAATCCACTGGGGACCCCAGAGACACCCTCCCTTTTGTGAGCCTCTGTCAGGCACGGAATCTGCCTGATCCCAAAAGCCAATCCACGTTTTTCAGCCCAAATTGCTGCAGCCCAGCAGGTGAACAGCAGTGCCACCACCCACTCCTCACAAACCAGATATTTTGGGGAGCATCGGCAGGGTTTGGGGATCATCCTGCCTGGAGGAGCAGACACACCCCCTCCTTCCTCTGGTAAAGGCTTAATGAGGAGCGGAGGGAAACTGAGACCCCTCCAGCTTCACCTGGGGGAGTGCACATGAGTTAATTGGGAGCAGGTGGAATGGAGCCACATCCCTTGGGAAACCAGATAAAAGGCAGGGCTTGGGGAAGGGGGTGCTTTGATGTTCTCTTCTCCTGAGGTGCTGCTGGGTGAGGGGTGCTGGGGGTTTGGTGAGCCTGGCTGTCCTTGGGGAGGTTGCTGGGGATAAAGTGGGTGTTTGGGGCAGGGAATGAGGTAATGTTGGAGCCTGGTGTTGGTTATAGCCCTCTGCTGCACTGGGAGCGTCCTGGGAGATGCTGAGGCTTGGCACAGGCTTGTCTGAGCAGGGAGGCTGCTGGAGAGAAGGAAGGGATTTTAATAATGATCCCTGGCTCTGGGGATGACATGCTCTGAGAATGGGCTAGTCACTGGAGTGGGCTGTGCTGGGGAGCTGGAGGGATGCACTCTAAATCTCCTGCTGGTCCTGTCCACAACTGAGCTTTCCCCGTAGCCTCTCCCAAGATGAGTTGAGGAGCTGGACTGCCAAACCCCCCCGATATTGCTCCCCTATAGCCAAAAATGAGGTTCTGTGGTGAGAGGGAAGGAGTTGTGGTCATGGCCCTGTGTCCTGCTGCTTTTGTGGCTGTCCCTGACTATAGGTTGTGGTGCAGAGCCTTCCTGGTCCTGGCCATGTGTGTCTGCCACTGCTGTCCCCTACAGCGTGGGCACTCTGGCTGCTGTCACCTGGGGTCCCTCGAGCTCATCAGCCTCCCTGCAAGGGATGGGTCACAATCTGGTGGCAGCATGTGGGGACCCCTTCACCTCAGGTTACTTCCCAGGGGTCCAAGGAGATATGACCCAAGGGACGGGTGTTGAGGGATAGAGCCTGGGGACACGGTCAATGGTGCGGCCACACTGACCTCTCAGACCTCCCTGCACTGGCAGCCAGGATCTAAGGACAGGGAAGGGCTCAGGTGAAGTTGCTCGGGCACCAGAAGAGGATCTTTATTTCAGGCCGAGGTCTTTGACACATCAGTCTCAGCTGGGAACTCCCCACTGCCGCTGCAGCCCTATGGCCGCGGGGCCGGGGGTGCGAGTTTAAGGCTGGGCAAGCGACTCCAGAACTGGCCAATCACAGCCCGCCATTCTCCGCAATGCCCAATCACAGCCGCCCTTTCAAGCGGGGCACGGTACTGCCAAGCTCCGGCCTCAGCGCGGCCCCGACCCCCGTTCGCCTGAAGCGCCGCTCCTGCGGCCGCCGCGGCCCCTCTATCGCGTCCCCGGCAGCTGCTGTTGGGGCCCGGAAAGGGCGGGCGGGAGCTCCCTGTTCTCGTTCCTGACCAGAGAAACCGGGGACGGAGGGGTGTTGTCGGCGTGAGCCTGACCTTCCCCGTCCGCCCTCGCCCAAGGCACTAGCTCCGGCCCGCTGCAGGCTACTACGTGGGTGGTTCACCTCGAGAGGGAGCTGTCCCTGGCGAGATGGTCGGCTGCGGGGCGCCGCTGAATAAAGAGGCTTGGAGGAGATAAAGGGTAGGGAGGGGATTCCCTCCTTCGACTCCTTTATTGAGGGTAACGGGAACCGAGGACCCGGGAAGCAGTCCCGTCAGAGAACGAATCCAGCGTTCTGCCTTGGTGCAACCGGTTATATGGGAAGGGTAGCAACCAAGGGGAGAGAAGGAAGCGGGAGGATACATAGGAACCGGGTCCAATCAAAAACAGAGAGGGGAGGGTACAATTAACATAACCCAAGGACATCAAAGATGCAACAGAATATTCTGGAGAAGGAGGCGGGGCCAGAGCCCTGGCCGCTCCCCTGCCAGCCCACTAGGTGGATCTCAAGCCCCTGGGTCCTGCCCTAACGGGGCTCCTCCTTCAGAGGAGGCTGAGCTTGCCCGGGAAATGGCACAAGCCTGGGGCTGACAGGAGCCCCCCATTCGGTAAGTCCCATCTCCTGAAAAAGCTGCTTGAGCCATCCTCCAGAAGTCTTTGCTGCAGCCCCTATGGTAAGTGTGAGTTGCCTGACGGTGTTATTCAGTGCCTCTTGGAACCACTCCTGAGTCTCAAATTTGATGTCTTTGGTCAAGCGGTCCGTCTTCCCCAGAGTGGCATGGATGCTCTGAGACCTTGCGGACAGGTTGAAGCAGCACATCCCATCAAAGTCTTGGCACCCATGCCCGTGCACCAGCAGAAGAAAGTCAATTGCCACCCGATTTTGAAGGGTGGCGTGTCTGGTGATATACTCTTCCGATAGGAGGTCACTTAGGGCTTTAGAAGGCAATTCTGCCTGCCGGGTCACCCAGCACTTGAGATGGCCCAATTCCCCGAGTGCTTTTGCAGTTGCTACCCAAGGTAGGAACATGGAGACTGCAATTCTTTTTGGTTTGGCCCAATGGTAAATTTCTGTGTTGCAGTAAGGGTCCAAATTATCTGCACCTCTTTTAGAACATTTTTGGTTCCTCCAAATTGGAATTTGTGTCATATTGGGTGTGGCCAGCGTCAACTGCCCTAGGGTGCAGGGGCCTCCTATAAGAAAAGATGGAATCCCATGCCCAGCACGATCCCCACAGATGAGGAAGGTTCCCCTGGGACGCCCCAATGGGTCTGGGTGATACTTGCTCACTGTGGAAGGAATTAAAACATGAACAATGTTCCTACACCATGCGACTGCTGTCAGTTCCAATCTGCCTTGCTTGACGTGGTGAAAGAATTGGGAATAGCGTGGTGTAGGCTTATATTGAAAATGCACACAATAGGGTGCTTTCAGGGAGCCCAGTAGTTCCAATCCTGGGGTCTCCTTTTCCAATTTCGGCAGCACTTTTATCCATTCCTCCCATAGTGTGAGCGGGTTGACGATAGGGAGCTTCTGACAGGAAGTCCAGATGGTGGAAACTGAGGGTTTGTATTGGTGGCAATATTGTCCTGTCTTCCTCTGGTTTACTTCCTGTAGGAGATCGCGCAAGGATGGTGGATACTTGGCAGGTTCCACAGGGACCCCCACCAGACTTGTAGAGAGAGGGTCGTCCACCGCTGATGTGGAGAGACACATCTCTCGCTGGCGCAATGTGTGAGCCAGAGTGACCCACACATTCTTCCGGGGCTGAGGCACGATCCATGGGGCTGTCGGTGGAATCAGCAACATGAGGAGAAGGCTCAGCAAGCACTCTGCCATCACGGCCATGGTCTTGATCTAAACAAAACAGACAAGAGTTAATCTCACAAACACAACCATAAAAGGGGGAAAAGGGGACCCGAGAACAATTAGGGGTCAAGGGGGTAAGGGAGGACGGAGAGCAGGAAGCTGGCTTCTGGGTCTGCTTCATCGGCTCTTCTCGGGCTGGAGTCTTCTTCCTCACTGGAAAGTACTTTGTCTCCGGCAGATGTTTTTTCTTCCTGGGAGCTGGACTTCGGTTTCTTCCTTCTCCTGCGCCAGGTGGTGTTGGTGATGCTGTCACTGGTCGAAGATTTCACCTGTGCTTGGCTCTTAGGAAAGGGTTTTATAAACTTGCCTGGCACCCACTTGGGATCCTCCGGTGTAGATACACAGCTGTACCCTCTCCCCCAAGTGAGAAGAGGGTAGGGACCTGTGATTTTGAGGGAGTCTGGCTCTTTCGTAAGCACAAGAGGATGCTCCTTCAACCGTGCGCGTGTGCTATTATGGAAGTGACGCAGCACTGGGGGGTCTGGCTCCTTTTTGGAGCAATTTAAGAAATTTAAGGTAAAAAGAGCCCTCGCAAGCTGAATTGCAGGAGACTCTATCTCAGCTCCCCCCTTTTGCTGAAGCAGCATTCTCTTAATGCTTTGATGAGCCCTTTCCACCAGGGCATGACCCATTCCAGAATGAGGTATCCCGGTGACATAGGATATTCCCCACTCCTGGAAAAACTTCCTAACGGCCTCCGTGATGTATGAGGGGCCATTATCTGTTTTTATCTCTAGGAATTCCTAGGACTGCGAAAGCCTGGATTAGGTGTGAAATAACATCCTTGGCTTTCCCACGAGAGTGAGCTGAGGCAAAGACAGCACTGGAGAAGGTGTCTACACTGACATGTACATATTTTAGCCTGCCGAATTCCGGAATGTGGGTCACATCCATCTGCCACAGCTTCCCACTGCCCAACCCCGTCGGGTTCACACCAGAGCCCATAGATGCTAACTGAAGGGGCTGGCAATTGGGACAGGTTGCTACAATGGCTCTCGCTTGGTCCTTTTTCAAGTTAAACATTCTGATGAGAGCTGGAATGTTTTGATGGAAAAGTGCATGGTTCAACTTTGCCTGCTGGAACACATCTGGCAAGTTGGCTACATGCACCGGCGCAGCCAGCGCATCCGCTATCCTATTCCCTTCTGTAATAAACCCCGGAAGGTCAGTATGCAACCTCACATGCATAATGAAGAATGGGTGCTTTTGGTGGGAAATTTGATATATCAGCTTCGAAAGCAAAAGGTGAATTTGAGGGTTGTTGGACTCCGATAGCCAAGCGCCTTCAGCTCTAGAAACTACCCCGGCAACATAAGCCGAATCAGTTACCAGATTGAAGGGTTCTGGGAACCTGTCAAAGGCCCTGATGACAGCTGCCAGCTCTGCCACCTGTGGGGATCCTTTAACTACTTCCACATCAGATTCCCACTTCTGTGTGGTGGGATCCTGCCACGCGATGACAGATTTCCCTGACGCCCCGGAGCCGTCAGTGAAAAGTGTCAAAGCCTGGAGAGGTTTCTTACTTAGAACTGACTTTTGGGCTAATTTCCAATCCAAATTGAAGAGCTGATGTTTAGGGTAGTGAATGGCAAGTTGTCCTGGGTACGAATCTAGAGCATATTGGAGTTCAACATTGTTTTGAGGAACAAACTCCAATGACCCAATCGTAATTGGTGGGTAGATGCATGTAAAGTCACATCCTGCTAGAACAGCAAGACGGGACCTCGCTTTCCTAATGACCTGTGCCATCCGTTCCTGTGGTGTAGTGATGGTCTTAGTGGTTTGAGCAGACGAAAAGACCCATTCAATGATGAGCAAGGGGTCCTTCTGCTCCTCATCCCACTGGTGGATGAGCCCGTGTAAGTGGGGCATTTTTCCTAAAATCGCCAATTGAAAGGGCAATTTAGGGTCAAATCGATGCATTTGTTTGCTAAAGCATCCAGTGCTTTTGTCAATGTGTCACACACCTCGGGTGTCAGAGTCCTACAAGAGGTCAGATCCTTTTCTCCTTTCAGGAGATTAAACAGTGGTGCCAGGTCTTCTGTTGGAATCCCCAAGTATGGCCGGATCCAATTTAGAGAGCCGCATAGTTTATATAGTTCTTGCAGATTTTTTGGATTGTCAATTATTTTAATTTGCGGGGGAACAACAGTTTGATCCCTTATCCTCATTCCCAGGTAATCCCACGGGGCCATCCGCTGAACCTTGGATGACTGGATTTCAAACCCATAGCTTTCCAAAGCCCCCACGACCTTGGAAAGGGTCCAGTCTAAATAACCCTGATCAGGAGGACAGACCAGTACATCATCCATGTAGTGGACGATGATGGAGCCGGCAGCCAGAGTCTGGATAGGGGACAGAATGTGCGCGACATACCACTGGCAAATGGTGGGGGAATTTTTCATGCCCGTTGGCAACACCCGCCAATGGTAGTGCCACATGGGTTTGTGCCTGTTAATAGATGGCACCGAAAAGGCAAATCTGGGGGCATCATCCGGGTGCAGGGGGATATGGAAGAAGCAGTCCTTGATGTCGATGATTGCTAGCTTCCAACCTCGCGGGAGCATAGAGGGCGATGGCAACCCTGGTTGCAAGGATCCCATGTCCTCAATTACCTCATTAATTTTCCTGAGGTCATGGAGGAGCCTCCACCTGTTCCCCCTGTCTTTTTAATAACAAAAACGGGAGAATTCCAGGGACTGTTGGAGGGGACAATATGTCCTTGCTCCAATTGCTCATCCACGAGCTCTTTGAGCACCTTCAATTTGTCTCTTGCTAGGGGCCACTGGTCGACCCACACCGGGGTATCAGTTTTCCAAATCAGTGCCTTAGTCGGGCGCTCCACAGTGACCCCAGCTAAAAATCCCGAACATCAAAAGAGCCAATATTGAGTCAGGTTCCCCATTGGGTCATGACATCCCTGCCCCAGAGGGTCACACCTGAGTTGGTAATATAGGGACGGACAGATGCCACCTGTCCCTCAGGCCCTTCTATTTGAATAAGATGTTTGCTCCTAGATGCGGGGATGTATCCTGTAACACCATAGATGGCACCTGCCACAGATTGCTCTCCCCACGATGATGGCCAATCGGTCTTGGCCCCGGTATCCAGCATCCCCAATCTGGAGACGGTCGAGCTGTTGCTCGACAACCTGCAACCGATCACTGGTCTGCCCTTCTGGATCTCCTCAGTCCAGCAGACTAACAGTTGATCTGCGAGGATAGTTGGGAACGGGCAAGGCTTCACCTGGGCTAGGACCTGATTCCTAGAAAGATAAAACGGTGGGTTAGTGCATGCCAACTTCAGTGGAAAGAGACCATCCTCACCTATTCAGACGATGGTGGGGGTGATCTCCAAATCAAATTTGAGACTCAGGAGTGGTTCCAAGAGGCACTGAATAACACCGTCAGGCAACTCACACTTACCATAGGGGCTGCAGCAAAGACTTCTGGAGGATGGCTCAAGCAGCTTTTTCAGGAGATGGGACTTACCGAATGGGGGGCTTCTGTCATTCGGGACATTGGACTGGTCACTCTTCTTTTGTTAATGTGCCTGTTGATTTTTCTTGTTTTGAGACGCCTTGTCTCTCAGTTAATTAATAGAAACAGGGGAGGTGCAGTGGGTCAGCCCCAGGCTTGTGCCATTTCCCGGGCAAGCTCAGCCTCCTCTGAGGCAGGAGCCCCGTTAGGGCAGGACCCAGGGGCTTGAGATCCACCTAGTGGGCTGGCAGGGGAGCGGCCAGGGCTCTGGCCCCGCCTCCTTCTCCAGAATATTCTGTTGCATCTTTGATGTCCTTGGGTTATGTTAATTGTACCCTCCCCTCTCTGTTTTTGATTGGACCCGGTTCCTATGTATCCTCCCGCTTCCTTCTCTCCCCTTGGTTGCTACCCTTCCCATATAACCGGTTGCACCAAGGCAGAACGCTGGATTCGTTCTCTGACGGGACTGCTTCCCGGGTCCTCGGTTCCCGTTACCCTCAATAAAGGAGTCGAAGGAGGGAATCCCCTCCCTACCCTTTATCTCCTCCAAGCCTCTTTATTCAGCGGCGCCCCGCAGCCGACCATCTCGCCAGGGACAGCTCCCTCTCGAGGTGAACCACCCACGTAGTAGCCTGCAGCGGGCCGGAGCTAGTGCCTTGGGCGAGGGCGGACGGGGAAGGTCAGGCTCACGCCGACAACAATTGGTGCACCAACAAGGGGCAGTTCCCACGACCAGAACGCGGTGCAGTCTGCCCATGGACTGTTGTAATCGCCGGATCGGAGGGCACCCTGGAAGCGAGACGAGCTGCCTACCAGCGGAACCGATCCTGGAAGAGCGACGAGGACCCAGCACCAAAGCTTTTGTTTGGAGAGGAACAGCCTAGGAGTGGAGGTTAGTGCCTCGAGGGTGGGCAGGGGCCTCAGCTCCGGGAGTACCCCTGCGCCCTCGGGAAGATCTCTGGGGGCTGAACTTGCTTTGATCCCGGCGGGTAGGAAGAGGCTTCCAGCGGAGGCTGGAAGCCCACCTTAAAGGCACAAAGCACGCCCAGGGATTAGGCTGTTTCCTCCCTGGTTTTTTAGTTATTCATTTTACAGGTGCTGGGGTGGGTGGAACTCTCCGGACAAGCCCAAATGGGCCACGGCTTGTCTGCGGAGGAGCGGGAGTCTCCAAGTTTTAAGTAAGAGCAGGAAGCACTTTTTCCCAGCTTCAGACTTTCAGATCTCCAGCATCTGGAGCTGCCAGAGAAGGTAGCATGCTTGGAGAATGTGTTCTCCAAGTAACCCCTTCTGTTTGCAGCCTTGTCATGCCGCAAAGAGCCCTTTGCTTTTTTTGTGCACACAAAGAATTCCTTGCGTGCACATGTCCTGCTCTTCCCGTCCTTCAATTTCCTTTTGTTTTGCAGCCGAAATAGGGTGCAGCCAGCAGTGAAATGATTCCTCTTCCTTCTCCGCTAGATGTAGCGTCACATTCTGTCAGTGTCCAAGGGCCAGGATTCACCACGGAGCTTCTCCACGAACTGCGCTCGCACACGAGTGGGGCCGGGCCGGAAAAGAGCTTGGCTTTTGCCTGGGCTCTGTCAGCGCTCAAGGAATCAACCACACGATGGCGCTCTCGACTCGCATTGAAAGGAAGTGCGCCGTGCCCAGCTCGAAAGCCTCCCAATTGCACAGCCAGGTTGGAAACGTGCCTGCTCTCAACTCAACTGTCAGCCCCAAAAGATTGCTTTGATCTTCCCCTTCCAACTGCAAACTCTTATTTGCACCACACTCAAACGGCAACACCAACGCCTTTGCCCTAATAATTCTTTTCACTCTCACAAGAATCTGGCTACAAACTTGAGAACATCTGGCAAAAACAGAGCTCACAAAGATGCCAGCTGAGAAAGCTCTTGCTGCCGACAACTTCAACTGCACCCATCGAGGTACCAGCACACACCCTGCTGTGGGCCCTTTCCTTCTCAGCTCTTGCTACCATCCTAACCCTGCAGGCTCACTGAGTCTGCATCCAGTCAGGTCCAGCACCATGAAGGGGAACTGCACACACATGAACGGGACCAGGACAAAAAGCTCAACAGCTTGGCGTTTGCATTCCCACTGACAGTTCAACAGCTCTAAGCCAGAGAACTGCCTATTGGCAAAAGTCTTAAAATTCACTAAGACCGACCAATGTACACATGCAAAGTTGTTTCCTTTGCAAAAGAGAGGAATGATAAGCCCATCTCCAATGCAATGGCATCCCCTCCTCCAAAATACAGAACATCCAGGGACTGATCCCATGCAAAGGTGCCAGAACACTGTTCCTCGCCATTACCTAGGTTACTAGGTCTGCTACCCACCAAGACTGAGCAGAGTGGTTGACCTTGTCCAAAAGATGGTGTTGCCAGAGTTTCAGAAGGCCATTTCTGAGAAGCGGAAACCACCTGCCAAACTGAATCTTTCAAGAGGCCACCTTCCAAAGATGGGTTCCATCTCCGTAAGTGTACGAATTGAGGCAGTGCTTCCACACCAGATACATCAGGACAGAAAGTAGCTGGTGCCCTGGATCTGCACTAGGCAGCTTCTTCTCTGCACCTCCAGCGTTGGGGCTGCATGCTTTCCTTCCCATGAAAAAGCGTTGCCATTCTCCTTCAGGAACTTACCAAGCCAAAGTTGCATACCACCTCCAGTATTGCATACGTCCAACAATTACTCCTGCACAGAAGGGGCCAGGAAAGAATCTTTTTGCTGGACTATACCACCCCATGGTACCTTTACTTCTGCTCCACTGACACTGGCGCTATGGCCTTTGCTTCTCAAGGAAAGGCACTCCGAGTCATTTGGCTGGGACTTGCCTTCAGTACCTTGCCTAGTTTTTCCTAGGCTCCCCTTGCTTTGCTTGCCTTTCTTACATCTGCCTTCCCTTGCCCTGCCTACGTCTTCCTTGCTTTGCTTTGCCTTGCCTACCACTCTTTACCTTGCCTTCCATGCAGGCAAGGCAATACAAGGCAAGTGTAGGCAAGTGTAGACAAGTCAAGGGAGAGGTAGGCAAGGCCAGAGCAGTGAGGGGAAAGCAAATGGAGTGGTAGGCAAGAGAAGGTCCAGAAGTTAGAGGCAAGGCTGGGCATAGGATGGTAAGCCCAGTGATGGGTAGGCCAGGCAGAAACAGGAAGGACTAGGCAAAGCAAGGCCCTGGAGGAAAGCTGTAGCCAGGTGGGGCATGGGCATACAAGAGAACTCAAAGCCATGGAGGTTTAGCAGGGCAAGAAAAGGAAACTCTTGGGTTGCCAAGGCAAGGCAGCTGCTGGTAGACAAAAGCGGCCAGGAAGGACTGATTTGACTGGCCTTGGTCTCACCTGTGCCAGCTCTAATCTGCACCTAAAATACTGGGGTTACTTGCTTTCCTTCCAATGCAGAAGAGCTGTCATCTTGGTCCCAGAGCGCAGAAGAGAAATGTGGATTGCCTGTCCAAAATTCCGTCCATGCAAGAATTGGTGCCAGACAAAAGCTGCCGGGACAGACAGGTCTGGCTTCACATGACCTCCTATAAGCTTCCTCTTACATGCTCCTGAAACACTGCGGGTATGTGAAGGCCTTGAAGGCTTCCTCAGGGAAGCAGGCAGGGCAAGACAAGTTGAAGAAATGCCCTGAAAAGAGGGGTCTTGAATTCCAGGTGGGGGAGGGGTGAGCAAGGTCCTGCAAGGCAAGTGAGGGCTTCGAGGGCAACACAAGGCAACTGCTGCATTTACAGGGCAAGGGAGAGGTAGGCAAGGCAATGAGAGTCCTAGAAGGAGAAGGGAAGGCAAGGCTGGGCCTGGACAAATGGGTAGGGAAGTCAAGGTGGGGATGGCTGAGCAAGTCAGTGCAAGGCAGTGGAGGGAAGGAAGGCTGAAGGAAGACTACAGAGGGGACAGCAAGGCAATGGAAGGTGTGGGTAAAGAAGCAAATGGAAAGGAATGGTCAGGAATGGCAAAGAAATGCAAGGTTGCGTAGGAAAGGCAATGTACAGGAGGAGGAGGCAGCCCAGTGGGTGTCCTAGGAGGAAAATCCATGCGTGGCAAGGCCAAGAGTAAAGCGAAAGAGAAGTCAAGGTGGCAGATGGGTGAGTTCAGCTGAGAAAGAAAGGAAGCGCATAGCTCCAGTTTGTGTGTGAAGTTTGCAGGGTGTAAAGAGAAGGAAGCTCTCATTTGATTGTGGAGCGAATGGACATTTTCTAACTTAAGCACCAAGGTCCGAGCAACCTTTTCCTCCTGGCACATCTTTGCATGCGAGGTGCAGCCAGAAACTTCTCAGTTTAGATTCAGACTGCAAGCGGGACACATAATGTGACGGTGCAAATAGCTGGGAAGGAGAGCGCGTGGCATTGGCATGTTTTGACAGAAGCACTCGTCTGTGCGAGAAGGAGATGGACGTATGGGACTCTGGCAATGTGACAATACACTCAGCTGAGAAGCAAAGTGCAGAGCTTTAGTGCGTGCTCTGGAGAGGAAAGGCTGCAAGGAAAGGGCAAGGGGGCAGGTCAGAGAAAGTGTTCTCTCGTGGCCCATTGAGCTGTTTGCAGTGGAACTGCTCTTCGCTTTCACTAGGGACTCTGCCATACTGATAGCCTCTGCTTTTATGTGTAGCTGAGAAGCGAAGTGAGAAGTCTGGCAGAGTTTGTAGGCTGCAAGGGGAAGCCAGGCCTGGCTTTTGGCTGTGGCACTTGTTGCAAGGAAGCAGCTGCTGGATGTTTTAAGCTTTTTGGGATCTGTGAGAGTGAAAAACTACGCTGCTACCTAATGAAACGAATGATTGTTGACCATCTGGCAGATTCTAATTCCATAAAGCAGGATGCGGACTTTCCCCCTTACCCCAGTATTTTTGCCTTTTCATTGAGCAATCTTTTTGGAGGATACTGTGAGATGCCTTGCCTTGAAAACTGGAAGTGCCCTCAGTTCACCCTCTAAGAAACATGGAAAACAACTCAAGTCAATTTCACAATTGCCCTGAGCAGAGCTGCTGTTTCAGTACCTGAAATTACCATTGAAAAGATTTGCAAGAACCACCATTTTATTGTGCAAATATGTGAAATACAGCAGCAGCTTCATCTTATTCTTACCGGCATCATTGGAAGTTTTGCTGTTTGCTGAAACCGGAAACAGATCAAACACGAGACACTTCATAGTCCAAGCTCACTGACCTTCATGCAAATAGCACTTGATTACTTCAACGTACCATTGCAACATACAGGAAAATGGAAGTGTCTGCGCAGGAAAATGGAAGTCTTGTTCTTCACAGGGGCACAAAACCTTTCCAGCACAGAAAGTCTGGGAGTAATCCATCACACCTCAGCGTACCACTGCTGGCCAAAGAGCTACACCATGCTTGTGTCCATGATACTCTCAGGGCTCAAAGTCCCAGAGAACTCTCCACCTTACAGACACACAAGGAAAGCCCACTGACAGTGCAGTCCTCCTGCACTTCAGCTTCAACAAGCTTCAGTTTGTTTCCCCCCCCAAACCTCTAATAATCACTGGCTGTCCTTCAAATCTCTTGGCATTGCCATCAATTCAAGAGCCCTCCACTCCGCTGTCATTTAGAGTTTTTACAGTTTGTGAGGACCACTTTTTGCAAAATATCTGAAGCTCCGCATGAGGTTGCTAGTCCTTTTGCGCCGCATCACTTGTCCTTGTGATGAGTTGTCTTGGGGATGAGTTGTCTTTGGGACCACATGGTGGTAGCACTAAAAGGGAGAGAGGGAGAGAGAGGGAAGGAAAAGAAGGGAAGGAAACAAGGGAGAAAAGATTTTATGTTTATGAATCAATGTGAAGTTAGATTTCAGAATTTGGTGAGAAGCAACTGAAGCTGAGCAAAAAAAAAAGTTACATCATGTGATTTCAGTAAAATTATCAACACAAAAATTCATTACTGGTTTAAGCTACTACATTTTACTGGTATAAGCTACTACATTTTCTACTCTGATATTATTACAAACCGCTTTTAAGCATACTCAACTTTTGCCAATACAGATTATTACCATTTTAGGGTTAACTTCAGGATGAACTTCAAAGTGACAAACTTTTTGGTCAATGTCTAAACAAAAATCATGGTTACTTTCCCAGATGGTGTTACTTTCACAAACAATTCCTAGTTGCTCCCACACAATGCAGGATTCCAGGCCCACTGTTTGCCATCAATCATTCACCTTTTGGGCCCATGCTCTATGCTTGAAAGGATAGAATATAGTCCCATTGTGGTTCACTGTGGCCTAATGTGAAAACAAGATAAATTAAAGACAGGAAGTATTGTGAATGGTTGACACATAAGCCGTGACAGTGTTATTAACAGGATCATAGGTAAAATTTACCAACTTCTACCAGGATTGGAGGTTCTTTTCAAAATTGTTAGCACTATCTTAAATTATTTTTCAGGTTTTTGTTAAATGCTGTTGCATTTTTGCTAAATCAAAAGTTGTAGCAGCTAATTTGTTGAATAATACCTCTGAATCAATGCTATTTAGAACCTCCAATCCAGTTCCCAAAACACCAGTTAGGTCTCTCGATATTGGCCTCCAGGAAGATCTACGTAACCAGCTGGTCCATCCTTCACAGGAAGTGCATAAAAAGGGAGAACAGGCAGGTTGAATTTCTGAGCTATTATTTTGCATCAGCAATTCAACCTTTCTGAGAGGCCATTCTGGTTTAATTAACATTTGTTGTTGGCCAGTGTTTCCAATTACAAAAGGTCCAACCTCATAAATCCTTGGTTGAAGTGTTAGTTTGGGAGGAACTGTAGGTATCAAAATTTCTATTACGAATTTTTTTTTAATATCTGGTGTTATTTTCTTTACACGTGACCTTATGGGAGAATTTTACTGTGTGAAATGTAACCAACAGTTCAAATTTTGGGTTCTGCACGGTAGGATAGGGCCATGTGGTCCCATAGCATAGCTGTTTGCTGGTTCAACAAGGGATTCAGTCATTACTTGGCATTTGATATGAATGTCGTCACCTTGAGTAACGACAAAAAGAGAAGCTGTTTTCTCATTGTTTAAAACAAGGGAAATTTCTCTGCCTTGGTGTGTAAATATTGCAACAAGCCTTAGTTTGGTTACCACATTCATTTTGAATTTCTGAGTTCAACCTAATAATGTTGGTTGGCGTTTTGGGTCAGGTCTCCAATTGCACACCACAGAGAAAAAATTAACTATAGTAAAATTGAACCAGCAATCACTTTGCTTTTTTTTTTTTTTTACAAGATTTGGTAACCTTTACATTAATGTCACTCAGGTTCTCAGAAGTATTGTTGCCAGTAAATTTCTGGCAGCAACACAAGATCAAAGTATCTTGTCTAATACATTTCTAATCCTTAGTAGGACATACTTCTTCCAAAATGCCAGGGTGAATTTTGGATGTCATATTGAAATGTAAAAATTGCCAAAAACTGTAATAGAATAGGGCTTTCCATATTGAAAACCAAATTCCACTTTTCTGCATCCCACTTGATTTTTTTCATCAGTGATACCGGCTGGGGTTCTAACTCACTCATTTATATCCCAGACCCACTCAGCTGAATGGTAAACTTTGTTATCATGCATTATGACAACAGCCAAATTTGGATGGCTATCTTTGGGATAGTTTCTGAAAGAGCTAGAATATCCTATGAGGGTTTGAGACCAAGGCCATTCAGTATTATTTTGGTTACAGGTAGGAGCTGTAATGCAGAAAAGTACGAGTAACTTAAAATTTTGTAGGCCATTTTCAGATTTGAGTCTTCAATTTTTATCCCTGTTTCTTCCATAGAAATTCTAATAGTCCCATGGAGTTCTTCTGCAAAAACAAAAATAAAAAACTTGCCCTTTTTTAGGCAAAAAGGAATTAAAACGATGGAACAATCCAGGGGGTATTAATCCTATGTTCCTTTCTTGGGGTATTGGTGGCTATCCATGTATCATAATTGGATGAGCCCTTTTTCAAATAGATGTTATCAGTTCTGCCAAATTCGGGACTGCAGCAGTCAGAGGGTCAGTATTGGCATTTAGCCTTCGAAAATCAACTGTAAGTTGCCACTTCCCGTTAGGTTTTTTTACTGGCCATCCAGGGGAGTTGAAAGGAGAATGACTATTTATCACAACTCCCTGTTCTTTCATTTCTTGCGTAACTGGTTTTATACCTTCCTTAGCTCCCAAAGGAGGGGGATACTGCTTGACATGAGTGTTCTTGCTAAACGATAGTGGTGGAGCTTCTTGTAACAGTCTGATGCACAGTTGGGGTATCCCAAAAGACCACAGTAGTCTTTCTGTATCCTCCCACTGTCTTCTCTTAAGGACATCTATCCTGAACAAGTTAAAAGGAATATTGCCAATCACCATTACAAGAGTAATTGAGCTCTCTTTCCCCGGCAGGGTTAATTTTACTGGAGTGATATTGTAATCGATAAATAAAGAGAACGGCGAGGTGAAGGGTTCGCAGGAGGGGGTTGTCCTCCCCTTGCTCTCATTTATTATAGGTCCAGGGTAGAGATGGGAGGGAGAGAAGGGAAGGACAAAGGTCCTCGCCCTAGGTGGAACAGGGAAGGAGGAATCCCCTCCCTACCCCCGCAGGGACAGGAGCGAAGGAATCTCCACCCTGCCTCCCAAGGGACGGGAAAGAATCCCACCCTTGCCCCCGTGACAGTCGCTTACATAGGGACAGGGGTAACCAATCAGGGAAGGGAAAAGAGGAGGAGATAAGGGTGCATAACCAATAATAACAAAAGAGGGAGGGGTACAATTCAAGATAACTAATAATACAGATAACGGAACAGAACTCTGTGGAGAGGTGGGTGGATCCCGAGGCCTCAAACCCCCAAAGTCCTCCCACGGCAGGGCTCCTCCCTCTGAGGAGCTGGCACCAGCCTGGGAGGTGGAGGCAGCATAAGAGGTGGGCCCGCTTCAGAGGGGGACGGCAGGGAGGAGTGGGATCGAAGGCCGGAGTGGCGGCGGCGGGAGCCGCGCGTGAGCGGAGAGCGGCACCGGCCGAGCCGAGCGTGGCGGGAACGGGGTGAGCTGTGATTGGCGGGGCCGACAGCGCCTCGGGCTGTGATTGGCTGGGCTGGCCCAGCCGGGGACATAAATAGCGCGCGCAGAAGGGCGCCGGGCTCAGTTCGGCGGCGGTGAGGGTGAGAGTGGCGGCTGAAGGTGCGGCTGGGCCATGCGAAGAGCGGCGCTGCGCCGTGAGGGATCCCCGGCGCCTGTCGCTGCAGGGAGCGGCGGTGAGCATGGGCGCTCGTCCCGCGTCTGCCTCGGCCTGTGGCGGGGCCGCGGCCGGGGCGTGGGGCTGGCGCTGTCCTTGGGCGGCGGTGCTGCTTGTGCCTAGTTGTGCCAGCGGCGCCTGGAGCGGCGCTGGGTGAAAGCACTTCACGAGAGTTGTGGTGTTAAAGTAATGTTGAAAACATAAGCAATAAAGTAGTTTTGGTTGGGAGTTTTTTTGGGTTTTTCAATTTTGCTTTAGTTTGATTTGGAAGTATTATTTTCTTCATTAGTTGCTTGGTTATTGTACTCATTTGATTGCATTCAGGTATTTTTGGAGTACTACATGATTGTAGATTTAGTCTTGCATTTGGCCTTTTCCTCTGTATTTGGTAGTTAACTAAAGATTGTAGGCCTGGGCCTGAATCACCGAAGCCAAAGGAGACACAAAGCCCCCGGGTGTGCAATAAGGACGTTGGCACTAAAGTCAGGCCCCAAGTGATGCAGGGCAGGGGAAATGCTGGGGCCGGAGCTGGCTAAAGCCCATGGCAGGAGGGGATGGAGCTGCAGGTGGGGGCCTGCAGGAGATGCCTGCGGGTTGCCAGCCCCTGCCCGGTGGTCACAAGCACGAGCTGAGGGTGCGGGGGCTCCAGGGCTTGAGAAGCAGCCCAAGGGCACCTCTTGGCATGGGCAAGCAGGGGCCCAGTGGCCATTGGCAGCCCCTGGTGCTGCCTGGGGGAGGTGAGGGGGGAGGCCTTTTGGGCAAGTGCTGCGGGTGAGAGCCAGGGGCAGGGGGGGAAGGTGCGTGTTGCCGCTGAGGCCTGACGTGCCCGCAAAGTTGGGATCCCATGGCGGGAGGTGTGAAAGCTCCAGGAGACACTGGAGTGATGCTAGTGACTGATTTGTGGCTTTATCAACAGCCCCAGGCTGCAAGTGAGAGAAGCAGGAGCAGCTTTTAGCTGGAGCAGTAGGAAGCTGAGGAGCTGAGGCAGCACAGCTGGAGAAGACACCAAGATGGTAGGGCTAGGGGTGAAAGCCCTGTGGGGCTGGGACAGGGATGCTGGAGCTGGAGTAAGGATTGTCAGGCTGGGGCTGCACTGTGGCTTCAAGAGTTGAGCTGAAAGCACACAGAGCTGGGGGTAAAGCAAAGATGCTGCCCAGAGAAGCAGGAGCAGCCTTATGCGGCACTGCTGGGAAGATGTGGAGCCGGAAGGGAAACAGAAGGGCTGGCAGTGCAATAAAGCTTGTGGGACTGGAGCGGAAATCACTGGGGTTGGGATGGAGAATGCAGTGCTGGAGCTGAAATCAGTGTTCAACTCAGGTAGTACCTGTTGATCTGGGAAGTGGCTGTCGGTTGAGACACAAACCAAAGGGCTGGAAGTGGAATAAAGATTGCTAGGCTGGGGTTGGAATATGGGTTCTAGAGCTGGAGCCGAGAGGAATATCCTGCCGTTTGGACCTGGAGCAGCTGGAGCTGGTGGTGCTAGAGAAATGCGGAGCTGGAGCTGGAAGAGCAGAGGTGGCAGTGCAATAAAGCTTGTGGGTCTGGAGCTGAAATCACTGGGGCTGGGCTGGGGACTGAAAATGGGATAGCAAGTGTAGAGCTGAGCTAGGCACTGTAGGCTTGGGCCTGGAATCACTGCAGGGCTGTGCTATTGCCTTTGGGGTGGGCTTGGATTGAAAATGGCCTAGGAACTGTGGGGCTGGAAAAGGCACTGTACGATTGCACCTCAAACTCTGGTAGTTCTGAGCTCTTGACTGCGTCTCTGCTAGGCATTGGAGGGCTGAGCTTAAAATATTTGTAAGGTTGTGATAGTGAGTGTGGGGCTGGGATTGGCACTGAAAATGGGCTAGAAATTGTCACGCTGAAAAAGGCACTGTGGGATTGGAGCTGAAATCATGGTGGAGGCATCTTACTGACTGTGGGGCTGGAGCAGAAATCACTGTAGAACTGGGCTAGTGACAGTAGAATTGGAGCAGGATTCAAATTAAGGCAGGCATAATGACTGTGGGTCAGGGTTAGAGACTGTCGGGCTGGAGCCGAAATCACTGTAGATCTGGGCTAGGGACTTTAGGATTGGAGCAGGGATCAAAATAGAGGCTGTCCAGCCAGACCTTGGGCACTTTCAGGCATCCAGGGGCAGCCACAGCTGCTCTGGGCAACCTGTGGCAGGCCCTGCCCACCCTCACAGCCAGGAATTCCTTCCCAATATCCCATCGAGCCCTGCCCTCTGGCACTCGGACGCTGTTTCCCCTTGACACTCCAGGCCCTTGTATAGTCTCTCTCCATGTTTCTTTCAGGTTACCTTCAGGCCCTGCAAGGCCCCAGTGAGGTCAGCCCAGAGCTTCTCCTGTCCAGGCTGAACAATCCCAGCTCTCGCAGCCTTCCCTCCCAGCAGAGCTGCTCCATCCCTCTGCTCATCCTGGAGCCTCCTCTGGGCTCTCTGCAGCAGCTCCAGGTCCCTCCTGAGCTGGCCCAGGGCTGGGGCAGCTCTGCAGCTGGGCTCTCACTGAGCACAGGGCACAATCCCCCCCTCCCGCGCTGCCCACGCTGGGGGCTCAGCCCAGGGCTCGGGGGGTTCTGGGTCCCAGCTCTCACCACAGCACCCCCAGCTCCTTCTCCAGGGCTGCTCCTGCTGCTCATCCCCAGCCTGGACTGATCCCAGGGGCTGCCCTTACCCCGGTGCAGCACCAGCACTTGTTCTTGGTAGCTCTTGTCAGCTTTTGAGCCTGACAGACCCGCAGTGACAGTGGAGTCAGACACACCGGAGTGCTGCTGTCGGGACACCGTGGCCTCACGCTGGGTGCCACCTCCCGACCAAGGTCTGCATTGCCCTCAGCGGCCAAGGCCTGAATGTCCTCAATTCATCTGGTTTTAGTTATTCTCCCTAAACAAGTGAATTCCAACATGAGGGTAGAAAGCAAACCCGACAAGATCCCAAAGCACTGTATCCTCCAGGGACCCCAACTTTATCGAACTCAAGCGGATGATCCCCGCCGGCATAGAACAGGCTGGCAGCAGCTCAGCTCAGCCAAGGCACACTCAGCAGCCCCGGTGGGCACATCTCCCTGAGTGTGTTACTGTCCTGGCCCTGGGGCTGGGCACAAGGAGTGGGTCTGGGCAGAGATGAGCTGATGGGAGTCTGATCTGACACAAAGACAGGCAGGAGGGTGAAGGGGTGTGGTGGAGATTCAGAGGAGGTGGAGGGTGTGGGCTTGGAGCAACTCAGCCTGCTTTTGGGTCCTGCCTTCATGTGCCAGCACATTACCTTTGGAAGTTTTGTGTGTGCTTTGCCTCCCATAAGGAGGGTGACCCTCTTCCCCCTGAACTTCCCTAGCACATGCAGCAGCCTGTGCTTTTGCTGAGCAGGCAGAGCTGTGTTGTTGCTCCTGCTGGGTGGGATGGTGGCATCCAGAAACCCATGCTCTTGATCCTCTCAGTTGGCATCACAGCTCGCCAGAGCACAGCCATGTCAGCACAGTGATGGCTTGATTCGGGTATGTGCTTTTGTACCCTGGGTGCCAAACCTCTTTAATCTGGGGGCACTGCCAGGTGCCTGCTGCTCCTTTTGAAGTGTGGGCTCTTCACAGGCACTTTCTGCTCCTCTGGGCAGTCCTTTGCCTTCTGTGCATGTGAACAGGATGCAATTTATTCTCAAGGGCTTTTCCATAGCTGATGCACATTTTGGTTAGCAATCGGAGAACTGGAAAAGGAGTGACACATACAATTGTTGCTTTCTGCAGAAAGGGCTGCATTCGGGTCTCATCCATGCTGTCCTAATGGAGAGAGAGAGACCATCTCCTAATATTTTTGGTTCCTATCCAGCTTGCCTGTCATTCCAGTTTGGAACATGCTAACAGTTGTCACTGGGAGGTCTGTGGTGGCTTCTTGGTGTGGAGATCACCCTGCTGGTCCCTCCCTCCAACACAAAGATGGCTGCTTTGGAGGCTCAGTGTGACCCCCTTATGGCTGGGGTCAAAGTCTTTCCCCAGCCTGCTTTTCCATCTGGCTTGTTTGTTAAAATGGCATGTAGTTAAGGTAGAGCCACCACCTGATTGCTGATGGGAAAGCCCATTCTCAATTAACCCTAAGGCCCTAACTACATCTCTAAAACTGTGCTCACACCTCTGTTGTTGTGGCTTTCACTGCTCTGCTTTCCCAGTTAGCACTTGGGGCATGGGTCCTGTTTGCTCATGTGGGGAGGACACAGCACTCTCAGGAACCCTCAGTGCTCCATATGCTCTCACCTCTGGCACAGCAGCATTTAAACTTGTGTGACACGGCCTGTTCTCCTAGAAAATACAGAAACCTCTGGGGATCCAAAGTGGTTTGACCTCTTTGCAAGCAGAGTTTCTGGTCTTGCAGTGTGGGTTCATCCTGTGTGGGCAACATTGCCAGCGTGGCCACCCCATAATTATGTGGTTGCCTTTCTGTAACAGGTCAGGCCCTTCCAGTTCTTGAGCGGCATGACCCCCTGCAGTAAAACAGTCAGGCTGTGGAATGCCTTGGAGCTTCAAAAACCCAGAGATAAATTCAGAAAGCCTCAAAATCCAGCCAGACTGGGTTTTCCAAGGGTAAAAGTAAATTTAAATATGAGTTTCTTTTTCCACATAAGTAAGAGCAGGACAGAAACAACATAATGTGAACCTGTGCTCTATATATGGAAAAGGTACATTTCTGGGTTGTATTTTCACCAAAATACAGGCACAAAGAAAGCTCAAAGATTCAAGCATGCTAAAGGCAAGGGGCTATCCAGAATAGTGAATCATGAAAGAACTGGACAGGACAAGGGGAAACGGCCTCAGGCTGGGCCAGGGGAGGCTCAGGGTGGACATCAGCAGGAATTTCTGCATGGAAAGGGCACTCAGGCCTTGGCAGGGGCTGCCCAGGGAGCTTTGGAGTGCCCATCCCTGCAGGTGTCCAAGGAAGGCCTGGAGGTGGCACTGAGTGTTCTGGGCTGGGGACAAGGTGGGCATCGGGCACAGGTTGGGCTCCATGGGCTGGGAGGGCTTTTCCAGCCTCAGGGATCCTGGCATTCTATGAACAAACAAGAGCAATTAATTAATGAATTGATCCAGTGCCATTCTTTTTAGTATGGTTCTGTCAGACAGGGGTTGGGCTTGGATGGCCAAAAGAAGACCATCATAAGGAAGTTTGCTGACAGCACAAAGCTTGACAGTGCCCCAGTACAGAGAACAAGTCCAAGATAGGATGAAGTTTAAAAGGGAGAAATTCTTGCAGCAAGCAGGGATTTCTGCTGCAAACTCATCAGCTGAGAAAGACAAAGGAAGAGAAAGGCTTTGACAGGCCAGCAGATCTCCAGGCAGCTGTGAGCCCTCGGCATAACGGCAAACAGGAGTTTGAGGCAGGTCAGAAGGGACATTATCAGGAGACAGGGAGAGATTAACTCTTCCCACTATGGGTGGCCGCAGCCACAGCCACCCACGGGCAGGAGCACAGGGAAACACTGCTGGGGGGTGCATAGCATATGAGAGGGCACTCAGATGGCTGTGAACTGGACAGGAGTGTACATGGAGCAGCCAGCAGGAGGATTCCCAGCTGGAACAGGAAGCTTTGAGAGCAGCCTTCCAGCAGTAAGTGACCCAGCTGGCCTCAAGATGAATTTCGCAATCTTGGTGAGAGCAAGGAGGTGCTTTGCCTGCCTCTGATGGGCTTGGTGAGGTGGGATGTTTCAGTCCTGTGCCCCATTCTCCTCCGACCAGAAGTTCCAGCCTGCAGCACATTTTACAACCCAGTTCTTGCCCAAGACAACGGGGATGTTATAGTAACAACAACAGTGTGACTTCCCCTGACCAGTGCCATCCATCCCTGCAGGAAAACAGGGGCGGAAAAGCTCTGAAAGAGCTTCAGAAAAATTCAGTGTCAGGAGTTGGCATGAAATGAGTCCAACTGTATCACACTGCATTCAAAGCCACATCTTGTTAAATCATTCAGGACCAAGGACTGGAAACAGGGGCACTTTGCCAAGTTATTCAGCAGATGTACAGTCACGGCTGGTCAGCAGCTTTCTAAAATTACCACAGTCATCTAAGACAGATTTTCTTCATGACCAAGGCAGCTTTTTAATAGATTCAGTAAACAAGATGTTGTCTGGTAACATTTCTCCTAATTCTAAGGCAGTAAATTATCCTTGTGATACTGCTTTTCAATTCCTTCTACATTTTCTACTCCGGTTCAGAATTTTTATTTTCTTTGAAAAAATGTTGATTATCCTCATTTACCCTTAGAAGAGCCAAAGCCATGCTAACTTCTATCTGCAAATGGTTGTAAAAGGCTGGTTTACAGGTATTTATTTTAGGAAATTTGGAGGCAATTAAAGTACTGTTCAACATTTTTTCTTATCTGGACTAATTAACTTTGTCACTATTTTTTCTGCAGGAGGTAACAACTCACTGCTGCTCACTTTGCTTCTCTGTGTGCTCTTCACTGCCCTGTTTTATGAAGCTTAGCTTTCATCTCCTCCGGGTTTGAGAGATGGTGAGGCATTAGGAAGCTGAAGAAATCACTGTAGTTGCCAATACACTCTCACAAGAGGAGAAGCAAATATCAAGAGTGAACTCCCAGTCCTTTGGGTGTGAAAATGAAGACAGCTGCTTGTTCTGTCCTCCCCAAAGTCTGCAGCCATGCCAAAAGTGTATCTTGGCTATGGAAGCAAGGGCAGTCCATACCAGTTGTCATAGAATCCCAGAATCCCAGGATCCCTGAGGTTGGAAAAGCCCTCCCAGACCATGGAGCCCAAGCTGTGCCCAATGCCCACCTTGTCCCCAGCCCAGAGCACTGAGTGCCACCTCCAGCCCTTCCTTGGACACCTGCAGGGATGGGCACTCCAAAGCTCCCTGGGCAGCCCTGCCAAGGCCTGAGCACCCTTTCCATGCAGAAATTCCTGCTGATGTCCACCCTGAGCCTCCCCTGGCCCAGCCTGAGGCCGTTTCCCCTTGTCCTGTCCCTGTTCCCTGGAGCACAGCCCGACGCCCCCGGCTGTCCCCTCCTGTCAGGAGCTGTGCAGAGCCACAAGGTCCCCCTGAGCCTCCTCTGCTCCAGGCTGAGCCCTTTCCCAGCTCCCTCAGCCGCTCCTGGGGCTCAGCCCCTTCCCAGCTCCGTTCCCTGCCCTGGACAGCTCCAGCCTCTCCAGGGCTCTCCAGAACTGGACACAGCCCTCGAGGTCCCTCAGCAGGGCCAGCACAGGGGATGGGCCTTGCCCTGGGCCTGTGGCTGGCACAGCCCAGGGGCCATTGGCCTCGTGCCCCCCCGGCCCCCCCAGACTGACACAGCACCCCCAGGGCCTTTCCCCAGGGGCCCTTTCCAGCCCCTCTGGCCCAGCCTGGAGCTGCAGGGCTTGGGGTGACCCCAGGGCAGGAGTTGGCACTTGTTGAACCCCAGCCCATGGCTCCAGCCTGTCCTGCTCCCTCTGCAGAGCTCCCTGCCGTCCAGCACATCCATGCCCCCACCCAACCTGATGCTGTCTGCACAGCTACTGAGGGTGCACTTGATAACTCTCCCACTGAAATCTGTTCCCTGCCCTCACGATCTGTTTGTTTTCCGCTCTTACATATTGTGCAGTTTTTATGTTTCCAGGGCAGTGTGGGCTGCAAACAAAGCATATTATCCATTTATACTTTTGGAAAGGTTTTGCCCCACCCAAATCTAGGCTGAGGCTGGTGGCAAACAGAGCTTTGCAGAGGATAGATGTTTTGCTCCCAGCTTTGCCCAGAGCTCAGCTGATCCTGTGCTTCAGAGCAGAGATTCCAATAACAGGAATGAAGCAGCACGTCAGTCATTGGGCTCTTTCTTTCAGCACCGTTAGCAGTTACAGCACAAAAGGCAAATGAACAGAAATGTATTCAGCTGGGGCTAGCTGAGTCTTAGTCTTTTGTCTGGAAAATCCTTCACTTCCCCATTGAGGCCTGGGGTAACAAATTCAAAACTTCTGTCTGCTCGCCCCTCCAAATCAGCGTGTGTCAGTAATACCATGAGCCTGGAGAAAGGAAAATGGAGTTGTAGACTGGGTTTTTACCATTCATTAAGGTAGAGTCATTTACTCTCCCTCACACAGGTTGAAAAGTGCTGCCTGGTGCAGCAGTGCTCGGGGCATGGACCTGGTGGGGAAATGGTGCTGCCACATCCTGCTTTGGGGATGAGTTTGAGTCCTGTGCTGAAAGCAGAGAGCTATTGAAATCATCTTATTTTCTATATGCGTATATGGAGAATCCACTCAAATTCAGAATGAAACAATGAATGAGATGTTTTACCCCTCTTCAGGATCCTTGGTGTTTGCAGAGTCCGTTTGGTTACAGAGAGGTGAAAGCCAAACCTTTCCTGGTAGCGACAGGGATGGGACGATGACCCTCAACCCCAGACTGCAGCTGGGGAGCTCAGGTTGGATGTGGGGTAGCACACCTACCATGGAATCACAGAATCACACAATCATTATGGTCGGAAAAGGCCTCCAAGGTCTCCAGCCTTGGATGGAACACCCCCATGCTTGCTAAACCAGCAGCCCCGGGACAGACACGGGGTTCAGGAGGGTTTAGGAACCTCCTTGAAACAGCCCATGAATGAGGGACCAGTGCAACACTGAATGGAAGAGATGGGAAAGCTTCCTTTGAAGGAAAAGAGGGCAAAGTATTACTCAAATTCCTCAGAGTGTTTGGCAGGAAAAATAGTGACCCAGGCAAGTTTTCTGTGTTGTTGCGGCTCAGGAAACAAATCTCTGTGCACAGAGACAAGCTCCACGTGGGAGCTGCTGCCTGATAACGTGGTCAGAGCCCAGCAGTTTTCTGCTTGCTTTCTGTGGGAGGTTACAAGGGCTGTGCTGGTTTTGTTCAAGGCATTGGGCTGGTCCATTCAGGAGCACTGAACTCAGGCTTTAGAGTTTCACAAGCAGCAGGGCCTCTTTTTTAATCACTGTTTTTATGTCTGGAGAAACAACACTGTGTAGAACAGAGTTCTTATATCTCTTGGCTTTCCTGACATCTACCCTGATTTTGAATGTCTGTGTTTGTTCCACTCCTGTCAGGATAAAATCTATTCTTTATGGCAGATTTCCCATGCTGGAATTCACTTTTGCAGTTGATACCTTAATGGTGCATGGCTGCATATCGATTCTGTAAAACCTTTTACTTAAAATGCCAGGATTTTACTGTGCTTGTCATTGAACCTCTTTTTGCTCAGGCACTCCCTGCACTTCTTGAGCTGTGGATGTGAAATAAGGCTCCCTGAAATTTGGCAGGATGTGAGCTGCAGCATTAGTTGTGTCAGTACCCAAACCCATCATTTGGGAAGTTTCAGTGCCTCTCCTCCATAATGGGCTGTTGCACACGTTCACTACATTAACACAGGTACCTTTGTGGAAAATGTTCTTCAGTAGAGCCACAACCTGTGACTGTTGAATAAATTCACCTGTGAACTGATTTTGTGTAAAAGGGAGTCTTATACCCATTTATCATAATGAAAGGAATTCCTTAAGCACTATGGAAAACAGCCACCTACAATTATCAGTCAGTAATTTAAAATGCCAGTTGCTTTCCTTTCTGACACAGAAAATATATGTCTATGCGTGTGGTAAAGGTTTTTAATGATCACATGCTGCATTAACAGGATAGGAAAATTAATCCCATCCAATATAAAAGTATAAATATCAGTAGCTGAACCAAGATGAATGTGACGTTCCTGGTGAGTGAGTCTATTTTTGGGAAATCACGGGGTTGGAATAAGATTAAAATAAAAAAGAGGTGACACTTGCCTCTTCTAACTAACTGTAAAATATTCCCTTTCCCACTAAGAGGTTGTAGCTTGTTCCTTTCATAAAGCCTCTGGTTTAGCCTCTCTATAATTTCAGCCTGACAAAAACTTCAGAGTTGAAGCAGACCTTCTGACTACAAACAATGTAGTGATAGGACAGAGGGAGAAGTTTAGATCAGGTATTAGGAAGAAATCCTTCCCTGTGAGGGTGGTGAGGCTCTGGCACAAGGTGCCCAGAGAAGCTGTGGCTGCCCCTGGATCCCTGGAAGTATTCCAGGACAGGCTGGATGGGGCTTGGTACAGCCTGGGATAGCAGAAAGTGTCCCTGCCCATGGCAGGGGGTGGAATGAGATGAGCTTTAAGGTCTCTTCCAACCCAAACCATTCCAGGATTCTATGGAACCAACACTGCTTATTTTTGCAGAGCAAGTTTACAAAGCAGCTCAGTTTGTGGCACCCATAACATTTCCCCTGAACTCCAAGACTGCTTAAACTTCTCAAAAGGTGAAATACATTTGGTTGGACTTAGCCAAGCTGTTGTTTATCTAATGGAATATTTTAAAAGCCAGTCTGTTCCCTCTGTTGGTGTATTTTTACTCTGGTTTAAATAGACACAGAACAAAACACTTGTGGTCTGTGTGTTTAATGGTCTGTGTGTTTAAAGATCCTGCCCTGCCTTTTCTGGTCCTACCAAAGTTGATGATAGCAGTCCAAATTTGCAGCTTCTGTAGCCATTATAAATCTTCCTGCTAATGAACAAGGGTGTTCCTCAGAGTTTATTTAACCGGAAGAAATGCTGGTTAAGTAAATTTGAAACTGTCATGCCATTACGATTTTAAGCCCCTACACATTTTACACAAGGAAAACACACTTTGCCAAAGCTTGATCCCACCAGCCAGGTTCAGAGATCTCCTCCTGAAGGTTTTCTGACTCCTGAGAGCACACTGGCATTTGGCTCCTGAGGCAGCAGCAGTCAGGGAGCCCATCCCAGAGTGTGTGGTCGGAACAGGGGCTAATTCATTCCCAGGAATAACTTTGAACTGACACAGAAAGTCAGCGCTTCTCCTGGCTCAGGGAAGCCAGCTAATTCTTCCAAGGCCTCAGAGCACGTTATTTTTAGCTGGAGATAACCATGGGCTGTTAAACACCCAGAGAAGCTGTGAGAAGCCCTGCGGCTCTGGGAATGTCCTGCTGCAGCAGCTCTGTGCTCCACATGGGCCTCCACATCTGACTCCTCATGCCCATTCCTACAGGAACAGCACTTGCACAGCAGCCCCCAGGGCCCTGAGGTAATAAGGCTGTTGTCACCTCAGCATCAGTGGGGTTTGAAGAAGCCAGAGAAGAGCCTTTATAAGGCACAGACACCATATATATATATATATATATATATATATATGATTTTGTTAGCTGCTGCTAAGCAGATCCAGGCAGGAGGCAAACCCACCTGTGCTCCCCTTGGCTTGGGGAGAAGGGTTCAGCAAATCAAAGGGAGGATTTGGCCCACTGATGTGTTTGGATACAGTAGGTGGCAGATCCTAGGTGGAGAAAAAATGTTCTTTAATCAGTATCTTTTACTTTATCACCATTAACTCTGTTATGCTAATACAGTGTTACTGATTAAAGACCCTGAGCTTCCCTGTAATAGTCCCGAGTTACTGTCAGCATAATGAGATTTCCATTTCTAAACGTCCTGTGCATGCCATCCAAATCACATCTGCATTCATGTACATACCCAACAGGAATTATTCTCCCTTCCTGCATCAAAGATACTGCGCCACACTCAGCTGGAACCAGCTTTCCCCTGGTTTAGTGCTCAGCTCAGGACTATTATTATCAGCCCTGGGTTATTACTGCTGTGTGTTTAAACAGGCATTGAAGGACATTTGCAACTCTCGGTGCACAAGGCAGAGCTCTGAGGGACATGGGACAGTGGGTGACACTGGATGAACCATTTGTGCTTATTAGCCATGTCTAATATATCCTCCTTGTACCAAGGGTGTTCCTACAGTGGTGGTATCACTCCCAGTGATGGTTAAGGACAGAAATCAAGTTGCTGCTGCAGAAAGAATTATTGCCAGCCAGGACAGAGGCAACAGACAACAACAATGTCACCAGAAAAGCGAGGGCAACAAAGAAAATGATGGCCCTGAGGTCTGACAGTGAAGCACCACACTGGCAGTGGCATCTGCTACAGCCCTGTGACAATCCCCAGCTCCAAAGTTGGACCCCAGCACAGTCCATCGAACAAGAGGTGTTTCAGCCACTTATGGCTTGTTTTAGGGTGAGGCTGCTGTGATAACCTGAGCTTTGGGTGACCTCTCACCATGCCATTTCCACAATCTGTGGTTTTATCCAAAAATCTCTGCCTGCCAGAGCACCTGGGTGTCACAGCACCCTCCAGGAGAAAGCCCATGCCTTGGCTGACTCAAGGGGCTTCAGATTTAATTTTGTTCCAGCTGTCTCACCCTGTTATAAATTATGGTTAAAAATAGATTGACAAAAACCAGGCCAATTAAAATAATTTGGTTTATTGAGCAAGCAGCAGCAAGCAAAATAGCGCTGGTCTGCCGGGGAGTCTCCGCTCCGCCACAGCAAGCAATTTCCCCTCCCGAAGTCTCTGGTTTTATCCCCTTCTTCTTCCTGGTACACGCATATCTTCCGGTAGTACTCTGTGTCTGTGTGGCCTGTTGCTAGGGGGTCTTTTTCTGCCTTCTGGTGGTTGTGAGCCTGAAGGCCGTAGTCTTCCTCCGATGTTTTTTTAGTAATCTTACACAATGGGGAGGGGGCTTTACTTCACCAGATAGGTGGTTCTGGCATTACTTAATTATCTGCTCCTCCTGATCTTGCTTAGGCAAGATTTGTTTCCTTTCTTGGCTTTTATTAGGCAAGATTAGTTCCTCTTGGCTTTTATTAGGCAAGCCTCTTGGTTTTTCTTAGGCAAGAGTCATAAGCTTTCTTAAGCAAGGTTTGATTAGCAAACACAAGACTATTAATTACAATTTTTGAACAAGATTTGATTAACAAACTCGAGGGTATTTATGACAACCCCAAGAGGAGAAATATTTTTTCTCTGATTTCTGATGTATTAAACATTAAAAAGATGGTGGCTGTTATTAATGAAATTGAAGCCTTTCCTAGCTGTAAGTTACCCAAAAATTGGATCCGAGCTAATACAATTTCAAGGAAACATTCTCTGCTGTGATCTCTGATACCAGCAAGAGGCCAAACACACGTTACATATCCTCTTTTATGCTCTTCACAATATTAGCCCTATTTGCAGAACAAACACATTCAACCCTCAGCCCTCGGGCCGTGACCCGTGAATAACACTGCTAATGGGATTGTGCTCCACACAAAACTCCTGCTGGATTTGATGGGAGCTGCTCCACCTCCCACCTTCTTCCCACACACCCTCTGCCATCCTCCCTCTGAAAGGCACCTGCAGCCTGGGAGAGGGAGGTCTGAGCCCCAGCAATGCCTCAGCCACCAAGGTGCTTTGATGCTCGTGCTCACATGGAGAACCTGATGCCCTAAAGGTTTATTTGATTCTGTATATTTATCAGGCTGGTAAGAGGATATCCACCTGCTTTATCAGATATTTCCCTGAAGGGATGAGGGGATCCAGACAGAGATTTATTCTGTTTTAAAGACAGAATCATAGAATTGGAAGAGTTGG
Organism: Acanthornis magna; assembly: GCA_036785705.1. NCBI lineage: Eukaryota > Metazoa > Chordata > Aves > Passeriformes > Acanthizidae > Acanthornis > Acanthornis magna. Next base: position 10,474,310 of record JAWUZG010000093.1, read on the forward strand.
AATCACAGAGTTGGGAGGGACCCACAGGATCATCGAGTCCTACTCCCGGCCCTGAACAGACGTCCAACAACCCCATCCTGTCCGTCCTTGGCAGTGCTGTCCAAGCACTCCTGGAGCTCTGCAGCCTTGGGGCCGTGCCCATTCCCTGGGGAGCCTGGGCAGTGCCCAGCACCCTCTGGGGAAGAACCTTTCCCTAATAACATATCCTTAATTTCCTTCACCTGCTGCACGACAGCAGCAGTGTTGGGAACGGAGCTCTGGAGATCACCATTCCAGGGCAAGACTATTGCCTGCACTCGATCAGGACAACCATAATATCTTTATTATTATTATCATCATCATCATCAAAAGAAGATTGATCCTTTGCTAATGTGAGGAGTGGAGCTGGCTTGGGGACACAGGACGCAAATCACTAGGCAGCTTTAGGCACTGAGTTGGACACGATAACTGCTAAACACACTCAGTCCCGTCATCAGAGCTGCAGTCACTGGGAGCCCGAGTTAGTTTTTAAAGTACAGGTCTTCCTTTAGGCTAGCTTGAAAGGCAATTGCTGCCCCTACAGGGAAAACCGAGAAAATCCAGCTTGGGAATGAAACTCATGCCCTCCTCGGGTGCCAACACGACAGGAGCACAGAATCCCCAAACCGGTTTTTGGCAATGGCAACTCCCAAAACCATGTGTGGTGAAGGACAAATAGAGGGTGCGATCCGAAAAAGCCTCCAGGATGGGATCCCAGGACTGAGCAGGAAAGAAAGCTGCCACTGGTGAGTGCAAAACCTCTGGGCTCAGAAAAAAGCACACAGAGCTTGACTGGGAGCCTCCAGGTAGGATTTGTTCCTGCCCCTTGGGCACCATGGAGGTGACATGGTCCAGAGCTCAGTGGCCTGGCACAGGGGAAGAGCCAGGTTTTCTTGGGAGTCCAAAGGAGGCGACTTGAGGATGATCTGGAGGCATCATCCTGGTTTTGAACTTGGCATCAGGTTAAGGGAGGAGCATGTCCTCCTGCTCCACACTGGGGAGGCCATGGCTTGGCACTGGGACCAGTGTGGGGCTCCAAGGGATCTCCAAAGCAAAGCTGTCACCTGGCAGGGGTGGGTGACAGCCAGGGAAAGCGAGGAGAGGCTGTGGGAGCTGGGCTTCCACAGCCACAGAGAAGGAAGCAAAGGGGGATCCAATGGCCTCTCCTTCTGCTCAGAGACATCTTGGAGACATTTGGGATGGACTCTGCTTGGAGGGGCACAGCTACAGCACGGGAAGCCCCAGCCAGTCCCAAAGAAACAGTTCTTATTCTTACAAATTCTTTGTTATGCCCTTTGCCCCAAGAAATCTGCCTCTTCCCAGCCTCTGCCTCTGCCTCAGCCCTGAGCACTAGCAAAGCCATTTCCTCCTGTTCTCTCAGGATTTCAGCATGTTGCTTGCAGAATAAACCTGCTGGCAAAGTGAATACAGGGAGCATCCGCATCTTTTCTCTCGAAAGCCTGGAGCTAATCAGGGTTCCCTGAGTCACTGCAGAGACACAGCACTGCTGAAATTCCACCTTGGTGCTGCTGATTTCCCAGAGCAAGGCTTTCTTCTTCTCCCAACTCCTGCCTGGAGAGGTAACTGAGTTTTAATGACGCCATAATTAATGTCTTTTGGGCTGCTGGACCTGCCCGAGCACGCAGGCTCTGTGTGCAGGGAGGAGGATGCAGAAGTGCCGGCTCTGGTCCAGCCTCAGCTGAGCCCTGCTGGTGTGTCTGGAAAACCCTTTTGGGATAAGCACAGTTTTTCCAAGGAAACAGGCACGCCGGAGCATGCAGCACATCAACGATCCACATCCACTTCAACGTTTATATATTCACAGTTCATGTCGTGGGGGGGGGAGGAACAAAAGCTTTCAGAACGAGCAGCACTGCCATCGTGGGAAAACCCAAGGGCTGCGGCACGTGAGGTGCAGTTTCGGTAGGAATTTCAAATCAAATTCGATCCAAACTCCTGCCACAGCGTGAGCACAGAGATAATGGCCTCGTGGAGCTGCTGCTGTCCCTGCTGTCCCTGTCACCTTGTACCACTTGTGACCCTCCGACAGGGGAGAGGGTGGCACCGTGCCCTCCTCAGCCAGGCTGCCCCTTGTTGACTCAGTGATGGGGCTGCAAAGCACATGCTGGTGTTAAAGGGGCTTGTTAAAAACAACCTGCTCCATGAACGGGTGCCGGGGAGCGGCGCCAGCCCGGCAGGGAAAGCCTGGCGAGTTTTGACAAACCTGGCCGGGAGCAGGCGCTCGCTCCTTGGGAGAGAAGGCAGCGCCGGAGCCAGAGACGGGGGAGGAAAGGGGGTGAGGGATTTGAAGAGCCTGGGAGCCGCCATGCTCGGGAAATACAGCACTTTCTGGAGATAGCTTTTTCCCTAAGAAGGGCAGCAAAGCCCGTTAGCAGCAAGGGAAAGAGGGAGGAGAATAGCTTCCCGGGATGCTGGAGAAGCGTGTCTCTTGCTGAAGGGGCCGGGAGCGGGGATATCTGCAGCGGGACACCTGCGATCATCAGCTCCGTCCCGCTCCCAGCCCCACGGCTGCTCATCATCTCCAGCCCAGTCTGAGCTGCAGCTTTTATCCCACAGCCGTTTTCCGGGAACCTCTGCACCCCTTCCATTATCCCAAGGGAAATGGCACTAAAGGAAATGCCGTATGGATCCACTGAAGGCAGGGAATGCTGGTGCCCTGGGCTGTCCCGTTTCTGGACCTGAAGCCCACGGACACGTCCAGTCCCCAGGACCCTGGGGACGGCAGTGTCCAGCCCAGCCGGGACACTCTGCTTCCAGAGGGATGCTCCGGCAAGGCAATGGCAGCCTGTGCTGCTGGAAAACCCACCAGTTCCATCTGGAGAACTGCTGGCTTGTTTTCTCCTTGGAATTGTCTTTTCTTCCTTCTTTCACCATCTTCCACACTTCTTTTTCATTCTTCTCTCTTCTTCTGTTTAAGTGGGGAAATGTTTTGTGCCCTCCCTCCGTTAAGAGTTTCTCCTTTTACTTCCCATTTTGACGCATTTTCCCCCAAAGATACGTGCTATTTTAATCAGAAGCAATCAACCATTAAAGCCAGATTAATTAAAGAAATGAGTTTACGTATTTTGCTAATGACCTGAAACAATCTTGCATTTATAATGCTGTTTGTCTGCAACACATCACTGCTTAATATCTCTGATCAGAGAGGATGACGCCACCTCACCATTAATCACTGCTTGAATAACAAAGTAGCTGAATCGGAATCTCCTTCATCCTTTGGAAACAGGGATTTTGGTCTCTTTTCCTATTTGTACTGCAGCTAACAGCCCTGCCCTGCAATTCCTTAAAGCCACAGCATGTGGATTCACTGTGCTCTTTGCTCGACTCCATTCACCATGTAGTTAATTCTGATTTTTTCGCTCTGCTGCTGTGCTCTTAACAGCCCTTGCCACCATCAGGGGATAGGGACAAAACCCTGTGGGACTCCACACATTTGGAGCAACGACTGCACTGGCTGTTTCTATTTCTAAGGCTTTTCAAAGCATCACAGTCAGTACAACCCCATCAAACATCAGGGTTTGGTGTAAAATCACTGAATTAGTGCTGTCAGATGGGATCAAAATGATACCAAAACGACATTGCAAAGGCACTGAGTTGATAATGCTATTTGGTGTAAATGGTGTCATGGATAAAGGCACTAAATAAATGACGCAACCCGCAGAAATTATGTGATAAATACCATCAGTGAGGAAATGATTTCATCAAGTGATGGTGTAAATGACAGGTACAGGGTCAGTGCTGCACTGGAAGATGGACCTAAGCTGAGTGTGGTAAGATGAAGGTAATTGAAATTTTATTGAAGTTAGTTTAATATTAGTTCATGAATAAAGTATCAGCATGCTAATAGTCAATGTACCTTTCTAAATAAAAGTATCTCTTCAAGTGGAATATCATTAATGTATGGATTATTGATCAATGCCTAATGATTGTGACCTATTAGCATTTCACTATTGATCCATTCAGATTGATTCTGATTAATCAATTTAATCAAAGCTCCAGCAGGAGAAACCCCCAGCTGAGCTCATCCCATTCCACCCCTGCCATGGGCAGGGACACCTTCCACTATCCCAGGTTGCTCCAAGCCCTGTCCAGCCTGGCCTTGGTGCCGGCACATTCTTGGAATGTCCCCCACACTTGGGAACTGGTTGTAGCCAGGCAGGAAAGGCTGTTTGCAGGAACAGAAGTGGATCAGCAGGATTAAGCCCAGAACAGCTATTCCTAAGCCTCTGGGATGGCCCTTTGTCATTCCCAACAGGGAGGTCAGGCTCCCTGGGAACCAATTTGCACAGGCTTCAGGTTCACATTATCTGCCGGAAAATGCCCATCCTGGGGGAACAGCCCCGGAAAGGGGGGATTTATTGTACGACTACCCCGAGGGAAGTGTCAACAACATTAATCCTATTAGAGCATTAGTGAGATGGGATGGCAAGAAATGATAGGAAGGAAACAGCACCCTGCCAAAAAGCAGGAACTCACTTAAGGATGTCTCGATGGCACTGCATAAGGGGAGCAAATGGAAGGATAAATTGTAATAATTTAATAATTGGGATTTTCAAGTCCTCCAAAGGCTCCACTGCCCCAAGGGAGAGGCACCAGCACTCCCACAAGCCTTCAGTATTCCTAAATTGTTCCTGGTGCAACCAGGCTCATGCAAGCCTGCCTGGTCAACCTGAGAAAAACCAGAACGGAGCTGCCGGTATTAAATCTACTCACAAATAAACCCCTCCCCTGAGGAGTCAAAGCTGTCGGTGTCTGGATTTCTCCAGAATCCTTCTCCAAAGCCATCCTCTTCCATCTGCATTTCCCCTCCTAACTACCAAACAGTTTGCACAGGGTGAAAACTGTTGCCTGGATCCTGAGGTCAAACAAAACTCGTCCACTCTTCAGCAGCACTGATTAAAATCTGTGAGGAGCTGCACGTCACAGCAGACCTTTAAAAAACTTTCAAGCTGGCTCTAAATTCGAGTTTTATGACACAAAGAATTTTCTCTCGGAATGGCTCAACTCCATTTTTAGAAAGTGCAGGATTTGACAGCTCTTGTGACAGGACACCATTGTGTTTCACCTATCCCAGTGCATAAATTACTATTTATTCCACCTTCCTTCTTAATTTTGCTTGGGTAATGTCTGCAATCACTTGTTGATCGGGATAAGTCACGAGGGGTTTTTTCAGATTTTGTTTTCTTTTCATGTGCCAGGATCAGCAAAACCTGTCTCTTCCTCAGTGTTACTGCGACACGCCGGTACATCCAGTCCCTCCCATGTGTGTTGTCACCCTCTCATACCTGGGAGAGGGGTAGCTGGATCTGTGGCTCTCCTATCTCCACGATCTCCTGGCTGGTAACCACCCTGGCCAGATAACAGATGCCTGAAACACGGGAAAAGTTTTAATCAGACCTTGTGGATCTTCCCGCACTGAGGAACAGCCCTGCAGGTAACCAGGCTCAGCATATGCAGGAACCCCTCTGTGGGCACCACGAAATTATTTTTACCTTTTGGCATAGAAAAAACCCCAGTTTTGTATTAGAAGTCACAATTTGTGAAGCACAACGTTTGAAATGGGTGTTAGCGGTCACGGAACAAAATTTGAGCCGCTTTCTACCTGGAGATGGTGACACCCAGAGGTTGCTCCCAAGCTAAATTGTCCTGTGACTTTATTTTAACTGAGATTTTATTAATAGCAGCTGACTTCCTGCATCTCCAGAGCTGACAAAGAAGGTGAACTGAACAGCCAGTAGAGCTCCTGCAGAGTGAAATAAAGGCAGATATCAGAGTTTGCTCCAACACTGTACAATCTGGTTATTGGGACGACGAACAGAATGTGTTCAACCCAGGCCAGGATCACGAGGGAATTCTCCCCAATATACCGTCTAGCCCTGCCCTCTGGCAGTGGGAAGCCATGCCCCCTTGTCTTGTCACTACATGCTCTAGTAAAAAGTCCCTCTCAGTTGTTCTTGTAGACTACCTTATGTACTGGAAGGCTGCAAGATGGATTTAATAGGAGAACTCACACCCTGCTACACCTCAGCTGCTCTGGGCAAGGCACTCTGATGCCGGAATTTAATATTTTGGGGGGCACTGAATATGCTCGGAAGGGCTCAGGGTGGCTTCTTCGAGGGCTGTGTCCAGTTCTGGGCCCTCCCGGCAACAGAGCCCTGGAGAGCCTGGAGCTGTCCAGGGCAGGGAACGGAGCTGGGAAGGGGCTGAGCCCCAGGAGCGGCTGAGGGAGCTGGGAAAGGGCTCAGCCTGGAGCAGAGGAGGCTCAGGGGGACCTTGTGGCTCTGCACAGCTCCTGACAGGAGGGGACAGCCAGGGGGGTCGGGCTGTGCTTGCAGGGAACAGGGACAGGACAAGGGGAAACAGCCTCAGGCTGGGCCAGGGGAGGCTCAGGGTGGACATCAGCAGGAATTTCTCCATGGAAAGGGTGCTCAGGCCTTGGCAGGGCTGCCCAGGGAGCCTTGGAGTGCCCATCCCTGCAGGTGTCCAAGGAAGGCCTGGAGGTGGCACTCAGTGCTCTGGGCTGGGGACAAGGTGGGCACCGGGCACAGCTTGGACTCCATGGGCATTTCCAGCCTCAGCGGTTCTGGCATTCCATAAAACAGCGAACAGCGGCTGCTCCTGTACCCCCCAGGCTGTGCCGGGCAGCGGAGGGCTGTGGCTCCCTGCGGGAATGGCAGCGCGAACGGGAACGGCAAGGCTCGGGCACAGCGCCGGCAGCAGGAGGGCCGGGCACAAGATGGCGGCCGCGATGACACGGCGGTCACGTGGCGCGCGGTGCCACCGCCCCGCCCGCGGCCGCCGCACGGGACACGGGGCACGGGACACGGCCGCGGGGCGCTGCGAGCGGGGCGCGGGCACGGGCTGCAGCCGCCGCACCGCCCGGGACCCGCCCGGCGGCCGCACCCGCCCGCCCGCACCGAGCCGCGGCTCCGCACGGTGAGTGAGCAGCGACCCAGCGGCCTCCGGCTCAGCGCAGGCCCGGGGGTGGCGGCGGGACGGGACACCGGCGGTGACAGCGGGGACGCGTCCCGGGGGGTTCCGGCGGCTCATCCCCGCGACGGCCCCCGCAGCTCCGGGGGATGCGAGGAGAGCTCCGGCCCCCGCAGCACCGGAGTCTCCGGGGGGGCTTCGGGCTGCTCGGCTCGGGGGTCTGACAGAGCTTCGTTCCCGCATCGCGGGGGGAACTGGGCCTCTCGGCCCCCGGGGGCACCGGGGAAGGTGCGGTCTGCTCAGCCCTGGGGAGCTCTGGACCCCCAGCTCTGTACCCGCAGCCTGGGATTCTCGGGGGACCTCTGGGACCCCCAGTTCGGGGGCTGCAGCCGTGGGAGCCCAGGAGAGCTCTGCTGTACGCGGGGGAGCTCTCCATCCCCGGTTCGGGGGGCCTACAACCCTGGCGTGCCAGGGGAGCTGTGGTCCTCCGAGCTTGGCAGGGCTGCAGCTCATCCCCGGGGAGCCTCTGGGACCCCCAGCTTGGGGGGCTGCAGCGGTACTGGGGAGGTCTGGGACCCCCAACTTGGGGTGGCTACAGCTGATCCTGGAGGAGCTCTGGCACCCCCAGCTCAGGGGGTGCAGCCCTCTCAGCCCTGGGACTTAGCAGAGGCTCTGTTTCCCTCAGCCTGGTCAGGTCTGCCCCCTCCTTCCCAGGGTGTTGGAGTGGGGGGTCTGATCCTCCCTGCTCCCAAGGCTCTGGGGTCCCCTCACCTTAGGGGTCCCCCTCAGCTTGGGGACTCCGGTCCCTCTGCACGCTGGGGTGCAAAGGCAGGGCACTCCCTGCTCCAAAAGAAGCTGGAGGCAGCCGCTCTGAGCGGGAGGATATCCATCCCATCCCATCCAGGGCTGTAGCAGTGATACTGGGGCTGCGCTGCCTCCCTGGGGCTGAGGTTTGTGGGGTGGGCAAGGGGGCGATGGCTTCGTCCCTTCCCTTGGGGACGAGCGTGCTGGGGGGCAGAATGGGGTGAGAAGGAGGGACCTTGCCATCGCGGGCACCCTGGCAGGTGTGCTCCCTGCTTGCTCGTGGAATGGCTTACTGATTGCTGACTGCAGTATTTGGATTTTTCTGAGTGGATAAGGCATGTGGCTGTCTTTGTACTGTGTTCCTCCTGGAGGCCCTGTTTTGATCAGGGTTTCTAATTTATTCTGTCTTGTGTGAAAACCTCATTAAAGAGTGCCTCGGTGCCTTCAGGCACCATAAGTACACGGAGAGAGGATGGGAAGAGAGAGAAAAAGATTATTATTTGTAAAAATTGGGAGCTCTGCCATATTGACATGGTGCTGCTGAAGCTTGCTGTTGCAGGCAGCCTTTCTTAGCAGAGCAGCACCAGGATGTCGATGAACGTCCTCGTGTCACTCTGGCTGATGGTGCAGCCGGGAGTGACAGCAGGTTTTGTAGTGGTGCCTTCAGACTCCCTTCTCCCAGCTCCACGTGGCTGAAAACGCTTTCCTGTTGGCTTCCGTGCCCAGCTGTGAACCAGTACAAAACACAGAAGGAGTATGAAACACTTGGAGCGCTGCTGTGGATCATGGTGGGTTTGAGCTTGGCTATGTTTTTTTGGGGAGTGGATGTTGTACTGGAGTTGCATTCTGGTTTGTTTTGTATTTTGTGGGTGTTTAAATTGCTCCAGTTGTGAAATTGTTTAGAGTTTGGAAAGAGAGGGCAGTCCCACTTCCTGGTGGCAGACAAAAGATAAAGGCTACTCTTCCAATATGGGTAATAAACCTATTCTAAATTTAGAGAGATTGCTGTGATTTTTCTGAGTTTTTGGGCATGTGGAGCACAACTAAATTCGGCTCAGATGCCTTTAAACTGTTTGTGATATGTACAACAAATGGTGATTCCCAAATTCTTTCTCCTTCCACATTATCAACCTGGGGACGACGTCTCACATGTTAATTAGATTTTAATGTAACACTTAGAAATTTAATAAATCCAAGTAGGTGGATCATTTTCAGGATTCGGAGGTATTATGGGTATTGTTTGACTGCTCAGAGTTAATGGTTCAAAGGCAGTGGTTTGTTGTTTTCCATGTGTCTCATTGCTTCTCTCAACACAAGTCAAGCTTGAATAGGTGCTGCTTTTAATTAGATAATTCTTGAGTTCCCTTGAACTGAACATGTGGAGGGAAAACCGGTGCACTGTGGGTGATGGTGACTTAAAAATTCTTCCTTCTGGTTGCTGCCTCTCTGCATCGCTCAGTGCTGGTTAATTGGTGCACTAAATATGGGTGGCCTGGGACTTACTCAGATTGAAAAGCAATTTCAGCCTGGCCGTAAGGAATGGTTGCGGAATTAAAGGCTTTTTAATTGGGGCAGCAGGACATCTTGTGGGGAAAAAAAAAAAAAGCTCAAAAATAATCCAGACCCTTGTTCGGGAAAGGGCCTGTTTAAGGAATAAAATGAATCCATCTGGCACCATCAAAGCCCAAAGGAGGCTGAAGGCCGGTTTTGCTGGACATGGCACAAGGTCCCTCTTTCCCGGGGTGCTTTGCAGGGACATGTGTAGGGCAGGAAGGATTTTTAGGGCTGCCCAGTGAGGTAGGTCCAGGTTGTTCTCTGCTGAAGTGAAGCGGAGCACCCGAGTGCTATTTCAGGCCTGATTCAAGTGCAGCACATCAAACCCAACTGTACAGGGAGAAAGGGCTCTGAAGTAGAGGTGAGCTTACAATGAGCTCCAAAACCTGAATTTCTGGAGGTTTCTTGGATCTGATGGTCACGAACTGAGCTCCCATGTACTGTCAGTGGTTTCCAAAGGATTTTGGTGTCACTGGAGGCGTTTTGGGCCCAGGCACCAACACACAGAGAGGGGCAGGAGCCCTTTGGAGGTCTGGTGTTCTGCACGGAAATTCCAGCTTTTAATACAGCTTGAATTCCTAAAGTGTGTGGCATCATTAAGTTAATTATTAAGTCCTGTCCCCCTCCTTCCTCAGAATGCTGGGGGAAATGCAGAAGACCGAGGAACACGTGAAACCTACTGGCTTTTTGGGATGCGGTCTTCCCTGGCATATTTTATTATTTTGAAATTCTGCTCAGCAGAGGCAGTGTTTGGTGCAGGTTACTTGGTGCTCGGTTCTCATGGATCAAAAGAATGTCCATCCTAATAAGCTACCAGGTGTAACTGTGGAGTGGGGCTTGGAGGGAGGTGTCCCAGGCAGTGGGGTGGAAAGAGATGGTCTTTGAGGCGCCTTCCAGCCCAAACCATTCTGGGATTTAAACATCTCTAAAATGTTTGTATTTTTTCTGGTCTCATCAAACATGGTAATGTAGTTGAGGGGAGGAAAAAACCCCCAGATTCTTGAAAGTGCCACACGAGCTTGGTTCTCATAGTCCTTGATCAAGAGCTGGTAAGAGAAAAGCAAGTTTAATTTTGGAGACTTTAACATTTTTCTTAAAGAAATGCAGTGACTGCTGTTGCTGGGCTTTACAGTTCACTCATCCAAGTCAGAGGAATAAGCCTAGAGTGGGACAGAACATCTCCTGTTGGTGTTTCGTTCATGTGCTCCTGCAGTCCTGTCCTGCTGTCCAATTGCACATCCGTAATCGGAGAAAAACACTAATAAATCTTTATTGTGAAAGCATCTTCCATAGGTTTTGCCTGGGTTAATTTGCTTAGTTTTAAATGCACAACCAAATAAATCTCCCTCTTCTTAGCTATGAGTCTAAAGCTTTTTTCCCCCCTGACTTCCTAGCGTGGTCTACCTTCTGTCTCCCTCATTTTGAAGCTCCTTGGAGGTAGCTTTTTCAGTTTAAATGGAATTAAGGCAAAGCATATTGCCACTTGGGGAAAAAAAAAAAAAAAGACTTCCAGGGATCTCTGAAGTCCAGTAGCTTTGGGTTTTTCTAAAAACCGTTAGCTTCCTTATGAAGCTGGGGGAGGCACAGGTGTGGTAGCAGAATTCCTCAGGTGTGTTTGCTGGAGTGGCTTTTTGGGGTGCTGTGGGCATTGTCACATCCTTATTGGCTGTGTGGGACAAGGTTTGGGAATGTTATCCCTGTTCTCAGCGTCTGGGGAACGACACACAGTGGGGCTGCATTGTCTAAGCCTTCATCAGAAAAAGCAGGAAGAAACAGAAGTAAAACCAGCAGAAAGGGTTGTGAATCCTGCCTTAAGGACTGAAACAGCCTTAAAAGTGCCCCTTTCTGAACAGGTGGATCTGGAGAGGAGAGCTTTTGTAGCATTGGCTTAAGAAGGATTTTTAATAGCTGTCATCTCCTCCTGTCCACTGCAGCCTACTCCTTTAATTTCCTTGACTAAAAAAGAGCATCGCAATTGGGAGTGTTTTACAATTTCCCTTGCTGGTCCATTAGTGTATTAGCTTAGCTCCGTGTGTGTTGAATGCCACTAAATGTCACTTGCAAATTTAATGTTGGGAGCACTGAGATTTGTGCTAATTGAATTTAAAGTCTTATACTTGAATTTGTTAAAATGGCAGAGTCAGACAATCGAAATGCTTTAATGGGAGAGTGGAGGAGCTTGCAAATCTGCTCTTATAAGTGAATCCAGCAATGCATTTGTGTAGATGGAAGGGGAGAACTTGAGCAGACAGATCCGGGTTTGGTGGGGTTTTATTGTCCCTTTTTATGTTGCAGGGTGGTGACAGCTGGCAAAATCCACTGTGTTGAAAGTCTTAATGCTTGACATCTGCTCAGGGTCGTTGTTGACACCACCTTAACCTTAAATACTTCTGTAAAAATGGTAAAGATTATAGAGCCTTTCAGTTCCATTTAAATTTCTGCTTCTCCAGCCATAGTTTTAGGCACTGCTGGAGAAAGGTTAATTGTTTGGGCTGCTGGTCTTCAAACTCAGTTGTCTGTATCTGTCTTCCGGGGTTTTTATTCAGGACATTAGCAGCTTTTGCACCCGAGGGTTTATTATGTTGGGAGGAGTAGGAAGGGGGTGTTTTTTGTTTGGTTGATGTTTTCTGTGGGGCTTCTTCGTTGTTTTCGTTTAGTTTTCTGGTTTTTGTAGAGGACAGTCTTCACAAAACCTCTGGCATTTAACACTTCTTTATCCTCAACTTCAGCTAAATACCCAATGATTGGATAGACAAAAGGAGAAAAGGAGAGCTTACTGCTGTGCTTTTTGTGAGGTAAAGCACTAAAGAAATTACCCTCGATTGGAAAAGAGTCATAAAAATTGGTCTTTGGCTTTCCAAGCAGTGTAAATCTGTGCCTCCCTAGATAGCACAGTGCTTTTAAGAAGTTTGTCTTGAATCGCTTCCATTAAATCTCCTGATACCAGGCTTTGACCTTCTGCCACTGAGCTGGCATTTCAGATGGGCTCCTGGCATGAGCTCTCCTGCCACTTTCAAGTAAAATCTTATCAGGCATTGAAAAGTTTGACTCTGCAGTCGAGCACTGTGCCAGAGCTGTAAAAGCCCTATTTGTACACAAAACGGATTTTTGCTTGCTAGGAGGGCTGGGGTAGTGCTTCAGTAACTGCAGGGATGGCTTTGAATCTACATAGTAATGAAACAGCTCCATCTAAATCGAGCGTCTCCTCCACTCTCAGCTCTGCGTTTTGTCTTCCCCATGTCCCTGCATGGAGTTTTCCGTAGTCAGGTTATATTGCTCTGGAAAACTTTGTCAGGGAAGTTAATTTAAAGCTATTTGAAAAGCTTGAAAATGACTCTGCTGTTAGGATGATGAAAAAGACCTTGAAAGCGCCTTGAGAGCGATTGCTGCTGGAATACCTGCTTGGCCATGCCGGTGGTGAGCTTATTCCCAGAGCCCTTCCCCCAGGGATCACTCCAAGGGGTCCTTCCAGGGATGCAGTCCTTCCCTGCATCCCTGGCAGTGTCCAAGGCCAGGCTGGGCCCTGGGGCTTGGAGCAGCCTGGGACAGTGGGAGGTGTCCTTGCTCATGGCAAGGGTGGCACTGATGGGCTTTAAGGTCCCTTCCAGCCCAGACCATCCTGGGATTCTGTGATGCATCAGGGCTCAAAACCCACTTCCTTTAACTGGAGGGGTAATCGAGGGTGATTGGGGAGCTCAGGGTGATCTTTGCCTCTTAGGGGTGTGGGGGGAAATGGCTTGTAGATGTTGAGTGTCTGGGGAATGAATTTTTAGTGGAATAATTAAGTGAGCTAGACAGAAGAACACACGTGTTCCAAAGTGCTGAAGTTTGGGGGTGCTCAGCAGAGGCAGTGGGGGGGAAGGAGATGTCCTAAGCAAGGCAAGAATGGACAGAAAGGGGTGAGTGCAAGCATGTGAAGATCCCTGCTGAATGACTCGACAGAACGTGTTGTTCCCTTTCCACTGGTACTTTCAGGATCTGCATTTAATGGAATCATGGTTTTATGGAGGCTCTCCACCCTGGGAGAAGCTCGCCTTTGCCAAAAGCAATACTCAGTAATGGGCTGGGGGTTCTTATCTACTCTCCATGAAACACTGTGAAAGCCTTATTTTGCAGTAATGAGCAATTACCCACAAATTAACAAAACTCCTTGTCAGATATTGCCTTTGTGCCTGTGCAAGTTCCTAATTCAGTTTTTCTCCCTTTCAAAACGTAAATAGATGGGCTATCAAAGGACATTTTAAAAACAAAAACAGGGCCCTAAGCACATTCATCAGAAGGGGATTATTTCAGTTCTGATAGTTTGTTTAGAATTTCTTTGCTTGCAAGAAAATGAGTGTCTGTGCTGAGAAGACACAGACCCATCCAGCCACGTGTCTTGTATCCAAGAATTATAATGTTTTCGAGAGGGAATGCCAGAGTTCAACCCCGAGTTCAGGCAGTGTAAGTGGCTGTGAGAATACTTGTGGAGATGACAATCGCAGGCAAATCTATGTTACCTCTTCCTCTGAGCAAGACTAACGCTGAAGAAATGTCAGTTTTTTCAGGGTCCTGTTGGGGTTTGAAAACGTCCAAGGAAGGAGATGGGCTGCTTTGGGAAGAGGGGTTCCCACCTTGTGTGGAGAGATATCCTGCAAGCTTGATTCAGTGCCAAGGGATGAGAGGGGAGGAGAGGGAGGAACCTGAGACCCAGGTGATATTGGATACAGGTGCACCAGATTGATGGAGTAAAGGCCATTAGCTGTTTTCTTCTCGGTGCCTGGCCAGCTGACTCGATGTTCTTAATAAACTACTCTTTAAATATCTTAAATTCTGATTGCTGCTCCTTAGCTCGTGGTCCATCAGGGCACAAGTGAATTGAGCAGCATTATTTATAACTGCCTACCGGGAACTTAACCTGGCCACTTTATTGAGTGGCTGCTAGTCTAGAATCCTTTTACGATTCTTCCTGTGAGACCTCTCTTTTGCTAATATTGTACTTAATGCAGACAATCTCGTTTAACCTCTGAACTTTGTAATCCCCCTCGCACTGTCATGGTGCTTTAATGCTGCCCATTTGTAGTTGGATATGAGCAAATATTTAAAATAATTGTCCACTCTACAGAAAAGCTGGTTGGCTTCATACATTGTTTTGTCTTTTGTTTGTTAACTCTCTGGGAATCTTGTTTCCACATCCAGGACATGCATTTAGGTTTTTCCAAAGTAAAAGGTCTGAAAGCAGACTAGAAATCCTAGGGAATGCTGCATTTCTTCACATGGTTCCACTCTTAATTCTGTGTGTTGAAATTCAGCCTGCAGGATGTGATGTCATGCTAATAAATTAATGACTTGTGTTTATTTGAAGATTGGATAATAACCCGGGCATTGGGATAATAACCCAGGGAACATTTGGCCCTTCTGCTCTAGGCTTCCCAGAAATTGTGACGTGGATAAAGCTTTGCCTGCCTAGTCTTGCGGCACTTACCAGCGCGAGCTTTATGGGGTGGGAGCTTTGTACTGATGCAGAAACACCGTGACACCTTGGAGAGGGGACTTGGACACGTGTTCCTACTACAGGCAGGGGACACTGTGTGGAAGCACTGAGCTCCCAGCCTTTGCCAGGTGAAGGCTCCAAACTCTCGGCTCACTGTGTGTGCAGAACTCACCAGAGGTGAGCTTTAAGGTCCCTTCCAACCTGCGATGGAGCCATTCCATGATTCTGTGTTCGCTGGAGAGGAGCCTGAGTTTCCCAGACTGGTTTTCACTGGTGTGTTGCTCTCTGAGCCAGTGGTTGTGGCGGCAGGGTGGTGGCTTGTGGCCGGCACAACCCTGGCACCCAGGGGAGGTGTGAACACCTCAGGGCTCTAAGCTCTGATCCCTATCACTAAGTCCCTGCTTTCAGGTTCAGATTTCACTCCCAGAGAAACCAAAGCTTGGGGTACATCTGTTCCAAGTGAGCTTTCTGGGATGATTTAATTCCTGGCTGTCAAAGAGCAAGTTTTTCTTCCCTCACCTTCTCTTCATATTCCCAGTTTTCAGTGTTAAAGGGTGTTCTGTGAGGTTTTGGAGATGTGCTCTGTGGTTTGCCTGGCAGGGCAGGGCCTTATCAAGAGGGAAATAGCAGCACCGAGGGAAACAACAGTGCAGGGAACATCAATAACGGGGTTCCTCCAGGTCTGTGCCATGCGAAGCATTAATGACATTTTCTGCACCCCTGAAGTGGAGCAACCTCTGCAGTGACTGTCAGCTGTGTCAATAAACTTTGCTTGGGACCGATGGGTTTTGTATAAGAAGGAGAGGCAGCTGAGGGTCTGCAGCAGACTGCAGTGGGTATCGCTTTTGGAAGTGCCTGGAGGAGACTTGCTGGTGGTGAATAGCCAGCACAGGGACAGGGTGTGTGCACACAGCTGGGAATGCTCAGACTTGCTTGCTTCCCAGTGCTGTCCTGGGTTAGGGGGGTTGGGATAGAGCCCAGTGCAGCCTGTGGGGTGTGTTCCCGTGGAACATTTGCACAACAGGCTGTCCCTGGTCACATAGTGCTTCTTGCTGCTGTCACACGGAAGTTCTCGGGTGCCGTGGGATCTCTTTGCCTGGGATTGCTGGGTTTGGGGATGCTGGAGCGGTGCTTGAGTGCAGAATGGTGCTGTAGAGTTCTTGCAGCCTTTTGTCTTTGTGTCGCTCAGGGTCATGGAGGAGGCCCCACGAACTTCAGCTCAAAGGGAGGAAAAGTCCGTTTATTTCCACAGATGCTGCAAAGTGATATGTGAAGTATTTGGAGAACTGTGCATGCTGATCCTGCTGTCTTTATAGCCTTAAAAATGGGTGAAGAATTAAAATAAATAAAAAGAGGAATGGTTTCTACAATGGCTTCTCTGGAGGCAGTATTATCTTCTTGTGGTTCTGAGGATTTGTTTCCTTTCCCGGTCTGCTTTTAAAACATTTCCTTTTTCATAAAAGCAGTGAATTACTCCATGGACGTTTATGCGAAGGGACTTGCTGGGTGCTTAATAACTTACTTATTTTATTTGGGCTGTACTTTTTAAAAATGAAGTGTTCAAGTCAGGCCTTTAGAAGACAGATTGTCCTGTACAATTGTCTGGAGCAAACTACCTTTCTGGTTTTAATTGGTGTTTTTATTGCTATGATTTACAGTGGCAGGGTGAGGGCAGCACCGTTCCTCCAGTGCCTCAGATAAGTGGGAAGAGAAGGAGAAGGAGCAGAGCTATTCCTTATCTGGGCACTTTCTTAGGTGCTTACAGAGCTGAGTACTTAAATAATTCCTCCGTGTAAGTACTGATGTGCAGCAAAGCCACACGGTTTTCAGCACAACATTTAATAGAAGTATTCTCAGCATGACTTTGCAAATATTCCTGAGGTCAGCTTGCCGCCCCTGGTGCTGCCTCTTGTCATCAGAGCGAGGCAGGTTTGTACAAGGCTCAGAAAGGAGCAGGAGCAACATGCAGGAGTATTGTTCTGGCAGGCGTTGTCGAACTTGGATTCTCCTGCCATGTGCAGATGCAACAAATTTCCTAGAAATTTCAGGGAGGGGATGAAATTGATGTAGATCATTTGTAACAACTGGTGATTCAGTCATTGAAGCATGAACTGGATTTTTAATGTGCTAAAGAAGAAAACAGTGCCTGGCTTGGTAAGGTCAGCATCAAAAATGTAGGGGCTGTGTTGATTTTTCTTTTGTATTACAGTTTATGGAGAATATTTTCTTTTTTCGTTAATTAAACCGCTTTTGCAATGTGTGTCAGTCGGCCTGAAATCCTCTGTAGGAAGACCTGTGGCTGTATCTGATGAGGGCCGAACTTTCTCTTGCTTTTGGGATTTAAGATCCCATTTCTGCAGCTGAGTTGTGCCATACAGGTTGTTTTTCATCCTTTCCCCAGTCAGGCTGTCGAGCAAACTTCCAAATGCAGGGTTGTGGGGATTGGGACACCCCTCCCAGTGTGGGGTTGAGGGGAAGTGGGAGGATGCTTTGCCACTCTTCCTTCCCCTTCCTTTAAGAACCAAAACACTGACCAGCGCTGCGAGGGAGAGGAGGGAGGATCCTCCTCCTGCTGGCTGCCAGTGGACGTGTCTGGCTTGTCCCCAAGCCGGCTGTGCCGGGCCAGGATCAAACTGAAGCTGGAGGCAGCCCAGTGCTGCTCCTGCCCGGGTCACAGGTGTCACCGTGCCGGGTCAGCAGGACCTGCTGGCCCTGCAGGACACCCACCTGCGTGTTTACGCCCAGGATCCCAGCTCCAAGGTCTGACGTTCCAGCAGAAATGTGGGGCTGGAGTCAGGGATCAGCATCCCCCTAGGGCTGGGCAGGGCAAGGCAGGGAGGGAGAGCTGACTGCAATTCCAGCTGGGGGTGGTCCCACTCCAGCAATTAGGAGGAATTAATTGCTTGGCCAGAGCCCAGATGGCTCTTGGTGGGATGGAACGGATTCCTGACCCTGAGGTGTGTCCAGTTTTGGGGCCTGTGGCTGGGGGGAGGTGGATGCAGAAACCACATTTTTGCCAGATTCGAGGCCAACTGGCTCATCAAATCTGCACTGGAAAGGTTTCTTTTGCTGGGAAATGGAATATCTTTTACTACTGATATTTTTGAACACGGGGGAGCTTACATTTCTTGCTTGCATTGGGAACTGAGAATTGACAGTCCCTGGTTTGGGCTGTTCCACAGAAATGGGCACAAATAACCATTTTTAGATGGGTTTGTTTATTGTCATGACTCTGATGTTTTTATGCAGTGCTCCTCTTGGTGTTATGTTCCTGTTATCCCTGTTGAACAAAGCATCTGTGCATTCCAGGGAAGGTCTTTTCTACTGATAGTGACTCCTTACTTCTGAGCACAGCATTTCTTTGCAGCTCCAGCAGCACTTTTCCATTTTATGGAAGATTTAGCTCAATTTTCCACCCTATTTTCTGTTAATTTTTAGAGAAAATATGTTGCCTTGTTCAGGTCAAATTTGCAAATACATTGGTGGAGCTCAGTTTTTCTCTTTCCTGCCAATTCAATGTTTTTGCACCTTTCATAAATCATTTGATGAACTGTTGAAGCTGGAAGAGGCTGTTCAGTGTTTACAGAGCTAATGGAAAACTTGAGTAAGGGATGCTTTACAGGAAATGGCCTCTCAAAAAGGGAAGTAGTGCAAAAGCCAGTGATGTTTTCCTTGTTCCCAGCCTTGTTTGGAAGAGATTAATGCCTCGCATCTGTCCAGGTGCAGCCTTCAGACTCCCAGCTCTGTGTTTTTAGCAGGAGCACATCACAGCAGGGAATTCGCCCCTCCCTCTCCAATCCTGTATTTTGATTTCTTCAGGGAACTTGTGTGCCTTTCAAAAACCACAGTTTGGTAACTGAGTGTCAGAGTTTACCGCAGAAACTGTCAGGAGGAAAAGAGGAAGGCAACTCCTGCTGAAATACCAAAACCACTGCAAAGCAAAATGTAAAGGTTTGAGGTGCAAGTGGGGGGATGCTGAGGGGTAATGGACGGGACTTTGCCTGAAGGGGTCAGAGTTAAATCACAGTCTGGTTCTGTTCAAAATCAAACTGTGTGTTCCCTAGTTGCAGGTCTCAGGGTTGAGCTGTGGAATTCCGGGAAAGTGCCCACCACAGAACAGCCAATAGAACTTTGCCGGGTGCCAGATCTCAGGCTGAGAGTGCATCTCACAGCTGCCATGGCCAGGTGTGCCTGTCCCAAAGGGCTTTTTCCATGGAGAAGGCAGAGACTTAGCTAACAGAGTGCTCTCCAAAGCTAACTCTGAAAGGATATCTTCTTTTATATGGAATTTTTTTACCCGTGTGCCCATCAAAGCCTGGGAGGTGACCATCCCTTACCATTTGTTTACCTGCACAGGAGGATTGTTGCAGCAATGCCTGGAAGAAACAAGGTTAAAAAGCAATTACTGCAGCCTGACAGGGGTGTGTTGTCCAGAAAGTACCTTTTCCAAGTTAAATTCCTTCTCTGAGTTGATGGCTTCTAGGCCAAGACAGACGGTAAAGAACTTTAAGCACGTGAAACAAATTTCTGCTGCGAACTGTGGGAACCTCTGATAGTTGAAATAACTTTTGTAGCTGGAAATTTCAATTTATTTAATTTATTTTGCTTCCTTAGGGCTCAGCTGTACTTGTTTTGTTGAGTTAGTTTATTTGTGGACACACTGTGCTGTTCTCCAGCAGGGGTGACCCCTCAACTCTAGCAAGTCATCCGCCACTTGTAAATGTCGGTGTTGAGCCTGTTTAAAGTCTCTTCCTGAGATTTAGAGGTCATTTGCCGCTGGTTGGGGGTGTACAGTGGTTAACACTTTAATTGCTGCTCTTATCTGGTTTCTAGACTAATTAAACGCACACCTGATTGTCACAGGTGTCATCTTGTAACTTTACTTGTAGCGAGTCAAGTGCAAAGCCAGCTTGAATTCCTTGCCCTCGTTGCGCTGGTGTGCAGGTGTCTCATTTGTTGCAGTGCCCAGAAGAATTTCTTTTCCCAGGAGACTCAAGTCAGTGTCAGGAGAAGAATGTTCCTGCTGAATTTGGTGTGTGGGGCAGCTGAGGGCAAAGCCTTGCTGGGAGTTTGAGGTCTGTGGTCCCTCCCTGAGCACGGTGTCCTGGCAGGAGCTTTGCTGCTCACCCACTGTGTTTTACAGCCACGGGGGAGTAAAACACTCCCAGCACACGGAGAGGAGATCCTCTGCCTCTGGACACCCAAGGAACAGGCTCTGATTGTGGAATTTGGGAGCAAGCTATGCCCCAGCTCAGCCACCAAGCTCCTCTGCAGACCCAGCCCTGGAATTCACTGTTCCCCGAGGGTGAGAACGGATTGAATTCCTGTGCCATTGCCTGCCTGTGCTGCCTTCCAGCTCCCTCCTGCTTCCCACTGATGGCTGTGGCACCAACAGAATGGAGAAAAGCAGCACATAAGACAATTTCAGTGTAACAGGAGAAATGCTGCCTTGCTTCAGCTCCACTTAACCCCTGGCTTTGAGTGGCGACGAGAGATTTGTGAGATGTGCTTGATACGTTTCAGGAATGAAAAGCCTCGCTGTGAGAGAGGGGAAAGGAGCTGCAGCAGAGCTTCAGGCTGGTGAAGGCACTTCTGGGTGTGCATCGCTTCCTTGCTCTGCTGTCTGAGGTGAAAACAGGCTCTGCAGCAAGAGGAGCTGCTTCAGGAGGAGGTGTGCTTGAAAATGGCCAGTTTGCTGATTTTTCCTTAGCTTTGCTTTCCTGCCTGGTGCAGGAACTGCTGCCCGGGTGCAGCTCCTTTGCTCTGATGCACACCTGTGCTGTGCTAGGTTTTGTTTCTGCCTTGGGCTCAAATAACTTGTGAAGGAGCTTTACTGACTCCTGGATTCTCATACCGGAGGTTTCCGTGCTGAGCCACCACTCAGGAGTCGCCTGCTCAAAATTCCTCCTTCTTACCTGACCCAGCTTGTTTAGTCCTGTTCTTTCCCCATGAAGCAAGAGACAAAAAGGTAGCATTTGCTGTAGTTCACAAGGATCACAGATTCAATGAGGCTGGAAAAGCCCTCCCAGCCCATGGAGCCCAACCTGTGCCCGATGCCCACCTTGTCCCCAGCCCAGAGCACTGAGTGCCACCTCCAGGCCTTCCTTGGGCACCTGCAGGGATGGGCACTCCAAAGCTCCCTGGGCAGCCTCTGCCAAGGCCTGAGCACCCTTTCCATGCAGAAATTCCTGCTGATGTCCAACCTGAGCCTCCCTGGCATGGCTTTTGGGATGGTGACAGGCTCTGTGTAAGCAGCTTGTGCCTGCAGGGAAACCACATGAGAAGGTGACATCCATGTGCCAGTACAAGTCTTGACTCCAGAAATACTCAGTGTGAGGTGAAGGTGTAGCTGTTTTGCCAAAACATGAGGTGGAGATGTTTGGTTCTTGGTCTTTGCAAGTTTGCTTGCAGCTGTCGTGCCTGTGCCCATCCTTCCTTTCCGTGCTGCATCAGAAGTTATGACCTAAAAATAAACCGTGTTGTGCAGAGGAGCGGGAAATGAGACAGCCCCGCTGATTTCAGGTTTCACTGCTGTGTGTGTGCCCTGTGCTGAGAGGCTTTCTGCTGGTCAAGGAACTCCAGCTGGGGCTGAGCAGCGCGGGCTGTCATCACCCAGCTCCTCTGCTCTCTGGCCTGCTTTAATCCAGACCCCAAATGAAAAAAACCAGGCGTGTGAAGAAGGCAAAAGGTTGTTAGAATGTCTCTGAGGTGAGGATAAATCTCTGTAAATCTCTGAAAGGGAAGGGAACAGATTTATTTGCTCTGCTGCTGTGCTCTGCAGCGGCTTGCAAAGGTCTCTGGTGTGGTGGCCATGAACTGCTCTGTCACCAATTTAAACTGTTTGAAGGGCAGTGCACTGGGGCTTTGCTCTGTCCATGGCAGACTGATGATTTCACTCCACTAACTGGTACAGTTGTGTCATTTCATCGGTGTTTGGAGAAGAACTGGAGTGGACAGGGAGGCTGAAGGTCACTTTTGTATTCCAGCCTCTTTGTCTGCTTTAGTGTTGACATTAAATTCTTCGGTACAGGGCAGCTTTGCCTGTTCCTCTTGGTGCTTTAGCAGCAGGGACTGAAATCTGTGTTTCAGCTGGAAACTTGCCCCGGCTCCGGTGCCTCTTGCACGATGACTTCTGTGTGTTTCAGAATTAGCCATCCTCTCCCCACAGGTTTGTAAAGTGTGTCTTTGGAGAAGGAGAGAGAGGGAGCTCCTTTTTAAAGGTGATGGGGCCTTGTGAAATCTGGAGGTGCTTCGTGAGCCTCTTGGTGTATGACAAGTCTGCCTTTCTGCCCCCCCCCCCGTGCTTTCAGAGGTGCAGGACAGTTCTTTACCTTTCTTTTTTCAATTTCTCTTAAACTAAACCTTGAAGATCTTACATGACTTGCTGATTTTGGAGTCTGTACCTCAGGAAGTGCTGTACTTGGGTTGGTGTGTTACATTTAGGCAAACCAGCTTATTCTGGCACTTAGCGTACCTGGTGTAACTACTTTTCTCCCAGGTGTAAGTAAAAAATGGGAAATAAATTCTCTTCGGTTTAAATTCCCACCAGGTAAATTCCAGCTTGGAAGGCAGTAGGAGTAAGTGAAGGTTCATGTGGGGTTTTTTTCCTGTTTATACTTGGTTAATTCTACTTTTGCAGTAGAAAGAGGTAAGTCCATCGATTAACTAGGCAGTTTATGGATGTGAGGAACTGGTGCAGAACCAGCTTGTGGTTGGGAATTCCCTGGCAGGGCGAAAACAACGAAACCATATCCCAAGAAAAGCATGGAACTGGAGCTCTGGGATGGCGAGCCTGCAGAGATAGATAAGAGGACAGCACAGGAAAATGCACTAATTGATAACTACTCCAGAACCAGTAGAGTGGGAGATAACCATTCCCTGCCCTCTCAAAAAAAATCCCCCTAGCTCAGTAGCCTGGCCTGAGCAACAGGGTCCAGCACATTTTATTTCCTCTGCTGGAACAGGGATCATGTCTGCAGCAGCCTTTAAATGATGAGAGCTTTGAGCTGGAAAACAAGCGGCTGCTTTGCTGCTTTTGAGCAATAACCTTCTTAATATTCGTGTGTTCCAGTTCTGTACCCCTGGGGTGACTGGGGTGAGCTGAATTTTGACTGTTGTGTGACTGCCGTGCTTTTGTCTCTGGTGACTGCTGTGGTTGATTCCTCTTGTCTTAAACAACAGCCGCACTCACTGCTTGGGGCAAAGCTGTATTTTAAGGTGGGTATGGCTATTTTAAGACTGGAGAACAGCAGGTGATCTGCAGGCTGGCTGAATTTCATTCCTGCAAGGGAAATTGTGGGCCAGGCTGCAGGGAAATGCCCTTTATTTTAGGAGTGGTTTTCTGGAGCCTGGTTACTGGGGAAGGCCCCATAAGATTTGGGTTTCTCTGCTGCGCCACCACGTTTTTCCTACTGCTTAATCAATTATCTGCTCTGAACAAATCGAGCAAGACTGAAATGACAGCCTTGCTTCGTCCTCAACCTTGCTGTAACAACCCTTTGCAGCCCATTACTGAGAGATTACACTTTCTGCTTGTAGCTTTGCTTTAGCAAAATAGTTTTCATAGCTGGAAAGCCTTAAGGAAAAAAGTTTCTGGCAATATCTGTAGGAGTTGCAGTTCTTTGCTGTGCAAATGCTGAAATCTACATCTTGCTTTAATGTTTCTCAGAGCTAAAATATTTTTGGATAAACAAAGCATTTCACATACTGTTTAAAGTGCTTACAGGCAACCTTTACCCCCGGAGTGGAATGCAGCCATGGGGAACAAGGACCTCTAACAGAGCTGATGGCCAGGAGTGGGATGGAGTGGGGCAGCATGTCATATCTAAATGTTAATTTCGATTGGTATATCACGTTCCAAGCCATTTATTGTATGAAAAATTGCTGGCACCCGTAACCAGATTATTTTTTATTTATGGAACAGTCTACAGTAGGTTTTTCTCCCCCAAATTTCCACTGGATATTGCCGGGTAAGTAAGTAGGAGCAGCTAGAAATGTGCTGGAAAATCTTAGTATGACATCTTAGGAATCGTGGAGGAACCTACTGAGATAAAGTCTGCTTTGCTTCTAGAGGAGACACACATTTCTGGTATTCGTTATTTTATGGTAAAGAATTCCTGAAGTCTCTCCCACGCGTTATTGGAGAGAGGAAGAGTTTTTCCCAACCTGGTGTCTGTGAGAGGGCGAACTCTCACAGCTTGTTAGGCAGTAGGGTAAACATACCTGCATGGCCTGAGAGCCAGAAACAGGGATTTCTCTCCACCCCCTCTGCTTGGGAAAAGGGGGGTGAGGCAGGAACTGGGATCTCAGGGAGTGGGCAGTGGCAGTAAGCTCCTCTCTCTGAGGGACCTGTCCCACTCCCTGCCAGATCCTGTTGTGCATACAAAGAGTTTCAGTGGGATCAAGTTGCGGGCAGTGGGGGGAAGCTGAGCAGCTTTTGGGATGAGAGATTTCCAAAGGGTTACTAAATCCATGCTCAGGAAACTCCTGGAGCTGAAAGTAGTCAAAGCCTCAGGCAGAGCTTTGTCTGGTACAGGGCAGTTTAGCTGCTTTTAAACATTAATTTAACTGGTACAGCTGAGCGGCTTTGAGGGTTGATTTTTGGGTAGTGGTTTTTTGTCTTGTTTTCTGTATTTTTGCTTGATTGGTTTTTTTTTGTTGTTGTTTTGTTCTGTAATGGAGATAAACCCCCTGAAGCTTGGGATGACTAACTTTGAGGGTTGTAATAGTGGAGGCAAACACCAGATTTTTCATTGAGTGATGGCAGCACCAAAGGGAGTCTGCAAAAAGTAGTCCCTGAGCTTGGCTATGCTGATTCCTACCCAGAAGTCCTGCAAAAGTGATACTTTTCCCCTTCTCCCATTTCTCAGCCTTTCTTTGACGGAGTTTTCCTGGGCAGTGAGGTGATTTGGAAAGGTTAAAATGGGAGAGCTGCCCACGCACTGGAAGTTTGCTGGTCTGGTATCAGTATAATTGTCGTGCAAATCTTCACTGTAGATGAGACCCACATATGGATGGAACAATATTTTAAGCGCTCAGAGAAGCCTCCTTTATAAATTTAATGGCCAGCAGCACATTTTTTATACTCAAAAGGTCTTTTAACTGCTGCAGCAACTTGGGGAAAACTGCTTGGGCACATTGTGATGGGTTTGCCATTTGAGCAGGACATGTTCAGGTGGGTTTTTTCCCACTTCAGCAGAGCTCTCAGGGTGCTTCACAGGGCAGGTTGTTTTTAGCTGTCCTGAGAACTATCCCCTGCCCAGAAGGACCGTGGCATGCCTGTGGAATTGGCCGTGTTCCACATGTCCTTCGAGCTGCAGCGAGGTTGAGCGAGCTCCGTGCCCACGGTGACGCAGGGCGGCCACAAAGGAGACATTCAGTCACCAGCTCAGGATCGTGTTCCCCCTGAGGCTGAATAATGCTCTTAAACCTGCTGCAGCTGGAAGAGCACCCAGCAGACCTGGGCTGCCCTCCTGCTCGTTTCCTGTCAGCTCTGCAGGCTGTCAATGGCTCTGGCTCTCTGCTCTGCCTGTCCTCCCTTTGGGATGTGCAGGGATCCCTTTGGGACATGCAGGGATCCCTTTGGGGTCTGCAGGGATCCCTTTGGGGGATCTGCAGAGAAACACACCAGCATCCATCCATCCTGGTCTCTCTCCTCCTTTCCAGGCCATCACACCACTGCTCTGCAGGAATCACGTTCCACTTATCGAAGTCTCATCCCTGTAGGAAGTGTTCTGATGTTAAAAACTTAGAAATCTTTTTTTCTCAACTCTGTGATCCGTGAAGATCTCTTTTCCAAACAGTTATTGTGATTTCTGTCTTGGGAATGGCTGGGTCTCAGCTATTACCTGTCAAAAGGTGGGATATGTCTGAGATCCTGATTTTCCAAGGCACTTGCAAAATGGGAAGAGCTAAGTTTATACTGCTGTGGCTTGTTTCTGAATCAGCTTGACGGGGAGGGTTTTGGCTGTGAGGTCATGGATTTAAATGTAGTGGGAATTCTGGCATTGTTTACAGGTCAAGGTGAACCATTTCTGCCCTATACCCTGCCCGTCATGGAGTCCTCAGCTTTCATCCCATTCTCCTGCAGCTCCTACAAAACCTGAGTAGGTACCAGTCACTGGAAGGTGATTAATGAGATGCCAAACACCAGTTTGATTGGTAAAATTAAGCAATTAGAAGTAGTTCCTGTTGGTGATGGACAGCAGGAAGCTTCACTGGTGTCATTGCAGTCCAGAGCTCTAGTCATTCCCTGAATTCCTTATCCCTATCATGTCTAAATGATCAGCCCCTGGATTTTTATCTAGATGGGTCTGGACGTGAACACCCTGACATGGCACCAGCTGTGAGCATTTGCAGTGTTTCACATTATTAATGTTTTCTAACCTAGTCCTAACTTGCTTTCTTAGAATTAACCAATCTTAGCTTTTTCTCTTCAAAGCATTTTGGGTAAATCTGGGAAATTCTGAGCGCTTTGGGGACAGTTGAAAATATCAGCATGAACCAAGTCACTCCCCAGTGTCCAGGCATGCATGTAGTGCCAGGATTTCCAAGTGTTTCTGGGGCAGTTGGCTCCCTAGGGGGTGAGAAGACTCATAATAACCAGATTTGCGGAGAGGAATGTGTCCTGTAAGGTGTTTCTTGGAAGGATCAGCAACAATAAGGTGGGGAGGAGGTCTGAAAAGGGGAGTGATTATCTTGGAAACAAGGAAGGAGTCTCCTGCTGCAGAGGTCAGGTGTATTCAAGCCACCATGATGCTGCAAGAACTAAAAAAAATTAATCCCATAAACAAATCCTGCTAATTCACATAATTATGTTGCTGTTGATCATGGTAACAATTTTTTTTCACTCTTTGGGACAGTAGGAATGAGTTTGCAGCGTGCTGGGAGGTCTCCCACCAGCTTTCCGTGCCCAAAAGATGGAAGGGATGTTTCTGGGCTGCCTCCCTGAGTTCATCACTGTGCTATTTAGTGGTTCCCTGGTGCAGATCTGTCTACTTAAACCAAATGAGGATCATTCCTTCCCTTTCCCAGTGCCATTAGCTGGATGATTTTGTTGTCTCTGCAGGAAGAGAGCAGAGACAAGCAACTGTAGATTAGGAACAATTTGCAAAATAGTTCAGTGATTAGCACGCCTGTGGAGATGTTTTTCTGTGTAAGGACTGCACCACAAATTTTACTGGCTCCCTATGCTCAAAGAATTAACTGTGAGGAGGATTAAAATGACATCTTAGACATCAGCTAAACGTCCTCTCAAAACCCCTTACGTTGTCTCTAAATCAATTAATTTGATTTCTTTAATCCACAAGTGAACTGGGTTGGTGAACTTGTGTGAGTGATCTATTTAGGCTGAATTTCTCCAGAGTATTTTAAGGAGTACTTCAGTGCTGGTGAAATGGTGGAAACAAAAGCTGGTGAAATACGGAAATACCCTGTGCTAGGGTGTGAATGAAGGTGCTGCTCTAGTCATGGAGGTGCCTTTTCCAAGAAGCGCTCTTCAGCTGGTTAATCCAGCTTTCACAGACACTCCTGATCCTTGCTTGTTTTATGGAATAAGAGAATAAGACAAGGGCCTGCTCTTGCTCCTTTTGCCATGGTGCTGCTCGCTTGGAAGTGGGAAGGAAAAGACAGAGGAGAATCCTCAGCTCCAAATCTTCGCTAATGAGCAGCACAAGGAGTTCTGGGAAGTCTCCAAAAGTGGCCCTCAGCACTCCGATGTGGCCACTTAACTCTCCTGAATCCTGGTTTGCTTGTAATTCCACGTGGGTGATCAGGGTGCATTCACCCGGAAAACACCTGAATATTAACAAAGGGAATCTTGCGCTCTTTCTGGGAACCCTACAGGTCTCCACTGGCTATGACATCTCCAGATGCATTAGTCAGAGATGCAGCTGCCACTCTGAGCCTGCTGCAGGCTGTGCTGGGAGCACTTTGTTAGATCACGTGCTGGAAAATGGGGAGCGAAGTGAGCTCACCAATGGTAGAGTTTGGCAAGTAACACAAGGAAGTGCTGTGTATGCCACAGGAAAGATAGGAACGAGCTCTAATCAAACCTTGCCACGCCGTGCTGCTGTCGGCATTGCTGCTAGTACCCAAAACTGTGGGCATGAATTGCTCCTCCTGTCTTCAACCAGCCCAGAAGTCATTCTGGATGTGGCAGGAACGTGTCCCTGTGGGCTCTGTGTGCTCTGCACTGGAGGGGGAGAGGCTGCAGCTGGGAGGGAGCACCTCGGGATTCTCTGGTGCTCACAGCAAGCGCTGCTGATTCACAGCTCGCTCATCAAAAGTGTGTGTTTGTGCCTGGGCTCAGTGTGTGCTCTGGCATCTGGGATCCCTGGGAACTGTCCTTCCTGGAAAAGGGGGCACACAGGGCATGGAGCTTGGCCTGGCTGGCTTCCCCCTGGGTCAGGCTCTCAGCACGTGGGAGGCTTTTGGGGGCTCAGGAACTTGGCAGATAAGCGAGTGTGGCATGTCTGGGAGGGCTGTTCTTTGAGATAAGAGCCAGTCACTCCTGGAAACAGGGCCTTCCTGGGATGGGTGACAGCTCTCAGACTCCTGCAGCAGGCAGGGCAGGAGGCTGCCAAGGACACCCTGGCAGTGTCTCGATGGACAAAAGCTGTTTTGACTTCCAGCCTGTGACACAGAGGAATCCTCTGGCCTGGAGGTGGAGGTGCCTGGTGTCACCCTCCCCACGGCATTTGGGTGGGTTACTCTTGAAGGTGAAGCAATGGAAAAACCCAAAAGCAAATTTCCAAGCAATCCTAAAGGTAGTTAAAAAGGAGTCCGAGAAAGTAGAATTGCCACGCTTGCAGCTGCTCGCTTCCTGGCAGCTCCTTGGGTTTGGTGCTGCTTCAACAAGCAGAATTGGATTTATTTGTACCCCTTGTTTCTCCCCGGCTTGTATTTGAGTGGAAATGTATGAACTGTAGTTTTCTAACTAATGGGAATGGAGCAGGGAAACTGTCAGGAAAATCTTCCAGCCTTCCTCCTTCGCTCACCCTCATCACACCTTGTGTGATGCTGGGTTCAGGGCCAGGGTCAGTTCAGCAGCTCCCCTCAAAGAAAACATTGAGGTGGATTTCTTTAGTTGGGGCTCTGCGTGGCAGTGTGTACCCTAAGAGTTTGCTGGATTGCTCTTTAATTGAGGGATGTAGGAGAATGATCAGCCGCCCGTTTTTGGCAGCTCTGTTCCCCACGTTGTTCTGGGGTGGTGGTCCAAATCTAGGCCTGTTTGTACACAAGGATATTCTCTCTTCCTGAATCCTTTGGGAAATACTATTTTTAAAATGCAGCTGCCCCTGGATCCCTGGAAGTGTGCAAGGCCAGGCTGGACACTGGGGCTTGGAGCAGTGTGGGACAGTGGAAGGTGTCCCTGGCAGAACCCAAACCATTCCATGATCCTATGTTAGTGCGGTCTTCCCGTGACCTTGAGGTCATCCTCACACTGTAACAACTCCCGATGCTTTAATGAAGGCTTTCTGTTAGCTCTGCCTCTTAAAATGTCCTTATTTTTACTTGTTTGGTGTTTTTTTTAACAGTGACTCTCATGACTACGTGAGAAGCTGCCAGCAGCAGGTCTGAGCTTCAACTCTCCTGTTCAAAATGAGCTCCTAACCTGATGCATCGAGTGCTCTGGCTAGAAAAGCAATTTCAGGTAAGTCAATGCATCTTGCATTTTGCACTTTCAAGCACGTGTTTTGGGGTGGCGTAGTTGTTCAGTACTTTGCTTACTGTGACCCGAATTCGGGCAAGTTCTTGTTTGGGACATTTTGGATATTTCACAAACTGTCCAACTCCAGTATTAAATTGTAAAATCTTAGGGAAAGACAGCTAAAAGATCCCTTAGATCAGTTCCTTCTGCCGGCTTCCAGGGAAGGATGACTAAGAACAAAACTTGAAGATGTAGTTTGTGGATAAATGCTCCCAAGACCCTACTTATAAGGAAATCTTTGCCCTTCTGGCTGTGGAAACTGGAGTGATATATTGAGTAGACAACCAGACTGGAGGCTGCAATACCTGTGTTCTGTTCCCAGCTCTGGTTTGAGATAGATAAATGACCTGCAGAGAGAGAATAAATGGGGTGTATGTCCTGTCTTGCTGCTTGTCATTGTGTTTTTGTCTTTCAGTAATCCTTTGAAGCTGTGTGAGGATTTGCTGAAAGGCATCTCATAAGATTTGCTGTGGTTTTGTTGGGTTTGATCCGGGCTGGAAAGCTCCGTGACTGATTGAAGAGCAGGAGGGGAGGTGTAGTGAGAATCAGAAAATAAAAGCGGAGCTATTGCTGTAAAGATTCTGAGAAACAGTGTGTTCTAAAAGCTGTTGTTTGTTTGTGTGCAGCCCCAGTGTCCAGTACCTCAAGTGAACCAAGTCACCCGTGCTTCCCATTCCTAGTTGGGAAAGCTGTTGCCTTTTCCCACAAAATGTTCTGGAATATTAGTGAGCCTGAACTGGCTGATTCTGAGAGGCTGTGGTGGGAGAGAGAGCAGAAAAGCAGCTTTCAGTTGTGATTCTTCCTAATGCAGCTGAATTCTCCCTGCAGGTGCCCTGAGCACATTTGTCTTTGGAAAAGTTGGGTTTAGCCCCTCTCCTGTGGCTGTTCCAGTGCTGCATCTCTCTGGATCCCAAGGGCTGTACAATTAAGATGTTCAGTGGCTTTTCCACAGAATCTGTAAGAAATACCACCAGAAATCATGAGAAAAATGCTGTGACTAAACATCAATGCTGCTGAAATTGAGGGAACTGATTTTTTTTTGCGTGTCACAGGTCAGGTGAATTACAAGCAGGTTTTTGCAGTTGTTGCTGTCTGAAAGCTGCCTTTGTGCCACAGTTGTTGTGGACAAACTGTAATGAAAAATTCCTGCTTTCCCCACCCTTCATCAACAACATCAATATTGAGAGCAGGAGACACTTTGAGTGGACACCAGAAGCTCCTGTCATTCTATTGATTCAGCTTCTGTTTGCTCTGCATCCAATACACAGCCGCGATGAATAATGCAGGGATCTATTACTTAAAGTTTAATGCAGCTTTAATCAGGGTTGAGCACCAACAGGTGCAGCGCAAGAGGCTGCTCTGCTGCGTGCTAAATGGAAAAGATTCGAACCAGGTGTTGTTGTGGGGCTCTTCCCTTTGCCCAGGGCCGTGATTGCCCTCTGTGCTGGCCCTGCTGAGGGACACCTCGAGGACTGTGTCCCGTTCTGAGCCCCCAGTACAGGAAGGACACTGAGGGGCTGGAGCTGTCCGGGGCAGGGAACGGAGCTGGGAAGGGGCTGAGCCCCGGGAGCGGCTGAGGGAGCTGGGAAAGGGCTCAGCCTGGAGCAGAGGAGGCTCAGGGGGACCTTGTGGCTCTGCACAGCTCCTGACAGGAGGGGACAGCCGGGGGGGTCGGGCTGTGCTGGCAGGGAACAGGGACAGGACAAGGGGAAACAGCCTCAGGCTGGGCCAGGGGAGGCTCAGGGTGGACATCAGCAGGAATTTCTGCATGGAAAGGGTGCTCAGGCCTTGGCAGGGGCTGCCCAGGGAGCTTTGGAGTGCCCATCCCTGCAGGTGTCCAAGGAAGGCCTGGAGGTGGCACTCAGTGCTCTGGACTGGGGAAATGGTGGGCACCGGGCACAGGTTGGGCTCCATGGGCTGGGAGGGCTTTTCCAACATAAATAATTCTGTGATTCCATGATTCTGGGGCATAACTTGTCATTTAAGTGCAGATGTTCACTTGCAGGTGCCATGGTGTCTGTGACCTCTGGTTTTTCCTGTATTTATCTCAGTCTATGACAACATAACATTCTGTGCTTGTGGGGTCGTAGAGCCCATGGATGACTTTGGTGAGTTCCAGGGATCTCACAGTGTGGAATATCAAGACACTGCTGTCTCTTCAATGGCTCTTTTTTTGTTCTTGGTATGAGTATTATTTTTTTAAACAAAGGAAAAACATCCCTTTCGTCAATTGTTCCCTTTGCAGAACTTGAGCCTTAAAATAATCCAGGAAGCCTTTTGTTATATAAATATACTCATCCTCCAGCTTGGCATGGAATGTGCTTGACAGAGCTGCTTGCTGAATTCTGTTTTAAACTTGAATTTCAGTGGCGATGAAGGAGAAGCCCTGGGCTCAGAGAGCAAAGCAAATACTGATCACTGTGTAATCACAGCGTAACAGGGACTATTTAAAGCAATGGAAAGCAGTGATTTGTGCCTGGAACTGAGTCTCTCTGTCTTAGTGATTTCTGTTTAAACTTGTTACAGCCAGGTATGCTCATACCTACCAAATTTAGCTCCACGGGAACAGAGCATATGTGCAGGCCTTTGAAAATATTCCTGCTTGTTTGCTCAGGAATAGAATTGTGTATGAAGACAGCAAGGGCTTGGAATGGTTAACAGTAAATTCTCAGTAGTGAGTTCTCTCAGTTAAGTGGGCAACAGTTGGCTAGAGCAGATGTTTAAGTAGAAAATGAACAAAAAATCACCACCAAAAAAACCACCCTAAAACCCATCAATAACAAAAAACCCCCACCACCCTGTGAATGTCAAATAATCTTTGTTAAAAGTGGTGTCTGATTTCTGGGTGTTGTCTTGTGCATGTCAAAGCACCTTGGGGGAATTTATGAATCATGTCCAGGGCTGAATGTGACTGCAGAGTTTTTCTGTATCCTCTGTAGGCCACACATTCATTGTGGCATTGGCTTTTTAAGTGATACCTTTGGTTTGTTTTGCTGCAAGCCTGAGCTTGAAGCTGCTGCTGACTGAGGAGGTGGGGCTCAATGGTCTTGGAGGTCTTTCCCAGCCTACATGGTTTTATGATTCCTCCGAACTTTTTCCAGATGCGTGCATCCAAACTAGCCCAGAGAAGTGGGGATGTTAAGTGGATGCTGCAGGATCTGCCTGGGTGGTTTTGTACAAACACCGAGTCCACAGGTGGTGTTTTAAAAGCCAGGAGGGTGGAGAGTGAATCCATGAAGTCCCCCAGCAGTGCCTGAATCCCATGTGATGTGCTGCTGCCTCCTCCCATGGTCGTGGAGGGATAGTGCACTGGCAGGAGGGCCCAAGGAGAACATGTGGAGTCATTTGGATTCATGGGATGTTTTGGGCTGGAACAGACATTAAAGCCGATCTCATCCCAGCAGGGACACCTTCCACTCTCCCAGGTTGCTCCAAGCCCTGCCCAGCCTGGCCTTGGACACTTCCAGGGATCCAGCAGCATCCACAACCTCTCCGGGCGATGACATCTTTGGTGCTTCCAAAACTAAAGGTTTAGTGGAAACCAAGACCCTGTGTTCAGTTTGTTGGATCAATCAAATTGGATTTGGGTAGATTTTCTCACTGCTTATTCAATGCCTTGGCTGGTTCTGGGTGCCGTGGATAATTTCCTTCTTGTCTCCTAATTTATTTGTCTTCAGACATGGAGCTGCTCCCATGTTTCCTGGAAAATGCAAAGGATGTACTAGCAGGAAATGGCTGCAGTTAATGAAAATAGGCTGTACCTGCTGATGATTAATCCTTAATCCAAAGAGGGAATGTTCCTTCCCCAGCTTTGTGGCCTGAATTAGCAGCTGACTGTTCCTTTGTCCTGAGGCTGGCTCTGAATGACTCTGGGATTGATTCATGGCTAACGGCCCCAGTAATAGGATTTCCTGTGAGGGTGTGTCACTGGTCCTTGCACAGGTTCAAAGGGAAAATGGGTTTTCCCTCCTGTGTCGCATCCTCTGGACTCGTGCTCCTTGGCTTTGGCTTCGTTTTTCTCCCTGTTACTCTCACCCGTGAGTTGCACCTGGGATTTGGTGGCTGCTGCCATCACAGCTCCTTTCAAGTGTCTCATCATCCACCCAAGGCATCTGGGGACGGTGCAGGCTGTGCTCTCCTCGGGTTCAAGAGTGAACACAAATACATTTCATGTTTCTCTGAAAGGCTTTGAAGTGCAGCACTGCTCTTTTGCAGCTCTTTTTGCTTCCTTTGAAGGCTGAGCAGCCGCTGCTGAACTCGGGGCTGCCGTGCGTGACTGCAGTTAAAACATCAGCTATTGCACTGACGTGCAAATGGTATTTTGTGCTGAAGTCATGCTGGAAATAGTTCAAAATGTCTTGTTTATTTGGATTCATGAGGGGCACGCTGTCGCGCTGAGCTCTAATCTTGTTTGGCTTTCTGGCTCCTTTGCCATCAGCAGAGCTGTGTTCAAACCGAGGGAGGCTGAGGGATTTAAGAGACCTCTTGGTCTACCCCCCAGGAGCCACAGACTGAGGGCAGCACCCCTGGGTCTGTGCATTTTGGATGATGGGTTATTAATCAGGTGTTTTCCCTCAGCTCCAGTCCTTAGATGGACAGAACAGGCTCTGTTCCTCTGTTGAATTAAACCCTCTGCCCCCGTGCTCAGTGAGAGCCCATCTGCAGAGCTGCCCCAGCCCTGGGCCAGCACAGGAGGGACCTGGAGCTGCTGCAGAGAGCCCAGAGGAGGCTCCAGGATGAGCAGAGGGATGGAGCAGCTCTGCTGGGAGGGAAGGCTGCGAGAGCTGGGATTGCTCAGCCTGGACAGGAGAAGCTCTGGGCTGACCTCAGTGTGGCCTTGCAGGGCCTGAAGGTAACCTGAAAGAAAGATGGAGAGAGACCATACAAGGCCTGGAGTGCCAGGACAAGGGGGAATGGCTTCCCAGTGCCAGAGGGCAGGGCCAGATGGGATATTGGGAAGGAATTGTTCCCTGGGAGGGTGGGCAGGCCCTGGCACAGGTGCCCAGAGCAGCTGTGGCTGCCCCTGGATCCCTGGCAGTGTCCAAGGCCAGGCTGGACACTGGGGCTTGGAGCAGCCTGGGACAGTGGGAGGTGTCCTTGCCCATGGGTAGGGGGATGGAAGGAGATGGTCTTCAAGGTCCCTCCCAACCCAAACCACCCTGGGATTCTATTAAATAACTCTCTCTTACTGGATAAGCACTGACTCATTCGTTCATTAAAACCGTGACAGATGCACTCATTTAAAATGACTCCACAGTTTTGCAGTTTTATTGTTCAGCAGATAATGTGGTTATTGGGATTCTTGCACAAGATGTTTTGTTGCAGTTCACTCCTTAAATGTCTTCCTCTGTGTTCTCAAGATGCATGGAAACAAAAAGGTCTTTTCCTGGCCTGTGCCCCCCTTCCTCTGCCGATTCCATTCCCAATGAAGAGTTGAAAGACTGTCAGCAACTGTTTTGACAGATTTCCATGTACTGCTTAGGAAGACAAAAAGTTATATCTCACATATTTTGCTGTGCAGCAAAGGGTGGGTGAAATATTTGGTATTAACATGCTGAGGGATTTTGTAGTTGTGGCACAGGATGTCTGCTCTGTCACCAGAGTTCTGTGTGACTGTCCCAGCTGTTCAAATCATGTGTGCATCCCAGCTCCATCTAGGCAGGCTTAAATATCCTCTTGGCCAGAGTGTGTTCCTACCTCCAGGTTCCTCCCTGGCCTTCCCTGCTCTGTGGAGCATCCTCACAGCCGTCTCCAGACACTGACACATCACTAAACTCCCCAAGCTTTTCTTGGAAAGTTGAGGCAAATGCAGCCTGGGGAGCTCCCCAAGCCTGTGTGTGGCGCATCCAGAAAGGCAGAAAGGTGAGGGACAGGCTTTGCACAAAGGCTGTGCCGTTATTGGGATATGTTAACGAGGTGCCTTCAGGTGTTTGCTGGTCCGGATTAGCTGAGGCAGCCCTTGTGCCCCTGCCCAAGGTACTGGTGGTCTGTGTCTGCCCTAGTGCTCATTCCTGAATTCAGGGGCAGCACTCAGCTTGCTCCTCCTCTTGAGTTTGTTGTGATTTCCCTGCCTGTGTTTTGGTCTGTGAAGCTTCTCAGGGAAGGAAGCTGAATACCAAGACACTGTCTCCAGCTCTGCAGTTTTGCTGATCTGTTTGAAGTCCTCAGACAGTCGATCAGGCAAACTTGCTGCTAAATGGATGATCTAATTCCCAGTGAATGCTGTGATCATAAACATTACCCTACATCACAGAAATTATTTGAAAACCAGTGCATACTCCTCAAGCTGTCAGTTGTCTTTCAGCACCCTCATTGTGCTCTTTCATCTTTAAGCGCTTGTGCTGAAACTCAAATAAACTTACCTGTCAGCAGCTGCAGGGATGTCTCTTCTGTCTCCAGCTCCTTTGTAGCTGTAGCTGGCAGTTTAAAAGCTGTTTACAAAGGAGATAAAGCGAGGAGCTCTGTTGTAGCTGCTGTTCTCTAAATGATTTTTCTCATACTCCAGTAATATTCAGTGTGAGGTTGTGTTGGTGCTTTGAACTCTCTGCTCAGAGCCCCTGAGGACATGGACAGGGCAGGAGGGTGTCCCTTTACAGTGGGAAAACAAAGTGGAGAAATGGTCTAGAGAGAGGTGACTTCCTGGAAAAAGAATTGAACAGATCACCCAACAGCCCGAGTGTCTGAAGAGTGGCCCCCGGCAAAGGAATGCTGTTTCACAGCCCACAGACTGTGGTTTGAATTTTACAAGGGAGAACTCTTTTGAAACCTGAAATTCATAGACTCATAAAACCATTAGGGTCGGAAAGACCTCTGGGATCACCAAGTCCAAGCTGTGCCCAATGCCCACCTTGACCCCAGCCCAGAGCACTGAGTGCCACCTCCAGGCCTTCCTCGGACACCTGCAGGGATGGGCACTCCAAAGCTCCCTGGGCAGCCCCTGCCAAGGCCTGAGCACCCTTTCCATGGAGAAATTCCTCCCGAAATTCCATGGAATATCCAAAAAAGTGTTTCTGGACCTGTTTATTCTCTTTCTTCTCAAGGTGTGGGGTTCTAGATGTGCATTTCAGTGAAGACCCAGTTACCATCACAGGTCCTTCCTGTCTGATCCGTCCAGCATCCAAAACTCTGCAGTAGGAGTACCTGACAAATTGCCCCAAGGAACAGCTTTATTTTTACACCACAGCCTTGCAAAAAGCAAGTCTAAAAACAGAGAAGGTCATGTCTTTAAGTGAGCTTAATAAAACAGCAAATTTTTGATTCCTTCTGCTTCTTGCTTGTTCAAGAGACACCATCCTTGTAAAAGTCATGCTGAATCTGAAGCTCGTTCCCTCTTGGTCTGTAAAATGACAAAAAACTGCCCATTTTTTTCATGATGGTGCACCGATTGTTTAGTTTTATCCGGTGAATTCTGATATTCAGCCAGGGTCTGCTTCTCGGTAGTAATTTGAGGTGGAGTGAAAATGGACACTTCAAAGCAATCCTGTGTTGTCAACCTGTGAGTTTGAGGTGCTGAAAACAGGGGAAAAAAAAATCTATGTCCCAGCAGGAGTTGGAAGCTCCAGCTCTGCCCCTGGGTGTACTGTGAATATTAATGACACAGAACTGTGGGGACTGTTTGCACATGAAAAGAGGAGACCGAGGTGTGTGGAGCAGGAATCAGGTGTGTGCTACAAGGTCAGTGAGGCTGGAGAGCAGCAATTGGTTACTAATAAAAAAACAGGTTATTTCCTGTGCACCTCCTTAGGGGTCACTTTGCTGGTGCTGCATGAGGAGATGATAATTAATACAGGTGACCAAAGTGTGTGTTATATGTATTTATTTGATGTTCTTTACCAAAATCCAGCTTGAGATGTGTGGAGGAAGGCACAGGCACAGCCGGGGATGTGGTTAATTCCTCGCTGTGCTGCTCTGGTTGAAGAGAGGTTTTGGAAGCAGCTGTTTTGAGATATTGAGAGGTTACTGCATTTTTCAGGTTCTTTCCTGTCTCTGAAGTCTGATGCTTGTTCCTACCACACTGGCAGAACGCAAAAACATTATTAATTTTAGGTTTTGTTCTGCTCTTGGGAGGCTTCTTTACTGAATTTGGAGGTCCTTTCACTGCAAATAGCTGCAAAGTCAAAGTAGTAAATGAATAAATATTATTAGTGAAGGAGTAGAGAATAGAACAAGCTGCTGTAAAAAAATAATAATTAAAAAAATTATCTTTTTCTCCATGATTCTTCATGTCTTGAATCGTTCATCTCCAAAAAGAAGAAGATTCAGCCAGGGATGATGAAGGTGATCAAAGGCATGGAGCAGCTGTTGCATAGAAGGAGATAAATAAACTTTGTGTCTTTAGTGTGGAGAAGAAATGATTGTGAGGGGAGGAAGTGAGGAATGTTATGCAAATTGGGAGCTTTGCATCCTCCAAAGAGGATGACTGTACCCAGGCCTTCCTCTCTCAAAAAAACAAGGAAGCAACTAGCTTACAGCAAGGGAGAGTTTTTCTTTTGGTGGTGCACAGTTATGCTGTGGTGTTCCTGGATGTTGCTGGAAGATGAGAGGTTCAAAGGAGGCTGGATAAAACCCAGCCTATTAAAGGCTGTTAAAGACAGTGTCTCCTGGCTCAGGGAACTGTTACTAAAGCAGTGTTTGGAGGAATCCCAGGGTGGGTGAGGCTGAGGGAGCACAGTGGGAGCTGGTGCCACCTCCCTGCTCCAGCAGGGCCAGCCCAGAGCACAGGGCACAGCACTGTGCCCACACAGCTCTGCAATGTGCCCAGGGAGGAGCCTGCAGAGCCTCTGTGCACAATGTGCCCGGGGCTGGGCAGTGCCCAGGGCAGAAGTTGTGCCTCCTGGGCAGGGGGAGCTCCCTGGGCTCAGTCCCTGCCGTTCCTCTGTGCCATTGCTGGGCCCCCGGAGCAGAGCCCGGGCCCTGCTCGCAGCCTCCCTGCACACAGCCATGGACAGCCAGGGCTGAGGGCCCCTCTCAGCTGGGGCTCCTCTGGAGGCTGAGCAGCCCCAGCTCCCTCAGCCTTTCCTGGGCACCGCCATGCTCCGGGCCCTTCCTCAGCTCTGCTCCAGGAGCTCCTGTCCCTGCTCGGCTGAGCATCCCGAGCTGGCACAGCGCTCCAGAGGTGCTCCAGGGCTGGGCACAGGGGCACGATCCCTCCCTGCCCTGCTGGCAATGCTCTCCTGCTGCCCCCGGGATCCACTGGCCTCCCTGGCCCAGGACACTGTGCTGGCTCAGGGACAGCTCGGTGTCCCCAACACCCCCAGGACACTGTGCTGGCTCAGGGACAGCTCGGTGTCCCCAACACCCCCAGGACACTGTGCTGGCTCAGGGACAGCTCGGTGTCCCCAACACCCCCAGGACACTGTGCTGGCTCAGGGACAGCTCGGTGTCCCCAACACCCCCAGGACACTGTGCTGGCTCGGGGACAGCTCAGTGTCCCGCAGCTCCTTCCCCTCAGAGCTGCTCCAGCAGTTCCCCCAGCCTGTGCTGTGCTGGGGCTGTTCCTGCCCAGGTGCAGGTCCTGCATTCCCTTGTTGGAGAAGGTAACACTGTGTGTTAAATTTTTTGTGTAGAACCATGAAACTTCCTTTTGTAAGCAGGTCATAAATAACACTCAGCTGTTGTGTAGCTCTGTAGCACAGGGGCCACAACCCAGAGTAGCAGATGAAATGTGGGATTTCTTGGCTTCCATACTGTTTCCTGATTTTGGTAGGTAATGGGAAACAGGCAAGGAATAGCAAGTGATTCAGGTGATAAAAAGCGGGTGTTTCAGGAGCAGATGATAGCAGCAGTTGTCTTGGCTGATTGGGCTGCGTTCCTTTCCCAAAATTCTGCAGTCTGGAGCGTGCTGGGAGCCGGGTGGGTTGGAGTGGCAGTGTGCCAGCTGGTGCTGGGGTAACGATCAGGTTACTGGGATGCGCTGGGACAGATGGGCCCCAGCATTCCCTGCACACTCAGTTTCCAGCCTGACACAGTGTTTGGGTGGAGCTGGAATGCTGGGCTTGCACCCTCACCCAGGGACGGCCGAGATTCCTTACACTGCACGGCACTTTTTACTACACGGGGGGGTTACTTGGCTGCCATATGGAAGGGCTGAATTTCCCTGGAGATTTTGACGTTCAGCAGCAATGTGGGTGTTAGGAGGCTTTGGGAGGTGGAGGAGGATGGAGTTGGAATAATGTCCTTTGAATCAGAGCTGTTTTGATCTGCTAGAGAGAAACTGGCTGCTGTAAATGGAGGGGAGAAATCCTCAAACATTGGACTACTCTAGGATTTTGTGCAGAGAAGAAAGAGTTGGAGCAGGAGATGTTTAAGAATTGATCCTGGTCTGAGTGGGGTGAAAACCCAAGTGTGAGTGAGCACATGGGGGGTCACTGACATGCTCAACAGCCATACCTGGAAAATGGAAAGAAACTCTTGGTTTAGTGGGCTCCAGCCCAAGGCGTGGGTTTGGTGACCTGTGTGATAACTTGCAGGGTAAATTCCAAGTGATTTATCCCTCTTCTGATCTCTCTTGAACTCCGACTGCTCGTGTCTGTTGCTGCCAAGTGGCTGTTTCTCTATTTATGAGCGAGGTGGGAACTCCTGACCCGCTTTGCCTCCTCTGAAAGGCAAGTGATAGTTCTTTCTGAGATGGCAAGGGCAGTATTTCTGGAGGTGCTTGGACTAAATTTACAGTAGGGAACTGAAAAGTGTAGCTGCTGACGACTGCTGGAAGGGAAAGCATGTATTTACTGCTCAGTGGCAATAGATTTATAGACAGATAGTTTGGTTTATGGATAAATATTATTGCCTCTATTTCTGTAGCCATAAGCAGTAGATTTTAATGCCTAAACTTTGCTATAATCTCGAGACCTTTTCCCATTTTTTTCCCTATCCCATCTGCTGAGTTCTGCACTCGCGGCTGCGGCGTCACGTGGCGCCAGGAGAGCCAAGAGAAGTGACGCATCCTGGTATCCCATGGTAACTCTCCCTTTCCTTCGTTTTTAGCTCGTTTGCTTTGCTCCCTGATCGAATAACCTGCCTGCGGGATTATATCGGCTCCACTCACACGCAGGTGAGGGTTAGGTCGCAGGGGTTTCAGTCCTGAAATCGGTTGGCACTTGGTAACCCAAATTGCCCTTTGAAAGAGAAACAAAGAGCGCAGCAAAACACGAGGCAACAGCCCCCGCTCCAAACCGACACCAGCCCCCACTGAGCCCAGAAATCTCCAGGTTCTCCACCCAAACTTCTCAACATGCAGGGAGCATCGGTGGGAGTTGACTCTTTGTTTGCCGTTCCGGGTATTGAAGCTTGTCTGAGTAGTTTCTGCGAACCACAAGGAGATGCGAGCGGAAGTACAATTCTCACCAAAGCTAAATTTGCAATTCAGGTCTTGCAGTTCACACAGGTTTTGCTGCTGGAAACTTGTTAGGTGGGGCTTGCTTCCCCCCCCCTTTCTTCACCACCCCCTATCAGTTGTTTTTAACCTCTGATTGTTGTATGCAGTTACTGCTTGCATCTTCATTAGAAATATCTGACTTATCCCCCAAGAAAAGCTCATGGTTTTGCATTCAGATATGCTGGTATTCTTTAGAATTTGGATTTTTTTTTAAATGGATCACTTAATTATAGAATGATAAAACGGCTTGGGATGGAAGAGACTTCAAATCCCATCCAGTGCCACCCCTGCCGTGGGCAGGGACACCTTCCACTGTCCCAGGCTGCTCCAAGCCCCAGTGTCCAACCTTGGACACTGCCAGGGATCCAGCGGCAGCCACAGCTTCTCTGGGCACCTGTGCCAGGGCCTGCCCACCCTCCCAGGGAACAATTAATTGAAACCTATTTTCTCCTCCATGTCTATATATTCACTGTAACTGTACTGTATTAAACCAGCTGTGGTATGACTCGCTCAGCCTGAAACTCCAGGCTGCAAATGGAGTAGCTCCTCACCAGGTGTAAACAGTGAGTAGAGCCCTTCCAGTGAGAGACCTCAAACCTCTTCTTGCATCCTGTTTCCAAGCTCTCCTATGCCTGTTTTCTGTGTGAACTGAAACACAGCTAAAACAATGTGTGTCTGGATTAACTCTGCCCTGCCAATTGGATTTTTGCTGTAGGGCAGACCTTTCACAAACCAAATTTATCCTGGGGGAAAAAGAAAAAAACTGGTTTTGCTTACACATCGTCCCTGTGTACTGGAGGAGTCTGTGGTGAAGTTTTGCAGCATGGCAGGATTTGCATTTGCTGTTGCCACAGCTACAAGTGAGCTCACAGCGTTTTGGTTCCCTCACCCAGGGATGAGCAGGAGTTTTCAGAGCGAAGGCACCAGTGCACCGAGATGACTCATCCTGCTGTGTCCGACAGCTTGGGAATCACTTCTTGAATGGGAGAGGATACCGTGCTGTGCGGGGGAGGAGGCACCGAGAGGTAGTCTGAGCACTTTGGGGCTGCCTGCATTTGGGCCATGAGCTGGGTGATGTTTGCTGGGAATGGGCTGCCGAGCTGTCACCTGAGGCACGACACCCCTGCGGGCACCTGGATGTTGGAAAGCATCCCAGGACTCCTCTGATGTGCTTCCTCTGGCTCTGCTCCACACAGGTATTCAGTGCAGATCTCTGTTCTCATCCTGACGGGACTGAATTCCCTTCTGTTCCCTTTCAGTTCCGGGCAGTCCATCGTGCCGCCCTGGGTTTGCGCGGGGAGTGCTGCTGCCTGGGTAAATCCAAACAATAGCCTGCTTGTGGCAGCTGAAAGTGGCGCTGGAAAAAAATCCCTCTTCTGTGATTGCAGGAAAAAAACAAGCCTGTGTGCAGCGGGAAGCAGCAAGACTCTATTAAGTCATACTTTTAATTTTTTCTCCTGCGTTTTCTGAATGGTCTGTGATGATTTAAGCATGAATTGCTTTGGAAAAGTCTTTGGCCTGTCTTTTAGTTACTGACTGCCTGCATGGCAGCAGGGTTGGAGTATGGTCCTTAAGGTCCCTTCCATCCCAAACCATTCCATGGTTCTGCAGTTTGGGTGGATGTCAGAGGGTGGGTACCCTGTAACCAGAGATTTGCCATTGTAACCATTGTACGTAGGTGTGGAGTAGTTAATAAGGAGATAATTGGATATATACCTTCATCTAGATAAGATTAAAAAACTTTGAGCAGCCTTGCTGTCAGGTTTCTTCCTTTTTCCAACAAAAGCCTGGCTGGCCTGTGCCGGTCACCTCCAGGATTCCCTGCTGCTCACATTTTCAGTATTTCATAAGCGGCCTGCAATGGCCTTTTCCTGCTGATTCTTACCCTTGAAATGGTGAACAAGAAGCTATTTGCTCTATGTTATCATATGCAAAATACTGCTGTGACACTGCTAAAAAGTCTTAGACCTCTCGTATGAAGCAGAGGTTGCAGGGACAGAAAAGCTGGAGATGGAAGAGAACTGTGAAATGTGGGCAGCTCAATTGATGCAGGGATCTGAAATTAAAGGGAGGAACTGAATCTGAAATGTGAGCAGTGTGTGACACTTTTTTCCCCAACAAACAGCTGTAACTTGTCGCACAGGTCACTTCACTGGTGTTGTGTCTATCGACCTGGGCTCATTTAAAGATTTCATTACTGCATTTTGTTGGTACTGGTGAGGTTTTGAATTTCTGTGTTTGAAAGTGCTTTTGTATTGATGATGTGCTGAAGTTGTTTTTTTTTTTTGCTGTGTTGGAGGCCTTTGTCTGCTGTGACTTTTTATTTTTGGAGCTGTGGGTGTGTAGGTTTATGGATTAAAAAAAAACAAGGGAGGGGGAGAATCCTCCAAACAAAGCCAACTGTAGAAATAAACTGGAGAAATAAAAATAAAATATTCCTCAGGAATCAAACTGCAGCTCTGACCCAGAGAGAGGACAAGGGTTTAGGGCAGCACAGACACAAAGCGTGGTCTCCAGAGGACTTCTTTGGGAAGGCAGGAGGGATGATATCCCCAGAGAACAGTGCCTTTTCTGAGATGTAGGTCAAGGGCAGGGGCATCTGCAGGCTCCACTTTGTCTTCATGTGCACCCTGGAATAGACTTGGAATAGGGGAATTCAGCTTTTATTAGGCCAGGAAATGCCAGGTCCCGTAGCAGGTGGAGCAAAACAAGCAGCACATCAAGCGGAAGGGCCATTGACCACAGAAGGTACTGGAGGGTGCATTATTCAGCTTATGGGAGCCCCGTGGGTGTGTGGAGAGCTTGTAGGGTGGACAGGGCAGCTAAATTATGGATTTGTTACTTGGACTGACGATAATCTGGAGGGAGACTATAGGCTGTAGTACAGCCATGAGTGCCAGAGTTGTGAGACACAGGAATACTGTTTCTCACTGCTTTTTTTGGATGAGGCTGGCCAAGGAAGAAAGGTCAGAATTACTGGGGAAAGCCTTTTGGCACCAGCATGGTGCTGTCTGCGAGTGAAGTTTATCCCTGCAGGCAGCTGCTCGCCCCAGGGACTGGCCAATTTTGGCTTTTGTTGTTTGGTTATTTGGTTTTTTTCCTCTTAGTAACTCTCCAAAACACACTCCAGGGTGTCTGGTTACACCTGAGGGATTACCTTTGTGGCAAGGAGAATAAAAAAGAACACAGCTGCTCTCCTGGAGATCTGCATTTGTGCTTCTGACTGGTTGTGGTCCCTGTGCCACCGTGATGAGCATCTGCAGCTGACACCAGCTGCACACAGAGTCGGCCCTGAGCTGCTGCTCT
The DNA here is from genome assembly GCA_036785705.1 of Acanthornis magna. Taxonomy (NCBI): domain Eukaryota; kingdom Metazoa; phylum Chordata; class Aves; order Passeriformes; family Acanthizidae; genus Acanthornis; species Acanthornis magna. The sequence goes on from JAWUZG010000093.1 coordinate 10,518,500, forward strand.
GACTGGACTTTATAGTCTGTTCCCCTGGTAGAAGCCAAAGGAATGGCCCTGGGCAGGAAAATTATTGTGGGACCATGGTAATATATCTGGTTTGGAAGCCTAAAGGTGCAATTATGGCTTGAGAGAAGTGTTTGGAACCCTTTTGGAGAGTTGGACGCAACGGAGCCTGGGGAAGTGCTTACACAGAGTGTGCTGGCACAAGGTATTCCTGTGTTCCTTGAGTTCCTTTCACCATGGAAAGGCAAATGAAAAAGGGGTTTCTGCTGCCCAGTGGATGCTGGTGAAGTATTTATATTGGAAAGTGTTGTTTCCCAGGGGACTCTGTGTCCGTTTTTAAAAGCCTTGTTTTCATCTGACATTGTGATGTGATTTAATGCTTCCGGTACAAGAAATTGAACAGAGCTTTAAAAATAAAAATACCCCCTCACCCTCAAATCTTAGAATGACTTTTGAACCAGCACAGGCAGGAGAGAATCCCTGTGTGGATTATTTGCTCTCTTGGGTTTTGATCTTGTTTTTTTATTGGCCCTAAAAATGTCTAGAGGTTAAAATTAGAATAATAAACATTTACAAGTGAATTTTCTATGGTCAGCTTTCATTTAGCACTGAAATCCCTGAGAAGCCTGGTCCATTTTGGGATGCTGAAGACAAAGTGAGTGTTTTGCCTGTTCCATTTTAGAGCTGCATGATGCATGTGGAAGCTTGAATTTTCCTTTATTTAGTGGTGTAGCAAAACCAATCTTTTGCTGTATTAACAAAGAGTCACACTTACAACAGCAAGAGCAACTAAGCAAGGGCAGTGACTTAGAGGGGGAATATTCTTGGTATTGCAAACATTTAATGAATAATGTAGGTCTTTTGTGCCAAAATCTTCCTGAATGTGTAACATATTGATCACACAAAGTCCTGCAGCCTTTCTGAGGCAGGAGAGAGAGCTGCTATGTCTGTCTCTGTCTCACTGTCCTGTTACATGGCGCATTTGGGGAAGGAGCACTATTCCTTTTGTCAATGAATGAGCCAAAGCTCTACTGGGGTTGCTGTTGGGTGAGTCAGTAATGCAAACCTGGCTGTGCTGTGTTTTATAGGGGGTCATTGTTCATGCCCTGAGTGTGCGTGTGAGGATGCTCCTTGTGCTTCAGTTCCTGCTGTTTTGATTCAGGACCACTCTGAAAATGCATCTTGGGGGACAGGTTGTAGCTGCCTCAGGTGGTACCCAGGCTCCAGATCTGCTTCTTTGGGGCAGGATGGAGTCCTGGCTGCCTCTGGACTAATGTGCTATTTCCATATATAATTATTTCTCTTTGCGTGTGTGTGCCTGTGTTTCTGTTTTTATTTCTCCAGTTCCCTGAAGCTTGAGCCAAACATTCCTTATTCTGCCAGCAGCATCCCAGGCTCCTTGGGACATCCAGCATCCCTGATTCCTTGTTTGTTTGCTTTGCTCAGAGTTTCAATGCCAGCTACAAACTGCAGACCCCTTCCAGCTGTGACTCTTGCAGAGGATCCACTCTCCTGCAGCAGGGTGACAGACAGACCTGGTGGTGCTTTGCTGGAAGTGGGGAGCTGAGTTAGGCTGTAGTTAGCAGCCTCTCTTCTCTCCTGTGAGTCCAGAGAGGATTCTGTAGTTATTTCTGTGTTTAGTTGGTTCTGCTTTATGAGGTTTAATTCAGTATGAAGCAGTAGCTTATGCTACCCAAGAGAAAAGTCCTGTTGTAAATGGGGTTTGTTGTGTGCTGAGAGTGCTGCAAGTGTAAAGCAAGTCCTCAGCCTCCCCAGGAGGAGCTGCTTTGATGTTTGGAGATGCTGCTCTAATCTTCATGCTCACAGCTGCAGGAATTTTAAAGACAAAACTGTGAGCTGAGAGTCTGAGCCCCTGTGCAGACCAGGAGATCCCTGCAGGGAATATCTGTTGTTTCAGGGCTGCCTCTCCATGCACCTATTCATGGAGTCCCAGAACAGCTGGGCTTGGAAGGGACCTCAAAGCCCATCAGTGCCACCTCTGCCATGGCAGGGACACCTCCCACTGTCCCAGGCTGCTCCAAGCCCCAGTGTCCAGCCTGGCCTTGGGCACTGCCAGGGATCCAGGGGCAGCCACAGCTTCTCTGGGCACCTGTGCCAGGGCCTGCCCACCCTCCCAGGGAACAATTCCTGCCCAATATCCCATCTGGCCCTGCCCTCTGGCAGTCTGAACCCATTCTGCCTTGTCCTGGCATGCCAGTTCCTGTTGCAGGGTCCCTCTCCAGTTTCCCTGTATCCCTTCGGACCCTGGAAGGAGCAGTGAGGTCTCCACATCCCCTTCTCCTCTCCAGGCTGAGCAGCCCCAGCTCTCCCAGCCTGGCTCCACAGGGAGGTGCTCCAGTCCCCTCAGCAAATTGGAGCCTCCTCTGGGCTCTCTGCAGCAGCTCCAGGTCCCTCCTGAGCTGGCCCAGGGCTGGGGCAGCTCTGCAGGTGGGCTCTCACTGAGCACAGGGCACAATCCCCCCCTCCCCTGCTGCCCACGCTGGGGGCTCAGCCCAGGGCTCGGGGGGTTCTGGGTCCCAGCTCTCACCACAGCACCCCCAGCTCCTTCTCCAGGGCTGCCCTCCGGCACTTCCCTGCCCAACCTTTGCATTACACTAAAATCCAGCTTAGTAGCTGCGAGTGCAGCGGTCCCTAAAAACCTTCCCAAGCTCCAGGATGAAACATGGTATGGCTTAGAGTGATAGATCCTGCCAGAAAATGCACCTGCTTGGGGCAGGGACTGGGCCAGCGGGTCCAGAGGTCCCTGGTGACCCAGGGTGCTGCATGTGGTGACACCAGGCTAACATTGGGAAAACACCCATGGTGAAAAGCCAGAATGAGGGATGGCCTCAAATCCCTGTGGACCAGCGCTTGCAAGGAGTCAGTTTCAAACTGTAGTGGTGCCTTTTTTTTGCTGCGTGAAGAGCCCTCAAGTGCCCCGGCCCCACCACAGCAGAGCCCAGCTGGGCTCTCCCTCTCCCTGCTCAGCCACCAGCGCTCACTGTATTTGCAGAGAGGAGAAGGAGGAGGAGGTGTGCTAAACTGAGAACCAGGCAAGGCAAATGCACTGACAGTTACAGAGAAACATCTTTGATCAGGAGCTTTTGGACAAATACCTGATTTTTGCATGGAGTCTTCCCTGCCCCTCCTTTTTGGGGTGAGATATTGATAGGTAGGATCAGTTTTGTACTTCCCTCCGTTGCTGGTGACTTGCACTTGGCCTCTTTTTGCCAGACCACCTCCAGCTGTGGGAACAGGGAATGTTGGAGATTTGAAGAAATTACAACTTCAATTTATCTCTTGACCTTAAAATTAAAAAAACTTCAGTATTTCTGTTGTTTTCCACCAACAAGATGTAGTTATCCGCTAAGTTAATGCAGATTTTAGCTTGAAAACTTACATGAGATCCATATCTGACTCTTCTTGCTTTGTTATAATAGAGGATACTCATCCTCTGGTTTTTAGAGGTATAACAGAACATTTGTGGGGCTGAGGGCTTTTTTAAAGCATTTGTCCCAAAGGTGATATTTGGGGGGGAAAAATAAAGGGCAGAAGGGAAGGAAAACTCAAGGGAGATGGAGATTGTAAGGGATCTCTATGGAATATGAGTGATGAAACCCCTCCTGACTGGTCTGTTCCCATTTCCCATTCCTGGGGCCGCTCTCCCCTGGGTGCCGGAAGGACTTTGCCTTTCCTTTGTTTGAGCACCCTGAGGCTCCTGCCTGTCCTTTACTCCAGCCTGGACGAGTTCATCCAAGGGGCAGTGTGACCCACGGGGTACTGGCCACCATTTCTGTGTCACCAGCCAAGTGCTGAGGGCGCACTCTGTGCATCCTCCAGATCATTAACAAAGAGCTTAAACCGTTCTGGCCCCCATATCAAGCCATGGGTAGTGTCTGTCCTCCAACTGGACTTTGTGCCACTGACCGCCACCTGCAGGGCCTGGCATTTTGGCCAGTCTTCCGCCCCCCTCACTGCCTTCCTGGCTGCTCCAAGCTTTGCCAGCTCATCTGAGGGTGTGAGAAGAGCCAGTGTTGAAAGTCTTGCCAAAGCCAGGGCAGACAACATCCTCTGCACTCCCTTCATCCACCCAGGGTGTTGCATCCTTTGAGGAGGTCCAGCTGGTGAAGTGGGATTTTTTCCCTTCTTAAGTCCACACTGACTACTCCTGATCACCCTCTTGTCCTTCGAGTGACTGGAAATGGTTTCCAAAGTTAATCAAGTGACAGCAGCCAGCTCCCTCAGCACTCATGGGTCCATCCCATCTGGTCCCATGGGATGAAGTATGTCCAGGCTACTGTCCCCTAACCTGATCCTCTTCTACTAAGGATAAGTCTTCCTTGTCTGGATTTCCCCTGCGGCCTCAGGAGTCTGCAGTTCCCAAAGGTTGGCCTCAGTGGCACCCTTCCCATCCCTCGCCATATTCAATTCCAGGTGTCTTTTGGCTCTCTTAGCCCCATCGCTGCCCCATCAATGTTCCCAGATTCCTCCTGGATCACTCTGCACTTGGCTCATGGCTCTGATCAGGAGCTCCATGCTCCTCCATGGGGCCCTCCTGCCCCTCAGCTTGATCAGCTGCCTGCTGGGATGGACTGTCCTTCAGCCTGGGGGAGGTGATCCTTTAATCCCAACCAGCTCTTTTGGCCCCTTTTCTCTCGAGCCTGTGGGATTCTTCAAGCACAGCCCTGAAGATGATGCCGAAGTCTGTTCTCCTCAAGTCCAGGGCTGTGATGCAGCTTTTCCCCTCAGCTCCTTCCCCATGGTCAGTGCAGCCAGAGGTGCTCAGACCTTCGCATCCCTTACAAGTTCTTGCCTGTCTGTAAGGATGAGATCCACTCCCGTGGGCAGGGACACCTTCCCAGGCTTCTCCAAGCCCCATCCAGCCTGGCCTTCGACACTTGCAGGGACCCAGGGGCAGCCACAGCTTCTCTGGATGATCACCCTGCAGGCCCTTCCATGGGGTGCGTGGGTGCAGGTGGCCTTCCTGGGGTTTATTTGGACGTGCAGGCATGTGTGTGAGCTGCCAGGATGGCAGCAGGAATAGCACAGCTCCTGGCAAAACCCCGGGATATGTGAGAACCTCCCTGTTACTGGCTGGATGTGATATTTCCCTTGGATCATTATTTCTCTGGCTGAGGTGTCCGAGTGGAGGCTGTGCGTGCAGCTTTAGGAAAAGAAAGGCTTTATTTCTGTCTTCTCCCCTCCTTGCGCGTTTCCTACTGTATCCAGTCTCTCCAGAAGGGTTGTGCTGCTCCCTCCTTCCCCTCTGGCTATTTATAACCCCGGTGACGTTGCAGGAGTGTTTGCTTTGGAAGAAATCTCTCCATCTGAGCCAAACCGAAAGCAAATCTGCAGTAGAAAGAAAGCACTCCTTGCTTCTCCTCCTGAGGAGAAGGCAGGCCTGGAGAGTGATAGGAAATTATCACCTGGCAAGGACAGGAAGCCTGCGAAGGTAAATGGCCTTTTTCTGTTTGACTAATCCAGTGACAAACACCCCCAAAACCCGTGAACTTCTCATTCCGGGGGGCGGAGGCGTGAAGCTGTGGGGTGGTTTTTAGAGAGGAGCTGTGAGATGAGTTGCTGAAAGCCTCCAGGCTGAGGACAATGGCTCTTTAATAATCCAGCAAGATTTGTCTCATCCGCTGCTTTCGTGCACAGCATTGCAGCTCAGGGATTGCCGGCCCCCCTCATCGGGTGATGCACAGGGGCTTTTCCTTCTCCTCCCTATCCCCAAATATTGTGATTGCACTGTGGAAGGGATTCCATTAGAGTAAAACTGAATGTTGGCTCATCTGCAGCTTTCTAAGCCCTTCAGAGCCCTGGCTCTGAAACTTCCCAAGCCTTTCTGTTTTTATTGCGCTCAGTCTGAATCTAAAAGGAGGAATTTAGATGTGAGTTTTATAAAGGTGTAAACTGAATAGTCTGTATTGTGTTTGTAGGGTAGTTTGCAAAATAAGGGCATTTACTTTTGGTTAAGGGCAGGTTTTCTGACGTCTGAAGCTGCATTTGGTACTTTTTGCTGCTTGGGAGCTGTAGAAGACACAGAAAGTAACACTTGAAGGTTTTGAAGTGCTCAGTATGAGGCTGAGCATGTTTGAGTGCTGGATTTTTGCAGGAATGCCAATCCCTGAGCAAATGTAACAGTCCAGCACAAATAAACAGCCAAGAAAGCAAGTCTACCTCCCTAGAAAGTTCAAGTATTTACCTTCACCCTCCTGTACTCCCTATTAGATATTTTTAACTACCAACCAAACTGCATTTTTGTGAACTGTAATTGCAGGGGTAAAACCTCTGACAGTGATTTTTAGGAAACACAACAGACAGTGGAATTTCTGTGGAAATGTTCTGGACTGGAGCTCTTTGGTGCGGATGGGGAAGAAACGGATCTATTCTTGCTCTAGGAAATCGTGGGTGCAGCACAGTAGTACCCAAGTAAGGTCAACCTTTGGGAGTAGTTAAAGGTCCTTAAAAAGTAACAGGTGTTTCTTTGACTCGAGATTGAGAGCTATGGGAGGGATGGTGGTGCCCAGAATTTGAGATTCATATCTTCCCCACATAACTCCTGTGGAGTCAGCTCTGGTTATTTCTGACTTTGGGGAATCCAGTGGGAATAACCAGGAGGCTATCACAGAATCCCAGAATCCCAGAATGGTTTGGGTTGGAAGGGACCTTAAATCCCATCAGTGCCACCCCTGCCATGGCAGGGACACCTCCCACTGTCCCAGGCTGCTCCAAGCCCCAATGGCCAGCCTGGCCTTGGACACTGCCAGGGATCCAGGGGCAGCCACAGCTGCTCTAGGCACCTGTGCCAGGGCCTGCCCACCCTCCCAGGGAACAATTCCTAATTCCCAATATCCCATCTGTCCCTGCCCTCTGGCAGTGGGAAGCCATTCCCTGGGTCCTGTCCCTCCATCCCTTGGAAATAGTCCTCTCCATGTTTCCTGTAGCTTCTTCAGGCACTGGAAAGCCACAATGACGTCCCCTTGTCTATGCTCCTGGAGAGGGATTTTTGACATTTTGGGGTTTGAAAACACAAATGTAATCTGTGTGTTGTGACTGGTGTCAAGAATAGAAATGCAAATGCCAGCACAGTAAATGCCAGCCAAAATATATGTGCTGAATGCCAGGGGAAAGGTATTTGGCCGTGGCTTGGTTTAGCTGCTCTGTGCATGCTACAGCGTAATATGTTTGTGCTGTAAATATGAGTTTAGTTTAATTAGTGCATGATGAAGTCCAGGCAGAGCAGGTTGCCAGAGAAGCTGTGGCTGCCCCTGGATTCCTGGAAGTGTCCCACGCCAGGTTGGACAGGGCTTGGAGCCACCTGGGATAGCGGAAGGTGTCCCTGCCCATAGCAGGGAGTGGAATTGGATGATCCTTGATGTCCCTTCCAATCCAAACCATTCCATGATTTTTTGCATTTTGTGGTCAAAGCTGCTGAGACTTGGCTTCGGTGGGAGCAGGATGAAATTCCTTCAGGTCCCTTTTCAAATTCCCACTTGGAATTGTAGTCAGAGACACATAATTCAGGTGCTTGTAGAAAAGTGTCCCTGTAAGAGAAATTAGTTGGGATTTTGTTGAATGCTGATTTTTTTAGTGGATATATGTGCCAGAAAGCAGAGTTGTACTGGTCCTGGTGGAAGGACCAGGCTGTTATTTTTCATGTTTGCACAGAGCTGATGCTTGAACACCTTTTAGGAATAAATTGGACTGGAGGTCAAGGTTATAAAAACAAGGTCCAGCAGACCAAGTTTTTATTTCACTTTGGTCATTGGTAGAGAGAAAGGTACAGTTAGATTTTATCTGAGTTAACACCAAAAGCAGCCTTTGCCTGTGGTGGCATTGCTGCCTCTTCCCTTTTTTGTAGGATGAGTTAAGGGGGCATATAAACACACTTCCCCCCAGTAAACCCATTAATCCTTTGGGATTAATGACTCTGGCTTCCTGAGCATAATTTCTTCTTTCCAGCTCTTAATTAAGGTCATCCTTAGGACCCAGGTGCACCTGTGGCCATGGAAGGCACGAGGAGGAGGATGAGAGTTGGAATGGTGGAGTTGCACAGCTCAGCCATGTGTAAAGCCCCGACACAGGATAGTGGGAATCCGACACCCTGCAGCTCCTTATCACTCCTGTCGTGTTGTTCCCTTTGCCCTTGGGGCAGCGGAAATGGATATTTGAGTATTGATCCACATCATGCTTATTCATGAGAAAGGCATTGGATAGGTGGGGATGTCAGGTCCGTTTAACCTGTGGCTATTGACTGCCAGCTCCAGAGGGAAGAAGGGGGACCTGGAGGCTGGGATTAATTGATAATAAAAGATGGTGTTTTATCTTTAGGCTCTTTGAGTGGAGTGTCTGTCGTTCTGGGTATGAGGGAGATGCTCCTGGCAGGAGCAGCAGGTGAAGGTCGGGTTTTTGGGATCATAAATAAACTTCCTGCTGAGGAGCCCCAAGGAGCGGATTTCTCACTGGTTTGTGCTCGGTGTGGCTGTGGCGTGCAAACAAACACTCAGGATGTGGAGCCAAGGTTGGTTTATCTTTAACAGGAAAAAGCCCCCTCCACACCCAGGAGCCTTGCTGTTGACCTCTAGCACCAAACATCATCCTGTGTTAACTCTTGCTTTGGTTTTTGGGGTTGTGGCTGCGTTTATTTTTGGTTGGTTGGGGTTTGTTGTTTTGAAATGTTTATTTTGCTCGATGTTTCTAAGGCCTTAAAGAAACCAGAGCACCTGATAATGCCAAACTGCTGGTGTGCCAAGGTGTGGGGCAAAGAGCAAAGGAATTTTTGAAGGAAGTTTTGATGGAAAAACCAGTGGGACACTGATTTTTGTCCCATTGCAGGTTTTGGTGAGGAAACAATCTGTGACAGAGGCCTTTGGGTTGAAATTTGGGGCTTGGAAGAGATAGAAGCAAATTGGAGTTTTGAGGCAGTGACTTCTTTATCCAGAAGTTTTTAATACAGCTGGGTGATGAGACTTCTGGGAGGACAGAGTAAGTGGATCAGGGAACAGGAGTGCCACTTCCCAAGCTGGGAGTGCTGTAGCTGGATATGGGATGCTGTCACGTGGGAATGACACCCTGCCCTGTGAAAAAATGTCCTTATTTTTAAGTGGGAGAGTTTGAAAAGGGTGTCTTGTTTCTATTTTTCTCTTTTGTGGAAAGCTTCACTCTTCCAGGCTGAAATGGGACCTCAGTGGTATTAAACTCTGGCTTTGAGCTGGGTGTGGGATTGCGTGTGGCCCGGATGGAATTGCCATCCCGGCGTGTTTTCCCTGGAGAGGTGCCGGGTGTTCCACTCCGCTCTGCAGAGCCACCCCTGGGAACATCCATGTGTTTCTTCCAGGATCTAAAGGTCGACCACAGCCTCGAACCAGGAAGAGCAGAAGGCTGGAAACACTCTGCAGCCCAGGGAAGCACAAAGGATGAGCAGAGTGAGGATTTTATCCATTTGGATAAGATGACAGCTCCAGGTGACAAGTGGCACAGAGTGAAGACACTTCACTGCAAGGTCCCTTTTCCTGGTGGACCTCCAGGGGGTTAGGATCCCACTGCTGCTCCTGCCATCCCTTTCAGAGGTTCAGGAGTAAGAGTCTGAGAGTGCACAGGGAATGTGTGTGATCGCTCAGAGCTGTTCCAGTGGGTGCAGCCCTGTATCCGGGGGTTTATAGGGAACGGGAGGGGGCTGGGAGTGCCCGGGATGGGCTCAGCCAGACAGAGCATCCCGAGTTGCAAAACTGCTGCGAGGCCAAAGGACAACCACGTGTCCAAACACAGCAGCACAAGGTGTTTCTTAATTCCCTGCTGGAGGAGGAGCAGGGGGAGTTTCCGGCTGATTTTCCAGAGGATTCTGGTTTGCTGCCAGGGTTTAAAATACACCTTCCCGCTTGCACACGTGCTCGAGCACATGATGCTGAAAGTGGAAGAATGCTGCTCAGGGAACTCAGTTCAACTTGCAAGCAGGCTGAGCTTTTTATAGGGAAAGAGGGAGAAGTGTGGTTTCCTGCGGACCTTGCTCTGTGAGTCACACGTTACATGACACAGCATTCCTCCGGGAAACCTAATTGCTGGAACTGATGAGCACATCAGCGCTCTGGAATCTCCCCTTGTGTGAGCAAGCACACCTTGACACTTCACCTGGTGCTTCTGGAAGTTATTCTGATAATATGTCAGAGATTTTGAACTCAGCTGTTTCATGGTTTTTAGTTTCTGTCAGAACCCTGTTAGCGTAAATATTTTCAGTTTCAAAAGCAACTGTCCGTTAACAGCCTTGCACATAAGAAGCTGTAATGACTATTAACGCTGTAACACAGATGAAAGAATTATTATTTTATTACACACGTAATAATAAAGCTTCACATTATTTCTCTAAGTGTTTTAATGCAAACAAAGGTCAGAGTAGCTTTATAATGCTCCTGTAGCACATTTTTTCTGCTGTATCAGTGACCAGGCCAGGCTTCTTGAATGGAAAGATGAAGAAAGAATGCTTAGAAGGTTTTTTGGGATATGTGAGGTGGATGTATAGATTTATATTGCTCGTGTGAAGCCATATGGACACATCACACAGTCACAGTGCTGTGCAGGCACTGCTCAGGGTCACCTCGAGGGCTGTGTCCAGTTCTGGAGAGCCCTGGAGGGGCTGGAGCTGTCCAGGGCAGGGAACGGAGCTGGGAAGGGGCTGAGCCCCAGGAGCGGCTGAGTGAGCTGGGAAAGGGCTCAGCCTGGAGCAGAGGAGGCTCAGGGGGACCTTGTGGCTCTGCACAGCTCCTGACAGGAGGGGACAGCCGGGGGGGGTCTGGCTGTGCTCGCAGGGAACAGGGACAGGACAAGGGGAAACAGCCTCAGGCTGGGCCAGGGGAGGCTCAGGGTGGACATCAGCAGGAATTTCTGCATGGAAAGGGCACTCAGGCCTTGGCAGGGCTGCCCAGGGAGCTTTGGAGTGCCCATCCCTGCAGGTGTCCAAGGAAGGCCTGGAGGTGGCACTCAGTGCTCTGGGCTGGGAACAAGGTGGGCATTGGGCACAGGTTGGGCTCCATGGGCTGGGAGGGCTTTTCCAGCCTCAGGGATCCTGGGATTCTGAGCAGTTTTTTGTTACTTGCACTAGACTTTTGTTCCCACCTTCAGTGCTGGATTTCACCTGCTAATACATAATTCTTTCCTGATGAATGTGGAAAAAGGGGGCTTGACATAATCTGACTTTTTTTTATGTTAAGGCAGATTTAAGCTGTCAAGGCAAGGAATGCCTTTCCCCAGGCCTTTGGAAAGACGTTCCAAGTGCATGTGGTGCTTGAATGATCAAGACACATCAGCACTGGAGCTTGGTAGCAGTTATTGCTCCTCAGTGCCAGCAGTCAACCTCAAATCTAGTTTTTGTGTCACGTTACTGATGTTCTGGTTGGGAAAGAAGCAACATCTCTGTGGCCATCTCTATTCTTCAGGAGTTTTTTGGGTGATTGTCACTCTCCTGTTGAAGCAGGATGGGGGAAGGTGGAGATTAAACAGGACCAGCCACTGAACTGAGAGCAGTACTCGCAGATATTCAGTCCTATAGAAAGAAAATTATGTCATCAGCTCAGGCTGTCCTCTCTTTCAGCTCTTAGGCTAAATATGTCCTGGCTGGACTGTGCAGGAGGAAAAAAAACCCTCCCTTTTCACGTCCTGTGGAAGAGTTCATTGTGTTTCTTTTTGTTTGTTTAAGGCTTTCCAGGGTGTTATGTTGTATCTGTCTGGACACATGCAGTTTTTAAATGCACCATGGTTGAAAAGGTGTTCCCAAAGCACACTTTTAATTACTTGTAATACTTGTCAAACTGTCTTCTCTTCTCCCTTCTGGCCCCACCTGACTCGTGGGAAAACAGGGCTGGCTTTGTTGTGTGCCTTGAGGTCACTGAGCTCACACAGGCCCGGATCATGGGGGAAAGAATATTGCCAAGATAAGATCTGCTGGAGGAACACAAGAGCATCTCTGTCAAATATGAACGCATTTATTGTCAGCAGGGAGTTACTGAGCTGGCCTCTGGCCTCACCAGGTGACTTCTGCTGTCCTGGGAGGTGTGTGAGGGTCCAGAGTAGACACGAGTGACATCAGCGTAACAAGCAGTCCTCGGCCTGTGGCGTGTCTTCAATTAAGCTGTAGATTCCTTATATATATTCTCAGTGGGAGGGTTTTACAGGATTGGAACTAGTCTAAGAAATCTTCAGGTAATGAGCAATTAGCAGTTTCACTCCAGAATCTGTGGTGGGAAGCAGGGCCAGGTTGGGCAGATGCATCTGCGAGTGTTACAGAGCCCAATGCTGAAAGACTGCTGGAAGAAAAAAGGGCATTGGTGGCTCATCCACACTTCCCATCTCTCCTCCGATTTTCAGTAAAATGCGCTGAGTTGCACTTGACTATGGGCCATTTTTAGGTGTCTAAACTTTGTGGAGGAGCTGATGGTGAGCACAGTGTTCCACTGGATCCTAGGCTGTCTCCCTGTGTTTGCAACAAGCATTGTTGGGCCATGTCCGGGGGCATGGATCTATTAAAAAACCCCAACTCCTTAAAAATACTTGTTTTCTGTATGACAGGATGAGTGTGGAAGGATTTCTGTGTGCAGCTTCTGAAAATACTTTTTCCACCCTGTGCTTCTTGGATGTGGCTCTGCAGATTCCTCGGTATTCCTGGCAACAGGCTCCCTCTCTCGGGATGGAGCTCAGAAAACTTGATGCTGCTGTTCGTTAATGCCGCTGCCTATTTTTCAATTTCCACATTATTTCATCCGTAGAGTGGAAGCAGGCTGCTTCCTACGCCTCTGACTTCACTCCTGGACAGTGTCTCTGTTGGATCCAGCGGGCTCGGGAGAGTCCGTGCTCTGCTGGAAAACACTGCCAGCACTGCTCATCCCATCAGTCTTCCCAACATGTGACTCAGCCTGCTTTGTGTTGTGGTTTGGTACTCAATTACAGCAACTCCCCGCTGTCCCAAGGCAGCGACCAGCAGACATCCCCAGCTCCCTCTCACCTGGGATGCTTTCACCAGCCTTTCCCGCTGAATCTGCGTGCAGGAGGTCCTGAGTGCTCCCAGTCCTTGCTGTGACTTTTGGGATAGAGGCTGGATGCCAGCCCTCGGGGGCTGGTGATGCTGCCTGGCCAGGGACTCTGCTGCTGGTGGCAGCAGTGGGACGGAGCCAAAAAATTCATGGAAAGCTTGGGGAATTGGTTGTTTTGCTTTGTGTTAGCGTGGTGGAACACGACTTCTCTTTTTGGTGGAGGTTTGTTTTTTTTCTTTTGAGGGCAGGACTTAACATCTGGTACTCATATATATTAGAAAAAGGAGCCCTTCCTCCCTGCAGTGACGTTTTCAGCTTTCAAAAGTGACACTTAATGAAAGCGTTCCATGGGTGCAGTAGGAACCAACAGACTGAACTTAGGTGATAAAGCCACTTCCCCCTGTTTTAGGTGCTGTTTGCCGGCAGAGCAGCACTGCCGGGAGCTGTTGCACCACCCGCGGCCGGGCTGGCACTCCCGGCCGCCTCCTCCACCTCCACCTCCACCTCCACCTCCTCCTCCTTCTCTTCCTCCTCCTCCTCCTCCTCCTACTCTTCCTCCTCCCGCCGCGGGCTCCGTCCCCTCCTCTGCCGGCGCTGACGCACTGGCGCGCCCGGAGAAGGAGCGGCGGGAGCTCCATCCCCTCTGGATCTGCGCTCACCTCTCCCATTTCCCTCCGCAGGCGCTTCCCGAGGGGTTGCCGAGCAGTGCTGACGAAGCCCAGCCCGGGGGAAGTTGAGAGGCAACTTTGAAGGCGAAGGAAGTCGGGGCTGGCCGAGGAGCCGCGGCGCGCTCGGCGGGTCCGGGAGTGGCCGCGCCGCCGCCGTGTCCCCGTCCTGCTGCCGGGGGCGTGCGGCTGCCAGCTGCGACAGGGACAGCCGCTGTTATCTGCTGCGATCTGCCGCCTCACTGCCACGAGTGAGTAGCTCTCCTGTCCGGACCGTCCCGCTGGAGTGCAAAGCCGTGTTTGGCTGCTGCCGGAGGGCTGGGGGCTGCGTTGGGAAGCGACAGAGGGACTGGGGTGCAGGCAGATCTACAGCACAGCTTCGGGGGAGTCCGTCGGTTGTCGTTTGGCTTGGCTGGCTTTTTCTAAAGTGACACTCAAGCTTGAGGTTAGTCTCTTGTTTGCTGCTCGCTTTTAATCTTAGTTTTTAGTTTAGCTTGGGTTGTTTTTTACTAGAAGTCAGCCAGACTGCCAGGAGTGGGACAGGAGTGACCTGCCGGTGAGTCCCCCTGGCTTGTCCCCCAAATCGTGTCAGGGGTGTGTCTCCATCAGGGGTGTGTCTCATCTGCTGCTGGGTGGTTTTGGGGTTTGGAGGTTTGTTCGCAGCACACCTGTGGGAGATAACCAGAGTTACACAATGTGGCAGCGGTGCTTGCTTGCACAAACCAAAAGCCAGGGGAAATCTGCTGTCTCTTTTGCCATCTTGGTCACCTCTGCCGACCCCTGACCTCCTCCTCGACTGCTGCCAAGTATCCCCAGGGCGGTTGCAGCGGTTGTATGACACAGTAAGAGTGAGAAGGTGCTTGAGACTTTCTGTGAGGTTTTAGGGCAGCTGTGCCTGTGCAGTGCCGTGTGACTGTGCCTGCTCCGTGTCACGGTGTCACCGCTGCCCAGCAGCATGAGTGCTGCATTATACAGGAGGGTGGCCCTGGGTGTGGAGGAGAGCCCAGTGAGTCACAGGGAGAACGCAGAAATCTTCTTGGTGAGAGAACTTTATCCATGAGCTGTGCCTTGGATCCGCTGCGGAGTCTTTCCAGGGGCTGTGATCCTATTTGTGTGTTTCAGGCACAGCCGCCTTTTCTTCTCATCCTAAACCTCTTTGGAACTCAATGCTTTAATCTGGAAGCTTCCTAATAGATTTAGAGCCATGAGTCAAGGTTGTTTTTACTCGACTTCTGGGGAAGAAACTAAACCAAACTGCCTGCAGTAGCTCATCTGTGTGTAGTTTTTATACATATATTTGTGTATATGCACACATGAGTGTATGCACACAGAAGAGCTACTCCAGGCGTTGGTTTTTAGTCTCTGTGTGTATAGACGGGCATATGTGTCTATATAAAAAATGTTTTTTTTAAAGCAGCATGGTGTTAGCAAGCTTGGAGGAGCATGAATTTCTTCCTGCTCTGTCAAGTAATACCCTGCCTGCTTCATTTGCCAGTTGATTTGGTTATGCAGACAAAGGCAGGAAAACAGACCATAACAAAACCACTCTTATCTAAACTAATCTGCTTACAGCACTGTCAGGTAAATCATTAACCCACGGGCCCAGTACTTGTAAAAGCTGCTAAAGAGGTTTCCTGCCCCTGAAACTCCCATTTTCCAGAAGGTAAGAAGTGAAATTACTTCCAGATCTGGGTTTCACACGTGGGTGTTTGCTGCTGCTGTGGTTTCTGTGCCGGGTAACAAAATGGTGTAGTCCAGTGGATTAATGATGGGAGAGGACCTGCTCCCTGCAGTATCTTTCCTAAGAGAGCAGCTTCAGCTAAGGCAGAGGGGAAACACAGCGTTTACTTACCTGTAAATGCCGTCATTCATTAATGACATGTAATTTCACATGGTTTGTGTCTGATGGGGTGTTGTGCTCAGCAGCTTCGTTTCCTGGCATCCTGTGATTCGAATCCGTTTGAGTGGGGATGATTTGCTCTGGGTCCTGCTGTGCTTAATTCCACACCAGGCTTTTGTTTTGGTTGACTTTTGTTTCTGTAGGCATTTAGGAGATGGATTTCTCTGAGGCATTTAATACTGAGGAGTCTGTACAGTCCTGTCTGCATTTGCTTTACGTTTTGATCGATCGTGTTGACAACAAGGCTGTTTTGTGTGAGTAACTTGAAGCATGGCAAATCTGTAGCACATGGAGAACAGCAGAAGTAGCTTCATTTGTGATGTTTGCAGCCGTTGCCTGAACAAAAGAAAAAGGGCTCAAGAAGGTCTTAAGCTATTCTAGTTGCCCATGTCCAAGAGCGTGACTCAAAACTTGAGCTAAACTCCTCTAAGCTCCCTGAGTTGGCGTTGGAGTTGTGCCTTTCCCCGCTAAGCCGGCTCCGTTTTAGGTGCCAAACTTCTTCTGCCAAAGGTCTGTCTAGTCCTACAAGGGGATTTTCAGGCATCTCCAGGGAGAAAACGGTTCCAAACAAGACCTTTGAGGGCACAGGTCAGAAAGGTGGGCATCCCTTTGAATAAAAGTCCATCGCAAAGTGCTTTGTGCTGTCCGGCACGGCTCAGCGCCCCGCACAGCCTGTGCTCTGTGTGCCTGCCTTTGCAGTTGCCTGTGAAAGCTCCAAACTGCTCCTGCTGCTCAGGAAAGTGCCCTTTTTGCTTGGTTAACTTTACAGCCTGGCTGCACATTAGCTTTTTAAAGCTGCTCTCCCATGTGAGGAGAGAATTGGGGGGTTGCTGTGGTTACACCTGAGACCGAACACCTGAGAGAGGAGATATCCAAACCTGGAGGAGAAGGTGACTGCAGACCTTTCGCCAGGAGGTGTGAGCTTGTGGAAGGAGGTCTCTGTGCTGGGGACACCCCGGCAAGTGCTCCCAAGTGCTGTATCAGGCGGTGACACTGGATTGCGGAGGGCAGGGTGGTCCTTCCTCCGAGTCCTGGGAGAGCCCAGTGCAGGAGCAGATCCACGCTCTGCATCCTTGCTTAAGCCTCTCTCCTTTGAGCTTTTAGGGACAAGAAGTGCTGATTGGGATCTCAGCCGGTTCGGGTGAGCCACAGTCCTTTGAGCAGCCAGGTTGCCACACTCTGTGTGCAGTCACAGCCGTCAGGCCACAGGGACAGGGAGAAGGAACACACCTCGGGAGTGTCTTTGCTGCCCCTTATGCACTCGCCTCTGGCCCGGACATGATTTTTTGCCAGGAAAATTGCCCCGATGGAGCACTCTGTTATCTCCAGCTGCTTTCTGCAGCTGTCTGCATGGCAAAGGAGGTGGGGGAAATGACTGGTTAAAAATAGAAAGGTGGATTAGGAAATGTGAGGTATGGTTTCAGCATCCAGCCGGGCTGCTCTCGCAACTCACTGCTGCCACCGAAAGGGGAAGGACTTGCTCGTGCTTGTGTGCCTGCAGAAAACCAGGAAAAGAGCAGGTTTTGCACCGTGGAATCACCCAGGCACAGGAGAGGAGCGGGGAGGTGCCTCTGAGAAAAGCTTGGTGAGCTCTGCTGGCACAGGTGATGCGAGTCCAGGTGTGCAGGGGCTGAAATTCAGGAATGCTCCCATTGGAAAGGTTGGGTTTAAGCTTCCAGCTGCAGTCAGTCTTTGGGTTAGTCTGCCCAAGTTAAGGACAAAGCTTTAAGGAGATTTATTCTGCTGCTTGAATTGTTCTTGTTCTGCTGTTCTATAGGGAGAGTTCTACTTGGAAAAAAAAAACCAAAACCAAAAAGTGCTGGGGGCATGATTTCACTGACTGTGAATGTGTAATGTGACACTCTCAGAAGAGACTTTATTTTGCAATAAGTGTGTGAAGTGTCAGCAGAAAGAGTCAACAGACAAGTCAAGGGTAAATAAGTTGTGCTTTGGAAGCCACTGGCTTTTTAAGTGCTGCTTTTAGGAAGTGGTCACTGTACAGCATTTTGTAACCAATCTTCAGTGGTTATCACTGTTCCTTGTGGTTATCACTGGTCGTTTTGATAGACTTTCTGTTGCGTTTCCTAAAACAACTGAATTCCTAAAATCCAGTTAGGAAAAGCATTATTTTCTTTGCTGAAAAGTTTGCTTCCTGCTGCTTCTTTGTTCTTGGGGGTTTGAGTTTATTTTTATTTGCTTGCAGTATTTTTTTTAACTCTTTATCAGCCTTGAGAACAGTGTGAGTTCTCCTGCTGCTCCTTGGTTCAGCTCCTGTTGTTGTAGCACTCCTGGCCACACATGGATAACCAGAAACCCATCCTGTCCAGTGGTCAGAAAGAAATATCTAGGGGCCTTTCAGATATCCTGGATATCCATCCAGGATGGATCCTAAAACCCAGGATGCATCCTTTACCAAGAATTCCCTGCACAGGATGTGGTGAAGGGACTAGAGCAGTTATTCAGCATAACTAAAGAATGTTTCTTTAATATTTAGTACAGAAAACCTGTAACATAACATGTTTCCTGGGCAAATAATTTGAAGAGGGACAGCATTGATTCCTTTAAAGGAGCTGTGGATACAAGGTGGAATTCACTATCAAGTGAAAGTTTACCTTTATGTGGAATTATTCTACCTTTTAAAAGTGAATTTAAGAATTGAAGTTACACTTCAACCTGTGAAAAAGAATCCTGAAGACAAGCAGGTAGTTTTACTCAATTAAGTTGCAAAACACTTCAGCATGATTTCTCAGGAATCACTGGGCTGCTTTTCATAACCAGGAGTAAAAATTCGTTGGTCCCAGTGATAGATATAACGCTGTTTTCTTGTATATTTAAAAGACCACTTCAGCAGTCAAGCAGATTTTTCACCACTAAGAATATGGATGCTGTAATACTTGTTTTATTTTTAAAACAATGACGCTGAACACATTTAACTCCAATTTATTTGTATTGGAGAAGCTGATGCTTTGGGATTGTTGGGTATTAAGCATCAAAGATGAGAAGGATTTAGTTGGAAGACCACCAGCGAGTTTTGGTGCAACTCTGATTTCAGTTTTTTAGTCTTTCCATCTCTCTAGGTTTTTTCCATATCATTTCTGACTCCCTTGGTATTTTGAAATTTTCTCTTTTAATCTCAGCCACCTGCTTTGCTCTGGGGACATTGGTTTGTCTGTTCTAAACTGGTGACACCCCACCTAAATCCTGGCATTGTTCAGCTCTCGGTGTGTTTGGATGTTTTACTGAGGTTAAAGCAACAAAGAATAGCCCCAGCAGCAGCACAGGCTGGGGGAATTGCTGGAGCAGCTCTAAGGGGAAGGAGATGGGGGACACTGAGCTGACCCTGAGCCAGCACAGTGTCCTGGGGGTGTTGGGGACACCTCAGCCCTGGCTGTCCATGGCTGTGTGCAGGGAGGCTGCGAGCAGGGCCCGGGCTCTGCTCCGGGGGCCCAGCAATGGCACAGAGGAACGGCAGGGACTGAGCCCAGGGAGCTCCCCCTGCCCAGGAGGCACAACTTCTGCCCTGGGCACTGCCCAGCCCCGGGCACATTGTGCACAGAGGCTCTGCAGGCTCCTCCCTGGGCACATTGCAGAGCTGTGTGGGCACAGTGCTGTGCCCTGTGCTCTGGGCTGGCCCTGCTGGAGCAGGGAGGTGGCACCAGCTCCCACTGTGCTCCCTCAGCCTCACCCACCCTGGCATTCTGTGGTCTGACCTGGGCAGACCTCAAGGCCTCAAGAAACTTTGTGTTAGTACAGTTACAGAGAGAGAGTGGACTGATGCTTCAGCAGATCTCTAGTCCTGGTGAACTTGAAATTATGAAAAATGATATTGCAAAAGTCAAATGAGAAATGAAAGCAACTTTCTGCTGTGTTTGCCTTCCGAATCTCCTTGCAGTCTCAGGAAAGAGAAGTGGTGCAACTGTTTGCTGGCAACAGGATTTTAGAGTGAAGAAGCCCTTCTGAGGAGGTGAGAGTGAACTCTCATAGCCCAGAACAGTTTGCCCCTGGTTTAATTTCCGAGCTACTAAATTTACATCAGCAACTCTCTCCCAAAACATACATACTTTAAATGATAACAGTATAATGGTATAGCAAAGGGACTATTTGCAAACATTTTTCTATGCGGTGGCCTGGCTTTTACCAGATGTGAAGGAAAAGGTGGGAAAAGAATTGATCTGGTAATTCCGGGTTACTTAAGCTAAAAGCACTGGGTTACGGATTTGGATTTATCTGGGAGAAAAGTGACCCAGGCTCAGACTTTTGTTAATGTTTAATGTTGTGTAACATTCTGCCCAGGCATAATTGAGCCATCAGCACAGGAGAGATCCCGTTGGAGGGCTTTATTCTGAGTGACTACAGAGCCTGCTGTGGCTTTTATTTCACTGCAGCCTGAGCTCACTGATGAACAGGCCATCATTTATTTACAGTTCTTGAGGTCCTTCCACACTGATTCTCCTTCTTTTGGGCAGGGAGGAGGATGAGGAGGCACCACGAAGTTATCTAAAACACTCTGCCCTCTCTTGCTGTTGGTGGTTTGGCACTTCCCTGGTTTTAGCAGCCTCTCCACTTTCTCCTAATCCTGGTAATTTTTCATCTTGGTTGTGTCAGTGGTCTGGAAAGGGTCTGACAGGTGGGGCTGGAGGAAAGGAGGGAGGGGAGAGCAGATTATAACAAGATGGAAAGAAAAATCAGGAAGAAAAAAGCCGAAGGGCACAAACACTCCTGCTGGTTCTTGTCTAAGTCTCCTCTTGAGATGAATGCTCCTGATTTTTCTTCCCGATTTCCCTGATTTTGTGAGATTCCTGCATAATACAGTTTGTCTCCATGCTCTGCTGATGAATCATGGGGCTGCATCAATAACCCAGGTTTATGCCCAGCTTTGAAGCAGGGAGGGAGTCCTGTCTACAGGTAGCTTTGCAAACAGGTGAGCAGAAGTTGCCTGAAGAGGCTTGAGCTGCCCCTGGATCCCTGGAAGTGTCCAAGGCCAGGCTGGACAGGGCTTGGGCTGCCCTGGGACAGTGGAAGGTGTCGCTGCCCATGGCAGGGGTGGCACTGCATGGGCTTTATCAATTCCACACCGTTCTGGGATTCTGTGCCGTGCCATCCCATTCCATGTGCTGTAGTTGGTGCAGACCCACCCCAAAATCATCTGATGTTTGTCTCAGGGCTTGATTCTGCCTTTCACCCATCTGGCCTGACTAAATAATACATGTACTAAAGTGGTTTCTGCTATTTTTAGGCAATGTTAATCACAAAGGCCAATATAAATGCAACAGTTCTTACTATCGAACTCCCTTGCCTGCTGCCTGACCCCAAATTCTGTGCCCTCTGTTAGGGGACACAAGTCCCCTTGTCCTCAATGATTTATGCAGCATCTACAATAACAGGGCCTGTTGCTCTTGGACGTGTGTACATTCATATTTTATGTCTCTGCCTGCCCTTCATGTTTTATTTAATGCAGAGTGTAAGGAAATTGGTTACTTGGCAAAAACTGCCTTTTAGTGGGCTAAGGAGCACCAGGTTTCCTGAATTTTGGGCTGACGCTGTGTCTGCTCAGCTCCCTGGGGGCTGTTCTGCTCCTTCTCAAGAGCTTTCTGAACATTGATCCTTCCTCCTTGCTGCTCCAGAAAATGAGGAGAGCCTGCAGCCCTGCTGCTGGCAACCTGTCTCCTGCAGATCATGTTTGGGGAGGGCAAGAAATCCCAAAACCAGATGGGAGCATGGTCTCCTTGTGCTGTCCAAGAGATGATGGCTTTTCTGTGTCCCCATTAAATCTGAATTTACATGGTGCCATATGTGGCATGACGTACATTTCAGACTGATCCAGACCAGCACAAGTTTGTCTCAGGATCAGATGAATTCCAGTCCCCACATTGTTTCACTGCTGATGTGAAATCAAACCTAGAGTTTGACCCTCGTTGTCATGGCTGTTGTGGTGCCGTACAGGGTGAGCTGCATATTTCATCAGGGTATCTGCCACAGTACTTTTATCCCCTCACCCACATGAAATATTTGTGAATTTAGGTTATTTTCAGACCCAGTGAAAAGCTTTTGCAATGCCTAAGGACAGATAATAATATATTTACTTTTAAAAGAGAATCTCATGTGTATTTACATCCTGTGCTATCTCTGGTAGCCCCACCCTTACCTCTGAAAACCACACAAACCAACCAAAAAGACCTAAACGAGCCCCAGACTCGAACTTTTGTGACTGTTTAATATCTTTTGGTGTGAACACTCACAGCACTTGATCTTGTTTCCAGAATACCACTTTTATTTTTCCCACCAGCAGGCATTTCAACAGCTCTGTTGCTTGCAGGAGAAGCTCCGGCATTCCTGGAGGATTCATAATGAATTTTCATGATCTTTCTACATGGAAGATTTTTTTTTTCTTTTTGTAATAGTCTCTTATTAAAATGTCTTATTTTATCAGGTTTAAAAGATCTGGGGGATTTACCTAAAGGTTGCATGTCAGAGCACAGCTGAGGATAGTCCTGTAGAGCGAGTCTGACCGTGGTCTGGGTGGGTAAAGCAGCAGCTGTGGCAACTTGGCCCTTATTTGTTTTGCACTCCAAAAATATTCTGATTGCTGATATGTTCAGGGGGCCCATCTGCATTTCCCAGGCTGGAGGGAATGCTGTGGAGTCATGGAGCCTGTCACGAGGTGCCTTGATGGGGTTTTACCCATGTCCTGCTCTCAAGGGCTCCTTGTGAGATCACAGAGCCCTGGCGTGGTTTGGGTTGGAAGGGACATTAAAGACCCTCTCATTCTACCCCCTACCATGGGCAGGGACACCTTCCACTCTGCCAGCTTGCTCCAGCCTGTGCCAGGGCCTCCCCACCCTCACAGGGAGCAATTCCTTCCCAATATCCCATCTAAAGCCCTGGATGAACTCCTGCAATACCACAACATCCTACCTCACCCCTCCCGCATGGAGGAGCCCCGGCCCAGCAGAAACATCAGCAGAATTGTTATTCCCTGGTTTTGTTTGCTTACTCAGGCACACAGCAGAGATGTTGGATCCTGCTGGACATCCCTAGGGAATGTGTCTCCCGAGGATTCACCACAGGAAGGGCCTATTCCCAGCAAGCTCTTGCATGGCTCTGCTGCAGGGAGATTGAAAGGAGCATCAGGCTCTCCCGCATCACTGCTGCTTCATTATCTGCTTGGCCATTCCCCCTTTATCCTCAGCAGCTTTTCCCAACACTCTTGCAATCTCCCGTCCTTCCCCAGCAGTCACAGAGCCTTGGCTCCATGGCCGTGGATCTCCTGATCCATCTGGGAGAGGAGATAGGTCAGAGTGGGGCTATTTTCAGGCAGCACCTCATCGGTGTCCCTGCCTTGCTCTCCTTAATACCTTGCTAATCTGAGTTTCACCCATCTGCTTGCAGTGTGCACGTGACTGTGGATTGAAATCTTTCCTCCTCTCCCTCCCTCTCCTCTGTTGACACTTAACAACAATAAATAATAATAAGATCCTTAAGCCAGATGCCTCTGGAGCTGGTCAGTTGTGTGATGCTTTGCCACAGAAGGGACTGAGGTTGATTTGTTTGCCTCTTTCTGTGGCTGGCAGGAGAGCAGAGCCCCTGGGTTCGTGCAGTTCTTGCTGCTGTGACAGGCAGGGCTGCTGCTTGTTGCGTGTTAGCTGTTTGTGCAACAGCAGCTGTGGAACCCAGGCTTGGTTTTGCAGTAATCCTTCTGAAGCGACAGGCGTCCCTCCATTGATTAAATGGTTAATTCCCGTGTCACTTCCCAGTAAGGAATGCTGACTTTTATTAATTGTTTTTCCAAGGGTGGATGTGGCTTTTCAGTGCCTAAACCAACAGAGATTATTTCAGCAATTGGCTGTGTTTGCTGGGAGCAGCGTGTGGCTGGTGCCCGGGGGGAGCTGCAGTTGTGCCGGGCTCAATAAAGCAGAGCTCGTGTTGGGGTGGATGGAGGGAATGAGATCAGCTGTAAACCCCTCCTGCCTAATGCACAGCCCAGTGAGAGGAAACACATCTGCAGGAGGGCATCTTCCAGTTTGTAGTGTAAGTTTTGGGTTGCCTTCTTTTAGTTACAAGAAAATGTTTAGACTGGTGAGGAAAGTTTGCTCGAGGCTGTGCCTTGTGCTGACAGCTGCACAACCCTCCATCCATTCTGTGGCAGGACAAGAGTTATCACATGCCCAGCTGTCTCAGGAGGCATCTGATTAAAGTATTTTTATTATTTCTGGCTGTGAAGGGTGGATGAAGTGCAGGCTGAGCTTTGCACTCTGTTTTGGGCTGCTTTGCATCAGTTTTATGGGCTGTGGGTGAGTAGCGGCTGACAGCATTCCCCAGGTGGGGGAGTTTGGAAGGTGAAATGTTGTTCTCATTTCAGACTGACAGAGAGTAGAGTTAGATGGGATATTGGGCAGGAATTGTTCCCTGGCAGGGTGGGCAGGCCCTGGCACAGGTGCCCAGAGCAGCTGTGGCTGCCCCTGGATCCCTGGCAGTGTCCAAGGCCAGGCTGGCCATTGGGGCTTGGAGCAGCCTGGGACAGTGGGAGGTGTCCCTGCCATGGCAGGGGTGGCAGTGGATGGTCTTTAAGATCCCTTCCCACCCAAACCATTCTGGGATTCTGTTCTTACCCATAACTTCATTTCCATGGCGTGAACACAGGCAGCTCGCACTTAGCTGGTGCCTCCAGCTGGGATCCTCTTGTTTGGCTGGAATTACAGGTTACTTTTGGAACTGATTTAATTGATGTGTTCAAATCCTACCAGTTCAGCATGTGAATCTGTTACACAGCCATCCAGTCCTTCCTGTTCAGTGTGCCAGATAGTGCAGAGACTGCCTACAGAAGAAAGGATGGCTGAGAGCCACTGTGCCAGAGATATTCCCTGGGGTCATCTGGAACCGGGTAGCTGATGGACATCTCCATAAAGATGTTAGGACAGCGTGACACAGGCACATCTTCTGTGCCTCAAGTGTGCCACTAGAAAAAGAATTTAGAGGTAATTGGATGTGTCTGCAGGAGGAACTTACTTCTGAGGCTTTCAGGTGGTTAATGAAATATTCATAATTTCCAGAATAGTTAGATGGCAAGATCTGAGATTTTTATCTTTCCTTATTTCTCCTTCTTTGTGAACCTAATTGATCGTAACTTTCGAGCTGAGGGGAATATT
Organism: Acanthornis magna; assembly: GCA_036785705.1. NCBI lineage: Eukaryota > Metazoa > Chordata > Aves > Passeriformes > Acanthizidae > Acanthornis > Acanthornis magna. Next base: position 10,543,230 of record JAWUZG010000093.1, read on the forward strand.
TAAAACATATTTTGCAGCCTTTGAACATACCGCAGTGACTTCAGGTGATTCTGCCTGTGGCCTGGGAAGTTGTTCGACACACGGTCACCATGGCTGTCAGTGTGAAAGGAAGCATGTTTGCAGTGTTGTTTTGTGATCTTAAATGATCTATCAGCTCAAATTGTAAGGAATGCTTCACCTTTCAGGAAGGACACTTGTGTGTAGCTGTTCTTTGGGTTCAGTGCCCTTTTGTTGTCAGCAGCAGGATTTAAGCAGGGTTTGCTGCTGTCACAGGACCACTGACGGGAGCGGTGTCACATCCAACAGGGATTGGGAGCAGTGGAGTAGGGACAGTCGATGGAATGAGTAGGAATAGTCTGACAGAGAGATAAAGCTACTTTACAGCACTGGGGGAGGAGTGGCTCGGGTTTTTGGAGTCCAGATTCTGAAATTTGGAGCTTGTTGAAGCATCAGAGTGTCACATTCAGTGCCCAAAACACGGAGCAACAATGAGGAAATTGCCTATAAAAGGCAAAAGCCGGGGACCCTTGGAGCAGGGAGCAGAGCTGCCCTGAATTGTTTGGCACCCTCTTTGTGGCTGCTGAAGAAGAGGTGCTGGGGGGCTGGGCTGGGGAGGATTTGTGTCTCCAGCCACACTGGGTGTGCTGGAGCATGTTTTTGCCAGCAAGGCCAAGGCAGATCTCCACTGCAAACAGAGCAGTTTGGCTTCCTGTGGTGGAGAGTAAAGAAAGTGACTGGAACTTGGCAAATAAACCAAGAGGGTTTTTCCTGCTTGTAGTGTAACCAGAGAAAGGAAAATGCCAGGGCAGTTCATCTGCACTGTCAGGAGATCTGTCTCTACACACATCCCCACCATGCAGGTTGTACACCCATTACTTGTTGGCAGTCAAAATGGTTTGGGTTTTTTCCTTTTTCTTCCCCTTCCTGTGTTTCTGATTTTTCTAGACCAACTGTGCAGTAAAAGCTTTCCTCTCCTTCCTGCTGATACATGTCTTGAAGGGACTTATTTGATTTATGGTGCAACTCTGAACAGGTATTGCTGGAAAGAGGAGGACTCTGTGCTCAAAAATTCAGGCTATTTATACCAGAAGTGATCTTGAATATTTGTGGTGTTCTGTCTTTCAGATCAAGGATCACTCTGTGTTACATGAAACTAAATTAATAAAGACAAACCCAGGGATTGTTTTGTTTTCCAAGAGGAATGGCATTGGAAATTAATAATGTCGATGGTGTGTCTTTTGGGTGGGTTTATGAAAAGTAATAGCTGAAATGCAGAGAACAGCATCGTGCATGAAGATCTGTAGATATTTACATTTTAACTCTGGAAGCTTGGAGTCTTTTTGATGTGGGTCTGATGTGTTGGGACTTCAAAAGTAGGATATTTGAAATAAAATATTTATATTGCTAATGAAATATGGAAATATTATTCTAGGCTGAGAATCCTAGCATGTAAACTTAGTTTTCTTTTGCTTTAGTTACAGCCCTGGCAAAGGCAGTTGGGAGGAAGCAACTGTTGTGGTCTGGCTACTGTCTCATACATGGCCAGTAACAAACCCTAATATTAAAAAAATATGTCAAATAACTGATTTAAGTCTTCAGTGAGGATCTGTTTTCTCTGTGATTTCTGCCAGGTTTCCTTTTCCTCATCTGCCTGGCTGGTTTGGCAACTTATGATGGAGTCTGCATTTCAGAGCCACGTTACCATCAGTCACAAGACTGCTCTCAGTTTCCTTGAGCATAACTTCCCTTTCTGTTTCCATGATTTTTAAATTTGAAATTCGTGCTGCCACTTAGATTGCCAGAGGTTTCCCACAAACCTGACTTTCTAATAATAAATGGCTTTTAGGTAGTCACTGGAGGTAAAAAACCTCACAAAACACCTGCACTAACTGAATTAAAATATGGAACATGTCACAAACATTTAGTCTCTCCTTATTTTCCTGCTTCCATCCTTCTGCCCTGCCTTGTGGGGAAAAAACCCACTTTTTCTGCCTTTTCAGTGTTTCATCTGTTTCCTCTGAAGGTCCTTAGTTGTGTTTGTATCAGTTTGGGGAGGTCTGGGCAGTGTCGGGAGGATGGTGAGCATCGCTCTTCGGTAACGGAGCTGTCTGCGAGGTCGCACGAGGACACGGGGCTCTATTTCCAGCCCTGCCCTATCTCTGGCTGACCCAGATCCCCAGGCATCGCAGGGATGTGTGCTCAGCTGTGCTGGGGACAGCAGCCAGAGCTCGCTGCTGCCTGAGCACAGAGCCACACACACTCTGGGCTGCTCCCGTGCAGATCCCATGCAGGCAAGATTTGAGTGCGGCGCGGTGCCCGAGGGGGTTGGGTGGTTTGGGGGCTGCTGGGTGGGTTGGTTCTGCTGCAGGAAGCTGCTGAAGCATTAAAGATCCTGCTGTCTAAGCCGATTACTCATGAAATCCCAGAATGGTTTGGGTTGGAACAATCTTAAAGCTCGTCCAGTGCCACCCCCTGCCATGGGCAGGGACTTTCCACAGGTGCTCCCAGTCCAACCTAGCCTTGGACACTGCCAGAGATCCAGGGGCAGCCACAGCTGCTCTGGGATCCTGTGCCAGGACCTTCCCACCCTCCCAGGGGAGAAGTTTTCCTTAATATCCAATCTAAACTCATGCTTAAAGATTTGTGATGTTCTGTCAATATTTTTACACCCCCTTTGTATTTGGGGTGGGGAGCTGGAATGTGGATTTCCTATTGCAGCTGTTCACAAATAAGCCAGGACTGGTCCCACTTTTGTTGCAGGTGTTGAATTACTTTAGGGTTAAGACATTAGGATTGTGGAATGGAGGCAGAAATGGGGTGGGTGCTTGGGTTACCCCTGGAATGGGCAGAAAGGCTCTGGGCTTGGTGCCTGCCTCTGCCTCCTCTGTTTGAGGAGACTTCCCAGGCTGAAATAATTGCAACTTAAACCTGCCCTGACCTCCTCCCTGCTCCGTCCTTTCCATCCCCAGATCATTGGAAGCCGGATTTCCGTCGTGGGCAAACAAAAGCCCTGCTCAGCAACTGCTCCTGGCGTAAGCCCACTGCTCAGGTGAGGCCTCCTCGGGTGTGTTTGCTGCTTTCCCTAACTACTCTCAAGCACCAGGAAGATGGCAGAGGAAGAGAGCTAAGATATGGGACTATAAATCAAAATTATGGAATGGTTTGTGTGGGAAGGGGCCTTAAAGACCATCCAGGTTCAGCTTCTGCCATGGGCAGGCACACCTTCCACTGTCCCAGGCTGCTCCAAGCTCTGGTGGAGTCTCATGGAGAGAAATACTCGCTGCCGGTGTTCCCATCTGGAGGTGGGATCTGTTTGGTTATCCAAATGTGTTGCAAGCAAGCACTTCTGGTTTTAAATGCTCCCCATTTTAAATCAACTCTGAGCTTGTGCTGAGCTGTTACACCAAGGGTAGACTTTCATTTCTGGATCTTTTTAAAAATCAGTTAGGATGGGAAATGTATGGTGAGGGTTGGGGGTTTTTTTTGGTATCAAGTAATTTAGAAAAAACAAGCTGCTCAGGGATTTATGTAGTATTCAGGCAGGGCTTTTTTCTCTCTGAAGCTGTGTCAGTAGCTGCTCAGGGGATGTGGGTGTTGCTTTGCGTTTTCATCCCAGCCTCTTTTTGTAGTAGTAACTCCATTTGCTCTGATCTTCTGTCCACAGGCCAGTGTTTTCCATCTGGGGCTGACCTTGGAAACCTGCCTTGGAGGTCTCTGCAACCTGTGAGCCGCCTGTGCCTCAGTGTTGTCCTCACAGCTATTTGATATTTGTATTTCCAGTGCAAACCCAGCTTCACTGGCCTGTTTTCCAGTGCCAGCACTTCCTTGCTTGTTAGAGGTGCAGAGGAGGTGATCCTTGTTTGGAGGCAAGGCTGTCCTGGAGGGAGGGAAACACTGCTTGGGAGCTTGTTAGTGCTGTCCAGCACATCATTCGTGGCAGCAGCGCCCTTTCCTTGCAAATTGGTGTGCAGAGGTGCTTGTCAAGTACAGGATGTCCAGTTATTGAGGTGTCACAGCGCTATTGTAGGCTGTGATAAAATGCCTGGAGAGGAGGTGACTGCAGCAGTGACTCAGGCTGGGAACAGTTTGTTTTGTGCTCCACAAAGGCAGGACAAGAGCCCCCAGCTTTTATCCAGAGCGCTCAGTCTGTGTGCAACTCCTGCTCACCTGTGGGGTTGAGGAGTTCACTGCTGGGCTGGTTTATAAAGCATTACACCTTCAGTGCTTTCAGCAGCTGGTTTTGTCCTGCTTACTTGTGTGCACGCATCCTCAGTGTGAACCTCAGAGTTGGTTTTTCAAGTGACACAATATTGTATCTTCCAGCTGTGCTTGCGAACCTCGCGCATTTAAACTCCTGTTTTTCACTGAGGGTCGGATTGTCTCAACTTTTCTGGGTTGAGGGCTGTGAGTGGAACACACCCACCGCCTCTGAAAGGATTTCCTGGCCACTGGTGAGGAGTTGCTGAAATGGCTGATTATTTGACTGATTTCTATAGTGACTGTTGTCTTGGCAGCAAAGCTTAGAGAGTGAAAGCGCAAACATGAGGAGGGCGCGGTTTGATTTGGGAACGCTTAGGTTTTCTTCAGTTGGATTTCAAAGTGCTTTAGGAGGAGTTTGGAGATGGACAGACTGGTTTGGGAGGTGCTTTTTTGCTGGTTTAGGTGGATATGGGAGAGCTGGGGGTGTTCTCCTGGAGAGGAGAAGGCTCCAGGGAGAGCTCAGAGCCCTTCCAGGGCCTAAAGGGGCTCCAGGAGAGCTGCAGAGGGACTGGGGACAAGGGATGGAGGGACAGGACCCAGGGAATGGCTTCCCAGTGCCAAAGGGCAGGGCCAGATGGGATATTGGGAAGGAATTGTTCCCTGGCAGGGTGGGCAGGCCCTGGCACAGGTGCCCAGAGAAGCTGTGGCTGCCCCTGGATCCCTGGCAGTGCCCAAGGCCAGGCTGGACATTGGGACTTGGAGCAGCCTGGGACAGTGGGAGGTGTCCCTGCCATGGCAGGGGTGGCACTGATGGGATTTAAGGTCCCTCCCAACCCAAACCATTCTATGATTTTAAGTATGGAGCTGATGATTTTATGGCTGATTATCTTATCCTTTAACCAAAAAGTGGATTATCCCCCCTTTGCTCCTTGTGCCCAGCTGTATCTCAGCAGGAGTAGACAGGTCTTGATAGGCAGGGTTGTAACTGTGCGTCCCCAAATATTTGTTTAACCCTCTGGGGTGGCCCTGGCCAAGGTCTAGATGGAAGTGGTGGTGGGAATTACTCCTATTCCCCATGTTTTGAGTTAGCATTTCAGTGTTTGCTGGGAGCAGGGGAAAAAAGGTCATGTAAACACAAGGAGGTGCGACCTGGAGCCCTTGATGAGGTTGTTTCATCCCGCTTGCTCTCATGTGGGTATTTTGAGGTACTGGTTTTACACAGCATCATTATCATGGTGCAGTTGGTATTGTTATGATAATCACATTGTTATTTATAATTCCCTGTCAGGTTCAGGCTCCTCAATGAGGCAGCTCTGCTGCGGGTGGAGGGGATTTCATCACCCAGCCTGAAGAACCCTTGTCAGAGCTGGGAAGGTTTGTGTGTGCATGTCCTCGTGGGACCCCACTGAGCCTGGGCATGTGGCCTGGCTGCACATGACACTGGTCCCCACCTCTGTCTTCAGCTTTTGTGGAGAGGAGAAGACCTTTAGTGGAAGGGAGGGGGTCAGCGAGGGCTGGTAGACCCCTGTAGTTTCTGCAAAGCTCATCCCATCGGGCTTTCATGGATACACTGTAGGGAGCGAGGAATTTTTAATGTGACAAGCTTCGAGGTGTGAGTAAAGAAGCTTTTTTGCCTATTCCTCCCCCATTAGACAGGCTGTGAAAAACAGGCTCGAAGGGTAAGTGGTGCTAAAAATTTTAGTTGGTTTTCCTCATTTTAACTCTCAATGAAAAGAGCTCGTCTCCATAGCCTGATTACCTTTCCTCCTGTGAGTATCATTTACTCTGCTTTTACAAAAGGTGCTTGGTAGTGATTTACACTCAGCTGCTGTGAGAGCAGCGGGCTGGGATTGCACATTTTGGAACTGATTGTAGTTTTCAGCACTATTGCCCAAACCTGCAGTTCTACTACAGGGCACACATTTGGTGTTTCCTCTAAGGCTGCCACGCCGGGTGTCCTGGGGTCACAGCAGTATTTTGGGACTCTCATGCTAATATCTGAGTGCTCTTTGCAGCCGGCAACAGATTTTTCCATATGGAGCTCAGAACCTGCTGGCAGCTTTGTGTGGAATGTAATCAGGGAGTGGTTTAGGCTGGAAAAACTCCTCGGGTCCAACCATTCCCCCAGCACTGCCAAGGCCACCACTGACCCGTGTCCCCAGGTGCCACATCTACAAATGTTTTAAATCCCTCCAGGCAGGGGTGGTGACTCTGCCGCTGCCTGGGGCAGCCTGTGCTGGGGCTGGACAACCTTTTCCATGCAGAAATTTTTCCCAGTATCCAATGTAAACCTTCCCTGGCAGTGGAGGTGTAACTTGAAGGTTGGCTGCAGGCTCCTGAGCTGTGTCTTTGGGATTCTGAATCCTTAACAGTGTTGTCAGGGGTGGACAGGAAGCTGCTCTGTCCGGTTCAGGGATTTGGGAAACTGGGATTCGGGCACTCCAGTGTTGAAAACTGACAAGGTTTAATATTGTCCCGCCTCGTGGTACCCATGGCGTGCTCTGAGAGCCCCAAACCAGGCTGGATTTGGCAGACAAAACCAGGAGAGGCAGCGATGTGGCTGTGGAGCAGCACGGGGAGCTGGGCCCTGCTGCACGCCCAGAGCCCGGCTGAGGTAACAGCATTAAAATATAAAAAACTCCGGCTCTATCAACATCGTGAGGCACCATCCTGGGAAGCAACAAGCCCACAGAGAAGGCTGTTAGGATTGTCTGTTGGGAATTTGTGCTGCCAGAGCCGGGATTTGAGATGAGCACGCAGAGACGGGCGGGTGGAGCTGAGCTGCTCCTTGTAGGAGCTTCTAATGTGGGTTACCATGCATAATTCAGGCCATCCTTTTTCCGTGTTCAGAGCTCTGTGACTAAATACTGATTTGCTAAACACAACTTGAATAATGAAGCAATCTGTGGCTTGAAAGCCTTCCTCAGTACTGAAAAAAAAAGGAAGCAAGTAGAGCTGTATCCTCACTTCTGCTTTAAAACAACACAGGTATTCACAAAGTGGAAGAGTCACCTTCATCCCTGCTTGGTCCATGGATTTAAATATGTGCACATTCCTGCTGTGCACAGTAAGTGAGAGGTGGCCTGTCCAAAGTACTGCCAGTCCTTCCTTCCTAAGCTTTTTCTTTCCTCAGCCATCATGGTCCATTCCATGGGAAAACAGATTAAAAACTGCACCTTGTGTTTCTTGCTGAGCTTAGAGGTAACAGGTCAAGAAATAAATAGATGTGCAGTGTGGTCGTGTTTGCAGAGGAGTAAAGCTCTGTGTCTGTTCTGAGCTACTTCAACTCAAATCATGCCAGTAGGGTAAATTATTTTGGTTTTCCTCAGTCACAACTTTGCTCCCTTCAATGAAACACAAACACTTGGTATCTTGTAAGAGGCTAAAAATATTCTTACAGCTGATAAAGGCCTGATCTGATTTTTGAAAATATGAAGTGTTTTTTTTCCCCTGTGCTGTTATTTCTCACTTCGTGTTTATGACGCTGCAGGAGGGCACGTGGTCTGGGGGATGGTGGGGCTTGCACTGCTTTCCTCTCCTTGCTCTGGGGAGGAGCAGTTTTTGTTGGTTGGTTGGATAAACACCTCAGACCTGGGCATTTGCTGGTGGTGGTCACTGCCATCACTGCCTCGTTTGCTGCTCATGTCTCAAAAATTCAGAAGAGATTTCCAAGCAAGTAACTTCTGTGTTCTTGTAACTTGTACTGGAAGCAATCATCTTTTCTAAGCTGTTTCTATAATTCATTGGTATACAAGTTTCTTACCTAGTTCCTCTTTATAGCAAAAAAAATTTCATTTTTCTCCTGGTTCCTTTTTTTTAGCTGGTAGAAAACATCTCTTTGAGTTGGAGCAGTATGCCCTGAAAACAGTCAAATTTACCTGAGAGGTGCTGAACACCTGCAGACCTAAATGCTTTGGTTTATTTTCAGGCTGATCTGTTTGATAATTGATTTTCCTGGTGGTGTTTTGGCCCAGAGAGTAATCCTTGCTTGTATACATCAATTTTTTGATGTTGATGGCTATATATGGCACCTAGAGGAGTTCTGGGGTAGGTTGGGTGGGGCTTGGAGCAACCTGGGAGAGTGGAAGGTGTCCCTGCCCATGGCAGGGGTGGAATGGGATGAGCCTTAAGGTCCCTTCCAACCCAAACCATTCTGGAATTTTGTGATTTTATGATTTTTGCTTTGCAGAATGAAAAACAGGCTTCATATTCAATCACTGATGCCACGTTGCGTGAAGGTAGCAGTCTCTAAGGGGCAGAAAAGGTTTCTGCCACAAATAATGCCAAACATTTTCTCTGTAGCTCCTTAAATCCATGAGTATGGTGATGGTAAGAGGAGTTTGGGTGCTGCCTGAGCATAGAAATAAAAAAATGTAACAAATACAGAGCAGGAAGGAGGCTTCCACAGCTGCAAAGTGGTGTTAAATCTTTTAAGAAACCAGCAACGAGCTCGGGAAGGACAGTGCTGTGTGTACCAGGCTGGAGCTCAAATCTGCTGCTCCTTTCCCTCCAAAGTCTGTTGTCCATCCGGAGCACGTCTGTTTTAGTGCAGGAATTTTGGCTTTGGCCATGAACTGCAGGCTGAACACCATCCTAATGCCTGGTTTTGGGTTTTTCTCCCCCTCCCCAGGAAGAAGAATGCCAACACGAATATGAAATAGAGCGTTTCCTATGCTGGCAGCGGCGGCGCGCCGGTGTCGGCTGGACAGGGACGGGCTCTCGCCTCTGGCCAAACCCATTCCCGGGACAAGATGAAGCCAAGGAGGAGCCTCCCGCCGCGCTGGAGCTGCGGCAGCTGCTGCCCGCTCTGAAGCCCATGTGCCACCGTCCCTGGCGACATGAAAGAAGTGGTACTGTGGTCACCCGAGGAGGTGACCAGCTGGCTGACGGACAATGCCGTGCCGGAGTACTGTGAGCCCCTGAAGAGCTTCACCGGGCGGGACCTCATCAACCTGACGGAGGAGGATTTCAAGAAGTCCCCTCTGTGCCGGGTGTCTTCTGACAGCGGCCAGCGGCTGTTGAACATGATCGAGGGGCTGAAGATGGCTCACCACATGGAGGCTCACAAGAACGGCCACGCCAATGGGCACATCCGCGCCGGCGATGCCGTGCGCCAGAACGGCTTCGGCACCGCGCTCAAGCTCAACGGGGTCCCCAATGGCTTCAAGAAGGAGATGATCAAGATCCCCATGCCGGAGCCAGAGCGCTCGCAGTATCCCATGGAGTGGGGCAAGACTTTCCTGGCTTTTATTTATGCACTTTTTTGTTTCGTCTTCACCACGGTGACTATCTCGGTGGTTCATGAACGAGTACCTCCCAAGGAGGTGCAGCCTCCCCTCCCAGATGCATTTTTTGATCGCTTTGATCGGGTGCAATGGGCTTTTTCTATTTGTGAAATCAACGGCATGATCCTTGTAGGACTGTGGTTTGTTCAGTGGCTGCTCTTAAAATACAAGTAAGTAAAACCTTTTCAAAACTTGACTGTTTCTGACAGCTTTTGGAGGGCAGATGCTGGTTTGCATCCAAACCAAATGAAGTTTCTTTGTGATCTTCTTAGCTTGGTTTTCAAAGCTGAAATAGGTATCATGCAGTGGGAGCTGCTTGTGCAGAAGGCAGAGGTCCAGATGGTCCCTAAGAAATTGAGCAATGCCCCAGCTCATATTTGCCTGCACATTTAACTTGAACCTTTTTCACTTGTGAAAAGCCATGAATTGGGTGAGATGATGTTCTGAACTCCCTGTTTGTTTACAGGGAACACAGCTCAGGCTCTCTTGAGGACAGCTGTGAACCAGGGTCCAAGGGAGTGGCTGGAGCTGGGCCAGAGCAGGGTCAGGCTGGAGATCAGGGAAAGGTTCTTCCCCAGAGGGTGCTGGGGCACTGAACAGGCTCCCCAGGGAATGGGCACAGCCCTGAGGCTGCCAGAGCTCCAGGAGTGTTTAGACAGTGCTGCCAGGGATGCACAGGGTGGGAATGTTGGGGTGTCTGTGCAGGGCCAGGAGCTGGATCATTGATCCCTTCCAGCTCAGGATATTCCATGATTTTAAACCCAAGGGAAACACCTAGAAGAGGTGGTGTGGGATTGCCCTCAAGAAGGAGGTGTTGGGTTAACAGGGCGATACCAGGGATCAAACACCCTGTGGTGGAGCTGAGCAGAGGCTGTAGGTGAAGAACAGCAGAATCCTTGGAGATTTGGAAGCAGTGGGATGTGGCTGATTTGATGATAACATGCACATCTTGGTGTCATTGGCAGGTGTGAACATCCCCCCCCCCACTCTGTCCCCATTTGCTTTGGTGTGTTTGTTTTTATTTATGTTACAGAATCACAGACCGTTTGAGGTTGGAAGGGACCTTAAAGATGATCCCATTCCAATCCCCTGCCACAGGAAGTTCCCTTTAGAAGGGCTTTTTCTGCTGATAGGGGAAGATGCCAGAGCTTGGTCAGTGTATGAACTGATCATGGCATGCTTTGAAGACCAAAATCCCTCTTTTCTATCCATGGGCAGAGGGATCAAAGTCCGAGAGGCCCAAGCTGTGGCTGAGCAGCAGAAAGGGAAGAGCAGGAGAACGGGAAGAGCAGGAGAGAGGAGCTAGCAGGAACAGGAGCCCAGCTAGGTGGTTTTATCTGGAGGACCTCATTCTTGTGGCTTTGGATGGTGAACACCATGGGGATGGTGACTCAGTGCTACAGAAAGAGCTGAATCCCTTTTGTGGTGTGGGTTATCCCCTCCCTTTGAGACCTGTTTCAGGAATAAAGGGAGGGCATTGGACCAGATGGACCTTCGTCTCTTCTGCTTCCCCACCTCTGGAAGTGTCCAGGGTTGGGTGGGGCTTGGAGCAGCCTGACAAAGTGTCCCTGCCCAAGGAAGGGGGAATGAGATGAGCTTTAAGGTCCCTTCCAATGTACACATTCTGTGCTTTCGTGGCTCTAACGCTGTCCATGGCATGGGGCTGGGCTGGTGGCTCTCCAGAAGGCAGGCTGGGCCACTCTGGACTTGGCACAGGGAGCTCGAGGAAGCTGCTGAGGCAGATTAACCAGGGTTGGCCACGAGGTTATCCCATGGGACTGAAGGAACAGCCTGCTCCCTGCTTTGGTCTGGAGAGCCGGAATGGAGTGCCCTGGGCCAGGAAGTAAGTGTGGAGGTTGTTCTTGCTGCCTCGCTCTGAGTCTCACACGGACACAAATCCTCTGGAGAAGGGGAAATAGGAGGCTTTTCATATTCGGTTTTTCTTTATATTACAGTGCAGAGCTCACTCAGACTTTCCTAAGGTAAAACATGCCAAATCCGGCTAAATCAAATGGTAATTTTAATTAAAAGAAGAAATTCAGTGCTCAGTCAAATGCTGCCACTTCTTAGGTCTCTCAGAATACCACGCTGCTCAGTCTTTAATCCCTACTCCTCCATTTGCCTTTATCTTACAAAGAAAAAAGCAGGTTCATGTCTGGTTCTGAAAGCCTCAAGGGCGAGAGCTGAGAGGAAAAGCTCTGCACAGGAAAACCCCTGCCCCAATGGAATGATGCCCTTCACATTTAAATTTCAGTCTATGGAGCTTCATTAATAATTGTAATTCTTAACTCGCAGCTTTGTCCATGTTTACACTGGGAGAGGGAGGGAAAAAATCTGGAATATCATGTTGCGGCACTGAGCACTCCAGTGCAAACTGTGTTTACCTTGCAAGAGTTGAAGCTTTCCTGATAAATCAAGGCACTCAAGGTGTTACTGATCTGCCAGTGCAAAGTCATACTCCTCCCAGAGTGGAGCACTCCAGTTTAATACCTCTGCCAAAAGTGCTGAAACATTTAAAAGCTGGCCGATTTTGAGTTTTGAAAGACGTCAGCTTGATAGGAATTTTTTTTAAAAGTGAGCAGAATAGCAATAAGTGAATTCTAGTGCCTGAAGGCAACCTCCAAGAAAGAAGGAGAGAGACTCTTTAGAAGGGCCTGGTTACAAACCAGTCTGGTCTTCTGTGAATGCCAGAACCTGCAGCTTGAAATGGCCATAACTGCTGTTGCCTAAAAGATAGGCTACCTGGAACAGAGGCCAAGACAAATTAGGAGTATAAAAAATGGACAATTTATTCAAGGCCTGCAAAGGCCTTGAAGGTACATCCAGGCAAGCAAAGCCCCCCGTTGGGGATGACACCCAAAATGGACGCTGGGTCACGAGCTCTTCACCTTTTATAATTTCTGTCCCATTAGCATGTTGGCCCTTAATTCTCCAATCGCACCCTTAGGTGATGATGTTCACCACCCCAGGCCTGCTCCCCCCAGCTCACTGTTGTTTACATATTTTCGGGCCCTAAGGCAACAAATATGTCCTTGAATCTGTATTCAGAGAGCCTTGTTTTGGCTAAAGGTGCTGGGAACAGAGGAATTTAGCACTTTGTAAGAAGCACAGAACTACAGCAAGTTACAGATACATGAAGAGTAAAAAACTAGAAATACCTGAAGGCATCACTACAAATAACAATGATATAAAATGAACCAAACCCCACCGGGTCTGTGAACAGTAGAACACAAAGGGTGGTTCACTGCTCTAATTGGATTGTAACCCTGGCAGTGATCTCTCCTTAGGATCTCTCCACAGGTTGACCCCACCGTGGTGGATGTGCCAGGAGGGCTTTAATAGTCTTTCTTTGAGGTGTTTTTAGCTGTTAGCCCATGGGGCAGTTTTGGGGCTGGCTGTCCCTCCTGAGCCCACCCTTTACTCTGGCTTTGCAGAAGCACCTCACAGTGCCCCAGATCTGCATCTGGCCTCTCTGGGAACGTCAGCCTTCACTAATAAATATCTGCAGCTGTGGCTGCCCAGTGACTTCCCCTGCAAACAGCCTGTACTGCAGCCAGAGCAGCTCTGCATTTTTATTTGGGGGCTTCCCTTGCTGATGAATTGCTTCCTTTATAATGCTGCTCAGGGAAGATGTGTTCTCTCACTCCTCTGGGTTATACAGGAGACCCTTTGTAATCACTAAATGTGTGTGTCAGCCGAAATAACCCTACTCCTTTTCATCTTAGAATGAAAATACTGTAACTTTATCCCCTGCCTTGAATAGGAAATTAGTGAGGGCCACAGCTAATGGAGGGGTGTGGGGCTTGAAATCCCCTTTAATGTCTTCAGCACCCAATCCACACAGGCTTTGGGTTCTAATCCTTAGATTTCCTGTAATCACCTCCGTGCGCAGTATGAGTTTAGTTGCTCCCGTGTTCCTGGCCTGGAAGATGTGGGAATATTTGTGGAGCAGTTCAGCATTCCCAGGTGTAAGCCGATAGTGTCATGAGTTTCCAGAGCATCAGGAGAAAACAGCTGGTGGTTTGTTTTATTTACCTTTTTGTTTTACTTACCTTTGCATATTCTGTTTGCCTTATTGTTGCCGGTTTTTTCTCCCTGCCAGGTCTATAATTAGCAGAAGATTTTTCTGTATAGTTGGCACACTATACCTGTACCGGTGTATTACCATGTATGTGACTACACTCCCAGTACCTGGAATGCATTTCAAGTGTTCTCCAAAGGTAAGCTCCTTCTTGCCAGGCTTTCATCTGCGTGTTTCCCCCTCATCCTGCTCTTCCCAAAATTGCTTTCTCAGGAAGTGTTTCTAAGGGAGGGGATTCTGCCCCTCTACTCCGCTCTTGTGAGACACCACCCCCATGGAATTCTGTGCACAATTCTGGTGCTTCCAAAATAAGAAGGACATGGAACTGTTGGAGGAGGTTCAGAGGAGGCCATGGAGTTGCTGAAAGGGACTGGAGCCAGGCTGGGAGAGCTGGGGCTGCTCCGCCTGGAGAGGAGAAGGGGCTGTGGAGACCTCACTGCTCCTTCCAGGGTCTGAAGGGATCCAGGGAAGCTGGAGAGGGACCCTGCAACAGGAACTGGCATGCCAGGACATGGGGGAATGGGTTCAGACTGCCAGAGGGCAGGGCCAGATGGGATATTGGGCAGGAATTGTTCCCTGGGAGGGTGGGCAGGCCCTGGCACAGGTGCCCAGAGCAGCTGTGGCTGCCCCTGGATCCCTGGCAGTGTCCAAGGCCAGGCTGGACATTGGGGCTTGGAGCAGCCTGGGACAGTGGGAGGTGTCCCTGTCCATGGCAGGGGTGGGATGGGATGAGCTTTAAGCCTGAACCAGCCCAAACCTTTGTAAGATTTTAATTTGAGAGCACTGGTTTGGTGTGACAGGGACATCCCCCTGCAGGTCCCTGGCTGCCCTATCAGCAGAGACGTTGGCAGGTTTTGTGGGGCAGTGCAGGAATTCCCCCCCTTTCCAAAGCACTGATCTACACTATTCCTGCGGCACTTTCAACTGATTTGCATGATCAGCATTCTGTCCCCACTGAAGCAGCTGAAGGTGTGCAACCTGTGCCATGTGGGAGTCATTGATTTCCAGATAAATACACACCTCAGTGTGTCATATCCAGATATGATTTGTGGTTGAAAACAGCCCAGAGAGACTTCGCTAAGGCTGCCTCCTGCACATATTTTTGCAATTCTGTTAGCACAGGGGCTTCTCACCTCCTCCCCTGTCTCGCACTGCCTCTGAGGGATAAACTGGGCTTGTGAAAGCCGTGGCTGAAACCAGACTACTGGGACAGAGGTGCTTGGGCAAGACCCTTCTGGTCAGCCTGGAAGGGTAATTCACATGCTCAGGGTGGATATGGGACAGAGCTGGTGGTGTTCAATCCACCTCTAGTCACCCCAGCATTGCTGGAATCCTGCTCCTGACTGCAATTCTTGGGGCTGATTGTGCAATGACTCAATTTCAGCAGGAGGAAGGGCATAAGCACAGCCATAAATCAGGTGGCAGGTTGTAAAATCACTGACGTACAGGTAGTAAAACCCTGATTGGACTCAATCCACGTGCTGGCATTGTTTTGGTGAGGATTGGCACATCCAAACAAAGGCAGCATGCTTTGGTTCCTCGGGGCAGTCCAGCCAGGGCTTGCCAAGGCAGAGCCTTTGCGACTTTGGGAGGGATTTTGGAAAGAAATGAATGGGAGAGGAGTCAACACTCTATTTGAACAGCCTGCTACTAGGAAATTAGAAAAGAGAGAGCACAGGTATTTATGGGCTGAAGTGAATAAATTGGCCGGTTTTGGGAATTTACAGCGTTGGCAGATCCTTCTCATTACTCAAGTAGAGACAAGCTCGTGGCCCTGATAAGATTAAGGATAAGGCTGGGTTTTCTTGAAAGCTCTAAATGTACTGGTGGGAAAAGAATAGCCTCTCAACACCTTATTGAGTTCTGTGTGATTGTGAAAAGTGGGCTTTGGGGAAGCATTTTAATGTTTGTGAGGAAATGCTAGCAGGAAATGTTTAATTCCTGCAAAGAACTTGCTCAAGTCTGTCAGATATTATTAATTTCCACTTCTTGAAGCAAGGCCAAGCTTTCAAATAAAAGCATTATGGCCAGCCTGGGGGATCTGTGTTTCCTTCTGACTGTTAAATGGTTTCCATGGATTTTCAAACATCATTAAATGAGGTGAGGATGTAGCACACATGTGCATTGATCCATTAGTCCTGCTGGTCCCAGAGGTTCTCCATACATCCTGGTTGTCCCGTGGCACACATTTTTTGTGGATTTGTTTAATATTTGGGCTTGGCTTAGAGCTGGGAGCAGCAGAGGTCTTGGGCAGTGCCAGCTGCCCTCGCTCACTTGGGAGAGGGAGCAGAGTGTCCTCACGGGAAGGACTCGGTTTGCTTGGATTGGCCTTGCCTTGGGCAGACTGGAGTTTTTTCAGGAATACTCCCTGAGGCAGTGCCGTGGGTTGGGGGTGGGTCAGAGCAAATCCACTGCGTGTGGAGGGAGATCCCTGTTTGGGCTCGGGTGGATTCAGAGCACAAGTCTGGCACCGTGCTCTGACAGACAGCACAGATGTTTCTGTTGGAATGGGAAGTGGAAAGAAATAATCTTGCAGACTTTTCCAAGGCCTTAGGGTTTGGAGTGAGATGCTCTTCTGTTCATCAGATCCTGCTTTTGGCAGGTGGCTGTACAGCCTGGCCAGTTCCTCCTGATTTCTGTTGGATGATCACCAGTAGGGCCTGTGCTGTTACCAACAATAGGAACCAAATTAAACCTCATTTGTTTTAGTGTGCTGCCTCTTGAACAGAAGGCAAATCTCACCTGAGCACAAGAGGTGCAGAGCATCAAAACACTCCTGTCTCATTCCCAGTCTTTTTCCTGCTAGAAATGTGCTGCCAGCTTTTGGGCAAGGCTGTGGATTTATTTATCTGCTGATAGAACTTGTGGATCAAAGCAGAAAGGGAGAAGAACTGAAAGGCCAAATTGCTGGTTCAAACCATTGCTTGGAGCTGTGTTATTTCACTGTGCTTCTGTGTTTTGCTCTCCCACCAGCTCTTTGGAGACTGGGAATCTCACCTGCGAAGGATAATGAAGTTGATTGCTGGCGGAGGCTTGTCCATCACAGGATCCCACAACATGTGTGGGGACTACCTGTACAGCGGCCACACCGTCATCCTAACCCTCACCTACCTGTTCATCAAAGAGTGTGAGTCCCTGCTCTTCTCCTCCCGTCATTCCTTCCTCATTCGGGAATTGGTCTTGTGCTCACTGGGAGGTACAATTCCAGTTAAAATACCTGCATTTTCCACAGTGAGAGGAAATGGCCTCAGGCTGCACCAGAAGTTGGGTATTAGGGAAAAATTCTTCACCAGAGGGGTTGCAATGGTTTGGGCTGGAAGGAGCCCATCCCACTCCACCCCTGCCATGGCAGGGACACCTCCCACTGTCCCAGGCTGCTCCAAGCCCCAATGTCCAGCCTGGCCTTGGGCACTGCCAGGGATCCAGGGGCAGCCACAGCTGCTCTGGACACCTGTGCCAGGGCCTGCCCACCCTCCCAGGGAACAATTCCTTCCCGATATCCAGTCTAAACACAAACAGGTTAATTGGTCTGGCCAGTGTGTATTACATCTTTCTCAAATATTCCACAACCTTTCCATTTTCCAAGAATCTCATTACCCTGAGTACAATTTTAAATTACACCTTAAGACAGTGATAGTTATTTTGTGATCTCAGCATTCCTGCTCTTAATCTCAGCACAGGCATCTCTCTATCAGCCAGGATTGCAGTCCATGACCTCTGCTAATCACAGCTAATCAGCAGCCCTGATAACGTTCCACGTTGAAGTAACCCTGCTTGTGCTTCCTTGCAGATTCCCCACGGCGACTCTGGTGGTACCACTGGCTCTGCTGGGCACTCAGCATGGTGGGGATGTTCTGCATCCTCCTTGCTCATGACCACTACACTGTGGACGTAGTGGTGGCTTACTACATCACTACAAGGCTATTCTGGTGGTACCACACAATGGCCAACCAGCAAGTGAGTTCCTGCCCCTCCTTGGATGCTCCTGCTCTAGCCTGCTGCGGGGGTGGGGAATGTCCAGACTTGCCTCTGTCCTGTGGAGAGTCCCTCTCTTCCCCCGCCTGTGGGGTTTGCAGGGGAGAAAGAGGCATCAGTAATTGGGTTCTTCTTTTGTCTTGGCCACAAAAATACTTGAAGGTCTTCCTGAAGGCAGGCACGGCTCTGCTTCCCCCTCAGTCTTTGAAGTCCTTCTGAACTTGGGCCAGCTGGCCACATTTGTGATAGAACAACAAACCATTTACATCTGGTGGGGTTCTTCTTCCTTAGGGTTTTTTTTTTTGGTATTTCTTTTTGTTTGATCGTTGAGGCCAGCTGGGCTTTCCTTGTGTTCTGTGACTTGTGCCACAGGTCTGTCGAGGAACCGTAGGCGGCCTCACTAAAAATGGACTGGTTTTTGAAAGTGTTTCCAAGGTGTGGCAAGTTCACCTGGCTGGTGAGCTGGAGCAGCCAGAGAGGAGCCAACAGTGCTGAGGAATGTGAAACCTTCCTGCTGTGCCAGGGCAGGGTCAGGCTGGAGATCAGGGAAAGGTTCACCCCCAGAGGGGGCTCAGGCACCTCCCAGGCTCCCCAGGGAATGGGCACAGCCCCGAGGCTGCCAGAGCTCCAGGACAATGCTCCCAGTGCATTCCTACCCCAAATGGCTGATTGCAGATCGGGTGCCCTTTGATGTTCATGGGTTTGGGAGGCTCTGTGTTCAGCAGGAGGCTGTGCCCACTCTCCGCAGCCCTTGTCGCAGCCACGGAGGGTTCCGTGCTCCCAGAGCAGCTCTGCTCAGTGGCTGTGCCTCCCATCTGGGAGCTCTGCAGTCAGGATTACCCTGAATCCTGCTGAGGACTTGCTTCATCAGAGCCATCGGTGTGGAAACATTCCCGTCCTGCTGCCTCATGTGATTCGGGAGGTGGCTCAACGCTGCTTCCCTGAGCTGCCAGGATGTTGGGAAATGCCAGTCCCCAGATCCTTCCCCACATTGGGGTGCTGCTCCCTCCTTCCTCATGCTGGGGCTTGTGCCTGGCCTTAAAATGAAAAGCAAGAGTACATTTAATTGACACATGAGCCTGACATGGAGATTAAGCTTGGTGTACAAGACCTGTGCTTGTATATTCCCTTTGGGTGGGTGGGGCCAGGGATCCCTGGCTCTGGCGTGGAGAATAGGCTGCAGGGGATTGGAAAATTCCCTCAGGGCAGGGTTCTGACCTCCTCCCGGTGAGTTGGGATGTGCCCTGCTCAGGGCTCCACAGGCACACAGCCAGGCCCAGAGTGATTCCTGAACTACATGGAACTTCAGAGACGCCTACGGAACAGCCGTGCTTTGGGATGGCGTTTCCATCCCCACGGGAGAGGAGACCCAGTCTTGGGGTCACTCATTCCTTTTCTGTGGGCCCAGCTGAGGTCTTGTGGACAGGGGTGACCCACATTTGGTGTGCAGGGAGGCTGGGATCTGTATGGGAGGTGAGAATTTTGGGAGCAGCAGGAAGCAGGCCAGCACCGATAATAAAGTCCCGCCAGTAAAGGACCCGCCCATTGGTAATAATCCTCTTTTTTGTTACTGTCACCCCGCAGGTGCTAAAAGAAGCTTCCCAAACTAACCTCCTTGCAAGGGTCTGGTGGTACAAGCCCTTCCAGTACTTCGAGAAGAATGTCCAAGGAATTGTACCTCGCTCCTACCACTGGCCCTTGCGGTGTCCGGCGCTGGCGCGGGGCCGGCAGGTCAAGTACAGCCGCCTGGTGAGTGACACGTAACACTGTCACCCCCGGCCCGGGGAAAGGACTGTCCCAAGTGCTCACGACACCAGAGAAGATGCCATAACCAGAAATCCACCGCTCCCCGCCCCTTTCTTTAGCAGCTCCCCGGACCTGACCTATTGAGTTACCTGGTAAGCACTGTGATCTTTCTTTCTCTCCAAAGGATCTGCGTTGGACAACAATAAAGAGAATTTAACTTATCATGCACTGTTACACATTTCTTGTCGATAGAGTTGGGATTTGCATTTCCCCATCACTATGTTCCTTTGTATATGATGCGACAACATAAATGAAAAGCTTTTATATCATAAGTTCTGGTCTTTCCAGTCACGTCTGGGAACAAAGCATATTATTTTCTTGGGAAAACATACTTTTCATATCTCTTGCCCCAAAGATTGGGCTGTAAGCCATTTTCTAGCAAATGACTATATGAAGGTTTCTAAATACCTACCTTGGGTGAAATCAAGAAATCTTTCTACCTGTTGCACCGCGCTACGAATAAGATGATAGACACAGAAAGGTTTGGTAAATCCTGATTTTGTAGAATCTGCAGTGACTGACTGTGTCACAAAGAGCAAAAAAACAAAAAAGAAAAAAAGAAAAAAAAAAAAAGAAAAAAATGTAAAGTGGTTTTCTAAGTATTTCCTAACTTTATTTTTCAAAATGTGTATGAAAAAAAAATTAAATTTAAAAAGATTTTTACATGTCAGAGAATAGAGAGTTAAAAAATTTAAAGAAAATGCTTCTTGGGAGAGAGAGAGATTTGTCTATGTTTCTAGTGCCTTTCTTGTCTTGATTGTATGGTCAGTAGGCAGTCTTAAATGTTTTTATTTAAAAAAAAGTATTCCATGAAAGCAGAATTATATATACTGTATAATTACTAATTTTTGCATTTATAGCTAAATTAAACTGGAAATTTGCTTTTAATGTTGAAATTGCCACGTGTAGGGAAAAAACTCCCGCCCCACCAAATAAAAAGTGTCCGACCTTGCTCACACATTGTGGGCAGGTCAAGCTGAAAAAGCATCACTTTATTCTTGGTAGCTGGATTTTAAAAGCAAAACAGCCATGAATTCCTGTTTTTTAAAAATTTTACAAATGATCACTGAGTGAACTACAAATGGTTTCTCCATCCCCTGTCAAGTGTTGTTGAAAAACAACAAAGATAATCTATTTCTCTAAAATATTTGTGCAGAAACTGCATGTAATTCTAGGTTTTCACTCCTACCATACATACTGTATGTTTGGGGAAATCTCCTATCCTAAACTTGCCAATGTGCAGAACAAAAAATAGTTTTTTTAAAAAAGAATGAAGAAGAGAAAAAATATATATATAAATATATATATATCCATTCTGTATTTTACGTGAAGCAGAGTTATCTTCTGTAGGTTTTTTGTGTATTCACAAGGTGATATTTGTATTGTAAAACAACAATGGTGAAGGAAAATAAAAAAGGCTTTTGAAAAATGTAGTTTCCTTTATCTTTTTAATATTCAGTTGAAATTTAAAGCTGGGTTTATTCTTCCAAACCTTGCCTTTAAGTTGATGTTATTGCACTGTAGGCCATCCGATGCGGACTGTACGGAAACTGCATTGATGTGGAATTGCTGTTGGGCAAAACAGTGCCTTATGTGAAATAAATGCTATGCAATCGAATCTGAGCGGGTGGGAGGAACCTTCCTGGGAGCCATCTCCAGGCCTTGAAAAATCTACCCCAGAACTGCTGGGACGCAGCACAGGGCAGGGTGGGTGTCCCTTCCCCCGGGAGCCGCCAGCCCTGGCCTCTGAACACCAGGAAAAAAAGGAAAAGAGAAGCCAATTTCTGTGTGTCCGTGCTGGTGAAAGTGTCATTTCTTCTTTCTTTTCTTTTTTTTTTTGGGATGCTTTATCTCCACTGCCCTGCCCTGTTCCTCAGCCGTGGCCAAAAGCCGTCCGGAGAGCTGGCGGTGGGTGTTCCTTGTGTGTGTTCCTTCCTTTGCCTCGCTGGTGCTGGGGATGCTGAGCAAGAGCAGTTCCTGTCAGTTCTGTGTCTCCTGGGAAGGGAGGGATGCACGGAGGGAGGGCATTCCTCGGCCAAACCTTTGCAGCAGCGCTGGCAGAGCTGGCTGGGAATTCAGGGCTCAGCTCTGCCTCCAGTTCACGGCTTGGCCTCGGCAGCTTTGGGGTTCAAAGTGGGTTTTTAACCACCCCAGCCCCACCCCCAGCTGGTTTTTGAGAGTTCAGGCTCCCAGACGTAACCCGAGGAGTAGATTTTTCAAGACCTGGCATCACGCACATCCGAACCATTGACATAAGTAAATGTATGGATATATATGCACATGACATTAAATGGAATCTGCTGAACGCTGCCTTGTGGTGTCTGACTTTCTGCGTGGATCCAGCCCCACGCGGTGCTGGCTGTGCCCCGGCGGGGTTGTGCTGGGGCAGGGCGTGCTGTGGTCTTGGGAATGGAGTCTGGGAATGGGGGACAGGGGCCTCGGGGGGTGGCTTTGCTGTGGCTCTGGAGGAGGGGGCCCGGGGATGGATTTGGGATGGAGCTGCTGTGCTTTGGTGCTGCCCAGGCTGTGAGTTGGTGCTGCCTTGTTCTCCTCCTTCCCGTGGAGCATCCGCCTGGCAGCTCCGGCTGGTTGGGATGGGAGGTGCCTTGGGGTCGGGGTAATGCCCGGAATGCCAGATTCCCACTGCATTCCCAACAGAGCTCAGGTAAGATCCCAGTGCAGCGATCCCTCAGCCTCTGCTTTCTGCAGTGCAGCCAGGGGTGGTGGGGCTATTCTGCCATCACTGGACACCACACTTGGCCGGTGAGCTCTGTATTCCGGACTGAGATCCCTGGGGGAGTTGCAGGGACAATCCTGTCACGATTAGAGGCTGAACCACCACAGAAATCATTCCCTTGTCCCGGGCACTGGTGCACTGTCGCCTCTCCCTTGGGCAGAGCAGCTCCTGCTTTGCTCAGTGCCCATTAGAGAGGTGAGCACAGCGAACCAGGAGTCTGGAAAAGCTGGATTCTGCACTGTGCTGCCTCAGTCCAGCAGAACTCGTGGGTGTCCCCACACTGTGCTGATAAAACCATCCTCTGCGGCCTCCAGTGGAATGCCGAAGGTGTCCAAAGGGCAGGCGGAAGCCTGGTCTGTGGGTGGAGGGCAAACCTGGACATGGCAGGGCAGGTGCCAGGGGGCTGAAATTGGGAAGAGAAGTGTCCAGCAGGAAAGGCTGGAAAAGGACAGTTCAGGGTGGAGAAAGACGTGGGCAAAGCAGGATCTTTGCCAGGAGGGTGGGCACTGATATTGCCAAGATCCATCTGGATTTAGCCTTGGGCGCTGCCAGTGGGGGAGGTTTTAAACCCATAAAATACAGGGATGGGAGGGCTTTGAGGAGCGTGAGCCAAGCAAGGGCAGCCATCCCTTCGCTTTCCTGTACTCTGGAAAGGGCAATCCCAACTTTTCCCTCCTGCTTTCCTCAGGAGACAGCTCAGCGCTCGGCCTTATTGTCTCTGGTGCCAGCAGATCGGAGCACTGCCTGAAGAAAAGCCACAAGTTCCTGTTTTGGCAACTTTTCCCATCCAGTTCTGCAGATACTGGCCACAAATATTTGCCAGAAGGATCTGTGGTTCCTTTCTGCATCCTCTCAATGCCTCTCCTGCCCTGGCTGTGTACCTGGTGCTGCTGCTGCCTTCAGATGAGGGGTGGCGAAACGTTCTTTATTTGTGGTGAAGCTTTAACCTGTTTGCCTTTAACCTCTGGTCAGATTGAAGCCACATCATCTGGGGAATTTTGGGGTGTGTGCACATCTGGACATAAATCATTAGCAGGAAAAAGTCACCATGACTTTGCTGTCCAGAGGGGCAGGAGAATTCTTGCTCTCGAGGCAAGGCAGGGGAAGGTGGGGAAGGACAGGCAAGGCACCCCAGGACAACATTTTAATTATATTTGCGAGGCATCCCTTCAGTTCGGCTGTCACTCAGTGATATGTGCAGGACTTCTGAGTTCAGAAACTGCAAATTGCTCCATTTTCTTACCTTTCCATTCCACCTGCCCTTCCTAAACTCCATGCATGCTCCCAGCTGTGTTTTCCAGCAGGAAGGTCACCGTTTGCCACCACAAAGAAGTCTGATCCCACTTCCAGCTGCAGCTTGGAGTAGGTTTGTGTGTTTTGACCAGGAAAGGTGGGGAGGAAAAGCCACGTGGTGCTGCCTAAAGCAGACCTAGTGTGCCCTGGCCGAAGCCTGGCAGGGTTCTTGCTGACAGCTCTGTGCAAACACTTTATCTCCTGCCATCCTGAACCTGAGCAAAAGGGACTTTGGCCATTCTTTGGTAAATAACGTTATGTAAGAGGCCTCTTAATTGCTGAGGACCCTGAGGCCACTCACATCGAGGATCTCAGGCTTTGGGGAGCATCTCAGGTCTGTATAAAGCACATGACGATGATGGTGGTTCCCATTTTCTGCTCAGGACCTGGCTTAGCAAACAGGCTGGAGCCAAGCCTTGTGTCCTGCAGGGATGAGCGAGGCTGTGACCCTGTGGGATTGCTCATTATCCCAGGAAAAAAGGGATTTTTGCACCCCCAGAGCACTGAAGGGTTGATGCAGCCATTTTCAGGAATCCTCCCAGGCCTTCTCTCTCATTAAAAAAAAAAAAAAGGAATTTTCAGTCTCTTCATTGCCCATCAGAAGAGTTTTTTGTTTCAGGTTTACAGAGAAGATCATGGCCTCCCGTGTATTTTTAAGAGAAGAGTTTGGTTTTACCCAGGCCCAGCTTGGATGGATTGCAGAAAGGGAGTGCTCCAAGAGACCAGGAAATGGTGGGTTTAAAGTGAAATTTGGATGCTGTAGGCAA
This sequence comes from Acanthornis magna, assembly GCA_036785705.1. Taxonomy (NCBI): domain Eukaryota; kingdom Metazoa; phylum Chordata; class Aves; order Passeriformes; family Acanthizidae; genus Acanthornis; species Acanthornis magna. Next base: position 10,567,374 of record JAWUZG010000093.1, read on the forward strand.
AGGGCCATTTTCCTGAAATGATCTGGTCTTGCTTGGGAGGGATGATGAACTGAAAAATGAGGAGCAGAAAGGGAAGCAATTTTTTTTTTCCTATCTAGAGGTAGTTTGAGTCCTCTTTCTCAATTACTTGGAAGCACAGCATTCACTGAATAAAGAAATTTGGCCATCTGTGCTTAGTGGTTTCCCTTCTGTCAGCTTTGCCTGATTCCTTCAGTGGATCCATTAATCCCGAGTGGGTTTAAACACTTTTCCTGCTGAGGATGAAATCCCTGTGCTGTTTGCAGCCACGGGATGTGCCTGGGGAGGTCAGAGTGCAGTCCTGCAGTAGCAGTGATGTGGAGGAGGATAAAGATTGTAAAGAAAACATCACTTTCTTTAGAGACATTTGGCACAAAATAGCCCCAGGGAGAAGCTGGAGGGCTCCTGGCCTTGGGAAGGAGGATGGTCTGGGGGAACCTTTCCCCTTCCCCACATTCCCACAGGCAGGGATGCGTTCAGGGGGATTTACCAAGCCCTGAGCACTTCAGCTGAGGGCTTTGCAGCCCAGAATGTCCTTCTCTGCACCAAAAAGCTCCTTGCTTCTGCAGCCCGAGCCTGGACTCGGTCACATCACCTGGGGGAGATGGGGAGCTGTGGGTCCCCAGCACCTCCCCTCACAGTCTTTTCCAAAGGAAAACAATGTAAAATATTCCCCAAAGCACGTTTTGAGCTGTCATCAATCTCCCTTTTCCTCCTCCACCCCCAGCAATGGGTGGTTTGTCCCTTTCTGGGCTCACAGAGCCACTTCTCCTCAGCTCTTCATTGTATGGGGTGAGGCTGGCAGGACACTCCAGCACCATAACAATCCCTTAAAACCCAATTTCTTCAACTTTCCCCTGATGCTCTAGCACATGTATCACCTGCAGGAAGAGTTCTTGCTCTTGCACAACCCATTCCTGGCCCATCCCTGTCCCAGCACCTCCTCCCATGGCAGCAGAGCCACTGCTCCACAGTTTTTCCTGTCCTCTTCAGTCTCCTCCACAGCCAGCGCAGGTTTGGGGCACCCCTGGGACCCGACCATTCCCAGTGTCCAGGGATCTCTGGCAGCCTCCACGGCAGAGCAGGCTGTTTCCAGGGGCCAGCAGGTCCTTGGGAATTACAGCCAGGTGATAAGGTATCAGCAAATCTTGATTTTTTTAAAACCCCCAGTCCAAAAAATCATGGAGCCAAAGGGCGACGCTGAACGTGACCCTTGAGGCGCTGACACAGTCATTGCCTGGAATGTTAACCCTTGGATCAGGGATGCACCAAGGGAAAAGGGGAATTTGTCCACACCTATCTGCGTCTTGAAAAGCAGAGGGAAAAGCTGGGGTTTAACAGATAAAGTTTTTAATAAATAGAAATACATTGCTAAAAAGTAATTTACACTTAAAATACAATCCTGCTTTCAAGTTCTTCTAGTAGAGCGTGGGAAACCCTGAGGACTGAAATTCCATGAGAATTAGGAGTCGCATCCAGATGGGAAGCAGCCACCATTCCACAGGCTGGTCAAGTTGTGACGAGGCAAAGAGGAGGGAAAAAAGTCCCATTCCCAAATTCCTCGAGCACCAGAGCTGAGCAGTGCAGTCCTGGAAAGGTTACTTTTGGAGAGGGAGATGCTGTCTGCAACTCAGCATAAACACACTGGGGGAAAACCTTCTGTCACCTCCTTGTGGGATTAAAATTATTGATTGGTTTCTCCTTATCTTGTGCCACGCTTGACTCACAGGGTTACTTGGCAAGAATTCTCCATCTGAACTTTCCAGCTTGGAGCAGTCTCGAGCTGGGAGCTGCTGGGACAGGCGAGGGAACTCAGGTAAGCCCGCTGGGGATTCCCATGGGATCGGTGTTTCTACCCTTCAGTGCTCTTTGGGCACTTGAATCAGCGGGAGGACGAGAGCTGTGAGTGTGAGCGGTGCTGATGTGCTCCAGGCTGGGGCTGGGATAGTTTCTGGACAGCTCTCGGTGCCTGGCAGCCAATGCCACGCTCCGGGAATAAAGAGGGCAGGAGAGAGCTCTGTAACATTGGATTTGTTGCCACTGAAGTATTTGCTCTGTGAAATTCAGCATGAGTGCTGTGCCTTGCCACGGCAGAGGAAGCTGATAAGAGAGGTCACTTCGAGCAAGTCTAAGTGGCCGCTTGGCTCTCTGCTGATGTTTCTCACTGCAACCTTTTCAGGACCATCATCAGTGCTCATTTCAGCGGCTGTTCCCTGAGGGTTCATTGTTCCCTGCGGGTTCATTGTTCCCTGGGCACATTCCCTGTGAGGAATGGCCTGGAGGCAGGAGCTTTACCAGAGCTGGCAAATGTTAGTGCCAAAAAAATCAGCTCTGCCTCATTCTTCCCTTTCCAATCACAGAATAATCACAGACCGGTGTGGGTTGGGAGGGGCCTTAAAGCTGAGCTTCCTAAATTGATGTTTATTATGGTGACAATACTCTCCTCTGACGTGCTCTGAGCTCCAGAGCTTCATCACCTCCTTCAGCCACTCAGTGAGCACAGGATCCGGCAGAATATTGGGGGGTTGATTTCCCAGATCTCGTCAGAAGGGTGAGCAGAGTGTCCTGGCAAAAGCAGGGTCAGCAATTTGGGTGCTCTGCCTGTCCTTCAGGCCTGGTGACAGCGAGTGACTGCATGCTTGCAGGAGATGAATTTTTGCTGTCTTAAGCTGAAAAAGAAATCTGCAATTCCCTGAGGGGCTGCTGCCAGCTCTGGCACTGGGATGGGGGACACGAACTGATGTCGGATGTGTGCTCTGGGTGGGATTGTCCCCAACACTGGGATGTCCCTCTGTGCATCCACAGTGCCCCCACCATGCGTGGCAAGAGGTCCAAGTGCTCCTTCTCCCGGCTGGAGGTGATCCTGATCGTGTGCCTGGTGCTGATGATCGCCCTGACTGTGGTGCTCCTGTCCTGCACTTCCTCGACAAAGACTCCGACGGCAAGTGGAGCTATCCCAGCCCCTCCCTCCCCCCGCCCCAGGGCAGGCTTTAAATTCCAGGGGGACACGTAGGGGTCCCCCAGGGCACTGCTGAGCTGTCACCATCGCCTCTGCACGTGGCCCTCTCACCCAACTTTTTTCTCCAATGCCTGGAGATCATTGCCCAGAGCTGCTTTTTGCCTTCTCTGAGCTTCAGCTGGCTCTGCTGTGATTTTTGGGGAGGACCAGGGCACCAGCACTGGACACAGGATGTGTTGGGTGTGCGCTCCTCTCTTCCCTCGTCCTTCCCCAGCAGCTCCTGACATGCCACCCCCTTTTTCTTAGCCCTGCTGAGGCCGAATTGTCTGTGTGAAACAGCTCTTGGACCTGGTTCCTGCATGGTACTGGGGGGCTTGGGAATGCTGGGCTGATTTCCCCTCACTGTGCGTCCCCACCCATTGGGCACAGTCCAGTGACCCCTCTGGAGCTCTCTTCTTCATGCCTGGTCCCCCCTTGGCCAACCCTTCACAGCTTCAGCACATGGACAGCCTGCTGGAAGTCCACTCAGAGCTCTCAGGCAGAGCTCTTGGGCCTCTTTTGTCGCCAGTTCTGCTCGCTCACGTGTCCGCTGATCTGCCATTTATTGTTCCACAGATTCCAACAACATCGTAGCAGAAAAAGCACGGTACCTGGTGGGTGTTGGCAGAGCTGACTGCACAGGGCCTGTGGCACAAGTCCCTCTGGTGAGTTGGGGGAATTCCTCATGGGGTTGAAAAAATACTGATTTTTCATCCTCTGTGAGTATTTTTTGCAGGATTTCTGGCTTAGAGCCTCTTCCTTGCCAAATGCGTGTCGTCTTCAAACATGAGTTGAAATTTCTTTGAGGTTTGGAGCAGCCTGGGATAGTGGAAAGTGGGCTGGAGCAGGGGGTGGAATGGATGGGCTTTAAGGCCCCTTCCAAGCCCATGATTGTTGGAATCACGGGGCAAGACAGAGGTGCAGCTCTGAGCTGTTGAATGAGTCCTCTGACCCCCAGACAAACGCACTCAGTAAAATGCATGCAGAGGAATAAATGGCTCAGCGTTCCTGATGGAGCTCCTCTCTTCCAGATGGGATACGCCAACCCCGACCAGGTGGGTGGGGGGCTCTCCTCTCGCGCCTCTACAGCCGCGCCTTCATTGTGGCAGACCCCCGAGACCTCCAAACGGATCGTGTTCGTCAGCGCTGACATCGAATGGTGTCCCAGAGAGTGAGGCTGGAGGTACAGGGCTGGGAAGGAGGGCTTGGGTGGTGGCATCTTCCCCATGGAGCACGGCGGCACGGTGGCTGTTGGCTTTGGGGTTTCCTTGGGGGATGCTGTGTTTCTGCTGCAGAAGAGCCTCGGATTCCTCAGCAAATGAGGCTGGACTTTGCTCGTGATTTTCTTAGTAGAAAGATGACTAGGAGTTCTTTGGAATCGGGAATACGTTGTCGTGGTGCCTCTAATGCAGCAGAGAAGGGAGGGGGATGCTGGAGAGCTGGGGATGATCTGGGACTGGAGAGCTGGGGATGATCTGGGATTCACTTCAAGTTGGACAGAGAGGTCTTCTACCAGGTTTTCCTGTTTCGAGGCTCTTGCCAAGCCAGCAGCTCCTCGTGCCAGGCAGAAAGAGTGAGGAGAGGCACGGGTGAATAGGGGATGGATGGATGGATAGATGGAGATGGAGGGATGGATAGATGGATGGAGAGATAGGGGATGGATGGATAGGGATGGATGGATGGATGGATGGATGGATGGATAGGGATGGATGGATGGATAGGGATGGATGGATAGGGATGGATGGATGGATAGGGATGGATGGATGGATAGGGATGGATGGATGGATGGATAGGGATGGATGGATGGATGGATGGATAGGGATGGATGGATAGGGATGGATGGATGGATGGATGGATAGGGATGGATGGATGGATGGATAGGGAGGGATAGGGATGGATGGATGGATAGGGATGGATGGATGGATAGGGATGGATGGATGGATGGATGGATAGGGATGGATGGATGGATAGGGATGGATGGATAGGGATGGATAGGGATGGATGGATGGATAGGGATGGATGGATGGATGGATGGATAGGGATGGATGGATAGGGATGGATGGATGGATGGATGGATAGGGATGGATGGATGGATGGATAGGGAGGGATAGGGATGGATGGATGGATAGGGATGGATGGATGGATGGATAGGGATGGATGGATGGATAGGGATGGATGGATGGATGGATGGATGGATAGGGATGGATGGATGGATAGGGATGGATGGATGGATAGGGATGGATGGATGGATGGATGGATAGGGATGGATGGATAGGGATGGATAGGGATGGATGGATGGATAGGGATGGATGGATGGATGGATGGATAGGGATGGATGGATGGATAGGGATGGATGGATGGATGGATGGATAGGGATGGATGGATGGATAGGGATGGATGGATAGGGATGGATGGATGGATGGATAGGGATGGATGGATGGATGGATAGGGATGGATGGATGGATAGGGATGGATGGATGGATGGATAGGGATGGATGGATGGATGGATGGATGGGGGATGGATGGATGGATAGGGATGGATGGATGGATGGATAGGGATGGATGGATGGATGGATAGGGATGGATGGATAGGGATGGATGGATAGGGAGGGATAGGGATGGATGGATGGATAGGGATGGATGGATGGATGGATGGAAGGATGGATGGATAGGGATGGATGGATGGATGGATAGGGATGGATGGATAGGGATGGATGGATGGATAGGAATGGATGGATGGATGGATGGATGGATGGATGGATGGATGGATAGGGATGGATAGGGATGGATGGATGGATGGATAGGGATGGATGGATGGATAGGGATGGATGGATGGATAGGGATGGATAGATAGGGATGGATGGATGGATGGATAGGGATGGATGGATGGATAGGGATGGATGGATGGATGGATGGATGGATAGGGATGGATGGATGGATGGATAGGGATGGATGGATGGATAGGGATGGATGGATGGATGGATGGATAGGGATGGATGGATGGATGGATAGATGGATGGATGGATAGGGATGGATGGATGGATAGGGATGGATGGATGGATGGATGGATAGGGATGGATGGATGGATGGGGGATGGATGGATGGATAGGGATGGATGGATAGGGATGGATGGATGGATAGGGATGGATGGATAGGGATGGATGGATAGGGATGGATGGATGGATGGATGGATAGGGATGGATAGATGGATGGATGGATAGGGATGGATGGATGGATGGGGGATGGATGGATGGATAGGGATGGATGGATGGATGGATGGATAGGGATGGATGGATGGATGGATAGGGATGGATGGATAGGGATGGATGGATGGATGGATGGATAGGGATGGATGGATGGATGGGGGATGGATGGATGGATAGGGATGGATGGATGGATGGATGGATGGATGGATGGATGGATGGGCAGACAGGGATGGATGGATGGATGGATGGATGGATAGGGATGGATGGATGGATGGATAGAGGGATGGATGGATGGATGGATAGGGATGGATGGATGGATAGGGATGGATGGATGGATGGATAGAGGGATGGATGGATGGATGGATAGGGATGGATGGATGGATGGATGGATGGACAGGGATGGATGGAGGGATGGATGATGGATGGAGGGATGGATGGATGGATGGATGGATGGATGGATGGATAGGGATGGGGGATGTATGCAAGGGCTCTGCAGCCTCTGAGCACAAAAAAGGGATTTTTAGGAGCACCTCGTTTCCTTCAGGTGCTGAAGCAGCTGCAGAGCAAGTACGGTGACCTGTATGGGCAGGACAATGTCATCCTCAGTGGCACCCACACACACTCGGGACCCGGAGGGTACTTCCAGTACACCCTGTTCTGGATCACCAGCAAGGGGCTCATCAGGCCAGCCCTCAACTCCATCGTCAATGGCATTGTCAAGGTCAGTGTCACCCAGCTCAGCACGCTGGTGCCTAACGCAGCTCTGGCTTTGATGTTTGGGGTGGCACCTGCGTGTGGCACAGCCCTAAACACACTTGGAGGTGGGGCTGTGTTTGCCAGTGACAGCAGATCAAAAAGCAGGAGCTGTCTCTTCAGAGACAGCTGTGGGTAGTTCAAAAATGTTATTGTATTTTTTCTAGATTTTTAGATGAGTTAAGAAAAAATCCCAAACAAACGAGCCGCCTCAAATTCCCAAGAAAAGGTTGGGGATGGACAGGGAAGGAAAGAAACAGTTTTTCTAGATGACCTCACATATGCCTTGCAGACTGATATTGCCTGTCTTGCTGCTCTGCAGAGCATAGATATTGCCCACGAGAACATGAAGAAAGGAAGGCTCTTCATAAACAGAGGCACTGTAGAAAACAGCCAGATCAACCGGAGCCCCTTCTCCTACCTCGAGAACCCAGAGTCTGAACGGAGCAGGTAAGGCTGCCCAGGCAGGAGAGACACAGAGCCCTGCAGGGAACCCCTCCGCTGGCCCAGGGCCCAGCCAGCTCACAGCTGCCCACCCCAGGAGAGCTGGAAATGTGGAGCCCGGGCTGGGCAGAATGAATGGTGCTGTGGCCAGCATGGGCACTTGGCTGTGTGCATCCCCGAAAATTAACTGCGAAGTGAGGGCTTGGAAGCTGTGGTTGCCCTCTCCAAGCATGAGGGATTGGTCAGGGATGTGACCTTGTGCTTTATTTAAAAAAAAAAAGAGTCAGAGAGCATTAAAGTGCCATCCTTGGTGCATGAATCTGTGTTCTCTCCATCCCCTGGGGGGGGCAGCGCCTGAGGACAATGGCAGCCATAGCTCTTCCCTCACCATCCCAGCTGGTTCCAGATGCTTCTCCAAGTCCTCATTGTGCTCTGATAACTCCTGGAACAACCTTTTCACCTCCTTGCTCAGCCTAGAGGGGATTTAACCTGTCAGAGCAATGCAGAGCATGACCACAGCTCTGGCTCTGACGGGATTTCCCCGCTTTGTTTCCATCCAGGTATTCATCCAACACGGATAAAGAAATGGTGGTGCTGAAGATGGAGGATGAGGATGGACATGAGCTAGGCCTTATCAGGTACTGACCAGCAGAGCAGCAAATTTTTCTCTATACCCTCATTATTTTTTTGTAAGAATGATGGTGTTCCATTTTTTCCTCTTTTTTTTACATCACTGACTCCTCCTTGTTCCTCTGACTATAAAAATCCCTGCAAAGTACAATTCTCTGGATTGGTGCAAGAGGCAGTCCAGGTCTGAAGGAGCTCTTGGTGGCCCTGATAATGACAGTGACAAATTCTTGTGGCCTCAAGGCCTGGATTGTTCCAGCCATGAGCCCTCCTGGTTGGGAAGGGAGAGGATGGGAATTCTCTGCCCTTGTTAATCCACCGAGAGCCTGCATTTGTACTCTCCCAAAGGAAATTCCCACAAATCCGTAAGATTGAGCAAGTCAGTTGCCGCTGCAAAGGGCGAACATTGCATTTTCTGTGTTTTTGTGACTCCTCCTCAGCTGGTTTGCTGTGCACCCGGTGAGCATGAACAACTCCAACCACCTGGTGAACAGTGACAACGTGGGCTACGCCTCCTACCTGTTCGAGCAAGAAAAGAACAAGGGAATGCTCCCTGGAGAGGTGGGAGCACTCTCAGGCTGCCCAAAATAATGGGGGGAAAGGGCTGGGATGGGGAAAAGTGAAATGGGACAGCAGGGCAAAGACAGAAACACAGGGGCAGAGGTGAATGCTTTGATTTATTGTCTTTATTCCTCTACACAAGAGAAATTGGAAGGTGTGCTCTTGACTTTCCAAACTATCAATCAGTGGTATTTATTTCAGCTTTAGGAATAAACCAAAGTTATTTTGGTTCAACTGTTACAAACTGGGGAGGTTGGGTTGCCCCATTCCTGGAAGCAACCTGGAAAGTGTCCCTGCAGTGAGATCCAACAGCTCTCACCCTGTAAATCAGTCTTGGTGAAAGCCTGGAAGGGGAAAAAGTCCTGTGCGAGGTGCTACAATGATCCATAAATATCTGATCAGCCCCACGAGAAGCTGGGGATACACGCATGGGAAGAGCTGAGGTGGAAGAGGGGGAGGAGGACACCCTGTCTGCACACCAAAGTGGTGTGGAGTTCTCCCTAAAATGGCATCCAGCTCTCCCCTGCACTTCCTGCCCTGCTCCGTGGGATGCGCCCGAACCCCCATCCATCCATCCCAGTGCTCCTGCTGACTTTGGGAATAGAGCAGCACGGTGCAGGCGCTGAGAGCAGCTGCAGGGAGAGCTGCACGTGGGCTCCGCAGCTTTCCCTGCACTGAAATCCCCTCTGGGCTCGGCAGGGCTCCTTCGTGGCCGCCTTTGCCTCGTCCAACCTGGGAGATGTGTCACCCAACACGCGGGGCCCGTTCTGTGCCAACACGGGCGAGTCGTGTGACAACCCCCAGAGCAGCTGTCCCGTCGGAGGGGTGAGTGTGACCGCCTCTTCCCCCTCCTGAGCGGGAGAAATAAACCCAAACCCGCAGCCTTGACCCCTGTGCATGGAGAGGGCACTGGGATTAAAAAAGCACCTCTTTCCGGACTGTCCTGCATGCCGCTTTCAGCAATTAACTGTGCTTTGTCCTCACGCACTCTGTTTTCTGGTTATTCACCCCAAATTTATCTCGAGTGCAGTAACCCCGTGCCTAATTTTGCTGGGGCCTGCAAGAAGCGCTCAGCTCCCACAGTCTGGCAGTGCCACATGTTCTCCATGCTCCCTGACCCCTAAACTAATCTCCCAACAGGCAGCAATGTGCATGGCCAAGGGGCCCGGGAATGATATGTTTGAGAGCACCAGGATCATAGGGCAAAATATCTACTTGAAAGCAAAGGTAAGGGGTGTTCTGCTTTCGGAGTGTGTGTGAGTGCTGCTACGGCAGCATTTTGTGCTCATTTAAGCAGCTTGATGAGCCTTGTGGCTCCCCTTGCTCAGGATATTCTATATTCTATATTCTATATTCTATATTCTATATTCTATATTCTATATTCTATATTCTATATTCTTTATCACTCAGGATATTCCATATTCCATGTTCTATATTCTATATATTCTATATTGTATATCCCTCTGGATATTCCATATTCTAGATTCTAAATTCTAGATTCTAGATTCTCTCTATCTTGTGACTGTTTTGGCGAATGTTTGTAGATTGAAATTGCTCTATAGTTTCTTGATTTTAAATTGGTAAATGAGCTTTACAACCAGCTATTGGTGTCTCTGCTGGAATCAAGAAGACCTCAGAGCCTGGAATTTGTTAGGCCTAGGATAGTGTAGGAAATCATAATGGGAGTAAAAAGTTTCCTCTGGTGTAACACTTCTAAAGTTAGACTGGACAACACATACTTTTATTTAGAGACATCATTGCAGGTGCTGTAATTTGAAAATGTTGGTTTGGGGTTTTAATCTCCACATTCCTGTTGTCTTTAACACCTCATTTCTCAGCTGTAAAAGAGAAGTGTCCTCCCTGCCTGAGACGGGGAGAGCTTGCAGGGCTCAAGGCATGCAGTGTGTAGAGCCAGGGTGACAGAAACAACGGGACTCGGGAAACACAGATTTGTTTCAGGAAATGGTCCATGTGGCTGTTCCTCAGCAGAGCTGGGCTTCTGATTTCTTGTCCCTCAAGGGTTTTTCTCCACCTTGCGTGCCCCTTAGGAGCTGTATGAAAAAGCCTCTGAGGAGGTGACAGGACCCCTGAGCTCAGCCCACCAGTGGGTGAACATGAGCGACGTGTCCGTGGAGCTCAATGCCACACACACGGTGAGAGCAGCAAGAAATGCCCTATTCCCACAGCAGCACCTGCCACAGGGATGGGAGATGGTTTTTATCTCTTTTTCCTTTTCTTCTCCCCTTCTGGTTTAGGTTAAAACCTGTAAACCAGCCTTAGGACACAGCTTTGCTGCGGGGACTATTGACGGAGTGGGGGCTTTCAACTTCACCCAAGGTAATTTGGGGGCTGTGACAGTGTGGGTTTGTACCAACAGGGAGGGCACGGGGCATCCCCCAGAGAGACTGAAACCCCTGGAGTCATCTGACAGCTTCCAAAGGGATGGTTTTTAGGAAGGTGGAGGAACCCCCTGGCAGGTTTGTCTGTGCCCATCGGAGAGCTTTGGGAAAAGGATATGGCCATGCCCTGGGGAGGGCCATGCGGATATGGCCATGCGTGGGGAGGAGAAAGGGCTGCTTTGGGACTCTCCTTCTCATTTGTTCTCATGACCCAAAGGCTGTCAGGATGGGCTGAGGCTGAGCTTTTCAAACGCCCCCAGGAAAGGGAGGTGGTTGGAGCCCACTGAGAAATATCGTAGTGCCGTAAGCCAGGAGTGTCTGTCTGCGAGCTGCAGGGAGGCTGAGGAACAGGGTTTAAAGGTGTTTCCCCCTCCAGGCACAGTAGAAGGGGATCCCTTTTGGGATCAAATCCGGGACCAGCTGCTGGGAGAGCCATCGAACGAAACCAAAGCCTGCCACGAACCCAAGCCCATCCTCTTCAGCACGGGAGAGGTAAGGACACACCTGTGTGTGCCCTGGGGAGCGTGGGGATTGCTGCTCTGGGCTGGGATCAGACCCCAGTCCCTAACGGGTTTGTTAGGGAGCTACAGGTGATGTCAGGCGAAGAACGAGGAGGGGGAACACGCGGCATGTGCTATGAAGGCATGGAGAGAGAAAGCAAGAATAAGAATTGCCATTAGCTCACAGCAGAATGAGAGAGGTGGGAGTTCTCCTATTTCAGAGCGTGATTTCCATACCCCAGGAGGAGAAACCAGACCTGCTGCTCTCACTAGGGTCACAAAACCCCCACTGAACTCTATCCTGGCCTAATTCTCTGCTGGTGGAGCAGCCTTGAGCTGGATGCACAGGGAAGACGCAGGAGGTGAGGGAAAGCCACTCGTGTCACCTCCCAGACTTCAGGACACGCTCAGCTGGTGCTCTGATCCTTGTAGCTCTGGATGGATTTTCCATTTGGTTCCTGCCTTAATCCATGAAAGCACCTTTCCTCTTTCCTTGGGACAGGCTGGTCCCACAAACTGCAGTAACTCATCGGGGTGCCCTTTGGAATCTCTGGGCACTTGTCACACCGCCAGGGATTTGCTGGCCGTGCCCTGGGGTGAGGGTCCCCAGCATGATCCTGCTCCAGAGGAGTTGGGGCAGCCAGCAGGGGTGGGGATCCCTCTGCCTGTTCTTCCCGAGCTCTCCCAAAATCCTGCTCTGCGGCTTTAAATGGGAATTGTTGCCCATTCCCACCTGATGCTCTCTTGGCACCGAGGCAGACGCACTGCGGCGGAGAGGGATCATGTCCAGAGTTCTTTGGAGCACTTAGAGGCTGCCATCTGGATGAGGAAATTCATTGTTATCCCTTTCAGCAGCCTCCTTAAAAGCCTCCCTGCTGTCGCTTCGTGTTCCATCAGCTCCTCACCTCAGCTCTCCCCAGAAGAGGTCCCAGCTCCTCCCAGCCTCCTCCTCCATGGAGGATGGTGTTACTGAGAGCAAATTACACTTGATTCTCACCGCTTTAGCACATTTTAGGGATGCTCTGGCAGGCCTCCTGCTTCTGGTGCTTCTCACGAGGTTTTGTCATTCACGTTTTGCCCCCAGTCAACTTTTCCTCACAAAAAAACCCTTTTTTGGCTCACTGGAGTGGGATTTTGCATTTCCTTATCAATCCAAATCCTATCCTTTTTCCATGCAGGTGAGGGGCTCCTAGGTGCTACCCTGACCTTCTTTACCCGCTTGGACTTTAGCTGCCCCTCTGGCAACACCTTATTTAGGGTTTTTTGGGGCTTACCCATAGTATTTACCTGTGGCTTATATGACTGTTATGGTCAGATAACGTATGAAGGTAACACAACTTCTCACATGTTTTACAAATAAATTTAATTTACAAATAAAGTCACGAAATAAATTTATTTGCCCGGTCGATGGCTGTAGGTAGGAAGACACACCAGCTATTTTTTTTTTCCTACTATAGCAGAGCATTTATGTGCACTTTTTCCTCTCCCTCAGATGACTTGGCCCCACCCGTGGCACCCGGACATTGTGGATGTGCAGATCGCTGCCATCGGATCCCTGGCAATCCTTGCTGTCCCTGGGGAGTTCACGTGTGTATTCTTTGGGTCTTGTTCTATTTCTTGCAGCCAAATTTCATTCCAACCTCCTGAAACAGTTCTGCCTGCAGGTAGAAAGGGGGGTGGGCTCAAAATCGTCCCCACGCTCACCATAGGAGCGACTGAGGCACACAGGCTTCCTGAAGCATTTTGTTTGTTACAAAACGCAGTTTCAAGGAAACCAAAGGAATTTGTTAACTTTGATTGTGTTTTTGGCACCAGAAACAGCACAATGATGAATTGCACTGGCTGTTCACGGTACAGCGATGCAAATTTAAATAGGATAATGATTTATCTCTAGTACTTTTACTTCTACCCAGCCCTGGGGTGGCTCCAGGCTCCCCTGGCTGTGGTGATGGGTGTGAAATGGGTTTTTTTGGTTGAACTTGCTGCAGAGAGGTCTTAAGGGATGTTGAGCAGTGCTGGAGGTGCTGTGGGAGTTTCTGGTGGATGCTCCCAGTCCAACCAGCAATTCCTGCTTTAGATCCCACTCTCCACAACTCTGCAGGGGTCGGGTTGTGCTCGCAGGGAACAGGGACAGGACAAGGGGAAATGGCCTCAGGCTGGGCCAGGGGAGGCTCAGGGTGGACATCAGCAGGAATTTCTCCATGGAAAGAGTGCTCAGGCCTTGGCAGGGCTGCCCAGGAAGCTTTGGAGTGCCCATCCCTGCAGGTGTCCAAGGAAGGCCTGGAGGTGGCACTCAGTGCTCTGGGCTGGGGACAAGGTGGGCATTGGGCACAGGTTGGACTTCATGGGCTGGGAGGGCTTTTCCAACCTCAGCGATCCTGGGATTCCGGGATTTCTGGGGCCTGACACTGTTCTCTCCATGCCCTAGGACCATGTCTGGACGCAGGCTCCGGGAAGCTGTTAAAAGAGTGAGTTGCTGAGGTTTCCCTGGAGCTCAGCACATCTGGAACTTCTCCTTTCTTGAGCCTCTGGTTTTCCCTCCTCTCCTCCCAGCTGGGCTTATCGTGTCCCACAGATGTTTCCTTTTCCCAGTTGCTTCAGACGGATTTTCCACGTGCTTCCTGACAGGCAGGAGGGTTGAATATCCTGCCCAAAATACACCTGATCGGGTTTCAATCCATTAAGCCAATTCCACAGGGATCCAGGCACAACTGATGCCAGCAGGAATTTGGCTTTGGGATGGAGGGGTTTAGCTCCTTAATCCTTACCAGGATTTTGCAACATGAAAACCACTGGAAAAAAATCGGCAAAAGAATTTTCTTCCATTTGATTGGCACATCCTGGCTGCAGCCTGAATAAAAATCCCAAACCCACATGCCATCTCCACAATTCATGGAGCCTTTCTTACACTTAATAGCCCTGATTTTTTAGGAGTATACAGACATCCGTTTCCAAAAAATCCCCTAAATTTATTGAATTTACTGGAATGAGAGGTCATTTGTCCTCTTTTTCTTCAGGGAGTGAATATGAGACATTGAAAAAGGCAAATTACACTTGTAGGTTTGCATTTCTGAGCATCCAGCCCCTTTCCCACCACAACTTTGTATTCTGTCCTGGTAAATAGTAATGATAAAAATAACAACAACAATAATAACAATGATAATAATTCCAATGGCCATAACAATAATAACAATATTGCAAAATAATAATAATAATAACAACAACCACAACAACAACAACATTAATAATAATAACAACAGTATAGTTGTTCATTAAAAGGCTGTTTCAAGGTAAGGATTTTATTTTCTTCCTTAGGAATTTGATTCCCATGGGACGTCAGGGATGAATGTTGTGATTGCAGGTCTGTGCAATGTCTACACCCACTACATCACCACTTATGAGGAATACCAGGTAAATATTAAAATTGTGGGTTGAATTTAACTGAGTTCAGCTTTTGACTCCGTGGGATGATAGCCCATGTCAAATTATGGGTATTCAGAGCTCTTTTCCTTTGCCACAAAAATGGGCAGGGAGAACTGGGAGGGAAGGCTGGAAGAACTGGGGTTGGAAGAATCCCACCCCAAAAAGTTGGAGCAGGGACAAGTTGCATCATAAGCTTTTAAAAGAGGGCCAGAACTGTGATAATTGAAAGAGCAAAGAGGGTAAAAACTGGCAATTGGAAGAGCAAACAGGTCCTCCCTCTTTGCAGCAGGTTGGAGAATGCAGAATAACCTGAAATTGCAGCAGAAGTTACTTTGGCAAGTGGTTGGGGCCGTCTCCTTATCGGAAAGGGAATAAATAACCCCACTGCTGATCCTCAGCTGGGTGGGATGAGCTGCACAAACCACTCAGGAGCCCTCCCAACCCTCCTTTCCCAAATTTATCCTTTCCAGGTTCAACGGTACGAGGCTGCATCCACCATTTATGGGCCACACACTCTTTCTGCTTACATCCAGCTGTACCGGGGCCTGGCCAAGGCTATTGCTCTGGTAAGCAGCATTTTTGACATGCCACAGGCTGCTGGGCACATTTCAGTCCTGTCGCTGGTGGAGGCTGTTCCTTTCTCTTCAGAAACCACTGTAAGAAGCCCTGCATGGGATGAACACAACTCCTGTAATGGGGGTCTAACCCCACTTGAGACATTCTGGGGGTTTTGCAGATCAAAAATCAGTACCTCCAACCTTCCAGTGTGGCCTGAAGTTGCTGCTTTTCTACCAAAAGGAAAAGAAATGCGCTCTGTTTTTGCTGTACCTGGCAGTGCCCGTTATCACTGTGACTGTGGGAATGGGTGGGCAGGAATATCCTGGGGTATTCCGGGGGCTGGATTTAGGAGGCACCGGCAAGAGGGCAGCAGGTGTCCTGCAGGGATTGCCCCTGCAGGCAGAGCACAGATGGAGATTCTCTGCTCCTGTTTCACACTCGCTTTATTCTTCCTGCAATCTGTGCAAGCAGAGGCTGAGAGGTGGGGCTGGAGGGAATCCTGGCTATCCGTGTGGATGTCTAATGAGCACATCTTCCCTCTCCCAGAATGCCACTCAGGATTTGCCCCGTGGTCCAGAGCCTCTGCTTTTCAACGTGACCAACCTGACCCTGCTGCCTTCTCTCGGCGCCGAGAGCGCTCCGGCCAATAAAAATTTTGGGGATGTGCTGGAAGAAGTGAGACAGAAGTACCAGGAGGTGAGAGCTTCAGGGATTCCCCTAAAGCTGTTTGGGAAAGTACCTTTAAATTCTTACCCCTCAACCCAAAATCTGTGTGTCGTGGTGCCCTCAGAGCAAACGGGTCTTGTGTCTCTTGTGGGCATGGCTGAGAAGGCAGGGACAGGGCATTTCCATGCCAGCGTCACTGAATGGGAATAAAATGGATGAATAAAGGGGAAAATAAGAGCCCTTCATTCAGCACAAAGCAGATTTCCCCTTCTGCTTCAAAACAAAATAGCGGTTGATTAAGTAGGCAAATATTGTACAGTGATTTTTTACAAGAAGCAATCAGGTCACCTTTGATGCCTCTGCTGTGGAATGTAAATTAAATGAAATCAAAATGCCAGAAATGGTTCTGTTTTCAATGCTCAACATTTAGATAAGATGTTCAGAGCAAGGGTTTCCATCTCCTTGCTGTCTCCAGCAGTAAGACAGGGAGACATTGAGAAAAATCTCCCTTTTTTCCTCCCTTTTTCATGTGCAGTGGGGGAGTTTATGCAGCAAGCAGGACAAGGGGAGTGGCAAGGCACAGAACACCAGTTCAAAGCTTAAATTGTCCATTGCTGTTGCAACAGTGAAATTATAAATAATTTAAAACAACAACAACACAAACACAACAAAACCAACCAACACCCCTAAAAACCTCAAATGGCCTCTTCAAAGGATGCTCTTAATGTGCTGTTCAGCCTCTAATACAAATCTCAATTTCCCCCCAGAGAGAAGTTGCTGAAGTGACTTTTGTTGGGGCAAACCCCAGGAACTCTGCAGAGAACGCGGTAAATGTGATCGAATGATGCTGGAATTTGGCTGTTTGGGATTAATTGATGTTAGTTTTCCAAGTAGTTAAGGTAGGTTCTTTTTCTTTGCTGGGAGGCCAGAAGAAGATGTGTGCTTTGGGAATTCACACCGTCAGGAAGCTTTTGGGGCAAACAAGCGAATTTGGGCTGTTTATGATCCCTTTATATTATTGAAGTTGAACAATGTTATGCACTAGGCCAGGCACATTTTGTTGGTACCCAGGGTAAACCTGGTCTCTAATTTCCATCCTATCAGCCTGGTGCTTTATTTTAATAAAATAAAGGGAATTAGAAAAGCACTTCATTCATTCCATTGCTCACCTTGTATAGACATCGCCACTGCCCATTCTCTTTTTACAGATTAGTTCTTTGCATCATTTATCAGCTTGAATTTGTGCTCAGGCAGTAGAATATAAGCCCTTTTGCCAGTAATTACCATATTTGCCAGTCCCTTCCCCAGTCTGAAGTGCCACAGAAGGCTGGGATGTGCCTGTAGCTTCAGTGTCTGGCTAACTCTGGTATTTTTATTCCAGACTGAGCATAACTTCCTGACGGTGGAGAGGTACTCCAACATTTCCAGCAGCTGGCGGGCGGTGCTGAACGACGCCTCCTGGGACACCAGGTGGGTGCCTGAGCAGAATTCCCTGTCCCACAGACTCCAGGGAGTGATTCCAGTCTAACCTGAAGGGATTCATTCCAGAGCTCCCAACCCTGGCTTGGCCTTGGCCCTGCAGGTGATGCTCTCCAGGGGAGGGAGGGTCAGCCCTAGCTGGGGGTTTAACCTGGCAAAACTGGTGCTCGTGTGTTTCCAGATATTTTTCAGCCCTGCTTAGTTTCGGTCTGGCTTGTTGGTTGCTGCTCTGGTAGCCTAAATATATGAGGGAAAGTTAAAAGAAAGGGAAGGTAAAAAGAAAGGGAAGGTTAAGAGAAAGGAGAGGTTAAAATAAAGGCAAGGTAAAAAGAAACTCTAAAAATACACTTAACTGGAGCGCCTTCATCTCATACACGTAGTGAGCTCCAATGAGAAGTGGGTTTCCCTGCTGACTGCAGTTTTGGGCTGTTCTCCAGGTTTTACTGGACCAAAGGATCCCGTGGCCAGAGCAACGTGAGCATTGAGTGGCACATCCCAGCTGGCACAGAGCCGGGCGTGTACCGCCTGCACTACTTTGGGCACTACAAGAAGAGGGTGTCCCTCTTTCGCATCATCACGGTCCCCTTTGAAGGCTCATCCTCAGCATTTCAGATCACAGCCCCATAGACAATCCCATGCCCTAAAGGAACTGGATCCAGTCTGCTCTCCCTGAGCAGACTGGGTATCTGGGCTGTGCAGGGGGTGGCCTCGGATGATTCTTGTGGGTCCCTTCCAGCTCCAGATGATTCCATGATGTTCTGGGAGGGGTTGTTTGTAGCTGCTGTCCCTCGAGTGCTACTGGTTGTCCTTTGCTGTGCAAAGCTCAGCTGCCTGGGAAGGTTTAGCTTTTCCCTGCAGTTCAGTCTCCTCGTGTGGCCTCAGGTGGTTCCTGTCCTGGCCAGAGCTGGTTGCAGCTGATTCTTATTGCAATAAAAGATGGAAGTCCTTCTTCAGTCGTGAATCCAGTGCCTAGTGATGGCAAATAGGCTCTCCCGGAGGGAATTCAATGGAACTCAGCAAGAGTTTAATTTAGGAATTGAAGCTGTGGGTGAGGCAGCTCTAAACAGACCTCAGCCTGCTTTGTTAGAGCATCAGCAAGGACCCAAGGCCAGCAGGCTCTGGGTGGATGAAGGGCCACCCACTCACCTACAGGTGCGTCACCAGAAGGGTTTGTGGTGCCCCTTCAACCCACGTGAGAGCTCATCCAAGCACAGAATGAAGATACCATTGCAGGGTACAAGTGCCCAGACCTGTTGACTGGAAGGGTTTCCTCAAAGAAAAGTCCCCAGGAATGCAAAGGATCTTCTCAGAAGGGTTTCAGGAGCTGCCTGGACAAAGCCACCCCCAGTGCTGCTCCTTCCTGAGCTGCCACCCACCAGCACTGCTGTAAGCAGGGACGGCTCCAGAGTTCCTAAATCTCTTCTGACCTCTGTAAGTGATAGAGCTGGGGGCCACGGGGAGAAGAAAACATATTTCAGGTCTGGATTTAGGATTCTTGTAGGGTCTGACAGCTAAACAACTGTAAATGTTTAATAAGCCCTGGTAATGTGTACCAATTTTGTATGCAATCTCTTTAATTCTTCAGAGAATCATCAATCAGATAATTTTGCCTCTCTTTAAAATCAGTAGGAGAGGATGAATTATTCATTTCCAACCAGCTGCAATCAGTCTCAGAGATCCCCATCTGGAGGAGCTCAAAGCAGACGCAATATTGAGTCAGGAAAAAGAGAGAGTTTTGAGAGAACATCACTGGGAAAGAAATCCCTGGAGATGTTCCTGATGTCCTGTCCTAATAACTCCCTCAGCCACCCCACCAACAGTGGGTTGGGTTTTTTTTTCAGTAGTACAGAGCATGTTTAAGCAAGCCAAGTTGAATTGCACAATGAAAGATTTACCCTCTAAACCACGAGCATCTGATCCCAAAAGAGTTTTTAGGAAGTTGAGGGTTCCCATGGGAGAGGAAGTGTTGAAAGCCAGAATTAGGGTGTCTGGAGAGTCCCGGAGAGCAGGTCCCCTTGCAAAACACCTCGTGTTTATTTGGCCGTCACCAGTGGGAACACAATTCTGAAGTTTAGGGGGCTTTTGGGGGATTTTCAGAACATTTTGTGTCTGGAAAATCCTCTGGGAGAGAAGCCCTTGCTTTTCTTTGCTCTGTAACAGCAGCGTGGCTGCTGGCACACAGCGACCAGCAGCCCCTCCCTGCTCCCTGCACGCTTTTTTGGGATGCTGTGCTTGGATCCAGCAGCCACTAGGTGCCAGTGCTGTTTTACACGAGAACAAGCTCGAGCCAAAGCCCGGAAGAAAAAAAAAATTAAAAAATCAGGAATTTGGGCACTTTGCCAGCTGTTAAATATAGCGCTCACTACTCATCGCAGTTGCTCGTCCCTCTCCCGAGCTGCTCTCCCCCTTCGTGCAGCCATTTGTGCCCTGCTACGTGCGCGGGAGAAGGGCAGAACTGCACCTTTATTTTATTTTTGTTGTCTGGGATATAAACTGCCGTGAACTCGGGAGAGTCGTGTCCGCAGGCTGAGCTCCCTCGAGCACGCCACAGCCCCCCTCCTGCACATCCCATCCCTTCCCAATTTACCCGCGGTGGTAGGAAATGCTAAACTGGGATCTGACCCGCGGCGCTGGGGGGTGAGGGGAGAATCCTCTGCTGTCTCCGGGCTTTGATGCTGGATTTGGGATTTGTCGGGTCCTCTGCTCGTCTGGGGCTTTTTCTAGCCTCCCCCAGAGGGTATTTGTCTGCAGCTCTGCAGTTTCTAACATCTTCACAGCCAGGGTTGTCCACACACGAGGTGGGGCTGGGGACCGAGGAATGTCACTGTTCCAGTGTTTATTCCTTCAACAAGCCCAAATCCGGGTGTGCATGATGCTGTGGACAGCTGGAGCCAGGCCGGAGCGAGCCTCTGGGCATGGGGAGGAGTTTGAGGTGTTAGGGAGAGAGCAGCCCACCCCAAGCATTCCCAAAGGAGAGGGGGTGGTGGCAGGGGCCATGTAAGCCCCACCCCAGCACCTGAAAAATCTGAGAACTGCACTTTTATCCAAGACTGAGATTTTGGGGGACACAACAGTTTCCAGCCCTTGGAAGAAAGGAACACCCCCTCAGAGCACCACGAGCAGCACCAGGGCCAGGCTGATCCCCAGTTAGTGACCAGCAGGGACTGGGATGTCACCCTCAATGGTCAGTTGGTTTGGGGTTGTTTTTTTCCCAGAAAAAGGGAAATCCAGGTAGGTGTGTGATGGAGAGATGAGATGGTCCCTGAGAGACTGAGCTGGGAAAAGGGAGCCATGCAAGCTCCAAGGTGATGCAGCTCCCTTTGAAATCCCGTTGTCCCACGGACTGAGGGGGTTTCAGTGGACACAAGACAGTTTCCCGTGGGATGTTCCGGGGTCTGGCCAGCTCCAAACACGGAGTTGTGTCATCCTCAGATGTTTTATTCTCACTCTGCACCTCAGATGAGAGGCCCTGTGTTGTAGAGACCTCCAGGAAAGCGCTGGTTGGAAGAAAGGAGATGGAAAATGCAGTTTTTGGACCTTCTGCCCTGCCAGCAGCCAAAGATGAGGCCATCTGCTGATTTTTCTGGGCACTGATCTCATCACTTACACCTCAAACATGTCTTAGACTTGTTGGTGGAGGGTGGATATGGTTTTTGGGTTTCTCTTGCTCTCCGCTGGGAAGCCACATCTTTACAAATGGGAAATATTTTCTTACGCTGGGCTGTGGGTTTGAGGTCCCTTGGAAAATCATCCTAGCTCTCCAAAACTGACCAGCCAGTTGCTGCTGAGCAAAGAGGGAATGTCAGCTGTGTGAGGGGGAAAGTGTTAGAGCACAAAACCAAATTCTCCACTGCCCTGGTTTCGAAGGAAATGAAAGCAGGACATCGGGAAAAGCTAATGAGGGAAAATAATAGAGTTGGCAGAGCTGCTGGAGCCCAGAGCACAGC
This sequence comes from Acanthornis magna, assembly GCA_036785705.1. NCBI lineage: Eukaryota > Metazoa > Chordata > Aves > Passeriformes > Acanthizidae > Acanthornis > Acanthornis magna. Next base: position 10,588,953 of record JAWUZG010000093.1, read on the forward strand.
TGACCTCTTAGGAAGAACAATGTCAAGCTATTTTGGCAAAGTCTCTTTTGGAGTGGCAGGGAGGCCTTTAGTTATCAGTAGCAAGGTCTCAGACCTTCCCCCATTTCCTGGGCTCGGGATCTCTCTGGCAAGGAGCAAACCCAGAACCCTTTGGACCAGGAACTGCTGTTTCTCCATCATTTAACTGTCATGGTCTTCTAAGGAGCAGGGCCTCGTCTTGAAACAGATTTACCTATTGGTGACCTGGCAACAGGCTCTTCTCCAGGTGGGGCAAATCCCTCACAGCCCTAAATCATGGATCACCCCATTTCTCCCTTATTTTTGCACTGTGCTGTCCCACTATTGATACAACACCCCGAAAAATCCCCACTGGGATCAGGTAATAAATCTACAGTAAATCAAATTCCTGTAGCATTGACAGATAAATAAACACTGACAAAAGAGGAGCTGGGAAAAGAGGCCAAGCCCTTGATTTTTCACTTAAAATGCAGTACAAAACTGCTGATTTTCTGCTGTGTGTGCTTGGCGAGGGTCACCAAAGTGCACGTGGAGAACACTCCTGAACAGCTTGTGACCCTGCCCGTGTGACCTGGGATCGATCCCTCCAGAGCAAAGTGTGCTCCTATTTACCATAGATGTATAAAAAGACCGAGGCTTGTGTTTAAAAAGTTTTAATGATATTTCAAAGTCCAATGAATGTCCTCAGATTACTCTCAAATCACAGAGTTGCTTCACAGAATTTAGTCCCGGCTCTAATTTGTAACAATGATTGAGATGCCATTTTTCCCTTAATTCCCTTTAAACACACACGATTGTCCTCCAGTAAATGGAAATTGTGATTTTTAGCTACACTTCATAGTGTTAAAACTCTATACAAACCTTGTACTACTCGTACAAAAATAAGTGCTTCATGCACACATTTTTAATACTGCTTCTTGCCCTCTGCTTTGACATCTTTCTGAACTTATATAAATAGCTGAAAAAGCAGACTAAACTTACTGAATGTGGAAAGTGAGAAACACTTCCTGCCAACGGTTTGAGAGACACTCCTGGCTGTGTTCCTCGTTGGCAAACACCACTTAAAGACAGAGACAGAAAAGAAAAAGCCAAGAAATCCGTAACACTCTCAGTTATTTGGCCCCCTGTGACCAGGTTTGTCCTTTGCTGCGAAGCCAAACGAGGCCAGCAGCAGCCACAGAGGGCTTCTAATACCTTCAGGGTCACCCTAAGGAGCTACTTTATAAATAGGAGGGGGCGAACAGGACCTCAGACTGTACCGCTTAGGGGGTTTGTTCCATTCCAGGGGGAAATCGAGTTGGAATAGCAAACACTGAATTCCTGGAGCCAGCACCTTGCCACAGACCCTGGTGCTTTGCACAGTTTGGGGGATGCACAGGAAAAGATCCCCTTGGAATGGCTTCTACTCTGCCACATCACGGCACCTAAACCACGTAAAAAATTTGGGGCCACATCTGCTGGGTGTCATCAACCCAGCTGTAAATTCTTCCCCCCAAAAAGGTTTTTTTTCCTGGTCCTAGACTGAACAAATTCAATTTTCCTTACTGTGCATCACTGCATAGGATCTAAGATACAGGATTGATGTGTGTGCTGTACTTATCCAGCTCTGGGTTCCTCCTTCATCTCCACCGCATCGTAACTCCTGCGTCGATCCCATGGCAAAAATAAACGGATAATGCCCTCCTGCTGGACACCAAAGCATCCCCAAAGGGTTCAAACACAGCACCAACTCTGGCGCTCTCCAAAATAAGTGGTGCCTTTACTGCTGGGGTGAGCCCTCTTCCACTACATTAATTTTTGCTGGCATCAGAGCAGACAGCAGCATTGATTTAATGTGTAAAGCAGTGCTCAGAGCCAGGCAGGGCTCTTTCCAACCTGGGAAAATGTTCTTTGGATATTATTTTATTCCTGTCGAGGTACCTGCTATTACTGGGCCATGACTGTGAGCTCGCGTGCTCTAATTAAGTAGAGAATTGGCCTTAATGAATAGCACTTTTCTGCTCCTCAGGCTTAAAAGTTTCCCAATTTTTCAGTGAACGTGCCATTCGATGAGAAGTGCACAAAAATACACCATTATTTGCTGATTTGTGGATATGGCTGGGAAGGAGCAAAGTAAGAGGAAAAACTGCTGAATGCTTGTGCCCTGCTTTAAAAATAAAATTAGCATGGAAACCTGTTAAAAATCAGCCTGTTAGGCTGGGCAGAAATGATCAGGATATACGATTTTTTGCCTTGGCTGTGCCAGGAAGAATTTCAAAGAGCCTTGGGATGCCCCATGGGGGTGGCGCAGGGGGATCAGGGGCAGGGAGGGACAAACCCGAGTGGCCAAGGGGCACCACTGCTCTACCTGGCCTGGGAAACTTTGGGGTGGATGCAGGAGAATTCCTGAGGCATGGAAGGGTTTGTAGGGGCACCCCATCCTTCCCCAGCCCCGGGTCACAACATTCATGGGACCAACTGTTTTTAGCACAGATTGTTGCTTGTAAACACACACACACTAGGTGTATAAATATAAATATATATATAAATATATATATATATACACACCTGAGAACCTCTCATTTCCTGGGCTGAGCTTTTGCTTTCCTGTGTGAAAATTCGATTTTGCGCAATTTTTAAAATTTCTCCTTCCCCTCCGCTCCCACTTAATATCCCATTATAAAACTAAAGACCTTCAAGACTGAAACTCCGACTAAAACTAACCCCAGGCCACAGATTAACTTAAAACCTTGAGGGTGTAAGAATTACCCGACTGAGATTTGGTTTTCTTTTCCTTTCTGCCTGTGCCGGGTTGGAAGGGAATTTGGTTAAAAGGCTCCGTAGCCGTCGCTCCGTGCGGCGACAGCGAAGGCAGGATAGGCTTCGTAGGTCGCATATGCGGCCAAATCTTGTCCCATTGTCACTGCTTGCTTGAGCTGGGTGGCTGTGACGGTGGCAGCTGCATTAGCAATGGTATATCCTGAAGGAGAAAAACAAGGAAAACCCGCGGATAAATGAAAATCCATTCCAAACTCACTGTCGCCTGGTAGGTTTTGATGGGGTGACTTTTGATGGGAATAACTCAGGCAGCAATGAGTTTGTTAGTGGGAATAATGTAAACAAATTAAACAATTCATAGGAAAATGAAAGCATTTCCTCACCCATGATTTGTTAAACATGGTGCTGGAAAAATGCCCCTCTCTGTCGAATATTTTTTCCTCAGGTTTGGATTATTTCTGAGCTAATGGTGCTCTGGACAGATCCCCCCCATATGCCATGAGGATGGCAAGGAAACAACCTAACATAGGGGAAATCTGAGCAGGTTTCATAGAGGAAATACGGCTCTGATCCCTTCACAGCCTAAACAGAGGGAATTCAGGACAGCCACAATAGGGAAACTCTGTCAATGCAACAGCAGGGAGAAACTATTTAGCAGACAGGACTTTTTGTTTTTTCCCATCGGTTTCTAATGGAAAATGTGGTTTCAACACTTCCAAAATCACCATGGGAAGATGTAAATGTTGCTATTTGAGGATGAATCACTGGGAAAACAGCATCATTTGGGGCTGGTTCCTCCGAAGGCAGGGCATTGCAGCTTGTCAAACACACCGCAGCATTTTGTTGTACAAGAATCAGGAGTCAAGACAAAGCCTAAATTTGGGAAGAGCACCTATGGTATCCATTGGATCTGCTGGACCAGGCTCTGCTGCCAAGCTCCATCTCCCAGGATCCAGTCTGCCCAGGTGGGGAATGGCATCAGCTCAAGGTCAGCCAGAGCCAAAGTCCTCTTGGTGGGGGAACGGAAATGTGGGGCACCAGGGAGCACACACTGCCTCATTGGAGGTGCGACTTTGGGAAAAACATGAGGAGTTCCTTACAATTTGAGTATTGTGGCTGTCCAGAGGGTTTTCTTTGCACCAGCAAAAACAAGTGCAACTTTTCAAGCGGGAATTGAGAAATCTGGGACTTAAGGCACACCTGCCACCATCGGGAGAGAAATGAGCTGCGACCTGGGCATGACCTGAGCTGAGCTTTAGCAAGCCCTGCCCAAGGCCCAGTGTGTGCTGCAAGCAGCAACTTCAAAGCATGTCCATTTGCCTGGTTCCCAAGACAAATAAATAAGGTGGATGAAAGAACAGGAGAGATCCTAATTAAGCAGTAAGTGGGGCTGGATTCAATATAGAGCCCATTTGGTTTCCATGCTGCGGAAGCTGCACAAGCCCAGACAAATTGATTTTTCTGCGGCTTTTGCGGACTCCTGTGGCAGGAAGCCGGATAGACTTTTTTTTTTTCAAATCCATCCTTGAGACACTCCAAACAACTCAGTAGTACTAACTAATGCATTCCTCATGCGCAGTCTGGCACGTGGGGCTGCCTCTCCATCAGGACTGCTGTCATGCTGCAGAGCACGGCAAATGTAATCCCTGTGTTTTCCATGACTTCCCGAGCTGTTTGAGGCAGTTGCAAGAGCTATTCAGTAAGAATTTTCAAACTGGGAGGAAAACCTTCCAGTGGGGGTGTGAGAGCTGGGATCAGATCCAGACTTTCATGGCTGCATCATTTCTTTGGTGGATGAAGTCCTAAGTGTTGGTTCAAAAGCAGCTGGGTGTGCTAGGGGAGGATGGAGGGACCATGAATTCATCAACCACGTGTCCTTGCAGTGAGGAAGATCTACTCCATCCTGGTGGCATCAGGGCCAGGGATGGTACTCAGCCCAGATGTGGCACTGGGGACGCCAGCTTTGGATCCTGCGTTGTTTCTGGGGCTCCCAGTTGAAGGGAAGCATTCACAAACTGTGAGGAGTGGAGGGGAGGTGTGGAGCTGGGATGGGGCTCTGGGTACTGGGGTTCCCCATCCTTGGGCACTGCTCCAGCTCCCCTGGACACAGTCCTGTGGCACTGACCTGTGGGGTTGGGGTCAGAGCAGAGCCCCCACCCCAGTGCCCCCAGCCTGAGCCGCCCTGGGGTATGGACACAGAAATTTGGGCAGTCCTGGGATAGAGATAAAATCCTTTACGGGCAAGAAACTGGCACAGGGTGCCCAGAGCAGCTGTGGCTGCCCCTGGATCCCTGGAAGTGTGCAAGACCAGGTTGGACAGGGCTTGGAGCAGCCTGGGGTAGTGGAAGGTGTCCCTGCCCGTGGCAGGGGGTGGAATTATGTGATCTTTAGGGTCTCTTCCAACTGAAACTAGCCTGGAATTCTCTGATAAAGATGCCACACACACAACATGAGCCTCCATGGGGGAGCACAACCAGGCCAAAACCTGCTTCATTCTTCCCACCCGCACGGAAGCAGCAGGAAGAATGACATTCCAGGAGCCCCTGGCTGCACAGACCTGCCCGTACCTGGAAAAGCTGGCGCTGCAGGAGGCACCTCTGCCCCCTCCACGGGAATGCCCAGGGTCTGCAGGGTGTATTCCGCCGCGTAGGTCTTGGCCTCGTCAATGTAGGCGCTGAGCTTGGGCGGGGTGAAGGGGTGGCTGTGAGGACAGCACAGAGTGAGCTGGCTCGGCGTTCCCCAGGGCTTCCCTGCCACATGCCACGATCCACTCAGGGCTGGAACCCTCCCACACACCCAATGGAAGCATGGCTCCCCCGTGCTGGGTGCATTAGCAGAGCCACTCTCCTCCGAGGGCACTGCTTCCCTCGCTGAGCTTATCGACCCTGGCTCTCGCCTTGGACACGACAGCACGGCAGAGTTTGTTGTGGTTTTTGAATCAAAAAAACCCTACTGCGTTTTCTCTTTACAATAGCCAGGCTGGGCTTTTCTTTACAATACACAGCAAGCAGTGGTTTAGGTCAGAAATGTTTGGAATCATATTTAGGGCTGAAATATCAGCATGTTCCTTCAAACTCCGTTCATTTCCCCACAAGGGCTATCGCTTGCTTTCTTTTTGTACAAAAAAAGCACCTTTTTGCCTGATTATGTCTGGCTTTCTGCAAGGTGTGCACCAGCAGAGAGAGCACCAAGCACAGCAGACAGCAGTTAATTGTGGTTTGTGGATGTTTTTCTCCCCATATTTTTAAAAAATATTTTTACATATAATTTTATAAATATACTATACTATACTATACTATAATATGCATATAAATATACATCTAATAAATATTTTTAATTATTTTCAAATATATGCAATAAATACTTTTATAAACAAAAGGAAATGGAGACCTGTGTGATTGTGACTTTGAGGAGAGTTGTTAGCCAAAATACCATTTAAAAAACAAAGCCTAAGCCTCAGAAACCCTCCAAATGATAACGTACATGGTGGGGTTCTGGCTGGCAAGGGCAGGGATGGTGATTTTGTAGAGGAAGAGCTGTCTTTGATCCTGACCGATGGCAGAGTGGAGCTGGTACACAGGCTGGCCCCAGTTGTTTTTCTGGCAGATTTCTTCTAAGATCTAGAAAGGAAAAAAAAGGGATTTGTGCTGGGGTTAATTGCTGTGCAGAAGCCTCCTCACCCTTCTCCAGCCTCTGTGCTGAGCAGCTGCCTTCCCTCAAAGGCTTTCAGGGAGTCCTGGCAGCTTCCTCAAAGCTGAGCAAAAATACAAAATAAATGGCAGACAGGATACTACACCCACCTTGAAGTGTAAGATTCATCTAAATGTTTTGTGTTTAATTTCTGAAATTATTCCCTGCTCAACTGGACATCTGTGTCCTTTTGCTGCTTAGATTATTTCAGCGTGGTTTTCTCTGAATCCACCCCAGAAGCTGTGTCCTATGGATTCCTATTTCAGAGGACTAAAGAAACTCGGGTTGCATTCATCCTCTCTGCTCTGCTGCCTCCCCAGCTTCGTGGGTTACAGAGCACGAGAAGTCCAAATAGGCTTCTTTTGAAAAAGAAAAAAGGTTGTGTTTCCATCCAATTAATTTCACGGGCTTCAGCATGCGATTGCAGCTTTTGAAATGCTGAACCACATTGCCCTCAGCCTTAGCACAGCTGATTCCCTGGTAATTGGGAATTGCTGTCCAGAAATGCTCCAGCTTTGGCTTTGAATTCCAGCATTTTTAACCCACTGGCTGTGTGTTGCTCCAGCTGGGTTTGGGCACTTTCCACTGTCCCAGGCTGCTCCGACCTGGCCTTGGACACTGCCAGGGATCCAGGGGCAGCCACAGCTTCTCTGGGCACCTGTGCCAGGGCCTGCCCACCCTCCCAGGGAACAATTCCTTCCCAATATCCCATCTGTCCCTGCCCTCTGGCAGTGGGAAGTCATTCTCCCTTGTCCTGTCGCTCCATCCCTTCTAAATTGTCTCTCCATCTTTCTCATAGCTCCTTCAGGCACTGCAAGACTTGCAAGACTTGCTGAAGTCACCCTGAAGACTTGCTGTGGTCTACCTCATTTACAGCTTACGCTTCCATGGATTTAAAATTAAAATGTAAAATTTAAAACTCAGTGCCACTTTTAATTTTGCCACCACAGCTCCAGCTGAAGTTTAACGTCTTACAGTGTGAAATGGTTCATTACCTAGTTCAGTTCTCAATTACAATAGTTCATTTTTTCACTGTGGCAACACTTGTTCCCTGCTGTCCCAACTCTTTTATATGCATATCAATTTTATAGCAATGAATTTCACCTGCCCTAAGGTCCTGCAGAACCATTCCAGGGATTTCACACCTCTAAAGGAGGGTGCCCCTGCCCACAGCAAGGGTTGGAACTAGACGATCTTTAAGGTCCCTTTTAACCCAAACCATTCTATGATTCCATAATTTACTGATAAAATGGAGCAAGGGGACTGTGGAATTTTGCAGGAGGGATAAAATCCCACCATCCAGTTCTCTGGGAGAAAACAAGGACGTTTTCATAAACTTTGGCAAACTGGATGTTGTGACAATCAAAGCATTAAAAGGCAAACACAAGCTTCAAAATTTAGGGTGAAGTTGGTTTCTTGCATTGCTCTGGATAATGTAAGGGAGAAAGAGCTGGACCTTCAAAAACTCAGGGAATGTATTCTGGATTTCTCCGCAGCCCTCATCCACCCATGTGCATCAATACGCACAACCAAATCCAAAACCTCCCTGCACAGTTTCTGCACTGGGCTGGATTCTGTCAACACCTCTTTCTCCATAAACGATTTGAAAATGTGCATTATTTTTCTATACACATGCACTGTCCCTTGGTGAAGCCCCAGGCGATGCATTTTATGCGTCAAACCCAGCGTGGGTGGGAGTTCCTTCACCCACGGTACTTTTATGGCAGGACAGCCAGAACTGGGTTAAGGTGTTTATGACAGCTCTCCTCTGAGGCTGATGATGACCTTAAAGGTCTTCTCCAAGCCCAGCCATTCCATGGGCAAGGCAGGAGGATATTGCAAGTTGGTATTACTCATTTTTAATGTCTTTTGAGATGCAAGGATGGATTTATTCACCAGGCCCCGGTGGAGATTCAACGAGAGGCCTGTTTTCCCGACACGGCCCTCGGGATATGGACGCTGGTTTTTGGGGCACGTACCTGAGGGGCGAGTTTGATCCCTTGGGGCTTTAGCGTGACGTGGTTCATGGGGGTGAGCTCCATCCCTGGCAGGAGGTCGTAGAGCTTTTCCTCCGCCCTCTTGTCTCCCTTGGGGTGGTATCCACGCCCCAGGCCCGGGTACGCCAGGTAGCCGCGGCCTCCCAGGCCTCGGATGCCCGCAGCCCCTACAGGTACATTCATGTAAATTTCTAGGAATGTAAGAAGGCATTAAACTGAATCAAATCACGGGAAAAAGGACCCTGATTCTTGCTGAAATGGAAAAGTTAGCCCCGCTTGCTGGGAGGATTGGGAAGCACAGGGGCAGGAGGCCTCATGGAAGTTGCTGGGATTACCCAGGCTTGACACTGAACGCCCTTTCTTGGATAGTTGAGTGGTTTTTGGGGGAACAACTGCTTCTTTCTGCCCATTTGCCATCTTCTCTGGTCAGTTTTGATCTTATGACAGCTTTTTACCCAGCTTAGTAGCTGGAAAGCAGAGAGGGGACAGCTGGTATCTTTTGTTACCCACGACTGTAATTTCACTTTCTTGAAGGATTCATGGCTTACACTATTTCATCCCTGTATGAACAAAAATCCTTTTTGGGTTTCCCCCATTACACTTCCATTTTTTCTCGGGGAACCTTACTTGGCAGTCTGGGAAGACCATGAGGCAAGAGAGGAGCGGGAGGTTATCACATCTCCTCCTTTACTAGTGCAACCTTCTGAGGAGCTGATCCACCTCTGTGGGAAAAAACTCGAGGCTCAAGGGATATTCCTGCTGCTCTGTCTCCTTCCTCATGAAGGGAGAAAAGTTGGCCATCACGGTCCTTGCCAGCCCTACCAGGGTGCCACACAGGGCCCCAGCCTGCTGCACCTTGGGGACACAAGGCATCATCTTTGGAAGGAAGATCATATGACAGAGTTACTTCTTTGCTAGCCCCAAATTTACTTCTGTGCTTACCAAAAGATGTCTGCGTTGACATCTAATTTGGGGGTACCTGAGCGTGGGGATTTGATGTGGTCCCAGGTGTGGTCACACAAGAGTGTTCAGAAATACTTTCTTTTATTTAGAGATTGAATGAATCAAATTAATTAAGTTAACAATCCCCCAAAACAGGGCTCCACCTCCCAGAGCACACAACAGCTTGCTTGGTTTCAGTGCTGCTTCCCTACCCTGTACCAGGGCAACGTGCCCTCCTTGGGAAACTCCAAGGCTTTGGGTTAGAAAACGCCAGGACTGGTAAAACTTACCCCGTGACCTCCAAAGCAAAGAGGACACAGTGCTGGGGGTGGTGGCTGGCTGTGGGACCTGGCTCTGAAGCAGGAAAGGAAAATTGGTTTATTTGGTCTTCCCTGCTGGGGCAAAACCAGGAGCATTCGTGGGTTATTTACTCTGGACTGAGAGCAAGCTGGAAGTTCTATCCAGGAAAACGGTTCTTTTTTTCAGCTGGAGGATTGTCTTTGGGAAAGACAGAGCCTAAACCCTGCGTTTCCCATCCCTTTCTGAGCGGGATGCCGGAGCTGGGGCAAAGCCCACGTCACCGACACGCGTATGGGGAGCAGCCTCCCGCTCCCTGCAGGAAAGGCTTTGGGAGAGCCAGGGGAATTACCTCGGATGGAGGGCGGCCGGAGGATGCTCCTGCTGCCGAGCCCCTTGGCGGCGGGGAAGTGCAGGCTGGGGATGGCGGCGTAGGCCTGCGGGGCGTAGAACACCGGCGCGCCCAGGTAGGCGGCGGCGGGCTCGTACAGGTGGCCCAGGGCGTAGGTATAGTCCCCCTGCAGCACCGGGGCCCTGCCGCCCGTGCCCCGCGTGTACCTCACGTAGCTGTCCTTGTCCACCGGCTTGGCCAGCGTCACCTCGATCGGGGACCCGTCCAGCACCTTTGGCGTGGGGACAGAGCGCAGGTGTCAGCGGTCAAAGCGTGGCGTGGAAATCCCACCCGTGGAGGAACTGCCCCCGCATCCTCATGGGACGGAGGAAACCACCCCAAAACAGCCGCGGATCTCCTCGCACCGGCTGGGTGAAGGCTGAACCTGAGAGCACCCGGCTCTGGCCCCGGCTGGGAGCGGCTCCTTCAGCAGAGCCTTCAGAGGGCTTCACTTCCCTGCAAAGCGGCTCCTAAGCCGGCGAGATTCCGTGTGCTCCCGGGGAGAACAGCAGCGGCACTAAAAATAGGAGCGGGGTTAACACCTCTTTGGGAACAACTCTGGCTTTACGGTGAATTACATGCAGTGCGAGAAGGGCTAAATTCAGCAGCCTCCCCGCAAATCCGCAGCTGAATTTGGAGCAGATGTTTGGGCTGACCTCGTTTGTCCCAGTTTGCCATTCACACGCTGCCCTGCCAGTGTTTTTGTTGGCAGTCTGGAACAAGGATGTGAGTGTGAGCCGGGGGGGATCGTAACCCCTCCTTTCCTAGTTCTTCTTTCAGCTTTTTCTGCTTTTTTTTTTTTTCTCTGAGCAGTGAGCTAGAGCCAGGCAAACACTTAAGCACAAATACAAGGAGCCAAAATGAATTGTTTGTGTACAACGGAGCTGCTGAGAAACAAATTCAGGAGTATGAAAGCAGCCTGCAAAGAGAAAATCGGGATAACACCTCCGGGAGGGTTTTGTGGCTAATAAAGCAGGTGGCTTTGTATAATATACTGCACCCGAGCCCCAGGAATTAACATTTCCAGCAGCTTTACCTTCCCATTCAAGGCTTTCATGGCCTCCACTGCGTGTTCTCTTTTATTAAAGTGCACAAAGGCGTAGTCTCTAATTTTCTTTACTCTCTCTACTGCACCTGTGGAAAACATTGGAATATTAGTGGGAAATGGGTATGAGTTGGAAAATAGAGATCTGAAAGAGCAACTGAGTGGGGTTATGAGCCCCTGGAGAGCAAAGGCTGAGCAAGGGTAAAAGAACAAGAGGGCAGTGCCCCCTCACCTCTTAGGATGTATGTTCCATAAGAAAATCGTTATATAGAGCTTGTGGCATTTCAAGGCAAGCTAGAAGGTTTTGGGATCAGACACCAGTAAGTTTCCCATTAAACTGGAGTGGTTTTCTCCTGTGCAAACTGTTCTGTTGGACACCACCTTTGGTCTGGTGTCTCCCTTCTGTGACAGACCATGCACCAGCTGTGGGAACGCCCCCGTGTGATTCCCATCTCCCTGCTCTTGTCGGTGCATTGGAGGCAGCTTCAGGAAAGCTGATGCTTCTGCCATAAAACGAGGAAGTTTTTCTCTTAAACACTGGTTCGGGATGTTCAGGAAGCATGAACAGCCAGTCCTGCCCAGGACAGAGCAGCCCAGGGCACTGGGATGGGCTGGGACTGAGGGGGCAGCAGGGCCCCCCCTGACAAACAGCCTCTCCCTATGAAACAGCCTTTCCCATGTCAGTGAGGCTTCCCTGGATGCCCCAATATGCCTGGACACAGCCCCAGTCAGACTCTGCAGCTGAGATGCTGGCCCTGCTGGGAGCAGGCTTGGCCTGGAGAACCTTCCTTTCAGCCTGAATCCCTTTTACACCAAATTTACCCAGAGTAATTCAAATGTAAATGACTTCTTATTCTTCTTTTCTAAGTCCATCCTCCACAGTTTTCCCTTTCCCTTGTGAGCTGCTCTGCTGCCAGGAACTTACACTCTGCACTGAGGAGTCTGTCTCCAAAAGAACCCCACCAGTCCTTTTCCCCACGGCCACGACCTCCAGCTATTTCTTTAATTGTTCCTCTCTGCTCCTGTGCCTTGGGAAGTGCAACACCAGCCAGCTCAGCCTCCCGTAAAACCCCCGAAATATCCTTTGGAAACACGGCTAAGGGATGCTGAAAAACCCTTCTGTTGGCTTCTTACCTCCTAAAGCTGAACAGGTGCACAGGGAAATGTCATATTGCCACAAAAAGCACTTGCTTAGAAAAATGCAGGAGAAAATTAGTTTCTTTGGCACTCAGGAGTCATTAGGAGCTGCAGAGGGCTAAATGAGCCTGTCCCAGCCTACAACCGAAGCAGGCTGCACGTCTTGGAATGACACAGGGATGGTAAAGCAGCACTTTGTGTCCTTCTGGGACAGAGGGTGATTTTCCATGCCTGAGGTGATGGGAGTTATATGCTGATGCACTGTTTACAAGCGGATACTTTAATGAACTCGCTGTGTTTTGAATATCCCCTTCTGCCTCCTGAAGAGCGTTCCAGGACACCAACCCTGAGCCAAAAATTCTGCTCTTCCCTGCTTCTGCCCCTGCTGGGCAAAGCATCGTGATTCCCACCCTTGGTCAGCTCCATGGAGAGCCCATCCAGGGGACATTAGAGGGGACACTGTCCCTTCAGCACATTGGGAGAGCACAATGTTCGTGCTGGGAACTCTACCAGGCAGCAGGAATTTTGTCAGGATCCCTAGGGAGCAAGGGCAGGGCTTCTCAGTGAGACAGCACTACAGAAGTCATCAGGCACTGAATTTGGCACAGATTTGAGGGGTGATACTTATTCTAAATCCTAACTTGAGGAGCACAGGCAGCATTCCTGGTCCTGTCTGAGGAGCCCTCAGGGATGTGGTAATTCCTGTGGCATGGGGACCTCTGGATCATTTTTTGTTGGATGACTTGTTGAGCTTCTTAATGCCCTGGAGCAAAGGTAATTTCAGGCAAATGGTGCTGAAATGTGGCTCAATGAGTGAACAGAGAACCAAGGCAGGGTAGTGAATCATTTCAGATCCTTGCTGACTCTTTTGGTCTGGTAATAACTTAAACTGCATTTTCTCTCCCCAAAGCCGAAAGTTTTGCTGCCCTAAAGCACCCATTCCTGATTTTAGCCAAAATTAAAAATGTCCGTAAAAAAAATTCAAAAAGTTCCAACAGGAATGCTGAAATGATGAAAGGAAAATGAAAGATGATACAGAACTTCTGGTGTTACAGTGGAAAGCTTCTTCGGAGCAAAGCAGATGACTGTTACCAAAGTGTCATAAGGGCACAAATGTGTTTCTGGGGAGTGGGAGCTTGTTCAAAGCTTGGGAGCAAAGCTGGGTAAATAAAAGAAGGAAACAGTTCAGAGAGTGGGATACCATAAATTTAACTCAGGGGTAAAATGGGGTCTGCAACAGCTCGATGGTGGCTAAAAGTATGAGCCAGAAATGTTGGAAGGACACAAGGAAACCTTGTGAAGACCTTTGCATTACAGCCTAGTACAGAAGAAGGCATGTACAGAACAGAAATGAGAAGTTAGTGAAAGCAAAATGAAGTTCTGCAGTGTATTTTAAAAAATTAATAGAAGGAAGTTAACAGGAATGAGATGAAAGGAGATTTCACATTGCCAAGCAGAAGTTCCTAATGCCTAATGGACTGTGTGGCTTGCAGAGCTGCAGAAATGGGTTATTTCTACTTTGTTGGTTTTGGGTGGAATTTCCTAAAGCTGGAGCAACTCAGAACTAAAATCTCCTTTGAAAGCCAGCAGGATTTTTATTCCCAACTAATCTCCATGCTTTTTTGAAAAATCCCACCCTAAGTGCATGTAGGATATGCCACAAAGGAATAATGAATTAAATGTAAAGCACTAATTATTCACCAATTTACACGAGGACTGGGGGGGATGTATGAAAATGAGTTCAGAATTTAGACTGATCAGATAAAAAGGATTTGCATTAAATCACTCTATTTTTATCACCATCCCTTGCCACAGAAGAAGGCTGAAGTCACCCAGCTGCTACACCAACTCTTTTTAAGAAGGACTAAATGACTCCAAACCATTTTGATGACACAGGGCATCCCCGTGGAGCATTCTGGATCTTTTCCAGTTGCCAATCATCCTCCTTAGTGGTGCTTGTAGCTGGGAATTAAGCAGCCCTTAATGGGATGACATTTGGGGTGGGCGCCTTCAGCCTCATGGCCATTTTCATGGCACTACACATGAGCATCTCCCAGCAGAAAAACAGCTGTTCTGGTACCATTTGGCATTTTAGGAATGGGGAAACATTTCCATTTGCAGCACTTCTGGGGGCACATCCCGGGTTCCTACCTGGTTTGATGTTGTTGAACTCCTTCTCTATGGTCTCTTCGGTGGTCGAGAGCATGAGGTTCCTCACGTAGAGGATTTTCACTGAGGACATGGTGTCCTCATCCACCTCCACCTCTGGCTCTGCCCAGTCCACGGCGATGGGGTGTCCCCACAGCTGGATCCTTCCTGTAAGGGAATGGGCATGGTCAGTGCGGGGGGCTTTGCTTCCTCTCTGCCCTGCTTGGGCCCTATTCCAGAGCAGAATGGGCCGAAATCTGCAAACACAATCAAAACAAGCCTTCCTAGCTCCAAGCACTGCTGCTGCTTCAGCTCCCTTCCAAAAGCAGCTGGTGACACCTGGAATGTCCTCCTGCAAACACCTTTGGAGCCTCCAGAACTGAAAGGGAAAACATGGAATAATTCACTTAAAGCCTGCATCCCCTGGAGTGCTCCCTAAAGGGAAATATTTAAATGCACTTACAAAAGTCTCTTTTGGCCACAAAAGTTTCATTCCCTCGATAGGAGAACAGGGATCCTGAAGTCCCAGTGGGATAGAATGAAACAGCAGAAGCAAGGATGTCTCTGTGTGTGTTTGAATTCATTTGTGGGGAGCTGCAGCAGAAGAAAGGAGGGACACCAAAAGCCCTGAGGCATAAACCAGGGTGTGGGTATGGAGGATAAACCCAGGGGCTCTGTGCAGACTGGACTGAGATGCTGAGGGGCAGGGAACAAAAAGAGCAAATAAATCCCATCTCTGAGCGCTGATGATGGAGCCTGGGCTGGTGTTCCCACTCCTCAGGGCTCAACTCCAGATTCAAAGGCACCTGATGGGAGCCATCCATTGAGCCTGAGGGGAATTTCCACAGGTCCACATTTTTTTATGGCTACATCCGTGTGTATTACCAATATTGCCATTTTAGGTTTGTCACGAAGTTAAATCTACAGCTAAGTCGGGTTTACGTTTATGCTGCACTTATAGAAAATTCCATTGAATCATTTCAGAGGCATTGAATCAGTCAATTTATTAAGAACTGCTAGTGGTGAGTTGATTAGATGTTGTTATGAATGATAAACCATTTACACCTAAACCTTTGATCCAATCTGAGACCAAGTGTGGCAAAGGGGTTAACCCTGTTGGGACTCAACCCTTTGAATCCGTTACTTTTCTTCTCCTTACCCTTTTGCCTCCCTGGTCTCCACATGAACCATCTTAGATTGCTTTAATCTGATTTTTCTTTGTCTTCTTTATTTGTATATTTGTATTATTTATTTGTATAGTAAGTAACAGAGTGACCCTTGCCATCAAATTTGTTGTGCCTTCCCAAATTTAAATTAAACTTGCTTTTGCCCATACCTTGCTGATGATTCTTTAAGTGACCTAAACCACTCATTGGCAGCAGAGGGGACGAAGAAAATCCTGCAAAACACTCTTTGCCAGGTCTAGAAAGGCATCTCTGCCGGGACAACCCATCTAAGAAGGGGTGGGAGCTCCAAAATGAGAGGCTGAAGATAGAATTTGGAGGCTTATTGGAAGTGTCAATGATCAAATGAAATGGAAGGATGCTGTTCCCCCTGAAGCCCTTGGGAATGAGCTGGGATTTGTGGAGTGAGGCTGAGCTGCTGTCCAGCTCTCTGCGCTGATTTCAGCTGTCAGTGACCAGAGACAAAGACAGGGCTGCTCAGGGTTCTGTGCCCCTTTCTGAAATGCTATTTTCAGCCCAAGAGAGGAAATAAAGAGCTGGTTGACTTGCAGCAAGGAGCTAAGCTTGGTGCCTGCACCAGCCTCTTGCTAAAGCCCAGTGTATCTCCACCCTTTTGCTTAGCCAGGAGACAGCACAAAACTTTACTTTTTTAACAAAACCTCTCAATTTTTGAGCACTTCCTCTACAGAGCTCCCTTGAAGAGCAGAGAGGGTCAGTATAAAAGAAGCATCTTGATAATGATATTCAATCTCACATTAGTTGGAGACATATTCAGCTCTGGCTTGAAACTTTTTTCCAGTTCCTGCCATATGCTTGAGACATCAGAATACTCTGGTCCTGCTCAGGCCTTTGGAATTCCCCTAATTGTTTACTGAGATGTCCCTAAATTGTAAATCCCTCACGCATTGCACATGTCTGCTCAGGACTCTCAGTTCCTCCCATCTGTCTCGCTGTCTTTTCTCAGGATTTCAAGTGCTCTGCCTGCTCCTGCCTTCCTTTTCCACATAAAAACCATGGAAAAGTCGTGCTGAAGCATGGAATGTGCTTCCACCATCAGGGAGATACTTAAACTGATGCAGAAAACGCAGACTAAAAGGGAAAATTGTCCCTGTGAGATGTCTCACAATAGCAAAGTGAGTTCAGTGCTCAAAATCATGTCACTACAAGGAAAAGAAAGAATTTAAATGATGAAGGGTATTTCATGGGCTGTTGTATAAATCAGGTGGAAGAAGGCTGATGGTTATGAGCAAATCTCAAGCCCAAAGGTTTGTTGGATGCTTTCACCAGCAAGTGAACTGGGTTCAACACAGCAGCACAGGAACATAAGAAAGCAAGGGAAAATTGGTGAATTCCCTGCAAATGGACTTAAAGTTGAGTGACTTCTTTACCTAATATCTACTAAATCTCTCTCTCCTTCACAGTGGTCTTTGGCTGTCCCCCAGCACTGAGTTTCATAAAGCAATTCCTCATTCCAAGATTTCTTGCCAAAATACCCATTTCCAGGGCCATCCTCAGTCCATTCTCCAGCCTGGACCTGCTCTGGAATGCCCTCCTGAATGACTGTACCCGAGAGGGCACAATAGAGGCTGTACCTTGTGTTTAACCCAAGACAAGCCGAAGGCAGCCCTCCCCATCCCTGCTGACCTGGGAGCAGCTTCCTCCTGGCCATGGCTGCTGCCCGGTGGCTCTCGTATTCCACGAAAGCAAAGCCCCTGTTCTTGGTTTTATCGGCTGCGCTGGGGTAGACGATGACATCCACCACACCGTCCGTGACCTTCTTCATCTCCGCCAGGATTTCCTCCCTCTTCTTGGTTTTGGGGATGCCCCCCACGAACAGGCGGCAGTTGTCCACACTGGCACAGACCCCCAGGAGTCTCCCGTTCCTGAAACAACACAGCGGCTATGTGAGGAGTTAGGAGCCAAAAAAACCCCTCTTCTATCCCAAAACACAAGGTTTTGGTGCCAACAGTTTTTTTTGGATATTCCAGTGGTCTTGATCAACACAGAAGCTGCCACTCAGCTAAATCTGACATCAAAGTCAGGCAGCACAGCTGAAATGAAGGATTTGAGGGAGAAACCAATGCCAAATTTTGCTTTTCCTTCCTGGGATTCTCCTTTTCGCTGCTACCAGGCACCTGCAACCCCCACCCCAGGTCCCTTTGCTGTCACCAGTATAATCCAGGATTTGTTGTGTTCACCCGTGGCTTGTGGCTTCCCACTCTCCTTATGGCTGGGGCTTTGGGGAAAGAAAATCCCTTGTCATGGAGAGGCACCATTTGGGGAGACACCATTTGGGGACTCGCTGATGACAATTGTTGTGCAGACTCCACAGTAAAAACCTTCTTTGTTCACCTCTTTGGGGTCAAAGTATCCCTTACAGGTGTGGAGGAGTGCAAAACTTCTTTAGAGGGGTCTTTGGAACAAGGCAAGGGAGTGGAGAAGGTGGATGTGGATGAAGCCTGATCCCCAAGACCTTCCAACCTCTGCAACAAATGACATCTCCAAACTCTCTGTGTGCCCTGTGATCTGCTTAAAGCAGTCCACCACCCATCCTTTTTTCTTAAAAGCAAAAATGAAAGCCATCCTATTGCCAGAATGGTTTATCCCAAAAGGTTTTTAAGCAAAGGCATCAACTCATCCCACTTTGAACTGATAAAAGACATTTAGTGTGGTTGAAATCAAACCAACACGTATTGATGGGCCCATCTGTTGTTGATTTCTGGGTGTTTTGTTCCCAATTTTTAGTCACAAACATGAGGGCTTTTTCTGTTCCTTTCTATTAGGAAATGTCACTGTTTTGCCAATTGGTTTCCATCCTATTTCACCATTTTTTGCAATTGCTCCATCTCCCAGAACATATCTGCAGAATCTGTCGTGAGGGAGACTGTGAATAGAACAAATCAACAACAAACAACCTGAGGGGAACATAATAAACAGCACTGGTTAGGGGAAAGTTAATTTGATATTTTTTCCAATGTTCTGATGGATCATTTTTTGTTGTTTTTATGTGAGGAAGAAATTTCCTGTGAAAGATGTTGATTGTAATGAGCAGTGACTGCACAGGGAGACAGGAGGAGATTTCCCCTCAAAACTCAGGGATCTAAATAACCTCGCTTGGGCCGCCAGGAAAAATATACAGAATATACAGATAGATGTGATTTAAAGCTGCTGTGAAGGCATTTGCCACGCTTACCTGATTTCATAATTGTTGAGTGTCTTTATGGCATTCTTGGCCTCCTGTTTATTGGAGAAGGTCACAAAGGCGTAGCCCCTGTTGTTGCCATTGAAGTCCATCATCATCCTCATCTCATAGATTTTGCCAATCTGCCGAGAGAGAGGTTTGTCAGCAAGGTGGGAGTGGTTAAAGATGATTGGGATCTTAAAGCCCCCCCAGCTCCAGTTCCAAGGGCAGGGACACCTTCTGCTATCCCAGGTTAACCCAAGCCCCGACCAGCCTTGGAATCAGGTCCTGTTCAGTCCTGCAATGCAGCTCTGACCATCACTGATCACTGCCATCTCACCTTTTCACACAGCGGGATAAGTTCATCCTCAAACAGGTCTCGGGGCAGCTTCCCGATGAAGATCTCACAGCCCCTTTCTGGAGGAGGGCCATCCCAGCCCGGTGGTGGTCCTCCATATTTCCTCTGCCCATTTTCCTGCCGTGAGGGGAGAAAAAGAAAAGAAAGGTTCGGCTATTGATTTTTAAACATGGATCCAACCAACCCCTTCTCAGGGAATGACACCTGAGGGAGACACCCTCCTTCCCTTCAGCTCCTTGTGGATTCATCAGGGATAACACAGTGTCCTACTGCCAGAGCTGGGATACTTCCAAAGGCCAAGTGGACAGAGTCAGGTAACTCCTAGGAAATGGAGATCCTCCTGGCTCCGGGAGGGGAATCTCCCTGGGCTGCGTGTTAGCTGTGGGCTGGGCAATGCAACACTTGTGAAATTGATAATTTGTCTTGATTTTCATCCAATCCAAGGATGACACCTGCCCACCCAGGAGTTCCTTCTGGAAGAGAGCAAATCTTGGCCCCAAGTAATATTCAAAGATGTGAAGACGAGACAGTATTTCCTTTTTTGTATGTTTTTGCTAGATGGGTGTCTCTGTTCTCCTCTCCTATTTTTAATCATATTTCCTGTTTGTTTTCCTTCCTTCCTTCCTTCCTTCCTTCCTTCCTTCCTTCCTTCCTTCCTTCCTTCCTTCCTTCCTTCCTTCCTTCCTTCCTTCCTTCCTTCCTTCCTTCCTTCCTTCCTTCCTTCCTTCCGCACCATTCCTTCCTTCCTTCCTCACCATTCCTTCCTTCCTTCCACACCATTCCTTCCTTTCTCTCCCATCTCTCCTTCCCTCTCCCTGCTTCCAGAGGAGCTGGGGCTCCAGTAATTTTTCTGTTTTTGGCTCCCTGATCATTTCTTTAGTCATTTCCCACTCTGGGATTATTCCAGGCAAGCAAATGCCTGTACAGCTGACTTAAGAGGAAGGCCTAAAGTACATAAGCAAACAGGGATCCTTATGGGAAAATAGGAATACACCACAAACTCTTTTAGTTTTTCGGAGTCTAGAGCAGGCCCTGAATTATCCATGCTCATTCCTGTTTTGCCAGTGTTTTCAGCAGTGATAGAGTCCTGGGGACACTTGAATTTACGGCTGGGCTGGTGTAAGGGGGCACAGCAAGAAATTAACCCTTCCCTCAGTCTGAGGTGGCTTCACTTGTGGCTTGAAGGCAGCACCTCAACAAAACCTTCTTGATAAGGTGCCGGGAGGGAAGGTGGACATCAGCCACCTCCCAGAGAGCAATGACCCAGGTATGCACTGAGGAAGAAGATGTTGGGCTGCTCCAACAGACAGGTTGGAAGAAAAATCCCTAAAATACAGGGAAATTAGGAGAGGGGGGGGAAAGAGAAAAAGATTAAATAGCAAGGTTGGAATGGAAAAGGAAAGAAGAAGAGACAGAAGAGCAAGATGATGTTGAAGTGTGTGGGGGATTGGGGCCTGGAATGTGGGATTTAGGAATGAGCTACAGCCAGATGTGACAGGGTGAAAAACTGAACACCAGGGTAATTCTAGGGCTGGGTTGGACAGGGCTTGGAGTACCCTGGTTTAGGGAAGGTGTCCCTGTCCATGCCATGGGGCTGGAATGAGATGGGCTTTAAGGAATCTTCCAACCCAAAGCACTCTGCGATTCTAAGGAAGCCACAGGAAATCTAAGACATAGAGAAGTCCTTTCTCTTATGGGTCAGGTCCAGCTCCTCAAGGGCACCAAACACAGCTGCTGGCCTGCTCCTGGAATGTGCTTTTTCCCAGGAATCTCAGGTTTTGTTTGGGGCTGTTGTGCCCTCTAGTGCTATGCACAGCAAGGCAAAGTTCACGGCCTCCACCTGCCTAAAATTCCGTGTTTCCCGTTCCTTCTCCCAGGATGAGAGGCCATGGCAGTGCCCAGTGCTTTCTGGAGCTGAGCTTGTTTCGGTCATGATAACCAAGAAAGGCTTTCTCAGGTGAGTTTGAAGGTCATGCCCAGTCTCCAGCTGTCCCCACCATGGAAGGTTTGGATCTTGGAGACCTTGGAGACCTTGGAGAGTGAACTGGGAGCACCTGCCTCCCGTGTAGCTGTGCAAGGATCTGCACAGAAGGACTTCCCTCCTCATCCCTCCTCTGAAACGTTGCTCAGTGGGTTTGCTTTGGCTTTGAGACACCAATCCTGACCTTTCCCAACATCTATCAGTGCTCAGGGTTGGCTTTTTCCCCACTTTCATCATAATTTCCCATCAGGCAACGAATTCCTGGAGGAATAGGATCCTGCTTCGTGAAAAACAACGTAGTTACGGTCAGCACGGATGTGAGAGAGACAGAGGGAAAAGGAACAAGCAATGAGTGATTCAGGAGCATGGATTCGCTGCTCAAGCCCCCAGTGAAGCTTCAGGATGAAGCTGGACACTGCACAGAAGGATGGGACTGTGAATTCCTACCTGGATCAAATTATATCCCGTTCGCTGAATTAACGCACGGAGGGCGGCTTCTTTCTGTGTGCCGGTCAATCCATCCCCGGATTTGTGATTTGATTCCATTGTGAGTGATTAGCAGCAAAAAATCAGGTTAATTAGGGGTGCTCACTGCAATCAAATTTAAGATAAATTAAATCAATTAATACGGCCGGGAGGAGAAAGTCCACCCTCCTGAGAAAGTTTACAGGGTTGCTCTTCCTAAATCAGTTATTTTGGAGATAAAACCAAAACAGAACAGCAGAAAAAGCAGAAACATCCCCCTTGCTGCATGGAAATAAATAGCATTTAAACCCACAGTCAGATCTTGGGGAGATACAGAGGGAATTTGTAGCCTTTTGGTGGTGTCTTGGGAGGGAAAAATATTAAAGTGCCTAATCCTAAATAGAGAGCAATGAGTCCTTCAGGCCTTGTGTGATGCTGACAGTGGGAAGGGAACGTTGTACCAGCCATGTCCAGCACTGTGTGAGAAACAAGACCTACCTCCAAAGTTGGCTGAAGATAAAAAGAAAATATTTGGCCTAAAATAAAAATGATTTTTGAAAATAAAGAACATGGCAGAACTTCAGATCTTATCTCAGTTCCAGGCTGGAACAGCCTTAGGTTCAGACATTTTGAATGGGAGATGCAGTTTTAGGTCATGGCTGATTCAAGATTTTTTGGTTTGGTTTGGTTTTGGATCAAAACATCATAAAATTGAAATCTGAATCTGGCTTGGGCTACACACTATGAAGGAGACATTTATAAGATGGATTCACTACTGGTAATTCCAGGCTGCCTTATTGTTCCTGAAGGCTAAGTTTGGAGCTTGTCCAAAATCCATGTTTTTGTGTGCTCCAGGCATAAAACCAGGGTCTGTAGGTGCAAGGCTGAGCTCGAAGCCTTGGGCTGATGCTGAACACCAGGCAGAGCAAACCCAGCTCCCTCCTCAGCTCCTGGTAGCCACAGCTGGGGCCAATGGGACCAAGGACTTCACACAGGAAAACGCTAAATTGTGTCATCCAAAATGGTTGTCATTGCCTAAAATGGTTGTTATTGCCTAAAGTTGCCTTTCATTGCAGAAAGATGGAAGCGAGGAAAGCGGGTAACTCCCAGGCTTGCCTGGAGAGCAAACAGGGCTACTGAGGGAAAGAGCCAAAGCTTGGGTGGTCCATGTTGTCTTTGGACATTTGCTGCCCTATGCTCCTATGCCTTTGTACCCTGGAAGGCTTAAACAGTGCTTTCCATTTCAAACGGATTATTCCCAGCACCAAAATGGGGCACGACCCGTGGCTTTGGGTGATCTCAGCCTTGTGTCACTCGGGCTTTGCCACACTGAGATCCAGAGACTGTGACTCAAATCCTTGGAAAGAGAGACACCTCTGTAATGACAGATTTTGGAGCTGCTTAATGCAGAGGTTGGTGAGACCCTTCTGATTTTATTTTATTTTTTGATTTTATTTTTTCCCCATGCTCCCAGCCAGTGTTTTAATTCCTACCAACATGTAGGGGCTGGGGGATGCCAATGCAACAGCCTCTCCTGTCTCTAATTCCCAAAGGAGTGTTTCCTGCAGCAGCTGGAGCCCAGTTATGGATTTGCTTTGCCCTTCTGAGGGCAGCAACAAAACTCTGCCCATGTTTGTGGTGTCTGTGCTTACTGCATCTTCTGGAGCCAGCATTCAGCAGGCACAGGGCAGGAGTAGCACACTGCTGTGCAGAAAGCACTCGGAGCCTTTCCCAGGCTGCTTCAGAAAGAGACAGTGATCCTCCAAAACAGCCCAGTTCAAATGCAGATTGGTTTTGCGCCCTCCCCTGCCCTGGCAGAGGCACCCCATGTCCACCCTGTGGGGGAAAGCTCTGTCACACTGCAAATGCAGCCCCTTCAAATATGCTTCTGGAGCACCCTGGTTTCATCGGGGAATGGAGGGACCAAATTGCAGCACTCGGTGAAGCTGTTAGCCCTTGGAGCAGGACTGGAGCACCTGCAGGCCGGATTCCTGCTCGGCTGCTGCTCCGCATGCATCTGCAGTGGATCCTTTAAGACCACGCATCCTCTCCTGCAGGGAGGAGGGATTTCCAGGAAGGTCTCTCTCCCTCCCGGGGATGGTTTGAGCACAAGCCTCGGAGCTGGAGGCTGGATGGGAACAGAGCATCTCCCTGGCTGATGCCTTTCCAGCAGGAGCAATATCCCTCTCTGCCCTCTGCCTTATCGGATAAGACAGCCAAGCTCTCCTGGGCTCTTCTCGTCAGGCATCGTGCAAAGATTTCAGCCTCCAGACCAGCATGTCCAGACACTGGTGCACTCCAGGATATGTTCCAGAATCCACATGGGATTAGGGAGCAAGAGCATTCAAGGTTGCAATGAAGCATTAAACACAGCCTGCTGCAAAATCTGGGCTCAGGGGGGGTTTGTTAACAAGGATCCAGCCTTAATCTGCGACCGGTGCTTCCACATATCCCTGCCTCTGGAGAAAGCCCAGCCTAACCCGTGGAAGAGGTGCAGGATGTCCATCCCAGGGGTGCCCTGACTCGCCTGGAGCTGTGGAGCTGCTCCTGCTGGAATTGGGGTCCGGCTGGAGACCCCCACCCCAGCTCCCTGCAAGGCCCACTCCTGATTCCAAAGGAATCTGCAAGCCCCCACTCCTGATCCCAAAGGAATCCGCAAGGTCCACTCCTGAATCCAAGGAAGGCCAGGACTGGACAGCTCTGCCCACTCAGGGTTGGACACACACATGGACAGCCCCACTCGGTAGCCCCACTCTGAGCAGTTAATTCACACTTGCTAATTGCCAGCCAAAAGTCATTCACAGCTAATTGATAAGCTGAAGAGCTTTCCCCCCCTCTGTGGGGTTTCTCTGGGATGAAACCAGACAACAACTCTCTTTTTTAAGAGGTGTAAATCCCAACAGGACAAACCCCAAACCCAGTAAAACAGGCTTCCCACCCCGCGATTTTCCAAGCACTTCCTCTCTGCCGCCTTCCCTCCTGCCTCTCTTGGCCCAAGGACATCAAAGCACTTTTTCTGACAGGGCACTTTTCCACCCAAGGGTCCATACCATGGAATCACAGAATCATTCCAGTTGGAAAAGCCCTCTGAGATTCTCCAGTCCAACCATGAACCCACCACCAAGGCACATCCTCGTGCCCATCAGCACATCCAGGCTATTTCCAGGATACAAATCACGGGGGGATGTTTTATTTCTGGAATTGGTGGGATTCCAGCCCATTCCCCTTATTCCAGGCACCAGCCCCAGTTCTTACAGCAGTGCCAGTGTGCTGGGATATATTTTTTTACCTTAAGGGAGGAGAATTCTTGTCACCCAGAGGAAACACGACTACTTTCTCTCCTTCTTTGTTCCCCGAGCCAGGAATCAATTAGCAAATCCGCCCTCACATGGGGAAAACCCCCCTTCCGTGGCTGCTGATGGAAAATTTGAATGACTGCAGCAAATTCAGGCTGTGTTTTCAGCTCTGCTTCAAAAGAAGAATCAACCCAGCCACACTTAATAGAAATAATTGTTCTGGAATTCAACCAATTTCGGGGATTTGCCCTTAAAATGGATTGTCATTAACAAGGGCCACCATGTGAAAAAAAAAGGAAAAAAAGGAGGGGGGGAAGTTGCATCTTGGTCAGATGTTTGTATTGAAATTAACACCTTTGGAATTGCAAACTATCTATATTTCCTATTTCATCCTCATTTTTGATGAAATTTTGACAATACCACCAGCTTATCATGGTCACAGCATCAAGAAAAGGAAAGTTCTGCTTTTAAATAAAAATATCATTTGGTCTGGTTTTCCTCTCTCCATTCTCATTTATTTTAGGTTTCTACTAAAATTCTGAAGTGCCAAGGCAAGAAAAGGTCCTTTCATGCCTTGCAAGCCACCTTACCTCTCCATGACTACGTCTACACATGGCTTCCTCACCACCAACTACAGGCACATCCTCTGACTTTGCTCCATCCATCCAGGAGCAAGATTAATCCAGAGGCTTTTACCCCCCCAAAAGTGGAAAATTTTGTATCTTTTTTGGGTTATTTGGAAAAAGAGGACCCTCTTTCCTCAGCCAAGGGATGTGTCCCACAGCAGGATTTTTGCTGAGGGGAGCCCAGGGGGTATTTGAGGGCAGAGCCTACCCCTCTGCAGCCTGGTGCCACGAAGGGGATAATGAGCCCATGGTTATCCCTCAGGATCAGCACACCTGACTGTGCTGAGCCACATCTGTTTTGTTTGGTCCCCCCTCAGTGCAACTGCTCCTCCTGAAGAATAACAGCCTCTGCAAAGACTGCATAACTACATCGAATTTTCCCCTAATAACCCAAACAGACAGCCAAAGAAACCATTGTCCTTTGGGTTACCAATGTTTTGGGGATTTTTCCTTTAGGTTATCAACGTTTTGGGGATTTTTTTCCTCCCTCCAGGCTCCGAGCACTATATATTCCTTTCCATACATCCGCAAGCACCAAGCATTCTTAATTTCCTTCCCCAGAGCTGGAAGCCTTGTGAGCTGCCAGCAGCTCCTTGCTGGGGTGACAGGCCGAGGGACGGAGTCCGATTGAGCAATGCAGCACGAGGCTTTCGTCCCTTGGCTTCCCGGTGTGGGGGGGTTGTTTTCCAGCTCAGGTGGCTCCACAGAAAGTGGGAACTCACAGGAATTTGCTGGAAAGCAGGGAGAATTCGGAGCAATGTGAAAGCACATGAGCCTGGAGAGAACATTTCATGCCTAAGCCGGCAAATTTTCTGCTCAGCCCCTTTTGCTCGGGAATCAGCTTCTCCCTTTGGAATCCCTTTCCACTTGGGCACAGCTTTTGCAGCTCTGTGGCCAAAGGCACACGAAATGCCCCCAAAAGCCCCTCTGGGATGCTGAGCCCAGCCTCCTTCCCTCCTTTTTCATTTGCTGGGTACTCTGAAGCCATCCCTCCACCCCTGCCTGCTCCCAAAACTCCTGTTCCACCGAGGGAAAGAGCTTGGTATTCTGTGCTGGGCAGAAACTATCCCTGCTGGTGGGAAGGGATTAGGGGAAACTGAGGGGATTTTAGGAGCAGCAATTGCTTTCGATATAGAGACTGGTCTCGGGCAAAGAGAAGGAGGGATACGGAGTCGGCTGGAAAGATCTCTAATGATTAAGCCCCAGAAAGTTGCGCTTTAACAAATCCAGAGCGAATGATGGCAGGGAAAATCCCTCCTCCCCCTCCGCCTTGCCTGGCCTCGCTTTGCAGGCGAGGAGAAAAAGCAGAAAAACCCCTCTTCCCGCGGCTTTGCCAGGTAGAAACTGCACCGAGGCCCCCGGGGAGCCCTTCCGTGCCCACCCTGCTCATCCCAACCCCAACGCCGGTGCCGTGGGGCTGTGTGGGTGCAGCTCGGGGGTCCCAGCGCCGGGGCAGCAGCGGGGCGCGGATCTGATGCTGGGGCACTGCTGGGGCGGGAGGCTCCCGATGGAGCTGCTCCTTCCCAACCCCGCTGCGCACACCCATCCCACAGCCCCAAACCGCGAGCAGCCTGTGCCCTACCTGAGCAATTTGGGAGATCAGCCCCCGGGAAAAGGTTCCCCTTGATTCTGGGCAGTTTGCGACGTGTCACTGTGGTTATTCCCTAATCATCATATCAAACTCCAAAGGTTCAGCAGCCCGGGCTGCTTTACAGTCCCGCGGGTTAAATGTTAACCTGCCCTATCTCCCGGCTCCCTGCAGGCCTTTGACCAGATACTGCCTCAGACAGCACCTACGGGCCCAGCCTGCCCGAAATAAATGCAGGGCACTACGGGCAGAGCCCAGCTGAAGGGCTGCCACCAGTCTCACATCGGTTTGTCCTCTCTGCGCTCAGGCCTTCCCCCCTGATCCATCCCCAGTGCTGCGGCTCTCCCCAGCAGAGGTGCTGGGAAAAGGAACATGGCCTGGTGCCAATCCTGGGCTCCACAGGAGGGTTTGGTTTGCTGGAGGACTGAGAAATCCCTCTTGGTGGGGAAATTCCTCCTGGCGGAGAAATTCCTCCTGGCGGAGATATTTCTCTGCCATAAAACTTTGCAGGAATTGCTAAAAAAACCTCCTCCAAGCAAAGACTCACAGCGAGCAAAGCCAGGGCAGGTTTTGGGGAGGGTTTGTTGCCCCCAGAAAAGGCTGTGGATAAATCCAGCAGCTGCGAATCTCTGCGAGGGGTGGCCACCAGCTGGGGCAACCTCAGCATCCCCTGTGGTACTCGTGTCACATCTGGTGATGCAACAGCTCGACTGAGGGTTTGGCTCTTCCCAAAATCCTTCTGGAACCTCACAGGAAAGGAACGGGCACCACGGGGCTTTGGCAGAGTGATTTCATGGAATTACAGAATCGTTAAGTTTGGGAAAAACCTTTATGATCATCGAGTCAAACCAGCACTGCCCCCGTGTTCACCACGAAAGCATTTTTCTCATACGGTGGGCAAGGTTAGGATCCCAGCATTGGGTTCCATCTCTGGAATTGCATCCTGCTGTGGCTGCAGTGACCTCAGAGCTGGACCCCAACCATGGTTTGCCATCCCAGAGCTGACCCCCAGCACACTGCTGCAGTCCCGGCCTTCGTTTGCAGCCCTGTTAAATGAAGCACTGCTAATTAGGTGTTGCTGACACCTCAGCTTTGGAAAAGTGCCATCCCCGTGTTTGCTGAGCTTTAAAAGCGTGAGGTATTCCCGAGGTGGGGGGATGACAGG
Source organism: Acanthornis magna (assembly GCA_036785705.1). Taxonomy (NCBI): domain Eukaryota; kingdom Metazoa; phylum Chordata; class Aves; order Passeriformes; family Acanthizidae; genus Acanthornis; species Acanthornis magna. The sequence goes on from JAWUZG010000093.1 coordinate 10,617,219, forward strand.
AGATGATCCCTCAAGGAGAGCAGCAGCTGGCTCAATGCTCCCTGTCTCACCAGGGCGTTGCTCCCGTTTGCCAGCCCCAAAATGGGATTGCTCCCAAGGAAACGTCTGCCCTCTGGTACCCACCACATTTAGGTGTTCAGATGCAGGTTTGGGAGCACATTTAAAGAAGATAAAACCCCCAGACAAGCCCTTCCCAACCAGTTATGAGCACCTCTCACAGAGCACAGACTGGGATCTGCTGCTTCTCCTGATCTCCAGGGCAGAGCTTGGAAGTGACAGGCAGATGGAACATTGGATTTTTCCCTGTCAAAGGGATTTTTCTGTCTTTAGCAAGCCATCCTCCCTGTCCTAAGGGATTGGTGGGATTTGATTGCTGGTGACACTGGATTTCAGATTGAAGGCCCCAGTGTGCCACCGAGCACTTCAGACTCCACAGGAAAATGAGCTGAAATCATTCAGTGGCCAATGCAATGCCTCCGTCTGGAATAGTGAAAGTGGGAGGAGCAAACCAGTTCTGTAAAATCAAGTGTCACACACCTTCGTGCCCTAAAAAGAGGAAGGGACATGCATCGGTCATTGGTGTGTACAAAGAGAGATTGTTAAACACCTTTGCAGCTCATTACAGCTCTATAAACATCACTGTTCTCCCTTTCCCCCCAAATAAACCTGAATGCTGCAGTGCCACTGTGCTCTGTAATTAGGAACAATTCAATTGAGGCCTTGATGCTTTCAAAAAACAGCCCTTTGCCTCAGCAGCCTGACTCACACCCTGATAGAGAGCTGCTGCTAGGCTGGAGAAGAATTTATACTGGAGCAAACAGCCTCTGTGTGTTTGTGTTTATAGATATGAAAACTACCTGGTGCTAATTCCAAAACTGATATTAGGTGAAAAAAAAATTATTTTTAGAAACAGGCACAAATGAGGTTTCTGTCCCCCTTTCTCTCAGGCTTGGGAGTTTAAACTCTTGCGGTGCCACTTTTTCCTTGGTGCGGCTGAGGCATTTTGGGTTTGTTTGTGCCACAGAGAAGCAGCAGTTGTGCCCAAAGGATCGTGCTGCTGCCAAAGCAAACAGAATTAATTGTAAAAATTTTGTGTGTCTGTGGCTTCAAGACAAATCTGTGTCATAAGGACTGCTGTGATTTAGGGCACTTTGATACAACCTGTGTTTGTGTAAGGCTGATGTTGGGATATGGATCAAATATTGACACTGCTGCTCCATAAATGCTCTCTGCCCAATGACTTCTGTAAAGCTGTGGTTACAGCTTCTTCACTCTCAGATGTTTCTCCGAGTGCCTCTGGACAACAAAAGTGTAAGTAGTGATGTGCAGTGCCAGCCTAGTTCCCTGGGGCAATGCCAGCCTGAACAATCCCAGCGCAGGAGCAGAATCCTGCGCCTGCACACAGGAAACCGGGAGCCAGCAAGCCCAGGAAATGCCCTCATTCCCCATTTCTCTGCTCAACATTGGCTCCTAAAATCCGTGTCCAAAAATAATTGCAAAGAAGTGATTTCAAACCAGAGCTGGTGGCAACACTGCTCCTGAAAATATGTCTGACATGAGAAGTGTTTTAATCCTGTCCCTGCTGGCCTGTCCTTCCCTTTGGCAAAGAATTCTTCAAAAGGCGTCATCAGACCCAAATGCTTGGGAAGTTTAATTGGGAGTCGCATTCCACTATTTTTAGTTCTGCTGACAGTCTCCCAACCTGCTTCCGGACTTCTGTCCTGGCACTTTCCCCATATGGAGAGTGTGACATCCACCTGGGCTTAGGAAAAGACAGGGGCGTTGTGGGCCTAAAAATACCAGGTCCTTTAGAAATTTATAAATTGTAAATTTATAAACCAAAGCCCTCCTCTTAAGTGTGAAGGCAAACCTTGCAGTCACAGGTGTTCAGATTTATGGAATGCAGCTTAAAAATTAAAATCCTTTCTTCAAAATGTTACAGAGCCCCAGACTGGTTTGGAGAGGACCTTAAAGCTCACCTTATTCCACGGGCAGGAACATCTTCCACTATCCCAGGCTGCTACAAGCCCCATCCAGCCTGGCCTGGGACAATTCCAGCTCTTATTACTCCTTTAAATGTGTTCTGAAGAAATAGAATGTTCTGATAGCAACGGTTTACAGTGAACAGAAGTGAAAACCAGTAACTGGATTTACTGTACAAATCACTGACAGTAAGTCCTCTAATGCTGTTAGACTCCTTAAAATAATAGACTTAAAACCTTCTGCCAGCTGAAACCAAAGCTCCCAAGGTAAATAATTACGCTTAATGGCCAGCTGTGGTTATTTTGCAGCACCTTTTTGTGGCTTCTGCCAGTGCAGGAGAAAAGCCTTAAGTTTTTTTCCCTTTTTCTTTCTTTTTCAGGACAAATAAGTGGGATGGGAAAGGCTGGACTTGCACAGGTCTTTGTTTGCTTTGGAAGGACACCCTGCACGAGGGTTGCACGAACTCAGTGTGCCCCAGCCTGCCTGGGTGCCTACAGCAGAAATCCGAATAAATCTATTTAATATATCCTACCTGGCAAGGGAAAGCTGCCGAGGAAAAGGAAATATCCCAGTGGTTGGGTGCAGGTGTAAAGAAAATGGGGTCGAGGCCACTGGTCCAGTTTGTTGGTGGGGGCAAGTGGAGGAGGTAGGAAAAGTGCTATTGATCTGGGGATATAAGGGCACTGATAAGAGAAATGGGAACAATTTGCATGAAAAGCTGGGCAGGTCTGGGGACGAGAGATAGAGAGGAATGAAGCTTTATTTTCACATATAGATATGATGTAAAAAAAATTAAAATTTATAAATTAAAAAAAAAATTAAAAAATTTAAAAAATTTAAAAGGTGTTGTTGGGCCTTGGAGATTTTTTCCTCTGCTGGGAAACCAGGGAGGAAAATGAGATTTTTTTCCAAGCAGCAGGCTGGCACTTGTAAGCCAGGCCTAAGCACTAAGCTGAGCCTTTTACCTCTTCTGAGCAAGAGCAGACAGTCTGTGAGTTGTTTCCTTCCACGTGGTTTTTGCTTTTTCCCACTTGTGTTTTCCATGGAAGCCCATTTCACAGCTCCCGGGTCGGCCTGGTGGATGCAGGCATTTATAATATTTCCCACCTCACTCCTAAAGGGGTGGCTGTGCGTTCATGACTCACTGTGCCTTTCCAATCTGTAATAACTTTTCTCTGAAAAGTGGTTCTGCAGCACATTGAATTAAGGTGGGTTTGATTATGGTGTGGGATTGCAGAAATGCACTTGGGACATCCTGCTGTCATTAAGGCATTGAGTACAGGAGTTTATAAAACTGCTCCAGAACCTTAACAAGGGATTCAGGGAGGAAATAATGGCTGGGATAGGCTTTGATATCCTGAGTGGGCTTTGTCAGTCCCTGGTTTATTAATTCATCGAGAAATTGGATCGCAGAATGGCTTGGGTGGGAAGAGACCTTAAATCCCATCAGTGCCACCCCTGCCATGGCAGGGACACCTCCCACTGCCCCAGGATGCTCCAAGCCCTGTCCAGCCTGGTCTTGGACACTGCCAGGGATCCAGGGGCAGCCACAGCTGCTCTGGGCACCTGTGCCAGGGCCTGCCCACCCTGCCAGGGAACAATTCCTTCCCAATATCCCATCGGGCCCTGCCCTCTGGCACTTTAAAGCCATTTCTTGTCCTGTCCCTCCATGCCCTCCCTGTCCCTGACTTTCCCTGTGGCAGGAAAAGCCAATCAGGGCTCTGTTCTTGCTCAGGCAGAGGCACCTGGAGAGGATCAGAAATGTGTGGCCTGTCCCAAATCACCTCAGGGATGAAGTGTGGGAGGCTGGGTTTGGGAAACTGCAAAGGGAGTTCCAAAAGGCTCCTGTGACCCGAAGAATCTGAGGATGAACAAGTGGGTGCTGAGCATTCCCGGGAAGAGAAAGTCCCGAGCCGGGAAGGGGTGGTCAGCTCCTCCAGCTCACAGGTCCAGGAAGAATTACCCACCTCCACAACTTGTGGGGTGCCAAAGTAGGTGTTAATGCCCCACTGCCACCCTAAATACACACAGCTCATGGTGGAGACTTCCACACCTCTGCTCCAGCAGCCTCCAAGTGCTCAGAACCCAAAATAGTGCTGGCCAAGGCCTGCATTTCTCAAAATATTTCCCTTAGCCTTGTTTTTTCCTCTCTACCTTCCCCAGCGGGCTGGTGGGTGGTGTGTTTGCTGGGTTTGGGGTTGATGATGGGGGCCCCTGAGCTGGAAGGTTTGGGGTTGGCGTGGCTGGGGCTGGTGCAGAGCTGGGTTTTGGGGTGGGGGCCTCGTTGGAGCCCGGCTCAGAGGCAGGAAGGGCTCAGTGCTCCTTCAGGAGGCTACAAAAAATAGTTCAGCCTCGAATCGTGAGGCTTGGCCCCTCTGCCTGGGCTAAATGTGAACTTCCCTGAGGGTTTGGGTTTGGATCCAGCCGGCAAAATCCCACTGCTGGCATTCAGGGCTGCCAAGCTGTCCTAAATTCAGGTGGGTGGCGGGGCTGGACCTCCCCTCATGAGGCCAGCTCTGAACAAAAAAGGGTCTGTGATGTAAGGCAGTGGTGTTTAGTTTGGGATGTGTGACTCCTAACCACGAACAGAGTCAATATTTAATAGAAAAGATTGGAAAAATAGTAAAAATAGTCGTTTCACCAGGCCTGTGTCACTTCAGCATAGGTGTAAGGGGTATATTTTGTCCTTTCAAGTACTTATTTTAATTTTCTCTTGTCTTTTCTTTTTCCTTTTCTTTTCTTTTTTCTTTTCTTTTCTTTTCTTTTCTTTTCTTTTCTTTTCTTTTCTTTTCTTTTCTTTTCTTTTCTTTTCTTTTCTTTTCTTTTCTTTTCTTTTCTTTTCTTTTCTTTTCTTTTCTTTTCTTTTCTTTTCTTTTCTTTTCTTTTCTTTTCTTTTTTTCATGCATCTTGGACTCAGACAGCTTTTGGGGTGTTTGCTGCTCAGAATGAGCTCAGGTAGCCCCTTCCTCCAAGCTGCCCTGCAGAGGGAGGGATGGGAGATGCACTCCTTTTGCAGTGAATTCTGCAAAGGGTCTGTTTTCAAACAGACCCTTTTCAGCTCTGGCCAAACCTAAACCTTCAAATGTTTCCATGCCTGGTGAGAATGGTGTTTCTTTAAATAAAAAGCGACACCACTACTCCGGAGCAGAATCGGAGACAGGTTTGGGTGGGAAGGAGATGTCCACCCTTGCTGGCAAACCTTGCTAGCAACACTTAGGTCACACTCTGCTTTTATTTCCCTGCTCTGAAAGCAGCCAAACTCCTCACAAAGCAGCTGGAAACTGCTGAAGCCTCTCTAGCACCCAGCAACAAATTATTGTGAGGTAACACACAGCCCTGGGCATTGGCTAGGAACGGCACCTTCCAAATGTTTTAATTTCTGATTCATATGTCTGGGAGGGGGAAGAAACCTTCAGATGCCATGTAAATTAGGAATTGTAAATAAATATTCTCCCTGGGACCTCCGATTTCTTTGGCTGTTTCCCGAGAAGTGAGGTTTGAATGGGAATGCATTCAGCTGGACTGGAAAGCAGAGTAATTCTGGGATTTTGGAGTGGGATGGGGCTCCCTGAGCCTCTCCCAGTGTTGGTGTCCATCAGAAATGAGAGCTGAGAGCACCCAAAGGGACATCTGGAGGGGACACACCAACACAGCTTTCCCTGGGTGGCAAACAGGGACTCTGAAGAACAATTCTCCCGTTCGTTCTCTTTCCAAAGAGGTCGGAGCTGTCCCTTGGCGGATGGGTGAGGCGGTTCCCGGGAGCAAAGCGTGCTTATCTGGCTGTTCCCAGGCTCTAGCACGGCGAGCAGGTGATGCAGAAAATGCTCAAATGCAGAACAAACCAGCCAGGGCAGAAATATGAATTTAGATTTTTCACAAAGGCAGCTTGTTTTGTTGGTTTTGCTCACTGGGTTAAGCAGATGCTCCCTTGGTGTTGAGGATCTGTGACTGAGCTGTGCTTTCAGCTGGGACAAGGTATAAAAAAGGTCAAAAATACAGCTTTGACTTCAGGTTTAAAAAAAACACCCCCAAAAGACTTCTAAAAGCAGTTTGCAGCAATTTTATACTCTAGATATGCAAGAGGGTTCAGTAGCATCAAGAATTCATCATTTTTCACTGTAAAATCTTCCTAGATTAATAAGAAACCCCCAAAAAACCCAAACCCAAACAATCCCCCAACTCTGTGTGTCTCTGATAGAATTGTACCTCCTGAGATGAATTTCATTATTTTTCACCTGCTCCACCTGAAATACTTCAGGTTTTCCTGCCATGGACAGTGCTGACTGAACTTTTAAGCTGTACCTTTCCTGATGTCTTTGCAAATCTGTGGGGTTTTCATTATTTGTCTCCCCCAGGACAATATGAACACATGGTGAGCAGACCAGGGTGTCATTCCTTAGTTAAAAAAAAAAAAAAAAAAAAAAAAGGATTTCATAATGAAAATTCCATTTTTGGGGAACTTAAACCTGAACACCTGTGTTGGGAGAATTTGCGGGAGCTGAGGATCATCTTGGATTGGTTCCTATGCTCAGCAGCTTCCAAAAGCAGAACTCACGGAACTTGAATGTTGCTTGGGATTTTAAACTGAAAATTTATTCAGAAAGCAGAGAACCCTCAAGGGAATCGAGGTAAAAATAGCTGCCAAACAAGGCGAAATCGAAGAGGAAAAGAACACTGATATTCACTAGATTCATTTCTCACAGAGCCCGACGTTAAGGGCTCTGCTGGGAAATTACATTATTATTGTTCCAATGCCGTGGAAATCCAAATAAAGGCTGGGAAGAAGCTACAGGATGTTCTCGGAGGATGCAAGCCTTGCTGGGAGAAAGTGAAATAAACAGTTCCATTCGAACACCTAAATATTGATATAAAGATGTAAAAGTGGAGGAGGCTTCACAGAGCAGCACGTGATGGGGATGGCCCAGGGCACCGGGCAGCCTCAGAAAGTCCAATATTCCCAGTGTCCCTGTGGAGAAGCTGGAGCCCTGTGGAGTTCTAGAGAAGCAGGATGTGAGCCAAGGAATGAAGGAATAACAACAAAAATACCGGAGTTACTGCTGGGACTGTCCGGGAGCTGGGCTGCAGCAGTGCAGGGAGGAACGGGGTTATAAATAGCCTCGCTGAGGGGTGAAAAGTCCCTGGAAAAGCAGCCCTGAGCAGTGGGGGATGCCCCTTCCCAGTGCTTCCCGGTGGGATCGCTGGGCGACGCTGAGGCCGAGCAGCCGCACGTGCTGCCACTCCGGGCAGCTGCTCCTGATGGGCTTTGAGGCCAGAACAGCGCCGGGCAAGAGCCACTTGTGGGAAAATCTCGCTGGAGTTCAAGGCTGCGCTTGGAGGTCGCTGCTTTCCCTGCAGTGCCTCGGGGCTGACGTTTCCATCCAAATCCCATGGAGCTGCTCCTGGCCGGGGCCCAGCTCACACTGCTCAGTGCTCCCTTCACAGCAGAACACAATGGGCTCCTTGCCATGGGCCTTTTCCCACTTTGTCACCCTCCTGATCTTCCAGAGCCTCTCTGGACATCTCAAGAGTTTCCTCCTGCCGGTTGTGCTGTCACCAAAGGCAGGACACGAGCAGCCTGAGGAGGGAAAAGCATGGCTGCACCCCAAATGCAGCTGCCCGAGCACCCCCAGGCACAGCCAGGCTGCCTCTGGAGCCGATCCAATGTCCATTTGGAGGGTGCTGAGGAGGAGCAGCCCTCAGTGGCATCGCCTTCCCAAGATAACCCTCAGTTGTCACCCCATGCTGGCGCTGGACACGGCTGTGAGGAACAGGAAGCTTTTGGGATCGGTCACGGACGAGATGCTGAGCATTTTCCAGGAGCATTTCTGTCTGGGAATAGCCCGTGGGGGGCTGGATGGATTTGGGGCTGGCCAGGTGGCTGTCACAGCTGTGCTGTGCTGCTGGATGTCACCCCCTGACACCGCTGCCATCAGGGGCAGGGCTTTGTTCACGGCTGCAGAGGGGAAATGTGCTGGGGGATGACTTTTCTTGAAAGGTGGAACCATTTTTATCCTTGATTACCAACTGCCAAAAAAATTTAATATATATTTTTTAAAATATGTAATAATATATACAGTAAAACTGCATATTTTAAAAAAATATATAGACACTTAGCTCAGAAAAGTCTTTGTTTAAATTTGTAATAAGATCAAGTGATGGAAGATGATAAAAAAGGAAGGTATTACATGACAGTCATCTAAAAGTCTGGCAGAAAGTGACTTTTTTTTTTAATGGAGTTATCACAAAACTCTCAATTTTTATTCACGTTCACCATTTTTCAAAAATCACCCCATGCTGAGTGGGAGGGAGGATACAGCTTTAAGATCCAGAAACGCAGAGAGGGAAATTCTTCTGGGACAGCAGAGAGGGGGAAAAGAACCCCAGCAGGAATTCAGGCATAGATGTTGAGAGCGTCTAAATTTGGATGCTGGATTTTCGCAGCCCCAACAGGTCCCACTTGTGCAGTTTATTTTTTTCCCCCTCTTTATTAAAAAGAAAACTCTTCACAGTCTGTGGCTGGGGTGTCCCGTTGTGGAAGTGCCTGCAAAGGGGAGAGTTAATAATATTTATCTAAAACATGCCAGAGCCCACGTGGAGTCTGGGGGATTGGGCTGGATAAATCCAGAATGAAATCCCTGCTATCCTGGGAGTCGCTGGAGGGGGTTTTTTTCCCACCAGCCTCTGATGCTGTGGAGCAGTTGTGGTGAGAGCATGGATGTGATGATACCCTTGTAGCCAAAGGAGTATTTTTAGTTTCCTCGTTTTCCTTAAGGAAAATGACATCCTGCTTGCGACATTCTGAGGATTATTTTAATTTGTATTTATAGGGAAAGGAGCCGAAGCTTTGGGACCATCTCCAGAGCAGTGTCATAAGCAGCAGTGAGGAAAAAGGCAAAAAAGAAAGAGAAGACAAGGAAATATTTCCAACTTATTGCTGCAAGAAAAATATTTAAAGTGGGATATCAGAGTATTTTCTATAATCCTACAATGGTTTGGGTTGCAAGGAACCTTAAAGCTCATCCCATGCCGTGGGCAGGGACACCTCCCACTGTCCCAGGCTGCTCCAAGCCCCAATGTCCAGCCTGGCCTGGGACACTGCCAGGGATCCAGGGGCAGCCACAGCTGCTCTGGACACCTGTGCCAGGGCCTGCCCACCCTCCCAGGGAAGGATTTATTCCCCAAATCCCACCTGGCCCTGCCCTCTGGCAGTGGGAAGCCATTCCCTGGGTCCTGTCCCTCCATCCCTTGTCCCCAGTCCCTCTGCAGCTCTCCTGGAACCCTTCAGGCCCTGGAAGGGCTCTGAGGTCTCCCTGGAGCCTTCTCCTGTCCAGGTGAACACCCCCAGCTCTCCCAGCCTGGCTCCAGAGCCGAGGGTCTCTGTGAACTCATAAAATTTCACAAGCAAAAAATCCTAGATTTTGGCGACAGGAACAATTTCCTGTACATCCCATGTGCAATGTCATTGCGCTGGGAATTTTGATGGACCACAATTAACAGCAGAGAGTGCTGAATTCATCCCAGTTTCCTGCCCGTGGCAGTGGGGTTAGAACTGGACAATCTTTAAGGTCTCTCTTCCCACCCAAAGCATTCTGGGATTCTATGGAAATGCCTGAGCAGCATCACCAGGAGCTTTCTGTGAGGAGGGCTGGATTTATTGCACGCTTCAGGAGCTGCAGGGCGTGTGGGACACAGACACCAAGCGCAGACATCCCCACACTGCTCGTGCCCCAAGCCAACTACGAGGCACTTTTTGGAGGCGTCAGGCAGCAAGAAATCCTGGGAGCAGCTCAGAAGGAGCTCAGCACACTGGCTGCTCCATGGCATCATCTCCAAAGGGACTGGGAACGCTGAATCTTCAATATAAATATCTTTGTTCCCATTTAGGGAGCTACTCCACCGTGAAAAGGCTCATATCTGTTAGTAAATTAGACACTGAGGAGGTGACACAGTTTATTAAATTACCCAGCGAAACAGGGACTAAAATGATCACCGAGGAAGAAAACAGCACAAAATTAATCCTTCCTTTCTGCAGTCTTAAAATGCCCTCCCACTGAATCTTCTGTGTCCATAAGGCTCCATCCCTGAAGGAAACTTCAGCTGATGTTAAGAGATGGGGGAGAAACAGGTTCAGACTTTTGCCACTATTTAAGCAAGTCACAAATAAACGAATCTTTTCATTTTTACCACGGTGGGGATTAGTAACTTCATCCAGCTCCCCCAAATCACACAGGGCTGTGACCTCGAGTCCACTTTGCTGCTGCTGCTGCAGAGGCTCTGTGCTTGCAAAAGCGACTTTGACAGAGAGAGTGGTGGGGGTTGCAGAGCCCGAGCGAAAGGCAGGCTATCGATTTTATAAAACTCCAGCATCACCTTTGATACTCTGTTAAAGTTCCACCAAGGCAGAGCTGGCACGGCTTCCAGCGGGACAATTCAGGCCGGCCTGAGCCGTGGCTGCGTGCTGCGGGCATGCGGAGCGAGCTGCCTTTATTAGACGGGGCTGCCATGAGAAACGAAGGCGCTGAGCCTTCCTGAGCTCAATAGCTGGCATAGTTCACATTTCTGCCGCCTGTAAACTGTTTTCCACAGTGCCTCGTAACGGAGAAGCCGCGGCGAGGCAGGAGAACGGGCTCTGGCAGCGCCGGCCGGAGCCGAAGGCTCATTTCCAGCAGCACATCGTGTTTTGCCTCCTCTGAACGTGCGGAGCTGAGGCTGTGGATGTTCCCCCGCTGCGGAGGCTCGATCCTGCAGGACATTCCGGGAGCGCTTCCTGACGGGTGGCATCGCGCCCTTTCTTTGGATAAACTCACGGGGTCCCGCTGGGCAGGCTCAGAAGCAAAAACCGTGCGCTAATAAAAGGAGCCAAGAGCGAGGGCGCTGTAAAGCGCTTTCCCAACACTTGTAGGAGCTGCCTGGGCTGTAACCATCGCATCCTCACCAAAATCCGCGGCTGTCCCTACATGAACAGCGCGGCGTTAATGCCGGGGAGGCTCGGGATGGGTTTATCCCTGAAAAACGGGACTGAGCCGAGCTCAGCCCGGGGGCGATGCTGGGGCGGGGCGGAGCCGCTGCTTGGGTCAGCTCCAGGACCTCCGTCTGTGCCTCCTGACCCACGGACAGCGGGACGCACAAATTCCCTGCTCTCCTCCCTGCTCTCAGTCTGCACCTCCCGCTCCCTGCCCGAGGAGCAGCTGTTTCCCCGGGCAGAAGTTTTCCTTTCCTAGATTACTGAGGATGTTTAATCGCGTGTGTTTTCCCGTCTGTGCCTCCCAAGCAGCCCAAGGCAGCGGGGATATCAATAATGACCACGTATCGGACTGCTCACACACTTCAGCCCCGGAGAGCCGGGGTGGGGAGGCAGCCCGGGACCTGCTTCTGCTGTCCTGTGCTCCAGAGAATGTGATTCTTTTAAATAAAAGCTGTTCTCAAAAAAGTCATAGCCCAGTGTCTCCAGTTGGGGTCCAGTAAGGAAGTGGTGAAGGCTGGAGAGAGTTTGGGGCTGAGGGCAAGGGTGTAGCTGCAAGTTTAATTCAAAGAAAATAAGTAATTATCCTTAACTCACAGCATCCTTGGAGTCTTCTCTCTATGCTGCTGGCCCCTGGGCTGTGAAACAACTCAGACCAAAAGTGGTGTTCCTGGGGTAAAACCACGGAATTACACAGTCCCCATGAAAAGAACTGTTGGCCGTTTTTTAAAAACCTCTTTGGGGAAAGCTGCATCCTTCTTCTGCTGCACGTGGGATTGTTGTAGCACAAAAACTGCATTTTGGAGCAGTCAGGTGACTGCTGCTTGATAGGGGTCCCTCTGTTTTCCACGTTCAGGAAGGACAGAGGTTTGGGAATGGCAGCAGCACGAGTGTCCCTAGGGATTTAAAACTGCCCCAGGTTTGGAGAAGAGGGGATCCTCCTTTCCTGACTGGCCACAAGCCTTTATATTTAAATAGACAAAGGGCTCTCCCATCCATAATTACATCTGTAATTAGAAAATACAGGACTTCATTGAGAAGAGACCATGAAACTGCCTCAGGTGACCAGGTTTTGAGAAAAGCGTTCCTCTATAATGTAAAAAACTTGGATGACAGCGATGGTTGTGCACCTGAAATTGTTAAATAACTAATACAAACTCCTCCTGCCTCATTTCCAGGGGAATATTTTTATCCCCAGGTGAAGATACTCTTCACCCTAATTTTGTTTCTACACAGGCTAATGGAAAAACCTGGGAAACCCGGGAAAAACATAAGGTCAGTAAAATGAATGATGAAAAACAACCAACCCACTGCCCTACACATACACAAAGGACCAAGAAAACCCTGAGAACTTACCCAATGAACATAAAAACTCCAGAATGAAGCTCTGAAGAATTTCAGAAGTAATTAAACACACCAGGAAATGATCATTCTGCCTTTAAAATGAACAAACTACCTAAACCTGCTCCCTTCTGTGGAGAAAACGGTTCACGAATCCATAATTACACACACAAATAGAAAATAAGGAACTGTACTGATACAAGACCTTTTCTTCCTTCCCTACCAAAGAGGCTTAAAGAAATCCACCTCCAAAATCTTCATTTGCCTTAAGAAATCAGGAGTTGCCACTGTGCCTTGAACTCTCCAACCTGGAGGAAATAGCTACAACTCCAATTATTCTGTGACTCCAAGACCTGGTTGTCTCGGACCATCAGTGTTTATTCAAGTTTATTAAAAGCCTCATTAAAACCTTGATTGGAAAGCATGCCAGGATGAGTAACTGTGCTTGGCACACACATGGGATGGCTCTCAGAGGCAGGCAGCTGAATCTGCTTTGCTTTATTCCCAGCCAGGTGTGAGGGACCCTCGTTTCCCTCCTCCCGAGGGTGAGGGAAGGCACCAGGAGGTCCCGGTGAGGATCCAGGGTGGTTCCTTCATTTGCTGTCTCCACCCCAGAGACATGGGTGAGACATCTTCATCCACACCTGCCCCATCCAGCTGTTTTCCACGCTGGGCCTTTCTCCTTCCCGTTCCAGACGTTCATTCTCACTACTGATACGTTTCTCTGACTCAGCCGAGGCACTGTGACAAGAGGAATCCTGGAATGTCCTTCCAGGCTCAGTTCCTGCCCTTGTGACAGGTTCCACGGGGCCAGAGAAGAGGGGACAGGCAGAGACCCCTCCTCAGGAGCCAGCTGTGCTTGATCCTCAGGGCAATCACCCCCACATGGGATTTCCCTTCCTTGATGGCTTTTTGGTTTGTGGGAACTGCATCAGTCCCACCGAAAAGCTCGCCCTGTTCCCCCCTATAGCTCCCAGCCGGTTGTTTGGAGCCAGCCAATCGTTCCTGCGGGAGTTTTTCTCCGACGGACCACCCTCAGAGCAGCACCATTAGGACGGGAATCATTTATTGGGGGTCTGTGATGAATCACAGACTGGTCTCAATGAGCCACGGCCAAGAGTACGGAGCCCACTCGGTGCCCCCGGTGGCTTCCTGGGGCACCATCAAAGGCCCGATGCCTGCCCGGCGTCCCTGAGCCTTTCTCTTGGGCTGCTGAGCCCGCCTGGCGCCGGAGCCGCGCTGCAGGGGCTGTGCCGGCCGCGAGCAGCAGCACGCCCGCAGCAGCCTGCCGAGCGCCCAGGGCTGCTGCCCGCGGGCCGGGCGCTCCGGGCTCTCGGGGGGCGCCGGACTGCTGGGGGGCTGCACCGGGCTCTCGGTCTGCGCGTCCCGGTCCATGAACAGAGGGATTCGCGGCCTCCGCTGCTCTTGGAAGGGCCGCTCGGTCTGTATCTCTTCATCCACGAGTTCCAGAACGGCCGAGCTCTGCTGCTTCGGTGTCGGGGTCTCAGTCTGGGTGAGCTGGTGGACAAAGGGCGGCGCTTCTGTCTCTGGCGAGGCGGGGATCGGGGGTGTGATGGGCACACACGCCGCAGGGCTCTCCGGGGTGACCTTGCCCGAGCAGGCCACGCAGCTCCTCAGGCGGCGGCATTGCCCGCGGGCCGCGGTGTTGCCGGGCGGCAGCTGCACGGGGCTGGACACTCTCGGGCGCGACCCCTGGCCCCGCGTCAGCTTGGTCGAGCTGGGCTGGCTCTTGGCGCTCTGCTGGAGACCGGAGTGCTGTGAGCGCCTGTCCCCACGGAGCGACGGAGCTCCGCTCCCGCCGCCCCCAAACTGGGGCTGGGGGAGCTGGAGGCGAGAGGAGACGGAGGTGCGGGAGGTGTGGGATGGAGGCGGCTGCTTCGGGCCGGTGCCGGCCCCATCCCCGCCTCTTCCTCCTGCCCCATCCTTCAGCAGGTTCTTCTTGGAAGGCTGAGGCCTGGGCTTGCCGTTCTCCGTGGGCATCCTCTCGCAACTATCCCGGGCGGCTGCAGCCTCCGGAGCGCGGTGCTGGGCGCTGCGGGAGGGCACAAGCCCGGCATGCTCCTTGCACAGCCGCCGGGCTCGCGGGGACCCGCGGTGCCACACGAACCGCGGTGCCATCGGGAGGCGTCTCTGTGTCACAATAACCCCGCGAGGCGCCGGTGTCACAATGGCCCCGTGAGCCCCCTTTGTGACAGCCCGGGGCTTTGCCGCGGGCGCGCTCGTCCCCGAAGCGGCTGCGAGCGGCAGCACTGGGCACGGGGCAGCCCCCGCGTTCCGCTTGTCCCCATGGGAGCGGGGCGATCCCAGCGCAGACCGGACTCCTCCGCGGCTGTTTGAACATCCCCTTCCCCTACCCGAGCTCCCAGGGAGGGCCGGGCCGGCCCCGAATCTCGACCCTGCGCCGCTCGGTCGTGGCGCCCACGAGGTGGCGCTCTCCGCCTGCCAATAACGCCCAATGCCATTCTTATTAATTGTTAATTAGTTCCCCCTCCTCCTCCAGGACTGCCTGGACCTCCGGCCGCAGGGATGCTCCCAGCCTGAGGATGGGGCAGCTCCGAGCCCGGAGGTTTCCAACCACGTGAAAGGCTGGAGGCACAGACACGATGTGCAAAACCACCCCACTGCCCCCACCTCCTTAAAAGAAAGAGACTCTGCTAATTGATTTTTCCACCTTAATTTAATACTCCATCGGTACAGCCTTGTCCTCCAGCTCGGATGCTTTGCCCTTCCTTGCCCTGCCCTATCAAACCGGGCAGTCTGTCCCTAAAGCTTTGGCACGAGATTCCATGGGTTGGGATGTGGACCCTGCGTGGTTCCCGGGTGCCCTGAGTGCCGAAGGCCTGGCTGCGGGGGCCGGGAAAACCCCCCTCCCCTTTTTTGCCTGCAGCAAGGGGCTCCTGAAATCCCTGCTTGGAAGCAAGAGTGGTTTGGGAGGGAAATGTGATAGGGGAGCTGATTGTGCCCTTTGCCAGGCGGCATTAAAAATTCATGTGCATGATGGGCTCTTCCAAATAAGTCCAGGAAGGGTGAGTTCCTCCCTCTCCAGACACGCTGGCTAAGCACTCCGGCTGCCTCCCCCTTTAGGTGCCACCAGGGCCCGGTGTCCGTGTGCCCGGGGATGGGCTCTGCTCCCTCAGTGCGTGGAGCACAGGCTGTCCGGGCATGTTGGGATGAGGGAAACCGCGTGTCTGGGAAGCTGCGTGCCCCGTAGGGTGGTGGGGTTTGGCTGGCATGGTGGGAGGTGACCGGGGGGGCAGGGAGGGCGAGGCAGCCAGGTGGGCACCTGGAGGAGGGCCGGGAGCACGGGAACCTGGTGGGGAGGGATGCAGGTACCCGACCGGGGTGGGATGTGGGGTGCCCCAGCCGCGAGGTACACGGGATAATCTGGGCAGGGAAGGATGGAGGGAGGCGTGCAAGGTGCCCTGCCAAGGTGGGTACCCAGCGAGGACCAGCAGGGGAGTGCTGAGGGTAACAGCAGCCTGGGATGTGGGGTGGGGACAGGGGTAGGATGCAGAGCTCCCGGGCTGGAGAGCCGGGGGGCTGAGTTCCCGGGGAAGGGAAGGAATGGGATGCTGAGCTCCCAGGGGGGAGTAATGGGATGCTGAGCTCCCAGGGGGGAGTAATGGGATGCTGAGCTCCCGGGGGTGCCGGGATGCTGAGCTGCCGGGGATGCTGAGCTGCCGGGGGCCGGGCGGGGCGGGCCGGGGGGCGGCTCCACGTGGCTCATTAGCAGGAGGCAATTTAATATTTATGAAGTGTTCTTGTTTGAATCCCAAGTCTTCGGCTCCAGTTACAAGGAGCTGCGTCACCCTGCGATCACATGGTAATTGTTGCTATTTCCAGGATCCCAGCCTCGCAGAGTGGCACAAGAGCTCTTTCCCCTTTTCTTGTCCTTTTCCCCCCGCGCCTTTTCCCTTGTTTCCCGCAGTTTTCGGGGCTGGTTTTGCTCGCCCCTCGGCCGGCTCGGCTCGGCGCTGGCCGGCGGGCGCGGGGCGATGCCGGGGCCGCTGCCCTGAGCCGGGGCGGGCGCAGCCGCACCCCCGCCCCTGCCCTTTCCCGGGAGCCGCTCCATGAGAGCGGGACCGGCCCGGCACCCCCAAAATGACCGAGCTGGAAGGGGACTTCACCAAGCTGCTGCTGCTGAAGGAGGAGCGGATCAAGGAGCTGGAGCGGCGCCTGGGGGAGAAGGACGAGGAGATCCAGGAGCTGCGGCGGCGGCTGCACAAATGCCAGTCCGTGCTGCCGGCCCCCAGCCCGCACATTGGGCCCCGCACCACCCGGGCGCAGGGCATCTCGGCCGAGCCGCAGACCTACCGCTCCTTCCACGACCTCCGCCAGGCTTTCCGCAAGTTCACCAAGGCCGAGAGGTAGGGATGGCACCCCCTTTCCCCCCTCCCGCGAACCCCGTTCCCGAGCGGGTGGCCCGGACACAGCGTCCCCCCCGCCTGGGGTCCCCGGCACGGAGCGTGCCCGGGGCGTGGAGGGGCTCCGAGCGGCC
This sequence comes from Acanthornis magna, assembly GCA_036785705.1. Classification (NCBI taxonomy): domain Eukaryota; kingdom Metazoa; phylum Chordata; class Aves; order Passeriformes; family Acanthizidae; genus Acanthornis; species Acanthornis magna. The sequence continues at coordinate 10,634,024 of JAWUZG010000093.1, forward strand.
GGGTAGGAGCCCCGCGGGGGATCGGACAGCCCGGACCTCCCTCCCTCCCTCTCTCCCTCCCTCCCTCGGCTCTTCCCTTCCCCGCCGCGGCTCCGCTGCGGCTCCCGGGGGATGCTCGGCCGGGGTGCGGGGGGGCGGCGGTGCCTCCCCGGCGCTGGGAAAAGTTTGCGACGGGGCCGGGAAGTTGCTGGGTGGCTGCTCCAGAGCCGCCGGCAGCCCCGGTCCCGGGGCAGGTGCTGCCCCTCGCTCCGGCCCCCCTTTCCCGACCCCATCCTCCCCAAAAAGCAGAGCCCACGCTGCTCCACCCGCGGGCTTTGCTGCGGTGCTTTGCCTCCTGTTACCCGCTGGGGCTCGCTGACTGCAGGACTTTTTCCACACTAATGATTCTATGGTCCTATTTCCCCGTGCTGGTGTCAGGCTCCCAGAAGGGTTTTTTGGGGGGAGCATGGGGTCTGCACCACTCAGCCCAGCGTCTCAGGGATTCTCCTGCTTTCATGTGTGTGGGAAAATGCAGAGCACGGTGCCGTGCCAGCTCCCGGTGGCTGGAGCGAGATGGAGAAGTTGTTGAGGGTTTTGGGTGTGATGGAGAGAGAAGTTGTGTGTGACCACAGTGGTCACCCTGCTTTGACAGAAGCTGCGGCTGCTGCTTCCCGGGCAAGGCATGGCCTTGTGTCCTCTGTGTGTGGTGATTTATTCCAGCAGAACCATTCCCGGTGGGATTCCTGGGGCGTGTGGGTGGGAATCCACAGCGCTGCCTCAATCCACCCCCCGAACGTGCCCAGACTGAGCTCCAGCCCTTTCCTCCTCACTTGCCCCTCATTAACAGGACTATTTCTCAAACGAGGAGCACTTGGCTTTGGGGTTTGTAAATTATTATTCTTGTCCCCGTATGTGGTGATGTGTGAGTGTGAGCGGAGCATATCCATCTGTCCTTCCCCGGGGCAGCACATCCCTCTGCACCCCCTGCCCAAAGCAGAGGCCAGCTGTTGTTGATGGAGAAGAAACCCAAGCCAAACTTCACCTTTTGCTGTTGGTTTTTTTGGAGGCAGTGACCATCCCAAGCCTCATCTACCACAGGTGTAGGTGACAGCGACCTGGACCTGTGGTAAGGACAGGGACCTTACCCATCCCCTCCCTGTGTAATCCCGTCTTGAGGAGTTGGTAAACCCGCTCGTGGCTCTAGGGAGGTTTAGTCCTGGCCTGAGGCTTTCCCGTGCTGTTCCCAGGCTGGACAGTGCCAGGAAAAGCTGTGTCCATGTGCTGCTGTGAAGGCCGTTCATCCCACCCTGCATCACTCCCATCACCCGGATGGGATTTTCCAGTGGGCAGGAAAAATCTCTGATGGGGCCTGCGGGCAGTTCCAGGCTGGAATTCCATCCCCTGGCATCTCCCCATGCCTCAGCCTCGCTCGTGGTAGCCATGACAATGGTAACCAAGCCAGCCTGGGACTGCTTTTGGGTTTTAATTCTTAATTCTTCCTTTAATTCCACTTCATCTCCCGTCTCGTTGCTGGGAGAGTGGCGGGTGGCTCTGTGGTGTGCTGAGCACGCTGCACCCACAGTCTCCCTTTCCCCCCTTTTTCCCCCAAATCCCGCCCCACTGTGGGTTAGATCAAGGTGTATTTTCTCAGCAGTGTTTGGGTCCTTGATCCGGTTCCAGGCCGAGGATTCCAGGGTAACGCCTCTTTTGCAAAACCCACAAACAACTTCCAGACCGTCAAAACCCCAAGGTGATGTTTGAACCCGTCTGTTTTCAATTTAATGCCAACAGAAACCTTTTTATCCAGGTCTGCGATCAACCTCCATACACTTCACCTCTGAAGATAAAGATGTAGTTAATGACAATATAATTAGATTTATTTAGGGCACACTTGTGTGTAGTGTACACTGACGTGTAAAACTTTCAAGGACTTGAAAGCAGCAAACAGTGGGATGACAGGAACTCGAATGGGGTTAAATCCCAGCTGAAAGCAAAGAATGGAGTTTGTTTTAAATGTGTCGTGCCTCTTGTAACACATCTCTCTGGCGTGTAGCAAGGTCAGTTGCAAAGACTTGCAGAGATCCAAAGAAAGGGGATGTGAAAACAGAAAGGTGGTGGCAGGTGTTATCTTTGGTCTGCAAGTGTGTCTTTCTGCTGGTGTTCCTGCTGAGAACGTGGATTTATACATTTCAATGGCAGAAAGCATTGCTGTGTAGTTGGCCAGGTGTCTAGAGCTATCCATGTATCTATATCCAATCTATACATTAGATTTTCTTTCCAAACAGCCACTTGCTGTGCCCGTTTCACAAACTAGTTCCTCCCGGTTGTTCCCTGATCCATTCCTGCCAGCAGAGATTGGAGTTGAGAAAGGAGCCACACTTCTTGTAACCAATTCCTTAATTTATTTCTGGTCAGTGAGTTTTTACTCACTTTTACCCACACCCAGCGAGTGTTTTGGCTCATGCATGGCCTCGGGGCTGTCTGATCCAGCACCTGCTAGTCCCTTATGGCAGCACAAAGGAGGAAAAGCAGTTTGTCCCTGTTTCTCCTGGCGGGGCAGGAGCCATCCGTGCATGATGCAGCAATCCAGGCATTTTGCTAATGCCTCGGGAAGCGATCCCCAGTTGCTAAGTGAAGGCACTGCAGATGATCAATGATGCAAAAAGTAAATGCTGAGATGTGAGCAAAGCCAGGACTGAGAGCTGGATGCACCCTGCCTGTCCCTGCACCCAGGGCGGCTCTTAGTGCCACGGGAGGGATCGACCTGGGCCATGATCCCACCTCCAAATCATCCTCCCGGGACATTCCAGCAGCTGCCTGCCTTCATTCCGAGGTGCGGTGTCTAAATCCTGCTTATTTGGGGTGAGAAGCCTCCTTCTAGAGCAGGGCGGCCCAGAATGACTTTGGGAACTCCGGGATGTTTCTGGAATAGCAACTGGATCTTTGCTGTGCCAGAGCTGTGCCTGAAGTGCTGGCCCTGCAGGCAGTTCCACTTTTTGTGTGTGATTTTATCCTCAGCTTCCCAAATCCAGCTTGGATTGCGCCACCCCTGGGTTTTTCCATGAGTTTGAGTCTGACACATCTCTACAGGCTCAGCCTCAGCATCACTTAAGACGGATGGGCTTCCCCAGCCTGTTCCTGATTATTTACCCATCCTTCTTGGCTCCCTAGCTTTCTCTGCAACTTTTTAACGGATTTTCCCCCTTTTTTAGCTTTATTTCAGGAAGCATTTGCCACAAGATGGCAGTGGGGTCTAACGTTTGAGGCGAGGTATTGGGGTGTATTGTGGTTTCAGCCTCGGAGCCCCGGACCAGCCCTCCTGCAGGTGGTTTTCCAGCTAAAATCCAGGCACGAATCCCTGTTTCTCCTGCTTCCACCTTCTCTGAGGCATTGGGGAATGCTTTGCTGAGGGCATGTGTTTGCCCAAGGTGTTTAAGCCCAGGATTAAAGGTTTGGGTGGTCTCTGTGGTGCTGGGGATGGAGGATTGGAGCGGATACCCTCGGCTCCATACAGCAAAACTTGGGAGAAGCTGGTGTTTGATGCTGGCTGTGGTGGGATCAATCCATGCCATGCGTTTTGGGTGCTGCCCAGGGGAAAACTGGGCAGCCTGGGAGGTCTCCAGTCCAAAACTCAAGGCCAGGTCACCCTCAAAGCTGGCCTGGAGCTGCCCCAGGCTAAAGCAGAGCTGTCCTGCACAGCCCTGCAATTCTCCATCACTTCCCCCCATAACACTTTTGTCTCACTCCTCCTTCACCCCTGGAGCTGCTCTCCGGGTGGCCTCCAGCCCCTGAACACAGCAAGAGAAATCTCCCCCCTCCCTGGCGCTGTGTCCTTCCTCCCTCACCCCTTTCTGGGAAGCGAGCTGCCTGCCTGCGTTAGTTTAGCCATGATCTCATCAGCTGCCAGCCACTAAAGCGATATCGATCGTGCCTTCAGCCTGCAGGCCGTGAAAAACAAGCCAGCTGCTTCCCCACTACCTGGAACCACCGTCCCTTGGGGCTTGGGCAGCCTGCAAAGGGCCCTTTGCCTCATTTTCCTGCCGGTGGCAGAGTGGTGCGTGACCTGCTGCCCGGCCATGCGTTTCAGCCACAGACTGCATCTCAGCCTTTAGGCTAAAACAGGGCAGTTTGGGACTGGCCTGATGCAATGTTTGACAGCGCTCAGCAGCTAGGACCGAAATAGTTTAAAGAGGGAGATTTTGTTGGGTCTGAGTGTGCTGTTTCCCTCTGTAAGGGTCAGCATGGCTCCGCAAAGCTCGGAGGAAGGAGAGCAGTGATTTGGGTATTAATTACTGCTCCAGAAACGCCTCTCTTCCTCATTTACCCATCCCCAGTCCGGTCCCATCCGCTCCTGATGCGCTGCAACAGCAAATTCCTTGGATGCTTCGTCCCTGGGTGATCCCCAGCAAGGACCAGAAGGATTTGATTGGCTGGAATTATACTGGCTGAGGAGGAATTAGCGCTGCTCTCGTTGCTCCCTGTGCCGGGAGCACGTGGCTGCTCCAAGGGAGGGAATTACAGAGGGAACTTGGAGCTGCTGCTGTTTAACTTTGGGGAGAGCTGGAAAACATTCCAAAGAGAGGGATGGAAATGGGAGATGGGCTCTTTGCTTGGTCCCCTCTGCTGATTTGGGTGGAGCAGTGGAGGGTGTGGAGTGAAGGTGGGGTTGTCACTGTGGGGAGAGCTGTGACATCAGCCCCTCGAGAGGCCCAAGGTCAGACAAACAAGCACAGGAGGGTTTTAGAAAGGGAGAGAAGCAAATGTTTATGGTTGATCAATGGAAATAATTTCCTGTCTTTTAATTTTTAATGGGCTGAACTCACTGCTCCCCCCTCCCTGGGCGTCGCTTCCCTTTGGCTGAGGGGAGACCTGAAAATCGAGCCAGGACAGGGAAATTGGGCTCCCAGAGGGCATCAAATGGTGCCTTTGTCCTGGGAACAGCCTGGCGTCTGTCTGCCTGTCTGTCTGTCTGCCACCAGCTCCTCTGGTGACCCAATCTACCTTTTCCATCGGATCCCTTCTGTGCTCCCTCACAGGCACAGCGGCAGCACCAGCAAAAGGAGCTCAACTCAGTTTACTCTTCCACCTCCTCCAAAAGCAGTGCAAAACAGATATTCATTTATATTGAAACATCTGAAATTTAAAAAGAAAAACAAAAGAAGTCGGATTGATTTATATGTAAACATGTAAAAGTAAAAAAAAAAATCAGATTATTTGACGTGATCCTGGTCCTGGTGAAGAAAGGAAGGGTGAGACGGCAGGATTAACATTTCTCTGGGGGATTTCGGATGAAAACTTGGAATATTTGGCTTTGCTGCATGTGTCTCAGCTCTGCCTGAGGAAGGGCACTGCCATTCCAGGGCTGCCCCTCAGCACCAGCGGGAATGGCCGGGATGGGCAGGGAGAGAGGCGCCAGTGCCCATCCCTGGCTGACGCAGGCTCCTTCCCAGCGGCGTCAGCCCAAATTCTTCCTCCGGCCTATTTTTAAATGCCTCAAGTCGGGAGGTTTTGGAGCCTCCCTTGGGGCACCAAACCACAGGCCCAGAGAGTTTGGGGCAGCTGCCAGACCTCCGTGTCCCCCACCTTCCGTTTGCTGGAGCTTCGCTTCCCAAACCCTGCAAATCTGGTCCTGTGGGAGCTGCAGACCCCAGCTGTGCTCCCACAGCTCACCATGACCTGCTTTTCCCTCCTGCATCTTTGGGGTGACGGGGTTTGTAAAAATACAGAAAGTTGGGCGTTGGGATTGTGTTGTTTTTCTGCAGCAGCTTGTGGATGTCACTTGGTTTGGAGGAGAAAAAAGGGCCCTCTGTCCCTCTTGCTGCTGCATTTTTAACAGTGGCACGTGGATTTGGTGGTGTAAAACTGTGTGGCCTCACTCACTCTGGATTTGGCCTCTTTTATCCTTTTTGTCAGAATTTTTGTCTCCTTTTTGTCAGAATCTTTGTTTCCTTTTTGTCAGATTTTTCATATCCTTTTTGATCAGAATTTTGGTGTCGTTTTTGTCAGAATTGTCCCATGGCAAAGGTAATTCTCCAGTGAAAATCCACCCCCCAGGGTGAAGTGTTTCCGAGTAAAATGGGACAGAAAGGGCTAAAACAAAACCTTCAGTTGCTCCTTCCTAAGGAGAAACTTCAGGAAAAAGCCTTCCCAAGATATCACTTGGTTGTGGAGTTGCTGCAGGTCCTGGAAAATCTCTGCCCGAGCTTGGCACAGGGCTTCCTAAAGAGCTTTCCCCTCTGCCGTGACCTCCTGAGTGGAAAAGATGAGGACTGGGTTTGTTTTTTTTAATAGATTTTTTTCTGTGTTTTGCTCATGGGTGTTCTTGGAGCATTTTTGTTCCGTTAGTAATAAAAGCCTGCAGTCACAAACGAGGAAGAAGATGCTAAAAAAGGAGGGAGGGAGGCTGAGCTCAGGCCCATGGGTGGTGGCAGGAACTGGGATGATCCTGGGGGAGCCACAAGGACAAATGGTTAAGATCATTTCAAATTTAAAATTTCCTTTTTGGATTGAATTCATGTTGGGGGCTGAGCCCGAGCTTTGTGCAACTCCCTACAAGAGTAGGGGGAAAGTTCTCCAATAATGGCATCAAAGAAGTGTAAAATAAATTTGGCAGTGATTTTCTCAGTGGCTTTCCTGGTTTTGAGACATTTTAATATTTGAAATGGGGTGAAAACATCCACCTCATGGCAGTCAATGAATGACAAGCTGGCGGGGCGATGGAAAATTCAAACAGCAGCCACGGGGGAAAAAACAAAGAATTATTTAATATCAAATACCCTGAAGGAAACTGTGCAGGTGGGAAACAGGTTTTGGAGAAATATCTTAATATTTGGGGTTTCTTGTGCAAAGTTTGCACTAAAAGAGACTTTGATTGATTCGTTGATTAATTGATTGATTGATTGCAGCAAGCACAGCAGGATGGGAATTTTGAATTATTTTTGTTTGCATTTTACTGTTTCTCGGGAGTTTCTGTAAAATCTTCCCAGGTGAAAATCACCACCAGGATTTTAAGTGACCAATTAATGTAAAAATTGTGCTCTAAAAAAAATTATAAAATTCTCTTGAGCTGTTTGTAGTAAGGGATCAGATCCTGAATCTCGGAATTCCACTTTCTGTTTATGTATCTGCACCGTATTGCCAATATTTAACTTTTTAAAACTCTTTAACGCTTCCATTTCCATGCTCTGTATTATTTTTCCTGTCGTGTATAAAAGTGGGAAGGATAACTGGGAATAATTCCTTGAGAAGCTGAGATCCCAAAAAACTACACCCAAGTCCTCTGAGGGTCCCTTCCCACCCAAACCATTCTGGCATTCTGCTTTTTCTGAGGTTTGTGTTCACCCTTCTCACAGAACCTCACAGGCATTTCTGGTGCCATTTCAGCCTGCGTGGAGGCAGGAAAAAACCCCAAATCAGCTTCTTAGAGGGAAAATGTTCATGGAATGACACCGAGAGTGTGTTTTATCAGTATACAGCAGCCACTTCCTTGGCTACTTTATTTCTGTAGACTGTGGAGTTCAGAAAAGTTGAAAAAATAAAATACTGAAATGAAAGCAGCATAAAAGGTGGTTGGGGTTCCCCCCCCCCCCCCCACCATTGATTTTCGTGCTGCTTTATGAAATCTGTGTCGAGCAAAGGGTGAAATCTTGATGTTCCCTTTCATCCCATGATCCAAGACTACGGCTCTCCCTGCCAGGAGCACATTTCTCACTTTGATCTGCAGGTTTGTTATCACGTGTCCAACCCAGGGAAAAATCCAGGATTGCCTTTTGGGACACACAGACCGGAGAAATTGGTCTCCCCTGCAGAAACGCTGACATTTTAAATCTTCTTCCCCACATTTATCAGCACTGCTGGGGCACAGAGAGTTGAAGCCAAATTGAAATTTGTCCCTCCCCTCTGTGACATTAAAATAATCACTTAAAAAAAGAAAGAATTTCAAAGTATTTTATCTTTTGATGGGAGATTGCTCATGGCAGCTTCAACCTGTTCTTCTGTGGGAAGATGCTGTAAAATATGGGTTGAGCTGGCTGTGGGTATTGTGAATATGAAATTCTTTACTCCATAAATCCATACGTTTGGAGGCAGAAAAGCAAAAAGGGAAGTGGAAATGGTGTCATGGGCCAACTGAAGGCCAGTTTTAGGGAAGCTTTGGTGCTGATGAATCTCTCCTGGGCCTGTACAGCCAAATCTGTCCTAAAGCATCAGTTGCAGGGACCACTTGATTTTGGGACAGTTGTGTCTCAGCCACCCAGTTCCTCCTGCTGCTCATTGTCTCTTGCACCTTTTCAGTTGGCTTGACCCCTAAATTGTAGTTTCCACTCAGAGGTTATAAAGCAGGAACAGATTCCCATCTTTCACATTGGAGTGGTTGATTTCTGTATGGGAGAGGCTTCTCTTCCTTCTTCTCCTTCTCCTTCTCCTTCTCCTTCTCCTTCTCCTTCTCCTTCTCCTTCTCCTTCTCCTTCTCCTTCTTCTCCTGCTTTGTTTTGTTGCCAGATATTCAGTAGCTAAAAACCAATCCTCTTTAAAAAGCCTTAAATCAAATGGAGAACATGGGGGAATTTCACATGGAGTGATGTCATGGCTCTCCTCAAGCAGCATTTCTCTGATGGCTCCTGCCCAAGCAGCACATGGAAAACTCCACTGGAGCTCTTTTTCCCCACAGTGAGTTCTTTCCCTGCCCCTGGCCCGAGCCTGTGATTCCCTGGGAACTGGAAGCAGCAGCTCCTCACGTGGGTGTCGTGCTCATGGTGTTCCCATTGTGAGGGAGAGCGCAGAGCTGTAAAATCCCCACAGCCGTATTCCAGCCTGCAGAAAGTCGGGCCGGCAGCGTCCTTGAGCCCTGAGTTTGGGGAAGGAGCTGGACAATTCCATTTCAGGCCACGCTGGAGCCCTTTCAGCGGGGCTGGGAGAGGCTGGGTGGCAGAGAACGGGTGGGAAGTGCTTCAGCCCCGTGAGTGGGAGTCTCGGGAAGTCTCTGGGGCTGCCTGTGCTCACCCCAGAGCAGGGCATGAGCCATGGCCTCTGTGGAGGGTTTGTTTTTGCTGGGGCATTTCTGGCATTAATAACATCACCCTGTTCCCACCACCGGTGACTGGGGCAGCCCTGCTGGAAAGATTAATTGCCCCAATTGCTCTGCCATAAATATTTGTTCCATATTTCCAGCCTGAGTCTGTCTGAACTCCCCGGCCGTAAGGCCCCTGTGGACTGGCATTTGTTGTCTTGCCTTATTTCTCCAGCAATTAAATGGAGGCTCACACATCCCAAAGGATGTTCAGGATCCATGTCAGGTTGACAGTTACCTGTGGGATTTAATTTACCTGCTAAAAATCCTGGTGGAATGTTCACTTTCCTCTGGCTCTCCAAAATGTATTTTTTTAAATTCCAGAACTCACCAAAGATCAAGAGCAGAGCAAACTTTGTGAGCCCCTGGCCACCTTTTATCGAAAATTTAAAGGCCAGTGTATAAAGACCTGAACCACTCTGTTTTCCACTATTTTGGCTGTCTATAATGCGTGTCCCACTCTGTGTTTTATCTGTGAAGGTGCTGACCCATAAGATCACTTTTATCCAGGGACTTGCCCAATATTTTCCTTCCTGAGGCAGCTGTGACCATGAGTCTACTGCCCCATCATGTGACTCTTCCTGGCCCCTTCAATTAATGGGAATTAAGTGGGATTTGGGCACTTTTACTGTGATGTCAATGGGCAGGAGGCTTTTCTTTCCAGCCTATGTTGCCTTGGCCAAGATGGGCTAACACTTCCTTTTAATTATACAAAATCCTTGTCTTTATTTTATTTAATTGAACACCTTTCCTCTTAGTCTGAGGCACCTGGGCCTGGGAGCAGGCATGGTTTTTGGCCTGGAGAGCATCAGGATTGCCACAATCCCCTTGCTGAGCACATGAGGATGTCCTGCTGTGGTTTCTTCTGCCCTTTTCTCTCCGCTGGTCCCATCCCAAACACTTCGGTCCCCAGTCCACATCCTAGGGGGCAGATTTAAGGAGCAGGGTTTGAGGGAAAAGCTGAGGTGCTGCTTCAGACTGCTTCTGCTCCCAGCAAAAACTGCTTGAACCCGATACTCCCTGAATGAAACTATGGAGGGAATGATTTTCCAGCATGGGGGAAGCATTTTCCGCTGACCTTATCTCAGTTTCTCTGTGAAGGATGAACCACCAAGCCCTAAAACCCTCGCCTCATGGTAAAAGAACTGTTAAACCTGGGCTGTTTCTCCAGTTTTGATTTGTTTTTGGTTTTGAGGTTTTTTGGGTTTTTTTTTTGCATAGCCAACCTCTCCCTAATTTTTCAGTTCAAAAGAGCTTGCAAAGTAGTTGGTGGTGCAAGAAAAGAAGGGGTTTGGTGCCGTGTGGGAGAGCCAGGGCAGGATTGGGGCTGGACACAGCATTCATGTAAATCCAGTGTAATGCTGGATGGACTTTATGCCAGCTCCCTTTGACTTGGGGTACAACCCTGACAAAAAGCAGGGGACAGCCCTCAGCTTAGTGCTGGGGAGTGGTTCAGAAAAGCTCCCCAAAAGTGGTGCCTCATGGGCCAGGGAATGGAGGGAGGGAAGAGCTGCAGGGCTGCGCAGGCCCCGGGCCTGCTGGGGAATGAAAAAACGCTTTCAGCTCTGCCTGCCCACCCTCTGCCCTCGTCAAAGGCCTCACAGAGCAGAGACCTTCGCACAGACGGTTCCAATGAGGTTTGCTCGGAGCCGGAGGTGTAACCACAGCACCCTCGCAGGAGCTCTGCACGGACCCAGAGGCTGCCCCGGCCCCATGGCTCCGGGCCGGCCTGAAAGGCCGCGCTGTTCCCGCTCCGCTATTTTTATCGGTGAAACCCCGCAGAGAGATTCCTGCCAAAGCCCCAAACCCAGCAGGGAGCTGGGGAGAAGCATCTCCTGTGTGCTGGCATGCAGGCCTTGGCCGGGGAAAATACCTTGGCACAGCTCTTTGGGATGGGAGGGGACACGGGGTGGCCGTGCCAGCAGTGGAGACCCCAAAGGGGGAAGGGCTGGGATAAACACACTTGGGCAGGAAAAAGCTGGGTGGTTTGGGGGTTTTACAGCTTAGATCTGCTCAGCCCTTGAAAAGCCTTTTCGCTGCTCCTCCAAAAACGCCACTTAATACTCAGCACTTCATCTGCATTATAGCATCGATATAATGTAAAATAAGATTTTTATCTGATTTTTTTTCCATAAACCCTTTCTGCCATCAATAAAGATGTTTTTTACCAGCTCCCAGGTGTTTGTTTACCTTCCTCGACATCATCTCCAGCTGCATGCTTTGTCACAGCAGGGGTTTTAGCACTGAAAAAGCAGCTCAGCCTCAGCCACCAGGAGTTACAGCTCCTTCTTGGCCTCTGGCTGCCTCTTGTCCTTTCAATTCACAGTTTCCTACCCACACACTGGCCAAACGTCACCCTCTGTGTTTGAGTGGGCCCATTTCTTCCCCGAGGGCCCCAGCAGAGCAGGGGATGGCGGTGGGGAGGCTCTTCCCAGCAGGAGGAGAGCCCCAGCCTGGCTTTGCTGGCAGCTGCAGGTGCAGGGCACAGGTGACAGCCCTGCTTTTTGGAGGGCCTGATGCCCATTCTATGGCTGTGGGGTATTCCCCACCTCAAAGCCAGCACTGTGATTGCCAGGAGGACAAATCCTTGCGGAGATGATAGCGGAGGGATGTCTGAGCTGCACAGCTGTGTTTCAGAGCAGCAAAGCCTTACAAAAGGGAGGCCTTGTTACCCTTGTCAAATCCTTGCTCACTTCTGTTACTTTTGCTAACTAGAAAAGCATTCTGGGAGTGACTCAGCTAAACCAGAGGTGAAAACCAAGTGACATAATTGTAAAACAATGATTAGAACCAAGAAGTGCTCACACCGTGGGGCTCGTGGCTGGTCACTCCTCATGCCTGTTCCTATTGTGGTCTATGGTGGTTGGTTAAGCGCATTTGTTGTGTCTCACAAGGATGTAAACTCATAACAAACTAACAGTTGAAGAACCCAGGATTTTCGCAATAAAGTGTCTTTGCCATAGCATCGTGGAGATCGTGTGTTTAACGCCGCAGTGCTGTGCTTTTCAACACATTCCATCAAGGAGCCAGGAGGAAAAGATGACTTTTTCCGCCCAGATTCCTTTGCCATCACTGGCATCCCCTATAATCAAGTGCTGGGTGCGGGGAGCTTTAAAGGCACGCTATTTTTGGTGGCTAAACGCAAGCCCTTCCCCTTTTCCCTGCTGGGATCCCTGGGACGAAGCGGAGCTGCTCCTGGAGGGCAGGGCTTGGCTTTGCCTGCCAGGTCCAATCAGTAGCACTGACTCCCAACAACTCCTCTGACAGAGCCACAGGCTGTCAATAATTCATTCCTGCTGAATTATTCAGCCTGGGAGTGCAGCAGCTGAGTGCAGCCCCCTGACCAGCACAGGAATGAGTAATTATGTTAATTAACCCTTGCAGCTCACTGGAGGTGCAATTAAGTTCATCCTTCGGGCTGCCGCTGTTTTTCAGGAACAGAAATGAGATAAAATGAAACAAACCGAAGCTGCAGTTCAAAAAGATGGGTTAAACCACGTGGTTTGAATGATCAGCAGACGAGCTGTGCTCTAATTCAGGTGGATTTATGCTCCACCAGCCCTTCTTCCCTTCAGGGCGGAAATAGGTACAGTTTTTAAAGCTTTAATCACTGCTCTCTGCAAGGACTTGAAGATGTTTCTGAAGATTTAGTAGTGTGATGTGCCGGTCTCTGCTCTTTACTGCCTGTGTGCTGCTGAAGAGGAAGAAAAATGGGAATTATTAATTAAAGAAAAATGAAATATATATATTTAAAACCCATTAGCATCATGAAGTGAGTCCTAATAACGCTCTACAAGTTGAAAGCTTAATTTTGCAAACACATCACACTTGCTAATTCAGTGGCCAGCAAAACCTAAATTCATGTTAAAAGGCTTTTCTGGTAAACAGAAAATAATAATTTAGTAGTTACAAGTGGAGAATATTCCCCTTTCCCTCTGCTCTTGTGTTGCTAGCAAGCATTGCTCTGCAGTGTGAAGAATTGCAAGAACCCTGCTGGAATGGGTTAATGAGAGAGAAATTTAAGGAATGCCTGCGATTTTGCCCAAGCTGCTATGAAAATGCTCTGAGCTTTCCCTCTCATCAAGGAGTCACCCAGGTGAGATGAATTCTCCCCTGAGAATCTCTCCCCTGCTTCAGCTGGGAGAGTTTTGTGAAATCTTTAAAGAGGAGAAGGGAGGGAGGCAAAATCCTTCTTCTGTAAGGACAGACATGGCAGAATTTGCCTCTTCTGCAGGCTGCATTTTGGATTTGGGGTTCCCACCTCCAATTTCACCTCCTGGTTGCTTTATTTCCCTGAACCACTTGATCTGCTTGGGTTTAATTTGTTTTTAAAAACATTATTTACCCTCTGTCCTGAGCATCCCCTACAGAAATAGGGGTAAAAAAAACCTATTTACTGAAATTCCCCATCCTAGTGGGCCTCCTGTATTGATTCTTTTCCTATAATTTAGCCCTCTGTGCTCAGCATTTGCTGTTCTGCTGCCCAAACGATACTAGTTCTGCCTGGAAATTGCATTCCCAGTTTTTAAAATCAGAGTTTGCTTGCAAAGTGTGACTTTATCTGTAGATCTGAGCAGTTTGGGAAATCAGGATTTGCTCTGGGTTTTTTTTGTTTTGTTTTATTTTTTTTTCTGGGGAGGGGGAGGTGATGGATTAACTGCAATTGCAGTCTTATATTTGTGGTATTAGTGTAAGCTGTTTAAATTTAATTGACTTTTCTGGGGAGTTTACAAGGGGATATAAATGGAAAGTAAAAAGCACCAGAGTCCTGAAAATGGAACAATTTAAAATCTAAAGGAATGAGAAAAAATGTGGTGTGTATAGAGGAAATAAAAGCCCTTCATTTTTCAGATTGGTCATTAATCCAGAAAAATAGAGATGTTTGTGTCTGTGTGTGCTGAACTTTGTGTGCACACTCAGAGTGGTTGGGTGCTGAGGCAGGAAATCAATGCTTTAGTGCCCATTACTGCAGCAAATCATTGATTCCATGCAGTAGATCAATCTTTTGCATCTCTGTAAGGGGAAACACGCCGGGGAATGGAAAAGAACCCCCCCCTCCCCAAATGGGGTCTCTGCAGGCAGAGCTGGTGCAGCTCTGAAAGGATTTGGTTATTGGGCAAAGTGAGCATTAGGGAGAACGCTGTGAGCTGGATTGCTGTAAGGGACATACAGACAGTGCTGCGGGATTAAAAATGCCTGTTTTGATATAGATAAGCCCCTTCAGATGCCATGTGTTTGCTTTTTTGGGAGTTGTGGTGGGCAACTCGGGAAAAACTTGTGGTTCAAAAGTCGCCTTCCTCCCTTGCAGTGAGACAGAGTAAGTTCATATATTAAAGCTGAGCGTGAGCAATAGTTTTGTTGATTTTTTTTTTTTAATGCAGTAACTATTTTTGATGTGGTATCCCCTTTTGATTGTTTCAGGGTGGTTTTTGTTCCGCTGTTTTCCTGCGTTGTTGTTGTTTTGCCCGTGTTTGGTGTGAGGCTGCAGCTCGAGCAGGGCAGCAGAGGGCGGCCTTGCTCCTTGGGATTGCGTTCCCTTCTCCCGAGAGAAAAGGGGCTAAAAAGCAGGGAAAAGGGCAAGAATGTGGGGAATGCCAGAGCTGCGGGCCGTGTAAGGGAGCAGAGCAGGGCGAGCACCCACTGCGGGGAGGTGGCACCGGAGCCGCGCCATGCCCCAGCCACGAGCTGCAAGCTCTGCTGCGCTGCTAGCCCCGGCTTTGGGGAAAAGCAAAAATAAATGGGTTTGTGTGTGGGGGGAGGAGCAGCGTGGCTTTGATGGGGTCTGTGAGCTGGCAGTCCTGTTCCAGGGAGCAGGAATTCGGAATGCGTGTCCCTCCTGCGGCCTCAGTGCAGGGTTTGTGCCTCATGCGATATTGATCCTTCCTGTTCTGACACGAGGCCTTTCACGGCGTGTCAGGGGCTCCAGAGATGGGTTTGGACACTGGGCTCTCTTTGTGCTTGGAGTGCACAAACTCGGGAAGGGGGAATTGCTCTGCTGCCCACGCCAGGCTGCTCAAGGAAAGCAGGGGACATAAAGCTGCAGCACAAAGAGTTCTTGCAGAGGAATTGCCTGGTCCTGGCACAGGAGGGACCTGGAGCTGCTAGAGAGAGCCCAGAGGAGGCTCCAGGATGAGCAGAGGGATGGAGCAGCTCTGCTGGGAGGGAAGGCTGTGAGAGCTGGGATTGTTCAGCCTGGATAGGAGAAGCTCTGGGGTGACCTCAGTGTGGCCTTGCAGGGCCTGAGGAGCTGACAGGAAACATGGAAAGAAACTCTGGAGTGCCGGGACCCAGGAATGGCTTCCCAGTGCCAGAGGGCAGGGCCAGATGGGATATTGGGAAGGAATTGTTCCCTGGGAGGGTGGGCAGGCCCTGGCACAGGTGCCCAGAGCAGCTGTGGCTGCCCCTGGGTCCCTGGCAGTGTCCAAGGCCAGGCTGGACATTGGGGCTTGGAACAGCCTGGGACAGTGGAAGGTGTCCCTGCTGTGGCAGGGGTGGCACTGGATGGGCTTTAAGGTCCCTTCAAACCCAAACACTTCTGTGATTGTAAAAAATTCAATACCAGTCCAGAAATCTTTCTTTCCTGACCACAGAGAAGCAGATCCAAAACACACTTTGCAGTAGCATTGCTCCCAAGGGATTTTCCCTTTAGGTGTGAGGAAGCTCCCAATAGTTGGTATCACAATTCCCCAGCAGTGACAATTGTGCTATTTTCCCCCTAAAGCAAAGACTGGGAGCTGGCAGGGAAGAGGGGCGGGGGCAAACCTTCTGGAAGGGTTTTATGGTGGGGAAAACAGGCACTGGTGAACTTTCCCAGCTTGTTTTGTAGAGGGCTTAAGGCCAGAGGCAACTCAGCTGGAAGTGGCGCTGGAGTGAGGAGAACTGCAGCAGGTGAGGAGATGGAGCAGTGCCCCTCAGCCAGGGCCCCGGCTGCAGATTTTCAGCAGAATCGGGGGAAGGTGAGAGTTAAAGCACTGCCCGTCCCCTGACCCACGCAGGGCACTCAGCTGAGAGATGCTGGCAGTGCTGCGGAAATCAGGCGAGTGCCGGCCTCTAATGCTCCGATGAGTAGAGCAATCAGTCCCTGCAAACACCGCCAGAGAAAACTGTGAATATAAACATTTTACACACTCCGAGAGCCCGACTTGATGGAGTTCCCCCAAGCATGAATAAGGAATCGCTGTAGAAGTCAGCGGAGCGCTGTCAAACCTTTGTGAAGCCTGATGTGAGCCCCGTTTGCAGATTGTGCCTGGATGATTCATGGACGTTTCCTTGGTACTGGAACAAGCTGGGTCCTCTGTGGGGCGCAGCCATCGATTCTGAGCCTGAAATGATCACAGGGCTCAGCTCCTGACGACAGAGCTTTTTGGGAAATGTTCTCGGAGAGAAAAGGTTTAGCATTGCTGGAGTTGTGGCCATAAACACCTGTGGATCCCCAAATGAAAGTCTGCTGTTCCGGTGAAATATTTGCAGTTGCTCAAGACATGCAAATGTCAAAGACTTCAGGATAAATTCCGGCACAAATCCGATTTTTAAAAAGGAAGGCGGCTCTGAGTGACGCTTAAAGAAACACCAGCCTATTCTCCAGGCATGTAAACCCCAGATTTAAAATCTGTGGCTTGTGTTTATTATTATAAATACCTGAAACAGCTAAATAATAATTTTTAATAAGCAGGGGGATTAATCTGATTATATAAAGAGACAGGGCACTTGTTCTCAATGCATCATGAAATAATGGTGACACACTGGTTATTTTCATATCAGGGCAGTGGAATTTGTGTTTATTTCTAATCCAATTTCAAATATAAATGAATTGTTTTGAAGGCTGGATAAATCAACCCAACAGACCAAGGCAATTATGGGAGGTGAGTGGTGCATTACTGGCGAGGAGAGATAAGAAACACTGCAGGAGCTGAAAGGGTGAGGAGAGGGAGCACCCGGAATGGCAAATGCTTGGGGCTGCTGAGTGGTTTGTCACCGTGAAGCCCCCAAAGTCAAGGAACGGCATCAAACACCTTCAGAACTGGGCTGGAGAAATGAGCTGCTATCAATTAATGCAATTTGGGGGGGCGGGAAATGAGCCTCTTGCTGTTCTCAGCTTCCTGAGGGTTTTGCTTTCTGCCTCTTGCAGCCAGAGCAGCGTGACTAAAACAATCAGCGAGGTGCAGGAGGCAGCCGAGGTCAGGGGAGGGAAGAGCCGGAGCTGAGGAGTTCAGCTGTGCTTGTGCTGTGCTTTAAAAGCAAACAAAGAAGAGCTGCAGCTGTCTCGTGGAACAAATCTCACTTTTGATGAGGCCAAGTTTTTCCCAGCTTCTGACAATTCTCTGGAACAGTTGGGATTGTTTGGCCTGGAGGGAGAAGCTTTGGGGTGACCTCATTGTGGCCTTCCAGTGCCTGAAGGAGCCACAGGAAACATGGAGAAGGACTTGGGACAAGGCCTGGAGTGCTGGGACAAGGGGAATGGCTTCTCACTGCCAGAGGGCAGGGACAGATGGGATATTGGGAAGGAATTGTTCCCTGCGAGGGAGGTGAGCCCAGAGAAGCTGTGGGTATCCCTGGCAGTGTCCAAGGCCAGGCTGGACATTGGGGCTTGGAGCAGCCTGGGACAGTGGGAGGCGTCCCTGCCATGGCAGGGGTGGAATGGGATGAGATTTAAGGTCCTGTCCCAACCCAAACCATTCTGGTACCCAAGGGTGCCCCAGAGCTGTTGTTGCTTGTTAGAGTCCCACATAGAGAAGGGATTTGCCATGGAAAAGCTCTGTAGAGCAGATGCAGTCCAAGGAGGAATGTGTGTGGGGGCAGTGAAGGTAACTGGGTCACTGAGCCTGGGCTGTCCCCAGCGGCTCAGCTCTGGCTGAAGAGAAGGGGAAGGAAGCTGGCTATCTCAGCCATCCCCCGGTGGAAATCAGATCCAGCACATGGCTCCCACCTTCCTTCAACTGTTTCAGCTTCCCCCAGTCCAGCAGAGATGTGTGTGGGAGCCAGAATGAACCTCTTTTCCCAGCAGCATCCACGGAGTTGATGTTTTTCACAAACTTCTCCTCTGCTGCATCCCGGATCTTGTGGGTCCAAGACTAAATCTGCTTCCTTATATTTCATTTAATTGGTCCCTGGGTTCATTTGCTGGTTGCTTATGGCTGAAAGCAGAAGGAAAACTGCATTTCCAGGGCCTGCCTTGTCTAAATGCTGCTTTTGCTCCGCACAGTCAGTGCCCTGGGACTGCTGAGCAAAGCGGGCCATGGGCAGTGTCTAATTGTGGTAACTGCAAAGAGCTCGGAGTGTTTATTTTGGCAGCTTGCAGAACAAGTTTCTGCTTAATCCGAGCCTAAGGAGACTTCCCAAGGCAGCTGAATCGTTTGGAAGCTGTTTCTGGTTGATCCAGCCTAGACAATGAAGTGTTTAAGCTGTGCCTGTGTCAGATCTTGCTGGGCAGCCCAGCTTTTTCTGGACAGCGGGAAAAATGAGCCGGTCGCTTGAGGTGTGTCTGGACAGGAGGGATCAGGATCCTGTGTTTGCTCCTTCCTGGAGAAAGCCCCGCGCTGAGGATGTCAGTCGGGCTGAGGATGTGAGACGTGCTCCCCGGAATCCCATAGCATTCCCTTAACCCTGAAAAGCTGTGGGGTCCCACTGCCACCACGTGCACCCACCTGGTGGGGTGAGCTGCTGAAAATCCAATTTCCAGGCGGTCATGGGAGAAAAAAATCCTGCTTTTTGGAGGGCAGAGAATTCTGTAGTTGTGTGAGCAGGGATGGTGGGAATAGGGTCCTGTTAGTGGAGAAAAGATGTCAGAGGACAGTTTGGGTTGCTCTAATGGAAGGAACAAGTTTTGCAGGGCTTGTTGAACTTTGGCTACTGAGAATGATTTTTTGGTGCCATTTTTCTGGAGAATTCATTATAAGATGAGTGATGGTCCTGTTGTTCCAGGGACCATAGCCCAGGCTTCGCTCCAGCCTGGAAAAACAATAAGGGGAAGGGAATGTCTCACCTTGAACTGACACGGGGGCCTTTGTGCCATCTCTTCTTTTCAGGCAAAGGGCTCACGGAGGATAACTCGAGTCTTCAATCTGTGCTCGAAACCACCGTGTTACCTGGAAAATCCTCTGCTCTTCCACTCTCCCAATGGCTCCTCCTTTGACTTTGCATGGCACAAACATTCATTTCTGTGTCCTGCGTGTCCCTAATGTGATATAAAAAGCTAAATGCATTAGAGCTGCAGTACAGCACGTTGTTATTTTTTCCTTCAGCTTCTTCTGCAGCGAGCAATTTTTTGTTCTGTTAATAAGCCTTGTGGTGTTTTTCGTTTCCTTCTCATGCACTCTACCCCAGATTGATCCTGGGAGGGTTTCCTAGGCAGGCTACAATGGCTGCATGCTCTTCACACTTCCTAGTGTTCTTACTGAGTATGGAAAGAACCGATGCACTGAAGGGAAATCATCAGGATAATCCAGTTTAGATGCTGGTTTGGATTCCAGGACGCAGGAATCAGTGGGATTTAAATGACAGTGCTCAGAGCTGGATATCTCCATCCCTTCCTTGGGGAGGAACAATTGGTTTTCAGTTTTGTTTTAGCGGCTCTGGAAAGGACCAAAATAGGGACGAACATCAGTGTCATGAGAAAATAGGTCTTGTTTTGCTAGAAAAAAGAGGCTGAAGCACTCCCTAAATATTGTCAGTTCCTGCTCCTTGGTCTTGGCGAGGCTGCTTTGATGCAGTGGTTTCAGCTTCATCCCCATCCACAGGGGCTGAATTATTTCCCAGCTGCCCCCTACACATCTGTAGGGCGCTGTGGCCCTGGAAGGAGCTGCCAGAGGCACTTTGGGGCAAAAGGAATGGCCAGACGTGCCCGAGGGAGGAGTCAGGTGTGCTCATGTCTCAGCAGGTGGCACTCCTTGCTCTGCCTCGGGGACTGCCGGGGATTTTGGGGATGTGCTGGAGTAGCAGGTGGCATCCCATGGATGAGATGTGGTGACTCTCAGGTGTAACTACACCTCGAGTTGGTTACAAGGTGCTTTTTGCAAGGGTTCAGCTCCTGTGCTGCCTTCCTCGAAATGTTCCTGTGTTTTTGTCATTCCTCCTCATCCTAAAGGTGTTGCTGTGGCTGTGCAGGTAGGGAAGGAATGTGGCTGTGTGCAGAGCCCTGCAGGTCACACACCTTCCCAAATCTGCACCAAGCCCCCACCAGCAGGAAATCCAGCACAAAATCCAGGCGCTTCAACCTTCTGCCACGGGCTGATCTGCTCCAGCAGATATTGGGAACAGAGGAGAGCGGATTAGGCAGAGAAAAACAGCACTTCAGGAGGAGGACAGTGTTTATGTATGTGGTCAGTGATGCATGTCCAGCCTCTCTGTCTGTGCTGTCCTGGCCGGCTGGAGCAAGGTGACATTTGCCCGTCAGGGATCCCACGGCTCCCGGAGCCTTGTCTCGGGAACCCAGGGAGGTGTTTGCAGGATAGACAGTGCTCAAGTGTGCTTTCAGCTTGGGAAATGGCAGCTGAGTGGGTGCATTTGGTGACAGATGATCCCTGCGAAGGTTCACAAGCAGAAGCTATTAAAACCCCGGAGCTGTACGGAGAGAAAATATTGTGAGTAGAGCAGAGAGAACAAACATCCCTGTTCCTGCGATTCCCACCAGCCAGCCCTGGCGTGCTCTGCTCTGGGGCAGATGCCTCCAGATGCTCTTTTTCACTTCCCACTCCACATTCAGGCACACTCTGGCAGGGGAGGGAGCAGGAAGAGGCTTTGGGAAGCTCATAGCCAAAGGTTTTCTTACACTGCGAGCAGCTTCTCCCCATCTTCCCAACACCAAGCCAGTTGGTGCATTCCTGCCATTCTTCTCCCTAGAGCTCTTTCTTTCCATTCCCTGGACCAAGCAGACAAAGCAGCTGCTCTGTTGAGCCTGAGATTGATTTATTTATTTATTTTTAATTAGAAGCCTTAAGTTGGAAGGAATGGCATTGTAGGATTTATTTTTATTGGAGTGGGGCGGCACCCTGGGATCCCTGAGATCTCACACCAGGATCTGTGCTCGCCTCATGGTTTCTTTGGGAGAGCAGGGAATAGCCAGAAATAGGGAACTGCCGGCTGCCTTCCCATGGCAGAGCTCTGTTGTCAGCTTGTGAAGCCCTTTGGGCTGCTTTGGCCTCATCGTGAAAACAGGGAAGACTGGCCTTGGACTTGACAGCTGCTGCTTATGGTCCCAATCTAAACCTGTGCCATAAAAATCTCTCTTTAGACCCCAAGGGTCTGTTGAAAATCTCCTTCCCACGTGGAAATAAATATATGTTTTAGATACACTCAGCTGAATTCCCTGACAGCTTTATTTCCCGCAATTTCTCGTGGTTTTCTGTGGATCCTTTCTGTTCTGGGGCACTGTTGTCTCAGTCTCAGGCTGTGCCCCTCTCATAGAAACAAAGTAATGTTATTTTACTGCCTGTCAGAAATTATGCACCAGTTTCCCCCCCAGGGCTGTGGTTCCTTTGAAGCCTGGTGGGCTTCAGGTAATGCCCTCTCTCTCCTGCAGACATCACTTCTGCAGGGAGGAAAGCAATAAAACTTAAAGCGTGTTGGCTGAATGCTGGTAAAATATTTTATTTATCACAGATTCCTAGCTTGTAGGCAGCAGGAATGCATCTGTTTAATGCCTGTTGTCTTTAAAATGGAAATGTTCAGCAGATATTTGGTACTTTTGTTCCCGGTGAGTTATGTCAGGCTGACATAGAGGGAACAGACAGTAAAAAACGCTGTCTGGACTTAAACCCGTGGAAACAACCAGGGGACTTTGCTTTGTGCCTGGCACAAATGCGTCGAGGGGACTGAAAACTGCTGTAGCATTTTGCATAACCCAAGTTTTTCCCCACTTTTCATGTGCATCTCAAAAAATGCAGGGTCAAATGCATGAAGAATCTGCAAAGCCTCATGTCTGTGAGGAGAGGCCAGGCCCTTTCCAACAACAGCGTGGAGCAGGGAGCAGCTCTAATCCCTCATCCGTTCTGCTTTATAAATTTATTTTATAAAGACCAGCTGCAGGTTGAAAGCTGGAGCCTTGGATTCGGGCAAGCACCTGTGTGTAACAGGGAAAAAAATAAAAGGAAAAACCAAAGGAGCTCAATCTCATAACCAAGGCTGGATGTCTGGCTCTGGGGCTTTCATCCCTGGCTCCTCCA
Organism: Acanthornis magna; assembly: GCA_036785705.1. Classification (NCBI taxonomy): domain Eukaryota; kingdom Metazoa; phylum Chordata; class Aves; order Passeriformes; family Acanthizidae; genus Acanthornis; species Acanthornis magna. The sequence goes on from JAWUZG010000093.1 coordinate 10,656,230, forward strand.
GGCTGGATGATTTTATCAGGAACCCAAAATCAGCTCTCAGGCCCGTCTTTCTTCCCCAGAGAGCCAAGGCTGTGCTCTCAGGGTGAGCATCGCTGGCCCTCCAGTGCCTGGCAAACAGAAGAACCCAGAACCATTTGGCACCGAGGGCTTGGCGGCTGCGGCTCATTTATTTGCTTTTGTTATTTTTCTGCTGCAGCCCCACGGGCTGTATGGCAGAGCTAGGGCCCTATGGAGAACCCTGAGTGCAGGAAGGAAAACCCCACACTCTGGGAAAATACGATCGGGTCTGGCAGGCAGAAACTTCACTTGCGCTTTCACGTGGGTATTTGGGCCAGGCACAAAATATTCCAGATTTTAAGTTAAGGGGTTTTTTTTTAGTGCTCTGAAAGCCAGATGCCCTGCCTCCAGGCTTTTCCAGTGTAGGCAGACTTGACCGATATTCCCATGGAAATCTGGGTTTTTGGAGCCCAGAGCTTGCTGAGACTTAAGGAGGAGTCATGCCAGGTGCTGGCTTGTGCTTCCAGTCAGAGAAGACAACAGAAATCGGCAATTTGAAATCAAAGTAAAGGGGGCATAAGTTCTTTAAGGGAAAGCGGCACCTCGAGCGGAGCGGAGGAGGGAGGGAGGGGAGCGGGCCCACGGCGCAGCGGGACGGGAGGTCCGCGGCTCGGAGCCGTGCGCTGGCCGCCGGCAGAAGGCCGGGAGGGCAGGCACCGGCAGCCGCTCCCCGCCGGCCCCCTCCCTCTCCGGCAGCCCGCGGGGCGTGGGCGGCGCGGGGCGCGGCGGGGCCGGCGGGAGGGAGCGGGCGAGCATGTGCATCCTCCCCGCCGCCCCTGCCTCCCTGCCGCCTCCCCTCCCTCGCCGCCGCGGGTGTCTGTGTGTGTGTGTGCGGCTCGGCTCCCGCGGCAGCCCGGCCTGACGCAGGCGGATCCACATCGCCCCTGCCAGCAGCCCGGCTCCGGAGCGCCGTGCCGGGGGTCCGGCTGCGGCGGCGGCCCCGCGGGGCCGGGCCGAGCCCAGGGGCGCGGCGGGGGCCGGGGTGGCCCGAGCGCCGGGGGGAAAGTTGCCCGGAGCGGCGAGGGGCGAGCGCGGCGGCAGGACCATGGGCACTTTGCGGGATTTACAGTACGCGCTGCAGGAGAAGATCGAGGAGCTCCGGCAGCGGGATGCGCTCATCGACGAGCTGGAGCTGGAGTTGGACCAGAAGGACGAACTGATCCAGAAGCTGCAGAACGAGCTGGACAAGTACCGCTCGGTGATCCGGCCCGCCACGCAGCAGGCGCAGCAGCAGAGCGCCGGCACCTTGCAGGGCGAGCAGCGGACCAAGCGCCAGGCGATCTCGGCCGAGCCCACCGCCTTCGACATCCAGGATCTCAGCCACGTCACCCTCCCCTTCTATCCCAAGAGCCCGCAGTAAGCAGGGGGTCACCCCGCCGCTCGGTCTCCCCTGTCCGCCTTCCTCCCGCTCCATCCCCGGCCCCGCCGCCGCCCGCCGGGCACGGACCGGAGCGGAGCCCGGAGCGCGGCATTCCCGCATCCTCCCCGGGTGGCCCCGCGGCGTGGGAAAGTTCCGAGCGCCGGGCTCGAGGGGGGGAAGAGCAGCAGCAGCGAGCGCCCAGTGCCGGCCGAGGGGGACCCGGACATCCCCCGTCCCAGCTCCGGGGGGACCCGGCCGCCCCATCCCGCCGAGGGACGGCGGCAGCGGCGGGCGCGGGGGAATTGCTGCTGCCGGCGGGCTGAACCGGATCGTGTTGTGGGCTTGGGGGCTTTATCGCTGCGGGAGGGGGTGGGAGAAACCCGGGGGTCGCTCCGGGACCCCGCAGGGAGACATTCCCAGCAGGGAAACTCGGAGCCCGGCGGGATGGGGTGCCCCGCTCTCCGGGCGGGGGCTGGTGTTTTGGGGAGGGGGCTTTGGCAGTAGCAGGGGCTCATTGCAACGTCCCGGTGTGCTGGAGGGTGTGCGGGGGGCAGGGAAAGTTGCGGGGATCCTCAGGTGCCGGCGCGCCGGGGGATGCGCTGCCCCGGTTTCACACCTGCCGCAGATTAGGGAAATTAGAGCGCCTTAATGGGGAAACGGAGCCCTCGCGGGAGCGGGATCGCTCTCCCTCGCTCGGTGCCTTCTCCTGGCCAATAATTCGCCGTGCCTTTGGTTCGGCGCTCCTCAAGGGATGAAGAAGGAGGAGGGAAGCGGTGATGAGCGATGCCGCGCCGGGCTCCGTGTGCAGGTACGGGGCGCGACCTCCCCGTCGGTGGGCAAACCCTCCTCCCCTGCGCGGCCGGCATCTTCCTCGTGGAATTACAGCCGCGAGAGTGCTGGAGGGGTAAGCGGGGGATCATCCCGGGAGTGAGGTGCGTGGGGGCTCAGGGATGCGGGCACCCTGCGGAGCCCGGCGGGGGACGGGGAGGGCGGCACAGGGACGGTGCCCGGCGGGGGTGGCGGGGCTCGGGGCCCTGCCGGAGAGTCCCCTCAGACACCGTGCCGGGGCTCGGCGCTGTCCCCGCGCAGCCTCGGCCCCTTCCTGCCGCCATGGCGGGCCCCGCCGTCTCCAGGCAACCGCTGCCCGCCCTCAGGGCGGCCGCCATGGCGGGACCCCGGCGGGGCCGGGCGGGGCCGCGTGTTCCCTCCTGCCACGCTGCCATTCCCACATTCCCGTATTCCCGCCCCCCCGTTCCCACCGCCACAGATATTTTTCCCTTTTAAGGCGACTGGCCGCGCGTTCAAAAGGGTGGCAGGGGAGGAGCGGCGGGGGCGCGGAAAATGCGTCCCCACAGCCGCTCGAAAACGAACTAGAACACCCCAAATAGTGCGCGCCGGGGGCTGTCAGGAGAGGGGGAGAGCGGTCTGTGAAATCCCTGGTGTGTTCGATAAACATCCAGAGTGGGCTAAGGCACCCCACGGTGCTAACTTCCTCTGGGAAAAGCAAAACCCCAAACGTGTCGATTTCCTGCTCCATGCCCCTGCCCCTCGGCGCCCTTGGAGGGCAAATGGAGTTCCCAGAGCTCCGGGAAGCGCCACAGGTTTCAGCAGAGCGAGCCCGGAGCCTCTGCCGTGTCCCGAGAAATACATAGGAAGCCTGGCAAAGCCTTGGGTTAACGTTTTCCAGCTGGAATTTTAATCGCTCCTTGTGTAAACTGTGCCCTGCAGTGTGATGTGGGGTGTAACTCCTCTGAGGGAGTGTTCCGTATTCATCTTGCGTGGCCGATATTCCTAATATTATTTGCAGTATTTAAATCGACTTGTTGCTGCAGGTTGTCATCGCTCAGGTGGGGCATTCCAGGGGCTTGGAGCAGCCTGGTCTAGTGTTCTGCCCGTGGCAGGAGGTTGGAACGAGATAAGGTCCCTTCGGACCCAAACCGGTCTATGATTACAGGAAAAGATCCTTGTCAGTGGTAGGAGTGTACCTGGCTCAGGGAAGCATTGAGTGCTCTGTGTCGGCCCTGAGAGTTTGGTGGCCAAGATGAGTCTTGGTAGTAGTGAGGGTTAAGGTGCAGAGGACCTGCAAATGACAAAATGTGCAACAAAAGGTTGACTTTTTTCCTCTGTTCACACCGAACCTCAGTGACTTGTAACGGCACCCAGCCTTTGGTTTTGGCAAGCCACTGGGAAGTGTTCAGAAGGCAGGTGGATGTGGCACTTGGGGACATTGGTCAGTGGTGGTCTTGGCAGTGCTGGGGACATGGTTGGAGTCAATGGCTTTAGAGGCAGTTTCCAGCCAAGATGATTCTAAAGTAGCTTGTGGGGGTGTTTTTAGGTGGTGCTGGATGTGCCCTCCTGATGTGGCAGAGGTGGCTGGAGATTGGTGGGATCAATAGTAGCAGAAAATCTGTTGGAGCTGAATTACCATGAGGGTCATGATAGATACTTGAGGGTCTGTTGTGGTGGAAGCTGCTGTGGTGCTGTACGAGATTTTGGGTTACAGGGTGGTTGAACTCTGAATAAGTTACAAAAGAGCTGGAGAGAGACTTGGGACAAGGGCTTGGAGGGACAGGAAAAGGGAATGGCTTCCCAGTGCCAGAGGGCAGGGACAGATGGGATATTGGGAAGGAATTGTTCCCTGGCAGGGTGGGCAGGCCCTGGCACAGGTGCCCAGAGAAGCTGTGGCTGCCCCTGGGTCCCTGGCAGTGCCCAAGGCCAGGCTGGACATTGGGGCTTGAGCAGCCTGGGACAGTGGGAGGTGTCCCTGTCCATGGCAGGGGTGGGACTTTAAAGGTCCCTTCCAAACCAAACCACTCTGTGATTCTGTGAATGGCTTTCAAAGTGTGAAAGTGAATTTAATTGCCTCATGTGGAAAAATGCCATAAATCTGCAGGATCTTATACCCACCCCCCATTTATGGTTAAATAAAATCACTTTTTCAGAGCTGTAAGAGTTTTACTTGCTGTTGCAGAGTTGGGCTGGTTTTGCCTCTAAAATGTTTTTAAAAGTGAAATGGGACTTTGTGGGCTCACGTGAGGAGCTAAAATCCGTGGAGGGACGTGTCCAGCCAGTTTCTTCCACAGCAGAAAAAATGCCATGACAAATCTTCCTCTCCTCTTCATCTTCCCAAATTGCTGCTCGTGTTTGTTTTTCCACACCTCTGACCTTTCACAGGATATATCCTGGCTGCTAACAGCCTGTCAGCACGGAGAGAATAGTGGGAGACCAAGTTTGTACCAAGTGCCTTTCCAATTAAAAGTGTTACAGAGCAGCCAAGCAAAGAGAAGCCTTTTTAACCAGAAGGCTGCAACTCTTCCCTTTCCCTGCCTCGTACTTGCCATGGGAAAATACCCAGGACTTTAATTTTAACAGGCTGCTTTGTTCAGGGATCGGCAACAGCTGTTTGCCTTTTTGGAGGGCTGTGTAATCAGCGTGTTTTCTTTTCCAGAAGGGAGAAAAGAAGAAATGTAGAAGTAGAATGTAAAACAAAGCACAGAGCTCGTGAGCGTGAAGAGCCTGATCTCTCAGCTGAGGTGGTACAAGCACTGCTGTTAACAGAGACAGCAGCAAAGTGCCGAGTTGATTGTAAGAAATGTTGAGTTAAATGAAAAATAACTTGGTTTGGGGAGCTAACAGACTTTTGGGGAATCTGCCAGAATCCCAGAGATTCATTTGTGAGGGGAGGAGCAGCCCATGAGTTGTGTTTAAGAGGCTTGGTTTAAGAAATATGAAATACTTGGTTCCATAGCCTTAGGGGAAAGTACAACATCCACACAAGAGATTTAACAAAATCCCTACAACGGGCCAGATTGGTTCTTTGAAGGCAAATGTGCACATCTCTGTGGGCTAGAGGCGTATTTTAAGTGATCATAATAGTCATAAAACCCCCAGAAATACTTGAAAAGCATGTTGTGTTTAGAGTGTTGGCATGCAGTGGTCTGCTGGTGTTTATCAGCATTGCAGTTCCCAGGAGCCATTACTCCAAAAACCCCCCAAACAACCCAAACCCCTCTTCCCTCAACCCCCATGCTCTCCTCTTCCTAAAATAATTTGCGGGATGGTTGGTATGTGATGAAACCACTGAGAACTGGTGGCTGGGATGACGGGGGCAGGAACTGAGGCACACATTTCCTGGAATGTGGGGCAGCAGTGGGATGGTGGTGGCCTCTTGAGTCCTGTTGCTTTCTGCTGATTTATCTTGCCCCGAGCAGTCAGCAGAGATGGATGTTGTGGCGCAACCTTCATTTGTTTTTGGTGTCAATCCTCTCTGATGCGTCCAGCAAGCAATTAATTGAAATGCATTCATCATTTGTTTTGAGAGCTGGTAAATGCTGCGGTAGCTTTTGTGTGCTCTAATGTCGAATCCATCCGAATGCAGTTAAAGCTGACACTCGACAGAAGAAAATCCATTAATGTCAGTGGGGTTTTTCGGTGCATTTTCAGGGGTCAGGATTTAGGGTCAGGGTTTTATTGCCATGTGTTGAGTGGTGCTGAAGCAGCGTGGCCCTGCTGGTGGGGGAGGATGCCCGGCATGAGGTTTTGCCGTGAGGGACGATGCTGTCTGTGTGCACGAGGAAGGACAGCGGCGGAGCAAGGCAGCCGAGCGTGATGTGCCCGTGTTGTGACAGGGCTGCCTCGGCAGTGGTGCCGGTGCTGGGGCTCCCCTCTGTGCGCTCGTGTGACTCATGCTCCGAGCTGCTCTACTGCCTCGGCAAGTGACAACGGGACACTGTGACAGCTCAGCTCCGTGTGTAATACATCGCAGCCCTCTGAGGTTTGGTTACTCAGTAGTAAGGGATGGCCGTGTGCTTATGCACAGAGCTATGGTTTTTCTCTTTTGAAGCAGCGTTTTGGGTCGTCTCTCAACACGCTTGTTCAGGCAGGTGAGGATTGTGCTGAGTGTAAACTCCAGAGGGGTCTGACTCAAAGGAAGATAAAAACCAATTCTCCCAACAAAGCTGTTAAAGCCACGTAGTTGTCTTGTCATTTTGTGTTTGGTTCTTGCTCCGAAGGGTTTAATTGCGAGATAAAACATTGCTGCAATGTCAGTTATCCTTAGTTCTGTTCAACAAGCAACACAGACTTCCCTGGGTTTTTCTGCTGCTTTTGGATATTAATTTTAGCAGTGTGGTGTCAGTAAGCTGTGTTTTAAAGAAAAGTATTTCTGTTCAGCAGCTCCAGTGACATTTTCACGGTGGTTATATACAAAACAACACTATTCAGCAAGTTCAGTAGCTTTGAGCACACTAACAGCTGGTAATTAACATAGAAACTCTTTTTCAAATTGTAGCACAGCTTCAAAATTCCATTTTCTGCAGAATTAACTTTTTTCTTCTTATCTGTACTACTGGAATAATTACCTGTACTCCTCTTAGCTGTATTACATTAATCCTTACCTGTATGAATGCTGTAGGTGGAGAGTTTTTAAGTGCTTCAACACAAAACGAGGTCATCAGGCCATGGACACGAATTCCTTCTCTCCAGACTCTGTGAAAGCATTCCTGAGCTTCAGCATCCCGTGGTGCTACATACAGGATGTGTCTTACATGTCTGAAATTAGTAATAATAATTTAAAAAAAAGCCAGATCAGGGTGCTGAAACTGAGCAGAAATGGATGCAGTAGCACAGAATTTAGCCCAGCCAGCTGCCTGTAGAAGGAGAGGGGACTCTGTGAATCTTGCCCTTGCTGAGCACCACATGGAAAATAGGAATCAAGAGGAAAATTTGTTTCTTTAGGGAGTTAAAAAGGATCCAGTGACTTGATACGAATCAGTTTCTGTGACTATCCTGCTCTAGGATGATGAGAGTCACTGAAAACAAAGATCTTCCTAAGGGAAGAGGGCCGGGGAAGCTGAGCTGGAGATGGGGGTGGGTTAAATGCCACTCGCTGCCATCCGTGCTAGTCCTTGCTGCCTGTGCTGCTGGCCTTTGCTTTTGGCTTTTCATGGGGCCAGAATCCTTGCATATGCATCAAGATGAAGTAGAAATATTTTTATAAATGTTTCTCATCTGCTGCTTTGCCATTTCTAGAGGGTATGTGCAGGCAGAGGAGTCCCTGACATTCGCGTTTTGCGTAGCCTTTGTTTTGAAGGGCAGAGAGAACAGGAAAAAACAAAAGCATTTGTTGCTACATTGGAGCCTAAACCATGAAAATATTTCCTTTCTCCTCTCAGCCTCTACAGAAAGCAGTTTGGTGTAAGCGTGCAACCGCCCGGGTGCATTCTGTGTATGCTGGCACCGTGAGCACCTGGAATTGCGTGCAGGGATTTGGAAATGGTGCTGAAGCCCCTGGCTGGCAGGGCTGGTGTCAGGGGAAGCTCCAGTGCAGCGTGCTCAGAGCAGGAGCACAGGACTGGCGTTTTGCAAGGCTCTTGCAGCCACTGGTTTCCTTGGAAACCAGAGCCTGAGCAGGGAGAGCCAAACTTCAACACCCGGGCCTGCTTTCAAAGTCGAAAATGGGCTGTCAGACTTCCAAAACTCTGGGGTCTTTGGGCTGCATTTGGGATTTGCTCATTAGGAGCAAACTTGAAGTAGGGTATCACAGAAAAAAGCCCCTTGCCAGGCTGCAGCGCTTCCTGTCTGGAGCGGTGCTTCTTTTGCCCAAATTCCCTTCTTTGATTTGGTTGGTGACATATTTAGTGGAGGTGTTTCCTGTCAAACATCCCAGCTGTGTCAGGAGCGCCGTGCAACATCTCCGTGACTTGGGCCTGACATGGATTTGGAAACTGCCCAGCCCAGGCCAGCTCGTTTTGCCCACTCATTTAATGTTCCGTGAGGTGGTGGTGGCTGTGGGTGACGTGAAGAAAGAGGAGAAATCATAATGGAACTGCCTGGGTTGATGGAAAATTAAATTGGAGTCTTGTCAATGTACATACACTTTGTGTTGAATGTGAAGAGAAATATATTTATATAATGACATGTATGTGCACTCAAGTACTTAGCACATGTAGGGGAGTATTGCATTCATGGCAATACACTTTTATTAGGAGAGAAAACAATCGGGCTTTAATATCAGTGGAGTAGAGGGAATTTTTTACAGAACCAGCAGGACTGTGGGAGCACATCTGCTCTGGTGGAAGGTGTCACTGCCCATGAAAGGGTGATTTTTAAGCTGCCTTCAAATCCTAATGTGGAAATGCAGTTTGTTTCTGCCACCACAGAGTATCATTGAGATTCAGGAGCCAGAGAGTAAATAACAGGGATGTGATGGAAATGGAGAGGCACTGTTCCCTGCCCCCAGTGTGAGTGGGTCCCTGGGATGTGTCAGTGCTTGTTAGGATTTAAACTGCCTATTTGATGTCATTTGTGTGCAGAGATCCGGCAGCTGAGGGGAATTCATTACTGCTCTCGGAGTCCATGGGCTAAATGAGGAAAATAACGTTCTTGGTGGGTGATATTTCTGGTGAATAGAGGAAATCAATTGCCCTGTGACTGCCAGCAGCGTGTCAGGGCAGTGGCCAAGCGCTCCAGGAAGGTGTAGATAAAGCAGATGTGATGCAAATAGTGCCACTCAGCTGTACCTTAAGGCTTGCTGGAAATGATACCTGGCTTCAGCTACAGAGATGCTTTCAAAATCAGGACCCTAAAAATCCCAAGAAATTCCTTTAGGTGAAATGGAAGATCAGGCGTCCTGGAAATGCAGAGGTAGCCTCCACCTCTTCGCCTTGAAACTGCAGCATTGTTAAAGTTAGTAAAGGTAGGGGGTTGGGAGAAGTTGAAGGGTGGATGTAGTCAGCTGGAGCAGATGAACATCCTTCAACAGCTCCTGTGTTTTGTGGTGTGGAGCACCATCCTCTTCACCCTTTGCTTCTGAGCCTTTGGTTACCTCCCTGGGCTCCTTGTTCCTTCTCCTCCTTCTGCCCGAGATTTTGCTCTCTTCCCATGGATGCTGCTTATTCTCTTCCCTCACAACCCCAAAACTCCTCTTCTGCACAGCTGTCCCATCCAGTGGGGTCCAGACTTGGCATCTCCCTAAAAAACCACCTCGTTTCCTGTGTACATCTGGAGGCAGAGAACCTCCAGGGACTGAAGCACAAGATAGCGCAGGAGGCTGGATTTTTGTGCCAATCCAGCTTCTCTGGTGTGCCAAGGCCTTTTCTGCTCCTCGCACTGCCCCACCAGTGAGCAGGCAAGGTGCCCGAGAAATTGGGAGGGGACAGAGGCAGGACAGCTGATTCCCCACTGCCCAAGGAGCGTCCCAGCCCATAGGGAGTCATGATCAGGATGTGGAGCTGGGGGAAGGATGAGAGATGGAGTGGGACATATTTGAAGTAATGGCATTTGTCTTGCCAAGTCAAACTGTTGCACAGGATGGAGCCCTGCTTTCCTGGGAATGGCTGAACACCCATTTGCCCATGGAAAACACGGAATGAATTCCTTGTGGCTTTTGCTTTACCTGTTGAGCTGCCTTTCTATCAGCCCAGGTGTGTTCTCCCTTTCACCCTTCTGATTGTCTGGTCCAAAGGGACTGGGGTGGAATCAGTAATGGATGCACCTTTAAGCTTCTGTAATTCAGGATGTGAGTTACAGCTTCATTACAGTCCTGCTTGTGGATCAAACAGGTCTCGCTGGTGGGGAACATCCAGACACAGATGGGATGAATCTCAGAAATGTGGGAGTGTGCGTGTGCCTTCACACACAGCTCGTGTGTGAGTCCTGGACAGGGCTGTGCATCTCAACGTGGCAGATATTTAAACACTAACTGGGGTGTGTGTGTGTAATACCTGTTGTTTCTCCTTCCGCCTCCTTGCACATTTCATTCCTGTTCAGACAGCAACTGCACAAAGGAGAGAGCATCTCCTGCTCATCAGATCCGTGACTTCTTTCTGTTCTCCGCTGGAAGGCCGGCTCTGGCAGGCACGGGAGAGAAACGAGGTGTGGAGAGGAGAAGGCTTTTTTCCATCAGCGCTGTGCCCAAGCACACACGGAGGGGATATTGGGATAACGAGTGCGTTGGGAGAGCTTAAGGCAGGCACATCCTCTGGTTTTCCCATGACTGTCCCTTGTTTGAGGGCACGGCGGGAGGAAGCCAGAGCCACTTGGACTGCAAATGAAGTTACAAATTATCCCTTCCCTCATAAAGCCCCAATTTTTCCCCTTTGCACTTTATGCAAGGATGAGTGTTAATGTTATCCTGGTGGGCAAAGCAACTCCAAGAGGGAGATCGCAAATCAAATCTCAGCATTTTGGGTTTGTACCGTGACTCTTGCACAGACAAAACTGGTGTTAGGAGGTTTTTTAATTGTTTTTTTAATTTGAAAGCCAAAAATAACTCAAATAGGAAACCATTAGTGTGGCACTAAGAGCATCACTTGGGATGTACAAATCCAGGTTAAGCATTATCCCAGTATCTGCAGGTACAGATGGAAAAGGGAAATAGGGAGTGAGGCTGCCCCATCAGCGCGGTGAGGCAAAACACATGGGAGACATGCTGGAAATGGGGACATGAGCCTGTGTCACTCACATGTCACCTCTGAGCACAGGGGCTCTTCATCCTCTCCTTGTTCTCACTGGGAATTCCATCTGTGAGCTAGAAAGGACTTTTTGAATTGCAGGTTTAATCTATTTCCGCTTGTTTTTTCAATGCTTAACACCACAAAAGGTTCTTGCTGTGGTCTGTGATGGCCAGGTATTATAAGTTGCAGTCACATTATTTGTTTAAGCTTGCTGGGCACAAAAATTTTGGCTGCAGGGCTCTGCAAAAGGCTCCCACTTAATAAATACAGCAGAGCAATATTCAGAGCATTGTGGCAGAGTTGTTAAATGGATGGAAAATACGTGAATATGCAGCAAACAAAAGGTAAAGCTCGGTGAACCTGTGCTGGCAGGCTGCAGGATCTGCAGGGGTGACTTGGGACAGCTGCCTTGGGCACTGGAGCAAAGCAGAAGCTCAGGTGAACTGTGGAAAATGTGGATGTTTGTGTAACGTACCCAGAATGGGATCTTCACAGGGCTCTGGAGTTTTAATATATGCTGGAGGAGCCTGCTGAGGCTTAGGTGCTTCCTGGGAAGCCTTCAGCTCCATTACCTATCCTGATTTCCTTGGTCAGTAGCTGAAATGTTTTGTGAACATGAAATGTTTCGTGACTTTGCTCATACTGACGAAATGATATATCATGGGGAGATAATATTCCATGCTTATTTTGAGCTGCTTAATGGAATTTTTATCAGTTCCACTGAAGAACAGGATGCACAAAAAAGCTGCCTGGCTGTCGGGCTGTTTGCTCCGTGGCTCCTTTAGAGCTGCCTTGGCTCTCTCCGTGGGACTTGGCAGTAAAATGAGGAGAGGAGCCATCCCACCCTAAATTCCAAGTGTCTGCAGCCATCAGGTGACATCCAATCCCTCGGTCCCCAAGGGACAGGCAGGATGCAGACCCTGAGCATCCCTTGCTGATGCTTTAGACCCATCGCTGGCACATCTATCTCACTGTTCAATAGTTGGGTTATTTTTCCTTCCACCAATATCTGCTTGTTGGAAACCTTCCCTGTGTTCGGTGTTTTCAGAAGACCTAAAAGCTGTTTATTTAATCTGTTTGGGTCGGGGATCCTGAGATGGCTCAGCCACAGCCACTCTGTGCCTTGACAGCATTTTCTCTGGGATTGCTTTGTCAACTCAAGTGCGCTTTGCAGCAACGCAAACATCGAGGATAAAAGGCAGCCACCTCAGCAAATTAGTGTGAGAGCACTGCAGAAGAATTGTACATGTGTATTTTGGTGTTTTGTTTTTTTTAGAGTCAAAATCTTTTGCCCTTCAGTCCTTCTGCCCGTGGCTTGTGCTTTTAAAGAAAGTATTTATTATGCAGGGAGGGCTTCTGAAAAGTTAAATCAATTGTCTGCTGGTTGAGAAACCCTTTTAGCAGCAGCTGGGTTGTGTGGAATGAAAGAATTAATTAACCTGGTGTGGAATGAGAGAACTTAATGAACCTGGAGTGGAATGAAATAATTAATCAACCTATGGCCAGTCTGGAAGAGCAGCCAGCTGATGGGTCCTGTTTGATTTTCAGGCCTTGGTTCCTGGCCAGGTGTGGCTGAACCGAGCTCCTTTGTGTAAGGCTGAGGTGAAAAGCTCCTTCTTCCTGCTGGGGCTTTGGCAGAAAACTGAATTTTCATACCCAAGGCTTAGGAGAGTGGTCACGGGCATGTAGTGGCAGAAATTTCTGCTGGGAAACAAAAGCGAATTCCTCATCAGAGAATGTAATCAAATGGTGAGGCTGCAGCTGGTTCCTTGCAGCCTGTGCTCACAGACAAAATAGCACTGTAGTAGAGAGAAAATGTTTGCTGAGTTAACTGGGCTATATTTAGGTGCCAAATAAACAGATTTTTGCTTCTGACCCTCCCCCTCACACCCTCAGAATCGCTTTTTGCGCTGTCTGCAAATGTCTGGGCTGTCGGTGGCTTCTGTTCCCTGCAAGAGCAGTGATTGGGAGTGGCAGGGGAGGAACATATGTCCCAGCTGAAGGTGGAAAAGGCGAGTGCTGGGCACACAGGCCCTGGCCAGCCTTGTCCCCACTCCTCAGTCCTTCCTCAGCGCTGTCTCTGCAGGCTGGCGGAGGTACAAAACCCTAACTCCCTCAAACTTCCCCTGTGGGCCCACGGGAATCTCAGGGAGTTTAACAGGCCAGGTGCTGGTGCTCCCCTGGGTCAGGGCAGCCCCTGGGATGGATCCAGGCTGGGGATGAGCAGCAGGAGCAGCCCTGGAGAAGGAGCTGGGGGTGCTGTGGTGAGAGCTGGGACCCAGAACCCCCCGAGCCCTGGGCTGAGCCCCCAGCGTGGGCAGCAGGGGAGGGGGGGATTGTGCCCTGTGCTCAGTGAGAGCCCAGCTGCAGAGCTGCCCCAGCCCTGGGCCAGCTCAGGAGGGACCTGGAGCTGCTGCAGAGAGCCCAGAGGAGGCTCCAGGATGAGCAGAGGGATGGAGCAGCTCTGCTGGGAGGGAAGGCTGCGAGAGCTGGGATTGTTCAGCCTGGACAGGAGAAGCTCTGGGCTGACCTCAGTGTGGCCTGAAGGAGCTGACAGGAAACATGGAGAGAGACTGTTTTCAAAAACCTGGAGGGCAGGACACAGGGAATTGCTTCCCACTGCCAGAGGGCAGGGCCAGATGGGATATTGGGAAGGAATTGTTCCCTGTGAGGGTGGGCAGGCCCTGGCACAGGTACCCAGAGCAGCTGTGGCTGCCCCTGGATCCCTGGCAGTGTCCAAGGCCAGGCTGGACATTGGGGCTTGGAGCAGCCTGGGACAGTGGGAGGTGTCCCTGCCATGGCAGGGGTGGCACTGATGGGATTTAAGGTCCATTTGAACCCAAACCATTCTGGGATTTTGTGCCCACTGTGGCCTTATTGATCCATATAAGAAGCAGGAAAATCAGCATCTTCCTTTCCCTGCTGCATTTTGCATCCCATTCTGCCCTTGCAGAAGCCTCTCTTGCTGGCACTGCTGTTGGTACTGATTGTACAGTTAGCCCTTTATTCGTGTGTGCATAATTTTGACTTCTTTTAAAGGAAGCAGCTCTTGTAATTGCCTTGCCAGAACAGATTAGGAGAGGGAGTGTGCAGATCACAACACTCCTCTGCTGCCTTTGACAAAGAGGATTTCATCAGCCTGCTTCGAGTGCTGCTTGCAGCCTCAGGGGTGGCCAGAGAGCAGTGGGAAGTTCGTTTATTCCTTTTTTTTCCCCCTCTTCAGACATACTTGTGCTGTTCATGTGTTTCTGCCTCCTAATTTCCAGCAGGTTGGGGAGTTTGGGTACCAAGCGTTGGAGTTGAGGAGGAGAGAATTGTGGTCAGCACAAGCTTTGCTCTGCCCATCACTGCAGGCTTTGATCTATCTGCCTCTCAGTGCTGATGAGTTTTTCTGTCCCAGAGAATGCCTGAACTGTAATTGCTTCATAAGCACGAACCCGTGGTGATTAGAAATTACTTTTCGTTCCTGATTAAATAGCAAACCACAAGGCATGGTCTTTAACAAAAACAGGACACTTAAAATTCCAGTGTTCTCATTTAAGGGACATTGATTTTCATGGCCAGAAAAGCTTTCCCTGAATTTCCACCTGAAGAACAAATGTTAATGCAGATACAGGTTAATGACAGGTTTATTTAAGGCTTTCTTCTCCTATTAACCTGAGAGTAAATCACACAGCAAGCTTCAAAATTGGCTGTATGTCTGTTAGAGCTGTGCTAATGATGGGAAGAGTTTTGAGTAGCTAAAATTCAGGTGAGAAACTTTGTGTGGGTTTTTTTGGGTTTTGTTTTTCTTTTGTTAATCTAACAGCTCTGTGCAGCACCAGCAGCCCTACAGGTGATTGAGGCTGCCTGCCCCATTTTGCCATGCCTGGGTGGGATTTCTGTGTTTGCTGCTTGGTTTGCTCTGTCCTTTGGGACCCTGGATGGGCTCTGTGCAGCTCCACAGGTGCTGTTGCCTCAGACTGAAGCTGCCTGCTCCATTTTGCTGTGCCATGATCCCCACTATGACCATCAAACCTGTTTATTTGTGGTTGTTGTTCAGTGGATAAAGATTAAAACAGCTCTGCTGCTTCTCGCAGAACTGAGGAAGGTTTGAGCCCTGGCAGCTCTTGAATCCTTGTCTGACCTCATGTGTAATTCATGTGGAAGTATCAATCCCTCGAGACACCATTCCAGCACGGGACGATGGCAGAGATATGTCTGAAGGCACGGTTTTTGTCCAGGTTAAGCCTCTTAAACCTTGTTTAACCCAACCCCCTTTGCTGTTCTTGGTAGCTTTTTTTTTTCCTGCCCAGAAGATAATGCCAGGCTTTTTGCTGGCGTGACAGCCAGGTGGGATTTATGGCTATGGCTTATCCAAACAACCTGTAAAAGTGTTATAGAGTGTTTAAAAAATAATAGTTGTTATAATTCAAGTCAAGAACAAACAAACGCTTGCATTCTCCTCTGTGTGCACAGACATTAACTCAGATTGAGCAGGAGGGAAGACATTATTGGGAGAAATTTCTTTTTTTCTCTCTGAAAGGGGCTGTTGAAATGAAATATTCTGTTTTAATAACACCGAGATGCTGAGGCTCCACAGACTGCACACAATTTACTTGACCTTTATAAATAGAACAGCCTTGTCTGTATTGGAAAACAAAAAAACCACTGAAAGCAGCATGCAGATTTATTAACCAGCTGAGAGGAATTTAGATGTTATTCCTTGAGCAGGAAGGCAAATCGTCCAAGTAGGATTTGGAGTGAATAGCACCATATACCTTGACCTGCACAGGGGCTGGCTGCTTTTCCTTGGCTTTGAGTTTTCCTTTTAGCTCTGGCTGCTGTTGCTGTTTGGGAGAACAGGCTGAATTTAGATTTTAACAAAGAATGCTCGAAGCCATGCTGTTTTCTCACTGCCTTGAAAGGTTGGAATGTTTTAGTTCCTTCAACTCACTAAAGGAAAGTGCATTTTCCAGGAATTCCAGTGCCAATTAATTGCATTGCTCAGTGTTTAACCCAGGCTTGGGCTGATCTTTCCAATTACCTCCACTCCTGAATATACAAAATATTAGCATTGATGCCAAGAGCTTGTGTCTGCTTTGGACTTTAAAAAAGAATTGTCTGTCATCTTTACAATGCACTTAAATTTCAAATGACACTCTTTTGGCCTGTTGGGATTAAACTGGATCTGAAATGGTTTCAGTTCCGTCCAGTACTTCCTGTTTCCTCTATGGAAATAATTCTGCTCCTTGGCACGCACGTTTTCTCCATCTCTTTTTAGCTCTCTCTGTGTATTCCTTCGTGTAAATATTTCCTCAACGCAGCATGCGGAGCATGGAACAGACTGAGAACAGAGAAGATTTGTAGCAGTGCTTTTCAGAAAGTGAACAAGGTTTCTTTCCCAGTCCTGTGAAATATTTGGGACAGAGGAAAGGAACTGTTTCCCTAGAAACCCACATGTGCTTTATTGGAAGAAGCACTGTTTCTGTCTCCTTGTGATGCACTGATGTCCTGCTCTGTTTTTTTCTTGTGTATTTTTCCCCCCTTCATTATCATGGAGTCACAGAAGGTTTTGGGTTGGAAAGGACCTTAAATCCCATCAGTGCCACCCCTGCCATGGCAGGGACACCTCCCATTGTCCCAGGCTGCTCCAAGCCCCAATGTCCAGCCTGGCCTTGGGCACTGCCAGGGATCCAGGGGCAGCCACAGCTTCTCTGGGCACCTGTGCCAGGGCCTGCCCACCCTCCGTTGGGAGGAGGGAGGCAGAGACCCCCCCGGCTGTCCCCTCCTGTCAGGAGTTGTGCAGAGCCACAAGGTCCCCCTGAGCCTCCTCTGTGCCAGGCTGAGCCCCATCAGGCACTGCTCACAGGATTTCTGTTCCAGACCCTGAGCAGGTTTTGGAGGTCACTCCCTTTGGCCCTCAGGACCAATGGTGACCTCCTGGTGTCAGATGATGGCAAGCCATTATCCCAGCATGCGATCCATGGAGGTATTCCCAAGGGAAAGCTCCTCTTTGCAAGCATTTCCCTTTCACCAGCACCAGGAGCAGCCCTTGTTTCTGGAGGACAGACAGCAACAGGCACTAAGGCATGTGGTTCTGCTGCCTCCCTCAGCAGGCCAGGAAAACCCCATATGGACAGCTCAAATGTGCTGCCACTCTGCTGCCCAGGTCTGTGAGAGGAAACCTTTGCTTCACAGGAAAGCTCCAAACAGGGCACTGGAGAGAAGAACCAGCTCTCCAGGCTGAGAACTCTGACAGAAAAATAAGCCAGAGGAGGGCAGAGAATTAAGTTACCTTTATCTGCATCATATGAGCAGAAAACGAAGTTTGCTCCCATAATGTGCTCCTGGGATTGCTTTCTTTCCCTTGCATTACTATCCTGCACTTAACTCTCCCCTTTTGCATCACCCTCGTGTCTCATCACCTTCCCACACCATCTCCCAGCTCCAAAACGCTTGCTGCCATTGCAGCAACTCTGGATGGTGTTCCTTTTTCCTCTGAGTGCCTCATTTGACATTCCAAGTGCAGAGCACCATGGATTTCTCTTTCCATTCCTTCCATCATCCTCCCAAAGTGTTTCTCCCGTCCCACTCCCCCTGCAAGTTCCCACCCCTTGCTGTTTCACTGCTTCCATGGGGCAGTGGGACAAATATCAGCCAAAGCAAATCAGAAAGCTGAGCCCCACGCCACGAGAAATTCTCAGCCCTGTTGGGAACGGGGCTGCAAGGAGCCAGAAGGACCCCAAGGGCTTCATGTGGCAGAGTAGGAAAGGAAGAAGGAAATGGCAGAAGTACCCTGTGCCACATGTGGTGCGATACTGAGAAGGAATTGTTCCCTGGCCTGGAGGTGGCACTCAGTGCTCTGGGCTGGGGACATGGTGGGCATCAGGCACAGCTTGGGCTCCATGGGCTGGGAGGGCTTTTCCAGCCTCACTGGTTCTGTGATTTCCCCAGTCTCCATGCTGTTCCTTAGCTTTCCCTGGGCAGCACCTTCTGTATTGCTGCATCCTTCTTTTCCCTCCATATGTCCCATTCCCATTAGGATTCCCTGAGGATGAGTGATGCCATGAAATGTGAGGTTACTACTTGTACAAAAATATCCTCCCATTTGCTAGAAATAGGACGTTTCCCCCTTCAGGATCCTTCCAGGCTGAAATTCCTGGAAGCACTCAGTGCCTCTGGAGGAGAGTTATTTTGATCAAAGGGCTGTTTCCTAAAGTCCTTCAAAGCTCTTCATCTCCCTTGCCTTCCCTCAGAATTTGGTGCCTGCTTTCTCATAGCACATTTGTCACTATTATTCTTCAAAACAATTCCTTAAAGTTCTGTTTTGTGTTTAAGGAATAGAGTGCAGGTATCCCTGGAATTTGTCTCACGTAGTTCACAGGAATTAGGGAGATTCCTCCGAATCCCCAACCCACCTCCACTTGCCCCCTGCAGATTGTTCTTTACAATCCGAGATCTTTAGGAACACTTTGCCCTGAGACTGGAGCTTTCCATGCCTGGGGTCATGTTGTGGTTTTTGGTTGTGGTTTTTTTTTTGGTGAGGGGGTTTCTCTAGAGGTGTTTGCTTGGTGCTGCTCCCATTCCTGCTGTGGCTGTGGGATCTCCCCTCCATGGGGCCAGTGCTGAGGGCTGTGTCCTCCTGCTTTGGAATTCTGGTCCCTTTTTTAGTTATAGCCAAAGGAAACATCACAAGCTTGAGATTCTTAGTGGAATTCCTAAAATAACAGGAGCAAGAGCATTTCAGAGCAGAAAAACCATTTTGTTTTAGTATCACAGAAACATTGAGGCTGGAAAAGCCTTCCAGGATCACAGAGTCCAAGCTGTGCCCGATGCCCACCTTGTCCCCAGCCCAGAGCACTGAGTGCCACCTCCAGGCCTTCCTTGGACACCTGCAGGGATGGGCACTCCAAAGCTCCCTGGGCAGCCCTGCCAAGGCCTGAGCACCCTTTCCATGGAGAAATTCCTGCTGATGTCCAACCTGAGCCTCCGCTGGCTCCCCCTTCACGTTTCCCCATGTCCTGTCCCTGCATCCTGGATTTCTGGCAGGCAGTTGTGCAGAGCAGTTGTTGTTGGGATATGCAAAACTCTATGGGATTGTCAAGGTCAATGCTCATGCAGCAGAAATAGGAATGAGAAAATAAGATTTGGGATGTGCCAGCCTCTCCCCCAGGTGCCTCTGAAGGGCAGGACAGCAGCAGTGGTGCTTCCCTGCTCCCAGCCCACCCTCCTGCTTTTCCCCAGAACCTCCTGAGCTCCCTGCTGCTGCTCGTTCTCCAGTTAAATGCTATCGCATTGTGTGGCTGCTCCGAGCTCATGCTGCCTGCTGCACGGTGCTCGTCCAGCTCTAATCTGGTTTGTTGGCAGAGCAGACAGAACCTGCAGGATGGTGCAGTATCCCAGAGTGACCCTTCTGTGAGGAGGCACGTCCTGCGCTTCAGTCCCCACCGCTGCTCCGTGGCACTCGGCAGGGTCAGTTATTTGGATAGTGCCACCCATCTTACAAATATTTATGTCCCAAAGCCTGCCTGCAAGCGTCAGGCCTCCTGCTGACTGGGAACGTAGGAAGAAATACTTCTCCCTAAAATCCCCGAGAATCTTTATTGGAAGGCCGAGGCTCCAAGTGCCGTCTGCATTCCACTGTCACACACCTGTGGCATTTCAGCCTGGGACTTCTCCAGGTTGGAGGGAGCTGCTGGAACTTCTCCGGTGACACTCACATCCATCACAAGTGGTGGGTGAATCGGGGTGAGGGATGTGAAATCTCTGTTGCTTTTCTCCCCTCCCCACCCATCACAATTTCTGTGCCTCTCCCTCCTAAGCCTTCCTTGGGAGCAGCTCTCTGTTTCCCCAGCGTGACAGCGTTCCCTGCGGATGTGTGTATGTCAGGGAGGAGCAAAGTGCTTTTGCCGAGCCCATCCATCTCTTGTGGCCCACAGTGCCTGTGGAGGGGCTCCTGACGTGTTCCCAGCCTCTAATCCAGGAGAGCAGAGTGAGCTGTCTCTGCTCAGAGGTTCTCTAATTGGATTTCTGCGTCTATGTAAATTAGGTTAACATCCCTTTGGCAGATTTCCTGCTTATTGCGCCGGGGTGAAGGCCATCTCCGTGGTGCCCATCCATAACCCCTCTGCAGGGAATCTGAGTGCAGCACCCTGCCCACGCCTCCATTCATCACCAGGGAGCCACGCAGACCTCCAAAGGCACTAATAAACTTGGGGCAACTGCTTCAGTTGCCGTTTAGCTCCACTCCTCACCCCTGCCTCCAGTCAGGGGTCACTGCGTGGAGTTGCCAGGGCTGGAAGCCCACGCGGAAAAGGGTTTGATTGATGGAGAAACTCCTGCCTTTCAAGTATGTGGTTCTTTGCAAGATGGATTGTCGTGACCTTTGGGATGTGTTGTCTGGATGTCTGCAGCTCCATCTCACTCACTGAGCTCCTTCTGGGGGAGTCTGGGCTGTTTCTGGATCCCTGGGTGTGGAGACACATGGGGACATGTGTTTTCTCTGCTATTTCTGTAGGTGCAGAGAGGCTCCAGCACAGCTGTGCTGGGTGTGAGCGCTGGCACTGTGAAATGCTCGGGGGTAACCCCTCCATATCTGCTGGGTTTGGGCCAAGCACCCCTGAGAGATACCCATCCCCCCTCACCGTGGCTGTGCCACGTGTTCCCGAAGAATTCTGGAGGAATTTCTCCATGGAAAGGGTGCTCAGGCCTTGGCAGGGCTGCCCAGGGAGCTTTGGAGTGCCCATCCCTGCAGGTGTCCAAGGAAGGCCTGGAGGTGGCACTCAGTGCTCTGGGCTGGGGACAAGGTGGGCATCGGGCACAGCTTGGGCTCCATGGGCTGGGAGGGCTTTTCCCACCCAAATGCTTCTCTGCTTTTGTGTTTTCATCCCTAATTAGCTGCCCAAAGCTGCTGCTGTTTGCTTCAGGTGATCCAGGGACTGCTGATTCCTGCTCCGAGGGCTTGGTAGGGATTTCTCAGAATGCGGCCCCTGTGGGAGTTCCTCGGAGCTGTCAGAGATTTCAGGAGGAGGCAAATTGTGTTGGCAAGAGCCAACTTCTCCTCCTGACTGAGCTTGCCAACATTGCTGGTGTCTAAACCCGGGGCTTTGAAGGATGCAAAACAGGAGCTTAAAACAGGGTTGTAAATTAGGATCTGGGGGGTGAGACACGTTAAAATGCAAGTTAACCAGCTCTTGCCTACAGTATTTTTATACCAACAACAATTTTCAGCGTAGGTGAAAGGAGATTTGAATATTTTTTGGTTTTTTGCTGAAATGATTTTTCTTTTTAAATGTCGAATGCCAAAATATGATATAATGAACAGCAGTGCACTGATATATTTAGAAATCCTAAGTGGAGCTGTCTGAACAACATTCTCTGCAGAGCAACTCGATTCTGCTAAGAATGAATCCAAGTTGTATTTAAGTATGAGAAAAACTGGAAATGTGGGAGTTATTTTCCTGGTTTACAGGTTTAGATCAGGGCAGAGTTACTTAACCTGTTGTTTGTCTCTTTTTAAATTGGCATTTTGGTTAAAAATCGTAGTGGACTCTTGTGAAGAACATATTTTCCCATCTAACTGTTCAGGAACTGCCTTGCTGAAGATACTTCAGATCCTGCTCAGGAATTCCCTCTTCAGACCTGAAGATGGGCTGTGGGCTGTGTGTTGTGGGAAAGGGAAGCACTGGGAAGAAAACCCACCCGTGTATTTAAGAGCCTGCATGTTATTTGGTCCCAGACTCGAATCCTGCTCTTATTCCCAGTTACTGAGACAGGAATAGCTCTCTGGAGTTATATTTAAAATTCCCTTGAAGGAACATCCAAAGTGGGCTTTATCCAGAGCCAAAACAAGCAGCTAACACAGAGTTATCAGCTATTAATGGCACTGGAGTCCAAACAAGACCCAGATCTTACCCAAAGGTCTGAGCTCTCCTCCGCTGCTCTGCTCCTCCGAGGGAGCTGTGAAAAGATGCCTCTGTTTCCTTGCAGGTTTGAGGATTTGAAGGCATTCCAGCCTTGCACCCCTCAGGAAGTGCCCTGTGCTGGTCCTGCTCCGGGAGCTTTGCCACCAAAGGCATTTGGGGAGGACTCTCCGCCTTGCCCTGACTGCCTTGGCACCGAGAATTTCACTTTGGTTGCAAAAGCAGCTTTGCTGAAGGGATTCAGGCTGGTGCTTGAGGGGTGGAATAATCATCCTGGGAAGCTCTCTGTCATGCCTCTATTTGATAGATCCCTGGAAGTGTCCAAGGCCAGGCTGGATGGTGCTTGGAGCAGCCTGGGATAGCGGGAGGTGTTTGGGACAGCCCAAAGTGGGTGGAAAGAGGTGATTTTAAGGTCCCTTCAAACCCAAACCATTCTGGGATTCTATTCTGGAGCACAGCGGTGTGGGAGTTTTAGTCTCACCTACTCTTTGAACTACACAGGGGCTTAAAACAGGGTTAGAAGCCCTACAAAGGTGAGCTTTGAACAAAAAGCTTCCCCAGCCCTCCTGGAAACTTGCAGCCTTTGCTTTTTGTGCCACTTGGAATGGAGACCCCCCCTTGGAAAGGGAGGGATGTGTTGGGACAGCTTAAAAAATAATCTGTCTAACACTTCTTGCAGTGTGTTCGTATCTTGCTGGATAGTTTCTGGAAATCTGGAGCAGGCAGAACACTTGGCTGTGTTTTCCCTTTATAAGGAAGGGTTTTTTTTCTTTTTCCATGGCCACATTTTGTAGAAGTAAACACTTTTAAACATTTCACGGTGTGGATTTTAAACAGACGGCTGTTGTAGGGATTGGCTGGATTCTTGTATCGCTTGTCACATTTGGGGTTGGAGGCTGCTGATTTTTTTCCATGCTTCTTATCTCTGAAATCAGCTTAATTCCTTGGGCTGGGATATGGAAGATCTCAAAAAAGTAGTGCTTTTGGGCATCAGTTTCTACAAATAATTTGGAGTTTTACAGCAATGATGACCCAGCCCAAAAAGGTGCCACTGGTTGTAGCAGCTTTGAGCAGTAAATCAGGAGTTCTCATTTCCCAGGGCCCTGCACTTTTGCTGCTGTAAACTTGAGCTCCCTCTGTCTGCTTGGTCAAACCCTGTGGCTGTTTCCCTCCTAAATATGGAGATTTAGGTTATCAGTAGTACTTGTTAATTCCTGATGGGGGAAACTCCAGAAAAAATACTCCTTCCCCCCATTAGTATTGGCATATTGAAAAGTTTTGCTCAAAGTCTTCCTTCTTTTTGTCATTCCAAAGTGTGCTTTTTCTTCCCCTTTTTTTGCAGGCATCTTCCAGCCTGTCCAGCCAGTACACTGCTTTTCATTTTCCTTACTGGCAGTTTAAAATGGTTCTGCTGCAAAGCTGTGGTGGTGAACACCCTAAAATTCAGACTTGTGTCCCTAATCTTTGAATGGAGCTCTTAATTTCTTTTATTCTTCTTGATCCACCTCCATTTAATCAGCTCTTGCCAGCAGCAGATTCCCTGGGGAATTATTCCCGTGCTTGGCCCTCTGTTTCCTGCAGGTTCCACTACAAACTGGGCTGCACCAGTACAGGGCGAGTTGGGAGGGTTTTCCTTTCTGGAAGCATCCCTGGATGGGGCTGTCAGAGAGTTTTCCATGTGCTCCTAAATTCTTCCCTTCCTTAAACCCAGCAATTGGCTTTTCCGTGGTTGGAACAAGACCTTTTGGGATGGAGATTAACTTTTTGTTCCAATGTCTGTGGTAAGTGCCAGAAGGTACAAATCCAGTGCAGGGAATGTGGCTTTTGCTGCTGTGAGTGAAGAGCCCGGGATGAGCATTCCTCGTGTTCCTTGGGAATGGGAATTGCTGTGGGAATGGCAGCAGGCTGTGCTGCAGGGCTCAGTGTTTGCTGAGCACTGGGGGTTAACTTGGGCTGTGGGAAGGGACCTTAAATCCCATCAGTGCCACCCCTGCCATGGCAGGGACACCTCCCACTGTCCCAGGCTGCTCCAAGCCCCAATGTCCAGCCTGGCCTTGGGCACTGTCAGGGATCCAGGGGCAGCCACAGCTGCTCTGGGCACCTGTGCCAGGGCCTGCCCACCCTCCCAGGGAACAATTCCTTCCCAATATCCCATCTGTCCCTGCCCTCTGGCAGTGGGAAGCCATTCCCTGCGTCCTGTCCCTCCATCCCTTGTCCCCAGTCCCTCTGCAGCTCCCCTGGAGCTCCTTCAGGCCCTGCAAGGCCACACTGAGGTCAGCCCAGAGCTTCTCCTGTCCAGGCTGAACAATCCCAGCTCTCACAGCCTTCCCTCCCAGCAGAGCTGCTCCATCCCTCTGCTCATCCTGGAGCCTCCTCGGGGCTCTCTGCAGCAGCTCCAGGTCCCTCCTGAGCTGGCCCAGGGCTGGGGCAGCTCTGCAGGTGGGCTCTCACTGGGCACAGGGCAGAATCCTCTCCCTCGAGCTCCCCAAGCTGCTGGGGATGCAGCTCGGGTTTTATTTCCCATCTGCTACAAACCAATATTGTTATTTATCTCCTGCCCTTGTGCCAGTGGATGTTCACAGCAGGGTTTGACATTGGGCATTTTATGGCCACTGCAAACCTTTAACACAAGGCTTTCCGCAGCTCCGCAGGGCTTCTGCGTAGGGCTGCCTTTTGCTGGGACAAAACCTGGAATTTTGGGGCTTGTTGGGGATGCTGGTGGCTGGCTGTGGGCGGGTGCAGGAGTAGAGCAGCCCCAGCCCAGCCCTGGGAGGTGTGTGACAGACACCCCTTGGTGTGCCTCGCTTCTGGGAGACAGCACAGGCAGCTTTTTGTGCATTCCGTGCGTTTGGAGCCAGCCTGTAAAGGTTCTTTTTGCATGACTTCTGCAAACTCCTATGCAATTAGCTTCTTCCTCCTGTTGCCTTATTAATTACCGTGATGGACTTAAACTGATTTGGGACAGGATGTGTCGCAGGGGATTGTGCCCTTTTTTAAAACTCTTTATCAAGTCTCCATCCCATTGGACCATTAATCTTCCAGGAAAATAGGGATGGCTTGGTGCCAGGCTGCTGCTCCGGAGAGGAAAGATGGCAATAACTGCTTTCTACTCTGAGTGACCCCCTGCTTTTGGATATATTCATAGAAATATTCATGGAAATGCTTCCTCCTTCAGACAGGCTCATTGGGAACCAGCCTGCTCCTTTACAAATATTGTAGTTTATTTTCTTTGTGTGTTGTTCCTATTAGAAACATGAATCAGAGAGTACAGAATAAATACTCTTGGAAAATGAGAGCTAATGGAACAGCTGTATCTTGTTTAAACCACTTACTCGCCATGGCAGGAGTGTGATTTTTAACCATTTCAAATCCCTTTTATTTGGTATTACTGGGTAGGTTTCTGCATTCACATGTCTGGGAGAGATGCTGGTTTGAAATAATGGTGGCGATTAAGGAATGGAGAAGCATTTGTTATGGAATAATTGGGAACTGTGGGTAAATTTATGTATTCAGAGTTTCATCTGTTTCATTTGTGTCCAGTTCAGGGAACTTTGGAGTGCTCATCCCTGCAGGTGTCCAAGGAAGGGCTGGAGGTGGCACTCAGTGCTCTGGGCTGGGGATGGATCCCATGTTGGACTCCATGGTCTGGGAGGGCTTTTCCAGCCTCAGTGATCCTAGGATTGTACGTAAAAATCAACACAATAGAAAAAACCTATTTATCTGAAATGGCACCTGTGAGTTACAGTGGAAAAAAAACCCCACATAATAATAGTAACAATAATAAATTAATGGGGAATTTGCTAAAGGCCTGGCACGTCTGAGTGTGTGGGACTGGCAATTCACAGGGCATGAATAATTTTTCTGAATTATTAAGAGTGACGAATATTCTCTCACAGGGAACAATAGAGGAGCTCTGACGTTGTATTTTTAGTACCAACTCGTTGTCAAATATGTCAAACTCAGCTTTTTTCCCCTCACTCGATTCTAAAAGAGGGATGGAATATTTCCTGCTGGAAGGGTTTGGAGCTCCCAGACGAGGGAGTGCGGTTTAGTCTGAGATGGGAGGGGTGGAATGAGATGACTTTTAAGGTTTTTTCAACCCCCAAGCAGTCTGGGATTCTGTGGAACAGTCTCATATAGAAGCAGCTGGGTTGCAAGGTGGTTTTGCTCCTCCTGCCAGCCCTGTAAGGGCAGCCGGAGGTGCTTTTCTCACAGGCTTTGTAGTCCAAGGCTCATCTTAACTAATTATCCCTAATAACAAAACCTATTTTGCTTACATTCGAGCATGACTGAGTTATTATCCAGCCCATTCTGCGTGGGTATTGAATCTCAGGATGCTCAGATGTGGCAGAGATGAAGCTGTGTGTCACTGATGACCCAGCCAACGTGTTTTCCCTTCTCGATGGCTGTGTTTTGTGGGGTGGTTCAAAGGGTTTGCATGACTCAGGGGCCCCTGAGCTTGCTCTGATATTTCCCTGTTGAGGACAGAGGCTGAATCAGGTGGTTCAGATGTGCTCTTACACTGAAATAATATTATTAAGCTCGTAAATTCTCTGAGTTTGTTCATGTTGGGTCTGTTTTGCTGCTTGTCCCCTAAATGGGGTCATAAAGGTTTGAAAAGACCTTTAGGATCATTGAGTCCAACCAAGTTCTGCTGGGTTTTCTTGTTCCTTTGCTGTCATTTGGACCCAATTTCCCAACTCCTCCTCAGATCCTTTCCCATGCTCAGTTCCCCCACAGAGAGCATTAAATTGTGCTGAGGATCTCGATATCCACAGGGAAGTCTGCCTGGGGCCAGGAGTTCCCCCCAGTCTTTGTGGGTATTCTTGAAACAGCTCCACTCCAAAGCCAGACTTTTGTAAGGAGCCAGACTTTATCAATTAAATCAATTTCGAGCCCTGGAATGAAAGAAATGTCTGAAATTTGAATGCAGGTCGCTATGATGAACACAAAGGCTAATTTAATTAGGCTTTCTTTGGTGGGAAGTTGGGCAAGTCGAATAACGAGGCCCTGGTTGTGAGGATTTGGGGAGGATTTGGGGTGGCTGACACCAGAGAGCAGTGCTGAGCACAGCAGGGAGAGCATCGTCATTCTCACTTGTGGCTTTAGGAACTTTTGCCAGATGCCTCCTGTAGGGATTGTAACATAAATACCCCGAGAATCAGCACGCTGTCACACTTCGGTGTGCTCCCGTTTGTGGAATTAACAGAAAATAGAATAAACTGAGTCATAAATCCCCTGCCTCCTTGTTTGTGCCTCCTTTCAGTTTTGTGTATGGAAGATATTCCAAGTAGGCACGTTACTGTAGATGAAAAAACTGTAGCTAAAAGAGAATTTTGCAACCCCATGGAATCTATTTTTATTTCCGTGCTGGACATATCTAAAGCTTGTCTCTAAAAAATAATTGCGAGTTCACATCTCTGTAATTTTTTTTTACATCTCTGCATATTTTTAGGGAAAATACTGATTTTATTTTTTTTTAAAATTGATTTGTGCCCCAGGTCCAAGGAGCTAATAAAGGAAGCGATCCTTGACAATGACTTCATGAAGAACCTGGAATTGTCCCAGATCCAGGAGATTGTGGATTGTATGTACCCCGTGGAGTATGGCAAGGACAGCTGCATCATCAAGGAGGGAGACGTGGGTTCCCTGGTCTATGTCATGGAAGGTAGGGTTGGAAAAGATCTTATTTATTCCCTCTTTTTTCAACACTTAGAGACTAAAACTTCTGTGGGAAAAATGGTTTCAAAGAAAGAGGCTGAAGATGTCTAAATAGGGGTGCTGAAAAATTGCGTTTATCAAATTCTCTTGCTGCTGCCTAGAACTGTGTGGTGGACTCACACACATTTTGGCCAGGTAACACCTAAGGGGAGTGGAGCTTTTTCATTTGCCCATCTCTGTTTAACATCTGAAATTGTTCTTTTCAACAAAACCCTCCCCAAGGCAGTAAGCTATCCTTTAAACAAGCTTTCCTGCCAAATTCCCCGTGCTGTATAGTTGCAAATGCTCTTCGCTGCTTTCCCAAAACAACTGAAGTTTCTGTCCTTTTAAGGTTAAGTCCTTTCTCAAAGCACAGGTTTAGTTCCTCTGGCTTTTCATCGTTTTCAGTTTTGCACATTGAAATGGTTTTTCTGTCAAGTGGGGGGTGCCAAAGCAAATTATGTGTTTCCATCCCCAGCACTGCATGGAACGATTTAGGGTTTTCAGCCCTCTGAATGCAGAGACTACTTTGATGAGATGCAGAATCTGTTCTGTTGGTGATAAAAACTGCTTGAAAATAATCCTTGAATTGTATTTTCTTCGTGGTGGAAACGTGGAGGATTTGCACTGTGCAGTTCTGGGCTTGCTTCCCAGATTCCCCCCACAGGAGAGATTTGCTTATGGGGTTTTTGCTGTTCTGGGATGTCGTGTTCAGTGTTGGCCCTTGAAAAAGCCCCATAAGAACAGGACCTGTTGAAATCAGGGTGTGTTTATCTCCTGCTCAGCCTCTTCCCATTCCCTGGAGAGGATCCTCAGGGGGGATTTAGGGGCAGAACTGTTTCCAGCACGACTTGGGGTACTGAGCAGGTGTGGTACTCACAGAACCCTTTATTGCTGATGGATTTGCTTCTGTTCATGGTTATTATTGATCAGGTGGCCATGTGGTGATGAGTGTGCAACAAATGTGTGCCAAAGACAAATTCAGTGTCTTTTGGGCATGGAAACTTTCCCCTGTTCTCCCCGTGTGTGTGAGGGCACGACTTGGCTCTGCCCCAGCCTTCCCTCGGCCTCGTAACTTGATTTAAGATTATTTAGATAGCTCCCTAAATATGCATAATGCTTTGCAAACCCAATTATGGCGAGTTTATGGTCTGTGTTTAGACATAATGCAATGAGCAATGATGAAGTCATGGAAATGGGAGAGGACATTATCAAATAGGTTGGGTTATGGTTGGGAGAGCTCATTTTGGTTTATCATTCCTCAATTATGAACACAATAAACCCAAAGAAAAACTCCGTTCTTTACAAAATTCTACTGGGGAGACCCATTTTGAGTATTACTGAGAGGTGTTTTCTCAAAAATCAAATAAATCCCCTCTTTCTTCCATTAATTCCTTTTTCTTTCCTTACTTGGGCTCTTGCTCTTCTTTGAGCTGGTAGTGAGAAAAGCCAGAGCTTTGAGTCAGGAGATGAAATTGCTCAGCAAGCAGAACCCTGAATTTAGAGCTGCTTTGCTTCTAATAAATAAAGTGTTTTTGTGTGTGATCTGACTTCAGCCTGTGTCTTGCTGGCCAAATTCCCACCTCCAGGGATATGAGGGCCCCCGATCAGGCTTTCAGGTGCTGGCCCCACCATATCCTAGTCTTTGAAGCACTTCATTTCTCTGTGTGTGCTGTTCCCTCAGCCCTCTGTGCCCGCCTGCAGCAGGACTGTCCCTCCAGGCTGCGACACGGGGACTGCAGAGAGAGATGGGAGCAATGCTCTGCCTGAAACTGCTGAGCGACTCCACTCTGGGCCGGCAGGGAAAACAGTACTGAGAGGAAAATCAACTTATTTACTGGATAGATTTCCTTTCCTGTAAGAGAGTGTGCCCCTTTGAGAGGGGTTCAACAGATTTGTCTTCAAATTGAAGGTTCTTAGAGCCAAAAAAGTTCTTGTTAATCAATCATATCCTGCCTCTAAAATGAGGCTGATAGCTCCATTTTTTTAAAGGGGAAAAACCTGAACATTTTCCAAGGAAAAACCTTGGATTAACTCTTTTGTGGCTTGTGATTTTCTGCTGGCAGTGGGTGCTGCAAATGAATTCTGAGGCTGCACCCGGCCCCACGCCCGGAGGACTTGAGGGAAGGAAAATCCCCCATGTGCTCCAGCTTCTGCAGGCACGGAAAGGGAGAAGCAGCAGCTTTTTAAGAACCACGTTGAGAATCAGCCCACACTTCCCCAGCCCTTGTTTTAGGAGTTTTTCCTCTCCTCTTCAATTCCCTTTTATTTTTGTCTTCAGTTGTGGGGATTTGCCTGTTCTTTTTAAAGGTGGCTTTGTCTCTCGCTTCCTTCTCGGATGTAATTGTGATTGGGCTGTGGCAGGGCTGGATGGGGCTTGGAAAGGAATTCGTCCCTGGGAGGTGGGGAGGCCCTGGCCTGGTTTGGCTGAACCCTGCTGGGGTGTGCTGGCTCAGGGCCGTGCCCTGGGATCACACATGGAGAGCTGAGCCCTGCAGGTGGCATTTCCCTGGCTGCACTGCTGGGTACCCTGCTAGGCTTCCTGCAGGAAATTTCCTCCTTCTTGGTGGTTTGGAGTGCTCTCTCCAGGTCTGTTCCCGATGGTGTTGCTAATTCCCAGCTCTGCTGGGATCTCCTGGGGCACTGAGGAGGGTGAGAGCAGCAGCATCCATTGGAGTCAGGGCTTTTCCGTCACAATTCTGCGCCCGGGACTTATTCTGCCTTTCATTCGGGCCCTACCTGAGCCTCCAGACCCCCTCTGGAAGGCTTTGGATCTGCTTTTCCAAGCTAATGTCCAGGACAGGATGTCACTGCCCAGGTGCTGGATGGCTCTGGAGACTGGGGAGCGTTCCCTCAGTGTGCAGAGGAGCTCCGTGTGGGATGGAATCAATTAGGAATTACGGCAAAGTGGGAATTTCTGCACAGCCTGCCTTCCGAGGAGCCTGCCTTTCCCAGGGCTTTCCATGGGCCTTGGGAAGTGTGCTGTGGCAGCAGTTTCTTCTTTGCACTCCTATTTCATGTTTTTATCTGCTTGTGGCCTATTAATTTCTTTTCCCTTCATCCTGGTGTTGCAGAGCTGAGCAGGAGTCAGGTCAGGGTTTTTCCTCTCTGGAATCCTGCAGGCTTTACAGGTTTCCTGTCTCTTGGAGAAATTGGGTTGTCCTGCCATATCCAGGGCAATGGAATACAAATCTTCCACCGTTATCAGCTTGTTATTTTAATTTTTATGGTGTCTTAATGATTAACTCTTCCCAGAGTGTTATTTACTCATATTAGTGACGGGGAATTAAACATTCCTTGCACTTACTTCGTGCAGTGTTCATGAGATGAAATGGGATATGAAAAGATGACGGGGCTCATGACAGACGTGGTTTGATATTCTGTATAAAGCAGTTATTTTTAAAGCTGCAGAGCTAAATCTTAGCACTTAAAATGCAGTAAGAAATAATGGTGAAATCATTCCTTTTCAGCGAGGAAAACCTAACCTTTGGTTAATCTAAGCCAGGATTTGGTAGGGAGGAGAGGCAAATGCAGTCAAAGCTGGGAGCTGATGACTTCAGCCTCCCCGAGTTTGTGAAGGTGTCAAATACAAATCCCCAAACAGCTGAGCCTCCCATCTCTGTCCTCACCCCAGCTCTGCTGGCAGCACAAATTCCCCTTGGAGCTGCAGGAGAGGCTGTAAAAGTTTGAGTGTTGAGCTGACCTGATGATTCCTTTCACTTTCCCACTGAATGCCCAGCTTTCTTTGGAATCAGATGGCATTCACAGTGATTTACTCCTCCTGCCATTTCTTTAATCATCGCCTGAGCCTCTCTGAGTCTCTCTGCGGTGTGGTACTGCCACAAAACTCGAGCAGCCTTGGCAAAAGCTGAAAGAATTCATTGCTGGGGAGGAGTACTCGGAGTTTATCAAACAGATAAATTGTTTTCTAAGTGCTTCCCTCCAACCTGCTTTCTCCCCAGGCAGCCAGATATCCATCTTCCCCGCTCCAGGGAGAACAGTGCATAGGTGTAACCTCTCCCAAAACAATTCCTACTGCATGAAAAACATAATTATGGTGTATTTTCCCCACGTGAGATCATAGCTGAAGTGCTATTTCTTTTTGTACAGCTCAGCAGTTACACAAAGGCTGCTTTGTGGTGAGGGGGGGTTTATTTACCAAATAAATTGGGCAGATAAAGCCTCATTCATTTTATCAATCATAGCAGCTGGAAATGGAGGCACAAATGTCTTTCTTGTCCCCCTCACTGTCCCATGAGTCCCTTTTACTGCGACTCCCACGAGTGAAATGGGAAATAAGAGGACTTTTCAGCCTAACAGTGACCATGGAGGAGCCTGGGTTCTGCCTTTTGGCTGTGCCCCTCAAACCCAAGGCTCTGTGGTTTCATGCAGAGAGAAAGATTCCAGTGTTAGCGATCCGAGCTGTCATTATGGACCAGGAAAGGGAAAGTGTTCCCTCTGGGTGGGCTCCACTGGCTTTGGATTCCTTGTTTGCTTGGAAAACTCTACAAAAAGAAGCCCTGGGAGCTCCGAGCCCTTTGTTGCTGCTCTTGGTTGTGGGCAGAGAGCTCAGACAGCGAGTTTTGGGAAGGGGAAGGAGAGAGAGGTGTGTCAGAATTGTGCAGTCCCAGAACAGCTGGAGTTGAAGGGATCCCATCAGGATCAGCCCCTGGTTCCCCTGGAATCCTGCAGAGTTTCCATCGGGATCAGCTCCTGGTTCCCCTGGAATCCTGCAGAGTTTCCATCGGGATCAGCTCCTGGTTCCCCTGGAATCCTGCAGAGTTTCCATCGGGATCAGCTCCTGGTTCCCCTGGAATCCTGCAGAGTTTCCATCGGGATCAGCTCCTGGTTCCCCTGGAATCCTGCAGAGTTTCCATCGGGATCAGCTCCTGGTTCCCCTGGAATCCTGCAGAGCTTCCTGCACAAGCTCATCCCAGAGTGCTGTTCAGTAGTGACTTCATGGCTGTTCCAGGTGAAATGGGGAAACCATTCCTCTTGGTCACAGGCAATTTTTCCACTTTCCCTTGGTTGAACATCTTTTCACCCCCAGGGGAATTGTGAGATTTTTCTGCGTTTTCTTCTCCACTGAGGCTTCTCCTTTTCTCAGTGGGGAGAGCTCCTGTGGATTTGTGTGGCCAAGGCTCTGTGCAGCCCAGGAGTTGGACAGGGCCAGGTCTGAGAATAAATCCAAACAAAAGGATAAAAGCAGGAGGTGGGGGAGATGTTTGCATTGCATTATTTGGCGAAGTTATCTGATTTTTCTCATGCTTTGATGCGGGGGGTCCTGATCTGCAACTTCTTTGCAGACCTGGCAGATGGGTTTGGGGGAAAAATGAGAATTCCGCTCTCAGGAAACAAATCAAAATGTCAGATCAATGTTTGCGCTGTATTTATCTAAAATAATGGAAATTACAGTGTATCCCAGCAGCTGCTGTTCCTCGCACATCCAGGCAATAATTAAATGCAATCAGAACACGTTGGATTTAAGACGGAAAAAGTAATAAAAATAAGATGTTTGCTATCCTCATGCTAAATATTTTCATAACCTCTCGGTTCTGACTGCAAACAGCTATTTGGTGGAGCTACCAGAACACGAAGGAATGCTGGATGAGCTTTCTCATATTCTAAATAACAGCAGCAGCTGAGGTTGTAGATGAGGCAGATGGGGAAAAGCAATAATCCTGGGGTAGTTATGCAGCCCCATCCTTGCCGTGCAGCCTCACAAGGGACTCTTTATCACTGCTCAAACCCTACAAACTCTTATCTTAGACTAGGAGGTAACTTGAAGTAATTTTCTGCCTGCATTGTGGGGCTTTTTAAAACATTTTTCCTGGTAGTGGCGTGTGACTTCACAGGCTCCTGAAAGTAAACTGTATTTTGTGCTTCTTGCTGTTGTTCTTCTGGTCCCACCTCTTTCGTCTCATTACTTTTTGGGGGGCATGGAGAGGTCCAGGAGCTTTTAAAAGGTCTTTATTTATAACTGTGTGAAATTTGACTTAAATTAGGGGTTTTTTCCCCAGAGTTTTCAGCCCAAAATATTGTGTTCTTTTGCCCTGTTCTCTTGTGACTGTTGCTGCCCTTGGAAAAGGGAAGTCCAGTTATAATATGGATTAAAGATGTGCAGCGGGGAGCAAGGAACTGAATGTGGCAAAGCCACCCTGATGGGTCAGGGTGGAAGGGACATCTGGTGCCACCTCCCTGCCCCAGCAGGGTCACCCTGGAGCACAGGGCTCAGCATTGTGTCCTCTGAAAACAGTGAATAACTCAGGAATTTACTGCAGTCATCCCTGCAAAAAATATTCCTAAGCATCATGGAGCCATTTGTGCCCCTAAACCTGGAAACCCATGGCAGGGGGTGGAATGAGATCAGCTTTAAAGTTCCTCCCAGCCCAAACTGTTGGATTTATTTTGGGGAAGTGAGATGGAAAACTAAACTGAAATTGAAGTTTCCCAGTGATGCCTGGAGGTTTGCAGTAACCCATGGGGCAAAAACTCCCCAGGGGCTGAGAAAAGCCCCAAGTGCCAGGTCCCAGGAGAGTTTTATTAGAGTTTTATTAGAGCTAAGTGGTCAGCATGGCCTGAAATGAGAACCAGCTCCGTTTAGCACTGGCTTCCTGTGCTCAAATCTGGGCTGAATAAACCCATGGAAGAAATTTTGTTTTTAAAGCAAGGAATGTGTTTGTTCCTGGTTGGTACAAGATAAGAGAAGGAGATGTCCTTGGGAATGTTCATCTGGAGGGAACAAGTGGACCTGCTGCATGATGAATGAAAAGAGAGGAAGTTTATTTTCTGCTTGCCACCAGCAGCCTCTGCTTATTCTCATTTGTCGGCTCTCTCCAGGACATTGTTTTCCTTCTTGGAAGAACCACAGACTCCGCTTAGCTGAAAATATTTAACACTGCAGGACATATTTAACACTGCAGAACGTATTGAACACAGCACAGCCTACTTTGCTCATCATTGCTGCTGGAAAGATCATTTATCTCCCAGTCTTGTGCTCTGTCAACTGGGAAAAAAAAAGGCATTTGGGTTTCTTTAGGAGCTTCGAGGGGTGGTTGGGAAGACCAGAGGGCTGGGATGTCCCAACAGCTTCTTGTGCTGCTTTGCCTTTTAAATTTTAATGCTAATCTCGGTTTTCTATCTTACTTTGGCAGAATAAATCCTAGATCCCAGAAGGGTTTAGGCTGAAAGGGACCTTAAAGCTCATCTCATTCCCTGCTGTGGGCAGCGTCACCTTCCCCTATCCCAGGTGGCTCAACCTGCCTGTGAACACTTGCAGGGAGGGCTCTGATATGGCTGACAAAACAGCAGGGCTGGAGCTCTTCCTCCCTGTTCCTGTCCCCAGCTCTGATTCCCAGCTCTGGCGCTGGGTCATTTCCATGTGTTAACATTCCGAGCCAGGTCCTTGGGTGACACAGAGCAGCGCGGCCCCATCTGTCACTGAGCCGCCGTCTCCATGCTCCGCTTCATGGCGTTATTTATAGGGGAAGATGAGCAGTAAGTGAAACCTTTCCTTCATGCTCTGGCCTCAAACAAGGCAGCTGAGAAATGGAATGGGAGCTGGGGCCAAGGCAGAGCATGAAAAGCTCTCAGTAAATGAAAGCTGATGGGAGTCAATGGGCTGTGCAATGGGATATGGGCATGGGGACTTCCAGCGAGGATTGTTCTGTGCTGATCTGACGAGCAGGGAAGGAGGAGTACAAAGGGTTTGTAATTCAAGCAGCAGGATCATGGCATTGTGGAACAGCTTGGGCCTTAAAGGGACACCTCCCACTGTCCCAGGATGCTCCAAGCCCCAGTGTCCAGCCTGGCCTTGGACACTGCCAGGGATCCAGGGGCAGCCACAGCTGCTCTGGGTACCTGTGCCAGGGCCTGCCCACCCTCCCAGGGAACAATTCCTTCCCAATATCCCATCTGGCCCTGCCCTCTGGCAGTGGGAAGCCATTCCCTGTGTCCTGTCCCTCCAGCCCTTGTCCCCAGTCTCTCTCCGTGTTTCCTGTCAGCTCCTTCAGGCCACACTGAGGTCAGCCCAGAGCTTCTCCTGTCCAGGCTGAACAATCCCAGCTCTCACAGCCTTCCCTCCCAGCAGAGCTGCTCCATCCCTCTGCTCATCCTGGAGCCTCCTCGGGGCTCTCTCCAGCAGCTCCAGGTCCCTCCTGTGCTGGGCCCCAGGGATGGATAAATCCCATTCCTTAGGGTCACCAACGTCTAATCAGGTTAAGGGTTAAAAACTCTCGCTGTGCTCTTGTTCCTCGGGAGTAAGTGATGAAAATGATCTGTTTTATAACACAGTTTTAATTCTCTGAACCCTTCGAGTCGGAACTGGCGCTCAGGAGGCATTTCCAGAGCTGTGCATTGTGCTGCAGCGCACAGCAAGAGGTGCTGGAGATTTATTTCCCTGTCTGGAGATGAGTTATGACTACATTCACAACATTATGCAGATCAGCTGTCAGACTGTGGGATATCTGCATCAGGAATCGCTCCGATCCAAGAATAGAAATCAGGGACTATTCACTCTAATATTACAAATTAGTGATTTTAAGAGCTCCATAAGGAGTAGGAGAAAATCACCATTTTTAAAAGCTTATCATAAACAAGTTAATGCAGTGACAGTGCTGCGGGCAAGAAGAGCATCAGTGTCAAGGTTTCTTAGGGTCCTGTCAGACTGGTTTGGATGGTCCTGTGTTTGTTCAGGATGTCATTCCCCATCACGGGGGCCCTGACACGGGTTGCCCGAGAAGCTGTGGATTCCCAGTCCCTGGTTGGACAGGGCCTTAAAGCCCATGCAGTTACCGAGGGGACAGCTTCCACCAGAGCAGGTTGCTCCATGCTGTGGAAGAGGAGAACAGGGAATAAAAACGTGCCAGGGGTGAGGGAGTTTTCCACCATCTGGAAATTAGGAGTCACCAGCAGACTCAAACAGGCAACAAGCTCTAAGAGATGAAAGAAGCTTTTTTTTTAAAGTGGTGAAAGACAAGATACAAATTTGACATAAACAATTCCTTAGGAAATGCAGAAACTTCTACATCTCAAATCTGATTCTGTTCCTAAGGGAATCTGTAATTTTATTAATTTGACGTAGCTATTGCCTTCCATGGCATTTGTTCTATCAGCACTGCTGTGTGCAGGTGGTTTGGGATCTATCCCCGGTGACTTGTGAGGCCTTGTGCTTGCTCATCCCTGCATGTCCTTCCTGACCCCCAGAAAGACTGGAAGCATGGAAAAGGCACCCTTTAAAGAACCCCACTGTTGTTCATTTAATCTTGGAGAGCATTAAGAGCTGCCATGTTTCTGTTGAGAGAAATGCTTAACCAACATCCCCCCTCAGGTTCAGCCTAATGATTCCCACAAAAACCTGGTCAGAACAGGTTGGGAGCAGCTGCAAACAGAATTGTTCAACATCACACATTCATATCAGGCTCTAATGAGGCAAAAATTAGCTCTCCCCATGGCAGATGATTGCTAATGTGCTGGAATATCGCTGCTGCTGCTGGCTCCAGCCTGCTTGGAACTCTAACTTCATCCCTCACACGGGAGCTGGGACAACAATGCCTTGGTTCTCCTCGTGGGGCTCAAGTTCTTCAGGACAGCACAGTCAGGCAGAGAAAAGAGGAGTGAGTTTGTTAAATAACCAAGTTTTTCTAAAATCAGGCGTTGCTCCAGTGGTTGGATCCAGTTCCCTGAGTGCTTTAATTGGGAATGGCACCCTCCCCATCCCCAGTGGGCACAAAGGTTTGCTGGGATGCTCACTCACCCAGCCTGGCTGGAGGCATGGACACCACAGCTCCTCCTCAGGGCTGGCCAGCACAAAACCAGCACGAAAACTCCTTTTTGCTGGGAGAAAACAGCTCCTTCGTTTGTCA
Organism: Acanthornis magna; assembly: GCA_036785705.1. Classification (NCBI taxonomy): domain Eukaryota; kingdom Metazoa; phylum Chordata; class Aves; order Passeriformes; family Acanthizidae; genus Acanthornis; species Acanthornis magna. The sequence continues at coordinate 10,693,569 of JAWUZG010000093.1, forward strand.
TCTGGTGAAGAAAGGAAACTTTGCCAATTGGTTTGTTAATGAAGGCGATGGCAGTGACGTGCCGCAGCTCTGTGCGTGTTTATTCTGCCCTGGGAAGGGACGCTCAGGTGGAACATCTGCCTGGGAGAGCCTCAAGCCATCCAGCAGGGAAGCTGAGTGATTGTTCTCCCGTTCACATTGCCAGGGCTCAAAGTCCCGGTCCTAGCGAGTCTGGAGAGCGCTGCTGACGGAGAATCAGAACATTTCCGCCCCGCAGGCCCCACACCCCACGGCTGACTAATGGCACTGCAGGAGAACAAAGGGAAACCAAGGGACACGAGGGATCTTCCTGGTGAAGAGGAATGTAAACGCGGTGCTTCTCATATGCTGCTGGACACTAATGGTTCGCTGTGTTCTTTTATACAGAGTTTTACCCTTCAGTGCACAATTCAGGTCTTGGGGTTAAAACCTTGTCCTTCCCACAGGCAAAGGCCATTCCTTGAAGAGTAAGAAGTGCTTGCATCTTGTCTTTGCTGGGGGAAGTTCAGCTGGAGGGACCCTCCCAAGTTAAAATATTGAGAATGGAGCCATTAGCAAGGCTAAGAAAATGTGAAAATGCAAATGTGCCAGGCTGCTGTCCTGGAGCAAGTCTGGGTGGAAGCATCTCCAGCCCAACCATCGCCGGGCACTTTCTGCTCTTTCGCTCATTGATCTCTCTGTGTCTTTGAAGGGATCTGTATTTTTCCCCTGCAGCCTTCCTGGAGGATCTCCTGATCACAGTTTGCCACACAGGCCTTACTGTGTGGTTTGTCTTGATCTCAAATACATCTCAAATTTCTATTTGTGACTGGAAATTGCTTTGTGAAGGGCTTTCCCCATACAATAACCCAGGTACTGCATGTGGAAATGAAATTATTTTAGCTGACAAAAGAGGGTTTTTTGCAGTATTTACCAAAGTTAGACCTAATTCTTACAGGGAAAAAGCATCCAGATTCTGGTGTTGACAAGTTTTAACAAAGGTCTTGCAGGAGATCTTTTTTTTCCAATCCTTCCTAATTTCCTCCTCCTGTCACTGTAACAAGTCACCCCCTGAGCTGCTGTTGCTAAGCTGCCCTAAGGATTTGCATTCCCATGCAGTTTGAAACTCTCTTAATTTCAAGAATACCCTCAGCAAGAAGCAATTCCATAACCTCAAATGTGGGCTGAAAACAGTCACTGCTACGTTGGGTGTATTATTTGTGCCAGGGAACAACTCCTTGGGCTGCTGTGCAATCCAGAGGAATCCATTTTTAGGGGATGTGCAGAATTCTCCCATCAGCTCCCCTGTGCAGGTTAATAACCTCAAAAATGGTTTTGTTTCACAGCCAACACCTCCAAGGCTCCCAGGGTGGGGAGGGGAAGGGAATGCTGGCCTCAGAAAAAGGCAGCTTAGGTTTGTCTTTCAAAAGATATCGATTCCTGCACTGTGGGAACCCGGGGAATGGAGTAACAGTGTGTGGGATTTGTGTCTGAATGAATGGGGGAAAATGATCAGCAAACAGATAGAGCCATTGAGGGAAAGCAGCACGGAGAGACAGAAAGGGTTTTATTGAGTGCTGGAACTGAACGGCAGAATGGCCATGGGAATAAAGTCATTTTACCTGCTGGGGGCTGGCAGGAAGCAGGGCTTGGAGGAGGAGGAGAAATTCCCTGGTGGAGGAAGCATGGGGATGGAGTCTGTGCTCGGTGTGAGTGGCCAGCCTTGGGATGAGCTGTGAACCTGCCCAAAGCATGAATAAACCCTGAGCAGGGTGAAAGGGGAGCACTCAGCGGTGTGAAGGGGCCAGCATTTACCTTGGCAGGCAGGTTGAGGCTGAGTCTCCAAGCAGAGTCCAACAGGATTCAGCAGAGGGAGAAAATCGGTGGGATTATCTTTTCCTGTTGGTGTCCCTAGCACTTGGCCTGGAAAAGCACAGCACATTCCTGAAGAGATGGCTTTCACCTCCAAAGGAACAAAACAAACCCCAATTGTCCTGGCTGGGAAGAGACATTTATTTTTATTCCATGCAGACATTAATTATTAATTAACCTGCTCAGGTGATCGGTATTCAAAGCAGCTGTTCCCAGCGAGCTGCAGACCGACAGTTAGTCTGTGGCTCCCTTCACTGAATGTTCCTCAGGGAATGCATATTAGGCAATTCCATAACCATCAGTACTCCAGGGAAAAACCAATCCCATGGATTTGGTGTGCTGTACTGACCAAACCCTGCGGAAAGGACCAGCGGCTAAAGGTTTTATTGTATTTCAGGTCTTACTTTCTTGGAAGGCAATCCCATTTCCTGCTGTGGGCTTGCACTTCTTTCCCTTGCCTTGCTTCCCTGCGTGATGGAGCGTGTGCCACGTGGTGTTTGTAGGGCATTTGGGTGCTGGAATGCCCCTCTGGCAGCGCCATGCTTTCCTCCTCCAGCTTTCCTCCATTCCCAATCCATTCCCTCGTGCCTTTGCACCTGCTGGGTCTCGCCTGGGGACTGATTCCAGAGATGCAGGATCTGGTTTCCCCCGCACATGAGATACCAACAGCTGCCCCATTTCTTGGCTACACCAATATTTCATGTGGTTGCTGTTCCCAACTCGGTGAGATCAGCACCTCATTTATTCCAGATCCACTCTGCCATCCCCTCCTCAGATGAATTACGTTTGCCCACAGGAGTCCCTTGTTCCTTCATCTGAAAACATTTTCTGTCATTCTTGATCCTCTTCCTAATTTTCAGTGGGTCAGGAAACAACCCTTTCATTGAGAGGGAGAAAATGCAGGTGCAGAAAGACATTTTTCTCTTCTCCCAACTATTTAAAGGTGATACAGGAGACTGGCTTTGAAAATATTGGCAGGCTTACAAATGCCTCCATCTTTCATGTGGAGGAAAGCAAACCTGTCTCTGACCTTTTAAGTGCCTTTGTTTACTTTTTGGAAGGTACTTCCAAGAAAAAGCAAGATTTAAGAGGAATCAGTAGGTCAATAAAGCATTCCATAAGGTGAGAGTGTTGCTTTCCCACCCCAAAATAAATCACAGCACACCCCAGCCTTGCACCTGAAAAGCTCTGGGGAGCAGCCACTGAAAAACAAGTCGTGGTGGGTGATTGTTTTGGGCCGTCTGGTGACGTCCCCAAGTCATGACTGTGTCCTTTCAAGCACGGCAGCTACGTCACTGCTGTGATTCATCCCAGAGCCTCCAATGTTTCTGGCTAACGTTGGGATGGTTTGTTTTCTTGACATCAGGGTAATTTATAGAGGTGTTTAATAGCTGATTCAGTTCTGATTTGGCAGCAGTTTCAGCCTTTCAGACATTCAGGATTGCTGGCTTTGTGTTCTCTCAACAAAAATGCCCCAAACAAAACCAAGCCCCCAAAACTCCTGGCGAGAGCGTTTATGAGTCGTTTTTCAGTGGATTTGTGTACTGAATATAATCTACAGCTAATCTGTGCTTTGCTTGTGTGCGATGGAGACGAAGCAGTCAAGCATTATTGGGCTGTTTATTATGGGTTTGTTTTTCTGGAAGGTGCTCATTTGCAGCTCCTCAGAAAACATGGGCTCCTCTCTTGCATGTTAACTGAAAGCGAGTGCCGTTTGCTGCCAGGAGAGGCTGCTCAGCTCTGGGGGGAGCCATGACAAGGAGATCTATCCCTGTGGAGATGGCTTTGCCTAGGGGTCCTTGAAGGGGGACAGAGGAAGCCAAGATGATGTTTGTACAGTGAAATCCTCATCCCCTCTCTGCTCCACTGCTCTTCAATAGCCATGGCTTTGGAAGCATCACTTGGAGAAATATTTGGCCGCTGATCTGGACATGAGGCAATAAGGTCATCATCTCTGCCCAGCAGCTTCCCAGGACCCCTGGAAAAGGGAGGAGCTTGGGTTTCCTTCCCAGGGTTCTTCAGGAAAGGGAGGCGTTTGGGTTTCCTGCCTGGCCAGGCTGTGTCTAGTCTTTGGGGAGCTCCATGGGCCTTCCAGGCTGTGCTGAGCAGCTCTGGGGAAGGGCTGGGGCAGCATAGTCACACATTCCTGACACAGAGAATCACTGCCCCTGCATCCCTGCAGGTGTCCAGGCCAGGCTGGACATTGGGGCTGGGAGCCACCTGGGACAGTGGAAGATGTCCCTGATATGGCAGGGGTGGCACTGATGGGCTTTAAGGTCGCTTCCAACGCAGACCATTCTGGGATTTCCTCCTGGGTGTATCACTCTGTACCAGATTGGTTAAAAGGGACTGGAATTTGGAAGGAGGAGGGTCAGGAGTGTGTTTGGGGGAGTGGATGGGTCCATCAGCAGCGCTGGGCAGCTGGAAAGCCTTGACTTGGCCAGGAATGAAATGCAGGCCTTTGACAGCAGTAGAGCAAGCAGCTCTCTGGTCTTGCTGATCTTGCCAACTTCTGTTTTAACCTCCTGCCACTCCTCTGAGTTATCCCAAGTCCTGCTGGAGCCAGGAGTTACTTGGTCCCCTGAAGTCGTGCTGGGACACTTGTGCCAGGTGGCTTTGCTGCGCTCAGGGACAAGTGCAGGGTTTGGATCCTCTCACCCTGCTGTGGGCAGCACCTCCCATGTTAAATCATATTTCACACTGTACTCCTGAAACCTCAGACTGTCCAAACTGCGAGGTCAAGGCATTGCAAGGACCAATCCATCCTTCCTTCCTGCCATTCCCAGCGGCTCTGTGGGACACAAGGTGACATCCCCTGCGCCAGCCAGTCCTTAGCATGCCAGGGCGGTGCTCGTGGCTGGAACTTGTGTGTTCCTCACTCCTTGGAGCATTCAGGACAATGAGCTCATCAAGCCTTGGCAGGATGGATGAGGCAGTGTGAGGGAGAGAGGCCCCATCCCGAAGGACATGGGGAATGGAGGGATAACCCTGGAGGAGGGAGAGCAGGGAGCTGAGCAGCCAGAGAGCTGCACTGCAGAGGCTTTGTGCTGATGGAAATCTCACCCTTTCGGGCTTCTTTGGAGAAAAATGAGAGCCCTGCTGGCTGCCTGAATGTTCCCAGGGAGAGAATTCCCTGTCCAGGGCACAGAAAGGGTTTTGTAGCTGGGATAAACCCCAGGAGAGTGAGCACAGCCCCAGCCTTACACCTCACCTTCACAGCAGGGCTCTGCTGAGGCTTTCTGTTAAATATTGAGTTCCTGATTATTTTGTAAAGCAGGTCATTGAAATTTCTGCCACCACATTTTGAACCAGGTTACTCAGTTTTTTGTCTGGTCTGACACCTCTCCTAATGAATTTTTTGTTGTAAGTCAGTGTCCATGTGTAGAGTCTCATTGTCTTTGCAGCAAGCTGCTAGTATTTGCATTTGAATTGCTTTTCTAGGTCTGTCCAAACTTTCTAATTTTCAATTTCCCAACTCTTTTGCAGTAAGAGCTAGTCAGATGAATAAAAGATGAAAATTTTCCTGGGTGTTTCATACCTTTACGGATAGAGCATTTCTGAGCACTCAAAGAAAGGTCAGCTGTGCTCGTGCACCTTCATTTGTGCTCTTCAAATGACTCCAGAGGCACAGGGCAATGGCCGGTGCTGAGAACAGCTGGGAGTACCTAGGGCAAATTAGGAATTTGGGGGCAAGGATCACCCTTCTGTGCATGTATCAGCCTGGGTTGCTGTGTCCCACACAAACCTGAGTCAAACGGTCTCTGTTCCAGTAGGATGTTCCAGACGGTTCGAATGACACAGCCCCTTTTATTCTGTGCCATTGTGAGCCTGTCAAACTCAGAGCAGCAAAGCCAAGGGAAGACATTGGTTGTGCTGAGGTAAAACGCACGTGCCAGACTGCTCCAGTGCTTGGAGCTTCACTCATGGCTGGATGCTCCAAGTGGGTGTTTCGGGAATCTGGAGGAGAAATGTTTGTTTAATTGGAGAAATGAGACTGCAGCACATCCTGGGAGGCTCTGCTGCCATCCATCTCTCCCAAGGCAAGGCTGAGGGAGCTGGGGCTGCTCAGCCTCCAGAGGAGCCCCAGCTGAGAGGGGCCCTCAGGCCTGGCTGTCCATGGCTGTGTGCAGGGAGGCTGCGAGCAGGGCCCGGGCTCTGCTCCGGGGGCCCAGCAACGGCACAGAGGAACGGCAGGGACTGAGCCCAGGGAGCTCCCCCTGCCCAGGAGGCACAACTTCTGCCCTGGGCACTGCCCAGCCCCGGGCACATTGTGCACAGAGGCTCTGCAGGCTCCTCCCTGGGCACATTGCAGAGCTGTGTGGGCACAGTGCTGTGCCCTGTGCTCTGGGCTGGCCCTGCTGGAGCAGGGAGGTGGCACCAGGTCCTCACTGTGCCCACCCTGACATTCTGTGCCTGTGTTGGTGCCCAGGCTGTGCCAGCTGTGTGGCACTGGCAGTTCCCAGGCAATCCAGCCCGCAGTCAGTAATTGAGGCTGCTTTAGGAGCAGTCATGGGGTCTCCAATGGCCACAGTGGCTGTTTGGTGAGGGAGCTTTATGGATATGCGTCCCTCAAAGCTTCCATTACTGCTCATATTGCTCTCCTTCATCCCAAATCACTTCATTCTGGCTTGCTGAAGTCAATGTGGGGTGATCTACTCCCCTCCTCCCCATGTCCCCTTCTGCACCCGCTGGGGTTACCGGTACAGTCCTGTTCTTTTTCATTCAGCTTTTTGGAGCCTGTGTCTGCTCTCACTCCATTCTGCTGAGGCAAGGCTCAGTGATTCACACCTTAGGAGCTCCATTCCCTTCTACAGGAGATTTAGGGTGGAGATCAGGGAAAGGTTCTGCCCCCAGAGGGTGCTGGGCACTGCCCAGGCTCCCCAGGGAATGGGCACAGCCCCGAGGCTGCAGAGCTCCCAGGGATGGACAGGGTGGGATTGTCGGGGGGTCTGGGCAGTGACAGGAGCTGATGATCGTTATGGATCCCTCTCAACTCAGGAGATTCTGTGATTCCATGACCAGAAGAAAGAACAGGAATGAGCAGAGAGAGATGCTGTATCCTGACTTGAGTTTTTAAAAAGGCTTTCAGATGCTCAGATTTTGGTTATCTTGTTACTTGTGTCTGCAATTCTTTTTTCCCCTTTAAAATTGGTTTCCTATCAGTAAATTTTGTTTATTTCCCCAAAAGATTTGCTTTTTGTAGGCTCTGGGACTTTTGAAAGGTGTGATTCCATGCAGCATGGATGGAATATCCGTTTTACCTCTCCATTTACCTTGTCCTGGAGAATTGTAGGGAACCTTGATGCACATCAAACAGTGCCTGCATTTTGGGATTTCACCTTTGGCATCTGGATTTTCCCCAGGAATAAACGGAATAATCTTTGGGCTGTGAGTGGTTTTCTGTGTGAAACGAAAGCAGGCTCATTTTCCACAGGACCTAAAATCATTTCCCCACGAGTTCTAATTAAGCAGTGTTTGCACTTGAAATCAGGACTGTTGATAGGAAATTAATGTTTTCAAATGTGATTAAAAAGCCAATAGTTGAATATAATCTCTGCAAACTAATGAAAAAGAATAAAGCAGAATGGTTTAAACCAGCTTTGTTTACACTCCAGAATCACTCTGTGTGCACATTCACTGCTGGCTACACTTTTCCAAATCTAATTGCTCCTTTTTTTCCTGCTGGAGTAGCTGATAATCAGATTTACGTGTGAAGAAACAAAATGTTTTCTATAAAAAAGCCAAACTGTTTTATATTAAAAAAAAAAAGAATATCACCATGATATTGTATCACTGAGTGTTTTAAGGGAAGCTGAGTGATTCCCTCTTCTCCTGAACCTCAGCCTGAGTCTCCATCCTGGGACTTGTCTAATGGGGTTAATGTTCCAAGACCTTGCAAAGAAACTCTGCTAATTCACTCCCTGATGTTTTTTTCCTTCCTGGAACTGAAGGACCAGCACTCTGGCCTCCTGCAGGGTGAAACCGGAGCCCTGCTGTTGATATTTATGTTTGGGGAAGGGCTCACAGACCTCCAGTCTTTGCTGTGCTCCTCATCCCTCTGGTTTTTCACCTCCTGGCAAAGCCCAAGCCCCAGGTGTGAGATGGATGGAACCAACAAGCTCAATGGCTCAGGTTTTTAGGGCAATCTGAGGCATGTAATGATGAATTTATTATCTTGGATTTATTTATTGGAGTGTGCTGCATTCTCTGTCCTTGGGAGTGAGAGTTACGGTTGTTGGAAGAGGCAGGAACAAACCTGCAGTGATATTGGTTACAGCAGGGTTTCCTTGCTGAGAGTTCATTTTCCTCCATGAAAGGGGCTTTAATTCCCTCCCTTTGAAACCAGTCTGCTCTCGGTGCCTTTTATTGGAAAAAGGGAAACAGCCAGCAGCAGGAAGAGGGAATAGCTCCAGTGCTAATACACGGAGAATGAACTTTTTGGGAATTGGTAGATAGCTCTGTTTTCCTCTGGAATTCAATAAAGCAGAAGAGGCCCCAGCAAGATGCTGCAGGTCCCCTGCAATTCTTACAATAACAGTGACCATCTGCGAGCCGTAAGGTTTCATAACAATAAATAATTAACTCCGGCAAATGGGCTCAAATTCTCATTCATCAGAACAACAGGGAAGAGAAGGGTTAGTGAATAATCCTGGAATCAATGTTTGCCAGCATCCTTCTTGCAGGGGCACACTTTGGATTTGTTGGCTTTATTTTAAGCGCAAAAAATCCTTAAGTTTCCGTGCTCTAAAGGAAAAGTTGTTTTCTTCTCTTGTTTGAATACTGGAAGGTGTCCCTGGCCATGGCAGAAGTGGCACTGGATGAGCTTTAAGGTCCCTTCCCACCCAAACCATCCTGGGATTCTGTGGTTTCCAGTGCCTGGTCTTCATTCTGAAATAACCTCAAAGTGCAGGCAGGAAAAGGGAAGAGGCAATTTAAAAAGCAAAGGAAAAGATAATAAAAACAAGCAAATATTTTGTTCTTCTGGAATTACACTGCGACATCACACAGTGTCCTGGCCCCAGCACTATGATGTCACACTGTGACCTCACATGGTGACAGCACTGGCCCCAGCACGGTGAGGTCACTTGGTGTTCTGGCCCTGGCACTGTGACATCACACTGTTACATCATACGGTGTCCTGCCCCAGCACTGTGACCTCACACGGTGACCCCACCCGGTGTCCCTATATAAACCCGGCCAGCCCCCACAGCTCCCAGTGCAGCCGCGATGAGCAGCTCCGGAGCCATGGGTGACAGTGGCCTCCTGCTGCTGACTGCACTGCTCCTGCTGCTGGCCGCCGGGGCTGTGTGCTGGGCCATGGGCCACCGAGCGCCCCGGGGGCGGCAGCCGAAGCCACGGAAGCCGCGCCTTGGCCGCGGGATCCGGGCCGGGGGCCCGCGGAGGAGCCGAGGAGCCCCTGCGGCTCGCGGGGCCCGCAGGCCTCGCGCGGCCCCCGGGCAGCGGCCGCACGCTGCCGCCAGCCCCCCGCGCGTCCCCTGCGGCTGCGGCCCCTGCGTGAGCGCGGCCCGGGAGCTGCGGGAGCTGCTGCTGCTGCCGCGGGCTGCGCACGGGCCGTGGGCGCCGCTCTACGCCGGCCTGTGGCAGGCGCTGCGGGCACGGCTGGAGCGCCTGGGGAAGCGAGGCCACCTGCCCTGCTGTGCCTCGGCCGCCTGCTCCGGGCGCCTGCGGCCCGGCCAGAGGCTGCTCCCGCCGCGAATGGCCATCCTTGGCAGCGCCGCCAGCCCTCCGAAGGTGGCACTGCGGGGAAGAGGAGCCATCCGGCGTGGGACATCGGGCCGGCAGAGAGTCACCATCGAGCCAGGAGCCTCCGCTGGCTCTGACGGCCTCCAGCCTTCCACGACCCCATCAGCCTGCGACCGCCTCCCTCCTGAAAGCCGCCCTCCGTCCGAGAACCTCCCCAGCCCTGAGACCCACCAGGACCTTCCCACAGCCTCCGTTCCCGCAGAGAGCCCTCCGCCCCTGAAGATCCTCTGCCTGAAGAAGTGCTTCGTCCCCTGCGAGTCCCTTCCCCCCTCTCAGAGCATCGCCCCTGGAAGCCTGAGTGCCAGCGAGAGTCCCAGCGAGCCCTGCCAGCCTGCGGAACAGGAGGAGCCCATGGACACAGCTCCCTGCTCCCTGGGGGATCAGCAAGATCCCCCGGAGATCGGCACCACCAGGGAATCCCTGGGCACCGACAGGCCCAGGGAAAGCCTGGAAGAAGAAGAGGGAGCCCAGCCGGATCCGGGGAAGAATTCCCAGGAGCAGCAGCTGGAAGAAGAAGTGTCCTGCAGCCAGCAGTGTCCACCCCAGGGCTCCCAGGATGCCGTGGCCGAGGCAGCTGGGACCAGCCCGAGCTCGGTGGAGGAGACGCGCCCCAGGAAGCCATGGAGGTTGGGCCGTCTCCAGGAGGCCGCACCGAGACGGGCACCGGGCACCAGGAAGGTGTTCCAGGTGGCAGGAGACCTATTCTGAGAGGCCTTCTTGTAAATACGTTTGGTGGACTGTAAATACGTTCAGAGTAGTATAAGTTAGGAGTAGCGTAAATAAATTAGGATCCCCTCAGAGCTCTCTGAGGGTTCCTGCTGTTCTGGATTGGACTGGGCTAGGGCTCCTTTCTTCCCAGGAATGGGCACAGTGCTGGGATTGGATTCAGGCTGGGAATGCTGTGGATAAGGAGAACAGGCCTCAGGCTGCACAGGGAATTGGTAGGGAAGGCCCCCAGGGAAAATGTTTTCGTAGGATCTGGGGTCCATCAGTGCCGGTCCCTTTTGAAACATCACCTCCCAAGGGCACAGGAGCAGCAGTTCCCAAATGTCAGAAGCCAGGCAGGGGAGGCAGATGTCTGGTTTGGCTGGACAGGAATGTTCTCTGGATAAGGAGATGGAAAAGGAAGCTGTGTGCCCAGTGGAAGCAAGGTCAGGAGGCAGGAGAAGAACACAGAGATGCTCTTGCCACTGCAGGCAGAAATGTGGTGTGGCCAAAGCTCAGCTGGAGATGAAGGTGCCCAGAACTGTGGGGCACAATAAAAAGAGGAGTTTTAACTGCATGAATGGCAAAAGGCAGTGCAGAGCTAACACTGGCCCCTTCCAGGGTGGGGATGGCCACCTGACAAACAGGAACAGAGACAAAGCTGAGGGGTTTGATGCATTCTTGGCCTCCATCTTCACCCCTCATCCCTCCGTTCCTGGTGGAAAACATGGATTGTCCCGTGGGACACTGCAGAATCCTGGTGGAGGGCAAGCCCTGCTCAGCAGGAACCAAACAAGCCACGTGTGACCCACAGCACTGGATCCACAGCCGGGGGAGGGCATTGTGCACTCACAGAATCCACTTCAGCCTGTCCCCACGAGGTGCAGGTCCCAGGCAGAGGTGGGAAAAGGGCAGAGTGTTTGTGTTCCCTTGCTGTCCCCTGGCCCTGGATGCAGGGATTGGTTGGCACAAGCCCAACTCGTTTATTCCAGACGTGTGTGTTGCTGTTAGGATGAATTTTAGCTGCGTTTTAGCCTTGGCTCCTGCCTGGCTCAGAGACCTTGCGGGTTTGGGGTGAGCTGGGAGTTCCACAGAATGTTCCAGACAGGATGGGAAATGTTCCATGGTCTACAAAGCAGTGCAAGCTCCTGCTCTTGTCTCCTCCTTCTTCCACCCACCAAGGGAGGCTTTGGTAAAAGTCTGCAAAGCAGCAGCTGCCAAGGGATGGGCGAATTGAAGTGGCCTGAAGGTGTGCAGAGCCTGAGGAACTTGGGCTGTGGGACAGGCAGAGGCTGTCTGCAGATCTGCAGCTGCTGCAGGGTCAGGCAGGATGGATGTGGCTGTTCTGAGCATTGGGAGAGCTCTGCAGAGGAGGGGAGAGGCTTCCAAGGGTTTGCATGTTTGCTGGGGCTGGCGGTGGCTCCAGGGTCAGTGTTCACCTCCCTGCACACAATGCCAGGGTGGGTGAGGCTGAGGGAGCACAGTGGGAGCTGGTGCCACCTCCCTGCTCCAGCAGGGCCAGCCCAGAGCACAGGGCACAGCACTGTGCCCACACAGCTCTGCAATGTGCCCAGGGAGGAGCCTGCAGAGCCTCTGTGCACAATGTGCCCGGGGCTGGGCAGTGCCCAGGGCAGAAGTTGTGCCTCCTGGGCAGGGGGAGCTCCCTGGGCTCAGTCCCTGCCGTTCCTCTGTGCCATTGCTGGGCCCCCGGAGCAGAGCCCGGGCCATGCTCGCAGCCTCCCTGCACACAGCCATGGACAGCCAGGCCTGAGGGCCCCTCTCAGCTGGGGCTCCTCTGGAGGCTGAGCAGCCCCAGCTCCCTCAGCCTTTCCTGGGCACCGCCATGCTCCAGGCCCTTCCTCAGCTCTGCTCCAGGAGCTCCTGTCCCTGCTCGGCTGAGCATCCCTGAGTGTCTCTTTTGGGCTGGGCACAGGTACCCTGCTCTAGTCCTACCCAGGATTAACCTCCTTTCTGTAATCCTTTCAATTGCTGAGTTATTAGCTGACTTCAGGAGCTGGAGGTAATTTTTATTGACCTGACTTATCCTAAGGCAGGCCTGAGTCCCCAGAGGATACAGTAAATATCAAACTTGGGGTTGTTCAGAGTAAGCCTGGCTTTGCCTCCTGGTTGGATGGGGTTGCTCAGCCTGTCCTGGATCTGTTCCAGTTTGTGTAAATATTTGCAGCCAGACCTCCCCTTCCACCCACTGCAATCCTGTGTCTCACTAATGTGTGTCACCTTCTACTCTCTGCTGCTGATCCCTGTTGGTTTTGCTGGTATTTAAAAGCTCAGCCAGAGCAGAGTGACCTTCAGCTGGCACCGCTCAGGGATGACCTTCCTTACACTTCCCTTTCTACTTGCAGTGAAGATAAGTTTATAATTCGATTTGTGTGTGTGTGTGTGTGTGTGTGTTAAGTGATCCTTTCAGGAAGAATCCTGCAAAGTACAATTCTGAGAAGATGTTTCGATTTTTGAACAGCAAAGAATTAACTTTAAATCTGAGAGCTGATAAAATACAAGGTTGTGCTCTGGCCCTCGCTTTCAGGAGCCCAGGGCAGTAGTGGAGTGACCATCCCTGAAAGGGTTCAAAAACTATTCGTATTCCCAGAGCCTCTGTCCCAGGCCTGTGTAAGGGATTGCAGGTTAAGAAAAAAAAACCCCAAAACCTTAACCATTATTGTGAAGTGTTTTAAAAAGGGGGGAAAAGCTTCATTCAGGATAAACACACGTTGTAAGAATAAGGTTTCAGCACTAAGTGATGTAAGAAACGCCTTTGGAGCCTGTTAAAATGAGAAGTGGGGTTCCCCATCAGGTCACACAACATTTTGATTACACATGCACTGCTCTGGTGCTGTGGCGCTGCACTTCCCATGCTCAGTTAGAACAGGGGGCAAAGAAAACTTCAAACTTCTCATTTTTGTGCCCCTCTTTTGTAAAGCAAAGCTACTGTAAGTACAGTATGCTATGACACACGGCCAGTTTTAAACATCTTGTTTAGGTCTCGTTTCCAGCTGAATACATTTATCCCAAGACATGGAGTATTCCCCAAATGACTCTTGTTCTTAAAATACACTTCAGCAAAGGTCAGCTTCGCCCCTCACAGCACCATTCTCGAGGAGAACATGACCGTGCATTTTTCAGCTTGTCTTCTCAAATCCGTCCGGAAGCCTCTTGGAACAGATCATCGGCTGGACATGTGAAAGTATGTCCCAAGGTTCCCTGAGGATTTGAACCAAGGCCCTGAAACAGGGAAAAGGTTTTGGCTTGGTCCACAGCTGATAGAAATCAGCCTGAATTCCTGGGCTCCAGCCAAGCTCCTTGGATTTATCCTGGAAGGATGCAGGGGATGTGGAGGAAGTTATTTCACTGAATTGACTGCTTTGTCAAAAAGATTAACCTGAAACATTTCCACCATTTCAGAGCAAATCTCTCTTGCCAGCTCTGGAAAGGGTTTCATTCATCAGGATGTGATTAATGAGGGCTGGCAGCTCCAGACAGGAACGGGGTTTGTTTTTGGTTACAAATCTGATATGATTTAAGTTGGGCTGAGTTGTTTTGTACGCACGTTTTGGGAGCTGAGAGCGCTTGGAGTAGCTCATTCCTTCAATGGGAGATTGCCTCTTGGAATTTATGATGGGGGAGATTGAACCTGAGTGTTTTTATGGATTGCACTGCAGAATAAATAAACACGAGGTAATAGATTTAAAAAGCGGCGGAGCTGCAGGAGGGGCGAGGCAGTGCTGGGAATGGGGTTGATGGGATGGGATGGGATGGTCCTTAAGGTCCCTGCCCACCCAAACCCTCTGGGATTCCATGATCAGAGAATCCAGAAACCTTACAGCAAAAGAGAAACACATGATTTGAGTTAAACAAGCAAATGCTTCAATTTAATTTTCAGTTTCTAGGACCTTTTCTTCCCCCGGTAATGTTTCATGGTTCAGCATGGTTTTCATTCAATAATAAGTGGAGGGAGAATTGATTTTGCCTCGGTTTATGCAGCAGGAGCTGTTTGTTCATACGATGCCTTCGTGTGCTTTCTGGCATGCCATATGTGCTGCTGCAAGCCAGCCATAAATGGGCGTTTTTAGCAGTGTAAAACAGATCTGAAGACACCTCAGCTGCATCCCAGCCCTTGCAAAGGAGCTGTTTAAATGCACGATTGGAAATTTGTGTTTTGCTGGCTGTAATTGATTTCCTCTTGACCTGTGCCCATTTACCAGCTGAGAGGGAGCATTTTTTTTCCTGGGAGCAAGGATCAGTCCAGGCTGGGCGCTGCTTCTGTCAAGCACTGAGTGGGAGGGGACGGGCCGCAGTTTGTGAAATGTCAGGGGGTAAACACATCCTCCTCAGCCTCAGGCGCAGGAGCACACGGGTTTGCTTTAGGCAGGGGGAGGCTGCTGGGTCCTTTTGATGGAATTAGCAACAGGGAGAGCGTTTTCAATCCACAGAGGCCAAAACCTGGCAGTATTTTCTGTAATTTGTAGGTGTGTCTAGTTTGTATTGAGTTTTTGGCTACAATTTGTCCTCTGAACGTGACTTCTGACACTTTTTAAAGTGCTTAAAATTCAGGCTTCTTAAATCCTTGGCTCGTTTGACTCCTTCCTTGCTCTTGCTTTCAGCTTTGGAAGCCTTCGGGCCACTTCAGTTGCGTTGCAAGCCTGGAAAGCTCGGTGAGGCTGCCCGGGTGGGGTGTGAAGGTGCTGAGGTCATAAAGGGTGTTTGTGTCACCTGCAAGCAAACAGAACGCAGGTGGGAGAGCTGAGTGGTTGCAGCCTCTGCTGAGGGCTGGAAAACATTTGAATTTTACAAACAAAGAGTGGAGAAGCTGAGCTGGACTGGCTTCCCTTGCAGAATGAAATTGGAAAGCACTGAGGAAAAACAGCAGAAGTTGGAGGCTCACGTCTCCAAAAGGCACCAAGCAGATTGCAGCAGCAGAGTCTGGATTTGGTAAGGACTGTCGGAGGCTCTGGGAGTTGTCCCTGCTTTAGACATTTGCTATTTCTCTCGATGTGGTGTTAATGAAGCTGGGAAAGTGCCCGTTTCAAGACTACTTTGCTTCACAAGGGCTAAATAAAAGTCACCATCTGCTACCGAATCACTGCAGAAAAACAAGGCTCCCTCTAATCTCCATTCCTCCCTAAGCCTTGAGGTCATGCTGGTAATTGCTGACATTCCCTGAGCTCCTGGGTAAATTTTACCATCATCTCAGCAGGAGTTGTCCAGAATCCCGTGCCATGAGAAGCTGGGAAGGCGGCCGAGGGGAAGCTGGCGCGGCTCTGAGTGCTTCTATCCTAAGGAATTCACTTTTAAAACCTGAGCAGAGGAATAAACTGCTTCTCTGGGAGCAGGAGTTGTGTGGCAGCTGTAAAGCTGGGCCATCACGAGCATTCCAGGCGTTCCTGATGGAGTTTGTCACCATTTCCTGGAGCTCCTCTGCGCTCTGCTTGGGTTTTGGTGGCGTTAAATCTCTCAGCACGTTGAAACCCATCTTGGCTTGGGTTTGGACATGATTTGTCAGTATTTCCCGGTGTCTGCTGACCTTTTTCAGGGCTGCTTCGAACGGGAAGTCAATCCTCTCCCTCTGTGCAAGAAAATGCAATGGTTGTTTGCCCTAAGTGGCAGGGATTTGCAGCTGGCACCGGAGCCTGCCCAGCGCATCCGTGGGATTTGTGCTGCTTCCCTGCTGGAGAGCGGTGGGTAGCTGTCAGCTCCTGCAGCTCCTGCGTGCTTGGGAGGGCTGCTGTGCCAGCTGCCAAACCGGGCTGGGGGTTTAATGGAATGCTCCTTCCCTGGCATCCACATTGACGCAGCAGCTATTCCTCACAAACACAGCAGCACCAAAGGAAAGCCCTGGCCGCTGATGAGGCTTCAGAAGGTAAAACCACAGTGAAAACAAATCACCTTTTGGACGAGTCTTTCTGCTGTTTTCGGAGCCAGTTGCACATGCACAGGTAGCAGCAGAGCAGCTGTGGCGAGGAGCCTGTTTGAAAGGAGCAGAAGGAGTCATTGTGATGTCTGATGGCACTCAGACACCGTGGGATGAGTGCAGGGGGTGGTGGAGCTCAGGGAGATGACACATCCCATTGCTCCTTCAGAGTGAGGTTTATCAGTGCTGGAGAAGGGGAATGAACAGCCCCTGGGAATCTTGGGTGCAAAGAGGATATGGGAGAGGGAATCCTCAGCACTTTGGCGTGGTGAGGAAGGGCCCACTGAGCTCAGAAAAATCCACGGCAACGCAGAGGTTTTCCTTTTGTTAATTTTAGATTCTGTGCCTGTGTCTCCAGTCCTGAGTTTCTTTTTTTACTTTTCACTCCGACTGGGAGTGATTCAGTTGCTGGTGAGTTTAGACTGAAGGAGGCTTTGGGTAGAGACAAGAAACAAGGAGGGATTTCCCCCCTGTTCTTGCTAGGAGACGTTTCTGTTGTGAAAACTGTTGAGGAAAGGCTTTGACTCCGAAGATCTCCAGTGTCTGCCATCAGATATTCTGGACAAGGGAGAGAGAAATACCTTCCCCTTGATCCCTGCAGCCCTAGCACTTCTCCGGTCCCCATTGCCACTAATTAGCGGGGAGCCACACAAGGTCTAGCCAGGTGAAGCAGGGCAAGGTGGATTTCCATCCCTGGTTCCCCGAGCTGTCCCTCCAGGCACAACCAGAGCAGGGATATTTGCAGAGGAATGTTTGGCCCTCTGTGCTGGGGGTGTTCCAGGACTTAGCTGGTGTGAGAAAAGGAGGAGAGTTTCGGAGAAAAGATGGGAAAACACCTCTGAAGTGCTGTTTTGGGAAGGACCTGCCAGCTGAAGGCATTTCCTGCCTCCTGCCCAAACTATGGCAGGGAAGGTCTCCTTTGGAAGTTGGGATCCAGGCACGCACTGGGATGAAGCATCCCAGTGGTGTATCCCACGGGGAATGCTGCAGAAAGCTGCAGAACCCCACAAAAGTAAATACGGCTGGATTGTATTTCAGGGTTTCTTGGCGACGTGTTATGTGAGACAGGAAAAAATTACGTTGGGCAGGGTGGGAGTCTTTTGCACGTCTCCTCTGTTGACATTTCTTCCAAAGGTTGGGTACTGCTAAGATCAACACTTTCCTATGGGAAAAAGTGGAAACAGAACATGGCTCTTGCATAAGAAAGGAAAACAAAGCACTTTTCAGGAGATCTGCCTTTATTTGTTACTCAGGGCCTATGAAAGTGATGAGTGAAATTAGTAATCTCCAGAAAATAAAGGTTCTGGAGCCTCCAGAACCTAACTTACCGCAGAATGATTTAGGAATTCAGCGTAGTCGTTTCCATGCCAGAAATCAAATATTCCACTGGAGTTTTGTCCCTGAGCTGAATTTACTGAGCACAATGTATTAAAAAGCTCTAGCCCAAGCATTATCTCACTCTCTGAGAAAAAAGCCTCCTATTCTCACTCCGTGCCTCCAAGGACCTCTTGCTTCAGTTCATTTTTAAGGTCACTGAGATTAATTAATTTGCATTCCCAGTCAGAAATGCCATAAATTGTTTGATCAAAACCCTTCTTCTTCTTTTTTTTTTTGTCAGTCTTCCCACTCGTTTTATGTAATGTTGGGTATTTTTGGAAATCAGGCCTGCCTTGCTGTGTCTTGCACTGAAATCCTCTCACGGTGGGAGTCTCCAGGGATTCAGGGTCTCACAAACCCAAACAGGCAGAGCCAGTGTCCCTAAAGGAGCAATTCTTGTGTAGGCAGTGTCCCTATTTCCCTAAAGGTCATGGATTTTGATGCTAATTATGCGTCAGTCTTAGAGAAAGGCACTTAGGAATATTTCTTGCTGATCTCCCTGTAAACATCCATTTCCCAGCAAAATGTGTGTTCTCCTGCAAACCTCAGAGCCTGGGATTGGAAAATAATTACTGTAATAATGGCTTAGCCCAGCACTGCCTGAAATATTATTGTAAATAATATTGGTGTCAAACATTCTGCGAGGAGAGAAAAATCTCCTCGGAGGGCTGCAGTCGGAACTGAGCAGCGCACAGGAAAGGTTATGGAATGATGGGATCGTGGAGTGGTTGGGTTGGGAGGCACCTGAAAGCCCATCCAGGTCCAGCCAGGTTCATCCTGGTCCAGCCTGGAACTGAGCACTGCCAGGGATCCAGGGGCAGCCCCGGCCGCTTGGGGAAATCCATCCCAGGGCCTGCCCACCCTCCCAGTGAACAATTCCTGCCCAAAATCCCATTTGGCCCTGCCCTCTGGGGGTCCTGTCCCTCCATCCCTTATCCGAAGCCCCTCTTTATCTTCCTTGCAGCCTCCCTTTAGGCACTCCTTTCCCCTCCTTGTCTGGTGTCCTGAAAACCTCATCCTGAGCCAAATCGATCCCCAGGAATTGCAGCTCTGGGCGATCCTAGAAATGGAATTGCAGAGAAAAGCAGGATGGGGCTGCACAGTGTTGCTGCCAGCTGCTGGAACCATGGAAAAGAATGGAAATCGCCCCAGGAAATGCACTCAGAAAGGAGCTGAGTAAGAGCTGAACTTCCCAGGTTTCTGACTTGAACCGGAAAGGCGAGGCTGGAAAGCTAGGTTCCAAACCCCAGGGATGGGCATTGATTTAGGAACTGTGGGGTCGCTTTTCTCCGTGTAGCTCTGAAAAGTGTGGTTTTGGTGCTGCACTCAGGAAATAATGGCTCATTATCTCTTGGTTTTTTTGATGATTGAAGACTTTTCTGCAGTGGGAGCTGCTGAGAGTGGGCCCTGCTCCTCCCCCGTGGCCTCTGGCTCTTGGCTATTTTCTTTTATTGCTTCTTTTTCTTGGTGGAGAGAAAAATGCTGGTGGCCTTTGCTGGGAGAGTGAGCGCAGAACTCTGCAGCCTGAGAAAACAGCAGGGGCAACTTCTTACACAAGCACAGAGAGACAGGAGAAGGCTCTAGATTAAAGAGGGCAGATTTAGGGGGGTCCTGGGATGGAACTGTTCCCTGCGAGGGTGGCCCTGAGCCCTGTCAGGGGGAACAGGGCTGAAACACCTCTTGTTTCTCCATTCGAGTTTGATAGCAGTGGTGTTCAAGCAGGAATTCAGGATTCCAGCACAGCTGGGTGTCTCAGCTGGCCTTCCCTCCTTTGCTTGTAGATGGAATCTTTTTCCTGACTTGTCCAAGGGAAGAACAGTTTGCCTGCAAGGGGAATCCAGACAGATTTTGGCAGGCGGCTCTGTGAAAAGGGCATTTTAAAACGTGATCCACTGGAAGCATTTAGGTATGGGGTAGGCTGAATAATGTCTTTTACTTGGTAGTTTCTTGGCTTCAAAATATGTATTTTAAGCAAACCGGTTTGGAGACAATATTTTATTCTTGATTTTTTGAAGAAAGGGTAACATTTATTGTGCTTGCGCATTTATCTTGGTGAATTCTTTTTTCCTTGGTGCATTTCTAAATCTTGCCCTCCTTCTTATATTACATAGGAAGAATTCTCAGTTTAGAAGGAGGGCTATATATGGAATATACTCACCGAAAGGAAAACAAACTCCAACTGAAAATCGTTTTGGCTTCAAATGGGGGTTTTGAAGCGATGTCAGAAAAGTTTAAGGTCTGGATCCAAGAGAAACACAGCAGTCTCTGTATGAAGTGACTGCTATAATGTGAATAATATAATCAATGTAATATCCACATCTGGGGTTGCCTGGAGGATTTGTGCTGCAGAGGAGCTCTAATGGCAGACAGATGTTTTACCCCAAATTCTTTTAGATCTGCTTCAAAAGCTGAGTTTCTATTGTCACTCCTCCTTCCCTGAACCAACAGCAATGTGTTTTATAGTGGTGCCAAAACTGCTTTCAAAGGCTGCAGGCAGCTCCCAGGAACCAGATCCCGTTCTGCTCCATGCCTTTGGCAGTAACCTGTAGCTTGGCCATGCTATTTTTCACAGCCATGAAAGGATTTTCAGTATTTTTGATCTAATCCCCTCGTAACCCTCCTTTAAGGGTGTGAGAAATGGGATCTTTCTAAAGAAATGTGTGGGTTT
The DNA here is from genome assembly GCA_036785705.1 of Acanthornis magna. Taxonomy (NCBI): domain Eukaryota; kingdom Metazoa; phylum Chordata; class Aves; order Passeriformes; family Acanthizidae; genus Acanthornis; species Acanthornis magna. The sequence goes on from JAWUZG010000093.1 coordinate 10,713,878, forward strand.
TTGTTGGGCAGAGGTGCTGATGGTGGTGTCAGACTTGAGCTGAGGGTCTGAGTAGAACCACAGGATATCCAGAGTTCTGCTGAAGATACCCTGAGTGCCTCCTGAGCTGGGAGGGAGCACAGGGATCCCTGATCCAACTCCTGATCCCAGCAGTCCCACCCTGTGTGGAGCCCTGGCAGCCTCGGGGCCATGCCCGTTCCCTGGGGATTTCTGCCCAGCACCCTCTGGGGAAAGGAGGGTCCCTAATTTCCAACCCAACTCTGCCCTGACCCGGCTCCACGGGCAGAGAGAGCTCATTTGTGAAGCCCTCGTGCTGCAGAAACAGAGCCAAAATGCAGTAGCTGTTAAAATCCCAATTCAACGTTAAACAGCGCTGTCAGGGCAGGCTTTCCCACTTGGGATTAACTGGCTGGTAGAAGCTGCAAGAGAAGAATAGGAACTGGCAGCTCTCACAGCACTGATTTCGGGGCCGCTTATGCAATCTGAGGCCTTCAGTGCAAAATCAATTACGAAGAGAAGAAACAGGCACGGAGCAAGGAAAACATCATTGCTGCAGAGCTGCTTCATTAGGGATCCATTGATCGATCGACCGACGTCTCTGCTGCCGTCCTGTCCTTCCTGATACCCCGAAGAGGGGGAAATCCAGCAGGATTCCTTGTTCCTAATCGCCCTGTTCCTGCTGCCGAGCTGGAACTCACCTGGTTCAGTCGGGTTTAGCATTCAAATACAGGATTTTCACTTGAGTGCTGCTCCATAGCGTAGTATTCAGTTAAATAACCAAAACACCCTTGCACCTTCATGGAGCTCTTGCTCTGTTCTTCATTTGGGAATAATTCCAGATATTGGGCTGTTCCCTAAACCTGCAGCAAGGAGGAGTTGGGCAGAGTTTCGTCTCCCACATCTGGATGGCTGAAAGTGAATTTCCTTTCATTTTTCCCGGATGTCCCCATGATTTTGATTTTGACAGCAGGGGGAAGATTCTGGCGAGCAGGATTATTTCTGTCAAAGCCTGTCTGAGGATCAGGGAAATTCCAAAAAACCAAAGGGGGAGGAGATTGTATGGAATTATTCTGAGAAAGCCCAAATATTTTGGCCTGTTATTTCCAAGAGTTGGCCTTGAGGTCTCCCGCTCACCTTCTGGGTTTGGGAAACCCAAAATTCACTGGGAATCTCTTAGCAAAAAAAGGATTTTCATAAGAAACCTAAAGCTGGGTTAACAGGCTCAGGATTCTGGAAATGTCTGTTGATCCTTTAGGTGGCTGAAGAGGGAATTGATTGTGGAAGGCGCCAGAGAGACCCTTTCAATATTGGAGGGTTTTAAGAGTATTGAAGGGTTTTAAGAAGTCTCCTCCTGGATGTTTTCAGAAGGGGACATGCTGCAAATCAAATGAATTTGGGAAGTCTTGGCCCAAGCAGAGCACGGTGATCCCATTCCAGTGGGACAGCGGAGCACCGTGGGATGTGCCTGCTTTTTCCTGCTGCCTTTGAAGGGATTTTTGGTGGTTTATTCAGAAATCCAGCACAACCGCTTTGCTCCAGCCCATCGTTTCTCACTTCCACACACGCTGGAATGTCTCGTTGCTTTAATAAATTGCCTAAGCACAAAAGCAAGCCCCGCTCAGATATTTATGTGCTCATTTCTCTGTGCTTCAGCAAACACTTGCTTCAGCCCAAAAAATATGGGGTAATTGGCAAATACCCTGAGAAATGGTATAGGAAGCGTTGATGTGTGTGATAGAGAGGAATGGTTTGGACAGTCTGGTTCCTCGTCACGTCGCTAGGAATTGATATCCTTGCCTCGTACGGAAATAATTCAATACAGTTTGCCAAAGGAAGTGCGGATGAGCCTCCCCTGTGAAGGTGTTGACACTTTTAATGTGCCTTTATGATCCTAAGAGTGAAGCAAATGGGGAGAAAACCCCTCTCTTTAGTGCCTTTTGCATTCCGTGGAGGTAATTGAAAGAGCTGGAGAGCTCTGGTTTTCATTAGGAGGGAACAAAATTCCAATTTATTGAATCATTTCTGTTTGCAGGTTTATGAAATGGCTTATTTGTTCAAGCAAATGCCAAGAGGCATCTGCAGCTCTGATAACTCAAGACATTGACTCTGCTCAGACATTATTTTTGCTTACAGTCAGGAGAATAGAAAGTTGACAGGGAAATAATGTGTTTTAATGAAGTATTCATCACTTCTCCCCATTTTTCATCATTAAAACATCCATTTCAATTTAGAAATGGACCTGGGAAGTCAGGAAATCTCTCACGCAGAACAGACGGTTTTCAATGCAGATGGAAAAAATTCAAGCTGTTCCTAAACATCAGACTGTGTATTTTAAGCAATTAACTGCTTTTTCTGGAGGTATAATGGGTCAATTCCTTTTTTCTTTTTGCATGGCAGAGGTGAGTTGCCCACAGTGATTATGCTCAAATTTTGTTTTTAAACAACTGAATGAAACTCATATTTAAAATACTCTATTTGATTAAACACAAGGCGTATTATTTTGGTGGGACTTGGGGTAGGTCAGAAGGATTTTGGTGACATTTTTGTGGTTCTCTCCTCCTCACTAATGAGGGCTTCTTGAGGTTCCTTTGTGGGCTGCAGTCACAATGGAGTTTCCCATGCATGTGCTGTGTTTCCTGGATGGTGGGAGGACGGGGTGCGATTGCTCAGTGTTTCTGTGCTCCTATTAATTAGCTCGTTAATTTGCCGGGCTGCTTATTGTTGTTGCATTGAACATATGGTTGTGCTTGTCAGGGCTGTCACCTGCAGGAGATGCTGTCTATATATATGTATATATATATTTCTATATATTGCTTTTTTGTCCATCTTGTCTGACAGGGCGTTTGAGCGGCACCAGTGACATTCCATGAGCTCAGCAGAGAGGGGAATTTAAATGGACCAATGGTGACAGGAGGAGGGGAATGGCTTCAGACAGAGGGCAGGGACGGATGGGATCTTGGGAAGGAGTTGTTCCCTGGGATGGATTTCCCAGAGAAGCTGTGGCTGCCCCTGGATCCCTGGCAGTGTCCAAGGCCCAGAGCAGAGCTGCCGAAGCAAGGTGTGATTTCCATGGGACTGGAGCAGGTGCCAGCTATGGGATTTGCTCCTGGCTGGAGCCCGTGGAGGTGGGGAATCCTCTTTTCTGTTTGTGCTTGCTGTGATCCCACGCGCGCCATGGGAAACGCTTTGTTCTCCAGGAGAATCCTTCCAGGAGCGTTCCGAAACTGTCCTGTGAGGCTTTAGCGTTTCCAGTGATAGAGAATCATAGAGTCACGGAATGGTTTGGGCTGGAAGGGACCTCAAAGCCCATCAGTGCCACCCCTGCCATGGCAGGGACATCTCCCACTGTCCCAGGTTGTCCCAAGCCCCATCCAGCCTTGGACACTGCCAGGGAAGAGGCATCGCAGCCTTTCTGGGTTAGAGTACTTGGCATCCCAGAGGGAAAACAGAGGCAATTTAAAGTGTTTTTCCATTGTACACAGAGGAATGTGAGTATTGGGAACGTGTCAGATCTGACATTCTCATTCTGCCCTGAAATTCCTGCAGATTTCACCTATGATGTGTCCTGTTGTCAGAAATATCAGTGTGGACAGTGCCCCCAGCTCTTAATAAAAATCCAATTCAGCTTCCCCTCGGATTTTCAGCTTCCTGAACTCCAGTCAGGCTTCTAAGCAAGAGAATGATGGATCACTGGTGTAGCTGACACATTGCTGGGATTATTTCAGGTGATTTGCTGGGAAGATGACACTTTTTCCCTGTGCTTTGAGCATTTTGCTGCATTCCTGGGCTGCAAGAAGAGGCCCAGTTGAAGAAGAGCTGGAAACAAAGATTTTGTTTCCTTTTTTGATTTCGGTACACAAAGATTGGACACGCTGGTGTGGCATCTCAGCAATTAGTTACGACCCAAATGAAGTAAATACCAAATCTAAAGCAGGCAGATAGAGGCACCAGGTGAAAGCCACATTTGGATTCATTTTCCATGCTTTAAATTGCTCCAAGGGGATTAAAAAAAATCCTGGGAGCATTAGGCAGAAAAGCCAGAGAGAGGCAGGAATGTCACATCATTTGTGGATATTTCTGTGTGCTAATAAGCCAAAAACCTTGATCACGGAAATATTATCCCAGTATATCAAATATCCATTTTCCAGCTGAGGATAAAAAGGCAGCTTCACCTTCTGAATGCCACAGCCTTGTAAGTTTTGATAAACAGATGTAGAACAGACAGCACCAAAGAAAGTGTGGGCACCAAACCTCCTTCTCAACTTCCTACACTCCAAATTTCCCAATGTATTTCACTTCTGGGAACAACAGTCAAATAAAATAATTAGGAGGGAATATTTATCCCCCTGGTAGCCTCAGGCTGCGCCGGGAAACAGAGGAGTCACCGTCCCTGGATGTGTTCCAAACCCATGGGAATGTGGCACTTGAGGACATGGCTTAGTGCTGGTTGGACTTGATGATCTCAGAGGTCTTTCCAGCCTTAACGATTCGGTGATTCTTTGCAGTTATTTTTAGAGTTTTCACCTGGAAACCTAAAGCTTTCCCACATTTTTCTTGGAAAATAACCATGAACTCAGGAATCACTGGAGTTGCAAAAATAATTTATTTTTTGAAGTCCAAAGCTTACGAAATTACACCCAGCAGCAGAGCCAAGAGGACATTTCAAAGTGATGAGGGCTTCCTTAAATCATGGAGCCACTGAAGGAGCAGTGTTCGCACACGCCCATGGGGTTCTTTTCTTAAAATAAAAAAGGCCGTGTAAACAGTAAAAATTACAGGAATAATTTCTTTTCACGGTGAACTTTCTGGGTTAAAAAGGTCTTTTTTTAGATGCGTCTAAACCTCCCTGCTATAAACAGCTCCCTAATGAAAGCCTGGGAGAAGGGCAGGCTGTTCTCACCGAGAGAAGTGCCAGGGACCACAGTTTGGGGGTAAATGCAGCAGCTTTGGGTCCCTGGTGGCTGTCTCTGGGAGGGGGTGCTGCCCCCAGGCCCTGCCGGCTGAGATGTCTTTCATTCCCAATGTGTTAACCCACAGCGAGTACAGAACAGCAGGAAATGATAAAAATGAGATTTTTATTATCTTTGAAATGAGCCCTTTGCGTTGTCAGGTCCTGCTCCTGCAGGGCAGCTCCGAGCAGGTGATTTTCCTGTGTATTTTGTTTGTTCAAGCTGACCTCGGAGTTGAATCCCTCCCTTTAAATCATTCCTGTGTCTCGTGTGCAGCTGAGGTGGAAATAAAAAGCAATAAGCTGTTTACACCTTGGCAAAAAAATTGTAGGAATAGAGGAAATCTTGCAGGAGGGCTTTTTCTCTGAGGGTTTCCAGTCTGGGGTGGAGATCAAAGGAGCCTTGAGACACAGTTGAGCTCTTGTACACTCATCTGTATGAAACTGGACCTCGACACCAGTTGAGATTCGCAGAGCACTGCTTCACAGGAGATATTTATTGTTCTAAGGGAAAAAATGAAATCCCCCAGAGTTTACTTGTAAGTGACTGTTCTCCAGAAGAAATATCCCCCAGCTGGAAAAGTGGGGCATGAAAATGACTTCCACAGTGAGGCATGGATTTTGTGGTTTTTCCCATCTTCTTCTGAACCCCACAGAGACCTCATGAGCCAATTACACACATATTTTTGCTTCCTTTCAAAGCTCTGCTAAAACCCAGGATATTGTAGGGCTGGGTAGGAGCTGGAGTTGGCTCTGGTAGCGAAAATGTGGCCACTTCTGTTTGTCATTTTTAAAAAGTACTGAGAGCAGGAAGTTGGCTGCTCCCCTGCTGCGTTCCCTGTAGGGACACGATGGTCCCATATAAAGGATCAGGGAATCCCGGGATGGTTTGGGCTGAAAGGGACCTTAAAGCCCATCCAGTGCCACCTGTGCCATGGGCAGGGACACCTCCCACTGTCCCAGGCTGCTCCAAGCCCCAATGTCCAGCCTGGCCTTGCGGATCCTGCTCGGTGCTGATGGAGAGCTGCAGTGCCATGCTCTGCTCACCTTCACTCTGAAACTGATAGAGTTATCAGCTCAGGCAGGTGTTCGGATCTGACTGACATCTCCCCTCGTGGCTTCCCTGCCCCGTGGCAATCCTGGCAGCCTTTCCCTGGCACCCCCTGAGCGCCCATCCGCGGAGCAGAGCCTTTGATCCCAGCCGCCGGCAGGGCCCGCGTGCGCGAAATCCTTCATTTCCCTTCTCCTCCCAAAAACTGAGAGCCGGGAGCTAAGAGCCGGCCCCAGACCGCTCAGGGATTTGAAGATAGCAGACAGGATATGAATTCTTGCGCAGGCCGTTTGCCAGAGGTGAGGCAGGAGCATTAAATGCTCCTCCTCTCCTCGGCAAATTGTTGGAGATGAGTCCCCACAAACACAGTTGTGCTTTTATCTGCTGGACATGAGGAGCTGAGGTCACTGCATTAAAAACGGACAAATCTTGGACTTTTTAGAACTCACTGTGTGTGTCAGTCATCCTGTGGGGCGTCCGGGCAGCCCCTCCCGGGTTTGTCACAGCTCAGAAAAGGTGGGAATCCTTCCTCGCTGGGGGACTGTGGTTTGCTTTTCCTGTCCGTGGGGGCTCCCTGGGCTTTCTTAAGGGATGGAGCCTTCTCCATGGTCAGCAAGTGGGAGCTGATTCTGTTTGGAAGGGTTTGAGGTTGGATTGATCTGGGATTACCACACTGGAACAAGTCAAGCCTTGGGATGCTTTTGGTGCTCTGGCCTGATGGGTATGATGAGCTTGGGTTTGTCTTTCAGGCACATCTCGAGGGACTGACCGCTGGCAGTGCTTGGGGAAGCCTCTTCAAGCTCAAAGCGGTCTCCCTTGGTCCATCTGGAATTCTTTCTGGGGAGCTTGCTGTGCTCTCTGGTCCCTCCAAGCTGTGGGAGGTGATGCCAGGCCAAGGACTCGTGCAGGGCTTTTCGTGGAGAATTTGGGTTCTTGCACCAATATTCCGTAATTCTCCAGTTCTTTGTGTGCTGTGTGACCCTGCAGAACTCCGGTGTGTGCTGAGCCTGTGCCCCCTGCGTGCCTGGAGAATGGCACAGTCCATGCGGGCACAGCTCCCGGTCCTTCCCATGGAGCTGTGCCACCTCTGAGAGTGAAACAAGAGTTCCATCCGGAGCTCTTTTGGGTGTCTCCGCAGGGGCTGGGGCTCAGCAAGGATGCCTGAGCATCCCTCTGAGTTCTGGACTGCCAATACTGGTGCACAGTGCTGCCCTGACCCAGCTGCTGGGAGATGCCGGTGGGAATATTGCCCCTCGGTGCGGGATGTGTCCCTGTGCCCACCCTGGGAACTGCCGTGTGCATTGCACAGGGCTCTCCCCTCCCCTCCTCTCCTCGCCTTGCCTCGGGAGATAGGCAATGCAATGCAAATTGCCTGGCAGTTCATCCTCGGCCAGATCGATTTCTGAGGGGAATTTTGTTGTTCTGACAGTCTCTAATGCGCAGCCAGGATTAAAGGTTAAGAACTTGAGAGAAAAAAACAAGGAAAATTGAGAGCAGAGCTCCATTACCGAGGTATTCACCTCCTCCTGTGCGGGAAAAGCACAAGTCCTAAAGCTTTCACAAGGAGCTGTTGATGATTTCCAGTAGATCAGAGTGTAATTAAATCAATTCTCTATTAATGCGCTTTAATTGTTAAGAAAAGCTCATTAAGCAGCTTTTCATCCCATGTCTTGTTTGGGGTAAGGCCCTGGATCGCTGAGGATCCAAGGATTACAGTATATGATTATAATCAGCCTGTAATCCCCAGCTTTGAGCTGTGTTAAAGCATTGATTTGTTACAAAACCAGCCCCAAAACACCTCCTAGCAATTGAAACAAGGAATAGTTTTTTTCCCTGTCAGGCATTTTTGTAAGGAGTTGCAGGAAAGAGACTTTATTAGGGAAAAACCACCAAACAAACAGAATCAAAACCACATTGAATATGAGGAATTGTATGTTTTATCTTTTCTTTCCAGCTCAGGTAACCTGTCAAGAGGCTTTATTTTCACCAAAACCCATCCCTAATTTTTTTTTGTTGAAATGAGGGCAAGGACAAGCTGTGGCTGCCCCTGGATCCCTGGCAGTGTCCCAGGCCAGGCTGGACATTGGGGTTTGGTGTCCCTGCCTGTGGCAGGGGTGGCACTGATGGAATTTAAGGTCCTTTCCAGCCCAAACCATCCTGGAATTCTGGGATGATCATCTAGTCCCAAGCAAATTTGCGAGGAGAGGTTTAGGCAATGTTCACATGGACTAGAATTGTAAAAAGAAATATTTAGACCTTGATTCTGGGCCTGAGTTAGTAGATTTTAGTAATGTTCCAGTCTCAGTTTGCAGTTTGAAAGCAGCTGTTGTCTGTCTGTTGTCTGTCTGGCTTTGGGGCAGGACAGGAGGAGGATGGAGCTCTTTCGGGCACCAAAACACCAGACAAGATCTAAAGCTGTCCTAGGGTATCCAGAGGAGGGACACGGGGACGGGGAGGGGCCACACGAGTCGGGGCTGAGACTCGTGGTGGGACATTTTGGGATTCGGTGGCTGAAATTGGCTCCCAGTCAGCACATAATGTTTCAGTGGGGCAGAGATGGACCGCTCAGCTTTGCCTCAGAGGGGCTTTGGCATCACCGCGGAGAATTTGTAGAAAACCATTGGTTTAACTCCTCTGTGCCCAAGCTGGAAACGTTTGGTGCCAAAGGAGAGGTGCCCAAGGGAGGGCTCTGCTCAGGCCCTGAGCTCTGTCTCCCCTGCTCTGTGTTTGTTAACAAGCACAACATTTTTCACTTGCCTACTGAAGCTTTCCACTGAATTTCCATATTCCTTTTATTTTCGCTGAAGCCTCTTATTTATACCAGCACCTGTAACACCATTTTGTTCAACATCTGCTGAGGTCTAATGCCAAACTCATTGATTTTCCTTCAGATAAGAGCACTGCCTGAGTTTAGTGTGGTGTGAAAGTGAAACAGCCAGAAAAGCTGGGCCCTGTCACCCAAATCAGCTCATTTGGAGCTTCCTTTTTCTGAAAACAGACCCTTTGTGGGACCTGAAGCATCAGCACATCCTTTTATCTGCCTTGCTGTGGGTCTGTGGATCTTCTGCCTCTGCTGTGTCCAGTGCTGGAGAGCCCTGGAGGGGCTGGAGCTGTCCAGGGCAGGGAACGGAGCTGGGAAGGGGCTGAGCCCCAGGAGCGGCTGAGGGAGCTGGGAAAGGGCTCAGCCTGGAGCAGAGGAGGCTCAGGGGGACCTTGTGGCTCTGCACAGCTCCTGACAGGAGGGGACAGCCGGGGGGGTCGGGCTGTGCTCCAGGGAACAGGGACAGGACAAGGGGAAACAGCCTCAGGCTGGGCCAGGGGAGGCTCAGGGTGGACATCAGCAGGAATTTCTGCATGGAAAGGGTGCTCAGGCCTTGCCAGGGGCTGCCCAGGGAGCTTTGGAGTGCCCATCCCTGCAGGTGTCCAAACCCCAAGCAGATGTGGCAGTCAGGGATGTGGTTTCATGAGCAGGATGCTGCTCTGCCAAAGGCTGAACTCCACCATCCTGGAGGTCTTTTCCAGCGTTAACGCTGCTGGGATTCTGTGTGGGAATGGCTGCTGATTCCGGCTCTGTGTGTTTGGCTCCCAGGGCAGGTGCTCGAGCTCAGGGCCCGGATTTGCCATCCCGGGCCGGGCTCCGCTGATGGAATTAAGCTCACTTTGCTCTGCTGGCTCGGCTCCTGCATTCCCACAGACAGCCAGCCCGCAGGAGCCCTGCTCTGCACACACCCATTAAGAGGACAGCGGCAGGCACAGTAATTACAGGAGCACCGTAAAACCCCAGTGTTTTCCTTGGCTGTTCACTACTCGTTGCTCCCTACTCCCAGGCAGATCCCGGGGTGGCTGTGGAGCAGCAGAGCTGGAGCAGCTTGGGAAGCTCAGAGCTCACTGAAATGCAGCAGGGCTTGCCTCCTTCGTGGGCTCGGTGCTGCAGCACAGCATCGTGGAATGCCTTGGGCTGGAAGGGACACTAAAGCCCACCCAGTCCCAGAAAAGGCTCCTACGACTCCTCACACTTTTCCCCTATGGATTGAAAGCATTTTATTGTGTCTTAAATGATGCAGTGGATCTGTGGAGACACAGTTCAGGCTTTTTTTTTTAATTCACCTTGTTTAAAAGAAGGGATCCCGTGAAGAAAATGTCAGTTCAATTGCCAGACATAATTGCGTTATAGCAGAGAAAAGAGTTGTAACAAGCCCCTTATTCCAAGGCCACCATTTCTGATCTTTGTGATGCCTTGAATTATTTTCACTTAGTCTTAAGTTTTGTTCCGTTTCCAAGAGCTCTCATATTCAGAAAAGTTTCTTTAGTGGGGAATGCAAGACTGAGATGTGTCCAGCCTAACCAGTGGAGATGGGGATTTGTGTGCTGTTCAGTGACAGCTTTTTCATTGCAATAAAAGCAATTTTTTAATTTCAGAAAGTCAGGCCAATCTCTCTGTTTCATTAATGATCTGTGCTGCTTAAATCACGAGTGAGCAAAGGGGCGCATTCTGTGTGTGTCTCTCATCTGTGGTTTTGGGCTGCGGTTCCCCAAGGAGAATGGGAACATGAGGAATCATGGAATATCCGGACTGGGAAGGAACAAGTTTGGACACCAGCAGGAATTTCTGCATGGAAAGGGTGCTCAGGCCTTGGCAGGGGCTGCCCAGGGAGGTTCAGAGTGCCCATCCCTGCAGGTGTCCAAAAAATGAATAAATGTGGTGCTCAGTGCTCTGGGCATGGTGAGTTGGTCCGGAGTTGGACTTGGTGATCCTGGAGGTCTTTTCCAACCTCAGTGATTCTGGAATTCTGGGATTTTATCATCTTTTCTTCACACTGAATCTGACCTGTGCAGGAGTCGGACCAAGGAACATTGCTGTTTAAAAGATTAATTTTTCCAAGCATTCCTCTCTGGAAAACCTGAGCTGAGGTTTAAATCCCCAGGTCTGTGTACTCCTGCAATGTGATTACTGAGATAAGAGCATACAAGGGAAAAAACCCTCAGCTACAGCACTGATAAGGGTTTTTCTGCCCTTTAACTCGTCCCATTCAGCCAGAACACGCTCTGGGTTATCAAACAAAGCACTTCAGGCTGGAATTGCTGTGGAGGGATCGGAGGGGGAGATTTTTCCTGGAGCCAGGGCAGTGGAGATGAGTGGAGTAGCTTTGATATTCCTGGAGAGGCTGCGGCTCCCCAGCTGCTCTGCCATCAGCCGGGGGGCTCCTATTTGGGGCATTTTCTGGGGGGCTCTGTGTCCCTCAGAGCTGAATCCATGGCATGGAGGGATGAGGGTGTTCCCGAGGGATTTTCTGTGTCCCTCAGAGCTGAATCCATGGAGGTGAGGGATGAGGGAGTTCACAGGGTCCTTCCAAAGCAGGAAAATGACTTTTCCTTGTTGGCTGTGCTGCCCCATGGAAGTTCTCCAGAGCACAGGTGTTCTTTAGTGGATTTTAGTGACACCGAGTTGGATGTAATCTGGAAAAGGGCTGAATGGAACCTGGAGATGAGCCAGTGACACCTTGGCCTCAAACCTTTGGAATATTTACATATCTATGTCCTTAAACCCCCTCAAAGCAATTCTCCCCTGGGCAGGGTGGGTTTCCTTTGGGTTTGGCTCCCTGCTAAAGGAGGGGTGCTTTGGTTGCCTCTGGGGAAGCCACATTCAGCACTGGGAGGAACGAAAAGTTAATTTCAAAGATGTTTTTTTGGGTTTTTTTTCCCCCTGCTGTCTGGGAACTGCATTTTTTTTGTGTGGGCTCACAGAATAAGAGTTCATTACCAAGGGCTCAAAAAATAAAAATTCATTGGGTAGTGAGGCTGTTATAAAACATTTTATTTTCATCTTTGGCTCCGTCTTCAGAGAGAAACAAGCAGGTGTTGCTCCTGTGGCCCCGCAGTCACTGTGTTGTGGTGTGCTTTTCTCACCCTTCCACGCTGCTCTGCTGCCCACCCACTCAGGAAATATGCTATGGATTATGGCAGGCACTTTGGATTTTGTGGAGACTTAAAGGATCCAAACTGCTTCTGCTTCCAGGCTGAAAGGATCTGTGGGGAAGGTGGAGAGGGACACTGTGTCAGGAGCTGGAGGGACAGGATAAAGGGGAGCGGCTTCAAACTGAAATGGGAGATTTAGGTTGAATTTTGGGAAGGAATTGTTCCCTGTGAGGGTGGGGATGGAATTCCCAGAGCAGCTGTGGCTGCCCCTGGATCCCTGGCAGCGTCCAAGGCCAGGCTGGACACTGGGGCTTGGAGCAGCCTGGGACAGTGGGAGATGTCCCTGCCATGGCAGGGGTGGCACTGATGGGCTTTGAGGTCCCTCGAACCCAAACCATCCTGGGATGCCACGTTTGTCCCTGTTGGATGGGCGGTGCTCACACAGCAATTTCAGACACAAGAGGGGCTGAAGCTGTGCCCACCGAGCATTCAGTGGGTATTGGAGGGAGCAGAGCATTCAGTGGGTATTGGAGGGAGCAGAGCATTCAGTGGGTATTGGAGGGAGCAGAGCATTCAGTGGGTATTGGAGGGAGCAGAGCATTCAGTGGGTATTGGAGGGAGCAGAGCATTCAGTGGGTATTGGAGAGAACAGAGCATTCAGTGGGTATTGGAGGGAGCAGAGCATTCAGTGGGTATTGGAGGGAGCAGAGCATTCAGTGGGTATTGGAGGGAGCAGAACTCGGCATGTGGTGAGGCTTTGCACCTGCCCACGTGCTCCAGCACATCCAGCGGGGGGGGAAGGCAGGGATCTCGGCTGGAGTCTCTGCCTCGCTTCTGCCAAAAATCCTGCCTTGCTTTGGCCTCTCCATGGTGCAGAGCTGCATCTGTGCTGGGGCTGCTTTCCTGCACACCGCAGTGCACACGGCGTGTTTGGGTGCTCCCCTCCCTTCCTGCAGGAGCTCTCCTGGGGTTCTTCAATCACGGATCTCATTCGGTGAGGCTCACCCCGAGGGCTGTGTCCCGTTCGGGGCCCTCCAGCCAGAGAGCCCCAGAGGGGCTGCAGCGTGTCCAGGGCAGGGACGGAGCTCGCCCATCGCTCCTGCGCTCTATTTGGCTGCCTCTGCCAAGCGGCAGCACAGCAGTGCGTGGTGGAGGCAGATTAAACAGGGAAAAAAAAATTAATCTCTTTACGTGAACTAGGGGAAGTATTTATTCCATGGAAATCCAGAGCAAGCCTTCAGAAATGTTGATTTCTCCATTTTGAATAGAGACAAGAGCTTTTTCATTATTTGTGAAAGCAAAACAAAACCCTCCAGTCACAGGTTGATTTTTTGAAGTAACAGCAATCAGTGATCATTCCTGCAACTTTGTACTAACGTCATGTTGTTTGGTTTGGGTTTTTTAAACCAAAAGCCAAGGCGATATTTTCATGGCTTTGTTGGCTCTTAGGCAAGCCCCTCAGTGGCTCAGGTATGATCAGCCTGCAGCCACCCCAGCTCTGTGGGGAGAGGCAAATCCTGTGCTGCTTCTCACACCTTTCCTTCCTTCCCGTTGAAATGGTTCAATAACATAGCACAAACAGCCTGTTTTTTTTCCCAAAGCTGCTAAAAAAGGCGTTGGTTTGCTGGAGCAGTGGCTGGGGCAGGAGTTCGGATGCTGAGTTTCCATTTTCTCGGGGCTCTGTGCCCTCGGGGGTGAGGGCACAGGGCCTGTGAAGGGTTTGTGAAGTGCTTTGTGGCTCCTCCTTCAATCCCGGAGCCCTTCTCCCAGCAGGGCTGTTGGAATTTCTGCTTTGCAGTCACTTGGCAGCTCAAGGCATCTGCTCTGCTTGAGGAGGTTAATCCCTACAAGGGATCAGAGACAGAGGGCACACCTAGATTAATTTTCCCCTGATTCTGGAGGAAGAGAGTAATTTGGACACTGCCAGGGATCCAGGGGCAGCCACAGCTTCTCTGGGCACCTGTGCCAGGGCCTGCCCACCCTCCCAGGGAACAATTCCTAATTCCCAATATCCCATCTGGCCCTGCCCTCTGGCAGTGGGAAGCCATTCCCTGGGTCCTGTCCTTCCCTCCCTTGGAAAGTCTCTTTCCATGTTTCCTGTCAGCTCCTTCAGGCCACACTGAGGCTACCCCAGAGCTTCTCCTGTCCAGTCTGAACAATCCCAATTCTCTCAGCCTTTCCTCCCAGCAGAGCTGCTCCATCCCCCTGCTCATCACCTTGGCCCAGCATGATCCTTCAAACCCCAGGGAATCCGAGGCTTTGCTCTGTCCCTGCTGCTCCGCAGAGCCATTTCCCTGGGATGTTCCCTCTGCAGCAGTGTCTGTCTGTGGAATTGCTGTTTTGTGCCCAGTGATGAGTTCCTGCTGCCCCTGGTGTGTCAGTGTGTGCCCGTGGCCGTGATCGTCCCTCAGTCCTCGGGCAGGAGATCGGGAGACACCTGAAGGGACACACTCCGTTAGCAGCGGGGATTTGCTGATCCCCTTCCATTGTTTGCCTGAGAGCTTTCATTTCACTGTGTTGTTTTCATCAGCAAAAGGGAAAAAAGGGAGAAAGGAAAGAAAGAAAGATCTCCCACGATGGCATTTCCCACAGGTTTGTCCCTTCTGTCCAGCTGGGCAGGCTCTGAGCACAAGGCTCAGTTTTGGCTGCCCAGAGAGGCTGGGCTGACTCTGGAGCCCCAAAGTGTCCAAGGCCAGGCTGGGCATTGGGGTCTGGAGCAGCCTGGGACGGTGGAGGTGTCAGGGGCAGCACTGGATGGGATTGAAATGTCCCTGCCCCCCAAAGCATTGCAGGATTCTGTATTTCCATGGATCTGCGAGAGTCCTGCAGATGATGGGGATCCCAGCTTTATTCAACAGCATCTCCCAGCCTATTACTTAGGACTGAGGGTGCCCTCCTGGCTCCAAACCCTGTTTGGATCTTCTTTCCACACCATCTCCCCTTCCCTAACCATTTGGAGTGCCCTTGGTGATCCAAATTTCTTATGCTGTCCCCTCCTGTCTCTCTCCATCCTCTACTGGCAGGGACACGTGGAGGGGGCACATGAGTCCAGCATAAGACAAGCTATAAAAAGGGCCAAATTCCTGATTTCTGTTGGATAAAGTGCAGTTTCTGCAAGAAAATTCCCCGTTTTTCCTCTAATTCCCCTTGTTTTTCAAGCATGTGGGTAAGAGCATGAGGAGTCTCTTGGCCCATCACACTTTATCATTGCTAACTTCCCAGGGAAAAAAAAACCTTACATTTTTTCTAGCCCTGCTGCTTTGCTTTTATTTTAAAAATATTTTCAGACAGGAATATTGCATCCTTAGCTTGTGTGTGAAGGTGAGAGAAATGAACTGGAGAGGCGCATGAGGGGAATTCAGCTTTTTTGGGCTGTAAAATGTGTGTCTGGCTCTGCTACTGCCTCTTGGAAGGTTGAGCAAAATCCTGGAGAAATCCTGGCTTGTGTGCAGGGCACGGAGTGTCTGCCACAGGGGTGTGAGGTGTGGGGACAATTCCCGAGGGCAGTTATCTGCAGGAACCTAAGGAATTATCTCCATCTTTATGACGCTTTCTGATTTTGGGTGTTGCTTTTTCACGTGCCTGAAATTGATGCTTTTCTGAGCAAAATCCCAGAATCCCTGAGGCTGGAAAAGACCTCCCCGTGCTTAATTCCCACCTTGGCACTGAGTGCCACATCTAGATGTCAGGGTGTGGTTTTACAGGAATGAGCTGAACCCAGGTAGGAATTGTACACGAAGAAATGAGGGGCTGGATGAAAAATTAACCAGAAAAAAAAAATATACACATATATACACACGCACACACATATATGTATATATACATACATACATATATATATATATATATATATATATATATATATATATATATATATATATAAAATTCATTAGTGAATTGAATCAGTGCTTAAGGAATACTTTGAGATGAATTCAGGTAGGAATTGTACATGAAGAAATGAGGGGCTGGATGAGAAATTAACCAGAAATAGATAGATAGATAGATAGATATAGATAGATAGATATACACACACACACACACATATATATACACACATATACGTACATATACACATACACATATACATACACATACACATATACATACACATATACATATACATACACATATACATAAACATACATATACATATACACCTACACCTACATCTACATCTACATCTACATATGCACACACACACACGGACATATATGTGTGTGTGTGTGTGTGTGTATATATATATATGTATATATATGTATATATAATTCATTAGTGAATTGAATCAGCTCTTAAGGCATACTTTGAGATGAATCCAGGTAGGAATTGTATATGAAGAAATGAGGGGCTGGATGAAAAATTAACCAGAAATATATACATATATATACACACACACATATATATACGTATATACGTGTATACATATACATACACATACATATACATACATCTATATATACACACACACACGTGTGTGTGTGTCTCTGTGTGTGTGTATATATATAAATATATATATATAATTATTTAGTGAATTGAATCAGCTCTTAAGGAACACTTTAAGCACAGGTTTGTGTAGAACCAGATCTATTCCCAGAATATCCCCAGGAAAAGCAGTAATTTGGAATTCTTGCAGTTATTTCTCCATGAAGTCCCTGATGCAGCCAGGGAGTTGTTTGATCCTTTGGACAAAGGAAAATACGTTTGGCAAAATCATTTGGAGGCAGAAATGTGCTGGCAATTTTTTATTCTTCAGAGATAAGTGGCTCATCCTCTTGTTTCTGCATCAGCTTTTGCTGGAGGTGCTGTGGAACTTGGGAAGAAACCAACCCCAAAGATCCTTTCATTTCCTGGCGCTGATTTCCCAAAGTGTCAGTGCAAAGATTATTTTTTTCTCTTTTCATCTGTTCTCTCGAAAATCCGAGGTAGTCAAACCTTTGTCATCTTTTTCGTTTGCCTGCAAATCAGAGCAGCACTGGGACGGTTTTGTTATTTTTGAAAGTGAATTTCTTTGTCTGCACTCGAAGACAAAGACCCAAGGAAAGGCCAGGTCTCTGCAAGAATTCCATCTGAGAAAGAGCCACAATACAGTTACTGTTCCAGGATCAAAAATTCCCTGTGTCTATAAATAATAAACAGCCAGAAAAGTGAGAGAGATTTCTGTAGCATCTTCAAGTACCTCTAGGAAAGCGCTGGCAAGTTTTCTAATGCATTTTTCTTTCTTAAATGGAAAGAAATATATTTTACTTGCGAGCTCTGTGCCAAAACCTAGAAAAATGTGAAGGAAAACACGACATCACAGCTTTCAGTTTGTTGTGGGTTCTTAATTCCTACAGAATGAGGCAACAAATTCCGTGGAATGTTCCGTGTTCCACGGAGCGGAGACTTCCATGGGAACTCGTGTTTTTAATTCGATTAATGTGCAATGAAGGTGATTAAAGCTTTTCTGGGAGTTAAAACGCTAAAAACCACACATGTCCCCACCTCCCTTAGAACTGGGATTTGGGGGAAGTTGAGGAACTTGAGGACCTGCCCCTTCTCCATGAGCTGGGTGAAGCAGCCACAGGCAGAAGGTTGGGAATATGCCAACCAGCTGACCCCACCTGAGTCCAGAGGCAGGAGAAGCCCGGAAAGGCTGGGGCTGGCTGCTCCCAGCTGGAGCTGCTCTCCCCACAAACCTCCACGTGTTCTCCCGGGGAACATTTTCAGTCTGGAACATTTCCATCCTGACAGCTCCCATGCCCTCACTCCCACTGGAATGGAGAGCGCCTTTAGGATTTGGGATTTGTCAGCTTCGTTCCTTGGAGAAGATGCTGCTGCTGTCTAATGGATTTGGGTTAATTTGGAATGAAAATGTGCAGTGTTCTGGGGGAGACCCCAGGAGGGTTCGGGATGGGCCCAATTTGGGTTCTTCCCACCTGTGGCTGTGGGGTTTCCATCCTTGAGGAGTTTCCATGTTTGAGGGGTTTCCATCCCACGAGTCAGGCCCCCAAAATGCAGTTGGCTATTTGAAAATTTGATCATTTTAAAATCTGTTTTTAACAGGACTTGGGATAATCTGGAGGCCTGGAGGGACTGGACAGTGGGAATGGCTTCGGGGGGGAATGGATAGGATTTTGGGAAGGAATTGGTGCTGGAATTGCTTTCTTGAGACACATTTGTAGCCTGTAAAAATCCTTTTTTTTTTTTTTTTCCTGTGAGACTTATTAGACACAGATGGAAAGTTTTCCTATTTTTTGAGTCATTGCTGGGTTTGTTCCAAGAGCGCCAGCCTTGGATTTAATAAATAATTCAGAGCAATCAATGCAGTTTTCGCTGGGAGAAGATATTTGGGATATATAATTGGTTTAATGATTTTCAGGACAGCAAGAGTCCGGGATTTAAAATATTGTGATGATTTTTGTTGCTGGAATACTCTGTTTAGGGCAGGGAAAGAGCAGCAAAATCTGGATTCTTCTTTCTGATTCCCTTTCTTTCAGTGATAGCTGATATTGAAAAGCAAAGCTCAAACTTCCAGGGTAGAATTCTAATTTGCTATCAAACAGGAATTGAAATCATCAAATTAAAACAGTTTTCCTTGAAGAGAAGCCTCTTGCTCTCATTGCTGAAATAAAAGCTTCTAATTTATTCTCCTGACAGCAAATGCAGAGCTTTCACTATTATCTTCTGATCTGCAAATCATTTTCATGGACAATTTTTTTCACTTAATAACATTTCTTTCTCCTCACCGCTTTAGAAGGGGAAAAAAAAAAAAGCAGGGAAGAGTGCCCTGGGGGAGAAATCCTGAATTTTGGAAGTGATCTTTCCATTGTTAGTGGGATATTCCAGGGCTGTGGGAGGGCTGGAGGCAGAAGGAAAGGAAACGTGGAAGTGTCTTTCAGGTGAGAGTCACTGCAAGAAGATTTTGGGTTAAGTAAGCAAAATGGAGTTGTTGGTGAGCTGGCAACACACAAGGGAGTTTTTGGGGGTTTAGTTCTGTGTATTTGACACATTTCAGGGATCGGGGCTGTGTTTTGGTTAGCTCTTCACTTGGAATTAAATGGACCATCACGGGAATGCGTCTCAGGAGGAGAAGCCCACCCCTTCCTCAGATTTTCCTATCTGTTGGGTTTTTCCCTTGTTTATTTGTTAGCAGCATTATTAAAGTGCCATTTTTTCCCAAGTCCCTGCGTGGTGGTAACTGAAGGATGGGATGGATGAAATGGGAAAAGCTGGGCAGGTGGAATCTGATAGGAAATCACAGTGTTGGGAGTGCTCTGGCTTTTCTATTTTAGAATTAGATGTGGAAAGTTTCTGAAGGAACCTTAATTCCAACCTTCAGATCAGCCCTGACAGTGTGAATAACCAGCTTGTCCAGGAAAAAAATAGTTTATTTGTTTGTTCCCAGTCATTTGGGAACAATTGCTGCATGTGGCCACCACAGAAAAGAGCTTTCTTTCCACTTGTGTAAATAACAGCTCCCGAAACTGGAGTTTTCCTGGCTTTTCATGGCAATCAGTATTCCCAGGAGGGGTTAGGCATCTCCACTTGTTAAAAACAACAAATAAGAAATATTTTCCATGAGGAATCCCAAAACGTATGGAACCTACGGAGAGCCTGAGTGTGCCCCGTTATCCCAACCCCAGCATTTCTTACCCAAACAGAGCTAGAAGCACAAATCTAAATCACTCTTTTAGGGTTTTTGCATGGGAAATAATTTTCCTTGGCTCCTGAGGTGCCCGGGATGGACTTTGGACAGCCAGGAATCTGTGGGAACGTGTTGGATTGTGTTCTCCTAACATTCCTCTTGCTCCTCTTTTGTCCATGTCTATGATGGCAAACCGGATTCACCCCAAATATTCTCCTTTTCCCTTAAATCCCCCGGGGCTGTGCACTGGAATCCTCGCCAGAGGCCCCTTCCAGCCCAAGTCTTCTGTGATTCTGTGGGGTTAATCCCAAATGAAGGCACTTTCCTTTTCAAGCCCAGTAAGTGCAGCTCTCTGAGGTGACCATTCCATAGTATCCAATGGATATTAATCCTGTGGTGATTCCCAGTCCTGCAGCTTGGCCTCAGCTCCTGCCGATGCATTTTGTCATCCCAGACTCGAGGAAAAGAACCCCCACAGTTTCTTTTCCTGGGCCTTTGGCGACTGCTGATGCAAGCCGCGTGTCCTTTCTGCCATCAGGAATCCCCAGAGCAATGTTTTCCTTCCTTTGCCGTGGGAATACTGATTTTCCCCCAGGATGTCTGGTGTGGCTCTCCCCACAGCAGTACCTGGGCATGGGAAAGGGGTTTTGATGCAGAATCCTACAATAACTGCACTGTTCAAAGCTGCTGAAGCCTCCTGGAGAACCCCAATAAAACCTTCTTTGCTTGACAGTGAAATGGGCAAAGCCAATTTCAGGGACGCCCTTTAGCCCTGTTTGTTTTTGTTCTAAAGTTGATTTAGGTGTATACATAGCACAGACTGTAGCATTCATTTGCTAATAAAAACCCAATCAAAGAGCCCTCTTGGAAAGCTCTCCTTGCCATGTGAGTGGCTCGGTGTAGGTGGAAAATGTCTGGACTTAAATATGCAATTAGTTCAAGGAGAAGAATTGATTAGTTCTGGCAAGAGGCAAAAAAGGGCCTTGTTATTTCAGGGTGTCTTTATTGGAGGAAATAAAAACGCTGCTTTTAGGTGCTTCGGAGGAAAGACAGTGATGAATTTTGGGCCAGAGAAGGATTTATTCCCAATATCCCATCCATCCCTGCCCTCTTTCAGTTTGAAGCCCTTCCCTGTGTGCTGTCTCTCCGTCCCTTGTCCCCAGTCCCTTTCCATCTTTCCTGTAGCTCCCTCAGACCCTGCAAAGCCACGCCAGGAATGCCTTGTGTGAAGTGGGGCTGTCACACAGACGCCTCTTTTCTTTTTCCCCCTTCTCTGGGAGGCCTCAGGATGCTTGGGAACACTTTGCTGGGACGGAAGCTGAGAAGCTTCTAGAAGCCACGCTGCTGGTGAAAGGCAGCGTTGTTCGGCAGCTGTTTCCCCGAAACACAAACTGAATTTGGGCTCTTTTTTCCTTTCCCTGTACGAGTTCCTGCTGGAAATGCTCATTATCCAAGGCAGCATCAGCCCTCAGAGGTGTGCGGTCCCTATGGTGTCCCTGTGGTGTCCCTGCGGTGTCCCTGCTCTCCCATGTCCAGAGATAATCGAGGCCTGTTCCTTCTCCTGAAGGCTCCATTTCCACGTGGCCAGTTCTGCTGGGAGGTGTTAGCACACCACGCCTCGTTAATTACTCTTAATTGCTTTTCCTTTAACAAGCACCAAGGATTCTGAGGGTGGGAGATGCCTTCCCTTCTCTGAAGGCCCTGGGGCTTTTCCTGCCGTGTCCTGCTGCATCTCCCGGGATGCTGTGCAGGTCAGTCGCACACAGTTCTTGGAAAGGAACCAAAGAAAATCAGAAAAATGTAAAAAACTGTTTTAGAAAGGTCCGCACCAAGACCTTGGGGTTGGAAACCCAGGAACTTGCAGGGTTTGGCCCCACTTTGGGGCTCTGTAGAGCTCCGGGAATCCCAGAGCTGTGGGGTCGTTCATTTGGGGTTTTTTGGGAGCTGTATCAGTTTGGCACGGGGGAAAACAAAGGCACAGGAGGACATCTCCAGGCAGTGTGTTTGAATCACTTCACAGTATCCTGGGGTATCACCTTCAGAGGCAAAGTTTCTTTCCAAATTCTTTCCAAATGTTCAGGACCAGGATGGTCCTGATGCTGATCTGTTTTTTTCTAGCAGATAATTGTTGCAAGGAAGACAAACATTAATGGAAAATATCAGCTCAAGATACAGTTTTTACTCCATAAAAATAAGCGACAGAATGGACATTTGTGGGGGTAATTGGGTCGTTCCAGCTTTCCTGGCTGTGGAGAAGTGCAAAATTCCCTGTAACACAACTCATCCTGTACATTCCCACTCTTTTGCACTCATTTCTTTTTGTTGTTTGTGTGGTTTCTGTGAGTTGATCTCGTTGGTCCTTGGCTAAAATATCTCCTCACTGAATGGGGACTAGGACTGACACTTGATCACCAAACCCAGCAGGCTTCCAGGCAGGTTTTGCCCCTTAATCAGAATTAATTTCATGTTCAGTCAGAATTAAAGTCGAATTCTGTGAAGGCTTTGGATGAAGCCTGGAGTGTTCGCTTCCTCTAGCTAGCATTGCAATAAAATAGTGAATGAAACCAGGTAAATCCCCCTTGATAAAGAGAATAAACCGTGATCCAGCGCCTTTGATTCACCTGCTCTTGCACAAATCAAAATCCTTTGTACCTACAATTGCTTCTGGAAGCCATATTGAAATTTTGGAGGAAACCCAGCAAATTGTGATTATTTCCAGGCAGATTTCTGCCTGCAGTGTAACTGCAGTGTTGCCCTCACGGGATTGATTCTGGAAACATCTCAAACCTTTAAATCCATGGAGTGCCTGGGTTGAGCGTTGGCTTGAACCTGTTTGATCCTTCGTGGACTCAAACCCCACATGTAGATATTCCTGCAAAAAGGGAGCAGCACTCCAGGAGCAATGCCTGGTGATTTCTGGGAATGTTTTCCCCCTAAAATACCTCAAAAAGCCAAGGTTGATTGCCTAACCCCACCTCGTGAAGAAGGGGGGAAGCTGAAGGGTTCTTCTGTGCCAGGATTTCATACACAAATAGCATTAAAATAATCACCAGGGCTGATTTCCCCCACACTTTATGAAGGTTTTTCCTTTCACTTCACCACTGAAGGCTTTTCCATGAGGGTTTTATGTGCTGCAGAATGACAGATCCTGTTTGGATCTACTATTTAGTGCATGCTTAAATTAACAGCAGCCTGTTGACACAAGTTAATTACATTTTATACCATTATTGATGTCCTCTGAAGAGAAACATCTCCTCTGCATTGAATTCTGCTGCTAAATTGCTCCTTGGCTGGTGGAGATGGACTCCTCCAGGAAGGTTTCGGGATGCTTCCACATGGAATTTTGCTGTTTCCTGACGTTTTCCTTCCATTAACATCCAGTGGGTGCTTTGATTGCTCAGCTTTTACTCGAGGAATTCCTGCTATGATCTGCTGGGACAGGATTTTTCCCTCAGATATGCACCACTGGGTTTTCTTTTAAAAGCAGTTTGTTACCAGCAGCGTGTGATGAATGAGGCAAGGAGGAACCTGCCAGGTTTTAGCATCTTCTATTTCCCGCACGGAGGTGACTGATTCACTTTTCCTTCCCTTATTTTCCCCTTTTCTCCACTGTCCTGCAGTAAATGACTGTAATCCGATTTTGGGCTGGACTGAATCACAACTGTAAGGGACTGGGGAAGGCAGGTGAGGAGAGGAGTGCTTTGGGTTCCAAACCTCATAAATCCCTGGGGGAAAAAAAGAATGGTTTCATTGCTTTAACTCAGTGAAACTGCCTGGAAAATCTTCCTGCTAAAGGGCTTGAGGGAAGGGTTATTTTCAGGGAAACACCTGGATTTTCGCAGGGGCAAAGAGGATTCCTCAGTGCTAAGGGAACATCTAAACTTGGTCGTGGCCCTAACAAATGAGCCTCGGGAATTTCCTTGCTGCTGAAGCGTGTTCTTCACCTCCAGGTCTCAATATCTACCATCTGTCACTGTGTTTTGCTCTGATTTCTCTTACATACAGAGAAAAAAGGCACTCACCAAAGGGATCAGGGCTTTGATTGTCATCAGTCACATCTAGGCAGTCAGAAACAGCAGAGGGACAGGGAGCCTGATGGGATAGGGGAGGGGGAGTGTGGGGCTGGGAGAGGGAATGTGGGACTGACAGGGAGTGTGGGGCTGGGAGAGGGAATATAGAGCTGGGAGAGGGAATGTGGGGCTGAGAAAGGGAATCCGGGACTGACAGAGGGAATATAGAACTGACAGAGGGAATGCAGGATTGACAGAGGGAATCCTGGACTAACAGAGGGAATGCAGGACTTTTCCTGTCAGTCTGGGCACTGAACGCTCTGTGAATGCTCCACACTTTGGTGCTGGCCTGGCCTGCTGTGCCAGGGATGGCTGGTGCCAGGCAGGGAGCCATCCCAGCCCCTGGGAGCAGCACGGGCCATGGTACCCATCACCCCCAACACCCTGGCACGTGGAACGGAGTGAGGAGAGGGATTTTCAGGTGCCCTGCAAACTCTGGCCGGTGGATCTGATGGAATTCCCCGCTCTGGCCATTTGCCAGGCACCAGCGCGTGGCTCCGGCCCCACACAGCCATACCTGTTCCCTGCCCCTCCCGGAGAGGCCGGCAATATGGCAAACGGCACGGGGACCCTGTGGGAAGCGGTGTGGCAGGAATGGCTCGTGGAGCAGACAGAATGCTGCGGCTCAGCCGGCGGGAGCAGCACAGGGGTGGCCCTTCGCTGGGATGGCGCCTGTGGGAGCCACCAGGCCTGGCCTCGTAGGCACGGAATGCTCTGCTGAGCTGTTGCCGTAGCCTGAGCGTGGTATTTATAGATGTTTGGATGTGTTTAAGGTAAAGAGAATAATCTCAAGCAGTTGGAGGTAGAACAGATGGCAGCGGCTGCTTTTTCGGGCAGTGTTTCCTGGCACTTCCAAAATGGCCAATGCAGACCTTCGGCAGCAGTTCCTGCTCAGGGCATGGGCAGTTGGAGGGCTGGTGCTGATCCCACAGCTTGGAATGGGACATTTCTCCAAGGCCAGGGTGGGTGAGGCTGAGGGAGCACAGTGGGAGCTGGTGCCACCTCCCTGCTCCAGCAGGGCCAGCCCAGAGCACAGAGCACAGCACTGTGCCCACACAGCTCTGCAATGTGCCCAGGGAGGAGCCTGCAGAGCCTCTGTGCACAATGTGCCCGGGGCTGGGCAGTGCCCAGGGCAGAAGTTGTGCCTCCTGGGCAGGGGGAGCTCCCTGGGCTCAGTCCCTGCCGTTCCTCTGTGCCATTGCTGGGCCCCCGGAGCAGAGCCCGGGCCCTGCTCGCAGCCTCCCTGCACACAGCCATGGACAGCCAGGGCTGAGGGCCCCTCTCAGCTGGGGCTCCTCTGGAGGCTGAGCAGCCCCAGCTCCCTCAGCCTTTCCTGGGCACCGCCATGCTCCGGGCCCTTCCTCAGCTGCGCAGCCTCCGCTGGCCCCGCTCGCTGTTGGATTGTGTTCCCGTGGTAGCATTGGATATTGGGAATAACTCCCTCGTTTTAAGGGTAACATTTCCTCTGGGAGTGAATTAAAGCTCATCTCCCGGGCCATTTCTCTTTGTCGCAGGGCAAAGTCCTGCCTGGCTACCCTGCCCGGAAGGTGATGAATCACTGCAGTCCCAGCACATCTCGGGATGTCGGTGCCGCTGCTCCCAGCCCTGCACAGCGAATAAACACTCATTTATCCCTGGATTGTGACAGCCCAAAAGCTGCGTGTGCCCCCTGCTCCCACTGGCCACGCGAGGCCACACGGAGCTAATGAAGTGACAGGGAAGGAGGACAGCGTGCAAATGTGGTGGGATTGGCTTGGTGGCAGCACAGGGAAGCCGTGTGACAGTGAGGGGACAGCGACTGTCCTGCTGCTGTGACACTACAGGAGAGGTGCCAGCAGCCGGGGCTGGGCTGATTGATGGACACCTGGGAATGTCCAGCTTGGAATCACAGAATCCCAGCTTGGGCTGGAAGGGATTTAAAGCTCATCTCATGCCACCCCTCCCACGGGCAGGGACACCTTCCACTGTCCCAGGCTGTTCCAAGCCCATCTAGCCTGGCCTTGGACACTCCCAGGGATGGGGAGCCTGTGCCAGGGCCTCCCCACCTCACAGGGAGCAATATCTTCCATGTATCTCACCTAAACCTGCCCTCCTTCAGCTCAAAGCCATTCCAGCGTGCTCCAAGGCCTGTCTTTCCTGGCCTTGGACACTTCCAAGGACAGGGAATCTAAAACCTCTCTGGACAACTTCTCAGGAGCATTGGCTTTTCTCCAGCTTTTCTGTTTCTCTGGGGAAGAGGCTTGCTCAGATCCACCTGGGAGGAGCAATGCTCCGGGAGACATCTCACAGGAAGTGGATCCTTCGAGCCCTTATTCCAGGAAAGGTTTTTATCTGTTTATTCCTCCTGGAGAGCTGCAGTAAGATCTGCTGTGGGTAATGGCTCCCCAGAGCACTAATGAAGACTATCAGTGAGACTTTGGGCTCAGGAAGTGCTGCTTTTTGTCTGCCCGAGCTGGTGCTTGGCAGCAGGGGGTGGATTGCCTTTAAACACGCCATCGATCAGCTTAAGCAGCCTCCTTGACAGCACCTTCATTACTTTTCTCAGCCAGATAATTTTCTGTTATTAAAAAGAAGAGGAGCAAGTGTGTTTGGAAAACCTTTACACATAGCTCCTCTTTATGACCATTTTCTGTGCTTTTTTGCCTTAAACAGCAAATATTTGTGTTTTCTGTGATTTGCTGGTTGGTGGTGTTCTGATACCTGTGTTACCTTAGAATCCCAGAATGGTTTGGGTTCAAAGGGACCTTAAATCCCATCCAATGCCACCCCTGCCATGGCAGGGACACCTCCCACTGTCCCAGGCTGCTCCAAGCCCTGTCCAACCTGGCCTTGGACACTTCTGAGATGAGGTCATCTCTGATATTTACTGGCATCGCTGATATTTATTAGCCTGTTCTCCTATGTTACTGGATGTACATCCCCTTTCCATTAATTTCCCCCGGATTTCCTGCGAGGCCACTTAAGAAGGCCATGAAGTTCTGGGGCCGGAGCTCTGTGGGCAGGAGGGGTGGGAATGTGGAGGGTGCAGATTCCTGCCTGTGGAAGGGTTGTGTGGCCCTGGTAGGGAATTAGGAGAAGTTGAAGTGATTTGGGGAGCACATTTGGGGAGGGGGAATGACTGGAAGAGCTCAGGAACCAAAGCTGAAGCCAGGTGAGAACACAGGTACGGACATTTTTATCCTCTCAGTGCAACTTTCCCCTTTCCAATTCAGCTTGAAGGATTCCCTGGCATTTCCCTCACACGTCGCTGGCTGGCTCTTGCCATCCTCCCTGCGCTGTCTGGCAGGTGCTGGGATGGGTTTTCCTTCGGAAAGCTGAATCTGTGTTCCTCCCAGGCCTGTGCTGCCCTGGCAGTGCGGGATCTTGGCTCGCTCCCATCCCTGGGACAGCCAGGACTGGTGGGGTGTTTGTGTCCCCGGAGCTGAGGGGCAGCTGTTGTGCTTTAAAAAGGCATTTTGCAAATGCTCAGGATCCCACCATGGGTTTCTAGGTAAATCATTTCTGCTCCCCAAGTCCTCCCAGCGCCGTTTGGCAGGCAATTAACCTGACAACGGGATACGGGAGAGATCTGGCACCGAGAGGAGAACTGGAAATTGGGAAGGTTTTTAAACTGCTTCCCCGTTCCCTGCTCTGCAGTGGCTGCTGTCACACGGCCAGGGGAGGGGGCGTGTGACACCCCCCGCATCCCCAAATAGATTTGGAGGTACATTTCATCCTTTTAGGATCCAAAAAGGACCCCGTGCCAGCTCTCAGGGCTCGCCTGGAGAGCCCTTGCAGCTCCAGGCAGCCCCGGGGGTTTGGGTCCCTCCCAGTGTGAGAGTGGGGAATGGTGGCTTTGGAAGAGCAGGGAGTTTGTCACGCTGCCATTGCCTGCTGCAGGACACTGCTGGAGCTGCTCTCTTCAGTTGTCCCATTATCCCTAGGTTTGCGTTTTCTCTCTTCCTCGTGAAGAAATGGGCTGAGCAGAGAGGGGATTGTGCCCACAGCACCCCCAGTACTCCCAGTCCCGCTGCCGTGAGATCTCTGGGGCGGTGCTCACTCCTTTGAGCTCGCTCATTTGTGGGGCTCTTTTGAAGTCGGGGAGCTGACAAGGTGTAGGCAGATCTGGGGCTGGCAAAGCTCTGATCTTGCTCTTGCATCCAGTCACAAATCAGAGAGGCAATGTAGCCTGAGGGATTTGGGTTGGAATGGGAATGTTTTCGTTGCGAGCCCTGCGGAAATGAAAGGTTTCTGACAAGGGAGGCTGGTTCAAGCCCAATTGAAGTTCAAAGCGCTGAGTGGGAGTCGTGAGCCCTGTGAATGGAGGATCCCTGCTTAGGCTTTGACAGCTCATTTCATATATCCTAAAGGAATGTCACCCACTTCCCAGGAACCCTTTCTGCCCAAGCTGGAACACCTGGAGTAGAGATGACAGCGAATGGCAGCGTTGGAATAAGTTATAAATGTCTTTATGATGTGGGCACTGGAGAGCCCTGGTCAAAAAGGCAAGAAATTTTCTGGCATGGGCTGGGGGGAAGCTTGGAAGGGCAAATCCTGCAGCTGTGTCCATCCCTGGCAGTGTCCAAGGCCAGGCTGGACGGGGCTTGGAGCACCCTGGGATAGTGGGAGACGTCCCTGCCCATGGCAGGGGGTGCAATGGGATGGACTTTAAGGTCCCTTCCCACCCAAACCACTCTGGGATTCTGGGATTCAATCTGCTTTTTGTCAGCTGGGTGGTACAGCTGGAAAAAGGCTGTGTGATTCCCTGTCTGTGGCACTGCTCTGTGCTGGAATTTTTACTATACCAGTGCCAGTAAAATTCAGTTTGGAGTTGAAGATTTTGTTTTCCCGCTCCATTTGCCTCAGCTCAAAGACAGAAATGATCCTTTCGTGTTTTCCTTTTGAGCCTGCCCTCTCTCCAGCCTGTTCCTGGCAGAAGCCCATCTGGATTTTGGTGTTTCTCCTGCGGCCAGCTTGAAATCCAGAGGTCATTAAGACACTCGAACATCACTCCAAGTGTTTTGTTTGATGAGATCAGGTTGAAATGTTTCATTTATCACAGCTCTGTGGGGAAAAAAGCTGAAAGCTCTTGCTCCTCTTGGCTTTGGCTGAGTCTGTTGGGTTTAAGGCTGGTGGTTTTAAGGACCTGGGTCATGGAAGTGTTTGAAAAAGCTGCAGGGTGCTCTGCAGTAATAAAAGAAGACAGAAAATTAGCAACTTTCAGGTAATTTGGGGGCTGGTTTAATTTCCTTTTCCCTTTCTGATGTGTTTTGAGGCTGGAGAAGCCACTGCTGCTCAGAGCTCTGGGTACCACCGACATGGGCTCTGTGTGAAGTGTTGGCAGCCACTGTCCCCTGGGACACCCAGGAATTCCTCAGCTGCCTCTAATTAGCTGTAATTAGCTGGGCTAATTAATCAGGACCAAAAAAAAGGGCTGCTTTTGGTTTTCTGTGTCCATGTGTTGCTTTCCAAGGCTGCATGGTGACATCAGTGTAAGTACAACACTTACAGGAGGAGTCATGGACATCTTTGTTTTGCTGGAGATGAAGAAAATAAATCAAAGGAATGCTGGTGATATGCTCAGCTAAAGCAGGATTTAGTACAAAAAAAAGTCTTTGCCCTGTTTGATCAGCACATCAGTGCATCAGGCATGAGGAATCCACCTGAAATTCTCGCATTTCTATGTCCCACTCTTCAAAACACAGGGAAAGGAGAGCTGTTCCATGGGTTCCTTCCCTCCAGCTTCATCACCGCCTCGTTTTTGGGGTTTTGCCCAAATATTGAGCAAGTTCCTGTGGCTGGAGCTGAGCTGGAGTCTCCAGGCTCCCTGTGCTGGGCTCGGGCCACGCTGCCTGGCACCGACAGCCGGGCATGGGGGTTCCTTGGCAGGAATTCCTGCTGTTCCTGGCATGTCTGTGGCAGAAATTCCTGATGTTCCTGGCACGTCTGTGGCAGAAATTCCCGATGTTCCTGGCGTGTCTGTGGCAGAAATTCCCGGTGCTCCTGGCGTGTCCCTGGCATGTCCCTGGTGTGTCCATGCCCAGCATAGACAGGCCTGGATCTCTGTAGGAATCCCTCAGGTTTGCACACCCTGGGGAGAGACTTCCTGAGGAGTCACGGCCTGTGGAGCTGCAGACCTGGATTTCTGTGCTCTTGCACCCTCCCAGGAAATTTTTCATCTCCCTTTATTTATGGCCCCTGCCTCCCACACGGAATTTTCTCTCCTGACACGTCTGATCAACCTCTGGCAGTGCCATCATCTGTTTCATTTCAGGGGACAGCTTGTGTCTTTGCAAAAATTCTTCTTTATCCTTCCCCTGCAAGGGCAGTGGTGCAGGTGCCCACCTTTGTTCCCCACACAGGGCTTCCACAGTGCCCTTCACCCCCTGAAATCCAGGGGAAAATCGGGAAAATCGGGTATGAGGCAGCAGGGAAACAGCTCGGCAGGGGCTGGAACAGAATGGGCTTTAAAATCCCTTCCAACCCAAACCCTTCTGGAATTCTGTGGTTCAAGGAAAACTCTTGGTTCTGTTTAAGGGGGGGGAATAAAAGACTTCCCAGGTTTGCACCTCCAGGTGCTATGTTGGGATGTGCTTGGCTCCAAAATGAACAATTTTTATCAAATTCCTTGAGCTCACCGATGCATTTCTCAGGTGCCCTGAAGAGAGACAAATAACTTCATAGAAAGAAAAGCTGGCCACGTTTTTTGCAGACACTGCTTTTTTCCCTTTTCCTTATGGGGCTGTTTGTCACCACCCAAAGGGAGGAATGGCAGGGATGATTTGTGGGCTCCTCTTTGCCTCAATTCCCAGCGGTTTCATTTCCTTGGAAAAGTGAGAGGATGGGGAGGGAGGTGCAAGGATCCCTATGCGGTGCAGAGCCTGAGGCAGCTCCAGTGCTCACAGAATCCTTCAGGAAGATGAAAGATGTTTTCTTTAACTCCTGCTTGTGCCCTGAGTGCTGATTTGAGGTCTGAAAAACAACAATTCTCTGCCAGGCCAGGCTGGATGGGGCTTGGAGCAGCCTGGGATAGTGGGAGGTGTCCCTGTCCATGGCAGTGGTGGGATGGGATGGGCTTTAAGGTCCCTTCCAGCCCAGACTAATCCATGAGTCCGTGATTTTTCAGCTCTGATGGGATTAGAAGCCGTGGAAAGGTTCTGGAAGGTTTGGGTCTTCTGCTGTGTTCAGTTTCCTCCTGTATTTAACCCACAATTAAAAATTCCCGCTGTATCCGTGAGTTACAGAGGACTATCAGCCTTGCCACTTAGGGCTGTCAGCTGTGGAGTTGGCATTTGTGACACCTGGGTAATTTATTGTTTGCTTTACAAAATACAGGAGAACTATGAATGCGGTCCTTTAAATCCAAACTTCTCCCTTTTAATAATATTTTGGAAAAAAATTAGGTAAAATTGCTCAGCTAGGAAACTGTGTGGGGTGCTCTAGTGGGATTTGGTGCTCTGAGGTGGCAAAACCTTTCCCAGCTGGGGATGGATGCAGAAATGTTGGTGTTGCAGCAGATGCAGTTCCACCTGGGGCAGCCATTAATGTGTGCTCTCCTTTAATGTATATCCTGGTGTCTATTACAGCCTCTGCACTGCACACACAGCATTTACTGAGCTGGCAGCTGCTCCAAATTCTGCAAACCAGAGAGCAACAAAAGCCAGAGACATCTCTTAGCTGTTGTGTTGACTAAAGCACATTTGATTGGCAAACAGAGGTAGGATTTGCCAGGGAAAACCATTGCAGTGTATTAAAGGTTGTTTTTCTGCCAGCAAAGCGCTCGTTCTTTAAAACTTGCGGTGCTGTTTTAACAAGATAAAACATTGCCTCAGCTTTCAGAACTGCTGTAAATTAACATCAGCGAGTTTTCCACGCGAGCTGTGGCTGTCCCTGGATCCCTGGAAGTGTCAGGACTTCCTGTGCTTCCCACAGGCAAAGACAGCGGGAGCTTTGGCAGTGGGGAAAAGGCAAAATAATAAAATGTGAGGGCTCAGGAATGTGTGTTTCAGCAATAATGGTGCAAAACCAACTCCCCCGGTAGCCTAAGCAGGATTCCTCATTTCCCTCTCCCGGAGGATGTGAGCAGCTCCAGCTCTGACTTTTAAGACTCTGCACACACAAACTGGGAGAGATGAACTGGAGGTTTTGGTTGTTAATGTGCCATTTAGATGTGGAGTGATTGCATCATTTTCCAGCCACCCCACCTTGGTTTTTACTTCTTTTTTTCCTGTCAGGCAGAGCAATTGCACAGAATCAGTGTTTGGTAGAAAAGAAACTCCCCGCTTTTCTCCTTAAATCGTGATTTGTCATCAGCTGGAACGGGCAGAACTCACAGGGTGTGGGAATTGCTCTGTGTGAAACTCGTGTCCCCTATTGCCCCTCATCCTTCCACGGCTTTTCCTTATGGGATAACTCCTGCCTTTCAGGCTCAGGGAGCAAAACCAATCATCAGCAATGTGCCTTGTGATGATGTTTG
This sequence comes from Acanthornis magna, assembly GCA_036785705.1. Lineage (NCBI taxonomy): Eukaryota > Metazoa > Chordata > Aves > Passeriformes > Acanthizidae > Acanthornis > Acanthornis magna. The sequence continues at coordinate 10,745,939 of JAWUZG010000093.1, forward strand.
CTGTGGCTGAATTGGGCAGAGCAGCTGTTTTGCAAATCCCATTCTCATCCTTTCCCGCTTGCTGCTGCCACAGAGCTTCGAGTGTGCTGCAGACACACGGTTCCCATCCTTGTGATTGAGCGGTGGGAATTGCATATCCATAAAACTGGGGAAGAAACTGCGGGAAAAGCTGTGCAGCTGAGTACACCTGCAGCTCCTCACAGCTGCTCCTCTGGCCGGGCACTTTGTGCTGTGCTCTATTTCATGGGCTGGTGTTCAGTCAGGAACTTGATGTTCTTGGAGGTCTTATCCAACCTTCACGATTTGGTGATTCCCTTGGGAAAATGAGGAGCTGGCACTGTGTGAGTGGCAGTGGAAGGGAAAGCGCAGGGACAGAAGGGCTCAAATGCAGCCGTGGCTGATTCAGTGCTGCTCCCAGGCAGGGCTCAAACCCTAATCCAAACCTTGCTCCAGATTCTATCCCTGACCCTTTTTCAGAGCCTGGATCTCCCTCATATTTCCATGCTTTCCTGGCTCAGCAGCCCCTGTAAATGTTCCCAGGCAGCATAACCATTGCAGGGATCAATCTGCATCCTAAACTTCCTTTTTTCCTGGTGTTCCCTGAGTAGGAAAGTGCAGAGCCTGTTGTGCTGCATTAACTTCTGAGTGGTGCAGTCTGTAAGAACAGCTACCTGCCTAGCCATGTGCTCTTTTTCAGTTGCTATCATTTTTCTCTCCTCCAGATTGGCTCTATGAGTTGGGAGCGTATCTCAGAATAACAAAAAAAATATTGATTATCCTGGCTCTTCATTGATTATTCGAAGAGCCTGTCCCTGGGAGTTAAAGAATTTGGCACTGTTAGCCTTTAAAATGAGATCTGGTTTTCCCTGCTCAAGTGCCTGTGAAAAGTAAATGTTAAGTGCTCGTGCTCAATTAAACTGGGGCAACAAACTGGTAATGGACTGCTGCGGAAATTCTCCAGTCAAACACACACAAATCAGCAGCTTCTGGCTCTGGGTGGCCTCACCTGCGCAAAAAATCTTCCCTAGCCCGGTGCCCCCTCTGGCTGAAGCAGAAAGCCAGGATTTCTGTGTCCCAGTTGGACCCAAAATCCCACGTTTCAGGTTGGTTATAGGTTGGGATGCAAGCCCCGTTACCTCCCAGCAGGACAGCTCCCCACCACCACACCAGGCAGGGTGGGAGAGATGGATCCAAGAAGTCCATCTGACTCTGAGATTTGTCTTCCCAAATGTCCCTGTCTGTCCTGTCCCAGCCCTCTGGGACTTGTTGCTTCCACCTGCAGCTTTCCACCCTTTCCCGTAGCCCCAGGGAGAATAATCCTCACTGGGGCTGGACAGTGCTTCACTCCTGCTTGGCCCCAGCAGATCCATCACCCCCATCCATGTGGATCTGCCCCTCCTGAACATGGAATTCAGGTTCTAGTGGTTCCTCAGCTTCCGCGAACTGAGTTCATTTGGGACCTGTGCCCAGAAGCTGCAATGTCCCTAAAATTATAGACAGATTTAGGAGTTGAATGTCCAGTTCATGGTTAAATCTCTGGGATGAACCAGGCTGAGAAATGAACCAAAACCCCCCGAATTATCAACAGATTTAGGGGTTGTATGTCCAATTTCTGGTTAAATCTCTGGGATGAACCAGGCTGAGAAATGAACCAAACCCCCCCGAATTATCAACAGATTTAGGGGTTTTATGTCCAATTTCTGGTTAAATCTCTGGGATGAACCAGGCTGAGAAATGAACCAAACTCCTCCAAATTATGGACAGATTTAGGGGTTGTATGTCCAATCCGTGGTTAAATCTCTGGGATGAACCAGGCTGAGAAATGAGCAAAAAAGCTCGGGAGAAAATTCAGGTTTTGTTTTCCAAGGCAACAATTCCAGCAGGAGATGGGTTAAGTAAAAATCAATGGTAGGTTACAACTCTGCAGTTGTTGTTCCAACAAATTCAGGTGCTCTGAAGAGCTGCTTGAAGGGAGGCAATGCAGGGACAAACTGAGTAAACAGTGTGTAAACAGTGAGTTAATGTGCTCCCCCCTGCCAGCAGCTTCGTGGCAACCCTCAGAAATTATCTGTAATAAATTGCTCTTAATTGGTTCCTACTTGTAAGGAAATCATCAGCCCTGGTTTGCTGTTTTAAGGCATAAATTAGAAGTGCTGCGGTGATCCTGATTCCGTAACCCATCCTTGGGGTTATGTGTTCAACACAAAAAAAAAAAGAGAAAAGTCAGGGTGGTCTGTGATGAAATTGGGCTCCTCTGAATGCACTGGTATTAAAAAATCTTGGCTGAGCAGCTCCACAATCAGGAGAGGTAAAACAAGCTGTGCCTGCTGCTGGGAAAATCTTTGCCATTTTTCCCCCTCAATGGGGTTCATGTTCCTGATGCTGATCAGGAGTTTGTAGCTCTTGTTCTGCAGTACAGTTTCAATTATATCCGAATTGCTGCTCCTGTAAGTGTGTGTGGGGGAGATAAGAGTCCATGGAGTTAGAGCAGTAAATCTTCCATGACTTCCTTTCCTACCAAAAGGCTCTGGAAAAGAGCAAAGACGGGCACTTGTAACAAAATCTTCCAGGTTTAAAATTTTAATGCAAACTTACTTGTGTCGTAAAACCTTCCAGACAACTTCTTGCTCCCTCAGCTCTTGCCTGTTCTTCCCCGAAGTGGAATTTAAGGGAATTGGATATGTCCATGTGTGGCTTTTAATGGATTTAATTGCACAAAGGAAATGGAAGTTTCAACGGAACAACGGAACTGCTGGAATCCGAGGGGAGGCCTTTCCTCCTTGCTGGGAAGCGGGGATGGAGCAGGTGCATCAAATTAAGCACATTATGCCTTTATTTCACAACGTTCCTATTTTCCAAATTGCCCAGAAACACAATTATCCAACTAAGGAAAATGTAAATAATGACATTTAATTTAGGTAAGCATGTAATGAACGCTTCCAATCTTTGCCTGTCGTTCTTTGGAAGCCTTTAAAGGAGAACCTGGAACTGGGGATGCAGAATGGGGAAAGGGTTTTCCGGTAAAGAGGGGAATTCAGGGTGAAGTCGTTGTGCCCAGCTCCTTGCCTGCAAACCGGGGGTGTTCAGCCAATGCCCAGGGCTGAGTGTCCAATTTAAATTTCCCCATTTCCCGAGGCTGCTGTGCTCCACTGCCCATCCCGCTCTTTCCCAGCTCCACCTGTCCGGAGCCTTGGGCACATCCAGCACTTCAAACACGAAGCCTGAGGTGTCCTGGGGGGAAAGGATCTGCCGTCACTTCTCTCTCCCAAATTGTGCCGTATTGGCATTTCTGGGTGCGTTTGTGGTCTGCATGGCCTCCTCCCCCTGGGGCATGCTCGAGCTGCACCTTTCCCACAGGTGTCTGTGCTTTCTTTGCTCCTGCTGTTTTTATTTCCCATTTGAATCCCGCCATCTCGAGGTATCCAAAGAAATGTTTCCTCTGCAAACAGAACTCTGAATCCAGCAGGCAGGCTGCAAACAAACTGCTGGCAGGGAGGAGAGCTGTCTTCGCTTTCTTTAAATGTGTTGCCCTCAAACACACGAGGCTGTGCTTTTGAGTTCCCAAAGATGCCTGGGAGTGCCTGATGGATTTTCTTCCCTTCTCCCAATGCAAGTGGATAATTAATGCAAGAAAAGAGCTTGTCTTCGGATTTTTTTTTCCCTTCTCCCAATGAAAGTGGTAATTAATGCAAGAAGAGAGCTTGTCTTCTGGACAGGCTGGCTCTGAACCTGTGGTGCTCAATCCCAGACCTTTGGTACATTTTCTGTCTGTTGTCGCAGCCATCCTTCACTGTTTCCAGGCTTTCCATGAGGGCTGAGCCAGGAGAATGCTGGTGCTTGCTGCTCTTGGCCAAGTGCCTGCTGAGCAACAGAGTGTTGGACACCACAGGTTTATGGGATCCGTGCCTTGTGAGAGCATTCCCCAGGTGATCCTTTCCTTCATCCCCATCCCTGGGATGGATTATCTGCCTTGGCCATGTCCCCCTTCCTCAGCATCCTCAAGGGGAGCTCCAGGTAGCTCCTGGCACAGTCAGATCCTGTGACAAGTGACAATCTGGCAGGTGGGATTCAAAACCTATTGAACAGGTGCAAATCCCTCAGAAATCCCTGAGGTGCTGGTGGTGGCTGTGCTGCTGCTGGCACTGGGGACGGCAGGAGGGGCTGGGGAGGCTGGAGGAGCAGCGGAGAGCCGCTTTGTTCTGTTAGCCCCACGCTCATGGCTCAGCACGACACAGCTGGCTCTGCTCGAGCTCCCTCCCTGCAGCCGCTCCAGCAGTGAGCCCTCCTGACTGACAGCCTGAGAGGGGGAGCAGGACCATCCAGACCCGAATCCCGCTCGCAGTCATTGTCCTCATTTCCTTGTGGGAAGTGTGAAATGTGTCCTGCACCTCTCCCCCTTCAGACTCCATCCCTGTGCTGGTGTGGGGCAGCAGGAGAGCATTGCCAGCAGGGCAGGGAGGGATCGTGCCCCTGTGCCCAGCCCTGGAGCACCTCTGGAGCGCTGTGCCAGCTCGGGATGCTCAGCCCAGCAGGGACAGGAGCTCCTGGAGCAGAGCTGAGGAAGGGCCTGGAGCATGGCGGTGCCCAGGAAAGGCTGAGGGAGCTGGGGCTGCTCAGCCTCCAGAGGAGCCCCAGCTGAGAGGGGCCCTCAGCCCTGGCTGTCCATGGCTGTGTGCAGGGAGGCTGCGAGCAGGGCCCGGGCTCTGCTCCGGGGGCCCAGCAATGGCACAGAGGAACGGCAGGGACTGAGCCCAGGGAGCTCCCCCTGCCCAGGAGGCACAACTTCTGCCCTGGGCACTGCCCAGCCCCAGGCACATTGTGCACAGAGGCTCTGCGGGCTCCTCCCTGGCAGGAGGGTTTCTGGGTGGTTACTCTTGGTTATAACCTTTTGTACCCAGCAAAAGTTCTCAACTGCAGTTGGGTTTTTTTAACAATCAAATTCGCCAAGGCTGAAGCTCAAAGACGGATCCACAACTCATCAACCACAACAGTGCAATTTTTCATTTTCCATTTCCAAAGGGTAGATCCTGTTGGGGAGGTGATATTCAATCATGAGACCATCACTTGGAAAGGAGCTCGCTCATCCAGAGCATGATAAATTGGTTTTTGCAGAGGACAACTTTCTCCCATGGCTGAGTTTGGAGTATCCTCACAGGGTTTCTCTTTGAGACACTTTGCACCTCTTTGATGACAAATACAAAGCCCTGGAGAAGCCTGTGTGCATCATCTGAATTTATGGCTCTGCAGTGTTGTGAAAGGCACAGTTTCACTGTCCTTTAGTGTTCAAGAGAATATTGTGTGCTTGATATTAAAAACCTGCAGAAGTGTCAGGGCAATCACAAGTTGCAGAAGAAAGGCAGCCACTTGGAGAAGTAAAAAAAAAAGCTTTCTGTAAACTGCACAATGGAAGAGAAGTCAATATATCCTCTTGGGAAAGAGTTGGGAGCTGGTTCTAGAAAGGACAATGAAAAGGAGTAAATCACCTCCCTCAGAGTAGAAATCCATGTGAAAGTTCAGTGTTGGGACCCTCTTTGGCTTTTTGTCCTCCTCCTCTCATCTCCCTCTGCGCTCACACAGAAAAGAAGACAAAGCAGATGAGCTCTGTAGGTGGTTCTATGCTTTTCTCGTCCGTAACCTTTCCAGCTCTTTTGTGGATGTCCATCCTTAAGCGATGTTCCCTTCTGCAGTTTCAGTCTCCCGTGAACTTTGATTTTCATTTTTGTGAGCATTCTTCCAGGCTCTGCGGCCCTGCTGTGTTTGGTTTATACTGATTAGGGATCAGTTCCTGCAGCTCTGCTGGTTTCACCCCCAGAGAACTCTGAGCCCTGCTCATCCTGTCCTTCCCCTTCTCGTGCCTTCTAGGAAATGGGTGGGGGGGGTTGGTGAAACATTTAGCAAGGAAAGGAATAAAATGTCTGTGTGAGAGTGTTTGCATCTGTGCTGGGGACAAATCCCTGCTGGGCAGGTGATGGAGCAGCTCTGCTGGGAGGGAAGGCTGCGAGAGCTGGGGGAGAGGAGAAGGCTCCAGAGAGACCTCAGAGCCCTTCCAGGGCCTGAAAGGCTCCAGGAGAGCTGGAGAGGGACTGGGGACAAGGGATGGAGGGACAGGACCCAGGGAATGGCTTCCCAGTGCCATAGGCAGGGACAAATGGGATATTGGGAATTAGGAATTGTTCCCTGGGAGGGTGGGCAGGCCCTGGCACAGGTGCCCAGAGCAGCTGTGGCTGCCCCTGGATCCCTGGCAGTGCCCGAGGTTGGACACTGGGGCTTGGAGCAGCCTGGGACAGTGGGAGGTGCCCCTGCCATGGCAGGGGTGGCGCTGATGGGATGTAAGGTCCCTTCCTACCCAGGATTGTGTTGGATTGATTTCAATCAGATTGAAGCTGATTTCAATCAGATTGAAGCTGATTTCAATCAGATTGAAGCTGATTTTGGGATTCAGCGTCTCAGGCGGTGTGAGCAGTCTGGTGTGGGAATGGAGGAGGCAGGAAGTGTCCAAGCCCTGGGGCTTTGGCCATGAAAACAGATGTTTGCCATGTGAAAATAATTCCAAACAGGCCAGACCTGTTTCCCATCCAAACTCCAAGCTCCTAGCCTGATTTTGTTGGCCTGGGCACTAAAGTCTGGCTTTAATCTTTGGCCCTTGCACTTTCCGTGTTCCTAGGATTACTAAAACTTCCAGGCCTGCTGAGAAAAAGTCTCTTCATGGCCCCAAGTCACAGGATGCCACTGCCTGTGAGCTGAGACACTGTTTGCAGGCAGATGATCCCATCTGGATGCTTTGTTTTCTGCATGCCCAGAGAGAGCAATATCAGATTTTTTTCCCCCTTTTCCACAGTCAAGACCAGTGACAGAGCTCAGAAGCAAATGGGACTTGTCAGTCTGTATTTCCTCCATCATCAGAGCCTGATTCCTGTTGCTCTCTCATATCCCAGACAGTAATAAATCACATTTTCTGAGCCCAGCCGATGGTGCTGATTTGCAAACATGAAGCAGCAGCTCATAAAAGAATGCATTTCACATTTTTAGAGAGTAGACATTGCATTAACCTGGAGTGGTGCAAATTGCAGCAGCAGTGAGTGAAATGAAGCTTTGCTACTTGAAAGTTCAGCGCAGACTCAATGTATGCAAAAGTAATTAAAACTCAATTTGTTGTGTTTTCAGAAGAGACTTCAAACGCGTTTGACAGAGAAATCACGTCCTTTCATATCACAAGGTGTTTCCAATCTTGTCATTTGCCCATTTGTCAGCTTGGATTTGGAATGAGAGCTCGTGCTTCCAAGCAGTGCTCAAGCAGTGATCACCCAGCAAGTCTTGTAAGAATAAATAATTGTTCCTACCTGGATCTTCCAAGTGGATGTTCCCCAAGATTGTATAAAAATGGGTCCAAACTTCCTCACAGCCCTTTGTCTTGACCTTCAAGGTCCCTTCCCACCCAAACCATCCTGGGATTCTTTGGAATTCTCTGGGATTCTCTGCTCTGATATGGTTTAAGCCCTGCATTTTTCTTTGCCTCCCATCCCTGTTTCCCAGTGAACTCTGGATTTTTGGAGCTCTGTGGAAGGAAACGGCTCCTGAAAAGCTCTGAGAGAAGCCACTTGTGGGACGAACAGGGAGGGAATTGGGGCAATAAAGGAGCAGAAAGCAGTGCAGTCATTGTTATGTAGGTGTCATCATTTCTGTGCTGTGGTGCAGCCTGACCCCTCAGGCGTGTGAGGGTCTCCGAGGAATCCCCACTTTGTTTGCTGCTGACACTTTGCTCATATTCCTGCTCCTCTTCTTGATTGTTCTGGATGCTTTATGACACACTTGGCATTCTTTAATCAAATTTGGGTTGAGCCCCTGATGTTATTTTCCCATCTCTTCCTAGAAGAAAAAGCTCTAAACTGCCCTCGCTTTTCCCACAGGATGCTTTGGAGGTCTGAAATCAGAGTTAGGTGCAAAGTGGGCTAAATATTGGGGTGAAATAAGGAAATCACAGGCATCCATCTCCCTGGGAGGCTGCAGGATCTAATGGGAAGGGCAGCCGCCTGCACTTTTCTTTCCCACTGAAGAAGCTTGGAGTTGTTCACTGTGCCGTGAACGTGGTTGGGAATGCAGGCAGTGCTCCTTGTGGAGGAGAATTATTGGTGTTAAATGGGAAAGGATTTGTTTTGCAAAGAAGTCGCTCTGTTCCTGCCTTCGGGGGAGAGAGAGCAGAGCGAAATTCTGAAGTGCCTGTTCTGTCAGGAACACTTTGCTGTCAGAACGCCGCCAGGCTTTATGGACCAGCTCCTCCAAACCCCTCGTGCCTGGGCAGGGAATGAAAGCCCCACAGTGCTGCTGCTCCTGTGTAACTCAGAGCCCGGCTCACTGCAGGTGTCAGGTGAAAATGGATTCATTGAGACCTTCTCCTGCTGCACCTGAGTCACTCAGACGAGAGCTGTACCTGCCCAGCCCTCCCTGCCGGCTGCCAGCCCCTGCAGCCTCACCCCAGGGGTTTGTTCAGCAGGAAAACATGGAAAACAGGGCAGAGAGGAGCTGTGCTGGGAGAACGTGAGGCCTGGGATGGGAAACGTGGGCTGGCAGTCACTCGCTTCTCGGAGCACTAAACGGTTTGGCTCTTTGGGAAACCGTGTGGGCTGGAAGGACCAAAGAAATCCTCATCCCCAGGTGTCCTTCGGGTGGATTTGCCCATCTCCTCCTGTTACTTACCACAGCAAGGGGTGTGAGCAGGTGCAGCATCACTAAGGGGGCAGTGGCCTTTCAAAGTATTATGGCATCGGAGCCTTTGGATGAATCCAGCTAAAATTGGGCTAAATAACCCACCCACCCCCACACACATGATTATTGCGGTGTGGCTTTGGGGAGGGAAGGAGTTCCCTGGTTATTGCAGCACCTCCTCTCCTTCAAAGATGTGGTCCTTGAAGTCCTTCAAGGCTGGAAGAGCGATTCGGGGTCTGCCCTGAGTGGGTTTTTTTGGGATTTCCATGCAGAGCTGTTAGTGGTTGGCACTGAGCTGAGGGCTCTGTTCCAGGCAGATTGATGTGGGGGTGTGCACCTGCAGAACAGAGTGTCAGATGTTATGGGTGTGTAAATTTGAATCAATATTAGGCTTTTATTGCTGTGAATTACAGCTTCTCTAGCCAGTGGCTGTCTCAGGGATTTTAAATGTGTCTGTTCTTCTGTCACTGCCTTTCAGACACATGGTTATCATGGGGAAAAGGGAAAGAAGGGAGGAGTTTGGGCTGTTTGAAGGGATCCCAGCCTCCGGGTTTGGTCTGTTACCTTTCATACGAGGCTGCAGTGACTGTACGTCCTGATATCACTGATCACATCACATATCAAATGTGATTTTCATGTTAATTGAAGGATAAATTAAAACCGACTCGCCAGTTCCCCTGCTTTATTTGTTCATAGTTTCAACTTTTGGTTTTGCTTGGGGCTTTTTCGGTTAACATTTTGACTCAGAATCATGAAGGCTGGAAAAACCCTTCAAGATCGAGCCCAACCATTAACCCATTGTTGCCAAGGCACCTGTAATCCTTGTCCCCAATGCCACATCCACATGGCTTCTCAACACTTCCAGGGGTGGTGATTCCCCCTCTTCCAGCAGCCCCTTCCTGTGGGGGGCTTCCCCTTTCCTAATATCCAATTCCAACCTTCCCTGGGGTGGCTTAAGGCTGTTTTCTCTTGTGCTGAAATGCTTCCAAAATATTTTTGAAAAGCCAGGAAATGAAAGTGAGAGCTCTTAAAGGTGAGGGAGGGGGTTTGCAACTAGGAAATAAATTTGGATGGCAGAATCTAACAGCTGTTTGGGGCAGGTGAGCAAAACATGTCTTTCCTCAGTGTATTCCACTGGGAACATCTCAGTGTTTTAAGGGAGATTATCTTAGCTGTCTTAGAAGAGCTGTGAAAAATAAATCAATAAATCAGGGTTTTGCTCACAACAAGCTTTGAGTACCAAAAAAAGGGTCATGGAATTGCAGCTGTAATTGCAGGTTAAGAGGTGCTGAGCCAAAATTTGGGACAAACACTACAGCTTGGCAGGGCAGGCTGTGTCCTTCCACAGAACGCTTGGGGGAAAGGCAGTTTGCATTTGGGTTTGTTTGCTTTCGAGATTGAAAGCTGTTATTTAACAAGGTAAGAGTGAGGCACATTAGACAGGTGTGCCCTGAAGGGCATTTGGGCTTTTCAATATTTTATCTGGGGTAAATATGAGCCTCATCTCTTCTCTTTGATCACTTTCTGGAATGGGATGAGGGAGTGTGTGTGAGGATAAAGTGCCAGCATCTCCCACTCCCCATAGGTTCTTGAGTTTCACCTCAACTCCCTGAGTTCCCCAAAAACTGAGCTGAGCAAACCGTGCCTTCTGTTGCTTTCCCCATGATCCCAGACTTCTCTCCCCGCCCTTTTCCCCAGCCTCCTGATGAATCAGGCAGAGCTGCTCATTTTCTGGGAGCTGTCCAGCTGAGGAGGACAGTGTGGGATCAGTGCTCGTTCTGGGGTGACACAATCCTGCGTGAAACAGAGCTTACATCAGACAGAATCTCTGTGAGTCACGGAGGAATCAAGGTTGTGCTTCTGGAGGTCACCTCTCCATACCCTCGAGCAGGGATGTGTTACAGCTGCAAAGGTCTTGCAAAAACAGGGCACATGCATGGATGTGTATGTATTTTTCAGTGTTTTATATGGTTTTTGAGGAGGTGTAGCTCCCCTTGGGAGTGGGTCTGCCTGTAACAAAATCCTAAGAGTAATAATAATGATAATAATCATAATAGAAAAAATAATCCAAACTAGCTTTCTATTCTCCCAGAGAGGAGGCACCTGGAAAAAGCCATTTATTTTGCTCTGGCTGCGGAGTTCACTTGTGAAGGTCACAGGAGGAGATGGCTGGGAATGACCATCCCTGCACAGCAGAGCATTTCTTCTGGGATAATTCATCAGGGACTCCTCACTCCTCCTTGCAAGGGCAATGTTGGCAGTTTGCTCACCAGGTGGGCATCGGGCACAGCTTGGACTGGATGATCCTGGAGGTTTTTCCAACCTTGGAGATCCTGGGATCGCCACAGGCGCCACACTCTCAGTGCTCCGTGCCTTCCTCTCATCTGAGCTTTAGTCGCTCCCTTTAAAGCCCAGGGGAAGTTTCTTTACCCTTTTCTCAGTTGCTCTCCATTCTCCCAGCCACTCTCTGTTACAGATTTGGGCAATCACCTCCTTTCCTTCCATTGCCTGCTCCCAAAACATTCCCGGAGCCCAGGTGGAACCCGGGATGGAGCTCTGCCCTTCTCTCAGGTAATCCCTGCTCTGGAGTGTGCCTTGACTTCAGTCCAAGAGGCGGTACTGAAGTCACCTCTCCAGGCTGTGGACCCTGGACACGGTGATTCGTGGCTCCAAGCCCAGGTTCAGAACTGTTTCTCAAAGGCCAGTGGTAAAAAGCAGCTTTAGGATGTAATTTTTGGGAGCAGGTCCCTGCCAGGGAGGTGGGGCCAGCTTGGGAAATACTTTCTGCTTTTGGGCACCTGAGCACAGCTTTGTGCTGGTGTCAGACTCTCCTAAATTGGGGGGAAATACCCCCCGAACAAGAGGATTTCCAGTGCGCAGTTTTTGGGGAGCCTCTCCCACTGACTGTCCCAGTTCCATCACACTGGGACGGCCTCCCCCAGAGGGTTTTACAAGAGATAGTCAGTTTGTTCAACGCAACCCAGGTTTGCTTTAAACTCCTGCCGCAGGTGCCAGCTTAGAACAAAATCAGTCTGGAAAACGCTGTCAGAATTTATTTGGCTTTTCCCAGGGAGGCATCCAAGGACAAGTGCTATTTTCTCCATATTCAAAGCACTCTTGCAACAATTTCCAGTGGGAATACAACTTGAAATTTGGCAAAATATGCATGATTTATATTTTTCCTCACTGATACTGTAGTTGTTCTGTCAGAACTTTCCTGAATTTGGGTAGGGGATAAACTTACCAGCGCTTACAGTTCCCATGTAAAGGGTAACTGTTGTGATTCATCTCAGGTGCCACTTTTGAAAGCTGTTCAGCATTGTTCAGGAAAATCTGCGCATCCAGAGTGATATTTCCTAAAGAAAACTTCCTGCAAACAATCATTCCTCACCTTTCAGAGCAGAGCTTGAATAGCATCCAACAAATCAAGCTGCAGTCCAAGTGTGAAACAGGCACAGATGAAAACAAATATTGAACAGTCATTCAGGAATCCTGCACTGAATCGAGGGAATCCTCCTCCCACCCCTCCTGGCATTTTTGGAGTTGGGTGATGAAATTTATATCCTAGGAATACATGAGCTCGTGCTGGACTTGGCTTTTTTCTATTCCTCATTTTTCACTAGGAGTGGTTTTATTTTTCAACCTGGTGTGGAAATGTGATGAATAATGAATGCCTTCATGGGAGAGCCAGCGCTTTTTTCCCCCCTAAGGGTCCAGAACTAGAAAAGGGACCAGTAATGTGAATAATGCTAAATCCATTGCTCTTATCCATGTTTCAAAGGCATTGCTGGGATTGACAACTGAAAATAAGGAATTAAGCCCTCCCGGTGTCTCCTGGGTATGGGGGAAATACAAGGGAGGGATGTCCCTGGCTCTTTCCTTGTGTTAAAGGCTTTCCTGGACAGCAGAAGAAACTCTGGTATTGAAATCTCCCACTGGATAGAAATGCACCTGGGGTTCTCAGATACCCTCTTGGAAATTCCTGTATCTTTACAATTAAGGTTTATTTGAATTTGGGAGGCCCAGAAGATCTTGGCTGGAAGCAGCAAGTGCCTCTGCCCCCTTGCTGGGAGGAGAAGGGGAGAGCTGATAATGCATTGCAAAAATTTAGTCTGTTCCAGACATTACACACAGGCTGACAAGTTCCTCAGGTCAGCTTCATCTGTTTGCTTCTCTGCCCGGAAAGAGAAAACGAGCATTTAATTATTGGGAGAAAGAAATCATCCTCCTGATTGAGGGAGTCACATGAGTGCGGTTTACTTTATCCTTCTATTCATTTGACAGACATGGATGCAGTTCAGCCAGAGATGTTGTTTAAATAAATTGTTCAATTGGGGGAATTCAGAGTGCCAAAACCCCAATGTCCCCATCAAAACAAAACCTCTCTGCTTTGCTGGTGGTGTTGTGGGGGATTAAATCGATCCTGCTTTGCTCACACGTGCTTCATTCATCTGTATTTTTACTTTTCTGGGGTTAAAATGATCCGTATTTAACTTGGCATCCCGGGGAGGTTATTCAGGAATTTCCCAGAGCACAGGCCCTGGTCCAGGGTCCCCATCCCTGGAAGTGTCCAAGGCCAGGTTGGAGCAGCCTGGGATGGTGGGAGGTGTCCCTGCCCATGACAGGGGGTGGAGTGAGATGAGTTTTAAGGTTCCTTCCAAACCATTCTATGATTTTCCATGTACAGATTATTTCCCAGGCACTATTTCCACAATTCCCGAAATCAGGGTGGAGATGCACCAGGAGCAGTTCAGTGTCAGCCTATTTCAAGAAGGGCTGTAAGAAAAAAAAACAGACCAAACCTAAATCCTGGCTTTCGTTTGAATTTTGTTAATATTCCTCCTTGTGAAGTGTAAGAACTCCACAGCCACCGTGGAGAAGATTCCCTGGAGCTGGGGCACAACCCCGTGAATAATTCCATGAATAATGCGGACCATTAGCAGTTTGTGTTTCCAAACAATCACGAGTGTTAGCAAACCTTCATCGGACTCTCTGAAGTCAAGTAGCCACTTAGCAATTAAAACTTTAATTGCTCCACTATTAAATTTGCAACTACAATGTAATTAGCACGCAGGGTTTAATTTGGAAAAGCGAGGCTCTGGCTGAGAGCCTCGGGTGTGTGTGTGCTGGGGACCAGGGCAGCGAGGGAAGCTGTTCCCTCTTGGATTTCATGGAATATCCACAAGAATCGTCAAAACCCAACTCCTAGGGCTGGTTTTTCACAGGAAAAGCTCAATTTCATGAGGTTTTAGTGCAGCTCCCTGATACCTTGCAAAGCAACAAGGTGAGGTGAGGCTCTGACACAGTTTGCTCCGAGCAGCTGTGGCTGCCCCATCCCTGGAAGTGTCCAAGGATAAAAAAGCAAAGAACTGAGACCTGTGGGTGTCTGCAGAACCCAAAGTACTTTGAGTTCTTCATGGTCAAAGGGATTCCTGGCAGATATTTCTGTTGGGAGCAGGCCGGTGACTGCTGGAGGCATCGATCTCTTGTATTGATCCTTAACTCTGGTCACCTTCTCATGTTCATCCTGGAAAAGGAATGGCTGGAGCCCTTGGAACTGGAGAATTGAAGACACTGAGATTTTTATTTCAAGCTCTATTTGAAAAATAATATGCATTGCCTGTCATTATGGAATAGTTTCTTACAGCTGACAGAAAAGTGCATTGTTCATATGCCAGCTAAAGCTCCCCCAAATCGGCTCAGCTGTAAATTGAGTGAAATGTGCAACTCAATAATGCTCAATATTTAGACTGAAAAGCAGCTTTTTCTGATTCTCCTGCCTGGAGAGAAGGAACTCTTGCATTATTTAGTGTTTGTCTGAAGGAGATGCCAAGGCAAGCTGCAGATGTATCTCCATTAATTGATCAGTATTGTGTTGTTGCATTTCATTTGGGTTCTTTACCTGATTGATACATCAGAGCAATTTGTTTGCTCTGTGGAAACTGTGCTGCATGGGCTGCCAGGTAGGAAAAGAAAATGGGAAAAACCCTACAGCAGTCCTTTGACCTTTTAAAATCCATGAGAGGTGAATTTTGCTCACGGTCTGGGGATCTTAGGGTGAGGTGTTTAATGTTCCAGATTGCTTAATTACCCAGCAGGAGAATGGGAGGCTTTCTCCAGGACAACAAATTGTAATTAAAAAGCACATTTATTACTAAACCATAGCGGAAGAGGGGCAGCCTCCCTGTGCCCCTGCTCCAGTGTCAAAGATGGGATTCCCGTGAGCTAAAAGTGAGGTGAAGTCATTCCCTTTGCAGGTTTTTGCAGAAATATCCCCATTTCAGTTCTGTTAAACAAAAAGTTACATCCTTCAAAATCATTTAGAAATTTCAGAAGTGTGTGAGGCCTGGCCGAAGGTTGATAGTGCTTATTCTTGAGATAAACATCTGTTTTTGTGCTTCTGCTTAGATTGATACTTAACATGAAGAAGTGAATCAAACATTTCTAAAAACAATCGTGAAAATGAAGTTGTAATGAAGTTATTTGAGTCCTCCCCCTAGCCCTGTGCTCCTGTGTTCCAGAAAACGCTGCCGCCATTTTACATTCCCACAGCCCGGGCGACACTTGGGTCGCAATCACCACTGAACAGCCACTTGTGGCTTGATAAATAATCATTTTATTATTAAATTATAAAATTTCCAGCTGTTTTCCAGTTTGGGCTGTGAGGGGAGGCTTTTCAGTGACTGTTAAGGTTCAAAACCTTCACTTTTTATTCCCGCTCTTTTTTCCCGCCCTTTTTTTTGGCGGGAATTCCCCGTGGCCCCTTCACATCTGTCCCCTCACGTCCGTCCCCTCTTCCTCCCCTTCTCCCACCTCTCTCTTTTCAAATCTGCCTTTTCAAACCCCCCAAGATTTAAAAGAAGGGTCACTTCCAACCTTCCAGCTTGCTCCTGAACTCCTTTCTTCCCATCCAACCTTGGATTTTAACCCCTCCTCATGTGTCCCTTCCCAGCATGGTACAGGTAAGCTGATAAAGCAGGATTGCCCCTCATAAAATGAGATATTCAGAAAGGAAGGGGGTGGGGAGATGGGAATTAAATAATAGCCACGGGTCAGAGTAATTTTCTCTTTGATAATGGCTCTGTTATTCATGGATGAGCGTTCTCAGGGATTAGTTTCTGTTGAAGGTTGAGGGGGGGCATTTGTGGGGGAATGAGAATGGAATTTTTCCCATTCTGTCGCCAGGCAACTAACGACCGGTACTTAAGAACGATCTGCTCTTACAAAGAGACAAAGACTTTTAGCTGGGCGGGCACGGGAACAAGAGATTGGGAGATTTGATAGGGGGACACTCGCTCGCCCGAGCTTGGAGGAGAGAGAAGTGGAAAAAAAGGCTGTCTGCTTTTTTGGCTGCGACTGCAGGAAGAGAAGCCCGGCTCTGCACTAGCTTTTCTCTACCTAGTGAGTGAGTTCTTGGGACGCGAGACTCCAATCCTCTCTTCCCCTCCGGAAGGGTGCATCTCCCAACTGCGCTGCAGCGGAACGGGACCCCTGCCTGCCACCACCCCGCACCCTGCCTGCCACCACCCCGCACCCTGCCTGCTGCCGCCCCGCACCCTGCCAGCTCCAACTGCGGAGTTTCCTGCCGCCTCCTCTGCTGGCTGGCCCGGGTGGGATGACCCGGCCGCTCCATCTCCCGGCTCTGGGCTCTCTGCTGCGCCCCCATCCATCTGCGCTCCACCCTGGTCCAGCCCGTCTGCCATTACATGCAACACAGATCCAACCTCGCGCCACAGCGCCATCTGCAGCTTCCCGGGAGTCATCGCACCTGCCCTGCTGGTCTAGGAGCCCAACAGCGCCCGTGCTGGCCGTGACCATGACTGCAGCAAATGGGAAAGTGCCTGACAGCCCAGAGACATTTGCCACCAAGTTTTTGGTTTTGATTACTGTTTTTTTACCTTGTTTACTGTTTTTTTGTTACTGATTGTTTACCTCGTTATAGATACTAGTAAGAAAAACTCTTATTCCTTTTCCCATACCTTTGCCTGAGAGCCCTTGATTCTAAAGTTATAATAGTTTGGAGGGAAGGGGATTCACATTCTCTGTTCTAAGAAAGGTTCCCACCTTCCTAAGCAGACACCTGTCTATCAAACCAAGACAGATCTTGGCAGCCAATGTGGGGCTCGAGGGCATTGAGAGAAAAAGATGCAAAAGGAATAACAGTTTCTGGGAGACCCATTTTTAGTGTGCTGAACATAGAAACCTCACTAAGTGACACCATGTGGTCTAGCATACCTTGGTTTGGCTGGCACATTCTCGTGGCCACGGTTTTCCCATTTGCAGCTCCCTATCTAAACATGGGTCCTATAACTAAGGCTATGGTGGCTGTTACCCAATTCTCACAATGGGTCAATAAGCTGAGGAATTTATGGATTTTCCATTTCCTTTGGACGGGGGGCACTTGGTTACAGGGCTTTAACACCGTGAGTACATGTTTTTGGAGTCTGTTTGGTAATGGTACCTTTTGTGAGGAGATGACACCAGGTGAAGTTTTTTCTCAACCCTTCACCTATCTCTTTGGGCCTACCCCACCAGGGCCCAGAGGGTTCATACACTCTCTAAATACCAATGACGTCGTACTGTGGCTGGTGTTGCTGATAGGCCTGTTCAACTTCGTATTCCAAGTGGGAAGGGAAAAGATACGTCAGGTGTTGAGGGAAAATACTTCCTCAGCTAGTGGGAAGCCCTCCCCTTGCCCCACAGGGGAAGAGTTGGATGGTGCAGCAGCGGAACCCACGGACATTACAACCGTCCAGGTTCCAGCTGAACCTTAAGGGCAGTCACAGCCAGCAGCAGTTGCCCCTGTACAGCGGAGGAAGTATAAGACCAAATCGGTACGCCCAGTTGATGATGATGGGGAACCAGGGCCTTCACAACCAGTAGGGTAGCCTGGGCGTATAATCATCACCGAGTCCCTGCCGTACGACACTATCCGTAATCTGCACAATGACATTGTGCGGCGGAAGGGCGAGGCTTTCTCAACCTGGTTACTTCGAGTTTGGGACCGCATGAGCCCAGGCGTGCAAGTGGATGTTGGCGAGGCCAGGAATTCGGGATCCATGGCCCAGGACGCGGGTGTTGAAAAGGTGTTTGTGAGGGAGGCGGGACCCATTTCTCTCTGGGAGAGGCTTTTAATGAGTGTAAGAGAGAGGTTTGTTCACAAAGACAGAATGCAGGAGAACTACCGTAGATTGCCCTGGAAGACCATTGAGGAAGCGATCCAACGGCTGAGAGAAGTGGCAGTACAGGAGGTGCTTTTTGGGAGGGACGGACAGCACGAAAATGATCCTGACAAGGTCAGGTGCACAAGGCAAATGTTGTGGAACCTGGCAAGTCTAGAGCCAACCCAATATGCGACCTACATTGCAACGATTAATGCCGATGACAACCGTGAGACAGTGGGCTCTGTAGCTGACAAGCTCAGGTACTATGCAAGTGTGATCAGTGGCCCAATGCAGGCTCAGATCTCTGCTGTGGTTAAGGAGTTGAAGGAGGAGATGAAGGAGATGAGGAAAGAGATCAGGGACGAGATCAGGGAGGAGGTGAGGAAAAACAGTGTGGCACCAGTGAGAGTCACAGGCCCCAACACTGGAGCCCAACGTCCCCCCAGCTAGAGAGAGAGGGTACACCCCATGAGCTGAGTTGTGGTTCTTTCTGCATGACCACGGGGAAGACATGAATAGGTGGGATGGGAAGCCCACCTCTGTCCTGGCAGAACGGGTGCGTCAGCTTAAGGAGGGCAACGCTAGCCGAGGGGGTTCTGCCAGAGCCAAAGTAGCCTCAGCTTCCTGTAGCCAACCTGCTGACTACAACAGAGGGGAAGATGTTGTGTCACATTCCCTTGATGGTGGAATGCATGCTCAGGAAGGGAATGATAACCAGGGCTAGAGGGGCCCTGCCTCTAGCCAGGTAGAGGCATGGGAAAACCGTGTCTTTTAGACTGTGTGGATTTGATGGCCTGGTACATCAGAGCCACAAAAATATGAAGCATTCGTTGATACAGGTGCGCAGTGTACCCTAATGCCATCGGGACATGTTGGGGCAGAACCCATTTCTATTGCTGAGGTAACAGGGGGATCACAAGAGTTGACGCTGGTGGAAGCTGAGGTGAGCCTGACTGGGAAGGAGTGGCAGAAACATCCCATCGTGACTGGTCCAAAGGCCCCGTGTATTCTGGGCAAGGATTTCCTCTGGAATGGCTATTTCAAAGACCCGAAAAGACTCAGGTGGGCTTTTGGAATAGCTGCTGTTGAGGCAGAGGGCGTTAGGCAATTGAACACCTTGCCTGAACTATCAGAGAACCCTTCTGCAGTTGTACTCTTGAAGGAGGAGGAACAACAGGTACCAATTGCCACCTCGACAGTGCACCGCTGGCAGTATAGAACGAATCGAGATGCTGTGATTCCCATCCACAAGCTGATCCATGAGCTGGAGAGCCAAGGGGTGGTCAGCAAGGCCCACTCACCCTTCAACAGCCCCATCTGGCCTGTGCGCAGATCTGATGGAGATTGGAGATTGACTGTGGACTATCGTGCCTTGAACGAGGTGACTCCACCGCTGAGCGCTGCCGTGCCAGACATGCTGGAGCTCCAGTATGAACTGGAGTCCAAAGCAGCAAAGTGGTATGCCACTATTGACATTGCAAATGCATTTTTCTCCATTCCTCTGGCAGCAGAGTGCAGGCCTCAGTTTGCTTTCACCTGGAGGGGTGTGCAGTACACCTGGAACCGACTGCCCCAGGGGTGGAAACACAGTCCCACCATCTGCCACGGACTGATCCAGGCTGCACTGGAAAAGGGTGAGGCTCCAGAACATCTGCAGTACATTGATGACATCATTGTGTGGGGGGGCACAGCAGAAGAAGTGTTTGAGAAAGGAGAGAAAATCATCCAGATTCTTCTGGAAGCCGGTCTCGCCATCAAAAGGAGCAAAGTCAAGAGGCCTGCTAAAGAGATCCAGTTCCTGGGGGTGAAGTGGCAAGATAGACGGCTCCAGATTCCCACCAAGGTCATCAATAAGATCACAGCGATGTCCCCACCAACCAAAAAGAAAGAGACACAAGCTTTCCTAGGCGCCATAGGCTTCTGGAGGATGCACGTCCCTGAGTACAGCCAGATTGTGAGCCCTCTCTACCTAGTGACACGCAAGAAGAATGATTTCCACTGGGGCCCTGAACAACAAGCCTTCGCCCAGATCAAACAAGAGATCGCTCATGCGATAGCCCTTGGCCCAGTCAAGACAGGACCAGAAGTGAAGAATGTGCTCTACTCTGCAGCCGGGAGTCATGGTTTGTCTTGGAGCCTTTGACAGAAGGTGCCTAGTGAGACTCGAGGGCGACCACTGGGATTCTGGAGCCGAAGTTACAGAGGGTCCGAAGACAACTACACTCCCACAGAGAAGGAAATTCTGGCAGCCTATGAAGGTGTCCAAGCCGCCTCAGAAGTTATTGGCACTGAAGCACAACTTCTCCTCGCACCCCGACTACCAGTGCTGGGGTGGATGTTCAAGGGAAAGGTTCCCTCTACCCACCACGCCACCGATGCCACGTGGAGTAAATGGATTGCCCTCATCACACAGCGCGCCCGTATTAAAAAACCCGAATCACCCTGGGATCTTGGAAATAATTACAAATTGGCCTGAAGGTGAAAACTTTAGTCTCACGGGTGAAGAGGAGCAGGAACAAGTGACTCGCGCAGAAGAAGCTCCACCGTACAACCAACTGCCACAAGATGAAACACGCTACGCTCTCTTCACTTATGGTTCCTGTTGCATTGTGGGCGCAAATAGAAAATGGAAAGCAGCTGTATGGAGCCCCACATGACAGGTTGCAGAAGCTACAGAAGGAGAAGGTGGATCAAGCCAACTTGCCGAACTCAAAGCTGTTCAGCTGGCCCTGGACATTGCTGAAAGAGAGAAGTGGCCAAAGCTATACCTGTGCACTGATTCATGGATGGTAGCCAATGCTCTGTGGGGTTGGCTGGAAAGGTGGAAAAAGGCCAACTGGCAACGTAGAGGAAGACCAATCTGGGCTGCTGACGAATGACAAGACATTGCCACTCGGGTAGAGAAACTACCTGTAAAAGTTCATCATGTGGATGCCCATGTCCCCAGGAGCTGAGCTAATGAGGAACACCGAAACAATGAACAGGTAGATCAGGCTGCAAAAATAAAGGTGTCACAGGTAGATTTAGATTAGCAGCACAAAAGAGAGTTGTTCCTAGCTCGATGGGCCCATGATGCCTCAGGCCATCAGGGCAGAGATGCCACCTATAAGTGGGCACGAGACCGAGGGGTGGATCTAACCATGGACTGTATCTCCCAGGTGATCCATAACTGTGAGACGTGCTCTGCCATCAAGCAAGCCAAGCAGGTGAAACCCCTGTGGTATGGGGGAAGGTGGTCCAAATATAAGTATGGGGAGGCCTGGCAGATCAATTACATCACACTGCCTCAAACCCGCCACGGCAAGCGCTACGTGCTCACAATAGCAGAAGCCACCACGGGGCAGCTGGAGACCTACCCTGTACCTCATGCCACTGCCCGTAACACCATCCTGGGCCTTGAAAGGCAAGTCCTTTGGAGGCATGGTACCCCTGAGAGAATTGAGTTGGACAACGACACTAATTTCAAAAATAGCCTCATAAACACCTGGGCTAGGGAACATGGCATCGAGTGGGTGCACCACATTCCTTATCACGCACCTGCTGCTGGTAAAGTAGAGCGATGCAACAGCCTGCTAAAAACCACCTTGAAGGCTTTAGGTGGGGGGACTTTCAAAAATTGGGAACAGCATTTAGCCAAGGCCACCTGGCTAGTTAACACCCGAGGCTCCACCAACAGGGCTGGCCCTGCCCAATCTGAACTCTGCCAAACAGCAGATGAGGATAAAGTTCCAGTGGTGCAAATGAGAGGCATGCTGAGGAAAACTGTTTGGATTAATTCTGCCTTGAGCAAAGATAGACCCACCCGTGGGGTTGTCTTCGCTCAGGGACCAGGGGGTACCTGGTGATTGATGCAAGAAGATGGAGAAACACGATGCATACCCTCAGGGGGACCTCAGTTGGGGTTGAACTGTCCATAACATTGTGCCTGTATCCATATCTGTATGTATATCCGTATATATAATCAGAGCAATGCATGTATGTATGTAGTTTAAAAGTTTAAGTTCAGTGTAATATGTTGGAATGGAAAAAATTCGGGGTGGATAATGTTGAAAGTTGAGGGGGGGCATTTGTGGGGGAATGAGAGTGGAATTTTTCCCATTCTGTCGCCAGGCAACTAACGACCAGTACTTAAGAGCGATCTGCTCTTACAAAGAGACAAAGACTTTTAGCTGGGCGGGCACGGGAACAAGAGATTGGGAGATTTGATAGGGGGACACTCGCTCGCCCGAGCTTGGAGGAGAGAGAAGTGGAAAAAAGGCTGTCTGCTTTTTTGGCTGCGACTGCAGGAAGAGAAGCCCGGCTCTGCACTAGCTTTTCTCTACCTAGTGAGTGAGTTCTTGGGACGCGAGACTCCAATCCTCTCTTCCCCTCCGGAAGGGTGCATCTCCCAGCTGCGCTGCAGCGGAACGGGACCCCCACCTGCCGCCGCCCCGCGCCCTGCCTGCCACCACCCCGCACCCTGCCTGCTGCCGCCCCGCACCCTGCCAGCTCCAACTGCGGAGTTTCCTGCCGCCTCCTCTGCTGGCTGGCCCGGGTGGGCTGACCCGGCCGCTCCATCTCCCGGCTCTGGGCTCTCTGCTGCGCCCCCCGTCCATCTGCGCTCCACCCTGCTCCAGCCCGTCGGCCATTACGCGCGACACAGATCCAACCTCGCGCCACAGCGCCATCTGCAGCTTCCCGGGAGTCATCGCACCTGCCCTGCTGGTCTAGGAGCCCAACAGCGCCCGTGCTGGCCGTGACCATGACTGCAGCAAACGGGAAAGTGCCTGACAGCCCAGGGACATTTGCCACCAAGTTTTTGGTTTTGTTTACTGTTTTTTTACCTTGTTTACTGTTTTTTTGTTACTGATTGTTTACCTCGTTATAGATACTAGTAAGAAAAACTCTTATTCCTTTTCCCATACCTTTGCCTGAGAGCCCTTGATTCTAAAGTTATAATAGTTTGGAGGGAAGGGGATTCACATTCTCTGTTCTAAGAAAGGTTCCCACCTTCCTAAGCAGACACTTGTCTATCAAACCAAGACAGTTTCTCAGGGAAGATGAGCAAAATTATGGCACCGCTTTCATGTGCGGTGTTAAATACCTAAACCTTTTCCTTTTTGAACACAAAAAATTGGGGGCAATTCCACCTGAAAGTGTAATACGTGAAACAAAGTTCACACTGAGTTTAGTGTACTGCGTTTCCTGACTGCACAGATGCTCTGCTAAAAAATCCTCTAGTGCTGAAAGTTTCTGTATGCAACAGGTGGTTTTGACCTTTTTCCGAGTTTCTCCTTCACAATACATTTAATTCCCTTTGAAGTTGTAGGGCTCTGGTGTTTTATGTTCACAGTACAGAATCCCAGGATGGCTTGGGTGGGAAGGGATTTTAAAGCCCATCAGTGCCACCCCTGCCATGGCAGGGACACCTCCCACTGTCCCAGGCTGCTCCAAGCCCCAGTGTCCAACCTGGTCTGTAATCAAATACGTTTTAAAACTCAAGTCTGAAAAAATTCAAGTTCCCTTTTAAAATGTCAGAAATAATTGCCCTTTTAAAATGGTCTCTTCTTTTTCTCACAGACGGGAAGGTTGAAGTGACGAAAGAGGGAGTGAAGCTCTGCACCATGGGGCCTGGCAAAGTTTTTGGGGAGTTAGCCATCCTCTACAACTGCACCCGGACAGCTACCGTCAAAAGTAAGAGCATTTTTGATGTTTTCTCATCTCTTCACTTGGAAATTGCAGCCTCTTTTAGATGTTTCACTTTCTCGGGGAATTAAGCTCTTTAGGGTATGGATTTTGCTATGGAATTTAGCCACTGTGTGTGTAAGGAAGCTGCAGAGGAAATGCTTCATTCAGTCACTCAGGTGGATCCTAACCCATGCAGTGGAGCCTGGAGCTCATAGCACAGTTCTCCTTACAATTCATGCTGAATCTCATGATAATTATTCTTTTGTTGCTTAGAAGAACCTTTCTGACCTGTCTAAGTTTTCATGGGAAAGTCAGTAAGCCAAGCTTAGTTCTTGTTAAGGACAGGGCATTGTTTTCCCACTAAGCTCACTAAAATGAATCGGGAAAAAAATCTGGATGGCACTTCACCCCCTGCTCTAAACTCCTCAGCACTTCTCCTGTAATCTGTTCTCTTTTATGAATGTTCTGGGCAAAGGCTTGGCTTGCACAATGAAGCAGAGGAGATAAATCACATTGCTATGTACAGCTAAATAGGTTTTTGTTTAAATTCAGATGCAGAGTTGAGATCTGGGATATAGGATATCAGTCCTCCTGGATCTTGAGGATGAGAGTGTATGGTGGTGTCTGAAGCAGAGAGAGATAATAAACAGTTGTGTGGTTTTAAGGTGCTGTGGGGGAAAAGTCAGAAGGGTACAGATGGCACAGAATAATCCAAACAAGTGGTACAAACGTAATACAAACGGGTGGTGTTCTTGTACCAGAATAATGAGGTGTGTGAGTCCCTGCTCAGAAGAAAGCCTTTTCCAAATACCTCATTGTGCTTGAAAAAGAGAGAGGAAGGAAAAGAGCAGAAATGAGAAAGCAGAAACAGATAAATGGATTATTTTCTGCAGGACGAGCTGTTCTCCCTAGTGCTGAAGGACGTGATGGGTGTTCTCTGCTCCCACCTGTGCAAACGTTGTCTTTTTACGAGGGCTGGGTGTCTCAGGTGACAGTGATAAATTCAGATAAGCAGCAGCTTCGTGTGATAAATGCAGCTGGGGAAGGTTGGGAAGAGTGGAGCAAAAGGTCAAATCCCAGAAAAAGCGGTGAGACGGTCACTGTTGTTTAGTTCCCTTAGGAATGCTGAGGGAAAAGACACCTGATTATGAAAAGGCACCAGAATCCCTCTGCTCCTGTGCCCATTCTCACCTGGTTGTGGAAGAGACTCGGGCAGGGAATCGTGCACAGCAGGTTTAACTGGCATTTTTCCTCTTCCTGCCTTTTCCGTGCCCTCAGTGTCCCCTCCTGAGCAAACCTGCAGACTGCCATGTGGCATTCACTTGTCCCCAAATCCCTCTGTCCTGGTTCAGTTGGGGGCAGGAGTAAGGTCACAACTCCAGCCATGCCCAGAGAGACCTTGCCTCAAGGAAGAGGAGTCTGTGTTTGTCGTTACTCTGGTCCTTTCCCACCAGCATTGTGTAATTGTAATTATCCACCTTCTGCTGCTGGGTGTGGAATCTCCTTCCCAGGGCCAGCAAGGGGCTTTCAGGAATTTTCTCTCTCGTTACTGCACAAATCAGTAGCAGCTGTGGGTTTAATGTGCCTGGGGAGCTGCTCTGGCTGCCGAGGGCATGGAGGTGTTCACATCACCTCAGGGCATGGTGTTGACTTCACTGGTCCTACACAGCTTCAAACACCTGCTGGTTCCTTTGGGATAATGGGAAATAAATGTGGTGCAGCCCCAGAAAGGTGAGTGGTGCTAAATACTCCATTAAGCCTGGGGGTCACTGTGATCACTCCAAGGTTTATTCCGGGAGGAATGAAATTGGTGACTAGTGAGAACAGACGCTCAGTCAACATTGGTGGGGGAAGAAGCGTCAGGGAGCATCGCCCAGCTCCCATTTAGAGAAACACTTGAACTCAGGGCTTCCCAATGCTCAGGAGAGAGCTTTCCATCATCTCCAGAGCATCGGGAGTGTGTTTTGATGTGCCTGTACTTCACTGCGAGGACATTGAGTGCTGCTCTCTGAGGGATGAAGCTGTGGCAGAGGCTGAGTGAAGGGTGCATTTATGGGGTGCGGAGCTCAGTGCTGCATCTGGGCCATAATGAGGTGTCAGCTGAGCTGCCGTCTCCTGCTGGAGCTGGGTTTTATGTGTACGCTGGCTTGGGTTTGTAAATAATCAAGATTTTAGTGTCGTTACTCTCTGTTAGTCTGCATGGGTTCTTCAGCTCGTGCTCACTCTGCAGGAGCAAACTTCACACATAAATCACTGCAGGAAGGGCTTTGTCTCTTCAAGAGAATTTAGGAGACTTTAAAATTTAATGATTCTGATCCTACTCCTGTTTCATAACGACCTCTTTAATAAGGCAATCCAGGGCTTTGCAAAGTCTGCCCCAGGAGAACTATTATCATATTTTTTCACTATTATTGCAGTCTTAAATAAAAGCAGGATGGGGCTGGAGTTCGAGCAGGGCCTGGGAAGAACTCAAACCCTTTGGGTGTTGAGGAGCACTGGGGAAGGCAGGGACACATCTCCTGACAGGTGGCCTTCTTTTAAAATAAATGTACAATTTTTGACATGTGTTCTTTTCTTTGCTGTTCTGCAGCATGTGCTTTACATTTCCAGACACTACTGAAAGAATAATAGTGGGGGTTTGGGGGTTTTTTGGTTTGCCTCTTCTTCTTCTGGCAGAAACTGATCAGTGTGCTCCAAGTATGGAATCGTCAAGGCTTTCTGGCTCCTTGATGTTCCCAGATCATCTTCCATTGTGCACGCACAGGGAAATCCAAATCAGCAGCTGATTTCTCCCTCTCTCTGGATTGATTAGCCAGAGTTCTCCAGTGCCTGCTTGCAAACCTGGGTGCTGCTTGCAATTTTAAGCAAAACCACAGCCATTCCTCCCTGATTCCAACAGATAATTAAGTTCAGAATGAGGAAAACACATGTTACAGATGCACCTGAAATGATGTCACTGATCGCCTGTTTTTAGTGACCTGGGTTGGGAGAAAGAGCTATGAGAGGTCAGGAAAAAAAACCAGACGAAAATACCCCCAGCTGAATTGAGGTTGTGTATAAAGCATTGTGATTCTTCATTTTGATAACAGCAAAGATGTGGGAAGAAGTGAAATTAATCCACTGTTAATATTGTGCAGATGTGCTCATTCCTCTTAAAGAATAAAGTGTGGAGTAGATTTTTGCAGGTGATTTAGGGAGGATTTTGTGGAAGGAGCAAATTCTCCATTCTCTAAGGATGTTTTGCTTATTTTAGAAGTGGTCTTAACATCTGAAATGAATTCTCTTGGGGGCAAAATTCAAGTAAAACCATCGCTTAGAAACATCTCCGTGCGAGGCTGATGATTTCTGGGGAGTTACTCTCCACACCAGCCCGTGTTTTCAGGAGAGCTATTAGTAAAAAAAAAAAAAAAAAAAAAAAGTCAAGCAGAGGCTGAAGTTATTAAACTCTAAATTATGTAAATCTTTGTGCTGGCCCTCAAAAGGCAGCACAAGAGTTCCTGGAGCTGCGGCGCTTGCCAGCTGCACTAATTGTACAAAACCCGGCGCGGCGCAGCAGGATTAAGGCGGGAGCTCAGCGATTCCTTGCCAAGCCTGGATGAGTTGAATTTTCCACTGCTGATTTTTGTTTTTAATGGAGTCCTGTGCACTGCTCACTGCAGCCCCAGGAATGACAGAACTTTGTGAGGAGCTTGGTAACGTGGATAATTTGCAAGGAGAAATGAGGCAGCAGTGAGCTGCCAATTAAAACTGCGGAGACTCGTTAAAAGCCTTGAAGAAGGATATTGCCTTTGGATGTTCTCCTCTAACAGCTACAGGAGCTGGGATAAAGTTTGTTCAGATCTCCTTAAAACGCTCTTTGGAAGGAAGTTGACTTTCGACACTCCACTGTTTGATTAAAGCCTCTCTGATATTACTTAGAGCTGAGAAATGGGATGGCCCAGCCAGTCTGGTGTGCCTGGTGGGAGATAAATGGATATATAAATGGATATCTCCTGGGAGAAAGTAATTTAAACTCACCCTTCCACTGCCTGTATTTTTCTGTGACCTTTACAGGTTTTGCAAGTAATGTGACAAAATGGGATTGGATTATTCCTCCGAGGGGATGATAATGAGAAAATGATGTTCAAGACAATGGACAAGGTGTAGCAGGAGTTTTTTCCCCCTCTTCCTGTTCAGGAGCATCTTCAGGATGGCATTGCCCTGGCTCTGGAAATAAAAGCATAGGGATGGATGGTCCTGACTGAAATTTCAACTGAGGGACACTCTGATCCCAGAGAGATGGGGAAGGAAAAATGAAAAATTCACTCACCACCTGGGTTTGTTGTGCACCTGATACACCCCAGGTGTGTTGGAATAAGGGTGCCCCAAGAAGCTGTGGCTGCCCCGAATCTCTGGAGGTGTGCAAGGGAGCAGCCTGGGATACTGGCAGGGGGTGGCACTGGAGGGGCTTTAAGGTCCCTTCCAACCCAAACCCCTCTGGGATTCCACAATTCCCAGTTTTTCCAGGCTCTGTTTTCTATCCCCATTTCTAAAACCCTAAAGGAGGTGCTGAAGGAAGAGGTGGGGCAGCCACAGCTTCTCTGGGCACCTGTGCCAGGGCCTGCCCACCCTGCCAGGGAACAATTCATTCCCAATATCCCATCTGGCCCTGCCCTCTGGCACTGGGAAGCCATTCCCTGGGTCCTGTCCCTCCATCCCTTGTCCCCAGTCCCTCTCCAGCTCTCCTGGAGCCCCTTGAGGCCCTGGAAGGGCTCTGAGCTCTCCCTGGAGCCTTCTTCTCTCCAGGTGAGCACCTGGAGGTTCTGGCGTCATGGGCAGCTTTAAGCCTGAGCATTTAATTATGGGGAAAGCTTTCAGTGTTAAATCCATGTTGGAAACCTCTATAGAGCTGTTTGGCAGAGCAGATAGAGCAACAGTAAATAACAAAATACTATTTGTTGTGTCTGGTACAGAAGGAGGGTGACTGATCACCACACAGGGGAACGGAAGTGCTTCAGTTGCTCTGAAATACTCGTGGAGATCATTTTGTTGGTATTTTTCCTGTTGGTTTAATTGCAGAGTAGAATGAGCTGAGAACCCATCACTTAGACACAGCTATAAGGAGATGATGACTTTTTCTGTGCAGCCCTTGAAGAATTAGTTAATATTAACAGCAGCTGTCAAATAATTAGTTCATAAGAGCTCCCATTTCATCCCTTTTTATAGATGTCACAGAAAATGTTGCTGATGTTTGAAATATGGCCAGAGCAGCTGTGAGAAACGAGGTGACTGAACTTTGCTGATGACAGTAAAGCTTTGCTTTGGGCAGAGTTTGATAAACAAGGGGATGCAATGGAATATTTGCCATAAATATTAATTTCTGGGCTCAGTAACACATGGTCTTTCCCAGATTAAAATGCAACAGACAGCACAGGGGCTGGATTTGCCTCACATGATATAAAATTCCTCATTCTAGACTATTTCCTGGTACTAACTGGGGAACAAGAAGCCACTTGGTACCAAGGCAGACTCAGAACTAACCAATTTGTGTTTCAAAACCAAAGCAGCCCCTGCCTTCTGTTCTCTAAAGGCACTTCTAGAAGCTCTGTGATGACATGAAATCACCCCATGCTGCCTTTCCTGCTGTCCATAAAAGCAGAGCTTTTAAAGATGGTTTTGCCTGTTGTAATTCAAGGTTTCTTTCTGAGTTACACTGGATTAATTTAAACATCTAATTGATTGTTTTGGAGGAGTTGTGCTTCCCTGTATCTCAGGTCTATCACTTCCAATAAACTTCCATTAAGGTAATCATGGAGCAGTCTCCCAAAAATAAGCTCAAATATGGTGCTAGTCAGTAAAAGTGGCTGCAATTTTTATTGCTTTCAGCCAGGGTGTAGCAGCAGCATCTCCAGCGGCTTTGGATCAGGAGGATCCTGCTGCCTCTGTTCCTCGGGCAGCAATGGCCTCCACATCTCTCCAGTCCACAGGCAACAGGATTTTCTCAATGTTAAACCCAGTACAGCTTTAATTCTTTATTAGTTTTAATTATTATCTCTCCCCTGTCTGTTGTAATTCTGTGCGGATATTGTGATGATGAAATATGTGTTTGAACACCAATGCTAAAATTACTCTTCTCTTAAATACTCCACTATTATAAGGTCAGTGTGTGTTTCCTTGTTTTCCAGGCCTTTTTAGCTATAGCAAGGCTCAGAGCAAGGGAGTGCCTCCTGGGGATGGGGCTGGATCAGTGGAAAACATCTTCTCCTTGTGTCTGGACATCCCTGGAGGAGAGGAGACAAAATCAGGGGAAATCAGAGAATCCCAGAATGGTTTGGGCTGGAAGGGACCTCAAAGCCCATCTCATTCCCACCCCTGCCATGGGCAGGGACACCTCCCACTGTCCCAGGCTGCTCCAAGCCCCAATGTCCAGCCTGGCCTTGGACACTGCCAGGGATCCAGGGGCAGCCACAGCTTCTCTGGGCACCTGTGCCAGGGCCTGCCCACCCTGCCAGGGAACAATTCCTTCCCAATATCCCATCTGTCCCTGCCCTCTGGCAGTGGGAAGCCATTCCCTGTGTCCTGTCCCTCCATCCCTTGTCTCCAGTCCCTCTCCAGCTCTCCTGGAGCCCCTTTAGGCACTGGAAGGGCTCTGAGCTCTCCCTGGAGCCTTCTCCTGTCCAGGTGAACACCCCCAGCTCCCCCAGCCTGGCTCCAGAGGGGCTCCTGCCCTGGAGCATCCCCATGTCCTCCTCCGGATTCTCTCCAGCAGCTCCATGCCCTTTTTGTGTTGGGGAGCCTCAGGCTGAGGCAGCTCTGCAGGTGGGGTCTCACCTGAGCAGGGGCAGAACAGCAGAGTGAAGGGCTGGGCTGCTCCTGCAGCCTAAGCCAAGCACAGAGCCACTGTGGGGGCTGCTGCCTTCCCAGGCTGAGCTCCCCTGCTGTCCCTGCTGTGTGCTTTGTGGGAGCCAAGGTCCCTGCGAGGTTTTTGAGGGCACGAATGCGACTTTGCGCACGAGGGCTTCATCCCCATCTGCTGCCGGGGTGAGACTCCAGCCGCAGGGAACGAGGAGCGGCCCTGCAGTTGTAGATGTTCTGCAGACAATCCGTGTGTTGCTAAAAGGAAATCTCTTCATCGTGCAGCATTCAGCATTCCATCTTTATTCCTGTACTCTCGCCGTGCTTTGATTGCCTCGCACTGTGCTGGCGGGGCCGTTCTGGGTCTCCATGCCAGGGATGTCGTTTGAAGTGGGGTTCTTTCACATAGCCCGGGCATCGTGGGGAGATGTTTCAAGTGAGGAGAAGCCTGTGTAGGGCAGCTCGAGCCTTCCTCTGCCACAGCTCTGTATTACTGCTCTGATGTGTCAGCTTGAAATACTGATTAATGCTACACATCAGTTACGGTTCCTAAAAGAAGCAGAATTCTTGATAGGAGCTGAAAATCCCAGTGTATTTTTGGGGATTGTGTGGTGTCTCATCAGACTCCCTGGCCTTTTCAGCTGCAAATGCTCTGGGACAAAAGACATCTCATCCATGGTATTGACCTTCTGACCATAAATCCATTTGCTTGTGGCAATGAGGCAGTAATAATCAAATTCATGGAATAATAATAATTCCAGTAATAATAATAATTCCAGTGATGGAATCATTGAGGCTGGAAAAGACCTTCAGGATCCCCGAGTCCAAGCTGTGCCCAATGCCCACCTTGTCCCCAGCCCAGAGCACTGAGTGCCACCTCCAGCCCTTCCTTGGACACCTGCAGGGATGGGCACTCCAAAGCTCCCTGGGCAGCCCTGCCAAGGCCTGAGCACCCTTTCCATGGAGAAATTCCTGCTGATGTCCACCCTGAGCCTCCCCTGGCCCAGCCTGAGGCCGTTTCCCCTTGTCCTGTCCCTGTTCCCTGCGAGCACAGCCTGACCCCCCCGGCTGTCCCCTCCTGTCAGGAGCTGTGCAGAGCCACAAGGTCCCCCTGAGCCTCCTCTGCTCCAGGCTGAACCCTTTCTCAGCTCCCTAACAGTGCCAGTATTCTGTCAAGTTTGGGATGCTGTAGTTTAGTTGTATTTATCTGCTCTAAAGTTCCCTGGCAAAGATGGATTTCATATTATTTATGTGCCAGCGTTAAAAGCATTTGGATACCAATAAATTGACAAAACTGCAGATAGGCTTTTTAATTAAAAAAAAAAAAAAAAAGGCATCAAACAAGTTCTCTGTATTGCACGTTTGAAAAACTCATTATATTTCATGAATTGCATCTTCTCTGGGAATGGACTCAGAATGGGAGCGCTTTTATTTATCTTCAGGCTGCAATAAAACCCATCCAGACAACAGAAATGTTGACAACTGCATTCACTCCTCTGAAGTTATTTGCAAAACCCTTTACTTCCAAATATCAAAGTCAGTAGTGTTTGAAATGGGTTTGGTGAAGCTCTGCCCTTTGCAGCCTCTGCCTGTTGCCCAGTTGGAGGAAATGAGATTTAAATAGTGTCTTGTTTTTAATTAACTTCAAGAATGAAGAGCATGGGAAGCGGCTCGGCTCTGTTTTGTTAGTTCTATGTTTTTTCAGGGTAGTCCACAGCCTCTCGCCACAGCAGAAAGCGCAAATGCCACCCTGAAGCTGTCTCCTCTTTTCCTCTGACATGTCCTGGACACCCTGTATTGGTTTTTTGATGGGAATTGAGTTGCGCTCCAGACATTTGCGTTGAACTGCAGACATTTGAAGCGATCTGACAGCACTGGGAACTAAGTGCAGAGATCTGAACAAGGCTAAATCCTGGCTGGCTTTGAAGAAAGAGAATTGTCTTTATTTGTTGTGTTTGTTTTTCAGCTTGGAGGTTACTCTGCCTGACTTATCTGGAGTAGAGGGCAGGAGCAGAGGCTGATTAAATTCACACAATGCACCCAGCTCAGAGCCTGTCTTTTAAACTTGGATTTTCTTTCACGGGCAAGGCAAAGGGAAGGATGTTTTTTGTGGCAGAGTGTCAGTGTTGAAGAAAGCAGCATTTGGGAACTGTGATTGTCCCTCTGTGCTGGCCCTGCTGAGGGACACCTCGAGGACTGTGTCCAGTTCTGGAGAGCCCTGGAGGGGCTGGAGCTGTCCAGGGCAGGGAACGGAGCTGGGAAGGGGCTGAGCCCCAGGAGCGGCTGAGGGAGCTGGGAAAGGGCTCAGCCTGGAGCAGAGGAGGCTCAGGGGGACCTTGTGGCTCTGCACAGCTCCTGACAGGAGGGGACAGCCGGGGGGGTCGGGCTGTGCTGGCAGGGAACAGGGACAGGACAAGGGGAAACAGCCTCAGGCTGGGCCAGGGGAGGCTCAGGGTGGACATCAGCAGGAATTTCTGCATGGAAAGGGCACTCAGGCCTTGGCAGGGGCTGCCCAGGGAGCTTTGGAGTGCCCATCCCTGCAGGTGCCCAAGGAAGGGCTGGAGGTGGCACTCAGTGCTCTGGGCTGGGGACAAGGTGGGCATTGGGCACAGGTTGGACTCCATGGGCTGAGAAGTCTTTTCCGACCTCAGGGATCCTGGGATTCTGGGATTTGAGGGTGAACTTTTCCTTCATGTTCAACCTGAACCTCTCAAATGCTGCATGTCCTGAGCATTGTCCCGAGTTAGGAGGGAAGTTAGTTGGCCACAGCAGCTCTGGAATGCTCTCCTGGGAGGTGTGGGGGGTCAGGGATCCCGCCTTTGCTCCTGCTGTTCCTGAGGAGATGCAGCAATGTCCATGTCCTGTTATTCCAGTGCACACCTCTGTGCCCAGGGACACAGGAACTGCATTGGGAAGGAGTCTGGTTAAATATTAACTCCCCTTAGCATCCTAAAAACCCCCTTTGGGTTATTTTTAACCTCAGAGTGTACTTTTCCCTACAGCTGGTCAAACACTTGCTGGCAAGAGGGAGTGGAGCGTGTGGGAATGGGAATTGTGGGAGAGGGAGAGAGTGGTCAGGGCTGCTGCAGGTAGTGGTGACAGAACAGGGAAAAGTGTTTCAAGTCGCCTTTATTCTACATTGTGATGTTTGGGGGAGATTTAAAGGGTTCTACTTGAGACTCAGAGCTGTTTGGGCACGGCCTGAGCTTGTGTGGGGACTTCGGAGCCCTGCAGAGCTCATCCCCATTGTCCCACCTTTCCCAGGTGGGATATTTTCCTTTCGTTGGAGGGAAAAATACACCTGGAGTGAAGCTCAGTTTCAGAATGAGTTGAGATTTCTGCTCTGTTCTGGAAGCTTGATTTTGGATAAGGCCTCCTGTCCTTTAGCACAGGTGTCTGGCAAAGTGGGATAATTTGAATTTACGTGCCTGAGACTGGAAACTTCCCGGGAAGGGGCTGCTTTATCCCATGCAGTTAGCACTGTGTGGGGTTTCTTGGCTGTAAATGCAAGTAATAATTATTTGTGTGCCATTGCTGATGACAGCTCTGTGATTGAACAAAAAATCTGTGGCTGCCCCATCCCTGGAAGTGTCCAAGGCCAGGTTGGACAGCCTTGCAATCTTAAAGGGAGTTTTTAAAAATCCATTTTCAGAATGAAGGCTTATGAGTCTTCAGAGAACCAAATACTTTAGGGTTGGTTAGGATTTTTTTTATTTAGCTGCACAAATATTTGCCTGCTTCAAATGAATTGTAAAAGCTTTATGGTGTTTGTCTAATCACTGGTGCGTTTTTAATTGTTGCTTGACAAACATTGTAATATCTAAAAGGACTCAGTAATTCCCCGGCTTTATGAAGCACTGGGAAAGGAGATAATCTTGTTTTGGCTGCTGCTACTGTAGAGTTTTTTGGGGTTTAAAAGAAATCCTTCTTCCAAGTTGAGGAAGATGATGATGGTTGTATTTAACAGCTAATATTCAACTCCTGCTTCATTAATACAATAGTCCCCCCTCAATTATGATAAAAATAAATTTTTTTTATCAAATAAAATTCTACATCACTCCATCAGCTACTGCAAGAAACGGGGAGGCTCCCAGGCTTTGCAGTGCCCTCATTTCCTCCTGGTTATTAACACAAACATAGCAAGAAATCAGTGCAAATGTATTTTCCCTAATTAGCCAAGTGCAAACATATTTGCTCCCTGGATTGCCATAAATATTTGTGTGGAATGAGCTTGCAGGCAGGTCTGGGGTGGGATGGACTATGATGCTTCTCCCACATCCTGGTGCTCCATAGTCCCAGGAGCAGCTGGCAAGGCAGGCTCTCCTTCAGCTGCTCCTGGAGCACGGGATCTTGGCAGGAGAAAAGCAGGGATGTGCTGCACTGTCTCCAGTGGGAATGGCAATATATTATATCTGTCTTCAGTGGGAATATATCAAAAATAGCTGTCAAAGCAGGCTTGGAATCAAGCTGGCTCATTAGCACAGTGCCCCGTGGGGTTGTTGTAATGTGTGTTTTAATGACTTTGCCATTAGTGTCTGGAAAATAGGGGTTCCATTCTTGCTGATCAGTGGTGGGTGCTCCTGCACCCTGCACTCCTGTCCCATCCCCTTCCCAGATAAATTGGTGTGTTTAGAGCACATGGGTGTGTTCATCACAGAGATGCTCTGGTGCCAATCTATCACCCAGTAAAACCCCAGGCTTCAATGGGTTTTGTGATCACTGTGGCTTTTTTCTCATTTTAATAAAACCCCAGGATGGTTTGGGTTGGAAGGAACATTAAATCCCATCAGTACCACCTCTGCCATGGCAGGGACACCTCCCACTGTCCCAGGCTGCTCCAAGCCCCAATGTCCAGCCTGGCCTTGGGCACTGCCAGGGATCCAGGGGCAGCCACAGCTGCTCTGGGCACCTGTGCCAGGGCCTGCCCACCCTGCCAGGGAACAATTCCTTCCCAATATCCCATCTAAATGTCACCTAACTTAATTCAGAACCCTTCCTCTTGTCCCATCATGAGCTGCCCATGGATATTGTCCCTCTCCCTCTTTTTTATAAGCCCCCTTTAGATACTGGAAGGTGCTTCAGGGTCTCCCTGGAGCCTCCTCTTCTCCATGCTGGGAAGATGGAGAGGTGGCAGAGATCCACTGAAAATGTGCACTTTGAAATTCCTCTAAAGAAGGTTTATGGCTGAGATTAACCAGGAAGACTGAGCAGTTTCTCAGGCAGTGACTTTTTTGGGGGGGTGGTAAATTTGGAGGAACCAATCTTAATTTTCCAACTTTGTTTGGAGATTAAGTCTTCCTTTCTGAGAACAAAACTAACATTATGAAAGCATCCTTAGAAACAGTTTGTAATTGCTTTAATCTGATAAGGGCAAAGCATTCCCAGCTTTATCCTTTAATATCAGTTTATCATTGAACAGTATAGGAGGAGAACCTGGGAAAGAAATATTCCTCATGGAAAGAAACACTCATTTCCATATTCCTTCTCTCTTTTTCTAATGTTATATCGTAGCTAATGAACTGCTGTGGGTTTGTGTGGGCCACGAACGTTCTGAATTCATTGTGAGTCTGCTCTCAGCCCTCACATTAGGGCTGGAACAACGTTAATGTCTTTTAATCACTACTGTAATTGCTGCGGCAATGGGGTGTTACAGCTCTCGGGTGTGCTGGGAGCGGAGAGCTGACGCACACTTGTGTGAATTCCTCCGAACCCAGATGTTCCAGGCAGCTGGAGATGTGCACAAATAGTCCTCCACAAAGAAAATGTCCTTATTGTTCTAACTCTGGAGTCCTGGTGCTCTGATGCTGGGACAGGAGCAGGCGTTGCAGGATTGGGGAGCTTGTGTTTGTTTTCCGGCCTGGGAATGGGCTGAGGTGCTCCTATTGGAAGCACTTGGGAGCTGCATCTCCATCTAGGAAGATTTAATGTTGATAAAACATTAATTATTCTCCGCAAGCAGCTGAGGTTGGAGGCTGTGTCGTATCCGCAGGAATATCATGGAATCCCAGAGTGGTTTGGGTGGGAAGGGACCTTAAATCTCATCAGTGCCACTGGTGTCCCCATGGCAGGGACACCTCCCACTGTCCCAGGCTGCTCCAAGCCCCAGTGTCCAACCTGGCCTTGGGCACTGCCAGGGATCCAGGGGCAGCCACAGCTGCTCTGGGCACCTGTGCCAGGGCCTGCCCACCCTGCCAGGGAACAATTCCTCCCCAAGATCCCATCTCTCCCTGCCCACCGCCTCCTGTGTCCTGTCCCTCCAGCCCCTGGGAAAGAGTAAAGGTTAACGACATTAAAAGTCAGCCTCTGCCAGCCCTCCTGAGGAGAGTGGCCTGTCTGAGAGACCTTTGGCTGGATGAATTTTGTTGGAATATGGAGTTATTTTTCAGCTTCTCTAACTTATTTTCCACAAATATTTGTCAGGTTGCATATAATATTTCTGGAATAGTGGAGGCATTAACCTTTATTAACCACTGCAGAGACTGAAACTCTTAAAGACTGACGGGATAATTAAGGCAACGTCTCGGGGTGAGTTCACTGCTCCTCAAACCCCATTAATTTTTATAACAGTGATGAATTTCAATGCAGTAATAATTAGTTTTTCTCACTGTATGGAAAAACATTATGTGAATCACTGCTGTAAATTCATTCTTTCTGAGTCCAAAGACATCCAAACTCATCAATAATCCTGCAGTTATTTCCATATCCTAAGAGATTCCTGTGTATTGGAAAGGCAAAAATTCCACGAGCTGGGACAAACAGCACAGCTGGATGTACAAACTCCTGTTGTGACACCAATGTGGGAATTCTGAATGGCTCGGGATAGGCTGGGTTTTCCCTCCTGCGTTTATACTCTGTTGGAGTTAATCCTGACCACTTATTAAATGTTCAGGCCTTGCATAATGTGGGTGTGATTTCCAGGTGAGGCTGGGAATAGATCCATTTGGAATGGCTAGTTCAGGTTCTCTCTGCTCTCTTTGGGAACTGTTCTGATCAGCATTGTGTCTGTGCAATTGATGATCTCAGGGCTATGGATTGTTCATGGAATCATAGAATATACTGAGGATTTAGTGCACACCAACGAGGGTTTTTGCCTGAAATAAGCCTGTAAAGCTCCAAGGTGATGCAATGCAATTCCAGGTTGTATTTGTCAGTGAAAAGAGTCCCTTGCTGATCAAATCCTATGGATTGTTTATCTTGGCAAGCAAGGAGTTAATGATCCTGTTTTAAAACTCGTGCATTGATGTTGTGCTGAGATTATTTTGTGTTTTGTGCTGAGAAATTGATATTTGTGCTGGGAGAGTTGGGGTTGTTTAGCCTGGGAAAGAGAGGCTCTGGAGCTGCCCCTGGATCCCTGGAAGTGTCCAAGGCCAGGCTGGACAGGGCTTGGAGCAGCCTGGGACAGTGGGAGGTGTCCCTGCCATGGCAGGGATGGCACTGGATGGGATTCAAGGTCCCTTCCCACTCAGTCCTTTCCCTGATCCAATGATTTAGCCCTAATATAAACCCACACCTTTTTGCCTATGCAGCTCTGTTTTTTAAAAACTATTTTCCAATCTGAATTGCTTTTCCTAAACTCTCTGCAGATACTCTGTTTATAAAGTGGATATTAAAATGGGCTGAAAATTGTCTGGTCACAAAGTCAATGCTCTCAATTCCTATGCAAATGGTTTATTTTGTTCTTTAAACTGTTATTTACCCACAGTGGTCTGTGAATGTTTGCATGCAGTGGAAATTCAACAAGTCCTGAAGAAGGAATTGGAATCCAAGAGGCTTCAGTAAAATTGTGTGGTGCAGATTTCACAGCAGATTTGGTTAAAACCATTTTTCCCTATTTAGTCTGTCACTAATCACTGCTTTCACTAATTACTTTTTTTTGTCTTGAACAACTGCTTGGAACAGCTCCACAAAAGCCAATTTGTTTTGTTCATTATGCAAAATATGCCACGACCAATTACACTGCATGAGCCCATATATTTAAAATACAATAAATCATCAGAACACAGACCAGAATTTATTTCTCTGAGTGCACATAGAAATTAATCCACAATTTTCCTAAGGTGGTTTTATGGCTGTGCCAACTTCCTGAGTTATAGCAGCCTTTCTTGGTGAGGGGGAATGGGTTTGAACTGAAAGAGAATGGGTTCAGATTGGATTTTGGGAAGGAATTGTTCCCTGGGAGGGTGGGCACCCCTGGCACAGGTGCCCAGAGCAGCTGTGGCTGCCCCTGGATCCCTGGCAGTGTCCCAGGCCAGGCTGGACACTGGGGCTTGGAGCAGCCTGGGACAGTGGGAGGTGTCCCTGCCATGGCAGGGGTGGCACTGGATGGGCTTTAAGGTCCCTCCCACCCAAACCATTCTGGGATTTTGTGATTCCAAATCTGCTTGTGCCTTGTATTTGCAGCAATGGGAATGGTATCTTGTGAGGAAACAGGAAAATGAAGGTGTGAGAAGAAAACAAGGGAACAGGGAGAGTCATGTGAACGATTCTGTTAATGAGGGATGGATTTTCTCTCTGCTCTGTGTCAAGGCTGAGAGCCTGTCCCTGTCACAGACCCTCTCTGTGCACATGTGCAGATCTGCGCTTGCCTTCATGGCTTCGTTCCTTAGCTTTGCATTCAGCATCTTTCCAAATGATCCCAGTGATTCATTTTGGGATGACAGACTCTGTATTTTTAGCCATTTTATCCCGGCTGCTGGCATAACTGCTGGGAGCAGGAGAGGCTGTGATGCACCAAGGAGGAGCAGCCCAGCCTGGCTGCCAGACCCCCCTCAGTGACTTTGATGGTTTTATGCCGTTAACAGATCAATTGCAAAATGATCCCAGTGAGACAGGACTGACTGGGGAGCTCCTGATACCAGGACAAACAACATTCTGGTGTGTGGGAGCTCGCCTGCTTTTATTTTTCTCTTCTACAACTTTGTTTTAGCAGATTCTTTATTTGCCAGAGCATCTGGAGGGCTGCAGCTGATTTGGCATGTGGTGGGAAGCCCCGATTGTTTAGCCAGTGGGTTATTTCGTTATTATCAGTTGATTTAGTTGTATCTGTGCTCCTGTTGGAGATGTGTGCACGGCAAGGAAGGAGTGGAAATTGGGCTTCCTAGACCTGGAGTCACAGAAAAGGCCAAGCAGTTTCCTTCCCAACAGCCCAAGGAGCTCAGGGGAAAGCAGGGCAGGAGGAAGTTATTTGTGAAGGAGATTTAAATATTAGCCTTTTTCCTACATTTAAGACAAGAGGCTCAAATCCTGAACAGGAGTATGGCTCTGAATCCCCTTTGGAGATGGGCCTTCCCCCAGGGAATTCCTGGATGTGGGCTCAGAGGGCCCCCGGTGCATGGGATGTATGGAAATGATGGAGTGACGGGACACAGGGAATGGCTTCCCAGTGCCAGAGGGCAGGGCCAGATGGGATATTGGGAAGGAATTGTTCCCTGGGAGGGTGGGCAGGCCCTGGCACAGGTGTCCAGAGAAGCTGTGGCTGCCCCTGGATCCCTGGCAGTGCCCAAGGCCAGGCTGGACACTGGGGCTTGGAGCAGCCTGGGACAGTGGGAGGTGTCCCTGCTTGTGGGATGCGATGACCTTTGAGGTCTTTTCCAGCCCAAACCATTCTATAATTCCCTGATGTTTCCTTGTCCAAAGCCAGTGCTGAGTGGCAGGCTGTCCCACTGGGCTCCGGGCACAATGTGACCTGGCTGTGTCCCTGGGGACCAGGGCAGGAGATCTGCCCTGGAGCGCTCTTGATTTGCACTGAGAATCAGCCACCTCCTGGCAGAACCAACCGATGCTGTTGATCCATGGTGATCCTTGGTGATCTGATCCCTGGTGATCCCTGGTGATCCATGGTGATCCACGATGATCCTTGGTGATCCCTGGTGATCCCTGGTGATCCAAGCCATGGCGGCCTCTGGAAGCCCCGATTTTGGTGTGCAGCACAGGAATGCGGTTTTGGGGACACGGAGTGGCAATTCCAGGATCCCACTTTCCCACTGTCACGTCAGTCTGGGAATTAAATTTCCAAGGGGAAAACAAGCCAAAATTTCCATTCCTGTTCAATAGCTCTCCAGTGGCCTTGGTTCACCTGACTTCTTTTCCTTTTTTGCCTCAGCTCTTTTAATCCTGCTCATTAAGTAGTTCATTAGTTGCACTGATCCCTCAGTTAATCTGGAACCAGAAAAAGATAATTGAATTTAACTTCCCAGCACAATCCACCTTTAGATGGGTAACATTCCCTGTGGTTTGCTTCTGTTAATTTTAAGAATTCTTATAATTAGACTGAGAATATTCTTCCATTGACATGAATTAAAATATTGCTCGTCCCAGGGAAATATTTTTCAAATAGTGCTAATAAATGTGGTGGTAGAAAACACAACGGTGTTGAAATAGGAGGAGTTTTGCTTGGTTTGAAGGCAGTGTGGGAAGATGAAGTGGAATATTTTGGATGTTTCATCCCTGTATTGCTGAGAAAAAGGTTGTATCTAGAGTTTTTGCAGTGAAGATAGATGGGAGGAAAGAGAATTCCCCCCAAACTGTTGCTTCCAGCAGTAAAAGCTTTGGGAATGCAGCAGCCTTTGGTGGGAGGGACTTTGTATTGCTCCAAGTATTTCCATTGCAGGCAGGTAACAACAGATAAGGGGCATCTGATGAGTTACTGTGTTGATCAATGAGTGATGGACTATTAATGAGCAGCTTTAACCCTCTGTTAGTCCCTAAGGAGTGGCCCAGATTATTTGGGGGCAAAGGCAGGAAGGGAGCAGATCAGGATCCTGCAGCTTGGATTTGGTGGAGTTAGGTGGAATTTTTCCACTAAGAATGACTGTTAAAAGTCCCTCACAAGCTAAATATTTGCAAAAAATTCAGCTTTCCCAGCAGCTGGCTGTTCAAATCCCTCATGGAAGCTTCAGAAATCTCATTTAGGATATTTAGTGGCTGTCCTGTAAAATCAGTGGAGTTGCACAGAATGGAAATGAAATGTTGTGTAATCCCTTCTGCTGGGGGGAGGACACAACCCAAAGCCTAAAGCAGTCCAAATACAGACTTGGATTCCTTTTGTTGTCTCCCATCTCCAGTAACATTTGCAATTTCTGTTTTATCCCAGAATCTTGGAATGGTTTGGGTTGGAAGGGACCTTAAAGCCCATCCAGTGCCACCCCCTGCCCCGAACAGGGACATTTTCCACTATCCCAGGGTGCTCCAAGCTCCGTCCAACCTGGCCTTGAATTTTTTCTGTTGGAAAGGAGATGGGGGGGGAGGGCAGAAAGCCTCCTAAAGCTTTTATTCATTAATACAAGTTTCAATTGCCACTCCCAATGTGCTTCCACCTTCCACAATCTTTTAACAGGCATATCCTCCTGGATGGGCTTCCGTTTGGGTGCAGCACTCCGGGAATGGCCGTCCTAAATTTGATGGGTTTGCTCCATCT
Organism: Acanthornis magna; assembly: GCA_036785705.1. Lineage (NCBI taxonomy): Eukaryota > Metazoa > Chordata > Aves > Passeriformes > Acanthizidae > Acanthornis > Acanthornis magna. The sequence continues at coordinate 10,787,723 of JAWUZG010000093.1, forward strand.
GCGCGTGGTGGTTTTTATGGGAAAATGACAGTGTGGGGATTTTCTCTAGCTCACTGTTGTGAAAGAAAAAGTCTTGGGAAGGACTTTTCCACTTGGGTTACTTATTTTTAGGAAAAAAGCCTCCTGGAAGGTGGTGGTGGGGATGGGTCTTCGATTTCTAATTTCTCAGGAAGCAGATGGGTAAAATATTTCCTAAACCTGAAAGGGGAACATTTTTGAAATGAAAGGAGTGCAGTGGGAAGGGTGGTAGATACATTTTTGGGCAAATAATACATTTATTTTTGGGCAAATATCTCCTGGCTGCCATTCATCCAAATGGTCTGGACAGGTGTGGATGAGTCAATCTCTTACGTCAGAGATCAGCTTTAGGATGGAAAGGAAGCTTTGCCACAGGAATATCACCCTCAAGGGGAACGTTCCATTTCCCTGTGAGGAAATAAATCCCGAAGAAAAAATGCCCGGAGCAGAGTAAATGCACCGCTGGTTTAGTACCCCTGGGCCATTCTAGCAGTGCTTGTGCAGAGCAATATTAATAAATCAGGATTTGCAGCAGGAAGGAACGAGCTCGGATCGGGTTTTTATTTGCAGTCGCACCTTTGTTCGAGTGTTTGCAAAGAAATGGAATTCTCTCGTGGAGCTGCACATTGTAGCTCATCTGTGCTGCTGGGGCAGAAATGCCACCTCTTGTCCCATGTTCTGCCAGGGACAGGGGCAGTGACAGCAGCCCTGGGGACAACTCCTTCTTCCCATAGCTTTGGACAAGGGATTGAGTGCCGGGACCCAGGAATGGCTTCCCACTGCCAGAGGGCAGGGACAGATGGGATATTGGGCAGGAATTGTTCCCTGGGAGGGTGGGCAGGCCCTGGCACAGGTGCCCAGAGAAGCTGTGGCTGCCCCTGGATCCCTGGCAGTGTCCAAGGCCAGGCTGGACATTGGGGCTTGGAGCAGCCTGGGACAGTGGGAGGTGTCCCTGCCATGGCAGGGGTGGAACAGATGATCTTTAATTCCCTTCCAGCCCAAACCATTCTGGGAATCTAATCTCTGTTACACCTTGAACACACCCAGGCTGTATTTATATTTTACCTACTGTTTTCCCGGGTGATATTATCCCCATAATTTTAAATAAAAAAAGAACTGATGGAAATTGTGGCATGTAAAGTAGGAAAAGCCCATCTCCTCTCCAATTTTTGCTTGCACAGAGGCAGCTCCTGTCCCTTCCAGTCTGTCTCAGTCACCACTGATGATAAATGCAGTATTTTTGCCCTCCACATGAAAATGGGATCCTTCCCAGGGAGGTCTGGAGACTCTTTTATTAGAAAGTGTCCTTTATGAGAAAGCATATCAATAGGGAAATGGGGAATGGGAGACATCTCTATTTATATTTTTCACTATTTTCTTTGATCATTAAATGCTCTATAACTCCATCTCCAGTCCTCTCAAGTGGTGTCATAAAATTAATTGGTTACCTCTGGAAAGAGGCCGAGCTCAGGCACTGAGGGTTTGACAGCTGGGATCACAAATGCAGCGGGAATGCAAAACACCCCTGCTTTAGCTCCCTGAGCAGGCTCTGGGAGCGTGAGATCCATCAGGGATGTCAGGGACGTCAGCAGGAGCGGCTGAGGGAGCTGGGAAAGGGCTCAGCCTGGAGCAGAGGAGGCTCAGGGGGACCTTGTGGCTCTGCACAGCTCCTGACAGGAGGGGACAGCCAGGGGGGTCGGGCTGTGCTGGCAGGGAACAGGGACAGGACAAGGGGAAACGGCCTCAGGCTGGGCCAGGGGAGGCTCAGGGTGGACATCAGCAGGAATTTCTGCATGGAAAGGGTGCTCAGGCCTTGGCAGGGGCTGCCCAGGGAGCTTTGGAGTGCCCATCCCTGCAGGTGTTCAGGGCCATGTGGATGTGGCACTTGGGGACAGTGGTGGCTCAGCTGTTGGACTGGATGACCTTGGAGGGCTTTTCCAACCCTGCTGATTCCATGAAGAGCACTCTGGGGCTGTCCTGCTGGGAATGATTCACACTTTTCCCTCCAAGCAATCCCGGAGGATCTCACACTGAAGCTAAAAGGAAGCTGCCTTGATCTAAAAGTGCTCTTTCCAGAGGTACACCCCTTGGGAAAGGTGTGCTGGCTGCTCCTGAAGGGGAGGGTTGGTGTCATTATTACATCCAACCACTTCCTTACCTGATGGGATCCAGCATGTTCCCCTTCCCAGCAGTGCCATGGGAGCAGGAGGCAGCTCTGCTGTGGGAAAAAGGGAAATACCCTCTCAGGAAACTATTCCTCAGTGGTTTCTGTTTCCTTTAAAAAAGATATAATTTGCCATGTTCCTTCTGGCACGGGGGTGACCCCCCTGTGCTCATATTAACAGATTAATTAGAGGAGCCCCAGTGATGCCACTTGTCACAATTACGCCGAGGAGCTTAAAACATGCAAACCTCCCCAAATTAATTGCAAAGCTATTTCATATATGAGCAGCCCAAATTAATCATTAACCTAGTCATTCTTATTCCGACATTATTTCTTTGTTAAAAGCGAGCCATTTTAATTGGATAATGAGGTGCCAGTGCCGCTCGGGAATTGTGCGTTCCCCAAGCTGATGGGAAGAAGGGAGCTTATGTGAGGGGCAGGACAGATGCTGCTCCAAATGCCTCCACAGTGAATATTTTATTCTGATAAACCCTTCATTTATTTCCAGATGGCTTTGGAGTTTCTACAGCAGTTCCTGTGTGCTGCCATTTCCCCATTTGATGTTGTTGTTACCTAATTCTGTGAGCCCCAAAAGTGATGTTCACAACCCTGGACGAGACCCAGCCTCTGGTTCCAGGTGTCCCAGCCCTCCTCTAGCAGCAAGGAGTGCGTGAGGGATTCCTGGATTAGCACCAAATCCTGAGGATGGGAATAACCGGATTTTTCCAGAAGAAAGGCCTTTCACCTCAGAAACCTAGAAAATGTTATTGGAAGCACAGTCAGAAAAAATACATTTAATATAGTTGCCAGGTATCTAATTTTTAGGAGCCTGCTTTTCCCATAAAACAAGCTTGGTTTTTGTTTTTTTTTAAAGAAAGCACAGCAGAAGGAAGAATACTATGGTGTTTTCTGCCCTGCAGGAGAATAATTCACTGAAATGAAGAAGCCTCCATAACATGCTGATCCCTGTTGAAAATATATTTGATTTCCAAACAGGGACTGTGCAGTGCTGCCCAGAATGGGAGCTGCTTTTTCTCTGCCTTTGCTGTTGGATAACAGACCCCAAACACATATTTTCAACCTGGATTGATTTTCTCCAGACTAAAACATCACAAGGGCAAAATAACCAGGTGTGAAGGCTGAGAATTGGGGTTGTTCAGCGTGGAGGAGCTTTGGGGTGAAATAGTTGCAGCCTTCCAGTGCCTGAATGAGCTGACAAGAGGATGGAGAGAGATTTGGACAAGGGCCTGGAGTGACAGAACAAGGGGGAATGGCTTCACACTGACAGAGGGCAGGGCCAGATGGGACATTGGAAAGGAATTGTTCCCTGGGAGGGTGGGCAGGCCCTGGCACAGGTGCCCAGAGCAGCTGTGGCTGTCCCTGGATCCCTGGCAGTGTCCAAGGCCAGGCTGGACATTGGGGCTTGGAGCAGCCTGGGACAGTGGGAGGTGTCCCTGCCATGGCAGGGGTGGAACAAGGTGATTTTTAAGGTCCTTTCCAAACCAAATCATTCTGGGATTCTGTGATTTCCCCTCTCCGTCAGAGGTGTGGAATGTAAGGCATGACTGAGATCTGGTTCTCCTTTCCTGCCCTGTGCCCAACATCTCCTGTGCATCCCTCTGCCCCAGCCCCTGCCTCATCCCCTGCACCACCGCTCTGGTCCCTGGCCTTGCCTCCCCTCCTGCTCCTGCCTGCAATCCTTGCCCTCGGGAGCTCATGAGAAGTGAGTAAATTAAGTGGATCATTGTTTCCCTGCCCCCTGGCACATGTAGGTTAAATGGATGAACTAACTCTCTCCCCGAGCAAATTCCTTACATACCTGATAATTGGAGAGGGATATCTGCTCTCCCAAGACATTCCCAGTTGGCTTTCTATGATCTTTTCTGCCAGGTGTTGACTCATTTTTGTGGAAAATCAGCCCAAATCCTGCAGCATGTCGAAATGTTCTTTGAGGTGGAGGAGCAGGAATCTCATGGGACTTGATTAGGAGCTGAAGGGTTAAATAGAGCTTTAAAATATCCAGTGTCCTGTCCTGGAGAACACCTGGATTGGTTAGCGCACCAAGCATGTTAAACAGGTGCTTTTGTAATCCCCATCCTTACACTTTGTTCTTGGAGGAGAATAGGGAATACCCCTAGAAAACAGTTTGTCTGTCAGCTACTCACATTCACAGGGCGAAAGAAATCAGGATCTCATTGAATGCCTAAATCGTTGACATCTCTGTGGGGTTGGCTATCAAAATTTCAGCACCACTAATCTGAAAACTGGTACTTTCGTTGTGGAAAAAGGGATTTTGCAGGCTGCTTTTGGGTTTCCCAGAGCCCATGGCTCCAGCAGTCCCTCACACTCCCGTCAGCTGCAGCAAAACAGGACACACGCATTTTGGGGTGGTTTAAGGTGACATTTTCTTGGTGTGGTTGCATTTGGTGACTTTTCCCTCGTGCTGCCTTCACATCATCTCCACTCCTAATTAGAAACAGAGGCTGCTAATTAAATATTTCCCCAGTGTTTAATTAAATATTTGTCCGGCGCCTGTCGGCAGAGTGTGAACCTGCTCTGAGCTAACGGGGTTAGTTCTCACAGGTGGGACAGCGCTTGCGTCTCCCCAGGAACGCTGAGGATGTTGGAAGCTCCGCTCCGTGCGTGCCTGGCAAACAGTCGCGCTGTGCACAGACACCCAGAGGAGGTGGGTGTGAGCAGCCCCGTGGGATCCCTGCGCTGGGATCAATCGGCTCTGCTGGCAGGGAGCCACGGGGGAGCCTGGAGCCCTTCTGTGGGGGTGGGCGCAGCGACAGCATCCATATGAGGGCTCCCACTCCCAGGAAAATAGCCTTCATTTTCAGCTGAGACATGAACAGGGAAAAGTAAGAGGGGAGGGTGAAGCCTGCTGATCACTCAGTGTCATCTCTGAAGGAGTCCTCGTTTCCATCCTTGGGATTATAGAATTGCAGAATTCCAGGATGGTTTGGGCTGGAAGGGACCTTAAATCCCATCAGTGCCACCCCTGCCATGGCAGGGACACCTCCCACTGTCCCAGGCTCAAGCCTCAATGTCCAGCCTGGCCTTGGGCACTGCCAGGGATCCAGGGGCAGCCACAGCTGCTCTGGGCACCTGTGCCAGGGCCTGCCCACCCTCCCAGGGAACAATTCCTTCCCAATATCCCATCTGTCCCTGCCCTCTGGCACTGGGAAGCCATTCCCTGGGTCCTGTCCCTCCAGCCCTTGTCCCCAGTCCCTCTCCATCTTTCCCATCAGCTCATTCAAGCCACACTGAGGTCAGCCCAGAGCTTCTCCTGTCCAGGCTGAACAATCCCAGCTCTCGCAGCCTTCCCTCCCAGCAGAGCTGCTCCATCCCTCTGCTCATCCTGGAGCCTCCTCTGGGCTCTCTGCAGCAGCTCCAGGTCCCTCCTGAGCTGGCCCAGGGCTGGGGCAGCTCTGCAGGTGGGCTCTCACTGAGCACAGGGCACAATCCCCCCCTCCCCTGCTGCCCACGCTGCTTTTGATACATTCCCTGCAGTTCCCTCCCGTGCTGCTGCAGGACAGGGCTCAGGAGCTCTGGGATTAGGTTGATCAGGTTTCTTGGAGGAAATGGAATTTCAAATTCAGGCATTTCTCCCCCAAGGTGCTAAGCCAGGGACTGGACAGTCTGGATTTTGCCCCAACGCCCAACCCCTTTTTACTTTTCCAATCCTCTGTTATTTACTGCTTTGCTGCTTCAAGTTGCCTTTCCAGATTTTTCCTGTTTTAGAATTACTGAGTTTTAGCCACTGCTTTGCAACCAGATGGGTTTTTTTTTATTAATTCCAGTAATTTTGCTGTTGTTCCTCCTCACTGCTCTATTGCTGCCACATGACACTTTTCTGGTGTTATTAAGTTTTGCAGAAAGAACAGTGGGAAGGAAATCCACAACTTAAGGAGTTTAAAAAAAAAAACCAGTAAAATTAAAAACACTAGAACATAATATTTTCTTTTTCATTCAAGTCCCATTTTTTAAAGTATTGCAGAAAAGGCTCCCTCTTCTCTTTCCACTCTGTCACTTCATGGGTGAAGCTCTGACATATAAAATAATTTTGTATTTTCCCCTTTCTAATGTGAAGGGGTAATTGATTACAGAGGGGCCAGGACTTTGATAGCAGTGCTGCTGTTGGAGGTGTTTGGAAAAAGGGTTGGGATGTACAACCCGAGGTCCCTCCGATTGTTTGCCTGGGGCGGCCTTTCCAGGGAGTCCTAGGAAGTGCTCGGCTTCACTCAGGCAGGAATGAAAAGGTCTTTGCTTGGCCAAGGGAAATCTTCGTTAGACCTTTTCTCATGCATCGCTGAGTGAATTCTACTGTTCTGTCATTATCTCTGACTCTTCTGGCATTATCTCAAATCTTTACTGGTTGTAACTCAGGGAAAACAAAAAGCAATCCGATTACTGAACATTTTCAAACAGCTCGAGGGTGTAGTGACAGCAAGATGTGGCTTCCCATCTTGCTGAAGGGTTGTCTGAGCACTCCTGGAGCTCTGCAGCCTCGGGGCTGTGCCCATTCCCTGGGGAGCCTGGGCAGGGCCCAGCACCCTCTGAGGAAGAACCTTTCCCTGATCTCCATCCCAAACCCTCCTGGCACAGCTCCAGCCATTCCCTGGGTCCTGTCCCAGGGAGCAGAGATCAGAGCTGCCTCTTGGGAGGAGCTGCCAATCCCAACGAGTCTCCCTCAGTCTCCTCTGCTCCGGGGAGCTCCGTAAGAGCTCTTTTGGAGCTCCGCAGTTTCGTGTCTGGAAGAAGCTGGGATAGGTTATCCTGACAAGGCTCCTTCAGCAGCTGTGGTGCAGCAGAAGCGCCTCTGGCAGTGCCCAGGGGACAAGCAGGGCACAGCTGGAGCCCCACACGAGTTGCTGTGACTGGAAGCCAGCGCAGGGTAGTGCTCATTCCTTAGATCCTGGTGCTGTGGCTGCCCCTGGATCCCTGGAAGTGTCCGAGGCCAGGTTGGACACTGAGGCTTGGAGCAGCCTGGGATGGTGGGAGGTGTCCCTTGTGGGAATATTGGAACAAAATGGGCTTTTAAGGCCCCTTTTAACCCAAACCCTTCTGGGATTCCATGATCACTTAGGCTCTGAAGGATTTCCAATATCGGATAGTGTCTGTGTCGCTCCTCCTTCGCTCCCTGTGACTTTCAGTGCCAAAGCACAAACCCGGTGTGTCTGTACAGAGCACGCGGCAGGTTTTCCCAGGAATGTGGGAGCTTTCAGCAGATCCCTTCCTGTGTGTATCCATTGGCAAACTGCTGCCAGGGAGACTTTGCACGACTGTGGTTTAGTTGGGAGCTGCTTCCCGAGCAGTGATTCCTCACGCAGTGCTGAAGGATGATCCCCTGGACCGATGTCAGCCTCCTGAGCTCCTCTGCTGGCTCTCGCTGCGGTTGCCTTTGGCAAAGCCCCTCCTTCCTGGGCTGTTTCAATAAAATGAGATCATTTGTCAGTGTTTGTACAGCACTTTAGGGACTTCAGTTTTCATGCTTCGGCAACTGACTGAGGTGACTTCAGTCAAAAGTGGGATTATCTGAGAAGTATTCAACTAAATTTGTCTCATTAAGCCTAGCCTTTCTCTTGTTTTCCCAAAAATGATGCTGGCAACGGCAGCTTTATCTCATCACCAGTACAGGGCAATAATTGCTTTGGAAATTATACTTTTCCTCTTTTTAATGCCATTTCTTCACGATTTCTGGGAGAAATCCTTCTTTTTCTCCACATAACACCCTTCCCTGGTTCTACATGGGCAGCCACTGCTGTTCTAGTCCACAACCCTTCCCCAGCTGTTTCTGTCCTGGGGAATCCTTGTCCCTTCCCACCAATGCAGATGAAATTTTGGTTTTTTAGATGCACAAGAGCCAGTCCTTGTTTTTTGAAGCTTCCCACTGTAATTAGGGCAGACTTGGGGAGGTATTGCAGAGAGGCAAACTTGGATTGAGGATGCCAAGTCCTTCTGATAAAGTTCGAGTACATTTTAAATAACTCAAACTCCAGGCTTTGAGATGACAAATGAATTTGTATTGGCAATGAGTGTCCCATTGGCTAAAACCTTCCTTAAAAAGATGATGGTGATGGAGCTTAGTAGGAAAAGGGCGATTTTCCATAAATGGGGCAAAGAGGATCTTTACAGTTTGATGGGGGGGGCGTTGTGGGTTTGGTTTTGGTTTGGTTTTTTTTATTATTTTAATTTTTAATCCATTAACTTTTTCAGAGTCAGAACCCAATATTTTGGGTTTAAAACATTTTTAAAGCCTCTGCCTTTATTTTATTCCCAATTGCTGCCTCTTTGAAACGCTTGTGGCCCTACATAAAGGCTCCTGGGGGTGATGAAAAGGATTATCTGCAGAAATGTGCTTTTTGTGCTGGTAATTACGCTGTCATCAGAGCCTTTTCACACTTGAGCAGACATGAATTCAAGGTACATGTCCGGAACTCGTTGCTTTTCCACTCATGCTCCGGGGAGGTTGTTATTATTTCGGGTATCTCAGCGCTCATCTCAAACCCTTCTGTCACCAGACCCTACAATAAACTCACACAATTGTGGGGCTGCAGAGTCTGGAGTTAAGATATGGCCTTAACCCTTGCCTGGTTCCTTGGCCATCATCCCACAGGAGTATTTAAGGGATGTTGGGCTTTCAGAAGGGGTTGTGGGGTGTTAAATGAGATATTAGGAAATATTTCTTCATGGAGATCATGGCCAGGCATTGGCAGGAGCTGCCCAGGGAGGTGGGGGAGTCCCCATCCCTGGGACTGTTCAGAATCCATGGGGGATGTGGCACCTGGGGACATGAATTAGGGGTGGCTTTGGCAGTGCTGGTTGGACTCTGATCTCATGGGGCTTTTCCATCCTAAAGGATTCTGTATTGCTGTGGTGTGGTGAGGCCGTTTCTCCAGTCTGAGAATCCACCTGGATTCATTTTGAAGGCTTGAAGAAAATCCTGGGACCGTTTTGGCTCCTTACAACCATCCTGCAATGTGACTTTTTTATGCAGTGAATTTCTACAGTTTGATCACAGATAATTCCCAGGAAGGGAGGATGGGGTAGATAAGAAATCTTTATTAAAAATCCAGAGGAGTGAGATGATTTTCACCTCCTGGTTTTCAATTCCCAGGGCTTTCACTAAGTGCCTGGATGCTTCATCACAGCATAAAAATTTATAGGACTTACCATTGTTGTAATGACAACATGATTTGTGCTTCCTCCTAAATGGAACCACCGATTTATTCCTTGGGATAAGGGCAAAACTAAACGAACCAGGAAGAAAATAACAGATTAAAGGCTGAAAATCATCTTTTTGTGTGCATCAGCCTCAAATAGATGGACTTATAAGAGGGTTCCATGTTCCATGGGTGGTTTTGTCCTGCAGCTTCCCTGGAGCTGCCATTGGTTCGGGGGCTGAAAAAGCTGGGAAGCTCCAAGGAAAGGGGGAAAAGCAGATTAACAGAATTATTTTTTGAATTAACACAAGGTTAATCCTTGAACCCCCTGTTTCAATGTTGGATTTCAATGGCAGGAATAACACAAGCACCCCTCTGGAGCAGCAAGAAATCCCTCACCCTCATCCTTCCAGAAAATCTTTGATGCCATCCATAGAGATGGTTCTTTGAACAGGGGAAGATTTCTGCTGCCTTCCTCTCAAACCTGTGCTGAATCTTCAGTTTGGGGAATTTTGGGGGATCCGTTTCTCCCAAAGGAAATGGTGCAACCACAGCTGATGCCTTGCGCTTAGGTACTTTACACCTTGGGTGACCTTTGGGTTACCAAAAAATGTGGAAGCAGCATCCTCTGAGCTGTTTTCCAGATCTGTAGGTCATAGGATTTTGTTGAGGAAATTCCATTTGTAAATATATCTAAGCCACGTAAATGCCATAAATCTTAAAAACTCCTTTTTTCTCTATTCTGCAAGATGGTGAGTTTGTATCAGTAGAGAAAATTGCCTCAAAATCATCCTTGGTCTCTGGTGTGGTCTGTGTCAAATGCCAAATTAGTGGAGAAACCTAATTACTGCTCTGCTCTAATTACATGGGCACAAGTTCCCATGTCCTCAGGTGCCAGCGTCCCAAAGCCCATCTGTGGGGCAAGTCTAGCAGCTCCTCCAGGCTTTTGACGCTCCCAGTGGGGATGTTCATTCCAGGACGTCTTTCACCACGCGCAGCTGCAGGTGTGAGGACAAACTGTCCAACGTTAGAAAAAAGAAACACATTACAAAATCTGCTTTGCATTTATCCCAGGGGAGCGGGTTGAGATGTCCGCGTCTGACGGAGCCAGGAGTGACCAGGAGAGCTTAGGTGGGAACAGGATGGTTTGTGAGGTTCCCTTCATCCCAAACCATCCTGGGATCCTCTTACTGAGCTCATCTAAAACCATCATCAATGTCAAGCCTTTTGCAAACAAACCCCCATCATCCATCTATATTTCTGCATTAAATAAATTTTCATTAATACGATGATTTCCCAAGCTCCTGCAGGATTTTCCTTACTGCTGCTGTAAATCCAAAGGTCGTTCAGCCAACCTGAAAATCTCACCTGGCTTTGATGGGTGCTAATATTTAGGAGAAGAAGAGAGGGAATGGCATGGAAATGAATTAATGAATTAATGAATGAATTAATTTCTGGGATGGAAAGGAGAAGGTGTCAGGTGAGGCTGCCAGGATCTGGATGAATTATCCAGCACTCAGTGATCTGTCAGCATTCCCTGAACTGCTCTGCAGAATTAACAGCAGCTCCAGATAAAAGTGGCTCTTTGAAATGAAGACAAATATGGACTAAATATGCAAATAAGCTGCAACAGCTGGCGAGACCTTTGTGGGGGCACTTTGATGCTGCTCTGAAGTTCCTGCACATCTGGAGGAGGACGTTTGGCAGATGGTGTTGCTTAAGGCTCGGGATCAATTCCTGGCTAAAGCAGTGGTTATTTTGTTGAATTCCCAGCTGAACCTAGCACGAAGCAGACTGTGGGATCGGCAGAGTGTGTTAAATGAGCAGAGGTTTGGGAAAAGGAGGGAATGCTGCATCCAACCAGGCTGGGAAGGGGATGCTGCATCCACACAGGGAGTGTGGGAAGCTTGGCCTTGAGCCACAGCACTCGGTTACATTCCAAAGCAAAGCCAGCCCGCGGCTCAGGCAGGTGACACCTTTGGAATGCTATAATTCCATTCAATTAGAAATCCAGGTTTTGATGGTCACTCATTGGTGCTGCTCCTGGGAATCAGATGGTGAGGAATTTCTGTAGCCAAGGGAAAAATTGAGCCGCCAAACTTCTTGTATCTCCTACACTCCCCCAAAGACTTTCCATCTCTGATGTAATTCAGGGAATCATGGAATATCCCGAGCTAGGAGGGACCCACGAAGATCATGGAGTGCCACTCCTGGCCCTGCGCAGAAACCCCAACAGTCCCACCCTGCGCATCCCTGGGAGCAGTGTGCAGAATTTATTCCTTTGATCTGATTAACCAGGAGCACTGGAAACCAAGGGGATGAACTGTTTTAGTTTTAAAGTGCATATTCTGTCACTATTTCAACGTCCCTTTTCCTGGAAAATGGCATTTCAGGGTTATGCAGCGTTTTAGGGCCAATAAGAATAACATTCCTCATGCAATACTGAAGATTCCTTGCCATTCACTGGGCAAGCAGGATGTGCCAGTGGAACTTTTAATTTCCTGTGCTATTACCAAACTTCTTCTGTCATTTGCTGGGTTTGGCTTTTCCAGGATTTGGTAAGATTTTTAGGGACTGGATGTGGTTTTTTTGCCAAGCACCATGTGAAATTCCCTGTTTAATTGTTTAAGGACATTTGAATATTCATGACCCTTTTATGATTTAATTACAAATAATGGCCCAGCTTTGTAGCTCTCAGTTAAATGAGAGGCTAAAGGCATGAATTGTACAAATAGGCAAAATAATATTTTATTATTCTTGTGAAAGAATAGCTGCACCTGATTCAATGATAATATTTATAATTTAACTAAATATTTATAACTTAACTAGGAGTGGATTGGAATATAAAAATAACATGAGATAAATGCTGACATTAGGAATACACTAATTTATGGTAAAATCACTGTTCCATTTTAGGTTGTCTCTCTTTTCTCCCCAGAAAAAAATATCTAAAGGCAGATCTTTTCCCTTTATTTTCCTTCCTTTTTTTGGCAAACACAGGTGGTTTGCACCTTGTGGGGTTGGAGGACAAAGCCTCCTCCCCAAGTGCCTTACCAGGCAGGCCCATCCCTTCTTTCCATGCCCTTCATTCCTGTCTCGCATCCCGGGCTGCATTTCGGGTCAGGATTTTGATTTATCAGAGAAGAACGCAAGGATTACATGGAAGAGAAGCCTGTGAATCCTTTGAACTGTGGGAAGATGTGTCCCTTTTAGGGCAGGAGTGGGATAACCCACCCAGGAACAAGCTTTTCCTGTTATCTCCACAAGAACCTGGGGGTGAACACTGGCATCCTTTCTCCTGTTATCCCGTCCCTGGGACGCAGCATCCATGGACAGGCACCCTCTGAGCTGCTGTTTACAGTTTTACAGGTCCTGGAAAGTGCATTTTAATTCCAGCTTGGACAAAAGCAGAGGAAATAATAACTCCAATGCAATTTCTTCTCCCCTTTGGGAGTTGGCAATGGGAGCTGCTGGAAATCCTGCTTCTCCCGACCAGCTCTAAATGAGATTTCCGCCCTCCAGCCCTGATTTTTTGATAAAAACTGATGTCGGTTCTCTTCAAATATTACTGGGAACGGCCAATTTCACAGCAATCCCTGCCCATGAACTGCCCTGCTGGATTATTTTTGGGCTGGTGGAGTGTGAGAGGACGGGGCCAGGAGTTCCCCACCCTAATGTGTCCCTGTCCCTGCCGGGCTGTGCTTCCCATCCCACTGCAGCTTCCCTTGCCTTTCGAGCTGTGATATTCAGGTGGCAGACAGAGGCAGCAGGAAGATGGGAAAACCCTTGGAATGCTTGGAGGAAGAGCCTCAGAGGCAGCCTTAGGGACAGGGGATTGTGGCCATGGATTGTGCCATGGTTCTTTTGTTGTACCAGGAGTGTGAAATTGGAGATTGGGGGTGGAATCCCAGGTGGGATCACAGCAGAGCTTGGGCAGTTAGAGAAGAATAAAGCACCTTCTGTTTATAAATCATTTAGGCATGGAAATATTTTATGGGGTTTTCTTACTAGGGTGATAAAATTTATCTTCTTGGATTTGGAATGGCAAAGAAACCGACCCTAAGCCGCTACTTTGGGGTGGTTTTGATACAGAGGACCTGGGAAAGGGCTCAGCCTGGAGCAAAGGAGGCTCAGGGGGACCTTGTGGCTCTGCACAGCTCCTGACAGGAGGGGACAGCCAGGGGGGTCGGGCTGTGCTGGCAGGGAACAGGGACAGGACAAGGGGAAACGGCCTCAGGCTGGGCCAGGGGAGGCTCAGGGTGGACATCAGCAGGAATTTCTGCATGGAAAGGGTGCTCAGGCCTTGGCAGGGGCTGCCCAGGGAGCTTTGGAGTGCCCATCCCTGCAGGTGTTCAGAAGGTGTGTGATGTGGCACTTGGGGACAGTGGTGGCCTTGGCAGTGTTGGTAACCTTGCAGGGCTTTTCCAGCCCCAGCAGTTCCTTGCATTCTGTGGTGGTCACGGGTCGGCTCTGATCCCCTGCCCAGCTCCTGCCACGGTCAGGTTGAGCACAGCATGGATCAATCCAGCCCTTTCCCTTTGCCAGCTGAGCTCCCTCAGGGAAGGCAGCTCAGCAGCAGAGCCGTTTGTCAGCGCGGGATGGCGTGGGGATGAGCTGATGTGCCAAGGGAGGTGACTCAAGCACACCTCATCCCTTCCGTGCTGTTCTGTGCCGCGGGACACCGCTCACATCCCGAACACCACCGGGCCCAGGGGGCTGGGAGAGGAACGGTGATGGGAATTCATTACAGAGCAGCTCTGGCCGCAGCTGCCGGGCATTGCTCAGCAGTGAAGGGGCAGCAATCCTGTGGGAAGCTGCAGCCTGCTGGGAGTGCTCAGGAGCACGTTGGTTCTGGGGTTGTCTCCTTACGGGGATAGGAATGGGTTATTTCCCCTCCAGATGCTGTTTATCCGCAAACAGTAATAAAGAAAGATTGCTTCTGCCAGGAAGCACAGTCAAGGAGGAGTTCCTGCATGGAAATGTGTTGGTGCTGTTGTTGTAGTAACTATTAATGCATCTCAGTCTGGATCAGGCATTATCCCTGTTTTTTCCATGTTTTTGGGGTGCGATGCCTTTCCCTGTGGGTTGAATTTGGAGGGACCAGCACCAAAATCAGGTGATCTTCGTGGGTTTACCACAAGTGCCAGGGTGGTGATTCCTGAAGGAGATCCATAGAATGAAGGGTGGGCAGGCCCTGGCACAGGTGCCCAGAGCAGCTGTGGCTGCCCCTGGATCCCTGGCAGTGTCCAAGGCCAGGCTGGACACTGGGGCTTGGAGCAGCCTGGGACAGTGGGAGGTGTCCCTGCCATGGCAGGGGTGGGAATGAGAGGGGCTTTGAGGTCCTTTCCAGCCCAAACTACTCTGGGATTCTGTGGTCCTATGGATGTGGCGTTGACCAGATTCCTACAACCCGCTATAGTTCAGCAGTAACAAGCAGCAAATGGAGCTGGCTGAGGCTTCCCATCCTAAAATTTATCCTGGAATAATGGGAACACGCTGCCTTGCAGTGTTCCTTGTGCTTTCAAACAGCTTTAGAAATGCTTTGACAATATTTTCACTAAACTGGAGCCTTAAATGATTTGGACCGTGAGACAAATTTAATTTCGGTTGGGTTTTTTTTCCTCCCAAGTTGCTTTATCCTAACAAGTTCTAGCAGTGCATGAAGGGTTTTTCATTTACATAATGCTTTTCTGTTTCATCAAGTGCTTTGCTCGCACTCTGATGGTGCCTGCAGCAATCCTGAAATGTGCTAATAATGGTGTTTTATATGAGAAGCAGATAAACAAAGGGACTTCTGCAGGACACAGATCCGGGCAGCAGCAAAGGGCTCCGTGTGTTGTCCTGGAAGATTTGGGACCACCAGAACAGGCTTTGTGTTCCTAGAAATGTGTGCTGGTTTGGAAACAAAATCCCTGGAGGTCCCTGGGCCTTTTTAGTTCATATCTGCCACAAAATGAAACTCAAAGTTAATTCATTAAACACCTCGCTCAACTCCAGTTCATTACCAGAAGAATGGTTCGATACTCGGTGCAGTGTGGTGGTTAAAGAGCTAATTTTTGATGTGTACAAAAATCTCCAGATGTAAGTTCCCAGAAGAAAATCTGGCATTGTTATAAATTCAGGAAAAAATCCTTTTCCTTGCCTGAAGCAAACCCAGTGGCATGGATGTGACTCAGGCAGATGTTTTCTGCAGGAATATACAGCACCTCTCCTGCAGAATTCCCCCAAAACAGACATCTCTTTTATTTGGTGATATTTCCAGGGGATTAATGGGGCTGCTTCAGGTCTTGCTTTTGTGCTCTCTGCAGCCAAAGCCTCTTGTGGAGTCTAAAGTTCAGGGGAAAGTGGATTTAGAAATAGAGATTGGAATGCAAAATTTACCTTTTGGCTCATGGAAAACGCAATGGGAAGGGTTTTGTTATAAATTATTCCCAAATGGGAGAGCTGGGAATGCTAACCTGGAGAGCTCAGAGCCCCTGCCAGTGCCTAAAGGAGCTCCAGGAGAGCTGCAGAGGGACTGGGGACAAGGCATGGAGGGACAGGACAAGGGGGAGTGATGGCTCAGATGTGACCCTTTGGACCCCAGTGCTCCTTGTGACTTCTTTTTTATTTTTAATTCCAAAATACAGAGAACCAAAGTGCCATTTAGGCTGAAAAAAACCTTAAGATCATCGAACCCAATGATTCCCGGCACTGCCAATGCCACCACTGCCCCATGTCCCCAAGTGCCACATCACATGGCTTTGAAATCCCTCCAGGAATGGGGAATCCACCACCTCCCTGGGCAGCTGTGCCATGGCTGGACAGCCCTTTCCATGAGAAATTTTCCTTAATATCCAACCTAAACCTCCCCTGGCACAACAGAGACTGTTTCCTCTTGTCCTTTCCCTTGTTCCCTGGGAGCAGACGGTGAGCACAGCCCGATCTCCGGGCAACACAACTGTGTTCCTTAAAAAGTTTCCCCAAGACTCCTCGAGGTGCATCATCTACCACAGGGATTTTGTGTTTTCCTCCCATTTCTGGGGCCATGTTTATTTGTTTGTGCTCATTTTCCCGTCCTGCAGCACGGTGCCTCTGTCAGCTCCATGGCTGCAGCACCCAAAGGCCAGGGAGGTGGCGGCAGCTCCGGGATCGCTGCGGCCCCTGGGCTCTCTCCACATTGCAGCCCCCTGCCTTGGAGAGCAGCAGCTGAGCGCACGAATGGCTGTCATCATCGTTAACGATGGAGCTGCTCGCTAATTAAAGACGCCTTTGACTCCGAGGACATGGGCAGGCCTTGCAGTGTTGGCGTTGGTGCTGCTCAGCCTCGCTGGAGGAGCAGCCGATTCCTCCTGGAGGGGATGGGTGGCAAAATGGGAAAAAACTGTGAGACCATCGTGTCACTGCATCTGTGGAGTCACAGCAGGCACCAGCGCTGCAGGACAAGGATTGTTTATCCACATCTGCTTTCCTTTCCTCCTCCCACAAGGAGCTTTTAAGGTCCTAGGAGGTCTCTGGGGGTGGACCCATCTGGGGCCTTCCAGGACCTGGAGGAACTAAAGATGGACAGGGATCATTTACAAGGCCTGGAGTGCCAGGACAAGGGGGAATGGCTTCAAACTGAAGGAGATTTAGGTTTAAATGGGATATTGGAAAGGAATTGTTCCCTGGCACAGGTACCCAGAGCAGCTGTGGCTGCCCCTGGATCCCTGGCAGTGTCCAAGGCCAGGCTGGACATTGGAGCAGCCTGGGACAGTGGGAGGTGTCCCTGCCCATGTTGGAAGGTTGGAATGAGCTGAGCTTTAAGATCCCTTCCAGCCCAAACCATTCCACGATTCTGTGAAAAATTACTGTATTTTTACAAGCCTGAAGCTGCACTGCCGCAGTTTCCCTGGTTTTCCATACTTGGAAAATGTATTTCTAGGGACCCATATTTCCAGACTAAAGCCTTTCTCCTTTTGGGGATTTCCACAAGCTCTAGATGATATTTTTACTGTTTTCTGGCACTCTCCAAATCACCTGATCTCCTCTTCACCTGCTGGCAGAAGGCTGGGCTGATTCATTGCTTTTGAGTGTTGTTTAATTATACCCCCATTATCCCAAATAAAATGGGCTATTTGGGATCCCTGGCTATTTGGGAGGGGTGGAGGCAGGCCCTGAGCCTGCTTGGCTGTGATTCCTTGGGAAAAGGGACCAAAAATAGAATTTGCTTTTCAAACAGCTCTAGGCAGTTGTGCTAATTTTAAAGATTTTAAAATATCCATCAGATCATGGAGTTAAATGGCTTTATTTTGGTCCTCACATACAGACAGGCACAGTGGCAGTTTTGGGGAATCTGCTGATACTTAGTCCAAATAAAGATGGGAAAATGATTGGAATTTGTGGAGCAAAAAGAAAGAACCACTGTGTAAAACTGTCCTTATTCCAGAGCTGTCCCTAAATGAACCCCCTGCATCACACACCTGGGAACTTCCTGAACTATGACTTCCATTTTAATACAGATTCAGGTGAATTTCTGGGAAGGGAAAAGTGCTGTTGCAAAAATCCTGGAAGTGTCACCGAGTCACCCAGCTCCGGCAATAAATCCCTGCCGTGGCATTCTCTCGCCCATCCGCATCAGGCACTGGTTGTTTGTATTCCTGATTATTCCATCATCCTGCCCTGAGCAGTGATTGCTGTTTGACAGGACGGTGCTGCCAGAAGAGGGGAGGTTATTCCCAGCACTTCCCAAACCACAATATGCAGCACTTTGGGGCACTGTACGACTTTTACAATGCAAGGCTACAGTAAAATCCTGATTAGAACTGACTCTTCTCCCTGTAAAATGTGGCTCTAAGTTTTCCCAATGCTGTGATTACTTAGGAGTTTTGCAGCAGTGCTTTGGAGTTGGTGCAAGGAGCACCCCTGTCCCAGGGGTCTGCGCTCAGCCCACAGACGAGTCCCACAAGTAATTGCTTCATTAAATCTCTGCCACTGTTGCTTGTTCTGCCAAAAGGCAGAATGCTCCTTGCTTTTAATAAGAGCTCATTATTATATTGGGGTGTTTATAAAAATGCAAAGGAGACAGAGAAAGCGTTAAAAGCAATTACTGGGAATATTTTTGTTGCTATAACGACAGGAGGCAGCTCTTGATGAGCCATCAGATCCTCAATGTTGTTAAAAAGTTTCGTTGCCGTGACAACAAAATGCAGTTTTCATTTTCAGGGACTGATACTTTTGCTTTTTTCCCTTGTTTTTGGAGCAGCAGCCTGAGTTGGGTTTTTGGAGTGTGAAACATTTAACACACACAAGTAGGAAATGGGAAGTGGAGGACATAGGGATGGATCCTCTGCTTTCCTTTTTATTTTAAATTTGGCTTTTAATAACTGCTGGGAATAGGGAAACTTCTGGGAGTTTGGGAGGGGAAAGGCTTTGATCCCTAGAGATATTCTTTTAAATGCCAGGGCTAGATGGGATATTGGGAAGGAATTGTTTCCTGGGAGGGTGGGCAGGCCCTGGAATGGAATTCCCAGAGAAGCTGTGGCTGCCCCTGGATCCCTGGCAGTGTCCAAGGCCAGGCTGGACATTGGGGCTTGAGCAGCCTGGGACAGTGGGAGGTGTCCCTGCCATGGCAGGGGTGGGATGAGGTGTTCAGTTCCGAGTGAGCAAAAGGGGAAAGGCAGATGCTGGGAAAACGCTCAGAGCTGTAGGAATGCTCGTGCCAGCATGGGACAGCTTTTCCCATCCCATCCCCAGGAACCTGCAGCAAATAAATGCATGAGCCCAAGCACATCATCTTTTCTAGTTGCTTTGGTGTCAGTCCCCAGCCAGAGCTGCTGCTGCATGCTGGGCCAGGCTGGGTTTCCCATCACGTCCCCCCATCCCCCCTCTCTGCCAGCTCTCGTTTGCCAGCCAGCGGATCACGCCGGGCTCTGCGATTGCTGTGGCACCCAGGGAAGGATGCTCAGGCTTTTCCCTTAACAGGCTTTCATCCCTCATCACTGTTAGCTGGGAAATACAGGCAAGGTTTGGGATGAGCCTTGGGGCTGGGGGTGTTCCCAGGGAGGGCTTACTTATCCCAGAATTTCAGCCTCTTCATTGTCAGTGGAAACCAGGTGGAGAAAATGAGTTCTCGAGAGAAGGAGATTCACCCCAAAAATGGTGTAAAGCCACATCAGCTTTTATGTGTGTATAAGTAAACCCGTAAATGAGCAGTTAAAATACTTCTTTTTATAATAACATAGAAATGTGAACATATATAAATGGAGGGAAGCTTTGGATAAAGGCCTGGAGTGCCAGGACCCAGGGAATGGCTTCCCACTGCCAGAGGGCAGGGCCAGATGGGATATTGGGAAGGAATTGTTCCCTGTGAGGGTGGGCAGACCCTGGCACAGGTGCCCAGAGCAGCTGTGGCTGCCCCTGGATCCCTGGCAGTGCCCAAGGCCAGTTGGAGCTGTTGGAACAAAGGCAAGGATGTAATGGAGGGAGGTGAAAATAGCAGGAATTGCCCTTTGCCCTGCTCCAGTGATGGTTTGCAAGGCAGCATTGGATTAAAAACCGCAGTCCTGAAGCGTCCTTGCTGCTGTTCCTGATTTGTCCCAGGTTTTGGAGAGCCCTATCCCTGCTCCCGCTCCAGGAGAGACCTCCTATGGCACAGCCCAGAAGCCACAAAGGAGAGTTTTTTGGGACGTGTGAATGAGGGAAGGATGAAAGGAGCTTCCTGGGGGCGTCACCGAGCCCTGGCCTGCTTTGAGCCAGTGGGGAATACTCTGCGAGAGATCCCAAGGAAGACAGGAGCAGCATCATTATCCCATATCAGCTCGGGGGAGAGATCCTGCAGGGCGCAGATAACTTGGGTGTTGTTCCCGAGTGATTGCAGCAGCGCAGAGACATCCCTGCGCTCTGGAGCCTGAGAATATCCATCCCTATCTCCTGCTCCTCGTGTGATTATCTGGGATGTGCTCAGGGAGGAGATGGGGACATGGGAGCAGCTCTCCAAGCCCCCTTGCCACCCTCTCCTGCAGCACTGGGGATGAAATCCGGGAAACAAAACCGGTTTGGAAATGAATCTCTTTAACTGCACACTGCAGTTTGAGAGCGCTCTGCTCATTAGCTCAGTGGCTATGATTAGTGCTTATTACCTGCACTTAATTGCCTCAACCTTCTCCCTTTTTTCTCCTTTTCCATCTGATTTCCTGGGAATTTAGGAGTGTTTTTTATTTTATTAAAGCATTGAGGAGAACAGAGAGATGAGAGAGGACGAGCACATCTGAGTTGCCCAAAACCAAAGCAGAATTTCTCCTGAAATTCAATTGCCAAAGTCCCAGCGCCACCTTTCCCAAAATTTAACAAAAGCAAGAAGTAGAGTGTCCAAGTGCCTTCATCCGTCTCCTCTCCCTCTCAGGTGTGGGTTCTTTCCAGCATTTGCTGCTGGAAATTATACCCCAAAATAGCAGAACTCTCTCTATTTGCAGCTGGGCTTGGGATTTTTTATTTTTTTGCCTTCATAAAGTTATGTTCATCTGGGCTGCAGAGTCTGCTTTGGAGATTTACTGCATAGTACAAATTATTTGAGGCATTTCTTTTTTTAGTGTTTCCTCTGCTGCCTATTTGCAAGCAAACACTTTTCCCTGTGTAAATTCTGCCACGTTTTCCTGATAGTGGAATATTTTACCTCCATGTGTGGACATTGCTGAATTCAACCTGGCTGCTCCACAGGTTGTTCCAAGACAGTTTCCAGGGGAGGAAAGGTTCATTTGTGATGAATGTTTTTGCTGAAGTTTGTTTTAATTGGGGAGGTTAGGAATTATTCTTTTCACCCAACTCCCAGCCAACAAATTCACTGCCCCTGCTCTGTGTTTGCATTAATCAGTCCGTAACTGAGGTGTAATCAAGGCATTCCACAGTGATAATCCTCATTTTCCCTCCCCTTCCTGGTGATCCCGAATTGCTGTGGGGTCCATTGGGGGTTGCTGATGTAGCAGGGATGTTTTAGGAGAGACGGTGGGATTTAGCAATGACCTTAAAAAGCGCCCTGGGAAGCACTGAGCAAGCTCTGCCTGCTTTTGTGATCTCCTTGCTGCACTTCAGCCCTGATAAATTCCAGCTGGGAATCTCCTGTGTGCTCCTGGAGGAGCTGGGATGAAGCCATGGAGGCTGGGGTTTCTCCTGGGTAGCAGGAGTTTGCCCCGAGGTGCAGTTTGCTTCCTCTGCAATGAGATGATTTTCTCTTCCATAGTTCCTGCATCCCATGCTGGGCCATTCCTGCACAGAATGGTTTTCCATGGTGAACTTTTGCTGCTGCAGATCTGAATTAAGGAAGGGTTTTCCCCAGAAATGAGTGTAATAATCTGAGATTAAAGGAGTGCAAAGCTTCAGAGAGATTGTAGTGGAACTACTCTAGTTAAACACAGGAGAGGAGCAGGGCCCTCCTCGCAGAACATCCCCCGTCCCACCACTCCCCCCTCTCACCCCATCTGGGAATTGTGCATTATTTATTGCTGGGATTTCTCCCAGGCCCTTCCCAGGCTGCTGGGAACAGTTGCTTGTCAACATCCCCCTCTCTGCTGGCAGCTTGTCAGCAGATGTTCGTTTTCCCCCCCACAATGATTAATTTTCATCTAAACAACAGAAAAAATTCACAAGTAAAGCCTTGCTAGGTGCCATGAATTATTTAAAAATCATTTCAGATGTCAAAACTCCAGTTAGAGTTCCTTGCAGCTCCCTGGTGACTCTGGAGTCATCGCTCTTGAAAATAACCCAAATTACATTTAATAATTGAATAGCATCCTCTTTGGTGCTTCTCTATCAACTCTTGGAGTGACATTCAGTGCTTATTAGAAGGTGCTGGGGGTTGTTTAATTCTAGATCATGCCAGGACTGCTGCACATGAACATGTTGATTTTAATTGCATTTAGCTGTGATTACAAAAACAGTAAATCGCTCCGAAAGGGTCGGATTGTTCCGTTTGGCCTCAAGCTGTTTTGCTTCTCACAGCAGCTATTTGATGTGGAAATCTGTGGAACAGGAGTTGTGAAACACAACCAATGCAAGGTGAAAATCAGGGCAGATCTGTAGTGTTTTTAACCGTAACAAAGTATTTTCAGAGCAAATTTCAAAATTCAAGGGGTTATTTTTGTGTTTCATGACATAAAATAAATCTTATTGGCCCTTTCTGCTGCCAAAAATGTACCAAATCCCATATTGTATGGATAGACCATAATTCCTAGATTGTCCTGCATGACTTTCTTCCATTCTCCTTCTCCCCCTTTCTTTCTGGGACTCAGAAGTGGAACATTTTATTTTCAGTTCATTTGAGCCAGAACCTCAAATCCTGCTTAACTTGGTGGGAATTAATGACCCATTAGAGGACCTAAACGTCCTTTGCTGTTCTTCCCTGTGGGAATGGGGAGGCCCTGGGATGGATTTCCCAGAGAAATTTCCTTGAGTCCCTGGGAGTGTCCAAGGCTGGGCTGGACAAGGCTTGGAACAGCCTGGAAGGTGTCCCTGCCCGTGGGATGAGCTTTAAGGTCCTTTCCATCCCAAATCCAAGGCAAAACCCAGCATTTTCCCCGAATCCAAGATGTCCTGACAGCTCGAGCATTGAGTGCCATCCTGGGACTTTGTATCCCAGTTTTTGATGGTTTTAGGATGCAGAGGAGCAGTGTAGGAATGTGCATAATTCCGCAGCTCCTTTTATCTCCAGCAGAAGTTGAATTATTTAGGATTTATGACAAGAAATCTTTGCCTTTGGACCTTTCAGCTAAAAAAATTGCTTGCAGTGGGTGTAAATCCCAGAAATCAAGCAGTGCCAGGGGAGGGGGAACAACTGGGAATAACACGGTCTAGAAATTCCATGTAAATTCAGTTCTGTTTGGACAGGGAGGGGCTTAATTGACTGAGAAGTGGAAATAAAGAACTAAGAAAACAAACCAACTGTTTGGGATCAGTACTAATCATATTTACCTTTAATCTTTCCGGGACTTTCATGGATTTGGGTGGTTTTGCAAGAAAGATTCTGACTAATCCTGAACCTTCCGCAATTTGTAATTTTCCTTGCAGGGTTTTAATAAGTCAGGTTAGAACTACAGAATCCCAGAGCGGTTTGGGTTGGAAGGGACCTTAAATCCCATCCCATCCCATCCCATCCCATCCCATCCCATCCCATCCCATCCCATCCCATCCCATCCCATCCCATCCCATCCCATCCCCTGCCACGGGCAGGGACACCTTCCACTGTCCCAGGCTGCTCCAAGCCCTGTCCATCTTTGGGAATTCAGGCATAGAGTGGCAGAACTGAGCTGTGATTGATCCCAAGCCTTTGGTTTTGCCTCAGGGTGGGAAAATGCTGCTCCGACAACTTCTCTGCCCTAAATGTTCCAGATTTTTTGCTGCCTGTGGGGCGGATGGGATTCCCTTCTCTCCTTCACGGATCTGGTGGGTGAAGCCATGTCTGAAAGCCCCGGTGCCCACCCTTTGCACAGGGGTTTGTTTGTCCAAACCCTTTGGGAGACACAGGGAGAGCAATTGGCGGGCGAGGGATGATGTGGGATAGCTCAGGCTGGGCCTGCAGAGATGGAATGGCTGAGCGGAAAACAGGCTCGGCTCAGGAAATGACAGCTTGGCGGGTGTCCTGAAGGCCAAGGGACAGGAAAACGGAGAAAGCCAGATATTTTTGTGATTATAGAAGGCCTGGGAATCGATACCCTGAGGGTGCTGAAAAATCTTTGTGATCTGTGCAAGCCCCAGGAGGGGGACAAGGATGGACAAAATCCTTCATTACTTGGAGACAGGAAAATGTGAATCCTGAGAATTTTGCATGAGGGAATTTTGGAGTCACTGTGACAGGATTTACAGCCCAGTGGGACCTGTTCTTTGAAGCTGGGACCAGTGAGAGGCTTGGCATTAAAATCGAATCATCAGGGAAGTATGAGGGAAGGATTTTGGCATCACCTGTAGATACTAGGAGAAAAAACTCCTAAACAGAATTGAAATACAGACACAGGAGTAGAGAAAAGGGTGAGACTGACTGAAAAATAGGAAATATTTCTATTTAACAAGGTGTAAAAATTCATTCATGAGTTTGGTCATACCTTCACCTGCAGAAGAGGGGAAAGCATAAAAAATTAATTATTTTCTATTTCCTGATTTAATTGGCTGTTGAATACAAATTTCACCTTTAAAACAAGGAGCCCTATGCTGTTGATATTTAATTTTTTTTTGTTGTTATTATTTTATAATAAGTGATACCTGTTGATGTGCTGGGCTGAGGTTTGAGCCCTCAGCCCAGAAGTGTGGAAGGGCTGCCTGAGGGATTCAGCACGGATTTGTCATGGGTATTTCAGGGCAGAAGCAGAGTCCGTGCTCTGATTTAAAGGAGTCTGTGCTGCAATTGGATTACGACTCCCATTTAAGTTAATAAAATCAGGGAAATGCAGAATTAAGGTGATTATTGGAATTGGTGGGTCTGCCTTATCAGGAAAAGCACAATTCCTGCAGGAGGAGATGAGCCCTGAGCTGTGTTACCACTGCTGCTGAAAACGCCAGGATTTCAGTGAAACGCATCTATGTTTTCTTCATGTACATATATAAACGTATAACTAGATGGGTATATCAATAAAATATCAATTTCTGCTTCAAAGCCAGCCTGGATGGGGCTCTGAGCAGCCTGGTCTGGTGGAATGCCTGTCCAGGCTGGGATTGGGACTGGATGGGCGATTCCTGCTGCTGCTGTTGCATTTCCCAGATGTGCCACATCCTCACAGCCCTGATCTCACTCCTCGGGTGAAACGCCCTCAGCAGGAAAAGAATTGGATTGCTAGATCCCAAATATGATATGAATTACCTTGAATCCTTCATAGATCAAATTTAAAGGCGCTTGAACTCAGTGTTTCCTAGCTGGGGGTGGAGTTGGGATGGGCTTGGAGGTGTCAGGTGATGGAAATGGGTGCATGGCTTGTCCCAGACCCCAGGGTTTAATCTCATCGTTAAACCCCACACTTTGGATAAAACCACACCGGGGCCTTCCACCCAGAAGGAAAGAGAATTTTCCTGAGTTTAAGTTTTCCCTAATTCCAATCCGTTAAATCATTGCCTGGTTTTTGTGCCATCTTAAATGCTCTTGGGTTGCTCTGCCTGAAATCCCATAGGATTCAAAACCAAGCTGTGGTGTCTCGTGGAATTTTAGGGTTCCCTCTTGAGACTTGTAACTTTTGCCCTTAGGAAAAAAAAGCTGAGCAGCAGTATTTTTAATCATGAAATCAATCCCCTGGACATGCCCAACAAATAATATTCAGGATATTAACCGCAGACATGGCAATAGATTAAAATCCTTCTGTATTAGCTGGAGATTGTGGTTATTTTCATTTGTAGCAGCATTTCCAGCAGGAAAAATGGTGCCGAGGTGTTGGAAAGGCTGGGGATTTCCTTAACCGGGAAAGATTGTGATCATTGGGGTTAGGGCTGAGCATCCTCCACCTCAGCTATCTGCCTGTCCAGGTTTACCTCCGTTTTCCCTGCTTTCTCTACGTTTACAGCAAGTTATCCTAAGGTTTATCTAAGTCTGATTTCCCTATGAGTGCCACCTCTTTCTCCCCTACTCCTTCCCAACTTCAATCAACCAAATCCCACTTTAATCCATATTTTAAACCTCCCCACTTGTTAGCTCAGTCTCTTGTGGCTGTTTTTCCCCAACAGCTGAGCTCACTGCTGCCTCTCAAAAAAACAGAAGAGGCCCTGAACAGCAGCACTGGCATGTAATTCCCTCTGAAATCCATGAGCAAACTTGCAGGGAAGGCGGATTTCTGTGAGTTTTAGCCACATTCACCACTGCCTTTGGGATGTGGCAGCGAATGCAGTGTGGATTATGGAAAGTGGCTGCTGGCTGGGGACCGTGCAGACATGGAAAATAATTAATAAATGTTATTATAGGAAGAAAAAAGGCTCCTCGATATTCCCTTTTCACCGTGATTTCTGAGCATTGCAGCCCGGACATCAACTAGCACAGTCAGTGCTCAGTTAATGGCGTTTTCCATCCAGGTCAGAACCGTCTGGAATGAGGGAATGGTGCTTCTGCATATCAGGAAGGGATTTTTAGTTGATATATCTATTAATCAACAGTCAGAGCAGCTTTATGCCCCGAACAGCTCCCATAAATGCATGGGGAATGTTTTCATTCCAGCTGTCCCTCCCAGCATTTACTGAAACCCCACAAGCCTCCCTGATGGGATACACGGTGTTATTCTGTTTATATTATGGTTTTAATGGCTTGGAAAAACAGCTCCTCGTGAACGCCATTAAAGGCTCTGCCAGGCAGAGGACTCCAGCCTCCACCTGCACTGGGGGCGGGGTTGGTGGAAGAGCAGGCTTTGGGGGCTCAGCACAAGGGCTTGGGATTTTTCCTTTTTCCCAAAGTGGATGTGCTTCCACCTGTGAGGGGGGAATTGGGGTCCCCTCTTCCCTTCAGCTGATGGGATCTGCAGTCAGAGTGGGAAGGGACCCCCAGGGATGGTGGATCCAGCCCCTGGCCCTGCACAGACCCCCAACAGCCCCACCCTGTGCATCCCTGGCAGCCTCACTGGGCCTTCGGATGTGTGGGGGAAGTCCAGGGGGAACCTCCCTGTGCCACCATGGAGCAGGGAGTGAGCCCAGCCCGGCATTCTGGGGGAATCCATCTCCCAGAGGAAACAAGGCAGGCAAAAAGAGGAATTTCCAGTTCTTTCTGCATGCCCTGCGGCTGCTCCTGTTTGCCCAGCCTCAGGAGTAGTGCAAGACAAAAACCCACTGCAACAAATGCTGCCCTAATTTCTTGATATTCCCCTTTCCCTCTGTAGAGGAATTCCTGATATTTATCTATTTTTGCTCCTCCTGCCCATAAACAGCAGATTTCAGCTGGATTTCAGCAAGCTTTGTGCCTTTTGCACTGCCAGTGGCTCTGTTCAGTGGTTTAGTGCTGGATCTGGGTTCATGGTTGGACTTGATGGTCTTTGAGGTCTTCTCCAGCCTTAGTGATTGCTCATCCTATGATTTTAGGATCCTGTCTGCCTCCCAGTTCGGGTTGGAGCGGCAAACTGGTGTTACTTAATCATGCAAGAAATGCCTCTCTTGGGAAATAAGGAAAGAGTTGAAACACGTGGGGAGTTCATTTAGCAAAGTGCCTCTTTCTAATCACACACAGAGGAGCTTTGGTGTTGTTGGCTTTTCCCTCTGTCTCTTTTCCTCAATGGCTTTTTCCTGGTGAAACCAAATCGCAGCTGGAGAAGGGGAGCCCCAGCCCTGGAGCCTTTTGGACAAGGAATTGTCCCTGCTTCTGCTCTCCTCATAGTGCTGTGCAAATACCTCAGTGTTGTGATTATCTCCATTTTCTTTCTGTCGTTTCTGTGGAGAGGACTGTGGGCTTCAGCTTTGCCAGTCTTACAGCATCACAATAATTTATTCCATTCCTTTATTTTGTGTTATTCAGTCTGAAACTCCTTCACTCCTCTGCGTGTCCTTTTGCTCAGCAGAATCATTCTGCTCATAATACCCTGTAAAAAAGAGATTCTTTATGCTCTTCATGCTTTACACCCAGACAGCTGCAGTTTGGCTTTTCCTTTCTATTTTAGCATTTTTGGGGACATCATTTCAGAGTACATTTCAATTTTGTCCCATCCAAAGTCCAGGAGCAGCTTGGAGCTTCAGCAGCAGAATAAATTCAAGCCACGCAGTTGAAGTAGAAAGGAAGTTTAAAAAACTTGGCAAAACCCTCTGTAAAAGCTGCAAAGCAGCTCTAAAAGCAGTGCTCACATCTTCCCAGGTTTGGGATTAGCACCGGGATCTTTGGGATTGGCTAAGGAAAACAATCCTCACTTCTGCTTCTGCTTCTCCTGCTTCTCCTGCTGCATCCCCTGCTTCTGCTGCTGCTGTTTCTGCTTCTCCTGCTTCTGCTTTTTCTGCTTTCTTTTTCTGCTTCTTCTTGTTGTTCTACTTCTGTTATTTCTGATTTTTTTCCCTCATGCTTCATCTTCTGCTGCTTCTGCTTTTTCTTCTGCATCTTCTGTTCTTCTTTTTCTCCTGCTTCTGCTGCTTTTTCTGCTGCTGCCTCTGCTAATCCTAATGCTTTCTTTTCTGCTCTTACTTCTGGTTCTGCCTCTCTTCTGCTGCTGCTTCTTTTGCTGCTGCTTCTTCTGCTCCTTCTGTTCTGCTTTTTCTGTTCCTTCTGCTGCCTCTGCTTCTTCTCCTCTTTCTGCTTCTTCTATCGCTTCTTGTTCTGCTTGAGCAGCACTTTCTGCTGCTTCTGCTTTTTCTGCTGCTTTTTCTGCTCCTGCTTCTTGTGTCTCTTCTCCTTCTCCTGCTTCTGTTTCTTCTGTTCTGCTTTTTCTTCTGCTTCTGCTGCTGTTTCTGCTGCTTTTTCTGATGCTGCTTCTCCTACTTCTGCTCTTTCTTCTTTTTCTTCTTCTCTTCTTCTCCTTCTTCTTCCTCCTTCTCTTCTTCTTCTTCTTCTTCTCCTCCTCCTCCTTTTCCTCATTTGCTTCCTTTGCCTCCTTTGCCTCCTTCTCCTTCTCCTTCTCCTTCTCCTTCTCCTTCTCCTTCTCCTTCTCCTTCTCCTTCTCCTTCTCCTCCTCCTCCTCCTCCTTCTCCTCCTCCTTCTTCTCCTCTGTCTCGTTCCCCTTCTCTGTCTCCTCTATTCCAAGTGCCCTTTTAATCAAACTTTTCAATCCCTAAATCCATTGTGCTAGAGAGTTATCCCAGGTCAATCATTTGCACCCAGTGCAGGTATTTATGGCACTTTCGTTATTCTCGTGGTTGTTACTCATGAATTCAAGCACCCCGTGGTGCAGAATTAGAAATGAGAGTGTCTGGCTGGGAAAATGGATTTCCACCTGGCTCCCTGCTGCTCTCCCTGCTCCAGTGAGCTTTAGGGGAAGTTGGCCATTCTGCAGCTAAATAGTCCCAGAGCACCTGGAGATGAAGGGGGAAAAAAGCAATGGTTTGTTAATTTGGAGGAATTATCATTAATTTTGCTGCATGTGAACAGCTCTTTAAAAAGTGTTTTCCTTCCAAACCCTTTCTTGAGAACTCTGAGCTGGGAATTTCCTGGGCCTAGGTGATGTTGTCCCTTAGGAAAAAATCAGTTGATGAGGGTGAACTGCGTATTTTAGAACTTCTGGTGTCAGGATCTGTTGCAGAGCTGTTAAGATCCCTCCTTTAATAGGGAATATTAATTTTCCTTGGGGTTGAGGCTCCTGGAGGCAATGAGCTAGAACTGATTTGTGGTCTCTTTGAAATGGGAATTTATGGTTTTCCTCATTCCTCTTTCCTGGTACTGCTTCCATGGTCCTGGCATGCCAGTGAGCGGATTTGTCCCAGGCTGCATCTTCACCTTTCAGGTGTTGTGTTGTTTTCTTCTTTTCCTTCCCAAATAATTGGAGACATTTTCCCTCACCCCCTCTTTTGTCCAGTGAACTAAATAAGTTCTTTAATTTGAGACTTCTGAGAGCCTTTTTGGCTATCTGTTCATCTCCCCTCACACACATCACTCTCCATCACACCCCGAACAGGACTTGGGGCTAGTTTTGTGGCTTCCAGCCTGTTGTTCCTGAATTATTTCAGCTTTCAGTGCTCAGGACTGGAGTGAATACAATTTCTGCAGTCGTTTGGGAGCTTGTGCCTGTACAAGGGTTAATTACAGACCTGGGGAAAGCTCTGTGCTGTAGGAATGCGAGAAGAGCAGGACTCTGTTTGTACAGCCAGGAGGAACAGGAGGGTGACAGGGAAAGGTTCTGCAAAATAACAGTTTAAAAAGAGCACATTAGGACAGGTAATTAGCAGGGTTTGCAGTACAAGGGGTTTGAAATTCCAAGGAAAACACCTGATGTCATTTAGGCTTTCTTAATTAATCCTTGCCAGCACTTCTCATCAAGACTAAGGAGTTGAGAGGCTGCAGAAGAGGATGGAGAGATTTGGGGGAGACAGCAAAGATTGGGAATGATGTTAGAGAAAAACAAATGCCAGGGAAACATCAGGGGCCTTCAGCTGATCAAATCATCCAGGGTGAGGTTACTCCTGACTAATTCATCAGGAGTTTTCTGTGACATGTTGGGACAGGAGGTTGGATTTCCCCAAGAAAAATCCTAGGATCCTCCATAGGATCTGCTCCAGATGATTGTGCTTAACCCTGGCTGATAGATGTTGTCAGATCTGTTTAATACTGTTACATTTAACGGTTTCAGGTGCCTTTTAAATATAATATTTAATTTATATTTATATTTATATTTATGTTTATGTTTAATACTCCAGGTGGTTTTGTTCAAGGGTAGAGTTTGGTAATAACAATTTCTCTCCGCTTCTTTCCTTGGTCATATCTGATCCTATCCAGGCACATGTCATTCCCAAGCAAACCTTCCCCTCTTCCTTGAGATCTCGGGGTCTCTGGAAGTGCTTGGGGTGAAGGCAGAGCTCCCTGGAGGTCCCAGGTCCTTCCTGCTTCCTTTCCCCCTCTCAAAACCTGGATTTCTTGTTTGTCACCTCTGAGGCCAGGGATTGAACAGCAGCCAAACCCTTCCAGGGATGGGGCCTTGGACACTGCCAGGGATCCAGGGGCAGCCACAGCTGCTCTGGGCACCTGTGCCAGGGCCTGCCCACCCTGCCAGGGAACAATTCCTTCCCAACATCCCGTCTGTCCCTGCCCTCTGGCAAGGGGAGTTTTTCTTTCTCTCTGCATTCATCCTCGGGCAAATCTAAATTACTCCTTCCTTCCCTGGGGAATAACGGGAAAGGGCCTTCTGGAAAATGTGATATCAGGATGGAGTCATCCTTGTCCCAGTGCTGCTGTTATCAGAAACTTGGAATAAAGGAATTTATTCCTGCTTCAGCCATTGGATGCATCCCCTCTCCATCACTCCATGGAGTCTGCTGGAACCTCCCTCATCATTCCCGGTGTGTTTGGTGGGGTAAAACAATTCCGTGTGCACCTCCTGTTTAGTTAAATGTACTTTTCCTCATCATTTCATACTTAAAACAGGAGGGAACAGAAAAAGCTGGAAATGGCTGCATTTCCCCCATGGTAATTTCCCCATCATTCCCTGCAAACCTGACCCAGGTGGGAGGATGGTTAAATAGGAGTGGAAATTTGAGGGACTGTGTGCCCAGAAAAAGCCCTGAGGACACAAAGTTGCTGTTGTTTCTTCGCCTGAGGGCACATAAACAAACAATTATTGGAATGAAATAGCCTAAAAGCCAAAGTGAGCTGATGAATTCCAGTTTGGGGTGCAAGGGAATAATAATTTTCAGCTCTGATAATGCTGCCAGCAGCACTCGGGCTGAGGATGATTCGCCTGGTGATCCTTGAAAACACTTGGAGAGGCTTCAGTGAGCGCACAAAAACTTGGGAGGATGCTAAAAGAATGCAGGGCCCTGTGAATATTGCATTTTGTTTTGGAAATAATGCCCCTGCTGGCTGCTCGCATTTTAAGAATATTTTAAATTAAGGACTTCCCCACCTATCCAACATAAGATATATCATATCAAACAATATAAACAATATTTATGTTGCTCTTCTGTAAATATTTTCACTTAAAACTTTGCATTTCCCCCCTTATTTCACTGCCTTTGCCTGTGTGAAAGAAAAGGAGTAGATCGGATCTCACCCTAAACTTGATGATTTTCAGCCACTGGGTCCGCAAGAAGAAAAGAAGCACAACAGTCCAAACCTGGTCCTTCAGCAGGCTGGAGATGTGGTGAAAATATTGGAAATTAAGAGAATTAAGGCCTGGAGAGGTTCAATAATGAAAAATCCCTTTGATTTAGAGATTTAGGGCTGTTCAGCCTGGAGAAGAGAAGGCTTTGGACATGGATGAACAATGCCAGGTTTTGGGCTGGACTCTGCATCCCTCTGTTCACCCCTTGCAATTGGAAGAGATTTTCATGAGTTCCCACATAAATGAATGTGAAGAAAAGTTTGGAAAAGCTTATTTTCAGAAAAGAAGTTTGAAATTGTTTATTGAGTTTTTTAATTTGCTTTAATCAGGGATGTTGATGGAGAGAGGGGTTTGACTCATTTACTGAAATCATTGATTTAGATAATTTCAGGCAGCTTGAATCAGAAATTAGGACTTAACCATGGCAAGCATTTGAAATTTAAACTTTAATGATAGCATCTCCTGCCCCCATCCAGTTCTGACCCAGGAAATCCTGATTCTTCTGTCTCAGCTCTTCCCTGTTTCTCCAGCAGCTTTTACTTTGTCTTCAGCCATTGCATCACAGCAGAAATCTGCCCTAAGTCATCAGAAGTCATAATTGACATAAATCTGTTGTTTTAAGGTGCAATGCAAATATCCTGCAGTGCCCAACACCCTCACCTGGACACCTAAACCTGCAGCCACAGAGAAATTCCAGAATGCCCAAGGGCATCTCTGTCCAAAATCCTGGTGGGTTTTGGATGAGCCATTGTTCTGTTCTGTGCTGTCCCAGAGATCAAACAGAGCCCCAGCTCTGGCACTGGACTGGGGAAAGGTGTGCAAGAGGCACTAAACTTGAATTGTGGCACTGCTGCACAGCTGTGATTGCAGGAGGATGGTTTTGATGATTGAATAGGACACTCCTGTTGCAGGCACATCTGCTCCATAATTCCATTGCTCACATTCCTTTATGGCTGTGCCTCCCACTGTCAGGGAATGGGATCTTTCACCCCCAGAGTCCCACACAGGCTGTGCAGAGAGGGATGGAGCAGGAAATCTCTGTGTCTATTCTAACTCTGATTCCTAGTGGATGTTGGATTTGTGGGACAAATCCCAAAGACAGATTTTTCATCTCGGTGCACTCCTAAATACATAACTTTGAAGTCTTTAATGTCATCAAATCCCACAGAATTCCTCCTGTTTCCTCAGCACTGACAGGGGACTCCAGCACGACAGGAGGTGATGCTCGTGCTGATTGTAAGGGTCCTGCTGACATTTCAATCTCTGCCCTGATTAGCCTTTAGTAAAGCATCTGTTTATCATTAAGGCAGGAGAAATGGCAGTGGAAAGTGTGATTAGTGGTTCTAATTAATGCAGAAGTGGATTGTCTGCACTTCACTCAGTTCCTGAGCTGCATGGACCCTGGTGGGGCTGGTGTGTGTAATTAGGGGGCGTGCGTATGGATTTAATGAAATATATAGGATAGAATTGTGTGTTATGTCTGTAACATGATAAACAGTGGTACGTGCATTATATATTAAATATTTATTTCTGCCTGGGGAGGTTTGCAGTCCCCATCCCTGGAGTTGTCACTTTGATTATAAAGCTAAAAATGCTTCTCCAAAAGAGAAGTTTTTGTGTTGAAAACGAGAAGAGGCTCTAAAGGATGTTCTGCCATGCAACTCGAGAAGAAATATTTGAATTTGCACTTTGAAGGTTTTCCATCCTGCAAATGCAGTTTGGGATAAAACCTCATTAAGGAGGAGGTTTGGCAGCTGAAGGACCAGCAAATCAAACCACATTCATTTCATGGATTTTATCAGTGAGAATATTTGTAAATATTTTGCTGCAAGTCTGTTTGCTCCGTGCTGTTTCCTGTAGTCAAATGGGGGCATGGGGATGGAATTCATTGCATTTGCTCTCTGAAAAAAAAGCAATTAATACAAGTGTGGAGGTCTCTGGAATGGTTTTAATCCAAGTGTTTCTCTAAGGAGAAGCTCTGTTATAAAGGGTATCTACTCAAGCATTTATGGGTAACACAAACATCGAAGCCATAGCTGAGATGAAAACTGGACCTTTTGGGGTTCTATCCTCTACTCAATGTCCTGGTTTTCTCCGCTTTTCCAATGGAATTTTGCCTCTGGTGATTGGGATGTGATGTTTGCCGTGTAACTCAGAAGTCTTGGAATGGAACAGGGACCTGCAAACTGAAGTTGGAAAAGGAGGGCTCAAAGCCCCCCCAAGTGGGAGGTGTTTCATTATCAGGGGGTAACAGGGCTTGGGTCTGGAAATTTCCATGAGGCCAAGGAGGGATTTGTTGCCTTATTTGGGAGTAGGGTGAAACCTCAGTGGATTTTGCTGGATGATGCACTAAGAATGTCCCGAAATCACTCAGGTTATGATGAACTGACCCCAAATCCTTGCTCACTTTCAGCCTTCCTTGATTTCTCCTCATCTCACAGCTGCTTTCAGGCCATCTTTCCACCCAAAACTGGATTTTGCCAATCCTTTCAGTGCATGCTTAGTCCATTGTCCAGCGGCTGAGTTTCCTGGTTTGCAGTGTTCCCCATTTCCATGCTTTCTCATGATTACATCGTTTTCCTCTGCAGTTCACAACAGCAATTTGGACATTTTTTGCTAATTACATTTTCCCCTTGTCTTGTTTTTTCCAGCTCTCGTAAATGTGAAACTTTGGGCTATTGATCGGCAATGTTTTCAAACAATAATGATGAGGACTGGCCTCATCAAGCATACTGAGTATATGGAATTTTTGAAAAGGTATGGCACTTGTTTATTTATCCAAAAACCCCATGAAACTGCCGTCCTCTCTTGCCTTTTTTTTTTTTTTTTTGTGAGTGCAGTATTTTATTTGTTTCCTTCTCATCTCTTTTGGTTTTAATGATTATTATTATGATTATGATTATGATTTTTATGTGCTGTTTGCCCATCCTCCTGAGAGGAGGGGGAGTTTCATTCCTGTCGTGAGTTATTGGCAAAGAGTCCCAGAGCCGAGGGGTGAGAGAAAAGCTTCAATGTGAGTCATTCAAAGTGTGCCTTGTGTCAGAAAAAGACCTATTTTTATAAAAAAACAGCCTTCCAAGGGAAAATTCTGGAGTTTAAAGACATTCAGATCCATTCAGAGTGTGTCTCGTGCTTCTGGAAGTGACATGGGAGTGTCTAGAGAAGAAAAGCTTCAAGCTGCTGTAAATGCAGGCAGGATGAGTAACAGAGACAGAAAGAAAAACACAAAGCCCAGATATTTGGCTCTCTCAAAAGTTCTTCAGTTCCTTCAGAGAATTAAGCCTTGGAGAGGGTCAATAATGAGTAATCCCTATTATTAGAGAGCTGGGAATGTTCACCCGGAGAAAAGAAAGCTCCAGGGAGAGCTCAGAGCCCTGCCAGGGCCTGAAAGGACTCCAGGAGAGCTGGAGAAGGACTGGGGACAAGGGATGGAGGGACAGGACCCAGGGAATGGCTGCAGATTGGAGAAGGGGAGATTTGGGTGGGATATTGGGAATTAGGAATTCCTGGCTGTGAGAGTGGTGAGGGGCTGGGATGGAGTTCCCAGAGCAGCTGTGGCTGCCCCTGGATCCCTGGCAGTGCCCAAGGCCAGGCTGGACATTGGGGCTTGGAGCAGCCTGGGACAGTGGGAGGTGTCCCTGCCATGGCAGGGGTGGCACTGATGGGATTTAAGGTCTCTTCCCACCCAAACATGTCCATGATTCCATGAAATCAGGTGCCACAGCAGTGAGGAACAGCTTGTGTTTCACATCACCAAAATGATCCCAAAGGGAAGGAAATGTCATCAAATTGTAGGCAAAGGAAAGGCCCAGGTCACTGTGATGCTTTCAGCCATCCCAGTGCTACTCAGACATTACTACACTGGGCTTGTCCCAGTTAGTATCGGAGAAAAAGGGGACTCAGGGGAAAGGAAATAATAATAATATTAACAATAATAATATTTTATTAATATGTGTTAACAATGCTATTATTAATGAAATATTAGTTTATGCAAACAGGTGTTACCTAAAATGTATATTATATAACGTATATAATATAAATATATATATATCTATAAAGTATACATATACATGATCCATAGAATCTTTTAGGTTGGAAAAGCCCTCTGAGACCATTGAGCCCAGCCATTTCTAGCCCTGCCAAGGCCACCACTGCCCATGTCCCCAGGTGCCACATCCACACGGTTTTGGAATCCCTGCGGAGATGGGCACTCCAAAGCTCCCTGGGCAGCCCCTGCCAAGGCCTGAGCAGCCTTTCCATGAGAACCTTTCCCAGTGTCCCATCTCAGCCTCCCCCGGCACAGCTTGAGGCTGTGTCCCTTGTCCTCGTTCCCTGGGAGCAGAGGGGGCACAGCCTGACCTTGGGGGAAGTGGCACCAGAAGGTGATCCCAAGGGATTGATCCCCTGGGATGAGTGTGGCAGCAGCACAGCTCAGCCAGAGCCAGGGGCAGGCAATGAACCCAAGCTGGGATGAGTGTGGAGCAGAGTTGTGCCCGGCTCACTCCGCCAGCCCTCGGCCGGTGCAGATCCCAGCTCCCGGCCAGTCCTTGGGGCTGCAGTTCCGCGGGGCCCGTTCGGGTCCGGGATGGAACTCCTCCTGATGGAATACCGCAGCTCAGCTCCTTGGCCATCCATCCCAGCCCTGCCGACGGGGAGGCTTTCCCTGCAGAGCCGGCAGCTCCATGGGGATCTCCTGGGAAGTGTGGCCATCAAAGCCGAGCTTTTTCCAGGACTCTCCATTGCTGATTGATCAACAGAGCAGCTCAGGAGAGGAAGCAGAACCCAGTGCCTGATTTGAAGGGTTTAACCCCCATCAATTCCAGCATTAATGAGCCTCTCAGCAAACCCAGGGATGAGTGTGGGGTCAGCTCCGGGCTGGGAGCTGCCAGAGCAGGCCCGTGCTCACATTCAGGTCTTAAGCTCTGAGCTTTAATAGAGATTTTCCAGAAGATTGTCAAGATTCATTTGGATTCAGGTCCTGCAGAGCCTGCCCAGCTTTAATTTTGAAGCAAATAATGTGAGGAGGAAACCAAGGAGCGTTTCCTTGCAGTGGCTGAGCTGCTTGAACACAGCCTGTGGCTCATTAGAAAGGCCTAAGGCAAGCAAATAAGGCAAGCAAATAAATATTTTTATTTTTAATCTTACAGTTTATGAATTTAGGAAAAGGATTTCTTCCAGTTGGAGCACCTGTAGGAAGGCCCTTAAAAATGTTACTTCCCATTGGGTCTTCCATTTGGGCTCTGGGCATCTTTAGCTGTCTCAAACTCAGTTTCAATCCCATATGGATCATTAAGTGCTCATTTTTAGATCCCATTTGGCACATTAAATGCTCATTTTAAAATCCCATTTGCTACATGAAATGCTGATTTTTAAAGATGCTTTCCTTCAAAATGTTTCCAAGGAAAAACAAGATAAATCCTGACAAGAAAGAGCATTTCAATTGTTGACTTTATTGTTTGCTTTTTTGGGGGGCGGTTGGGGCTTTTTTTCTTTCCTATATTAGTGCATAAATACAAATGCTTTTATTAAGAAATAAATGGAATAGAAAGAAAGGTTTAAATGGGGGCTGCCCACAGAAAAGTCAGTGGGGTGGGACAGGATTATTTCCTGCTGATGTTGGTCTAAAAAGTCGCTCTCCAATTGTGCTGTTATCCCAAGCAGTAGGTGAATATCCTCTTTTTCCTATTTTTTCTGAGGAGCCAGTCCGTGTCTCCCTCCCCAAAGGCAATGGATGGTCCTTGATGGGATCAAAGGCCACCCTGATTCCCTGGCAGACCTGCTCCAAGACAGGGCTGGGAACGCGGCTGGTGTTTGATCCCTGCGTGTCCTCTGCAAGGCAAATCATTGCAGTGATTCCCTTTGAAACGCAGATTTTGGTTGCTCATTATGGGAATAAATCAATATTAGATCACAGGGCAGCGCCAACGAAAAGTGAAATGTCATGTTGTGTTGTAGGTTTAGTAACTCCTGATGGCACAGGGGTTTTGTTGAATTTAGCTGTAGTTTTTGCTCCAATTTGTGCTTTTTGTGTGTAATTGAGTCTATTTGTCCTTCCACAAGTGCAGTGAGGTCACAGCTGTGCTAAAATCCCCTGTACCTCTCACTGCAATAGTCATTGGTACAGCCTTACAATGATCACTTTCTCAGGCCAACCCTAAAACCCATTCCATTTCATTAAAATGAGAATATTTCAATTAAGGACACAACTATTGATGAAATAAATTTGGCCAGGGACTAAAAGATGGGGAAAAGCCTTGTGCTGTGGCAAGAACTTCCTGCTAAATCATCAAAATTTTAAGATCAGAATGCCTTAAAAGAGTAAATATTGCATTTTTTTTCCTTCCATAAAAACGGCTTCCGAAATGAAAAAAGCCTCCTTCAGCTAAAAGAGGCTGCAGGTCCTGGTGCATGGTGTAATTCCAGTTCATCCAGGGCCCTGGGAGCAGTCGGGGGAACTGGTGAGGGATGTTTGGTGGGGGATTTTGGTGTCTCCTTGTAGGCAGGATCGAGTTTAGGGGTGGATGCTGCGGGGAGGTTCCCACTTACACACACAGCCTTGAATGCCAGGAATAAAAAATTCTGTGGGCAGGCATGGAAAGGATTCCAAGGGGCCTTGCAGAGGGTGGGGATAGCCAAAGTGCCCACAGGAGCTCTCTGGACATCCTTGCACCTCCCAGGCTCACCCATAAAGTGTGAACCCAGCCTGCGATCCAGCCTTTTGTGGGATTTCAGTCCCCCTGCGTGGAAAAAAAGGCTCTGGAAATGGCCTTGTCTGCCTGGTGTGTTTGGTTTTTGACCACGGTTTGAAATTCAGGCTGTGGACTGACCACATGATTTGAAATTCAGGATCGAGGGCATCCCAGGGAAGCAGCCGATTTGCCGCTGCATGGTGCACGGGCAGGCGCTGGAGCAGAACTGAGATGATGCTCCACGGGATCAACCTGTCCATTCCTTTCTGCCCTTTAACAGGAAAAACTGTCTCTGATGTCTTGTGGAGAAGGCCGGGGTCAGGTTTTGCTTGAAATGCTTTTTGTCATGAATTGTTTCTGTAGCCGCAGTTGGGTCTCTGCAGCCCCCTGGGAATGCTGGGAATGGATGGGAAGGGGCTGGGGTGGTACTGCTCAAGAATAGAGGTCTCAAGGTGGCCACACGTGTTTTAACCTACGGAAAATCCTTCTTGGGGGCAATGCACCACAGAGGAAAGGGAGGAGAGGGAAAAGAAGGCAGAAGAGAGCATGATGGAAGGGGAGGATTCATTCCTTCGTTTTGGTGCCAGCTGGGTTTGGAATGTAGGTTATTACATGTTGCAGTAAGTCAACACCTCATTTTAATGTTGCTGATGCATAGAACTGAAGAATGGCTTGGGCTGGACATCAGCAGGAATTTCTGCATGGAAAGGGTGCTCAGGCCTTGGCAGGGCTGCCCAGGGAGCTTTGGAGTGCCCATCCCTGCAGGTGCCCAAGGAAGGCCTGGAGGTGGCACTGAGTGGGGACAAGGTGGGCATCGGGCAGAGCTTGGACTCGGGGATCCTGGAGGGCTTTTCCAGCCCCAGTGGAACTTTTGGGCTGTGCAGGAAGGCTGAGTTGCCGCCTGCAGTGGGAAGGAGGGGATGGCAGGCACCAGGGGGTGCATGGATGCCCCGGGGAATAAGTCCTGAATCCCTGAGGATTTTGCAGTGTTTTTCTTGCTTTTCCTGTTGGTTTTCCTTTCATTCACCTCAGAGTTTTCCTGCTGAGGTAAATTCTCATTTACTGGCAGGATTACTGTGCTCTTGTGAGATGATATCTTTACATTTCCAAGGAGAACAAAGCCACAAATGTCCTTTTCCCATCCTTTTTGACTGCCACTGAGGAAAAACAGCCTCAGAGACCACCCCTGATCTCCAGGGGCACAAGGCCTGCGTTGGGTTTAAGCCACTGCCTTCTACTTTTAGATTATTCTATTGCAGAGGTTCTTATTATGTTATGTCTTATTATGTTATGTCTTATTAGTGATTATTTGAAAAGTGCATATCAGGAATTAAATCTTGGACTTTTCTTCTGGTTTTTACCCTTTAAAAATAGCGCTTATTTGTTATTTTTGATTTCCAGATCCTTTTTTTTTTAAGGATGAATGCTGCCTCTTTTTTTTTTTTTTTGGCCATCACTTCTTATTTCTCCTCACAATGAGAATCCCATTTGACTTTTCAACACCTGCAGAGTGTGATCTCAGGTACAGATGGATCAATGGGGTGGAATCACTGGTAAAACCGTGGTTTTACCCTGATGCAAACAGGGCCAGAGTCCAATCTTTCACCATCCCCGTGGTGCTTCAGAGCCTCCAGGGGTGGCTCCATCCCACATCCTGCCTGTTCAGGGAAACAAAACTCCTCTTGTCAGGAATTTTGCATCAAGCCAAGCCCAGTCCTGGCTCGTGGCCCGGGAGGACAGTGGAATTGTGAGCTCCAAAGCTGTGACAGGACTTCAGATGTTTGTGTTTGTGTGGAAATCCAGCTCTTCACAGCTCAGTGAGGAGCATTAGGCACAACTGGAGATTTATTAGGGTGTTAGGGTTTGTTTGAAGTCATTCATCCTTTCTGAATTATCGTTTGGGATTGGAATACCGATGGCTGTGCAGAGCAAGAGGATTGCTTTCCCTTGCTCGCTAAAAAGCAGTGAAGAGTGGAGGGATGGG
Source organism: Acanthornis magna (assembly GCA_036785705.1). Taxonomy (NCBI): domain Eukaryota; kingdom Metazoa; phylum Chordata; class Aves; order Passeriformes; family Acanthizidae; genus Acanthornis; species Acanthornis magna. The sequence continues at coordinate 10,828,381 of JAWUZG010000093.1, forward strand.
AGGGATTGGAGTGAAAGGCTGGGGCTTTTCCCTGCCACTATTAAAGCAGATGCAATGATTAAATGTTTTGACCACGTTATGGTGGGACTTGAGATCCAGGCGGTGTGATCTCCGAGTCAGGGCCTGCAGCTGTGCCCTGCAAGGCTTCCTCGAGGTTTCCCTCAGCAGGGACAGGAGGCAGCCCAAAGCCATGGGGCAGGACTCGTTTGGGTGTGATTTGCTGATTTTGGTGAGGATCTCTGCAGCGGGGGCCTGCCAGCTCTAGAAGATGCTCAGGGCAATTGTTCAGCTCCGTGCTGGGGCAGAGCAGAGAGGAGCAGCCGTGCTTGGTCATTAGGTATTGAAATCAATGGATTGTGGGGAATTGCAAAGGGTGAGACATCTGGAGCTGGAATACAGCACCTTTTACTCCTTCATTTGTAACCCAGCCCTGAAACCGCTGGGAAACATCGAGTGGTTTGATGTCATCCCCTTCCCTCTCCGTTATGGCCATGATGTTCCCAGATTGTCACATTCTCCTCATGCCCGCACTTAATGTTCCTCAAGGTGTCCCCAGGGTGCCTGAAGGGCTTAAGGGCCTTCAGCTCCTTCCCAGTGATCAGGGTTGGATTGTAAATCATTCATCAATGGATTGGAAATCAAGCAAAAGCGTAAGCGCAGATCTAGGATTTAGATTTAGGATTTATTATTTATTTAGGATTTAGGATTATCAGTCTCAGCAAAGGATGCTCACCTCAGGCATGATCAACATGATTCGGAGATCCAGGTCTGCTCCTAACCTTGCTTTTGAAGTTTCCCTATTAAACTCTCCTTCCTCACGGGCTCCAGAGCTGTTCTGGGAGCCTTCGGACAGTGTGCAGCCATTTGATAATCACAGATATTCCAGATGTCGTCCTCCTGCCAGACATTTCTCCCCAAAAGCCACTTATTCCCCCCCCAGCGGGTTATCACCCTGACAGGGCCTGTTCTTGTGTCCATTCCCAGCCCAGCTAACAAACAGATCCTTCCCAAAGCAGCTGACCGTCTCGTCTCCTCAAAGGAGAAGCATTTCAGCACGGCCAGGAGTCTGCTTGAAGATATTTTGCTTTTTGATCAGGCCGAGTGAGGAACTCTTTGTGTAGTGGTAAAAAGGCAGCTGGAGGCTTCCAAACCTCCTTTCCTTTTGCTTGGCTCATAATCACGTCAGCTCGTGATAAGAGGATTATTGTCTTTATCAGTAGTGTTATTTCTCAAATAATAATTTCCTTATCATTTATAATATTTGATAGTTTATAGCTGAATATTTTTCAGATAACCTAAGCATGCCTTGACAGTTTACAGATTGAAATTTAGCTTCTGTATCTTGTTTTTCCCTCTCTTCTAAGAAGAAACGCTTGAATTTCCCTGCAGTGTCCTTGACTGCATCTTATTAACCATGGAAGTGCATGGAAAGAAGCGCTCCTATGGGAATGTTGGCTCTGCCAGGGTGGTGTTTGCTGCGATTTCTTCTCCTTGTGAAACTGTTCATTGCCTTGAGTTGATAACTGGAAAACCAGCTGAAGTCTCCGGTGTAATCTTTCAGAGAATTCCAAAGGAAACCGTGCTAAAATATGTTAAATGTTGGAATGTTAGGGGGAGAATGTCATGGGAAAAGCTTCTGGAGAAGCATGAATTTGATGGAAAACGCAGCTTTCGGGCTGAATAACTCGTTGACAGATTATTTTAGAAATTAGGAATTCCGTCTCTTCGGGCTCTGGATTCCTCAGGATGAATTGCAGTGTCCAGAAGTACTTAGCGGTACACTGACTTGGGAGTCCTCCTCTTTTCATGAAGGATTCACTGATGTTTCAATTAGCTGTGAAGCTCTTTAGGATTTCTTAAGTAGATTTTTAGTGCAAAGGCCCAGCATTTTGCGCTCCCAGAACTTCAGACTTGACTCTGCCGTGGCTGCTCTCTCCTGGCACCAATTCCCAGAGAGTTCAGTGACGTGGGGATGGCTAAAAACATGGGGTCTGTTAGAAAGGGGCATTTAGATACACAGCTCTACAATGGATTGCCTAGCCTGAAACATGGGTGGAAGTTCAATTGCCGTGGCTGGGGAAGAGAGGAAAACTTGGGCCCAGCTAACTCGTCAGGGGGTGAGCAGCAAACCGCTAGAAAAATGGGAATTGATGCGCCACTTATCCCTGAAATAGTATTATTTTTTATTTTACTGTGATGAAGCGTCGCGGAAAATCTATTTCAATAAGAGCAAAGATTTCATCAGGAGTGTGATGAGCTGTCACTTCAGTTAACTCTTAATAAACACAGAGCCTTTGGGAGGTGTGTGTTGGAATGAGGATGGTGTGATCCCATTTTGCCAATGAATCCTTTGGGGAGGGAGATGTGTCCAAACCTAAGTTTGTCCAGGCAAAACCAAAATAGCACAGGCCTGGCTCTGAGGAGCTTTGAAATAAAGTGAATTATTGCTGCCCCTGCAGAAGGAGTGTAAAATGCGTGAATTCATCCAGACCCTTCCGACAGAGGGATTTTAAGCTTTGTCAGTGATCGGAGTGAAACAGTTGCTGAGCTAAACCTGATTTGAGTGCAGCCAGATTATGTCCCACATCCAATCCCAAAAAGCCCAAAATCGACAGGAAGAAGAGGGACAATCTTTGGAGCCACCTTGTTGCAGCGCAGGACTCAGGAGCGCATTTGCACTGGGAAGTGTGTGAGAGTCTGAAGGCCAAATGAAGTAAAGATCCAGGCACAATTCCAAACTAAAAGCTTGTTAGCTCCATCCCTGTGTTGGGTTGACCTCTGGGACGTGTTTGAGGACCCCCTGGCTGCTCTTTGTCAAGGGAATTGTGAGCTAATTTTGGCCTTGACATTAACAAACGATGCTGTAGCTTCTCCTGGAGACGTAAGTCTGCACTGGAGATGAAGCCCCAGCTGAGGAAAAGCTGCTGCTTTGCTCTTTGGGTGCAGTGCGAGGTGTGAGGGAAATATTGGGGCAATATTTCATTCCATTCATGGGATCACAGCAGTGATTCACGAGGAAACAGGATATTCCTGTATTTAGGTTGTATTTAGGTTGTATTTCGGTTGTGTTTAGGTTGCTTCTCTGCAGAATGTGCAGGCTGGAGGATGTGTAAGTGTGGGATTAATGTGGTGGGTTGGTGTCTATAGAATTTATATCCTGTATGTTCTGTCTTGCAGTTCTTTGTTTCTCATGCTTGCAGCCTGGTGAGCTCATCAATGGCTAATCTGGCAGGTAAACCAAGAAATTCGGCTTAAACAAGCATTTTAAATGAGTCCCAAGGTGGTTTAGGGAGCTTAAGGTGGTGTAGGGAGCTTTTCCCCTTCCTTTGCTCAGAGTGGCTGGTTCTTTCCTGGTTTTCTCCTGGAGAAAACCTCTACAACCATCTGTAATTACTGGTGGAGCAAGGGGAGGGTGCCAGCTCATTCCTGATTGATCTTTTCCCCTCGCAGAGTTTAGTTATCCCTGCTTTTGTTGTCTGCTCTCTCTGAATTTGTTTTCAGTGAGGTTATCTCAGCGCTGTGGTGGAGTTTAACCAGCTGGGTGAGGGCAGGGAGGCTGCCATGGTGGACGTGGTTCTGGGATTTACAGCGTTCCACCTGTCCTCCGGAACGTGGGACAAGGTGAGCAGTGAGTGAAGGTGACGGGGTTTGTTCTGCTCCTCTGATATCCCATGGCATGAGCTTGGACTTGGATTTAAAAAGGAAAAAAAACGAAACAGTTTGCAATTCCTTCTGGCAGTAAGCAGTAGCCTTTACCAGGAAGAAACTCCACAGGGAATATTGTGAAGGTGGGATTTACAATTATTTCATCCAAAAGCTGCCATTTCCAAACCAAAACCAACCCATATTTTAATTAACACTCATCGAGAGTTGATCAGAAAACTCAGGAATATTTTTCTCATTATTTATTCCAACACTCACACAGTTTTGGCCATTCCAAAACTACTCTTGGGTGCTCCCCCAGTTTTCTGCGTGGATTTGTTTGGAAGATCTAGAAATTGGATAAATTCTTGTTTCTGTGCTTGAAGACTAGAAGTGATGCTGACTGTGCACATGAACTGATTTGATCCCTAAATGCCCACAAATTATCAATTTGATCAATGTATTATTTACTCTTTTGTGCCCCTAACTCACAGTGACTCTCGTTGTGTCACAGAAAATTCTCTCTCGGTGCTGGGGCAGGAGGAGTTTGCTTCAGGAGCTGACCAGCACAAGGGAAAGGCTTTTAATCATTGGCATTTTCCCCTTTCGTGAATGGAAAGTGTTGAATTCGTGTTGATTTGGGGAAAAAAGAGAATGCAGCTCCTCTTTGGGAGCCTCCAACTGAAGTGAAACTGGGAGGGAGTGGAGGAACCTTCACCGACGAGGAGAGGAGTGGAGCACTGCTCTTTTGTCCATCTGTTTTGAGCCAAAAAAATGGGGATTTGTGTCTGGGAGTTCAAGATCAAGTTATTTTCTCTCTCTTGAGCTGACCTAAACCTTCTGCTCGGGTGGAATGGCTGGAATCCCTGGCAGTGCCCAAGGCCAGGCTGGGCATTGGGGTTTGGAGCACCCTGGGACAGTGGGGATGTCCCTGCCATGGCAGGGGGAATGGGATGAGCTCTAAGGTCCCTTCCAGCCCAAACCATTCCATGGATTGCTGATTCCATGACCAGAGCTGGACCCCAGGACTGTGGTAACCAAAGCCAATCAATCCTGCGGTGGGAAAAGGAGGAATCGGAACATTTCCCTCCTATGAAGAATTAATCCATGTGAGCAGAAGATGGAATTTAATTTCTGCTTCTGGACTCAATTTGGAGAAGCCTCCCAGGAGTCTGGAGAGGAGTTAATGACTCACAATGTGCTTAATGACCTGGTAAAGTTACTTTGTGCTGAGCACACAGAAATAAGAGTTGGGCAGAGTGTGATGAAAGTTCTTTTTCCAAGATAAAAACAGAGGAGGAGGGGAAAAAGCACTGTGGTACTACAGGTGTCAATGACAAATCCAGAAAAAATGTGGATTTGTATAGAATCAGAGTATCCCAGAATTAATTTAGTTGGAAGGGACCTTCAAAATGCCTATTTCCGACCCCTGCCATGGGCAGGGACACCTCCCACTGTCCCAGGCTGCTCCAAGCCCCAATGTCCAGCCTGGCCTTGGACACTGCCAGGGATCCAGGGGCAGCCACAGCTGCTCTGGGCACCTGTGCCAGGGCCTGCCCACCCTGCCAGGGAACAATTCCTTCCCAATATCCCATCTGGCCCTGCCCTCTGGCAGTGGGGAGCCTTCAGAAGGTAAAGGACAAGGACAGCAGCTCCCTTGGCCAGCTCTTCCGAGGACTGTGCACGGCAAAGTCAGGGATGAGTTTCTGAGCCATAAATAAGTGTGGAATTTCTGTCCTGAGTGGGAAGAGCTTTGAAAGGCTCGTGGTCTCCCCTTGGGCATAAAGGTTCATCAGAAAAGGAGTCACGTGGATAATGTGGCTGCCTGGGCAGGATCGCCACCATGGAATGGTGGTTTTGCTTTGTTTTTATTTCAGGGAATTCATTCTGCTTTCACACAGGACCCACGTTGTTGTTAATAATGGTACAAATGCCATTTTTGAAGCGAGCTAATGTAGCCTTAGTCATGTTTCTAATGGGAGCATTTTCTCTTCAACACCTTTCAAAGTTCCCTAAATGGTGCCATTTGTGCTCTGATCTCTTAATGTTTTTATGTCCAGGCAGAGACCAGTCTGGTTTTCCTGCACCGAGTCCATTTGCACATCATAATGATCATTTTATGCATTTGTCCTCTCCTTGCATGGGATGAATTTTTAATGTGCAGACAGAGGGTGACATTTTTATTGCCTTTACGAGCATCAGGAATGCATTTTAAATTCAATTATGTACTGTGTCTGCAAATACCACACAAGTGACTTGCCAATAAATACATCTTGTGGATTACTGCAAACTGAGGGGGACAGTAACCACTGGAGTGACTTCACTGGGCCAATTTTTGTCACTCCAAAAAATACAAGTTAATGCATATTAGGAGGAATAATTTAAGCTTCATGTAGACGCTGATAAAGCAGCGTAATTACTTCTGGAAGGAGATGAAAAAGAATTTCTACAGCTCCATGAAGACAAACTCACCGGGTGCCCCAGCAGCTCACAACGCAATTAGAAATCTGTGTTTTAAAGGCATGGGGAAGGCAGAAAATGGCATTCCATGCACTGAATGGGAGCTCAAAGAACTTGCAGGATTTGTGCTGTTGAATTCAGCTGGAGATGAGGACAAATCAGGCTTAGGCTGAAGTGGCCTCAGAGGGGTGGTAAAAAATCCTGAAGTTTTTAATAATTGAGCAAATTCCAGCTGACCTGCTGTGAATCGCCATTGTGTTAAGCTGCTGCCAAGCAGGGTGAGCAGGAGCAGCTGGCCAGAGCTCACCAGAATCAATGAGATCCTGGTTTGACAGGAGAATCCCAACCGCTGGACAGCCGAGCCAGTGAGATCCAAAGCAATTGGGATCTGCGCATGCAGGTGCACACATCCACAGGCACGGGATTGGCGAGGCTTTGTGGGAGATAAAGGGTGCTATTGGAAAGAAAACAATGCCTTGCCACTCGAACCAAGGAAATAAAGTGCAAGTCCTTATCCAAAGGAGAGAAATGCAGGAGGAACCAGCATTTGCTTCCAGGGCAGGGAATGAGGGAGCAGTTCAGCTTTGCAGGGATCATCTGCTGTAATCCCTGCTTTGAAACAGCCGAGGCTGAGCTGATCCCACCGCCCCAGAGGAATGTGGGGGGAGCAGATGCCCTGCCCAACACAACCTCTGCTCCTCTGCAGCTGGAGGGATGGGGAGATGCTCAGCAGCTCCCAGATCCTCCAAGGAAACCTGGATTTCCCCATCCAGGCTAAGGGGATTTGCCCTGCCAGATGACACCAGGAATCCAGGCCCTTTTCTTCCCCTGTGGCTTTAGTTCCCAGGTTAAACTGATGTTTCAATAAATCCCCATCCTTCACAAAGTGAAGGCACTGTCTCCGTGAGGATCTCCTGGATCTGAGGGCAGTGGGTAAGGGACAGTGTCCCTGAGCCTCTGAGCTCCACTACAGCCCCCACTGAATTTGATAGGAGAAAGGAAAAAGCACCTCTCGATAAGAAAACATCCAGCCCTGTGCCCTTGGCTCCCTCATGGACAGAGCTCTGCCCCGCATGAAGCTGTTCCACTCCTTCCCTTATTGCTGGAAATGGGGAAATGAGAGAAAACTCAGTGTATGGGATTTCTACTTCACTGGACCTTGCCTTCCTTCATCTGGGAGATGATCTTTGCCATCTGATCTTCCCCCCATGTTGGTAATAATCCCTCTGAATCCATCCTAAGTGACAAATGTGTTATCCCAATGCCACTTCATGGGATTTTTTTGGGGATGTTATTGGGGACACCCCAGCTGCTGTGTTCTAAATCAACCCTTGTGTGCTCACCCTGGTGCTGCTGCCCTGATCTCAGTGCCTGGCCCAAAACGGAGCTGTTGAACACGTGTGGGCCATTAAAGGGCATTTTGTTAGACACTAATCACCCCAGAGGAGTAAACTGAGTAATCTGCAAACATGTGGAATGATCATCCATAACTTGGGAATGACAGGGAACCAGGAATGGATTTATGGAAAGTGCTTTCAACACCTGTTGCTGGCTCCTTTTAACTGTATTTTGGTATCTGTCAGTGAGTCAGATTTTAATCTGAAGTGTTTCCTTCTAAACACATCAAACGGTGGCTTTAATCAAGATGAAATGTGGCCTTGCATAAATCAATGTACGGAAAATAAAATCTGCCAGCCAGCCATGATCGTCTCATGATGAGCTTCTTTCTATGAAAAAATGAAATAAAATAGAGCTGGCTGGCATCAATTATATTTAAAATACTTTCTGGTGGGGTGGTAGAGCCACCGTTGGATGGGGACGGGCTCTGGGAATAGCCAGACTCCTGGATGCTGCTCTGGGAACAGGGGCAGGGCAGGATATCCTGGATTACAGGGCTCAGGGCAAACTTCAGCCCCAACACTGGTTCCGTTCCTTTTGGATCCGTCTTCCCTGTCCTTTCCCCTTCTCCGACCTATTCGTGGGCTACTTTGGGGTCAGGTTTCCCTTCTGCTTTCTTCATGTCTGCCACACAAATCCTGGAATTCTGTCCTGCCTTTTGTTATTTCTCTGTCCAAATATCAACCAGGGTGCCAACGAATATTCCCATCCACTCCAGTTTTGGTATTGTCTTCATCACTTTTGGAACGGGACAAGTGGAGATCCCTTCCTGGGATACAGAGGCATCCCTGTCACGTGCTGACCTTTTGTCATCTGTTGCACAGCAATTAATTAAACTCATTGGTGGAATTTAGCGAAGCTTTCATGTTGCAGTGGAGAAAAGAATGGAAAATAGGGATGTGCTGGATAGAGCAAAATGGAACATCTGTTGGGATTCCAGCGGGGATGGATCCGATGCGTGTTGGCTCCAAAGCAAAGTTCCCTGGGAGTTTCCTTTCCAGTGGCAGGAGAGGGGCTGTTCCATGGATCAGCTGATCCATGGGCTCACCGCTGGCCCCTGAGCAGAAGGTTCCTCCCCTTCTCCAAACTGCTTTGGACCTGGAATGTGCTGCGCCTTCCCCTCATGGATCATCCGAACCCCAGGTGCTCCAGTTGGAAGCACGGGTGTCATGCTCCCAGCAGGACTGGGAAGAGCCAGGATCAAAAATGGGATCGGCTTTGGGATCTCCAGCCCCAGATGGGCTGTGGTGGGAGCAGGACTGGGCTGAGCCTGGGTGTAGGATCGAGAATTGAGGGTTGCATTTGGGATCACCAGCCTGGGAGAGGAAGCCGAGAGGGTTTGACAGCAGCAGAACAGAATTGTATGGAATTATTGCAGTTGGCTTCCCAGCACAGTGTTTGGGTTTTTTTGTTTTGGGGGTTTTTTTGTTTATTTTGGGTTTTTTATTGCCCATTACACTGCTCGCCTGTCTCAAATATTCCCAAGATTAAGTTTTCATAAACAATTGGATTTTCAAGCGGTGTGTGGGATCTGTCAGGCTTGATTTGATTATTTCTCCAATACGGACCAGGCCCCTCCAAGGTCCTCAGCCCTTCATTCATTTCCAGCTGCAAAGGCTTTGCTCTGCAAAGGAAATCTGGGACTCCAAGATGTGAAGGGAGAGTCAAGAGCATTGTAAACTCTGGGATCAAATCATCATTGGTAACGCTGCCAACCACGGGGTCACCCCTGCTAACTCCCAGCCTAGGAACGTGTCAGGCAGGATACCCATGGGTTTTAATCCTTCTTGTAGTAATTAACAACCAAAAAAGGTAGATTTTCAGGTGCTTTGGAGAAGTTGCCTGGGAGAATGTGAAATGCTGGTGATTCAGAGGATCTTACAAACATTTCCAGCTTATCTCTGTTTTGTATCCATGTAATTCTGGAGGCAGAAAATGATGGTGATCTCTGTGATACGTTCATTTAGTGGGGGTGGTTAAAGGAGGACGCAGAGTTCCAGCAGCAAACGGGGCCGTGCTGGGAAGGGGCGTCAGCGGCTCCGGGAAAAAGAGATTATTATGACAATTTGCTGTCAAGTGCAGCGGAGATCTCTCAGGGACAAGGCTCCCGCCTTCAACTGGTCTCGGAGATGTTGTAAATACCCAGTTTGGAGGACAGGGACACAACAGACCGTGCATGCAAATGCCACTTGTCCATTATTTACACTCAGCGTGCCTTTGAAGCATTGATCAATGTTAAGGATCTCTTTTGAGACACACTGTGAGGTCAGTCCCAAAGATCTTTTGGTTTCTGCCTTATGGGCTGCAGGTGAACTTTCAGTCTGCAAGGCCAGGTTGGACACTGGGGCTTGGAGCAGCCTGGGACAGTGGGAGGTGTCCCTGCCATGGCAGGGGTGGAATGGGGTGAGCTGTAAGGTCCCTTCCAACCCAAACTGACCTGGGATTCTGTGGTTCAATCAAGAAGCAGAAATTTGGCTTGGTGCACCCACTCTGGGTCTGTCCAGAGACTGAAGGGTGAGGGTTCATTTCCCATTAAACCCCCCCACAAAGGGGAAAAAATGCAGGAGAGAAACTGCTTGACAACAAACTGCTTTGAAGAGGTAATTACAGTACAAGGCAGAGACAGTTTAATTTCAGTTGTATTGCGAATGCAGGATCATAAAAAGCAGCGTTTAGGGCTGAGAGGCTTTGCATGACAGCTTTTATCTTTAATCATCAGTGTATTTGCATCAAACAGAGTGTGGCCACAGCACCAGAGCAGTGATTGTCCCTCTGTGCTGGCCCTGCTGAGGGACCTCGAGGGCTGTGTCCAGTTCTGGAGAGCCCTGGAGGGGCTGGAGCTGTCCAGGGCAGGGAACGGAGCTGGGAAAGGGCTGAGCCCCAGGAGCGGCTGAGGGAGCTGGGAAAGGGCTCAGCCTGGAGCAGAGGAGGCTCAGGGGGACCTTGTGGCTCTGCACAGCTCCTGACAGGAGGGGACAGCCGGGGGGGTCGGGCTGTGCTGGCAGGGAACAGGGACAGGACAAGGGGAAACAGCCTCAGGCTGGGCCAGGGGAGGCTCAGGGTGGACATCAGCAGCAATTTCTGCATGGAAAGGGTGCTCAGGCCTTGGCAGGGCTGCCCAGGGAGCTTTGGAGTGCCCATCCCTGCAGGTGTCCAAGGAAGGGCTGGAGGTGGCACTCAGTGCTCTGGGCTGGGGACAAGGTGGGCATTGGGCACAGCTTGGACTCCATGGGCTGGGAGGACTTTTCCAGCCTCAGGGATCCTGGGATTCTAGGATAGAACAGTGCTGGAAAAGATGGGTGAGTGGGAAGGCAGAAAAGCTCAGCTTTGGGACTGGAGGTTGAATTTGATCTGCCAGTACAGCGCCTACTAGATCCAAAATCATCCCATAACTCGCTCCAAGGATTCCAGCAGGAGCAGGTTCCCTCTGGGAGGTGGCTCAGGAGCAGCAGAGTGAACCTGTCCCTCGAGAGGAGCACCCAGAGCTGTGCCTGCCCCAACTTCAGAGCTGTTCCCACAGTCTCCACTGCTGCTGCTGAGCCTTTGGAGATCTCAGGGAGCCATTGTCCTGTTCCAGATGCATCATCCCGAGTGAATTCACGTGCAGTGGGAGGAGGGGGTTCACGCACCTGCTAATTGCTCTCCCTCCCTCTCATCCTGACAGCAGCAATTGAACTTTTCCATCGGTCCCATCTCCCCAGTGGCTGCCAAAGGAGGGCTCTGTGTGACAATGAGCCCCTGTCAGGGAGCGGCAGCGATTGACAGGAGCACGGCAGAGCACTCCTCTGGAGTTCCTGATCTGCCTGCTGAACACAAACAGAGCTGGGCTAAAGGGTCCCAGGAGTGTTCAAACCCCACACGGATGGGGTGTGTAGGGCCGTGGGTTAGTGGGGGGCACGGCAGTGTTGGACTCTGCTCTTGGAGGTCTTTCCAACCTTAGGGATTCTGATCCTTCTGAGATCATTTCACTTTCCCTACAGGGAAACTGAGAGCTTTGGCCTGGTAGTGTCAGCAGATCCCTTGGCACCCTTGGCATCCGTTCACCACAAAGGGTAAAATGCAGTTCTTGGCACTTGCTTTACTTCAGTATTTGCTCATCAGGAATAAGATCAGTTCTGCTTCTCTCCCATTTTCCAATGTGTAGCAGGGCTTAGGATATAACCTCATCTCTGCAAACAAATGTCCCACAACCCCTTTTCAGGACTTCATTTCCCTGATAAGGGCTGTGTAATGAGTGGCAGAGCTTTCAAACTATGGCTGTTCCATTTTCAGCCGCTCCAAAAGGAGTAATTGTGGGTTGTTTTCCTGCCTGTGTGGCTTTAGCACAGCAGACAAATCATCTGCAGCACCTGCAGAGCAAATCTGTTCTCCCTTCCTGAGACCTCTGTTCCAGGAGGTGCTTCCAAGGCCACCCCAAAGTGAAATTAATGGGAATGTGAGTGGCTGTCACCCTCTCTGTCCCTTCCTTCTGCTTCTTTAATAGTCTTTAAGCTGTGCCCAGTTCTGGGCCCCCACAGCCAGGGAGACCTTGAGGGGCTGGAGCGTGTCCAGGGAAGGGAACGGAGCTGGAGAAGGGCTCAGGGTGGACATCAGCAGGAATTTCTGCCTGGAAAGGGTGCTCAGGTCTTGGCAGGGCTGCCCAGGGAGCTTTGGAGTGCCCATCCCTGCAGGTGTCCAAGGAAGGGCTGGAGGTGGCACTCAGTGCTCTGGGCTGGGGACAAGGTGGGCATCGGGCACAGCTTGGACTCCATGGGCTGGGAGGGCTTTTCCAGCCTCAATGATTCCATGAATCCAAGCCAAGAATGTGGGAAATTCCTACAGGAAAATCAGCCTTGACTCAGCAATTACCTGTGTGACTGGGGAAGGACTGAGATTTTTGGAGAAATAAATACACCTTTCCTGAGCCTAATTTCTGCCATTTCTCTTGTGGGTACTATGAACGAAAATAACCAGCAGCTGATCCTCCAAATATTCTTTATTAATCTGACAGAAAAGAGGAATTATCTTTTGATGCAACAGTTTGCAACACAAAAGGAATTCTCTCCTGGGAGGGTGGGCAGGCCCGGGCACAGGTGCCCAGAGCAGCTGTGGCTGCCCCTGGATCCCTGGCAGTGCCCAAGGCCAGGCTGGACATTGTGGCTGGGAGCAGCCTGGGACAGTGGGAGGTGTCCCTGGATGGGACTGTCCCTGGGTGGCACTGATGGGATTTGAGGTCCCTTCCAGCCCCAGCCACTCTGATTCCATGAAACGATGTCATGGCCATGGTCCCAATGGAGCCAGCATTGCCTCCCTGACACAACTGGGAGCCCTGTGGGAGGCTGCCTGTACAGCTTGAGTTGTCCAAAACCCCATTTTGAGGTGATATCCCAAGTCCAGGATCAGTTTGTGCTAATCAAATATAGCCTCAGTTCTTTTGGAGCAGAGACAGAGCCGTGGGAGCATCCCAAGTGTGCTAAGGAAGGACATTTGCAGATTCCAGCCTTCATTCCTGTTGGGTGCCAAATGAAAAAGTTTCAGGGAACTCAGCCAGCCTAAATTTCCTTTCACTGGAGAGTTTGGAGCTGTGCTGGCCCAGGGCACAGAGCAGTGACAGCAATTGCAATTGTGACAGTGCCAAGGAACAATAAAAGAGAGAGGTTTTGTTCCAGGCTTAACCCAGGAGAAACATCTGCCACTGAGCTGGATGAGCACCCTCACTGAACAGCCTTCAGGAGTTTGGGAATGCATCTTGAAAGGGATTTAGAGAGTGAATGGTGGCTTTTCTATTGTGGAGGCAGAACAGAGCCAAGAGTTCCCGGTGTGTCAGAAGATAAATGTCCTGTCGGGCGCTGGCAGCGCTGCCACCCAGCAGGGCTGAGGCTCAGAACAGCGCCTTGGGCCAGAGCCAGCCGTGCCTGGAGCCCTTGCTGCTTCCTGTGGGAGAAATCCCGTGGGGTGAGTCAAGGGATGAATCAAAGTCTTGTTCAGGGGACATCGCTCCTACCTGGCAGCTGAGATGGGCTCGGTGACTGCGCCTCTCTGGGGACGAAGCCACGGCCTTTACCCCTCCTCGGGCTTGGGCACATCCCTGCTTTCCATCACTCCCTGGATGTTTCAGCGCAGCTGCTCTCCCCGAGTTTGGCACTGGTGCTGGACACGGCGAGCTCTCTGGGAAATGTGTCACGTTGCGAGCCAGCCGGAATCGCTCCAGACAGGGAGCAATTCCCCTTGGGAAATTCCCCCGGGTCCTGGCATTGTCATGCCTGCACAGTGTTCCATGCCTGAGCAGTGGGGTATGCAGCCAGGAAAGTGTCACCTCTCCTCCTTCCCCTGTCACAGTCCAGAGTGTTGGGGCAGGGGGACTGGAGGAGGTCAGGGGTGCTCCTCATCCCATTCCCTGAGTTGTGCTCTCCTGATAAAATCCTGTTTGTGGATGGATTAAAATCATCTGGTTCTATGGCTTTTCTGTTAAAACTCAATGCCTTGGACTTAGGGGTCTGCTTTCCCTCCTTGTGTGCTGCCTCTGTAGGGTGGCCTGGATCTGCCTGGGGATCCTGGGCTGGACTTTTGCCAGGGGATGCTATCAAGCAGGCATAAATAATTTGGTATCCATGCTTTCTACTACCCACATCACCCTCAAGAGCCTGGAGCAGCACAGAGGAGCTGCAGGTCCCTGTGAATAGCCCCATTCCATACTCAGCTGGCTTCTGTCACCTCATCCCAGGGAGTGGGCTCAGGGCAGGTGGGACAATTACTGCTCATTAACCGGAATAGGGAGCAGCTGCCCAGAGTCCCTTATAAGGACGGGGAAGGAAAGGAGTCCCCTTCTGCTGGGAGAGGCTGAGCAAGCTGCTCCTGGCTGTTCTACGGTAAAATTGGGCTCAGTAAACTGGAGAAAGCTTCCAAAATCATCGAGTCCAGCTCTTCCTGGGCAAAGTGGGAGATGGCTGTGGAAAAACAGGAAGGAATGAAGTCCCTCACTTGTGCTGCAGGTAGGGAGAAGAGTAACAAGGTTTAAGCTTTATTGAGAGCATTCAATGTTAGATACCAGAATATCTGTTTTTCTGGCTGTGGCATTGTAACTGTCTAGAGGAGGTGACAGGGATGTTTTGAAATCCTCATTATTGATGGGATTTAAGGAGCAGTGGGAGAAGAACTTGTTGGAGTAAGTCTGGGTTTGTTTGATTGTGCTTTGTTGGGCAGAGCAATCATTCCTTGAAGAGCTGGAGCTCTGTTTGCTGTGATTTCTTATGCCTTCAATCCATCCCAACTCAAGGACTCATGTTCATCCTTCTGTGGTTTCATGCTTTTTTAGGCAGTCGTACAGAGGGAAATACAATTTTCCTGCCTCTTGCTGTGGTGATCAAAGATTCCCTGGGAGTTTTGTGCTCCCTCCCATGTGTTTTCCCACTTGGAGCAATTTGCAGCTCAGCTGTTTTGCTCTAAGCTCTCTCTGGAGAGCTGAGGCTCCGTTTGCCTTTCAGGGCGAGTACCCACATGGAAATAACCTGGGAAACACTCACTTTTGTACACAGCTGCTTCCCTAATCCAGGCACTTCTTGGGAGGAATCAAGGCTCTGTTTTATGAATCCATTTAATGCTGTCCTGTGGAGAGCAAAGGTGGATTTTTACTGACCTGGAGGATCAAGTCTTGCTCTCTTCTTATCGAAAAAACTCAAATATTTGGCTGTGTTGTCACTTTTGGCTGTTTGGGGGAGATTCTGGCCTGCCATAAACCCCCTTAAAGCTGGGATATTAATGGTGTAATTCCATGATGTGCTGGAGTTGGAGTTTTTGTCAACAAATTGCTTTTCCTGTTACATTGCAGTTAAAGTTTTAGGTTTTTCTCATGGTAAGATTTGGAATTTAAGAACTTGGGGGCTATTTCCATGTTTTTTTAATGGATTTTGTCTATTATAGGTGACTTTCACTGCCCTCCCTTGGATTGCACAGGCATCATTATCCATAAAAAAATACCCCATGAGGGATTCTCCCCCAGTTTGGGACTGTGATGGTGCAACCACACTAAAATCTGTCCGCTTGTCCAGGGCTATTATCTTCTCTCCTGAGTTTATTCCTCTTTTGGGAATGCTGGAATTGATAAAAAGAGCTTTCATTTGATGCCCAGGCCCAGCCATCACAGAATTCCTCTCCAGCTGTTTGTTTGCTCCTGTTAGAATGTGGGCCCACATGCTCGCAGTAATAAAAGTGCTTCTCCCAAGGCAAAAAAACTGCTGTTGAGAGCATGAAAGGTGACATTTTCCTCCATTTATCTGGCCAGGTTTGGCTTGTTATCATTAAATCAATTCAGTGGAAGCCCACATCACCAAGTCCATCCTGGCTGCCAGGAAAGGAGCAGGTTCCCATTTTATCTTTTTCCTGTTCAGCCCCAGAGCATGGAGGGAAAATACCTCTGGAAGATAGAGGGGAGAAAAGTAGCATGATTTGTGTCCATAATAAAGGGATCCATTAATGGGTGTTTCTCTTGTATTGCAGCGTTCCCACATTCCAGAGCCTTCCCGAGGAGATCCTTAGCAAGCTTGCAGATGTCCTAGAAGAGGTAAGTGCTCTGACTATTAGGATTTCATGAGTTCAGAACCTTCTGCTGGCTCTGCTTTTCCCCGAAGAGCAGCTCCCCAGTTGTGGCAGCACAGCGCGGCCATGAGAGGAGCTGTGGCAAAAATTAATCTAGTTTTCAACAGGGTTTGTGTATTTTTAATTGCATTTTTTATCCAATTGGGGAGCGAAACAATCGTTTCCTGTGGTGTCTAGATGGGAATGACCTTCTCCAGTCCCTGGATCAGTGATGGGACAGAGGGGAATGTGAAAATGTGGTCTCATTTCAGATTTGCTGGGACTTATGTTGGAGGGTGTCATGGAAAAGGTGCTCTGGGAAGAGTTCAGCAGCGCTGGGATGCTGCGATGGAGTCGGGCTTTGCCTGCCTGGCTTTAACTGGGGTCTTGTTAGGCTCAGGCTTTACTAAGTCTTTATTTAAAACAATGAAGAAATCACCCACAAAACACCAAACCAAAAAAAAAAACAAACCAAAAAACCCAAAACCCCGGAAAAAAACCTCCAGAACCCAAACAACCTCCCCAAAAAATCCACAAAACCCCCAAAACTCCCCTAAAAAAAATGAATCAAAACCCCCAACCTGCACCCTACCCAAAAAACCCCAAACCCCCTGACCTTGCCCCATAAGTGGATGTAAAATACTTGGTTTGCATCAGTTTTCCCCGTATTCCATTCCCACAATGCTCCCTTCTGTGCCTGAGGAATCCCAAGTGGTTCAATATCCCAGAAAGTCATTAATAAACCCCCCTTCCAAAAGGTGATTTAAGGGCAGGAAATGTGTGTGTGGCAGTCATTTATTTCATTCCTGCTTGATTTTCCTCATCCACGCCTCTCCAGCAGGGAAGCTGTTCCCGTGGATTTGGAGGGAAAGCGCTGCTGATGTTGGGATTGATTTGAATTCCTTTTTCCCAAGCTTTGCTGGGGCCTTGTTCCTCCTCTGCCTTTTATTTAGTGCTCAGATAAATTCTGTGGCTCCAACAAATCAGCTGTTTGTCACCCTGAATAATTGCATATTCACAGATAAGCTCTATTCCTTTTCCTGCCAGGGAATGCTCTGATTTAGGGACACAAAATTTAAAAAAGGGATATGAGCTCCCTCTGCCATGGATTTCATTTGCCTATCTCAAAACCCCACTCCCAGCCAGAATGTGCTTGGATCACATCATGAGCATTAAGCTTCTTATCAAGAGTTAAGGAGGAGAATAAAGGCCCTAACACTTTTTCCGGGGTGCTTAAGGTTTCATGGAAGGAGGAAAAAAATTCTTAATAGAAAAAATTCTTAATAGAAAAAATTTTAATAAATAAAAAATTCTTAATATATCTTAATAAATACTAACGTGAAGAAATGAGGCACAAAAGAAGCATTTGTGGGAAATAAACCTGGATTTTTAGGGTGGATGCTCCCAATTTCCTCCTTGGAATCAGCCTCATTTCCTCTGGATTTGTCTTGGATTGAATAGACTGTGTTTTACATAAATTTAAAATTAAAAAATCACTCTCTGGTCTGTATATTTAGATATAAACTCCCACCTGGCTACAGCCTCTTTTCCATCGGTTACACCTCTGAAGTGTTGGAAAAACCTATCTGGGTCATGGAATGGTTAATATCACATGGAAAAATGCATCTGGTGGCTCACCCAGGGATTGATTATCTGAGTGGCGCCAACATTGCCAATAATTTCAGTCTTTCTGGATAATTCCATTTGCTATGTGAAATGAAATCCTGAAGGGAATAGCATGGGGAGTCTGGGCTGGCATCTCCTCCTCTCCCTTTTTTCTCCCCCCCACCTTTTTTTTTTTTTTTTTTTTTTTTTTTTGGTGGCACAAAATCAGGATTTCTTCCCTGTCCTTAAGCTGTTTCCTGTTCTGGCAGTGTTTTTCATCTTTAGGGTTATTCCCTGTGCCATTCAAATGGAAAAGGTTTATCCTTGTAGGATTTCCACCTCAGATTAGGGGTCCAGGTACCAATGCGCGTGATTAAGGTTGCTTGACCTCTTCTCCTCTGAAGCCACTTCCAGGTGCTGGTGATTTTATAACTTTTCCATTTGATCTCAAATTCTTCATTGTGCCTACAGCTGATCCTTCTAAATTATGTTCCCCAAATCCAAATTCCAAATCCTGTTTCAGAAAAGGATCCATTGGTGTGGATGTGAGGGATGGAGCTGTTACCTGCCTGACCGTGTGTCCCAGCTCTGCTGAACCGTGTGGGGTTGTCAGGAGAGATGAAGGACGGAATTCAGAGAGCCTGGGGCAGCTGCAGTAACCCATCCCAGACTGGTTTGGGTGGGAAGGGACATTGGGGACATCTAATTCCATTCCCTGCCATGGCAGGGACACCTCCCACTGTCCCAGGCTGCTCCAAGCCCCAATGTCCAGCCTGGCCTTGGACACTGCCAGGGATCCAGGGGCAGCCACAGCTTCTCTGGACACCTGTGCCAGGGCCTGCCCACTCTGCCAGGGAACAATTCCTTCCCAATATCCCATCTGGCCCTGCCCTCTGGCACTGGGAAACCATTCCCTAGGTCCTGTCCCTCCATCCCTTGTCCCCAGTCCCTCTGCAGCTCTCCTGGAGCCCTTCAGGCCCTGAAGGGGCTCTGAGCTCTCCCTGCAGCCTTCTCTCCAGGAGAACATCCCAGCTCCCCCAGCCTGGCTCCAGAGAGGCTCCAGCCCTGGAGCATCCCTGTGGTCTCCTCTGGACTCTGTCCAGCAGCTCCATGTCCTGTTGATGTTGGTGCCCCAGCCAGAATGAGCTGAGGTTTCAAAGTCCTGCAGCTCCAGATGCACGGCAGGAGGTTGAATTCAGGTCTCATTGGCATTTTCAACCCAGGCCTTTTCATCTCCTGCACTTCCTAATCCTGTGCGCTTGCTGTTCACTCGCTGCCTGGGATTTAGCCTGGTAATCCATGGAAGACGTTGTGTGTGGGAATCGGAGCAGTTGGGTGAGAGAGAGCAACAAAGGTGCTTGGATTTGCTTAACAAAACCCTGCAGATCAGTTTTTGTGCAGATAATGTCAGCTGGATTTGTCTTGTTTGTTGTGTGTTCAGAACTCAACACAGCTCTGACAGTTATGTGGGTGTGTATAGATATTTATATACTATTGCTGCATTTATAGACATTGAAGGTGTTCTAGGCCAGGTTGGCCAGGGCTTGGAGCACCCTGGGATAGTGGAAGGTGGCCCTGCCCATGGCACAGGGTTGGACTTTAAAGTCCCTTCCAACCCAAACCTTTCCATGATTCTTTGATAATACTTTATAAGCCATTGGAATATATTGTTGCAGTATAATATTTAAATATAATGTAGATATGGTTAATTGCCCTAAATCCAGCTGCGAACCTCTTCAGTAACTGGTCCTGGGTTAGCTGGAAAGCAGGTACAGCTGGGGAGTTCTGGGAATGCACACATTCCCGTGTCTCCCTGCATTTTGAGAGTTATTTCACTGGAAGCATTAACATTCAGGATTGGAATGGGTTGGAATGCACTGCTGAGGTCTGAGTGGCAGCCCCAGGCAGCCTGGCCTTGGCTCTCACTGAATCCCTGGACCAGCGGCAGAGCCAAACTGGGCAGTGAGAGGTAGAGGGTGCCAGGGGTGGAAATTGTGTTGCTGCAGCTCTGGGTGCTGAAATCTGAATCACAGCTCCTGTCTGCAGCCACTCAGCAGCTCAATTTATGTCCTGAGTGTGGCTTGCCAGCCTTTGTCTCTTTTTTCATCCTTTTTTTTTTTTTAATCCCAATTAAAGAATGAATTTCATAAGGCACAAATGGTAAAAAAAAAAATTAAAAAAAAAAATCCCAAACCAGCAAAATTCCTCCCTGTTGCTCATGGAGCTCCTTCTGTTGTGGAGAGTATGGACCTTGGAGGAGATTTCATGGTTTAATTCAGCTTTCAAAGCTGTCCTGGGCCTTCATGCAGAGATGCCAAGCATCTCTCCTGCTCCACACTGTCCAATTAATACGAATCAGAAGTCCTTGGGATGCCTCTGTTTAATTAACACAACCCAGCCTTGCTTTTATGTGGAATCATGTGGCAACAGTGAATAGAACAGGGAAAATGTGCAAAATTAATTAGCTTGCCATAGAATTAGTACTTTTGAGGCTTATTTAGGAGCGA
This sequence comes from Acanthornis magna, assembly GCA_036785705.1. Classification (NCBI taxonomy): domain Eukaryota; kingdom Metazoa; phylum Chordata; class Aves; order Passeriformes; family Acanthizidae; genus Acanthornis; species Acanthornis magna. The sequence goes on from JAWUZG010000093.1 coordinate 10,848,546, forward strand.
GGATTGCTTCTGGATGAAGGGAACCTGGTCCATCCTGTGGGTTCTGCCAGCACCAAGGCCCATGCTGGTCTGATACTGAGCCACCCATTAGATTGGAGGGAGAATTCCAAATAAACAGGGAAGGCTAAAAGGTTTTGGTGAAGAAAAAGTACTTTCATGTTACTATTTATCTCTTTTTAATCAAGGGAAGCACTCTGGGTTGTATTCACCGAAGGAACTGTGGGATAGAGTAGGGAAATGCTGTCTGTGGGGGCATTGAAACAGCTCAGTCACGACTGACTCCATCACAGAGGGACAAAATTGTGACTGGAGTTGTACCTCCATTAATTCTTCAAATGGTGCTCATCAGAACACATGGGCTTTGGGTTTGCAGGTGGGCCAGGAGAAAAAAGCTTTTTGGGGAAAGAAGCATTAGGAAATAAAATGCAGCTGGAAAAAGTGGAGTGCAAGAATCCAGTGAGGGACTCAGTGGCAGAAGTTGCTCTAGCACTTGGACTGGGATAATAGATGTTGTTTGGAGCTGAGTTTTCCTTTTGATTTTCTTGGATGTGGGCACTGACCCCTTGAAGGGAATGAAAAATAATCTCCTGCTTGTTCAGGAAAGGAGTTCAGGATTCCCTGGTTCCTGCAGATATTGTCGGGAACGTGGCCATCCCTGGGTGTGTTTACTGCCCATCCTCTGCTCTCCTGCAGTGCTAGGAATGGGGCGGGATTGGGATTTTTCTTCCACACAATTCTGTGAAATCTCTTGTTAGAGGGGGGAATGCCAGTGGAGAAAAACTTTGGGACTGTGATTTCTTCCTAATATCCCAAGATCCCATCTGTCCCTGCCTTCTGGCAGTGGGAAGCCATTCCCTTGGTCGTGACCCTCCATCCCTTTTTCCCCAATAAAATCCTTGTGCTGAACACATGGGAAGGCATTTCCTGGGGTTCTGTGCCCTTGGCACATGTGGGACCTTCAGGTCCTCTCCTGGTGGGATGTGTTGGGTGTTGGTGCCAGGAGCAGCTTTTGGCCTCTGCACTTTGCAGCCAGGGAGTGATGTTCTCTTTTTAACTGAGATTTAGGAAATGAGTATTGAAACCTCTCAAGAAGCAGCTTCTGCTTAGGCTGAAAATCCCAGCGGTATCAGAGAGATCTTTTTCCAGAGGCTTTCTGCTGGCAGCTGGAGACAGGGGAGTTTATTAACATTTCATTTACTGTCAGAGTGCCCCTGCCATGCTCTCTGGGCTCTTTTCCTAACCCCCAAGCAGAGGAGCTGGATTGTTGGTTTTCTTTCAAGTGCCTCTTGTAAAACCCACTGGAGTTAGGTCAGAGCACCCCAGCTGGGGAATTGCGGTGCCTCCGCTGTCCAGAGAATGTGGGTTCATGGAAATCTCCACAAGAATCCCCAAGGACAGTGGGAAGGGTGGGAGTTGTAAGGAGATTTTCTCAGCTGGCAGGGTGTTCCCATTGTTCCCTGGCAGGGTGGGCAGGCCCTGGCACAGGTGCCCAGAGCAGCTGTGGCTGCCCCTGGATCCCTGGCAGTGTCCAAGGCCAGGCTGGACACTGGGGCTTGGAGCAGCCTGGGACAGTGGGAGGTGTCCCTGCCATGGCAGGGGTGGCACTGGGTGATCCGTAATGTCCCTTCCAACCCAAACCACACATCCTCCCAGAGAGTTCTGTAGTTGCCTGTTTTCCAGCTGCCTCCTTGAACAGCACTGTCCTTTCCAGCACTTTTCTGGCTGTTCGCCCCTTCCTTGGGCACCTCCTTCTCCTCAATCAACCTCCCAGTGGTGGGAAAAGCCACTCCAGCAGTGCCACTCCACAGTCACGTGGCAAAGGCAGCATTGAAGAGAAAAAAAATTCCCAAAATTTGCTTCCTCTCAGGATTTTCTTTCTGTAATTTATTTGGGGTTTTTTTGGTCATGGTGCATTGAATGGATGATCAGGTTTTCAGGAGGTCGCCGATAAAAAGTTAAATTATAAAGCTGCCCCTCTCAGGTTCTGCAGGTGTTTGGATTTAAATATTCCGTGTTCCCAGTCGGCTTAAACCCAGCTCTGGCCTATCTGGGAGATATTTTTGTGCTCTCTAAGCGGATTCTCCAGCTGATCTGTCACAGCTGAAAGAAAGGAAAAAAGAAAAACAAAACATTGTTGTGTTGTAATCTTAGATATTTGCCAGGGTTTCACAGATATGAAAATAAAGGATTTAAGCAAATCCATAATTTATTATTTGCCCTGGTGGGTTTGCAGGCTCTATTAGAGACACACAGGATGGATGTGGATTTTCTTGTGGCACCTGGGACAACAGAGAGGTCACAGGGGGCAACTCAGGAGCTCCAAATTGTCTCTTCCCTGATCCAGCCTTGTTCCTAATTCCCCAATATCTGTTTGTTTACAGTTCCCAATTTTCAGAGGCTTTGCAGCAACCCTGGGGCAAGGAACCCACAGAATTTGTTTTTCCAGGCATTTTCTTTGCTGCAGACAGGTTGGGACTGATGGGTTGGTGTTGCCCTTCACTTCCTGTGTGCAGCAAATCCAACAAATTAATTCTGACTGAAATTTAATTAAAATTTGGGAATTGGGTGGGTTTTGCTGTGGTAGAGGTGGCTCAGCTCAAGGCCCTCTTCCCAAGGGGTGCTCCTGGCAGCCTGAACTGAGTGATTTTTGGGATGGATTTCCCCATGGATGAGGGTCCTGTTTTGTGCTGAGGGCTTTGCTTTCTGTGCTGGATTCTTTGGGAGAAGCTTGGAAGGAGAGCGTGTGGATCTCTGGTCTTTTGGGCATCTCCTCCTGGGAATTCATTCAGCAGATTCCCAAATCCCCTAATTTTCACCCACATATCCTTAGTGACAGACTCCTATGGGCTAATTTTGGTGGGAATGAACCCCAGAAAGAAAATCCATCCTGGTGCTTACTGCAAAATATTCCGTGATTTCCACCCTTTAACCCCGAAGCAGTGAACATAGACAGTGCCTCTTTATCTGTAAAAACAGGGGGAAAGTACAATCTGCAATTGTATTAAGGGAAAACCCAAATGTGAATTAACTTGAGGAGTGTTTTCCCTTTGATTCCAACTTTTTCCCCTCGGGATTTTCCCATAGCATTGCCCACAGTGACACCTGCTGGAGTCTGGGACAAGGTTGGCTTGCAGGCCCTCCTGAGCGAGTCCTGCCAGGGATTAATTAGGGATAAAATGAAGGGAACGAACAATCCATGTGTGGTCATGGAGACACCTGTGGCCATCCAAGGAATGGGAGGTTGGGAATATCAAGCTGGAGACCTGCAGCAATGGGATCAGTCGCTAAAACCCAGGTTTAAACCCTTCTGGGTTTATCTTGGCGGAAGGGTTGGACTGGGACTGATTGCTGATTCCTCCTGGCCAGCGTTGTGAAGGAAGAACGAGTTGTGTGCCCATTGGAATTGGCAATGGATATCTGATGGAAATCAAGACATGAGCTTCCATCAGGAAAATCCTGTGGTCAGAACGTAGGGAAATTAAATAGGATCGCAGAGAAATTCACCTCTAAAATGGACACTGCGATCAGGAAGGGTTCATTTCTCCAAGGTCTTCCCGACCTCAAGGCTGATTCCAGGTTCCTACACCTTCTGCTGCAATTTTAAGCAGCTTAATAATAACCACTTAGGCAGCATGAATTGCTGGAATAGCCTACATCCTGTGGATAATACAGCATTAGGAGATGGGGCTGGCATGGTTTAATCCTGTGCTGTCCATGGCTGCTTTGGGGTTGGAAAAGGGAATGGCAAATCCTGGTCCTGGAGTCAGAACGAGCACGCTGAGGACTCCAGGTGGAATTTCAGGTGCTTGGAGGTCTCACGTCACTCCTTCCTTGCTTCCTATCAAGTGGAAATATTGACAATATTCCAGCTCCCCATGGCTATTCCCATTTTAAAAAGGGTGGAATTTTGAGGGGTGTGTGAAGGGGCAGCAAAGGGAGTCAGATATTTTGGTGAGAATTCCTTTTTTTTCCACTGTTTCCTCGCAGTCAGCTCTCAGAGGTGTGCTGTGGGCAATGCTCCATAGCCCTGGATTTCCCAGCAGATGGGATGGGGGGGCTCAGGGCAGCATCTCCCCAAAGCCCCTGCTCGAGGCACTCGGATCCCTTTCCCGACTCCTTTGGCTTTCCAGCAGCACCAGATGTGCCATCTGGAATGAAACATGAGCCCTCCCAGTGCATCCCAGTGCCCTGCTGGGAGCTCACCCACAATCAGCACAGCTCCGTTCTCCTCCCAAAAGGAGGGAGAAATCCTCCCCAAAGCCAAATCCATTCTGGGAAGGACTGAAACTCAGCTTCCAGAGGTGCCTTGGGATGATCCAAGGCTGTGCTTCTTCCCCTGAAAGTCATGGTGCTTCAGGTGCTTTTCCTCTCTTTCAGCCTGACCCTTGTGCTGAGAAACAAGGCCTTAATAATTCCAAATGAATGGAAAATGGAAATAGGTGACTCTGGTGGGAATTTGGAGGCAAGGGGGCAAGGGAACAGCTCCTTGCTGGGAAAACTGAGGGTGCTGCTGGTGTGGGGGGAAGGAGGATGTCCTCAGTCAGGGAAGAGATGAGCTCTGCTCCACCCATCCTGTGATTTCTGACGCCTGGGAGCGATGAGAAGTGGGAATAACGTGGCTTTGGGCTGCTCCTGTCCCAGGATTTCCCTGGTGTGGGATGGGATCCCATCTCCATTGTGGTCAGACTCCTCTGCCTGCAAATCCAACTGGCCACATCCCAAATTCCTGCACGGAAAGCTGCAAAAAATAGATTTTGGAGTTTAAAAAAGCCCTGCTGAAGGAATTTTGGGATCATTGTGTCCTTGCCCGGTAAGGAAGGGGTCAGCTGTGCCTTGTGCCAAAAATCCGACCTAGATTACATTTCCCAGCCTTGCTCTGGTTTTCTTTTCAGGACTGATTTAAGAGATGCTCCTAAAAAAATCTGCCTTAAAGCACAAAATAGATGGAAAAAGTCAAATATTTCCAAGTGGGGTCATTGCATGAGAGATTGATGGAGGTGTTGCTGCTGCAGGGTCAGTTCTGGATGTGCTTCATCTTGCAGAAATCTCAACTTTCACCATCTTCTCAATTCAGAATGTGGTTGATTTCTTTTTCCCTTACACCTTCCTGTTTAGTTACCAGTTGTCCAAAATCCTGGAATAAACTGGAGGCAGTGGAAAGGTCCTGTAAAATTTTCTTCCAAGCAGAGTTTTAATAGGCTTATGCAGCTCCAGCTATGTCAATTTTAGCAGCAGCAAGTCTATTAAACAGTAAAAAATACTGATTTCTGCACTTTGGGAGAAGATATTTTGCATTTCTATTGTCGAATACAGTTTTTATCCCAATTTTCCAAGTCCTGTTGTCAAGGAGACAGTGGCAACCCAGGTGAGGGGCTCAAGGCAGCTTCTTTTTCCACTGGGAAAAGTTGTTATTGATGTTTAAAAAATGGAGATTTCAGCTTTTCCCATTTCATGCACAGAGCGAAAATTCACTTTTGGCTTTAATAAATACATTTGGGGCAAACATTTGATCTTTTGGAAGTGTGATTCACTTCCAGCATTCCTTGTTGTGCAGAGTGGGAATAGAGAGTGATAAAACTCTGCCTTTTCTGTACCTTTTGGGGAGCTAATGAGAGGAATCAAGGGAACACAGGGTATTTTCCAACAATAGCCCCAATCCGTGGGGATATGGCAGGGAATGTGAGCTGAGAGAGCGTTGAATTCATCTGCCAAACTCAGGACTGGCTGTCACCTGCACACAGCCCTCAGACTGGAAGCAACCGGTAAATTCAGGGGATTAAACTGGGAAAATTACCTGTTGCAATGAAAGTCCATAGGGAGTGGATAAATCCAATGCTTCCCATGATTTTCCTCCCAGGAAAGTTGATTTCCTATGATCATTTGAAGGGCATTTGTATATGGAGATGTAGAGTCTCCTCATTGGGTTAGACCACAGAAAGAAGGTACATTTCATAGCAGGTGCCTGGAGGAGTGGCTGGATACATTGAATTAATGTACATTTTTTTTATTCCTCATGATGGATTCTGGAATGAGTTTGGATCCTCGTGGCAATGCAAATACCTGGTGTGAATAAGAATGCAAAATTCAGAGGAAATGAAGAAAAAGAAATGAAACAAATGGGCTGATTTAAGTTGTTTACTTCCAGTTTCATTTTGGCAAGCAATTGATTCCCATTCAAATAACTGTGGAACAAACCTGTGGATTTCGGGAGGGCAATTGGTTTTCCATGCACATTCTTCCATGATGAGGAGAAAAACCAAATCAGAGCTATTTGGGAAAGGATTGAAGAGCAGCTCTTTTCTTGCATTTCAATGAAATTTAATTAAACCCCCACGGACTCGAGCTGCTGGTGATTGGGGAGAGGTTTTGTGGTGCAGTGACACCATGGGATTCTGTTTCTGCTTGGATTTCCTCAAAGTTGCTGTGTGTCAGTGTCCAAAGGAGGCTGGGAATGTCATGGAATTGGAGAGATTTCAGTCCGACAAAAACCTAAAATTACATGCATGTGACTGGCCCAGGGCACACAAATATTTAATTTTTTTTTTTTAATTGTATTTTTATTTTTACTGAATTTTACTGTTTGCCACTTTTTACTCAGGGTGACTGATGAATTAATTCCACTCTGTTGCCTGGGGATCCTGTTTCTAATTACCGATTCTCAGCTAATTCTCCACATTTCACAGTCATTATCTGTGAGTCTGGTATTATTTGAATTCCCAAGCAAAGCTTTTTGGGGTTTTGACCCCAATTTTTGGCTTGACCTGTGGCTCAATATTATTATTGCCTTTCCCCCAGCTAATTTGTTATCTCTGGGAATAAATCCTATTTTTTTCCATATCAGTTCATCTTGCTTTCCTGGAAGATCTTGTTGCCAAAGCTCCTCTCCCATTTCTCCTGACCCTGTGCTGCTCTCACCCTCTGCTTTCTTAATCCTTGAACTCCTTGAGTTCTCCCTCTTTATCTTTGAGGTTGGTCTTGACCTTTTGCCTTGTTCACCTCCTTGTGTATCTCTGAACTTCCCAGCTTTCTCATCATCCTCTCCTTGCCCTGTTTCCCATCCTCCCCAAATTCCTGCTTCCCCTCAGAAGACAGTGCTTAAAAAAGATCAGAGTTGGAAGCACGGCAAATCCTCACCCCCACAGGCCCCATTCCGCTCTCCAGCCAATCCTTAGGGCATTCCAGGAACGGCAGAAGGAAAGGGCCAGGAGCTCCTTCCATCTCGTGCACGTTCCCTTTGGAAAGCAGGAACCTGGGCCAGCGTTTGCCAAATGTGGTCCCCTTGCACACTTTGTTGCCTTTTGGGTATTCCTGAAGATTGCACTCTGCAAAGGGTTGGGTTGGAGTCCAGGGGAAGGTAAAAGAAAGATGATAAAATCACAGCTAAAAGGACAATGTCCTGTTTTCCATGACTAGAAGATGTCACTCTCAGCTCAGCACAGATAACAGCAGTGCCAAACCCTCAAAGAAACAGCCAGAAATTAAAACAATCATTTAGCCAAAGAACTTCAGATGAGGAACATTTCTCCCATCTTTGCATTTCAGGAACAGCAGAGCCCTGTTGTTTATCCCCTTTGGTTTATCCATTTCAGTTTGTACCCTGTGAATTAGGTGTAGGCTGTACTTGCTTTTGCTGTAACAGAATAATTGTTGAATATACTTCTTTGGCTGTCCCCATACATCCTTTTAGATTCCTTTTCCCTGGAGCAATCCATGTGCCTGAGCAGTCAGAGGCACAGGTTATATCTTGATATAATACAGATTTTACCTTGATACAGCCTCAGTCGAGGGCAGATGAACTCATTGTATGGAGTCACCTGTTAAATCATAATTTAGTTTTAAGGAATTACTCTTGGACCAGAGTGGTGCATTCAGTAATCCTCACGTGTCCCAACTCTATTCAACGCTGTAATTCTATGATTTGTGTTATCCAGAAGCTGGGCCGTGACCATGCACAAAGAGCCCCTCTAGGTGTATTAGGAGCCTTGTTCTGGGATGGTTTTGCAGGAGTTGGAATCAGTCCAAGAGGTGCAGAAAGCCCCTCAGTTGGAGGAGACACCCCCAGTGTCCAGCTCATTCCCAGGGCTGTGTTTTCCTCAGCGCTGTCACAGCCCATTAGGGACCCTCAGGGAATCCGTGCAGTGGGAATGTTTCCCAAAAGGATCTGACAGGGAGACAGGCGCTGTCACAGCACAGCTTTTGCTCTAAAATCCATGCTCACAGTGCTGGTGGCAGTTCAAAGGGCTGCGTTTTTAAGGAGTAAGTTTGTGATCCATCAGTAAGAAAAAACAAGATTTCTTCCAGGACATTGCAGCTCACATCCAGCAGACTGAAAATCCTAGGGTCATGGAATGGTTTGGGTTGGAAGGAACCTTCAATCCCATCAGTGCCACCCCTGCCATGGCAGGGACACCTCCCACTGTCCCAGGCTGCTCCAAGCCCCAATGTCCAGCCTGGCCTTGGACACTGTCAGGAATCCAGGGGCAGCCACAGCTGCTCTGGGCACCTGTGCCAGGGCCTGCCCACCCTGCCAGGGAACAATTCCTTCCCAATATCCCATCGGGCCCTGCCCTCTGGCACTGGGATGCCATTCCCTGGGTCCTGTCATTTCAGACCTTTGGAAAGAGTCTCTCTCCATCTTTCCTGTAGGCTCCCTTCAGGCACTGCAAGGCCAAAGTTGGGTCACCTTCCTCATCTTCTTTCCCAACTCCGTGCTCCATAGTTATCGTGGAATTAAGGGCATGAGTTAACCCTCTCTTCCCCTCAGCCCTGCATCTTCCTTATATTTTAGTTTCCCACTTTTTGCCCTCTAGTTAAGCTGCTACTTGGGTAATGAGATGTCTTGAGTGTCAAAAATTAGGGATAAATGAGGAGACGACCACAAAAGGATAATCCTCCCCTCTGGCTATTTCAAGGAGCAGCATTTTAAGCTAATTCCTGGGAGTAGGACACACTGTAAAACCAGGGAATCAAAGCTGTGTAATTCTTAAGGAATTCAGTATTGAAGACTGATATTTACCTGCTTGGTTTTGTACCATTTTCAGCAAATAAATATATTTTTCTGTTTTATTTTGTTAGCATTTCTGTTGTCATTTTAGACCTGAAAGGATGTTTAAGGCAGCAAATCCAGAGCAGGAAAAAGAGATCTTCTAAAAGCTGCTTCTGTTTGGAGTTTTGCTGACAGGTCTGTGAATATTTTTTTAAAGCACCAGCAAAATAACATATTTAGGTTATTTTTACTTTAAATACACCCTGGATGCAATGGGTGGGACATGGAGAACTGTCATCAACCCCGTGTTGCCCTCGCTGGTTTGTGTGGTGCAAACGCAGCTCCAGGCAGTCCAACTCCTCATTTCAAAGCCACTTTTGTGCCTCTGCTCCCCTGAGGGGACCTTTGGCGCCGTGGATGCCGGAGCATTCTGAATGCCCCATTTCCCACCTTTCTCCAAACATTCTCAGCATAAATATGGCACTCAGAAGCATCCAGGTGGAGGAAAAATGAGGTTTTCTGAAGTTTAACTGGTGGGTTGGCCTCCAGGGTGGAGGTTTCTCCGTGAGGCCTGGTCCAGCTCTCAAACATCTTATTTTTAATCAGGGTTTCTGCACGAGGCCTAATTGAGCTTTCTCTGCTAGGCCTGGTCAAGGTTTCTCCACAATGCTTGGGTGGGCTCTCAAACATGTAATTTTTAGTTGAGATTTCTCCATGAGGCCTGGTCAAACTCTCAGACATCTCGTTTTTAGTCAAGGTTTCTCCACAAGGCGTAATTGAGGTTTATCTGGGAGGCCTGGTCAGCTCTCAAACATCTAATTTTTAGTTGAGATTTCTCTGCGAGGCCTGGGTGGGCTCTCCATGATGCCTGGTTGGGCTCTCAAACATCTCATTTTTAGTTGAGGCTTCTCTGTGGGGCATGCTCAGCTCTCAGACATCTCATTTTTAGTTGAGGTTTCTCTGTGAGGCCTAATTGAGGTTTCTCCACAAGGCCTGGTTAGGGTTTCTCCACAAGGCCTGGGCAGGCTCTCAAACATTTCATTTTTAGTTGAGATTTCTCGGCAAGACCTGTTTGAGATTTCTCCGTGAGGCCTGGTTCTGCTCACAGACATCTCATTTTTAGTCAAGGTTTCTCCACGAGGCCTAATTGAGGTTATTCCATGAGGACTGGTCAAGGTTTCTCTGTGAGGCCTGGACGGCTCTCAAACATCTCGTTTTTAGTTGAGGTTTCTCCGTGAGGCCTAATTAAGATCTCTCCACAAGACCTGGTTGAGGTTTCTTCACGTGGCCTGCTCGGGCTCTTGGATGTCTCATTTTTGGTGGTGTTTGGAAGCAGAATTTCCAGTTGAAGTTTGTAATTGATCACACAAGGTTGGTGGGCCAAAGTCCTCACCCAGATGTGAAGGTCTGAGGTTGCAAAGGTGACTTTTTTTGTGTGGTGGGTGAGATGTGGTCCGGTGTGTTGGGGACAAGGAAATTAATCACACAATTAACTTTTCTGAGAGGGATGGAGTGGGGTGGTCACCGAAATAGGGTTTGTACATCGCTCACACCGTTGCTTTGGGTCTTGTATCTGTGGGAGATTTTGGTCTTGCGGAGCACTGGGACTCAAAAAAGGAGTTTGTTGACAAAATTTGGTGCTGTTGGGCCCCCCTGGTTCTCATTTTGTTCATTTTCAATACAAGTTGATCTCATAAAAATCCAGTCACTCCTGAAGAGAACTTGCATTGGGTATTTCTCCACTCAAAGCCCTCTTTGACATTCTGTATGGGATGAGGGATTTCATAAAACAGGATATTTGCCTTTTTTAGAGCATAATCTGACTCGACCATGAGATTGGAAGTTCTCCTGTGGGATACCTGCAGAGGTCAGGGCGACTTATCCATGTCTTATCCTCTCAAACCTGCGGAGTTGGCATTTCCCTCCCCTTAGTGCTGGGATTTTTTCATTGTTTTAAGTAAAACTGACAATAGAAGAAAGGGGGGAAAACCCTTTTTATAGAAGCTGCTCTTACTGGAGAAGCAGGGATCTCCAAGGAGGCTCCATGTGAGGCCAGAGCCTTGTCTTTATTTCCGCTTCCACATGCACTGAGCACTTGTTGGACACTTCGCCCGCCCAGTGTGCTGCTCTCAGACCGAACAGACAGAAAGAATTCCATTAGAAGGGCGCAGCACAGGGGTGAGCTGATCCGTGCTAGAAAAGGGGGATTTTGGAGGAGGAACGTTACTAGAGGGATGGGAAGGATGGGTTGATTCAAACAGGAAGAATTGCAGGTGGCATTAGCTGTGAGAGAAGTGGCTCGGAATCCATAAACATGAGGATGTGGGTGGCAGGAAGGGCACGGAAAGAGGAGCAGGTCAGGCGAAATGAAAGCTCTGAGTGACTGGGCACTCAGGGAGGGACTGGAGGAATGTGATTGGAATGTTGGAAGAAAGGCTTGGCTGAGATTAGAGCTCGGTTTGAAAAATAGGAGACAAAATACACTGAAGAGGCAGCTTCAGGTGCTTCTAATCTCAAATTTGTTTTCCTTCCGTTCCTTTGGCAAAGCTCTGGGCAGGAAGTTTGGGAAGACTCGTGCTTGGGAATGGTTAGGACTCATGGGTTGGGAAGAGCCATGCGTGGGAGTGACTGGGAAGGGTTCTGGGTGGGAATGGCTGGGTAGCATTTACGGGTGGGAAGTTTGGGAGAACTCGTGGGTGGGAATCGGATACAGCAGTGGGACTGAGCCTCAGTTCTGCAGTGCTTGGGGCTGGTGCTTGCTGCTGACCAAGCCCAAGAAATGGCCCTTTTGGGAAGCAGCTTTAGCACGTTAACCTGCCCAGAAATGACATTAAAAGTGCCATTAATGGATGTAATGTGTACAGGTTGCCTAGAGTCAGTTTGGAAGCCTTTAGCCCTTTAGTATTTTCAGTCATTACATTTTTGGGTGCCTACAAGATTCCACTTGAGGAAGTCTGGTGCCAACACCTCCTGAAATCAGGCCCTTTCAGGGAATTTCACCCCGGATGGCCAAAAATGTGCCCCTTCAATCTGCTCCCCAGAAACACCCCACATAAGCAGTAAAATTCTGCCAGTTTGTGTCCACGTGTCCTCCAGGCTTTTTTTGGTTTTTCCCCTCTTCCCAGTCTGGCACATGAAAATGGGAAAAGCTGTGATTTTTAGATCCTTGGAGTCCTGTTAGGGTCATGGCAATCCACAAAATGGTGTTCCTGACCCACATTCTCCAGTCCTTTTTCTGAAGAGTGACATGATAATATTGAGGATTTGAGATTCAGGTAGAGAACTCTCTATTTTTTAATGTATCAGCATCCTGGGGAGTGTGAAAATTATTAATTACTGCTTTGATTTTGTGATTTTATTTTCCCTGAATTTCTTGTTTAGGTTGGTGGAAGCACCCACAGCCTTAACTCTGTGTATTTTCAAGGCCTCCCCTAAATAATTCTGTGCTAGAGCTGTCTCAGATACCTTTCCTTTTTTTAGGATACTTCCTTCTCCTTAATATCCTCATTTGCCAAATGCTTCCAACTGTTTTTCTCAGTTGAGTTTTTGTGAGGCTTGGCCTGTTGATTTTCCTGGGAATTCTGTCATCACTCTGTAAGTGACACGAAAAAGGTTGGGTGTGAAGATAAATAAATAAACTCAGGTCAACACAACACCCTTGAAAGAAAACATCTCAAGCTTAACCAAATTTGAGGATTTGGGTTAATTTCTCCGTCTTAGCTCCAATCCACCCTTGCTGGTTTATACATCCTTTGGGATTAGAAGATCTGATTATGAGTGAAGGGCATTTTGGAGTGATTCTGTCCCAAATTTGGGCTGGAATAGAGCAGACCTGGTACCTCTAGCTCTCCTGGGCATGGTTGAAAAATCCAGCAGACATTTATCCCACAGGAGATGCAGGAGAGGTTGGGTGGGAAGCCCTGGGCATCCCCCAGCCTTTTGCAGGGGGCAGAGCATCTGGGATGAAAATTCCAAGGTTTGGGGGTGTGTGTGTGTCTAAATATAAATTGAGACTCTTAATTTAGAAAGTATTCAGGTTTTTTGGTAATGTATGAGTGCACATTGCTCTTCATGGGGGGCACAAGGGATGAAGGCGTTTATTGAGTTTAGATGCCAGCGTTGATAAGCTGTGACATGAATTTAGCAAGGACCATTCCACAAAATAAGGCAAAAAGGGACAGATTAAACTACTGTAATAACAGCAGAAGAGCAAAACCTATTTATTGAATAAAGCCCTTGCTAGCAGAGCTGGAAAACCACCAAAACCAACACAAAAAAAAAAAGAAGGAAAATAATCATTTTTACACCAGACTTCTTATTGCAGTTTAGTTCGTGTAGCATATTCCCTGTTGGAAATTCCTCTGTCTTGCTGATGTGCTAAAAATGGATTTAGGCTCCGAGGATAATTCATCTGGGCACAAACTGGCACCAGCAGAGCCAGAAGAAAAATGGGCAAGCCACAAACGCTTCCAGTTTAATTATTCTGTTCCTTGCCACAGGACAATCTTTAAGTCACAGCCAATGTCAGGCTGGGATAAAATGGGTCCAGGGTGATGTTCTTGCAAAGCTGCCAAAATATGGGCTGGAGAACAGGCTCTGCTTTTCTTTGTTCATCTGAATTTGGGTTTTTTTCTTCCCTTTTCAGACTCATTACGAGAGCGGAGAGTACATTATCCGGCAAGGGGCTCGAGGGGACACCTTCTTTATCATCAGCAAAGGAAAGGTGAGTTCACACCCTCCCAAAATCCCACTCCAGCCGTGCCCTCTCCCCTCCCCGAGGCACAAAAGTGGCAGCACTTGACATTTAATTCAGCTCCTTGCCTGGGCCAGGAAGGAAGAGTGGCCTGAAGGGCTGAAAATGAAATTCCCTGCTGGATGTGCTCCAAGGGAACAATTTGGGGCAGAAACAGTTGTTGAGTGTCTGATGAAAAACTCCATTTTTTTAAAGTAAACCCTACCATACCCCATGATTTCTTTGCTAAGCATCCCCCTGCCAAGGCTGGCTTCCAGCTCCATTCCCATGGCTCTCTCTTCCCAGCCTCTCCCAATAATGGGAAGGCAGGGATGTCTGAGCTCTCTCCGTGGGGAAGAAAAAAGGTCTAAGCTTCTCTTCCACTGGTCACAGGGAAAATATGCTTTCTGACCTCTTTCCCCATAAAATCCTGATGGGATTTTATAGACCAAGTTTGTTCCTTCCGTTCAACGATTATTTATCATTTTTTTAGCCTCCCTAATACACTTGAGAGACACTTGGCTTCTTTCCACGGAGCAGGCTGGAGATTTTGGAGGGCATACACGGCGATTTTCAGCTGCTCAACTCATTTTCCACCATAATTTTCCACTTTCTGGGAGCCAGTCTTCATTGGAAGGGAAAAAATTGTCTTTTTCAGATCAATAAGAATGTCATGGATAAGTTTCTGCAAAGAAGATAATCATGCCTGCAGAAATCCAAGTTTATTGGTTTGGTGCCCTTTCACTTCCTTTCACTCAGAAATAACATTCCCTCTTCCTAGAATATGGACAATCATGAGCCAATCCTTTTTTTTTTTTTTTCCCATTTTTTTAACAGGCAAAAATATTGGGATGGTGCATCTCTCTCCCATGTGGAGTGTTTGAAGCCGTGGTCATGTGGATCCCATCTTTTCCCAGCAGCCATGGAATCCTGCAAGGGTCTGGGATGGAAGGGATCTTAAATTCCACTTAGTGACACCTCTGCCATGGCAGGGACACCTCCCACTGTCCCAGGCTGCTCCAAGCCCCAATGTCCAGCCTGGCCTTGGACACTGCCAGGGATCCAGGGGCAGCCACAGCTGCTCTGGGCACCTGTGCCAGGGCCTGCCTACCCTCCCAGGGAACAATTCCTTCCCAATATCCCATCTGGCCCTGCCCTCTAGCACTGGGAAGCCATTCCCTGGGTCCTGTCCCTCCACGCCTTGTCCCCAGTCCCTCTCCAGCTCTCCTGGAGCCCTTCAGGCCCTGGAAGGGCTCTGAGCTCTCCCTGAACCATTCTCCTCTCCAGGAGAACACCCCTAGCTCTCCCAGCCTGGCTCCAGAGGGGCTCCAGCCCTGGAGCAGCTCCATGGCCTCCTCTGGACTCATTCCAACATGTTCTCAGTCTCCAAAGAAAAGTAAAAACCAAATCCCAGTTGCTGACCTGCAGCCCTTCCCCCTCACCCACAGGATGGAGGAGGAGACCACCCATGGCTTTGGCCATTGCTCCAGAGCCCAGGGCTCCTCCTGGAGCAGCTTCTTGCCTTTGTCCCTGCCCTCTGCTCCTTTGTCTTGCTGTGACAGCTGCTGGCCAGAAAAAAGGAGCTAAAATAAAACAAGGCATGTGGACTTGCTGAGGAATTCCCAGACTCTCAGCTGGAGCCTGATGGCTTGACAGAAATTCCCACAGGGATGCTTAAATCCTGCCCAGTTTCTCTTCCAAGCTTAGTGCTTTGGAAAAGAGACACCAGCAGCTGATGGATGGATGGAGCTGGAGAGGGTTTAATTTTAATTCCTCGTTTAGGACATCAGGTGGGTGTGATAATTAATCCGTGCTAAGGATACAGCCCGGGATAGGTGGGACAGAGCCTCAGCAGTGAAACATGGAATAAATAGCAATGAAACACAGGATTTTAGAGTCACTGTGTGCTGCCTGGCACCTGCAGGAGCTGGAGCACATCACATCCCATGTACTGGGGTCAAACTTGACCTGGGCAGCTCAGTCAGCTGGGGAAAGGCTGGCAGCAGCTCCTGTTCCTGGGATCACACCTGAGTGTCTGCACTCAGCCGGAGCAGGGTCAGGGAGAGCTCCTTAGGGAATCTCTGCCTTGCCTCTCATGTCACAGTGTCCAGAGGAACACAGAATCTTGGAAAAGTTTGGGTTGGTGAGACCTCAAATCCCATCAATGCCACCCCTGCCATGGCAGGGACACCTCCCACTGTCCCAGGCTGCTCCAAGCCCCAATGTCCAGCCTGGCCTTGGACACTGCCAGGGATCCAGGGGCAGCCACAGCTTCTCTGGGCACCTGTGCCAGGGCCTGCCCACCCTCCCAGGGAACAATTCCTTCCCAATATCCCATCCATCCCCACCCTCTGGCACTTTAAAGCCATTCCTTGGGTCCTCTTGCTCCAGGCCTGTGTCTAAAATCCCTCTCCAGCTCTCCTGTACCTTTAGGTGCTGGAATTCTGCTCTAAGGTCTCCCAAAGCCTTCTCTTCTCCAGGCTGAAGTGAGCGGAGAAGAATTTTTACATTTCTGAGCCCATCACTCCTCCCAGAAATACTCACAAAACTCGTACTCTGTTTTCTTTCAGCCCATCCTACATTGATCATTCTTTTAGGACCAATATCCTTTCCCCCTTCTTCCCCATCAGCTCCATCCACCCCACTTGACCCCACTCCTGAGCTTGGTTAGTTTATTCACTTTAACTTGCTTCCTCAAGTCCTAGACAGAATTGTCCCCTCCCTGAACTGGACAAAGAGCAGAGCCACCCTTCATCCTGCAGTGCACCAAATGGCTTCACTTCACCTGGGTCCAAATGGAGGTGGTTTTTGTTACTCCTGTCCCTTCAGGGAGCTTGGGAATGCTGGAAATCACATGGAACAAAGCTAATGGAAGGCTAGGCCATGTGTCTGATTGATGCACAGAACATTTTTGGGATTTCATTCTCCTGTGACTGTGCTTGTGCAGCTAATGCCACAGTTAGAGTTAAAAACATTCCAAAACATCCAAAGCCGTGTGTTTTTGCAGGAGTGGTGGGAAATCACTGCTCGTTTTCTTGGGTGGTTGGTTGGGGATGCCGAGGGAGGAGCGCAGGACTCTGGGGAATGATGTGGTTCCCACAACAGCTTTCCCTGAGAGATCCAGGAGGTGACAAACTCCCCTCTGAACAAAGAGGGTTTGGTTGTTTTCATTAGAAGTCTCCTGAATCCTGTGGGGTTTTGGCTTTTCCACAGGTGAACGTTACCCGCGAGGACTCTCCCAGTGAAGATCCCGTCTTTCTCCGCACTCTGGGGAAGGGGGATTGGTTTGGAGAAAAAGCCCTCCAAGGGTAAGTGCTCCTTCCAAAGTAGTTCTTGCATTTTGATCTTTTCTCCAGGATCTTTGCAGCTCTCGGGTGGTTCTGGCCATTTGGGAAGAGATTGGGAGTGGGTTTGTTCTTTTGGAGTCACTGGATTTGTGTCGGAAGGAGGCCCCACCTCAGTGGGGAGTGGGGTTTGTTCTGCATTGAACAGCCAAATGAGACCTTCCCTTGCTTGTGGGCATCAAAAATTAGTTTATCTTCGTGATTCCTTCCCCAAACATCCATTGGAGGCTCAAAGAGTTTGATTTTTGCAGCTCTGGAGTGTTATTCCTGTACATAAAAGGATAATCGTGGTCATCCTGATGGGGTGGATGGCTGAAGGGAGGGCAGTTTGCAGGGTCTTAATTGTCTTGCTGTATTTATATGGGTTTAGGGAGGTGGAAATTGGATGTGAGTGAGCCCTTTTATAGGAACATTTTTCTTTGGGGATGAGCTAAAAGAAGAGAAGCTGTAAATCTCTGTTCAAGAGGTGATTATTATACAAACAGGCTTTCTTAAGGCAGGAATTTGGGACACTTATTCATCTGCATGGACAGATATCTTTTCCTGAAGGTTTATCTGTGTGACAGAGCTCTTGGGATTTTTTTGGGATGCTGTGGTAGCATGGTCAGTCCCTCCTCTATTACCCTTCTCCCAAAAAAAGGGTGGCAGAATATTTGAAGGATTAATTTCCTGGCACTTTTTGGTAGCCAGAGATGTATCGAGCACAAACCTCATGGATCTATACCTTAATTACAAAACGTTATGGGCCTTAAACAAATATC
The DNA here is from genome assembly GCA_036785705.1 of Acanthornis magna. NCBI lineage: Eukaryota > Metazoa > Chordata > Aves > Passeriformes > Acanthizidae > Acanthornis > Acanthornis magna. Next base: position 10,866,369 of record JAWUZG010000093.1, read on the forward strand.
CTGATTCTGACTCCAGCCCTGCCCAGCACTGGTGACACGGAGCATCCCCACGGTGGGAATTTCTTGGTATTTCAAATACAGTACTTTGAGATGGGTTCATGTACAAGACTTGGCTGCGTATATTTGAATATTCAATATAGAAATGGAGACTTACTTATTGAGAGGATGTTCTCAGCGTGCAGGGAGAGCACAATCCTGCCATCCCTGGCAGTGTCCCAGGCCAGGCTGGACATTGGGGCTTGGAGCAGCCTGGGACAGTGGGAGGTGTCCCTGCCCATGGCAGGGGTGGCACTGTTGGGATTTAAGGTCCCTTCCAACCCAAGCCATCCCATGATCATTTTTTTTGCTAGAGAGGTGGAATTCCTCCAGAACCATCCCTCCAGTTTGCTGCTGATCACAGGAGTCCTACAGGGAGAACTAAGTGGAATAATGTGAAAATACTGTAATATAAAGATTTGGCAGCTCAGTAAGTTGCTAATTAGTGAGTGTCTGTCCGGATTGTGTGTGACATCCCTGTTCAGCCACTTGGGAAACCTTCAGGATGGTTCCCCTACTGTAATATACAGTTATGGCTGAGAGCTTGAAATAAAATGGAATTTTTACTCAATTTGCTTTCCTTTTTCCTCTTTGATTAACTTTTTCCAACTTTCCCAGGGCCCTTAGCAGTACTTGGAATCCCAGAATTGTTTGGGTAGGAATGGACCTTACAGACCAGGGGACACTTTCTCCTAGAGTTTATTAAATCCTGACATTTTGTGTGTGCAAAATAAAACAACAACTAAAAGCCATTTCTTCATTAGGATAGAAAAAAATCCCAAAGTGCAGCCCAGCAGGATTGGATAACAAATCCCTCCCAGCAATATGTCCCTGACAGAGCCGTCAGGGGCTGATGTGCATGATCCCATTTCCATGCTCTCGGCAGATGGCACCCATTAGTTCCCAGGATCCCATTGCACACGGGCGGAACGAGTCATGAAATGATGATCCACGGCCTCTCCCAGTCCCCCTTGTCGCTTCCTGGCTAATTGCAGGCAGCAGATGGATCATTTGCAGCCTAGCAAGACATAATTTAGGGTGCTACACCATCAGGTGATGTTTTCTTCGTGGCAAAGAAAACGTTTTATAGGGCTGGTGACAGTAATTATTTCTATTGGCAGGGAAATAAAATTCTTTCACATCAGCAAAGGGAAATAACTCTGTGTGGCTCAGGTATTAAACTGGGTAATGATTAGGGTGGGCACACAGCTGTATCTTGCTCCGGAACATCCGGAGCACACCGCAGCCTCTTCCAGAGGGGATCTTTTGGGAGTAGCCGTCCATCCTATTGGGTCGAAAATGTGGTTTAGACTGTGGCAGCGAGTCTTGCAGAAAATTGTGCGCGAAGAAAAGAGGATGGAGAGCAAATCTTTAGGAAAAAGAGGGGCCTGAGCAACCTGGGGTAGTGGGAGGTGTCCCTGCTCAAGGCAGGGGGTAGGATTCCATAAGTGCCTCCTTCCTGCTGTGTATTCCATCATATATTGGATCTACACAGGGCTGGTGCTTTGGGTGCTGAGGGTTTCACCTGCTTTTGGGATCCAGGAGGAGCTCCAGACCCGGAGCAGTGGCCCAGGGAAGGGGGCTGATGTTTGGAGAGGTGCTGATGGAACCAGGAGAGGGAGGGCTTTGATAGAAACATTCATGGATTGGTTCATAAAGCTTTGACCAAACTGGCCAAGCATTGAGGTCCAGCTGGGGTTTTGTGGTGAGAACTTCGCTTTTTCAAAAAGGGGTCCCTAAACACTCCTGGGCAGTGGCAGCAGAGGAGGAATTCGGGTGGGTAGCCCAGGCTGAAGCTAAACAGGGCCTTCACAATACGTGTGCATCTACTGGGTGTATTTGTGTATAAATATAAGTGGGAGGTGTATGTCCTGCTGAGAAAAGCAATGACAACATGGATGATTTAACCCTAAAGAAATAGGGTTAGTTAGAACCTATTAGTTAGTTGGAACAAACCTTTGTTAGTTGGAACAAAGTTAGAACGGACACATTCCACATCGTAGCATGAAAATAGCAGCTTGAATAAGGCTGGTTTATTGTATTTCTAGGAGGAGACTTTTAATGCTGTTTTATTCTGAAAACAACTGAGTTTGCTCATTTGCCACATGTGAGCTGTCCCAGAAAATAATGGATTTGCTCTGAGGGGAAGGAGCTGAGGAACACAGAACTGTCCCTGAGGCAGCAGAGTGTCCTGAGGGTGTTGGGGACACCGAGCTGTCCCTGAGCCAGCACAGTGTCATGGGGGTGTTGGGGACACCAAGCTGTCCCTGATCCAGCACAGTGTCCTGGGGGTGTTGGGGACACCGAGCTGTCCCTGAGCCAGCACAGTGTCCTGGGGGTGTTGGGGACACTGAGCTGTCCCTGAGCCAGCACAGTGTCCTGGGGGTGTTGGGGACACCTCAGCCCTGGCTGTCCATGGCTGTGTGCAGGGAGGCTGAGAGCAGGGCCCGGGCTCTGCTCCGGGGGCCCAGCAATGGCACAGAGGAACGGCAGGGACTGAGCCCAGGGAGCTCCCCCTGCCCAGGAGGCACAACTTCTGCCCTGGGCACTGCCCAGCCCCGGGCACATTGTGCACAGAGGCTCTGCAGGCTCCTCCCTGGGCACATTGCAGAGCTGTGTGGGCACAGTGCTGTGCCCTGTGCTCTGGGCTGGCCCTGCTGGAGCAGGGAGGTGGCACCAGCTCCCACTGTGCTCCCTCAGCCTCACCCATGCTGTGACTGGCATGGATTATTTTAAGGCATGGCATATGGAAAAGGTGTGGGGTTTTGGGAAGGTGTCCCTCTGCTACGGTCGTGGCAGGTGAGCTCATGGATGGAACCGCTGCAGGAAGCTCCTGTTTGACACCGAGAGCCCGAGGCAAAGAGGGCCCTCCCTTCATCCTCCTGCTTTGGAAAGACTAAAATACACATTTTTTGATTATTATTCTTTGTAAGATGTGTTTGTGGTGTGTAGGGTGAAGAAGGAATTGTGGTCTCCGGGTCATGCAGGAGGTGCTGTGCCCTGGTGACCCCTGCAGTGATATTTGAGATGTTGGAAGAGATTTATATCTGATTTGTTGGTTACATTCTCGATGATCTGAAAATGAGAATGGTGGTAGCTGTTCCTCATGGGACGATGCATCTACTACCAAGAAAATTTGTGCTATTTCCCATTTACATCTCCGCCTCCAGTAGTTATTTTTCCCTTAGTTACAGAAATCAGCTCTACTCTACCTGCCCCAAATCCCTGGGGCATGATTTGTGCCCTGATAATTTCCTGGAACAATAAAACAATGTCTGTGTGTGCGGACAGGAGTGTCAAGGGCCAGTTTCTGTGCTGACCATTCCAGAAATCTGAAACCAAATTTCCCACCTGGAATAGCAGGAGTTGCTGTGATTAATGTTGATATCAGCGACCAGAAGAGTGTGGAAATGCACATGGGAAAAATTGAATCAGGAGTTTTCCAATTGGGATTGCAGCTGGTGATGTCAGAGCTCTGTTTATTCAGAAATTAATGCTGGAGCTGAGTTTAATCCCAAAAGCTTTTGAAAAGGCTGAGGAGGAGACATGGATAAATAGGACCTTGTTTCTTTTCCTTAGAGAGGGCTTCCCAGGAAACACGAGGGTTACTTTCCATCTTCATGGAAACCTTCCTACCTTCCTTGCCATCCCCTGCCCCCACTAAACCTTCCCATCTGCTGCCTTATAAACCTCCTTGTCCTGAATTTTCCAGGGAAAAGAGAGTGGAATGGAGGATTGGAAATATTTGTTGCTCTGGGACACAAGTGTAGATGTGGCAGGAGTTTCATCCAGGGTGACAATTCCAGAGAGATATACATAAATGAAAGATATTTTTATCCTATAGGATAATACCATTTCAATTCCTGTTGTGCCAGGGAGAACCACAGGTCCTTCTGTTGCAATCCATGTGTTTGGGGAAAAGGCATCCAACCACAAAAAAGGGCCGGGGGAGCAGCAACATTCCGGCATAGGAAAGCAGATGGAATTTGCGGTGGGAAAGGGCTAGAAAAAACAGGCTGTGGGGTGGAAGGACAGCGAGTGAACAACTCCTTCCTGAGGTGATTCCTCTTGGTATGGAGCCGTTCCTTGGTCACAATGCAGTGACATTCCCTATTCCCATTCCAGCCTGGTTTGGAAGAGTAAAAAAGGGAAGGAAAAGCAGCCCTGGGGTAGGAATGCAGTCCAGGATAAGGCGGTTTTCCAGCCAGGAGCCCCATGGAGGTGGGGATGTACCCACAGTGTAGAGGCCACCGTAAAACTGAAGCCGTGCTTCAAGTGTTGATGTGCAGGAAAATGAATAAAAACAACCCCAAAGGAATGAATAGAAACAACCTTTTAACCCTGGCAAGTTGAGAAGCATTTTTTGCCACCCCGTTGATAAATAATGGGGTATTTTCCCATAAATCCAGGGTGGTTTTGCCCTTTTCCCAACACCTGTGCTTTGTGTGTGTATCCCATGGACTGTGGATCTGAAATATTTTCATCCATGATCTCATTTGCTTTTTACACTTCCTGCAGGCACAGGGTGATCTCAGAAGGTCTTTCAGCCTTTATTTCCCCTTCCCTGCCAGGCAGCAGGGAGCCAGCCCTGATGGATTTGGATCCATCACCCTGAGGCACAGGAAGCTTTTTCCAGGCTTTGGGAAAGCTGTTGGCAATTCCCCGCAACAAAACCCTCCCAGAGGCTTTGGAGGGCGAGAGCTCCAAAGCTGGGACAGCTGGGAGTGAGGAGGCAAAGTGACACCGGGGTGGTGTCACCATCTGCTGCCCTCAGGGCTGGAGCTCTTCCTGTGGGGAAGAGGTGGCAGCTGGACCTCGGAGCTGATTGATCTCCCAAAGGAACCTCCAAGGCACAAATCCCATTAAATGGTGTCAAACGTGGCCCTGCCCTGCCTGGGCTGCTGGTGGGGTGGCCTGGGCTCAAAGCCCTGGGCTCGAGCACAGATGGAAGACATTGATGATGGCACAGTTGTGGGATTTTCATCAGGGCCTTTGTGGTTTGTTTCATTGAAGTGTTGCAAGTGTGATGGATGTTCTTCCCTTCCTCCAAGTCAGTCCCTTCTGCCAGGAGCCATAGGATGAGGGGCAATGGCCTCAGCTTTTGCCAGGGCAGAGGCAGGGTGGACATCACAGAGAATTTCTTCAGCAGAAGGCTTGTAAAAGGGAGCAGGCTGCCCAGGGAAGTGGCAGAATCCCCAAAAGGCACATTCCTGGCATAGTCTGGAATTGTCCAAGGCTTGGAGCAGCCTGGGACAGTGGGAGGTGTCCCTGCCCACAGCAGGGGTGGCACTGGATGGGCTTTAAGGGCCCTTCCAGCCCAAACCACTCCGGGATTCTGTGCTGATTCCCAGGATTCTGGGCCTTCCCGCTGTGTCTAATTTTGCCAATATCTCAAGGAATGAGCTGGAAAGGACCAGGATGTGGTGGCTCTCCCAGCATCCTGCCTGGGAGTGCTACACTGGGGCTCCTAAGGTTATTTTCTGCTTTTCCACCAGGACTGAATTGATATTGTTGACTCTTCCTGCCTCAAATCCCAGCACAGAATGGATATACCAAAGGCCCCATCCGGCCTGGCATTCCCAGCACCCACAATTAATTGATGCCCAGCATCCTGAACCAGAGCTGGCGCCTTTCATCATTTACAATCCTCGCTGGCTTGAATATCCTCAAGCAGTTTGAAAATCTTCCTTCTCCTCCTGTGTGCTTGAAAGCATGGCACTAATTGCCACAGAAGGTTGTGGGTTTAATGGGGCTTGTTTGGGGTTGTTTCTTTTTTTTGGATGAGCCATCTGCTGCTTGAGGCGATGCCTCTGAGTTCTCAGATGTGCAGTTGACTTCTTGATTTTTCGAGTCTGTTGTCTGAGATGATATATGTGGCAACAAGCCAGATGAAGCCAATTTTTCTCTCCTATCTTTACATTTTCTGGCATAATTAGTGACTTGTGAAGATCTCTGGAAGGTGTCCCTGCCCATGGCAAGGCAGTTGGAAGTACATGATCTGTAAAATTCATTCCAACTCAAACCATTCTGGGATCTTCTGAACTCAGCCTTACTTCTTTATTAAAAAGAACCACACTTCTTATAGAAAAAAATTGCTATGTCTTAAAAGTATGGTAATATATTTTTATAAAAATATCATGTACGTCAAATATTATATTTATATATAGGTTTGGAACCCATTCCCCCTTGTCCTGTCCCTCCATCCCTTGTCCCCAGTCCCTCTCCATCTTTCCTGTCATCCTCTTCAGGTCCTGGAAGGCCGCAGTGAGGTCACCCCAAAGCTTCTCCTCTCCAGGCTGAACAATCCCATTTCCCTCAACCTGTTAAAATCTGTCTTTATAATCTTTTTATCAAGCCAAAATCTCCTTCAGGGAAAAGAGCCATTAGGAGATAAGTCCCCTTCCAACCCAAACCTTTCTAGGAGTCTAAAAATCAAAATTTCGCTACACTTCTTCTCACAAAAAGAGCATAAATACCATTCATTTCTGTGGGGAAGTTGCACTCAGAGCTTGATGACTCAAATGCAGTTAGTAAATAATCAAGTGCTTTGGAGTCTCAAAGACAATAATTGTTCGTTTAGAAAATCACAGCTTACGAATTGTTCTTGCTTTTCTACGACTGAGTCACAGCCTGGGAACTCAAATTGTTTATTTTGTTTCCTTTGAAGATGTCTGGAGAGCAGGCACAATATTCCTCCTGCTGAGTTACAAAAAATCAAAAATAATGAAAATACATATCTAATGTTGGGCAAGCAGAGTGTGCCAGATGGAGGAAGGCAGAGTTCCAGGGGTCTGGGGGAAAGCCACACTACAGAAGGTTTATGGTTACCATTAGATTGGCTTTTGCTGCAGTGAACATCTCCAAGAATTTTTCCAATGCCTTTTTTGCCTCTGTGTTGTTTCAGAACCTAAAAAAAATTGCTGAAATAGGGAATGCGTAGGAAATAATAAATATTATTGCTATTTATTAGCTAAGAAAGCTGCTGGAGCACTATCCACATCAAAGAATATCTTCTTCTTCTAAGTCTTGAAAACAGCACAATTTGGGGGATTTATTTTCCTGTCTGGAGGATTGGGTGGTGATGGAAGAGATTTCAGAGGTCACATCTGGTTCTTGCTTCCTGGAAAGAGCAAAACCCTGGGATTGCACTTTGCTTTTCCCATCTGGAGGGTGTGAAACAGCCTGGCAGGGCTGGAGGCTCCAAACTCTTTCCTTTCCCCTCTCTTTAGGATTATTTTGCCAGCAATTCTTGTGCTGTGTGAAAGGGAAAAAGGAAACAATGGGGGGAAAAAAATTCCAACCTAATTTTTGTCCTGCAGCAACACCTTGCTGTCAATAATAACCATCACCCATTGAATCAAAATATGTTATCCTACAATTTCAAAATGAGGATGTTTGTGTCAAAATGCTGCTTTATGACCAATGTTTGCGGCTGGGGAAGAAAAATCCGTGCTCTGAACTAAATGTATTTTTAAGGAGAGGAGAGAAAAATCCATGTACAAGAGTTCCAGTGAGGCAATCACACATTTTTCCGGGAAAATGCTTCCAGCACAATACTCCCCCCAGCTCAGGTTTGTAAGGATTAAGTGGAACTGAGAAATGCAGCAGTGAATTTTAATTCTCTTGACTTCCCTTTAAAAAAACCCCAAACAAGTGAAGATGCCTGTGGGGGATGCAGGAGTAGGAATTAATTCATGGAATGTAGACAGGATAATCCATGTCAGCAAACCTTGGAGCAGGTTTACAACAAGATGGAATCAAAGAGGGGAAAAGAGCAAAAAATGGGCTATCAGCTTCAGTTTAGAGCTAAATTTACTGCAGCACGACATGGTGTGGCTCCTGTTCAAATTTCCTTTTAAAACCAGGCTGGATTTGGGTTTGTGTGTCAGGCTGGGAGCTCCATTTCCCATTCCTGTAATTTAGAAATTTTAGAAAGTTGAGGGGATTTTCTGCACAGTAACCCAGAATTGGATTGCAGGGCCCACTCATTTGGTGATCACTATGAGGCACCATCATAATTCAGTGTTAAGCCCTGTGCTTTATAAATAATCAAATGTGCTTTATTTGGGCCACATTAAAACAATTGCACCTCTAAAATACAGAAAAATATCCATTCATGGGTTGCGGTTTGCCTGTTGTAATTTAAACACAAAGGGACCAAAGGAAGTGGCCTCAAGTTGCACCAGGGGACATTTAGGTTGGATTTCAGGGGAAATTTCTTTACCAGAAATGTTGCCAAGCATTGGAACAGGCACCCAGGGCAGTGGTGGGATCAGCATTCCTGGAGGGATTTAAAGGACGTGCAGAGGTGGCACTTGGGGACATGGGACAGTGGTGGCCTTAAATCCCATCAGTGCCACCCCTGCCGTGGGCAGGGACACCTCCCACTGTCCCAGGCTGCTCCAAGCCCCAATGTCCAGCCTGGCCTGGGACACTGCCAGGGATCCAGGGGCAGCCACAGCTGCTCTGGGCACCCAGGGAAGGATTTATTCCCAATATCCCATCCAAATTTCCTCTTCGTCAGTGGGAAGTCATTCCTTGGGTCCTGTCCCTCCATCCCTTGTCCCCAGTCCCTCTCCAGCTCTGCTGGAGCCCCTTTGGGCCCTGGCAGGGGCTCAGTCAGTGATACCAACCCGGGAACAATGCAGGAATAATCCTGATTTATTTCTGTTTGCTGTCCCTCCATAAACACCCAGAGTTTCATAGGCCGAGTGCTGTTCCTGTCCTGTATAGATTTCAGTTTCTTTACAGCCATCACTGTACCAGTCCCCTGGTTTGAATTTAATGATTATTGACATCGTTTTCAGTCTCGGATCAGAGTTTTTACCATGCCCAGACTTGGCAGAGGGACTGTTTGTGCTGCTGGTGGCCGATGAGGTTCCAACAGCTCTGCTTTCCTTCTGAGCAGGGACTGACTTGCCCTGGCTGTTGGTACAAAAGATACAGTTAAGCCTTTAATTCCTTGGTGCATTCCGGCAGATTTCTGTTGGCCCTGCCTGTCCCTGTCCCTGTCCCTGTCCCTGTCCCTGTCCCTGTCCCTGTCCCTGTCCCTGTCCCTGTCCCTGCGTGGTGTCGCCGTGACTCCAAAGGGGGAGCTGGAGCCATCCTGGCCACTGGAGTCCTGGAGAGCAGCAAGGCTGCCTGGGAATACGCACCCTGAGCAGAGCAGCATTTAAAACAAGCAATTGTGGTATCAGCACCCCAATTTGGATGTTATTTTAGGTGAGGGCAGAGAGTAACATTTAAAAAGAATAAATTGTGTCATCAGCACCCCAGTTTGGGTGCACAGCCTGAGTGTGGTTCTTGTGGGGGCAGTGCTCCCGTGACAGCACCGGCATTGGGGTGAGGATCTGGGGTTGCCTTTGGGGTTGCTCCCAGCGCTGGGGTTTGGGGATGGTTTTGCCCTCAGGAGTGGCTGTTTTTGATGGTAAATTCCACGTGGGTGAGCCCCAGAGTCCCTGCGAGCTGAGGGCTGGGGTTCATTTAGGAGTGCTCCCCTTAGGGCTGAATGGCCCACTGACATTTTATTAGGCTGAAGTACATTGTCACTGATCCTCCAAAACTCTGGTGGAGGCTCAGCTTCCCATTCCACGGGAATTGAAGTGGGGAAACAACTCCAGCTGTGCCAGTTGTGGGGGGGAGTGTGTGGTGGATGTGACCCTGTGCTGGAAAGCTCCTCCCTCACCGTCAGAGCCGGGACAATGCCAACCCCTCCCACAGGGCTGGTCTGAGGGTGGGACACCCCATGAACAGGGCTGGTTATTCCCAACGGGACCCCTCGGACGGATATGAGATCCTCAGGCAGTGCTGATGGCCGTAGGTGAGAGAGGCCCCTCGGCACTGGGACTGACCATTGGTTCCCGGGGATTTTGGGACAGACTGGAGCATTCTGCCTTCTCCATGAGCTACCTGCTTTATGAAAGCCTGGCCCCACTGCACTGATGGACCCCTGGCCTGTGGAGAGCCCATCCAGCCCCTGCTCCTCAGGGAGTCCCACCACACCTCTGTCCTCCAGGGGGATGCAAAGGAAATTCTCTGCTGATCTCTCCTTGGAGTTCTCTTCATGGTCCTTATTACCCACAATCCTTCCTTTGCTCTTTCCCTTCATTCCCTTCTCCCTTCTGGATTGTTTCCCTCACTGGAGGAGCACGTTTTGAGCTCCTCAGTGGCAGAGTTCTGAGCTGCCGCCCCATTTTCCTCTCTTCTTATCACCAGTATTATCTGTTGAATTGAAAGCCATTGGGATTTCTTCTCTTGCAGTGTTACAGCACCATCAGGCCATGATTGGAGCTGGAGGGGCCTCACAGAGGGCATCTGGCACAGCTCCAGCTCCAAAGGGCTCTAATTACTGCAGGGTGCTCAGGGCCACATCCAAATGTGCTTCTATCCTGAACTGATGGATTTGATCCTTTTCTCTTTTTCCCTTCCCTTCTTCATCTTTTGGTCAATCAGCTCAACTGTTGGTGTTTTATTAAAGCCATTCCTAAGCATTCCTAAAAAAACAAAACAGGACCACCAATCCTTTTCTGGACTTAGAGAGTTGGCACTGGAATTCAGAGCTGCCAGCTTGTGGCATCTCTTGGCATCCCCAACTTCCTTCTTACCACACATGGCGGAAGTGCCATGTTTGTTCTCCAGCCTCCACACAGGGATTGCAGGGCCTTGTTTCCTCCTCTTCCTCGTTTTTTTGTCTTTTTTGGGTGCCTTTTTCTTCTCTTCACTGGACCTTCAGCTCATTTCCTGTGCCCTGATGTCTCACAGCTCATTTCTGGACTTGTCTCTCTCCTGAACAGGAGAGTTCCCTATACAGAAAGTCTCCTGGACTTCCATAGGGCAAAACCCTGCAGAGGTTTTATGGCTGGACACTGCTGGCCTGCTCTGGAATTGCTGTGATACTTCAGGATGGCTTTGACCCTTTTGTTTGGATCCTGACTCCTCACCTTTCCTGCTCAAACCCCAACTCTCCCTCTTTCCCTCCACGACCTGCCCCCATCCAACCTTTCCACTGGTGATTTCAGTGCCCCACACCAATTTATTGCACTCTGAAAAGCATCTTGGGGTTCCTTCCTGATGCTCCTGAGCCTGGCAGAAATTCCCAGTAAAGACCCACAGAGCTGCCCAGGCTTTGAGGCCCCCTAGAAAGTGCAGATTTGCTGACAATAATTATATTTCCAGTATCTATTTCATTAAATTAATGTTTGTTGCCGAGGTCTCTGCAGACTCTTGCTGCTTGAAGCAAGGCGTCACTGATTCTCACGGTAATTTCACCACAGATTGTCCCAAATCCAGCAGGAGGGATGGGAATCGTTGAGCCGCGTGCCTTGGATGGAACAGACATTTTCAGAGGTTGAGCTGTGTGTATATTCAATTAAAAAAAGGAAAAAGCTCATTTAAAACTCTGAAAGCTGTGGGCAACCTTCATCTCAATTTAATCTTGGGTTTGCTCAGGCTGAAAGAATAGTTTAGGGTTATGTGGCAGAAGTTCCCTAACAAAGCAATTTCACTCCAGCTGCTGAAGGGGCTGCCAGAGATTTAAATTCATCCACATTTTTGGTGTTTCTTTTTTTTTTCTTTCCCTCAGTCCCTGGGTTTGTAAAATCCAGTTCTTGATTCCCAAAGTCTAAAGCTCTAAATGACACATCCTTAAGGCACCTGCTAAATTCCACTGTGTCCTCAGTCGGGCTTTAATTAAATGAAATGTTTTCAGTTGTAGAATTGAATAGAAGCTGCAACATTTTAAAGTTTTACAGAAACCAGGATCTTATAAAGATGATAATGACTATTACAGGAGGTTACTCAGCATTTGTTTTAGGTGCTGTTTTATCATTCCATAGTACAATTTTCGATATAAAATATTTTGGAACTTTACCCCCCAAAAAATGCGTTAAAATACGACTTCTGCACCACTCTGGGGCTGAGATGGTGACAGGGAATATCAGAGACCTGGAATGGTTAGGATTGGAAGGGGCACTGAGGATCAGCTCATCCCAGGCCATGGGAACACCTTCTGCTATCCCAGGCTGCTCCAAGCCCTGTCCAGCCTGGCCTTGGACACCTCAAGGGATCCTCCTTGCAAAAGGAGGTGGAATTTGAAAGCCAATAGTGTTCTTTTCTGCAGCTGGGTATTTCCAACATCTGCCATTTCCACATTTCCCATGTCCTTACGGTGCTCGTAAGGATGGCTCTGGGTGGGATTTCTCTCCTGTCTTGCATCTGGAATTGGCATCCGAAATTCTCCCAGTGCTCTCTGCAGGCTTTCTGGGATAAATCTGCCTGAAGGAAAACTGAGGTGGCATGAAAAGTGTGTCTGGTTCTTGTTTTTCTTGTGACCTGGAATTGGAACTGTGGTGTATAGTGTGGGAAGTGACCCTGGTACTACACATTTTAAAATGAGTTGGATTTGCCAGAGGGAGTGGGGTATTGTGGGCAGGAAATAGAGAAAAATCAGCTGAATATTGGCCAAAAGAGAGCTCTGAAGAGCCCTAGTCCAGCCTAATCCTGAAAACCACCAAGGATGGAGCATCACCTATTGCACTGCTCCAAGTTTTCCTGGAGTTTTTCATCATGTCTAGGCTAAACCTCCTACATGACAACTTGGAGTTGCTTTAAAAAAATTCCTGGGGGAATAAATGCCAAGAGAAGTAATTTAAGCTAAGAAATCTGGCACTTAACAGGGATTATTGCCACTGTTTGCCTCACAAAGCTTTTGAGCCTGGCCTTTATTGTCAGGAAAATGGGAATATATCCCATCTCCATGGATTTGGGGGTGTCCACAAGAGCAGAGGATTAATCCACAGGCATCACATTTTACTCTTCCATCATGTGTCCTTTCTGGACAGGTTCTTAGAGACTTGGAGAGATAACAAATAATAAATAACAAATAATTAATATTTAATCATAATAAATAATCATAATAAATAATAAGTAATTTGGCCATTTGGGAGAGATCACTCCACCTGGGGAATCTGAGAGAGCTGAAACTCTTTGGAACAGTGGGAAAGTCAGAGGCTTTTGTGCTGTTGGCTCATTGTCCTGATGCTGCAAGAAAATGAGGGAAAATTCCGATTTTAAACTCGCCCCCAGCGCGTCCTTGAGCAATGTTGGATATTTTATGGGTAAGGCTCCCTAAGCAGGACATCTCCAAGGAATGGAGACTCATTTAGAAAATGTTTTATCATTTGGAAACTTCTGATAAAAGGCCAGTAATAAAGTATTGCAGTTAACCTTGCAGCCTTATATTTCCTTTTATGGCTGCAGAAAATCCTCTTCCCATGTGGAGATTGCAGATTAAAGGATAGCGAGAGGGTGGAAGGGAAGGATTTGCATTGTCAGGAGCTTGGATTTCGTAATGGGACAATGACCCTGTGTCCCTGTGGGAGAAGCACTGGGTCACTCCAGCGTTTGGGAGATCTGCAGTTTCCACCCAGGCCCAAGCTGTTATCAGCACCCCAGGCCTGGAGAGGGGTGGGGTAGCCAAGGGAAAAGGGAATTGATTTCTTCAGATCCCGCAATGGTTTAGGCTGGAAGGGGCATTCAGGATCATCCAGTGCCAGCCCTGCCATGGCAGGGACACCTCCCACCGTCCCAGGCTGCTCCAAGCCCCAATGTCCAGCCTGGCCTTGGGCACTGCCAGGGATCCAGGGGCAGCCACAGCTTCCATAGGAATCTGTGCAGGGCCTGCCCACCCTCCCAGGGAAGGAGCTGACCAGGTGGGGATCGGCTTATCAGTGCTCTTGGAGGGTTTTCCCATTCCCTGTTAGTGTTTCTTTCTGGTGATTTATTCAATAATGTTCAAGTGCAGCTGCCGAGCCCAACATGAAGAAAATGGGTCAAGGGCCATTTCATGTGCCTTTGGCTGCTGAATTCTGTTGTTGCGACTCTTCTTTTTTGAGGAAAATAATGCAAATCAATGGTTTCCTCTTTATCTGTGCCGATTTCCTGGGTTTTTGACTGTGCCTGGCTTTGAACTCCGTGATCAAGGCAGGCAGGTAAGTTCCATATGGAGGGTAGGTCTGCAAGGCTCTGGTTTCTAGAAACTCTTCTGAATTTGTTCAAGGTTTAATTGAGTTGTCCTTGAGTGGGATAATTAACATTTAATGTATCTTAAAGATGCTCTTGTCACCCACTGGCTGATTAAAACAGCAATGGATGGGGTATGGTAGGGTTTTATTTCACTTTAATGAAAAAATGGTCATTTCATAGCCCTGGGTTGCTTCACTTGGGGAATAGAATTAATTATAGACTAGTGAGACATTGGTTCATTACAGTCATTCTGAATAAATTACACGAGTAATTGGCTTGAATCATTAATGGGTTTGGAAGCAAGGGGATTTTACAATCCCAGGGTCAGCATTGTGTCACTCAGATTTGGGCGTGTCTGTCACTTCAGGCTAAACTTAGGCCACAGTTTACCTACAAAAATACCAGTTCTAATTCCTAGAGAATATTCCTGTAGCTGTGTCTGCTCTTCCCTGCCTTTCTGGGCTGCTGGAACACTGTAGTAAACCATAGCAATATTACTGAGGGATTCCCAGGAGGAATGGGAACAGTGGGAATGGTTTTCCCATCAGCAGACAGGGATTTCTGAGCATTGTTCCCAGATGCAGCTCTGGTGGGATGGGTGCAGTCTCAGGGTTCCAGCCACATTCCATATGGGACTTGGAAGCAAAGGATAAGGGATGAGACGCTGATCTCTTTCTCTTTCAGCCTCTCACAGTAAGGATTTCAGCTGGGTGTGAGAATGCCTGCAGTGCATATCCTCAGTGTGTTGTGGCAGCTCTTGGATTGAATTGGAATTCCCTTCCCAGGCCGGTGGATTCCCCAAAGGGTGGCACAAACGGAGTTCCTCTGCCCGGAGAAAAGGCAGAGCAGTGGCTGGTACAGATGGCAGGGCCTGAAAGGCTCCAGGAGAGCTGCAGAGGGACTGGGGACAAGGGATGGAAGGACAGGACAAGGGAATGGCTTCCCACTGCCAGAGGGCAGGGCCAGATGGGATACTGGGCAGGAATTGTTCCCTGGCAGGGTGGGCAGGCCCTGGCACAGGTGCCCAGAGCAGCTGTGGCTGCCCCTGGGTCCCTGGCAGTGTCCAAGGCCAGGCTGGACACTGGGACTTGGAGCAGCCTGGGACAGTGGGAGGTGTCCCTGCCATGGCAGGGGTGGCACTGATGGGATGAGCTGATCCTTAATGCCCTTCCCACCCAAACCATTCCGTGATTCTCTGACTGGCAGATGTTCCACGCCAACACTGCCAATAACCCTCTGTGTGCCTGAGGGAGTCAGGAAAGCTCGGTGGAATCAACAGAGGGCGGGATTTTCGTTCTGCTCAAATGGTTTTGTGCAGCGGATCCTCCTGGCTGCAGGCAGGTGTTTTAGGAAAGGCTGTTTGGCACCTGGAGGTGTGAACACCTGGCTGAGACCTGAGGTGAGGGTGGCCCATGTCCCAGGTGTCCAGGCACACATCCCAAACCCATCTGCCACCTTCCCTCGGCACTCCTTTGGGTTCAGCAGCAGCCGAGAGAGAGCGGCGGGGAATTGTGTGCGCCTGGGCTTTGTGAGCTGTGCATCTGCAAAGTGCCGTTTGCCAGGAAAGAAGTAATTCTTGTTTTATTTATACAGATTATTTATAGAGATTATATCAAACAACCCTGGAATGGTTTGGGCTGGAAGGGACCTTAAAGACCATCGAGTTCCATGGGCAGGGACACCTTCCACTATCCCAGACTGCTCCAAGCCCTGCCTAGCCTGGCCTGGAACACTGAAACAGTGGAATCCTTCCTTGAAACACACTTTTGGAATGTTAGTACTCCCAGAAGTAACTTCTATCTAAAACTTCCCTTTGTCCTGAATGCACCAAAATTCCCCTTTTTTAGAAGACTAATTGAGGAGGGATTTGATTCCCATGGAGACACTGACATCCCAAGGACACCCAGTGCTCCTTTCTGCCAAGCCTGAAAGACCCGTGGGAATGCTAATATCAGAACATTTGTTAGGAAAATGTAATTCTGGATTTCCAGGTCACTTTCCCAGACTGTTACAGTGCTGTATTTAAAATCCAGGGTAGGCCCAGTAACGGTGAGATTTCGTTTGGTTTTGTCACATCAAACCGTGGTTATTTATTTTTACTGAATCAAGCATAGGCAGGTGGCTGTTGCATCTCACCCTGCTGCAACTGTAGGCCAAGATGCAGGTGAAGTTATAGAAATTATTGCAAATAAAAGGTAATCAAAGCTTTGAAAAGACCTTTTTAAGTCTCCAGGTAGGCAAATCCCTTTTTTGAAAGGATAGAAGATCACCAGATTTGGGTGCCACTCCTCAGAATACCCAAAAAAACTGATTTGTGTCTCCCACCTGAAAGTCTCAGTGTAATCAGAAAATACCCAACACAATAAAAACAGATAGAGGTGCTGGGTTTGAGCTGTTATTGATAGATTCAGGCTAATAACTGATTTTTCCCATTTTTTCCCCCTTTGACTGATTTCTGACTTGTCTCATCCTAAATGCCTTAAACCAGCCTTATTAAGAGCATTGTAACAAGGTCAAGTGTACAGTGCTGGAAAGGGGGAAATGCATGAAAGAGCTCAAACAGCAGCAAATTAGGAACCTCTGGATAGTCCTGTGGCATCATTTCAAACCCACTGGGGAAAAGCTCTTTTTTTATTTCTGCCTTGATGACCTTGGAGTTCTTCTCCAAACTTAATGAATGCTGTGCTCCATGTCTGCATCAATCACCTGCATCTGATTTCCATTTTCCAGACCAAAGTTTGGATTCCCAACCTTTCGCCTCCCTGAGAACCCAACACCTATTTGCCATTGGCTTTGATGTAAAACCGCATCCCTGGGATTAATAAACACAGCGTGCTCTGCTGAGCTTCTCTAGATTTTTACGTGAAACCAATAAAAGGTGCCATGGGAAAAAGCTGCACTTGAAAAGCCATTTCATAAAAAATCTTCTAAAAATCCCCTCAGGCATTAAAATCTTACCTCCTAAAAGGGAATGAAATACACCAGGAGGGATCTGGCTCCAAGGTACCCCAGTCTGAGGACACATAGCAAAAACCCCATGTGATTTAAGGTTTATGGATATTGGGAAAAGAAAACATTTCTTAGAGAACAACGGCTTAGCTCGTTCAGCTTTAAAAATACTATTTTACGTGTTTTTTACTCAATATGAGCAAAATGTCCAACTCTCCAAATAGAAAATGTGCCAGCTCCCTGTAATACTTTGTTTTATGCCTCGTGAGCACCTCGTTAGCACTTACTGACTGCTTCTGAAATATATTTCTACTCCCAATGGCTCCAGCTGAAAGGTTTAAGCCCTGCCAAGGGTTGTACAACAAGATTTCAAAAAAAAAAAAGGAGCCCTTTGTGGTAATTGACTGGAATATTTATGAAGCTGAGGACTGGGGTCTTTCAAGGCTCTGCTGGTCAAAGAAATTCTGCTCTGTCTTTACTGCATGGAGAGTTCTGAAAGTAAAGAACTCCCAGGAACTGCTGCTGAGATTCCACCAGGGATGTAGAAATGTTTTTTAAAAAAAAGCAAAACAGCTGGAATCACCTGAAATATTTTTACATTTAAGGCCAATTATGGCAGCCTAATGTAAAACCATGGAGCAGAGGCTGATATATGAACTTATCTCTTGGTAAATGGAATAATTGACAGCTTGTCAGAAGGCAAGTTGGAACTTCCCCGTGTGGTGTAGTGGGCTGTAATTCCAAGGAGAAATACAGATCTGTGAATTTCATCCCTTAAATATCGGCCTGTGTTCCCAGTGAGACACACTGGGAGGAGCTTTGGGATCATGGCTGTCGTTGTCACCTAAACCCACCCTGGCATTAAGGAGCCGGAAGGGGCACACGAGGTGCCCTCCTGGGATTCTGGCCCTTGGTGCACAGCCAAGGATGTCCCGAGGGCTCCCAAATCCTCCCCTCTTGGGTTTCCCGGGCCGAGAAAGGTCCCAGCTGCCGCAGGACTTCCTGCAGGTGCCGAGGGCTGGGCTGGGCCGGGCCGGAGGAGCTGGCAGAGCCCAGAGGTGACCCCGAGCACGGGGCTGAAGGGCCAGGCGTGCCCGGGGACACGCGGCAGCAGCAGGCCATGGGGCGCGCGGACAGGCAGGGCCCCTCCGCGGATGAGCAGCGCGGCGCTGCGGGAGGCAGCTCCGGGCAGGAAGGGGACGGAGGGCAGCCGGTGTCCGAGTCAGTGCCCTCCCCTCCTCGCTGGGGGCACTGCCGGCAATTCATTTGTTCATTAATTGGTTGTTAATACCGTGTGTTTTACACATTGCGCTCCTAATAGCAGCTTCTGCACTTAGCGCCATGCTCTTAGGAGAATTGCTTGTATTTAATGCACTTGTAGTAATTAATTAGCTGCTGCATTTAATGCAGTAATTACTTTCAGCTTACTGCCACGCACCTGTCGTAATTCCTTGTTGCGCTTTCAGTAGTTACTTTTGCCTTTAAAGCTCTGCGTTTGCTAGGGGTACCTTCCTCATTGAATATCTTGCACTTGTAGTAATTAGTTGTTGCATTTAATGCCATGTATTTGCTAGTAATTAGTTTTTCATTTAATGCTGGGCACTGGGAATAATTGCTGCTAGTAATTACCTGTGTTTTGAATGCTCTGCACTTGTAGGAGTGACTTTTCTGTTTAATACCATAGTTACCTGTTGCATTTAATGCCGTGCACTTACTTCTTGTGACTGCTGCATTTAATGCCTTGCACATGTAGTAATTCCTTGTTACATTTAATGCCAAATATTCACTAGTAATTACTTTTGCATTTGATGCATTTGAACATCTAATTTCAAATTTTATTGAAAATGCTTGAACCAAGGCCACCAATTCGATTGTATTTTCCTGGTCTGTAATCATCTAAATATAAAACAGTGACAAAATCATGTCCCTGATCCATGAACATAGAGGAACAAACATCTTTTTGTGGCATCTGGGATAATGGGACAAATGTGTTAAGTTTTAACTGGAATTGGTGAACACCAACAAGTTTCATACTGGTTTTAATGGATCGATATATTGGCAAAAGCTGGCTGCAGCAACTTAATGAGGAATTCAATATTATCATCCCTCATCCTCTCTGTATTTACCAGTTTTAGGAGTTAATAGAGATAATTATCCACTGCTATTCAGCTGCTTCTCTCTCCTTGCTTTAAATGAGCATGATGTGATTTATCAGTGGGGTAAATTAGCACTAATACACACTTAATTCCAGTCCAAATAGACTCAGAGTCAGCATTCCAGCACAGGCTGGAATATTAATGTTCTTTCCTTGTACTTCTGCTTGCTCTGCTCTAAAGATATGCCCATGGAGAGAACTCCAAAGCAATTAAAGTTAATTAATGATGACCTCAGCGGGAGAGTGCACGTGCATCACCCTTTTTTAAGCATATTCCTGCTTGAATGCCTCCAGTCCTTAACCAGGAGAATTTGTGTTCCTGACAGCACCTTTAAATCTCATTTTCTGCTTCAGTGGAAATGTAGAGTGGCGTTCCAGGCGAAATGAATGAGGTGTGTTTAGAAGAGGGGAGGTCTCTTTGGCCTGTAATCCACTTACCCTTGGAACATGGAAGGGTTGGAGGGAATTGAGACAAAGTGAATCCCGTACATTTATTTTGGCGACAGAGAAAACGCTGCGCCGTCTCTTCAACCCTGATGGAACACTGAATCAGCCTGATTAAAATGAATTAAACTGATATTTTTGTTAGTCTTGGAATTCTAGTCTTTTATTAGCCTATATGAATGATTAGCACAGCAGGGAGAAGCTGTGAAAGCCAGAAAGTGATTCCCAAAGTGCTTGAGGAAGCCTGTATTTTTGGAAATCAGAAGTTGGCCTTGGAAGTAACTCCAGCAATGTGTTTTCTCCTGCAGGGAGGACGTCAGGACAGCCAATGTCATTGCAGCCGAAGCGGTCACTTGTCTGGTCATAGACAGAGAGTAAGTGCCTCATTCTGCCTGGGGCTGGGGGGAAATTCCCATTTTTCCCTTTTACAGAGCTTAACGAGAGCCTTGGATCGTCTTCTCCAGAGAGGCCTCTCCATTGTGGGTGAGAAAGGCCCAGATGTGGCTGTGATGAACGGAGGGAAAGGGGCCCTAAATCAACCAGACCGAGTCAGCAGTGACAGTGAGAGGCTCAGAGAGCAAATGGAAATAAATGGGGGATGGAATTCCTCTGGGAAGGGATCTGGGTGGCACAGTGGGACACAGGGGGAGTTCATGTCACCAAAGGCATTAAAGATGTCGTCCTGGTCCATGTTGAAATAAATGGGGGATGGAATTCCTCTGGGAAGGGGTCTGGGTGGCAGACTGGGACACAGGGGGAGTTCATGTCACCAAAGGCATTAAAGATGTCATCCTGGTCCATGTGGGTTGGAGAGTCCTTGGGAGAAGGACACAGCCCTGCTGGGAGTTCTGTGGCTCAGGAGGTACAGGAGGTCAGAAGAGTGAAAGAATAACCTGCTATGGACCTTGAGGGAATTGGGAGGGTTTAATCCAGAAAAAAACCATGCCTGGATGCTCCAGTGCTGCAAACCCAACTGCTCTGTGCAGCTGCCAGGAATGAGATTAAAAAATGACATAAAAATGCCATAAAATGACGTGAAAATTGACCGTTTACCAGTTGTGAAGCACTGGCACAGAGCAGTAAAAGGCAGGGATGTATCTTCCGTGGGAATCTTCCCATGGGAATGTGAGAGAGGAAGAAGAATTCGATTCCTGAGCAAGACAATGCTGTAATAATCTTTATACTTTTAATTATTAGGTAATTTAACAAGCATTAATTCAGAGAAATAAAAAGCAACAAGAAATTCACGCTTTGGTTTTTTTTACATTTTTTCAACAGATATTTTTGGTTTGCACTGTAAGAGTTAAAGAGCCCCAAATAATAATAATTGCAGAGTCACTCATTCCTGATCATTTTTCAGGTGGTTCCTTTCCTTGTTTCCTGTCCCTTTCCCCCAGTATCCAATGCCCTTGAAATAGCAAGGAAGTACAAGTTAAATTTAAACTGATGAAGCTGTGGTTAATCTACACCAGAGATTCTATTAACACTCTGCAATTAGCAGAGTAACATTATTTATAAAATTCTTATTTATAGTGCCAGAAAAGTGACCCTATTTGTAGCCCTATTTATAGCTCAGGGCAGGTTGTCCTGTGTCCTGAATTCCTTGTCCCAGCTCTTCCCTTAGGCTGCTGTTTTATAGGAATGACAACTGCAGGAGAAAAATTTCGTGTGGAGAAAAACTACCAAGACTTGTGGCAATTTGGGAAATTGGTGAGGGAAAACACCATATTTTTCTATCCGGATCCGGGGAATTTTACCCATTTTGGGTCTATGTGAGGGCTGAGTGGCACGGAGGTGGCAGTGGGAGCAGGGAGTGGGTGTGCCCTGCAGCTGGAATCTGTTCTGTGCAGCAGCAGGGGTGACACTGAAACTGCCAAATATTTCCTTTTCCCAGACAAGCTCTTTGCCTGCTCCGATGGAGCTGCTGGAGCAGCAATCTCCATGCTCTGTGTGTGTCCCCATCGGAAGCCTCTCAGCAAAATTGGTGGTGCAGTTTCAAAAAACGAGGGATAGGGAAAGACCTTTTTCTTAACACATGGAATTCCTGCGGAATTCCAGTCTGACTGACCAATATCACCCATTGGCATTATCTGGCAGCAGGGCAGCTCTTCCAATTTCCTTCTAAAGTCTTCCCAAGGCATCCAGAAATGGTTCCACACTCCCATCTCACTGACAAAGAGAGTCATGCCTTGATGCCACAGCAGGTTATTCCTAAGGGAGATGTGAGCCTGGCCTCTGGATTTGCCAATATTCCCAGCAATGTTATGGCTGGTTTAGGGGCTGCAGAGTATGAGAGTTAATAATAGGGGAAACTTTCTTCACAGGGATGAGCCAGGAGCTCTGGGAAGGTTGGGTTTGAGAAGGGAATTGCTTAGGCACGAAAAGAGGGAATGCTTTGCCTGGAAGTGTTTCTGGAATGGATAAAATCGTATAAAATGACTACGGGGGGAAGCGGTGGGAGCTGGAGATGCCGCAAGGAAAGTCAGACTGGAGCTCATGATGGCTCTTTCATTACCAGCTGATGAAACCAGGGGCCTCTTCCAGCCCCAAAACCACCCCAAAGGCACCCAAAAAGGAGTGGGGCACCTTCTTGCCAGTCAAGGTAGACGTGCTTTGTCAAGTGCATTTCCAGCATCCTTTTCTGCGGTGGGAATGAGCAGAATCCTGATCTAACGATGAAAACAACCTGCAGGAAACATTTGATGCATCCCATGGACTTTGTTCCCACTTGTCCTTGTCCTGAAAACATTTGTTACAAGAAACATTGGCATCTTTTCCATCTTGCAGTTGTGTTTTTGAGTTGCTTCCTTTACCAGAGTAATGAATTTCAGTGGGATTTGGTCCTTAATACTCTTAATTCTCCCCTGTGAGGGTGATGAGGCCCTGGCACAGATTCCCAGAGAAGCTGTGGCTGCCCCTGGATCCCTGGCAGTGCCCAAGGCCAGGCTGGACATTAGGGCTTTTCTGGGAATTCTGTGATTCCCGTTGGGAGACCATTCATTTCAGTCCGCCAAGGAAGAAAACTGCCAGGAAAACCCAAAAAACCTTGTGCAGTCCTACCTGGTCAGGTGTATTTGAAAGAAAGAACTTGGCAATCAGAGAGAAAAATTCCCAAGGAATTTCCTGTTATCATCAAAATTTCAACATGGAAGAGGAGGAACCATAATCCAGTGGGGGAAATGAAGTGAGAGGGTGACAGGGGTGAGGGAATGAGGGTGACAGGGGTGAGGGAATGAGGGTGACGGGTGGGGGAATGAGGGTGACAGGGGTGGGGGAATGAGGGTGACAGGGGTGGGGGAGTGAGGGTGACAGGGGTGGGGGAATGAGGGTGAGGGAATGAGGGTGACAGGGGTGGGGGAATGAGGGTGATGGGTGGGGGAATGAGGGTGACAGGGGTGGGGGAATGAGGGTGAGGGAATGAGGGTGACAGCTTTGCTAAGGGACCACAGCACGGGGTCAGGGTTGGTTTATCCAGATGTTCTTCCTGCCAGCCATGGAGCACACACCCAACTGGGGACTTAGGAAATTGGCTTGGAAACGTCAGCAAAATGCACATGGTGTTCATGGGAATTGGGAATAAAAAAGGTCAGCAGGATATCTGCCCATTTGGAGGAGTTTGGAGAAGCCTTTGGGTACTCGAGGAGTCTGAGAGCTCATTGCAAACCCAACCATGTCCTTCTGATCAAACATCCACTCTGGAGAAACACATTGGTGTTTTAGAGCAGCAATCAAATATCTTTTAGGCATTTCTATTTCTGAGCTTTTTCTCTTACAATTCATGGGCTTGCTGTCTTTAGGGCTTGCCTTGGCCCTACAAGATCAAGGCTGTTGTTAATGAAGTTTTTCCTGTGGCGTTGCTGCAGGAATTCATCCCTTGGGAAAAAGAGTTACTGTGGGAGATGCTCCATGGCATTGCCTCCAAATTGTTCCAAGCTTGGTCTTGTCAGAGCTCATCCTGATGAATTTCCTGGCTCCTTGGAGGGGTTATTAGATTGGTTCCAGAAGTACAGCTGGGGAAAAGTGAACAAATATGTGCTGGATGTGATGGATTGGTCCTTCAGGAGCTTGGCTATAGAAGGTCTGCTGATAGAAATGGTGTAGCCTCCCCTGGAGCATATGTTCTGTGATCAGTGTGAATAAAGATGCACAGACACTTCACTGGCAGCCCCTTTTTGCAGAGAGAAAACAGAGGGAAAGGCTCCAAACTCATTCCTGACATTTGGATCCTCACTGGCACCCTCAGGGACGAGTTGGTGCGACTTCATCATTCCTTTTTTTTCCACACCTACCTCTAGAAACTGGGAAAGGGTTTGAAAGTGTTCGTGGCTGCTCCTGAACTGGAGGGATATTTACACTGAGGTTGATTCACGTTCATCTTTTATTTAAATGGGATTTTTTCCCCTCCATATAATTTATTTATGGCGCCAACGGTGTTTGCCTGGAGCTCGGAGATTTAGCGATGCCGTGGGTGCTGGGAGGACAAAACTGCAAACAGGGAGAGAGAGGAGCTGATGGATCAGAGCCAGGGAAACTCAAGGCACAGCTGCTGCTGACAGAGAGTTACAAAACTACCTGGAATTTACACCAAATGCTGTTTTTCCAGTTTATTGTCTCCTTCAGCTGCACATTCGAAGAGGATGCGCTGTTTTTTAAGGCAACGTTTTAAATATTTCAGCTATTTTCTGCTTTTCCACTTTGCATTTTATGGTTTTGTCTGCGTTTCAGAGCTGGGGTTTGGTTTTTATCAGGGAGAGCTGTGAGGTGTCAAGAGAGGTTATTGGATCAGCCCTCCTGGCAATGGAAATTGGAGAAAAATAAAATAAAAAAGTATTATCCTGGCATGACTGACCCCATATAAGCTGAGCCGAGCTCTTTCAGTGGAGATTTTAGGGTTTGCTGCTTTACTGTTCCTCCCAGTCAGAGCGAAGTTTATCCATGGAGAAAATTGGTTATGAGGAGAGAATAGAAAAATGAAAAAGCCGGGAGGAGAAAAAAAACTGAGCGGTTTCTGATTGAATTCTTGGGAAGGTTGGGACCGAGCCGAGACTTCAACAATATTGAGATGGGCAAGAAAAAAGGGACTCGAGAGCTTTGATATCCACATGTCCTAATATTAAAAATATTAATATTAATAATTACCTGCTTGAAAATCTCTAACATTACTTTATGTGAGAGCAAAGGGGTCTGTGCCTTCTCTTCCTCATTAATGGATTAATTAATTAGCTTTCCCCATGCTGTATAAATTATTTCCTTGATTGTATGATTTCAAATATGATGAATTTGGTGAAGTGGAAGCCTGGGGGAATTGGTGTGGGCAGGGGGTACTTCCTGAGCAGGAATTCCCAGCAGAGAATCCCAGGATGGGTCAGGCTGGAAGCCAAATCCTCCTTGAGAAAGATTCTTAAATATCCCCTTCTTATTCCTAAGGTCAGAAACTTGGCCCTAAATGGTGATTTCTTTTTTTCTTTCTTTTTTTCCCAATATTCCATTCATCTTTTTGTCACCTTATAGCAATTCCCGTGGTTCAGCTCTGTGGTTTGTGCCTCTGGAGTGTCAGGAGCACAGAGGAGCCGGAGGAATTGTGGGATTTTCATTCGTCAAGCTGTGACCTCAAGGCAGAGATCAGTCAACAGTTTGCAGCATTTCATCCTTTCCTTGAAAAAAAAAAGAAAACCCATGTGTGACAGAGCCGCTGGGAATATTGGAATTGGATAGTTGGAAAGTAGCTTTTCACCTGGAATGTTTTTGTTTGAAGGCATTCACTGATTTCAGTTACCAGTTTCTGGTTTTTCAGGGAATCCTAGAACGGTTTGGTATGGAAGGGATATTAAGGATCATCCCATCAGTGGTGGACCTGGCAGTGCTGGGTTACTGCTTGGACCAGATGATCTCCAAGGGCTTTCCAGCCTCCATGTTCCTGGGATTTTCCTCTCTAAGTGTCCCTTTGTCTCCACAGCTCCTTCAAGCACCTGATCGGGGGCCTGGATGACGTCTCCAACAAAGCCTACGAGGACGCAGAGGCGAAAGCAAAGTAAGTGTGTGCTCCTTGTGCTCAGCAGGAACCTCCAGCTTGTGTTTGTTGGTGGTGTGCTGCTGTCATTCCCAAAAACCCCTCCTTGTTCTCCACACAGTGATGGAAAACAGCTTGAAAAGGAGAGCTTCCTCCTCGGGATGGAGGAATTCTCCTCCTTGGGTTGGAGGGATTCTCCTCCTCGGGATGGAAGAATTCTCCTCCTCAGGATGGAGGGATTCTCTTCCTCAGGATGGAGGGATTCTCTTCCTCGGGATGGAGGAATTCTCCTTGGGATGGAGGAATTCTCTTCCTTGGGATGGAGGAATTCTCCTCCTCGGGATGGAGGAATTCTCCTCCTCGTGTCTCCCATGAATACAGGGATGGGTCTCCTCTGCTCAGTGCCCAAAGCCAGGTTGTCCCAAGTGGATCCACAAGAAGTGGATCTTCCAAAAGTCCTCTTGAAATATCCACAGATGAGAAACTCCAGACCTTGGAATTGCATCGGAGGGAATTGTTGAAGGAGCTTCATTTCTTTAGAGAACTCTGACCTTTCGCAGTCACTGTCACAAAGCCAAACATATTTTGAGACAAAGAATGGGCATTGGAATTTGTCATTTTTGGGATAAGAACTGGAGTTGCCTTGATGCGAAGCAATATATTCATCTCAAGTCCACAATGAATATTCATTCCTGTCAGAAGGGAGCTGTAGTGCATTAGTTCAAAACATCTTTTAAAAACCCCACTTTTCATTCATTCCTGAGCTACGGTTTGATTTCAATCTGAAAGCTCTGAG
This sequence comes from Acanthornis magna, assembly GCA_036785705.1. Lineage (NCBI taxonomy): Eukaryota > Metazoa > Chordata > Aves > Passeriformes > Acanthizidae > Acanthornis > Acanthornis magna. The sequence continues at coordinate 10,892,781 of JAWUZG010000093.1, forward strand.
CTCTGATTCTCTCCCAACGATTCAAGCTTTTCAAGAGGACCCTGTTCTGCTCAGAGAGATGCTCAATAGCAACCAAACGCCATTCAAAGGCAGAAGTTGTTGAAAAGAAAATTAAATTTGCCCTACACAAAATTTCTTTACTTTTCCTCCCTCTCAATTAGTTTGCTTTCATGGGGATTTGTTTAATAGCACGTTGAGGAAGGGGAGAGGTGTTTTCTCAAAGTCAAATGCTTGGAATGACTGCCTCAATTGAAGATTCCAATTAAGCTATACATAGAAACTTCTCATTAAAGCAGAGGGCTTGGAATAGTGTCTGCTAAAGGTATTTGGCACCTCTGTGGAGGGAAAGTGAGAAGCCCTAATTAGTTATTGATTAAAAATAACCCTTGGTTTGTTTCAGAAGCTAAGTATCCATCTCAAAAATCTTCACTTTGTGAGCAAAACTTGTTAATCCTGCAAAATACCCACAGATTTCTCTTTTCTTACCTCTGATTGATATTTGAAATATCATATTTAATGAATTTTAAGGTGCTGAAAGGGTTGCATTTTAGTTTGGAATAATATTTTCCTGCCCCAGATCTAATGTAACCTTCCTCCTTAAAAAAAGTTCCATTAAATAGGTTAAATTCCCTAAATTCTTGTTCACCTAATAAAAAAATGTGGGAGACTATCAGCTTCCTTTTCCATCCCCAAAAAAAAGAGATTTTGGGCATGGAATGCTTTAGACAGATAGTCCCAAGTATCCCAGGCTCATTGTATTACTGTTTTATTTTATATTTTTTGAGTGTTCCTATTTGGGTTATATTGATTTCTGTCAGAACAAAAGGGAGGAGAACATTGGGAATAAAACTGGGGAACTTTGGGTTGGGTCCTAAACGAGGCCATGGTCCCAGAAGGGTTTTGAAGGTGGCCCCACAACCCCTCAGCGCCAAGAAAAATGTGCCCTTCCCACATCTGTAATTCTAAGCTCTATTCTTGAGTATTTGTTATCCCAGGAATTCTGGGGTTGCAGATTGAGGAGATTTTGAGGATAGTTTGGGGAGTTTTAGGATCCCTTGTCTGCTGTATGACCTGTCTTGGGGGGAATCTGCACTTTGGGGCCTCTTTGGAAGAACCTCTCCATTTTGGGAGCCACTGGGTTGTGACTTCCACATTTTGGAGCTTTTATCTTCTCCAGTCCTTTCCTGCTAATGACGAGTGTTTCATCCCAACAGAAGGGCAAGGCACTGCCGATGGAGGAATTGCTCCCTAAAAGGCAGAACCAATTAATTTGGATTCATTTTGATGAACTTTTCTATCTTCAAAGCCAGAGGCCTGCGCTGGAGCCCTGTCACTCCAGAGCGGGGGTGACAGTGACATTATTGTCACATTTTGCCTTGGACAGAGCGGGAGGGATTGGTGTTGTCTGCCTGGAAAAACATCCCAAAAAAGGAACGCTCTATTGAAAAATAGAGTGTTTAGCAGTCAAATGCCTTATTCCTGTTTGCTGGGCTCCTTGAAACCAGCAGAAAGGTGGAGAGAGGAGGGAAAAGTGGCACCAGAGGAATTGTGAGCCCTTCCAGAAAGTTTTGGTGTTCCAGAGTTCCATCACGAAGTAAAACTCCTCGGGGAGAGAAGTCTCCTGGCAGTAATTTAACCTGGATTCCATTCCAAGCTGCAGTTAAGGGCTTAGTTTTTCCAGGGGGAGGTTTGTGAGAGGGAAGAACTCGGAACATAAAACGCAGTCAGACTTGGGAGGCTTTACACAAATCCCATGGAAAGGTTTTGCTCCGTTTTTTTTAGCTCACATCTCCTTTTCAGAGCTCACTGCCAGCTGGGAAAAGGCCTTGGGATGGATCCATGGATCAGGTGGATCAGGATGATCAAGGCCAGGTTGGACAGGTGAAAGGGCTTGGAATGAGATGGGCTTGGAGGTCCCTTCCAACCCAAACCATTCCAGGATCGGAAATGCCTACAGAATCAGTGGCGCTGGGGTTTTTCCCGTTTCCATGCTGGAGTCCCAGAGCTCAGGGCTCAGCTGAGAGGATGGGCAGCACTTAGAGGCTGGGGAGATCTCTCCATGTATCCGTCTGTCCTCCAGGTCTGGAGGAGCTGAGCTATTTACTGAATCGATTCTTATTGTGGAGGCACTTCCCTGCTTTGTGCCAGCTTGGGATTGGCAGTTCCCTTTAATGTCCATCCTTTGTGTTCCCTCTTCAATCAGCAATCACTGACATATCATCTGTGAGACCATCATTTTAATTGGAGGGGATCATTTCAATTATGGAATTAGACAGACAGAATATTCTCCTCCTCAGCTGAATCCCCTGCTCAGGCCTGGGCTCTGTGCTGTTGCTCCAGGTTCTCTGCAGGTTCAGGTTGCTCTGATTGCGCTTTTCCCTTGGATTTGTTCCCATTCCAGCTGCGCTGCAGCCCTGGGGGAATGTGGCTGGGTGCTCACAGCCAAAACTGCTCCTTTAGCAGGGCTGGAGAGGACAGGGACCTTTGTGATGTGACCCTGTCCTTGCAGCTCTAGCCCCAGAGCCCTTCATCGTTCTGGAGATATGTCTGAATGAAGAGCTTCATTAACAGTTGGGCTCAGAGATCCAAGAGCTCTTTTCCAACCAGGATGATTCTATCCAAACTCATGTTTCAGTGGCCTGAGATGTCCCTTTTTTCACCTTACGCCCCCTTTCTCGCTCCATTTATTCATAACAAAGCATCCCAGGAGTTCCTTGACTTCATTTTGCAGCAGAGGATGGTAATCCATATTTTCCCAGTTTATGTACCTGTAGAAATGAACCAATATAAAACTACAGACACCCCTTAAGGTTCCAAACAGGGAGCTGCCAGTTCAAGAGGACTGAATGAGGGTCAGACTTGGTGCTGGGCCGGAAAGCTTGGGCTGAAATAATCCACCGAGGCATGGGATGTTATTTTTCCTGCAAGAGACAGATTTCCTGGCTTCCTGGAGCTGCAGTGAGGGGCTCCATCCCCTCTGTGTCCCTCGCTCCCTGAAGGAGGGACCATCTGGGAAGCAGCTTTTGCCTCAGCTGTCCATGGTGCCAGACTGGGGAGAAATCCCGTGGGATGTGCAAAAAGGTGGCAGAAAGCTCCTCAGGGCTATAAAAAGCAGAGGTTGCAGTCATTTCTTTTAAGCTGTGTAAATAATTAAAGCCCTGCGCCTCCCTGGTGGGGGCTGTAAGGGAGCAATAACTGACTGCCAATCCCTCTTCTATTTGTGTGAGCTGGAACACTTGCTGTTCAGAAAAACTGGGATTTTAGATGGCATTATTTGGCCTCTAGTGTGGAAGAGCTTTTTCTCTTTCTGCCAGAGAGTTTTGCTTTTCCCAGCGTTCAGCCTTAAATAATTTGTATTTTCATCCCGAAGTCGCTGGTAGTTTGTATCCAGCTCTATCAGGTTTTCCTGACTGCTGTAATAAGTAGGAGTGGAATCAGAAAAAAACATCTCAGAAATCATTGGAAAATGTGATCTGGTAATGGGCTGGGGCAGATGGCACATGGTGGAAAAAAGTCAGGGCCTCTGAAGCAGGCTGCTGCTCCATTTGGTGATGGGATTGGGGCTGTCCTGTTTGCTTCATGGCATTAGGGCTGTCCCAAGGGAGGGAGAACGCAGCAGAAATCATCCTGAGGATAACAAACTGCAGAGGGAGCAGGAAAGCACTGTGGATGCACATGGATATGTGCATGGCCCTTCCAGCTGCACACGGTGAGAGCACTTGATGGTCTGGACCTTGGAAATATCAGCCATTCCTTTGGTGTGGTTCTGAGCCCTCCTTCAGGAGCTGCTGGGAATATTCTGCTAATCCCAGCGCTTGGAGCTCCCTGTGCCTTTGGCGCAGTGCTTTAAACAGAAACCTTGGCCAGCCTTGGGGGCTGTTGAGGCAAAGGCAGCACTAAAACATTGCTGTGCCCCCCTGGGGGTGTGAATTTGTTGTCCGGCACATTTTGGAGCTGTCCCGAGGATTTATCCAAACAGCTTTGTACAGATTACACCGCTGGAAGTTGGGCTATTTCTGTCCCGCTGTCATCTGCTGACTCCAGTAACAGAGAGGCACTGAACAAACTGTGATAGAAACACAGCTCAGGGATTCTGCTGCCACAGAGAGCCACGGATCTTGGGAATAGGTGTGGGATCCTTCGTGGCTTTCCCAGCGCTGGAGTTCCCTGCTAGCCCCGTTCTCCTTGGCTGCGCCTCAGCAGCTCCTGCCAGCTCGCACCTCACTTTTGTATCCAGGAACTGGTAAGGGAAAGGAGAGAAGGAGATGTAGAGCCAGTGAGAGATGCAGGGCAGGTGTGTGGGTGGTGCTGGCACCCAGGGAGGGTTTGGGGGGAAAAGATTTGGGCTCTGAGAGGGAAGCACAAGGGCAGGAGGTGGGACAGCATTGTCTCCCCACTGGCAAATTGTCTTGGCAGAGCTGGAAAAGATAAAGTAGTTGCCAGATAAAGAAATTTCTGCCCATTCACCAAAAAATTTCCCAGGCCAGGATTTGATGGGAGTAGCTGCCAGGTTTGGAAATGCTGGTGGTTTAAACTGCAGGGAGAGGGTCTGTGATTCACAGTGAGGGAACATTCTTTGTTCTCCTTGCAAGGGTTTGGGAGTGTGGGACCCAAACTCTGCGCATTTTCATTCCGTCCACCCCTGGACATTTCCTTTAGTTGACCCCTGGGACAGAAATTGTGTTGCACTGGAAGACGAAATTCAATCACCCAAGTGTGAAATGGAAGAAATTTAATCCCACTGTCAGTGAAAAACCCACGGCAGCCTGAGCTCCAAAGCTGCTGCCGACGCCTCCATCCTGCCCGCAGCTGAGCCACCAAAACAAACCTTTTTTCTTCTTCCCTGGAAAAAACACTTAATCCTTTTTCCTGAGGGCTCCAGCTGCTTTCCATACACAGCTTCCAGTCTAAAAGTAGTCTCCATTCCACTCAGGATTTCTACCCTCATCTCATACTCACCTGGAGAGCCCTTCCCAACCTAATGGGCTCCAGGAGAGCTGCAGAGGGGCTGGGGACAAGGCTTGAAGGGACAGGACACAGGGAATGGCTTCCCACTGCCAGAGGACAGGGCCAGATGGGATATTGGGAAGGAATTGTTCCCTGGCAGGGTGGGCAGGCCCTGGCACAGGTGCCCAGAGCAGCTGTGGCTGCCCCTGGATCTCTGGCAGTGTCCAAGGCCAGGCTGGACATTGGGGCTTGAGCAGCCTGGGACAGTGGGAGGTGTCCCTGCCATGGCAGGGGTGGGATGGGATGATCTTTAATATCCCAAACCATTCCAAAGCATTCTGGGATTCTAGGAAAGGATTCCAGGCTGGGCCTCTGCCTTCCCTGCTCCCAGCCGTGGCACCCACAGGATGTGACACTCCCTTCTTTGGGATCACCAGGAAGGGGTCAGCCTCCCACGACAGTAGCTTACACCATAACACCAACCAATGGAGGTTTAGTTGAAAAAAAACCTTGGTGCTTTCAGTACGGTTTATCCTGAGAATCTGCCACCATGTGATAGTATCTTTTTTCCCATTTGCTTGTTTGCAGCACTTGGAATCCCAGAATGGTTTGGATTGGAGGGTCCTCAAAGCCCATCAGTGCCACCCCTGCCATGACAGGGACACCTCCCACTGTCCCAGGCTGCTCTGAGCCCATCCAGCCTGGCCTTGGACACTCCAGGGATCCAGGGGCAGCCACAATTGAGGGCATGCCAAACCCCACACCAGGCAGTGCACTTGTTTTTCCCGGCTGTGCTCTGCTCCGTGCACATTGATTTGCCCTCGGTTGTATTTGTTCCATTTTCTCAGTGCCTCAGTGAACACTCCATGAAGTGCTGAGCTCTAAATCTTTAAATCATCTGAAAAAAAAAAAAAAAGAAAAAACTGATCTCGTGTTTTAGCTGATCCCACAGCTTCTGCTTAGGTATAACAAGATAAAACATCAAAAACATAGATAAGATGAGATTGTGAATATGTGAGAAAGCTCAGTGCCTGTAAACCTTGAAAGAGGAGATCAGAGCCTGATCTGGCCCATTATGTTGGACATTAATGTAAAACGACCTGGAGCTTTTTAATGGGGCTATTGTTATGAAATTTCTGGTGCGAGATAAAAGCCCCTCATTCATGGCTGTATTTAAAACCCATGTCAGTGATGGCAGTGAGGTGTTCGTGCCTCTGTCTGCTCAGCAAACCAGCACAGGGAGGTGTGTTTGAGCCTGGCTTTGCCACCTCTCGGTTTCCTGTCCAGTTCCTGCCCAATAGCTCTGCAGAAACCATCAAAGAACATAATTTATCGATCACAAAGTGAGGGATCAGAGCAATGCCGTGAGCTCCAAACCGTGCAGATTGGAATTTGCGCAGCTGTTGATGATCTGTGCCAAACAACTGTGCCGTGTCTCCCCAGCCCCTTCAGAGCTGCAGGTCCTGGTGCTGATCTTAGTCTGGGATTAAACCCCAGGCTTTGCCAGGCCCGGCTGCATCTCCACGCCAAGATGCTTCTGCAGCGAGGTGCGTTCTGGCACACAGATCGTTATCCCTGCATCCCTCCGGAGGCTGCTCCTGGGCCGAAGGGACTCATCCATCCCGGAATCCTGGTGCCTCTGAGGAGCCAGCCATGGAGGAGGGCTGGCAGTGCTCCTGGCAGGGCTGGGACCCCTGGAACCCGCAGGGAAGTTGAAGCTGCCAGGGAGTCCCTGCAGATGCGGGGTTGGCACCGATTAAAAAGCCACGAAACATCAGCTGTGCCCTGAAATTGCCCCTGTTCCCAGCTTGCTGTCCCGTTTCCTCCTCTCAGGGAATGAGGAGTTCAGCTTTAAAGCTGTTCCACCCAGCCCACAGCTCCAGATCAGCTGTTCTGATAACCATGCAGGAGCTGAGCTGTCAGATTTTGCATCTGGGTCAGATCCAGCCAGGAAAATATTGAAGGGTTGAGCAAGTGCTTAGTGAGGACGTGACCTCGTGCTTGGAAAAAGTGCAGATCCAGGAGAAAATGCTGCTCCAGGCTTTCTATTCCCTGCTGTTCGCACGTGCCCTTGCTAAGTATTGAAGCTGACATTTAAAGCAAAAAGGATTTGCTTTCATATTTTATGGTCGCAGCCTCTGCAAAGCGTAAAGTCCTGAAGGAGTGAACCTTCCACCGGTCACAGACCGCACTCAGCACCTCCCAAAATCCCCCTGAAAATTCAATATCATCAACTTCTTTTCTTCCACACAGCTGAAGCTCTGGTCATTTCAATTTCCTTTTGGTGAGCTTGGTTAACGGAGAAGCAAAATGAAGAATATTTCCTCCTCTTTCAGTCAGTGTCAGCCCTTTGGAGAAGGTACAATGATAAACACTCCTGGGATATTTGTAAATGGGCATTGAAAGTGTCTGTAGGAAAAAAAAAATATTCAATCCTATGTTATTATGGCCTTCTAAAAACTCTCCAGAGCTTGGAATAATTCATAGTCCCAGTAGGATCTGTCTCCCACTTCCAGTGTCCTTGTTAGGCAGAATCCCAGTGTCCTGTTGGAATCGAATTGATCGTTTCAAAGTGATAATTTTCAGTCAAATTGATAATTTTCCTGAAGTCCTTCATCTGTAAAAAAAACACTTTCACTCTTAAAAAGTAGAATTATCCAGGAACACCTTCAGGATACATCCAAAAGCATCCAGCCTGCTTTTTCCTCAGAAAGCCATTTTTACAGTGCTTTTGACAGAGAACTCCAATCTTCATGCCAATATTCACTTCAGATTATGAAGTCCACCTGAGAAGGTCCTAAATGAGTGCTTGTTGGCCCATTCCCACATGGCAAGGCGGCAGTGTTGAGGGATAAGGATCCAGAGTGACTCGGGGCGATTTGGGGGATTCGGGATCAGACCTGCAAATGAGGGGATTGGGTTTTGCTGCTTCCAGAACTGAATGATCCAGAAAACAGCTCCATTTCAGCAGGTGGGATCAACCTCTTTGACTTGGGGCGATTGAGGAATTCGGGATCAGACCTGCAAATGAGGAGATTGGGTTTTACTGTCTCCAAAAATGAATAATCCAGCAAACAGCTCCATTTCAACAAGTGGGTTCGACCTCTTTGGGGTGATTGGGGGAGTCAGGATCACACCTGCAGATGAGTTTTGCTAGCTCCAAAACTGAATAATGCAGAAAACAGCTCTCTTTCAAAAAGTGGGATTGACCTCTTCAAATTGGGGTGATTGGGGGAGTCAGGGTCAGACCTGCAAATGAGGAGCTGGGGTTTTGCTGCCCCCAAAGCTGAATAATCCAGCAAACAGCTCCGTTTCAAAAAGTGGGATCAACCCCTTCCCCGTGACTCCGGGCATTATCATTTGTGTGCCATCTCTTTATTTGATAAGGTGCAGCCTTATCTGGCTTTGCCATGAGAAAAGCCCCGTGTCCAGTGCCCATTTTTGATCTTTATTTCCCTGATAAAACACAGCATTTCCAGCTTGGACCTGTTCATTTGTATTTTACACTCCTGCTCTTTACTCTCGGTTTCTATGGGAACCTGGGCTGTTACAGCAGCGGAGAATAAAGAGATGAAGAGAAGTCTTGCCAAACAGAACTCTGTTTCTCCACCAAATTGACAGGCACAAACACTCAGCTTGGAGCCAAATAAACTGGGAAGGGAACAGTCAAGGCAGGAGGGTTGATAATAATTGAGTCCCTCTTTGCTGAAATATCTCTGTTATGCTTTTCTGCTTGGAAAATGCAGGTGTGGTGCTGAAAAGTTGGGATTGAGGTGGAGCTAGCAGGTTGTGGTGCTTGGCTTTAGGGCTGTTTTAGTACAGTTCTACAGTGCAACTCAAAATTGTGTCAAAGCCCTCTTTTTCTGGTGAAATTGATTGCAGCTGAGGAGGTGGAAAGGTGGTTCATGTGCAGTTCTGGACATGAGCAATGCTCCCCAGGTCACCCATTCCAGGGTCTCATTCAGGATCTGCCGCTTCTCTCAGGGAATAGTGCAGATGGGCTAAATAACGAGCAGGAAATAATCAGGAAAATCCCCTTAAGGATATTCCTCACAGCACCACGCTGTGAATTCTGGACAGGACGCTGGACTGAGGCTTGGGCTCGATGACCTGAAAGGTCTTCTCCATCCTCAGTGATTCTGTGTGTGTGTTTCCATCTGACATGGAATGATGTGGGTGCAATGCTCTGGATGCAGTGTCAGCCAGGTGAGGATGAATTTTACATTTTCCAGTAGGTCTGTGTTCCAAATCCAGCAGATCTGGTGAACTTTGTGAGGATATAAACAACAAAAGGCCTTTTGAAAGGCTTGGCCCAGAGCAGCTGTGGCTGCCCCTGGATCCCTGGCAGTGCCCAAGGCCAGGCTGGACACTGGGGCTTGGAGCAGCCTGGGACAGTGGGAGGTGTCCCTGCCATGGCAGGGGTGGCACTGATGGGATTTGAGCTCCCTTCCAACCCAAACCATTCCATGAATGTGTGATTTCAATAGTCATTTGCTCACCACCAGCAGAGCCTCTGATGTTGGAGGCGCCAGGAAAAAAGCCTTTTTTCCCAGTCCTTGGGTTGAAATGGGCTCGCTCATCCTTCTATCCCTGAGTCCAGGGGAATGCTTTGGAGCCCTGGCATCTTTGCAAATACCACGGCTGCTGTCAAAAGGCCTCGTGCAGGCCTTGCAGAAAAAGCCTCAGAACTCACTCTGCTAGAAAATAAACAGAGAACTGCGTACTTTGTGCCTTAATGAGCTAATACACCGGCACCTACTTAAAAAGCCAATTTGGATGTAGTCCTGGGGGATGCAGACATTCCTGATCCCCACGGATGGCTCACAGAGGAGCTCTGCCCCCCTGCCTTGCCTGGCGTTAATCAGGCTGAGATGCCTGACAGCAAAATCTCCTGGAATTACATCTGTGTGGCACAGAGTGGAGTTCAGGCCCGGCCTGATTGGTTTGCAGGTGAAGGGAAGCTCGTTTGAAACCTCCACTGCTAATTCCAGGGAAGGAAGGAGGCATTAAGGCTCTCCTGGGAGTTTCAAGTGACAGCAGAGCCATTAGCAGGCAGGAAATGCAGGAAGAGGATCCTTATCAGAAACTGCGTGTTTGGCTGTGGAGTTCAACCCGGGGTATCAGTATTTACCCCTTGGTTAAGGGCTGTTTTTAATATTTCTGGGTCTCTGCATCCTCTCAGTGAGCAGCAGGTAGAGTTTGGGTGTTTGCCGAAAGGGGGAGGAGTAAAACCTACTCCAAAAGGAAGAGATGATCCCCTTGGAAAACAGAAATGGACGTTTGGAAAGGCTTTTTGTGTGGTGAAACCACGAGGCAGTACTGGAGAAGGGAAGGCCTTTGAAAAGAGTCTCTCTCCGTCTTTCTTAGGGAACCCCTTCGGGATGTCAGATTGTCACGATGAGGTCACCCCCAGAGCTTCTCCTGTCCAGGCTGAGCAATGCCAGCTCTCCCAGCAGAGCTGCTCCATCCCTCTGCTCATCCTGGAGCCTCCTCTGGGCTCTCTCCGCAGCTCAAATCCCTGCTGTGATCTGGGTTTTGTCTGCAATGATCACAGAGAGGGATCATCCCTTGGCAGGGCGAGGTTTCTGTAGGAAAAGCACGAGGAGGGAGCTTTGGTGTGCAGCGTTCTGCTCCTCCCTGGAAATCCTTTCCAGGAGCTCCTGGGAACCCACCAGAGTAGCTGGAGTATTCCAGGGAATATCAGCACATGCTTGCTCTGCTTCTCCGTGTGCTTCCTGCTCTCCTGAGGGGAAAAATGGCCTTTTGACCTGACATCCTGCAGGTGTTCTGGCCTAGGCTACATCTCCGGTGTGGCTTCATTTTGCAGATCAGGAAATGGAGCTGAGGCAATGAAGCAAATTAACCAGAATTCAGGAAAAACCAGCTCTGACACCATCCTGCTCTCTCCTATCTTCAAGGAGCTAACAGTGGGTCATTATAGCAAACAGTAAGAAAATTGTGATGGTTTTGGCTTTGGTTGTGAAATAATTAATCTGTAAAACTCAGGTACTTCAGTGTGGAGAAGAGTTCCTTGAGCAGGGCGTGTTCAGCATTACCCCAGATATTAAATATTCAGATAGTCCAAAAAGCCTGGATTTTAGTGAAATAATGCCTCCCTTTACTAAATACATCTTGGAAATGCTGAATTGTGGGCTCTTTTCCTGCTCCTTCCCTGGTGATCCCTGGCATTCCATCCCTCTTCTTGCCCATCCTCATGGAGCTGATGCCTTCCTGGGACTGTCTTGAGGGGAATCAGCATCTCTCAGCCTGAGTTCAGCACTGGAAGTTTCTTTTTTTTTTTTTCTATCTCTTTCTCATTTCACCTTTATTGGAAAGGCACTGAGGTGCTTCTGCCAGGTCCTTCCCAAGCTCCTTCTGCAGCAATTTCTGCTTCATACTGTTCCTTTTCTGCTGCTGTGAGTGGCTGAATGTCCACGGAAACTTCACAGGAACTTTTATCCATCAGAATTTCACTCCATCAGGCAGCAGCAGCCCCAGCCCTGCACCCTGCAGGGTCACAGGTGGAGGGCCCTGCTCTCCAGAGCAGTTCTTTCTCCAGGAGAAGACCATTCCTTTGTCTCCTGGCAGCTTCATGTCTTTAATTGCCTCTCTGAGGGAACTTTTGGAAACCACACAAACTCTGCTGAGCAGCTCAGCCTTCTGTGACCCCTTCAGGAACCTCAGGATGTGCCATTAGGGGAGACAGTAAATCAATTTTTTCTACTCTTGGTGAGAGTTTTCCCTAATAAAGATACAGAAAATACAGGCCAGAGGTCCCCAGGTCAGCTCTGCAGCACTGTCACAGAATCCCAGAGTTATTTATGTTGGAAAAGCCCTCCCACCCCATGGAGCCCAAGCTGTGCCCGATGCCCACCTTGTCCCCAGCCCAGAGCACTGAGTGCCACCTCCAGGCCTTCCTTGGACACCTGCAGGGATGGGCACTCCAAAGCTCCCTGGGCAGCCCTGCCAAGGCCTGAGTGCCCTTTCCATGGAGAAATTCCTGCTGATGTCCACCCTGAGCCTCCCTGGCAGAATTCCCGTGTATCCGTGCTCCCTCCAGAAAAGTTGTGTCAGGAAGTTAGGGGATCCTGGAGAGCTGCAGGGGAGGCATTGCTGTGGGGACAAACTGGGAATGCTGCACTTGTTTGATGAAAATAATTAGGATTTTTTTAAAAAACAGAGCTGCTCATAAAAGCAGGACAGAAACCGAATGAGAGCACGCGAATGTCCCCAAAGGCCCGGCCTTGCTAGAGCTATTTAAGGGCGTGTGGCAGTGAGGTGTCCCTGGAATCGTGGGATATTCCTGCCCTCCAGTGGAGGCAGGGGAAAGTGCTGGGTAAGGGATGGAAACGCGCGAAGGGACGCTGAGGAACCCTCAGAAAGCTCCTTGCTTTCCATGCGCTGTCCCCTGAGCCACCCCTGGTGCTCTGCACAGAGCCCTCGGTGCCCTCTGCGTTCCCCGCCCAGAGCTGCTGCTGTGCCTGTCTGCCGCTGCATCTTCCAGGAGCCCATCCAAGGAGATGATGTGTGAGATTCCAGTGCTTGCTCAACCGTGCAAGTCACGCTCGGTTCCTGGGGCAGCACAAAGCCTCCTCCAAAATGAGCTGAGTGCATGGGAGGTGTTTTAGGAACTGCTGTGCTCCATGGGAAGAGAGGGAGTGATGCTGAATGGTTGGGATGTGCAGGGTTTGTTCCTGGATTCCCACACAAGCCAGCTTGCTTCCCTTTCCCAGCCAAGGAGGTGAGAACTCCTGGGAGCTCAGGTGGGTTCTTCGGTTCCTTGTTTTTCTAATCCCTTCCCGATTATCCCAGTGTTGTCAGAGCCCTTGGGAGTTTCTCCTGTGGTGAATTTGGGATGAGCATCAGCGGACCCGCGAGAACTCTGCTTTTTCCTGGCTGCCATGTGCTAAACAAATAAGTAACTGCCTGATGATAAGGCCTTTGATGTGGTGGAGACAAGCTGTAGGACTGAGCAGGTCCAGTCCCCCCATGTCAGACACAGCAGCTCCCAGGGCAGCCTGGGACACAGCTCCGGGATTGAACACTGGCAGACAGGAAAATGAGGGCCTGGAGTTCCCCAGCTGATCCCGGTTCTGTGCAGCTCTGTGCAAGTGCCAATATGGTCTCAGTTCACCCAGCTGTGTCCTGTCCAGCAGCGATCTGGAAGGGGGACAAGGGCAAGGAAGTGGTTATTGATTTATTGATTGGGATCCTCCGCTCTCTGGTGATTTGGGACTCGGGCACTTCCTGCTGCCAATAGATTTTAGCATTCCTTGGTGGCTTTCTCTTCCCTGAACCTGCACAGCCGCTTCCCATGGCACACCTGACCTTTTCAACTGTGATCATCTCCTGCCAGAGCTGTCTCTTCCCCCAGCAAGGAATCCAGTCCAGATCAGTGCTCCTCACCGTCACTTCCCAGTGCCTTTCCAGCCTCATTCCTGAGCTGTTGAGCTGAGGGCAGTAAAGGTGCATGGATGACCGTCCCCACCTGCTCATGCAGGATCTTTGCCGCCCTCACTTCATTCCTAGAGGGTTTCAAGTACAGGTATGACCTTGTCCCTTGTCTTTAATTCCTTGTGCAGGCTTTTGTTTGTTGCTTTCGGTGCTTTCATCTCCTCGACCAACATTGTCATTTTACATCTTCTCCCCCTTTTCCAGTTCATCCCTAAAGGTGTTGAGCAGGAAGGATCTAAGCACAGAAAACGAGCCACGCATTTCCTATTTGGAACTCCTTTTGTTTTAATCGATGCACAGACCTTTCTCAGATCATTTCTGTAAGAGCCTTTCAGACCTTGTCAGATGCCTTTAGGAAATCCAAGCCAAACATATCCAGCAGATCTCTCCTTCCCATCTGCCTGGGGACACCTTCAAAGGGCTCCAGTAGGCTTGGGAAGCACCTTGGCTCTTCCCAAAAAGCTCAGGTTTGTCCACGTGTCATATTCTGTTAGGACAGATGTCGGATTTGGGGGAGTACAGGGCTCTGGATCCCATCCAAAAGCTACTCCCACGCTCCAGGTCGCCCAGAAGTGCTTTCTGAGGACCATCTGATCCCATCCAAAAGCCACTCCCATGCTCCAGGTCCCCCAGAAGTGCTTCCTGAGGACCATCTGATCCCTTGGTCGCCTTGGGTCCCCTCCTGACCCTTCAGTTGGGGTCCCTTGGAGCTCCCCTGGGAAGGAAGCTTTTCCCCAAGACCTTCCAGGCTGAGCCCAGGGGTGAAAGGTGCCCTGAGCTTTCCTCCCATGGCTTTCTTCTCCTCGCTGGGCTCTTCCCAGAGGGGCTCTATGGGGTCTCCACAGCCCATGGTCAGGCTCTTGCTGCTGTGCTCACGAAGGGTTTATTATTTGCTTGTAAGCCTTTTGAAGCTGTTATTTGCATTTTTTCCCCTGTCATACGGTGTTTTTCCTTTCAACTGGACAGAATTTGGTTCTTTTTTCTTTCCTCTTTCTTGATTTGCTTGAAACTACTTCATATTTGAGGGGTTCTCTTGCTTTCCATGTGCTAGCTCCTGCTGTCACTCAGCCACTCCAAATCCCTTCTGGCCTCTCCCAGATCCACACGGGGTGGGTTTGCTGTGTCTGGATACACTGCTGAGATTTAGTTCCCATCATCAGCTCTTTCAGCTGCTCTTTGAATTCACTTTTGGGACCTTTTAAGTGGTGCTTTTCTATTCTCTCATTCTGTTGCTTTTCCCTGACTTTTGCCGGGGAAAGGCCTCCATTATTTGTGTGGGGTTGAACTCTTTGTGCCCCTGCAGAGTCCATCCCACGGGGAGATGGTGATTTTGCTTTCCAAAGCGCTGCTCACACAAGAAAGCAAAATCTCAGCAGATAAGTCAAATTCCAGGTGGGTTTGGAGCGGGGAGATCTCGGGATGGGGCTGGTTGTGTGGGACCTGGGTTCAGGGATCTCTTCCCACATTCCCATCTGTGTGCCAAAGTGAACAGGGGGAGCACCAAACCCCTCTTTTTGTGCTCTGTGAGGGAAAATCTGCTTCCTGCCTGCCCCCACTTTCCCTGTAGGATATATGGGATATTCCCTCCTCCCTGCTTTCCCCTTACCTGTCACCTCTTTTTTTCCGAGTCCATTAGGATGGAACTTGCCAAATGCAACAGCTTCCGCCTGCAGTGCCGGCACGGCTGCAGTGCTCCAGCATTGGCCAGAGTGATAAATAAATCGCTGAGGGTTTGGCAGGGATGCTTTGGGAACTTTGGTCCTGAGACCCATGTGCAAGTAGAAGGTTTGGCAGGGATGCTTTGGGAACTTTGGTCCTGAGACCCATGTGCAAGTAGAAGGTTTGGCAGGGATGCTTTGGGAACTTTGGTCCTGAGACCCATGTGCAAGTAGAAGGTTTGGCAGGGATGCTTTGGGAACTTTGGTCCTGAGACCCTTGTGCAAATAGATGGTGTCCCTGCCCGGGGCAGGGGTGGCACTGGGTGGGATTTAAGGTCCATTCCCAGCCATTCAGGGATTCCATGAAAAGCCCCTCAGCAGCCCTGGGAGGAGGAGCACAAGTTCTCTCAAGGCAGAGCTCAGCTTCTTAGCAGCTGCCAGGCTGGAAACCATCTCCAAAGGGAATTTTTCCCAGAGGATTTGGGCCATTGGAAAAAAGAACTAAGGGCAAAACACCGGCAGACTTGTCTGAAACCCCTGGGACTCAGACAAATGCACTGTAAGTGGTGAACACAGCGATCTGCACAAATAAATGTCTGACATCATCAACGTATTGATCTGTTCCCCATGTTCCTTAAAAAATTTAAGAGAAGAAAGCTGCAACCGAGTCCTTTTACTGTGAGCATCGCCGTTGCCATGGTGACCTTTCCTTGGGCAGGTCCTGCCTGGAGGCTGGATGCAAAATATCCCAACAACTTTCCTCAAAATGCCTTTGGTGTTGTTCAGTGGCACCTTGGAATCCGGTTCAGTAGCTGGGATTTATTGCCCTCTCATTTGGAATTTTAATGCATAATTCTTGTTTTCCTGAGTATTCACGTGGGTTTGCCTTGGTGTTTTCCAAAGGGATCTGTAGGTATTGCCCCGAAGTCAGTCAGAAAAGTGAAAGGGAAAAGCCTTGATGCCTTATTTTCCAAATAGATTTTATTGTCTACAGATCCAAACTGTTGAATCCAGAGCTAGTGAGGAGGAAAAAAGGAATTCAGGGAATTGTCTCCTTCCTGACCAGAGTACTCTTTCTCTTTTCCTTCTGAATTCTTCAAGGGCATTAAAGATCAACATGGGAAGTTTATTTTTCACTGCCTTTGTGCCAACTATCCCCAAAATGCAGCTGATTCAGCTGCTGAATTTGGGGCTTTAAACCCCAGTTTGCCACAGAAATGCATGATTTGAACATGAATTTATTGGGCCGTTGATAAATAACATTTCATTGCTCTCCCATTTTCTATCAGATGTTCTTTTCATTGGAATGGAATGAAGTTGTTGAGGTTTGAGCGCAGCATTTGAGGTGCTGGGAGAGATTTTCTGCTTTTCCTTAGGATTTTGCCTAGCCTGGAATTCCAGGTTGTGCTGGGCCACGACAGGATGTGACACGCGGCTTTTCTTTGGTGTCCGACTAAAATCATCCGGAGTTAAAACAAGAGACAAGGGAAAAGGGAGGGAAAAGCGAAGGAGCAATCCTCGTCCTTAAGCAATATCCTTTAATACTGCACAGAACAGGAAACTCTGCCAGAGGAAGGAATACTCCACATCCTCCCTCCGCCCCTTTTAATTAAAATGGATTAAAATCCAGGGGGTTTAATCAGGCTGTTCTGTAGGGTGTCTTGTTTGAACTGTTCAGGACATTTTGGCATTGGGAATGTTACAAATGTTGTTTTCCCCGGAGCTGAATGCAGTGCTTCCCAGAGAAGGAGGTGGGGAAGTCCTGTTGGAAGCTGTCTCATCAGGAGTTCAAGGAGGAACATGTGCATCTGGAAAACGAAATACACATTTCCACAGTGACCTCCCTGTTACTCCCAAAGGAATCAGGGGCTGTGCTCCCTAAAAACCCTCCCTGTGTTCTGCTGAGAGCGCTTTGGCTCAGACCCGTATGGAGTTCCCATCAGCTGGCAGTTTCTATCCCGGGTTGTTTGGCTCTTCCACCAAAACTGTGGCTTTTTTCTGGCCCATCGACATGGTGTGGGTGTGGAATGGACAATTCCACAACTTGGGGGCTGGAATTGGGGAGCGGAGGGTTGGGATTTTGGGAGCTCAGCCCCCCAGGAGCTGTTGTGTGCTTTAAAGGAAGTGGTGCACTTCCCTGTGTTACATGAGGAGAGGATCCCACATGAGTATCTGGGGATATTCCAAGGCATCCAAGCCTTCAAAGTGCCAAAATTCCAACAAATCCATTTGCTTAACTACTGAGCCACCTTGGGATGAGCTCGGCTTGCTCCAACAGCACAATATCATGTTTGTGGTGCCAAGCTCCAACTGAAAAGTGATTTTCTTTTCAAAAAGAGAAGGGGACAAATGAACCTGGGAGTTTTTTACCCTATATTTTTAATTTCAGATCTCCTTCCCCTTCCAGAGGAAGTTCGAGGTGCCATGACTTTCATGTCTGGTTTAGCTGCCACTCAAAGCTCCCTTTCTGTAAGAAATCCAAAGCAGGGGGTGTGCGATTTTGTCCTTATGTGAAAGGCATGAGTTCAGGTGCTGGGGCATCCAAGAGAAATTCCCAGCCCTGAAAACATGGACTGGAAAAGAAAGCCAACCTTTCTTTTCCATGCAATGATCCCTGCAGCTGCAGCTTCATTGGCACCACCAGGAAAAGGCTCCTGGTTTGGAATCTGAAGGTGTCAGACATGGAAGGCAGTGGTGGTGGCTAAATCAGGAGTTAAAGCCACCTCAGGAGGATGGGCTGGAAGGAGGAGGCCTGACCTAAGGAAAAGCTGGGTTATTATTGCCATAGCTTCTCCCTGTATCCATGTACGGATCCATCCTTCCACTCTTTCCATGTGCTTTGCAGTGAAAAGAAATTGAGAGCAGAAGATGAGTTTGGTGTTCTCCCTCTTGCTCTTCCTTGGGGCAGGGCAGCAAATCCTGGAGGTGAATGTTCTCTGAGCAGCCAGGATCAGTGGGTGATACTGTGGCATGTGTCCTTCCCTGGGCTGGACTGGCATTAGGGCAGCAAATCCCAGCAGGAATTACTGATGGAGATACCCCAGGGTAATTTTGGGATCTGAACTTGCGAATGAGCTCATCAATGGCAGTGAGGTGGCAGAGCTGGGAATGAGTTCAGCTGCTCTGTAACGTTTATGATGGACAGGAAAACAGGCAAAGAGCTGCTCTTTTGCTTGGGATCTTTGTCCAGCACTTCCTGAAGGGATCCGTGGGAAGTTCACAGGTGTGTTTGTACATCAGGAGGGAGATGGACATGTGGTGCTCAGAGCAAGAAACACAGAGGCCTTTCCCATGTATGCAGGACCCTGTTATTCCTGCTCTGCTTGGAATTTTGGGGCAAATCCCTGGGAAACACACGATCCTGAGCTTTCCAGAACCATGGGAGCTGGCACGAAGGGAAGGCGTGGCAGCCCTGCCACCGTTTGCTGCATCTGCTCTTCCTTACATTGCCTTCAGTTCCGAAGCCTCCTGGTGACAGAATTCCAGCCGTGTCCCTGCCACTTCCCACCTCTGGAATTGCATGTCGCTGCACTCAACAGTACAAATCCAATCCAGGGAGCTTCCCAGGATTTCAGGGTACCAGGCAGGCTGGGCCCATGGAGAGAGCAGACCCACATGGGTCATTTCAGCCTAACTAAAACATGGACAGTCAGATGGAGAGAAAGAACAGTCACAGAATTGGGGATTTGGGGCCATTTTTGTTTTCATTTTTACAGAATTTCTTTTTTTGAAGCAGCATTTAATAAGAAACAAGCTGTGGCTGCTCCATCCTGGAAGTCCTTTCCACCCCAAACTATTCCATCATTCTCTGACCCCTTCAGAAACTCACTGTGTCTTAAAAGCCATGAGGAGATGGATTTTCTCTGAGTGGACACAGAAAGCAGGTTTTCTTTTGGGATGTGTTTTGCTCCCCACCCACCCGTGGATCTCGGGCTCGTTTCAGCTGTGTCTCCTTGCAGGCTGGGTCTGATCATCCCCATCCAGGTGCTGCAGCTCCGCTTTTCCCAGTTTTAGCAGAGATTCCGTATTTCCATCTTCAGAAATGCACTTTCTCAGTGATGGGAGAGGCAGCGACCAGGCCTGCTGAAAACACCACAGAGCAGTGTCAGTCAGCGGGGAAGGCTCCCAAATTCCAGGTTTATCCCCCCAAAGTGGTGCTATTTGCTGGGATCAGGGTGCTTGGTTCCCATTGGGTTGCAGTTCCTGGCAGCGTGCAGGTGGAGAGGAGCCAAGTTTTCTCTGGAGATGCCGGTTTGCTAACAGATGTCTGATGTTTCCCAACACGGGAATCAGGGTGGAAATCGGGAGCTAAGCTGAGTTTAGCAAAGCTGAGCAGTTGGGGAGCTGCAAAGCTTTGCTCCTCGCGTTTTCTCGTTGATCAGCTGCCTGGGTAACGCAATTATTTCATTATTTTGTTGTTGTTTGTAGCTTTAGGAGGCAAAGCCTGAAATATCTCTCAGAGTAATCATCATCCCAGGCGGCAGCTGCTCATTTCAGTGGTTGGAATGCTGTCAGTAGGTGACAAAAACCACTTTCAATCAGTAAAAAGTCCCATTAGGAGCACACTGGGAGTTGATTCCTGGTGTCCCACAAGCTCCTGGGAAAACCTCAGCCTGCATTTTAAGAGCTCTTCATTAAAGAGCAGACTTCCCATTGTTTTTACCTTTTTGGATCACACATTCCCTATATGTTTTTGTGCGTTTCCAGCTATGATTTTGACCTGGGATGAGCAGCACCATCACCATAATATCCAGGGGAGGGCTCTTAATTACAGCTAATTCAGCTGGAGACAAACAAGCCCAGAAATCCCAGGGCAGGAAGTGCATTTTTCCTACAGAGAAATATTCCTATTTCAACTCCTGTATTCCTTGGCACTGCCCTTCCAGTGCGTTGCAAGGGCCTCTTGACTTTGGGAGGTGATAAAATCAAACACCACAGATGTTTTTCTCCATTTTCTGTCGAGTGAGGAGCTCATGCTGCAAAACCTCGGGAGCTTCTGTTTAGGGAGCAGCACACTCAGTCCAAGGAATTTGGAAGGGATTCTGAGTTTCATGATGAGGATCATACCCCTGATTGCTGAGTTAGCTTGGGAATATTTGTATTTTCATGTTTTTATTGAAGATATTTATCCTTCAGCTTAGCTGGTTTGAAATGCATAATGACTTAATTTATAGGAATTTGGTGTTTGAGTGGACTTGGGCTTTTGTAGGTGGGAATGAAACAATTCCAGTGTGGCTGTTGTTGGTGGGCATGGGAAGGGCTTGTTTGCTTGATTTTCCACGTGTTTTGGTTTCACTACATATTTCTGGCTACATTTCACTACGTATTTATTTCTTCTGGGGTTTGGAGGCTTGTTGCTGTGTGTTTAGGAAAAAAATGCCTGCAATTTGTCTCCTCTGCTTCGCTGCACTTGTATGTGCTCACTGCATCCAGGGAGTGTGGCAGAGGGAATTAGCCAAGGTGTTTCTGAAAGCCATCCCAAGAATGCCGCAAGTGCATTTTACAAGCAAAATGATACATTAAAAAAAAAACAACCCAATGCAAATCCCGAAGATTTCAGTTTCCTGGTCCAGGAGGGTGTCTGACCTTGCTGGCAGTCAGAAATCATTCAGGGTATTGAACTGCTCTGTACATCCCTCATGGAAACGGGAGGCCCTCGATGCTCCATCACCCCTGAAGGGACGGCTCTGCTGTGCTTTGGAAGGGGACACTGAAACCCTTTTTAGCACCAGCCTCGTGACGAGCGCGAAGGGATCAATGAGCAGCTGTGCCGCACAAGGTTATCCCGAGCTCCCGCGGGCTCTGTACTGATGGTGTTCCAAAGGAGGATGCATCAGGAGCAAGGTCACCCACGGGATCCGGTGACAGCAGCAAAAATAAAGCCGGGCAGAAGTCACGTGGTGACAGCAACCCTGGGAGAGAATTGGGCTTTATTGCCCCAGGTTTGGGGCTCTGTGATGTGACCTTTCGCATTTCCCGACTCCCAGTTGGAGTTTTCCCTTGGAAAATGATGAGGCTTTGCTCTTTGTCCCCCGTGGTCGCTGAGGTTTTAAATAGCCCGAGGAGGCGGTTGGAAGGGCACCTGCCAGGGCATCAGTTGGTACTGTTAATGAAACAATCAGGCCGGGAATGTCCCAAAGCTGGGCCGGTGGGCTCGGGAGTGGGATGGGCTCATCTTCCCACTGCTGTTCCCCTGCATGGGGGAAGCCTCCGGTGGTTATGCTCTGGCTGTTAATTGTGGGCGATTGCAGCTCAAATTCAGCCCTGCACACCAGGGCAGCTGCCCCTGTGCACCCCCGGGCCTCCCACCATCATCCAGCCAGCTCTTTTCCCAGAAAGTCACTGGCAGCCAAAGGTCGGGCACACACAAAGGGACTCTCCGGCAGCTGAATGTCACATTTTGTGCAGGGGGTGGATCCTGCTCATCCATTTCCCCTCTGAGCCTTTCTAAAAATACCCTGAACCTTCCCAAGGAGCTATTTTGGAGGAGCCATGGTCATGGATAGGCATGGGAAGCTGATCCTGGCAGGCTTGCACGGGTGGGATTTGCATGCTCCTTACTCAGGGCTTTGGTGTTGTGGGACAGTTGGACATGGGATAAACAGAGAGCGTCGGGATTTTGGGACCTCCTGGCTTGGGATATCTGCTCCGAGCAGGTTTATAGAAGGAAAAGAAGTGAAGATATCCTTATAAGAATGTTGATCTGTAACTGAAGTCATTCATTTCAGGCATTTGCAGCTTATGGGATCTGATTTCATAAAAGCTGGCTGGGATTTCTCTCCAGGGACCTTTAGTGATCCTGCTACTTCCAATAAACATTTATAGAAACTGCTGCCAGCCTGTGGATAAGAGAAACTCCTAGGAGAGACTTTTATCTTCCAAAATCCTCAGAGACACCAAAATACTTTTTAAAAACACACCACCCAGCAGAAGATGGATAGGAAGTGCCCCGCTGTGGCCTTGGGAGCTGGATTGCAGTGCCAGGTGCTGCCTTTGCTCCCTCAGTAGGAATGTTTGCTGTTCCCCCTGGAAAAGCGTGCCCAGCAGAGCCATGCTGGGGTTGTTGGGAGAAGCAGAGTGCTGAGCTAAAATCCCATTTTGGGAAGTGGGATGGAAGCGCAGCAGGTAAAGGCTGCCCCAGGCTCCCGCGGCTCGGGGGCGGCGCGCACGGCCCAGGTTTGCGGCTCTAAGAAATTTCCGTTTTTTCGCCTCAAAACCTCCAGATACGAAGCCGAAGCTGCCTTCTTTGCCAACCTGAAACTGTCGGATTTCAACATCATCGACACGCTTGGAGTCGGAGGCTTTGGGAGAGTGGAGCTGGTAGGTGACTTCTTCTTCTTTGTGTGACATCCTAAAATCACTGCTGTGTGTAAGGCTTCATTTCCTTTGTTTTTATACCCAAATAACGCAGAGAAGAGCAATCTGAGATTGGGATTATCTAGCAAAGAAAGCTCACTTACGTTTCCTGAGACATAAAAAATGCACCAATAAATGCTTTGCAGTAGCCAAGAAGGATTTGTGCCCCAGGCTGAGAGAGGAGCACACGTCTCCTCTCTCTCTTAAGTGCTTTATGGCATTGATTTATGGCCTTTTCAAAACAGCCTGGAGAATTGGGTGGCTGCTGGGTGCTAGGATTAGAAGGGTAACCTAAAATCTTATTTAACCAAACTCAGAGGAACAGCACAAGCCTCTCCGGCACATTTTTATTCAGGTCTGGAGTGGTTCCACTCAGTTGTCCTCAAAGCTGAACATTCAGCACCTGAACCACTACGTGTCCCAAAGAGGGAACTTTTTTGTGCAGAACTGTAGAAAAAAGACAAAATCTGAGGCTGCTTTTTGCTCTGCTTGGCTTTGGAGCTCTGTGCTCTCCTTTCAGGCAGAGCCTGAGCAGGAGGAAAGCCCTTTGGAACACCAAGGAACACAAAAATTTGGAGTAGGGAGAGGGAATTGGGTTCCACCACGGAGGAGCTCCCCACACTCGTGCAGTGTGTTAGGAACTCCTTCCAGGCCGGGCAGGGAGGGAACAGAGCTCCATTGCCACCCCAAAACCTCAGGGAACTCTCGCTCCATAACCCTGCGGGAAAGGCGGCTGGGAATTGGGAAACGGGCACAGCGAGGTGCTGTGGTGATTGTTTGGGATGTAAGAGGAAATTCGGTGTGCAGAGCTCAGCTCGCTCATCCCTGGGGTTTCTTCCTGGCTTTTCCTGTACGGATGTTTGTGAGGAGGAGCATCTGGGAGAATGTTGATCCTTCCTGGGGTTTGGGGTTTCATTTATGATTCTTCTGTTCGCTGGTCAGCTGTTGTTTTGGAAGAGAGTCAGGAGAGCTCTCCAGTAGCCTGGGAAGGATTTCTGGAGGTTTTCTTCAGGGGTGGGTGCCCCTCTCCAAAGCAGGAAATGCTGGATAAGCTCATTTTTGCTGGCTTTTAACTGACGCTGAGCTGCACACACATAAAACGTATTTGAAAGTGTAGCTCAACACACCAGATTTTATTGTTCCTCTTTGCCACAGAGGGAAGTTTGATTCTAAATACGAGAAAATACTCCTTTTGTCAAATCTGAGCCTGGAATTGCTGCCTCATCCTTCCACCTCCTCCATGAAAAATAAGGTTTATTATTTTGGGCTAAAAATGTAAAAGATATTGGAGGAATGGGCTCTTGTATTGCCTCAATATGGAAGTGCAGGAATGTTCCTGGAAAACATTCGCATTTTTTGTGCTCTCCAGGAGTAAAATGGATCACGGGAGTGAAGGGCAAGGAAAGGGAAAGGAATTTTATAGCTTTGGGCACAAAGCCCCAGGACGTGACCGCTGGAGAGGGCAACTGGTGGTGGCTGGGGGCAAACTGGAATGTCTGGGGCTGGGATTGGCCAGGAGGGAATAACATTCCCATTGGATGTGGTTTTGCAGACACCTCTGGGTGCCGGTGGCTTGGAGAGGTTGCCCTTTCCATGCATCCACGGACCGGGTTGTGGCTTTTAGGTCAGACAGCCTAAAAGAGAAATTATTTTCAATTCCACGGATGTCAGACATGGAAATCCCCTTTTGTCTTGCTTTTCCAGACGGTTTTGTTTTCTGCATCTCAGGAAAAACTCCAAAACGTTGGAATTAGTGTTATTTGCTCAGTTTTTTGGTGGCTCCCTGATGCCTCTTCCAACATCTTTACGAATGCTCCTCTTCATCCCAAGCTGGGCTACCTAATCAACTTTTCTCCAGGTTTTTCCTGAGGGATAAAGCATCCAGGCTCAGATGAATACCTTGGAGTAGCTGAATACCTGGGATTGGAGTCATTTTTCCATGGAATCAGTTCATGGAGGTGGTGGCTGAGCACAGGGAGACTCAAAACCAGGTCCTTACCCTCTGCCCTCCCCGAAAAGCCAAATTCCTTTGCAGTGCGGTGATTTGGAAAGACACAAATAAAACCGTCCATAGAAAAAGTTCCAGCCATGCTTTATGGGCTCTGGACAAGGCCTTTCTGAAGCGGACACAAGGAATTTTTCGGCTTTGTCTGTGTTTTAGGAGAAATCTGACCCCAGCTTCTGAAGTGCAATGAAATCTCTGACAGCCTCCAGCCTATTCCGTAAACAAAGCCATTAGTGAATAATTAGATAACAAGGCAAAAAACTCTGGGATTGTCTTTTGATAGCCTGACAGATGCAGAATCCAGATATTTCTTGGTGGAAATTCCCAATTGCATCCAATTTCCAATTCCCAAGCGAGCTGCTCGTCCCAGCTCTTACAAAGCTTTTTATTAGAAAGATCATTTTTCTCTTGGAAATCTCCTGATTTTGGGGTTTAATTGTCAGGAATAGCCTCAGGCTGGGCCAGGGGAGGCTTAGGCTGGACATCAGTAGGAATTTCTGCATGGAAAGGGTGCTCAGGCCTTGGCAGGGGCTGCCCAGGGAGCTTTGGAGTGCCCATCCCTGCAGGTGTCCAAGGAAGGCCTGGAGGTGGCACTCAGTGCTGTGGGCATTGGGCACAGCTTGGACTCATTGATCCTGGAGGGCTTTTCCAGCCTCAGCAATTCTGGGATTCCATGAATTTTGTGCCTTTTGAAAGAATGGATCTTTTGATTGCCATAAGGGGAAGATTTGGGGATTTCAGTGAGGGATTTGAGATCAGGTACCTGAGGAAATCCCAAACTCATCTAACAGCCCCACTCCTCCTTCTGAGCTCAGCACAATTCTGATTACGATGCTTTGACTCTTTTTTTCCATCCCTTCCCAACATTTTCAGCATATTCCCTTCTCCAGAATGTGCAGGACGTTTCATTTTATCCCAGCCATGTGGGGCTGGACCACAGCAGAGCTGTGTTTTAATTTTATTTTAATTTCCCCCAATTTTGAATTCCTGTCAAAACGAAACACATCCTTTGGAGGTGGGAACACATCTCAGGGGGTGTCTTTTACTGGAAAGGGTCCTGTCTGAATTTGGAAAGATGGGATGTGTTTGGAGCTCAGTAAATCCCAGGCCGGGTCGGGATATGAACTGAGCCAGAGGCTTCAGCTCCGGTTGGAGGCAGGAATAAAACACGAAAATAGGTTTTTTATCTCAGACAAATCCAAACTGGGCAGCAGAGCAGGATCATGTATGGGATTGTTGGAGTTTAGCTCCATTTGATATTTCCAAGACCCCACACTTGTGAGTTTTTCCATTTCGCACACATTTTAGCCATAGAACCCTTCTTCCTCCGTTTACTTTTTCTTGGAATGATTTTATGCATGGAACCCTTGACATTCCTCTCCGCTTTTTAGCCTTTTGCTCCCGGACATTTCTGCAAAATCATATTTGCCTCTGGGCTTTATGAGAAGACAGAAATGTTTACATATTTTAATATATTTGCCCAATATTTGCCCTTTACTTATAAAAAACTTGGCTGTGTTTGTTGTCAAGCAACAAAAATCAGTTTTCAGTGCATGGATCAGGATGTGGAATTAAATGGGTTTAGCACAGTTGAGTATTTGATTAAAAATCATTAAATTTGCTCTTTTTTAGTGTATAATTTTGCAAATTATTTTCCTGTAGAGTCTCACAGTGCTCCAGTTGGGATAGGAAATTTAGTGCTTTCCCAACCAGTGGAATCTGGACTTTTCCAAAGAATATAGGGTCACTTTTTCATGAAAGACACAAAAATTAGGTGGTGAAATCCATGGTATTAAATCAGGGAACGCGCTGGGATTTATTTCCAGCGCCCTTTGTTCTGTGATTTTGGAATTTTTTCACCCAGGTCTCCATCAGGCTGTTGTGTTTATTTTTCCCAGTGATGTCTGGTACAAATAACAATAAGAAAATAGAAATTTCAAGTGAATTTAGAATGCTAAATACCTGTGTTTTTTTTATTGTGTGATGAAAAAATCCCTGTGTGACACCTTCCCTGCTCCCCTGGCTTGATTTAGATGGGATAATATCCAATATTTCATCCAAACACTTAAGCTGAAGCCATTTATTCAAAATGAGACACTAAAAAGCAAAACAAACCAACCAACCAAATGAAAAACCAAATGAAAAACCAAACAAAAAAAAAAAAAACCCACTCAAAAAAACCCCCAAAAAACCAACCAACCAACCCAAAAAAACCCACAAACCCCAAGGCCTAACCCCAAACCAAAAATGCTTTTATCACTTTTACTTGGCCAAAAATGCAGAATTTCTTTGTGCTTTGAGCTGTGGTCAAGCCAGGATAAGGAATAATGGGGCAACAGAGATGGGGAAAATTGTTTTGCCTTAATTTTGGGGATTGTTTGGGTCTTTGTGCCCCATCTCTGTGAAAATAAAATGGCAAACACAGGCTTTGAGCAAAGACAATAATTAGGAGGGTGAATTTCTGTGGCAAAATTGGATGGGAACTTTGGAAAAACAGAAGTTTTACGTGGGGTTAGAAATTCTTGGGGCTATGGAGAGTAAAAAGCCACAAATCTTTCTTTTCTATCAATAAAAAAAAGAGTTTAATGATGAAAACTGTGGCCATAGATGGGTGGCCTGTCATTTACCAGACTTCAACCATTTGTGGTGCTGAAGTTGGAAATCTTTGCCAGCTGAGGACCATTGGGATTGATTTCCTTAAGTTCTGTGTACTTGTGGGCAGGAGGGTCCCAGTTTGGTTCCTGGGGATGCTGGGGATCCCTTCCCTCCTGGTGTTCCCCTGATCCCCGGGAATCCCATCCCTCCTGATCCCTGGGGATCCCATCCCTCCTGATCCCTGGGGATCCCATCCCTCCTGATCTCTGGGGATCCCATCCCTCCTGGTATATCCCTGATCCCCAGGGATCCCATCCCTCCTGATCCCTGGGGATTCCATCCCTCCTGGTATATCCCTGATCCCCAGGGATCCCATCCCTTCTTGCCTTTCCCTGATCCCCGGGGATCCCATCCCATCCCATCCCTCCTGATCCCCAGGGAGCCCATCCCATCCCATCCCATCCCATCCCATCCCATCCCATCCCATCCCATCCCATCCCATCCCATCCCATCCCATCCCATCCCTCCTGATCCCCGGGGATCCCATCCCTCCTTGCCTTTCCCTGGCCCCTGATCCATGACAGAACAAAGCAGACGGACCAGAAACTGTTCCAGATCGCTGTTCAGGGGTGTGGCCTGGGAAAGCATGGGGGAAAGTTTGGATAGCACTCTTGGGAATATGGTAGGATTGTTGGGGTGTCTGTGCCGGGCCAGGAGTGGGACTGGGTCAGCCCTGTGGGGCCCTTCCAACTCAGCACATTCCATGATCCTACAAAGGTGCCGTGTCCCATTCCTGTCACCAAAACAATACAAAAATAGATTTTCTATTCACTCAATTCTGATCCCATGAGCGTTGCCTCCTGACCCTAAAGGCAGGCTGGGTTTCCGATGGGGCTGTGACAGCCAAGCCTCTTCCCTGCCGGCAGGAGCCAAATTCCTACAAGGACACCAAAATAGAAGTGGCCAAATGGCCCCTTGTGCTGCGAAGGGGGGAAGCACCTCGCAGGAATATTGTCAGGAGCAGCTGCTGGGAATTCAGCAGCATTAGAGGCCTGGGAGGTCAGCACCGGGGTTCCTTGGAGGGCTTTGGCCAGGATGGGCAGGGTGGCTGCTTTCCAGCTGGCTTTGGGACAGGGACCAGGAGTTGCCAGGGTTACCCCGAGTAAGCAAACAATGCTGCCAGCCCCAGCTCAGGGACCGGGCTGAACATGGGGCAGAGACTTTGGGTAAAAGCAAAGGCGAGAGCAGGCAGGGCCGCTGGAAAGGCAGGGCTGGTGCAAAGGCAGGGCTGCTGGGAAGCCAGAGCTGCCATTCCCAGCCGGAGCCGGCTCCGCTGGGTGGGCTGCAGGAAAAGGGCTTGTGGAAGCTGCATGGCGGCTATTGACACCTCCTGACCCCACAGGGAAGCCCAGAGGTGGCTTTTCCCTAAGAAACGGGGTGTTTAGGAACAGCTTTTTTAGCAGTAAGGATTTAGGAACCTGGAACATGAGTGAAGAGGTGGGAGGAATCTCTGGAAGGCAGGGAGGTGGCATTCCCAGCAGGGAACTGGGACTCCAGCAGGGCTGTCCCAGGGAATGTTCCCTGTCCCTGAGCCTGTCCCAGGGAATGTTCCCTGTCCCTGAGCCTGTCCCCGCTCCACAGGTGCAGCTGAAGAGCGAGGAGGCGCGCACGTTCGCCATGAAGATCCTGAAGAAGCGGCACATCGTGGACACGCGACAGCAGGAGCACATCCGCTCCGAGAAGCAGATCATGCAGAGCGCCCACTCCGACTTCATCGTCAGGTACCTCCCGCGGCCCTCTGCTGTGCCCTCGGCGCTCCAGGGATCCACTCGGGGATCCACCAGCGGGCAGGAAAAGACCTTCAGCTCCATTCCTGCAGGGAATGTGGGTGTGGAGCAGGAGGAACCTGTGGGCAGAGCTCGGTGGTGCTGCCAGGTGCTCCATGTGGAATTCCAGGGCAGTTTGGGTTGGAAGGGACCTCAAAGCCCATCTCATTCCCACCCCTGCCATGGGCAAGGACACCTCCCACTGTCCCAGGATGCTCCAAGCCCCAATGTCCAGCCTGGCCTTGGACACTGCCAGGGATCCAGGGGCAGCCACAGCTTCTCTGGGCACCTGTGCCAGGGCCTGCCCACCCTCCCAGGGAACAATTCCTGCCCAATATCCCATCTGGCCCTGTTCTCTGGCACTGGGAAGCCATTCCCTGCGTCCTGTCCCTCCATCCCTTGTCCCCAGTCCCTCTCCAGCTCTCCTGGAGCCCCTTTAGGCACTGGACTCACCATCAAGAATTTATACATATATACATAAAAATATATATATTCATCATGACTTGGTTTTGCCCCTGCTCAAGGTTAATTTTTAATTTCCTTCCCAATTTCTGAGCTTTTCCTCCCACCAAGGGAAGCTGGAAGGCAGGGCTCCATCCCTTGAAGTCACACAGTGCCACAAGAATGAGCAGCTGTGTCCAGCCTTCCTCCTTCAGGAGTATTTGATCAATCCCGTTCAGCATCCCTGCACTCCTCGTGGGCAAACACATGAAAACCATCTCCCTGTTCCAAACCTCAGTGCATCTCCAGTGAATAAGAGGGGGTGCCAGGCACTCTGGGTTGTTTACACCCTAATAACAGCATTCCCTGGATTTTTCAGGGCTCTGAGGAGGTTTTATTTCTTTGGATGCCCTAGCTCAGGATGGAGCAGTGGGTGCTGAGTGTCTCTGGAAAACGTTTTTGCCCCGCTCCAGGAATTGCTCAGGAGACACAATCCAAGCTGGGGCGAAACCAAAGCCCTGGGACAAATCCGAAGGGAAGCACGTGGCCAGGCCGGGACACTCAGGGGGTGTTTCCTTCCCGGGCAGATCCCTGGGATTCCCCTGGAGCCCATGGCTTCTCCCCTGATTCATGGGTGACAACTGGAGCCCGACACTGCTCGGCTGCCGTTCCCTTCGGGAAGCGCTGTCGGATCCAGAAACATTCCTTGTCACCCAGGCGCAAGCCAAAGGTTCCCTGGGGGCTGTTCCAGCTCTGCATTTTTGGAAGGCTGAGCAGTTCTGGGATGAGAGGGGAAGTGCAGGGCCAGCCAAGCCACCATTCCCAGAAATACCTGCTCCTAAATAAAACCTCCAGGTTTAAAGTAAAAATAAAACTCCATTTCTTAATGGAGATAGTCATGGCCAATGAACGAAATCCTCTTCATTCCCACTTTTCACCCTTCGCTAGGGAGGCAGAACAGGGATGTGTCACCTCTGGGTCTTCTCCTTCCATTCCCACCTTTTACAGCAACAGCCATCCCTGATTAGGTTTCATACCCCATGGATACCCTGCTCTGGGACTTTCCAAGGCACAAAGTCCAAATTTTGCTATTGCTAGAAAATATTTGATCTATCAAACTCAGTGTCTGCTTCCTAAAATCCCTTCTTTCTATCCTAAAATGATTCAAACCTGTTTGTTCCCTTTCTTGGATCAGCTGGGGTTAACGTTTTTCCAGGTATAATGGACAGAAATTTTAATATTTCAGTAGATTAATTCAGTTTTGAGCTGATGGGTGAAAGGGGGTTTTTAAATAATCCTGGAGCAAGGACACAACATCTGGAATATCAGAATGGGGAAGACAAAATTCCTGAAGAACTTGATTCTTTTCTAAATTCATTGTGTTTGTTTAAAAGTCTTTGAAGAATAATTGGGTTTGGTCATTAAAATTAATTAAACCAGGCAAAGGGAGTGGGAGAGGCCAAGTGGCACTAAATAAAATTGACTCTTAGATAAATGAAAATTCCAACAGAATAAAATTCTCTGGGTTGGATCAGGGTCCAAACAAGTGCAAACATTTAGAGGAATAAGGAAATAAATATTTCCTTATATAAACATTGTGGCATTTCCAACTTAAGACTGAAATAATGCTCTTTTATCATGTCTAAACTTTATGCTTCCATGATAGCTGACAAGTAATATTTGATTTTTTTTTTTTAATCTGCACATTTTAGGCCAGATTTAATGTCCATAAAATTCCCAGCAGGGCTGCCTTAATTAGGGAAAATATTTCAGTAGCATTTCAATTATCAACCAATTAAAAACGTGAAGTTGCATTTTGGATTCTTGACGTTTTCTGTAAACCTTAAGGGAGGTGAAATTTATTAAGATAAATCAAATTTTGTCCAAGTGGCCAGAAAGAAGTGGGGGGATTTTTGTTAAACCCGTAACTTTTAGCATTATTTAATGGTCAGTTATATCCGGTTTTATAAAAATATAAATGGATGTTTTCCAAGGGAACCAAATCCTGTTTCCACCCAATCCATCTCACCATCAAAATAATAACTGGGATCAGCAGGGAGGAGCTGGAATTGCAAACCCACCTGGTTTCATTTCCATTGTATGGCATCAGCTCTAGAATTTTTAACCCCTGGAATTTTTAACCCCTGGAAGTTTTAACTCCTGGGAACTGCCAGGAATCCAGGAATTGCAACAGGACAGAGTCTCCCTCAGCATTCCCTTCTGCTGCGGGAATGATTAAAAAGAATATCTAAATGAACAGCTGTACAGAAACCTTCCCTGTGTCCTGATCCTGCTGGAAGCCTGGATGGATAAACCCACATGGAATGGGAAGTCCAAAAGCAGCTGAACGTTAAAATGAAATAACAAGGAGAATTCTCTGGGGTTTTTCACTGTAGTTATTTAATACAATTAAACACATCTATAAATCTGATGAATGTAATATCATTAGAAAGTCCCACTGAAGGCAGGGCATGGAATTTAGAGCCCAATTCCGAACTTGAGGATGGGTTCACAAAGCCTGGCCCATCCCTTGGGGCAGATGCTCCTCCACATTCCTTCCCTGCGTGAGGGTGCTCTGTAAAAAGCAGTGAGTTCAGTGCTGGATAAGGGATTCATTCCTAGTTTTATTCCTGGCTTTATTCCTGGTTTTATTCCTGCCTTTTTTCCTGGTTTTATTCCTGGGTTTTTTTTCCTGATTTTATTCCTGGCTTTATTCCTGGTTTTATTCCTGGCTTTATTCCTGGTTTTATTCCTGGTTTTATTCCTGGTTTTATTCTGGTTTTCTGGTTGCCCACGGCAGGCTCTACAGGACGTTCAAAGACAGCAAGTACCTGTACATGCTGATGGAGGCCTGCCTGGGGGGAGAGCTCTGGACAATTCTCAGGGACAGGTGAGTGGGAAACTCTTGTCCTGCAAGTGTGGGAGGGTTCCTAATGGCACAGAATTCCAGCTGGAAGGGTGGGAAGGGACCTCAAACCCCATCAGTGCCACCCCTGCCATGGCAGGGACACCTCCCACTGTCCCAGGCTGCTCCAAGCCCCAGTGTCCAGCCTGGCCTTGGACACTGCCAGGGATCCAGGGGCAGCCACAGCTGTTCTGGGAACTCTATCCCAGCCCCTCACCACTCTCACAGCCAGGAATTCCTAATTCCCAATATCCCACCCAAATCTCCCCTTCTCCAATCTGCAGCCATTCCCTGGGTCCTGTCCCTCCATCCCTTGTCCCCAGTCCCTCTCCAGCTCTCCTGGAGTCCTTTCAGGCCCTGCCAGGGCTCTGAGCTCTCCCTGGAGCCTTCTCCTGTCCAGGTGAACACCCCCAGCTCCCCCAGCCTGGCTCCAGAGGGGCTCCAGCCCTGGAGCACTCCGTGGCTCCTCTGGATTTGCTCCTCATCCCTCTGATGTCCCAGGTTTCAAATCAGAGTTCCCCATCACAGAGCTTTTCCTGTGCCTGTGTTTTTCCCACCCCGCCCTCTGTGGGTGTCAGTGTGCCCATGGAGCAGGAAAAGGTGCAGGGAATTTCAACTCTGGAATAGCCTCATCACCGGAACAGAATTCCATTACATTTGGAAAGGTTGCTCAGAAAGCCAAGATTCAATTGTCTTTTAATTCCCCAGAACAATTATTTTCCTGCAGTTCTTCCTTTTCCCAGCAGCCCTTTCCTCACTGAAACGGGAACTGGAGCGATGTTAGCAGGTGCTGGGTGGGATTTTTCCCGATCTTCTCTCAGAGCCTGATAATTCCATCTTTAATTCTCGGGGATTTAAACTGAGGTTCTGCTGCCACCTAGCTCGGGCTCCTGCTCTCAGCCAGCTCCCAGCAGGCAGGGGGATGTGGTTTTGCTTGGAAAACTGCCTGCAAACTGCTGGGACGAGGATCCAAAGGTGCACTTTGGAATTGGAATTCACACTTCAAGCCCCAGCAGCTGTGATTTTTCTGCCTTTTGTCTCAGGAACATTCATGCAGAACTTATCTCCACACCTCACAGGAATTTTAACACTCAAAAGCCAAAATTGTAATTAGGAAAAAATACCTTTTTACTTAAAAGCTAAGCATTTCTAAGATTTATTTCTAAATTATGGACTAAACCCTAAAATAGTTTCAGATATTGGAGGCAGAGAGGCTGCTTCAAAAATGGAAATTTAATTAGATTGGTATAGGAGGTTTAGCAACAGGCACTTTCCAGGTGTTAAAAAGCGATTTTAGTGCAGTGATCAAAGTTTTAACAGCAGAATGAATTCCACGGGGAAGGAATCCACTTCCCAGGGATTCACCTGATGGCTTTATCCCCTTCTCGCTCCCTCCCTCCTTTCCGCAGGGGCTCATTTGAGGATTCCACCACCAGGTTTTACACAGCGTGCGTGGTGGAAGCCTTTGCCTACTTGCATTCCAAGGGGATCATTTACCGGGACCTCAAGCCAGAGAACCTCATCCTGGATCACCGAGGTTATGCCAAGCTGGTGAGTGCCAGGGCCTGCCCACCTCTCAGGGAGCAATTCCTTCCCAACATCCCATCCAGCCCCATCCTCGCTCAGTTTAAAACCATTCTTTGCCCAGGTTAA
Source organism: Acanthornis magna (assembly GCA_036785705.1). Classification (NCBI taxonomy): domain Eukaryota; kingdom Metazoa; phylum Chordata; class Aves; order Passeriformes; family Acanthizidae; genus Acanthornis; species Acanthornis magna. The sequence continues at coordinate 10,926,621 of JAWUZG010000093.1, forward strand.
TTTAATGTAAAAGAAAAAAAAGTAAAATAAATCAACCTGGGCTGGGAGCGATACGAAGTTCCACCCCTGAGAAACCCTTGGTGCTGGTGTTTGCCTCCCTCGTGGGAATGTTCCCCGGGATAAATCAGCAAAAAGGTCACTGTGGTTCCCTGGTCCTGGAACGACTCTCGGTGCTTTAATGAGGAGAAAATTCCCATGAGGAATCCTCCCTTCTGCCTTGCTTCACTTCAAGAGGAGCAGAGCCCAGGGCGGACAGTCCCTCTGATGCCCTGCCCTGACGCTGCCTGCCCCTTCCCCCAGGTCGATTTTGGCTTTGCAAAGAAAATAGGATTTGGAAAAAAAACATGGACTTTTTGTGGCACCCCGGAGTACGTGGCCCCCGAGATCATCCTGAACAAAGGTCACGACATTTCGGCAGACTACTGGTCCCTGGGAATCCTGATGTACGAGCTCCTGACTGGCAGGTATGGCCATCGGAATTCATCCCAATCTTTCTGCCCTCGGCACCCTGATGGGGCCGGGGCCGGGGTGGGGGCAGGGCTGGCTGTGCTGGGCCAGGGAACGCCCCGTGCCTTTTCCACCCAAATCATCCCAGTTTGGCCCTGGATGGGCTGGACGTGATGGGAAAAGGGGAAGGGTTTGGCCCTGAACAGGCTGAATATCATGGGAAAAGGGGAAGGGTTTGCACTCAGCTGAGGAGGTTTGGCCCTGGATGGGCTGAACACAATGGGGATGGGAAAAGGGGAAGGGTTTGGCCCTGGATGGGCTGAACACGATGGGGATGGGAAAAGGGGAAGGGTTTGGCCCTGGATGGGCTGAACACAATGGGGATGGGAAAAGGGGGAGGGTTTGGCCCTGAATTCATGGGAAAATGGGAAGGGTTTGGCCCCGAATGGGCTGAACATCATGGGAAAAGGGGAAGGGTTTGCACTCAGCTGGGGAGGTTTGGCCCCAAATGGGCTGAACACAATGGGGATGGGAAAAAGGGAAGGGTTTGGCCCTGGATGGGCTGAACACGATGGGAAAAGGGGAAGGGTTTGCAATCAGCCAGGGAGATTGCTCACTGCTGGAAAGGAGGATGTGGATTGGGCACCATCCATCCATCCATCCATCCATCCATCCCGTGCTGAATTTGGGCTATGACGGCTGCTCTTGGCGGCAGTGCCTCCCTGGAGTGTGCTGCCCTCAGCCCCATCGCTCACCCCCAGGAGCTGGGGGAGGATCCATCCCCTGCCCCTGCCCATCCTTCAGGGCTGGACACAGCCCCCATCCACCGAAAGCCAACTCATCCCCGCCGGAATCAGGTCCCGTCCCACAACAATAAGCCAGGGAATGCTGCCCAGAGCTCCTGCCTCAGGCTCTGGGGCCGTGGCTGCTGTGGGGAGGAGAGGTTAAGAGGGAAAATTTCTTTTTGGGGCTTCCCCGCAGAGGTTTAGCAGGGAGAACTTCTTTTTGGGGCTTCCCTGCAGCCAGCACCCCCGAATTCCAGAGCTCCTTGAGAAATGGGTCAGAGGAAGTAAAGCATTCCCAGCTGTCATCTACCTTTTCTCGTCTGGATGTATTCTATAAGTTCAGTGCTCTTTTGAAGACAAAGTTTTATTAAAGACACCTTTTTCATCTTTTTTCCTTTCCTGCCCCCTCTGAAGTCCCCCTTTCTCAGGCCCAGACCCCATGAAGACCTATAACATCATATTAAGGGGAATAGACATGATCGAATTTCCAAAGAAGATTGCCAAAAATGCTGCTAATTTAATTAAAAAACTATGCAGGTAAGTGGATGAAATTAAAAAAACCCCAAAAAGCCTTGATGTTGTTTGCAAAGAAATGAGCTGTTCGGAAGGATTAAGAATTTGTCATTCCTTTTATAGGGACAATCCATCAGAAAGATTAGGGAACTTGAAAAATGGAGTGAAGGATATCCAAAAGCACAAGTAAGTGTCTTCTCCAGCAGCCACCAGCTCCAACCCCCAGAAAAAGGCATTTCGAACGCCTCCATTTTCTCCTAAAAACCGCTGTCTATCCATAATGGGAATTCACCATCCCTTTTGGTGCCATGGGAGTGGTTAAATGATGTCTTAGGAGTTTAATGGGATGAGAACAGGCGAGAGACCCATTCAGGAACAATTTATCCCATCCATCCATGCTGGACCTTCTCTCCTCCCATCCCAAAGCAGCAGGAATGGATTGCATGGATACTTTTGGGGGAATGCTCAGGGCTCATCCACACACCCTGAGGAAAACCACAGGTGGGACAGCCTTGTGCATGAAGTTGGGAGTTAACCCAATTCCAATGGGAAAAAGGAGATTTTTTCCTCTTGTGGGAGGGAGTCACCCTTTGGAAGGGAAGGGAAGGGAAGGAGCAGCTCCCAGGGCACCTGCAGCAAGGAATGGTTCTCTCCTGAGCACTTGCCACGGTGTCACCACGGGGTTGCTGCACACGCTGCCTTCTTGGTCCTCCCCCCCCAAAAAAAAAAAAGGGAGAAATTCCAAAGGGATTTGAAGGCAAGGTGTGTGGGAGATGAAACCCATTGTTTAAGCGATTTTCCTTTCTTTTTGTGCTGCACCTGTCTGACTTTGGATTCTTCCCTCCCTTCAGATGGTTCGAAGGCTTTAACTGGGAAGGGTTACGGAAAGGGACACTGACACCTCCCATAATCCCAAGTGTAAGTTCTTCTATTGTTATTTTCTCCTCCATGGCTGATTCCTCAGGGGCGCTGTGAGCTTTGGGCAGCGGTACATTGGGTTAAGTGGGAATAATGTGCCTTATTTCTTCTGGAGATGCTCGAAGAAGTCACTTCAGACACATTCCCAGCTAGGCTTGGTCTCCAGGCAGGCTCTTCCCTGGGAAGGTGCTCTGGGGAAGGCCCAGCCATGGAGAAATGCCCTTTGCAGCAGGAGATGGAGGCAGGATCACTCTCTCCAACACATTTTCCTCTCTCCCACCTGCTCCACTTGTTTCCTCAGCTCCTTTTCCCCTTCCAGCAGAGAGCTGCTGCTTGCACCCCTTCTCCCTCTGTCTTCTTCTCCTTTATTCTTGTTTCCTTTGGAAAGGCACGTGGGATTTGGATGCCATCTCCCCTTTCTTTGGCATTAACCTTCCCTTCTGTGCTGCCCTTTGTGCCTGTGGCCCTTTTTGCCTGCATCCATGTCCTCCCTGAAAAGCCCTGTTGATGTTTAACGGGGAGCAGAGGGACAGCTCCGCTGCTTTTGCTTTGGAGCACAGCCCTCCCTTTGATGTCTTTGTGCGCTGCCAGCCCTCAAAGCCGGGCTGCAAAGGGAAACCAAACAGGATTAGCTGACCGAAATTACCTCGGCCCCTTCTGTCCCGCAGCCGCCCCTCCTCGTTCCAGCCTAATCCCTCGGGATCACCAGGAGAATGCCATTAATGGGTGTTTAATTGCACCCTGTTGCTCTGGCCGGGGCTGAAGCTGCCATCCCAAAGTTTGCTGAGGGAAAGAGCCAAGAGGGTTTCCCATCCCCCCTTTTGCCCTGTGGGATGCAGAGCTCCTGGAGTCAGTGGGAGAAAGCAGCACTTGGCAAATATCTCCCTAAACAGCTCAGAAATGTTTTAGAGATCAAAGCTGCGTTTGCTTGGGTTTTTTTTTTTTTTTTTTCTTTTTTTCTCTTAAGCTCATCCCAGAATCTTGGGATGGTTTGGCATGGAAGGGACCATCCAGTTGCACCACCTTCCATGGGCAGGGATGCTTTCCACTATCCCAGGCTGCTCCAAGCCCTGTCCAACCCAGCCTTGGCTTCTTTTTAACCCCATTAATTCATTAGCAGGACCACATTTCAAGTCAGGGCAATAAAGTCAAGTTTGCTCCCTCACATCCAGCTGCCATTCCTGCTTTAGGAACACGGGATGTCCGTGTAGCCTGAAAAAACCCCAGGGTGTTTTCCTTTGGTGTTTTTGGTGCATTTTCAGTTTAGGAGGAGCTCTTCCAACACTGCTTTTACCCCACATCGCAAGGCTGAGTGCAGCAGATGGGAGCAGATTCCCTCTTGGAGGAATCCTCTCCCAGGACAGCTCCACCCTGGCCCTAACCCTGGTTCAGCCCAGCTCATCCTTTCCCTGAGCTCTCGGGAGCAGCACCTCCTCCAGAGTCCCTCCTGAGATCCTCTTCAAACCCAGGGCGGGTGAATTCTGTCAGCCCCAGAGCCCTCGGTCCTGCTCCAGCTCGTTTTCCACGCGGTTTTTTTGGCAAAGTCTCAAGTGCCACTCTGAAAATGGACTCAAAATGGAGCTCTGGGGGCTGACATCCATTTTTCCCTCGATCCACCTCTCCTTGTTAGCTGGGAAGCAGCCAGCAGGGCCAAACATACAGATTAGCTCCTTTTTTTGGAGGAAAAAAGGCTTTTCCCAGCTCTTTATCTCTCATTTCTTACATGGCACTACCAGTGAGGCAATCAAAGAGCTCTTATTCCAGGGCACTTTTGGAAAGATCCCAATTTACAGCCTGCTGCTAGGACACTGCTGGGCCGTGGTACCACAGCTGGAATCTGGGATTTTACCTCTCCTCAAAAGCTTGGGACTCTCCCAAAGATGAGCTGAGGGAGCAAAGGTTGAGGCAGCACCGACAGAGGAAACAGATCTAGATAATCCAAAGGAAATTAAAGCTACAAAGATTTTATAGGGTGGGCTTATTTTTCCAGTATGAGTTGGGTGTTCCATAATCCTGATTTCCTCCAAGGTGTGCTCAGCAGTGGGAGCAGCACATGAAATTTAGAGCTGGAGTTGGAGCTGCTTTTCCCAAGGCTTGCAGCATCAAATGGGAATCTCAGGAGGATTAACAAGGCCCAGTGGGTCAGGGCAATCCCTGGTATCAATCCAGGCTGGATGCTGGGGAAAGAAATATTCCCTGGGAGGGTGGGCAGGCCCTGGCACAGGTGCCCAGAGCAGCTGTGGCTGCCCCTGGATCCCTGGCAGTGTCCAAGGCCAGGCTGGACATTGGGGCTTGAGCAGCCTGGGATAGTGGGAGGTGTCCCTGCCATGGCAGGGGTGGCACTGATGGGATTTGAGCTCCCTTCCAGCCCAAACCATCCTGGGATTCTGGGGTTCAGTGGCTGTCAGTTGTCCCCTGGCTCAGGCTCTCCCACAAATGAAATGACTGAAAACTGCAATGAGAATTTTCCTGCTCTGGGTAAGGCTTTAAGGATTGGATCTCTCCTTATTTTGGGATGGAGAGCTGCTGCTTTCCTCTTGCATTGTTTATATGTTTGGATTGTATTGACTTTATCAAGTCCTCACTGTAAGAAAGTTTCCCTCACTGTCACAAGCAGGAAAATCAGGAATTCTGTGGCCAGGGTCGATTTTAAATGTCGTGATTTCCAAAAAACAAATCGGCTTGACCTTCATCCAAGGCTGGGTTGGATGGGTTTCTCTAGAAGGATCCTGAGGCCGAGCAGTGCTTGCCAGGAAATGTGAAGGCAGCAGGGCTCAGCTCGGGAACCATGAAAGGGAAATCCCGGGCTCTGGGAGGCTTTCCAGTCTGTTTGATAACCTTGTTCCTATGGGGAGGAAAGCTTGGGAGAGCAGGGAGCTGTGGGCAATCCCCATCCAAAAGCCACAGGTGCAGCACCGCCCTGGCTCGCAGGGGACCCTCCGGGATGCCCGTGGCTGTGGGAATGCCAGCACTGGGATCAACATCCCCTTGTTCCCACAGGTCGCATCTCCGACGGACACGAGCAACTTCGACAGCTTCCCAGAGGACAGTGACGAGCCACCCCCTGACGACAACTCAGGATGGGACATCGATTTTTAACGTTCTTTCTTTTACCTGCTTCTGCCTTGCTGAAGACAGCTTTTCCTGGGCCGTGGCTGCCGGCGGGACGGGAGGACCGGGATCGGGGAGGATTCGTGCTCGGGGTCACCACGATGCCTTGATTGATGCTGCTCCAGTAACTCCAGTGGCATTAGGACTTCTTGCTCAGTGACAGTGGCGCTCTCCGTGTTTTCTGTGGGAACGTGGCCTGGCGTGGACGCAGCGGTCCCGGCACAGAACTCCTTTTGTGTCGCCACAGGGATCTCGTCACGCTCCTGGTCACCAGGGTGAGAGATCCAGAGTCAGAGGCACTTAATTCCGGCCGCTTTTCCTGTAGGATCGCTAGTGATTGATGAAGTGCTGCAGCTGCTCCAGAGCAGGATCTGGGCTATTCGCACCCTCTGGGCTCCGCGGGGCCGCGCCGGAGCCGAGAGGAGCACTGGCGAAGCGTTCCTGTCAGAGCAGTGGGGAAATGGGTCCTTTTCCTTTCCTTTCCTAGCAGAATTCCCGACGAGACTGAATGTTCCCTTTCCCCTTTGTTTTGGAAACGTTTGGGTTCAGCCTGGTCACACAAAAGCACAACTGCTCCGGATGCCATCGAGGGTCGCTTCCCTCGCGTGGCAGCACTGCCCTTGGGCTTTCAGTTCTCCTTTCCCTCAGCACCAACACATGCATGGAAACAGAAAATCATGGAATGAATCCATGGTACATCTATTAACCCATTTCACATCCATTTCACAGGGCTTCAATCACAGAACGAAGTGGCGGCAGCCCACTGGTCTTGCTTGATTAGGCCTGAAAATAGGGATTTAATTCATTAAATCCAAATTAACTTTGACCTTTTTAGACCCAAAGGGAAAAACATGAGAGCTGGGATGTCCTTTCGAGGTGCTGTGTCCATCCCTCACCTGGGAATAAACCCTGAACCATCCTGTCAGGAATATGTAGCAGAGGCTTTGCTCTCCATCTTGATGGTTCCATGTCTCCATGTCTGCATCTTTTCCATGTTTAGTGCAAGGATCTCATTAAAATAAGAATCCTGGGCCACTTTGCTGGCTCTGATGGAACAGTTCCAGTAATCCTGATGCCTCTCCAGGCTGAGGAGCTCCATGGGAAAGTCAGTGGAATTCAGTGGGAAATGGCTAGTGTGTCCTTGCAAGGTCTCCAGCGTGCCTGGTCTGAAGTGCTTGTGTTTAACACAGGGATGGCCAAATCCATATGGAAAAAAGAGCCAGGGAAGACAATATTGTCAGGATAAGCTTTTCCCTCACTTCCACTGCTTCTCCTTTGCTTGAATTCCCTCTCCTGGTTTATAGGATGCAGCTGAGGAATCCTGTCCCGTTCGTTGCGTACACACGGGGCTGAAAATTTATCCCATTATCCAACAGGAAACACCAACTTTTGGTCTCTCTGAGAGACCTTGCCCCAAAAAAACACAGAATCATGGAATGATGGAACCGTTTGGGTTGGAAGGGACCTTATAGATCCTCTCATTCCACCCTCCTGCCATGGGCTGCCCCGTTTCATCTCAGCTGCCAGGAGCTGACAGTGGACAGATTAAGTCTTGCTGAAAGGACTTTTCCCATGTATTACATGGAAAATGTCCGTTTGAGCAGTAAAAAATTCCTTCCCTGATGCTAAATCCCAACTCTTTTGCTTGTTCCTGATGAAAGGATTTAATTAAAAGGGTATTTGGACAGCGTGGGCCGTGTCTGCTGTTTAACATGAGCTGTGTCATGTGACACCTTTGAAACCAGTCCGTGGCTCTGGAATTCCCTCTGTTTTCCAAAGGGTGAGGCCACACCTCTGGCACAGCCACTTCAGGCCACTTGTGCTGTTCTCTAACCATTACGCCTCCGTTTGCCTTCCAAACCATGGGAAAAGGCATAAACTCCTGGCTTTGCATCCCTTCTCCGAGGGATGGACAGCGCCAAGAGCCAGGGCTGAGCGCGAGGGCTACAACACTCACCAGGCATCTTGAACAGCCCTAAGAGCCAAATCGTTCCCTCCCATCCCCCTGATTTCCACTCCACGGGGACAGCTTTCTGCAGGAGTTTGTCCCACGGTGGTGCCACCAGATGCAGTTGGCAGGAGGAGAAAGCACCGCCAGGATTTGGGGCACAACCTGAAAATGGGATGGGAAGGAGGGTCTGGAATGGGCTGAGGAGTTGTTTTCCTTTTTTCCTGTCCCTTTTTTCCTCGTGCCAGGCGTGGGAATTGATCCCTGCAGCGTGCACTGTGCTCAATCTGAGTTCATTTCGATATCAAACACCTCACTCGACTTCCATGGCCTCTCCTGAGCATTAACACTTGGCATATGTATATGATAAGCCTTCAGTTAGAAGTAATATATTTAAGTTGCTTTATATATATCTCTATATATCCACACCAAGAGATTGCCTCTGTGTTTCCACCTTCTGTCCTTATTTCTTTGTCTCCTCCCTCGATGTGTGGGATGACGGCGTTTTTAGGGAAGGGGGAGTGAGCTCCCGCGTTTCCAGAGGGGGCTCTGATCGGTGTCGCAGCTTCTCCCGGAGCTGCACTGCCCACAGCAAACTCTTCTTCAACAACAGGACCACGAGCAGATATTTCTGTAAATAGGTATTTTCGTGTCGATATTTTGTGGGTCACACGGGACTTTCTGTTCTTTTCCAGTTCCATGGCATTATTCCTTCATTTCCTTATTTGTAACATAGTGTTTTTAGGTCGAGGTAGACTTGAATCAATGTCATATTTGTCAGTACGATTAAACTTTCTGTCAGCTGTCCTGGTCACTCATCTGTCCCATAGTTCTAGAACATCACTGGCTATCCGGCATTGTTGCAAGTGCCTTAAATCCATGGCATCTTATTTAAAAAAAAAAAAAAAAAAAAGACAAATTTGGTGTTATGCTGCATGACAAAGACAAATACACCTCAAACTGTCGTCCTTTCTTAGCTTGCTGCGTTTTACAGTTCTTTCTGCGACCGATTTCTAAGCCTTTATTATCTGATCTCGATGAATTCCAGAAATGATGACGTCGTTCTCTGATTTCTGTTCAATGTACCAGAGCTGTGTATCTGTTAATGAGATACAGAGTCATTTCTGTGAAATGTATCAATGTCATGTGCGGGTCAAATTAATCTCTGACATCCTAGCAGTCCCTGGACAGGTATTCCTGTTTTGCTAAGCTCCGCAGATCCCACCCATCCATGCCGTCCCACACAGCCCCCGTGGCAATCTCCCAGCCGGGTAAAACCCTCCCCAGCGGTTTTCCTGGCCTGAAGCCCCGGTGCGCAGGCGGGGCTCGTTCGCACCGCTCCCCAGAGCAGGATCTGTGCTTTTCCCTCCCCATTCCTGCACCCGCGGGGACGAGCCCCGGGAGCTCCTGCGCGGCTCCCCAGCCCCGGCGCCGAGACTCGGGCGCTTTTAGGGCTCTCTCCGAACAAGGGGAAATTCCCGTTTGGAGTTGCCTCTCCCCCCCGAGTCCCGATTTACGCCGGTTTCACCCCACCCTTTGTTTTCCACTCTGATTTTCTCTCCTCCCATGGCAGAGGTTTTGTTTGTCGGGCAGATGCCGGCCACCCCCCGGCTGTCGGCCGCCTGCACTCTTTGGATGTTGACTGAGGAACTTTGGGGTTTTTTTTCATAAACTTCCATGGCTTTTGTTTCGCTCTGTACTCCCCCTGCAGCTGTAATTGCCGAGTGCCTGTTGTATACTTTATAGAGTTGAAATAAAAATAATTACTTTTGAACGGCTGTCGGTGGGTTTCTTCCGGAGCAGAAGATGAGTTTGGGAGAGATCTTGTGGTCGGTGGTGGAATTTGGGGTGACGGGGGTTCTGCCCCCAGAACTGGCTGCCCAGAGAGGCTGTGGCTGCCCCCTAATCCCTGCGAGTGTCTGAGGCCAGGCTGGACAGGGCTTGGAGCAGCCTGGGACAGTGGGAGGTGTCCCTTTATGGGGGAATGGATGAGCTTTAAGGTCCCTTCCAACCTAAACCATCCATGACTCAGCGATGACACAGCGGTGAGCAAAAACCGGGGAAAGGGGCAAAGCAACATCCTCCCGGGAGGGAAATCAGTTCGGGAACAGCCCAGGGAGGAGCTGGGAGTCGTCACCCATCGTTTGGCGGGATGCAGCAATCGCCGGTCGAAGTTAATAAGGCAATAAAAAGCCCGAGCTGACGTGGCCCTCACCTGAAACTGCCGGGGGAGCACCGGGATTTCGGGGCGAGACCTGGCGCTCAATATGCCAGGCTAAGAATAGGGCAGGCGGGAGGGGTGGCGGGGCCGTGCCGGGGATGTCGCCTGGCCCTGACTCAGCGGCTTCCGACGGCACCTGCCCCCGTGCTCCCGAAACCTTCCCGGGCGATGATTAGCCCATTCCGGGCTCGAATTGGCCATGGTGGGTGCCGGGACAGCGATAGCGCCACGGGGGGAGCGTTAATTGCAGGAATTGCGGCGTCCGGGATCCCCCAGCGCGGGTTTGGGGTGCGCCGGGGCGCTGCTCCGCCTCTTCGTTTTCCCATTTAAAACAAGCCGAGAAAAGAAATAAACGGGAGCGTGGGGCCGCTGCCGGGAAAAGCGGGGTTAATTAACGGCGGGTTATTAACGAGGGTTAATTACCAGACGGGCTCGGGGGAATGAGGAGCGATGGCGCGGTGCGGCCGCCAGGGGGCGCCCTGGGGCCGTCCTGCCCCGACGGGGGTAATGGGAATAGAGGGAATGGGGGGGGAATAGGGGGGGAATGGGAAAGGGATGGGGGGGCTGCGCCTTTGATCTCCCCTCATCAAAGGGTCTGCAGCTCCCCCCCACCGCCGCTGCCCCCCCGCCCCGGCTGGGGTCAGGGAGCAGGGGGAGGACCCCCAGAGTGCCGTCGTGTATCCCCCCCGTGTCCCCGCACCCGGCCCGGCGCGGGGGTGCGCGGCAGCCCCTCTGCCTTCCTGCGGGGCTGCGCTGGCGCCAGGAAGGACGCGGGGGAGGCGGCGTGGGGGGACTTGGAGGAGACCAAAGGACCGACTCTGACATCGGGGGAGGGCGGGGGGCTCCCAGCACCCACCGCGGCCCCCACCCACTATGGGGGGGCTGCAGAAAGGGGAGTCCTCCCCTTCCCTCTTCCCCGTCCCCGCCGTCGGGCGCGCCCGGCTGGAGACAGCGGCGGCGGCGTCGGGGAGTGCGGAGCATCTGGCCGGGAACCGGGGAGGGGATGCCGGGGGGGGGCGATGCTGGGTGGGGTGGGGTGGGGGGGGGTCTGCCCTCGCCCTTGCGAAACCCCCGCCCGACCAATGTGGGAGCCCTCGGGGCGGGCCGGGGGCGGTTTTGGGGGCTCACGGGCACGGCCCCCCCGGGAACGCTTTGAAATCGCAGCCGGCGGGCCCCCCGCCCCGAGGGGCGGGCAGGAGCAGCCCCGGGGGTATAAAGGCGGCGCAGGAGCGCAGGAGCCGCTGCTCGCGGCTCGGCGCTGCTGCTCGGGACGCGGCGGGCACGGGAGGGCACGGGAGGCACAGGATGCGGGGGCTGGTGGCGCTGCTGGCGGCGCTGAGCTGCGCGGCCCCGGCGGGGCGGGCGGCGGCTCCCGGGGGAGCCCTCAGCTCCAACGCCATCAAGGGACCCCCCCCGGGGGGGGCGGCTGAGGCCAGCGCCGCCCCCGCGCCCCCCTTCGACGGCAGCAACAAGGCCCCGCCGGCCGCCACCCGGCAGGTAGGAGAGCGGGGATGGAGCGGCGGGACACCGGGATGGACTGGGGCCACACCGGGGATGGACTGGGGACACACCGGGGAGGGAGGAGACACACTCACCGGGGATGGACTGGGGCCACACCGGGGATGGACTGGGGACACACCGGGGATGGACTGGGGACACACCGGGGATGGCGTTGAAGGACACATTTGGGATGAGGGGTGGGGCGCCGGGGATGAAGACACACACCGGGAGATGGAGTGGGGGGACACTGGCGATGGAGGGGACACCGGGGATAGATGGAAGGGACGCCCCAGCATTAGTGGAGTGGAGGAGAGACCCCGGGGATGGAAGGGCGGGATACAAACCGGGGATGGAGAGGGGGACACCTGGGATGGAGGGGATTGAGGAGGACGGCGCAGATGGATGGAGGAGATGCTCAGGGGATGGAGGGACACGCGCACTCCGGGGAGGGAGACGGGACACAGACACACCGGGGATGGACTGGGGGACACCTCGGGGATGGAGGGGACACCGGCGCGGGGGGGGGACGTCCCGGGAGTGGAGGCGGGGAGGGACACAACGGAGGTGGATGGAGCGGACGCGTGGAGGATTGGAGAGGGAACGCACCGGGGATGGAGAGGGGGGACGAGCTCGGGGCTGGGAGCGTCGGCCCCGCTGACTCCCCCGCCTCCTGTGTGCCCTCCAGCCTTTCCCCTGCGCCGAGGACGAGGACTGCGGCCCCGAGGAGTTCTGCGGGGGCGCGGGCCGCGGCGGAGGGGCCCCGCTGTGCCTCGGCTGCCGGCGGCGCCGCAAGCGCTGCCTGCGCGATGCCATGTGCTGCCCCGGCATGACCTGCAGCAACGGTGAGGCCACGGGGACCCCGGAGCTGGCGGGTCGGGGGGAGTGTCGGGGTCCCACGCGTGGCTGACAGCCGCCCCACTGCCCCCGCAGGTCTCTGCACGCCCCCGGAGCCGCCCCACGGAGCCGCCGAGCCGGAGGAGACGGGCACTGAGGCGCTGCCCCGACGGACGCCCGCTCCCGCCTGGCTGCCCACTGCCAAAGGTGAGGAGCCCTCGCTGCCCCACCCGAGGCTGCCCATCCTGCCCTGCTGTCCCCTGGGATCCGTGCAGGCTGCCCTGCTGACCCCTGCCATCAGTCCGGGATGCGCGACCTGCACCCCTGTCCCCCATGGGATCAATCCCGGCTGCCCGTCTTGTCCCTCTGTCCTCTGCGGGATCAGTCGGGATGTCCACCCTGTCTGTGTCCGCTGTAGGATCATTCCGGGGTGTCGACCCTTCCCTGCTGTGCCACATGGGACAGTCCAGGATGCCCATCTTGCCCCTCTGTCCCACATGGGGCAGTCCAGGGTGCCCTTTCTGCCCCGCCATCCCCCACGGGGTCGGTGCGGGATGCTCGCCTTTCCCTCCCGTGGGATCAGCCCGGTATGCCCCACTGACTCCATCAAATGAACCCGGGATGCCCAGCCTGCCCCATGGGTGCGCTTTGGGATGCCCCCGGGGGGATCCATCAGCCCGGGCTGTCCCATTCCCCCCCGCGAGCGATGCCCACCCTGCCCCAGCGTCCCCCGTGGCATCGCCGCGCCCTGAGCGTCCCCCGTCTTCCCCCGCAGGCGAGGAGGGCGACTTCTGCCTGCGCTCGTCGGACTGCGCGGCTGGGCTGTGCTGCGCCCGCCACTTCTGGTCCAAGATCTGCAAGCCGGTGCTGCGGGAGGGCCAGGTGTGCACCCGGCAGCGGCGGAAAGGCTCGCACGGCCTGGAGATCTTCCAGCGCTGCCAGTGCGCCGAGGGGCTGGCGTGCCGCCTGCAGCGGGAGCACGGCCCCGCCGACGCGTCCCGCCTGCACACGTGCCAGCGGCACTGAGCCGCACCGACGGACGGACCGACGGACGGACCGACGGACCGACGGGACAGGCTCCGGCCCCGCCGGAGCGAAGGCTGTTTCTCAAGGGAACTACTTCGAAGCGACTTCTTGCAGTACGTTACTGTGTTGTGAATACTCGAGCTGGCACTTAGCTGTACATAACGCCGGGACTTGTTTTAATGACTTTTAATGATGACTTTTAATGAGTTATTTGCTGTTTCTCCGAGGGCGCTGCCCGGCGCCCTTCCAGCCGCGACTGTGACTTTGTACACACTGGTTTTTTCGTTCTGGCTCGAAGGGGCGCCACCGTCTGTGTGCGAGCGAATAAACTCCTCCCGAAATTCACCCCGAGCCTCCTCCGCGTCCCGGGGTCGCTCCGTTCCTGGGGGCACGGAGGCGCGGGGGCGGGGGCTCATCCCCGGGGGATGGGCACTGTTGTCCGGCTGCTTTTTGGGAATTCCGTGGCAGCCGCTGATGACCTCGGGCCGCCAAACCGAGGGTGGGCAGCGTGGCTGGGGCTCTGGGAAGGGCACTGGGCAGCAGAGCGGCCTCTCCCTGGATTTGGGAGGGAGGAGGGATTTGGGATCTCTGGAGGGGCCGTGCTCGACCAGCCCCGGGTGCTGCCGCCCTCGCCCGCTCCATCCTTGCTCCGTGCACAATAAAGATTTATTTCCCCTTCACTCTGCAGCTCGTTCCTGTGGCTTTTCACCCTTTGGGATGGCTTGGAGGGAGGAAAAGTCGCGAGCACGCATTTTTCCCCCAGCCCTTTGGCTTCTAGCACCGCCCCCTATTTCAGGTGCTTTGGAGGGGGGAGCGTGGGGCTGAAGGTGCAGCGCTGGCTCCTGGCCGGCTGCCCGCAGCCTGGGAAAGAGTTTGGGGTGCAAAATCACGGCGGAGTCTTCCCTGCACGTCCAAAAGCGCTTTGCACCCCAGCACATCCCGGAGGGCTCCGAGGGCACTGCGCAGGGAGCACCCCACAGCTCCTCACCGCTGCCAGCCCGGGGCTGTTTGGGGCCTTTGGGGTCGGTGCCGCCTCTTTAGGGCATTGAATTCCCTCGAGGGCCTGGGATCGGGGAATACAAACCCCAGTGCAGCCCTGCCGCGGGCCCGGGCGTGCCTGGCAGTGCTGAACCCTCTCCGCAGGCACAGAAAATGCAAAGGAGGGAGAGCAGCCCCCGGGAGAGGCAAACGGGCAAGGGATCATTGCCAGCTCCCCTCCAGCTCAGGGACGGGCTGGGAACAGCCAAAGCTGCCCCAAAGCGGAGGGTAAAACACTGCTGGGCCTCGAACCACCTCAATCCCCCCTTTGCTCTCTCTGGAGCAGCTCTTAGTGCAGTCGCAGCACGAGCCAGACTCAAGAGTCTGGAGTTCAGTGCTTGGACCGTCGTGCACAGCTGTGAAAATTCAAAATACCCACTTTAAAGTACTTTTTAACGCCATACTTTTTAAAAAATATGATTGCATAACATATATAACAATCTGATTATTTTATTATCCTAATACTGTTATGCCCAGTCAGGGTCAATGCACTGGGGCAATGAAGGGAGCCGGCTATGAAGAATTTCAGGTCCCTGGCTAAGAAAAGTGTCAGGAACTGTTCCAATGGGTTCAGATCTGTCACGAACAGTGTCATATTTCATCCCCAGGACATTCAAAACACTGTCATTAGCTTTAGGGCTTTTTCTCCATAGAGTTAGAGGGGCCAGCACAGCTTTGACACCTCTGCAGGCAGGGGAAAAATACACTTGTGGTGCATTAAATACCACTTCTTGTTGTCATTCTCCATCCTCTTTGGTTTTGTTCAGGTTGGCCATCTGCAGCCCTGTCCTGCCACCTCAGATATCTCCAGAATAATCAGTTTCATGGATAGATTCCACAAAAGCAATGGTTTTGTTGGGTTTTATTCCCTTCTCTCCCCCCTTACCACACCTGCAGTGAAGATCTCTTCCCATTTCTGCCCCTTTCGGGTTTTCAGGGTTTGTTCCTTGGGTAAAGCGCCAAGAACTTGGATTTAGGAACATCCCTTAGGAAAAAAAACCCAAACCATGAGAATATGAGTGGTGTCTGTTGAGGTCTAACAAAAGCAGTTCTTGAAGGGAGGGATTTTCAGCCTTCCCTGGGCCCTGCCCCCGAACCTGAACCCACCTCAGGTCTGCATCCTGCTGGGAAGTCAGAATATTCCTTTAGCAGCTCGGGAATGGGATAAACAGCAGCAAAGCTGCTCGTGCCCCTCTGTCCCGGGGAAAGGCACCTGAAGATGGGCGGTGCCCTTCCCTCGTCCCTCTCCTCCTCTACAAGGAAATGATTTCCCCCAAAAAGTCGGGAACAGCGAGGGAGAGTCCATGACAGCCCCGCCAGGCCCGGGGTTCCGGGGGATGGATAACCACGGGGGGTTTGGAGGGAAAATCGAATCCCTCCGTGGGTGTCCTGAGATGATTTTTCCGTGCTCCGGGTGCGGATTCCCGGGAGATGGATCGTCTCAAAGGCCCTCCCTGGGACAGGATTGGCATAAAGGAATTTATCTCCCAGGGGCGATGATGGGACACGGCGCGGTTTTTTCTGCCGTTTGGGGTGAAATGAGATTTCAGGGAAGCAAATCCTATTCTCTTCTCATTTTTTCTTCCTAAGTTCTTCCCAGAAGCCGCTGCCACCCCGAGCTGTTGCACAAAAATACCCTTTATTTTTCAATAATTGTTTAAGGCAGATGCTCACACTCTCTCCCACCGACATTCACGACGCGTGCAAAACTAAACGCCCCTAAAAACGCTCGCGTGAGGGATAAAACCTCCCACAGCGCAAGAAAGGGTTGCAAAGACCCCTAAATCCACCCACAGGCGTTAAAAGGAAAAAATCCCTTTTTTTTTTTTTTTTTTAATCCTCACCTCTGCCGACACAGAGCAGAGCCCTTCCCCTTTGGGCTGAGGAAGATGAAACAGAGGAAGCAGGTGAAATCCTTTGTGGCTGTAACGTAAGGCGCGAGGCTTTGGGGCGGTTTTGGGGTTGGTTCTCCCGTTTCTTTGGGGCCGGGAGCTCACCCACCTGCTGGAGCCGCCCTTTGTCCCGAGCCTTTCAATTGCGGCTCGGCCGGGCAGACCTTGATCTCCCTCGGGAGCATCGCGGTGGCCGCGGAGCGGGAAAGGTGTGGGATCCCCCGCGTCCCCGCTAATCCCAGGGGATGTTTATTCCCTTTTCTCTTCCCTCTCTCTCAAGGGGCTTTGTGTTGCCCTCCCTCAGCGCCCGACTTGTGTCCCTAATTAACACCTTAAGAGGGGTGAGGATAACGGGGTGCTTAAAGAGGGCACCTCTGGGCAGAGATCCTAATCCCGCTCCCGCGGAGGGAGGGGACCCATTAGCAGGCGATTTTAGGGAGAATTGGGACCATCAGCATTTAAATGGGCACGGCCTGATGAAAGGCCCGGCTGGGCTGAGAGGGCACATTCAACTCTGGAAGGTTTTTTTTGCTTTTTTCCCCTAAATCCCAGGTGTGGGATGAGGTTGCAGGGGAATGGATGGATGTTGTGGGGCGGGCAAGGAATCCGTGTGAGTTTTGTGGGTAAAGGATTCCTCAGGGAGGTGGTCACAGCTGCTGCGAAACCCCAAAAGTTTCTCCCTTTTTTTGGGCATAACTGGGAGCAAGACACGGGAACAAAGGGTCCTTGCTCGTGGCGGAAGGAGGGGATGAAGTATCCTACAAGGATCGGTGCTGGAATTTGGGCTTCGCAGCTTTAATCACATTTCCCTTAGGTTTTCCTTTTTAATATTAAATTAATAGATGACACACAGGAGAGATAAATCTGGGGGGGGAAAATGGTGGAGTTGTGAAGGTTGGAAAAACCTTTAAGAACATCCAACCCAGTGGAAAACCCGGTAGGCAACTCAGAAAATATTGCAACTCCGGAGGCACAGAACTGTGAAAGCCCAGGGTGAGAGGTGGGAGCGTGTTCCCAGGAAAAGCCTGGCAGCTCCAGGGGCCGAAAGGAGGGCAGGAGAGCTCTGAAAGGCCTCAAGATCTGGAAAGGAAGAAGGGATATTTCCAGTGGGAAGTGTCCCTGGCCATCTTCCTGTGGCAGCTCAGGTTGTCGAGCCACTCTTGCCTGTAGGAGGATGTGCTTTGACAAAAAAAAAAAAAAATTAAAAAAAACAGTGAAATATCTGATTTGATCGTGCCTGGCTTAATATTTCCTTTTATGGTGTTTATGGAATTGGGTTTAAAATATACCAATGCCACCATCAAACAATGAAGAATTAGATGATTTTTGAGGTTTTTTCCATCCCAAGTGATGGATTTCATATGGCCAAAGTACTGAAGGACACATTCTGAGATTGGTTCACTTGCTCTATTTTTTTTTAAATTATTATTGTTTTGATTGATCCTGAGAGCCACAAATGAAAGTATTTCTATACAGCACTGATCTAATTTTAATTCTCTATTTTCCATTAATTTTTTGGGGGGAAGGTGTGGCTTTACAGCCAGTCCAGGTGACCCTTGAAAATGCCAACTTCCCAGCTTGGGAAGAAGCTGGACCATCCTGGAAGTCCTGGACTTCATTCTTCTATTTCTGAACAGCTGGATTCACACAAGGAACCGTAAATCCAAACCCGAATGATTTTACCTTCATTTATTTTAGCACCTCGCCATTGAATGAGGGTGGTTTCAATGCCTGGGGTGGCCCCAAGGTCTCTGAGGGGCTCCCTGCAGGTTTGGGGTGCCCCCAAGGGTTTGGGGTGCCCCCAAGGTCTCTGAGTGACTCCCTGCAGGTTTGGGTGGCCCCAAGCTCCCCACCCTCCCCGAGGACAAGCAGATCCTTCCCTATCTCGGTGGCTTTGCCATCCCAGGGCTCTCACGTTCGCAGAGCTTTGGGGCTGAGCCACATGGGATTATTATGGGATTCCTGCCCATAAATGTGCATTCTGTGAACGCAGCTCCTCCAGGCTGCGGCCCGGGCTGTGCAGGGGCCCAGCGGTGGCCACGGGCACGGCGAGTGCAGATCTCGGCCCTATTTGGAGCCCTCCTTGCCCAGCACAGCCCCGGGGATGCTCTTGGGGCTGAGGAGAGGGGAGAGCCTGGAGTGTTCCCTGCCAGGGCTTTCCCCTCTTCCATCCACAGGCACCACCTGAGCTCGTGGGGTTTGGGGTTTGCAGCCCAAACCGCAGACCCTTTCTGCAGAAAGCAGCTTTGGGGGGTTTTACGCCCGTCGGGGTTTTGGGGCGCTGTTTGTGTTCGGGGAAATTCCTTCCTGGGAAGGGTGGTCTGGCACTGGAAGGGAGCTCTGGAGTGCCCATCCCTGGAGGTGGCACTCAGTCCTCTGGGCTGGGGACAGGGTGAGCACCGGGCACAGCTGGGATTCTGTGATCCTGGAAGTCTTTTCCAGCCTGATTTTCACGATCCCAATGAGTCCAAGCTCTCTGTCCCCAGGCTGGACAGGTGGGACCGACACCTTAACCCTTGGGCCATGCTCCTGCTCAAAGCCCGCATTGTCCCAGAGCATTTCTGGGAATTTCAGAGAAGGTTCATGCCCACAGGATGGCTCAGCTTCCCCGTGCCACCGTGAGGCACAATTTTAAGCAGCACTGGAGGATTTTGTCCTGTCATGTGTTGGGGAGATCTTCCAGCTCCTCCTTGGTGCAGCAGATGGGGACTGGGGACACCCCGAGACCTCTCCACGTGCCAGGGATCTCCTCTCCTCCCAGCTAATGCCATTCCAGAGCGGATCCTTTGCCCAAGACACTGAATTCCGTCAGAGAGCCGGCAGTGCTCATTGGCAGCGCTGCCGTGTCTGACCCAGCCGGAATGCCAGAGGGAAGCCCTTGTACCGAAATCATTGCTGGATTTTCCCCATATTTATTGATTTATGCAGTGTTTTCTGCTGCCCCAGGCACTCAGGAGATTGGGACAGCACCAGTTCATGTCATGGAGAGGTGGGATAGGCTCCTGGGAAAACCCATTTAGCACTTCCCTGTCTGTGTTTTGAAACCAACATCAGCCAGAGCGAAATCCCTTTCTTCAGTTCACATCCCATGCATTTAAAATTTCCTCTTATATGATTTTTGGTCTAGAGATCACGTTCTTTAAAAACACCATTGAATTTCTGGCCAAAGCATTGTACTGGGAGAAGAGGCTTCCAGCTGACCTCTTTGCATCCCTTTAAAAATCCATCGAGGTTGTTTTGGGTTTTGTCTTTGGGGGTTTTGTGACAACTGGGAGCAAGGAACCATCATGGAATGGTTTAGGTTGGGAAGGGACCTTAAAGCCCATCCAGTGCCACCCCTGCCATGGCAGGGGCATCTCCCACTGTCCCAGGCTGCTCCAAGCCCCAATGTCCAACCTGGCCTTGGGCACTGCCAGGGATCCAGGGGCAGCCACAGCTGCTCTGGGCACCTGCACCAGGGCCTGCCCACCCTGCCAGGGAGGCAGGATTCTTATCCAGCAAAATATCCCAGTGCCACCTCCATGGATTTATTGTCTCCTGTTGAGTTTATGAGTCCTCATGGTACCACAGCCTTGTTTTATAATGCCCCAGGAGCACCGAGCAGCACTGAACAGTATCAGTTCCCTCTGCTGACATTCTCCCAGGTTTCACTGCCCCTCAGACACGGATTTCCATGTGGAATATACAGCCTGGAGGTTGCTGTTCGCGATTCCAGAGGCAGCGAAGCAGTGGTGACCACCCCAAGGCCTGGAGCCATCTGGCCCTGGATTCTGTGGTGCTGAGCAACCCCAGGTATCAGCCGGACTTTTCTCCCATTTATTGCTGCCTACGGATGACATCTCCGCACTGCTGAACTTCCTGGCTTGGGGAAGAGGCCAAGCTGTGCCCCCGGAAGCTCCTGATGGGGCACAGAGCACTGTTCCCATGGCCTGGGTTGGTGACATCCCCACTGGTGTCAGCGGGGCTGGGCAGCCCCACCACCCCCAGCTCCCAGGAGGGTTTGGACACCCCTGGGATGGGATCGTGCTCCTGATGGTGGCTTGTAGCTTCTGGTGTCAGAAATGACTGAGGAACCCAGGCCCTTCTTTCCCCGGCATCTCGATCCTTCCGTAGGTCTGACTCTCCTAGGCTGAGCTTGTAATGAAATAAAAAACTAGCAAAGCAAGAGCTTTTCAAAGCTGCAGTTTTCATTGTTGCCATAAACCCTTAGACTTTTTACAGCCTTATTAGGAACCTTCACTGTCATTAAAATGTGGAGACTGCAGCCCACATCTGCTTTGAGAAGATAAATGTATTTTCCAGGAGAGTTTGTGTATCTCAACCTCTGTTTTTTAGTTTATCCCTTCAATCCTTTTGAGCCCCAGACCATCACTTTTGCACATATTTCAGTTTTAACTTCCTCCTTGCCAATAGAGTTTTAATCACTTTCAAATCAAAGCTGGGGATTTCACCTCTAATCCTGTGAAACAAGGTAAGGAACATGTGCTCCTCCATTTAGGAGAAGTTCTGAGGTGGATCTTTCCAGGTCCGTGTTTTGGGATGGGCTCTGGGTTCAGTTTAGCGCTGACTTTGTTTTGCAGGGCTGCCGAGAGAGGATAAATCAGGATAAATAAATTCTAAAATAAAATGCATGGCTTCTCACTGACACAAACTCAAATCCCTTCTGGGGCGAGAAAGAGGTCTGTAAGCAAAATTCCTGAAGAAAAATAAAAACCCCACTATTTTCTTCCCACTGCGGCTGGGTGTGCACGGGAGCCGCTCCCCGGGATTAGATAAAGCAGACATGAATAAGAAAAATGGGATTTTGCCAAGAACGAGAAGAGCACTGCAATCTGCTGGGCCTTTGTTTTTGTTTTCTTCCTTGGGGAAAGGAGCTGATGAGGTCACCGGGAGTGCCAGTGGCACGGACAGAGCTTTTTAAGGCACAAATCGGCCTCCTTATCTCCCTCCTTATCTCTACTGCGATGGCTGCGCTGGGTTTAGTCAGAGCCAGAGCTTCTGATGCAACCCCGGAGCTCCTGAGCTCTCCCTGCCTCGCCCTCCAGGCTGAGCCTCTGTTCGGGTTCGGAATCTGCTCCTGTTCCGCGGGGCCCTGATGTCCCCTGCTCTGCCCCATGTCCCCTGCTCTGCCCCATGTCCCCTGCTCTGCCCTGGAATGATCCCAGACCCACCGGAGGCACCCACAGGGATCATTGATCCAACCCCTGGCCCTGCCCAGACACCCCAACATTCCCCCCCGTGGCTGTGTGAAAAGTGGTTGGAAAAGTCCT
Organism: Acanthornis magna; assembly: GCA_036785705.1. Taxonomy (NCBI): domain Eukaryota; kingdom Metazoa; phylum Chordata; class Aves; order Passeriformes; family Acanthizidae; genus Acanthornis; species Acanthornis magna. The sequence goes on from JAWUZG010000093.1 coordinate 10,948,124, forward strand.
TTTCTTCTGTTTTTGATGGAATTTGGTTCCTTGTCCTGCTTTCCCCTTCCACCCTTCCTGCCCCATCAAGTACACACAAAAATTTCTTTATTTTCAGGATGTCGCATCCCAGTCCCACCAGTGCCCGACTTTCTGGAGCCCAGACACTGAAAACTCCTGACAAATAACCATTTTCTCTCCCTCCCCTTGCTGGAAGCCTCCCAGAAACTCCAGCGTCGTGGCTTTGTTGTTGCCCTTTGCATCCCTCCCTAAATTCCTGAGATCATCCTTTAACCCCCAAACTGCCCCGGGAAGAGGGGAGGCCGCTCAGGGCTCCCTCCCATCACCTTCTCCAGCTTTTTTACCTCCTGCCAGCCCCTCAGAATCTCCTGCCACTGCTCCGTACATTGAAGAGGATGAAGAAAATGACAATAATGACAATAAAAGAGCATTTAGTGCTGAATGAACCCATTTCAGGCACGTTTTTGGGGTGAAAAGGATGTGTCCCGATGGCAGAGTGGGACAGCAGGAGACACTGAGCAGTCTAGACCTGACCTCTACCACCCACCCACATATATTTGGTAAAAAACCAGCTCTGCCTGCTGGGTTTTATTTTTCTCACTGAGGTACACACGGCTCTCAAATAAACATGATTATACCCTGCGTGGAGCTGCAGCTCAGCCAAGAACTAAAAATAGGGGGCAGAAAGGAGAGACTTCAATTAGATGCGGAGTGCTCAACAATTTAACTTCCAATTGGCTTGTGGTTATCCCCGACGAGGAGCCGGCCCTGGCCAAACAGGCGCTCAGACTGAGCGTTTTTTCAAGGGGGTCGGCCAAAAAAAGAGGCCTGGGTGTTGCACGTCGAGGAACTCGTGGGTTTTTGTGCCGTTTTCCTTCGGCTCCGTGCTGAGGCCCTCTCCGGCAGGTGGGGGAGCTCTGCGGCCTCTCCTCAGCGCCGCTTTGGTGGCCCCACGAAGTTTTTCGGGTGACATTCGGTTCCTGATTGAGCTCACGATGCAGAACCTCAGGACCAGCAGTCAGAGGCATCCCAAGGACTCCTGGATTTCCACCCTCTTCTCCAATCTGGAATGTGTTCCTTCCAGCTCCTGGCAGAGCCTTTCCCATCAGCATTCCCTTAATTTTTACCTGCATTTAAGAGTTCTAGAGCTGCCCAGCAAGAAGAGAGAGGCCTTTTCCTCTGCCTGCATTCCAGGGCATAACTCGTTCTTTTTCCTCCAGGATCTGCAAATAGGATAAGGGAATATGGGAACGCTGCCCTTATTTCCAAGCCACCTTTTCCCTCCCAATCCAAGACACCCAGGAAACATCAGCTGTGGTCCCATGATCACCAGGGCTTGTTTTTGTACCTGGGACTGTGGCTGACCTGGAGGCGAACATGGCAGTTCAGGGGGAAAAATCCCAATGTTTTGGGATCCCATCTGAATTTCCCCTCTGGCAGTCTGAACCCATTCCCCTTGTCCTGGCACTCCAGTTCCTGTTGCAGGGTCCCTCTCCAGCTTCCCTGGATCCCTTCAGACCCTGGAAGGAGCTCTGAGGTCTCCACACAACCTTCTCCTCTCCAGGCTGAGCACCCCCAACTTTATTTATTAATATTATTTGTTTATTCCAAAGAAAACCCCTTTTTTATAACATAGGACTTGTTTGTTGGGGTTTTTTGGGGTTTTTTTTACTCCTAGACCTGCTCTCTCTTCATTTACTACATCAGGTGTTCCATCACAATTAATTTTTAAAAATCCTGCCCCAAAATTAAAAGTTGTTTGTGTTTTGCTTTTCTTTCATTTGTTTTTCATTGGTTTTTTTTTTTTTTGGGGGGGGGTGGTTTGTTTGGGGGTTTTTTGGTTTGGTTTTTTGTTTTTTTTGTTTTGGTTTGGTTTGGTTTGGTTTGGTTTTTTTTTTTTGTTGTTTGTTTTTTTTTGTTTGGTTTGGTTTGGTTTGGTTTTTTTGGTTTGGTTTGGTTTGGTTTTTTTAGTTTGGTTTAATTTGGTTTTTTTGGTGAAATAGGGTTTCTCCTGCTTTTCAAACAGCAAACGAAATGGAAGTGTGGAAGTGAAATGATGATTGCATTAAATGCCCCCTGATGAGCAGCCCAGGAATGCTTTGAGTCCCCAAAGGTGAGGCTGTAGCACCATCAGACAGAAGGGCCGACACCTCGGGAGCCTCCCACGGGAAATCCTCTTCCTGCATGCCTGGGCTTGTTGGTTTTTCTCCAACCCCTGGAATTTCAGGGAAGAAACGGCCTCTTCTTTCACCAATCCACCCCTGGGTTGCTTCCCAGCACTTGGGAAAAATTTCTCCATGAAAGAGAGGTTCGACAATGGAGCTGGGCTGCCCAGGAAGGATTCATTACCCTTGGAAGTGTTCTGACAATGAGTAGATCTGGCCCTTTGTGGTTTGGTGGCCGTGGGGGTGAATGGTCAAAGCTTGGATTCAGGATCTTGGAGGACTTTTCCACCCTTAGTGACTCCATGAGTACCCGATCACCTTTTTTTTTTGTCAAGTTGGGAAAAATGCAAATTATTTTGTTGCACACAACAGGATCAAGACGAATGTCTGGAACTGCAGGTGAATATTCCTATTTTAGGGAGGAAATCTTGGCAAACAAAGCTCGACTCCATCTAGTATGGATTGGTTGCCAGAGGGAAGGACTGGAGGGGCCCCATCCCAATCCCCATCCCAATCCCCATCCCACCCATCGTTCTCCTGGAGTTCCCAGCAGCAGCAGAGCTCCTCATGGATCCTCATCCCGTTCTCCTGCAGATTTCCAGCCCAAAGGCTGAAATCCTGCTGCACAAACTCCTCCGAGAAAAGCTGAAGCAGGAGTAGGAAATCCCTATCCGTGCTTTGCCATCCGAGCTCCAGGCCACTCCAACCATCCCAATCCCAATTTACTGAAATCCGGGATCTGGAGTTAAACACAGCAGGCTGCAAATAACTCAGGGTGGATCCCTGCTTTGGTTTGGAATAACGCTTCTGGTTTATTTAGGAAGGGAGCAGGGACTTCCAGGGGTAATGTGTGCCCGGCAGGGACTGTACCAGGCTGCCCCAAGCCCCATCCGACCTGGCTTTGGACATTCCAGGGTTCCAGGAGCAGCCACAGCTTCTCTGGGCAACAATGGTTGGGGTTTCAGCTGTGAAATTCTCTGGATTTCAGCTTATTCCCATTTCTTTCCTCTCCAAGGTGGGGTTTGGGGTGTCTGGCCATGCCCATGGATCTGTGGTGTTCACACCCTCCCCAAATTAAGGACAGGGGAGAAGGGCTTTTTAGGGAAGGTTCTGCAGGAGGAGAGTAGGGCCCAGGCACCCCCAGGGTCCTTGGACAAGGAACCCCATGGATCTGATCAAATTCCCAGCGCAAAACGCAGGTTTACTGGTACTGAACAGTGAAGGGGGGATGCTGCTGGAGGTACAGAACAATCCAGGGTCTGCTGTCAGAAATAGAAATTAAATTCCCAAAGAAGACATTAAACTCTCAGATCAGTCCCAAATTCCCCATATTTACAGATAGGAGCTTAAATGTCCCACCACAGGCACCAAAACCTCATTCTCCACAAGATGCCCACTTCTTTATTTATTATTCTTTTATTATTTGATGTGGCCTGAGACATTCACTGCCCTCATATTTCAGGTAGTACCTTTTTTTCCCAACCATTCCAGGATTTTTCTTGAGACCAAACAGCCAGGAAAATACGATTGGGTTTTGTTTGCTTTTTTTTTGTTTTTTTGTTCTCACCATAAATATCCTCTGTTCATGGCTCCCGATGTGATGAAGTGATGGATGTGGAGCTTGTTGGTATTTCCAAAGTCACGCTCCAGATTCCTGCTCCGATCTGACCCCAAACACATCATGGGGATGAGCTGAGCTCGCTCTTAAGCCTCACTCAACTGCTGCTTGAGCTGCTGAGCTCATTTATAAATTTGTCACCAATTCCTAAAACTGGAGGAGTCAGAAAATGATGGACAACTTTGAGGAAGAAAGGAAAAAAAAAAGCCAATCCAGGCCTATTGAATACCCAAATTCCCATGGCAGCTGCTGCAATTCGTTTGTTTCCAGGGCAAAAAACACCTGGAAATTTGCTGTGTAGAGGACAGAGGATGAATAATTTAAGCAGGCAGTCTGCTGGCTACAATTTAGGCAGTGACCAGCAAAATTAAGATCCTATTTGAGCAAAGGAAGCTCAAGGGGGAACATGCAGAGGGTCAGGACGGTGCTGGGCGCTGTGAATAGAAATAAAATGATGTTAATAATAAACAGCTCCGCTGCACTTTTAAAGGCCTCCTTTTCCGACACATGCGGAAAGTCGAAGCTACAACCCTGTGAAATTTCTGCCGGCTGCCTCATCTGGTTGTTGTTGACTCCCTGGCTGCTGGTGGTAAGAATTCCGGCTTTTGGAATGATGTTGGTGGTAGGTGGTCCCTTCAAAGCCGCTCCTCGTGCCGAGCCGCTTGGATTCGCTGGGCAAGATTCGCTCGTGCAGAGTTTTCCTTCAACTGCATCCAGCGCTGGGATGAGGGGAACTACCGGGCTGTGATTCCCCTCTCCATCCACCCAGATGCTTTGAAGTGGAATTTTTCCCTGATTTTCAGGGCCAGAGAAGTTATTGGGATCTTTTCCCCCCTCCCCTTCATTCCCAAGGGAAAAGAAACATTTATACACACGCTGGGGCTCTATATTTATCAACATAAAAGCTAAATATAGCATTGCTTTTACACACATTGCTGGTGCTAACCCAGCCGTAAAATAAACACACTTTCTGATCCAGAAAATTACATTTTAAAAAGGGTTCACCGTTATTATGGCCATTATTATGGTGTCGAAGCGAAAATGGAACTGCTTTCCTCTGTGTGTTCATCTAAAGGAGGGAGCTTCATGTTCTCTTTAACAAACTGTGTGGACCCTTCCCACCAAGAAGGGATAGAATTTAAAAATTAAAAAAGGCTGCAAAACAAGAATTTAAGATTTCATGACGAAAATTAATGTCATAAATCAGCACAGGCATTGTCACACGAGCAGACACGGATGTGAGGTGTCACAGGGCTCACTCTGCGGCAGAGATGAGTGCAAGCAAAAAAGCTTTGAAAAATGAGTAAATCAGCTTAGACACCTTCTTACCAATAGGAAAAGAAAAAGGAAAAAGAAACAGGTGTGCTTGGCTTAATGTTGCATTGCTTTCCAGGCAAAAAAAATTGCTAAATAAATCAATAAAATGCAATAGAACACACGTGGGGACCGCTGTCTTTATTTAGCTTTTGCTAAATTCCAAAAATCTACAAAACTCCCAGCAGGGAATATTCCAAGAGAGGCTAAAATAGAAGAAGATGAGCAAGAAAAATGCAAAGGAAAGGATGGACAAGAGAAATGCAAAGGGAAGCAAACCTGCCAGGGGAAAACCTGGGATAAAAAAACAGACAGGGTTTCTCTTGAGATCCGTTGCTCTCACCACCACCAAGCACCACAATTTAACTACAAATCAATGGATTTTGTAGGTGACGGATCCGATTTTTTAATGCTGGTTTTGAAAAATTACTGCTTTACAGAGATTTCTAAAATTTTTTAAAAATTGTTTTTCCTTGTCTTTGGTTAAACCCAGCCCATTCCCAAGCTCATTGAGGTGGTAGCTCCTTCCCAACTCCCCATCCTGCAAAGGCATCGGCGGGAGAGCTCTGACTTGCTTGGGGCGCCTTTGTGTGCTGTGAGAGCCCAGAAATCAGCCCAAAATCAGTCCCTAAGTCAGATCCTAAATCAGTCTCAAAATCAGCCCCGAAATCAGCTCCTAAATCAGCCCCGAAATTGGCTCCTAAATCAGCCCCAAAATCAGCTCCTAATCAGCCCTGAAATCAGCCCCAAAAGCTATCCCTAAATCAGCCCCGAAATCAGCCCCAAAATCAGCTCCTAATCAGCCCCAAAATCAGTCCCAAAAGCAGTTCTTAAATCAGCCCCGAAATCAGCCCCAAAAGCAGTCCCCAAATCAGCCCCGAAATCAGCCCCAAAAGCAGTCCCCAAATCAGCCTCGAAATCAGCTCCTAAATCAGCCCCGAAATCAGCTCCTAAATGAGCCCCGAAATCAGCTCCTAAATCAACCTCTAAATCAGCCCTTAAAGCAGCTCCTAAATTAGTCCCTAAATCAGTCCCTAACTCGGTGCGTAAATCAGTCCCTAAATCGGCTCCTAAATCAGCCCTAAATCAATCCCTAAATCAGCCCCAAAACCAGTTCTTGAATCAGCCCCGAAATCAGCCCCCAAATCAGTCCCTAACTCGGTGCGTAAATCAGTCCCTAAATCGGCTCCTAAATCAGCCCCAAAATCAGTCCCTAAATTAGCCCCTAAATCAGTCCTTAAATCAGTTCCTAAATCAGCCTCTAAATCAGTCCCTAAAACAGTCCCTAAATCAGCCCCAAAATCAGTCCCTAAATCAGCCCCAAAATCAGCTCCTGAATGTGCCCTGAAATCAGCTCCTAAATCAGTTCCAAAATAAGTCCCTAAATGAGCCTCAAAATCAGCCCCTAAATCAGTCCCAAAATCAGTCCCTAAACCAGCCTTTAAATCAGCCCCAAAATCAGTCCCTAAATCAGCCCTGAAATCAGCTCCTAAATCAATCCCAAAATCAGTCTCCAAATGAGACTCAAAATCAGCCCCAAAATCAGTCCTGAAATCAGCCTTTAAATCAGCCTCTAAATCGGTCTCTAAATCAGCTCCTAAATCAGCCCCGAAATTCAGGCCCTAAATCAGCCCCCAAATCAGTTCCTAAATCAGTCCCTAAATCAGCTCCTAAATCAGCCCCGAAATTAGGCCCTAAATCAGCTCCTAAATCAGTCCCCAAATCAGTCCCTAAATCAGTCCCCAGATCAGTCCCTAAACCAGCCCCCAAGTCAGTCCCTAAACCAGCCCCCCAATCAGCCCCCAAATCAGTCCCTAGGGCAGCCCCTCACCCATCCCCTAAATGACCCCAGCCAGCCGCTGCTCATCGCCCCGGTTTTCCGGCACTTGCCATTCCCGCTGCTTTCCCTGCCCTGCGCTGGCAGCAGATGGACAATTCCTGGAGAGCAGCGCTCGAGACGGGCAGGGCCGGGAGCGGCGCTGGGGATGTGCGGCTACACCAAATATTTGGGATTTTCCTCCTTCCCGCGTTGCTTTCGCCCCTGCTGCAGCTCCCATAACCCCCCGGGCACGCAGGTCTGTGAGCTCTTTCCCAGGGATTTGGGGCGGGAAGGAAGGCAGGAGAAGGGGGAAACATTCCCAAAATCTTCCCGATTCCCTATGGAAAAGGTGCTCTGTGTTCCGGGATTGGTTTCAGCTGAACCACACGCTGAAATTACAGTGTTCAAATTGTTCAGAGAAGCGATAGAAAAACAAACCTCAGTTTCTTGGTGGCTCAGTTTCAGCGTTGGCTCTGCTTCCACTGGGCAGCTATGGGTGAAAAAAAGCCCTTTTTTTTTTTTTTTTTTTTTTTTTTAAAAAATCTCATATTTAAAACCAGCAGTGGGCAGAAAACACTGCGGGGGTGTGGGTGAACGCGCACGTGGATACTCAGCTCCCATTTCCAGCAAAATCCTGGGGGGAGGATCCGCTTTATCCATTGGGAATGGTTTCTCGAGGCCTCCGAATCTTCCCTGGAACTTTCTGGTGGGGCAGCAGCTGCTCAGCATCCTTATCCCCTAGGGAGCACCTGCGTGGGGTGGGCTTTTCCCCATCCCACATTTGGGGTGGATGTGGCCCACGGGCAGCTCCCGGTGGCGCTGTCCCCACCCCAGTGCCCATTCCCGGCCTTTCCCGCTCGGATGTTAATGGGATAAGGCTTCAGGAGCTTTGAAGCCGAAGGAGGCAGCCTGGACAAACAGGGTCGGATAAACACAGCACTCCATCTCCCAGCAGCGCTGGGCCCGGGCTGATCCCAATTATTTTTCCCAGCGTCTCCGCAGGCCGGAGGAAGCCCAGGTGACAGCTGAGCTCCCTTTCCCCCTTCCCGAGCCGATCCACGCGTTTGATCCTTCCCTGCGGGACGCTGCCGGGAGCACACACGGGTTAATTGAGCAGCTTTAACTCGAGCCACAGTCTAACCCGCTGGGTAAACATTCCCCTATTGTTCCTGGGGATTCCCGTGCTGGGAAACCATTAATAACCTGGAAGTCCATTCCGTTTCTCTTTGTTTGTCAGCTGCTTTTGGCAGACTCCGGGAGCTGCTCCCGAAGCGCCCGCTCTGCCCTCAGCACAGCTCCAGCCCTGGAAAGTCAACAATGCGATGTGGCCATTCATCTCCCGCTTCAAACGGGTGGGCAGGAGGACAATCTCCCATCTGCTCTTCCACTTGCTGCTCGCAGGGCCTGACTCCAGAGACAAGCCTGCTCTGGCATCCTCCCGCACTGCCTGACCCCGCCAGCGTCCCAAAAACCCTCAGGGACTCATCGCACCGTCACACTGCCAGCCCTGGGGACCTGCAGGTGCTCCTCACACCCCTCAGTGCCCGTTGAGCTCAGGTAACTGATCCCATCCTTAGTCCGTGAGTGTGACACTCCGTAGGTGCTTCCGTGGGTCCATCCAGCTCATTTTGGAGCTGAAGGCTCCAAAATGCTCCACATTCCGGCATCCTGGGGCTCCAGAGGCCCTTGCTCCACATTCTGACATCCTGGGGCTCCAGAGGCCCTTGCTCCACATTCTGACATCCTGGGGCTCCAGAGGCAGCCCCAGCTCACTGCAGACCTGCCGGGAGCCAGGCAGGAGCTCAGAGGTGAAGGTCTCCTCCTCCTCCAGCTCCGTGTGGAGCCATTCCTTCATCCCTTATCCAGCCTCTTGAATGGATCAGAAGCAGAAAATCAGCTGGACTGGCTGGAGGAACAAATCAGGACCAGAAAATCCACTGAACTTGCTGCAGGAGCAGCTGGACATGTTAGAAATGCTTAATCTCATTGTTCTGGGATGAAGGACTTAAAACACTGTGAAAATAATATTTTTTGTTACTAATAATCTTTTTTTCCTGCTGCCACACATCCAGGGCAGGAGTTCCGGCAAGGAGGGAAGCAGGATCAGCCCACGAGGGAGGAATTCCTTGTGGCTGAAGGAGTGGCACCTTGGAGCCATCACAGCCAAACCAAACCCAGAGCTGTTTTTTCTGGGCAGGGTTTGCTCCTCGTGCTCCAAACATTTGCTTTCCAAATCATTTCTTCAAACCACAAGTGATAAAACTTTGCCCTCTGTGTCCAGAATGCACCTTTCACTTGCCCTGGGAAAGTCACCAGCTACTTTTCAAGTAGAAAACCTTCATTAAAAGTGAAAGTTTAGTTAAACTTCATTACAATTTCATGACATTTCCTGGTTTCACTAGGATTTTATTTTGTTTTACTTCTGCGGGCAAAAAGGAAGGTGCCAACCTCTCTTTTCTATCACCTACCAGGACACTTTCTTTCATTTGTCATTTAAAAGAGAGCATTTAAAAAAATATTTTATTTTTATTTTATTTTATTTTATTTTATTTTATTTTATTTTATTTTATTTCATTTCATTTCATTTCATTTCATTCCATTTTATTATATTTTATTTTATTTTGTTTATTTTATGTAGGGCTGGGTAGGTGGGGACAGATGTCTCCTCCTGCTCCTGCTTTTGACCTGGATGCTCTCCTGATATCGGAGATTAGGTCCAAACCCCCCCAGGCAAGGAGGAGCCCCCACGTGCATGTCCCACATCCTAAAGGGATGCTTTCATCACTGGGATATTGCATCAGGCGCGGGAGGGAGGGAGAGGGAAGATAGAGCCTTTTCTTCTGCTTTCTTTAGGGCAAAACCCCGCAGCAGTTTCAAGACCTCCTGAGCCCTCCAGGTGATGAAAGTGCCTGAAAAACACCTTGATTTCTCTGGACTTTAAGGTCCCTTCCAAACCAAACCATCCCGGGATTCTGTGGCCATCATCTCATTTTATATATTAGTATAAATGTCTGATCTCTAGAAATGTATTTATAATCTGTCCCATTGTATGTGTGATTTCTGATGACACTTCGTATTATCTAAAGTGCTATTGCTCGCGGGGATGAGCTCCACTGCTCCGAGGAGAAATTAAAATAGGATTTTAATTAAAAATTATCTAATTTTTAATGCGTAAATTCTCTGTGTGTGTGCCCTGCACGTTTCAGACCTGCCCATGGGGGTACCATTCTCTCTGCCTGGATGATTTTTTTGGGAAATATCCACGGCTTGGTGTGTCCTGCAGGACAAGCTCAGTCCGTGGCTTTTGAGGGCATTTTCGGGAAAAACCAAGGACTATCCCTTCCATCGAGGCCGATATTATATTACTCAGTATTAAATATTCCTAAAAATAACGAGCACACACAAAAAAATGGATTCGTAATCAGAAACTTGGGAAGATTCCCCTGCTTTTATTATAAACCCAGGCGGGTAATGGGAAAAAAAAAAAGAAAAAAAAAAGAAATGGCTGCGTGTCATCTCCATCGTGCCGGGGAAAACATTCCCTCTCGCGGGTGATTTTTTGGGAAATGCCCGCGGGCATCGGGGTGGTTTAGCCATTGAGCCGAGCCCAGGGTGGAGCGCGCTCCGTGCCTAAGGTGAGGGAACGCGAGCGCTTTGATCCCGGCCAGGTGTGAATTTGGGAGATCTGCGGGCTCTTAGGAAGCCAGGGCGGCACAGACGGGATGGGGGTGCTGCTTTTAATCGGGACTTTCATCTCGGCCCGCCTGGAAGCGGCGGGGCTTGGGAGGAAAGGAGGAAAGAGGATTTGGAGCCGGGAGAAGTCACCTGCTGCTGGGGCAAACAGCACGGATGGGCCCTCGGGGCTGTCCCGGGGATAAAATACAGCATTTATTTCCAGAGGGTGGGAGGAGTGAAGCCGTGAGCAGGGAGCAAGGGAAGGAAGAGAAAAATAGAAGAGTAAATTTCCCCAGCATCAGTTGATCCAAATCCCAGTTTCTCCAATAGATTTATTCCCTCTCCTATAAACCTCACCCCTTCTGCCCTCGAAGACCTCCACGTGCTGCTTGAATAACCCAAAAACTGCATGGTGGCATTCGAAAATTTCACTTTTAGATAAATGCCCTGTTTGTTGAAGAGGGTGTGAGGTGTCATTTAAGCAAGGAAGGGAGATGCTGGTCCCCGAGGGCAGGATTAATATCGGAATCATTGAGCTCCACACCCCACGGTGTGTGTCCTGACGGGATTTTCTGTAATAGGCATTTCAATGGGAAAAAAATCCCAACAACTTGAAAATCCTTCTGAAAGAAGCATAACCCACGTATCACCTTTCTTGTGTTGACGACAAATGTAAGAAGCAAAAGAGTCACTGCTGGTTGCCCACTTTCAATCAAACAATATCCAAATAATAAATCCTGAAGGAGAAATCAGGATTTATTATTTGGGTATTATTTTTTAAGGAGACCTGACATCTCCATGTTGCTGCTCACAGAAACACCGAGCCAGGTACCAAACCAGATTCTTGCAGCCCGAGGATTTCTCCAGCTAAACCCCAACGATTGTTTTTCCCTTCAGTGCCAATCATTTGCTTTCCATCCCAGTGGAGTGGGAGAAGCAGCGCCGTGAATGTGACACTTCCCAAAGCTGGGGGGTGCTGGTGGCTCCTGAGGCCCCCTCAGGGCCACCTTGGGTGTGACGGAGCGCCTCTGCCCTCTCCTGGGACAGTCACAGCCCGGCGTGGGCTCCACAAGGATTCCGAACCCTCTGGACATTCAAAGCCACCCCTGGTGATGGTTCAAGAGGCACGGAAGTGACAAAGGTGTGGAAATGAGACCCTGCAGCTCCAGACCCGGGCACTGGACCTTTCTGGGGCTGTGTCAGGGGGAATTCCGAGAAGGGGATTTGGGGCCATTTGGAAGCCCCTCGAAACCACCCTTTGGCTCATCCCTCCCTCTGGCTCATCCTCGTCTGCCTCTCCCCGTGGTCCAGGCTCCCTCCTTTTATTTTCCTGGCTGCCTCTAATTTGTGGCCGTCCAGGACCCGCTGCCCGAGGCCCACCAGGCTCAGCCCCCTCGACAGAAGCTGTTCCCTGCGACCACAGCCATCCCAGGAAAGTCGGGATGGGGATGGAATATTTCCCCTATGATTGTTCGACAGCATCTGAGAATTCGAGCGCTTCTCGTAAGACCCCGAGGAATGCGGAGCCAGAGGAGGAAGGGCCGTGCCAGAACTGACTCCTTTTCATTTCTTTGGGGCTGTGGAAGGCAGAGCCGAGGAAAAGCCGGGATAACGAAGCCCACGGTGGTTTTAATTAGCCGCAAGCCTGGAATGTGGGGGTGATCGCGTTCGTTTAATGATGAATAAATACGGAATGATGTGGGTGGGTGGGTGCGGGAGATGATCCACGGACGGGGAATATAAGGAATGTCGCTGCAGCACGGTCACAGCACTGCTGGGCTCTTCCCGAGAGGCAGCCTTGGGCTCGTTTCCAGTGTGCCGGGAAAGGAGATTTTCTTGGGAAACAGCACTGGATGTGGCTGCGCTTGCAGAGGAGTCACGCCTGGAGCAGGATCAGGGCTTTGCCTGGAGCGATGCCGCACAAAGCTCCCGGGACAGGAGCAGGGATGGGATAAACCAAGAGATTGGTCCTGGGAACACCCTTATTCCATATCCCATCTGCTCCCTGCATTTTTGGTTGTGTTTTGATCCCAAATTAGCCTAAGCATGACCTGCCCATCTCTCGCTGTCTCTTCAGAGGAGGGCAAAGCCCAAGCAAGCAGGAGGCAAAGGATGGGAACACCTGGGGCCAATCCTTATCTATTTCCAGATATCAGGGTGTGATCAGCAATAATCAAACCTTCTTTGAGCTGCCCCAGGGGTCCAATCCCTCCCTCCCGTGCGGATCACAGGTTGGCTGTGTCCCTTGCCCCCGGACCAGCACGGAGAGTGGATAATGGCCCCTTTTAGGGACGTGCTAGAGCCAGGATTCTGCCCTCGGGCGTTTGTAGGGTCTGTTGGAGGCGGTGGAAGCTTCCTGTGGGATTGCACTTGTGGTTGGTCAACGAGGGAGTACCCCCAGGATGGAATCCTACACCCGGAATTCCAGCAGGAGGAGCACCAGGAGCCTTGCTGGCCATGCTGCCCTCTCTGCCCCACTGCCCTGGCCTTGAAACATCCCACACCTCTCAGACACATCCATGGGGTGGCAGGGTTTGGTGACCTGATGGTGAGCCAGCCCCGAAATGTTCCTGGTGCAGCTCAGATGCGCAGAGCCGTGATGGAGAGTCATGGAAATCCACTGGAAAACATGGAATTGAAGTAGAAAAGCACTTTGAAATGGAATAAAAGTTGCTAGAATATGTCAGGGCAGGGAACGGAGCTGGGAAGGGGCTGAGCCCCAGGAGCGGCTGAGGGAGCTGGGAAAGGGCTCAGCCTGGAGCAGAGGAGGCTCAGGGGGACCTTGTGGCTCTGCACAGCTCCTGACAGGAGGGGACAGCCGGGGGGGTCGGGCTGTGCTGGCAGGGAACAGGGACAGGACAAGGGGAAACGGCCTCAGGGGAGGCTCAGGTTGGATATTAGGGAAAATTTCCTCACCAAAGGGATTGTCAAGCATGGAATGGGCTGCTCGTGGCAGTGTTGGTGTCACCATCCCTGGAAGTGTTCGTAAGGCATGTGGGTGTGGCACCTGGGGACACTCCGTGGTACTGGACTCAATGATCTCGAGGGCCTTTTCCAACCTTAATCATTTTGGGGTTCTCCGAAAATGCTTCTCAGACCCGAAAGCTCCCCAGGTTTAGGGCAGGTTCCTAAAGCTGGGTCACTGATGTGATGTCATTTACCCTCTAGAGGACATCGTTTGCATGAAATAGGTCAGACCTAAAACCTTGACCTCTCTCCTCCCACCCCAGCCTGTTTGATCCCCAAACCCTCAGTGCATCCACACAGACAAACGAGGAGTGACCAGGAGTGGCCCACGCACCCTTCCAGAGCTTGCCGCTATCATCAGCATGTGGGATGGGAGCCTGGAGCATGGACAGGCCCCGGAAACCCCAAATCCCCACGGTGCCTTGGCCTTGCAGGGATTTCGCTCCATGCCACGGATCGAGGAGCTCAGAGCAGCCGAGGGCCCCATCCTGCTGGAAGAAGCCCCCACCGCGGCTGCAGCTCCAGCATCACTCCCCCGATAGACACTGATAGGAACTCCCAGCTCGCCACCCAGCCGCGGGAGCTGCTCCTTTATTCCCCTTTTCCTTTCTGGCGCGGCAGCCCAGGCCGAGCCGCAGTGGCGTCCACTGTCTCTGGAAGCGCCGGCATCTGGAGCTGCAGCTTGTGATGGCCTTTCAAACGAGCAGCCCGGCAGCTGCCGAGCACATGTGGGGAGGGAAGGAGCTGCTTCTCGCTTCCAGGGGTGCTCCGGCGAAGGCTCTCGCCCTCGGCAGCTTCCTGGAGCCTCGGAGAGCTCAGGGCTCAGAGAGGAGGCGGCTCCCGGACCAAGGAGGAACCTCATGGGAGATTTCATTGCCCTTCAGCACAAGGCTTTCAAAGTCACCGAAAGATGGGGATGTTCGGATTTGGGGCTGTACTCTGAAGGAGAAGAGTGCAGAATTTATCATAGAGTCATGGAATGGTTTGGGTTGGGAGGGACTTTAAATCCCATCAGTGCCACCCCTGCCATGGCAGGGACACCTCCCACTGTCCCAGGCTGCTCCAAGCCCCAATGTCCAGCCTGGCCTTGGACACTGCCAGGGATCCAGGGGCAGCCACAGCTTCTCTGGGAATTCCATCTCAGCCCCTCCCCACCCTCCCAGGGAACAATTCCTTCCCAATGTCCCATCTAATTTTCCCCTCTGTCAGTCTGAACCCCTTCCCCCTTGTCCCGGCATTATATTCCCTTATAAAAAGTCGCTCTCCATCTCTTTTCTAGGCCTCCTTCAGGTACTGAAGAGCTGCAACAATGTGTCAAACACCCCCAAAACCTCAGGACTGAACTTTCCTAGCAGAGATGCCACTCTCAGCCTCCTAGGAAATAATTTAGCAGCTTTTAACATTTTGCTGCCAGCTGGGAGCCCTGGACCAGTGAACCCCCATTTGCCAGGTGGACACAATAACTTTATTTCTTCGCCCCCCTGTGATTTCTCCGTGCAGCTTGGGACATCTTTTTGGCACATCAGTAGTTCGGTCCCAAAGAAAATTCCAGATCTTTCTGGAGGTGGAATTCTGATGCGGTGTGAAAATGAGCTCATCCTGTCATTACTGATTTAGGGCAGGAGGCCACGGAGGTCCCCCAAGGTGGCATCCAGAGGTGGGATGCATCCTCCACCCACTCCCTCCCACACCTAAACGAAATCCTGCCTCTGGGAGAAGCTCTGGAGTGGGGAATTCTGGTGGAAAACAAGGTGTGCTTCAGAGGCAGGTTCGGATTTGCTGCGGGCTTGACCTTCACATGTTTAGCAGGGCTGGGAACACACCCATGTGCATTTTGCTCCCTTTCCTCGGTCATTTCTCCCTCCTCCTGCTTTCCCTCTTCCCCAGCCCCGGAAGGACACAAGGGACCCGAGTGGGAGGCGGAGCAGGAGGCAAACAGCTGCCCCACGGACAGACATCCCCTGTTTTCCTCCCACACATGCCCACGCCCGTCGGTCATTCCCAGGATTTATATCCAACTTCCAGCCCTGCACAGGGGCAGGATGGCCCAGCTTTGGGGCGGGGGAGAAAACGCTGCATCCTGCAAAGGGAAAGGGGGAACAAATCCATTTTTCCCTGGGGGCAAAGCTGGTTTTTCCCTGGGGGCAAAACCGGTTTTTCCCTGGGGAAAAAGCTGTGTTTTTTTCCCCGGGAGCGGGGGAAATTTTGCAGCATGCAGCTAAGCCTGCGCGGCAGCCACTGCAGGATGTGGGGTTTGCTCTGCCAAGAAAAATGAAATAATAAATAGGAGGAGGGAAAGCCTGCAGCCTGCTCTCACTTTCACTGATTTAATTCCAATGGCGCTAATTTCGGGAACGCCAGCCCTGCCTTGCACGAGCTCTTCCCCGGATCCCAATCCCTCACTGCCGGGCAGACAACGCTCTGTCCTCCTGCCCTTCCATCTTCCGTGGATTGGGGAGGAAAGCAACACCCCCGTTCCCAAATTCTCAGCACCCCAGCCCGATGGAGTTTGGGAGAAGTGCTAGCATGGATGTAAACAGGGAATTACACCCTTCCAGCTGCACGTGGGGTTATAATTAGCCGGGAATGCAGCTTGGCCGCTGGTGCATCAGATGCGCCACGCTGTCGCCAAATTTGCAGATGTTCAGCCTTACTTTTATTAAGCATGACAATGCCCAGCAGGATCTATTTTCCCTGATTATCCTCAAATGGAGAGGAATATTAAAAGGCAGGATAATTAAAAATAGATGCCTAAACAAAAGGATGTGTCTATGATTCTTCTCCATAGTGCTTTGAAATAGTTCGAATTTCTCGGCTGGCTCGTGTGTACAGGGAAGCCAAAGGATGTCTTAAATTCAGACATATGTCTTCATTCTGTTTAATGTGCCAGAACAAAAACAGAGCTCGAGACCACCATGAATTGATTTGGAAGTGACGGCTCCTCGTCCTGCTCCGCCAGGCTCCAGGGCAGATTTCGCAGTGAGGATGTAAAAGCTTCCTACAAGATAAGGGGGAAAAAATGGGATATCAAGCCTATCTGCTGGATTCAATGTTGTGGATGTGACACGGCGAGTGTGACCTCAGTTCAGGCGTTATTTTTTAAAGCCCATGTGCAGGGATGTTTTCCAGAAAAGCTTTACAGGAATAATTTCCTTAAATCCCCTCTGACATTTAGGGCAGGCTCTGAAAGGTGTTCCTGCCCATGGTGAAATGGGATAATCTCGAAGGTCCCTCCCAACCTGAACCATTTTGGGATTCCCTGATTCTAACACAGCACAACCGAGAGCTGGAAAATTCAGGAATTAGTCATGGGAAAAGGGAAACTCAGGCCAGGAAATGGATCTTAAGCACCAAAAAAGGCACAGGCTCAACTTTGCAAATGTGCACAGCTTCAGGATGAAGCAAAGAGAGGCACAGAGTGACAGGGCTGGGAGGAACCTGGTGTCGGGCAGGAGTGGTACCTTCAGACCCAGAGACGTGGCAGGGATAGCTGGGAAGATGAGGAATGAGGCTCCAGAGGATGGGATTTGGGATCCTCTGACCCGTGTGAATCTGCCTCCACCCTGAGAATGGCCACCCCCATCCAAAGCCAAAGCCAAAGCCAAAACCAAAGCCAAAGCCAAAACCAAAGCCAAAGCCAAAGCCAAAGCCAACAATTCAAGCTCTGCTCCATCTCCACACATTCCCCAATGTCTGGACACCAAGCCACGACTTTTAATTGGATATTTTAGGGCAAGGAGGGAAGAAAATTGAGAGAGTGAAGAGGAAAATCCCCAATCCCAAACCCATTGATCCAGCACAGCCTTTCAGGGACTGGGGGTACCTGGCAGCATCCCAAAGGTCAGGCTGGATGAGCCAAGCTGAGCATGGAGAGAGCTCAGCCATCATTTCCTGGGCTCTAGGATACATTGGGAATTCTGACTTTTCCCCCCAAGTGCAGCCTTGCAAAACCGGATGAGGATTTTCAAATTCTTGTTCAAGTTTCAGGTTCTTTTTGCATCCAAATTTGTGTAGATGAGCTGATGTGTCCCGTGGTGCCTCCATCACAGGGAAGCTGTGGGATGCATTCAGAAATTTAAAATCAGCTCAAAAATGGGTCTTGGTGCCAAAAGCTGAACCCCAAACACTGATCTGGAAAATCCTGCTTGGTCTAAAGGGCTCCGATCTGGAGCCTCCTTCTTGGTCTAAATGGACCTAAATCCTCCAGGAACCATGGCTGTGGTCTGAAATCCCTCTAGACATCCAGGACTCAGGCTCAGGGTGTGTATTTCATCCAGAAATGGGCGGCAAACATGCCAGGAGCCCTCTGGGATGGACTGGGATGCTCCTGTCCCCCCAAATGATCCCAAAACTGCCAAATTTACCAAGCACCCGGCTTGCTTTCCATTCTCGTCTGCCAAACAGGTTTTATGTGGAAGGTTTTAGGCAGAGCAGCTTCCCATGGAGACCAAATTTGGGCACGTGGCAGCCTCAAATCCCACTTTTCCCTTGGGAAGTGCCCAGTGCTGCCAGCCCTGGAGGACACCAGTGCCTGTGGGCCGTGTTTTATGGCCGCGATTCCATCTGGGATGGCGCGGCAGCTCCCGTATCAGTGGGGTTGCATTAATCTCAGTCTGTGGTTTCCAGTGTTTTCAAAGAATCCTACAAAACATCCCAGCAGCAGCGGGATTTAAAAGCAGTTTAATGACTTCCCGCTGGCTGGGAAGGTCCAGGCTCCTGCTGGGAGTCTCTCTGGGCTGGGGATGCCCAAAAATGGATTTGCAAATGCCGTCCCCCGTTTGTTTTCTCTCTTCTCCCCACACAGAAATAACACGGGCTCACCGCTTTGGGGTGACTGGAGGATCCCGCAAAAGCGGGAAGGGAGGCTTGGGAAGCAGGGAAAGGCCAGGAGAGGAACAGGATGGTCCCCAGAGCTCTGGCAGCAGCAGCTGGAATTGCTCCTGCTCCTGCAGAGTGGTGGAGAATGCTGAGGGCGCCCAGGAACAGAGGAAGAGAGAACAAGAAAACGGTTATTCCAGGAACAAGTCTGGATGCAGGATCTCAATTTTTTCTCCACAAATCTCGCCGTGAAATGACTCAGGAAAACATGAGCTCTGTCTTCCCAACGCTGCCCTCACTCTGAGCAGGTTCCTGGGATCATAAGGAGCTCCTCCAAAACGCTCCCAACTTCTTCTGGATGGAAGTTCTGGGGAATTGGGAATTGTGCCTGCCCTCTCCCATGCCCAGATGTTTTCTCATTAAGTGCTAAACCAACCTCTGGATGCTCTCCAAACATGTTATTGAAGGAGGAGGTGCAGGGCACGGCCCTGCAGGAGGGATGGGAGTTTATGGCCACTGAAAAGACCTGGAAAAAACCCTGGAGTAGCTCAGGTTGATGCCTGGGACCCGCCAGACCCATCCTGTGCCAATACCCATTCCCACAGCAGCCGTGAAGATTCCTGGAGGATCTCCAAGCTGGAGGCTCAGTGATGGGATCCTTGAGACATTTGTAGAAGCCTGGGCAGTAAGGACTTAATCCCAGAATTCCAGGATGGTTTGGGCTGGAAAGGACCTTAAAAATCACCTTGTTCCACCCCTGCCATGGCAGGAGCATCTCCCACTGTCCCAGGCTGCTCCAAGCCCCAATGTCCAGCCTGGCCTTGGGCACTGCCAGGGATCCAGGGGCAGCCACAGCTTCTCTGGGCATACACCTCAAAGCCCCCCATTCCAGAAAGATCCAGAAGAATGGGCTGCATGCACCCACCCATGTCCAGGAAGAGCAGGAAATCCAATCCCAGGGTGGGGAAAACACCTGGAAGAAAGCACCCCCCAAAGCTTGGGGTGGCACCCCCAGGACCCTGAACACCTGGATCCGTGCTGGATCCAGGATGGGTGATCTCCTTTCCCATGTCATATCTCTCACTATGTCTCTTCCCTTTTTTATTCTTTTATTCTTCCATTCCTTTATTCTTTTCTTCTTTTATTCTTATTTTTAGAAAATACAGGCAAAAATTTCACTAATTTCCATGCCGAGTGTGCAGTCTGTCAGTAAAACTTTGTGGCTTTTCTCACTGCGCCCTCTTGGCTTTCGCTGTGCTTTTTCCACTGTGGGCATCTACAAATTTTCTCTTAGATAAGTTGGAGTCAAACAGCTTCCCTTCCATGTCCTGCCCTCCTTCTCCGTTTTTCGGAGGAGGGAAGAGCAAACCCGGGAAATGGCTTTGGGGCTCATAAGAGAGTTCCTCAGAGACAAAGCAACGGTGATTTGCAAGGCAAGAATTCTGCTGGAGATCCTACAAAACACATCAACAAGCAAAAGGAAACAGAGAGAAAACAGTCCACCTCTCCCGGAATGCTGGGACAACGTCATTCCTCAGGGAACGCCAGGACTGACCGCTGGGAAAACAGGAAACGAGGTGTGTGGATCAAACGGAACCCAGTCCCGTCTCTGGGAGCATGGCTCCAGCTTGGATTTTGTGTGGCACTGGAAAGATATGGTTATATTTTCTAATAGGGAGTTTCAAACTAATTAAAGCCACGTCAGCTTCATTAGGCTGGAGCTGGGAGGCAGAGGAAAATCTGGATGGAAACACTGCTGAGGGTTTGAAGGAGATGCTTCTGTCTCTGATTGATGATATTTTGTTTTAAACCTTCCATGGGAAGGAAGCAAAGCAATGACCAGGCTGCAAAATCACAAAAGAGTTGGAGAAGACTCTTTTATTGAGGAAGAAGAGTTGGAAAGAAGGATTGAGTTGAAAGCAGCAGGTTGTTTCTGGTTTTTCAAGAAAAGGTGCACTTGTGCGATAAGCACAATTTGTCCTGGAAATAACAATTATGATAAAAACAACTCCTCTTTAATTAGTCCTAGGCCATGGGAAGAAGTTGCACAGCATCATGACTCATGTTTTTAATCATCTCCTGCCCAGACCATCTCCAGGCTCTGGTGAGAAATTAGGAAAGGCAGGAATTTGGTGTGATTGGATTTTATTTTGCTTATTTGCCTTTTATTCCGCCCCCCCAACATATGGGAAAGAACAGAATTCTGCAACACCACCCTTGTGTGTTAGAAAGAGGCCTGGCTCCAGCCAGATGTGCTGCAGGAAGGGATTGCTCTCATCTTCTCCCTTGGGATCCAGAGTGGGATTGTCCAGTCCAGAGAGGAGAAGCTCTGGGGTAACCCAACTGTGGCCTTGCAGTGCCTGAAGGAGCTAAGAGAAAGGTGGGGAGGGACTGGGGCCAAGGGATGGAGGGACAGGACCCAGGGAATGGCTTCCCAGTGCCAGAGGGCAGGGCCAGATGGGATATTGGGAAGGAATTGTTCCCTGGGAGGGTGGGCAGGCCCTGGCACAGGTGCCCAGAGAAGCTGTGGCTGCCCCTGGGTCCCTGGCAGTGTCCAAGGCCAGGCTGGACACTGGGGCTTGGAGCAGCCTGGGACAGTGGGAGGTGTCCCTGCCATGGCAGGGGTGGCACTGATGGGATTTAAGTTCCATTCAACCCAAACCATTCCATGATTTTGTGATTCCAAAATTCTGTCCTTTCCTCTGGGAAAGCTGGAAGCAAGCTGGAAGCTTCCTGTTTGATCCACATCCTTCTGCTGTTTGGAGATCTAAGGAAAAACAAATGAGAATTAATAATATGCTTCTGCTCCTTCCCTTTTGTTTTCTGCTGCTTTTAAATGCAACACCATGGAAGCTGTGCTTGTGTTTTCCAGAAGGAAAACCCTCAGTGAAATTTAGCAAAAGCAGATTTTTTTAATGGGGACATTACATTCCTTCCAGATCTGTCACCAGCTCCACCAATCCCATTTAAACACAGGAAAGAAGAAGAAATTCATTCTTCTCTGGGAGGGTGGGGAGGCCCTTGCACAGATTCCCAGAGAGGCTGTGGCTGCCCCTGGATCCCTGGAAGTGTCCAGGGCCAGGCTGGATGGGGCTTGGAGCAGCCTGGGACAGTGGGAGATGGAATAGGATGGGTTTAAAGGTCCCTTCCCACCCAAACCGTAACCATGATTCCATGATCAAAAAGATAACATCAAATAGTGACTCCTGGGCTAGAATTCCCATTCCCATCAATTTGTTTTAAACCAACCCAAAGCCGGCCTCTCATTGATTCCAAACCGTCAAATTCAGCTCCTTCAGCCATGTAAAACTGCAGGGGAATCAGTCTGGGCTGAACAAATTTTTCCAGTCCTTTTGGATCTTCCTCCAGAGAAAAAAGGGGAGAAATAAAATCTGGATTGACTTCCACTAATGAATTCAGAGAATATCAAAAGATGTGCCATGGGAAAGCAGGAAGGAAAACTTGGGAGGGAGAGGAAAGTGGGATTTACTCTCTCGGGTGAGAAACTTCATAGTTACACCTACTTACAGTTACAACGAGTAGTTACAAGTATGATAACTTTAGTTCTGATGGTTTGCAGTGTCCGCAGTTTTCTGTCAGTTGGGTCCAGGGCTTGCTGGGTCTCACAGGTGCCCTGCTAAGGCTGAGCTTTGCTTAAGCCCGAGCTTGACATTTATAGGTCTGAACTCTGTTCCTCAGGGCTGTTCCTTCTGTTCCTCTGTTCCTGCTGGGATTGTCACACTTTCAGAGGCAGGAGACTCAGCTCTATCAACAGCACAGTGCTCTGCTGGACTCTTTTTGGAACTTCATAATTCATAGAGAACATGGAATTTTTCACGGAGAAAAATTCCCACTGCTTCTCTCTCTCTGATATATTCTATAAAAATTCCCCTTTCTTGTCCTCTCCCAGACCTTGGGCTTAGGCTGCACCATCACAGAGCCCCTTCCGTGGTCCTGCAGCTCAGCTCGGATGTGTTGGGCGTTTGGGGACTTTGGTTTGGGTTCACGGAGTTTGCCGGCTAATTTAGGGCAGAAAAGTGCATTTCACTACCATTTCAGATGGTATTGTTTTTGTCCGAGGGGTTACACAAAACAAACATATTTTGCTGCCCTGGGGAGCTCAGGACACCTCTGACAGAGCCCAAACGGGAGCTCTGTTTATTGACCTCTGTATATTTAGTTCCCCCCACACCTCCTAAAAGGGCATGTTTTGCACTCCATCCTCTCTCCAGGGTTTTTCCTCGCCTCCCCTCCCTCTTGTTTGTCAGAATTCAGGTGAAATGTAGGTGAAACTCCAAGCGATCTGTGTTTTGAATTCAGTGACCATGCAGGACTGAGCAGGTGGGGGACATTCACACTTTCCTGTTCAGACCCCCAGACATTCCAACTAAACCAAACGGAGCTCAGGTGCCTGGAAGTTGCGTCTCACGGAGAAAATGGGATAAAAGAAATATGTTTAAGCCATTAAGGATATTTCAGAGCCCCCCCAGCGGGGTGAGGGATGACACATCCCCACTCCAGCCTGTCCCCCGAGTCGCCAGGACTGACCCAATCAAAGGAATCGCCGTGTTTTTGCAGAGGGAAGGCGCTGCAGTGGAGCGGGGTGAGACGGGAGGATGATTCCCAGCTTTGCCGAGGCGCCGCTGCTTTCCCAGCCCGCTCGGCAAGCCATTCATCATCCCCGCTCCGCGGGGACACGGATCCTCTTCCTTCCCTCCGTCCCGCCTGCCAAAGCCCTTGGAAGCAGAAAGGAATTCACCCACGGCTCCTTTCCTCTCCCGGCCCCCTGTGCTGCCGGGCTGGCCGGGACATCAGCGGAGCCGCTCCGGGAGCCTGAGCTGCTCCTGCAGGGGATCATCGGCAGCAGAGCCCGGGCAGCCAAGGGAAAGCGCTGTTTGCTCCTCGGGATGCTGTGGGGAGCAGCCCCGTCCCGTGCCCACTCCGCGCCGTGAGATGTGACATCGCCACGGCTCCCAAATTAATTTCGTTAATCAGTTAAAGGAAATGTATGGGGGAAACCCTGCATTTTCCTGTCTTTTTCAATTCTCAAACTATTTGGATAAACTAAGAAATACACTTTGGATGCGATAAAAGGTTCCCACCACCGTTTTGATTTTTTTTTAAAATGCCTCTAATGCTTGACTGCCCCAGTGACACAGAGCTTGTGCTGGAGGAGATGGCAGGGAGGCACAAAATCTGACCTGGTTTTAACAGGAATAAACCCAGACAGTGATTTTGCTGTTCCAGTAGAACTTGAAGTTTGCCCTATAATCCAAGACCCCCTCTCCTGCAGCTATAACTACCTAAATTACGGTTCATTAGTGCCTGATAGCAGCACAATTACAGCTCGAGACCTCATCCTGCGTCATTAGCAGGAGCTCGTGCACTGATGGCTGAGAACGATCCAGGTGAAAGCTCTCTTCTCATGAGCTGTCAAAAATAAGGGAGCATTCCAATCCATCAATTTCCACAGGCTGCTCACCCTTCAC
Organism: Acanthornis magna; assembly: GCA_036785705.1. NCBI lineage: Eukaryota > Metazoa > Chordata > Aves > Passeriformes > Acanthizidae > Acanthornis > Acanthornis magna. Next base: position 10,971,989 of record JAWUZG010000093.1, read on the forward strand.
ACTGCCAGGACTGAGCCTCTTCATTCCTACTGCTGCTGAGGGATTTTTGTGGAAGTCTAATCAAAGACTTGCTGCTTCCAATAAGCTTTGGAAAAGCAGCAAGGAACAAAACTTCTCCTACTCTTCATGTTCGTCCCAGCCTCAGATTATTAATTGCTGTGACTGTGATGTGCTTTGATTTATTTAAATCAAAGCAGGCTCCTTTGGCTCCCAGTTTAACTTTAAATAGACATTGATACAAGGCTTAGTGATAGAAAGAGCAGCTGGTTTTGATAAATGGCATCCGGAGATGCAGGGGACTACTGAACGCAGAAATTCCCAAATCTCTGCAGGTTACTGTGCATCATAACGCACACATTTATCCTGCTCACAGCACCCAGAGCAAACCCAAAACATTCAGGTAAATCTCCACGTGAGCACCTGGACATTGCAAGGAAGTGCCTTGTGAAGGTTTATCAAATCTGGGAGGTTGAGTCTCACACCCATGGAGCTGCCAGGTACTGCTCTGACCCTGCAAAAATCGTTAATTAATTCAGTAATTACAGCTATTCTGTGTTCATTCTCCCTCCTCGATTTGCTACGGTGAAATGCAAACCCCAAAGCCGCAAAACTGTGCTTTATTTTAGCTATTTTAGGCTCCCCAGGGAATGGGCACGGCCCCGAGGCTGCCACAGCTCCAGGAGCATTTGGACAGCGCTGCCAGGGATGCCCAGGGTGGGATTTGGGGTGTCTGTGCAGGGCCAGGGGTTGGACTGGATGGTCCATGGGGTCCCTTCTAGCTCAGGATATTCCAGGATTCCAAGCAACTGGCACAGAGGAAAACCACCCGACAGCCCCAGCAGTGAGTGTTTCTGTGAGAAGGGCCTGAGACCCTGCAGAAGGTGGGGGTAGAAAAGCAGAATGTGGCACCTTAATCCCAGAATCCCAGGATCGCTGAGGCTGGAAAAGCCCTCCCAGCCCATGGAGCCCAAGCTGTGCCCGATGCCCACCTTGTCCCCAGCCCAGAGCACTGAGTGCCACCTCCAGGCCTTCCTTGGACACCTGCAGGGATGGGCACTCCAAAGCTCCCTGGGCAGCCCTGCCAAGGCCTGAGCACCCTTTCCATGCAGAAATTCCTGCTGATGTCCACCCTGAGCCTCCCCTGGCCCAGCCTGAGGCCGTTTCCCCTTGTCCTGTCCCTGTTCCCTGCCAGCACAGCCCGACCCCCCCGGCTGTCCCCTCCTGTCAGGAGCTGTGCAGAGCCACAAGGTCCCCCTGAGCCTCCTTTTCTGTTTATTGCCAGAGCCTGTTTGTTTTAGGAAACCACAGAAAGCTGAAGTCAAATCCAAGCTGCCAAAGCAGGCGGAGAGAGACAGGAAAAATTCAGATGGACTCAGGAGCTAGGGACAGATCATTGAGGTCCGTGTTCACCCAACCTGTGCGATTCCCAGCAGCGCTGCCCAAAGCTATCCTGGGCTTAAACACAACTCCAGCAGCTGTATTTCCACAAGGAAAAGTCCCTGTGGGAGAAAATAGGCTGAGGCAGGTGGATCTCAATGGAGAGAGTATTTTGATTGCACGGTTTATTTGATCTTTATTTCTTTTAAGCACGACACCTTCTGTTTTTCCCGCTTTGAGGTGCCGATCTGTCCCTCTGAGCAGGTGTCAGGCAGGTGCTGTTCCACCTCACAGGTTCACAGTACTGACATCCCACAGCTCCATCCCAATATAGGATATGGAGCCTAGAGAAACCCTGGCAGTTCCCAGGCAAAGGAAACCCAGGGAGAAGGTGGGGATGAGCACCTGGCTCTGTGCTGATTTCCCGAAGGCATTGTGTGTTATCAGTGTCTGACAGCTCCTGGAGCTTCCTCTGTTCTCTGCAGGATGATCCGAAAGCCATGGGGCGGGAACGGATTTGTCTGGAATACAGGGATGGGCGTCACTGTGTGTCCTTTATTCCTAGAAATGCTCTGACGAGCAGTACCTGCACAGGCACCCTAAAATCCCAGGTCACCTCTCCTGCCAGGACAAAGCCAAGCCGGGGCTCTTGGCTGGCTGAACATTGATTAAATGATGGGAAAATGTGCTTTTCTCACCACACGGCAGCATCCACCCTTAGGATCCTGCCGGGATCGGGGGAATTCTGGTGGTTCATAGCTCCCTCTGACTGAAGTTTGGGCTTGGGGAGGGCTCCAACTCCCTCCTGAAAAAACAAGGGGGGTTTCCTTGTGTGCTGCAAATTCCCTGAGTTTTGGAGAAGGGTTTCCTCCTGAAATCCTCTAATTCTTTATTTCTTACTTAAAATATATATGCAGAATACCAGAACACAGACATGGAGCACCACAGTTTAACATAAAGCAACATTTCAAGACCCTTATGAGCCGTATATAACCGATTATAACCATAAATAACCTATACAGATATTTATTTATAATAAATGCAATTATTATAAATACATGATTATACATTATATACAATTAGAATAATTAATAGTTATGTATTATAAATAATTGTAAATAATTATTGTTATTTATAATGCATATCTATATAATACAGTAATAAAAGGAATGGCAGCTAGAACAGCTGTGAATTATCATGTGAACCATAATTATTAATGAAGAACAATAATTATCAGTTCTGCCCCTCTGCTTTCACCCTTTTGTGAGGTACCCTTTAGTAATAACCCCCCAGCTAAAAAGAAGGAAAGGGATTTCAGGATTATTGCAACAAGAGTGGACTTCTGGACATGTCACTCCCTGGCAGGACCCAAAACCCTTAAAAAGGGAGAAGTTCCCTATACCAGCAGGATCGGTTTCCTAATGGACAAGGCTTTTCTCCACGTTCAGCCTGGGGCTGGGAGGGTGTCCCAGCTTGCCAAGAATGAGGGAGGAATGATGGGATCCAAGTCAAACCATCCTGCAGGGCTCTGTAAACTTGTGTTTGTACAAACACAGCGCCAAATCCTTGCTTTGAGGGTAGAGTTTCTCCAGCTCTGTGGCTTTGGATTTCTCCGCGTGCAAACAAAGGGTGAAAAATCAAACACTTGGCCCAGGGATTTTCCTCAGAGGCTGCTTAATCAACAAAAACCAATTAACACTTCACAGGCCATCAGGGACTGAGTCCTGCTGCCATTTGCGTTGGGAGCGACGTTTCTCCTTCTCCCAACTTCCACTGAAGCCACGGCAGTTCCTCAACCTTTAAATCACACCCAGGCAGAAAGAGTTCACAGGATCAGTTCATGGAATCATTTCATGGAATCCTTTCATGGAATCATTTCACGGAATCATTAAGACTGGAAAAGACTTTTAAGATCATCAAGTCCAACCATCAGCTCAGCACCAATGCCATATTTTCTGTGTGTTTCCCGGTGCTGGTGTTGATGGAAGAGCTGCCAGGTGTGGGGGGCAGGAGATCCCAGAGCTGGTGACCCGCCAGGGATGTCCTGCTGGGTCAAATGCCAAAATCCCAGGATAGGCCCTCTGATGAGGAAAAGATCTTGGCTATGAGGGTTTTTTGTGAGGGTTGGGCCCTCCTAGCATCTTCCTTCCCAAAGCTGCTGTTCTGCTGAGCTTGTGTGGTTTGGTCCTTGGGTAAAAATGTGTTTGTGGTGTTCCTAATGCAGGACAGGAAGGCTGGAGAGAAGGTTTTCCTGGGCTGGGAGGAGGAAGGAAAGCAGCCATGGGTAAGGATCAATGTGTCGCACTGAGGAAGGCGGCAGAAAGTCCAAAATCTAAAAGATTTTAGTCTTGGATTTTAGTCTTGGATGACGAGCCATTTCTTGGGATTTTGGGGCTGAGGACCAAACATCCCATTACACCTGGGTGCATCCCATTGTTCCTGAGCTCATCCAATTGTTCCCGAGCTCATCCCATTAAACCCAGGCTGTGGAGCTGCTGCCTCAGAAATTTTTATCCTCTTTTATGAAGTCATATTCTGTCTTAGGGCTGTAACATGCACACATCCCAAATGAGGGAAAAACACAGCAAAAAGTTTGCCTTTGTTGAAAGAATCAAGTGACCAAAGTGACCTGTCCTGTTGTGGGGAGGATGTAAATTAAATAACACAACTTATTTTTCTATTTAGTGGAGTCTCATTCATTAAATCTGGATAATACATCATTAAACTAAAAGAACACGCTATTTTTCAATTTGAAAGATAGTTCAATAAGGTTTTTTGAGTCTTATTTTTGTATGGGGATTTGTTAAATTTCAAGGCAAGACCGGCACAAGTCCCAAGCCCTTGGCACCGGTGGTGTTTTCAGAAGGAGCCATAATAATGGGTTTGTTTGATGTATTTTTAATGTGTGTTCTAAGGGATCCTGCCTGATAAAGCATCCTGAGAAATGGCCCTTCCCCAGCATTTCCTACCCCAGCACATGGATCTGATCTCCAGAGCCGACCACAAGAAGCAAACCACGTGTTAACAGCGTGGGAACACCGAGGAGAGGGACCTTTCTGGCTGCCTTTGGGACACCAGGAGATTTTGGGATGGTTCGGCCCCACTGATGTCTCTTTCATCAGGGAGACAGATCCCAGGGCTGTTTTTGGGGATAACAAAAGCAACTGGAAGCAGGAAAATGAGAGGGAAATGAATGTGTGTGAACTGGGATGAGCTGGGGAGCTCTGCAGAGAATTCGTAGGTTGCAAGATGGAGCAGCTGGAGACTGAAATGCTGATGAATCCCACAGATTTCCAAGGAGAAACCCAAACTTCCATGGACTTAGGACAAAGACTGGATCACATGTAGGATCCAGATATCCTGGTGCACACAGCACCCAAAGCACTCGGGCTGGAGCAAGAACCTTCACTGCATCACTGCCACTCAAGTGAGAGCTTCCCGCAGGATTCCTGACAAGGGAAATCAATTCCCAGGGATCAGGAAGTGATGGAGTGCTCTGGGACAGCTCGGGTGGCACGGAGAACAGGGATGGGGGGCTGGAATCTGCTGACCATGCCCCAAAAGGGAGGTCAGCAGTGAGGTCAGTGCAAGCCAAGTGGTGCTCTGCCGTACCCCATCCCAAAAATCTCCCGACTGGAGGGGGATGCCGGAGCTCTGCAAAAGCAGAGCATCCAAAAGCATCAGGCTGTTTCAAATATGCGTCCACCCCATGGAAAATAACATTTCACCTCCAAATTGGCAGGGAAAAGGGAAGAGGGTCTGTGTGAGCTCTCCCTTTGTGCTCAGCCTGAGCCAATATTCAGGAGAAATGGGCTTGGCAGACCTGAGGGGCCTGAGATCAGCTCACCCCCAGAAACAAAAATCCCAATTTAAGCATGTGCTGATGGTTCTTAAGGCACTTAAAACGAAGTGTGTGCCCCAGAGCTGGGCTCAGGCGGCTCCCCTGAGCTGGGACTGCCCCGACAGTCAGCCATGGAACGGGAGAAAAGAGGAGGAAAACCCAAAATAGACGCACGCACACACAAAAATGCAGAAGGAGAGTTTCTTTTTATGTCTGTCTGCTGAGCTCAGTGGGCTCTCTTGGCTGAGTCTGAGCTAAATATTCCTGAAAATAGCACAGGGCCGGAGCTATTTCAAAGCTCTGGCTGGATTTGTTCTATGCACTGGGTGGGCAGGAAGCTCCATTCCATAAATCACTTGCAGCAAGACGGGAGGCTGTAAAAAGGGAGGGTTTTTTTCCCTGCAGCGTTTTTGGTTCTGAGTGTTCTCAAGTGGCATGGGCTGCACACTGGGGAGAGTTCAAAAAATGTCCCAGAGCTTCTCTCACCCATAAGAGACCCAGGGAGACGCTGGGCAGGCACCTCTGTGCTCGTAGGCTGACCAGGTCAGGCTTAGACTGGGCTAAAATATTCCAAAAATGTTGGAGAAGGGCAGATTTGGATGGGATATTGGGAGGGAACTCTTCCTCGGGAGGGCGGTGACACAGGAAACCTGTGGCTGCCCCTGGATACCTGGAAGTGTCCAAGGCCAGGCTGGATGGGGCTTGGAGTGACCTGGGACAGTGGAAGGTGTCCCTAGGGGTGGCACTGATGGGCTTTAAGGTCCCTTTCCACCCAAACCGTTCCAGGATTCTGTGCTTTTTCAGCCTCTTCTCATTCCCAGCCCTCCCCAAGTAGTTTCCAAGGGCAATCCCAGCCTCAGGACCCCCTGTGGTGGAATAATCGCCCAGGAAAGAGAAGAGGGGAGTGTTCAGGAGACTCTCCCGGGACATTCCTGGGCACAGCCAGGCAAGGCTGTGAGGAAGAGGGGAGAAGCAGGCAGGAGAACCTACTTAATCCAGGGATTCTGCTTAGAAGATCCTTCTTAAAACTTTGGGATTGAGTTTTACACTCCAAAAGGATCCAGCTGCAGGTTAGGTCGCTCCCGGTGGTGGATTTCGGGAACAACAGGATGGGAGAGAGGCAGGGAAAAGCTGCTGTCTGCTTCAACGCGTGGAATTACGACTTTTCCCTCTTATACCCCAAAAAGATGGGGATCAGCAGGGAAAATGTGCCCTGGGCTTTTAGCGGTGGGCAGTTAAACACCACAGAGGAATAAATGCCACTGGGGGAGGAGATTTCCTCCCGGGAAACTCGCCCAAACAGGGAAGCACGGGAAGGTCACACCTGAGAAAAGTGAGGAACAGCCAAGCCCACAGAGGCCTCCAGAATGAGCTGTTCCAGCACTGAAAACCTCCGTGAATCCAAGCAGCAGTTCCAGCTCCAGCCTTTCCCTGGGCTGCTCTCCCAGTCTTTGGCTTCCACAGCTTAGCAGCTTCCCAGGTTTGGAAAAGTTTTTGAGTTTCCCATCCCTGGAAATGTCCAGGGCCAGGCTGGACGGGGCTTGGATAGTGGCAGGTGTCCCTGCCCATGGGATGGGCTTTAAATCCCTTCCAGCCCAAACCATTTTGGGGTTTTGTCCATTCTTCTCCTCCCTATCACCACCCCAAGAGCCCTCAGAGAGGGTTTCTGGTGCTGGAGTTCATGGTTCAGGTTTAGATTAGTGCTCCACAGAGGAGGAATTCTTCAAAAAACCCAAACAAACCCAACTCCACCCAATATCAGCCACTCCAGAGCTTTTCCCAACTCCGTGGCTCAGATTTCCCTGCCCTGTGTTAATCGATCCTGACTGAGGAGAGCCTGTGCAGTGCTGGGAAGGCAGATTCCATATTTTCATTTTCCATGGCAAACACTGGGATGAGTCACAGAACCCAGGCTGTGCTCCCTGACTCTGCAGCATCCTGTGCTCAGCATTCCCTGGCTGCTCTCAGCACCCTGCGTTTGTCATGGGACCTCCGTGGATTTGCTGAGTGCTGAAGTTGGCTTTGGAATCCCCTTCCAACCACACCATAAGTGGAGCCATTGTGATTTGACTCGCACAAAATGAGCTATCTGGAAAGAAGCTCATTCTGGTGGTTCTAATTCTGGCTTTGATCAGAAATAAAGTGAAATCTTGGAAAATTAAAGTCAGAAAGACTCAAGACCCTGAAGTGTAAAAGCGTTGATTGAAGCTGAGTGAGAAATGGCAGAAATCCTCTGGTTTTGCACAGTGGTTTTAATAGTTCAAGGGTGGTGTGGCTGTTGTTGTTTAATGCCATAATTTGGGATATAACTATATATTTATATAGATATATAGACATATGTATCTATATAGATATATAGATATATTTCACATTTAAAACAAAGAAACCTCAAACAATGCCACTTCACCTCTTCTCTCTCTCACGCATGGATTTCAGACCCCCCAAAATGGATGAATAATATTTTCCATGGTGTCTGCCATAACCTTGGCAAGTGGGGTGTACAGCTCCTTTTCCACCACCTCCCCATCATGCTGGAATCACGGATTTACAGCTGGAATTTCATCATAGCAGGAAATTCAGATACTCACTGCACCCCGCAAAGCTGAGCTGTGGTGTGGCACAGAGGCACCTTCCCTCTGGAGCCAGGCTGGGAGAGCCGGGAATGGTCAGCCTGGGGAGGAGGGTGTGTGGGGACCTGCTCAAATGACCTGCACTTTAAAAACAGAAATTAAAAATTAAAATTTTAGTAAAAAAGCCTCTGAGACTTTTGAGAATTCCTGCAGTGCATTCCATGAGGGAAACGAGTTTAAGGCTTAATCCAGAATCCTGCTGGAGACAAGGATTGAGGCTGGAAGGTTGCAGATGAATCCAAGGCAGGAAACTTGGGGACTGGAAACCGAGAAGTCATGTTGGAGAGCACTTGGGTGGGAGGTGAAGGATGCAAGAGAGAGTGCAGCTCTGCACAAGAAAGTTTCCCCAGGAAATGGGATTGGAGTCCCTCAGGAGGATCAGACCCCTCCTGGCAGGGCAGGGGTGAGGATTCCAGCTGCTCCCCACCTTCCCTGCCTGGGAAAGCCCTTTGGAAGCTGCTTCTTTTTTGGTGCGATTTTCTCACTGAAAGTGAGACTTGAAAAGATAAGAGGAAGATGTCCCTGCCCAGGGCTGGATGGGCTTTAAGGCCCCTTCCAACCCAAACCATTCCAGGATTCTGTGATTTTAGGTTTTTTTCTTAAGCTGTCCAAAGGATTTGGCTGCCAAATCCCGCTAGGAGTTAGAAGTCCTGAGGTGATTTTGAGCAGCTTTGGTGGAAGTTTATTTCCAGCAGAGACATCCTGTGTAAATAAGAATTTTGAATTAAAACTCTCATTTGGAAGATGAGGGTGACTAGGCAAGTCATGTTTTTAGGGATTATTTGATGGATCCCACAGCCATGGAATGGTTTGGGTTGGAAAGGACCTGAAAGATCCTCTCATCCACCCCTGCCATGGGCTGGGATGCCACTCACTTGATCAAACCATCCTCCTAAGAAGGGTTTATTCCCTTTTTCCTTGTTTTCCCTGCACTGAATGACCAACAACCCTTCAAATATTTCCCAACTCGGCCTGGCCGTGCCACGTATTTGCATTTTAAGCTGGACTAATTGCTCGTTGGGGCGAGGAAATGATAAATTTGCCTCCTGCTGCCATTTTCCTCCAACCCAAACCACCCCTGGGAAGAGCTGGGGAAAGAGTTAAAGCGAATTTCAGGTTGCTGCTGCTCCTGGAAGCTGCCCTGGGCTGATGGAAGGAGGGTGGGAGAGCCCAGCGAGGCGAAGGTGATGGAGAGATGGCAGAGCTGGGAGAAAACGCGAACTGGGAAGTGCTTCCCGGTGAGCCTGGGGTATAATCAGGCATCTGCTGCTCGTTTGCCGCGTGTTTTTTTAACTCCCATCCCAATCCCCCGAGCCTCCTTCCCCTCCCGCCTTTCCTTTTTTTGCTGGCGAGCGCTGCGTGTTTGTGTAAGGGGTGTCAGGGCCCTGGAATTGTGATCCCAACCAGCAATTTGGGTGTGTGGGTGAAAATGAACCGTTGTCGTTGGTTCTTTTATGGGCCCAAAATATGGCTGTCAAAAAACCCCAACATTCCCCAGCGGAGCTCACTGCATCCAGCCCATAAAATGTCTGGGATGCAGAGACGGGACCCGAGCCGACTTCCTGCCATGAAATTGTGCTGCGCTAATGATCACTGCTTGCTAAACTTGGAGCCCTCTTGTTTTCCCCAAGGGATGTTGTGTTGCTTGGCCAGAGGGAAAAAATAAAAATTTTAAAAAAATAGAAAAAAAGAGTGTTTGCATGCTGAAGTTGTGAAGTTTGGAGAGCTCGAAAAAGTCACCTGGCGTGGGACTGAGCACCCAGGTCAGCTTGCAAAAAAAACCCACCAAAAAACAACAAACCAAAAAACCATCTGAAAGCTGTAAGAAAATACAAATTGAAAAATAATTATTCAAAATGTAATTGCCTATCAACCCCCATATTTAAAATCAGTTCATTTTTAGGTGTGGTTGTCTCTCCTCCCCTCTGTTGCTCCCCAATTTTTCTCCTCATTTCCCAAACACTGCTTTTCTAATTGTATTTTGAAATAGAAGAAATGCTGGTTTTTCACCTCAGGACAGGTTTTGAGCAAGGAGCTGGCAAACTCCAGGCTTCTAAAAGTGTACCCCTGATGCGTTGCTGGGTTCTGATGCTGGGTGGAAAAAAAAACAGAGAAAAATAAGATTAAACTGAGATGTGATTAAATTAAAAAAAAGGGTATTTAAGGCCCACTGAAAGAAGGGGCTTTTCCTTCCAGCATCACCCTGGTTAGGAGTAGTTTTTTTAAGCTGCCTTTGAAGAAAAAAGTCGTTTTGAGGGGACAGAGGAAGCTGATAAAGATGGATTGGAAAAGGGCCAGGGCCAGATGAGCCCATCAGCCCAGGTAGCTCCGAGCTGTTGTTTTAGGGCTCCTGAAAAGCCACCCAACCTTTTAATCCTCGGGATGAGTCTCCAGCAGGAGAAGTCAATCTGGCTCCTGTTTGGCCTTCAGCTCAGGGAGGGCCTGGAGGATCAAAGCCGGGATTTTTGGGATCCTTTTGAAGAGGCGGCCGGGGTGATTAGTGTCACACATGCCTGTGACAATCCGAAGATCCCGATGGAGGGCATGGTGACGGCAGCCACAGCTGCAAAAAGAAGGAATTTTCTGGTTCTGCTCCCATATTTAATGGCACTTTTGGAGGGACAGTGGTGTGGAATGTGACAGCCCCACACACGAGGCTCCATGGAAGAGAATTCCCTGATTCCCAGGGCACCCAACATTTCAGGAATAAACGCTTCCACCAGCAACGCGAAATTCCAGCGGTGCTTTAGGTGGAACTTTTAATTTGGTCACTCCCTCTACTGGAGGCTTTTTGCCTTGGCCTCCTGCAGATGGTGATCTCATTAACAGCTGATAAATCAGGCTCTGCACGGCAGAGTTTTAATGATTTATTTTAAAAATAACTGCATTTAACTCATTTTTGGTCCCCCCAGAGTACAGGGCTGTCCATGTGATGAAAGTCCATTGGGATACACACTCAGGGCAGCAGGGAAAGATGGGCCAGGAGAATTCCCAGGAGAATTCCCAAGAGTTTGGGGCTGTTTTTCCCGACAGGAGCCTTTAACCAGCACCTTGTTTTTAGCTTCCCAGGACTGCCGGGATGTTAATTCCATTTACTGCCCGGATTTTGAGAGCAAACTCCCATCTCCTTGAAGTATCCCTGGAGAGGGAGAAAAGGGCATTGCAGGATAGATCCCAGCGGGATTGCTGTGGATTGCAGGAATCTATCCCACTTCCAGTGCCTGAACCCAGCCGATCCAAGCGTTGCCTTGAAGGCCTTCCAGCTCTTTCCTGACATTTAGTTTGGAGGTGGCTCTGTGTCAATGGGAAAAGCCTGTAAAAGGGTAAATAATTGCAATTCCAGTGTGTTTGCCTGAGGAGGATTGATAAAACACAGTGATATAAAGCTCAACAGAATGAATTCCTAACTTGCCTCAGCAGGATGAGATCGATGTGGGAATTTTTCCTGCAATTCAAACAGAAAGACTGGAGGACATCCCCAAAAGGTTTGATGGGCAATATTTTATTCCCATCAATCCCAATCCCTGGAAGTGTCCAAGGCCAGGCTGGCCGGGGCTTGGAGCAGCCTGGGACAGTGGGAGGTGTCCCTGCCATGGAGGTGGGATTGGGCGAGCTTTAAGGTCTGTTCCAGCCTGGAACATTCCATGGTTTTTTGGAGCTGTTTTCAAGTGGCCAGTGAAGGTTTTCCCAAATCCCTCTGCAGTTTTTCTGCTGATCCCTGGTCCGACGGCGTTACCTGGGAGAGGTTCCTCTGCAAGTACTGGAGAAACAGGGAATTGTCCCGTTTCTATGGAATGCAGTGTGTAACCTGCTGTGGGAAACCTGGGAGGATCAGACAGCACGGGCCTATCTATGCTCCCGTGACCCCTGGTTGAGAAAAATCTCAGAAATTAGAAATCTAAAATAATTTCCAATCTCAGATAATTTCTAATTTCTAAACAAGAGCTATTAGCCATGGCAAGTTACAGTTCCAACTTCTGAGGAGTTTATAACATCATAAAGCTAGGGAAAAAAAACATGAAAAATATTGAAAAGTAGAAAATATTAAGGCGTTTTGAAAACGCTTTAAGGCATCTGAAGGTGTTTCTCGAAGGTGTTGAGTTGGTATTTTTGACTGCAGCATCTGACAACCCAAAACCTCTGAAACTTCCTGAGAAAAAGTGGAATTCTCTTCAACATTCCTGACAACCACAGGGAAAATTGATCCCTGGCACGCTGTTCTTGAAGATTTTTGCGGAGGAGGTGGTTCAAGGTGACGAAACAGCATCAGATTTTCCAACTGTGCTGTGATTGTGGCAATACCCCAGGAAAGAACCTCTGGATGAATCAGTGGGAGGAATCCCAGGGCCAAGTCCAGGCCTGCCGTGCAGGAGGAGTTTTGTGTGCCATACCAAGCAGGAATTTGGCTGCTGCTCAACGTATTTAGGAGCAAAACATCCGTAATTTTGTGCTGGGACACTGGAAAACACCACCTGTGCTACTCCAGGAAGGAAAAAATCACGGCATGAGGCAGAGTGGCATCAAACTGTCCCCAAATGTCCCAGTGGGACCAAGGGGAACATCTCATGTTCTGTCAGTCCCATGAAAGGAACCCATGGAAGTGGCATCCAGAATCTTGGGAGCCAAAAGTTGATCTCTTTTCCTAAAAGGGTATAAAATGCCTGAGAGCACATGAGGTGTTGAGACAGAGTTCCCTGTTCCTTGTCCCCAAAATTCTGGTGAATGAAGTAAAGCAGCCGGCCCTGGGTTCAGCCCCAGAAACAAAAAGCCAAGAGAAAATTTTCAGGCTTCTCTCAGCTCTTATGATCTAACTGTACCTGTGGCTAGAGGGAAGTGACAAAAAAATTCAAAATAGAATGGAAACATAATTCCTAAAGAGGTTCTGGTCTCCAGGTTATCCCCAGCATCCAGGCCAGACATGGACACAGAGCTCAGCTACCATAGGATCCAACATTTTATTCCACATGCAACCAAAAGATTCCAGAATGAAGATGCTCCAGGGGTACTTTGGAAGGGTTTGTATTTTGTTTTGGCTTTTTTTTTGTTCTCCACACTGCTGAGAACCCCAAACTTTCATGAATTGTGACCAGGCCTAAACCTAAACCTAAACCTAAACCTAAACCTAAACCTAAACCTAAACCTAAACCTAAACTGGACTTTTTGCTCCCCAATGGAACAAGATCCCCAGGCTGGGGATTTCCATGTGTGCCTCCTCAACTATAGGATTTTTTAGGCTCCCTCATCTGTTCCCAGCTACATCCTGTGATTCCCAATCTGGTCAGCACAACTTCCATGTCCTTATCAGTGCCTCGTCCGCAGACTGGAAGATCTTAAGAGGGAATCACATCTCCCTGTTTGCCGAATTCCTGCTGCTGCCTGGGGAGGAAGGCTCGGGCTGATGGAGCAGAGCTCAAGGCAAGAGACACTTTGATGTTTTAGGGACTTTTGGAGGGTAGGAACCCTCCAAAAAGAGGATTTAAATCAGTTTATGAAATCACTCTGAGTCTGCTGTCGAGCGGTGACACCTTAAAACTCCTCCTTGAATTTTTCAGGCTGCACAGGAGGGAAAATGAAAATGTTGGGGTTTTTGAAGCTGGCATTTAAAATATGTTGGAGCAGCTCTCTGTCACATCAGTTCCGTGGAGGAAGTGTCACTCAGCACAACGGGCCACAGGCTGTGCCTATAAATTGTCTGAAATCTTCCCTTTCAGCTGTCAGCTGACAAATCCAAACGGGAATTACATAAATACCAGCCCTACATGAAAGCCTGAGTGCAGGGCTCCTGTCTGCTGACGTCTGAGGGCTCCAAACGCAGCGAAACCACACGGAGTTAATGATAATTGAGATCAGATGGCCTTTATCAAAGCTTCCCCCAGAAAAGCAGCTTCAGGGAAAAACCCTTAAATGTGTGTCTTGACCACAGTCTAGCAATCTCCTTCCGCATTGGAGCCTTGAACTCATTTGTTGGGATAATTACCGAGGCCCAGGAAAGTTTGCAAGAGTGATAACTGCCTATCCTTTGATTGCTGATCATTCCATCCAGCGGGCTTTGGGAATTCAAAATAATTCCCCCTGAGCACAAGACGGGAACCTGGGGATTCGGTCTAAACTATGCATGAAAGTGGCCAACCGAAAAGCCAGGCAGCCCCTGGAATTGCTGGCTCAGGGAGTTCAGGGCAGCCTAGAGAAATCTGGGATTTAAAATGGGTCCAGAGAGGGATCGGGGAGAGGTGAGGGGGTAATTCTGACGTGCCACACTCTCCTACCTTTAATTGGAGGGGTGGTGGAGCTCCTGCTCCATCTCCAGTGCCGGAGGAATGAGCAGAAGGTCAAACAGGAGGGGGAGGAGGAGGAAGCGGTAATTGAGGAGCCCAGAGATGGCTGGGAAAGTGCTCCGAGGAGTCTGAGTGTCTGGCGAGCCCTGAACAGCGGGGCAGGGACAAAATTCTGCTCCTTCTTCCCTGCCAGCCCTCAGGAATGGCACTGCTGAGTGCCCCAGCAGGTGCCCCGGCAGCAAAGCTTAATTAGCCGTGGCTCATTAGCCATGGTTATTCAGCCGTGTTATCTGTCCCCGTGTAATGACAGAGATCTCAGCCATGCGCACGCTCACACCTCGCTTCTCCAGGGACCAGCGGGAACGAGGAGCCGACAGCAGAACTGTGGAGTAGGCTAAGGACCTTCCCTCTGCTCTGACTCAGTTTACAGAAGGTTTCTTTATAAAATATAGAATTTATATTATTTATGAAATGGAGTGTATCTTTAAAATGTTCTGCGATAAATCCCCCAGGCCAGGCCAGGCTGGCGGCCACCAGCACAGCCTTTTTGTCACCATCCCTGGAAGTGTCCAAGGCCAGGCTGGACTGACCTTGGGATAGTGGAAGGTGTCCCTGCCCATGGGACTGGCTGAGGTTTAAGGTCCCCTCCAATCCAAACCATTCTGGGATTGCATGGTTCTGTGACATCTGGGATAAAGGGATTGGGAGTGCAGGGCTTGCACGTCCCAGGCCTTGTGTCACAGACAAAGAGCAAAATCATCCAAACCCCTCGAGACTGAACAGGAAAACAAGAATTTGGGCAATGAAATTGCAGATGGATGTGTCTGAGGCACAGAGGAGGCGAGAGAGCCCAGGGACACCACGAGAGCAAAGAAACGCTGTAGGAGGGCACAAGGAACCGCAATCCATGAGACAGGAATCAGGAGTGTGAGGATCCGAGTACAGCGGAGCAGAGAGCGATGGATCCAGAGGAACAGGGACCATGGGATGGGTGGGAATGAGGAGAATCCACACTTGTTCCAGACTGGATCGGTTCCGTGGAGGGACAGAGCTAGCTAGAGACTGATGGCAGCTCATGGAGACATGGGGTTTGTTCCCATGGGGAATATTCTGACTGGGAATGAAGTGTGGGCCCAAGAGGAAACCTGGCATGTTCTCAGCCCCCTTTTACAGCAACCCCCATTGCCCCTTCCCTGGATTTCAAAGGATTCTCCCAGATTTTTACATTTTACAGACTCATTGAGGCTGGAAAAGCCCTCCCAGCCCATGGAGTCCAAGCTGTGCCCAATGCCCACCTTGTCCCCAGCCCAGAGCACTGAGTGCCACCTCCAGGCCTTCCTTGGACACCTGCAGGGATGGGCACTCCAAACCCCCCATGGCAGTTCCAAGGCCTGAGCACCCTTTCCAGGAAGAGCAACATTTAATTATTTGAAAGCTTCAAGCAAACAGGAGCAGCCTCACAGCTACAATCCCACTCCTGTTTGGATCGGTTTTTTCCTCTATGGAAAAGGAGGATGGAATTCACAAGCAAGAAACCAAAATGGGTGAGTTACTTCAGCTTTTCCAATAAGAGCAATTTCTGTTTTCCAAAGGAACATGCAGTTATTGATATCTAATCTGGCTTTAATGAGGGTTTTTTTGGTGGAACGAGTACCTTCAGCACAGCCACAATATATCTTTATAATGCAGCTCAGTTGCCAAGAGAGATGTTGCAGTGACAAGGGAAGTATCTGAAAGTGTCTGGGTGGTATTTTTGGAGCTCCATTCGAAAATACAAAGCCACAGCAGCACATCCTTCTAAGTCCAATTTAAAGGCAAGAAAATTCAATATTAAGTACTTTCTCCTGCAGCTGCTCCAAGAGTGATATTGTGCTGCAAAAAAAAAAGAATTCGGCTAATGGGTTTTTTAAGTGTGCACAGAACCTTACCATGCTCACAGAGCTTCCAGTGGTTGGCTTGGGAGCCCTTCTGCTCTGCAGTGCCACTAGAGATGTTGGCAGACACAACACAAGCAGACCTGGAGAGCTGCGTCAGAACTTGGATAACTGGTTACAATGGGAAAAGGGAAAAGAAAATATATATAGTGGTACTGAAGAGTTGGTCTGCAGTCAGAGAATCCCAGAATGGTTTGGGTGGGAAGGGACCTTAAAGTTCATCCAGTCCCATGGCAGGGACACCTCCCACTGTCCCAGGCTGCTCCAAGCCCCAGTGTCCAGCCTGGCCTTGGACACTGCCAGGGATCCAAGGGCAGCCACAGCTTCTCTGGGCACCTGTGCCAGGGCCTGCCCACCCTGCCAGGGAACATTCATTCCCCCTTGGCTCCATTTCACCATCCAAAGTCCCCCTCTCTAAAATAGAAAATATTATAAAAACATATTTATATCTTTCTATTAATTTCAATGGATTCCTCTGACTCTCCAAAGGATGATGCAGAGCATCCTCCTGGAGCTCTGCCACCACACCCCAGCTCAGCTCATCCCCAAATGAATCTGGTGACGTGAGCCTGGCTCCGAGGGCTCTGTGCTCACCATGTTCTAAATGGACTTGATCTAAATTGATGTTCAGTGAGGGAAGTTAAGCATTCATGAGATCCCTGCACCTGAAATCAAGCACAGACCCACAGGCGCCCTGCTTCCTGAGCTTGTGCCATCATGACTTGGCAAACAGGGCTCTAAGAAGGTGGAAATATAAGATTTCTTCTAAAAAAGGAATTTATGTGGTTTAGTTCGGGTGCTGGGAAAAAACTGAGACTCTTTTCCTGGTGGAAATGAAAATCTTCATCAAAACACTTTCCTGACAGGGTCCTAAACACAAAAATGGGTCAGCTGAATATCCAGTCCCCCATCCCCGTATTCCCTAAAATCCTATTCCGTAAGGATAAAGTGAAGGTTTTCCCAATACCTCCCTGGTTTTTTCCAGTGACATGTGCACTCTGTCACCAACAGGACAAACCCAGTGGGATGGATGCCAAGCACAGACAGAGACACAAAGAATTCTCTTTATCATTCAGGCATAGCCAGCTCCAAGTGTTTAAATCATAACAATATGGAGCAGAAATCAGGTTTTCCGAAGTGTTTAAAAGCCTGGAACAAACACCACCACAACCAAACCGACCCCCCCAGCAAATACCTGATTTTCATCTCGCTGCCCCTCCCAAAACTACCGTAAAAATGCAGTCTTCCCTCCCCCCCAAAGCCATTTGATATCAAACCAGCTCTCACTAAACTCCTGCTTCCTGTTAGGACCCAAATTCTGCTGTGACATCGCTTCTGCAAAAACCCAGCCTCATCCCTCTTTTCCATTAAGTTGATTAATTGTTTTTCCATTTGTATTCTTTGTGATGTTCCTCCAAACACTCCACAAATTATCTGGCCTGTAGAAAGCCAGAAGTTGTTTGGCTTTTTTTATTTTTTTCCCCCCTTCCTCTTTAAACTCAGCGCAGCTCGGAGACTTCAGATGTCCCATTAGTTTTAAGTGCTCTAGGCAGACCTGCTGGCACCACCGAGGAGAGGGAGGGCTCCGAGGATGCTCCCTGTCCCGGCCAGCCCAGAGCCAAAGCCACCCCTGTCATTAGTGCTGCTGAGCCTCCATTTCCCATATTATCGATCATTAAACCCGGCTCCACAGCCAGGCTGCTCCGTGGGGCACGCAGCTCTCCCCGAGCTCATTAACCACCCTGGGCACTCATTTACGTCTCCTTTTCCTGATGCACCGAGGGGAAAAATGAAATGCAGGTGATTTTTGGGGCTGGGGGTTGCTGCTTGATCTCCCAAATAGAAGCAGCAAGGCGTGTTTCGCTTGTCAAGGGGACAGTAATTCTTCAAATCCCCCTCGAGAGATAACGAGAGCTTTTGATCTGTCATAATTACGGAACGAAAAGGAGCGGATGCGAAGCTGCCGTGCCACGGGAAGGTCACCCCTTTAAACATGCAGGATTCCCTCTGTGCCTAATCCCAGCCTGTCCCCACCAGCCCGGGCTATTTTTAGGCACACCAGTGGCCCTGTTACACATCCTGGCCCTATAAAAGCAGTGCCTCTCTGCTGCTTCTCCTCGAGGGCAGCTAATGAGTAGGTAGGGAAATGCTGTCTCCGAGCTCTGCACTTCCAGGCTTTTCCAAGGAAGGACAGCGGGAACGTCTCCTCTCTGGCGTCAAACAGTCCCCCCACAGCATCCGTGCAATTTCAATTATTACAAGGCGACCTTGCAAGTATGGAGCCCAGCACAAAATAAAGTAATTACGCTTAATTAGGCAGCCAAAAAAAAAAAAAGAAAAAAAGTGATGGCCTGGGCCGTGCTGCCTTAGATGTAGCCTTTTGTTGGCTTAACACAGGACAGGTAATGAATGAAACTTCAAAGTGTAAGCAGCTAAATTACTGCTTAATTAGTGGAGGCCTAGTCAAAAACACAGCAGAGAAACAACAGCAAGAGGAAAAAAAACCCAACCAAAAACAAGCAAAAACCCAACAAACCCTCAATTTTCTTCTGTCAAAGGAATTGAGGCAGAGATCCCCATCCCAGAGAGGCCCTGAAATGCAGGATTATTCCACCAAGTGGGTGTTTGTGTTCAAAAGTGAGTTTTTGTTAATACAGGGCTCTCCGAAGGTACTGGATCAAAGTCGGCAGCGCCCGAAAGGGACCTGGGCGCGAACAAATTCCTGGCTCCCGAATCTCAGAGGCCTGGCAAGCTCCCTCCCACGTCCCTGGAAGTGTCCCAGGCCAGGCTGGAAGGGGTTTGGAGCACCCTGGGCTGGTGGAAGGGGACTGGAACACGATCAGCTTTAAGGTCCCTTCCACCTGCACCGTCCTGGCATTCTGGGGCTGTTCTCATCCCATTCCTCACACACATCACACAGCAAGTCCCCTCTCCCCAGAGGTGCTCAGATCTGCAGGAGAATCTGCAGAATTTCATCATTCACAGAGAGATGGAATTTGTTTCGTCTCTCTGCCCGCTCCAGGTGTTTCCCAGCGAGAACAGGTGGAATACAAAAGATCATCTCCCACAAGGATTTCTGCCCTGCTCAGCTTTTCCCTCAGCAGCCCCTGACGATTCTGCCCATTTTCACCACCCTTCCCACCCCACTTGCCTGTCTCTCCCACCTTTTTCCCTTTGATTTTCCTCATCTGCCTCTCCTGCCTCTTGTCCATCTTTTCATCCCCCTCTGATGAGCTGCTTCACACTCCCCACCCAGCCTTGGTGCCTGAGATCACAAGCAGCCCAGGAAAAGGTGGGAAGAAGGATCAAAATGTGCAACTCCATCCTCCTAAATCCTTAATTTCAGGAGTTTCAGAGGACTAAAATAGTATTTTACAATTTTTTTTTTTGAGGTGGGGAGTTGTGTCATGTCCTGCCCATCCCCTCCTCAACAAACAGAAGCTACAAACAACCCAAAAAGGCTCATTTTGTTAGAAGTCTTCTCATTCTCTGATTCCACAGCTCAGAACTACATCAGGTGCTCCTTTTGGAGTGGGAGCTCCATGCCCAGTTTGGGGTTCCGCAAACAAAGTTCAGTTTTGAGAAAAAACGAGAAAAATAATTGAGAAAGAAATTACCTCCTCACCCTCTCCACCTGAAATTTAGCAGCTCCACCGTGCTGGAGTAAAAAAAGTAAAATAGAGAGAGGGGAAGGCAAGCAGAAATTCAGCAGAATTTCCCCAGCTTCTGCACCCGATAAGCAGGGCACGCGAAGCAAGCATTATCCAGCTGAAATTGGATTTAAATTAGATTCCTCATATCTTGCAACTATACGTGGAAATGATTCTTTCAATTATTTCAGATGAAATGCTGCTGGAAATTTCAGGTTTCTGATATGATTCAAATTCAAATGCAGGGAGAGCCCACACACATTTCCCTCCCTGTGAATACGCTCACGGAGGAGCAGTCGGCCTGGGGAGGGAGATAAGAGGTTGGAGCATTCCATCCCTTTTTCCCTAGGGACAGCAGTGGGAATACACCTCCTTGCACATTAATGCACAGTTACAATATGTTGGAGACGAGGAAAAATGCAGAGGTTGCCACAAAGGATATTTTTGATGTCTTGAGCTTTTTTAGGAACTCTCTGGTGGATATCTGGATGATGTTGCTGTGTCACCAACTCAGTCCTTTTCCAGAGGCCATGGATTGGCTGTTGATTGATTTCATTTACTGCCCCATTTACAAATAATTACAGAGCAGCTGCCTCACCACACCGTGGGTTTGTCTAAAGCCAGGCTGAAATGTTGACTGTAATACATTTTGGGTGAAAGAAGTCCTGCAAAAATCAGAAAATCTCCATCAACCCCCTCAACAATCCGTGTGTGAAATTACAGGAAGATTTCATGTGTTTTATCTCTTTAGCTGCTGTTACACCCAAGTATTCCCATCGTATTCCATGGAATCATGGAATGCTTTGGGTGAGAAAGGGCCTTAGGGAAAGGAAGCAGGGATGGGATTGCTCCTGGCTGCATAACCCACTAATCCCAAGACGTGACACCACAAATCCCTCATTCCCACTTCCCAGTGGGAATTTCACCTCATTTCACGTTCCTGCTCTCCCCAGGGCGCTTGTGGGGCTGAGATCCTCGTTCCTGGAGCAGCCCAGCCTTTTCCGTGGAGCTCATGGCTCATTTTCCCAACCACAGCAATTTCACAGCTCCGTTTCCCTTTCCTGACCTTGCTCAGGCTGCTCCTCATTTTTTCATCCCAAGGCTTTCTGGCGTGTGCCTCAATTTTCCAGTTGAGAAACGATGGCCTGAGGGCCACCAAAACCACAGCTTTGGCTTTTTTCCTCACAGAAGAATCATTCCCTGCCCCATAAATCTCAATATTCATAAAGTAGAGCAATTATTTGTCCATTTTCCTAAGCATTCACCTGAATCATCTGCACCCATGCACACGCCCAGGGCCAAGCATGAAGAGTTTCCACCATGCTGCTGACAGGGATTTTAATAAAAGCTTCTAAATTGCTTTATTTTTCATGAAACAATATGAATAAATGAATAACATTTGGTTGTTGTAAAGAACGATGACAGCAGGTTTGCTCTTGGGCGTTTATAAATGCATTTATAAATGGAAGATCATGGAATACCAACGTGGTTTGGATTGGAAGGAACCTTAAAGCTCATCCTGTTCCGCTTGGGTAGGGACACCAAGACATGCTGGGATAGTGGAAGATGCCAGGGAGGAGCTCGAAGGTCCTTTCCAACCCAAACCATTCCGTATCCTGGGATTCTACACCCAAGGAATTACTTAGCTACCAACAGAAATGGCACAGGATAAAACCTCCTCAGAAGACAGAAACAGATTTGATGTGAAGCTGTTTGAAATAAAAATTACAATAACCCATCTCCTTTCCATCTCAAACATTTCTTTCTAATTTCTTTTTAAAAGATGTGACAAAAGCAGCCCTTTTCTATCATTTCTGAGCAGAACATCTCAAATTTCAGCTGGAAAAGTTGATGTTCTGATTTATTCTGCATCCAGGAGGTCTCATCCAGAGCACAGGGTCCAGTATTCCATATTTCCTGGATGTGAGAACCAGCCGGAGCGAGTCCAGAGAGCTGCTCCTGCAGCATCCATGGGGAATAAAAGGGAGTTTTTAAGAGAGAGATGGATATTGGGAGAGGACCAGGAGAGTCCCCAGCCCTCTGCAACTCAGATGTCGCAAGGATCTCCCCCACCTACGACGGGAGAAGATTACTTTTCGATTCTCCCGCCTGCCATGACTCACCTGCCAAACCTTTTTTAGCTCTTCCTGCTCAGAATTCCCGCATTTGGAGCACCCCACGAGGCACGGCCGCTCGGGGAGCAGGGCTGGGAGCAGATGTTTCTGATGAATCACTTCTGCTCCGAGCGCAGGCCTGGACAAGCGGCCGGGCAGGAAGAGCAGCCAGCTCAGAGCGTCAGCCGCCAGCAGATCGCGGAACCACGGAATACCCTGAGCTGCAAGAGGTAACATTCCCATGGGATTAACCCTTGCTTCCTCCTTCCCAAGCAGAGAGCATGCAGCACGGCGCCTCCAAGGGAAGGTTCCGAAGGCATTTTCCCAAGCTGCTCGCCCCACACACATCCTCCTGACCACACGGCTCCGGTGAGGGCTCTGAATCACGGCAGATTTTACATCTTACCACATCCCAAGTGTGGGAAAAAGTTCTGCTGGAATTTCCTGGGATTTGCAGAATGATACCGGAATCGAGGTGCTGGTAATTCCCTCAGGGCTGCTTTGGGGCCTGCAATTTGGAAATGGGCCTGCAAATTGTCACTGCATTATGGAGAGCCAGAATTCCAAGTGGTGGGTTTAGAAACGCTTCTTCAACTGGGAAAAAGCCAGGGGGAGGAAGGAGGGCTCAGGAAATAGAAATATACGTATGACAATTATTTTAAAGTAATTTCAAGGGGAAATAGCCCAAGCTGTGCCCTTTTAAAATAGCTCATGGCTGGAAAGAGCCCATGGGGAAAGGCCCTGGAGGGGCTGGAGCGTGTCCAGGGAAGGGAACGGAGATGGGAAGGGGCTGAGCCCCAGGAGCGGCTGAGGGAGTTTTTAAGCCAAGGTGTAGGGTGGGAAAGTGCAGTGAAATCCTTCTGAATGCTGACAGCCCTTTTGAATTTCAGCTGGCAGGCCACAGGTGGGTTTCAGAGGAATTACCTCCAAACACATCTGCTCACAGCTGGAGAACAGCTGCGCTGCTCTGGAGCACTCAGAGTTCGAGAAACCTGTTCTTTTCAGTCTACAAAACCATGTAGTTCACAGAAATGCTTGAGAGGAAACAATCAATGAATTCTAGCGTTAAATGGAATAAAAAAGCCGCTTCCTGAATTGCAGCAAGGAGCTCATTGCCTTAAACACACGAAGCCTTTCTCAGTTTTCCAGTGAGGAGCAGGAGCTGGATTTCATAGCTTGGAACACCTCCCTCTTCTCCTCTTCTGTTTCCTGCAGTACCTCCTTCTACCTCATGGATTGCATTGAAGTGATCCTCACACCCGGTCTGAAATGCAAAAAAGTTTGTGCTGTCTGGTTTCCCACTTAATCCCAAAATCCCAGGATCCCTGAGGCTGGAAAAGCCCTCCCAGCCCATGGAGTCCAACCTGTGCCCGATGCCCACCTTGTTCCCAGCCCAGAGCACTGAGTGCCACCTCCAGGCCTTCCTTGGGCACCTGCAGGGATGGGCACTCCAAAGCTCCCTGGGCAGCCCTGCCAAGGCCTGAGCACCCTTTCCATGCAGAAATTCCTGCTGATGTCCACCCTGAGCCTCCCCTGGCCCAGCCTGAGGCTGTTTCCCCTTGTCCTGTCCCTGTTCCTTGCGAGCAGAGCCCAATGCTCTCTGGCTGTCCCCTCTTGTCAGGAGCTGTGCAGAGCCACAAGGTCCCCCTGAGCCTCCTCTTCTCCAGGCTGAGCCCTTTCCCAGCTCCCTCAGCCGCTCCTGGGGCTCAGCCCCTTCCCAGCTGCATTCCCACAGACCTGGGAGTGAGGATGGAGCTGCCATTACTTTCAGTCACAAGTGGTTGTGCCACGCTGGATTTTAGGCAGTGGCAGAAATAAGAGAGACTGGGAAGATCAGGAATGTGCAGGCTGTGGAATGAGCATGGAAATGCAGCCGAGGGGACATTGGCCAGCAAGGTAAATTGCTCTTTGCAGCTGCCACCCCACTTGCTTGGCTGTTCCCGTTTTACACCACCAGCTCAATCCCCTCGGCCAGCCTTACACTGACACCACAATTTTCTCTCCCCAGACTTCACCTCTTTTCCTTCTCTCACGCACTTTGCCCAAACAACAGGAAAAAATCATTCCATGGGCTCTTCCCGCCCGTCTTTAGACATGACAGCAAGAGAGACGCTTCTCCCAGTCCTGGTGATGCACAGAGCTCAACTTGAATTCCTGCTGAACACAAAAACACACACAAGCCCCATCTGAAATGCACCTCTGGAAATCATGAACTGATCGGCAGCAGTGGGCTCAAGTTTCTTGTTTTCCAAGGAGCATTCATATTTAGGTCTTCCTGCCTGAAACATTCGGAAACTCTCATTAAAAAAGTTGTCAGACACGGCAGGCTCCACAGTGTCTGTTTGGAAATCCAGCCCTTGCAGCACAGGAAAAGCCACACATGGGGCAGAAGGGATCCAATCGACTTCAAAAGGAGCCACCGAGCACTGAAGGGGTGATTCGTACCAAACTGGATCGAGAGACCACGGAGGTTTTGCCATGGCAGCCAGGGAGGTGGGAACACACACCTCTGGGTCCTGCTGGAACCACAGACTCTTTGATTGCTTTTGAAATCTATGGCTCAGCTGAGGAACAGGAGCAGGGAATGCCTGATGGGAGATTCGGTTATTCCAGAGGGTCATCAGAACTAGCGGAATGAAGAGTTTCCTTGTCAGAAAGAGACCTGCAGCCTTTGGGGCTGCTGCTTGTGCTTCATTCCTTCCCACGGCAAGGACACCTCCCACTGTCCCAGGCTGCTCCAAGCCCCAGTGTCCAGCCTGGCCTTGGGCACTGCCAGGGATCCAGGGGCAGCCACAGCTTCTCTGGGCACCTGTGCCAGGGCCTGCCCACCCTCCCAGGGAACAATTCCTTATTCCCAATATCCCATCTAACCCTGCCCTCTGGCAGTGGGAAGCCATTCCCTGGGTCCTGTCCCTCCATCCCTTGGAAAAAGTCCTTCTCCATCTCTCCTCAGCTCCCCGAATGCCCTCATGAAGTCACAGGAGGGAAGGATGAATGGCTCAGCTGCCGTGGGAGCAGCCAGCTCAGAACTTCAGCCACCAGCAGATCACAGCATCATGGAATATTCTGAGCTGGGAGGGATCCATAGGGATCATCAGCCCCTGGCCCTGCCCAGACCCCCCAAATCCCACCCTGGGCATCCCTGGCAGCGCTGTCCAAACGCTCCTGGAGCTCTGGCAGCCTCGGGGCCATGCCCATTCCCTGGGGAGCCTGGGCAGTGCCCAGCACCCTCTGGGGAAAAACCTTTCCCTTATCTCCATCTCAACCCCCCTGGCACAGCTCCAGCTCCTTTTGAAATTTCCTAAATTTCTTCATTGAGATGATTTTAAATCATGGAACTGGCACATGAATCCCAGAGAATTCCTGAGTCCTGGTTTCACTCTCACAGACCCAGCTGTTTGAGCTGCATTTGCCTGACATTTCTCCATTTGAAACAAAGTTTGTTGTTGGTTTCTTTTTTCCAAAGGAATTGGAAAGAAATCAAATCCCCCTCTGACAAGCCGGGGGATTTGTGAGACCTCTGGGCAAACCTTGGATTCCTGTTCATCCTCCCTGCACAGGTCATCTCTGTCTTGGGGGACCACTGACCACAGCAGATTAATTAGGAGGAAATTAGGGAAGAGGATTGCATTTAGAATGAAATTTATTTAAATTTATATTATTATTTAATTGGTTATTAAAACAGATATTAAAATGCTTCTGCACTTGGTTTGTAAGCAGAACAATTATCACTTTTTTATTAAGATATCCATCTATCACAATTCCAGCCTGTCATTAAGTCCTTTAGAAGGTCTTAATTTTTTTTGCAGACTTGTTACAAGGAGCTTCCTAAATTTGCCTTTCTCCTTGTGATCCAAGCATCAAAGACAAACATCTGATAGGAATATCCTGGAATTTTTAAGCAGGGAATGCATGGCTAATTCATCACTAAAGCACAGTCCTGTGTATGTGGGGAAAGCACAGTCGGTGCTTTTAGGGTCCTGCATCCATGGAAGGGAGGGCAGCTTGAGCCACGTGGTGATCCTGCAGCCTTCCAGCTGGGAATGGTGTCCCAAAAACAGCCTGAAGATGAACTGGGATGCCCAGACCAGGAAGGACATGGACTTTTGGAATGAGTCCAGACGAGGCCATGGAGATGGTAAGGAAAGGCTGCGAGAGCTGGGATTGTTCACCTGGAGAGGAGAAGCTCTGGGGTGACCCAACTGTGGCCTTGCAGGACCTGGAGGAGCCAACAAGAAGCATGGAGAAAGACTTTCCAAGGGATGGAGGGACAGGGCCCAGGGAATGGCTTCCCAGTGCCAGAGGGCAGGGCCAGAAGGGATATTGGGAAGGAATTTATCCCTGGGAGGGTGGACACGCCCTGGAATGGAATTCCCAGAGCAGCTGTGGCTGCCACTGGATCCCTGGCAGTGTCCAAGGCCAGGCTGGACACTGGGGCTTGGAGCAGCCTGGGACAGTGGGAGGTGTCCCTGCCATGGCAGGGGTGGCACTGGGTGGGATTTGAGGTCCTTCCCACCCAAACCATCCTGGGATTCTGTGATTCCAGGGCTGTTTTCTGCCACCTCTCAGTTTTCACAGAGTCACGGAATGCCCTGACTTGGAAGGGACCCCCAGGAATTCCACCTCCTGCCCCTGCACAGGAGCACCCCAAATGTTTGTGCTGTTCCAGCTGGTGCTTCCCTAAAGCCTTGCAGTGCTTCTCCAACCTTCCAGCCACGCAGGACCAGCTCCAAACCCTCCCACCACACCCCTGCAGCATCCCACATTCTCAGTTTTCCCAACCCCAACAGCTCTTGGACCACTCCAAGACTAATTCGTTTTGAAACGTTCCCAAAATTCCCATTCTGCCATTCCACATGTTGGCTACACTCCCACACTACAACCAGCCCTCCTAAAAGCAAGTTTGTGGCTGGTTCTGTTCCCAAAGCCAGTTTGGGAATCCAGCTACACCCCAGACACAGGATTTGGGGTGAGAAGGGCGGAATTTGTCCCAGATCAGAGTAGGGATTGAGAGCAAGGCACTCCTGAGTGCCTCCCAGGCACACATGGTGACCTCAGGCAGAATTTTGGGAAGTGGAGGCTCGTTAACATCAGGCCAGGCTCCAGCATCTGGCCACAAGAACATCAATTAGCTGCCTCCCAAGGCATCCAGCAGCAGACAATGCGAGCTCCCAGCGTTCCAGCGGGATGGGTTTGGAAAAGGAACAGGCTCTGAGTTCAGGCGGTCGGTGCCAAGTCGGGTCTGTGCTCACCAGGTTTGCTACAAGGAGCAGAGGAAATGGGGGTTTGGCTTCCTAACAAAGGAACATCCTTTGGGACCCAAAGGAAGAAAAAAAAAACATTTCCTGTCTGCCACTTCAACTGAGGATGCAGAGCTTCTCCGGAGAAATCTTTTTCCCCCAGGGAAAAAATGGCACTGCTG
Organism: Acanthornis magna; assembly: GCA_036785705.1. Classification (NCBI taxonomy): domain Eukaryota; kingdom Metazoa; phylum Chordata; class Aves; order Passeriformes; family Acanthizidae; genus Acanthornis; species Acanthornis magna. The sequence goes on from JAWUZG010000093.1 coordinate 10,999,232, forward strand.
TAGTTACCCTTCCTTGAGTCGTTACATCTTTCTGCATCCCATTTCCATCGCTGCTGCCTGCGGACAGCTCTGTTGGAGTTGCAGTAATTGGAAGCAATTCCAAAGGAATTCCGTGGAAGTGGTGCTGTCAATCCAAGGCGCTCCGGCAGCTGGGAGCCCCTCGGAGATGTTCCCAAGCCTTGGGAGTTAGAGGCATTGTTAAAAACGGGGGAACTACCCACGGTGAAGAAAAACAGCAGCAATGGAATGAGCTGAATCTGCTCCCAGAGAATTCCAGGATTTGAGTTGCTCCTCCTCACAGTCAGCAGAATAATGGGAACTCATGGAAGGACTAAAATCCATGGTCAAAGCCTTGACTCCAGAACTTGTTGCTGCCACAGTTTGGGTGCTGAGCTCACTGCACTTCACCCTTCCCTGCTCTCCAGTTCCCCTTGCTGCCAGTGGGATTTTTGGGGAAAGCACAAAGCTATCCCAAAAGCAGAAAAAAGTGGGATTTTTGGCTCTGGCTTCAAGCCAAGACAGATCAGCCCCAAACTTTGAAATGCCCCAAAAATGAGGACATCAGGTGCATGAACCTTCAGCCTGTTCCTTTTCTAAACCAGCCTGGGTTTCTGCAAGGTCTCTCTCTGGAATTCACATGGCAAATACAACAAAAAACTGTTTCCAAGCAGAATCTGGCAGCCAAATCCAATAAAATTTTGCTTAAACCTACATAAGCCTGAAGGGATCAAAGCAAAACAGTCCCAGGCTGGCTGAGCAGAAACAGGCCAAACATGGAGAAGGATCTCATCCAAGCAGGAATTTCTTTGGGATGGATTGAAAGCCACAGAGGCTGAAGCAGGAGAATTAGTGAAAGCCAAAGCAAGCAGAAGGCCGTGGCCGGCAGCTCCCTGCCAAGGAGCAGACAACAGTTCGGGGGTGGATGTGGGAAGGCATTCCCAAAGAACGTGGAAAAGGGGATCCCTGTGTGACTCTGTTTTCACAGTCCTGTAAGAAACCCTCAAGGTTCAGGGATCTGTGGAAAGAATCCCAGACTGGTTTGGGTGGGAAGGGACCTTAAAGCCCCACCCAATCTCACCCCCTGCCATGGCAGGGACGCCTCCCACTGTCCCAGGCTGCTCCAAGCCCCAATGTCCAGCCTGGCCTTGGACACTGCCAGGGATCCAGGGGCAGCCACAGCTTCTCTGGGCACCTGTGCCAGGGCCTGCCCACCCTCCCAGGGAACAATTCCTTCCCAATATCCCATCTAAACTTCCTCTCTGTCAGTCTGAACCCATTCCCCCTTGTCCCGGCATTCCAGGCCATTGGAAATAGCTCCCCTCCATCTTTCCTGTGGGTTCCTTCAGGCACAGGGAGGCCACAAACCTCTCCCACCCTCTGTCCCAGGATGAAATCCTGGGATACAGCATTAACCCACACCGGTGCTAGTGGAACAGAATTCCATGGAAAGCCTGACTCCCATTTGGCTTCTCCGTTCTTCCTTGGAGAAGCACATGCAGAAGTGCGGCTTGCAGCTGATGAGGAATTTTCATTAATTTTAATTAATTGAGGAATTTTAATTCATTTTTATCCATGTCAGCTGATGGCACTTACACCGTGGAAAATCTGTAACATTATAAAAAAAAGAAAGGAAAAAATCTGTAATTCAGCATCCGATTGCGGAGCAAGCAGCTGGAATTTGACTGGATTTTGGACACATCGAGGTTTCTGTGCCTTGGAAACCCTCCTGGAAATCCTCTTGGAAAAGGAGCTGTTCAGCCCCACGGGGATCCATTCCCGCCCCTTGCAGCTAGCCAGGGATTTAGGAGGATGCGGCTGCACACCAGCCAGCGGGGATGAGCGGAATTGGAGGCAGCTCCCGAGGGAATCCCATGATGCAGGGGATGCACCGTTAATGAGTTAATGAGTTAATGAGGCGCTGAGCTGGGAGCAGCCCGGCAGGAAAGGCTGATGGCGAGGGCTGCAGGAAGCTGTTCCTGCTGATTCTTGTGGATCGGGACCTGTGCTCGCAGAAACCCTCTGTGCCCTGCTGGTGAATCCAGCTCCAGCTTGTCCCAGCGCTCAGCTGCTCCCAGGAGTGGGAATTGGGCAAGGCTCGGGCTCATGCTTTGGGCTTCTTTGTTTCTGTAGAAAGAAGAGGGGAGGGATTCTTTTCTTTCTCATTACAATGACGTACTTCAGCTCCTTTTATTGATCGCTTCCCATAAATCAGAGTGATTTGGAGGACAAAAGACTTTCCAATCAGAAATGGAGGCATTAATGAGGTGAGACATTGAAACCAGTGATATTTATTCCAAACTAAACCCGGAGCTGTCTGTGTAGTCCATCTACGTCTAGGGGAGGTATTTTCTGTATTTCCAGTTGCTGCCAGAACCCAAAATAATGCACCTAAAAGCTGAATTTTGCTGTGGTCATGAAAATCAGGGCAGGCCAGTTGCATTTCTTTTAGAGGCCACGTGGTGGGTGCACTTCAGAATGGAGTTCTGTATTTGTCAGGGGGAAAATGAGGGAAAAGGGAGCTCAAATCCCACCCAGTGCCACCCCTGCCATGGCAGGGACACCTCCCACTGTCCCAGGCTGCTCCAAGCCCCAATGTCCAGCCTGGCCTTGGGCACTGCCAGGGATCCAGTGGCAGCCACAGCTTCTCAGGGAATTCCATCTCAGCCCCTCCCCGCCCTCCCAGGGAACAATTCTTTCCCAATGTCCCATCAAATCCCACTCGCTTTCATTTTGAATCCGTCCCCCCTTGTTCCGTTGCTACAATATTTTTGCCTTTTGTATTCAGTTCACTTAAGAAATAGCACCAAATCATTTTTCCTTTATTTCTTGCTTTTCCTGTTCCCCAAACCAAGAGAATTTTGCTTGGCCCAGAAGAAAAAAGTGATAAAAGCAACAGAGTTTGGGTTGAATCCTTTTTTCCCAACAGGAAGTGACTGAATAATTGCACATTATTTAAAAATAATTAAATAAGAAAGAGAGAAGGAGAGGGTTTTGCTGAGGCAGCTCCCAGGGGATTTCTGCTGCCTGTAAAACACCTCCTCCTCTCCCAGCTACTTCCCTCTCCAGCCCCACAAGATCAAAGTATAAGGAACTAATGGAAGCATTCCTTTACAACCTCAAGGTAAACCTAATTCGCTGGAAAGCTGGAAAAGGCAGTGAGGAGCTGCTCTTCCCTTGGTTTCTACACCAGGAGCTGGAAGGATGAAGGAAGTGCATCCACACAGGGCAGGGGGAGCTGTGAGGTGGCAAAATTCCAGTCCGATTTCAGGGAATAAGGCTTGGAATTGTGGGCATTTGCACTTAGGGAATTCCCATCTCCAGCCAGGATGAAATGAAGACTGAAAGATCCCTAATCCCGATTTTTGGCTCGGGGTGAGCCCTGGGAGCCGACAGGTTTGGAGTCAGCCCGAATAAAACTGTTCTGAGGTCAATTTCTGCACTGGCAGGTTAAGGACAGGTGGGAGGAGATGGATCCCATCCTTGGGATCTGCTGTGAGGCTGTGGCTAGTGGGGTACTGGACCTACAGGGCCTGGGCTGGGAGAAAACTGGGTAAAATGGAAAGAAAATGGGAAAAAACCCCATGGATTTGGGAATAACATTGATATTTTGCAGCGCTGGGAAGAATTCAAGGGGAGAAGCTTTGACCTGACATGTTACCAACAAAATCTGTATTCAGGGTGGGGAGCTTGGGTTCTCAGGCTTCTGGCTGGGTTTGATGCATTCCTGCAGTCCCCAGGGAATATTTCTCTGCACCAGACACCCTTACAGGATGGAATGTGTTTGCCTTTGCATGGAAAAAATCCCCCTGGCTGGCCATTTCCTGAGAGGGTTTTGTTTTCAGGTATCATCCAAGCACTGTTGACAAGGAACATTTGCTTCCCAGGACACAACATTCCCACTCTGGAAAGGCCCACTGTCCTTCCCCAGCTTCGCAGGGGATTTTTCAGCACCTTGTACTTGTGGTTTCCTACAGGACCCGAGGCCCAAATCCATACGGATCCAATTACCTGGAAACAGCCTCGGTGCGCTCCGATTCCATCGGTTACTGTGGCTGCACGGAAGGGAAATGTGCAATTAACGCTCCCTGCACCACTTACAGGCACGGAATATCGACCGCGGCTCAATAGGAGCACATCCAAGGTCATTCCCATCCTCAGGGAAGCCATGGCAGCAGGTGGAACAGCAAATCCAGCAAGGACAGCCTTCAAAAGAGCCCTGCTCACCTTTGTTTAAAGCCCAGGAAAATGGAGGGAGCAGTTAAACACATCTTTAATCCCCGTTGGCTTGTGTCCTGCTGTTCCAGTGCTCTTGGAGTCAATGGGATATGCCTTCTCTTAACAATCCCGGGATATTTCACTGTCCTGGCCTCGCTGGCACAGCAGGCATGGGGGATTTTTGGAATATCTCATTCAGATGCTTAAAGCACAGGTGGGAAAGAACAAAATGCTGCCACTCTGGAACATTTCGAGCTTTCCCTGGGCCTGATATTCAGGATAATTTGTCTTCTCAACAGCAAACATGAATCACAAAACCCCAAACTGAAGTAGCAGGCCCAAAACATAGAAGAATATTTAGGATTTCATTAAATAAGAAATAACTTCTCAGTCAAAAGAACTGCCTCTGTGTGTGGTTTGTGTTGCATCACAATCAAAGAATTATGGAGTCATGGAATGGTTTGGGTGGGAAGGGATTTCAATCCCATCTGTGCCATCCCCTGCCATGGCAGGGACACCTCCCACTGTCCCAGGCTGCTCCAAGCCCCAATGTCCAGCCTGGCCTTGGACACTGCCAGGGATCCAGGGGCAGCCACAGCTTCTCTGGGCTCACCTCCCTCCCAGGAACAACTCCTTCCCAATATCCCATCTCAATATCTTTTTTGACCCAAAACCATTCCCCTTTATCCTGTTGATCAGCTCCTAACTGGATTATTTTGCCCACTTGGCCCTCGCCCACTGTTGATTCCCCTTTCCCACCCATCCACATTCCCACCACATTTAGGAATGGATCATTATCCTGAGAAATCCAATAGCTGATCCCATCTCTCTACAGAGAGATGGTGACACAGTTTGGGATTGTTTGAGAGTGGAATGACACTCTTGCCAAGGATAAAACAGGGAAAGTGGCTCCAAAAAGCTTTGGAAAACTCATTCTGGTGAATCTGGGACCGCAGTGAGGGAGCTGAGGTCACTCTGTGCTCCACAGATCCATCCCTGAAACCCCAAACCTACACAAACCCCAAAGGGAACTTCCCCTGAGGGAAGCGGATCTCACTTGCCATCCTCTCCAAATTATCCTCAGCTGCCAACCTACAGTGGTGCAAACAGAATTCCAGCACCCTCCTGCTTCCACAGCCAACAGCAGTAAACCAAGGAAATTCCATATTTTAATGCAGATTAAAGTTTGTGCATTTCATGATCCCCCTCTAGTGACTTTTTTTGGGAATACCACTCTGGATAAAACCGAGGACACACAGCCAGACCCCGGCGACTCACTTCTCTTTTAAAGGAGTGGGGTTTACAAAACCCAAGGGTATTTTTCAAAGAAAATTATTTTCAATAGTAGGAAAAGAATTCACGAGGTGGAAGGTTCACATTAAGAGCAGCTCATCCCAAGTTTTCCACATGGGCAGTTTGATCCTGAATTCCTGTCCCTTTCATTTTCTCTCGGCCTTGGCAGTCTCCTTGTGGGGTTACATAACTCGGTGACACGCCTCCCCTGCCCTGATTTCCCAGGTCACCTTCCAGCTGTTTTTCCTGGGGGAAGGAGAACCTTGTTCTGGGCAGGAGAATCAGGTGTGAAACTTCCAGCTCTGGATTTCCTCAGGACAGGAAATTTGACCCAGGAGTCTTCCTAAATACAATGTATTTATGTGCAGACTCCAGAAATCATCTCCACCTGGGTGGATATGCATATAATCCCCAAAAAACCCAAATCAGAGTTAATATCACGCTGATTTGGAGAATTTTATTCTAATTCTTAAGGTTAATTTTTTCTCAGGGTTAAAATTCACCAGGTGGCTTTAGGTTGATTGATCGCCTCAGTTTTATTAAGGTGTCGAAATTCCTCACAGGGGCAATAAAGGATAATGCAAGAAAGACTCCCATGGGATAATATTTCCACAAGGAGAAAGCAGCAAAGTTCTGGTAAAGTGTCATTCCTCCCAAGAAAAAATTCCTCAGTGCATTTTCCAGAGGTGATACCTCAGACCAGGAGCCTGCACAGGATATTCCCAACTCCGCAGTCAGGAAATGAACTGTTGGGTTCAAATCTCCCTCAATGCAACGGGATTGCAGAATTTAATTCTTTTTCAACGGGGAGCACCTTCCCCTATCCCAGAGTGCTGCATTTGGGGCACTCAGTTCCAGGCTGTCCTGCAAAATCTTAATTAGTCCTGGCTTTGCTGGCACAAAATCCCCTTTTTGGCCAGGCTGAATTTATCCCATAGCACTTCTCAATCTATTCAGCTCTTGCTGAGCCCTTTCGTCCCCTGTCCCTCCGATCACTGGACTTTGGAAATGATCAGTTCCACCTCAGAGATGGAAAATTTCCCTCATTTCTGACCCCGATAATTTCCTGGAGGAACTGATGGAGTGATTCTCTTTTGGGAAGAGAAAGAAATTCTGCCTTGACTCTGTTAGTTCCTTCCAAATGTATTTTCAATTCAAATTTATTGCCTGGTTTGTGTCTTTTCTACCTGTTGTTCCAGTTTTAAAATGGTGTAAATTATAATAGAATCTGTCAATTTATTTTGGGATGAGCTGCAATTCCAAAATCACTAAACCATTCGTTATAAAGCTGAGCACCAAAGCTGAGAAGAGCCAGAAGAAATAACTGTGAAGTACAGTCAGGATACTGGATATCTGGGAGGATTTCCAATCAAATGAATATGGGGAATTCTGCCACATCCATTCCTTGCAGAGGTGCTTCCGACAGGGTCACAGAATCCCAGACTGGTTTGGGTTGGAAGGGACCTTAAAGCTCCTGCCATCCCACTGAAGAAACTTCCCACTACCCCAGGTTGCTCCAAACCCCATCCAAGTGATGAAATCCAGGGGGAATTAGCCTAAAAACCAGTTAGGAAAGAGGTTCCAACCCCATTCTGCAGCAAGTACGGAGGAATAAAGTGAATATGGAGGAATAAAGTGAATCCCCTGGTTCAGTGCCGCGACAGAAAGGGAGAGCACCTTTATCTCCTCCCTTATCCTGAAGATCTGGAGCAATTTCCAAAGCGTTCTGCTACTTTCTTGTGGAACTGACTCTTTGAAACGACTTTTTAAACCACTCGGCTCCACGCCTTCGCCATCAAGGCTGCGCAATCGCCAGGTGAAAAGGCAGAACCCCGGGCTTAAGTAATTGCTGGATCGTAAAATTGAGGATTTTATTCCCCCCCGCAGGAAAGTTCCTCTCCGGGAAGGTGAAGCCACCCCCGAGAGGCTTCGGCCACTGCGCTGATCAAGGGCTGCTCACACCCTCAGCCCTGATAAGGAGCTGCCCTTATCGGCGAGCAGTTCCCACCTTTGCCCCCAGATCAAGGCAGGTTCTCCCTTTCATGGAGAACCTGTGAACATCAGACAAAGGACTCGGCCCCGCAGGGTTTTCCCAGCAGGAAAACCAGAGGATGTCGCGATGAGAGAACGTCCAGCAGCACCGCACAGGTGGAGCTTGGACCTTCGACAGCCCGGACATGTCCCTGACCTCCAGAGCAAAGCCTGGCAAATCCTGCTGTTTATTCCCAATGAATTCCCAAAACAGCCTCTCCTTACCTGCCCCGGAATTCCTGAGCACCTGAGGTTTCCTCCTGCTCCACTTCTCCCCCTCAGTGAAGCTACAAGAGGGATTTTCTCCTTGGCACATCACCCAGTCAGGATCCTCTGCTTGCTCTCCAATCCCGGATTTTCCATCCAGGTGGTGTCCCGGAAATAGCACCAAACAATTTGGGATTGGTATTTTTACAATGTAGATTTTCCATGTGCTTTTTAACCCAAATACACATTATACAAATGCTCACATTCATCAGCATAATCACAGTGCAGTGCAATTATGCTGATTAATGTGTGCACTGAGGTGAAAATCGTGGAATTCCAGACTGATTTGGGTGGGAAGGGACCTTCAAGATGATCTCCTCCATCTACCTGCCATGGCAGGGACACCTCCCACTGTCCCAGGCTGCTCCAAGCCCCAATGTCCAGCCTGGCCTTGGACACTGCCAGGGACCCAGGGGCAGCCACAGCTGCTCTGGGCTCACCTCCCTCCCAGGAACAACTCCTTCCCAATATCCCATCTCAATATCTTTTTTAACCCAAAACCATTCCCCTTTATCCTGTTGATCAGCTCCTAACTGGATTATTTTGCCCCCTTGGCCCTCGCCCACTGTTGATTCCCCTTTCCCACCCATCCACATTCCCACCACATTTAGGAATGGATCATTATCCTGAGAAATCCAATAGCTGATCCCATCTCTCTACAGAGAGATGGTGACACAGTTTGGGATTGTTTGAGAGTGGAATGACACTTTTGCCAAGGATAAAACAAGGAAAGTGGCTCCAAAAAGCTTTGGAAAACTCATTCTGGTGAATCTGGGACCGCAGTGAGGGAGCTGAGGTCACTCTGTGCTCCACAGATCCATCCCTGAAACCCCAAACCTACACAAACCCCAAAGGGAACTTCCCCTGAGGGAAGCGGATCTCACTTGCCATCCTCTCCAAATTATCCTCAGCTGCCAATGGGGCCTGCTCACCTTTTTAAGCACCGATTTGAATTTATTCCCCCAAAACTGCTTCCGTGGGGTAGAATTGAACAGAAATCCCTCTGAGTGAGCTGTGCCAGGGGAATATTCAGCAAAATCCCTTCACTGCAAGGGTTGTCAAGCTCTGGAAAAAGTCTGCTCCAGGAATTAGAGTGCCCATTCCTGGAGATGTTCAAAAATATGCAGATATGGCCCTTGGGGACCTGGTTTCGTGGTGGCCTGGCAGTGCTGGCTGATCTCAGAGATTCTTCCCATCCTTAATGATTCCAGGATTTCATTTTCCTTTCAATTTGCAGACTACTCTACGACCCAGGGAGGTACAGCTGAAACCTGTCTGGTTTTTTGAGTATTTTCCCTAAATAATGCAAAGTTCATCCTGCCAAAAATCTATGTATTGATAAAATCTCCACCTAAATAAAAGAATGGGTAAGTCTGAGCTGTAGGAAGATGCTGTGAAAAGAGGGAAAACTAAAAATACCCATCCAGAGCAAGACTAGGTCGGATTATGTGCTAAGAACTGACATAATTATAAACAGAATTCTGTTTTTAGAGCTCCCAGCTCCATATATAACCCTTAATCCCCACATTAAGTGCAAGACATACCCCATAAATAAGGAAATACAGCAGGATTTGCTGGCAGCAGAGCCAAGATTGGAAGATTTGGGGCTGGGCTGTAATTCCTTCAAGTCAGGAGCAAAACTTGCATGGAATAAACATTCAAACATTGTCAGGATCTTGGGAAAAAAGAGCAGAATTTAGGGACAAAGCCTTCTTACTTTTTTCTCCCTGAGACTTTAAAAAAAAATTAATTTCATACGACCTTTAAAAATGAAATATTTAGAAATATTTAGCACCTCCCATTAGCATCGAGATTTCTTCCATTATTTAGGTCAAAATCTTACTATTCCTGGCAAATAAGAGCTAGAATTCCTTGGGAAGTACTGGGGACTCGGGGATTTTCTATGGGAAAAATGGGACAAAGGTGCTCTCATTTATATTTATTGATATTGATATTGATATTGATATTGATATTGATATTGATATTGATATTTCTATTCATTTATATTTATTGATATTTATATTTAGATCTATACTAATTTACATAATTATATTTATATTTAATTTATTTTAAATTTATATTTATTATATTATTATGTTTATATTTATATTTATACTTATTTACATATTTATATTTATATTTATATTTATATTTATATTTGTATTTACATTTACATTTACATTTACATTTGTATTTACATTTACATTTACATTTACATTTCTTTTCTCTCTGCGCTCTTTCATATTCCCTGTGCAGTATAAAACCCCTCTGGAGACATGGAAACCAGAGACTGAGGAGTTAAGGAAAAGCACCAAAACACCTCAGAAGATCTAGCTGCAGATCCCACGAAAGCTTCAGTTATTCCCAAGTGGATTCTGTGACACATCATGGATACGCTCCCTTGCAGCTTTTTTTTTTCCTGACTTTGCCAAAGAAAAAGTCACTTTATTTATTTGTTCATCGCTGTGATGTTGTAAAAAACGACCTTTTGAAGCTTTGTGGTGAGAATGAGAAACTCCTCAAAGTTCTGGCGCTCCAGAGGAAATGAAAGGCAAAAAGCAGAGCAGGACTGCTTGTTTTTGATGAACCCACTCGTTGGGCCATCTGAGCGCTCCTTTTATGGAGAAATCCGAGGTTTTTCCCATGGCTGTTCAAAAATAGGCTTTGCTTTTGCCTTGCGAGTCACTCATAAATATCAATGGAAATCTTGACCAAAAAATCCTCCCCAGAAAAAAAGAAATATTGCAACTCCCGCCACATTTTGGGGCTTTTTTCTTACTGTAATTGCATTCATGTTCATTTAAATATTAAAAAAACCAAAACAAAAAAACAGAAACACCAGAGTTTTCTACATAGAAATCCCTCGGGGTTGCCCGGGCTGGTTGTTGCAGAGATTTTTGAGGATTTGAGGCTCTTTCCTGCTTTTTCCTGTCCTGTGCTGACATCTTCTGGGCCCTGCTCAGACTGCACAAACCGCGCCCAGAAACTCCCAGTTCTGGCCATTAAGAGACTTTTGAAAAATCCCGTTTTTCGTTTTCTCCCTGGGATTATTCTCCTCAGAGCTGTTTTTGCCTGGCCCAACAAACCCTATTCCCGAGACAGGACTGGTTTTCCTGGTTTTATTTTGCACATTGGGATGGAAAAGGAGGGTGAGGGGTGGAAGTCACCCCTCAGCTTCCAATCCCCTACATCTTGACCCTTGGTGCTTTGTCCAAAGGCTTCCCAAAGCAACTTCCCAAACTGGCTGTGTCCCCAAACAGAGCTTGGTTTGGGATGGTTTTGGGTTTTTTAGAGAAAAAAAAATACCCAGCTATGGGTATTTATAGCCAGACAATATCCTGGCTATTTATTTTCACCTTGGAGCAACAAAAATGAGAAATATCTATTCTATAATGCAAATATTTACCAAAAAAACAAACAAAAAAGCCATTAAATACAGGGACATGGAAGACAATCACCCCAAGCTGTGCCTGGAGAGCTCTTCCAGGCACACCCACGTGGGGATGGAAACTCTGGGGTCAAAACTGGTGAGATGTGATCATGGAGCTCCTCCTCAGAGCAACTCCCGTGGACCCTGTGATGGCAGGGGGAGGTAAATTAGAAATTGGGAATTACACCTTCGTACCTCCTGAAAGGGCTCCTGGACAGGACAGGTGGGAATGGCTTCAGACTGAAAGAGGGCAGGGCTGGATGGGATTTTGGGAAGGAATTGTTCCCTGGGAGGGTGGGCAGGCCCTGGCACAGGTGCCCAGAGAAGCTGTGGCTGCCCCTGGATCCCTGGCAGTGCCCAAGGCCAGGCTGGACATTGGGGCTTGGAGCAGCCTGGGACAGTGGGAGGTGTCCCTGCCATGGCAGGGGTGGCACTGATGGGATTTAAGGTCCCTTCCCACCCAAACGGGGAAGAATCCGTGATTTGATTGGCAGAGCAGGTGGGAAATTAAAGCAGGTGAAAAATCCCAGCGATGCTTTCCTGGCCGGGGCCACAAGGGGCACTCTGCTACAACTTTATAGGGGAAAAAGGATTCCAAGAAGAGGAATAAATCAGTTCTACAGCTGAACGTGCCAAGGCCATTTTAGGCTTTAAGTTTTCCATCTTTTAATCTGCGAAATTCATTAATAGTTACCTGTCTGTCTTCACGGGCAGCTGCTGCTGCGGCTCCTTTCAGCTCCTGGTTTGATGCCGCAAATCCCATGCTGCAAACATCCTGATGAAATTTTTATTAATGAATTTAGGAGACTTGGTTGATCTACTTTAGATAGAAAATGCAAGCAAAAACCCCTCATGGCCACTCATAAATTCCGTGTTCTATAACCCACTCTGAGCAGGTTCCAGGGCTGGCAGGCCCTGGCCAGGGCACACCAGAGGTTGGCAGAGGTGGTTACAAGACAGGTTGGGATTTGGGCAGGAGAAAGGGAAAACCACGTGGAAAAGTGCTGGGAGGGAGGGAGGAGGTGCATGGCCAGTGGTGGTCAACTTCAGCCACCCAGGGAGTCACATCTGCCTGAGAGAAATGAATTTAAAATGGCCAGAAGAGGAACAAAAGCACAACTGGAGGTTTTTCTTAACGTGGCCATATTTTATGGTGGTTTTCTGTACTTCCCACTAATGCCTGGCTGCCTTGAAATCTCCATACAAATATCACCCTCTCCCCCCAGGCACGGTACACACCGAAAGCATTTGGGGCTCTCAGGTTTTACCCGGAAAAATCAAGAGTTAAAACACAAACCCTACTCCCTTTAGCTTGTGGGAAGTGAATATAAAAGACATAATAACTCTCAATTTCCAGGGAGTTAATATAATAGCCAAGAAGTATCACCCTGAATTCCCTCTCTGCTGAAATGCAGAAGAAAATGCTGAAATCTCGGACTGAAACTCAGCTATTGTGCAGCTTCATTTCGTGGGAGGCTGTGGCTTTGTGGCGAGAGTCACGACTGAAAGGAAACTGAGAATGAGCTGCCAATCCCCACAAAAGCAGAGGTGACCTCGCAGTTCCTCTAAAAGCTTCTCCAAAGCAGGGACATTATCATTCTAATTAGAACTTCCTTGTAGTGGGGAGAAAATTTGTATTGCACCGCTGCCATAATTCTCATTATAAGTGAGCAAATAATTGTTCTTACTCGACACATTAAATTCCTATTATATCTTCAAAATATTATCTAAAACCAAGAGTCAAAGGGGTTTTTTTTCTGCTGGAGGCCAATTGTTCTGCCGGGGAAAATTGCAACAGTGAGGGGCACATCCCATCTGATGGCAGATGTACAAATCAGACAGCAGAGACTGAACTTCACCTCCTCTGATGATCCTTTGGGAGGGCCCAGCTGTGTGTGACAGCAGGAGAAGAAAGGAATTTGCCACAGGAGCAGAGGAAGGGTTTGGATTTCACAGAATGCCAGGGTGGGTGAGGCTGAGGGAGCACAGCGGGGACCTGGTGCCACCTCCCTGCTCCAGCAATATCCCCAGGGAGGAGACTTCCCACTTCCCTCCATCCAGCTGTCAATTTTCCCTAAGCTTGTGGGAAATAATTCATTTGGAGACTGCAAACCTTCCTCCGAATCTGGATGAAATTGGTCATTTAGTTCAGAAATTATTCGGAATTAACCTGACAGGTTGGTGGACACTGCACCCAACTCGGCACTGTTTCCATGGGAAATAAACCTGAGAACAGGAGTGCAACGAGAACATTATTTTAAAAAAGAGGTCCTCAAGTCTTGGGAGAGCTAATTAGTGTCTCACACCTGTTGGAGAACTAATTATTGCTGGGGTAATTGGAAGCACAGTGGGGTTGTGATGCTGCAGGGCAGGGAGGAGCGCTTCCCACAGGATCCGTGGGTATGGATCATGGGCTCTTTGCCGAGTGCAGCAAGCCCGGTCCAGCCTGGAAATAAAGCACTCACTTAAGAAAAGAACTTGAATTTCTGAATTCCTGGGTTTTTTTCAGGCTGCTTTTGGGATTTCAAGTTAATGGGAAACGCTGCTCTGAGATTTTTGGGGGTGTCTGAATGATCCCTGTGGATCCCTTCCAACTCGGGATCTTCTCTTCCATTTCTAAGAAATCATTTCTTCTTGGTTGGTTTAGGGGATTTTAGTGATCCTGTGAGATCCACATTAACATTCCTCTCTCTGGATTCAGAACGAGCCTGGAAATGTGTTTTGAACCAAGACTGTGACAGAAACCCTTCTTTCCTAAACCTTTTCAAAAGATAGTTCTGCAGCATTTCTTACAATGTAGAGTAGGACAGGATACCATATTTAGTCTGGGGGTTGTATTTGCCTCTTCAGTTCAACCGCACAGAGCTGTGCTCAACTGGAAATAAAATCTCCCCAAGACCTCCTGCCTGACCTGACCTTTGATGTTATCATTTGTCTATAAATCAGAATTTTCTAGAATGATGGGATGAGATTCAGCACCAGCTGAATTCACTTTGCTGCTGTTTATGAGAACATGCACATGTGCCGGGGGAGATCTGGAATCCCAGAATCCCAGGATGGTTTCAGTAGGAACAGAACTTAAAGCTCGTCTCATTCCACCCTAGGGACAGGAACACTTTCCACTATTCCAGGTTGCTCCAGGCCCTTTCCAGCCCAGCCTTGGACACTTCTAAATATGCTCTACTCTTACCGTTTTGGGGCAATAGAATCTCATAAATCCTATGAGCACAGCGAAGGGCAAAGGTGCAGCTTTTCCAAATTCCAGACCTTCTTTGGCTGATCTACAGATTGTTTGGAAAAATTGGTCTTAAAAAAGGGCAGGGTCTTGATGTTTGGGGTATTCTGATACCTGAGGAGTCACTCATGGATGTTCCAGGTGGCTCTGAAGGGATGGTTTGGCCTTAAATCCTTCCTGAGGAAGCTTCCTGCTTTGGCACAGAGGAAAGGGTGGGAATTAAAACTAATTCAAATCCAGCCATCTCCCAGAATTCCATGAGCTGGCACTGGATCTGTTCCTCACGGGCTGGATTTGTCCTGTCCCCAACACAGCTTTCCTGCTGACCCCTCCCCAGGTTTCCCTGCAGACCCCTGGGGATGCACTGATCCCTTTGGGGTGGGGCAGAGCTTACCATGACACTGGGAATCCTTGATTCCCGTCCTTCCCAGCTTCTCCTGCCATCCCACCCGCTCTCCCTGCCCCCTGGAGACAGATCCCATTGTGAACCAGGATTTCCAGCTTCCATTTCCCAGCAAGATGTGCTTCATGCAGCGCTCTCTGCACATTCCCCTTAACAATCCCTCCCACCCCACTGCCCGCATTCCAGGCCCCGATGGCTCCTCAGAATTCCCATCCTCAGCCCCCATTTATTCCTGCATTTCCAGCCTGCAAGGAAAAAATGTGCAGCAGTGAGCGAAACTGCTGGGAGAGACAAATATTTATGATTCTTGGCTCAATGCTGGGGTCAAGTTTGGAGTTTGTCCTTAGTGTTCCTCATTAAATTCATTCATTAAATGAATCAGCATTGGCCATTTTGTTTCCCCCTCTCCCCAGGACTAGCTGTGTGTGATGCTAAATCCCAGCAAAACCTGCTCAGTGTTGGATATATTTAAAACCTGCACTTTCCTTTTTTATTAAAAGAGCCTCTCACCTGCATTTCTGGAATAGCAGCTTGTTATAAAGCAGCTCTTTGGGAATGCCAGGAGAGCGATGCTGTCTAGGGCTGATATCTGAGGTGTAATACATTAAAAAATAATCATCTTTCTACCCAGGCAAAATTAATCAGATTAAAGAATGACCTTCATACAATTTCCCTCGGTGACCTTTATTGAGGAAAGAAAAAATTCTTCCTCAGATGCTAAAAATAATCACTGCAAAGCAGAGTTTCTCTAAACTTTGCTGTTCTCATTCTCCCTAAACTCTTGAAACAAAACTAAACCTCCCTCCAGCATCACAACATTCAGTTCTGCACAATTCTCTAGAAGAACCCCACCTGTGGATCCCCAAAAATCCCGTGGCATTCCCAGGAACATCTGCCCCGGGGCTGCTCTCAAATTCCCCTTCATTGGGCACTGTGTCCACAATCTTCTGGGAGCAGAGGACACGATCTGGAGTGGTGTGCACTAAAAAAGGTTCATTTTAGCTTTGGTGCCCTCAAAAGGTGATGCTTTCTGTTCTTTAGGTATTTCAGCAGAGCTTTGAAGGCGAAGATAAAGATGTTCAGCAGTTGGAGTCAGGATTTTGTCCTTGCTCTTAGAAGAGCTGTGAGAAGCCACTGCAGAGACACTTCCCCAAATCCACTTGGGAATGCAGCCCAAGCAACTTTCTCCTCCAAGCAAAGCTGCCAGGACCTCCTGGAAGCCAACCATTGGTTAAACCCCACAGCACAGGCAATGCCACTGCCAGAGTGGGGCACTGCCAGGGATCCAGGGGCAGCCACAGCTGCTCTGGGCACCTGTGCCAGGGCCTGCCCACCCTCCCAGGGAACAATTCCTTATTCCCAATATCCCATCTGGCCCTGCCCTCTGGCAGTGGGAAGCCATTCCCTTGCCCTGTCCCTCCATCCCTTGTCCCCAGTCTCTCTCCATGTTTCCTGTCAGCTCCTTCAGGCCACACTGAGGTCAGCCCAGAGCTTCTCCTGTCCAGGCTGAACAATCCCAGCTCTCGCAGCCTTCCCTCCCAGCAGAGCTGCTCCATCCCTCTGCTCATCCTGGAGCCTCCTCTGGGCTCTCCCCAGCAGCTCCAGGTCCCTCCTGAGCTGGCCCAGGGCTGGGGCAGCTCTGCAGCTGGGCTCTCACTGAGCACAGGGCACAATCCCCCCCTCCCCTGCTGCCCAGGCTGGGAGCTCAGCCCAGGGCTCGGGGGGTTCTGGGTCCCAGCTCTCACCACAGCACCCCCAGCTCCTTCTCCAGGGCTGCTCCTGCTGCTCATCCCCAGCCTGGATCCATCCCAGGGGCTGCCCAACCCAGGGACAGCACCAGCACCTGGCCTGTTAAACTCCCTGAGATTCCCGTGGGCCACTTCTGGAGCTTGTCCAGGTGCCCCTGGGTGGCCTTGTCCTTCAGGAGGGTTTCAAAGCCTTCACTTCTGCAGCAGCACGTCAGGGCTCAGTGAGGGTGAGCAGGAGAACAAGGGAGAACCAAATGATCCCCAATTTTAGCCTTCCCAGTTACACCTGGCGTTTACTGCAGGGAACTGCTAGAGAATGGGGAAGGCACTCCCAGCCGCTCAGAGCATCATGCAGAAGGAACCTGGGGACAACCACCCCGGTGGCTGTCACCCACTGGAGACTCCTGCCAATATCAAGCTGTGTTCCCTTGGGATGTGTGACACCTCCTGGGAAAAACTTCCATGCACTGGCCCAACCCAGCCCAGCCCAGTAACTTTTCCAGTTGGCTGTTTTCCAGGTTCTGGCAGGATTCCAGCTGGGATGGGAGGATGCTGAGGGGTCATGCTGGGACATTTCTGCCAGCATGTCACCCACCACGACCACACTGTCCTTTCCCGCACACCAAATCCTGGCTGCAGGGACTCCCCGCCATTAAGACGGAAATATTTTCAAATGAATATTTAATTTCCCAAGAGATCCCTGACAGACCTGTGGGGCTTTCTTTATAGTCTTGCTCAGGGGAGTAAATACTTAAACAAAGGAGAAAATAAAAATGGTTCCATTTTCCACCTTGCTTTCCTTTTCCCCTCCCAGTGGGAATTACACTGCCCTTCCATAGCCCCAGAATTCCTCATTTGGATTTTCCCTGGCATGAAAACGTAGCAGGTGCTGTGCTAAGCCACAAGATCCAGCTCAGAGGAGCACAGGAATGAAATCCGTGGCAGGAGGGGTGATTAACACCTTGATCCGCCAGCCAGCGAGCGCTTCTGCCACCCAGGGGAAGCTGCTCGTGCCTTTCCTCAGCCTGACAAATTTCGGTGCTTAAGCGGCTCTAAATTACATCCCAAGGCACAGAACCGGAATTCTACTCCCTGTATCCAAAGCTGTGCTAATGCCTCACTCCCCAAAGGGAAATAAAAGGGATTTTTTTTTTTTTTTTAACTGGATCAATCTGAGCGGTTCCTGCTGCTGGTTCTGGCTGCCACCACCGGCTCACAGCCTAAAATCTGGAGTTATTTGTGGCACGGCATCCCCAGGAAGCAAAGTCTGGAATTCTGTATTAACTGACAGGATGACACCCCCAGAAATTAAAAGGGAAAAAATACCCACACCCCCCCACACCCGAAATCCTGTGCACCTGAGAAAGATCTCCCCAAAGTATTGCCAGTTTTGAAAGTTCAGCCAAAATGGAGTTCAAGTTTAGAAAACACAGCCCCCCAGTGCTGAAAAAGAGTGGGATTTCCTGTGGATAAACATGCACTGCACTACTGACCACCAGTGCCAGCCCCAGGATCCTTCCCAGAGCTACAGCTAATGCAGCTGCTCTAGGAATAAAGTTTCTTTTCCCTTCAGAAAACTGGGAGAAAACATCCCTTTAAAAAGCACACGACCCTCTTGAATATTTGGAACAGAACTGACAGACTTCACAATAAAATTGAGGCAGTGAAATAATAACAGTGTCTTCAACAGGATTAAAATAGAACATTTTACTCGTTATTTCAAAGAATAGATTTGTTTTTCTCTTTCTTCCATCAGTCTTATCTGTATGTCCAGCCTCCAGCTAAACTCCAAACAGCTGCTTTAGCTCCGGTCCCAAGTGCAAATATGCCAAGGAAAAGGCATCGGGAAAAAGAAACCCCCGGCGGTTTTGGTTTTCCCACATGTGAGAGGCTACAGTGCATTTCCCATGCCTCAAAACAAGCACCAGTGCTCAGAATATTTGGTCAGAAACCTCAGCTCGAGAAGGAGGTGTTGGACAGAGGCCACATGGACATCACAGGGGGACAGCTCCCAGAGACAAATATTCCCAGGGATCTGCTGCGGGAGAACCTGGGCACAGGGAAAACCAACACAGCACAAAGTCCTTTTAGTGCCAGAGTAGATCCAGCCTTGCCCAGACCTGGTGGTGAGACCTCAGCTGTGGAGCAGTGCAATTATTAATTATTAATTACACACATTTATCTGTTGGCTCATCCAATCCTCCCAGAGGAATCTGGGCTGTTCTCACAGCTGGTTTCATCTCACCCCATAAAAGGGTTTGCACAACACAGCAGGACACTTTTCTCATGTGAAAGGGGTTCTGCTTTTTTCCCGTGTCGCTTCACTTTGGAGAAAAGCACTTTGCTCCGTGACTTTTGGGTGGTGGTGACAACAAATGGTGACAATACTCAGCTCCCTGCCCGAGGTGGGACAATGCACCCAAAACTTGGAGGTAAAACCAGAAATTGTAACCAGGTGCCCGAACTTATGCTGTGTATTTCACATGTAATGAGTAATGAAAGTTTTGAAAACAACTCTTGTGTGTGTGTCCTGAGACCCTTTGCCCTTCCCAGACATCTGTGCACGTTAACCCCATAAAATATTCCCTTTTCCTCCTCTTCCCCCTGGGATCCCTTTGTCTTTCCAGAGGTTTGTGTTCAAAGTTCTCAAAGGGGAATGGTGATGGGCACCGCTTGCCCAGTGGCCAGCCGGACTTGGGAATGGATCCATCCTCTTCTCAGGAATTACTCCTTAGTGCCTCCCACTATCACAGGCTCATGGATCATCCTGCTTTATTCCAGAGGAATACAGCCATAGGATGACAATTACTGTTGGAGCACAAAAACGGCAGCTAAAGACCGTGGGAAGAAGCAAACGGAACTGATGAGGGAAGAGGTGAAAAGATGAAAAACTGACTGGAGAAGAAAATTGTAATGAGCTAATTTACAAAAGAAAATTAACAAACTACGACCAGGTAGCTCTGAGTAAGATTAATTGCTACCCATTGCCTTCCTCTTTGCAATTTTTATCTGACTTCAGCTTCCACTGTGCTTTTCTAAGTGGCAGTGCCGTAATGTCAAGAACTCTGATTCCGTAACTTTGCCAGCTGGGCACTGCTTGCATAAATTGCTCTGACTTTGGAATTGGGACTCAAGTTTAGCAGCAGCCGAGGATTTGCTCCATTGACTTGGATGGGTTTATTTGGAATTTATTACTCTGAGGTCAGAAGGCAGAGCTCTGGATATAAATCTCGAACATAAACAGACAATTCCCAAGTCTAGACAGTAGAGCCACAAGTACTATACAGGAGAAACAAAGCCAGGCAGGTATAGATCTGTCTGGAGGGTTCAACCGAAGGGGGCTGTGCATTTATTAGTATTTGACTGTTTATTAAACGAGAACTCCAGATCCAAAAGGAACTCATTAACTGCAACCAAGTAGTGTTTAGTGAAATGGGAGCCTGTCAGAACTGGGGAGGACAATGGATCGGTCCGAATGTGGGCGCAAATTTTTGCCTGGGACTTTTTAAAGCGTGCCATTTGTTGTGGACAAGGGATGTGCACCATACAAACTCCGTACATCTGCCCCTGGGTGACCATAAAAAGCGCAGTTTATTATAAACCGAAGTAAAAACGAAAATTAAAAAAAAAAACAAACAACTAAAATCACAGTTTCGTCATTGGTATGTGGAGGTTGTTCCAAGGGCCCATCCAGAGCTCCTCCTCGTCGGACTGTGTGTGCTCACTGTGCGACTCCAAGGGCTCCCTGACATCCTCGCGGTCAATGACCGACTCCCGCTCGTCTGTGCTTTTCAGTTTGGCCCCCCCGGCCTTTGTCCCTGCATTTTCAGCCCCTATAGTGGAGGAGAAGGAGATGCTGCAGGGCCTGGAGTTCATTTTGTCGCTCGGGGCCGGTCCCTTGGACAGCGTGTTCAGTGGGACGCTCTCCTCGTGCGTCACCGCCAGCTTGTCCAGTTTCTTGAACTGCTTCCCCAGGCGCACTGGGGATGTGACTTTGAGGTTGTTGCCGAGGCAGGCGCGGCGGGTGCGCACCACAGAGCCGTTCTGGGCGATGTAGATGTTCCCGTTGCCGTTGGCTTGGGCACCGGGGTTGCTCAGCCGGTTCCTCTGGCTGGGATCGGCAGCGCTCTCCTCTCCTGTGGAGCTGGTCTCATACTCTGGGTCCACCACCAGCTTGATCCTCTTCTTTTTGGCCCACTGTTGGACAACAAAGAGAAACGTCAGGACAACTTTCTTTATTTCCCCGCCCTTTCTATTTGTTAATTATCAACTCCTATCAATTTCTATTCATTTTGCACCTTTCCCCTCGCGATGCCCATGGAAACTCAAGGGCCCTGAGGAGGAAACCACCATGCAAATGATATTTTAAGAAACTACACCAAGGTGTAAATTCTAGGAAGGTCTTGGAAGTGTTTTCCCTCACATTGTGAATTTTGTGCATCGGGCAGCTCTGCTTTGTATGCGTCACACATCCAGCAGAGAAAATCCCGGGACATACACTGGGGAACATCTCTGGCACAGCGCTGGCAAAATCGGCTGGGTAAAAAAAGAACAGCTCCACGGAAGGAAGGCTTTGGAAATGCTCCAGGCAGGTGGGATCAGTGGAGATGTTTGGGGAGAGGGTGCAGAAACCAGACTTCAGGTTTATATAATTTATGGATCTTTTCCAACGAATTAATGCAAATGATTTCCACGCTGCCGTGACTTTGTAGTGGCAGTGATTCCTTTATGGTGAGCACACAACCCCCACTAACAATTAAAATTGTTATTTTAATTTCTAACTGATAATGCCTCCTTGCAGCACACTGGAAAGAGCTATTACCCTTCTTGAATTCATAATTCAAACACTAAGATGCATCATGGTTAATCCCCACTGCAAAACAAACACAGGAACATGAGAGAATTCAGCTTTTAGAGAAAGAAAATCGTGCAAAGTTCAAATAGGTGGTAACTCTTCAGCTTTTGCGAAGTTAGATGTGGTAAAAATTACTGAGATGCCTTTTTTATTGTTCCTGGCAAAGACAGACAATATTTTTCACGTGGATATATTCTGGTGGATCTATTCCTGCCTAGTTTAAGTGGGAATCACTTTAAAATTGTGTTCAGCTACAACCTTATGCTGGGGGGGGATGCAAAGGGACATATCAGTGAGCATGGACTGAATTCAAAGAGATGTGTGAATAAAATAAATTAAATTAAAAATTAAATGAAGTGAAATAAAATTGAAGTAAAATAAGATTAGAATAGAATAGAATAGAACAGAATAGAATAGAATAGAATAGAATAGAATAGAATAGAATAGAATAGAATAGAATAGAATAGAATAGAATAGGAGTAAGATAGAATAAGATAAAATAAGATCAAATCAAATCCAATCAAATCAAATCACTGTATTGTTAGGTGGGAATGGTAGAGGTTGGGAAATGTGATCCATTTCCTTTCCTGACCCAGCTCAATTGGTCCTCCTGCCTCTGCATTCCTGGCTTGTGTACCACTGGTGTTTATAACCTGAATCCCATGATCCAGGAACAGCCCAATCCTAGCTCTCCCAGTTATCCCCTGATGTTTCGGGAATGCTGTTTTGCCACAATTCCACTCATCCTCCCTGCAAACAGGGGGCAGAGAACTCACCTGAAAATTAGCAAATGTATTAATACAGTATTAATGTATAAGATGAAAACAGGGATGATTTTAAAATCTTTACATCCTCGTCCTCATAATTTCTGTTCTCCCCTAAATGCCATGCTCCGTGAAAACTAAACTTTCTATATCTACAACTGTGTACATCTATAGCGTGTTTATGTGTATATACAGGGTTTTTAATAGATATGTATATACCCACAGGGCTGGAATTAGTTTGGTTTTGCACAGTTCTCTCCCAAGGACAGTGAAATGCTTTGCCCTTTCCTTTTGGCAGTGAGCATCACTCAGGAAAGACCACACAGAAGGCACAGCAAACCAAGCCACTCCTCACTGCAAACCATCACCTACTGTCACTCCTGTTTAAAAGGAGGTGGAGTCGCCTGTGGCCTCTGACTCCGTAATCCCAGTAGCCAGGGGCTCATCTGACTGGGACCGGCTGCTCTCCTGGGACCCCTTTTTCCTTGTTTTCCCTCCTTTCCCGTCGGTGTCAGAGCTCTGAGTCCCAGGGGACGTGGTGGCTTTCCTGGACGTGGCAGTGCCTGAGCTTTTTGTCCCTGCGGTACCTTTGGAGGTTGCGCTGTCCAAGCAAGAAGATTCATTCCTGGCAGTGTCGTCTCTGTCCTCTGGATCCACCTCTTCCTCACTCTCCTCCTTGCTGTCCTCCTCAGGAACAGCTGTTTTACCCCCCTTGCCCCTTTCCCCAGCAGCAGCTTTTGCTTTGGCAGTTTTAGAACGTGCCTTGTTGGAGTTTTCTGCCGCCTCCTCTTCCTCTTCCTCTGACACCTCTTCGATGGTGTCCTCTATTTCCACGCTGGCGGAGGAGGTTTTGCTCTTGTAGCTGGATCCCGAGGTTTTCCTGTAGCTTGTGTCCCTGTCACTGCCCGAGGCGGTGGAGCTGATGGATTTCTGGCTGGCGCGTTTGCCTCGGGAGCTGCCTGACCTGCTTTTCCCACTGGACCTCTCCGTGCTTCTCCTGCTGCCGGACTCACTGTAGGAGCTCCGCATGGATGAGCTCTTGGACAGGCTGCCTTCCTCATCGCTCTCAGAGTTCTCCTCATCATCGTCCTCTTCCGACGACTCCTCCGACCCGCTGCTGGAGCTGGATTCGGATTCGTCATCGGAATCCCCCAAATCCCCCGCTTCCTCATCCGAGTCCACAGTGCTTTCCGTGGCCTCATCCTGATCCAGGGTTATTTTCAAGTAGTCTTTGTCTTCCGACTCGGAGCCGGAGCTGCTGCTCTTCTCCGAGGACTCATCCGAGGGGCGCCTCCTCCTCCTCTTCCTCCTCTTCTCGTAGTCACTGTCCTCCTGCTCGCTCTCTGCCGTGATACTGATGGAAACTCCCGACTTGGCTTCGTCCCTCTCAGACCCTTCCTCTCCGCGTGCACTGAGCCCCTCCTGGAACTTCCTGGAGACGCCGACGCGCTTCAGCACGTGGTTCAGTTTCCTCATGGAGGGCCTGTCGTCCGTGGATTTCTGGAAGTAGCTTCCCCTGATCATCATGGGCTTGTCTGCATCCACCTGGCGAGCTGTCATCAGCTTGGCATAGCTGGAATCCTTCCTGCCTTTCACCTTTTGCAGGATCATTGGGAATATCTTTGCCCTCCTCCAGCGGGAACGAGCAGACTCAGCTCTTCCTACAGGTTTGTGGGCACTGACTGCCACACGGCTCAAATGCATCACTGCCTTTAGCCTCCTTTTCCCCCGGCTGGTCCTAAATCCTCTTCCAGGACCACGGCCGAGGTCCATCCCAACACCTACAGGTCTCCCTTCCATTGGAGGCCCTGCTGCCTGGCTTATCCCTCTGACTGGACTCATGCCCTGCAAATTACGAAAATTAATTGATTACCACTTGAAAGAGAGTGATTGTGATAACTTGCACTCTAAAACAGAGCAGGAGCAGATGCAAGATGATTTCTCAGCATCAAAATGAACTTAACTGTTCTAGAACAGTTTTTGTACCAAAGTTATAGGGATAGTTTTGGGGTTGTAGAGTTTTAGGAAGTTGTAGAATAGGCTGGATGTGCCAACTACCTCACTCTGCAATGGGGAGAACACTGGCTCAGAAATGTTCTCTCTTCTCATTCAATAATGGATTAAGGGCTGGTATTTATGAAAAGCAGACTTTTTTCTCAAAAGAAACACTGACATGGACTTTATTCTGATTGCCACTGACATTCTAAAACTTTTTGAGATTTCACTGCGAACTTTATGACAAATGAGTTCAGGCACTGCTTTTCTCAGTGGAAAATCAGAGAAGTAATGGACTTGGAGAGCCATAGATTGGGTTGGAAGGGACCTTAAATCCCATCCAGTGCCACCCCTGCCATGGGCAGGGACACCTCCCACTGTCCCAGGCTGCTCCAAGCCCCAATGTCCAGCCTGGCCTTGGACACTGCCAGGGATCCAGGGGCAGCCACAGCTGCTCTGGGCACCTGTGCAATGGCCTGCCCACCCTCCCAGGGAGGAATTCCTTCCCAATATCCCATCCAAAGTTCCCCTCTTTCCATTTGAACCCTTTCCCCTTGTCTTGTCACTCCAGTTCCTGTTGAAGAGTCCCTCTCCAGCTTCCTTCAGGCCCCTTCGAACACTGGGAGGTTTCCTCATTTGGTAATGACAGAAGATGAGACTACCTAAGTCTAAGTGGATGTTTCTTTGAACTAAAAACAGAGGCGGATCCTAAAAGAAACCTTTTGTTCCTGGAAAACAAAAAGGAATTTTACACTGACAAACTACTGGCCACCAGAAGGGCCAACAGTGCTCAAGCTCGGTGTGGGAAGAACCCAATTCTAATCAACTCCAGCGCACATCCGGTGAGGTTTGGAGGCCTTGGAGCTGCTGCAGGGACAGAAGGAGCCCCACAGAGCCTGTCTCTTACCTCCTCGGCTGCTGGCCCATGGGGACTGTAGTAGTAGCCACCATCGCTCTCCACCACGACCTCGCCGTACTCATCGTACATCCCGGCCGGGGACAGCAGGCGCCGGCGGCTCCCGTACTGTGGCAGCTCGTACCTGTGGGGACAGCGCGGCTCCTCAGGACGGGCTCACCCCTCTGACGCACAGCAGGCAGCGCACACCTCACATCCAGAGGGCTGGAAATGCCTTTCCTTGCTTTTCTCCCTCCCCTTCTGCCTTGGCGGCAACCAAATCCCAACCCTCCTCCTGTTCCGACAGCCACAAGCCGCTTAGGGCGACCTGAATTTTGAGTTGGATCAGTCAAGATCCCCCCAACAGCATCACCCTTCCTTCAATCCACCTGATTTTTCAGGGAATTTTCTGTAAAGGTCATGGAATGAAAAAGGAACTACCCTGTGGTCAGCTCTGTGAGTTTGTAGGGTCAGCAGTAATTCCTGAAGATCTGGAGATCCAATGGGTTTCAGCAGAACAAGGCAGGATGGGGTTTTTGGAGGGAAATTTCAAAGGCCACAAGGCAGGAAGGGATTTTTTTGAGGGAAATTTAAAAGGCTGTGAGGCAGGATGGGGTTTTGGAGGGATATTTCAAAGGCCACAAGGCTGGAAGGGATTTTTTAAGGAAATTTAAAGGGCCACAAGGCAGGATGGGGTTTTTGAGGGGAATTTCAAAGGCTCTGAGGCAGGATGGGGTTTTTTGAGGGAACTCTCAAAGGCCATGAGGCAGCATGGGGTTTTTGGAAGGATATTGCAAAGGCCACGAGGCAGGATGGGGTCTCTGGAGGGAAATGTCAAAGGCCCCAAGGCAGGATGGGGTTTTTGGAAGGAAATTTCAAAGGCCAGCTGCTGTCTGGGAAGTGTGAGCAGCAAGGATTAGTCCCTGAACTCAAGAGGGGAGGAAGTGATGGGAATTAATTTCCCAGACAGCAGAAATACACACACACATAGAGGGTGTAAACCATCCCTGCAAGTGGAATAATGACTTTCCTAAAGAAGCAGGGAGTTATCAAACACCCCCTTAACCTCTGGAAAGAGTTTTGTTGTTGGTTCATGCCTTTGCAGGCACAAAGATTAAAGGAATCCTGAGGTGAAGGGAAGTCCCACGATTAACTGCCGGAATAATAAACATCACCATCCTGGAAAAGCAGCACTTTCAGAAATAAAGAGGAAAAATGGAACTATACCCATGCTCATAACTGTAGTAGTCCTGGCCATAGTATTCCTGCCCTGGATCAATTCCAGACTCCATGCTTAACTCCTGGAAAAGAGAAACACTGATTGAATGCAAGCAGTGTGGAAAAGGCCCAAATGCAATTACTGATATAATTATTACTTATGATGTAATTACTTCCTCTGACTGCAGAAATGATCCCCATCTTGTAGCACCAAAATACCAATGTCTCCCATTTCCTCTTATTGCTTATTCTGGAAACAACTTTGGGGCTGAAAGATGGGAAATAGAAAGGTTTGCAATTGCACTGCACAGCAAGGTGCTAAAGCTTCCAGCAGCAAGTACTCAGCTCCAGCTGCAAATATCCATCAGCAGCTGACTGACATCTGGGAAAAATGAGATTGCAGTTGGAGAGCAGTGGAATCATTCTGTCTGGAAATCTGAACGGTGGGATAAAGCCCGTGGGAGCCACTGAGAGATGCCCTTGGGGAAAATCAGAGAATCCCAGAGTGGTTTGGGCTGGAAGGGACCTTCAAGATGATCCCAATCCCACCCCTGCCATGGCAGGGACACCTTCCACTATCTCAGGCTGCTCCAAGCCCCATCCAACCTGGCCTTGGAAATACCAAGACGCAGTAAATTGAAGGCATTTAATTAAAATAACGTAACTGGGATCACAAGGCCAGAACTTTACTTTTTATCTAAGAGCCAGGGGGGAAAATTACCTGAGACAGACAGTTTTTATTAAAAAATTATGTAAAAGCCATTTCAAAACTTACAGAGTAATTAAGAAATTAAAAACAGTGGTACCTCTGGTCTGAGAAGAGAAGGTCTCAGCAACTGCTGTTGCTACAAAAGAAAATGAAAAAGAGGTTAATTAGGCAGCAGCAATTAAAGTGCAGGTGACTGGTGTTTAAGATTAGACATAAATGCTGAAACCACAGGTCCTTTGGAACTTCTTTATGGCAGGCAGCTGGGTACTTCCATACCCTGTGAGATCACTGAGCACCTGCTGCAGTAAAATCCCTTTACAGTCCATCATTTCTTCTGCCTAAATATAAAATCAAATTCCCAGGTTTTGTGGTGATCGTCTGAAATATTTAACTCAAGAACTTCTACCAACAAGCCAAGAGAACTAAGCTCTGTATCTAAATCAACAGACACAAACCAGCAGTGTGAAGAAAGGGAAAAATCACTAAATATCAACCTTTGAGACAAATGTAATTTGGAGAACTTTCCAGTTATAAAAGGAGATTGCTCTGAAGGAAACTCTTCTCCCTGATTTTTATGACTGGAGAAAATGATGCTGCAGGAGCAACGGAGCTCACAGGCTGAACATCCCAACTCTCCCAGCCTGGCTCCACAGGGAAGGTGCTCCTGCCCCATCAGCAACTTCACGGCCTCCTCTGGACTCACTCCAACAATTCCTTGTCCTTCTTATGTTGGATCCACCAGAACAGTGCCCAGGATTCCAGGGGGTGTCTCCCAGGAGCAGAGCAGAGGGGCAGAATCCCCTCCCTCCACCTGCTGCTCACACTCGCAGGACGCACGGGAAAAGCACGCTGGTGTTAATTAATATTTGAAAGGTAATTGGGTGCCAGCCTTACCTCTTGCTGAGCATATCCTCGCCTAGAAGTCAGGAAAAGAAAAGAAATAAATTAGTGGAATGCAGTGAGCATGCACAAAGATGCACATTGCCTTTCTTGCTGGAGAGGGGTGGGAAGAGAATGGAATTAGAAACAGAACTGGCGTGGAAAGATACACGTATCTCTGACACCAAGTATGTTTTTCTTTGGGTTTGCTCTGGACACAGGGATCATTGCATGGGAAAGGCTGGGGAAGATTTGGGATCTTTCCTTGCTTTAGACTGTGAATGGATGAGGAGAAATCCCCAATCCCCAAGAGCCAGAGAGCCAGCACATCCAGAGGGACTCGGGAAAGGGAAGGGGACTGGGAGAGGTCCTGCCATCCCCTCCCTGCTGTGCCACCATCCACAGAGGGACCCTGGTCCCTCTCGCTCTGCTCAAGCAGTGACACAACTTCCCTCCTGCTCCTGGACTTTCTGCATCCAGCAGGAATTGCCCCGGAGCTTGTACTACTAATTTCTTGTACCAACATTATTATTCCAATTACACCTTCCCAACACTTGCTCAGTTGGGGGGAGTTAAATCCCTTTTTTTTGCTCTCTGTGCTTATTTTGCCACAGGCTTTGTGCTTCTGATCTTATTGGGAATGTATTGTTGGTTTAATTCATTTTCTTGGAGCCTTTCCCAGGCATGACCAATGCATTTGTGTCTATCAAGTTCTCTATTTTCACATTTTGTGCCTGAAAATTGAAATGGTTTCAGCAAAATTAGGGAACAACAATTTAGACCTTGGACTTTTTTGTAAGGATAAGTCTGGATTATTTTTATTGTAGTTTTTAAGAAGGAAAGGGTAAATGCTCAAAATTATGTTAGGCTTAACCTTGTACACGGCCAGCAGTCTAGGGGAAGTCTTTAATTACACTAAATAAATAATAAAAAACAGAGTAGAAATCCTTTAAATTCTTTAATATCCCCAGCCCTAGAAGTTTCTATTAATATTCAGCACATTGAATTGATTATCAGCACTGAATGAATGCTGTCATCTAGCTAATATAAGCCTCATGGCCAGCTGAAATGAAGATTTATCATCCAGAGATGATCTCTGACTTTTCAAAGCCCACTCGAGGAATGCTGGATTTAGTTTTCCATATTGCCTATAACAATCCCTGCTTAAAGGAGGTCTGAGGAGAAGGAAGCCTATTACTCTTAATTGCACTATATTGCATATTAAAAGCATAATATGAGCAATTCTAATTACATTTGGAATTCAACCTTCTTACAAATAGCACCATGCTGGGTTTTGCTGATCATTCTCAAAGAGTTTTGTGCGGCCATGATTAGAAGGAAAAAAAAAGTCCCCAAAAGACATAAAATTCACTCAATACAGCACAAGGATCTATTCTGGCACAAAGACAAAGGGAAGGGCAACATCATTTGTTTCCAGGAAGGAATTCCAGCTCTTCCCAGAGGGAGGGATTGCTTCTGGAAAATGTTCTCAGCCACACTTCCCTGCAGTCAGCTGGAGGGAAATCTTCCGTGTGGGATGGGAAGCGAGGCCGTGGAGCCTGTGAGCATGTGGGGTAACAGGACAGCCAGAACACAGAGCTGCTACTTGAGAGGAGAGACAAAGCCAGAATGAACTCACATGGAAAAAAGTGCCACCTTTCACTGCTGAAAGAGGTTCAGGGAACTGGGATTTGCCTAAAGCAGCATTTCCCCAATTCCTAGCACTCCAGCAGGCGTTTGCCCTCCGTAACTTAAATCTGTTTTCGTATCAAAAGCAAAAGCATCACAAATCCCAAATACTACAGATACTCCTCAGAGGAAGCAACTACTTATTCCTTCCTAACATCTCATCTAAATCTCTCTTCTTTTGCTTTAAAACAATTCCCTTGGAACATCCAGACATCTTGATGGGACAGAGCTTCCCCGGTGCAGCTTCTTTCCCAGTCAAATAAAGTAATTTCTTAAACAAAGGCTATGGAAACAAACCAGCAGAACAAAGGTTGCATTACATCCAGACAAAATGAATGCAGTTCTTGTGAAGTTTTCAACTTCATAAAGATTTCCAGAATGAGAAAGGAAACGTTCCTCATCAGTGATGCTTAAAACATTCGCAGTTGTGCCACCCTTGAAGAATTTAGCATCAAGAAAGTGCATGTCTCGTAAATGATACGGATCCTGTTCCAGCAAAAATAGGATGGATAATCCCTCCCCTCACACATTTAGCTACTCCTACACCTACCTTGATCCTGCAGCCTATCCCAACAAGGGTTTTACAAAGGAAAATTCTAATGGATCAGCAGAACTTGTGGGATGGAGTTCATGGAGTTTGGCACTGGGACAAAGAAAGAGGAACGACCTTGAGCAGCTTCCAACTGAAGCAACCACACGTGTCCTAACTGCAGACTTCAAAAAACCCCCAAAAAACCAAGAGAAAGAGAAAAAGCCAAGCACCATAGAAATGTCGAGTCTGCTAAACAGTCTGATAAAGAATTCATTACCTTTTTGCTCAGAATTGTAATGCTTGATACTGTAAGCATCAAAAAGCATCAGAAGTTTTGCTTCATTAGGTAACAGTTGCCTTGGTATTTCAAAGTTGTCATATTAAACTTTTTAGATTTTGGTAAAGGACTGAAAGGAAACTTGCAAGTTGAATCAAACATTTACATGCCCAAACTTACTTACTTGCCCAAACTTACTGCTTTTACTTACCATTTTTTTCTCAAAGGACAAACTAATTTGCTTTATATATACATTTATAACTGACATATTTCATGTAAAGATCTGATTCAGATGACTGCGAGCAAAAAAGCTGTTAAGTAAATCCATATTACATGGATTTTTACAAGCACTTGGAAAACCTTCACCTGGTGACGCTAATCAGAGTGACTTTATTACAGTTTAATGGAGATGTTTCAGCTGGTGACAGAGCAGCATGGAAGTTAAAGAGAGACAGCAATAACATGCACATGCAAAATCATAAAAAACAAACAACAAATGCTTTGTACATCAAAGGAATTTACAAAATAAAAACTTTTTCACATGAAGTTACAATATATTAAAAAAATGCAACGGAAGGCAGAAGATGGAGGAGTGGGGACACAGCCACGTTTTGTGAGAAACCAAGAGCAAAACCTCCTTCTAACTGGAGACAGGAATTGAGCTGCCAGAAAATGTCAGCCCACAGAGTAGGGAGATGCAGTATGAAATTATGGAATGCTTGGGCTGGAAGGGACCTTAGAGATCATCCCATGGCAGGGCCACCTTCCACCATCCCAGGCCCCTCCAATAACCAAAGCTGAGCCTGCTACTCCCAGGCCTCCCTTGCTTTGACACCCAGGACATGGCAGAAGATTCCTTCCAGGGTGGGGCATTTTATGGGCAAAGCCAGAGACTCCAATCACAGCTGCAGGAAAATCTTACTGATGTTCCCTAGAGCGAAGGCTCCTTAAAGAAGGATCGAGCCCACTGCCATCTATGCCCCATCCTTGGAAAAAATGGACAGTTTCCCCCAGGAATTCCCAGTAAACAGACTAAGAACCAGCAAGATGCAGTTCTGAGAAAACAACCCGCAGAACTATATTTTACATCACAAATTTCCGAGTGAGCGGGAAAGACACCGTCTCTCCGTTTGGGATGGGGAGCGGGTAAATCGTGGCGTACAGCAGAGAAAGGGGGAAAAGCCGGGATTTCCGGAGAGTCTGAGGCAGATACCGTGTGCTGCATTCGAGTCCTCCCACTCAAAGCGAGTGGGGAACATCCCCTGTGAGCGCTACAGAGCTGTCGATTGGGAGGGGAAGCGTTTCTCCAGCTCCTCCACCACACAGCTCAAGTTCCCGTTCTGCTGGTTGTGCCCGTCCGCGGCTTCGGGCGTCGGGAGCTCCGGGCTTGGGGCCGCTTTGAGCTTGGGGACGTGCTTGGGCAGCAGGTGGTTCTTGTCTATTTGGCTGTACATGTTGGCCACCGACTTCTCGATGGCGGCCAAGTTGGGAATGTTTTTAAGGATTCCTTTGAGCTCCCTGCGGGGAGGAGGCTCTGGCACTGTGGCCGGGGCGGGGACAGCTGGCTGTTTGGCAGGGGATTTGGAATGCTTGGCAGGGGACAGGAGCTGCGTGCTAAGAGGAGACGGAGAAGAAGAAGAAGAGGAAGAAGAAGGAGGAGGAGGAAGAGAAATTGCGGGCGGAGGTGGAGGATGTGGTGGCAAGAGAGGAGGGGTTGGAGGTGGCGGTGGCAGTGGAGGTGGCAGCTGTGGAGGGGGGGGTGGGGGAATTTTAGGTGGGTCTGGAATGCTTTCTACAGCTTCTTTGGTCTGAGGAGCTAGAAAACTTTGGCAAAGTGGTTTCTTTATCCTGGACGACGGAGGGGTTGGTTTGCGAGTCGGCGGTGGAGAATGTTCTACGGGGTCGTCGTGGTGAGTGACGATCACAGCGGGGACAACGGCGACCTCCGCTTCAACTCCGTCGGCACAAGGCGTTGGAGAGGACAGAGGGGAGGAGTGCAGGCGGGGAGAAGCCACCACATTTTTGGGAGAAGCCACCACGCTTTTGGGAGAAGCCACCACATTTTTGGGAGACTGCTCCAGTGCGTTCTCTCCCTCCTGGACACCGTGCGTGGGCGAGCGCGTGGATTTCACCTCGGGGGACCTGACTTGCTTCATCTCCTGCAGCGCCTCGAACTGCCTGGCCTTCTCCTTCACGCTCAGCTTGGGGCCGCTGAGCTTCCGGAAGAGCGGGCTGCTGACATCGTCACCATCACCGCTGTCCTGGCTCTCAGCTCCCTCCTCCTTGACCGTGAGCCTCTGCTGCTGCCACTGGATGGGGTCCATGATCACCGGCCTGCCCAGGGACCCTGGCGCGTGTCTCCTGGCCAGGTGAGTGGGCACCGTCCACGCCCGGTGGCCGCCCCCCAGAGAGGCCTCTCTCCAGGCCAGCCTCGAAGGAGAAAGAGTGTCTAAAGTATCGATCCTTTTCCGCAGGAACCCGGCGGCAGCGGGGCTTTGGGGGAGGCCTTCCACGTACAGTGGGTTCCGGGTTGTGAGCGGGTTCTCATCGGACAAAAAAGTGATGTTACTCGAGGATTTGGGGAGGTTATTGTTCAGGGATCCATTGATACTGGATTGCTTGTGAGCCTCTATAGCACGGGAAGCAAAGCTGCTTATAACTCTCTGTCGGTCTCCTTCTTCTAAGACTGACTTTTTTCCCCTGCTTTGTTGGAAATGGTAGAGAAGAAAAAGACTTGAAAGAAAAGAAGATAATCAAGTGTGAGGAAACATGCATGGACATGGGTACTTATGAGAGAGAGAAAAAAAGAATTTATGACATGAATCAGAGCCATTAAATCACTTCTAGCCCACTACTGCCCAATGGGAGGAGCACATCTACAACCGGGCAAGACATTTACTTCTGCATCTTCTTTAAGGGGGTAGGAAGAAAAATTAAAACAAGTCGCTGCTTGTTTTAATTTAAAGTTGCGTAGCTACTCGGCGAGTTCAAAAATAAATTCACCTCTTGTTAAAAAAACCTCTTAGATTTCAAAATTATTCATATTGTGCCCTATCCACTCAGAGACACAAAACATCACAGAACTATTGATGTGTGAATGGATTTCATCTCTTCTGTGTAGGAATTTCATCTCTTCACCATGCTGAGCCCAATGAAAAGTCCCTGGGGTTGGGTGATATTGAATTTCTACACCAAAAGTGGGAGGACTCAGCACTTTCTGGACTTCATCTGTCACCTCATTAACTACCTCCCTCCAGTATTTTTAATATCACAATCTTCTGAGCAGATTTGAAAAGAAACAGTCTTTTAAAATCAATAGCCCAAACCATCTGCTAGAAAAGTGCCTTTTGAGGCTGATTTTAAATAATGTTCACCTCAGGCTGAAATGAAGTTTCTTTTTCTCTCAAGCTGTGAGAAATTTAAGATTTGGGCCTGTGTCAGGCAGAGCTAAAGTACAGCATGAATAGCAATCTCATCTACCTGCACAAACCAAAAATATAATTTAAAACTAGTTTTAGTGACTTCGAGATTTCCAGTGTTTTCACACAAGTTAAAAATTCTAAGCCTTGTCTCTACCAAAATCTGAATTTCGATAAAGGAATAGGAGAAAAAAAAATCTGAGTTTTCCATGATTCTGTGAATGTTGGAAGATGAAGTTTTAGACCTCTTGGTCACATTGTTCCATGGGTTTTGGTGTTGCTGTTTCATATCTCAGAAAACAGAACTAAATCCAAATTACTGAAAAATTAACCTCTGGTGGTTAAATATTCCCTATTGAAACGGGAAGAGAAATTTAAAAACCTGGAAGGGGTTAATGAAGAGATCTTAATTTTCCTCTAAGTTATTTAAGATGTGGAAGTCCCCTGAGGGTCTGTATTTAGTAACAAAACCCTTTTGTCTCTTGAATTTTGTTTCCTGTTTTGATCAGGGGACCACCCAGGCAGGGAACCCCTAACAGTCCCAGGGAGCCAGGAGGACTGGAATTCCTGCACAGAATCCAGGGATCATCATCCCATGTGCAACAACCACCCAGCAAAGCTCCACCAAGTGAATAAACTCCCCCCAAACACTGCAGTTTACCAGAGCTGAGTATGCCTAAGGCTCCCCCTGGGCAGAGTGAATGAAAAATAATTAATTTCATACTAATTAGAGAATCCCAGGAGGGTCTGGATTGGAAAAGATCTTCAAGATGACCTAACGCCAACCCCAGCCATGGCAGGGACACCTCCCACTGTCCCAGGCTGCTCCAAGCCCCAATGTCCAGCCTGGCCTTGGACACTGCCAGGGATCCAGGGGCAGCCACAGCTTCTCTGGGCACCTGTGCCAGGGCCTGCCCACCCTCCCAGGGAACAATTCCTTCCCAATATCCCATCTGTCCCTGCCCTCTGGCAGTGGGAAGCCATTCCCTGGGTCCTGTCCCTCCATCCCTTGTCCCCAGTCCCTCTCCATCTTTCCCATCAGCTCCTTCAGGCCACACTGAGGTCAGCCCAGAGCTTCTCCTGTCCAGGCTGAACAATCCCAGCTCTCGCAGCCTTCCCTCCCAGCAGAGCTGCTCCATCCCTCTGCTCATCCTGGAGCCTCCTCTGGGCTCTCTGCAGCAGCTCCAGGTCCCTCCTGAGCTGGGCCCCCAAGCTCTAAAAGAACTCTGAATTTCAAAGCAGCCAACTTTGAGGGAAGCCAAGCACTGCATCTGCTGAGAGGTGAGAGAAGCTGTGACTCTGAACTTGAAGGAGCCCCTCCAGGAGAAGGTGCCACCACTTTTCCGCCGCTGGAGCAGACGATTCCAAAAGCTCCTCAGCTCCCTCCTCGCTCCACGTGAGGCCTCTGAGAGCTGAGGTGACCCTGCAATGTTCTTGTTTGTGTGGAGCTGTTCCAATCACTGAGGATTGGTGAGTTCAGTTTCTGAGAACTCAAAGATTCCACAGGCCTTGCATAGAATTGGAAATAACGGCCAAGGAAGGTTTAAATGCAGCCATAAATCCATGAGCTCCCAGCAAACCTCTGCTCATGCACTCACTGTTGGTTTGGCTTTTTTTTTTGAGCCTTTGGCTTCAGAAACAACGCCCTTCAAGTTCAGCAATCACCCTTCCTCCCTCTGCTTCCAAGGACAGGGATAAAGAAGCACAGAAGCATTGGAACTTCCCAGTAAATGTCTTTCCTGCTCGATGGACAAATAAGACACGAGCTTCGCCTTGCAATGTTGGATGGGTATTGCTGGAAGGAAAATTAACTAATTTCTACCAGCTACAAAAATGAAGACAATGAAATAAGCTTACTTACTGATGCCTACGGATCCAAAGACAGGGAAAAATGAAAACGGTGAGACAAGGCAGATTTAAAACTAAAGAGCTTTGTTCTGTTTCATTTGCTACAAACACCAAAGAAAGCAAACAAGACACCGCAAATGAAAGATGGCAGACTTAGGATAACTAAAACAGGGAATATTGTACTAAAGCTCATGAAAAATGGCAATAAAGGATATTGCCCAAATAATAATTTCCTGAGGTATAGCTGTGCCCTGAAATAAAATATTTCATGGGGAAGAAGAAGTTAATTCATAATTATACTTATTGAAGCATGCTGTTTTCTTTAAAATCCTATGGATTTTGATTTCTCTTTGAAGGATTTTTGTGTTTAATCAGTTCCTCAGCACGATGGATAAGCCTTGCTTGTATGCAAAGACATCTGAGAGAAAATATTCCAACTACAGCACCTTTTTTGGTGCAACGAAGACTATTTTTTGTCCAAATTAACATAAAGCTAAGCCTCGAAGTCGATACTGCAGATCTGGGAACCGTCACCTCTTTGTGGCAGCACTAAAAATCCCAAAAAAACCTTTGCAGGTAAAACCCAGCACAACGAGGCTTTTGCTGGGTTTAGCATCACAGCACATCATTACTTTCAGTAGAAATTTATTTTAGTGTAAAAAAAAAGTGAATTTTATCCAGCAGGCACCTCCCTGCAGAATGTGGCTCCCAAACAGAATTGCTCCCAGTCCAAAAAACTGCATTCCACACATTTTTCCTCCCTTCCTGCCCAAGCCTAACTTGACAAAGGCAAAATTTCAGGTCTTAGGAAAAGCTGTTCCTGCTCTCAGCATTTTTTAGCTCCCAATTTACCCAGAAAAGCTCAAGCCCTGGGATTATTCCACATGCAGAGACTGCACCCAGCTGTCCAAGAGTTAAACCTCAGTCATGGCCCCGTAACACTTTATAAACTCCACCAGAGCAGCTGGAAAATTTCAGCTTTTGGGGCAAAACAAACAATGATTGAAAACAGAGCAATCCTTGTTCCCACCATCCATACACTCACTCCCTACCTGCTCCAATTGCTATTAAAGCTGTGCTCCTCAGCATTCCTTGGTTTTCAAGGATAAACAGAGATGAGGAAGTGTGGCAAAGCTTATCAACAACCCCCTGCCCGCAGTATCACACAAATCATAATTGGCTGGAGCATTTCCCTACTGAGAGTTAAATTGTTGTTGGAGTCCATCAACTGCAGGTTTACAGAGGCATGAAAAGGGAGGCAGCCTCGCAAGATTATTATTTTATGAGCATGTAAGAGGTGAAAGACGCATTTATTGAGCTACCAGGGGTTTCTCTGCTTTGATAGTTCATTTCAATATTTAAATGGGTTTAAATTTAGAACAAAAAGAGCCCCAACAAAGCAAACGTTTCTTACTAGAAAAGATGGGGACTTCAGGGCAGCAATTTTCAGGGATTTATCATTTCGGATGTGTGCAATGGATAAGAATGAATTTTACTGGATGTATTTAGTCAACAGCTTTGGAAAACGTGGCCTGGATGTGCCAAGGAATCCGATCCTGGCAGCAAGGACCTGCTGTAGGATCTTGCTCCTAAGGAAAACCATCCGGTAAGACATTTTTGCCCGCTTAAAATCTGTTAAAGATTCCCCCAGGCACTGCAAGAAGATTAAATTGGGTTTTTCCCTCCTTCCAGAGCCATCCTATTTCTTTTCTGGATGTTGGAGACCCCCAAGCAGCTGGGGAAGAAAGAAAAGCCTTTTGGACAGAGATTGCATGAAGCAATCGGAGAAGACATCGGAGAAACCCAAAATAGTTTGGGGTGGGAAGGACCTTAAGGAGCATCTCATCCCAACTGCTGCCATGGGCAGGGACACCTCCTGCTATCCCAGGCTGCCCTGGGCAGGGATTTTCTGGATGGCTCTCCAGGAATACTCACATGGTGCTGTCTCCAAGCTCCTCATAGAGGTTGTTGGCCGCGGCTCCGGACGGTTTTCCTGCTGGCAGAGCCATCTGGATCCTTGCAGTCTTGGCACACTCAGCCTGTCGCCTTCGGAGAGCCACAGGGGGAAGGGGAAACACTCATCAGGAACATCCCAAAACACGACCCCAAATCAAGCAAAACGCAAAGTTTTCCAGGTTTTCTCCCCGCCATTTATAAACATTCCTGAATTTTGTCTTCTTTGAAGTAGCAATGTCATCATCCCCTCCTGGATTTTCCAGTGCCCTGTTGTTCTGCTTTGGTGGAATCCCACAGCTTCCCAGATCCCACAATGGTTTGGGTGGGAAGGGACATTAAATCCCATCAGTGCCACCCCTGCCATGGCAGGGACACCTCCCACTGTCCCAGGCTGCTCCAAGCCCCAGTGTCCAGCCTGGCCTTGGGCACTGCCAGGGATCCAGGGGCAGCCACAGCTTCTCTGGGCACCTGTGCCAGGGCCTGCCCACCCTGCCAGGGAGGAATTCCTTCCCAATATCCCATCTGGCCCATCCTTCTCTTTCAGTTTGATGCCACTCCCCCTCATCCACTCACAATTCCTTTGTCTTAATGGAGTTGGCTGGGAAATTTCTGTTCGATGAATGGTTTTCCTGAGTTTTAAAAATTTTTTTAAATAAGGAGTAAAATCACTGTGGAATAAATTTCTGCAAGTTGGAGTATAGGAATTAAAAAACCCAAACCCTATATTTCATATATTTTGAGAATAAAATCTTTCAGTATTCCTATGGAAGCTGAAACAAAGCTGGAAATAAATACTTACTCTTTGAATCTGATTGGTTGCAAAAAAAGAGACAAAAAGGAAGGTTAAATAAGTTCTGTTTCCAACAATTGCCCATAACAATGACTGTAGCAGGAGTAATAAACTACAGGCTACTTAATTATTCCACACATCAAATTCCAGAATTAATGACTTGTTTAAAGAATCAGAATTTCCAGAGCTGAACAGTGCTTGGCTGCTGGTTTTGATCCCCTGGAAACAATTCCAGAGTCAGCAGAAATATGAATTGCAGAAGGGAAAGAAAACAAGACATGAAACCATGAATATTTCTCCTGTTATTTCTTAAGCAGGTGCATTTTTATAGCTGTTTCTTTATATATATATATATGTATCTTTTAATATATAACAATATAAATAATATAATTGCTATCTTATTTCAGTTTTCCCATTTTGGCACATTTCAAGAATGTATGGAAAACATCTTCAATAATGAAGGAGTATTATTTTTTGTTGTTATTTCGAAGATGCCATTCTTTTGTGATTAGGAAATAATAAATTATTTATAGATACCTTACAGGGTTGTTCTGGGTAATGGATTTCAAAGGAGTCATTTTTAGATTTATTACTAAAGAAATATTTTAGGAAAAACACTGAGATTCCTTTGGAGAAGAAGTAAAAAAGGATGTAATGCAAAAACAAACCATAAGGCTCAGCATTTTCATTTAACTCTAAAATTCCTCTCATTTTCTTTGGCACTCTCCATAAAAATACAATTTATTCACAATGGGTTGCAATAAATCCCACTCCAAGTCAGTCTTCTAGATGGGAAAAATGGGACTTTTGGATGAAATTAATTCAGGCAGATTCCTCAAAGCTCCTAAAAGAGATTGATGATGTTTGGATCATCTAACAGATGCCAAGGAAAAATGGGGCTGTCCCATTTTTTAAAGATACCTGCAATTTGGATAACAGGATGAACTGGCTCATGGAAGCACATTTTCCATAGAATTTTGGGAGAGGAAGAACAGTTTGGGAAGGCTCTGCCATCCCAATGGTGCAGAGTTGGTCAAGCTCTTCCAAACTCCTCTAAAAGGCTTTTTCCCTTGACCCAAATTGGAGAAATGGGGATGTGAATATAATCAATAACAAAAGAATAAATCAGTGAATAAATGGATTTAAAAATCTATAAATATGAATAGAATGTATATGTAAATGTATGATTATAATCTTTAATTAGAGAATAAAACTATGAATATCTAAATACAAATACATTAATAGATATGGAGCCTTTAAGTCTAAATGCATTGATTTGATATATGAGCGGACCTGAAAATTTTAGTTGAGAGGAACTTGTTGGAGATGTCGATTTTAATTATTTTATCAGCCAATTACCTGAACCTCTTCAGTGTATAAGGGGCAAATATCAAAAAATCAAATTGATGAAATTCAAGTATCAAAAAACCAAAATTATCAAAAAATATCAAAAACTATAAAAAGTATCAAAAAATATCTCTGCTGTTGCCCTAAAAAGGCTCAAAACCAACTCTCCAGGAAACAATCACAATTAAGAAGTTCAGGAAAAATATTTTAGAATTTAAGCAAAAAAATGCGAACCCTCTTATTGAGCTAAGCAATTTTATTTTTGATTCGGTTATTGAAACAGCACCTTTTTCTTTCTTGTTTTTTTGGGGGGGGTTTGGTTTTTTTTTGTTTTTTGTTTGTTTGTTTTTGGTTTTTTTGTTTTTCTTTTTTTTTTGGCATGAAGGTCAGCTCTGAATCCTCACTTTTGTGTCAAACACTTGGGTTTTGAGTTGGTGTTTTGGCACAAAAATCCCGCACCAGAATGTTGGGAAGTCCAGGACATGCTTCCCAAGTTTATCACACCGAGCATTGAGCAACCCTTGTGGTAAGAGGGGGATTAAACCCAGAAATTAATATCTTACATGTAAATAGATATATAATATAAATATATCCACAATATAAATATAGAGAATAGAAATATCTACAGTAGAAATATATACAATAGAAATACACATAATACATACAAAAATTATAGAAATAGGCAGCAATAAATAGAAATGAATCTCGCCATGACGGATAATCAGTGGAGCAGCTCTGCTACGAACCGCAGCATCTCTACTTGGACGTTCCAAGCCCTAGGAGAGGAGGAGGAGGTACTCACTGCCTGTAGCTGACGATGACGATGAGGATGGCTGGCATGCAGCACAGGATGATGATGACAGCCAGGGCCAGCAGCGCCCCCTCCGTGAAGCCCACGGCCTGTGCCTGCTTCTTCACATTGGCCACCACGTCGGGTGTGCGGATCTCCAGGATGCGCCCACCCTGGCCCAGGTAGGGCTGGAACTCCTTGTTGATATCCAGCAGTTTGCCGTCCAGGAACCTTTGGTGGCACAAGAAAAGCCAACTCTTAGGGCCAAGCTCTTGAAGAGAGTTTTAATTAGGGCGGGTTAATACCCCGATAAAGTACAGACATCATTTTTATGTGTTTTGGAATATTGGCAATTCCCTGTGATCCCGGTGTCAGGGACAATTCCAGTGTTTAAACATGGGGAAGGAGGGTTGAGCTGAGCTTATCCTGATTTCCAGGGGCACAGAGCCCTCAGTGGCACCGCAAAGGCCTCGCTTTGTGCCTTTCCTTCTCTGCTCTGATCCACAGGATCAGCCACCCCTTCGTGGACATATCCCTAAGGACCACTCTGCCCTAAAGATCACCCTGATCTGCCCAGGGCAGTGGTGGGTTCACCATCCCTGGAAGCATTCAGAAAACCTGTGGATGTGGCACTTGGGGACATGGGTCAGCGGTGGCCTTGGCAGTGCTGGGGCAGTGTTGGATTTGATGATTTTGGATGTCTTTCCCAACCTTAGTGATTCCATGGTTGATACTACTCTAAAATCAGGCCATTTTTAGAGGATTTGCTGAGCTCCTCAGGGAAATTCTTTGGCTGGATGGACAAAAAATACACTGGCCAAGGCTGTAACTTCTGAAGGTAAATAAAAATCCTTGGATCACTCCAGAAGTGAGGACTGAGTGCCTCCCAAGCTGCCCAGCTACAATGACCAAACCAGAGGCATGTGCTAGAGTGGGGGATCCTAAAAGCTGGGAGCTACAGCAGAATTCCAGACCCTTACATTTGCAGTGCTTCTGGAGAAAGACGAGGGGGAAAAAAGCCCAGAAAACTTCAAATAAAAAACAACTACAAAATTCTGGAAGTATTTTTGTGAATAAACTCTGCATGTCTAAAGAAAACCTGGAATAGCTTTGATTTCCTTACTCTGATCATGAGGCAGAAATTCCACTCCTCAAAGTCCATTTCCTAAAGGGGAGTAATTTCTTACAATCAACTTCCCCTCAAATAAATTTCCTGATCAATCCTCGTAGCATTTCTTGGCCCAGATTTTTTTTTTTTTTTAATTTTGGGAGAATCCGCTCTGCTCTGGATGTGCAGTGCATGAACTGGATCTCGTCACAAGCAGAACAGCTCATCCTGAACGGTGAATTTGGGCTGGTTCCATGACACTGAGGGCGAAGAGGCTGCTCACTGCCACCTTCAAAAGGCATTTGGAAGAATAATTCCCATTCCTGATGTCTTTCACAAACCATTTCCTTGGTACTTGAGAAAAAAAAACCCTTTCCAACCTAAACGATGGCATGAAGTGAATAAAAACATTCATTTGCTGCTCACTAGGTGTCACTGCTGCATGTCCCACATCCCCTGAGCTGGCCAAAGCCTTCCCAGCAGGATGGCATTAAACCCTGGCTGATTTTAACCAACTCTCCGCTGAAATTCCGCTCGCATTTTCCCCACAAACCCTTTTGAGCAGGTTCATAACTCAGCCGTGAGCGTTTGCTCCGTGACGGAATCCGACACATTGTGCAGGAGCTTCGCTCAGGTTATTTTTAACATTTCCCACTTAATTTATGCAGGAGGAATTTGCTGGATTCAACTGCTTTTTATGCTCCAGTAAATCAAAGCCTCTTCCCTATGAAAGATGGGAAAGGAGGCTGATCCTTTCAGCCTGGGAAATTTTCTGAGTGCCCTCTGAGTCTTTCAGGGGTTTGTGGGAGAGGGGGGAAATAGCCGAGTACAGGTGCAATTCTGATCTATTTCTGGGGTGCAATCAAACGGATCTGGAGCAAAATCATGAGAAGGAGTTGACGGAACGGCCTCAGGCTGTGCCAGGGAGGCTCAGGTTGGACATCAGTAGGAATTTCTCCATGGAAAGGGTGCTCAGGCCTTGGCAGGGGCTGCCCAGGGAGCTTTGGAGTGCCCCTCCCTGTTCCATAAATGTGGGGATGTGAGGACACGGTTCAGTGGAGGGCTTGGAAGTGCTGGGTTAAGGGCTGGACCTGATGAGCTCAGAGGTTTTTTGCAACCTCGATGAGATTCCTGATCAATAAAAATGCCAGGTAATGAATCCTAACAGTCTTAAGGAAGAATATGGATCTCTTGTACTGTATCAGTCCTACGAAGTGCAGGACAGGGGAAATTTTGCAAATCTTGAGAGACACACGGGTTCTACCCCCCGGCTGTGGTGATCTCTCCTGGATCCATCATGGGATTACTGAACACCTGGAAAATCACTCGGGGGAATTGATCTTCCTCACTGCTGATGAAATACTTAAACGAGTGTGCTCTGTTTCTTTCAGACTTTCTCACCTTTCTCCCACCATATCCACTTTATGAAATGATCCTTTCTCCCACCGATCCCTTTCCTGTCAGATCCAGAGCAGATTCCTGGCTGGAAGAAGGATGCTTGGGACTTGTGGCTTCCCAGTGAGGGGACAAACCCTGCTGAAGTGTCCTGTGATGGTGGCTGGAGAGCCCTGAGCCATCCCTCTGCAATCACGCTCCCAGGAGGGAGCTTCACCTCTCCAGGAGATTAAACTCTTTGCAGATTTGGGGACACCCCGAATCTCCTGCGGTTCTCCCACTGCCCAGCGAAAACTTGGGAACTCCAGCTGCACTCTCCTTACTCCAGTGAGCTGACACTCTCACCTCCACCCTAAAGCCAGGAAAGCCTTCCCTGGGATTTTGCTGATTTCAATATTTTATAGCTTTCGAAGAGAAGAAAAAAAAGCCCTAAAAAGCTGAGTGTGCAGGCACAGGGAGCATTTTAATGAGGTTGCTTCCCAGCTGATCCCCCTTTCCTGTGGGAAATTTGATTTTTAAGCCATCTTAACTCTGTCCTGCTCTGGGTATTTCACTGGACATCTGAACATCCCTAAAAAAGACATTCCAATCTTTTCAAAGGGTGCCCAAATGAAGAGTGACATTTTTTTCCTGGCCATGAAGGGAGTCTGCAAAGGGAAAAGTTTATTTTTTCCTGGAATGCAAAGAGCCAACTGCTTCCATGTTCAGATAACAGCTGATTTTCATACCCTGATAGTAGTGGATTTACTGAGAGCTTTCCAAAGGGAGGAGGAAAAGGGTGTCAGAATCTTGAATAAAACTGAGAAAAAATCACAGTGACTCCTTCTGGGAATGACCAAGAGTGACAAGTGACCATGAACTCCCAGAACACCACTGAGACCTGAAAAGACTGAATGACCACGGAGGAACCTAAAAACAAATGCCAGGAGAAGAAAGAAGCCTCTGTTGCCACCCTCTGAAAGCTGCTATTGCTATTTTAATAAACA
The DNA here is from genome assembly GCA_036785705.1 of Acanthornis magna. Taxonomy (NCBI): domain Eukaryota; kingdom Metazoa; phylum Chordata; class Aves; order Passeriformes; family Acanthizidae; genus Acanthornis; species Acanthornis magna. Next base: position 11,043,306 of record JAWUZG010000093.1, read on the forward strand.
ATCTTTATATAAAATATTTATTTTTTATATTCCTAGTTCAGAAAAACAATGCTGGAATACTGGAGAGGGTGCACGGAAAACTTTAGGTGATTAAAAGAATTAAAACACAGCCCAGAGCAGAACTTCTCAAGAATAAAAATACAGAGAGTGATCATGAGCCTAGACCTTGGTGGGATGCAGAAATTAAAAGCACCAATGGACGCTTTAATTTAGCACCCAAAGTTATAATAAAACTGAGTCTAGAGAAATTAAAAACACTCCAGCACCAAAGCCTGGAGATCACAGAGGACTTTTGGTACATAGAAAGGAAATTCTTGGAGGAATTTCAGCTGGGAGCTCCTCCACAGGGTTGACAAAACTGTTGTGGTGACAACATCTGAATCATGTGGGTTGGGCCAATTCAGCCCCAGGCACTGGACTGAGCTAGGAAGTGGGAAATTCCCACACTGTCCCTAGGGAATATCCACGGATATTTGCTTTGATGGATTTTTCTGCTCCCGTTATGCTGAACCCGTTTCTAAATCTGTTGGTTTCTAACAGCCCAACAGATTCCCACACAATCCACGGGAACAGAGGGAGATCAACAGAACAAACACTCACTTGAAAAGCTCGCCCCTCATGATGGCTCGGTTGGTCTGCGGGTCGATGGCGTAGACCATGAGGTCGGACTTGGTGTAATCCTCCTCGGAATATCCGTCCCCAAACCGCCGCGCCCCGATGGATTCCACCACCACCGTGGCCCCCGGAATCTGGTCCTGGACGTACCGTTCCAAAATCCTAAAGGGAAGATGGAGTGGGAAGGGAAGCTGCAGCGATTGATTTGTGCCGCTTACCACCAACCGCAGCCCCAGCGAGGCCCTGAGAGGCAAAACCCACAGCACGGGAAGGATTTTCAGCTCCAGAGCACTTTGGAAAAGGAATCCCTGCTCTATATAACCTCTGAAATGCTGAACTCCTTCAGAAGGTCTTCAGGAATGGTGTCCTTCTGTCGAGCTCTTTGTATTTATGACTCCGTTTGGGTTTTAAATGGCTCACGGGAAACACCGCCTCTATTTCACACAAAACCCCCCTGTCATCCTTTTATTAAGTCATATGATTCCAGCACTCCCATTCCAGCCCTCCACAGGGTGCATCCCATAAATTTTCACCCACAGAAACAGCCACTCGAACGATTTTTTGTGGGATATTTCATCCGCCCTCTGATATTGCACAACGTTCCAGGGGCTGCGAGGCCTGCTGCTCCGAAAAGCACCGGGATTTACAGGCGAGAGGAAATTGGAATATTGGGCTGACACGAGGGAATAAAATCCAATAAGCTGCAGCAGGATTCCACATGCAGGGGGAAGAAAGGCTGATGGAATTCTGAGATAACAACAACAACAACAACAAAACCGACAACAACACCTGGAATTCCTAAAAGTGGAGGAGGTTTCCAAACTGGCACCAGGAAGGCTCTGCTCAAAGCCCATGGGAAGTTTTATAAAGAAAGGCATAGAAGCAAATATAATCAACTCTGGGCAAAAGAGTAGGGAGAAATAAAGCAAAGAATTTTGAAGTCTACATGCTCCATCTAAACTTAGAAGAAAATACAGAATTTCCTGGGCTAACTGATATGATCAGAAAATCCAAAAGCAATAGCTGAGCTGGGAGGCAGAAGCAAGGGAATTCGAGGGAATGTGCTGCCTGATCCATCAGGGATGCACCAGGGTGTGGAGGAAGACACATCTCCCACAAGAAAGGACAGCAGTGACTTTCAGAAGTCACTTGTTTCACACAAAACCTTCTGCAGTTGCTGAGGTTACGTTTTTGCTGCTGTGGGTTTTTCCTGACACAAGATTTCCACCAGCTCCTGATTTTTCAAGACTTGTGATCCACATTTATCCAAGGAGCATTGCTTTGTGTGGAAATGTAGCGTAAACGTAGCCCTTAAAATTGCTATAGAAGCTTTAAGATAGATTTTTAATAACATCTTGAAAACTTCAAGGCCTTCCTTGGATACCTGCAGGGATGGGCACTCCAAAGCTCCCTGGGCAGCCCTGCCAAGGCCTGAGCATCCTTTCCATGGAGAAATTCCTGCTGATGTCCACCCTGAGCCTCGCCTGGCCCAGCCTGAGGCCGTTTCCCCTTGTCCTGTTTTGTTTCCTTGCACAAAACTGTGACTGCAGCCACTCCAGAAACATTCCATAAGGTTGGAAGGTCATAAGGCAGGGCCACTTCTGGAGGAACTGGTAACAACATTCCCTTTCCTCAGAAGTCCCTTGCGTCCTGCTGCAATTTGTTGCCTTCGTTCTTCAGTTTTAATAACATTTTAGACAAACAGAATAGTTTGGACAAGGTCTTGGAGGGACAGGACCCAGGGAATGGCCTCCCACTGCCAGAGATGGGATCTTGAGAAGGAATTGTTCCCTGGGAGGTGAGAATCAGCGGACCAAAGGCCAAAATCTGGGATAAGGCAGCACTTTCCCGGCCTGCTCCCAGTGCCATGTCCATGTATTCACATCACACCTGAGCTGCTGTTCCCCTTTCCAGGCAGACAAAACTCTGGGGAGCACAGGATTCAATTTAGGGGTTCATGCTGGTGTCACAGCAGGAAGTTCTTCAGGAATTTGACAGCTTGTTCTATTTTTGGAGCACATAAAATATTTTCAGAAATCTGAAAAAAAAAATCCCCCAAACATTCCTTCCTTCAGGAGTCAAACCACCAAAGATTTGGAGTGAGCAGTGTTGAAGACTTGACATCCTGCATGATTTTTGGCCAAAATTCTAGCTCCCAACAAGAAATTGGTACAACAATAATGACACATTTGTATTCTAGGGATTTGAAAATACAAATTTGGCCACCATGCAGAGCTGAGAGCATCCAGCTCCCCCCATTAGCACCAGAACAGCTTTTTAAAATTAATTCCTCAATTCTGCTCCCCCTCAGCCAAATTCTGGCTGTGTGCAGTCTTTGTGAGGTTATTAATGGCCAGTGAAACCACTGGATTTTCAACTGGACTTTCCCAAAGAGACGAGGACCAAGTCCAGCCCCTCTGGCGCAGGCAGTGGCAGATTTGGGGATACCCTGGAGCCCCAGCTCCGATTCCTTATTACAGCATAAACAGAGCTCAGGGAAGTGTCTGCTCTTCCTGCGGTGCCTGGGGTTTATTCCAAGCCTAAAAACATTCCTTTTTTATAAAACGGCCTTTCCAAAAGTTTCTTTTTCTATCTCTCCTGTGTCCAGCAGGAAGGAACAGCACCGAGTCAATTCCCTCTGCATAGAGTAACATTCCCAATATTCAGAAAACAACCCAGAGCCAACGCACTCATCCCAATGCTATCAAAGCAGAGAATCAGGAATTGTTAAGGCTGGAAAAGACCTTAAAGATTCAAGTCCCACTGTGAGCCCAGCACCACCACGAGCAGATTGGATTGCACACCAGAGAGGAAATTTGCTGAAGTTGCTTTCCTTCTCTTTGTGCTCATCCTGTAAAGCCCTGCCCTCCAAAACCCCTCCACACACTCCAACTTCTGATTTCAGCCTCATTTGTTCCAGCCACAGAAGGAACACCGTGTTCATCTGAAGAATAACACCCAGAGCCATCTCCCCTCTGACCCCAGGACAATCTCCAGACTCAGCACAAACGTGTTTTTCCTGCACTGGTCAGCAATTCCCAGGGAAAGCAGGAATTTACAGCTTTATCCCAGAGCCATGCACTGTTTTGGAGAGCTCTGAGTGGCTGGACGTGAAATAGGACACAGCCACTCGGTGGCAAATGTCCCTCTAATCTATTTATTTAATGCAATTCAATCGATTCAGTTATTGTCTAATCTGTTCCTTTTCTAAATTTGCAATTCAATTGGGAATGACACATTACAGAGCGAATTTTTGACCAGTTCAGGGACCAAGGAGAAGAAAAAACACAACTGCAGGGAAATCATCCACGTGTGAAACACTTCCCTGAAGAGAGGGATATATAAAATATGAAATTTATTGCCTCGTATACTCTGATTAGACATAAAATCATATATGATGCACGATGTACATGTGATGTATATTATGATCTATAATTTACAGCAGCATTTACCGCTGTAGTATTTTATAACATCTCTTTTAAGTGCAGCGCAGTGCCTGTGCATTAAGGAGAGTTCCTTTGAGGAATGGTGGCAGTCAGCTTTAGATATGCAAACCATTGAGTCAGGAGGCTCAATGTTCCCGTTCCGAAAAAACTCCCTCAGCAAGAACTCCGAGGATCAGCACTCGATGTTACATTTGATCATCAGGGAGTTTTACATTTGGATTGTCAGGGAAAAAAAGGCAAATGTGACATTGCCGTGCAGCCCGGAGAATATGAAAACAGTTGGAGGAAAACATGGAATGACTGCAAGAGATCCTATTGGAAGTGCCAGGGAAGACAAGTCCATCGTATCCCTCAAAAAGCTCCCAAGCCAAACAGTGATGCTTTAAATCTTCTCTTCCCTGCTTTGCTTCCTTGACGTGGACCATTAACTCCCACCCATCTCTGGCTGTGCTGAGTGTGGAAAAACTGATTTATATCATTCTTAATACCTCATAACTCCTCGTGAAAATTACAGAGCCTGGGATAACTTCTCCTCCGAAGTTGTTTTAACCACTGTTTCTTTTATTGTGAAAAATCACTGCAATTCCACAAATGACCCAAGTGCCCCCTTCCCTACCATTCCCCATCACCAATTGTTGGCTAAATGTTCTATTTTCAGGGATTAATATTTGCCAAGATGAGAGGACGAAGAGCTGAGTAACCTCTGCAGTGACAAATTCAGTTCACAGATCCCAGGATGGCTTGGGGTGGGAAGGGATTTTAAGGATCATCTCGTTCCCACCCCCCTGCTGTGGGCAGGGACACCTCCCACTAGAGAGGGTTGATGAGAAATCTTTTTATCTGTTCATGAATTACATTCCATCTCCAATCATTAATTAATTCAATTTTTATAAATTAGTGCGCTATTTGAAGTGGCAAAAATACTTTGGTCTGAGACTCCAAATTTCTAGGCAATCCCTCCTCTCAGGAAGTTATTCCTGGTTCCAGGAAGTGCAGTCCCTGTGAGCTCAGCCCGTTTCCTGAACCACACTGCTGCTTCTGATGTTCAGTCTCTCAGAGCCAACTCACAGCTGGCTCAAAACAGAGGGAGAAAAGGGAAGCATGCCCTAAATCTCCAGGAAAAAAATCTATCAGGAATTTTTCCTAGCCCAGTGCAGATGTGAGCCTCTCAGAGACTTTTCCAATGAGTGATTGCACTGTCAACCCCAAGGCATTTCAAATTCCACAGAGAACTCCAGGCAGGATGGACCAGAGCCACGGGAATCTCAGAGGTGCCGCTCATCACTCATTGAAGCCACAAAAAAGGACAAAATTGGCTATAAATTATTTCCTACAGCATTTTCCATCCCATGCTGTCTAATTCCAAGACACCAATAGAGAAAATTGTCGGTGTGCTACACAAAGAAGCCAAAAGGGCAAACCTGAGCCCTGGAAGCAGCTGGGGACTCTTACTGACCAGATAAAAACCTTCCTCATTCCCTAATCCATCTGATCCCAAGCCCAGGGAACTATCGATATCTGCGCAGTAAATCAATTGATAACCCAGGGAATGGAATAATATCCATGGAGTGAATGAAGTGCTTACGCAATGAGCTGCTCCTTGTTCTGCTCCACGAGGGTGGGAGGAACATTGGAGACGATCACCTGCATGTCCAACTGATTGACCACGGAGACCTGGGGAGAGAAGAGGGAAATTCCATCAGCACTGCCTCCCCATCCAACAGCAATGGAATCATTCCTTTCCCGCCTCCACACCATGCCCCCATGGCCACATTTCTCCTTTTAGTCCCAAATAGGACAGCTGGGAAATCTTGCAGCCAAAGCCCATAGACAGCAGGCAACATTTAACTGGAATTCCAGGTCTGTATTGGAATTATTTTTAAGGTGAGCATTGCAAAAGCTGGGCTTAGTTCAGACTTGACTCAGAGAATCCCAGATCTCCCAGGGGCTGTATTCAGAATTCCTTCTGAGTATTTGGGTAGTTTGGATGCCAGGAAAATCCTCCCTTGGAGCCGTGCACTGAGGGAAATGGGAATACAGGATTAATTCAACAAAATCAATGCTGCTTTGTTAGAAAATCAGGAAGGAAATTGTTATGTACATTGAAGCGATCAGTGAGAGGTTTTAGTTTAATCTCCAATTGTTTTAGATTCATCTTCTATCATAAAACTGCATGTTTTTCCATTGAGCTTTCTCCTAAAAAAAACCAAACCAAAAAACGTGAAAAAATGCCTGTAACCAGCCAATACTTGTGTGCTTTGCTGGAATAAAATCAAATTCCAGTTTCCCACCAAGGTATGGAGTGACCTCAGACCAAATCTCTGCCAATTGGTATTTTTCACTACGAACCCAAGGTCACTCCAATCCTGTAGAGATTTCTGGAGGAAAATTTGGAAAACTAGGCCAATGTTAAAGCTGATACATTTAAAAATCAAGGGTTAGTTGATTCTAAAAGCAATAAACAAGCCCTGATTTTCCAAAGAGGAGCCCTGGAAGCAGAGCAGCAGCAAAGCCTGGATGTGCTTCCACATCAAACACTGATTCACCGGCTTTGAAGCTTAATTCAAATTTAAATATTTAAATGTTCCTGAAATGTCATCAGATGCCCTGATCAGGCTTCTGTGTAAGAAACACAGAATCATAATGAGCTCCAAATAAATTTGGGACTCAAATCATGCAACGGAACTGGAAAGCAATGATTAATTTAATAGAATTAATTACATTTGCCAATTCAAGCAACCGCCGTGCACCCAGGAACTGAGAACAGCACAAAGGCAACACCAAAACCAAAGGCAGGAATTCTTTTGATACGGAAGAAATCCCAATTATCATCACTTGTTCATGTACAAAAACAGGGATAAACACACAGGCATGAGAAGCTAGAGGAAACCAAGGGTGTTGGACAAAAATCAAGCGACATTTGAGGTTTCCATAGCAACATGAGCTTGCTTGTTATCCCCATTTGTAAAGGCAGGCAAAGCAGAAAATTGTTGGTAACCTCCAGCCCATGAGTGATATCCCTTTGATCCCAAGCTTTGCTCATCAGACACTTCCCAAGTTTGAAATCCAGCAAGGCAGAGCCCTGAATGGGGAGGAGCTTGCAACCCCCAAACCCCAACAAACATTGCATTAAAGATGATATTAAACATGATATCATAACCACGATATCCATGATATCAAATCAGGAGAGTGAATATCCATCATCGACACTTCCTCAGCCCCTGTGGGCTTTTATGTCTTTCTTTCATCTCACAGGGGCTGAAAAGGGAAATTCCATCCCATGGAAGCAAACTCTCAACCCACAGGTGTCTGGTTCAAGCCATCCTGGCGTCCTTCCCACAGACTGTCCCCACCAGCACAGGGGATGTGGCAGGTCCTGCTGCTCCCAGAGCTGTGCCAGGCTCTGGAGAACCATCCTGGTCCCACTTGTGGAGGATCCCTTGCTCTGCTCAGCTTCTTCCCGGTCCTGTCCCTCTGCTGGTGTCCTGCCTCTTGTCTGAGACCCCCTCCCAGTGCAGCCCTGACTTCTCCCCCCACAGCTTATTCTTTTGCATGGGAATCATTAAATTCATTTCCTTGTACTCTGCACTTTTTGAGCTGGTATGGAGAGATAACAGTTTAGAGCCTGAGCAGCCAACCCCCCAGCAGGAAAATCCTCTTAAAATCATGGGAAAGCATCTTTGTGTGTGCATCACGCTTGGTGCATAAAATCAGAGAATCCCAGATTGGTTTGGGTGGGAACGGACTTTAAATCCCATCAGTGCCACCCCTGCCATGGCAGGGACACCTCCCACTGTCCCAGGCTGCTCCAAGCCCCAATGTCCAGCCTGGCCTTGGGCACTGCCAGGGACCCAGGGGCAGCCACAGCTGCTCTGGGCACCTGTGCCAGGGCCTGCCCACCCTGCCAGGGAACAATTCCTTCCCAATATCCCATCTGGCCCTGCCCTCTGGCACTGGGAAGCCATTCCCTTGCCCTGTCCCTCTCCTCCATCCCTTGTCCCCAGTCTCTCTCCATCTTTCCCATCAGCTCCTTCAGGCCACACTGAGGTCAGCCCAGAGCTTCTCCTGTCCAGGCTGAACAATCCCAGCTCTCGCAGCCTTCCCTCCCAGCAGAGCTGCTCCATCCCTCTGCTCATCCTGGAGCCTCCTCTGGGCTCTCTGCAGCAGGTCACAAAATCTTTTGCTTCAAGAACCCAAAAGCTTTATCCCAGTGCCTTCAAGAAATTAAGCACAAGAAGTTTATGCCTTTTCTGTAGATCTGCCTGGAATTAAATTTCCTGCAGCGTTTGAATTTCCTCAGGAATTATTCCACAGTAACAATTCCCGGCTGATACTTACGAGCACCTCTGCTTTGCTGCTCAGTCCTTTGCCGTAATCGTCGGTGGCGATGACCTGGAACTTGAAATAGGATCTCCTCATGTTCTTGAAGAGCATGGCCGTTTTGATCAGCCCCGTGTAGGCCTCGATCACAAAGCCTTCCTTGCCGTCCTTGATGGGGGGGATGATGAGCCGGTACTGCATGGCGCTGTAATTCCCCGTGTCCTTATCGTCAGCCTGGTGGGGAAACAAAACCAAAGGTAAATACGCACAGACTGAGCCATTAACCTTGTCCTTAAATAAAGTTCCATCTTGGCCCAGCAAATTTGTGCCACTCTGACATTTGGAGCATCAGATCCCAGAGCACAGATAGGGCTGGTGCTTTAAATGCTTCATTTAACTTCACTGCGCGCAGTTTTGCTTTTCCAGCAATTTCTTCCTCTGTTGGCACTGAACTGCTCCAAAAGAAAGAAAAAAAAATTTTAAAAAAAGTAAAAAAATATAAGTTGGTTTTCAAGTCTGCAACAATACCTAAGAACTTCTTAATTCTGAGAAACCTCCGCTGCCAAAGTCTGCTTGAAAAGGAAATATCAAAGAAAAAACCATCTCAGCAACTCGTGCTCAGATTTACACAAGAATGTCCTTCATCCTGGAGACACTCTGATGGAGCAGAGGTATTTTTGGAGCAATTAGATAAGTTTTTATTAAATTAAGGAAGGACTGAGTGGCATTCCCGCAGTGGTGCCCTGGGAGCTGCTGCGCAGGGCACAGAGATGCCCTGGCACTGGTGCTGAACTGGATCAGGACGCAGAGCTGGCATCACCCAGGAGCTGTTATTCACCTTCCCCTTTCCTAGGAACCCCGTGTGGGCTCTCCAGCCCTATTCCTTGTGCTCCTGTTCCACCTGTATCCACAGGGAAGTGTTTCCGCGGAGCCTTGTAGAGCTTTCCCGTGCTCCTTCCAGGGATCAGTGAGGTGGGAGCTAATTAATGCCCGAGCACTCATTAGTCTTGGGACACCTGGGGATCTAAAAGTTTCCATGTTTTTAATGGAAATATTGGCATGCTCCTGAGGCCTGTGGCTTAAGCTAATGCTGGAATAAAAACCAGCCCTAACTTTGAAAAGGTGCATGGAAAATCCATGGAAAATCCATACTGTGCCACGGTTTAAGAATGAGCTCCTGGAATGACACCGGCTGTCACTCATCATGGGCACAAAACTGGTTAAATTCCCATCCTTTCTCAACATTTTGCTTTCTTCTAAATTCACAAAGCTTCAATCGGCTCGGCTATGAAAAGCATAAATAGGAAATGTGTTAAATTGTTTTTGTTCTCCAGCTCCGTAGCTTTCTTTTTAAGGCTTTTTAAATTGAGATTGCTGCCTCCTGGGTAAGCTCAAACCCCTTTATTAGCGATTTTAGGAGAGATGGGGAAGGTTAAAAAGCTTTCTGAAATGTACTCTGGTTCTGTCAGTTGAAAAAGTAAAGATTTCCAGAGCATTCCAGCTTTCCAACTGGCACAGGGAAATACAACCCCAAAGCAGCCCGGAGCCAGCAGATGGGAGCTTGACAGGTGGGGAGTCAGCAAAACATTTGGCTTCCCACAGAAATACACTGCTGAAGGAAGACAGGAATGCAAAAACATGCTATGTCATTGAATTATGGAGTTTTTAAGGCTGGAAAACACCTTTGCCATCATCGCCCTGCCCATTAAACCACACTGTGCAGTGCCACTCATTCCTTGAACACTTGCTGGGATTGTGGCTCCACCATCCCCTGGGCAGCCCCTTCAATGCTCAGCCACTCTTCCATGAAGAAACCTTCCCTAATATCCAGCCTGGATGCAAGGGAGCAGCTGGGGAGAAACACCAGGCCGGTGTTTGGGGGGTGAGAAATAAAAGTGAAAGCAGCACCAGTGAGTGCCCAGCAAAGCCCAAAGGCTCCCTGGCCGTGCCCTGGAGAGGAGCACGACGCCCTTCCTATAAAAAGCCAATTTCTTTGCTCAAATGGATTGATGAGGTTGGTTCAGCAGGGTCAGAAGCCCATCTTATTTTTAATATTAGCAAATTCTCTCTCAATCAAAGCCACGGCTTTTAACAGTCGCTGCCTTCAATGACACCAGAAATCAATTTCACCTTCAGCATTTCACGCTTGGAGACGCGTGGGACGAAAAACAAACCAAATTTGGATCCAAATTAAGGGATCGATGCTGCAGGCACAGGCGTTAAATGAAGTCAGCCCTCCTGCACCACGCGGGGGGCACTGGAGCTCAGCACAGATGAGATGTTTCGGCCTTGCAGCTAAGTTTAAGGCACAGAATTCCAGGGAAAAAGGCCTTTGGACATTTGAAGCTCCCAGCCTGTCACGTGCGGCAGTTCAGGTGCTCCAAACGGGTGACAGACTCTGAGCTAATGGTCACCAGCTCGGAGAGCTCAGTGCCACCCCAGAGCCATGGCAGCTCCAGCATCATCCCAGGTGTGGCTGCTTCCACATCCACCACGGGATGAGCCCACGGGTGCCCAACAGCCTGGAGAAATGATCCCCTTCCAGCTTCAAAGCCTTGGCCTTTGCAGTTTGCATTCCCCCTTTTCTCTGCTCCTTGCATCCAACCCAAGGGCACTCGGGAGGCTCGGCAGGACCAGCAGGGAGAGCTCAGGAGCTGCTCCCAGGAACTCCTCCAGTCCAGGGGAAGGATGTTTGCCATTCCTGTAATTTGTCCTGGAGGTAAATATTTCTGACACTTCATTAGGGAGAGATCTATGACATCTCAAGGGTTGCATTATGACTGTCACAGGAGAGAAAGAGCTGCACTTCATCTTCCAGCAGCAGATCTGCCTTTTGTTCCGCACAAGAAACACAGACATCTCCCAAATCCTGCTGGGACTGAGGGCTGGGAAATAAATATGGATGATCCCGGGAATGAGCAGGGCAAATCCCAACCCCTGTGACCGAGTGTGGGTGTGCCCTCAACAGACACCTCAGCCTGGAAATTTGGTGTGGCCATTGCCATTTTCCTTAATTTCCTGATTTCCTTCACTTCTGTGCTCTTTTACACACTCATCTGCCCCAAGCCCTTTGGAACTCCTGCTCCTCACCTTGGGTTGGCCCCTGGCTGCCTCAGGAATTCGTAGCCTTGAATTTGTTTTGAATTTTTACATATATATACACACACACACACACACACACACACACACACACACACACATATATATGTATATGTATATGTACATATATATATATGTAAATATATAAATACAGATAAATATATAAATATAGATTAAATATATAAGTATATTAAAAATAAAAATACAAAACATACAAAAAAATATAAAAATATAGACATATAGAAATAGAGACATATAAAGAAATGAAAATATAAAAAAATATATATAACTGCATCACTGATAGTGATCACTGCCCAGCCCACTCCCAGTACCCCCAGTGCCAGGCATCTGAGAAATGCAGGTAGGAAGAAATAAGGTGAATGGGAACTGTTCCCTTTGTCCTCCGATAGTGTCCAAACCCTCCCAGGTGCCAAAGGAAAGCAGCATTCCTTCTGGCAGGCTGTCCCATGGGAAAAGATGTTGAATAAGAGGGGTTCCCAAAGTTGGGTTTTGGAAAAAATAATTGGAAAAATGAATTTTATTGCCATTTTTCCTCCGCCAATAGCAGTTAGAGCTTGATAGAATGAGTTTATGTGTGTTAGAGGGAATTATTTAGGCAAGATTCTCTCCCTGCAAACTTTTCAGGATAAAAATACCTTTATAAACTCAGAAGCAACACAGAAAATTCTTTCATTAGAATTAGGACCTCTGATACTTCCTCCTTTAACGTAAGTCCATAACAATTCAAACATTTAAAGAACAAATAAGGAAAACCAGAAGTGAATACTGTTAATATTTAGAATGCAAGGGCTAATACCACCCTGTTATAGGGAAAACCCAATTCCTGCTGGTCATTTCCTTAAAGATCCTGCTGTTTGTGGGATTGTTTCCCGGAGCAGATGGAAAATACTGTGTTTGGGGCTCAAAGAAGCCTGGCTGGAATTCTGAGGGGGAACACCAGGAGCTCCATGAAAATAGCAGTGAAAAGCAAAATAGTTCTCATAGAAGGAAATGCAAAGGATTCACAAGTTAGAGGCTGTGAGTGTTACATCTGGTTTTAATTAATACATTCATTATGAAAACCATGAAAAGGCCCTTAATCAAGGAAATGGGCTCTCAAATACATTGGAAATTCTGGGGGGAAAAAGGGAATTGCAGAGAAGGGGACTTTGGGCAGCAAGGACCAAATTCTTTGCTAAAAATGGCCATTTTCTTCAAATCCATCCCTTTTATTTTTCCCTTGGAGCATCAGCACCTCCCAGCTCTCTCTTAATCCAATCAGATCCACAGAGAACAATCCACATGCTTTATCACCCCCCAAATTAATTCTGATTAAAAATGACTTTCGGAGAACGATTTGTGGCATTCTGCTGAGCTTAAGCTTCCTTTTTATCTACTTAGAATAATCTGACTGCAAATCTCGAGCAAGGCAGCTCATTACCCTCCTCAGAAAGGCTTTTGTATTCAAATTAATGGATTTCAGAGGATGCTGCTCAGTGACCTTAGAGAAGCTCCACAGGACTGGCCTTGGCACATATCAGCTCTCTGGATGATGAGAGAAGTTTTTATCCAATATTTTAGTGGTCTGCTGTCTCCAAATTCAATTTTTGTAGAAGATTACGGACTCAGGATTAGTCTTCTTCCCTCCCTCTTTGTTTTTGGGTTTTTTTTAAATTTTAATTTATTTTTGCTGTTTGGTTATTTTTATTAGTTGTGAAATTTTGTTCAGGCCAGAGTAGAGCATGACTGAAGCAACTGAAGCTGAACATTTGGTGTTGTGTTTGTGATTAACTGATCCAAAACTGATCTATATCAATTACTCGATTAACAATTAACGACTACAGTCCTTAATTAGCCCCGTAAGTTATTATGTCCTGTTAAAGAACAACTAATTGTGGTGGTTTGGGGGCGGTTTTTTTCAATTTGAGTCTCATCAAGGCCGCTGTCAATGCCAGGATTAATGACAATACACTGAGAAAAATCGTTTTCTTCTCCAAATTACTCAGACGATGTGAAAAAAAAGTGAGCAACAGTTAATGATTCTTCAGCAATTCTAAAGTTCATGGATTTGATACAATTTCTGGATTTGCCACCATTTTTGGATTCCTATTTTTGATAGAGTAGAAGCTTCCCAATTCCCCACTTCTCTGTCATTTCTGGCCTTATTTTGGGAAGGACTGCCATGAAAGCAACCAAAAAAGCCCTGGCTAGGGACAACTTTAATAAGCTCTGACCTTCTTTATTTCACTCCTGTTGCTCTAAACACATCATTTATTTGTTTTCTTGAAAACAAAGAGCTTTTACGCTAAGCTATTAATGTCTGACGCTAATTTAGTCAGTATATTATATTTTCATTGATTTTCTCTCTCTTTTTTGGGAAAAAAACCCTATGGATGGTTAATTTTATTCCCACTTTCCTCCCAGTGCAGATCTAAAATTGCTGTTTTTTCTCTTTTAAAGCCTAAACAAGCTGCTGCCAAAATAGAAAAAACTTCAGGTGAAAACTGGCAATGAACATAAAACAAATGTTTAAATATTAACAGATCTGAAATGAGAGCTACAAACCGGCACGGGAAACAAGCACCTAAAATTGAGCAGAAATAAAACCTGGGTTTTAACTCAAAATCATCCTTATGTCAACGTCAGCCATCAAGCAGCTTTAGGAGACAAAAAATTCCAAATCTCCTGTAAAAAATCAAACCAGTGAGTACAAATTTTCCCTCTACATGTGAAGGAGACTGAAAAAACTTCAGCCTTACCTTGACTTTCAGCACAGAAGAAAACATTCTGGCATCTTCAGACACCCCTCCAATGTAGGTTTTCTTGGTAAACACAGGCGCGTGGTCGTTTTCATCCTTCACCTCGATAAACACCTTGGCCGTGTTGCCTAAGAGAGGGATGGAAAAGGGAAAATGGAACATTTGGTGATAAATTTGTCACACCTCCTGCCATTTATACATTTACAGCCCAAGGAGATCACGTACAATGTGTGTAGGGATAATACTGTAAAAATCAGAGGTACTCATTAACAGCAGCTCTGTGCATTCCTTTATTTATTTTAATTATTCCTCCTGCCATGCAAATACTGAACAGCTTATCCAGTCCTGGTGCCTGTAACCTCACAAACGGTCACACAGAGCCCTGGCTCAGCAGCCCCAACACCTAATTAATTTCCTGTGTTAACTGAAAGCATCCCTAGGCCTGTCCTCCTCCCAAACCTGGTCTGGCCCAGGGGAACTCCGCAAGCATTGCCTCCCCCGAGAGGTTCAACACAAAACCCCAGAGGTTCAGCACAAACCCCGCTGTTAATTTGGTTTTATGAAACCATTCTTGCTCCAGCCCATTGAGCAATAAACATCTCCATCCTTCTGCAGGAGGGAAAGCATCCAAAAAAAAGCAAAAACCACGGAGCCACTGCCAGACAGATTCCACGGTGCAGTCATTGTCACCAACATCTGCTTCCCTCTTTTGGAGTCGGATCGTCCAGAAAGATTGCTGGAAATGATGATATCCAGCTCATTAAAACCACATTTGCAAGTGATAAATGGCCTGGTTGCCGAGCTGCTTTCCCCAGCTCCTCTCAGTGCCAGGGTAATCTCAGTGCTGCACAGGTGCCACTGATCTGAGTTACTTGTACAATGCAGGATCTGGAGCTGGATCTTTAGGGGAGGTAAAAATCAAACCTCAGGCTACTTCTGACATGGCCAAACTCATATTCTGCCTATCTGATGGAAAGAGAGAAGGGGAAAAAGGAAAGAAAAGAGAGGAAATTACATGAATAGCCATATTGCTCTCTTCTGAAACCAGATCCTTAATGTTTCTGGCTGCAATACCAAACGAAGGCAGGAAAATGAGATTCCCAGGCAGACTTTCCCACTGGAGGGAAGATCCTGATTTTGTCTGTGCAGGTGGGATCAGGTGCTGGCTCACCTGCATGGGCTCTCTGTAATTCCAATTAAACAGCATTTGCATAATGCTCACATTTCTCAGATCAGGCCAGACTGGGTGAGGCGGCTGAGCCCTGTGCAAAGTTTGCCTTGCAATTTGCTCAACCCCTCTTTTGTTTAATTTGCTCTCGGAGCTGCCAAAACGCTGATTTGTTTAGCCAAGGGTGAATGCTTTGAGAATGGAGAAACAGAAGCTCTCATATTAAGCACAAAGCAAATCCAATATCCTGCACCATCACCACTGAATATCTACCTGCATTTCAGCTCCCTGCCCGATTTTGGGATGCAGCCCTTCATTCTGGCAGAGGGAGTGCAATGTGGCATCTGTGAACTCCTCCCCATCCCAGCCTTTGGATCCAATTCCTACAGCTGGCCGCAGGAAAAATTTACACCCCCGTGTATGCAAAACCTTCCGTCCTTGGGGCTCCAGGTCTGGAATCCAGCTCCAGCTCCCTCTTCATGGATTCCAGGAGCTGAAAGCAGGATTCACTCCTCGGTGGGACTTCTCGTGAGACCTCCCAGAATCCAAGTCTAATTCTTACTTCTGTGACCTAAATAGGTGGCCAGGTGAAAGAACAAAAAGCACCTTTCCCTAGACGAAGCAGCCCAGGCTGCCAAGGCGGCCAAAAAGAGCAAAGAAAATGGATTTCAGTGCTACCTCTCCCTCAAGGTCCCTTTTTCCTCCTCTTTTCTGGCCCCCTGGAGATGAGCTGCAGTGCACAGAAATACAGAAGTGCAGCTGCTTCCGAGTCACTCTCAGCTGATAAAAACCAGCTAAAGAATCACTGCCAAGGCTTTTGGATCTTTCCATTCCTGTGGTGTGCTTAAGGGGAGTGAAAATACCCTGCAAGCTGCTCTGAAGCTGAGCAACCTCTGAAACACCTAAAATGAGTAAACAGAAACAAGCAACATAGCAAACAAACCCAACAAAAACTCCCAGGTCACTGGTGAGTACTAACAATTCATTCCCAGAAGGTCTTCCCAAACATCTTCGGTGAGAGCTCTTTGCCAGTCTAAAAAAGTCCCAGACCCATGTGAGCCTGTAGCTCCTCGCCAGGCTGCAGAAATGAAGCTGAACTAAAGTAAAGCTTTTTGGGCACTGGGATGGGTTTGGATGATGGATGATGCTTGGAGTGCTCCCAGGTGAGTTTTCCTCAGTGCTTCCACCAGCAGCACTGCCCTTGGCTCCTGCAGCACTCCCAACCAGCCGCTCATCCAGCTTCTCTCCATGCACGGATCATTCTGACACAAACCCCTGCACCTCCCAAAGCAGGAGGCCACAGAGCCTTCCCAGAGCTCACTCCAATCCAGCTGGGCGGGAGAACTGGGATTTGCCAGCGCTGGGGAGCACTTTGCTCTGCCCGTGCCTGACAAGGGTGCGGAGTGGGCGAGCGGAGCTAAGCTGCAGCTGGGCTCCATCTCACATCCCTGGAGTTGGCAGGACCAAGCAGGAATCAGCACCGAGTATTTCTCAGCAGCATTTAGAGCTGAAGGAGCCCATAAAGCCTGGAGAAGATCATCATGATCATCACTGAACAACAGAATGCCAAAAGAAGCAAACAGTGACATTTTCGGACCAGCACTGAGCCGAGGTCGGATTTAAACCCACAGAAAACCTCCTTTTGGAACAACTGGCAGCTCAGGCTTTATGCAGCCTCGGTAAAATTCCCTGCTTTGATGCCCAGAGGTTTGTCCCAGGCTCCCCCAGAGCTGTGAGGATCAGCTCTCCAGGCTCTTCCTGCACCGAGCCCATCTGTCCCAGCTGCTGGATTTGAGAAGCACCAGAGCAGCCAGCTTGGAAAGCACCACCAGCACCGACTTTTGCAGCTGAAAACATAAGGCTGCTTTAGTGCTACATCAGTACCGCAGGGACACACAATTCATGGTCATATTTAACGCAGCAGAACACTCATTCCCATTTGCTGTGGAGCAGCTGCAGAGTTTTAGTTGTAAAACTCCCACTTCCACTTTATTCCCAAAGGGTTTTTCGGGTTTAAGAAACCAAAACATGAAGGAGACAGAGTTGCTGCTTTACCCCCAACAGCCAGAGCAAAGCCCTGCTCAAAACAGCTCTACCTGACTGGATAAAACATGGAAATAATCAGTGGAAGAGTGATTTTGCTTTAAAGTCTGCTGACATCAAGATAAAAACCATGTCTCATGATCACCAAACCCAACTCTCCTTCCATTCAAATGAAGTAAAACCACACAGCGATTTCATAACATAAAGTTTCAGTTCAAGTAACTCGTTTAATGAGTTTGACTCTGCTGAAAGCAAGAGTGTGACTATGCATGATTTAGCATCATTTATTAAACCCCCCATTTAAGTCACCAATTTGATGTTCTCACACTCCAAAGGACATCTCAATTTGCTTTCTCTCCTCACATATTTATTCAGTTATTGCTAGGCTACCGTCTGGCCCCATCACTGGGTGACAAGCTCAGTTACACTCACTGCACTTTCACTGTTCCCCTGCACAGGTGCAAACTCCAACTCCAACTCCTCCTTCTCTGTGATTATTTCCTATAATGCCACCACTGAGAACAATTTGGTACCCATCTTCTGAGCTGAGTACCCAATGTTCCTCCCTGTGTGCTGATGAGCAGTTTGTCAGGGAGGTGTTATTTAAAGAATCCCAGGATCCCTGAGGCTGGAAAAGCCCTCCAGGATCACCAAATCCAAACTGTGCCCGATGCCCACCTTGTCCCCAGCCCAGAGCACTGAGTGCCACCTCCAGGCCTTCCTTGGATACCTGCAGGGATGGGCACTCCAAAGCTCCCTGGGCAGCCCTGCCAAGGCCTGAGCACCCTTTCCATGCAGAAATTCCTGCTGATGTCCACCCTGAGCCTCCCCTGGCCCAGCCTGAGGCTGTTTCCCCTTGTCCTGTCCCTGTTCCCTGCCAGCACAGCCCGACCCCCCTGGCTGTCCCCTCCTGTCAGGAGCTGTGCAGAGCCACAAGGTCCCCCTGAGCCTCCTCTGCTCCAGGCTGAGCCCTTTCCCAGCTCCCTCAGCCGCTCCTGGGGCTCAGCCCCTTCCCAGCTCCGTTCCCTGCCCTGGACATGATCAATCTTAAAGTGAAGGGCTCAGAAATCCCTGAAGCTCCAGAGCAGGTCACCACCAAATTCCAGAACAAATTCCACCCTTTCAGGGTATCCATGAGCAGAACTGGCAGCAGCTCATTGTCCCTGGGTGTCAACAGCTCTGCGTTAATTCCGTGCCTCCCAATCCTGGAGCATTCCAAGTCATCATCTCCCAAGTGGTTCTTGAGTTCAACCTCAGCAAAGCCCAGAGTGAAGGGTTAATTGTGCCCCATCTCCCACTGCAGCTAATCAATTCAGTGCCCTGAAACTCGAAAGCTGTGGTTAACCTGATTAAAATTCCTCAAAAACAAGCACAGTGCCGAGAAAATGGGAAGGAATTCATTGTATAAATGCAGGAATCAAACCCAGAGGTCAAGGGATCTCCATTACAAAGTAAGTGATTCACCCAGATACTTCTAAAGTATTTTAAATATATACATTTATCCAATTCTTTTGCCATCCCTGCAGCACAGTGCACATTCCAAGGAATGTATATGTTGTCCTGGACAGCCAAACACACGCAGCTTGTCTTCCTTCAGGCTGGCCTGAACTCCAAATCCAGTCTTTACCAAGCATTCCTGAATTAAGTAATTGGGAACTGCTGCTCAGCTGGGAGAGCTGCTCTCCTGCAGAGTGAGAGCCAGAAGATAAGAACCTGCTGAGATAAGAACCTGCTGAGGTAAGAACCTGCTGACTCCCTCGTGTCTTTAGTCACGCCAGAGAAAGCTTTGGAGAAGGCTTTGTGCTGTGTGGAAGCCTCATCTGCTCCCTGGGTACTCCTTGGCTGTGCTTTTATGGATAGAACCTGATCTGGATTTCTCCTAGGCACAGGGAGGGGCAGGCAGCTCTGTCTTTCTCATCCAGCGCCACCCCTGCCATGGCAGGGACACCTCCCACTATCCCAGGCTGCTCCAAGCCCTGTCCAGCCTGGCCTGGGACAGTCCCAGGGATGCAGGGGCAGCCACAGCTGCTCTGGGCTGTGAGGGACCCAAAAACGCACCATGGGCTGAGATCCCTTGGCCACCAGCACACCCCGAAAACACAGCAAGGTCACTGCAGGGCAGTTCCAACATCCTCAGCAAATAACAGCAGTTTCCACGTTAAAAAGCTGGAAAAAGCAGGATTTGGGCACTTACTCTTGGAGGGGACGCGCAGGTTGGACCTCACCACCTGCAGGGAGTCTGCCTGCACCCGCAGCTCGTAGCTCTGCACGCGCTCGTAGTCCAGAGGCTTCTTCACGGAGATCACTCCCGTTCTGTTGTGAATGGCAAACACATCTGCAAGCCAGCAAAACCACAGGAATTTCCTGAGATCCACCAACGGGGATTTTCAAAGCCCAAGGGTTTTATTTTGGGGATGACACAATCCAAGCAAGTCATTCCCTCCCTCCCTCCCTCCTTCCCTCAGGCCTGGAAAAGCCCCGAGCTCATCTTTGAAGATGTTTTTAAGGAGCAGAGCAGCCGGACCTGCACTGCCCCCGGGATAACCAATCCAGAAACACGGAATCATGGAATATCCTGAGCTGGAAGGGACCCACAAGGTGAAAGATGGGACAAGGCCAAGAGCCCACTCTCACAAAAAGGAGGAGGGGGTAGGGAACTCTCTACATCCCTCCCAACAATTCAGTGTTATTTTGTCAGGATGTCCGGGCGGGTCACAGGGAGTATCCCAGCAGGGATATCAGGCTCTAATCTGATATTTGTGGTTACTGCATGGCCAAGTCCATAATCCCTTAAACCAGATTTTAATCAAGTACAACTCCATCGAAGCTATTTCTGTTCTTACCTGGACGTGCCATGGATCCACCCCACGTGGCATCCATGGGAATTTTCACACCAGTGAGTATTTTTTTCTTGTAATTACACTAATTAATCTGAGTTTTACGTGACTCCCAAAGGCTTGATAATGAGAGTTATAGA
The DNA here is from genome assembly GCA_036785705.1 of Acanthornis magna. NCBI lineage: Eukaryota > Metazoa > Chordata > Aves > Passeriformes > Acanthizidae > Acanthornis > Acanthornis magna. Next base: position 11,063,733 of record JAWUZG010000093.1, read on the forward strand.
ATGATGGAATGGTTTGGGTTGGAAGGGACCTTAAATCCCATCAGTGCCACCCCTGACATGGCAGGGACACCTCCCACTGTCCCAGGCTGCTCCAAGCCCCAATGTCCAGCCTGGCCTTGGACACTGCCAGGGATCCAGGGGCAGCCACAGCTGCTCTGGGAATTCCATCCCAGCCCCTCCCCACGCTCGCAGGGATCAATTCCTTCCCAATATCCCATCTAAACTTCTCTGTTTCAGCTCGAAGCCATTCCCCCTTATCCTGTCACTAAATGCTCTTATAAAAATCTCTCCCCACATTTCTGGCAGGCTCCCTTCCAGCCCTGCAATTCCCTCCTGCTCGTCCAGACCAGGTGGGATCTCCCCTTGATGATCTCCGCTCTTTTCCGACCCTAACGATTCCACGATTCCCCTCAGCAGCTTTACCTCTCCACGCTTTCCTACAGATCTCCGGTGTCCCCGTAACCACAAGACTGAAATATTAATATCATTATGGATGTGATTCCACTTACCCTCCTCATTCCCTGACACGATGGAGTACACGACCGTCTGGTTCAAGGCGGCTGCGGTGACAACGGTGACCACGGTTCCCTTCGGGGCACTTTCACTCACTGGGGGAGGTCTGCAGAGAGGGACAGAAGGGGTTGTGTCACATTCCTGAGCAGCAGATGGTTTAAAATGATTCCTCAGGTCGGTATTTCCTCCATCTATTGGGCTGCCAAAGGATCTGCTATTAGGGAAAATCCTATTAAAAAGGAAAAGGTTTAACCTTGGCAAATGCAAAACCCACTAAGAAGCCCAATGGGCAAGAGGAGGCAACAGAAAGATCTTGGATCTGAGCAAAGGGAATAATGAGGAGAAACAAGGACCACCGCAGCCTGATCAGCTGCAAGCAAAATAGGCCAAAATAGATCTTTTATATATTTTTTACACAGATCTAGAGATTGGTTTTATAATAGATCTTGGATATAATCAAGTCAAAAATCTGGACAGAATCCACACGTGCTTTTTTCCAGGGAATATTATGGAGGTGTTTGGAAGACCAAATGGCACCTGGGGACACGGTCTGCTGGTGGCCCTGGCAGTGCTGGGGGAACAGTTGGATTTGACGATCTCAGGGGTCTTTTCAAGCCTACATGATTCCATGAATCCATGAATATTTTATCTCTTTCCCCTTTTCCAGGGGTTTTTCAAATCTTCCAGCCCACAGTGCACTGTGGAGCACTGGGTGGGATTGTTGGGGTGTCTGGGCAGGGCCAGGGCTTGGATCAATGATCCTCATGGGCCCCTCCCAGCCCAGGATATTCCAGGATTCCATGAAAGTTGGAACCCCAGGACATAATCCTAACAATTGCACTCAATGGTGGCCAACCTTCCCTTGAACTCTGCCTTACAAATATTTCCTTTAGAATGAATATTGCTTTGAACATCCAAGGAAAATGTTGAGGTGCCGAATATATGGAATTCAGTTTTGGATCACACAATGTAACAGCGATCGCCCACTTTCTTTCACCAATGAAAAAATTCCCTTTTACTCAAACACACAGGCATGCAACAGATCCCTCTGCTCCCATCCTTCTGGGCTGGAATAAAACTCCTTGTTATTCCTTGGCTTACTAAGCTCTAAAACCCCTCCTGTGAAAAGCATTTTAATGTGCATTTTGCCCATATCCTGCTCTTTATCCTATGCTTCCATCTCTAAAAACATTTACTGGGGAATAAATTCATTCTTTTCCAATTTTTGAATAACTAAGATGGAAAACGGTGCTTTTCCCCCCACCAACCATATTATTTTAAGCTGTTTTAAGGCACAGGCAGAGGTGTTTTTATGCTGTAATTTTGCATCGCTGGATGATAAAAGCTGGAATTGTCATGGGAAGAGGTGACACCAGGAAAGCAGGAGAATCCAGCCCAGGCCACCCAGAAAAGGACTGGAAAATTCCCAGCTCCCTCAGCCGCTCCTGGAGCTCCAGCCCCTTCCCCAGTTCCACTGGACTCGCTTTGAAACATTTGAAATATTTTCAGTGCAATGGTTCCTTTCCGAACTTCTGAACCCAGCACTGCTCAAATCCGTGATTTCTGATTCTTCCCGAAGGCTCCCGTGCCTGGGATCCACATCCATCCCAGCCCTGGATGGGAGAAGGTCCCTTGTAGCAAAAGATCCGCCTGCATCCCATTAATGCTCAGGATAAACCACAATTAACACCCACTTCAACCCCCATCCCACCTCAGCTTTACCCAGAGTTTGAATCTCTCCTTCTCCACACAACCACCTGTGGACCGTGACAATTCTAGTCTATTCCCAGACCATTATTTCATCCTTTTCCACGATATTTTTTTCCAGAACGATCACAGCAATGTGCAATTTAGGCTGTTTGATTCACTTTCATTTTTCCACAGGAATAATAAATGGGATCCTGGGAGCATCCAGGATGGGATGGGCACCAGGAGAGGCCCCCACTGATTTCTTTGGGTATGAAATCACAAAATGGGTTTGTCCCTGAGAAAATAAACAAAGCAACCACAAAGAATAGGATTGAAATAAAGTCATTATTTGTGCACAAAAATGACGAAAATAGATACAGATTTCAAAATCTTGGCATTTTCTGCATCTCAATTCTCTGCATCTTGATCAGAGCGGGAAAGGGAGACTGAGCACGTCTCAAATTCCTTGCAGGGCAGAACCACTGGAAGTGTCCAAAGTGAGATTTTAACTTTTCCTCTCTACTTTCCTGCTGCTTCTTTTTCCCTGTGCTAAACACCTCACTCCCGGCCCTTCTTCAATTTGCCTGATAGCCAATATGCTTTAAATTCACCATGAAACTTGTCTATCTCCAACAGCATGAACACGAGATTTAACAAAAAATTAAATTTCAACCCAGCAAACCCAATAATAATTTGGAAAATTGGTTCAGCGCTGAAGCTTAATAGTGGGATGTGGATGGACTCCATATGAGCCACTTCAGTCGCCTCTACTTTGTTATATTTTATATCTGTTTATATAGAATATTATAATACAAAGTATTTTTATGTGTTTATATTTTAGTTGATGGGGGTCCATTAAAACCTCAGAACTTTAAGTTTTGCTCAAAAAAGAAAGACCTGGACATATTTTAGCGCAATAATCCATCATTTTATCAAGTTTTTGCTTTCCTAGTAACTATCAGAACAGCTTGTCCCAGACAATAATAGCTTTTTTTTCTGGAAAAGAGTATTTTCTTCTTAATTAGACGTATTTATCGAGCAGTTTATCTTCAAAGCATCACGTATTCCTCCCTGGACTCGATACCCTGCCCTTCTGTCTCCATTCCCAAATGGGCTGGAGACACTCTGACCTTTCCATGGTATTTATCTCCACACCAGATGACAAGGGAGTCCGGACATTGCTCCAGCCTTAACCTCTTGTTTTTCAACCCAAATGCCAGCTTTTGCCCTCCCGATCTCTCTGTATCCCTCCAATCTTCCCAAGTTAAACCTGAGGCCATGAAGGCAGGAATATTCCTGTCGGGACTCTGCGGAAGCCAAAAAGAAAAAAAAGGGGAAAATTTCCCACCAAGCACAGTGTAGGGCACAATCACACACTTGGATTGGTCAGACTGATGGATCAATTCCAAGGATGGCTGGAAGCATTATGCCAACAGGGTTTAATACCAAAATTATGGATAATTTCAATTCCATATCCACACCCCCGGAGTGATGTATTCCCACATTTCATTAGCACGGTGTTGGGAGCTCTGACCCTGAGCCTCTCTGAGCACAGATTCCCAGCCTGGATCTGGCTCCCTGTGCTTTCCTCTTCACCAGGAAACATCTCAGCACAACATTTCAGTGAAAAATAATTCCTCAAATTCCAGTTTCCTTTTCATTTGGGATAAAGAAGTACAGGATTTTAATAAAAGGCGGAGTAGCACTACTAAAACAAGGGAAAGTGGGGGGAAAAAGGGTTCTTCTCCTGTAACTATCTGGTAACTCACTCCATAATTTTTCCATGGTAAATCCTGCTTCAGTACCTGCTGTATAAGCAATGTAATTTAACTTTATAACCACATTTCCTATTTTTTAATTACAACCCAAGTCAGAACTCACAGAAAATCACCAGAACCCGGCGACTCCAAAGGCGAAATCACACACATTTTCCTGAATCCAAGCCGCCACAAATTCCAAATGTGCGTGGGAACCTCCGGCTTCAGTGTGAGGAAAACATCGACTGTTTTTACCCCCACATCTCCAAAAAGCTTCAACAGAAATGCTGCCAGCGGTTTTTCCTCAATAAAATGTAAATGCCACTCTAGGAAAGGTGGGAAAAGCTGTGGTAGGACCTGGAAATGCTGGGAAAAGGATGACCCAAGTGGATGCTCTAAATCCACCAGCATTAAACGAAATATTTTTGAGGGACAAAAACACTTTTGGGGGACAAAAATAACCCCCTGTGGACTCTGTGACATGAAGGGGGAAGTGATTCCTGAGGGGAAAAATGATCCCTAACAGGGGAAAATCCCAGGGAGCTCTGCTAGGAGAGGAAAAGAGAAACTTCAGGAAACAGAGGTGTAAAGGAACACAGCTCAGGAGGAGCCTGATGGAAACCACCCCGAAATTGATCCCGGAATTCTCTGATCCTACGAGGCCTCAGCCATTCACAGATACTGAGAACCACAGAATATCCTGAGCTGGAAGGGACAACAAGGATTTTGTGTCTGATTCCCGAGCTCCAACTCAGAGCACTGGGGCTGCTCTTCCCACCTTTCTGAAGGAAGCACCGAATGGCAGAGATTCCAAGCAGAGAATGCCACCCCTGCCCTCACTGTCCCCGTGCAGGGCTCCCCAGTCCCCACTTCCCAACGAGGAAAACTGTCTGAGTGAGCCGCAGGAAACCACAGAACTGGGGAAAATCTCTGGGAACAATCGACTCAGTGATTTTGTTGTGTGAAATTCTTTTGTTCAGACGGCATTTGCCTCCAATATTGAAGGATTTAATTGGGTGGAAAACATCCCACTGTCTCTCCCACCGAGGGACAGCGAGCGCCACGTGTCCCCAGATCTCCCTGTTGAAGCAGAACCCATTCCACAGCCCTGCTGCTGCTGGGAGGGAAATAAAATTAAATCAAACTCCACGCTACATTTACATCGAGTAATAGCCCGGAATTCACCGCTCCCCATATTTCCCCATCAAACTTTGGATTGCCGGACAACTGGACACATCTTTTCCCACAGGCTGGGGAGCTATAATGCAACACTAACACAAGCTGTAAGTTTGCAAAAATTCCCCTTTTTCCCAGCTCGGGAAGGGCTGAACACCTGGTTAATGTGCCCACGGGCACTAATTAGGAGGCAATGATGCCACTCCCGGTTCCCATTCCATTCCCTGCTCCAGCAGCACTTTGCCATCAGCAATGACCTTCCACTTGCAGAGGATGTGGGATTTATTAATTAACACAACACCAGAAAGACCCCAAATCCCTTTCAGCTTTTACTGTTTGAAATTGAGGACGTGCTCATAAAGAGGACAGGCTTGCTAAAAATACCTCTTTATATTCATCTGAGGTCCCACTCACATCTGGTCTCCACTGTTTCGGAGCGCTACTAATTAATATCTGATAATTAAGAAATGAAAGTGCTGCCAGAAGTTGTTGGGAAGAAATGGAAACTTCTGGATTAATTCCTTGAGCTAGAGGTGAGTGGGGTGAAGTCAGGACAAAAGAAAGAAGGGCTTGGGAAAGGGGGCCTGAACAGCAGATTTGATTTTCCCAAAAACTGGATTTACTTGGTTTATTGGGTTTTAACCTTTTTTTTTTTTTTTTTTTTTTTTTAGGTTGTCCAGAGAAATAGTGGCTGCCCCTGGATCCCTGGAAGTGTCCAAGGGATGCTGGGCAGGGCTTGGAGCAGCCTGGGATAGTGGGAGGTGTCCCTGCCATGGCAGGGGTGGAATGAGATGAGTTTCAAGGTCCCTTCCACCCAACCCAAACCCTCCTGGAATTCCTTGGTTCTTTTACCAGAGACTGCTTCGCTGGCACAAAGCAGGATGAGATCAAATCCGGCACGAGAAACCTCAATGAATCGAATGAATTGTCACGGGCTGTTTGGGGCAGGGACGCAGGAAGGACAGATGGATCCACACTCAGAGCCCAGCTCCGGCTCCGGCTCCAGGGGAAGATCCCGTGCAGGGCTCATTGGAGTCATGGGGGTGGGAAAAGCCCTGCAAGGCCATCGTGTCCAGCTGGGAACCAGCACTGCCCACTCCCCACAGACCACATGCACACCTGCTTCCAACAATGCCTGGGATGGGCACTCCAGAGCTCCCTGGGCAGCCTGAGCACCCTTTCCATGGAGAAATTCCTGCTGGTGTCCAACCTGAGCCTCCCCTGGCCCAGCCTGAGGCCATTTCCCCTTGTCCTGTCCCTGTTCCGTGGGAGTCTCATGGACTTCAGGGGCGATCTCTCACAGCCATGAGGAAGGAACCGCGTTTTATCCCTCACTTCTCATAAATCAACTGCTCCCCTCTATATTTTGTGGCTGTCAGAGCCCTCAGCTGCCCTTTGCTGTTTGATATGGAGAGCACAGCAGTGTTTCCAAGTCTCTAGAATAATTTACAACCCAAACAACGGAGGAGGGGGAAAAGAGACCAATTAATTTGCCCCAAATGATGCAATAACACAGAGGGAGAGCCAGCGAATAAATGCCAATCCCTGCCTTCCTCCACTTGACTGCTGTCTCCTTTGGAAGTCACTTCAAGACATGGATAATGATCAATCAAAGGCTCCCTGGGCATGGTGAGGGCTCCAAGCAGGGCTGGCGTCCCTCTGGCAGAGCTGCCAGGCTCAGCAGCTCAGCTCAGGGCACAGTGGCACTTCCATCTCCCTTTCTGCCCATGCCATCTGCTCTCTCTATTTTGTATTTCTTTTTGATTTTGTAGCACAGGCTGCAGCTTCCTTCTGTGAAACTGTTCAGCTGTGACCTTCCCCTAAATACACAGCAAGGCAGTTTGTAAACCGGCTCGGGAACAGCGCTGGAATCACCCAGATTATGGTAATTAGACAAGCAAAGATCAATACTAATCCACTCTAAAGCCACTGATTCTCAATCCTGCTGAAATCCGAGTACCCACATCCAGCAGTTTTCTGTTTGTGAGGGGTGCCACTGCTCTGTGCTGCCTTTTACCCTAAGGATATTCTGTGTCACTGGCAGGTGACACCTGCGGGGTAATCCCTGAAAACCTCAGGAATCAACACCAGCCCTGCTTCAGGGTATTTGAGAGAGTCTCAGAGCTGAACCAGAAAGTTCTGGGGCTGTCCCCATTTCATTTCTGACACAGGAAAATCAAGACCTGCCTTTGCTGTCCCTGAACGGCTTTAGGAGCTCCTTAAAACAGGGTGCAAGGATTTCCCAGGAATGGAGCCTGTCCTGGCACTCCAGTTCCCCCTGCAGGGTCCCTCTCCAGCTTCCCTGGATCCCTTCAGACCCTGGAAGGGCTCTGAGGTCTCCACACCTTCTCCCTCCAGGCTGAGCAGCTCTCCCAGCCTGGCTGCACAGGGAGGTGCTCCAGAGCCCTCAGCATCTTTGGGAACACCTAACAAATAGCAGGAACAATCTTGGGGAAAATCCATCAGCAAAAGATTATTATAAAATGCAAAGTTTATCACTCGGCACTGGTCCTTCAGATTTCACATTTGTTGAAAGTTAAATATAGAATTAGGAGAAGAGTGGAAGTATTTTGCTGTTTTCTACTCCTTCAAGTGAAGAATACTCTAATACTCCAATCATGAGGACAAACAGAGCACAGATCAAGAATTTTTGTCTAAACTCCTTTCAACAGGCAAGCAAGCCCCTCCTGTAGGGCCTCCTGAAGACAATTTCTGTCCGATTCCTGCTTTCTGATTCCCTGCAGCCCTTGGATTTGGAAATACCCACCCAAACCCACCCCATTCTGCTGCTGGTTCTGTCACCACAGCGGCACAGAGAGAACACATTGCCACTTCTCGATACCTTGAAGCTGCTGGCCCTGATCTCACCACTTCCTATTATTGCACAGATGTCAAATGGACCAACACATCCTCTGTCACAAAATTTAACAAACAAAGCAGCCCAGGCCACACTTTTTTGTTTGCTTCGGATCAATTTTGAGACCCTGAGGTTGATGATGTGAAATTGGCAGATGGTAAATTTATCACATCGTGCCTCTGCGGTGGTAACAACCGTTGTCTGCACTTATAACATCACAGAGGTCGGGGCTGAGTTCTCTCACACCTCCCACGAACGCTGCAGAGGATCAAAAAATGCCTCACACAAATGGTGTAGAGGGTCAAAATGCACTCCAGGAAACTTAACCTAGAGCCCTGGCAATCCCAGTCCCAATTCCAAGGCACAAAATTCATTGCTTGTCCAAATGAATGACATTTCCAACAACTTCCAAAGGGAAAATTCCAAGCAAAACTTCCCTCACCACCACTGCCAGCCCAGATCTTTCCCACTGGAGACGACCTGCTCAGACAATAAAATTCCACCAAGACAGAGGATTTTTGTAGCTCTGTTTCAGCCTGGCCTTCAAACAGGACCTGATTTTGACTGTCAAAAGTCCCAGTCTGAGGGTGAAAGAAGGATGTCTTTACCTGTACTCGTCCTGGGTGAAGCGTGGGATGACCGAGGGCTGCAGCACCGTGATCTCCACCGTGGCAGTGCTGGACTTCACCGGATCCCCATCATCGTAGGCGATGACCACCAGCTGCAAACAACACAGGGAATCAGCCTCTGGCTGCACCACAGAACAGTTTCCATCCCAGCTTCCAGCAAATCTGGTGTTTGCAGGGTCTAAAACTCAGATTTGTTGATTTTCTTCTGCTGCAACTCACACGTCACGTGAGAACGAAACATGGAGGGGGGGAAAGGTGAAAGCCATGCACAGGTTGAACCCTCTGCTGGAAATTTACAGAAATTGGAGGAATTTCTCCATGGAAAGCGCTGTTTAACATTGGCAGGGGCTGCCCAGGGAGCTTTGGAGCCCCTATCCCTGGAGGTGTCCCACTCAGGGCTCTGGGGGGCATCAGGCACAGCTTGGACTCAGTCCTGGAGGGCTTTTCCAACCTCAGTGACTCTTGGATTCCGTAACTCCCAACAAAACAAACAGGAGAAGCCCTGGGTGAGAATTATCTGTTGCTGACATTAATATCCAGAAACAAGGGCTCACATCAAGACAAAAACATTGACATTACTTCCCACACCCCTGGAAAAAATCCTAGAAAAGACATTTTCTAAGCTAAAACAAGCACAAGACCAAACCCCTTTCTCCTAAATGAGGCCTGTCATAAAAATGCTGATTTTTTAAACTTTTCCTCATGTCTATTTGTTGATTTAATCTGTGATTTCATGCTGGCACAAGCAGGTTCATTGTTTTCAGCTTCCCCAGGAAGGTTTGAGATCTGCTTGCAAAAGGATGCGACGCCAGCCCACTGAAAAGCAGAAGTGGGCAATTTTCCAGTTTTTTCCCTGATTTTTTCCTTATTTCATGGAGCAGATCAGCACCTCATTCTAGTAGAGCGTTTTCAACTAATTTCTGCAAGTCCAAGCTATTCCACCATAACCTTTTTTTTTCCCAGCCAATTTATCAGGGAAGCCACCAGCAGAAGATATAAATGCTGAAATTATCCCGATGTCAAATGGCGACTGGAAAAATTCCCAGAGGGTTCGGCAGCAGACACGAGCCCAATGGTCTAGAAGCAAATACCAACTCCAAGTGTTCCCATCACTGATTTCTGCAGTCTTTTCTGTGCTTTTTTACTAAGAATTCACATTTTCTGGAAAGTAATTCCCTGCTGTATGTCCCATTTACTGCCCTAATATGAAACAGCGTGGGACAGATCCCAGTTTTGGAAAACAGCCCCACAAAATAAGTACTGAGAAATAAAAACAAGTGCAGCAACAGAAAAGATCCACTTGAGTGATGTTAACAGTGGACACCTTTATTCCTCATCACGGAAAAGTGTGCAAATAATCCTCTCTTTAATCCTCATTGCAAAAATAAATAACTGAAATAAGAAAAACCCACACCTTAATGAGTGTAAGGAAGTTCCCAAGTAGGAAAATCACATCGAACTCAAGATATGATGGATGTAATTATTTTTTCCTTACTGACACATTTCTATTTTCATTTTTAACTACTCCCTCCCTTCATGGATCCTAAAGGGCAGATGTTCTACTGATTTTGGATAAAATGGTTAAATCTTGGTTAAAATCAGACCTTGATCCACCCTCATTCACTCCAGACTCTTCAGAACCACTCACAACAAAATGGGAGTTTAGGTTTCCTTAAAATCAGTGTTTTTACATTAAAACACTTGAGAACAGGAATTCCTAAACTACCCAGCTGTGGAACTGAAATGTTCTTTATCAGATACTTTGTTCTTCTTACAAACCCCTCCCCAAATTCTCTCCAAAAGCCCTGCTGGAAGTGAACTTGGGGAAAATGAGGGCTCCCTGAGCTGCCTCCCTGTTTCCCTGCCCTTCACACATCCATCTAAGACATTCCCGAAGCCAAAGTGGCACAGAACATGCACCAGGAAAAAAAAAAAGAAGGAAATAAAGGGACAAACAAAATTGAAATTTTGCATGGAGTCCAATGAAAGGTTGGATTTGATCTTGGAGGTTTTGTCCGACATTAACGATCCTGGGATCATTCTATGAAATAGAAATAACAAAGGAGAGTATTCCAAGGAATCGCAGCGAACGCAGGGAATGTTTCCCAGCACTGCAGCTCAGTCTGTACCTTGAACACCGTGCTGGGCTCCTCGTTGAGGTTCACTCGGGTCACCACACGGCCGGAGCTCTCCTCCACGTCGAAAATGCTGGCACTGTAGGGGAACTGCACAACATCCACCTTGTAGTGGACCAGACTGGCCGGGGTGCCCTGCAAGGCAAAAAACGAGGCAAAGTGGGTATTTCTGTGGGGCTACACATCTCATGAAGGGCCCAAATGAGACACTGGTGAGGCCATTGCGAGTGAAACTTGCTGTTTGTCTTACTCATAACCCTATAATTCCCCCAAAGTACCTTCCATGACACCTGAGAGGTCCAGGAAGGAAAATCACGGGAGGTTTGGAAAGAAAAGGGCTGAGCCCACACCTACCTAAATCCAGAAATGTTTTATAAATACTGACATTTTTAAACAGAAGATGGACTGGCTAAAATACCTTTCAAGAATATTTTAAATTAGCATAAAAGTCATTAGAAGTTTTATAAGAGAAACTCGTCAGTGGTAAAAGAAAATGCTGATTTGCAGATGGGTTTTAAGCAGCCCCCAGCCCATGTTCCCAGGTGCCACAGCCACATCCTTATTGAACAATTCCAGGGATGGGCACTCCAAAGCTCCCTGGGCAGCCCCTGCCAAGGTCTGACATCCCTTTCCCTGGAGAAATTCCTGCTGGTTTCCAACCTGATGGAGATTCTCCTTAGCCCTCATCTTGCTGCTGATAAATTTATGGAAACATTTTCTATTGTCTTTTATGGCTGTAGGTGGAGAAGTTCCAGCTGGCCTTTGGTCCTTTTCCTCCCTCAGGGAGATAGATCTCCTGGTTTCTCTCTGGATCTCCTGGAATGTTTTCTCCCTGGAGAAATATTTTCTCCCTGGATCTCCTGGAGGGTTTTCTCTCTGAATCTCTGGATCTCCTGGAGTGTTTTCCCTCTGGATCTCCCGGAATATTTTCTCCCTAGATCTCATGGAGTGGTTTCCCTCTGGATCTCCTGAGTGTTTGCTTGCCCTCTGGATCTCCTGGAATGTTTTCTCCCTGGATCTCCTGGAGTGGTTTCCCTCTGGATCTCCTGAGTGTTTGCTTGCCCTCTGGATCTCCTGGAATGTTTTCTCCCTGGATCTCCTGGAGTGGTTTTCCTCTGGATCTCCGGGAATGTTTTCCCCCTGGATCTCCCGGAATATTTTCTCCCTGGATCTCATGGAGTATTTTCTCCCTGGAGAAATATTTTCTCCCTGGATCACCTGGAGTGTTTTCCCTCTGGATCTCCTGGAATATTTTCTCCCTGGATCTCCTGGAATGTTTTCTCCCTGGATGTCCTGCAGTGCTTCCTCTGCAGGGTTCCATTTCCAGCAGACACCTGCTAGGCTGAAGTCTCTCACAAGAACCAGGGTTTGCAATGGGGAGAATTTTCCCAACTACTTGAAGGATGCCTCCCCTGCCTATTCCTCCTGGCTGGGGCATCTAGGACAGGTTCCCTCCGATCCTCTTTGCACACCAACGTCTGAATCAGGATTTCCCAAGGTCTGGACATGCAGAGACATTGGAACCTCTGATAAAATTCCAGCTAAGGTATTTGCTAAATATATTTGGGAGTAGATCCAGAGGAACCCTTCTGTCCTAGCAGCAGCATGATTTCATTTTCTGAAAGCCTCTGAATCTCCAGCTTAGATGAGGCTTTGACCTTTACATTGTGTTTAAACAGCCAAAATACCATTAATAGGGAATTGCTGATTTTCACCTGCATTCAATAAAGCTTTGCTGGGATTGGGAATTTATTCTGTGTCCCATGCCAGCTATGAATTGCACGGAAACAGAACATTTCTTTTTGTAAACAGCAACGGAAATGGCTACAAAAGTGCCTTGAGCTCACTAAATCCTATCCATGTTTTGCTGATCCAACAGAAGTCAGAGCCCTCCAGGGAATTCCAGCCTGGGAAGGGCTCATGAGGCCATCAGCACTTTAATCCCCCAAACCAGCTCTGTTTTAGTGGTTAGCAAATTAGCAAATGGTTGTGTTCCCAGTTAAAAGCCCTTCACACATGCCAAAGAGGGCAAATCCTGGGGAAAGTGAGAAATTTCCGGGATCAGGGCATAGCAGAGTTCATTAGCAACTTTCCCCCCGGCGTTCCCTGCTCCAGTCATTTTTCTCCAAGGTTATAATGAAGAGCAAATTACCTGCTGAAATTCAGCCTATTTGGGCTGGAGTAATGGCCTTCAAGTTGCCTGGAAGACGAAGAGCCCTCATCATCGTTAAAGCTGCTCACACCAGGTAATTTGGGATTAAATAAACAAAAATCTCATCAGGTTGTTGCTGTTCCTGATGTGATTATCAAGTACACTTTTCTCCCGTCACCTCCGAAATGTAACAAACCCGGGATTTATTTTTTATTTATGGCATTTTGGCACTGATGTAGTTAGAAAAATCTCCAGAGAGATTTCCCAGGGAAATCTATTTTGAAGCGAGTTTTAATTATCTGAAATATTAATCATCTTTCGCCTCTGTTCTAAATTAATTTAGGTACATTATTATGTCTGCAGCAAAACTTGAATCCAGTTGATAATATTCTCCGATAAACCACAGAGCAAGGATTGTCTTTGGCACATTCATTCTCTCAAAACAAAGTTTCCCTGAGATTCAGGACTAAAATGAAATTTTTAAAAAGCCCCTCATCCAGCTCCAATTATTTCTCCCATGGTTGTGTTATTCCATAAAATTCCATTTTCTCTGGGAAAATGCCGTTTGTTTGTGACACAGGTGACAGCTACAAATTCCACAGGAAGAGCTTTTAAAAGATCAAAGTCCGGCCTGCCTGAAAATGGTTTTACCTCCAATTAAAACTCAGTTAAACCTTTAATTTAATTTAGCCTCTTTCTTTCAGTGGATGCCTGGAAGACAATGAGGACAATTACTCCCAACTGGACAAAAAGGGCTCCACAGAAGGAAAACCTCAGGAGCTGTTCAGAGAACGGATAAAGCATTAAATGGGATGTTCTGGAGCTCTGGAAGCTGAAAATAGTAATTTGAAAAGTTGCTACTACTTTAAAAATGTAGAAGAATCTGCTGTGGATTGTACCAAATGACCTAAGGACAAAATGCTGATTTACCAGATTTCACAAAAACAAAATTTTCAGGCAAAATTGAGCAGATTTCAATGATCAGAAGGGTGTTTCCAATTTGTGTTTATAACACATGCAAAAGCAGCTTCTAAAACATAATTTACATTCCCAGTCACTGCAAATAAAAAGCGAATGAAAAGCAGAAAAGAGAGGAGGAAATGGTCGGAATTTAAAGTGACATTTACTCCAAGCAGCCCTGCAAATCTCGCTGTGGCCTTTAGAGAAAAGCTCTGGCTTTCATGTTTTAATTGACATTTCACCAAGGACCTGCAGAACAACTCCCAGGGCCCTCTGATGCCTTCGGGCCAAGAGGTTTGGAAATTCATGGGTCAAAATAAAAACATCACCAGGTATCGAAGAGGAAGTGTTTGGCACAGATTATGTCTGTTTTAACTGAGCAACTCTTCGTAATAATCAGGAATCTGTGGGGTTTTTTTGCAGCAAAACCAATCCTCTTATCAACAGCTGGAGTCTACTGATGGTTTAGGGTTTTAGGCACCACTTAAATTAGGAAAATCCCACATTTTCACCCTCAGATTTGTTCGTATGGATACACATTCCTACATGGAAGACACACTGAGTTGTAAATAACTCAGCACATGAAGGTTAGATGGGAAGAGTTTTTTAAAGTAAAACCAAGAGAAGCTTTCATCTCCATCTCCAACAAATGAAGTCCTGTTGGATTAATTTATGAGTAAAAACTTGCTCTTCTCCCTCCTGACTGCTTCTGAAAGCACATCGTCGCACCTCCACACCTCCACACTATAAACTCCTAAATAATTTAGGAAATACACCCAGGAAATTATGCCCCAGGTGTCTTTCACCCTCTCGTGTATCACCTAAATTGATATTTGTTTGTTGAAATGGAGGGCCCACCTCCACCGACACCATTCCCACCTCCTCCTTCCCCCAATCCTGCTCTTCTGCTCTTGCAAAAATTCAAATTTGCCTTCTCTGCAGGGAAATCCCACACAGGTGCTGAGCCTTTGCAGCTGGATCCTCACAGCATCCACATTCATTTGCTGGAAACAATGGCTGTCTCCGAGGAGCTGATTAGGTGAAAAGCTTTTATTGCAGATGATGGAAAAATCTGGCTGGACTTTTATTCTGGATGTGGGAATTACAGACATCACTTATAAAACAGCAACAGGAAAAATGAAGCTCGGAGACTTCAGATGAGTTGGGCTCTTATAAACAGGCGTCTTTTAAAGTTATAATTATTTTTTTAATAGACACACCTTTCTCTCCCTGACCTGATAAAACAAATGAGTTAGTACCCTGCAAAGAAGATTCCAACAGGTTAAAAACCCCCAGCCACACAAGTGAAATATTGATGATAACTGAGAATATTCCATCCCTGAAGGCAAGTTTAGAGCAAGGTCCCCTCGCTGAGCAGAGAAAAGGTTGTGTGCTTTTAAACCCAATTTCCAGTGAATTCGTATCAAATACTCTGTGACACCATTTAATGTCAAAGCCAGCTTCAAATAAATAGGAATTCTCCAGTAACAGAGGCTGGCTCAGGCAGAAAAAGAAACAAAGCCCTGATAGTTTTTACTTTTAAAATAAAAAAAGATGAGGGACAAAACTACCAGCCATTAGTTTGAAATAAAAAATCCCTTTCAAAACCTGCTTTAAAAGCTTTCCTGGCTGACTTTTATGGCCCTTGCATCTATTAAAGGCTTCAGGGTAACTTCATTTTTAAACCTTCATCAAAATCAACAAGTGTTCATGTGATAGCGACAAAAATGTTATGAAATGTTCAGTAGGGTCTGGGGTTGTTAAATGAAAAAAAGGAATAACTTTGCATTGGAAATGCTGATTGCACAGGACTAAGGATTAGAAATGTCATTAATCAGAACTCTTTTGTTTCCCCTCAGTCATATCTTAGCCTTCAAAATTTAGACACAGTGATTCTAAAGTGGAGCTTTGATCAGAATGGGCACAGAGAGCCCAAAATATCTCATTGTGAAGCAAAACCATTTATTTAATATTAAAGACAAGCTGCCCAAACCCCAATAAGCCACACTTGATTTGTGTCCAAGCTCTTCATCAACTTCTCACACGCAAGGCACATTCCCCCGAACTCTTCCCCTGAGGATTATTCTCCTTAATAAGCCAAAGAGTGACAATTAAAAATGAAATCTGGCTGGCACAACAGCTCTGGCTTTCCTCACCCTCCGAGCATCCTCTGGTCACCGACGGCCACCAGGCTCTGGTGACAAAAACTGCCATTGCCCTTCGGAACAGGGAAGGAGCCCAAGGTGTGTGCCCAGGTCTGGCTCTCGAGGGCCTCACCAGGGAGCAGCAGCACCAACCAGGGACAAAAATCACATTTCTCCCCCAGCCAAGGTCCCCAGGTTAAAACCTCACCCGTGGGACGTGTGGCCTGGTGCCACACACCCCTGGGGTGGCACAGTGATGGTGACACCAAGCAGTGACAACCTCACCAAACTGGGGCTTGTTTCCTCCTGAACTGCCCTAAAGACAGGCACGGTGTCCCCTCCTGCCTGCTGCTCTCATTCTGGGAAGCAGGACAAAGAGCTTTCCGTGGCAGACTGGAGCTGCAGGACTGATTTTCCAGCTTGGGAACGCAGCTCCATCCCGAGCAACAAGGGCCAGGCTGACATCCAACAGAGGCAGGAGTTCTCCCCTGGGAAACTCCCCATGGTTTGAGGCTGATGAGGGGCCCTTGGAGAGTTCAGGGTTCTCCCTGCTGGGGGTGCAGCAGGAACAGAGCTTTTCCTTACCGGGGGATCCTGATCCTCGGCTGAGACCGTGGTGATGACGGTGCCCTTGATGGCGTCGGGAGCCACCATTCCCCTGTAGAGCTTCTGGCTGAACACCGGTGCGTAATCGTTCATGTCCTGCCAAAAACAGAGCGCAGAGCTCAGCCCTGAGGCTCCAACAAGAGTCCAGATGCATTCACAAACGTTTCTGTCGAGCCTCTCCCTCCCTCTGTAGGGATTGCCATTCCCAATTCCATCACCCCTGCACAGAACGAGGCTGGAAGGTGCTGATAATGCACCAAAACCAGATGTGGGATGGCTCAGCTGAAGGGAATTCTGCAGGAAAACACAGTCCCACAGAGAACAGAGCAGAGAATTCCATACCACCTGCTCCTCCAGCAGCAGGCTTGGCTCCTTTTCCAAAAGGAATGAGCTGCTCTGGCTTGATGGTGTTATTACCCCTAATACCCAATAAACTCAGGGGAAAGAAAATGTTCTTTGTGGGACAAAAGGGCATTTACACAATTTTTTGTGCCTGAGATAGGCAAGGATACATAAATATATGTATATATATGTATGTACACGTAAGTACGTCTCAAAAATTTTGCAGGATCATCCAGAGATGCTTTTATTTGTGTAGAGATTAAAAATAAACTCTGGTTATTAGAAATGAAATTTCTACCGAAACACTTTTTCCAATTCAAGTTTCTTTTTCTCCAGGAAGTCTTAATTTTTGTGCAGTATTCCCATCAGCTGAGTCTGTCGCTCACTGAATGCTGTGTGCTATGAACAGGGAGATGTCGCTCGGTCCAGCGGAAGATGGAAGGGCAGGGCTGGAACAGGGTGGGCTTCAATGCCCCTTCCAACTCAAACCACCCCATGATTCGGTGGGAATCTGGAGGCAGAGATTTGAATCCAAGGAGTGTCTTCCCCAGAGTAGCGAAGGAGAAGGAAAAGGGGATTTAACATTTAAATATTTATATTCCTAACTCAGTGGGGCACGAGCACGAAAGGTCTCTTGGTGTCCCCACAAACCAAAGAACCACGGATGTCCCGGTGCACACTGACATTCCCAAGGCCATTTGATGTTGGGAATGCTGCACTGCAGGGATTTTCCTTCCGCTCTGGCTGTGTTTGGCCCGTGCCCACCTGTCTGGGAGCACCTGGCTTGGCATCAGCACATTACAGCAAGTGACAGCCTTAACGAGCTTTAAATTACATATTGATTTCCTCCTTAACGCCTGCCCTCCCCTCCCGCTTTGTTTCTCCTCTCTGGCATTCCCAGGTGACAGCCTTGCTTCCCAACATTTCTGCTCAGCATTTTCACCCTCTCTGCAGGCAGGGCAGGGCTCATTTCCTACCAATCCCTTTGCTAAATAACGACCCTGGGAATCCTGGGAATGAGCTCAGGGAATCAGGGACGTGCTCGGGAAGCGGCATCGCGCACATGCTTTGCTTTCACTCTGTTTTGCACAAAAATCTGGGTAAAAATAGAGAAAATCTGCAGCCAGACAAGCAGTGCCATAGAGGCTGCTTTGCAGTTATCCATAAACTCGTGGCTCTTATTACCTCACTGTCAAAACAGGCGGCCCAAGTATTTGAAAGTGAGAAATATGGAGAACCCATGACCCAGATTTCCATCTCCATCTTTTGGAGCCTGTCTGATGCTTAAGAAGAGCCTGGATTTGAGTTCATGGCAACCTGAATTTCTGGGGCTGGAGCAGTGAACTGAGGAAGGCTTTGGGATGCTGCAGTTTGGCCTCACTTGTAGGATTACTGCTCAGATTTAAAAGGGGATTTCGTGAGAGCTTACAGCCACTTTGGGGGAGCTTTACTGCCCCATTACCGAACCTGTGCGTGGGGACTGCACAAATGTGCAGGTTTAGAGGTGTTTTAGGAAGCCATCAGATGTCACCTTCAATTATTTACCTGTCTACAAGCAAAACATGGCCGGGCCTTCGTACTCCAGTCAGAAAAAGCCCAGGACTCGCTGCAGATGTTACGGTTCTGTCCAAAGCCTCCCTGTGCTGGAAATCAATATTTCCTTGCTCTAAACCCACGGCTGAGCTAATAAATGCACATCAGGCCTCTCCAGCCCCTTTGCAGTCTGCTGCCTTTTATGACAAGTGAAATAAATAGAAAAAAAATGTATTTTTAAAGTCATCTCCTCTTCTACTCACACTGAATGTCCAATCCCACAAAGGGAGAGGACGAAGAGGTTTCCTTCAGAGCACAGCATGGAAATTCCCCAAACTTCCCACTCTTCCCACAACCTCAGCTCTGGATCTGCAATTTTCTGCTGTCGTTTTCTTTTGAACATCTGTCCTTTCAGTCTGTGTGCACATTGCCAGCGTTGGTGGCTGTGGGAATGCTGCCTCCAAGTGTTTAATAATTCCCTGCTGTCTGGGGACTTCCAGGGGCACATTTAACATTCCTGTAATTGTGAAACTCCTTTCCAGGAAAAGCAAAGGGGTGGTTTGGTACCACTGTACTTGAAAATTCCTGTTCCTCCGGCACAGTCTTTAACCACAGAAAGTTGTCACTCAACACCTGATTCCAAAAACAAAAATCCCAGATATTTTAGGGCTAAAAAACCAGACTGGAAACTCCAGAAGGCTGCAAAACATCACGGCCTTAAGGACATCCATGGCCCTTAAAAACCTGGAGTAGCCTCCCCCAGACCACAACACCTGCCCTGGGCCCAGGATTCTGCTCCAGGGATGCCAAAGGATTCCAGACAGAATCTTTCCCAATAATTTTCTATTTCCTCATTTGCGAACTGAAAAAAAAAAGTGAAATGAAAAAAAAAAAAAACCAACAAAACAGGAAATAAGACAAGAGGAACAGGCAGGGACTGAGCCCAGGGAGCTCCCCCTGCCCAGGAGGCACAACTTCTGCCCTGGGCACTGCCCAGCCCCGGGCACATTGTGCACAGAGGCTCTGCAGGCTCCTCCCTGGGCACATTGCAGAGCTGTGTGGGCACAGTGCTGTGCCCTGTGCTCTGGGCTGGCCCTGCTGGAGCAGGGAGGTGGCACCAGGTCCCACTGTGCCCACCCTGGGACTCTGTGGAAGTGGGAAGAGAACATTCACAACAAGCACCTTTGTTAGAACACCAAAAAAATTAGTATGAAACATTAAAATGCAAATTCCATATGCATTTTATACGTGAAGGTCTAAAAAATACATGTTAAAGTTCCTCAGAAACAACATCCCTGGGTTTGAAGTGACAGAGGCAGTGTGGGAACAACTGCAAATTTGGGCTGTGACTTCAGAAAACAATTTGCTCACAGGTGAGTTTGTTTTTCTGCATGAAAATCAAGGTGTTATCCAGCTCTAATTCCTTTATGGGAAGATTATCTTTGCCCCTTCCCTAAATATTCACGATGGAGTACACGAGACAATAAATGCCTGGCAGAGGACTGAACTGATCAGCTGAGATGGAAGAAAAGAAATACATCAGCACTGCAGCCCAACCCCAGGCCTGTTACTGCATTCATGCCACTGCAAGTGAGAGAAATTTTGGAGATTTTGGAGAGATTTTGATTTTTTTAACCTTCCTTCAAGTTTCATGGAGCTGCTCTGCTCTTTAACTGAGCCCAGTACTGAGCCCTGGGGGCACCCAGGTCCTGACCCCTGGGATCAGTCAGTTCCCAGTGCCCTCAGTGCCCCCTCATCCTCACTTTTTGGCACTGTTAGAAGTGAAAAACTCTGTTTTTTATTTATTCTTGTTGCTCTCTCACTTTGAACCCTGCACCTGAGACGATGGCTTCGTTACACTGCACAATGTCCTTGAAAAACTCCAAAACCCACCAATCCCACAACGTAGAAAGTGGAGAAACAGCACTTCTACAAACAGGAAAGAGGCAAAATAATACAAAAATGATGCTGGTAATAAGAAGAGGAGGACACAGTATAAAATATTCAGAGGCCTTACAGGACCCATGCTACAGAAATTCTCCTATTTGTGTTTGGGAACACATTACTCACTCAAAAGCAACTGTTTCTGTTAACAAACCCTATTACCGCAGTAGCTGCTTCCAAATGCTGAATCCTAATAACCAGAACTGCAAGGATTTTGCTCTTTCCAGCACTGGGAATCATCTGGATCGTGAGGGGATGTGCGTGGGTACAGCAAGAGGCAAAGCAAACTCAGCCCTCCCAGAGCAGCTTCAGAAGAGAAGTCAGGAAAGCAGCGAAAGGAATCTGGGAACGGGGCAAAAAGGAAAAGCCTCGCTGTTTGGGGTGGTGGGAAGAAATCAGTGCCCTTGGACTATTCCTCCTTGGAAATTCTTGAATGGATGCAGCAATTACTGTTCTGTGACTCCCTCAGAGGGGTGGCTGGGTCCTTCTCCCAGGAAACAAGGGACAGGACAGGACAACCTCAGGCTGCCCCACAGAGGGTCAGGCTGGATATCGGGAAAGATTCCTTCAGCTTCAGTGAGCTCCTGCTGCTCATTCCGTTGGACACCCCACAAATGATGGATGGCACCATCAGACAGCCAGAGCTGCCTCATGGAATTCCATCAGCCGGGGAAAATTACAGCGCTCGGGGCGAGGAGCTGGGCTGGGAGAAATGACAAACGGAGCCCCGGAGGGCTGGAGACGTCCGGAACAACACAGGGAAGTTCTGAGGGCTGCAGAGGCTGGGTCTTTGCTGGTGACACGAGCTTGGCCCTGCCACTGCGGCCCTCTAGTTCCATTCTCTGCTCTTGTCTCGGGGAATCTGCCCTGGGTTTGGTTCCTGTTTGGGCTCTCAAACCCTGAATTAAAGTAATCACTCACAGCCCAGCCTCTGAAATGAAGTGAAAGCTCAGGAATTACGCAGAGGAAACACATCCAGTTCCTGCAGCAGGTGCTGAGAGGGACGGATGGGGGGCCTGGTTTGTTCCCACCCATTTCCAGTCTCAGCACCCTTCTCCTGCTGTCCAGCTCTGGGATCAGCCTTCCAGGGGCCTTGGGGATCCTCCCCATCTCCAACAGGGACAGCATAACCTTCAATCTCCGCCTTCTCCCCCCAGCCCTGGGAATTGTGGATCTGGGAATTCCATCTTTCATCTCCTGAGATCAACGCTCACAATACCTGCCCCTGCCATCGACCTCATCAATGGCATCTGCCCTACAGAACGAGATGTAACATCTGCTTTTCCCCCAAGTCCTCCCCCGTTCTCCCAGCTGCCACTCAAAATTCTGCTGCCCCGCCTCTCCCTCCAGGCTGCAACCTGAGCCCCAAATTCATCTCAGCACTTAAATAATATTGAATCGTGTCCCTTGATCCGGTGCAAAACTCAGCCTGGCACTGAGTATGACAATGCTCACCTTAAACTGGATTTATTTGCTCTCTCATGTGAAGTGTCCCCTGCTTGTCCTCCCTCCCAGGCCCTGCCCTGTCCCCAGCCACACCTTTTGCTCCACAATTGTCCCTTCAGGCTCCAGCCTGCTGTTCCAGCCTCTCCACAGCAGCACCAGGCTCCCATTTTGTTGCTCACCTGCGGGAAGTGTTTCTAGAGAGCAAGAACTGATTTTTTGATCCTATGAATCCCCTCCTGAAATTCCCTAGTCCCACAGCACCTCCCTGGAGAGTGCACAAGCTGCTGGTACACTGAGGCCACCAAACTGAACTATAATTTTCCCTGTCATTAATTAATACAATCACCCACTCCATCACACAGACAGCAGCTTTCCTCTGAACACGATCCTACCCGAAAACCTTTAAAAAACCCCAACAACCCCACCCAAACTACTCCTTCAAAAATCCAGCGTGCTGGGAAAATGTTTCTTTTAGGAAAAAAGCCAGGTTTGAGCAACTTGCTCTGTAAAAGTCCAACGGAAGAGGCTCAGGGGACGACGGAAAAGCTTTGTTTTCTGTGAATGCCACAGAATGTGCTGGGGAAAAGCACGGATTTGTCAGGAGCAGGTGACCTGCAGCTCACACTGAGACATTCTGCAGACAGAGAGGCGTCACAGAAGCCTTCTGGCATTGCCACCAGACTAACAATGGGAGACATTTACTCTCCCAAAAGAGTTCTGAGCTCAGAAAAGACGGACAAACAGAATTCCCCAAAACCATGTGGCAATTCAAGCACCTGCAGATCCAGAACAGGCTGAACCCCAGACTGCCAAACACTTTGTACAGACACACATTTCAACTGAACATTTGGGAGCTCTGCTTTGCTCCTGCTACCATTTTTGCTCCTTGGCTGAAATCAGAGTAATTAAAGTCTCTTCTGTCCCCATTTTTGGATTCCAGGAGGAGTTCATTTCGGCCTTTCAGGGATTCCAAAGGGCAAAACGTTTGTATTTGCGTCAGGTGCTCCTGGATTTCATAAACCCAGGATTTAACTACCTAATTGCACATGGAAGAATAATTACAGCCGTTAGGAAGTGCAGGTTTAACTGAATGAGCTGCTCCCAGAATAAATCTCATACAAGTGAAAAGCAGGAGAGCAGACAGTCCTGTGATGGAATATTCTGGAATGACCGGGAGGGGATGGTGCAGGCTGAGGGTGCCCCCTACCTTGACCCTGACGGTGACGGTGGCCAGCCCGGGAGGCATGGTGCCCTTGCTGTCGAAGGCTTCCACCAGGAAGGTGAAGGTGGCCTCGGCGTCCGCGAAGGATTCGTAATCCAGGGATTTCCGCAGCGCCAGCTCTCCCGTGTGCTTGTCCAGGGCAAAGTACTGCCGCGCCTCCTCCGTGCGGATGCGGTAGTTCACGTCGGCGCCCAGGTCTGCGTCCGTGGCCTGCGGGGAGCCGAGGGACATCCAACAAAATCTATTCCCACAGAATAACCCTGGGCACCTGCTACTGGCCCGGGGAGGAGAGCACAGAATCCTGGAATGGTTTAGGTGGGAAGGGACCTTAAAATTCACCCAGTGCCAACCCTGCCATGGCAGGGACACCTCCCACTGTCCCAGGATGCTCCAAGCCCCAATGTCCAGCCTGGCCTTGGACACTGCCAGGGATCCAAGGGCAGCCACAGCTTCTCTGGGCACCTGTGCCAGGGCCTGCCCACCCTCCCAGGGAACAATTCCTGCCTAACATCTGATTTAAAACTCTCCTCTCTTAGTTTAAAACTATTTCCTCTGTTTAAAACTGTTGCCCATTGCTACCTCTCTGTGTAGACAATGGCAGTGCAGGTTTTGCTGTTTCATTGTTTGTTTTTATCAATTGCTATTATTTCCTAAATAACCTTCTCTTTAAAGGGCTTTTTTTAGTACCTGGCTGAAGGTCATGCATTTTTCAGTCCATTCAGTGTCACAGAACCCCAGAATGGTTTGGTTTGGAAAGGACTTTGAAGATCAACTTGTTCCAACCCCTGCCTGAGGCAGGGACACCTTCCACTACCCCAGGGTGCTCCAAGCTCCATCCAACCTGCCCTTGGACACTTCTAGGGATCCAGACACAGCTTCTCTGGGCAAAAAAACCTCCCCCTATGCTCCAGCTCCCAATCTTTTCTTGCACTCCCACTGCCAAGCTCAGCAAGAACTCCAAATATTCGAGAACAAACACACGCTGCCTTCCCTCCCCAGCACTCCCTTACCTCCAGCTGCAGGAACACAGTGCCCGGCGGAAGATTCTCCGGCACGACGACCGTGTAGGAGGCGTTGGTGAACACGGGGCTGTTGTCATCGATGTCCAGCACCTTGATGGCCAAGGTGAGCGTGGAGCGCCGTGGGTCCGCAGCCCCGTCCGTGGCCTCCACGATGAGCTCGTAGTGATCACGCACCTCGCGGTTCAGCTTCACTGCCGTGTAGATGCTGCCATTGGACGTGATCCGGAAAAGGTTCCGGAAGTTGGCCAGGCTGTAGTGGACTTGCCCATTGACCCCGGCGTCCGCGTCTGTGGCCTGGACAGGCAGCAAGAAAATCATGGGTTAATGCAGGAATTCCCAACCTCCGAGGGACAGCCCAGGGGAGGGAAACCAGGGGAGGCAGGGAAGGATTCTGCCAAAACTGTGGTGTGCAGGAGAGCTTGTTTGGGGCAGCCTGGTCTCTCTGAGCCTGAGCTGAAGATAAAACACCCCACAGAAAGAAATGGCTCAATTCCCAGTGACAGGAGCCAGGTTCCCAAATCTCCTTTCTTCAGGAGAAAATGTGCTTCAGGGCAGCACATTGAGCTGCCCAGCCCTGGACAGCTTGGGACAGGACAAGGGGACAGAGCCTGAAGCTGGGCCAGGGGAGGCTCAGGGTGGACATCAGCAGGAATTTCTGCATGGAAAGGGTGCTCAGGCCTTGGCAGGGGCTGCCCAGGGAGCTTAGGAGTGCCCATCCCTGCAGGTGTCCAAGGAAGGGCTGGAGGTGGCACTCTGTGCTCTGGTGGGGATGGAGCACAGGTTGGACTCAATCCTAGAAGTTTTTCCAACCTGAGTGACTCCAGGATTCTATTTCAATTTTTTCAGTTGGGATCTTTGTTCTCGCACACCAAACCAAGCCACACATTTCAGTGTCAGCCAAATAATTCCTGTGATCACATAATTATAGGGCTGGACAAAATTAATAGGTTTTCACAGAGCTCTCAGGTTTAAATGCTGACCTGTTATTTTGCCTCCTCTTAATTAAATTAGGGCGTGATGAACAAGGGTATGTAAATTAAACAAAGGGCACTCTGCGAGCAAGCTATTCTCATTTATTCGCTTTCATGAATGACATCTGTGAAGATCATAAGAGATTTGCATGTTTTGTTTTCAGAACAGTCGCCAGGAATGTTTAATTCCGGTGACAGTGCTCATTGTAAGGCTTGGTAATGAAACTGTTTATCTTGCTAGAAATCAATTAAAAGTTAATTAAACTTGCTAATAAGGAAAAAATCACTGTGTTTCTTCCCTGCATTACACCCACGTGCTAAGCAGGGTTTGCTATAACTTCATTCTGACTGGTCCATGGATATCACATCCTTCTAATCCACACCTACCAGTTGGATTTGCTTAATTTCCAATCAATTCCATTTCCTCTGTAGAAATAACCGATCCAAATACAAAACAAAAACCAGAAACAAAACAAAACAAAACAAAGCCCCACAGGAATCTTCAAGACTAATCTGAAATACGCCTATAATTGGAAATCATGACAAAAAATTCCAATGAGACAGCATTTTTGTATCAGGTTAGTTTGGAAGGATGTCTTGGGATAGATAAACTTGTTGTTTAGGAAAGGAAATTAAAATTACTTTCAAATATATGGCAGGCTTTGCAATTGGGTTCCTAAAAACACAGCGATGAATGTTGTGAACTCATTTGGGCACATCCTTAGGCACAAACACCTCTGCCACATTCTGCAGGACTGATTTGATTCACAGAATCCCAGGATCCCCGAGGCTGGAAAAGCCCTCCAGGATCAGTGAGTCCAAGCTGTGCCCAATGCCCACCTTGTCCCCAGCCCAGAGCACTGAGTGCCACCTCCAGGCCTTCCTTGGACACCTGCAGGGATGGGCACTCCAAAGCTCCCTGGGCAGCCCTGCCAAGGCCTGAGCACCCTTTCCATGCAGAAATTCCTACTGATGTCCACCCTGAGCCTCCCCTGGCCCAGCTTGAGGCCGTTCCCCTTGTCCTGTCCCTGTTCCCTGTGGGAAGCAGCTCCACAGAGAGGATTTGCCATTGGTGTGGATGCTCGGCCTCTCTTTGCGATCATTACTTTGTACCAAAACCGACAACTTCGACCCCAATTTCACCCCCAGATCTGTCAGCAACAGGTCCAAGGCTTGCCAGGAAGGTGAGTGAACAGGAGGTGTGGAACACGGTGAGCTTTCAGAGTCCTGCATCAAAAACTAGCCCTGGCTGAACTTACCCCGACCTTGACAACAGGAAAAAGTGACATCCCAATAAATTCAATCCCATTGGGTCACTGCCAGCTGATTCCCTGAGTGAACAGCCACAGAGGTGCAGAGAAGCAAGCAGACAGCTCATTCCCATAAAACCTGACCCCAAAGGAAGTCCCAAAGCCAAGGAGGCAATGGCAGGACTAAAGAGAGGCACATTCCTTTGCCCGCCTGAGGCTTTCCACCACACCTCATCCCCAATCACTTACACAAAAAAAGGGTTGAGAGTCCTGATGTTTTAGTAGGTAAAGGGCCACCAGATGACAGCAGACCCTAAAAGGAGCTGCAGTTCTATTTCCAGGCAGAAGTCTCTTCCCAGCCCTGCAGATGCTGCTCCTACATGGCACAAGGCAGCAGAACCACCAGCTGTGCTTGCTGGAGACAGCACAGCCCTCAAGGGCCACAGGGAACACGGGCACCATGGAAACCAAGACCAAGGAAACCCCAAAACAGAACCAAAAACCCCAAACAGGAGGAGGGAACCAGCACAAACAGGGACGTTTCAAAAGGAATGGAAGAGAGCCCAAGGCAGGGCCGTAGTGTCTTTGTATCCCAAATTCTGGCCCATTTCTACCTCTCCCATCTCACAGAATCCCAGAAATCTGGAATGGTTTGGGTTGGGAGGGACCCTAAATCCCATCAGTGCCACCCCTGCCATGGCAGGGACACCTCCCACTGTCCCAGGATGCTCCAAGCCCCAGTGTCCAGCCTGGCCTTGGACACTGCCAGGGATCCAGGGGCAGTCATAGCCTCTCTGGGCACCTGTGCCAGGGCCTGCCCACCCTCTCACCACCGCTGCCATCCCAGTGGCTCCTCAGATCCCCAGGACGACTCCTATTTCCATCTCTAATTTCTGAAGTGCTGCACGATGAAACAAACCTGGAAACATGGGAGTGTGAATGACTCAGTGCGTTATTTCCCAGAAAATACATCCCACACTTATTAGGGATTCCGTTGCCTCCGAGGTGACAGCCTTCACCTGACGAGGTAAATTTAGATTTGTGTTGCCAACTCTGCTTCCACATCACCAGGGAACCCTCGGGAATAGGAACCAGAGCAACAAATTATTTCCCTCCATCTCCAACGGCAGGAAAACACAGTTCTGGGAGATGGGAATGACTAAGACACCTCCAGAAGGATCATTAACTCTGAAATATAACGACATGGGCTTGAATGTCAACATATTCATTATATCATTATCATCCTTTTCCGAAGAAACCTCCCATTACATCTCCAGCTCTTGCTCGTGATGGTGACAGGATTTGGGCAGGTTAATTGAGGATTTGTGCCTGGAATGTTGGAGCTGGGAAACAGCAGGACAAGGCTGTTATCCCTACCTGTCTCCAAATCAGACAAACATGGTGGGAATGCCCTCCTTAGAGCCGCAGCTTGAAACACTTCTTAGGGACCACTCTGCCACAAAAACAGCCTCCTCCAGTTTAAATTTTCCTTCTTCAGGGACAAAGGCTCCCCACAATCCCCACCCAATCCAAGGAAACTCCTGATTTTGGACAACTCCTGCAGTGTTCCAGCAACCCCCACAGCTCGAGGCAGGGATTGTGCTGGAGGATCCAAATGATGCTGTGGGTGAGAAGTATTGTTCTTATGGCCGAGAACTTGATTTTTTTAGTACTAGGGGTTTAATAGGTTTATTACCGAGGGTTTAATGGGTTTATTCTTCTGGGTTGGAAGAATTCCCAAGCCCCTCATTTGTGTCCAACAGCAAATCAAGTGTGGGTGGGAGTGTTAGATTGGATTTTGTACTTGTTTTGCAGGGAGATTACAGTGTGTGCCCACAGGACAAAATTAACATCTCCCACATGCAGGCAGAGGCCACAAATATTTGAAATGTGCCTGACCTCTTGGTCATAAACCAAATCTTTATAAATATTTCAAGGAGGGACCATATAAAGTTGGGAGTTTTCTTCTTTCCTGAGGTTTAGAATGGCTTTTCCTCTCTTTTCCTGCTTTTTGCCTGCTTTTACACAGCCTTTCACTCTTTTAATTTGCTCAGAGGAAGGGAACTGCTCTGCTGAGAGGGAAGGCTGTGGGGGTTTGGGGTCATGGCAGCTTCTCCTTAGCTATACCAGGAGCAGGATAAAGAAAACACCCTGTAAATGTTCAAATACTGACTTATTTTTAGGCATTAGGCAAGGCAGAAGAACCCTGGATGATTAATTCCATGGTCACTGCTAATTCCCATGCACCTGGAGGGTTCATTCCAAAACCCATTAAAAGTGACTCCAAACAAAACTGACTTTGGAGACTTGGTTGTTCTTGGAGGACGATTCCAAATTTTGGGGTTTTGGTGAGGGTGTTCCTTGGCAATGATAGGATCGAGAGATTAAACCAAGGCTTTCTGCATACTAGAAAAAAAAAAAGACCGAAAAAGCCCCTCCCAAAACTAAAGCATTCTGTATCAGAGGGAATATACTGTTTAAAATCTCCACATTTAGCTGCTCCCCAAATATTTCTCTATTTTTAATCCAATTTAAAGTTATTTTTGGAATTTCTCTTGACTTTGGGTTGGGAGAGACCATCCAGAGCCACTCCTGCCATGGGCAGGGACACCTCCCACGGTCCCAGACTGCTCCAAGTCCCTTCCAGCCTGGCCTTGGACACTGCCAGGGATGGGAATCAGGCATCAAAATCCTAAATGGGCACAAATTAGAGACATGAAACCCCTGATTCAGAAGATTTAGTTTTTAGGCTTAATTCCTTTCCCTCCTGGATTGTCCTCTCCTGCTAACAAATCTCCCCTTTCTCCTGCTCTTCTCCTTTTTCCTGCACCTCTATTTTTCCCTCAAGTCCTCTTAAGGCCCAGGAAAGTTGGGAATTTTATTCCAGGAGCCTGTGTTTTTAGCACAGTGCAGGTTTTGGGAAATCACACCATTCCCGTAGAAAACAAGGCAGCGGGGATTTGGGCAAACTCCGATTCCTTCCTCGACTTTTCCGCAAGATGTTGGAATGTAAATAACAGAATCACAGATGTTTTGGGATGGAGGGGAACGGAAAGCTCATCTCATCCCAAGCATTCCGTGGGCATGGGCAGCAATTCCTCAGCAGCATTTTCAGTTTTCCTGCTTGTAGAAACTTGGGATGAGTTGCTCGGGAGGGATCTCCAGAGGTCATTTAGTCCAACACAACAGCTGTGAAATTCAAACTGGGCTCTAAATCCAGGTTTTACCACCTTATGAATGTATTAAATAAAAACAGGAGCCTGTAAGAATTTACTGATACCCAGAGACAGAAAGCTCTGCTGAGAAATAATTCCTTTTCGTCAGCATTCTGGGGGGCCAGGACAGCACAAACAAAAAAATCTCTCCAAACTTTCCCATCTTTCCCAGCAGGGAGAACAACTCCATCCTAAAAACCAACTTTCTTAGAGCATTTCTTCTGGAATTTAAACCCAAGCGGGTGACAGAGGTTTCCCACCCCCTGCAAACTGCTCCCATGATGGGAATTCATTTCTCCCATCTCCATTTTAGGGAAGATCCAAGGGCCAGTGATGCTCAAGCATCTGATTCCCTCATCAGATGGTGCTGTACCCACCAACACAGAATTCTTTATCCCTATTTTCCATCCCCATCTCCCCTCGACAGCCACACGGTCATGTTGGAATTTTCAACCAGCGCTGATCAATGACACCAAAATCCCCAACAAGAAACAAATTATGGGGCTGGGTGAGAGAACCTGGATATAAATAAAACCCCACAGGAACAAAACCTTCAGTCAAATGATGTCTTGAATCTGCAACAAACTCAAATGGACCTGCTGATCAATCTATTGATCCCTCTCCTGAATGTCATTCCATCTTTTGGACCTCCCCTGCCCCGGGATTGACGGAAGTGCAGCGCACGACGCAGATCATCCCATGCCCCATCTCCAGCTGCTTTAGACTGCCTGGATTTCACTGCCAGCTTTCCAATTGGAGCTTTGGGATTCCTGGGGGCCCTCAGGAGAGAATTCCACACAGCGATTGTGCTCCTGCCTTGCCGGGAGATCCCGGGGATCAGGTGGGAAGGAACGGCAGGGAATCCAATCCAATCCAATCTGATCCGATCCAATGCGATCCAATCCAATCCAATCCAATCCAATCCAATCCAATCCAATCCACATCCAATCCACATCCAATCCAATGCAATGCAATCCAATGCAATGCAATCCAATGCAATCCAATGCAATCCAACCCAATCCAACCCCATCCAATCCAATCCAACCCCATCCAATCCAATCCAATCCGATCCGATCCAATCCATTCAAATCTGATCCGATCCGATCCAATCCATTCCGATCCGATCCAATCCGATGCGATGCAATGCAATGCAATGCAATCCAATCCAATCCAACCCAATCTAACCCCATCCAATCCAATCATATCCAATCCCATCCAATCCGATGCGATGCGATGCGATGCAATGCAATGCAATGCAATCCAATCCAACCCACCTCTGACTGCCTGCATTTAGACAAATGAAAGGGAAAAATTAAATAAAAGGGATTGGGAACACATCGGCTGCCCTGGCAGCATAATCCCATCCGGCTTTTGTTCCTCTGATCTCCAGGAGGCTCCTGGAATGCCCACGGAATGTGCCAGTGCCTCCAGGAGCTCCCGGAGAGGGAGAGCAGTTCCTGGTGTGGATTCTGCCCTCCTGCATGGAATGAACACTCCAAAGCCTCTCTCTCCTGCAGGAAACCTCTCCCTGCCACAGCTCCTGGGGAAACAACCTCCCAGATATCATCCAAGTACTTATGGGAATCCCCTTGGAAGTGCAGCTTTTCCAAGGAAAAAGCAGAGCATGGGAACCGCTTGTCCGTGGCAGGAGTTATTCCTGGGAGTGTCCAAACTCATGATTTTATACTCCAAATTGCTCATAGCCCCCATCCCTGGGAGTGTCCCGGGGCAGCCTGGACAGAGCTTGGAGCAGCCTGGGACAGTGGAAGGTGTCCCTGCCATGGGATGAGATTTCCAATCCCTCCCAACCCAAACCGCTCTGGAATTCTGAGCCCAAGGACCCAAACCTGAGACCAAAGCTCCCGAGTTAAAAATCCTGAGGGATCAACATGGTTGAGCAGCTTTTCCATGTCATTCCTATCCAGCTCCTCTGCTCCCACAAGCAGCAGGGTCAGATCTTGGGTTTTAAGGCAAAAATCTCTTGCTAATTTTTTTTTCCCCAAGGTAAAATGGCATTCCAAAAGGAAAGGGACACCACAGATATGTCATTTAATTTAAAATCCTCTCTATCTCTGCTTCCTCTGGTGGATTTCAGGTTTCTGCTTGAAACAAGTAAAAAACTTTCTGAAAAGCAGCTTTGTTAATCCGTGGGTTAATTCTTGATAGGGAAAACACACAGCACCATAATGATTATTATTATTATTCCACCAAGCTATTCCCACCTAAAATAGGCCGCTATGTCCATTTTAACCACATGAAAGCTTCCATACAAAATTTATTCCCATTACCACCTCTCCCATCCCCACTGCGGTTTTATCTCCGGTGAAGGCCAGCACACCAAAAGCTATTTCAGTTTTTAAAGAGTATCCCCAAACAACACAGCTCCACCCAAACTCTCATCACCATGATTTCAAGAACCTCACTGAAGCCAGAAGAAAATTCCAAATGCCTCAATCTCTCTTTTCTCTACCACTTCCAATGGATATTTCTATATCCATTTGCAGTTGTGAGCATGAGAGCACCCAAAATGTCCTGTTTTGCTGAAGTTTCTACTTAAGGAGATCTCATTTTCTCTTGATATCATTGCTACTGGAATTTAAAAAAAAAAAAAAGGTAGATTTTCCACCTAAATTCCTGAAAAACGCTTCCCAATCCCTCTTTTACCTACTGCTCCTTGTGCAGCAGATATGAGACATTATATCCAACTTGTAGATTAAAAGTCCCTCTAATTCAGATTTTCTTCTTTCACTTTAGTCAGGAAAAATAGACTTCACCACAAAAAGTGATGTTTTCTTCAAGAGTCTGAATCCTCATCCACGTGCTATAAAAATCTACACCTCAAATTAACCTTCTCCCCTATTTTTATGCCAGGCCAACAATTATTCCGCTCAAGGGTTTCACTGATTTTCCCCTGAATGGCCTTAAAATTTCCTGCAGGTGTGACCATTTCCTACACCTAGAAAGCTCCGCAGGTTTGAATTCTATTTCCAAATAAATAATTTCAAAATGTGGCAGCACTGTTTCAACCCTGAAAATCTGTTCTCAGCAAGTTTTTACAGAGCCATTGCCTAAACCCGGCTTTTTAATCTGCTATTTTCAAATGGAAAAATGTTTTCAGGCATTTAGCACCGAGAAGAGAACAATTCCAGTATTTTCAAGCCCCAAAACGTGACTCTGTAGCCACAAATGGAGAGTTTGCATTTCAACCGAAGATACTCAGCTGGGTTTTACCTAAGGCACAATTCTTTTGTGCTCTTTCCTCCTTGTCCGGACAATTTGGGTCAGAAAATTAACAATTTTCACAACTTACCCTTACTTGACCAACAAAAGCATTGGCTTCCTCTTCCTGCACAGAGAGGTTTTTGGGGAGAAACATGTCAAAAACAGGTCCGTTGTCATTGACATCCGTCACCACAATATTGACAGTAGCAGTCGAGGTCTAGGCAGAAAAAGAACATTGTGAAGAAATTCTCTTTATTTCACAGCTTCACAGGTGACAGCCCTACGGTTATTTATTAGACAGAATCACAGGTGAGCAGATTACCCATTTTTTAATGTGGTTTTGTGAAAAAGGAAGCATTTCAAGGGTTTCTTTTGAATTTTTAGAAGACAAAACAAGTCTAAGACTTACTCATATATTAGAGATGCATGAAGGACATCAGATATATTTTCTTTTTTATACATATACGTTCTTTTTCTATTTTAAGGATTTAAGGATCTTTCATTCTGAGGGGGGAAGAAGAATCAGGAAATACCAAAATTTGCCAGAATGTGAGAAGGAAATGAGTGATTTATCAATCAAAATGGCACAATCATCTCATATTTCTTTTGATCCCGGATAATTTTCGTGGGCTGTGGTTGATCACCTGCAGCATTTCTTCTCTTTGAGAGGAATTTATAAGGAGAATGGGAGGAAGGAAAAGAAACATTTGGAATTGTTTCCCAACTCTTCCCTAAGGATTTTCAGTATTTTTCCCATTCCTGGCAATTCTTTAGTCAAGGCCTCTCCCTGTCAGCCAACATATCCAGGGCAAGGCTCCACTTGTCCTATTGCAATTTTCACTTCTGAATTTAAAAGGCAAGATTTTTGCAAAGAAGTAACATTTTGCAGGGGAAAAAAACACCTTATTGAGATGCCAAATAGGAAAAGTAGCTTGGAAAATGATACAAAATCTTCCTCCTAAGCTTGTACGTGTGCTGAAATAAGATCCTGTAATAAGAGAAGCATTTGAAATAATCCATTTTTATATTAGCCACAGTTCAGAAAATGATCAGAGATGTGAATGAATCAGAACTCACTGTAATAAGACCAATATTTCAAGTAATCTTCATTTAGCAAAGGATCAAAAGTGGGTGAAATCACTTTTGGAGCATTCAAAAAACTCCGGGTTAGCAGCAAGACCCCTGGGTTCTCTTCCTTAAAATCAGTAAACTGAGAGAGAAAACGGGAATGCTCCATAATCTCCCCATTTCGCCTCAATACAGGAAAGATTATTCACCAAAATCACCATTTTTCTATCCCCATTAGATGGCTCCAGAGATTTGCTGAAGCTCCCAGCCTCAGACGGGTGTGCTGCTCTGAATTTGGCAGCCAGAATGGATTCCAGGGCCTTTTCCAGAGCTGCAGGATCAGGAACATCATCATCATCCCTGCTGGAATCATCACTGGGATGAGCCCAAGGTCCTTCCCAACCCAAACTGTGATTTTAGGATTTTTATGTGACCTCAAATCCCATCAGTGCCACCCCTGCCATGGCAGGGACACCTCCCACTGTCCCAGGATGCTCCAAGCCCCAATGTCCAGCCTGGCCTGGAACACTGCTAGGGATCCAGGGGCAGCCACAGCTGCTCTGGGAATTCCATTTCAGCCCCTGCCCACCCTCCCAGGGAACAATTCCTTCCCCAAATCCCATCCAGCCCTGCCCTCTGCCGATTTAAAACCATCCCCCCTCCTCCAGACCCTTGGGAAGAGCCTCTCTCCATCTTCCCTGAAAAATGGATTCACAAATTTCTTAAGGAATTACAAAAAGTTGCAGAGGTTTGTAGAGGGTGCGAAAAGAGGCACTGAAATGGCAAAACGAAAAGAAAACTCTTCATATGTTTAAATATCACTAAAAGTCTTTACAGAAAGTTGAGTGGTTCCCCAAAATAATGAGAGACACCCAATTCCCAGCTGGTTTTTAACGGATTCTCCTGAGGCAAATCCAATACAGGAACGTTTAAATACTGCTTTGAGGCTTTTCTACAACACAGGGATTCCTTCCTTTAGGATTCCTTCCTTCCTTTAGGATTCCTTATTTCCTTTAGGATTCCCTCTTTCTTTTAGGATTCCTTCCTTCCTTTAGTATTCCCTCTTTCCTTAAAGATTCCTTCCTTCAGGACTCCTTATTTCCTTTAGGATTCCCTCTTTCTTTTAGGATTCCTTCCTTCCTTCCTTTAGGATTCCCTCTTTCCTTTAGGATTCCCTCTTTCTTTTAGGATTCCTTTCTTCCTTGAGGATTCCTCCCTTCCTTTAGGATTCCCTCTTTCCTTTAGGATTCTTTCCTTGAGGATTCCTTCTTTCCTTTAGGATTCCTTCCCAAACCCTGCTTTTTTTCATCAAGCAGGGTTTGGGGAGGAATCCTAAAGCTGCTCCTGGGAATTCGGGCAGGGAAAAAGCCATCCCAGCCTCACATCAGGCATGTCCTATTCACTACCGGAGCAAGCCCTGCTCCCTTCTCTTTTCTAATAAACATTACTCAAACAAAAGATCCACAGCAGCAATTCAGAGCTTTCCCAAAACAGTTCTCACACAGAAAATTCTTCCCTGAGCAATAATTGTGAAATTTACATCGCCTGCACGAATCCTAAGGGTGCCAGACCCTGATAAATGTTATGGATGATAAATCTGAAGGAAATTCCACTTTATTCTTATTTTATTTGTGCCCTGTCATTTAAATGGAAGTTGGGAATTGATGAGAACATTCTATGCCTTGGAGAGGAAACATTCTTAGCTCTGATGTCGAGCAAGTTGATTTATTTGGACAAACTCGAAGACAAACCTGCCGTGTTGAGAGATAATTAGTTTGCAAATAATAAAATCAGAGGCAAGGCCTTCATTTGATCTAAAAATAAATGGTAAATAATCCTACACATCAGGATTTATTGATATTCATCTCTAGGAAATGATACTCGAGTGGTGATAGAATCAACAATTCCATGATTCTTTTCTCAGACTTTCTTTGCTTCCATGAGGAGTTTAAAAGAAGGAGCTCCCAACCCTCTCCAAGATACAAAGAGGAAATGTCCAGCTGGACTGCCAAGAAATTTAGGAGAGATGACCCTGAGGTGAAGGGAAGGGTAATTCTGGAGCTTGTCAATAATTACCCCACTAAGAAAAAACCCCAGTAAGTCTGGAGGGGAGACCAGAACTGTCCAAACACCCAAACAAAGCCCGAAGGGAAAGTTCCCAAAATGAAAATCCCCCACACATCCAAGGGAAGGAAATCTGGCTGGACAAATTCCTCTCATGCCAACTGGAATTCACCGATGAGTGGGAATTTTTAAGGCTTTCTCACACAAAACACAGAACTTGTCAGGAAAATAGGAATAGGCAGTGTCCCTTTAACCATAGCTTGAAAAGAAAATAATTTGAGGAGGAGTTCTTCAGAGGAGGAAGATCAAATAATGGATCTGTTTATATTGTTCCCTTTCATGTATTTAGGAATATTCCTTCTTGATGGATAATGGAACTCATGGGGTAGAGGCAGGTAATATTCCAAGGAATAACTGTAATTAATGCATTCTCTGTACGCTACTCAAGAAGCAAATCTTTGTTTAAATTACCTTGATCCAGGGCTGTTTGCTCTAAGGAAGGGAATTAATTCCAGCATCATGGGAGACAGAGGCTTGGAATTATTAATGATCTCCTAAGATGGCCAAAATCCCCAAGTCTGACTCCCAGGATTAAACTCAAGGCACCGAAATCACAGAATCCCAGAATGTTTTGGGTTGGGAGGACCTCAAAGCCCATCAGTGCCACCTCTGCTGTGGGCAGGGACACCTTCCTAAGCACTTTACCAGGCAGAAAATCCCATTTCTGCACTGCTGGCTGGATATTTTCAGGACGAGACATTCGTATTCGAAGGTTGGAATTCCGCTTGTATCACACAAGACGCAGCAGGAAAAAACAGTGGAGCTCCCGTTTCATCTCTCTGAACCAACTGACACACTCAAGTTTTCTTTCTTCTAACAAAAGCCACGTGCATTTACTTCAAACTTCTCCCTCTGAAAGGTGAAGGTGGGAATTCTCACCTCGGAATCACATCCGAATGCATTGGAATTTATGAAAACAACATGAGCTTGGAATGTGTTTTTTCCTTCACACACCACTACGGCTCAAAGCTCTTTCCTTTAGAAACACAATTATTTTCCCTCCTGCCCGATTAACGCATCCTTAATTGTTTGTTGTGTTGGGCTGTTAGCGGTGACGGGTCGTGTTTTCCCAGGAAAACCCACGAGCCTGTTAATGCTCCAGGTCATAACTCAGACCAACATTTGGGGAAGAACAGTTTTAAACCATCAGGAGCATTCCAGGGAGGAGGGACGGAGGGTGGCAGCCAGGCCACCCCACTCCGTGGAAAGCCGTGGTGCTGGGTGAGGGCGTGAGTGGCTCTGGATTAATTTGGATGGAAAAAAGCCAAAACAATGGAAACACCCCCAAAAACTGAGGTGTGTGGGACCGCAGACTTTCCAAATGCAAAAATGCTTTCAACAGATCTCATTAATGATGATGATGACAGGGAGTTAGATTTCTCTAGAGAAGCTCAGGAATCAAGAGCAGAGCTGATCCCAGACCGTATCCTTGTCCTACTCCAGCATCCCATGGATTTGAGGGCAGGCACACAGCCATGGAGGAGGGAGGTCCATCCCCTACCAGATCAAGAGTGCAGAAGTGGTGGGCTGAGAAAGGAAACAGCAAGATGTCCTCTCCTAAGGGCCTCAGGCGGTGTCGGGGGATGTTCAGCTTGGATATTACGGAAAACCTCTTCACCAAAAGGGTTGTAAAGCACTGGAACAGCTTCCCAGGGAAGTCCTCACCCCCAGAAATGTCCAAGACACCATGGACGTGGCCCTTGAGGACATGGTCGGTGGTGGAGCTGGCTGATGGCTGGATCTGATGATCTCAGTCTTTTCCAGCTTTGAGGATTCTGTGACCTCCATAATGACGGGAAAGGCATCCAGAGGAAACACTGCTCCCCAAAAACATGGGGCTGGGCTGCTGGACCCCGAGCAGAGGCAGAAGCTCATGGGGGAGGTGTCCTGCTGTCCTCCAAACTCCTGGAGATGCCAGAATGGGAAGAAAGATCCATTTTAATGTGTCTCCCTGGGCCAGGGAAGATCCTGTCAGGGCTGGAGATGCCCAATGGGCCTTGCTTATTTATTTTATATGGAAAATATCTCCATATTTTATATGGAGAAAAACATCCCTGGTTTTATGAGAACGAGAGAGTCCTCTCCTTGAGACAGAGAGCTTTCAAAGCAGCCTGGGATAAATTTCTTCCCGAAAGCATCAACCACTTCCAAGCGTGGCAACCCTTCCCAGCTGAGCTATTCCGGCATTTTATACACCATTATTTCAAAATTCACGAGCGGAAGTTTTGCCCCTTTGCTTTCACATCATAATGGCTAAAAAATCTTTCTTCATACCGAGTTTGGCTGGGAAATATTGTGGGTACTGAAATTTCGGAGTGGCAGTCCCAATTTCTGCACCAATGTCACCAGGAGAAGTCACAAACACCGAACTTGCTCAAGGTAATGACAAAAGTAACAATGAAAAAACCCCACAGCAGTAAAGTCTTTTTCCTCTGAATGCCTTTCAAATTTGAAAGAAACAAGCAAATACAGCAAATAAAACCCAAAAGCTGACTTTAAGCAGGTTTGACTCTAATAGCTGGTTTCATGTTGGATGGAAAGGGATCAGGCTGGATATGTTACCAGCTAAAATATGTTAATGGGATTTAAATGACATCGTTCCTGCCTGGGGAATTAATTTTGGGATTTTAGGCAAACTGCAGCGAGGCATCCGGTGACATCACTGCTTTTCCGTGGGCACTAATTGAATTGTTCCCAAAACAAGCAGCAGGTGAACGAGCTTGGGGAGCAGTGGATTTGCAATCGCAGGAATCTTTTTTTTCCCTTAAAAAGACGTTATTGCTTCCTGATAAAAACCAGTTACAAGGCAGAATTCCTCCATGAAACTGCTTGGAACAAGCATCCTCGGAAGGGTTTGGCATGGCACCATGGCCTGTCAAACAGCAGGAGTCCATCCAGAAGAGCCACAAATCCAGGGAATGGTGCAGAGACACCCTGGGCAAACCAGGCCTGGAGGTTTCACGGCTCTGTGTCATCCATTTGTTCGTAAAATAAAAGCCAAGGAGCTTATCCAGCTTTATTTGTAATCCTGGCAGGCCCAGCCCTTCACCCTCTGCAGGTGCTGGCACCACAAGCTTTGCTCAATTGTTGCTGCACAATTTTAAGAAGAAAGGTGTCCCAGCACTGTCAGAAAATATGAACAAAGACCCCAAAAGTGACAAAGACCCCAAGCCAGGCAGAGGGGACACTACAGAGTGTGCCCACATTTCACCCCGAGAACAATTCCCACACACCTGCAGCAGCAAAATTCCAGGGGAAAAAAATCTGGAGCCCTCCGTGGTTTATTTTGGGTGGTTTTCGGAGAGTTAAGCTTCAAACATCCTATCTCAGCTCCCATACAACTCTTTTCTGCTAAGCAGCGCGTGCGCCGTGATTAACAGGATTGCCTTTCAAAAGCCCAGTATCACCCTGAGTGGCGGAATTCATCTGCTGGCCACTTAATCCCGGGGCAAAGCGAATGGATCTCTCTCCAGATGAAAGGAAGAGGAAGGATCTTTCCAGTCCCCTTTTTTTTGGCACCCCAGAGTATTTCGGGAGCGTAACACAGCCTGAACTGACATGCAAGCCTTTGATTCACATCTTCAGATTTCCCAGCTGGAGGCTGGAGATCAAAACCACGGCACTCCCAGCTGGGAGAGCAGTTCACAAGGAACACAGCCACACGTGTAAAGATGAATTACCACAAGAACTGGAACCAGATTTTTCATGGAAGAGGCGTAGGATCTGTTGTAATTACTCCACGCTACCACAAAACTGTATAAAAGCTGAAAACTCTCCGTATTTTGGGGTGTGTGGGGAAATTCTGAGTAAACCCTGAGCAGGAAGGCAAAGCTTTTATAGTGAAGAAACTAAACAGAGCATGAGATAGGAAAAATCCACGAGGTTTTCTTCAGCCATGATGAGCACGGGTCCAAATCCCAGAATTTCCATGATCACTCCCTAGCAAGGTGTCAGAGATGTCTCTGTCTGAACCTCAAAATCTTCCAGAATATGTATTTATTAATTATTAGAGATATTATTTTAGATCTGCCCTTGTACACAAGGTTGGATACACAGAGATTTCTCTCCCACCTGTGCTGTTATTCCGTGGCAGAGCTGCTGCATTTCCATGCACTTTGCAAACTTGCAGGGAAAATAATTCTATTGCCTCTGTTTGATCAATAAACACATACTCTCAAACTGTCCACAATTTTACAATATGGAAATTGAAAGAAATTACCACTTTTTTATACTAAGCACAAAAGTGAGCAGCAGTTTGTGGGGTTGGTCGTGGGGGTCAAGGACCAGTGCAAACATGGAAGACTTGGAGACAGTTCCTGATAAAAAAATTGTTATTTTTGAAAGAGGAGTGGCACTTTCCCAGACTTTTCTGGAGAGCTGGACAGTCAGTTGTGGAAAAAGGATGGAAAAAGTACAAATCCTTAATCCAGTGAAGAGGGAAGAGGAGGAGCAGGTATTTCACAGCATGAGAAATAGAGGATGAACACCTGGGAATAACTGAGCAATAACACAAAGCAGCAGCAAAATCCCTTTGTCCATGACCAGAGGCACTGACCCACGGGCTTCACCCACACCAACCCCAGGAAAACTGGGCCGGATTTTGGGTATTTTTGGTCCAGATCCATAGAAAAGCCCCCCCAGTCAGTCCAGGAGGGCTCCAGGACACTCACCCCGTCGGGTCTGCCGTCCGAGGCCGTGACGATGAGGATGTAGCGGTCGGTGCTCTCCCTGTCCAGGGGCTTTGCCAGAACCAGCAGGCCCGAGCTGGCAAGGAAAAACACCAGGAGATGTTAGCAGGGCAGCTGGGAGAGCTCCTGAGCCCACACCACGGCTCCCTCGGGAGGAGCTTTCAGGCCTCGTGGAGGTAAAGGCTAAGAAAAACCAGGAGCCAATTCCTGATGCTCTCCAGTTGGATACAGGAACAATCCTGGATTAAAATATCAGCCCAGAGAGACTGCAAAGGTAGAGCTGAGCTGAACATACCACCCCGATTTGCTCCTGTGGCACTTCAGCTATTCATTTCATTATCAAAACACATTTATTTCGTGTTTTTGCTATTGGTGCTGCAATCAATGAGAAGAGAGAATGGCAATCACTGAGGACTCCTGATTCCCAGCAGGACTGAGCAGGGAACT
This sequence comes from Acanthornis magna, assembly GCA_036785705.1. Lineage (NCBI taxonomy): Eukaryota > Metazoa > Chordata > Aves > Passeriformes > Acanthizidae > Acanthornis > Acanthornis magna. The sequence continues at coordinate 11,104,845 of JAWUZG010000093.1, forward strand.
CTGGGGATACAAAACACAGACTTCAGGGTGAGTCTCTTCAGGGAGAGGCTACTGGGGAAAGTTACATATTGCGTAACTTCAGAGTAAGTGCTGCGAGCACTCCATAATAAATAAATATTGCTGTAGGCACAAGGGCTGTGGAAAATGAATCCCAGAATGGTTTGGGTTGGGAGGGACCTTAAACCCCATCAGTGCCACCCCTGCCATGGCAGGGACACCTCCCACTGTCCCAGGCTGCTCCAAGCCCCAATGTCCAGCCTGGCCTTGGACACTTCCAGGGAATTGGGATATTGTGATTATTGTCGCCCATTTTAAAAGGACAACAAAAGAAGGGTTAATTGGGAGCCCCATAAAATAATGTCCGAAAGCGCTGCAAATCCCTGTAACTGCTGACAAATAAAATACTGGGATTGTTGGATCTAATGCCTTCCTGCAGATGTCTGCAGGCCACCCAGAGGGACAAGATCCCACCACAGGGTCATTGCTTTTATGTTAGGAAGGACAAGGAAGGCACAGTGTGGCCAATCCTGCCTAAGGAAGTTAAACTCCACTCAACTGAGCCAGCACCAGAGCCCCAAGCTGCCCCGAAGCTCCACATTCCATTCCAGGATTTTAATGCCTGCTGGATCCTGGGCACGGCTGGGACAAAGTGACACCTCCCCCAAATCCACAGGGTACTGAACAACTATGGATTCAGGGTGGCAGTGATCCTGGACACCTTCTCCCACGGAATTAAAGCAAGGATCTTAAAGAAGGTGCAACACCACAAGATTTTCCAGCCCCAATTCCCACTAAACCAGGAGGTGACCCTGGCTGGACTTCTCCAGAACACTTGGATGTGTTACACCTGGACCTAATCGTGAGTTTTCCCCCTAAATTATAAATTCCTGCTCTAATTTCCTGCTCTCAGAGAAGATCTCAGCAAACTGGTTCCAGGCCAAGACTTTTTCCCAACAAACCCCAACACTGCCTGGGAAGTTGTTCCTTCCAATAAATACCACAGAAATCGGTGGAAACTGGAAGTGGGAGCACGACTCTTCCCTAGGACTGAAAGTTGGTGGGGAAAATAATATTTCCAGAATATTTCAGGACCTGCTCCAGTCAGTCTGCCTCATGGTAATCCAAGGAAAACATGGGCTGTGTCCTGCTGGGCTTCCTCCAAAAGGAAAATTTTCATTGGACCTAAAATACTTCCCCGGAAGTTGGCAAAAACCGTCAGGAAATGAATTTTGTGAATTTTTAACCCAGTAAATGTGGAGCTGACATGGCCTGGATCTGGGAGAGAGGAGAATGGAACCTCAGCTGCCTCCTCCTCCTCCCAGAGCGGAATTCTGGATGCTGAGGATTCCTGTTCCAGGGGAGATGATGCTCCAAAGGGAAAGGGCAAAGTGCAACACCAGAGAAAGGGACAGACCTCAGAGAGTTTCTGCAGATATTTATATCTGGTTTTTATGTACAACCACATATTATTATTTAAAATATATATTCATTGGCACTTTTATATATAACCACATATTATTATTATTAAAACATATATTTATATACATTTTATCTATAACCACATATTGTTGTTCAAAATATATATCTCCAATTGTTATATTATTATGCACATAGCTGTAGTTATTATAGCTATAAATATAATAGCTATATATCATTAAAATCCATGTGTATGGATATTTATGACTATGCACAGACAAATGTTAAAATTCCATATATACATCAAATAAAGGACATGATCCATATTTTATATCTACCAACATACACATATTAAAACATATTACATTTGCAGTTTTAGTTACTTGATAAGTGTCAAAATTGGGTTACTAATCCTAATTTGATTATTAAGACTTTAATCAGACTAAGGAAAATTCTCAGCTGGCCTACAAGGAGGCAAATCAATCAGTCATAATAAATGAATATATAAATATAAAGAAACAGATTAAAAAGTTAAATATATTTAAGAAAGTAAATTAAAGATATTATTTTTATATAGAAATATGTGATTTTCAGCATTTGTTCAAGACACTACAATAAAATACCAACAAAAAGAAATTAAGGGGAAGGAAGACTAAATAAAACATAAAAGACTTAAGGGGTAAATTATTAATTAAAAAAAAAAAATCAAAGCAGAGCTGAGAATAAAATATTGACATCAAACACTGACCTGCATAAATCCATGTGCACTTCTCCAATATTTTCTACCAATCCCCTTTTTTATCTCCTTCCTGCCACTGGAAAAAATTACACTTTGCTGTCTGTTTCACTAGACAAGCATCAGTCAGAAGACAGGCTCAATTATCAATATCCTAAATTAGAAATATCCTCAATTATATACCCTAAATTATCAATATCCCTGTGATTTTTGGGTTTTTTTTAGGATTTTGATTCCTTTAACACTGCAGCTGTCCATCCTCACTCTTTCCAGGGAACACACGGAGGTATGGAATTCCCAGAGATGGTTCTCAGGTTTTTGTGCCGGAGGAAGAACAGAAAGGAAGAACCTCACACTGAGGAGGAAAAGGAGGGAATAGGGAGATGTAAAAGCAGGAGTATCCAATCCTCACACTGGGACTAACTGGATGCTCCAGGAAGGAAAACAAGAATCCAGAATCTTGGTCATGGGCTCTGCCTTGGCCTTCGAGTTCCCAAAATTGAGATAAATTCCTGCAGCCTGACACCACTCCCACTACAGATGTTTTATTTGATAATTATCTCCTTTAATTGATCAACACATTTCAGTATCTAGGAAGGAAAAACGGCGAAAGGCTGAAGGGAACTTGGCAAAAAGCCTTTTCCGAGGGAACAGGAAGGGGAAAACACTTCAGGGAACTCTCCTTTCTCCAGGAGGTGATGGAGCAGAGCTGAGCACTGAACCCCAAACGAGCACAGATTTGTGGGGGTCAGGCTGCCCCTAAGAACCCCAGAGGATTGGCATGGAGGGATGCAGGAGGAATTCCAGCTGGGAATTCCTTCCCATGCCCCCTTTAACTGCTCAGCTCCTGGCTAAGGCCACCCTGCTCACATCCCAAAGTGGGATTATTCAGGTTAAAATTAAAAACTCTGCTTTCCTAACAGAGCATCTCCCATGTAGCCAGGTGGGATTGTTCAGGTTGAAATCAGCAAAACCTGCTTTAGTACCACTGGAACTCCTTTGACCTTCCAAGTCTGTCTCAGTCCTGGTGGATGGCAGCACCAGCTCCTCCTGGGACATCCTAGGCTTTAATCCCATTGTTTCCTGAAGGATTTGATGCTCCATGAATTTATCATGCAGACCATCCTAACCTGTCTCAGGAGGTCTGGGTTGTTAAATCCACAATTTCTCCCTCCCACCACATTAGAATTATGTTGCACCATGGACAAATAACCCCCAGGGTACTTTTGTCCCAACTGTGGGAAGTTGGCTCATTGCCCTCCCTTCCTCCTGCAAGGAAAAGGAGACTTTGGATTGCAAATAATCGCTAAGAACAGGTAAATGATAGCTAAAAACAGGGGAAATAAGGAAAAGGGTGGCTGGCCAGGCACAGACCAACCTGTTGTTCATAATTTCACAACGAACCCTCTCTGTCTCACTCTATTTAAGTTGGAATTCAATTTAAGGAAAATACCATTTTCAAACAATGCTCAAAAGGCTCTTCACTACAGGCTAAACCAAGGCATAACAAGGCAGGAAATTAAAGCAAAAATTGTCCCTGTCATTAGTCAGGAGCTGACAGGTGAAAGGGTTTTAATTAATCCCCGGCCACTCTTTCAAATAGAATCTTTCCACCTCGGTGAGTTTTCCCTCACTGAAGTGTTTAAAAGAAATCAACAGCGCCCAGTGAGAAGCCCAGGGTGGAATTTGGAGCTCTCCCTGATGGCTGAGAGCCCCTGGAAGGAGCAGCCGAAGGTGCCTGAGCACAAACCTCTCCTCTCATGCCCCACATCCCCTGCCCTGATCAGCTCTGAGTCCATTTCCCACGCCTTTCCCACTTACCTCTGAGTGAGATTAAAAACTTGCTGAGGGTCTCCATTCTGAATGAGGTATTTGATGGGGTCTCCCTCTCTATCGAAAGCCTTTAGGGAAGGGAAAAAAGAGGATCAAATTAATTAGGTTTCTCTCCTTCCCTTCTGTATAGAAAGCAGGGAATTGAGTTTGAGGGGAGTCTCCCGCAGGGATGGCACCAATCTCTGTTTCTAAGGAACTCTGGATATTGATGGGCTGCTAAGAGAAAGATGGAGCACGTCAGAATTCTTACGTTGCACAGAAATGACAACATCCTGAATGCAGGGCTATTAATTACTAGGAATTATTAGTAATTATCTAATTACTGAACTACAGCTACATCCAGCAGCATGAGTACGAAATTCAGGCTTTAATTGTTTACTCCTGTATTTCTGCAGCTCCAAACTGAACTTTTGGTTTCATTTCTTCCCATTCTTCATTTCCACTTCTTCTCCAGATCCCTCTCTCTGTCCTTTTACCAGAATCCCAACCTTTGGCTGATGCTCCAGTGAGCCCCAACTGCAGCACTTGCCCTCCACAAGAATTTTCTTTTTGCGGGGTGAAGATCAGGGTGAGACCTTCGAGAGGAATGAGCCAGGAAATCCGGGAGCAGGCAGGTGGAGCACTCACTCAAAACATGCCAGAGGGCTCTCAGAAAGCCAGGAAATCAAAGACTGACTGCGGTTGATTTAATTTTCTCCTTACCCCCAAAGAAAATCCACCTTTCAATCACCACACTTAAAAAACACCCATCAGAGGGAAAAGTTTAGAATTATTTTCAAAAACTCCTGTTTCCTTTAAAAGCAAAGAACAGAGGACAACCAATGAAGGCAAAGGAGAAGAGGAACCGGCTCCTAATTTTTTCCAGATCAATGGCATCTGCGATTCCATAAATTGCACACAACAATTCCATGTTAGCTCCTTGTTCAGCACAGAACCGGACCCTGCTAACGGCCCCATTTGTTCTGCAGACTCCCAGAAAAACGACAGCATTTGCATATTTTAATTAATAATGGCTGGCAGAACATGAAGCCATAAACGCCTCCCAGGCATGCAATAAACTCGGAGGTTTATTTACAAATTAATGCAGTGGAGATGGTTTAATATTGCATTAATCTCAAACGTTGTTAATTAAAACACCAGTCAAGACCAAGCGGGTGCATTTGCAAATAAATAAGGGGATAAGAAAGAAATAAAACCCTCCATCATCAGCATAAGAAATTGCAATGGACAAGAAGAAAGCGAATTTTATTTTTCCAGAGGCTAAAGGGCAAATTTCAAGCAGCTGCATTTGCAGTGTTACTGACCCTGATGTTTTGCAGATCTCCAGGTTTGATAATTTGGGAATACTTGGAAAATTTTGCCGCCTCTCCCCCCGGATTTTGGAACCCTCCTGCTGTATGCAGAACCACCAAATTATTACTGAGAGAGACTCATAAAAGCATCATCTCTTCATCTGCACCAGCCCAAACACAGATTGGATTGATCAGATTCGGGAAGAGAAACATCAGTGTGAAAATTTACACATGAAAACTCTCGTTGGATATTTGAGGCCTGGTGGTATCCCACATTATCAATGGAACAGAGGCAATACCTCAAGGCACTGCTAGGATCCCACAAACACCAAACCAAGATGCCCCATTGGGAACTTCCTTTTCTCTGGAAAAGGCAGCACAGGATTGTTGGAAGCTGAAACACTCAGTTTGGGAATGCTGAAATTGTCTTGGCGGATTTTACACGGCAGGGAATAAAGGAAGATGAAGACAGAAATGTGTTGCACACAAGGGATGTCCTTCAATACAGATGGGGCTGGAATGCAGGATGAGGGAGCTGGGCTTGGAATTGGGCTGGGAGGGACCTTAAAATTCATCAGTGCCACCCCTGCCATGGCAGGGACACCTCCCACTGTCCCAGGCTGCTCCAAGCCCCAATGTCCAGCCTGGCCTTGGACACTGCCAGGGATCCAGGGGCAGCCACAGCTTCTCTGGGCACCTGTGCCAGGGCCTGCCCACCCTCCCAGGGAACAATTCCTTCCCAATATCCCATCTGGCCCTGCCCTCTGGCAGTGGGAAGTCATTCCCTGGGTCCTGTCCCTCCAGGACCTTGTAAAAAGTCCCTCCCTCCATCTTCCATATTTCAGGTTTGGGACCACCAGCCCTACAACAGATACAGTCCTGGACTAACCCCCAAAGCTGAAACCAAACATATTTGGGTTTTAACAATCAAGTATTTTTCATAAATCCCAGGATCCCTGAGGCTAGAAAAGCCCTCCAGGATCAGTGAGTCCAAGCTGTGCCCAATGCCCACCTTGTCCCCAGCCCAGAGCACTGAGTGCCACCTCCAGGCCTTCCTTGGACACCTGCAGGGATGGGCACTCCTAAGCTCCCTGGGCAGCCCTGCCAAGGCCTGAGCACCCTTTCCATGCAGAAATTCCTGCTGATGTCCACCCTGAGCCTCCCCTGGCCCAGCCTGAGGCTGTTTCCCCTTGTCCTGTCCCTGTTCCCTGCGAGCACAGCCTGACCCCCCTGGCTGTCCCCTCCTGTCAGGAGCTGTGCAGAGCCACAAGGTCCCCCTGAGCCTCCTCTGCTCCAGGCTGAGCCCTTTCCCAGCTCCCTCAGCCGCTCCTGGGGCTCAGCCCCTTCCCAGCTCCGTTCCCTGCCCTGGACAGCTCCAGGCCCTTATGGGCTCTCCAGAACTGGACACGGCCCTCGAGGTCCCTCAGCAGGGCCAGCACAGAAGGGCTGTTTGGGGCTCAGTGAAACATTAAAGCAGATTATTCCAGTGGAGATTCACTTTACAGCCACATTTAAACCCCATCAAATCCTTCGCGACTAACACCTGCCAAGACGTTTTCTGCCTCCAAAGATCCCTCAGGCACAGATCCCAGCACCTGCCAAGGAAACACAAATGTTCCTGTTCCTCAGCACGCTCCTGGCTCCTCTTTGGGCTCCCAAAGCACAGTGCCTCCCAGCAGGGAGGAGAAGGCTCCTGAGCAGCCGGGCCCTTCCATCCCCTGCAGTGCCAGGAGTTAATTGGCAGCACTGAGCTAAACGAGCTCTCCTCCCTCAGCACAGGTGACTTAACCAGCTGGAAGAATCCCAATCTTCCAGCAGGAACCCGTCTGAGCAGGAGCTTTCCCATCCACCTGCTTCACTGAGTCACTCAGAGCTCCTTCATTTCACTGCTGCCAAGGAAGCTCCTGATCCCTCCAAATGAAGCTTTAATAAAGAGCTGCCATTTCTCTCCCCGGTTTTCAGGCAGAACGCAACGCAGAAAATAAGGAACAGTAAATAAGGGAGGAGAAAACTGATTTTTTAGCCATCAGCCCAGCGAGGTGAGGGCTGGTGCTGGTGCATGACCCCTGATCACAGGGCACGAGGTCCCCCTGATCCTGGCAGCACTGGGATCTCGGCTCTCCCTCAGCCTGCTCTTACACACACCGAGGGCAAGAAATATCTTCAGGCATTTTCCAAGGAGCACAGGCTGAGGAAGGCAAATTGCCAAGAATCTCGCTGAGATTCCCCACGAATGAGGTGCTGAAGCTCCTCTGATCTGTTGGCAAACGCAGGGAGAGATTTTAACACAAGAAATCACAGGCCTGTCAAGTTTTCAACCACTCATGGAATTTTTTCCTAATATCATAATCTGAGAATGGTTTGGTTGAAAGGTACTTTGAAGATTAACTTGTTCCACCCCTGCCATGGCAGGGACACCTCCCACTGTCCCAGGCTGCTCCAAGCCCCAATGTCCAGCCTGGCCTTGGACACTGCCAGGGATCCAGGGGCAGCCACAGCTTCTCTAGGCAGTGCCATTAGCAGCCTGAGGCACCTCTTGCCATATTTAAAACAAAAATAAGAAGCTACAGAAATAGCCAAGTGAGCCCTTTTTCCATACAGTCCACGTCAAAGGTGCTGTTGATTGGAATGAAGTAATTTCCCATCCCTGTGAACTGCCCTTTTCCCCCTGAATCTGAGGACTTCCTAGTGCATGCCGTGGACAAAACCAGAAGGAAGGTGGTGAAGGTTCCAGCACCCTCAGGGAGCCCCAGGGGATGGCAGGGAGGCCTCTGTACCTGCAGGTTCAGCAGCACAGCTCCGATCCGCATGGCCTCGCTGACCTCCAGGCTGTACATCAGCTGCGGGAAGCGTGGGGGGCTCTGGTTGTTGGGGGGTAGCACCTCAATGTAAACGGTGGTGATGGAGCTCCTGGGGGGAGAAATCAGGCAGAACCAGTCAAAACCAGTCAGAACCAGGCCAAACCCCTCAGAATCAAGGAATCCAACCCACGGCGGCTGCTGTACACACCGCGTGTTCTCCAGCCCTGACAGCCTCCCTTTGCTCCTTTAAAAGCACCGGGAGATATTTTTCCTTCTGCATCAAAAGGAAAGCAGGCTGCCTCATGAAAAGGAAGAAAAGCCCGATAATTTTCACCAGAGTAGCCCAAAGTGGTGTTCTTTCAAAAACAGAGCAGCGAGACATCAGTGCACACTCCCCAAACAGTAATTCCCGTTTCAGAGCAGTAATTCCCATTTCAGAGCAGTAATTCCCGTTTCAGAGCAGTGCCAATGCAGGAGGCTGCAAATCCCGGGCAAAGCCCTCAGCTGTACTGAATCTCCATCCCAAAGAACTGCAAACAGCATTCCAGGTGAAGTGAATTGAAATACTGAAGGCTCTTTGGGACACTGACACTGCAGACCCTGCACAACCATCCTGTAACCCCACTCGACACCTAACTGCTCCGGCTTGGGGAAGGGAGCCAGGAGTGCCCCTGCAGATGGGAGATTTCAAATCTGACTGACAGGGATCTCCTCTTGCCTCCCAGCTCTGTTATCCCACCTGCCTTCCCTGCTGGATGGCAGCACGGCATCCCCACCCCGAGAAGAGCAAGGGCTGTGCTGCAGCTGCAGCTTTTCCTCTCAAAAATCCTCTGACAAAGTTGTTAAATCTCAGTTTTTGGGGCTGCAGGAAAGGAACCAAAGGGTTTTTTTGGAGGTGGGGCAGGGAGAGGGATTCTAGCAAGAGTAAGCAAATTTTCTTCAAATATTTAAGGCAATAATATCTCTGCTTTAATTACCTCCACATGGAATCCCGGAATGGTTTGGGTGGGAAGGGACCTTAAATCCCATCAGTGCCACCACTGCCATGGCAGGGACACCTCCCACTGTCCCAGGCTGCTCCAAGCCCCAATGTCCAGCCTCGTCTTGGACACCTCCAGGGATCTGGGGGCAGCCACAGCTTCTCTGGGCAATTATAAAATGGATGATGAATGTATTTCTATCCATGTGGACCAACCTATGTTTGCCCAAATCTATTTTTCACTCCGTGGATATAGAACCTCCTGATCAGGGAGCTTCTAGATTTGACTCAATCCAGCAGATCTCTGTATCCCCAAGAGACACAAATCCCATGCCTAGGAATCTGAGGGATTGGGAAAAGCTTAAGGTCTGACCTGAAATAGTTTGATTTTACAAATGTTGTCTTTTTTTTTTTTTTTTTTTTTTTCCTTTTCAGCAATGGAAATTGTTGTACTTCAATGTAGGAATGGGCTGTGCAGGGAAGTGGTGAAACCCCCAGCTCTGGAAGGGTTCAAGATCCCCCACAGGGATCTCGAACTTTCCAAAGGGGAATTACTGATTTCTGGCCTTCACTTTGAAATTCTACACAAAATAAATGCATAATTGTCCTCAATCTTCTCCTCTGCACTACCAGCCCTGAGAGAGGGCTCATCCAAAAAGCAAGCAGGAGGAAAAGGAGAGGGAAATTCAACCAGGAGACTTTGACCAGATGTTAATTTTACGAACAACTTAACAATCTGGATGGAACAGTAATTATAAAACGTGTGCACAACAGCACGAGCTGCTTCCTTGGAGACACGACAGAAGCAACAGGTCCTGAGGAAAATCCAGTTCTTGAAATCCCACTCTTGTGCTTTCTTTCCTTCTTACGTTTCCCATTTGAAGAAGAGGTTTTCACTTCGCAGCTGTGGGAGATTCAAATGCTGGAAATTCCTGTTCCTCCCTGTCGTGCTCTTTGGACAAGGAAGTTCTCACACTATCAGTAGCAGGGCCAGAAAATGAGATTTTTTTTGCCCCCCTCGCACCTTTATGAAATGACATTTTGACACAACTGCCACATTTGGGATACAAATCCCACAGAAAGAGGTGAGCAGGCCTCGATCCCTTTGCTGCTTTTTGAACACAGAGATCACACAATGGCTTGGGTTAAAAGGGACCTTAAAGATGATGATGTTGCTCCACTCCCCTGCATAAATCCTAAATTTGCAGCCTACTCTTCTTTATCAGCTGGGAGAAAACAGAAATAATTCTGCCCTTGGGAGTGTGGCTCTTAGTGGGGACACTGCACACCCTACACCTGGAGAGGGTCTCGAGCTCAACAACACCATTATTTGAGCTGATTTTTGCATTTTCGGAGCAAAAACTATCACTCGCTCTCTTCTTTCCATCCCTCCTCCTCAGCGAACAAATGGACAGCGAGAGCACTGCTGGGAGCTTTGAGATCACAGCCCTTGGCAAGCAAACAGAACCTTTTTCAGTTTCAGGAAAACTGAAAGGAAAACATTGTTAAGGACCACCAAGGACAAGAATTCTGCTGGGCCACTTTTCCAGAAGGCGAGGAGGACACGGAGGCACGGAAGGAGGCACGGAATTGTACCCCAGCGCAGATTACAGACGTGGGGGTGAGGCTCCTGCTAAGATGTCGGGCTAACGAGGCTCGTCAGGGGACACACTAATTACCTTCTCTGCGCAGGCGGGGCCCTGTCGGACGCCCTGACCGTGAGGGCATAGGAGCGTCCCACCTCCAGCAGCACCCCCGGGGCGATGGTCACCAGCCCCGTGCGCTCGTCGATGACGAAGTGGCCCTGGCCCCCCGCCAGGATCTCGTACATGACCTCGCCGTTGGCTCCCTCGTCCGCGTCCACGGCCGTCAGCTGCGGGCAAAAGCACAGCGTCAGCGGGAGCCGCTCCCGGGAAAGGCGGCTTGGGAAGGGGAGAGGACATCCGCCGGGAATTCGGACATCGGGAATCTCCAACACTGCCCAACAAAGACACAGCTGAAATTAAGGGTGATAGGTGTGAGAAAAACCGCTTGGTGAAGAGTGAGAGCCAATTCTTTGAAGATACAAATGAAGACACCTAATTAGGAATAAGTTTATTCTGTGTGGGTTGGAGTTTATAAGGCTTCCTATAAAGGCAGAAGGGAGAAGACGGCACTTTTTGTGTAGCATTAAACAAATACAATCCTCTAATTGTATTTACATAAATTTCTAAGAGGAGATGACCTCTGTTGCGTGATTTTTGGGGCATTTCACAGGTTTATCCCATGTTCACTGTAAAATGAGTCCCAAAATGCTCTAGGGGATGAATTAAGATTTGCTGTTAAAGGTATTGTGGGTTTAGTTCTTGGTTTGGACAATATTTATGACTTCCTCCCTGAAATTTTCTATTTCCCTGAGTCTGTGTGCATAAAGGATTGAGATTCTCTTAGAAAGCAATTCGACCCCTGAGTTTTTCCCTGGAAGTGTCCAAGGCCAGACTGGATGGACCACTGAGCAAGCTGGGATAGTGGGAGGTGTCCCTTCCCAGGGAAGGGAGATTTTGTATTTCCCTGAGCCTGTTTGCATAAAAGATTGAGATTCTCTTAGAAAGCAGTAAGATCCCTGAGTTTACATGTGGGACACATTTTATACTGAACATGGGATAAACCCTTGAAATGCCCCAAAAATCGTGGAACAGAGGTCACCTCCTCTTAGAAATTTATGTAAATACAATGAGAGGGTTGCATTTATTTATTTCCCATCCCTCTCTGAACTTTTCCAGGTGACATTCCAGGAAGTGTCCCATCCAGGCCTGGCATTCCGAGCCCTCCTCGTGCAGAGCTGGAGAGCGATGTTTGTGTTACTAATACAAATAATAATATGCACCCACTGTTCTGGCAGCCAAGTGGAAGGGAGACGGCAGCCGTTCCCACACGGATTCACACTTGGAATCATGGATTCACTCAGAAAAGCACTCCAGGATCACCAAGTTCCACCATTAACCCAGCACTGCCCAGGCCACCACTAATCTGTGTTCCCAGGCGCCATGTTGTCCTTAAATCCTTTAGAGAGAAACTGAAATCCTGGGATTAGATTCTGCCAAACTCTGCTGCTGAATAGAATGAAACAAGGGGACTCTTCTCTTCCCCTCAGGAAAGGCTTTATCCCACTCCTGCAGCAGGCCACGCTCAATCAAACACACGCTCAGCCAGGAATTAGAGCTCAGGGAATGGATTTGATTTTAGTGAATCACGGAAAAGAATTCCAGAGTACTTTGGGTTGAAAGGGACCTTAGAGCTCATCCCATCCCACCCCCTGCCATGGCACCCAAAACTGCCAGAGAAACACCCAAACTGCCAGAGCAACACACAAAACTGCAAGAGAAACACCCAAAATGGTCAAAGAAACACCTCAAACTGTCAAATCAACACCCAAAATTGCCAAAGAAACACCTAAAACTCACACCCCCACCCAAAACTGCCAAGCCACCAGCCAAAACTGCTAAAGAAATACCCAAAACTCGGAAAGAAACACCTCAAACTGTCAAATCAGCGCCCAAAAAAGCCAAAGAAACACCCAAAACTGCCAAAGAAACACCTCAAACTATCAAATCAGCACCCAAAATGGTCAAAGAAACACCTCAAACTAAAACCAGCATCCAAAACTGCAAACCAGCACTCAAAAGTGCCAAAGGAACACCCAAAATTTCCAAAGAAACACCCAAAACTGCCAAGCCAGAACCCAAAAGTGCCAAACCAGCACCCAAAACTGCCAAGCCACCACCCTAAACAGCCAAAGGAACACCCAAAACTGCCAAACCAGCACCCCAAATAAGAATAAAGCCCAAAGCTGCAGTATTTGAGTTAATCCAATTGCATAGAACACAAAGCACCACAGGGATGATGTGGATCATGAAATCCTGGAATGGTTTGGTGGGAAGGGACCTCAAAGCTGATCCAGTTCCATGGGAAGGGACACCTCATAGGGCCATCCAGCCTGGCCTTGGACACTTCCAGGGAAAAAAACTCAGGGATCGAATTGCTTTCTAAGAGAATCTCAATGCTTTACGCACACAGGCTTGGGGAAGTGCAAAATTTGTATTGTGTTTATCATAAATGTTGTCCAAACCAAGAACTAAACCCACAATAGCTTTAACACTAAATCTTAATTCATCTCCTAAAGCATTTCGGGACACATTCAAGGATAAACCTTTGAGATGCCCCAAAAATCATGGGACAGAGGTCATCTCCTCTTAGAAATTTAAAAAACAAATAAATATTTGTGTGTGGGATTTTTTTAATCCACCTCATTCTGTATTTTCGTGTGTAGCATTTTTTTTAATCCACCTCATTCGGTATTTTCTTTTGGAATTGTCAAGAAGCCCTCCCATGAAAACTTCAATTTAATCACTCTATAGCTTCTATACATACCTGGGCGTGTTAATTAACTTTGGAGAGAATAATTATCCACCCAAGTGACAGAGCTGTAAAAATCTGGTCTGCTGAACTTCAAAAGTAACACACATACCAAAAAAAAGAAAAAAAAAAGATAAATAAAGCCTTTATGCAAAATAGAGGGTCCTGAGGATTTAATGGTAGGATTTGGAACCAGGCCAGTTGTTACTGTGATGACGAGAAAAAGGAAAATTAATTGACTACACAAGCACGGAGATTAAGAAGGTTAATTAAACCTACAAAGATGGAATGCTTGGAAAGATAAGTGATTTGAAAAACATTTTGGGGGCAAAACCAGGAATCAAACCTGGGATTAAAGAGAATTAAAGTTTAACTGCTGCCATAATATAAGATTGCAGAAATCCCATCTCCAGCTGTCCCTGCCCGATAGAGCTCCATAGTTAACGAGATTGGAGAATCAGGGGCTCAAATACCCAGGGAGAAGAACAAAACAAGATTTTTTTACTCTCCTAAGAAACTTTCATCCAGCAGGATCAGCTCCACTGCACCGACATTTCATGTACTGGAAGCTTGGCAAAACAGGTGGGGATTCCGCTGCAGCAGGAAGGGTTTTCTTGGGGGAAAAAGAGATTTAGGATTGGTTTTCTTGGGGGGGAAAAAGATTTAGGATTGGTTTTCTTGGCAGAAAAAGAGATTTAGGATTGGTTTTCTTGGGAGGAAAAGGAGGTTTAGGAGTGGTTATCCTGGAGGGAAAAGGAGGTTTAGAATTGGTTTTCTTGGGAAGAAAAGGAGATTTAGGATTGGTTTTCTTGGGGGGAAGAGAGATTTAGGAGTGGTTTTTTTGGGGGAAAAAGGAGATTTAGGATTGGTTTTCTTGGGGCGAAAAGGACGTTTAGGCTTGGATTTCTTAGGGGGCAAATGAGGTTTAGAAATAGTATTTTTGGGGGAAAAAGGAAGTTTACATTCAGTTTTCTTTGGAGGAAAAGGAGATTTAGAAGTGGTGTTTTGGGGGGAAAAAGGAGATTTAGAAGGATAGCCTTAAGCTTCCAAAGACACATCTTGGCCATGATATAAGCCCTGCTCAGACTCACTTCAGAACTGGAGGAAATTTGGCTTCAGTGTTTGACTTGACTTGTGGTCACCTGGGCCTGGCCCGCTAAAAGGATGACCAACTAGGTAGCAAAAATACAGGAACATAAAATCAAATACTTAGCAAAGGAGAAGGAAAAATCAGATGAGAGATTTTCAGGCAGAAAGGAACAAAACAGAGAGATTTAAACTCAACTTCACTCTCCTCAAGCAAGGCCTGAAACAATTTCACAGGTACTGAGAGCAGACAACTGAAATAAAACCTGCTTTTCTCACTTCTCAGCAAGGTAGCAGGGAAAGAAGGGAAATTCCTTGGTCTAACCACCCTATCACAAAGAGAAAATAGGGGGAAAAACTGGATTCTGCTTGTAATTAATATATTTTCCTGCTTTTTGTGGTTATTTTCAAGCAGAACCTAAAATCTTTTAAAATTTCCTTTTTTTTTTAAGAGTGTACCAGGCAGCAAACACAAGTAACTTAAAAATGATTACTTTTTGGGGCTTTTATTTAGGAGTAAAATCAGTGTCTCACAAAATGAGGCAGCAAGAAAACACAAACTGGGGTTATCTGCCCATTTTATTTGTCCATTTTCATGCAACTGCGCTCTGGGAAAAAAGATAAGAAATATAAGAATATTACCCTAAGGATAATAAAAGGCAAGAGGCTGAAAATCAGTCTGATTATTAGAAATGCTTATTAGACTGTCCAGACTCTCTGAGGTCGGTGTCCTTTTCCTCTGCTCAGACAAAGTGGTTTTATGGACTAATTTTCCTCTGGGAGCTGTCAGAGGATCCCAAAGGATCCTCACATCGGGGACGAGGTGAGTTTGCTCCTCACACAGAGAACAAGGTGAGTACCCCCAAAATCACCGGGTCAGGGTTCAAAAAATGGGAAAGAAAGGTCACTTGGGCCTTGGAGAAAGTTGGTATAAAACCTTTATATATATCAAGTGTTTTGGGAAAAACTCGCCGTCAGAATTTCAATTTTTTAACAGAGCTGAGCTAAAGGCCCAACTTCCCCACTATTCCTTTCCTGCTAATAAAGGAGAACATTTTTTTTTGAGGTTTTTCAGCTGAAGAATCTCTGTGGGACCTCAGAGGAAGCAGCTGAGCTGCAGGCAGGCCTGACATCAAGTATTAGCACTTTCTAATAGATATTTCATTAATGAAGTGCACGCAGGTACACAAACTCCATTTCCAGCTGTGCATTTCCAATTTATACAAGCAAGGCCATGCACTGTAACAAAAAGTGAGTGACCAAAGGGAATAAAAGCCCCGGAATTACCTTTATGACGCCTTCCCCGGGCCCCATGTCCGTGTAGATCTTGACGCTGTAGGAGATGTTGGAGAAGGTTGGCGAATTGTCGTTGGCGTCGATCACCACGATGGTGACAGTCACGGGAACGCTCTCCTGGACTCCGTCAGAAGCTGTCATCTGCACGGGGACACAAAAAGCAGGACAGGGAGGGATTTTACGGGGGTGCTCTCCAAACAACTCTGAGAGAAATGTGGCAGCCCCAAATCAGCTGTAGTTTACAATGAGAAGAGGATTCAGCAGAGCTGGAGCCTGCACACGCAAGACTCGGGGCAAAAGCAAAGTCAACACATCCAAACCTTTCCCTTGCGGAAGTGAGAGGGAATAACTTGGGATTTCCCAAATAGGAGCTGCTGAGTCCATGCAGAGGGACAGGGATTTTCTACAGCCCATTTCCAGATTGCTGTAGGGCTGTTCAGGGGTCCACTCACAGCTTGAGGGAATATTAAATCCATTCAAGCTTATTTTCCCCTCATTTTTTTTAAATACTGCTGGCTGGAGCTTCTATCAGCCTATTTTTTTTAATTTGGGACTGAAGCAAAGCAAAAAGCCCAAGACAAGGGTCACGTTCCTGGCTCCAGGGATGGGGGGAAAAGGGGCCAGGAATAAAAAAGAGGGCTCGGATCCTGCCATAAGATGGGGAGCAGGGAACGGCCCTGGGGCCATGGGGGATCTGAAACGCTGCTCTCAAACCAGCGTGGGGAGTCACTTTGGGGCTCATCTTTCACTGCTCTCCTTCTCCTGAGGATGTTGGAATGGATCCCGGAGGGTTTTCTGAGGGGAAAAGCCTGCGTTCACTCACGGAGAAGGTGTAGAGCTGCTGGACCTCCCTGTCCACGGGCTGCAGCAGGGTGAGGTAGCGGGTGATGCCGCGCGGGGTCACAGTGAAAAACGAGCTGTAGTCGTTCAGGAAGAGGTGCAGCTGCGGGTCCTTGGTCTTCCAACAGAATCAAGGGAAAAAAAGGGCATTTTGGTATCAATTCAGAGGTGCTTTAGGTCTCCAAGAGTATTTTGTTATAAGTCCAGAGGTGTATTAAGTCTCCAATCACTCGGTGCAAGTGTTTGTTTTAGTTGGAACCTAAATAAGCACAAATGCTGCGACTAAAAAGCCACAAAATTGTAAAAATAAAAAAAAAGGTTAAAAACCTCACCGCTGGCCTAAAAATCTCATCTTCTTGATGAAAACCATATTAAAAAGCACTAGAGTAAGAAAATCTGATTGTAAACAAATACCTGCATTGGTTTCAAAGAAATGCTTCCTTCCCCCCATTAAACAGCAATTTTTAAGCCAAACACAACTTAATACAAGAAACCAGACTGAAGCATTTCCCTTCACATTGGAACCCAACCAAAGCTGAACTTGAGGAACAGAGCAATAAACCAGCTGGGCTGGTGCCACAGAAAAAGAGAACAACGTGTGCTGAAGAGTTTCAGGAAATAGAGGCAGCTCAGGGGGTCTCTTTAGGGCTCAGAATCCAAATGTATTGATGCAGAATTAGGAACCTCTCAGCTGATGGGGGAAAAACATCAGAAATTACCTGAAAAGGAACATTTAGGAAAAAAAGCAAGGGATTTACAATTTAAATTTATAAGGGATCATAAACTGACTCATTTTTTCTCGAGGACTCGACTCCCTCCTGACTTGCACCTCTTTCAAGGTGTTTCTGAGTTCTTTAACTGATCAGACTTTACATTAATTACATTTTCAAACCAACCACATCACCTACTGCTGCCCAGAGTATTCCGACACCTTTCCGTGTCCTTGTCCTCAGCCCGGTTGATTCGGCCTGCCCTCCTGTGCTGCTCTCGCTCACGAGCTCCGCAGCTGATCTGCGGTGTCGGCAGAACGCAAATTCCGGGGAAATGCAAAAGGCTGGGGGACAAGTCCTATAAAAACGGCTTTGGACTGCCCCAAGGAATGGGGAGATGAGGGAGAAGAGGAGCGGTTCCAGGAATGACAGGAAATCCTGCATTTGGCCAGCTGCTTTCCAATGCCATTCCACAAATCCCACCCCTGCACAGGAGGACACAGGGAGAACCAGCTGAATTCAGGAAACAAACCCCAAAAGGGGTAGAGCTGCAATCAGCAAACAATCCCAAAAGGAGCAGTACTTCCTTGGACACTTCCTGAACCCAAGCTCTTCTGGAAGGTTCACTCCTGCATTAAGTGAACCACAATGAGTTCCATGAGTGCCATTCCTGGAGGATTCAAACCCTTGGAACCTCGGGGGTGATTCCAAACCCTTGGAATCTCGGGGGTGATCCCAAACCCTTGGAATCTCTGGGGTGATCCCAAACCCTTGGAATCTCGGGGGTGATCCCAAACCCTTGGAATCACTGGGGTGATTCCAAGCCCTTGGAATCTCGGGGGTGATCCCAAACCCTTCTGACCCTGACCTGCACAGAGTGGCACCAGGACATAGACAAATTGCTTTCAGTGAGCCAAAACAAAGCCCAGAAGGCAAAGATCCCACGACTGAAATGGAAAAATATTCCAGGAAGCCACAGGCAAGAATTCCCTGAGTGTTCCACATGGTGGCTCCTCACTGCCCTGAGCTCCCAGGAAAATTCAAATCCGTTTGATACCCGGCAATGCAAATGGCAACCTCTGCATTCCAGGAAAGCTTAGGAAAGGTAATTCTCAATAATTGTTCACTTTGTAGACATTATAAAACCCGTTAATAATTTCATTTACAAAACCCCCAGCTAGTTCTGCAGTCCTTTTGAACACCAATAAACATCATTTTCCCCCTAATTTGTTCCTGAGGAAACCAGGGATGGAGATCCCAAACCCTCCTGGAGTAATGTCCCATTCCTTTGCTATCCCTGTCCTGGAAATGGTCTCCTGACATGGAAGGGAAATTGCCTTGACAGCAATCAATGCCTATTTTGTCACTTTCCATGCATTTCAGAGCCACAGAACAACTTATTCCCTTCATCTGGAAAAGCATTGTTACGCTCAGACATTATTTCCAGGGATATCTGACATTATGATCATAGATCTTGGACATTATTATCCCATTTTATGCTGCGGGAAAACTCAGCTCGACTTAGCTGAACCTTTCACGTGAGAGAAAACAACCCCAGCTACGTTGCCAACCCAATCTTCAATAATTCAATTTTTAAAATTAATTTATTTCGGGGCCTGGAGTTAAGCATTGTGATTTCTGGTGGCATCACCGGGTCTCTGATAAATTGTTTAACATGAAATTCAAAGTAGAAAATGATCCAAACCCACCCAGAAGAGTTCACATGCAACCTGCAAGGACCATTTCAAGCACACAGTCCAACCCCGAGGTACTTTTCAATTTTAATTTGTAATACTCAGGATGTCTTTGAAGGCTCGTAATTATTTAATGAACATGAAGCCATCGCAGAGTGTGACTTTATCCCCTAAATTGGGCCCAGTGTGTTTAAAGGGATCTTTGCAGGCTTCACAAAGCAAGGGACAGTCCCAACCCCAAACACCATCAGCGCAGAGAGAAAAAAGGGGGGAAAGGGGGAAATGAAGAAATCACACAATGAAAGCAAAGAAAATAGGGGTTTTGCACACAAACACCCAATACCTACGGGGAAGGCACCAGGTTTGACCTACAAAGGAAAACACAAAATGAACACAAGTGAGGAAACACAAATCCAGCACCGAGGGACAGCAGGACATTTGGGGAATTCATGGTTACAGATCAAAAAAAACCCAATGAGACACACAAAATGCTGCACTCAATAAACTCCTGGGCTGGAGCGTGTTCTGCTGGAAAAATCTGTGGCAAAGTTCCTGAGTGGATGCGAATGTCCCATCCCTGCTGCTCCTCAAATCCCACCAGGGATTACCACTGTGCCCAAAGCAAAGGGTTTCCTAAAACTGATGAAGATGAAACCCAAATTCTTGGGCATAATGATGAAATTGCCAAGACTGAGCAGACAAGGACATGGATTCTGTGCGTGTTTCAACAATCACAGAAGGTTTTGGATGGAGCCTCTCTAGCTCCAAAGTTTTCCAGGGCAGCCAGAACACACTCCAAGAGCATCCAACCTGCCCAGACTTCCTAATTTCCAGCACAGGCCCATGCCCTAAAAGCTGCAGGGATAACAGAGATGTTTTAATGATTCCAGGGAGACCCCAGAGCCCTTCCAGGGCCTAAAGGGCTCCAGGAGAGCTGCAGAGGGACTGGGGACAAGGGATGGAGGGACAGGACCCAGGGAATGGCTTCCAGAGGGCAGGGAGAGAAGGGATATTGGGAAGGAATTGTTCCCTGGGAGCATCAGAAGGCAGAAGCCACGATATCTCCATCCTAAAATAATCAAGGAAGACACACAACGCTACACGAGCAATTCAGTATTAATAGTTTTGGTTTTCCTTCAGTGTTACGATCCAAAAAAATTGTTAAACCCCCAATATTTATAAATCCTAAACGAAGAGAAGCGGCATTTTGTCTTTGCCTTGCGCTTCTGCTTGTTTTAATGATGTATGAATGGGCTGGTGAATCCTGGGAAGGGCATTCCCTGAGTTATTCCAACTGTGGGAGTGTCCCAGCAGGGCTGTCCAGGGACAGCAGAACTGTCCCCTTGAGAGAGCACAGGCTGCAGAACAACTTCAAACAACAACTGGGAGTGATGGAAGCAATCAGGTAAACAGCAGAGGAAAATGCTTTGGTATTTCAAATGCCTCAGTTCTCCTGGCTTAAAAAAAAAATTAAAAATCTATTATTTTTCCTTATCTGGATGTACTCTTGAAAATCCATAACCTGCACTTGTAGCTGCATTTAAAATTTATTTGAGCCATTATGTGCTCTGTCTGCTCGAGCTGCTACCGAGATGCCCTTAAATAAAATTCTTTCACATTTCCCCCAAATCCTCTGGGAAAAAAAGATCAGGGAACGACAGAGTGCCCTGAGGTGGAAGGGACCCACAGGGATCATGGAGTCCAACCCCTGGCCCTGCATGGCATAGCTCAGGAATCCCAAGGCCAGCCTGGATGGGGCTTGGAGCTCCCCAGGATAGTGGGAGGGGAGCGTTTAAAGTCCCAAACCTTTCTACGATTTATCCACAGTGCAGCTCTCTCACCAACCCGAACCAGTGGATAAATGAATTCTCCCCTCTGGAAGGCAGAGGGAGGAAAAAGAGGCTGGGGAAGCTTTATATAAAGAGCTCTCAGCTCCCACAGCTGAAGTCCTCCTCTCAGCTTTGCTTTGCTCAGGGACCCGCGTGGCTTAAATTAATTTATGCCATTTAAACAGAGCACTCAATTATATCAGCACTCAGCAGCGCTGCTCTGGTGAAAGGTCTGTTTGCAGAGTCCCATCCAGAAATTAATTTCTGCAAGGTTTACAGCAGGACTCCGTTATAATTCCCACAGGTTGCCATTTAGGATGGGTTTTATTCTTCTTTCCCCTTCAGATACAGAGTTAAGTGAGCATTCTCTTCCTGCATTTACCTGAGGACAGGGAGTCATTTTAATTTTTCAATTAGCAGGCAGAATTCACCGTGATTAGCCAGTGCCACCAGTGGGAACTGGGATGCACCAGCACGGAGAGGGTTTATGGTTTACCCATCAGCGATCCTTAACTTGAAATATATTCCCAAATCCGTGAATTTCCTGAGGTATCACAAACCGTGGGGACATCGAGATCTGCGGGAGGTCATGAGTGTTCCCTGTGCTGCCAATCCCACCCTGAGCTCCCCCTCGAGCCCACAAGGAGCAATGTCAGTGTTTGGCCATTTAACCTGGGGGTTCTGTGCCACTGCTGCGCTCCCAGCTGGAATTCTGGGAATCCCAAAGAATTCCCATCTGGCTCTGCCTCATTTTGCATCACATGGCTGACGTAGATTTTCACCAACTTCTTCACCCAACTCCTGCTGCTCATTACCCCATGAGAATTAAAACACAATGTGAAACAACCCGGAGCTCACCAGGAAAAGCTTTTGAACTGCCATGTCCATGGAATATCCTTTCCTGTGGATAAGAAACTTCAGCTCCGTTTGTACCGAGCCACAGAAATATGTGACAACTTCTAACAGGCTGCCCGAAGCAGCTCAAGAATGACAAATTTGGCTTTTAGAGCATTTTCTGATGCAGATTACTGAGGTTATGGCAGTGCTCCCAATGAAGAATCTGATGCAGGTTGGGCAGATTTTTTTCATTATTAGCAATGCAATTCAAATGACGAATCTTACGGCTCTGTTGTAAATCTGAGTGCAGGCAAACACAAGTTTATTAACGAACTGCCCTATCCCAGATCCCAAATATTGGGAGGATTCACAGGACTGTGCTTCAGAGGAGGCACAACAATAAAAGGTGGGAGCCTGGGACAAATCTCACCCCTCAGAACTCCAAGTATGGAATCGGTACTGACCGAATGAGGAACAGAAAGGACTTCTGGTGGGGAACAGGAATCCCAGGGTTTTATTAAAAACCTAGGGAATTAGAACAGGTTGCTCTTCCGTGCAGAAATCCCCTCAATTCAATATCTGTATTTGGAGTGTGTCAATATGATGTGTGGTACTTTCTGTGTGACTCAATCAGCCCAAATTCAGGATTTAACAGTTCCAAGTGCTCCTAATTATCTGTCTTGGATATGATCTGATCTGGAGTTACATGTTGTGTGTTTTTAGTGACAACGGTCTCTTGTGTTCCTTAAAAACCACGAATTTGCCTGAAGTCAAGCCTTGAAAAATGGAACTTTTTCAGACTCACGGGTGAAGAACTTTATTCAAGAGACCCTATAACTATTCCTACCAAACCTAAACCTGCAGCTTGCCTTTCCTGCTGTAGCTGAAGGACCCAAAAAAAGCGAGGGGGACAACAGGAGAGACACCAGCAATTAGAGGGAAAAGAAATATTGGCTAAAAAATCCATAATGAGCCTGGTGAGAACAGGCTCATCCCGATCACGAAATTTTTATTCCTCTCTGCATTGAGCATTCATCACCTCAGACAGAACAGGATCTTCCAGAGAGCAAAACACAGATCAGAAAAAAATCCACTTCCAAATTCATCTGAACTCAGAGCGAAAACAAACAGGAAATCACAATGAAATTGAGATTTTTTAAAATAAAATCTAAATAGGTTTGCCTCAATTAAAAAAAAAAAGAAAAAAAGAAAGAAGACTGAAAACAATAGAAATACAACCCCTCTAAAAAAACAAACTGACCTCTTCCACTATCTGAACTCAGAACGAAGACGAACAGGAAATCACAAGGAAATTGAGATTTTTTTTTTTTTGGTTGTATTTATTGATCTAAATAGGTTTGCCTCAATTAAGAAAAAAAAATGAAAAAAAGAAAGAAGCCTGAAAATAATAGACATGCAATCCCTTTAAAAGAATAAATAAACTGACCTCTTCCACTATCTGAACTCAGAATGAAAACAAACGTGAAATCACAATGAAATTGAGATTTTTTAAAAAAATCTAAATAGGTTTGCCTCAATTAAAAAAAAATGAAAAAAAGAAAGAAGACTGAAAATAATAGAAATACAACCCCTCTAAAAGAACAAACTGACCTCTTCCACTATCCGAACTCAAAACGAAGACAAACAGGAAATCACAATGAAATTGAGATTTTTTTTTTGCATTTATCAATCTAAAGAGGTTTGCCTCAATTTAAAAATAAATGAAAGAAAGAAAGAAGCCTGAAAACAACAGAAATGCAACCCCTCTAAAAGAACCAACTGACCTCTTCCACGTCATTGTCGAGCACCACGAGCTGCAGGGGGGAGGTCAGGTTGCGGTTGTCTGAGATGGTCGTGCCCACCGGGGACGATTCCAGGATGAAGCCCTCGTAGGTGGACTGTGTGAAATAAGGCTTCTGGTTGTTCTCGTCCAGGATCTCGATATGCAGGTTGGCAAAGGCAGGGAGAGGGTGCCCATTGTCCTGTTCAGCCTGGAAAAGTCACCTCGTTTGTCAAAGGTTCCCAGCCAGGGACGGCCACAAACCCCAAAGAATTGGCAAAAACCCCAATGCTGGCTCTACCTGAGAGTCCTAATGCAGCTAAAACACAGATACCATTCCCACATCCCCCTGTTAGGGAACTCAGCACCATGGAAAAGAGGAATACCAACTGAGAATCAGCTGGGAGAAAAGAACAGGAGCCCTTTCCATTGCAGCCATGTTTGCACAGCCACAAGAATCCCAAACCTTGTGCAAAAGCAGCTCCTTCAACTCTGAGGACTGAGAGTTTTGGGGAAAGCACTGAGGGATGAAAGAAAACTGGGAATGGTGACTGGAGAGCAGAACCCGCAGCACTGCCCAAAAGATGGGAACAGCACACATGGACACCTTTGCTCCCTCTCTCCCCAAATGTGCCTCTTCGGCGCTACACGAGTGGGATTTTAATCTGGATTTTGCCTGTTTTTCAATCCCACACTGGTTTGGGCTGGGAGGGACCTCAAAGCCCACCCCATTCCACCTTTTTCCATGGGTAGGGACACCTCCCACCATCCCAGGGTGCTCCAAGCCCTGTCCAGCTTGGCCTGGGACACTTCCAGGGATGCAGGGACAGCCACAGCTTCTCTGGGCACCCAGAGAAACCATGGGTGTGTGTCCAGCAAAATCCTTTACTTCCACAAACAATTCCCGCATTTTAATGCAACTCTGCACCTCCCAGGATATTTTCCACCTTATCTATTCTTATCCTCAAACTTCCTAAAGATTAAAGCACTAATTGCCCATTCCCAGGGGGCTAATCCAATAAAAACCTGTGATCCTGCTTTCTTTAACTTCCCAACCAACACCTAAATAAAGCAAGGAAATGAGGGCATTAGGAGACAAAAAGGAATTAGGTCTCAGTTTCTAAAGAGCAAAGCAGTTTGAATTGTAGGCCTGCACATGGCACTGCAGCAAGAACAGCATTTTCCTGTTTCTGCCCATGACCAACATTTGTATTCCCAAAATCTGGATGCACGCAGACCCTGGATCACGAGAGAGAACAGGACCTAAACTTTCTGTTTGCAGAGGTTTTATTTCTAATCGGGCATTTTCCCCATTTCAAACTGGATCATTCCTCATTTTTCACATCAAGAATCCAAAGAACCTTGGTCTGGGAACATCCTTTTGATTCCATTAAGGTTGCTAAAAGAAGTATAAACATAAAAATGGTTGTTTTCTTTGAAGGAGGTGATGACACCTTAAGTAATCCACAAAAAATCTCATTCAAAACAAATGGTTTTTAGGAAAAATTGATTTTTCTCTTTAAAACACACCTGGATTACTCTTGAATGACAGGAAAAAATACCCAGGGCTCCAGTCCAGTGAAAATAAAATTCATGTGCCAAAACCAACCCCACCAGAATTCCCTGGCAGGACTCTGGCTCCAGACCCAGGAGGGTTAAATCCCAAAAATGTCCCAACATGGAAATTTTACCTGAGTTCAGACACTGCAAGCACAAGAGGAAATCCCAGGAAGAGTTTGCTCCTCAAGCAACAAACACCGCTGGGATTCTATCGGCTCACGGAATCACAGAATCCTGGGATCTTTTGGGTTCAAAAGCCCTCCAGGATCACTGATCCCAAGCTGTGCCTGATGCCCACCTTGTCCCCAGCCCAGAGCTCTCAGTGCCACCTCCAGGCCTTCCTTGGACACCTGCAGGGATGGGCACTCCAAAGCTCCCTGGGCAGCCCTGCCAAGGCCTGAGCATCCTTTCCATGGAGAAATTCCTGCTGATGTCCAACCTGAGCCTCCCCTGCTCTGTTCCCTTCCCTGGACACGCTCCAGCCCCTCCAGAACTTTGCCATCATGAAACACTCTTTTCTTCTGCTTTTCCAAGGAAAATCGGTCCCTTCGCAGCCCAAAGTTTCCATGAGTTCCTTTATAACAACCCTGAAAGATCCTTGCTAAAAAGAGATCCAAAAAAACCCAGAAAATGCAAACAACAGAAGGGGTCAATCTTCTGAACAGCTTGAAACGCCACAATGACACTCCTGCTCCAAAGCCCAAGCGAGGCCGGAGCTCATTCTGGGATAAAAGCAGAATATTCCCCAGGAAGGCGTCACAGGACTTGCTGAAATGCTCGGAATTATGGCCAAACACAAAGAGAGTTGTTTGCTCCCAAAATTGGACTTCAGATTGGAGACTCTGGAGCCTAAAATGACCAAGGAAAGGAGTCTTTCCTCACTGAGCACTTCCACCCCCAATCACTTCAGCCTTCTTTCACGTTCAGTGCTCAAAATCACGGATCCATTGCATTTTTTGGTTTTCAAAGATGCCTCTATTGAAGGGAAAAGAAACCAAGCTTTGAAAACAGCCACTTCTTTTTGCCTTTTGCTTGAAACAAGGAATGTCATGTTACAGTGGGAGGAATTCAAAAGGATTCAGGTGTTCCATAAAACCAGTCCTGGAAGCGACACTTGACCATGAGCAGAGTTCAACACAGACCCTTCACAATGCTCCAAAGATATAACAAAGCTGTACTATTGTCCATTTTTGCTCCGGTGCCCTATTTCTTGTTTTTTTTCTTTGTGCGGAGGTTTTTTGTATGTTTCGTGGTGGTCTGACAGTGGATGTTTTGTTATTTTTGGTTTGCTTGAGTTTTTTTTAATAAGAGATGAAGTCATACATCACGTGAGTTGGTCCAGACTTTTGAGAGCTCTTAGGGAAATCCCTTTTCCCTCATGCTGACCTGGACTTGCCAGCCGCAGTCGAGCATTTTTGCTTCCTGACACAGATTTTGGAGTGCCACAAGGATCACGGAGTGCAATTCCAGTTTGGATAGAACTCAGAGTTGCCATTTCCCCATGGAAACCACAGAATCCACTTCAGACACCCTCCACCCAAAAAATATGTCCTCAGGTGCAGGAAAGCTGAATTGTTTTATGTAAGACACTTCCATGCTGCTCCTTTCCCACAGGACTACAGAGTTATCCCAGGCTAGTTAGGAATAAATTTTAAAAAATCATCAAATTGGGGAATTTCGTCATGCCAGACCTTTTATTTGATAAAAATAGGAAGGCCCATCCCTAGAAGGAAAGAAAACCCCAAAAAACCCAAACGAAACGAAACGAAAATAAACCAACCAACCAACCAACCAAACCAAATCAAAATAAAAATAAACAACAGAAAAACAACAAAAACCCAAAAAAACCCCCAAAAACAAAAAAAAAAACCCCCAAAACAAAAAAACCCCAAAATCAAAAACAAAAAACCCACACACAAACAAAAATCCCAAAAAAACAAACAAACACGCAAAACCAAACAAACAAAAATACCCCAACAAAAACCAACAAACCCAAACTAAAACAATAACAATTGCTCATTACAACTGAACTGGGAGATCAGGGTGAAAATAGGGACAGCATTTATCCAGATTTAGGCTAGACTTTAGGACTGGGGATTAATTCCCAAGTTCAGCATGTGCAGCACAAGAGAGAAGCACTGACCTGGATTAAACCTTGGCTCGAGGACACAGAGCCCTGAATATCTTCAGAACATAGAAGAAATGTGACTTTCCTGGCAGTGACTTCTCCGTCACCGTGGCAAGGAAATGAAATCAGCACAAAATGTGCCTGGACATGGGGCTTAAAAAACCCCAACCCCCAAACCATCCATTTTATGGCCGTGGATAAAGGGGGGCTTGAGGATCAATGAGGTTCAGGGTGTGCAGGGCAGGGATCAGTAATTACACATTATTTTCCAACTCCTTCTTCTTCCCCCCTTAAAAAACCCACCAGCTGTGAAGCCATTAGGCCAAGTTTGAAGTGATGAATGTTAAATTTTACATGGAAAAAGATGGGTTTTTATCCCAGAAAGGAAAGTTCTGTCGGTAAGAGACATTACAGAACTTCCCAATTATCGATTTTAATGATTTCATTGCTCTGAGAGTTCTAACACACAATTTCGGGTCAATCTTGCTGATATGAAGAAATATTGTAGTGATTTAAAGGAAAAATTTGGGTTTCCTGCACCCTTTTGTTCTTATTCCCAAAGACAAAACCTGTCCCTACACTGAGATTTTTAATTCTACATCAAATCCCATCACTGTGTTAAAGACAAGACATAAAAAAGGCTGTCTGAAAGAAAACTAATTGAATTCTGAGTTCACCTAAGGGCTGAACTGTTGAAAAGCTAATTTAAAAAAACACTTCTTGTCCTTAGTCCCTACAGGAGATGCAGAACTGAAGGAACGATTTGGAAAATTTCAGCCCTGGCAGGAGGAGGATGAGGCAACTCTTTAATGAAAATAAACTTCCATTAAGTTTATTTCCATTCTTTTCCATGAGTACAAACCCCAACATTTAGAGGAGCAAAGAATAAGCACAGATCCTGTGAAATGCAGGAAAATGAACACATGTGGGAAGAGGGGAAAACTGGAGGGTAACAAAGGATGGTGGAGCCATGAGGTCAGAACAGGACGGGAAGAGTTAAAGGCTGAAATTCTTGCAAAAATCAACCAAACACTGCAGATATGAAGCTTCCGACGGGGTGAAAAAAAAAAAAAGAAATTCAATAATACAGGACTTTTTAAATCTCCAAACCCATGAAGCATTTCTCTAAATCCAAGAACTTCCAGTCCAGTGAGCCTGAGAAGGACATGTCCTCACAGCCTGCTGGAATTGTGCTGGCTGAAATTGAGAATAAAACAGCCACAGAACCACAGAACCACCAGGGCTGGGAGAGGCCTTCAAGGTCATCACCACCAGCACCGCCAAGACCTCTGGGACACTTCCAGAGAGGGTGACTCCAACACTGCCCTGTGTGACTTTTTCCAAAGCCTGAGCGCTCTTTCAGGGAAAAAGGAATTTTTTTCTGATATCTAAATCAGAACCCATCCGTACAGAGCTGCACAGATCTCTCTGTTCTTTTCTCTATTTTCACTAATGATTTCTAATGTTCCACTTCCTTTTTACATTTCTTTTTGGATCACCGAGCCAACCTTCACACTCCATCCCCAGCTCCACTGCCAAGACCTCATTCCCACATCAGGCCAGAACTCATCATTTCACATAAAAGTTTGGGACCATCCTTTGTGACACGTTTCACTTGGTTTTCCAGCCAGGCCTAATTTTATCAGTCATTTTATCACCGACACACTTGGTCTTCCAGAGCCCTTCTGCAATTCCACAGCCAATCCACAAAAGTTTCATCCCAGGAAAGACATGAGATGAAATCCCACCCCAGGGGGGCTTGGCAGTGCTGGGGCAATGGCTGATGATTTTAGAGAGTTTTTCCACCCTAAATGATGCTGTGATTATATCCTTGTCTTTACAACCAGAGTAGCAT
This sequence comes from Acanthornis magna, assembly GCA_036785705.1. Lineage (NCBI taxonomy): Eukaryota > Metazoa > Chordata > Aves > Passeriformes > Acanthizidae > Acanthornis > Acanthornis magna. The sequence continues at coordinate 11,133,912 of JAWUZG010000093.1, forward strand.
ATATATTTTATATATAGCATATATTTCATATATTACGATTCTGTAATCCCTCAGGATCAGATTCAGCCATTATTTCAGTATTTCAGCCATGGAGATCATTCCCAGGTTCCTCCAGCCTGGAGCTGTCCTCCACAACCTCCCTGTGGTTTAAACCTGATCATTCCACAGCCCCGCCAGGGGCTGGGAGGGAATCCTCTCCCAACCTCCCTGGATTTCCAACATCCCTTGTGCAGTCCCACCAATCATGGCCCAAAAATATCCTTATTTCCAAGGGTCTGTCCACAGCTCGATCCCGAGGCTGTTTCCAAAGTAATATTTTTTTTCCCTGTAATGTGGGAATTTTTTGACAGCCCCAAGAGCCACAGGCAGGAGGGATCAGTGAAATTCCCAATGGGAACAGAGACACCACAAAACCTCCAGAGCGAGGAGAGGAGAGCATCACTTCCTGTTGTTTCTGCTGAGATCCGTGTCAGGTGCCAAAACCACCCAAGGGACCCAAACCAATTCTTTTTCCCAGAATTCCTGACTGGTTTGAGCTGGAAGGGCCTTAAAGCTCATCCAGTTCTATCCCACAGGGTCTATTCCCCAAGAACCATAAAACTCTTAGATCCAAGTCAGGCTGCAAATGTTATTTGAAGCTGGGAATCTTATCTTCTCCCTCCTTCCCCCCTATTTTTTAAAAATAATCTAATTGGAGTTTTTATTGAGATGCCCAAGTCACATAAATCCTTCCTAATTTCCCAACTACAATCAAATGCAACAGACAGTGGTTTATGAATTGACCATCCAGGCTGGATGAAAACCTACTCTAAAACAATCAATGTAATTAGCTTAATCAATTTATCTATCAATTTAACTATCTAAACTACTCTAAAATTATCTGTTTAATTTCCCCAGTACAGTTGCCCACATGAGATCATCAAAATATTCCTCCTGATGGTGGAAAAAATCCAAAGCATTTTTAGTCACTAAATCAAAGCCATTAGAAATGGAGAGTCAATTTTTGCAGGAGAAATCAAATGCTTTCCTCGGTTTTAAATCTGACACGGATGCAGGGGTGGGATGGGATGAATTTTGAGATCCCTTCCCACCCAAACCAGTCTGGGATTCCGTGGCCTTCCTTAGCCTCAAAACACTTCCAGGGTTTTTTTGCTGTTGCAACTCCCACAGGTTTTACAGCAGCTCTGAATGGATAAATTCCTTGATTTTCTTCCTTAATTACTGGATATTGACCCACTGCAAATATTGAGGAGAAGCTCCTGCAGCTCCTCGTGCTCAGCCTACCCTAAAAGTGCATCCCCATGAACTGAATCAGCCCCAGCACGAGCAAATGGATCAAAATCCGCCCTTCCCCCGGGGTGGGAAATTCTGCATGGCGCAGGAATTCCATCCAGTAGTATTTCCCTGCCGGTGTCAGCACATCCAGCCCTCTGCAGCCCAGAATGGATCAGAATGGAACTGCCAGCCCCAATTCTGTCTGATTGATAAATAACCCCTCTTCCAACAGGAAAGGAGCAAAGGGCATCCATTTGATTCATTCTGCCATTTGCTTCACGCTCAAAAAATTCACACACACCAAAAAAAAAAAAAAAAACCAACCAAAAAAAACCCCCAAAACAAAATCACACCAAAAAAACCCTCAAAACACAATAACCCCTAACCCAAACCCCCAACCAAAAACAAAACAAAAACCCAAACAAAAAACCCCCCAAAAACACATACAAAAAAACTCCAAACAAAATAACCCCCACAAAAACAAACAAACCACCACCAAAAAAACCCCCAAAACCACCCGTCTGACACATTTTAGAGCTGGTGACAAGAACGTCATCTCATGTCTACAGTGCAACGGTCATGGCAGTGTAATTTTAATTAAGCCCTTTCATCTTAAGGGTTTCATCCGCACATTTTGGCAGCCTCGCTGCTGCCACATGCAAATTCCAATTGGAACACCCACAAAAATCGCCATATTCTTTAGTAAGGATGTTGCAATAATGCCCATGTCACTTGGCAGGGGAGGGAAGTGCAAAGAGCTTTCCTAGGAGGGCAAAATTGGTTTTCTCCTTGCTTAGCACCTAATATATTCCAGAGATAGAGGGAGGCTGAAACCCATTTGTTATTAGGATCTTTAGGTTTTTCCATTGTCTCCCTACTTGAGAATTCACCATTTATCAGCGATTATCATTTCCTGCCCACCTGCACTCAAATATTCCCGGATTGACTTCACCACCTTTTCTATTTCACAGTTTTCCATAATATCTTAACGGGATGGGGGGAAAAATTCATCTCCTGATATCAGAGGGAATATTTTAAAGATGAAATTGAGGGCGTGCTGCAGATTTTCTGTTTGAAGGGAAACATCACACGTTGCACCTCTCCAGATAAAACAGAATCCGACCCTCCAGCAGCGAGACATGAGAAATGTGCAACACAAGAAGCTCAAGGTTTGATTTGGTAAAAGCCCGAGCCTTGTCCAAAAAAATTCCCAAGTTCCCTGAAGGATATGGCATTAAAACTTTAAGTTTTAAATTAAAAAATACAAAACATTAAAACAGTAAGTTTTAGCAGGTGGCACATTCTTCCAGACGGATCCTTTTCCTTACTCTTTCCTGCTTTTCCCTGGCTGCACATTTATCACAGCAATGGGAATCCCCTAAAACCTACAAACATTGCCCAGGTTGCTGTTTAGGCACAGAAAATCCCCTCCCACACCCCTAAATTGATTTGTTTTAATTGATGGATTGAGTCTGGGGAATAAAGGGCTCCAGGGCTTTATGTTGTAACCCCTTAGGACACAGCAAACCCATCCCACATTTTCTCCAGAGCTTTTTGTTTTCCAAATAACAAAAAAAACATGAACTCAGCCCGAATTACCTTAATAACCAGGTCAAACTTCTGGTGTAAATCCCTGTTTATTGGCTTGAGCAGGGTCAGCTCAGCCGTCGTGAGATTCATATGGAAATATTGGGGATAATCCTCGGGAGTGCCTGCAAAAAAGACATCAAGCGTTGAACAACTCTGAAAGCTTTGGTTCGACAATAATTTTACTCATTAATCATCACAGGAACAAAGCCTAAATCCATTATTGGAAGGACAAAATGTTGCCTCGTGGACAAGGAGCTTAAGGATCCCATGAAGTTATATGTTTGATATTATTATTTCCTTCCTCCCCATAACCACAAAGATTCCTCTCGCCCTGAGTACTTGAGAACAACAGGAATATTATTAATAACTTATCAATAATGGACTGAAGTAACAACAAAAATAACAATAAAATTATAACAACGGAGGTTATTTTAGAAATCCTTCTAGGAAAGGTTTTCTTTTCTTTTAGGAAATCCTTCTTCTAGGAAAGATCACTTCCCTGAAAAATGCTATTATTTCTTCACCTTTTGAGTGCAATGGTTAGAAAGGACTTTTAGGAAGACTTTTAGGAGATAAATTCCTGTAATAACTTAATTTGCAAGAAAGGACTTTTAGGAAGACTTTTAGGAGATAAATTCCTGCAATAACTCAATTTGCAAGCCTCCAATGACAACCCAGCTACATAAATTATACATCTATTTATGTATTTTTTATATTTCTATTTTCTGTGACTCTCAAAGGAGAAAAAAAAAGAACAAAAAGGTAAGGGAAGAGGGGAAAAGAAGGAAAGAAAAAGGAAGGAAAAGAGAAGGAAAATGTAAGGGGGAAAGGAGAATAAGAAAAGTGAAGGAAAATAGAAGAAAAAATAAGGGGAAAAGAAAGGAGAAGGAAAAATAGAAGGAAAAAAGAAGGGAAAGAGATGGGAAAAGAGAAGACAAAAGAAAGCAAAATAGAAAAAAGGAAGAAATAGAGAAGAAGAAACAAAAAAAAAAGTAGAGAGGAAAAAAGAAGAAAAAAGAAAGAAGGAAAAAGAAAAGAAGAAAAAAAGAAACTAGATGACAACTATGGATGTAATCTGAATAAACACCAATAAATGAACTTCCACATGGCAATCAGACACCAACGAGGAGAAGGACAATTCCAAACATCCCACAAGAGGGATTTGGGTCAGGGTCCCACTGTCCCAGGCACCCTTTTCCTGGCTGCTCACACCCGAGGGACGGATGGGGAGGGACGGAAGAGTGGCAGACACCAACCCACGAGGATGGAGTAGAGGATGCCGGGCCGCTCGGAGGGGGGCTGGATGTTCCGGTCCTGATCCACGGCCTGGATGGGTGGAGTGACGAGGATGGGATTCACCTGCGCCTGCAACGAGACACCACAGCGCAAACGGAGCCATCAGAATGGTGGCAGGAGCTCGGGGGGTCAGCGTGACATCCCACCGGCAAGGGCACGGGATGGAAAAGCCCTCAGGACGAGGGAATATTTGCAGCTCACGGCTAGGAATGAGGCAACCTCCTTTCTGTGGGATACAGAGCCTGGGGGAAAGGAATCCCACAATCCCGGAATGGTTTGGGTGGGAAGGGATCTCAGAGCCACCCAGTGCCACCCCTGCCATGGCAGGGACACCTCCCACTGTCCCAGGCTGCTCCAAGCCCCAATGTCCAGCCTGGTCTTGGGCACTGCCAGGATCCAGGGGCAGCCACAGCTGCTCTGGGCACCTGTGCCAGGGCCTGCCCACCCTCCCAGGGAACAATTCCTAATTCCCAATATCCCATCTGGCCCTGCCCTCTGGCACTGGGAAGCCATTCCCTGGGTCCTGTCCTTCCATCCCTTGGAAAGTCTCTCTCCATGTTTCCTGCAGCTCCTTCAGGCCCTGCAAGGTCACCATCAGCTCACCCCAAAACTGCTTCCAGCTTTCATCTCAGTCAGTCCAGCCGCCAGCGGCACCTCCAGAGCGGCAATCCCCAAACCCCACCATTCCCAAATTCCACCATCCTCAAATCCCACCGTCCCCAAATCCCACCATCCCCAAGTCCCACCATCCCAAATCCCAGCATCCCAAAATCCCACTGTCCCAAACGCCACCATCCCCAAATCCCACCATCCCCAAACCCCACCATTCCCAAATTCCACCATCCCCAAATCCCACCGTCCCCAAATCCCACCATCCCCAAATCCCACCATCCCAAATCCCACCATTCCCAAATCCTACCATCCCAAACCCCACCATCCCAAACCCCACCATCCCCAAATTCTACCATCCCCAAATCCCACCATCCCAAATCCCACCATCCCAAACCCCACCATTCCAGCCTGGGAAGGGAAACGAGACAAATCCACGCTCAGCTGAGTTTTGGTGGAGCCAACGGAAATCCTGACGAGAGCTGGGAGAGCTTTGGCATTTTCCAAGGGAAAATGAGCAGGAAAAGGGATGAGCCAGGGGAGGAGAGGAGGCCAGGGATGGATGGAGGAGAGGTAGTTTCATGACCCCAAGGTGTGTCCCCCCAGCCATCTCAGACAGGTTCCTCAAACCCAAAGGAAAACAAAGAAAGAAGAAAGAAAAATGAAGGAAAAGAGAGAGAAAAAAAGGGAAAGAAGGAAAATATATGGGAAGGGGAAAGAAGGGGAAAAAAAAAAGAAGGAAAAAGGAAGGAAATGAGAAGGAAAATGTAAGGGGAAAAGAAGGAGAAAAAAAGAAGAAAAAAGGAAAGGGAAAAAAAGGAAAATATAAGGGGAAAATAAGGAAAAACGAAAAGAGAGGAAAACAGACAGAAGAAAAAATAAAGAAGGAAAAGAGAAGGTGAAAAAAGGAATAGAGAAGGAAAGGAGAAGGAAAAAAGAAAAACAAGTAAAGGCTCTCCCAGCCTTTTCCACATCAAAGAAATGTAAAGTACAGACATGCCAGGGACAGGCACAATTAAAAAGTGGGTACGGATGCTCCTGGCCTCCCAAATTGGGACTGGGAAGCTCCTCCTGCTCATGGCCACTGGCCAGGTCCTTTGTCACCACCCCATTCCATTCAGGACCCGTGGAAAAATGGAACTCTTAAAAGCGTAATGAGGGAGACGGGCTCAGAATAGGCAGGAACAAAGAGACAAGGAGTTATATTTGACATCTGCTTGAATTTTTAAACGCCTCGGGACGGCATAAAAGTTGCATAGGGAGAGAGAAGACCGCACAGAAAACTGACCAAGGCCAAAACGCTATTTTTAAATTCCCAGACCAGCCCGCATCAGACTTCAAACCACACCCACAACAAAGCCAGTCCCAGCCGCTAAGGCTGGGTTTAAACTCCCCCAGAGTAGCTGTGGCCACCCCTGGATCCCTGGAATGTCCCAGGCCAGGCTGGATGGGCTTGGAGCAGCCTGGGATGGTGGCAGGAGCTGTGGGGTCACCCCACTACCTTCTCCTGCCCAGGCTGAGCAGCCCCAGTTGTGATCACTGGGAGCTGTTTTAATTGAAATGGCTGATGTGCCTTGCAGTAAAACCCAAGGTTTTGGGTTGTTTTAATAACCCACAGAGAACGCAGCACCGTTCTCATTCCCATTTAGAAATCACAACTATGAAAACACAAAACAATGAGGCGGCCGTTAGTTAATAAAGGGGTAAAAGCCCATTAATGAATTCATCAAAGCACACATAGGAAGTTGAAGGAAGTGTGCATGTGCTTTCAATCAGAAATAATTGCTTTTCAAATGAGGAATCAAACTATGAGTCCTCCACAGGTATCCAACATCCTTGCAAGAGACCAAAAATCCCCCACCAGGCTCCTTCGTGATGATGGGAGCTCATTAAGAGAAGAGAAAAAAGAATAACGAAGCGCTGAAATGTCTGAGGGGCCCACGAGGGCCTCAGCACACCCAGCTGGGGACAAAGAAAAACCACGGGTGGGTTTGGTGGGGAAAGGCTGGAAAAAATGCAGGGAAAGGGCAGAAAAAGGGCAGGGAAAGGCTGGAAAAAGGGTAGGGAAAGGTAGGAAAAAACCTGAAAAAAGGGCAGGGAAAGGCTGGAAAAGGGGCAGGGAAAGGCTGGAAAAAGGGCAGGGAAAGGTAGGAAAAAGGGCAGGGAAAGGCTGGAAAAAGGGCAGGGAAAAGCCAGAAAAAGGGCAGGGAAAGGCTGGAAAAAGGCTGAAAATAGGGGAAGAAAAGGCTGGAAAAAATGCAGGGAAAGGCTGGAAAAGGGCAGGGAAAGGCTGGAAAAAGAGGGGAAAATGTGCAGTCATTTACCCTCCTCGTTAGGGAAAAGCTCTCTCAGTTATTGGAGTGGGGATTAATCGATTTCCAGGGATTCCATGGAGCAGAATCCCAAACCGGGCAGACCAAAAAGCAGAACCCCAACCCCACCCTGCAACTCTCACCACAAATATTCATAAATTCTAAAAATCCTCCTTCAACCAGAGGCGGGAGGGGGAGCCTGCAGGGCCACCAGATCATCAAAGAAAAATACTTTAAAAAAGCACCGAGAGTATTAGGTAGAAGTAAAAACCTCTCTTTCCCCCCCCATTTTTTTGTGTTCAGCAGAGCCTTCTCCATGGGGGATGTCCAGGCTAAAATTCTGCAAAAATTCCAGGTCCTGCAAAAATTCAAGGCCTTCAGAGATGTTATGGATGGAATAAGGCAAATTCATGAAGAAAATTTAAAATTAAACAGTGCCGGGGGGCTTTAGGCTCCTACTGAGGATTATGAATAAAAGGGAGAGTTGGTATTTGAAATTAATGTATTCAAATGGTGCTTCACCGACCAGGAGTGCAGCTGCATTCAAAAATCCAAACAGGATTTTTAGGCACCTCCCTGTGTATTGATTTTACCGTCCCATGATCCCATAAAATGATTATGAGGGAATTCACAGCTGAGAGGCAGAATATGAACTTGGGGCTGTCAAGAAGAAAAAAAAACCCAAGCCAAAAACCAAACAAACAAAAAAAGGGAAAGAAAAAGAAACAAAACCCAATAACAACAAAAACCCAAACCAACCAAACAAAAAAACCCCAAAAAACAGAAAATAACCCCAAAATCACCAAAAAACAAAACAAAACCCCAAACACCACCAAACCCCCCCCCAAAAAAACCAAACAAAAAAACCCACACCAACCCAAATAAAAGTGACTTAAATAGAAGTCATGTGTTTTCCAATTTTTTGTATTTTATTTTATTTTAAATATTTTAGGATGTCCACCAATGCCAGGCCTCCAATAGAAGCATATGGACAGCGTGGAATAATTTTTTTTTTAAAGTCAGGGCACAACAATCGTTGTGGCAGAGCTGATAACAAGGATTTAGAAAATCAGATTTTCTACCTTTTCCATCTACCTGAGATGCAAAGCTGAATTTGCTGACCATAGCCACTTAAGGAAAACTTCTTCCTTTGGGGAAGATGAGAAGGAAAAGAGAGGAAATGGGACATTTTTAGAGGCAGAATAACATAAATTTCTGCTCAGAGCTGCCTTTTTCATTTGGGGGGAGGGGGTTGTGGTTTTTTTTAGGGTTTTTTTGTGGTGTATTTTGGGTTTTTTTGTAGTGCGTTTTGCATTTTTTGTGGTGCATTTTGGGGTTTTTGGTGGTTTATTTGGGGTTTTTTTGGTGGTGTATTTTGGGGTTTTTGTAGTGTATTTCAGGGTTTTTTGGTGTGTTTTGGGGTTTTTTGTGGTGTATTTTGGTGGTGCATTTTGGGTTTTTTTGTGGTTTTTTGTGGTGTATTTTGGGGGTTTTTGTGGTGTATTTTGTGGTGTATTTTGGGGTTTTTGTGATGTATTTTGGGGGTTTTTGTGGTGTATTTTGGTTTTTTTGCTTGTTACCATGAAAATCATTGTGTTCTAGGAACCTGAGAGCGAGCTCACCTTCCTCAGCTAGGAAGGCTCTTCTGAGCAGGTCATTTATTCCTAAGCAGTGCCTTTTATAGGATTGAAAAGGAACCCTACAGAACCATCCCAACTTCACTCCTCAGGAATTCCCGCGCTGCCCTTTGAGGGCCGAGGGGACACAAAAATCAGGAATCCAGGGGGAATGGGACACAGGACACGACAGGAACCTAAAGTTTAGGCCATGACCTCGAGCAAACACCGAGATCTCGGGAGAAAACCCTGAGCAGGGATTGGAAAAAGCTGCAGAAAAAGGTTTGATGGAGTTGTCAGGGAGTTGAAGAGGTTTATATGGTGAAAATTCTGCCCGGAAACGCTTCCCAAAAAAGGGCACAACAGGAAAACCGAATCTGAGGAAACCGAATCTGCACTGCTCAGCCCCAAAGATCCACAAATTCTCCTAATTCATACTTCATTGTCAGAATTACAGAATCAGTAAGGTTGGAAAAGAGCTTTGGACCATCAGTCCATCCTCAATCCATGGCCTCAGGGGCCACTTCCACACCTTTTTTAACCCTTTCAGGGACACAGTGGGGCAGCCACAGCTTCTCTGGGCACCTGTGCCAGGGCTGCCCACCCTCCCAGGGAACAATTCCTAATTCCCAATATCCCATCTGGCCCTGCCCTCTGGCACTGGGAAGCCATTCCCTGGGTCCTGTCTCTTCAGCCCTTGGAAATTGTCCCTCTCCATCTTTCCCATCAGCTCCTTCAGGCCACACTGAGGTCACCCCAAAGCTTCTCCTGTCCAGGCTGAACAATCCCAGCTCTCCCACCCCTCTGCTCATCCTGGAGCCTCCTCTGGCCTCTCTCCAGTAGCTCCTGGAGGAACTTTCTGAGCCCAGAAAAGATCTGCAAATTTAAAACTAAACTCACTTTTCTCTCTATTTCTTTTTCAGAAGTTCCCTTCATTTCCAGGAGCCAAAGCTCAAAAGCCACCGTGGGGAATTTACGCTGTCGGTGCTGACCTCTCCTGTCTTCTCTGGGGCTAAAAAAGTGTTTTAGTGACCAATGGGGAAAATTAAGACACGGATTAATTCTCCCATTCACCTCCTCGCTAATCTTAGCCATTAATTAACTTCCAGCAGCTGATTGAGCTGTTCCATCCAACCCAGGGCTGCTCCTCCTCGGGTTTGTCACGCCCCACGTTTGTGCAGCCTCCTGAAATGAGAACCGTGAAATTCAAATATCCTGGCAGCTCGGGCTGTTAACAGAGCAAGCTGTCAGAAAGCACAATTCCTTTCATTTCTTGGTAAAAACAAGCCACCTCTGAGGGGGAAAAGGACCATTTTGGAAGAGCAGCAAGAGAGCGTAATGAAGGGGAGCACGGAGGAAAACAGAGCCTGTTTTTATCAATGATGTCTCCCAGGAACAGCAGGGCCAGGAAAGAGCTGCATTTCATCAGGATCTGATCACAGGGCTGACTAAATTGCTTTTTCTGTAGCTGCCACACTCGATAAGGACTGTCCCCAGCAGTGGCTGTGCGGGGCACTCAATGAAATGCATTATGCAATGCGCCTCTGCCTCGGCACCTCCAGCGCTCTGTCCACAGCTTCTCCTCCTCCCAAGGAGATCACGGCGTTAAAGAACAATAAACATTCCTTTTTTGATGCTTTGAGGTTTTTTCCGTACCACTGTGAAGTCTATTTCCTTGATCATCCCTCAAATTCTTGATGGAGGGTTCATTATTATCGCCATTTCTGCACAGAGGTTTAGGTTGTAAAGCCTAAGATGAGCACCTACACCTCCCCAAAAATCAGAATATAATTAAAGATCATGTAGCAGCACCGCAATGACTTTCAGATTATTATTTTCATGTGTGAGAGTCATTTCTTTGCAATAAAAAACAAAAAATCCCAAAAAAAGCCCAGTGAAAAACTCAAATCAAACCAAACAAAAAGAATTAACCAACCAACCAACCAAAACAAACAAAATAAAAAAATGGAAAAAACCCCCCAAAAAATCAAACAAACAAAAAAACCCAAAAAACCAAGCAAAAACCAAACCTCCCCCCAAAAAACAAAAAAACCCCCCCAAAACCAAAAAACCAAAACAAAAAACCCCCCAACAACCAAAACCGAAAAAATTCCAAAAACCCAAAAACCAACCAACCAACCAAAAAATAAAAACAACAACCAACAAAACCCCCAAAAACCAAAAAAACAAAAACACCCCAAAAAACTACAAAAAACTACAATAACCCTTGAACTATCAATCCCATTTTGTTTCCTGGCAGAGGCTACTTCTCACAGAGGGATAATTCCCTATATCATATATCTGTATCTACATATTCTTATTTCACTTCCTAAGGACAACAGGCTGATGGCTCCTCTGTGCCTTTAGAAAAATCAGCCACGAGATAATACAGCAGAAAAGGCCCAAGAGGTGACGAGCAAACCATAAAAGAGGAGAAAGATTTGGTGGGCAAATATAACTGGGAAAATATAAATTTGGTGGGATTTTTCTTATTTTCATCTGCATGAAACTAGAAAAGAAACTGAAAAAAATGAGTAAATCATTTGAAATCCAAAAAACAAAGAGAGATATCAAGATGAACAGGTCAGTTTTTCACCCTGGCCCTTTGCCCTTGGCTGCCTCCCTTTCCACAGAGATTTTATCAGGATAATGTTGGTGCTTCCATCTCTCATTCCCACATTTCATCCTCCTGCAGAGGATTTGCCTTTTCCTCACCTGCTGGAACAAGGAAAGTCAAGAGTCTCCCAGCAGAGGGAATTTCACAAGTCCAAAACATTTAGTGTCAGCAAAACCCCACTGCAATCCCCACTCTCAGCTGGAAGAGTATTTTCATTTTCTGCACTGATTTTCCTTTCTTTTGGGTGCTCGGTGAGCACTTCTCTTGCCCAGGAGTGGGAATTTCACCTGGAGCTACCTCACACTCAATTCCAGCAATATCTACTCTCCTCATTAAAGTTTGCCACCCTGTCAGAGAAAGAATTTTAGGGAGAGCCACAAATTCTATGAAATAGAATTATTAAATCCATTCCATTGCACTGCTTTAAAGGGAACCTTCAAAGTGGCACTTCTAGGCTGGAGGTTCTAGGAAGAAGATGGGTTTTCCCAGGAAAATTTTGGGTGTTTTTTCAATGACTTTGTGCAGATGTGCCACTGGTGCATGTACACCTCACATCCTTCTTCCCTAAGCTCACCCTCACGTCTTTGGAGGGTGAAACAGGGAAATTTGGTGTTTTACTAAATGCTTTTCTCTTCAATCCCGGGACAAAAAGCAGGAATTATTTCCCAAGCACACCCCCAGCACTGCTGAACCAGAGCCAAACTCAGCTTAATCCCATTTTCTCCTTTCAGGAGAGGGATTTCCACTCCGCAGGAATTTCCTCGTTCTGCGCAGGAAAGATCTGTAGGATTCAAGGGATGTTTTCCACAGAGCCCTCAGCATGGAGCAGAGGCAAACGTGACTGCCCTGGGAATGGGGATTTTCCTTTAATTTGATTTCATTCCCCACAGTGATTTCATTGCAATGTGCACTTGCAACATATTCAGCAATTCTCCCACCTCTGAGTTCCTAACCATGAGGAGAATTGGGCAATCAGTGCAACATTCCTGATTTGAAAAAAAATTAATTAAAAATTCTATTATAAAATCAGTCATTTTTACCAGCTTCTTCCTGCCTCAGCCTTGATAACGAATCAGATTTGGGATATAATTTGCAGCTTGATAAACAGCTGGAAAATGTCCCTTTTTTATCAAATTTCCAGCCCAGCCCAGGTTTCTGGAGAGCTCCCAGAGCTGCTGCTCCTCCTGTGCCACCGTGTCCCGCAGGTCACCCCCAGCAAAACCCAAATGCCCTCCTCTCACCCCAAACACAGCCTCAAAGATGACCTGCAGGGATATTTTTCTTTTCCTGTTTCAGTTTTTGACCAAAATCTTCTCAGCTTTCAAGCGAGCTTGATCCTTTTTCCCTTAAAACCTCCACTTTTAAGGATTAGAACTGCTATATATATAATTTTTTTTCTTTTTTTTTAATCCACGGAGAGCAACTGAATTCCTGAACCACAACTGGGTTAAAATCCCCAGGAGGAAATTGCCTTTCAGACTTTACTTTGCAGCCTCACGATGATATCCTCAACCACAGTGCTGTTAGGAACACCTGGGTCTTCACACCCTCCCCACACTTTGGGGGTTCAAATCCCAATTTTGTTTGGTTTCCAAGGGCAAACCAGGCAAGGGAACCTCTCGTCTATCTGTAATAAATCTATTTTTAAAGTCACAAGGTAATCTTAGATTAACACCTTAGATCAATACCTCAGCCAAGGGAAGAGCTTGCCTGGCTGCTAAGAGAGATTATTCTTAATGTATTCAAATATTACACTCCTGACAATTTTACTGACAATTCTTTTTAATTAGCCACCCTGCAATCCTCCCAAATACATAAAATTTAATTACCTGTAACAGCACAGCTCTGTGATTTTAACCTTTTCATGCTTCGCTACTTTTCAGTGACATTTCCCTGAAAAAAAAAGGCTCTACCTGTCAAGGGATGGCGTGTGGGAGACAGCCAATCAATCCTAAAAGGGGGAATTATAGGGAAAAGCACATCAGCAGACTTAAAACACCTTTTAAGGCCCCTTATCACGCACTAGCAGATAATCAATAACTTATCAAAGCTGTCCGTTTGGACTTGGGTGAGTTCTTCGTCCAAAATCACTAATTCAGGTTAAAAACCAGCCCGGGACTGTGAACTTTATCCATTACCTCGAACTTCCCATCCACCTGGTGACCTCAGCCCGAGTGCAAAGAGGTGGAAATGCAAATGCAAAGCTGGCCTGGAAGAACAGAGGTGGCTGCACCCACGAGAGGATTTCATCCTTGGTTTTGCCTTTCCTTCCACCATCACCTCTCTGTTCAACTCCCATCTCTGCTGGAATTTAATTACAAAAATTGCTACCTGCGAATCACCTGGCCTCCACTCTCAGCCTTTTTCCATAAAAAGCACTCTGACAACTGCAGAGGTGTCAGGGAAGTCAATTGGCATTTCCCCTCCCCTCAGCGCAGCATTTACCTCAACTGCTACTGAGAAATTAATCCCTGGCAAAATGGGATCATTTGCTCATCTTGCAGTGGGAAAGTTCAGAGCCTCACTTGTGAAGTTCTGCTCTGATTTACTCACCAACAAGAACGGAGAGACACAGCCAAGTTTTCCAACATTTCTCTGGTGATTTCCTGAATAACCACTGCCCTGTCCACCGAATCATTTTGGGAATTCAAGTCCCCAGGAACTCCCATTCATCTCAGCCCCGCAGTAACTATCTTGCACCACAGATTTTAGTCTGTTTAACAGCAGGGCTACTCAAAATATTCACTTTTTTCCATCCCCAAAATGATTTGTCTAAAGAGGAACAATTCTCCTAACGATTAAAACTCTGTTTTCTCTGGAAGGCAGACTTGGAACATTCAGTTTTGCTCAAACCTGGGCCAATGCCAGCAGGAAGTGTAAATTCCATCCCCTACAAGAGCATTTAGCAGCAGTCCCAAAAACTGGACAGAGCCCATTCAGCTGGGAAAGGAGTAGTTAGAAACAAAGGAGTCATTAGAAACAAAGGAATAATTAGAGACAAATGAAATCCCAAATGATTTCCTGACGCTCGATGCCACCGAATTGCAAACACAGCTCCTGAGTCTCGACTGGCCAAAGGTTGGCAAAGCTCTTTTGCCATGTTTGAATCAAAAAAGCCAAATCTTAGGACAAATAAGGCAAAGAAAATAAAGGCAGATGGAGATTGAACTGCTCCAAAGACCAACATTAGACCTCCCTAAATCAACCATGAGCATTTGCAGTTTTGAATGTTCCATATCTAACCAACAAACACCAAAAAATGGCCAAAAAAAGTGGCAATTGAAGCTGATTTTTTAGTTTTATGCAATCTGACTGTCTTTAGGGGGGATTCCCACCCCATGAATCGTCTTCAAGCAGTCAGATTTCAAAGACAGCAAGGAAAAACCCAATTATTCTGTGGGATTTTCCCACTCCCACATGTAAGAGAGGCATTCCCGATCTGCTGATAGCTTATATTAAAGTGGGTTTAACCTCACACATCTGCTTCAACTCAGCCTAAGTGTTAATAGGGCCAAAAGTTGAGGGCTGTGCCTTTCAATGCCCTGAAACTCTTCCCTGGCAGCTGTGGGGAGCTCAGGGTGAAGCAGCAAATCCCTCCCACTGCAGGGGAGGTTATTTGGTGCTCATTCCATGGCAGATCCCTGCAGCAAATGCCTCTTGTCTTGGTACTTCCCCCAGCAAAACAAATAAATTCATTCATTCATTTAATGACCACTAGGGGAAATCCAGAACATTCTGATGAACTTTTCCCTTTGATTAATGTAACCAAGATGGGGAGATGCTGTTTCCTGAATTTTCACCTGTGCTGCTGCTGCAATTTTTATATTAACGCGTCTCTAATCAACAACCAACACAGCTTTTCTTGGAAACTGAAATTTAGCTAATAGCAATTAATTAATTCCCAACTTCTTCCCTCAGTAAATTCATGGACAGATTCCAACTATACTGGACAAAAATATTACTCTTACCAGCGACATTAAATGCTTTATTTTAGGGGTCAGCTAACACAAGTATCTTGCCCAATAAAGCAGGACTTCTCTTTCCAGCTACTGCCTCCAAATAATTCATACTTCAAGCTTGTTCCTCATTCATTAATATTCCTGCTCATCTTCACTGCAGAATTAAAAAGCGAATTAAAAATAAGGAAAAAAAAAAAGATGGTGTTAAACTAAAAATAGTCCTTTAGCCTAGGGAGTAGGGTAGTGCTAGGCATGGAGTAGGTTAATAAAGAATAAATATAACACATAAAAAGTTAAATAAAGGATAAATGTAATATAAATGTTCCCTAATTGAATCCAGGTATCATCTGTATCTTCCAAAGGAATTCTTGCTTAAGAGCCAAGTAAATATTTGAGGTTCAAGTTAGAACTTAGGTTTATCAAAAGAGATAAAGAGCAAAGAGCTTGTGGTTCACCAACAGAGCCAGGGTCTCATTTCACAGCTCAGGGGCAGCTTGACATGAGAAAAGCCAACAAACAAACAAAAGCAGCTGTCCCTGAATGTGCTGCGGCTCAGAAGCTGAAATCAGTGAGTGCTGCAGCTCAGTAGCTCAAGATAAGGCAGAGAAAAGCAGAATTTCCACACTTCCTGCGCCTGGCTGGAGGCAGCAGGGCAGGGAGCGTGTCCTGTGCCAAGCAACCAAAGTTCCAAACCTTCATGTCACAGCTTAGCATGATTTTAATGTCACCCTAATGTCAGAGCTAAGCAGGTGGGGTAATACCTACTGATCCAATTGGTTCTGCCTTTTGATATCTCTAAATACATGAATCGAATGGCACATATCACTATGAGCCCAGCAATGCCTATCAACACAAACCCAGCAATGCCTATCAATATGAGCCCAGCAATGCCTATCAACACAAACCCAGCAATGCCTATCAACACAAACCCAGCAATGCCTATCAACACAAACCCAGCAATGCCTATCAATATGAGCCCAGCAATGCCTATCAACACAAACCCAGCAATGCCTATCAACACAAACCCAGCAATGCCTATCAACACAAACCCAGCAATGCCTATCAACACAAACCCAGCAATGCCTATCAACACAAACCCAGCAATGCCTATCAACATGGACCCAGCAATGCCTATCAATACAAACCCAGCAATGCCTATCAACACAAACCCAGCAATGCCTATCAACACAAACCCAGCAATGCCTATCAACATGGACCCAGCAATGCCTATCAATACAAACCCAGCAATGCTTATCAATATGAGCCCAGCAATGCCTATCAATATGAGCCCAGCAATGCCTATCAATACAAACCCAGCAATGCCTATCAACACAAACCCAGCAATGCCTATCAATACAAACCCAGCAATGCCTATCAACACAAACCCAGCAATGCCTATCAACACAAACCCAGCAATGCCTATCAACATGGACCCAGCAATGCCTATCAATACAAACCCAGCAATGCTTATCAATATGAGCCCAGCAATGCCTATCAATATGAGCCCAGCAATGCCTATCAATACAAACCCAGCAATGCTTATCAATATGAGCCCAGCAATGCCTATCAACACAAACCCAGCAATGCCTATCAATACAAACCCAGCAATGCCTATCAATACGAACCCAGCAATGCCTATCAATACGAACCCAGCAATGCCTATCAATACAAACCCAGCAATGCCTATCAATACAAACCCAGCAATGCCTATCAATATGAACCCAGCAATGCCTACCAATATGAATCCACGGGATAAAACCCTATTGCTTTTCTCTTGATCAAAACCTGGTCATGGCAACAAAAAATCCTTTCAGGGATCAGGGACTGATGCTTCCTCTTCCCAAATATCTTTCTCCTAAGGTTAAGAACAGCCCTGAATGAAATAAGATCATGTCCCTTCCCAAAAGTGCTTCTTGGAGGTATTTTGAGAGCAAAACACAGACAGACTGGGAAAAGAAATTCCCTAATTTACCAAATTTCAAGACTCAGCCCTTGCAACCAACGGGCAGTTTGGCACTGGATCCAGGCTGGAATTTCACCATAATTCCCACATTCACCTTACCTGGGGTGTCTTTTGCTCGGCACAGAATACATGGCATTAAGCACAGCACCCTTCCAGCTCCCAGCCATGCCCATAGGAAAAGACAACAGGGAACAGACAAAACCTGGAAAAATCCCGGAGGACTCACAGGATCCGTCAGCTCCGGCAGGCTGGCTTGGTAGGTGAGGGGTCTGCAGTCCCGGGTGTTGTTCACCAGGACACAGGGGAGGAACATCGGCCCCAAATCGTCCCCGTCCAGCACATCCACGGTCAGTGTGGTTGTGCTCGTCCTCCGCTCGTTCAGGTTCTGGGCTCGGTCCTGTGGAGCGAAGAGGTCCGGCTGGTGAGACTTCCCCAACTCAGAACGTCCTAAAAATCTCCTAAAAACCATCTCCCAGAAGGTTTTAAGCAAAGCTAAGGATTAAACATAGAATCGCCAGAATTACCCACGTTCTAGGAATGACTGTGGGAGCTGCAGGCTCAGAGCTGCAGCCTGAAGGGCTCACGAGTAAAATTATGAGCAAAAGTGAAGAAATACTGCAAGACATCTATCACTCAGAAATAATCCAGTTTGGGAAAATGAGAGGAGTGAAACTATAAAAATGCAGCAGGTTTGTAGAAGATAAAAAGGCCCAGTGCCTTATTTATAACCAGAAATTGTTGTGGTTTTACCCAAAGTACACATTAGCAACAGTTCACCTCTTCTTTCTTCCTTTGTTTTTGTAGAGAAGGAACAGCATGACTACACAATATTTTGTTTAAAACACTCAAAAGTATTTCCATTTTCACAGAGGAACTGCTGTGTGAGCTTTCCTTTGAAGAACTAAAATCTTGAAGGGGAAAATGGGCCATGAATTAAACCTTGCCCTCCTATCCTAATGTAACACTGACAGAAAAAAACCCCAATTTTTAAATTTATTTTTTATTTATGCTGTTTAATATCATCACCTATGCGAGATGAATAGGCCACTGCTATAAATGGGATTGAATGCATTTTTTTTCCTATTTTGCAGTCCACTCAGTTCTTGCACCAGCTTCACATTGAGAGTAAATATGGGAATTTCTGCATTCAGCTTTCTTCACGGACACTGATGAAAAACAATTCCTGCTGCAAGAAGCAGCCTTCATCATCCACTAACCATTCCTACATTCCTCCAGGAAGTCCCTCTGAGTAACTCTGGATCAAAGCAGGCACAGAGGAATTAATTCCAGCAGTGTCTTTGGGATGCAAGGACAACAAAGCACTGATCATGTATTGAGAGAAGTGGGACTGCACAGTGCACACACTGAGGGAATCCAATGCAGCCTGGGGGGTTTGGAATCCCGGAATGGTTTGGGCTGGAAGGGACCTTAAATCCCATCAGTGCCACCCCTGCCATGGCAGGGACACCTCCCACTGTCCCAGGCTGCTCCAAGCACCAATGTCCAGCCTGGCCTTGGACACTGCCAGGGATCCAGGGGCAGCCACAGCTTCTCTGGGCACCTGTGCCAGGGCCTGCCCACCCTCCCAGGGAACAATTCCTAATTCCCAATATCCCATCTGTCCCTGCCCTCTGGCACTGGGAACCATTCCCTGCGTCCTGTCCCTCCAGCCCTTGTCCCCAGTCTCTCTCCATCTTTCCCATCAGCTCCTTCAGGCCACACTGAGGTCAGCCCAGAGCTTCTCCTGTCCAGGCTGAGCAATCCCAGCTCTCGCAGCCTTCCCTCCCAGCAGAGCTGCTCCATCCCTCTGCTCATCCTGGAGCCTCCTCTGGGCTCTCTGCAGCAGCTCCAGGTCCCTCCTGAGCTGGCCCAGGGCTGGGGCAGCTCTGCAGGTGGGCTCTCACTGAGCACAGGGGCACTGAGGCACTCCTGGAGCCCAGCTCCTGCTGGCCAAAGCCTGACCACGCCCGAGAGCATGTAAGAAAAGAGACTGCAAAATGTGTCGGCACTTCTGCATCCGAGAGATGGCAGGGGCGGATTCAGATCTCCCGCGGCTTCGGAGCACTCCCATTTCCCACGAACGAAAATATCTCACAACAGCCGTGAACAGAGGAAAAGTTCTCATTTCAGTTGTTATCAAAAGGGCGAAAAGGGAAAAAAGCTTTCCCAGCCCTCAAGGGCACCAAAACCCTGTTCTGATGACAGATATCTGAGATAGAGTTTGTACATCACTTTTCTTATCCGCTGCCAGCCACTCTGGAAAAACCTCTCCGTGCACTTGTGATATGACTTGAAGGAAAAATCAGCTCTTTATAACAGAATGAATTTCCAGCCTGAAGGATACAATGAAACTGTGTCCATCAAACTCACCTGAGTGCAAATCAGCCTCGTCAGATTTGCTGGAAAACGAACATTTAGTGCCACAAGGCTGCACTTTCCTGCATGGGCTGCACTGCACATTTGCAAATCGCTCCTTGTGCCAAAAAGGTTGGCTTGTCACACTCTGAGCAAGCTTTTTTAACCAGCAATAATATGCCTGAGCTTTCAACAGCCTGGATAAATCTTCAATAAGATCTTCAGCAGAAGAGGATTTATCAGAGCTGGTATTTCAGCAAGGCTCTGCCCTTCCTCGGGAAGGAAACGAAACCCGCACCTAAATCAGGGCCATAAACAGCCTTCGAGAGATTTATACTCACATTTGCTTGAACAATGACAAAATAACGAGTCTTTTCTTCGTAATTGAGTCTTTCCCTCAAAACTACTGCTCCGGACAAAGTGAGAGGAATATCAAAGGTCCTGTTGGAAGCCTGCAAAGGAGAAAACAATGTGGTAAAATTCAATGTGCCCCACGGTTAAGGTGTGTTTTAGATGGGCCAATCCCTTGCCTGGCATTCCAAGGCTGCCTCTGCTCTTTGGATCAGAGATTTTAAACATCCCTGTGTTTCCTCCCCACCCAATTTCCTCCTGAAGAGCCCCACAATAATTAATCTGTATAGAACAGAATTCTCCTGGACTCTGCTTCCAACCAGCAAAGTCAGACTATGCTGCTCCTTTCCCATGTGCCACCCCGAATTTGCAGTGGAGTGTTCAGAGCAAATGATCCAGGGGCAGAGATACGACATCCACATCATTGTACTTATCTGCTCTTCATTCTGCCTTTCGTGAGGGCAGTGAAGTGCTAAACAAGCACAGAACGTCTACATTTAGGTGTCAGCTCATGCATATGTTCCTACACGAGGAAATTAACATTTCAGGGTAAATGCAGATGTTAAATCAGGTGCAATTCAATTTGTTCTGTGTGTTTGCTTCCATACGCTCAGGTGACAAATAGTGGCAGGAGGGCACAAATTTCTGACCGGAGATCCAATTGCCGTTTCGTTACCAAATTAATCTCATTAAGAAAACCATCTTTCCATGCTTCGACCTTCCAATGCAGAAGACAGTTAATACTGAAGTATTTTGAACAGGCAACAGCACTGCAATGTCCCAAACACAGCAGAGACACACAGAAATATTCTTTCCTTGTGTCACATGACAAGGCCTTTGTCCATTTGCTACTTCAAGTTATAGAAACATAAATAAATGTAACTATATATAGATATGAATATAAATATAACTATAAACATAAATACACATATAGATATACATAAAAATAAAAATGTAAATACACACAGATATAAATATAAATATAAATATAAATATAAATATAAATATAAATATAAATATAAATACAGATACAAATATAGACACACATGGAGGAAAACAGCCTGAATACCTTGTCGTTGGGATTGTACTGGATGACATATTCTATTTGGCCATTGGGACCATCATCAATGTCAATAGCACCATTGTTTCCAGAGAATCCTGTGAAGATGGTTGTTCCAACCGGAGTTAACTGCGAGAACAGCAAGAGACACCCATTAAAACCTTCAGGTTTTAAGGTTCATTTTATCCTTATTTTTCCCCCCAGCTCTGGTCTAGAATGCATCAAGACAGAACCTCATTAAAAAAAAAAAAAAAAAGACAAAGATGCGAAAAACACTCTGTAAAACTGAAAGAACCCATGAAATAAATATAGATTAAGCCCCATAAAAGCTCCTTTTTTCAGACTCAGGAAGGCAAACAAGGACGAGCTGCAAATGTAAACAGAACTTATTTGACAGAGCCTTCATGGCAACGTGAAGAGAGCCAGATTAATATTGTTACATGCAAACACAAACACCCAGAGAGCGCCGTGGCTCTGAACAAACACAAGAGCCATGCTGTCGCTCCAATATTGTGTTGGCAGCGATTGAATACCCATTAAATGATGGCTTGAAAACGAAACCATTTATAATTACCCCCGCACGGATAAAGAGCGTGAAATCAAGGCCCATTGAGAGCAAGGACGGAAGATTCCTTGGGAGCCATCGTTCCTGAATTTTAATAGTCAGGAAACTTTATGAGTAATCAAAGGGAAAATCAAATGCACCAACATTTGTGGGTTCAGCACAGCCCTTGCTCCCCGCTGCTCTCATTGTCCCCAAATTCATGGCCCTTCAATTCCCTGCAGAATTGACACAAAACTGTTGCACGTATTAAAACCTAGAGGGCCTAAAAAGGTTTGAAATGCTGCAAAAAGAGCAGGGGGCAGAGGGCAGAGCCATCCCAACCTTCGGTGCAGGTTTGGGTGTTACTCCACATTCCTGTTTTGTAGTGCTCACCCCAAAGCGAACTCCCCATTTCCTCCTGCACTCACAGTTCTGTTTGATTTATCAAGCTGCTCATCGAGGGTGTGATGGTGAGCACAGCTCTCTGAGAAACTCTGAGAATATGGAATCTTTGAAATAAAAATACCAATCTGAAGCCTTTTTATGGTAGAACAAGTGGGGCTTTACTTAAAATACTTCCACTATCCACACTTTCACTCCTTAACTCCCAACTCCTCTCCTCCTCACCATTTTCTCCTCATTCTTTGCTGCCACACGGTGTTTTCCTCTCTTAACCGCCTCTTCCCCTCTCTTAAGCCCATTTCCCCCTCTCTTAACCCTATTTTCCTCTCTCTTAACCCAATTTTCCTTTAAGTACATTTTCCCTTCTCTTAACCCCCTTTTCCCCTCTCTTTACCCCCTTTTCCTCTTTCTTAACCCCATATTCCTCTCTCTTAATCCCATTTTCCCCTCTCAACTCCATTTTCCCCTCTCTTAATGCCCTTTCCCGCTCTCTGTCACCCCTTTACTGGAAATCAGGGAGTTTAACCAATTAAACCCTGGTTAAATGACAGTCCCACAAGTGGGAAGAACTGGGGACTGTGCTGACCAGCCATGGGACGGGACGGGATGGGAATCTCCAGGTTCCTGCTGCCCAAACGGGAAGAAGTCCTGGTGCTCCCGGATGGAGCCAAGAGGAGCAGCTCTGGAAACATCAGACCTGTACAATCCCAGAATGGTTTGGGGTGGAAGGGGCATTTAGGATCATCCCATTCCAGTGCCACCCCTGCCATGGCAGGGACACCTCCCACTGTCCCAGGCTGCTCCAACCCCAATGTCCAGCCTGGCCCTGAACACCTCCAGGGATCCAGAGGCAGCCCCAGCTGTGGAGAGGCCCTCAGCATTCCAAGGCACACAGGATTTTTACACGGAGATCTCAGCATGGCACTGATTTTCACTATTCCATTTCCCATTAGCCAGCCACAATGCATTCTCCCGAAATCCCGAGGGATTTCTGAGAGACTGCTGTCACTTGGAGCAGGAAGGAGGAACTCATTTCCCCTAATAAAATGCAACTTCAGCCTGCAGCAAAAGAGGCTCAGGGGGACCTTGTGGCTCTGCACAGCTCCTGACAGGAGGGGACAGCCAGGGGGGTCGGGCTGTGCTGGCAGGGAACAGGGACAGAAGGAGAGGGAACAGCCCCAAGCTGTGCCAGGGGAGGCTCAGGTTGGATATTGGGAAAAATTCCTTCACTGAAAGAGCGGAATTTTGTTTCTTTGGTATCTCCTAGGGAAAGGGCCTGAAGTTGTGCATCAAAGGCTTTAACCACACTGAGTGTTTGACCTCACGCAAAACAAAATGTTAGGGATGGCAAAGAAACAATTCCAGGATAGCCTGAGGATAATCATCTCCGTGGTAACTCAATCCAGTGGAAAAGAACCACGGTGAGGAGAAACGAGGAAGATTCCAAAAAAGAACGCAATTAAACAAATAGAGAGGAGATGCACACCATAAATCTTCTTCTCCCACAGCCTACAGCTGGAATGCTTAAAAACTTCCTTCAGCGTGATTAATGGCCATTAGAAGTTGAGACGCAGACAGGAACGTTCAGCCCTCCCATAAAACATTTGGAAAATAAATTTCCCTATTATTGCCTATTTACAAAGTTAAAAATGAATAATTTTTCAGAGGGGCCCCAAAGAGCAGAGCAAAGCAAGGTTTCCAGTTAATCATTCTGAGCTAACGCTCTTTTGATGATGTCTACCTGCAGAGATTAATTATTTTGATACCACAAGGAAAAAGATGGGAATAATTACACCACAAGAAATGAAAATTCAGCACAAGTCCTAATTCTCAACAGCCCCAAACCCAAGGTTTTGAGATGACTGAAGTTCAAGAAACGCACTCAATTTGCAAAGGATTCCAATCTCTGCCAAATCAAAGGAGAAAAAAAGAACCCAAAACCCAACAAACAAACCAACCTTACAATTTTGGGTTACAAGCAGCTCTAAGGTTCTGTCCATTTAATACATACTGACTTCAAACTGTTGTAGGAACTCCACCTCCACTTCCAAACAGAACCTGCTACTAAATGCTCCTGACTTTCCCCGCAGGGCTTGGGAAAGTGAAAAACAAAGACCGAAAGAAGCCAGGTTTATAAAACCCAGGCAGAGCAGAGCTGGAGCTGCATTCAGCTCAGACCAAAATGATCCAGACAAGTTGTGTTTAACACAAAACACGGACACCACCACTGGGCCTCGGCAGCACAAGATTTGACTTCTTAATCCCTGTATTAGGCGCCATAAATTGAAACCCCTCGTGGCAAGGCCATGGATTTGCCTGTGGAATATTACCTGGGCTGCACAATTCTTCGGAATTCCAAGTCAGCTGCAGAACTTTGGTTTAATACTGCAGTAACTCCAATCTTAGAGCCACCAATCCAGTCAAATTTAGCCCCAGGCTAATGGCACTGGCAGGACTTTTTCCTAACTGAATAACAATGGGATGTTTTCATAGAAATAAAAATATGCTGTGCAAAAAGCCAAGGGAATAGCTCTGCAGAGGGTTTCTCATTATCATGAAAATGGCAACATCAACCTTCACTCAGTTTCACTTCCAGGAGGAGATTCCTAATGCTTTGGAGAGCAGCTGGAGCTGGTTGGGATACTTGGACTTGCAGAAGCATTAGGAAGGAGAAAGGAAAATTCGCTCCTAAATGGTGGGGAAACAGAAACTGTTTTCAACTAAGACTTTCAAAAACTCAATTTTATTTGTAGCTTAATCTGAATGCCAGCACTGCCACTCCCAGCCAAGCCACCTCACCCAACAAACATTCCGAACTCCATCAACACTGACAAGGACAAGCCATGTGACAAGTCCATGCTTTTAAGAGAAGAATTAAAATCCTGGAAAAAAAGTATTTGCTCAATAATTATCATATAATGATGATTTTGGAGCTTGGGGAACACGTTAGGGGAACTTGGGGAGCCACTGCATCTTTCCCAATCCTTAGGCTTTTCCTTGAGTAAACCATGTCCCTGGCAAAGGAAACACCCTGGATTTGGGGAGCTTTCAGCCTAACTTGGGATAGAGTTATTCAAATAAAGTACAAAAATCAATTTTGGTACAAAACGAAACAGACACTACCACATCCATCACATTCTAAGCCTTGTGGGAAAATCCAGGCTTAATTTGAAACCGTGTCTTTTTCCTGTGCAAATGGGAAAGGCACGTGTGGAGCCAGGATTTATGGTGTTATTTACAGCTGCCCTCAGCTCCTCTGACAAACTCATCTTACTGTGTTGGGGACAGCTCAAATACAAAGACAACTTGACATAAAAACCATTCCATTTCTCCAAAATACAATAAAATCTACTTCTCCTTGGAGTTGGTTTATGATCCTGCCATAAGACAAATTTCTGTACTTTCTGGTTGACAAGAAACCTGAAATAAGGCAAAAAATAACCACCAACCTTTCATCCCAGTGCATTCCTGCTGCTAAATTCACCAGGGTCAGTGCCAATTATGAGCAGAATAAACAAGCATTAAAACATTTAATCACTCATTAAAGCCTTTGAGAGACTCTGAGACGCTTTGTGAATTATTTTTTTGTTAATTAATTAATGAGAGCGTGAACTCACTGGGTGCTGCCCAAGGGCACAGCAGTGCCATGTCAGATGTTATCCATGGAACAGAGATGTAATGAAAGGAAGAAATTAATTAAATCAGGAAAGAGCCACGGTGCATTTGGCCCAGCAGTAATTCCAAGGAATGCCTAGTGTCCTCAGAACTCCAGATCAGGAACATTCCTGCACCGAGTCTGGAAAAACAGGGAAATTCCATGGCCGATTTGAAAACCATGTACAAGCCCACGGAGGACTTTCCTGGTGCTCCCAAATTCTGGTGGGAAGTCACACGGGCAACTAGATTGCCAAAAATCTGTTTGAAGGAAAACGTTTTTAGTTCAAAACTGGGAAGTGTGAAAAACCTGTTTATCCTTATCTCGGTTTCAGATCCAATATAATGTGTGGATTTGGGGAGTTTTCTCTCCACACTTTTGGGTTCATTGGGCCTAAACTCATCCAAGTCCCACCGTTCTCCAGGGCAATGAGCTGTCCTGCACATGTGTGGTCACTGCAAGCAGCTAAAATTAAAAACTGAAAAGCTGAATCTCCCAAACACAACAAAATAGGGAATTTCTTCAAATCAATTCTATTGAAATCCAAGCAGTAGTGCTCTCTCACAGACCCCCACCCCACAAACCAAACCCCACCAGGCTGCAGAGTTAACATCAGTTGTTTTTTAAATGTAACTCTCCTTCTTTCAGTCTTCACCTGCACAAAACTGACCCATCTTCACAATTTCCACAGAATTTCAGCCCCCAAATTTCTATTTCTGCCTCTAAGTCCCCACTTCTACTCATGACTAAAGCCCTGAGATGCTAACCCTGAAAACACAGACTTTTTGTACTGCTTATTAGCAGATTATTTAGTCCCTCACAGAATAAAAAACTTAACTGGAAAGTGAAATGAAGTTGTACCAGCTCAAGAAGGAAATAATTTTTTCCTTCAAATGACACGGTGAAGTCCAATCCACAGTTCTCTATTCCACAGACATATAACATAATAAATAACATACAATAAAATAAAATAATTTCTTTCATATTTAATACAGAGCAGGAGCAAGAAACCAAATCTGCACTTTGCCAAGCTTCAATCTTGTTAATAAAACTTCATCAATTGTTTTTTTACCTTCTTTTTTCATACATATGAGTGTTTTACCACCATGTTTGTTGTAAAAAATGCATTAATTTAACAGAAATCAGAAGAGAAAATCATGAAGAGACTGCTTTAGATTTGGGTGTCTTCTGCAAGGTGAAAAATGTGCTGGTCATTGTATTCCTTAAGGAAAATCAGGATTAGATGCTGGAAACCGAAGCTTACTGAGGCGAGGAACTTTTCTGGAGCAACACAAACATCAGGGACTCGGAAACAACCACATTTTTTGGGATTTCCAAAAGGGAAATACGGAATTTCCAGTGCCCCCACCCTGAGGAGAAGGAAGATAAGGCAGCTCTGACCTCGTTGACAGCCACATGGTAGTGCTGCTGCTGGAACTGCGGCGAATTGTCGTTGCGGTCGCGCACCACGATGCGCACCTCGTGGTTGATGACGGTGCCCACCTTCTTGTTCACGCACTGCACCTGCACCACGATGGACTGGATAGACAGCGGCGGCTGCAGGGGAGAGACTGGGATAAAGCACCCGGAAAACGGCGCCTTTGGGCTGTTAATATTGGAATTTGTCGGACCCTGGAATGGTTTGGGGTGGGAGGGACCTTCAGGATCATCTGCTCCACCCCTGCCATGGCAGGGACACCTCCCACTGTCCCAGGCTGCTCCAAGCCCCAATGTCCAGCCTGGCCTTGGACACTGCCAGGGATCCAGGGGCAGCCACAGCTTCTCTGGGCACCTGCGCCAGAGCCTGCCCACCCTCCCAGGGAACAATTCCTGCCCAAGATCCCATCTAAATCTATTCTCCATCAGCTTAAAGACCATTCCCTGTGTCCTGTCCCTCCATCCCTTGTCCCCAGTCCCTCTCCAGCTCTCCTGGAGCCCTTCAGGCCCTGGAAGGGCTCTGAGCTCTCCCTGGAGCCTACCCTTCTCCAAGAGAACACCCCCAGCTCTCCCAGCCTGGCTCCAGCCCTGGAGCAGCTCCATGGCCTCTCCTGGACAGGCTCCAACATTCCCTTGGTTCTTTCCTGTCTTGAATTGAAAGGTCACGTCAGAAATAAATCCAATTTGCCCCCACTTACATTTGCAAAGAATTCTGAAACAACTTTTGGTGTTGCCAGTCCTGTTCTTCTCACTCCAGTGCGCACAGCAATAGTCCAGTAAAAATAACTCCCAAATTGATCAATGCACAAGGAAATTTAGGCTGGAATGGCTTTTATGACTCATCTGAGTAAGATCCGAGAATTTTTAGGCTGCCTTTAATAAACCGCAGTCACTACCAAGTGTATTGGGATTTGTTAGCCAAGCCAAAGAAAAGTATTCTTGTTTGAAATTACAGATATTTGATAAATATTTGATATTCTGGATTTATATAAATATGTATATACACAATGGCACAAACTGTTTATGAAAGCAGGGACAAATCATCCCAGCACTTTTCAGCAGCTCCTCACACCTTCTTTTCTGATTTATCTCCAGTCATTCTTGCCTTAGTACTTAGAGTTTTGGAAGAAAAATCTGGAATTTTCTTTTTATCTGATTTTATTCAGAAAACATACTGCAATTCTTAATAAAAAATCAATGGAATCTGCTAAGATTTGCTGTCAAGGAAGGCAATAACGAAAGGACAGGATCAGGCTAAACGAATCAGCAGGGAGAGAAAACTGGGAACAGTATCCAAATATATGGAATGCAATCATTTGTGAGTCAGAGACTCCAATTTTTGCTCTGTAACAAAAACCCTGAATCTTAGGGTTTTAAAATTAATAATACTTAATCAATCCCCCTCCAATTTCATTGGCACTGCAAGGTTTCACATGGATTTAAGCTGAAAGGTGAGACGAACAGGTTGGGGCTTTTGCTAACAAAAGGAGATTCCCGCCCCCCCACCCCGAATGGCTCTGTGGTGTTGGGGTAGCACAGCCCTGGTTCTGGAGGCTGGAAATATCCTTTAGGATATTTCCCAACCATAAGGTCGGGAAAGACTTCCAAGACCATGGAGTCCTGGGGACTGGAGTCTACTTTTGGCAAAGAACATCCCTGTAAAGTGTCTGGGAATTCACAGTAATGGGAATTGGTCTAGACTGTGACTAATATCAAAACCCAAATAATCTGATGAGATTCTTTGGGTAAAGCATCGGCTTTGATTCATGTCAAGGTGACCAAAAAGTGCCAATAAAAGGGCCTTGAAAAGGAGAATTAGCACTGATCCAAGAGGGATTTTGGTTCCTAACTCCCTATGGATGTGTGGGGGATGATAATAATGGACCCTGCATTCCTTAAAGTGGTTCTCCAGCCTCGCCTCCCGTTCCAGGCTCTCGTTTTTTGCTCTGGCTTAAAATGAAACCTGAGAGGCCAAAGCAGCTCCAGCAGCTGCTGGTTGGCACTTGAGGAAGCATCAGCTCTTTCCCAGGAAGTCTTTTGCCACCATGACCACCCTGCCACGCTTTGTGCTTTGCTTGGGAAAACAGTTTGTGAATTAAAGTGAAATTAAGAACAGCTGAATCCAATTAGTGCCTTTCACCAGCACATGGAAATGAGGAGAAATTTGCATGTTGTTTTTGGTACTTATGAATTTATCTCAAAACACACGGAGAAGACAAATTAATCAATCAAGCTGATACAAAACAAACTTCCCTGCACTCCAAGGAGAACTGCCGAGTGTTATGGCATTCTTGCCATATTGATTACAGCACTCAGAAGTCAATTTTCCTTTCAGGTTCTGTTGCAAGGTTGCAACACTGTGAGGAAATGTCTCTATTTTTAAAGTGTTTTCAATTAAATTAGCCTAGATGAGAACAAAGCTGTTTATTTCGTGCTTTTCAGCTTTCTTTTTATAAAAATCAAACTTCGCTTGACAATATTAACACCCTCAGGAATGAGAGGAGCACATTCATTTTAGGCTGCCTTAAAAAAAGAATCTGAACCAGCATGTTCTGGATGGAACACGTCAAGTTTTGTGAGTGAATTGTGGCAGTCACGACTCCTCTGCCCTCTCACATCTCGTAATTCAGTGTACACAGGGCAAGCAGGCTGTTAATAAATGGCACAGGGCACAGGGTGAGTTGCACTTCTTCCACTCAACAGCAGCAGACCACAATCAAAATTTAATTCAACGAACGAATTGAGTCTGGTCAGGTATAAAACCCTCACATTCATCTTTTTGTTGTTGTGTTTGTCCACAGTAATATTTGCACACGCGATCAAGCTCCCGCACGCTCCCAATACATCCTAAAAATGGCTCAGACTAACTCCATTCACCCACTGGGGACGAGGGGTTCTATTCTAGCAGGGCTGGTGTTTATGGGCAATTAGAAATGGATGTTTTGGGGGGAACCAAGCCCCAACTCACGTCTCGGTCCAGCACGCGGCCGGTGCTGTTCAGGTACAGCGTCTGCTTGATGGGGTCCAGGATCACCCAGTAATCCACGTTGTCCTTCAGGGAGAGCTCAATGGTGGGGTCAGGCCCTCCTGCTGTCCCTTTGATCAGCATGTTGTCAACCAGGATCGTGCCTGTAACGACATCAAACACCCCAGGGAGGCATTTACGGGGAATCCGCATTTTTATGTATTTTTGTAACCACTGCGACACCAAAAATGCTGTTTTCTCCCTCGGCTTTCTGGTGTTTCATGTTTTGAGTGATGATTCAAGAGTTTGAACCTTATTATCTGTAATGAAAAACTGCCTCTGACACCAGAGCTGGATCAGACAATGCCAGCAGAAGCACTTGCAATGCACAGTGATTTAAATTGACAATGAGACCCGTCACATCCAGCTATCTGCTTAACAAGATGAGCCTTTTCTTCATTGAGCAATCATCTCCCAATCTCACCTCCAACAAATGAAAGCACGGAAATAACAACCAAACCCGGAATAAATTTTCTGCAGTGAGAGCGACACATCAAGGTGATGATGGGGAGAAAAAAGCACGGTTACATAAAGCTCTCCAGGAAAAAAAGAGAGTTTCTACCTTGAGGTGCTCTGCAACAGAAACTGAATTGCAGCACAAAGAGGTGAAAATACACAAGACAAAGGTGGTGCTGCGAGGAGCAGGCAGCTCTCAGGATGGGTCTTTTCATGGAATTGCAGGATCCCGGAATGGTTTGGGTGGGAAGGGACCTTAAAGCCTATCCAGTCCCGTAGGAAGGGACACCTGCCACTGTCCCAGGCTGCTCCAAGCCCCAGTGTCCAGCCTGGCCTTGGACACTGCCAGGGATCCAGGGGCGGCCATAGCTGCTCTGGGAACCTCACAGGGAACAATCCCTTCCTCACCTCAGTTTTCTTTCTTTCAGTTTGAACCCATTCTCCCTTGTCCTGTCGCTGTAGTTGCTGATGATTTGTCCCTCTCTGGTTTCCCTGAATCCCTACAGACCCCGGAAGGCGCTGTGAGGTCTCCACACACCCTTGTCCTCTCCAGGCTGAACATCCCAGCTCTCCCAGCCTGGCTCTGCAGGGAAGGTGCTCCAGCGCCATCAGCACCTTCGTGGCCTCCTCTGGACTCACTCCAACAATTCCATGCCCTTCCCATGACGGATCCACCGAACAGTGCCCAGAATTCCGGGTGGGGTCTCACCAGGGCCTACCTTGTCCCACCCGGCCGGCTCAGCCTTGCCTGGAGCAGCCAGCTCCCAGCCCCACAAGGTGCAGAACCTCCCGTGGAAAACACTCCAGCTCACTTCCCAAATGTCAAGCATCCCAAACCTCCCTGAGCGTTGCCCTTTGGCGCCTCAGATTTGCAGCATTCAGAACCACTCCTCTGAAATCTCATTTTTCTGCAAAATTAACACTCCCCAGCTTGCTTCCCACCAAAATATTAAAAGGAATCATCTTGGTAGAGGTTTACCAGCAGCTAGGAAGAAAATTTGGGAATGTCAGTAGCTGCAGAACATTGGAATTAGGTTAAGAGATTTATCATGTAAGTTAAGATTTCTCATTAAGTTCAGGTGTTTATCCTGTAACCTCCTGTTATTAAGGGCCCAAAGAATTTATTCCGAAGCGCAGCATGAAGTTTCTTTACACCTTCACTTTATGGCAGTGACTCTGTATAAAAATATTAATCCATGTTGGGCTGATGCTTTTTTGGCTAAAACAGTAAAATAATCAGTGATCTCAACCCCAGCAAACTGGGGAAAAACACCACAGGAAGGTCTTTTCTGCCATTCATTTTGGAACTACTTTTTCCTGACACAACAGAGATGACGGGAAGAAAACTGCCAAGAGTTTGGGAATAAAACTTTGTGCCAAAGACTGGTTTCAAGTTCAAGGAGCAACAACTTTTTCGCCACATGAGAAACACTGTTTTGACAATGTTTTACGGCTCTTGGTACCATTTCCTGTCAATAACATCTCTACAATTCTACTCTGCCCCAGGAGCTTGGCCTGGCAGCCTCAGAGAGAGCAGCATTGGTTTGAACATCAGGATTTCACCAGGAAAACCCAGCTCATTTTCAACCCTGTGGCTGTTCCAAGTGGTGATGTCTACTCAACAATTCCTCTCAAATCTGTAAATCCAAGTGGTGATGTCTACTCAGCAATTCCTCTCAGTAAAATCCACCAGCCCTCGTTCCTGTGCCTCAGTAATAATGCAAAGAAGGGTTGGTAATCCACATTCACTCAGAAAAATATCTAAAAAACTTAAAACCTTGCTGTGATGATGAATTTTGTCATCTGGAGTCAAGCACCATCACTTCACTGAGCTCCCTGCTTTATTCTCCATCTGGCTAGACTCAGCTCTGCTTCACTCTCTGCTTGGTTTCACAAAGCACTTTTTGTTTGCTTTGGTTTGATCCAGAGATTCTTTTCCATTTAAAAGTGGGCTGGATTTTCCTCAGGTATGCATGAGGCACCCATCCTCTCTCTCTGAGACAGCAGTTTGCAAATCAGCTTTTAACAACCACCCTTAAACTCTTATTTTTCCACTTTATGAAGTCTCTGATATTTCAGAGGTCTTTCCCTATCTCCTTTATAATTTTTTCCTTACATCCTGGCCTAAAATGCCAGGGAGGGGACCTCCTGAGGATAAATCTGATGTGACAGTTGGTCCATAAATGCCACCACTACAGCAATCCTGTCCTTTGGGATTTATAACTCATTGATAAAATGAGTTCACAGAAAATCCGCTCTTGCAATTTTTTTGCACAAGCAGAAATTCGAAGAATCTCAGAACAACTGTGGCTGGAAAAGCCCTCCAGGATCAGTGAGTCCAAGCTGTGCCCAATGCCCACCTTGTCCCCAGCCCAGAGCACTGAGTGCCACCTCCAGGCCTTCCTTGGACACCTGCAGGGATGGGCACTCCACAGCTCCCTGGGCAGCCCCTGCCAAGGCCTGAGCACCCTTTCCATGCAGAAATTCCTGCTGATGTCCAGCCTGAGCCTCCCCTGGCCCAGCCTGAGGCCGTTTCCCCTTGTCCTGTCCCTGTTCCCTGCCAGCACAGCCCGACCCACAAGCTTGGCCGTGCACAAGCCACTGCAAAGGATACCAGGGA
Organism: Acanthornis magna; assembly: GCA_036785705.1. Taxonomy (NCBI): domain Eukaryota; kingdom Metazoa; phylum Chordata; class Aves; order Passeriformes; family Acanthizidae; genus Acanthornis; species Acanthornis magna. The sequence continues at coordinate 11,167,054 of JAWUZG010000093.1, forward strand.
TTAATATTAGGGATATTTTAGTTGGCTAATTAAAAAAAAACCAAAAAACTGATGGGAAAGTTCGATTGCCCATGAACAGGAGCAGATTTTAAGAACAGCTTTTCATCCTCCATGGAAACCACCCAATTTTGGTGCTTTCTCACCTGCCCTGAAGCCTGAGTGATGGCTGAGGCACCTTGCGGAATGACCACACAGATTTCCAAGGGATTAGTACAGGATAAGCTTCAAGGGATCAAAGTCAAGGAAGCTAAAAAAGCAACAGAAGCAGCCAGAACCCAAGAGGCTGGACAAGAGAGGAAAGATTTTGTATTGTCAGAGGTAACAGCATTTTTCAGAGCTTGTTGCAATTATTCAACAACGCCTGCAAAACATGACAACGAAACCAAAACCTATAAAGTGCTGTAAGTATTTTAACGATAGTTCTACACCAGGCTATTTCCTTGAGAGGAATCCAGGAGCTGGAAATGTTCATCAGGCTGAAATAAAAGGGAAGGGTTTGATTTTACAGCCCAGGCTCAGGTGAACATTCTGTGGGGAGGGTGCAAAAGCCACAAAATGTGGGATTTGCTGGTTCTGCTCTGCAGAAGCAGAATCATCTCCTGCAGAATAATCTGCAGGAGATAGGAGAACTGAGGACCCCCCTAGAGGGGACCATTTTCTCCATTTTGGTCTTAAAAAACTTATCCTTCTGGAAATACTTCTTTTATTTTCCGTAACTCTACCAAACTCTTCTGAACGCATTCTAACTCTGAATGACACAGAAGGCAAATGCAACCCCTCTCTCCAAAATCTGTTTTCACTCAGTTGCTACTCAAAATCCAAGCCCTGTAAAACACCATTTACGAAAGATTGGTTTTAGCATGAAAAAAATTGCATCCTTCTTCATAATTAAAACCAAATATGCAAATAGCTGTCCCAGACCAGCCTGAAGACCCCCCTAACCTGGTGTTCTGGGTGCTCAGGACACATCCACATCTCAAATTGAATTCCAGCTCCTCCTCCACATGCTCCTTGGCTCCACAATAACCTTGTCCCTGCTCTTAATGGCTTTGCAGGTGAAAAAAAATAATGTTTGAGGTATTTACAAACCCCACGGGCTCTTCCCCAAGAGGTTTTAAAAGCTCCCACACTGAGAAGGCACTGACATTAGAACTGCTCATCCTCCAAGCAGGCTGGGGATGGAGCCTCAGACACCTCTGGGGACAACGAGGGGCAGCAGATGATAAAAATTAAATGGATAAAAATGGATCATGGAAGATGCTCAACGTTGGTATCGATTGGTTGAGCCCCTGGCAACCCCACGAGGGTAAAACATCCCCTGAAATAAAACTTTGAGAAGGGTTTCTGCTTTGGTTTTTATTTAGCCAATGGGACCAGAAACATTGATTCGGTTGGCAGAAGATTGTCCATTATCTACACAAAAACCTGTTGGTTCTTGGGAAAATAACATTCCCAGGTTGGTGCTCTCGCACCAGACACAAAAAATGACCACAAGCAAAACTGGTACTTTAGAAAGCACCCCACACACAAGGGAAAGGCTCTCAACAACAACAAAAAACCCCCCAAAAACAAAACAAAACAACCCCAAACAAACAAAAAAACCCCACCAAAAAACTCTCACAACAACAAAAAAAAAATAGTACACAGGCTAAAATTTCTGGGAGCATTTGCAGAAGAAAATATTCCTATTTCCAGCCAGCAGAGAAGTAATAAAAAAGGAAATCCTACAGCCAGTTGTGAGATAAAACCTCTCTGGACTACTCCAGCCATCGCTTTGAGGGCCAGGGGTCGGACTGGATGATCCTGGTGAGGGAATCTTCCAGCTCAGGAGATTCCATGAGTCCGTAAGCACATTAGAATTCTGCAATGAGCTTTTCCTGTACTTAGACAGCCTCCTTTGTGAGAAACACAGAGCCAGCATCATCCCAGGGAATGATCCCAGGAATGATCCCAGGGAATGATCCCAGGAATCATCCCTGCATTCCATCAAGGTCAGGAAATGAGGGAAAACACTTTCAGAATGACCTAAAAGCCGCACAAATGAAAACCCGAACTGGTCAGAGACTGGAACGGGCTCGGAGTTGATAGCCCTGGATTCAGGCCCTGGGATAAGAGCCAAACATCCATTTCCTCATGGAAATCCAGGGAAAATCATCAGACTCTAAAAAGAGAGGACCTTAGCACTGGATGTTTTTAGATCCCAGCCAAAAGCTCCTGAGGAAAACATCCTCTCCTTGGGTCCAGCCGGATGGACTGATGGGTCTGAATTCTATGGTCCTGTTATTTTCAGGCACAGCAGAAACCTCAGCAAGTTTCACTTCCATCCACATGGAATCATTAAGGTCGGAAAAGACTCCAAAGACCCCCGAGATCATCAAGCACAACTGATATTTTATGGAACGCTGGGGAAGGAAACACTCCGAGATGAGGGAGAGCCAGTACAGGGAACTGTTGAAGCACAGAGGAGCTCGGGATCATGACATTTTACACAATCCACCTTATGGGATGGTGTTCCGCCCAAAGCAAGGATGGCTCTTGCCACAGAACCCAAACCTACAACCACTCTTCACTCCTAAGCTCCTCACACCTTCCCCTGATGAAAACTCCAGAGTTTATTTTGGTACTTTGGGGAAAAAATATGTATATTAACACAGTTTGTGCATGTTGCCAGGCAGGACTGAGCTCCTGGGAACACAAATCCTCTGATTATGTACATTGATTATGGAGTTTGGTACCTGCAACCACAACCATTTGCACTTAAAAGGAGCCACGTTCCCAGGGATATCCAAGCCTTCCCATTTAAATATATTATCACAAACCCAATCTGGGTTCTGCTTCAGACCTGGTTTATTTTATTGAGACTACATAAATAAATGTTGTATTTCATTTTTGTCTGCTAAACAAAGCAAACCCAATTTTATCCTTTTCTTTTTTGTTCATCTAATCCAAATCTGCTCACCTCGAAAGCCCAAGCACTTTCCTTTTTCCTTTCACCTTCACTAACTTTAGGTTTTCTTTTCTCAAACTTCCCCTCAAATTAATGGCTTGAATGCACTGAAACCACAACTCCTGGCTTTTTTTCCTCCAGGTAAGCCCCAGGATTTTGGAAAACGGTGACAAAAAGGGCCTTTGGTGCCCCTTCCCTGATGGTCCTTTATGCACAAGACACCCAAGAACCAGAGCCCCTGGTTGTTCTGTTTCCTCCACATTTTTCTGAGGCACTATATTTTCATTGTCATTCAAAAGAAAATGGAAAAATATCTAATCTTTATCCTGATTCTAGGAAAATGGCATCTTCGTTAATACAGATTCATGTCAGTCAGGAGATGCCAAGCTTTGCCTCTCAAAATAGGAGCCCACATTTCAAAATGAACATAAAATCCATCCCTGGGATTGAGGAATATGGGGGGAGGGACTCGTGCTCTCAAGACAAGGTTAATAATGAGGAGTGCGAGTGGGGCATGGCCTTGGCCAGGGGAATTCCAATGGAAACTTCCATCCAAATGAGCGTTTCTGCACAAAACCCCCTGAGACGAAGATCCATCGCACTTCCCTCACCCCACACATCCACTAACCTCTTTCGGAGCTCCTGGGCACGTTTTGGGCTGTGTCAGACACTCCATAAATACTTAAAACTGCTTTTGTAAGTCTTGTTTGCTTTTCAACGCCTTTAGCCACTTCTCAGGCCAATCGACATCGAGGTTTGTTTGCTCTCTGTTTGGAGAAGTCTGATTTATGCTTTAAACACACAAGGGCTCCTAAATAATGAAACAGCTCGAGCAGTTTTCAGGAACACCGTGATCAGCAGCGGCCATTGAAGGTGTGAATTAAATGACTCGAATGTTTTCACCTTAATTTGGAGCCATCCTGGGGCCTGTTTACAAACCACTCAGAGAGGAGCAGCGGGAGCCTGCACTGCTCTGCTCTAACCCTGAATTATTCAAATTATCAGAGCCTGTCTAAACACTGCTCATGGTTATGCAGAATTTTTTTGAATATTTCTTTGGCATCTTCTGTGCACCACATGCAGCTGGTTTTTCCTCATAAAGGAAGTAAAGGAAGGACAATTTACTGATGCTTTTCCATCCTCATTATCTGCTCCTGCTGGTTTTCCTGCAGGAAAGCATCCCTGGGGGAAAAAAAAGAGAATTGCCAGCAGACCTGGATTTTCTTCACGTGCCCCAAAGGCAGAGCCATTAAATCTGTGTTTGCCAAAACTGCACCCCAAGGTGCTTAGAGTCTCTCTCCATCTCTCCTGTCAGCTCCTTTAGATCCTGGAAGGTCACAGTGAGGTCACCCCAGAGCTTCTCCTCTCCAGGTGAACAATCCCAGCTCTCCCAGCAGAGCTACTCCATCCCTCTGCTCATCCTGGTGCCACCCCTGGACTCACCAAATAGGTAAATGATCACAGGCCAAAATCTCCACCTTCAGCTAAATTTGGATACAAGTCTTGCTAAGCAGTAATTCAACCTTACAATATTCCTGCTGTGGGATCCCTCCTGTTTCTGTTTCTGCCCAGAGGCCAACGGAATCCTTGAGGTGGGGAGTGGAGCACTGCGGAGCAAGTGCACGCTGGATTTTATAACAGAGTGGGGAAAATCCACGATTTCTGATCTATTTCGCCCTCGATGAGGATGGAGAAGCATCTTCACTCATGAGAGAGAGCAAATCCTTGTTTTTCCTGAGAATTGCTTTATCACAGGAATCAAAAGTGTGAAAAAGGCCTTTGGGATTCCTGGCATTCTACAGGACCCTTCGTAACCTACAACTGAGCATCAGCCTCTGCTCACGCCGCCGTCCAGGAGTCAGAATTCCAAAGGACTGACAAGAGAGGGCTGAGTGGGGATCCCACTGGGTATGGGAGCAGAATCCTGGATTGGGAGATTTGGGAGCAAGCAGAGTGATGGATTACGGTGGTACAAACCCCACAGTCTGACATCCTTCTGTCCTTTTTTATTCCCTCTCCACGAAACCACCCAAGGTGTGGCGGACCTCTTGTCACTAGTGCAGCTCCTACTTGTGTCTGCAGACATCCCAACAGGAACACGGGAAAATACCTGGCACTCCATCCCGCCTGGGAGAATTGCATTTCCCACTTTGAAAAGCTTGCTCTAAGGAGTTTTGTTGCCTTTGCAATCAAGCACTGCCCTTTTCACACGTTGCCATCCCTGGAAGTGTTCAAGGACGGGATGGAACAACCCGGTCTGGAGGAAAGTGGCCCTGCCCGTGTCAGGGGGTGGAACAGGAGGAGCTCTAAGCTCCCTTCCATCCCAAACCACTCCATGATTATGTGATTCCTCCGAACCCAAATCCCTAATGCCTCTAAAGTGCTGTCATCAAAAAACAATTTGAAGCAGCGGTTTTGCACTTATCAGGGGAAAAAACAAACGTGTGAAAGCCACACTGTTCCCCAGAGCCAGTCAATTATTTCACACTTCCCTGACCCGGCTGCCAGGGAAGCAGCAAGGTCATAGCCCGCTTCAAAGTGTTACCCGAGGATCAGGTTTTTAACCTTTTCATCACCTGACTTGCAAACCATGACTGAGTGGTTTTTCCCTTCAGCCAGACCTGCTCCTTTCCCACAGGGAAATCACCCTCACCAAAGGTCTTTGAACACTTCTCAGCAGGAAAAGAAGTCGAGGGAACTGAAATCAAACATTTGGAGGAGGCTGCTAAGAACTCGCAGCATTTCACTTCACCCGTGAGCTGAAAGATCTCTTAAAAACTACCGTCTGAATTGGAATAAAATATTAGACATGTGGTTAACTGAATTTTTGCTGTTCTATTGCCCCTGTGGAAATGAAAATGGACATGAAAGTGGGTGTCAGTCTCTGCTCCCAGGTGATAAGGAGCAGGACTAGAGGAAACTGAAGTTTCCAGGTGTTCTCTCAAGCCCTTTCTCTCTGCACTGAGCAATTCCACTGTATGAGCAAATGATTTGTGCAGTTGATTCTTCCTTTCACCACTTCCCTGTTTGTGTCTTTCCCGAACACATCCTGCACTCCCTTCCTTGCCTTTGACAGGAATACTAAACAGCAGAGTGGGGAAGCACATTTCAGAGCTAATTGAAAATAGGAACATGGAGCCTAACGATATTAAATGAAAAACCCTGTCAAGTTCAGCAACAGATCATTTGCATCTCCTTTATTTTGTTGTACAAGTCCCCTGTTTGCACAGAAAAAAAACCCAAAATAGATGTCAAGTTGCCTCGTAAGTGCCTGGTATCTAATAAGGATGAAAATAAGTATCTGAAATGCTAATGAAGCATCACGTTTATTTGCCAAGCAAATAGCTGCAAGCCAAATGACTCTAACAATAGCAAAAGAGAGGACACTTTTGGTCCTGGCAAATTGGTCCTTGCCCAAATAACAGCTGGGAACAGCCAGGTTTGGGTGCCAGGACTGGTCCAGGAGGATTGAAGAGTAGCGTTGCCTGTCTCAAACATTGCTAAATCCATGAAGTAAGGACAGAAGAGAGTAACAGCATGGAGTGAACTCCAGGCCTGGTGAGGAGGAGATTCTGGGAAATTAATCCCCAGAACAATTCCCACTGAGGACACCTGGAGCTGCAGATAAACCCCACAGCAGGAACTTGACTTAAGACCAAGGTGGGACAATTGTCCCGCTGTTACCTCAGGCTTAGGGGGAGGAGAATGGATCGCTGAGAACAAAAAAGGCAGAATTTATGGGCCACAAGGAGAGCCAAGCAGCAGCTCTGACTGGGACAAAGCGAATTCCAACAGGGACAAAGGCGATTCCAACTGGGACAATGGGAATTCCAACCGGGACAATGGGAATTCCAGCTGGGACAACGGGAATTCCAACTGGGACAAAGGCAATTCCAGCTGGGACAGATCCTGACCACAGACCCCAGAAATCTCCAAGTCAAAAGAAAAGAAACTCTGAGCTGGCACTAATTAGCATTGAGGGAATCATTTAACCAACAGCATAAGAAAACCGTGAAGCACATGAGCATTAATTCCTTGTCTGCTAAAATGTATAAATAGGGAAAAGTTCCAAAAGATCCATCCATGGGGGCCCAGAGGAAACCAGGAATTCCCTGCCTGTGGCATGGGGGGTTGGAACGAGAGGATCTCGATCCCTTCCAGAGAATTTTCTCTTTAAAAATGCCTCTTTAATCTATTACCAGTTCTCCATCCCATGGGAGGAAGCACCAAAAATGTGTTATTGAAATGTGGGGGGCTTAATAGGCTGGATATGGAATAAATTCAGATGGTTTATATTTGTAGATGAGCAGAGGTATAACTTTACACAGATAATATTTTCTTGGAAGATTTAAAACCACAGGAGCTGCTGGTTTGCCTTGTAAAAGTCTATTAATAATTTCCTTTTAAAATGTTGTTATAGTGTCAAAAGAAGACCTAAAATTTCTGAGTAGCCTGATAAATTCACCTTCTTGTTTATGGCTTTTTTGGGGGGTAGTGACACTTCCCCAGTCCTGGGAAATGCAGGAAAGCTGGGGAAGCTAAAGGAAACCCTGGGAAGGAGCTGGCACCAGCCCAGAACAGTTTCCCTGCTCGGAAAGAGGCACTGATGGAGCACCTCTGCGATGGCTTCGCTGCAGGAACAGGATCGTAAATCTGGACTGTTTCTGTCCATAAACTCCACTGGTGTACAGCGTATGAAACTGGCTCCTCATAAACTGTGCTCCTTCCCTCTCGCTGGCCTGCCAAGCACAGCAAATAAACACCTAGAAAAGGAACTCTGAGAAAATTAAGTCTGTTCCTTTTTCGGAGAGGAAAATAGCGGCCAGTGGCTCAGGGTGACAGCGGTGTCCCTCAGGGATCCATAGCGGGACCAGTGGTGATTAATGACTTCATTAATGACACGGATGAAGGGACGGAGGGCACCCTCAGCGGGGCTGCAGGTGACACTGAGCTGAGGGTGACCTTACTGAGACCTTCCGGGACCTGAAGAGGCTACAAGAGAGATGGAGAGAGACTCTTTAAAAGGGCCTGGAGTGCCAGGGCAAGGGGAATGGCTTCCCTCTGCCAGAGGGCAGGGACAGATGGGGAGGAATTATTCCCTGGGAGGGTGGGGAGGCCCTGGAATGGAATTCCCAGAGCAGCTGTGGCTGCCCCTGGATCCCTGGCAGTGTCCAAGGCCAGGCTGGACATTGGGGCTTGGAGCAGCCTGGGACAGTGGGAGGTGTCCCTGCCATGGCAGGGGTGGCACTGGATAGGATTTGAGGTCCCTTCCAGCCCAAACCATTCCAGGATTCTGTGAAAAAAGTGCTGAGGAACAAATTTTATCCTTGCAAGGCAGCCCCAGAGCTGCCCTGCTCCCCAGTTTTCTGCCCTGCAGCATTGCTGCCACATCATCTGAACTGCATCTGCCGAGCCCTGGCAGTCAGCACTGAACTCCAGAGCTGCTTTCCATTTTGACAGCTTGCTGCCGAGGACAGCGTTTGATTTTTTCTCAGTTTGCATAAGACTCTCCTTGGAGAGGTCAGAGCATCCCAGGGGAAACCCAGTGTCACTGGAGAAGCACGATAACAGCCCATTCCACAGGCCAATAAACAACGCTGGGAGCAATTCCTCTCGGACATTCAAACCTTTCCCTTTTCATTTTATCTCTCCATTATAAAGAGTCCTGTCATTTCCAGTACATTCTTGCAATAAAATAGAAAGGCTGAAAAACGAACTGGTGATTTGCTGAGATGCATCTGACTGTGGAAAAACCCACTCCATTACGGGAAATGAAGAGTTGACCTGAGGGACCAGCCATGAGCCACACTCAATAGCGAGTGTTAACTTTGTTCCATCTCTCCTGTTTAGCTTGTGAGACAAATTCTGCATTAAAATCTGGTTTGATCCTGTTCCACTTCAGCTCCTGCTCCAGGCACTGGAGGGATGGTCTGCATGCATGGAGAGAGGAAGGGGCTGTTTGCACAGAATCCCTGAATCCCTGGGGTTGGAAAAACCCTCCAGGATCACCAAGTCCACCCTGTGCCCGATGCCACCTTGTCCCCACTGAGTGCCACCTCCAGGCCTTCCTTGGACACCTGCAGGGATGGGCACTCCAAAGCTCCCTGGGCAGCCCTGCCAAGGCCTGAGCACCCTTTCCATGGAGAAATTGCTGCTGATGTCCAACCTGAGCCTCCCCTGGCCCAGCCTGAGGCCGTTTCCCCTTGTCCTGTCCCTGTTCCCTAGGAGCACAGCCCGACCCCCCTGGCTGTCCCCTCCTGTCAGGAGTTGTGCAGAGCCACAAGGTCCCCCTGGCCTCCCTTGCCCCAAGTTAATTCCCAGCTTATTGCTTTTCTCCAGCCCCTTTCCTATGGAATCCACAAGGGCTGGGCCCTGCTGGGACCTGGCAGTGGAAACCACTTCCTCTCTAGACACAAAATTAGCCGAAAGGATTTAGGAACAGGAAATTCTCTTAGGCTCAAGGTTTTGCCTCTTCTGTCCCTACGCTGAGGGTACAAAGATGATTTGCTTGTGTCACTCCTGGCTTTGCTGCTGCTCAGCCCAGTGCCAGCACTTCAAAATTCCTTCTTCACATTCCCTCCCGCAGACACTATGGAGCTCCCTTGTGTAACCCCACCCACTTTGCCATGCCTGTTCTGGCTGAATCTGTAGGATTTGGGGCATCAAACACAGCTCCATTGGAGGGAGGGGCCAGCAGGAGTGAGTCCGCACTGGGAATACCCCCGGGGTCCCTGCCTGGCCTTCCCAGGGATCCAGCAGATCCTTGACTGCTCCTGGCCTCTTTATGGGCTCCCACCGTGACCTCTTGGTGACAACTCCTGCTCTCCAGCCTCATCCTCTTCTATCCCTGCTGTTCTTACAGCATTCCCAACCCACGCTTCCTGACTGACCGTGGCATTTTTCCTGCTGAAATCTGATTTAATGGAAGTGAACCACAGCAGCCAAACTGATCTTTGCACTCCCCCAAACAATTCAGCCTCGAGCCTTTAAGGAAGCCTTAACGAGAGCAATTCTAGCTGGAGAGAACAAGGGAATGGTGGGAACTGCAAATAAATAATGGGCTTCGGCTGCAGCATTCACAAGCCCTGCTGCTGGTGACAGATACCTGTCATATCCCAAATGGAGCTGGGAACAAGCTTTGTTCCTTCTCACATCAGTCAGTGTCTTCCCTCCCAAACATTTTCCTAGTAATGGAAGGCAATCATGCCTCCAGCTTGGGAAGACATCATCGTTTAGAACAACACAGTCAGCTTGGTTTTCAGAAAAGAGAGTGATGGTGCCTGATAAAAAGTGGCTGCAGACTCCCAAGCAGAGTTTTCAGTGCTCTGGATGCAGCACTTCAAACCCAAATTCAAATAAATGCTGAATAATGAAAACATTCCGAGTAGCAATCGGAATGTGCCATGGAAAGCTATGGATCTAATGGGCATTTGGGGATTTGGGCACAAAGCTGCTCCCAGAGGCACCTGTTGGACAGGAAAGCTCTCCATCAGCTCTGCAAAGCTGAAAGGACTCACTCCATTTAGAACTGACCCGAAAAACACGTTCAGGAATGAGAAGAATAATAGACATTTACTCAAACAAAGTTCCATGGTTTGACTGAACGGCACATGAGGAAGTTATAACACAGTTTATGACTGATAATCACATTATCTGAGACCTCTGCTAGAGCAAACCGAAGGAAGGAATGCCTGAATATGTCAATTGAAATAATGAACTGCTGAAATACTACAGAAACTGTGCTCCTGCAAGCAGGGCTCAAGCTGAGCCACCCCAACGAGTCTGGGCCACTCCTTACAAATCATGAAAAGAAAGACACAGCAAAGGGGGAGATGTGGTGGCATCTCTGAAGGGCTGAAGTGGGCAGCTCTGTCACCCAGGGGAATTCCACCAGGCTTGTTGGGAGATGATATCTGTAAGGAGCAATTTGGGTTTTGCAATCATTAAGGGATCGTGGAAAGTAAGAAATATTAACAAGACTTGGGGTTTATTCCTCTCTCACTTTTTCCTTTTCATTATTAGCATTATTATTACATTTTAGTTTAATCCCACAAGGGTTTAGGTTGGAAGGAACCTTAAATCCCATCAGTGCCACCCCTGCCAGGGGCAGGGACACCTCCCACTGTCCCAGGCTGCTCCAAGCCCCAGTGTCCAACCTGGCCTTGAATTTCCACATCTGATTTTTGCTCAAGTACACAGGTAACCATCCTGAAAATAAGAAATATAAGCTGACAGGAATCACCTCAAGGCTGGAATCCAACCAGAACAATGTGACCAGAGCTCAGTGCAGGGAAATCCCTGGAAATAAGCAGCTGCAAAGTGTGCACAGCACCTTTGCTCTCCTATCAGTGAATGCACCAATGCCCCATAAATGCAGTTATTTTACCCACTGTACAACTCCCAGACAGTAAAGAATATCGAACCCTAACACAAATTCCATTATTCCACCAGCACGGCTCAGCTAATGATTCCAACTCCACACTCTCTGTCGAGTTAAAAGATCCTGTAGACACTTGGATATTTGCTATATTTCACAGCCAAGTGCTGATTGTTTATTCAGAGCTCAGAATGCAGCACCAGCTGAGGCAGTTCCCCACACTGTCCCCAAAGACAGCAGGGTGGTTGTTTCGATCCAACAACCACTTCATTTCCACGGCAGGCAGAAAGGAAGGAGGAGGCTTGCCAGAAGCATGGGTTTTACCATAAGGAAGTGACTGGCAGGTGGTTCTGGGGCACAGTTATCCTGGATTTATACATTTATCTGCTGTAATCCTCAGTCCTGGCTATGGCACCTATGATTATTTGGCTTTATCTTGTTATTGCTACAAAATTCCTGCGACACTCCACTCAGTCCCAGCAGAAATTTCCCAAACACACTTCCATGCACTACAACTGCTCCTGCTGATGGTTTTATTTCAGTTCATTTGCACCCCCTGAGAGTTTGCAGATACGTTTCTGCTAGAAAAATACTTTTAAAATCCATCCCAGCAGCATCACACTTAAACATGGGTTGCTTTTTCTTATTTTCCAAGCTGAGGAGGTTTTGCCCTCTATTCCTTCCAGCTGTCTTCCTTCTCCAACTCTTTCCAAGGAGGCTGCAGATTTTTTTTTGGTGGTGCATTCAACAGCTCGAAGGGAGCCATCAGTTGTCTTCTTTGCCCCACCCCTGAAGTGTCCAGGTCCGGGCTGGACGGGGCTGGGAGCACCCTGGGATAGTGGATGGGGTGGAACGGGATGGGTTTTAAGATCCCTTCCAACCCAAACCCATCTGGGATTCTGGGATTCTCTTCCTTTCATAAATCTGTGCTTCCTTTAAGGCTTCACTGGAACCAACCCTCGTTACTCTCATCCCATTTGCTGCTGCCATACAGATCCCAGCAGTTCCCTGCCTCCCAGCAAGTCTGGGCTGCATCTGCTCCAACACAAACTCCAGATGTCCAAAGCACACGGATCTCACCACGCTGCTGTAGTTTGTAAGACTTCAAGCATAAGTACAAAAATCTGCATATCTGGTCTTGGTCTGGTTGCTTGGCTGGTGTAATCAGAATAAAATCTTACATCCCAAGGCACTCCTTCCTTGTTTTCTACCTGGAGTGAATCAAATCCTGCCCTACCCCTTTGTTTCCTCCACACAAGATGAATTTCCTCAAACTGCTCACTTGTCGAAACCATTCATTCCTCAGGTTCCCTCCAGACTTTTAACCACAAATGGCATTTTGGCTGAAGTGAAATTCATCTGAAATGGCAGCTATTAAAAGGAGACATGAAACTCCAGGAAAGCCTTGGAGGCACTGCTAAGCGGGTTATTCACCTCCTGCTTCTTACCCTGTTGTATTTGGGAAAACAGACTTTGATGGGAAAGTCTGGTTCTGACTTTCTCCACCTGAAATGATATTTAAATACTGCCACAGACATTTTCCCCCATGCTTCTACCAGGAAGAAACAAAATATTTCATGCTGGATCCAATTAAGACGCAATCAATTTTAACTGATTCTGCTCTGAGTAGGCATAAATATTTCTCATAAAGGAAGTTAGGATAATTGATTGATTTGGATTAATGGGGAGAAAGTGAACTGTATTACAAACAGCTGGGAATTAACTTTGTCCTTGCAAGCATGAGACAACACCAAAGGTCTCTCAGCCAAATGAGAAAGGAAGAGAAATTTTCAAAGGGGGCAGAAAGAGCCACTTAGCACAGCAGGGATTGAAAAGCTGGAACACCAATAACTTCCTACTGCCCTGCTAATGACCTGTCAGCTTCGAGTTCCACACACAGCTCTTGATTTGCAAAATCTCCTGCTCTGTATTCATACTCTTGCTTCAGATTCAAAGCCCAAGTTCTCTTTTTGTTTGTTTCCCCATCATGATTATTATTTTAGCATCAACTGTGCTACAGACACTTTTTTCCTTTTTTCTTCTTCTCTTTTGGCTATTCAGTTGTTGCTATTTGAATGACCATAAACGAGAGCTTGCTAACCCAAATCAGTAGTTTTTCCTTATCTCCAGCTGGAAATTAACTGGAGATGGGGCAGTCCCAGCTAAGGGAAAAAAAGGGAGAAGAGTCTTTAGAGCACATAGAATGCAGACACATCCTGGAGTGGGCAACTCGACCTTCTTGGAAATACGCTGGGCTCCAAGAAAGCCATTCCCACTCAGGCACAGGACCTTGGAATTGCAATCAGCTTCCATGAAAGCACCAGTCCAGCATTTACCATTTCTACAAAAAAACCCAAAACTGAACAAGAAGTCCAGCAGAAACCATTAAGAGAAAAAGAGAGAAAAGAAGTGTTATGGGGGTATTTAAGTTGCTCTCATGAAAAGAATAAGACATATTTTTCATTAATTCTAAGGTTACAGAGGCACAGAACCCTCAAGGGAGAAATCAACCCAAAAAACCCCAAAACCAAACAATTTGATCTGGCAAAGCAAAGCAAACGCTCCAGAAAACAGAAGCCACTGAACACTAATAGAGATCATAAAGTCATATCTTTTGGTGGAAAGGGACCTTAAATCCCATCAGTGCCACCCCTGCCATGGCAGGGACACCTCCCACTGTCCCAGGCTGCTCCAAGCCCCAAAGTCCAGCCTGGCCTTGGACACTGCCAGGGATCCAGGGGCAGCCACAGCTGCTCTGGGAATTCCATTCCAGGGCCTGCCCACCCTGCCAGGGAACAATTCCTTCCCAATATCCCATCTGGCCCTGCCCTCTGGCACTGGGAAGCCATTCCCTGGGCCCTGTCCCTCCAGCCCTTGTCCCCAGTCTCTCTCCATCTTTCCCATCAGCTCATTCAAGCCACACTGAGGTCAGCCCAGAGCTTCTCCTGTCCAGGCTGAACAATCCCAGCTCTCACAGCCTTCCCTCCCAGCAGAGCTGCTCCATCCCTCTGCTCATCCTGGAGCCTCCTCTGGGCTCTCTGCAGCAGCTCCAGGTCCCTCCTGAGCTGGGGCAGCTCTGCAGGTGGGCTCTCACAAACAAAAGACCTGAGGACAAAGCCGTGCCTGACCAAGCCAAGCCCTCGGACGCAGCTTCAAGCTCCTCCATTCTGTTCCATTTCACAGAAAGCCAAAACGGTGCAGCTGAACATCTCTGTTGAAAGGACAGAAAGGTCAGAAGCGCTGATTAAAAACCCCTCCATTTTCCAGCAGGAAAAGGGGATTTAAACCACAAGATGCTGCTGGAGCCCTGGAGATTGACACTGGAACAGGACAATGCCAAACCAATGCTGACAGTGCTGTGCCTCTGGTCCCAGCATGTGGACATCTCTTGGAGGAGCCAAGAGTGCTCAGCTCCCTTGGCAACAGTCCTGAACGGGGAAAGCAAACACTGTGCCATTCCTTAATCCCAGTAAATACACACATCCGCTGGAGGCTGAGCCCAGGAAAAACAATGCAGACAGACATGGGAGACCCAATGCATGCTGCAGGAGCACAATACACCTATTAACATGGGACAATGGGGGAAAAAGGACATAAAATGGGTTATTTGTAATGAAATTACAAGCCTGGAGAGCAGAGGGAGTGCAACTTCCCAAGTCTAAATATCCATGGTCTCCTATCACATAAGCTGATTATGAAACTATGAAAATAAACTGGATGAACATTAAATGGATTAAGAGCGACTGAGCCGAGGTCTGAAAATGCAACCAGGAGGAAATCCCTGCGTCAGCCACGTGGAAACACTCAGGTCCAGTTCTGGGAATGGTTTGGAAGGGCAGTGCCCTGACTGGGAAGGGTCTGGCCACCCCCAAGATGCTGCAGAGCCCCTCTGTCCTTTTGAGATGGAAAGAGGCGAAGGCTTTGAGCATACTCTGGGCAAATACAGAGGCTCATGCGAGGCCCCATTTCCTGCAGCCCCTCCCTGCCATCCCTGCTGGAGGAGGGACACTGTCCGGGAGCGCTGACCCGGGCTGGAGGTGTGTAACCGAGGGGTACCGAGGGATAATGTTAGCAGAACAATGGGGGAACGCTGCACGGTCCTGGGGGCCAAAATGCACAGAATCGAATTAATCCCAGTCCTTGGAGAGGAGTCCAGCCCAACGACCTTATCACAGAACCTTTGATTCCATCAGAAATGCTCTAAAACTCCCTTCTTCTGCTTCAGCAAGCAGAGGGTGAGGAATGAGATGCCCAAACTTGTGCTGCAGGGCAAAAGCTGCTTCCACTGGGGAGAGCAGCAGCTCAGCCAGCCTGGATTCCCACCACGCAAGTTTTCATTCACAAGGGGTTATCCCCCTTTAAAGGTAGGATACTTCATCTAGAAATCCAATATTTTCTTTTAGAAGTGGGCTATTTAACTTTCAGAGTGCTGTATCAACAATGGGATGGGATTAGTCATTAATGATGATGGCGATGACTGGGAAAATAAACATTTTGAGGTTACAGCAATGTGATCATTTATTCAGCACTTTCCCATTTTGCACTTCTCAGGCTCATCCCTGCACCCACCCCACAGGTTTGGGTTTTGGCTGGAGCTGGGAGCGCGTTCTGCTCCCCCAATTCCCTGCTGGCTTTGATGGGATGAGGCAGGGAACGGTGAGAGGCTTTGCTCAACTCACAGCTTTGTATTCATTCTCTGGTTTTGGGGTTACCCTCACAGACAAAAATCAATCACCCTCATCACCCAAAATCAGCCCGACATCTAAATCTTAAAATACACAGAGCTACTCCACGGATGCCACGTTGCTTAATATGTTTAAAGGCTAATTAGAGCTAATAAAAATAATATTGAAATGTTCAGGGCTGTGCCTGGCTGCTGAATGAGAAGGATAGTGCAAATCAGCACTGAAGGGAGAGCAAATGTGTGGTTTTAATGTATTTGAATGTTTACTAATCCAGCAGAGACATCTGACACCCACCAGGCATGTTTTCAGATAGCTGAAAATTAACAGAGATCGTGCCACTAATTATAAAAACAATAAAACAAAACCAAGGCAGCACATTTTAATTAAAGAATCTTCCCTTTTCTTGGTTTTTTTTCTTTTTTAATCTATGCCATGTCATATTTGAACAGTAAAAAAAACCCCACCCCAAAGCTTCAATGTGCTGTCAGTTGGGTGAAATTGCCCTTGAAAAAAAGCAGCCGCTGTTTCCCATCTGTCTGCAGAATAAAGGATTAATGAAAGGAAACCCTTAGTCAATTTAAAAATAATGAGCCATCAATATGGAGCTGCTTCAGCTCTATCAAACTGAATTAACAGCTCATGGTTATTTTTTTTCTACCTCTGTCTCCTCTCTTTTTTTCAATACAGTTGACACTAAAAGACAAAAATCCTACATTTCACACTTCCCAACCACCCCATCTGGTTACAAACAGGCAAAATCGACAAACTTCAGCTGGGCAGAGCCTTAGGAAACTCGGAGTAAGTACCACTTTGCAGGACCTTTTCTGACACCTCATCTCCAGGGTGGCATCAACCACGCCAAGGCCTTGGGCCAAGCCTGGCACAGGCAAAGGAAGTGCCCAGAGCAGCTGATTTGCATGGGATAATCCCAACTGTAGGGATGATTCTAGGTAAAAACAAGTGAAACCCCCCAGGTGATGGAGGGAAGTGCTCCCTGAGGATCCTGATTTCAGGGCAGCACTGCAGCCATCCTGAGCAGGCTGTGAGCCCACAGAAGGTGTCTTTAATCTGGAGCTGGCGCAAGGACTGCACAACCCAGGCAGGCAGAGCCCCGTGCAAAGCTATTTATACACCATTTGATCACCTGTTTCTCCTCTCCCCCTCCACACTGACCCAGCGAGGCCCAACACAGCTCAGATATTTAGAATTAACGATGAGAACCACGTCCTGCCAGCCCACCTCCCATGCTGGCATTTCCTGGGGCTCGGGGGCTGTTCGGGATCTTGTATTCTAACCACTATCAATTATCATAAAAAGCTTGAAGTCTTCACCTGCTGCTTGATAAATAATGCAGGAGAGAGCTTCACAACAGGCAAGAAACAGCACTTGAACACTGAATATCCGACCAGCCCTGCTCCCCAGGGACCTGGGGCAGAGCCCGGGCAAAGAACGGTGCTTTTCAAGTGCCTTTTCCAGAGAGTCACAGATCAAAACTTGCCGTGTGCCAGAGATGTTGTTCATAAAATAACTGGAACGGCGGGAAGCTGTTAGAACTGGCACTGTGTGACATTCCAGGAGGAAAAGGAACAGCTCGCTGCCCTGAGAGCTCTGCGGGAACAGTTCCTGTGGGATTAAACAAGGAGGTGTTTCCCCATCTTAGTGGTTCCAGGAGTTCTGTGATTCTAGGAATTCTTCTGATGGAAATACGTATTTCACTCCACTGCTACTGAGCTTTTTTCTTAATTTTTAGTCAATTTTTTGGTTTTCTTGGTCTTTTTTTTTTTTTTTTTTTTAATAGACACAGCACCATTCCTCAGGCCCACCCTCAAGCTGTGCTACCGAAGAAGAGGAGGACATCCTTCCCTTTCAGCTCCCCTCAGCCAGAGATCCTTTAAAAAATGCAGCTCCTGGCATGCCCAGGCTGGAAAAACCCAGTGGAATACAGCTGAATGTTGGGGAAACGACAAGATTTTTTTGGCCAGAGCTTTGCTTTTACAAGAGAAGTGGGAGAAATCAACTGCAGTCTTTCATGGACTAAGGAAGGTAAGGCCAAGGGAATGGCTCCAAGGCCTTTCCCGTTGGACAGATGGACACTGACAGCCCACTGGGGGTGTGAGATCCCACCGGGAAACAGGCTCTGTAGGACAGCAGATTAACGTGTGTTCTACAAAGGTCAAGGGAAAAAATAAACACCAGAAAATTCCTAGAGTCAATAAGTAATGACAAATGGGCTTTCACTCACCTGATTTAGAAAGCCAAACGAAAAACCAAACCTCTTCTTTCCCACAAAAACCCAAGGGGAGAACAGGAGTGGGTAGAACATCACACCCGAAACATCAAGCATTTGGTCATCCTATTTCCTTCCTTCATGGGGAAACTCCTTACCATCCCCCAGAAAGAAAAAACTCGTGCAGCTCTAATCTCAAAAGACAGAAAATTCCAAATCTGCCTCAAAGTCGCAGGCTACAAAACTCAGAAAGAAATGAGGATAGCCAGCAGTGAATTGCAGAGAGTGACCAGCATTCCCAAAAGAATGCCCGAAGGGACCCAGGAAGATTTTTGTTTGGAAAAGGAACGAGACACAAAAGCATTGACAGGGGAAACAGGATCAGTAACCGAAAAAAGAAAAAGAGAACAAACAAAAACTATCAAAACACACAGACACACTCGAAAAGTGAGCTGGTGCTCCCTGCTGCTGCTTCCCTCAGGGATGCCCTTTTCAAAAACTATGAATTCCTTGCACGGAAGATAATTTGTCACACAACTGCTCTTTTAAACTTCACCCTGTTGTGACAGTGACAAAATAATAGGCCCAACACGAATGCTCAGCAGTGCATTTCAGAAGCAACATGTGCCAGCTTTTTCACTGGGCTTGTAAACCACCCAGAGAAATGAAACTTTATGCCTGGTAGCAGCATTGTACAATTATTCTTCTGAAGAGAATTAATATGTATTTGAGCTTGGTAAAAAATCCATAAAATCATGGAATGGTTTGGGTTGGAAAGGAACTTAAGGATGGTGTAGTTCCTCCCCCTTCCACCATCCCAGGCTGCTCCAAGCCCCAGTGTCCCCAGTGGCCTTGGACACTGCCAGGGATCCAGGGGCAGCCACAGCTTCTTTGGGAATTCCATTCCAGGGCCTCCCCACCCTCCCAGGGAACAATTCCTTCCCAATGTCCCATCTGACCCCATGAAATTCTTGCCCCTCCAGGCCACAACTCCCCCAAACATCTCCAGAAAACTTATCAGAAGGAGCAAATGATCCCTCGGCTTGTGCTAAACTCAGAGATCAAGGTCCAGGCTTAATGATTTATTTTAATCAAGCCCTGTGTTCCTAAACAATTGTGTCAACAGGATAAAAATGTAGAATAGCAAAGTAATGATGAAAAATGATGGCTGAATAAAGGAGGAGAAAACTCGCAGAGCCACGGAGCAGAACATTTGGCTTGATTAGCATGACTTTGAAAATCGGGAAGGATACAAGGAGCTTTCACATGAGACCGTGTAACAAAATAAACCAACAAATGTAATTTATGTTTGAGCCAAGCAGGGCTTTGAAATCCATCATTTATTGAATTATTTTACTGTTCCAAGCACTCTGCTGTTCAAAACAAGCAATAACTTAAGTGCCATTCTTATTAGCGCTTCAAAGTTGGAATGAAGTGAAAAATTCTGTTGTTTTGGAGCAATCTGCTCAAAAACACAGGGAATATGAGGGAGAAACATTTCTCCTGAATTACTAAACAGTTATCCATTATCTCGAGATCCAAAGAAAATTAGTGCATTTAAAGGAAGCTGGGACACAACCATTTAAAAAGCCATTTTTTCCCATGTTTTCCCCCTCTGCTCCTCCTTTTTTGGGGGGGTGAAGGGTTATGAAAACACTGAGGACAGCTCATTCCTCACCTGGTCCAGATCCATGCTCCCAGTGCCACATCCACACACAATGGGAGACGCAAAGCCACACGTGCTCACCCGGCTGTGAAAAGGGACCGGGGTGATATCAGCACTTTAAATGGAAATTTAGGTCAGGTTTCCTCGGGAGGAGGGAATTTTTCAAAAGCATGCCTGGCTTACAGAGGGCATTTTGAAAAAGCAATGGGAATTTATGGTCCCTTCCCCCCCAAACCATCAGCTCGCACTCCCCAGAGCAAAACTGATTTTAAACAGCCTTAAAATGTAGCAAATCCTCCAATTCTTGCACCGCTTCACTGGGACAATCAGAGAGCATTGCCACTAAAACAACATTCGATGTTACAAAATATATGGAGGAAATAATTAGGGGAAATGTGCAGTTCTTTATTGGTAAAGGTAAATAGATGCTCTGGGAATAGGAATGGATCACGTACCGTAATTTAAATAATTTATTCTGATTACTCAAACTGTCATAGATGAGCTGCTCAGAAAAATTCCTGTCACTCTGAGGAGAATTTCCAGTAAAAAAAGAAATCCCAAACACATTCTGAAAAGGCCTCAGCATTATAGAGCAGAAGCGTGATCCACAACAATTATCCCTACCCCAAAATGGAGTTAAATTCCTAATTTTTGTCATTCAAACATCACTTCTCTCTCTCATCCCTGAAGGCAATTCAAGGACTCCTGTTTCACCTCTTCCAAGAGCATCAACAGCAGGTTAGGATATTTTTCTAGACAGCTGACAGCACAAAAATAATTCAATATTTCCAACTTTATCCCTACGTCCATTTTTTACCCTTAAGAAATAATCAATTTCTAAAAGGATGACTTTTCTCTGCTACTTCCACCACAAATTATCTCCTGCTTTTTGAAACTTTGAGAGATAAATAAAGGAAAAAAAAAAAAAAGAAAGAGGAGTACTGCAGAGATCTTTAACAAAAGATCTTTGCTTAAGTCTTGGTCACTGTTGATAAACAGAAATAGAATAATAAGGTGATTCATTTTACAGCTTCCTCAGTCTTTACACAATTGCCCTACATGAAAAACATGAGAATTTAAATCCATGCCATAAAAACTGCATTAGACACCAAATTGATTCATTACTTCCCAATGAAATTCTTAATACCCAAACCCAGAGGACAATACCATTGTGGAACAGCAATGAACAAAGAGGTTGGAATGAAACAAAAACAATTTCCATAAATTTCGGCCTCTTTTCCCAACTCATGAATTTATAAACTAAATCAAATTGTCACGGAAGAAGTGATACCTTTTGATTGAAGCACCTGCAGTCAGCATTGAGGAGCAACACCTACAAACCAGCTGCTGACGTGAAAAATGGGGGAAAACCCCCACAAATTGAAGTTATAAAAAAATTCCAGATTTCATCTCACTCATTTATTAGCTGAGTAAATTATGAGGGAATTTGAGGACAGTTCTGGGAGCAGAGCACTTAGCCCCGGGATGTGATGCAGTCTGCGTTCCAGCCCCAGCAGCAGCTGCAAACATCAACACAAATCCTCTCCTCCTGTAGAATTCGTCCAGCACATTCCACAAGGGGAACGGCTTCTGACAGAAGTCGCTCAGTCTGGCAGCCATTAGATGGAATGGATCACCTCTGTCCCTTTATAAAACACAGAGCTGGACTCAACTCCACAGAGCGAGGCCTAGTGAGAGCAGAGGCAGCTCCGATCTGTACTGCTGGTTAATGTAATGTCTTAAAGCCGCGATTAACGACCACAGAACGGCTTCACCACCCAGAGATTCAGCAAAACCCTGCTGGCACTCATGGCTGAAATCACATCATCCACCTTGACTGCCCCTGAGCTGCAATGGCCACACTCGGCCCAGACCCTTAATTCAAAATCTATTCATTTATTGCCTTCAACACCTGAACCAATAAACACACACCACACCACCTCTCCATTCCCAGGCAAAGCAGATCCCAGGCTGGTGAAGAGAAACTTGAAAAGGATGGTCAAAAGCTGGTCCAAAACATCCCTAAACACTTTAGGGAGCTCTAGGATTGTCTAAAGATGTGAGGGAAATCTATGTGTGGGCAGGGAGGCAAAAAGACAATGGCATGAACTAGATTAGAAATCAGCTGAAGCACTTGCTCCCAGAAAGCATTTCACAGGAATGATTACAACATATAAACTAATAATGTGATTTTTTTCCATTATAGAAACACTACAAAAAAATAGGGCACCATGAAAAAGCAAAATGCAGAGTCCTCAAAGCGCCTTCATGGGGAAACTAAGAAAAATCAACACAAAATCACAGTTTGGTGTCTTTCCCTTTCCACCCCAGAAATTGTAAATGTGCCTCAGCAATCAGGTCCATTATTCCAGCATTACATATAATTAATCTGAAAATAAATTGGTCCAATGGAATTAGGGGGAAAAACCCGCACAGCTTTGTTTCCTGCATTTTTGTGCCCTATTTCCCATGAATGCCTCTATCCCAACCTCTGCTTTTTCTAACAAATTCAGATTTAATCCATAAATCTTTAAATCTCGCCTTGTAGAAGTCCTTGCTGAAGAGTCCACTTTCCAAAAACCCTATCCAAAGATTCACATCCCTTGAGAATTTCAGGATGCTCCTCTGAAGGAAAAATGCACGGATGGCTCCACATGGAGGCCACCAAAAACCTGGCGAACAGCGGCAATGAGAAAATCTGAGCTAGGAATAAGTCTCACTCAGTCTTTAAAACAAGGTAAAACCAACTCTGAAATCCAGTAATTAAATAAAAGTAAATCCATGGGAGAAAGTATCTCTCTGCCTATAAAAATAATCCAGAAAAATTCAGTTTTGCTGCTAATGTGATCTGAAATACTATCACCCAATTCAGTTCAACAAAAGGAAAATAATAAAGTAATTCATTTATTCCTTAAGAAAGGTCAAGTTCACACCTTCTAGGATTGCTCACATGGGCACAATTATAATGTAATGTACTACTGCACCTAAATGATTTGATACAAAGAGATATCCATCCCATGGTGGGGAACTGTCAAACGTTCACACCTCTGTTGATCTCTCCAGAAGATCTTTAAAGGTCAGGCACGGTGCCTGTGTGCCTGACTGTGAAACCAAGCCACAGTTATTTGGGACAGTATTTTTATTCCGCAAGATTTGCCAGTGTCTGACTTCCTGTGAATTAGGAATGATTGAGCTCAGCGTGCCATGGCACAATGGAACTAAGTATCTCTTTGGACACTCCTGATGGCAGGAAAAAACACGCCAGGAGGAGGGAAAGAGCCTGGTTTTAACATCCACCTCAGTAGCAGATATTTTCAGCATACAGGTGTATTAAAAATTAGTTTATTGGAGGTTTTTATCTGTAAATACCTCTATCCATCTGACTTGGAGCAACTCAAACAAGAATTCCCCCAGGGATAACAGCAAAGTTCCACCAGCAGGACCTGGCTTTGTTCCATTATCTGAAACCACAACCCCACACAGCACAAACCCATGCCCAACTTGCATGGGTAAAAAAAATGCAACACCCACAATACAAAGCAGGAAAGAGCAGTAACTTACTATCAGGAGTAAGTTGATTGTAACAGGGTAAAGGACTTCATCCCATCACAGTACTCTGTGTAAATGCAACCCTCAGACCACAGATCAACAATCTGAGAACTCTCTGATTTGACAGGAGAAGTAAAATAATGGGAAAAAAAAAAGGACATACATTTTCTTTTGAAATTTCCATGAGTACAACCAAGTTCCCCCATTTCAGGGATGTCCAAAAGCTCATGTTGTTAAACTCAGAGGGAACCAACAAACAACCTTCCAAAAGCCACAAGGAAAACTCCCTGTTAACTCTCCTGTCATGCTGCAGAGTCAGATTTCAGCTTTACCTACACACAACAAAACCAAAGGCTGACCAGGCCTTTGTGCTCTGGCACCATCCCACTGACTGCAGAAAAATTCAGAAGGTCTATTTGCAACAAGGGACTTTAAAGGCTGGTTAATCTCTGTTATAAACAACTGTGAGGCACTCACCGTTGCGACTCTCCTCATCGATGGGAACTATTGTGGCTGGAGGACCTGTTCTGGCCAACTTGCAATCTACAAAGATGAAAAGAAGAATTATTTCTCATTCCAGAAGTAGGATCCCGAAGGTTTTGTTGTTGGGTTTTTTTTTAAGGTCAGCATGTTTGGCAAGTAGTCCCTTAAATGTGATGCAGGTATGAGCTACAACTGATAAGAAAGTTACACTCAGAAAGGATCAAAATCGGAGCTGTTGACTTATCCCTTACTCAGAGAAACTTTGGAAAGCAAGGGAGGATGAGATGACAAAAAATTCCACATCTCAGCTACGATCCATATTTAAAACACTTGAACAACAAAAACTTGATAGGGTTTTTCCTCTTCCTTTCCATGTCATGAACACAGCCCCCAAATCCCAGAATCATGGAATGGTTTGGGCTGGAAGGAATCCTAAAGCTCACCCCATTCCACCCCTGCCATGGCAGGGACACCTCCCACTGTCCCAGGCTGCTCCAAGCCCCAGTGTCCAACCTGGCCTTGGACACTGCCAGGGATCCAGGGGCAGCCACAGCTGCTCTGGGCACCTGTGCCAGGGCCTGCCCACCCTCCCAGGGAGGGACTGTTGTCACATTCCACCACGATCCAGCTGGGTGGCTGCACTAATGAATCTGTGCCTTGCTCTAGAGATCCCGTCAGGAATCTCAGCGTGTGTCAGGACACAGGGAATACGATGGCAATTCAACCCAAAGAAATAGCAAAGGATGATTAAAAGGGATAAATCATAATTAAAGCTTCACAACAGAAACAAACATAATTTGAATTTAATTGCAACAAAAAGGATCTACTTAGTGAATGGAATTTTAATAACTCTAAGGAGAACACAAATGAAAAGCAGACGAGCAATGTTCAGGAAGTCATATTTTGCCATCTTACCCTCATACTGCCAGTCTGGAGTCAAAAGTTTAGAGTCATCAATGGAAGCAGAGCAGAATAACGAAAGAAAATAAGTAAGAGTTTGTTGGTTTACTCAAAAAACGAGGTTCAAAGACATCAAGCAGTACATGCAGAGCCAGCAAACACATAGGTGTAGCCCTCAAATCCAGAAAAGCATGATCTGCATTTTAGGACCAAGCGGGTTTTCTACATTAAACAGCAGAAAACCACTACCCCTTTAAAGCACATGGAAATAAAAAGTTCATGAGGAAGCGCTTTTCATTTTCCAAGAGCCTCAGAGTCCCATGGGCACAGCGAGAAAAGCACAACCATTTCCCATTGACCGTGCAGGACCAGCTGAGACCGCAGCCCATGGTTTCATAGACATTTAGAGGCTCCTCTGATGCACAGCCCGACCAAATCCCACCTGTATGAAATGGCACCTTCTAATCCATTTCTGGTCTCGACATAGGAAAGAAATACTTGAGTATTACTGGTTTGTTTGGGTTTCTGGGGTGTTTTTTAACGCATGAATCCCAACAGGAAACCATCCGTGGATTAGACACAAGAGCAAGCTGAGGGCGCGGATCACTCCCTCCACGCAGACATTGAGACATCCCAGAACTGTTGGGGGTGCCCCTCACAGCAGTGCCCAGCGAGATCCACCACCACGCTGGGTTTGCCACCGCAGAATCGTTAGGGTTGGGAAAGACCTCCAAGACCACCAAACCCAACCTTTGACCCAATGCCTCCGTGCCCACTGCTCCATGCCAAAGCGCCCCGGGCAGACTAA
The DNA here is from genome assembly GCA_036785705.1 of Acanthornis magna. NCBI lineage: Eukaryota > Metazoa > Chordata > Aves > Passeriformes > Acanthizidae > Acanthornis > Acanthornis magna. The sequence goes on from JAWUZG010000093.1 coordinate 11,192,696, forward strand.
ATAAAATTATTAATGCATGAGCTCTCCCTCCCTCCTCCTTTCGTTCTTATATGGTCTACTTTGATACATAACAATTGAAAATTTTCTGTTTGTTTGTTTTTTAAGAATTAAATTAACTATTCTTTTCTTTTAAAGCTTTTTGTTTAGAAGGCATTAACAGAGCAAATAAATCACCTGAAAAAGCACATCTTTCATATGGCTGTAGTTTCCTACGACCACATTGTGTGAGAAGATAAGAAATGATTGCATTATCTACATGAAATATGGCCTTTCATTTTTTCCCCCTACTCTTATTTTTTCCACTGGATACAATAAAAATCCCAGGGCCATATCAAACCCAGCTCAAACTTCTTCCAGAGATGTGTGTTACCATTTCCTAGAGGTTCAGGATTTGGGGAATGGAAGGACCCTTCAACAAACTCATAATTAGGGCAAAGAAGTTAAACAATACAAACTTTTATGCAACTTTATTTTCAACAGTGACCGCCACACACAGAGCCAAACAAAATATCCAAACAAAAATCCAAAGTGGGAACAATTTTTAAGTCTAAAAATTGCATGTACCTTCCCAGAAGAATAATTATGATTATTTTAAAAACTCTATGAGCTTTTCCCCAAGCTTCTCTGTTTCCTTGATGATATTTTCTCCCTGCTGAGTGTCCACCCAAATCAGACCAACTTCGAGTTCACATTCGATAAGAAAACTATCAAAATTACAAGTCAAATACATGTTCACAGATTAACAGCTTTTCCCAAAGTTGGTTTTCCCGGAAACACATCTGAATTTCCAGAGTGATCATCAAAGCATTGTAAAGTGCATTTCAAAGGAATGTTCAGCATTCCAATGAGGATCTAGGGAGGCTCAGAGAAAAGGCAGGGCTGGCCAGCAAAATCCTGCAATTTGCAGAGGATTCATTGCAAATGTGAGCAGATGAAGCAAAAAAATTTATCATGAGATAAATTTCAGTGAAAAGAGGGGATTAGAGCAAGAGTCAGACCTTGGGGAGAAAAATAACACAAGCAGGATGGGAGCAGGAAACTTGTGGGTTATCCACACAGCACCAACAAGAGATTTGTGAAGAAACACAGTTTTAGTGCACAGATAAGGGTTTACAGATTGTTTCACATCATTTCACCCTGCCAGCACTACCCCCATCTCCTTCTTCAGACTTTGTCAGCCCTCCCTTCCCTTCTCTGGGAGCAAACCTAACAAAGCCACAGCCTCAGTTCCACATCCAGTACCACCCATCTAAAATTGCAGTCTGACACAAATTCCCAATGCAGACACAATAATTTGAATTAAAAACCTAAAAGACAAGCGGCACGTTGTAAATATATGGGTGGTATCTTTTTTTCCCTTTTTTTCCCCTCCCCAACAAACAGGATCAATAAGGAGCAATATGAGTTCAATAAGCCACAAACTCAAGCACCGTGTTGTACAACCAGACACTGAGGGGAATTACTGGGAACATTAAAAAGAGCATCTTTGGACCGGGCCAGGTGCACAGAAGGGTTACTCCCATCGTCAGGAGGATGGGAGTGGCTGGCTCTGAACTGGCTCCAGTTCTCTCAATTTTTTTCTTCCAGTTTTTTGTTTAAATGTTCCTCAACAGGAATTATTTCAGCACTGAGACTGCTTTATTCAACCTAAAGAAGCACAGAATAACTGCAGCCCCAAAGGTGACTTAGAAAGGAAATATTTCCACAAGCCTTTAAACCTAAAGAACAGAAAAGTGCCCCATGTCAGTGCGTGGGCCTTGGTAGGACTCTTTGAGCCATTATTTCACCTCTTCCCATTTTACACCGCAGATTATTACCAGAATGTATTACTAGAACATGCCTCTGTTCCGGCTTTCTCAACAAAAAACTTGTCCTTGAAGTTCCTGGGCATAATGGACCAGGCTTTGAAACAAATCACGATAAATCTTGAGAAAAGGAAAAGCATTCCATAAATGAGCTTCCCTCCCTGCAGCTTTCATGATGCATTTTATGTTTGAGCAGCAATGCCGGGAAATGGAATCCTGAGGCAGCAGTGCCTCTGTCCCTGCCCCAAACTCCTCACAGAAAAGGCAAATAGAACCTGGTAAATAAAACAAGATCTGAAGGTTCTCCTGAGCCCTCACAAAAAAGCATTTCTGCTCCTGCTGTCAACGCCACTGTTTTTGCTAACAGCGCTTCTGCTTTACTCTACTCTAATCAAGAAAAGGGATAAATTAAGAGCCTCTCTCCTTGGGAGCAAAGTGAGAACCTCTTTAGCAAACTCTCCATGTAACAGTGTCAAGGCTCGGCTGGATTTGGTTTCTGCTGGCTAATTTTCATTATTTTAATTTGTAATTATTTTTAATGAGATGGCTCAGAGCAAACCCTCAGTCACTGTCCTGGGCGAGATGCTCAGCAAGGTCAAGCAGCCTGAGCAGAGACAAACACAACAACCTGGATAATCACATTTTCCCAAAGGAGACTGTCTTCCTTTCACCTTCCAAACCCCTTCAAATCCACTTCCCATCCACAGGTTCTACTCCTTGCAGGATTTCTCTCTCTTTTGTAAGCTAAAAGCTAAAAGCACAGAAAATTATCTATAAAATTTTTTAAAAAGGTTAACGGAGCAGATAATAACAAACTCCCAGTGTGGGGAAACAACAGGCAACAACAAGAGCTCTGCAGACACACTCACATTTCTGAGAAGTCTCACACATTTCTGAGGAGTCCCACACATTTCTGAGGGGTCCCACACTCACATTTCTGAGAAGTCTCACACATTTCTGAGGGATCCCACACTCACATTTCTGAGAAGTCTCACACATTTCTGAGGGGTCCCACACTCACATTTCTGAGAAGTCTCACACATTTCTGAGGGGTCCCACACTCACATTTCTGAGAAGTCTCACACATTTCTGAGGGATCCCACACTCACATTTCTGAGAAGTCTCACACATTTCTGAGGGGTCCCACACTCACATTTCTGAGAAGTCTCACACATTTCTGAGGGATCCCACACTCACATTTCTGAGAAGTCTCACACATTTCTGAGGGGTCCCACACTCACATTTCTGAGAAGTCTCACACATTTCTGAGCGGTCCCACACATTTCTGAGGGGTCCCACATTCACATTTCTGAGAGGTCCCACACATTTCTGAGGGGTCCCACACTCACATTTCTGAGAAGTCTCACACATTTCTGAGGGGTCCCACACTCACATTTCTGAGAAGTCTCACACATTTCTGAGGGGTCCCACAGTCCCACCCTCCCAGGGACAGCTGAACCTCGCCCACGCTGAGTCTCTGACAGTGCAGGTACCAAGGCAGAGGAGTCACAGCCATCCCGAATTGCATTTATATTCCCCCTACTAAACACAATCACTTGGAAACCTCAAATAACCACTTATACTTCCTGTATCCCTAAATTCCAGCTCAATAAAACATTTGAATGACCTGGGAGCAGTGTCAGGAGAGGGCTGCTTGGGTCCTGGAGTCACATGGCTTCAAAGTTCAGCAAGAAAAATAGCTTGGCCCACAAAGCCCTAAAAATTTAAGTGACTTTAAGCCCTAAAGGGCCTCCCACAAGACATGGGAGGGGATTTTTGTTCCCATTAACAGAGCATAACTTTGGGAAAAGTTCCATTACTTAGTCGTGCCCCTCCAGAGATGGAAGTTTTACCTTGACACAAAAAATAGGTGAGGGGCCCTGCAGGGAGAACAGTTCTCTGGAATCATCTGGAAAACAAAGAGCCAACCTGAACCTTCCTGGGAAAATGAACAGTTATCCTAAACTTTCACGGGGAAAATAAACAGTGATCCTGAACTTTCATGGGGAAAACAAAGAGCCAACCTGAACCTTCCTGGGACATGATTCTGAGAAATAACTGCAATCTCCTCCCGAGCGCTCCCAAAATAAAACTGGGGAAAAAAATCCACTTCCATATGCTAATCACCAACTCTTCTTCCAGCTGCTGCAGAAACAATGATTACCCTGAGTTATTTGATTATTTATCTCATATTCAAGTTTGCTTTTATTTAGTCAGATAAATTGTTCGGTTTGTTTTTATTTAAACAGTCACAGCGAGTGCAACGGGCAATTTCAAACCCCTGACTCAGTTCCTAGCAGATACTCAGCCCAATTGAAAAGATTTTCCATTTAACTAAGTTCCGCCCACTAACTGCTGAAGGAAATTATTTTATTTGTTGGCAGAATAAAAGTTTATTCTTTAATTTGTAACTGAAACGAAGATCAGATTCCAAACCTTGTCAGTAGCTGTGGAAGGCCCTGTTACTCCTCAGCATCAATCCTGAACTGACTTAATTCAACGAAGTTAAAATTAATTTTGAACAAAGTTAATTCCTAGGCCTGCTCCTCGAGACAGGAAAGAACAAAGTATTAACTCTCAAATTTCTCTCTTAGTTAATTTTTCCGAGTTCTTCCTGAATCCATGGGAGTGTGCAGCATCCACAACATCCTGAAGAAAGCTGAACTGGAACAAGGCAAGGCTTGTTCATGTGGCACCACCTCATCACAGCGCAGGAAGAAGCAGCATCCAACACTCCCTGCCGACCCTCTGTGTCTGCAATAAACCACTTCATCATCCCAAACCCTGCAGCAACAGAATTCACAGCGAGGTCAGGGCTCTGATCCACTTCAGTGACAAATAAGACAAATGGGGAAATGGAAAATTCTTCAAGGAGCCACTAAAGCCACTTTGATATGCATGTGAAAAAAAAACCTTGGATAGCTCAACATCCAACATGGAGAAAAACTCTATGGGAACGAGGCAGAGACAACTTGCTTGGTGCTACAGAAAGCCTGACCCAACGAGCAAGTCCAAAGCATTTTCCAAAGAGTGGGAGCAGAGCTCAAGAAAAGCAGAGGGGAGTTTTCAAGGACTGAGGGGAGCTGAAAGTCTGCATTTGCTATGTTCTGTTTCTTCCCCGCTGTGTTTATGAGCATTTTCATTTTGCTCCAGTGAGAATTAAACAAAGCCAACTGTCTTAATTTCATGGATACTCTTTTCTTCAACCATGACCATTCCCCTCGTGGAGAGCGGAAGAAAAGAATAGCTTGTGAACGAGGGTTTGGGAAGTCAGAGATGAAGAGAGGCTGAGAAAGCTGGGGCTGCTCACCTGGAGAAGAGAAAGTTGTGTGGAGACCTCACAGCACCTTCGGGGATCTCAGGGGCTCCAGGGAAGGTAGAGAGGGACCCTGGAGAGCGGCAGGACAAGGGGAATAGGTTCAGGCTGCCAGAGCTGAAATTTAGATGGGATATTGGGCAGGAATTGTTCCCTGGGAGGGTGGGCAGGCCCTGGCACAGGTGCCCAGAGAAGCTGTGGCTGCCCCTGGATCCCTGGCAGTGTCCAAGGCCAGGCTGGAGCAGCCTGGGACAGTGGGAGGTGTCCCCGCAGTAGAATTCTGGATCTTTAATGTCCCTTCCAACCCAAACCATTCTGCGAATCTAAAATATTTAAAGCCTTTTCTCCCCATTTCCTCCACATGGTTGAGCCCATCAAGCACTTTCACAGAAGTCCTGGAGACACAGAGGGAGAACCACCAAGTCCCAACCTTAAGCCTGAGTCCCTGACAATACTTTGGCCATTTTACATAAGGAATTAGGTTATTAAGGAGGAAACAGACACCTGATTTCTGCCCGACCACAGACTGGAAATTCCAGAGTTTGTGTGTGTTTCTGTTCCCAGCTGCACTTCACTCTCTAAACTGCCCCAAGTGCTCCTGAAGGAAGCAGCTCTTTGTCCTCACCTCCACTTCCATTCAGCGGGGAACACTCAGGGGGAAAAACCAGCCATGAAAGAGCCTCTAAAACTCGATTTACAGACCGAGGGTCCTCATAAAGAGCCACAGAGAGCCATACATTTAGATGGGGTAACCAAGCAACCCCGACTGAGGGGAAAGTGCCCCGCCTTGTTTCCTGTGTGGCATTCAGCTCCACAGCTGGGCACCCGCGGAGGAGCTTGGCATAACCTTTACATTAGCTGCCTCTGACTGCCAATGGCATAAGAAGGGCTTTCATGGGCCGTGTGCAGCTCTTCCTGAGAGAAATCCCTCACGGGAGGATCTGGAAGGCGCCCCAGCCAACCTGAGCCTGATTTGGACACCGCTTAAACCTCCAGAGCTCGTGTTCTCCCATCGGAGTTAAGCCCTCCTTGAAAAATCAGCACTCAGGCAGGCTTGAGGGAGGGGAGTTTGGGGTTGGGTTGGGTTTGAAGGGGACAAAAAGGGAAACTGAGGGACAATCCAGTGCCAAAAGGACAAGGAGCAAATAAAGACCATCACGGAAAGCTCCTGCTCCGTTTCAGAGCACGCAGCCTGATCAGCCAATTCATTCTGTGGCTTTATTCTGCCATTCTTCCACCTTTTTTTTTTTTGGTAATTTTATTTACAGATACAGTATCTATAAAGGGTTTGGGACGTGCAAATTGCCCTGTGAGTGCTGTGCGTTACTGTTTTATTTTTACAGCTCGAGAAGAATGCAGAGCCATCGCTCTTACAGGCAATGCACTTTTAGATTGAAATAACTCCCCATTTTACAGGCAGTTTTGGAGTTGACAAGAGTCTTTAAAATCATACTTGTGCCTGAAAACGCTGTAAAGCACATAAAAATATGATACCATGCCAAGCAGCAGCTCAAATTGCCATTACCAAAAGTCATTTTTAAGACCATTAAAAAGCACTGGATGAGTCAAGGAAAGCTGCAGTATCTTCAGGAATGCTTTCAAAAGTTGATTAAACCTGCTTTTATCCATTCCTATGCCCCCAGCATTCAAATTTCATCTTCTTGCCAGTATTTGTTGGAATTCATTTTTCCTATTAAGCCTGTGGTGCATTTAAGACAGAACCCTCATAGAGGAGGATGAAAAATTTCTAATATTGGAAATTAAACTGATTCCTGCTCCTATAAGCAAATTTTAAAGTGGATTTTGACTGCTCTAGTACCAGTAGTAAAAGCAACGTGGGGAAAAGCAGTTGGAGATACTCCTAACCGTTCGTATTGTTGGAATTCCTTTAAAATCAAATGAATTGGCATTTATCAACATGAGGTGAGCCAATATTTAGCCTTGCTCTGTTTTCTAAAGGGTAAATTTTTCCGTTTTAGACCTTAGGTTAAATATCGAGGTTGGAAATCATATTTAATCATCAGGCTTCTCATCTTGCCCTGAAGAGTTTCTCCTGTTTCAGTCCAGACTTTTACAGTCCACCACACAGAAAAACCTCCGTTTGTGTTTCACAGGACCCATGGAGACGAGCTGAGGTGAGAGAAAGGAGCATTGAAAGCAATTGTGAAACTAAATTTAGGGGGAAAACCTTCCTGGAATTTTGATCTATACACAAGAATATGATTATTTTCAAAAACAGATGTCAAATTTTACAATATTTCAATACCATGTGAATACCATTGAAAGTATTTTTGAGACTGTGGTTTTGGTGACTTCCTTTAAAATGCAGCACTTTATCCATTAGGGTAGAAAAGAATTACACAGACATGAAACCTCCAACTTCGGGGCTCTAAAATTCTAACCCGCAGCATCCACATGTTAATAAAAAGAAATTAATTAAATGGGAAAACGGGCTCTAATTGAGCTGCCACTCCTAGGATTGTTTGTGTTCCAGGGAATGAACCACCAGTTTGGGGACATTTGCATATTGCGCCTATAAATAGCTTCCTCCCGGCATCTCTAATGAGGGCAGTGTTGATCAGCATCCTGTAATTTAATCAGGACCTCACGCTTTGCCATCCCAAAGCTTGAAAGACACTCAATTCCCTCAGCTCCTCGGATTCTCCTCAGATTCTGCTAACAATACCCAAACAGAATTCCACAAGTGCATCTTCATCACACCAATGCCATTTTCTCCCTCTTCCCCCCCAAAATGCAACCCTGTCCTGGAGGAACATGTCCTACAGCCATGGGGCTGAATTATCCACCTCCAGCCAGGGAATTCTCCATCCCATCCCTGCAGGAGCAGCCATCCTCACGGGGGTGTTTCAGGATGGGCTTTGATGCTGTGTCTGAACTAAGCCATGATTTCATTCCCACAGGCTGCAGTGCTTTGGAAAGGCTTATGTATTTTAAGCATCCAACATTAGCAACTGAAGAAGCCCAAAATTTTGTTTTTAAGCCATTTCCAAGCAGATATGCAGTAGCAAAACCCAGGAAATGGCATGGGATGAACTCTCTGCTTCCAGTGGAGTTTCTGTGGCTTCAAAAAGTGACCTCAGGTTGCTCGGAGGATGCTAAAATAAAACGCGGGGATGGAAAAGTTCCTCAGCCTAGGACCTGGAAAGTGTTGCCCTCCCAGCCTGGGTGCAAAGTAGGAGAGCAAAACAGGCTCCAAGGTCACAGGCAGAAGGTCCTTTCACCTCCTCAGAAAAGGTGAAGGCACCCAGGACATTGCGCAGCTCCCAAGTCGCAGCCATTTGCATGTCCCTCATCTGAAAAATGCAGAGTGATGAGACTTCCCAGGAAATGTCACCCTTGGCAGAGCCTGTTAATGAATGATGGTCCAATGGGTTCCATAATTGAGGCCTGCGCTGCTTCCTGACCATCCTGGAGCCAGCCTGTGTCTAAACAGCCCGAGTTAATTAGAAAAGCAATGAGGACTTCAGCACTGAAGAGCTGCAGAGAATTATTTGTGGCTCTCCTGGTGAGCTGAACGCTTTGGAGAGCTCATTTGTTGAGCAAAAAACAAGGCTATCTTAGTTTGATAATTAAAATCAGTCCCTGTCTGCAGTGCCTTACAGGACATGTGCTTTGGCTTCCTGTTCTGCAGTTTATCACTCACATTTTCAGGTAAATTCTACAAGAAAACACCTCCCAGTTTGCAAAAAATACCAAACCAAACAAAAAACCCCCAAAAAAACAGGATGAGAAAGGGGGAAAGTACTTTCTTTACAAAGTCAGTACTTTCTTCCAAAATCATTTTAGCGAAACTTTTTGGTGAAAAGCACGAAGGGGGAACTTAAACCTCTTTTTTTCCCCAGTGTCTATTTAATAAGCAAAGCACACCCTGAGTGGAAGAACAGATCCATGGCATCCTGTGCCACTCCTGCCACAACCTCCTTACCTTTGTCTTTGGAAAGTTTGGGCCCTATTAATCCCAAAACGGTCTGGAAATTGGAAACCAGTGCCAGCCTTTGATTGCCTTTGAACCAATTGAGGATTTATTTTAATGAATGATGATTTACAGAAATCTCCTGAGTAAAGCAACTCTGTGAGGGAAGAATTACGGGATAGGACAAAGGACTGTTGGGCTCAGCACCTGTCAGCACACAGTGGTCCCAAGCACCCACCCGGAGAGGATTCCCAAAATGCGGAGTTACAATCAGAGCAGCCAACCACGGGACCCCAGAGTAGTTTGGGTGGGAAGGGACCTCAAAGCCCATGCAGTGCCAGGGCAGGGACACCTGCCACTGGCCCAGATTGCTCCAGCCTGGCCTTGGGCACTGCCAGGGATCCAGGGGCAGCCACAGCTTCTCCGGGAATTCCATCCCAGGGAACAATTCCTGCCCAATATCCCATCTGGCCCTGCCCTCTGGCAGAGGGAAGCCATTCCCTGGGTCCTGCCAAGGATGCTGCTGTGCAGACTCTCCAGCCTCTCAGAACTAAAAGATTCCTTCCAGGAACTTTTGTCAGGATGATTTTTTGGTGGCTTATTTTGTCTTTAATAACACCGTGGAAATGAAGGCTAAGCGTGGTTCATCTGCTGTCTGAAACCTTTATCATCAGCCAGCTGGGAAATTGCAAGGAGAGAGTCGCTGGGTTTCTGCTCCATTGGAAAAGACATTTCATATCTCCTGCAATATCGGCCCCAAAGCCTGAAAATATTTACCTCTCCATTTTTACCTCCTTAGAAAACACTCTCAAAAATAAACACCTTCCAGGACATCCTGATCGCCATCAAAATCTCTCCTGTCTGAGCTGAAGGCATGGATAAAACATCATTCCCTAAAAGGCAGTGGCAGAGTCCCCATCCCTGGAGGTGGCCAAGGAAGGCCTGGATGTGGCACGGCTGGTGACAAGCTGGGGACTGCTCATAGGTTGGTCTGGAAGGGCTTTTCCAACCTCAAGGAATCTATGAAATAGCAAAAAAATATCGTAAATGCTACTCCTGGTGCTGGTAAAAAAGCTGGACATTTTGTGCTCATTTACCCATGTATGTTAATTTTCTTTTAATTTACCTGGGTAAATGAACATAAAATGCAATCCAACTCCCTGCTGCAAACATTTTTTTTCTTAACTTAAAAATCATAATAAGAAAATAATAAAAAAGGAGGATATTTGCTGGCAGAATGAAGACTGCTCACGTGTCCTTGTAAGGATACAACTCTGCTCAATGTTTTTCAAAAATACACAAATAATTTGGACCCACGGGCTACACAGAAGCCACCAGCTGGAGGACAGAAGTGATGCCTAAAGCTGGGCTCAGTTTCATTTCTAATAGCTGGAAATGCAAGGATTCAGGGCAGCTTTCAAATCCTTCCTGCAGGGTTTTCCCCTCCGAATAGCACTGGGAATAATCCAGCAGATGAGACAGCGATTGCATGGGTATTTCTGTAGGATTTAAAGTCTTCTCAGCGTTCAGTAATGCCCAAACTCTTCCCCTCCTAATCCCATTCAGTTCTGAAGGCCTCTCTTTTGATTTTATCTTGCCCACACCGCTGATAAAGAGGCAGCGCACTGCCATGGATCCCCTCAGCCTCTGCCCCAGCTCCAGGCTGGCTGAAACAGAGAGCTCAATGAATTTTGTATCAGCCAGCTGCACAATTGGAAATAAATCCCAAGCCATTGATCACACGGCAAGAACAAGCAGATAAGGTATTTTCTTTGCAGACCTCCAGTACTTAATTATACAAAGGTTCTACCCACAGGGATGGAGAGAACAGAGCTGAGCACAGTTCTGGGAGTCCTTTGTTGTTTTCTAGGTGTGATTGTCCACGTTAAGTTTAAAATTAGGTGCTGGCTTTGGTCTGGGGCAAGATTCTGCCTCATGATGGGTTTAGTTCCGGATAAAGATGAAACTGGTTATCTGACACCATTCACAATCTGCCTTCCCCCAGCAGCTTGCTCATAACTATTTTAATCAGCAGCCAACAGTGGGGTCAGTAATTATGAGGACCAGTGGGAAGAGGTTGGACACCAAGCAATTCAAGGATATTTAAGACATACTGGAAGCACCACATTTCCTGGAGCTCTCAGTGTTATCAGCCAAGCAGAGCCTCTCCCCACCTGCTAATCACCTCCTGAGCAGAATAAAAACACCAAGGCTTGCACACCCAAGTGCTCAGCCCTGCAGCTGAGCCACTGTCCCCATGGATTTCCAAACCCAAACAGATCACATGGAGATCTGAGGAGCGCTTGACTGCAGCAGCATCCCAGAGCTGAGCTGCTGTGCCATCCTGATTAGCTTTGTTTGATTACCCCTTCTTAATTGCTCGTGTGCCCGAGCTCACGCAATGAAAAAGAACCTCGCTTTCCTGCAGGGTGGGCACTGGGGCTATGAGAGACGGACCCCACTGGTGAACCCTGGAGAGACTGCCAAGAGCAAAGGCAGCAAACGCTACCTCTGTCTGCCACAGGAGCCTCAATGGCATCGGGAGCCCAGGGCTCTACTTCTCTACTAGAATACAGAATATTCATTTCAAAGCAATTCCTTTTTTTTTCTGTTTGCCCAGAAATTATTCCAGACCATTTCTGACTAAGAACTCTGTGTTTCCAAGCCTGGAGAAGCAGGATGAGTTCTGCAGTGGACAGCCCACCTGCAGAGCTGCCCCAGCCCTGGGCCAGCTCAGGAGGGACCTGGAGCTGCTGCAGAGAGCCCAGAGGAGGCTCCAGGATGAGCAGAGGGATGGAGCAGCTCTGCTGGGAGGGAAGGCTGCGACAGCTGGGATTGCTCAGCCTGGACAGGAGAAGCTCTGGGCTGACCTCAGTGTGGCCTGAAGGAGCTGATGGGAAAGATGGAGAGGGACTGGGGACAAGGGATGGAGGGACAGGACGCAGGGAATGGCTTCCCAGTGCCAGAGGGCAGGGCCAGATGGGATATTGGGAAGGAATTGTTCCCTGGCAGGGTGGGCGGGCCCTGAAATGGAATTTCCAGAGAAGCTGTGGCTGCCCCTGGATCCCTGGAGTGTCCAAGGCCAGGTTGTATATGGCCCATTCTGTGAGTTACAGGCTCACCCTTTACTGGGTTTTTGGGGTTGTTTTTTTGCTTTTGGAAATAATAAAAGAAAATGTACTTGAACATCATTTCTATTTGAACATCCCATATATCTTCTCTTTTCTAGCATATGCGAGTGTAGGAAATTTTCGCAGCCTTGAATTTATTTCCAAAGCAGCCATCAATCACTCTGAGATGTTATTTTGCTGCCTTTGTTGATAGAGATTTTGTTTACAGTTTCCCCTTCAGTGAAACGCCACGTTCTATAAGATCTGCTTCTTATGAGGCGCTCACAAAGCACCTTTGTCCTGATAGGAAATCCATTCCTGTTCAATGACATGGGGCAGCAGCAATTCCTGTGGAGCACAGTGGGACAGAGTGGGAAGAAGAGGCTTTTGTTTGACAGATTTAGGAGCATTAACTGGGAGTTCTCTGTATGTTTTTCATGAATACAAGAACAACTATTTTAAAAAACCCAAATGAAGAAAAAAACAACCCCGAAGCATTGAAGACTCTGCTTCCTTTGTGTTTCTGTGTCTAACAGCAGAGTAACTGCACAGAATCATAGAATAATCTGAGTTAAAAGGGACTTTTTAAAGTCCCACCCCTGCCATCGGCAGGGACACCTCCCACTGTCCCAGGCTGCTCCAAGCCCCAATGTCCAGCCTGGCCTTGGACATTGCCAGGGATCCAGGGGCAGCCACAGCTCTCAGGGAATTCCATCCCAGCCCCTCCCCACCCTCCCAGGAACAATTCCTTCCCAATAATACCCATCTGACCCTGCCCTCCTCCAGCTGCAGGCCATTCCCTCTTGTCCTGTCACTCCACATTCTCACCAGAAGTCCCTCTCCAGGAAATGCTTCCTTTGTTTTGTATTTAGCACAAAACCCTTGGAACTGTCAGAAAGGTACAAAGAACACTGCCCAGACCTGTGCAATTAATTTTGCAATAAAGAACAGTAAAGGGCAACTTGGAAGGGTTAAAAACCGCCACTGAAGAAAGGGCAGAGCTGAAGTTTTTCACTTGTGGATGTTAAACTTCACTTTCTAAACAGAACAGAAGCACATTGAGTTTTGTAAGAGTGCAGGTGGAAGGATCCCAACCATTTTATGAAACAAAAAGTCTGAGGAGTCAAGACATTTTTACAAAGAGTAAAATCCCTTCAGAGTAGTAAAATAAAACAATAGCAAAATCCATTGTTTCTACATAAGAAGATGGGAAAATATAATCTAAACACCAGAAACTTTCCAGCACCCTTATGTGGAAGAAAAAAACATCTCACTTTCCTCTCTTTGATTTTATTTTTTTCCCGGATGTTTTTTCAGAATTTCCTGTGATTTGGCAGTAATCCATTTCTGTGCTGTGTTATTTGGAATTGAATCACAAGTCCCCAGCCACTTCTTGAGAAAAACAATCAGCCTGCATTGGCCAACTGTCCCCGAGAAAAGTGACACCAGGCAGCAGCAGAAAGCTTGACTTAAGCTAAGACCAGCTGGGGGACCAAATTAAATATTTAAATGAGTTATTTAAAACTCTGTGTCCCTCTTTAGGACCAAAGCAATCCCTTCAAACAGCTCTGCTTAGAAATAAGGGCTGAAATGATCCCTCCTCAGGTCAAACCATCCAATCCCTTTGCACATCCTTAAAGTCAGGGAAGTGTCTGGCAGGAACAGGACTCTATCCAATCCATGACACCCCAAAACACGATGAGAACAAACAGCACATCTAAGCAAATGAAGAGGAAAAATATTATTTGTTTTTCCCAGGAGAACCACAGAGTAGGATTTGCTCTGGTGTAAGGGACAAAGACATCAAATATTTCATGTAGATCAATATTGAGGGAAAAATCAGCAGCAGCTTAAAAACCAGAGACTAAAATGAAGATACTATGGGAGAGGATGAAGAAATATCTGACTTGGCAGGGGCTGCCCACGGAGGTGTGGAGTGCCCATCCCTGGAGGTGGGCAGGGAAGGACAAGATGTGGCACTCACTGGGCTGGGGACAAGGTGGGGATCAGTCCCTGCTTTACAGGTCCTTTCCAGCCCAAATAATTCTGGGATTCCATGGTTCCTGGCTCTGAACATTTAAAGATGCCCAAGAGTTTGCAGTTCCTTGAACTTCAACCCCATTGAGCTATTCCTGAAGTGAGAAGTGATCTCGGAGCACCACAAAATTCTCAAAAGGGAACTGAAACGGCACTGGAGGCAAACACAAACTCACACCATAACCCCCTGCAGTGAAAATCTGCTTTCCGGGCTAATTCGGACTAGAACTGAGCCTTCAACGGCAGAGAAATCCCATTTATCTCTAACCCAACTGAAGACCACAGTTTCTCTGCCTGCTCCCTTCCCCACCACTGCAGTCATGTTTAGCAAGGTGCAGCAGGATAATTTAGCATTATTTAAACATTTGATTTTTGCCTCCATAGATCGGACCTTCATCTCCCTGCCAATTTCAGGCTCTCCATGCCTCAATACACTGGCTAATAAATACTGCAAAGCACAAAGGGGCTCTTTTCCCCTCACTTCTTTTTCCAACTTTTTCTAACTGAGAAGTTTTCTTTTCACCAGGTAAGGAGAGAAAGAAAGAGAAAGAGAGAGAGAGAGAGAAATAGAGAGAGAGGAAAAAAAGAGAAAAAAAGAGAAAAAGAGAAAACAAGAGAAAAAAGAAAAAAAGAGAAAAAGAGAATCATTATCTGCCAAGAGAGATTCCCCAGAAGAGATGAGACAGAAGGTGTTTGCCTGGGAGTGATCACAGCTGGGCATTCAAAAACTACAGCAATATTTGTGGAAAAGGTGTGGGGGAGAGAGTTTGGTTTGGAGTTTTTTGGGTAGTTTTAGGTTCAGATCCCCAGCTATTTCCTCAAGTTTTGATCAAGCTGAAGTTCCTGTGCCTTGTTTTAAAGAGCCACTTCTCATAAAAAAACAGATTAAAGCAGAGCAGCAGTGAGGCATTTCCGTCACAGTTTATTCCTCAACACGTGACAGTCTCATAGAAGTGTTCAGCAAAGAATTCTCAGTGCCAGACTGAGAAAAGGAGAAATGAGAAAGAGGTTTGAAATGTAAGAACAGCAGGTGAAGAAAGGATTCCTGACCTTCCACATTACCTAGACAAAGGAATTCTGCATTTCCAAACTATTGCTACAAATACAATATTGCCAATAAAAGTCAAATTTGAGCGGGCAACAGAAATTACTGGTGGAGGATGAGATGAAAGACATGACACAGAAGCAGATTTCAATCCTGCCCATTGTAGCGTCTCTCTTAGCTCTTTGAAAGTCAAACAAGTTTAATTATTGCCCTTCAAACACAATTTCAAAGCCTGATTTCCTCCCAAGTGAAAACATTTACATTTCAGGCTTCCTCCTAAAGAAACACAGACAATTCGTGTGAGCTGCCGTAGCACTAATATCTGGTGGCCCTACTGAGCTGCAGGTGTGTTTCTGCTCAAGAGAAACCCAAAAGGAAAGGTTGTGGCCTTCAAAGCCTTCACGCGACTTAAAACATGCAAAATGTCTCCATGACTGAAGAATAAACCCGAAAGCTCATGACTGAAGAGCTCTGCTCACACACAAACCCCACGGCTATAAACCAACACGCGAACGCACAGACACAGGGGGTGCTGATTTTTAGGAGTTCAGCCCTAAAATAATCCCTGGAGTTAGAGCTGAGAGACTTTTCTGGAGGGGACTAAAAGTGTCCAGGGCAGGCCCCTCTGAACAGTCCTGGTGCAGTTGTGAAAAGCTGTGAAGAACAGTTGTGTTTTTCACAGGAAAAAAAAACTTTTTAAAACAGTCATCCCCCACTCAGGGTAGTTGGCAAAGACCATTTCAATGGGTTTTGTGACATTCTGATAAAAAATGCCCATCTGCTTAACACTTAGGAAATGAAAGCCATCTTTGGATGAGCAATCTTCTGCTCAGCCTCGGTTTTATTTTGTGAAATTTCATTTCAGAGTGGAACAAAAGCACTGAGCCAGCAGCAAGATCCATATCCCACAGTGCAGGTGGCCATGGCTCATCTCTTGTTCCACATCAAGCAGAAAGGAAGGAAAAGGAAGGAAATGAGGCTGAAACCAGAGATTGGAAGAACTACAGTGATCAGTCCAAAGAGAGTTGAAAAACCAACATTAAATCATCAAGAGAGCATTCCTCCTTCACCACACATCCCAAAAGAAACACTGCCAGCATCCTGTGTGCATCTCCTCGGGGATAAACAAATATTGTTCCTCAAGTGAGTCAGAAGGGGTGAATTCATGGAACAGCTCCAGGAGATTTCTGGAGTGGAGGCTTCTAGAAATCCTTATCCCTTATCCTGGTTGGACTCGCTGCTCTTGAAGGATTTTTCCAACCCAAATAATCCTGTGATGCCACTGCTCCCACACCGAACACAAGTGGGACTCGAGCACTGATATTTTTGGGGTGGGACAGGAAAATGTGGGGGACAGGTGACATCAGCCCAGCCCTCCCCCTGGAGAACCCTGCAAACACAACCCCGATCTGAGTTTACGAGATGACAAAAGGACCAGGATGGGCTCATCTCTGAGCACATGAATTCAGGATTTTGGACAGAATTCTTGTTTTGCAGCTAAAAATCTTCAGGAGAAACAACTCTTCAGTCATGTATAAAAAAAGGGCGAAACAGCTTGAGGTTAAAAGCAGCCCCCCAAAAAATCCTCAAAAACCATTCAAAGATTCCACAGGAGGAAAGAGATCCCCACCATTCACAACCCCATCACATGACCTCTGAAAATCCCAGGAACAGATCCATTGCAAATTTTGTGGGTGGACCTTCACATTTGCTTTTGGTTTTTAGAAGGGATCAAAATGATTTTTGCCTTTTTTCATCTTTTAAGAGTAGAGAGTAAATAATGGGTCCCCCTCCCCCAAGCTCACATCTGGATTTTCACAAAAGGCATGGACTAATCTAAATGCTGGGCAATTAAATCTGTTAATTGGCAAATAATTGCTGCTGGATTGGTTTGGTCTGGCATCAAAGTGGCCACAGAGAGATTTGAATTCAGCACCTTTCTCTGCTGACCAAAAATTGCTGCTAAATTTTTTCTTCGAGTCACAGACATTGGATTAGAAAGAAAAAAAGGGAAGAAATTTGATCCTGTGCTTCCACCTTCCTCCTCCCTGATTCTTTTCGCCTCAGAGTTCGCCTCTGAATTCAATAGAGGAGCAGTGGAAAAATAAAAGAGATTTTAGCTGACCTAATTTCATGTATTGCACAGCTACAAGTGACATTCCCACTTTTACTTAAACTCAAAGATTATAAAAAAAGTATCAAACCTTCGCAGCATTTCTCCTGCTTGGAAGAGAGACAACAGCAGGAATTGTAAAACCAGATCTCCTTGTTTCAGAAAACCAAAACCAGATCTCCTTCTTTCAGAAAACCAAAACCAGATCTCTTTCTTTCAGAAAACCGAACCAAAAATACTCGCAATATTCCCCATCCACACTCAAGCCTAACATTTATTCTGGTGCCCCACCAGACTGAACAAAATGATGAAATAACTGGAATTAAACACTGAATGGGCTCTTCAACAGTAAATCAGGACTGATGGGATGGCTTTGTAACTAAAGAATCGGGGGGTTTTAATAATTAGGGGATGTTTTTTAATACAAAGGGACCACAGGAGATGGGAAGCGCTTGGATTTCATCAGGAGCGGATGGGATCCTGGGGAAACGTCCTATTAAAGTCTAGGAAAAAAGCAGCCTGAACTTTTCCAAGGCAGGCCTGGATGAAGTCACTTTGGGACATCATTAATTGCTGGGGCTAGGGGGGATTTGGTGACTTGGGAGGTCAAGGGAAGCCATGGGAAATCCGGAAATTATGAGCTAATGGAGCAAAATGCAGCAAGAGGGACAAGAAACTGAGGCAACACCCACAGCTCCCAGCAGGGATATGGAGATTTGCATGCTGGGTGCAAAGAGACAGCCCAGAATTTTGGCTAGAGCTGAATTTTTATGCATTTGTGTTTATTATTGGAAATGGTGATTGGCAGAGGAACACAACTTTCTGTGTCATATTTCAGGTTACAAATCCTGTTCCTGCCCATGGGAACAGCGGCAGGCCCAGCCCCGAACAGAGTTTTCTGTTCAGCTGCAAGGAACAGATTCCCAAGGAATTATTCCTGGAAGCATTGCCTCATTTGCTGGGTGCCATTGGCTGAGTCACCAAACCCATTTCCAGCTCTTTTTTTCTCTGGTACACCACTGGGAAATTTCCCCAAAGTGCTTTTAGCTCAATTTTCCCCTTCCTGACCCCAAACAGCAGTTCCATTTATATCAGGGTGCTGCATGCTCCTCAAGAAAAAGCATTCCTGACCTATCCCTCTGGAAAAGCAACAGGATTTTGGCTACAGGCAGCAAATTTCTACCCACTAAAACAAAGCTCCCCTATTCAGGTCATGTAAGAGAATATTACCATGGATAAAATCAAGTGTGGGTTCTGTGATAAATAAATTGGCACAAACCAGGCTAAAAAAAATCCCCCCAAAATTATGTTTAGAGCCCTCTGAAGGAAGGGAGTTGCTGTATTTATTCACTCACTGTCAATAAAGAGTGGTGGCCTTTCCCTTCCTCCAAATCCCCTGGAAGAAAAAGGGCTCTGAACAAGCTTGGGATGAGGACACAGAGATGAGAATTTGTCACACCAATAAAAGGCACAGAAATGGAAACCTGAGGAATCCCTTTTCCCCTTCGGGAGATAGGACCATCCCTGTCCTGTGTGGGCCATCTGCACTTTGCACACTCAGCATTGTTCAAGCCTAACCAGAAATGGCTCCTCAACCCAAAATCCCCATTTTCTTCCCCCAAGGTGCCTCTTTGGAGAGAAGCGATGCAAATAAAAATCCCTCTGGAAAGTGTTGCTTGATTTTCTCAGCCTCCCCTGAGTGCTCTGCACAGTCCCACGATCCTGTTTTCCTTCCCAAAATTATTCTCACTGCTCTCCCTTGTCCTCCTGGACATCCCAGTGCCTCTCCTCCACCAAGTGCAGCATTTTCCTCCTCCAGCCACCACTACCAAGGTCAGCCTGATGGCCCCACTCCTCCACTTAATTGGAGCAGCTTAATTGGAGCCCAGCACAGAGCGAATTGGTGAAATATGAGCAGCTTGTCCACCTCAGTGTCAGCAGTGACAGGGATTATGACAGGGTGTAAAAATGGAGAAAATTAAATTAATGCTGCCTTGTACATCGTGGGCATCAAACAGAACGTGGGGTTGGGCTGGGGGTGGGAGGGAATAAAAGGACATTTGGAGAGCAATTAGGAGAGCGAGAGAAAGAAACTTTCAACTCGATAGCAAAAAAGAAAGCACGATTTGAGCAGGAGTGAAGGCTACCCATGAAAGCAGAACTGCTTGACTTCCTAACTGCCACAACAGAGGTTTCTAAACCCAAATCCAGCTGCCAAAGTCACACATTTGTACAATTACAGCTTTAGCCACAGGTAATCAGCACCTTCACTACAGACGTTCTGAAAGCACACTCAGTTTTCACTTAGCCCACTCCTGATTCCCAGGAGTATTCCGGAACAACTCTGACAGACTTTGCCCTTCAACATTGTTAAATTGTTCAAAAGAATAAACTCTAATCAGTTATCCAGGGCTATACTTTTAATTACCAGAGATCACTGGCAGGACACATTTCTGCTGTCTTTTAATTAAATTCAACCAAGATGCTCCCAGGAGGAACACAAGCTCCTGATGCCCTGTTTCAGGCTTCCTGAAGTCTTGTTTCTCTAGGAAACCCAAGAAAAAACCCCTAGAAAAAAATCCCAGTGTGGATTTTTTCCCAAGATTTTGTTCGTTAACGATTCTCTTAAACTCCTTTTCCAACCAAAGTAAAATTGGTCAAAAGTTCAAGCTTGTGCAATGAGTGGGACAAAACTAATTTTGATGCTCGAGCCCAACTGAATAATCTTAACTGCAGATTTTATCTCGCCTGGCACACCAACAGCTTTGGAAAATGCAATCCCCAGCAGATGCTGACACCACGAAACACCAAACACACCCAGGTGTTTCTTCCTTGTAACGTCTTTTCCTACCAAATTGCTCTTTCAATAACTCTGGGAGGGGGAAAAGCATTGCAATGAAATTCCAGAGGCATCCCAGCCCTCCCCCAGCCCCACCCCTCACCTTCATCATTCTGGGCCTGAGCCCGGGGCAGGACAGCAGCGAGCGCCGTCCCCACAGTGAACCATTTCCAGAGACGAAGCCGCTGGACCATTTTCCGTCAAACTTCACTCAAGGTACAGCTGGAAAAAAAAAAGAGATTTCGTATTTTGTTACTCAACCTGCACAAAGCTGAGCCACGGTGAGCTATTTCACATAGGCATATGCAGTCTAGGAGAGCACAGCATTGCTTCAGCTGTAAAAATAAATAAAATAACGAAGGAGAATCCCATTAGCATTAATCGAGATGTGCATGCACAGCCCTCCACGTCAAGGAAACACAAGGTTCTGGCTTAAATCAGGTCTGATTTCCATAATTTCCCAGCAATAAAGGATTTCTGTTATCCCTCCTGCTTGGAGAAGCAACCATGGCAGAGAAATGGCACTGATTAAAACAAGGGTGGCGCTGCAAAAGGCCAGAGGGACCCAGGGTTCAGAGGCATTGCCCAGGAAACATGGGATTTTTCCATCAGGATGGCCTTTTTAAGGAGACAGGCTGTTGGGCTGTGGCCAGGAAAAGGGGGAAAACACCATCACCCCAAAAAATGCCCTACAACCACAAAATGGAACTTAAAAAACAAAACAACCCAAAACCGAAAAACCAAAAAAAAACCACCCCCCAAAACCCACAAACCCCCATGAAAAACAAAAACCCAAAATAAAAGAAACCCCCCACCCCCCAAAAAAACCACACAAAAACCTCAACCAAACAAAACAAAACAAAAAAAAAACAACAACCAAACCAAACCAAACCAAAGAATCCCAAACAAACCAAGAAAACCCCACCAAAATCAGGTATGGCTGAACTCCAGAGCATATTGGGACCAAAAGCTCTGGTTCGTGGCTCCAGTAAAAAGAATTAACACATTTCTGTAGCCCAGAACAGAATGATTTCAAAATATTCCCTCAAACTTAAAAAGATTGGGATAAACACAGTGACAGGAGCATAGAATGGAGACTTTCAGCAATATAAACCAGGTTATTTCATAAAATAAAAGCTGTACTTATTAAAAATCAAACCACTGTGCAAAACAATTACGTGCCGAGAGTTTTGGAGGAAAACCTGTGGGGTTTTTTCCACAGGGTAAGGAAATCAAGCAGGGAAATGTAACAAACCAGGCTGAGTGGCCATATTTACACAAGTATTTAAAGTTCCTAGCTGGTTGACAATATCTATTATAAATTTATATATTTATGTATTTATGTATTTATATATTTATGTATTTATATATTTCGCTTGCTTCCAGGACAACTCACATGGGTGAGATCTCCCGGACCTCAGAGTTTTTTCCCAAGTTTAATGATTCCATCCTGCGATTTCTGAGGCTCCCTCACAGAACTCCTTTTCCCTTGGCAAAAGCCCTGGATTGCAGGTGACTTCATTGGATTTTAATAGCAATATTCCAGGAAAAAAAGGGACGCAGGAAAACCATTTCAAATTCCACTCTGCACTTGCTGCTCCACTTCCCAAAGGAACTGTGATTTCCATGTGCAAGGAGACCAGAACTGCCCAAAAGGGCCTTTTCCCTCCCTTCTCCATCCCAAAATGAATTTGATTTGATTTCTGTCATCCAAATTTCCGCATGGCCAGTTTGGAATTTGCAAACAAAAAACAAAATAAAGTGACTTTTACCGTGATCTATTCCTGCTGACTACTTGGAAACAAAGGCTGAGTGTGTCTCCACAAGGCCCAAATGAATTCTATTTAATCATCATTATCAGACTCCCTGGGAATTGTGGGATGGGAACTTCTCAGCATTTCCCCACTACTTCCTAAGCTCCTGAAGGAGCTGGGCTCAGCTGAGCACTGTTATTCCATTAGGTGGCATTTGCTTCCACCCTTTTACACCTCCAATCCCAAAAAAGAGAAATTCAGGAGGCTCTTGGGGGCTTCAGGTCAGCCTAAGAAAAATCCCATCCCAATCCCGATCGGAGGTGTTAGCAGACCTAAAAAGAAGTGCACAAACTCACTGCAGAGGGCCCTGATCCTTGATTTTACAACCCTGAAAAGAAAATAAAAGCGCAGCTCCCCAATCACGATGTTCTATTTTAGAAAGTTATTCAGAGCTCAGCTGACACCCTTGAGTGGAGTCTGCTCCTGAGAGATTTTCAGGACGGAATCTTGACAGATTTATTTTGGATTTTGATGAAATGTCAAGTTAAACCACAAGGATAGCAACACTGTTGCTCCCAGAATAAGCAGCTCTCTATGCAACTGGAATACAACAGAAGAAGCGTCCTGGTTTTTCCTTCAATTTGTACTAAAAAAACTCCAAATAAAAAAACCAAACCCAAAAACCCCCAAAAAACAAAACCAAACAAACAAAAAAAAAACCCAACCAAAAAAACCCAACAACCACACGAAAACAAAACTAAAAACAAAAACAAACAAAAAACCAAACAAAACCCCAAACAAACAAACAAAAAAACCAAAACCAAAAACCAACCAAACAAATAAAATCCCCCGAAAAAGCAGGAGTATGAAGCACAGAAAATGAGAATATTTCGTTCAAATGACTCAGCTAAGTCAGAAATAGCTCAGAACAAATCGCCATTTACCGAAGTGCCAAAAGGTTGACAACCTGTAAGAAGTAAGGCTGAACTCCACACAGGGCAAGGGCCAACTATGAACTGATGGGAGAAGGAAGATCTGGAAAATAAAAACATCCAAAGTGTCTGCCAGACTCAGTATTTTCCTGGGAAATATTCTGATTTTAAGAGAAGACAAATGTAAATTTAAAAATATCCATTTCTGTGTGTGCTATTATTATTTACACAAGCAGCCTGAACTCCCTCAAGCATCAGGAGTGGCACACTTTGCTTAGCAGTGATGCTCTTTGTGCCCTACAATTGGGACAAATCTTTTAAAGGATTGATTTTTTTAAAGGTTGATGCAACTGAATTGCTTTAACACAGCCAAAAAGAAAATTACAATGGACTGGTTTTTCATAAGGTTCATCATTATTAGTGACCAGTTGAACTCTCTTGAAGAGTGTAGACACAAAACAGGGAGGGCAAGTGTTTATTGTGGAGAACTGGTGCCATAATAAATCAGAAATGGCAGTAAAATGGCAAGGAAAAGCCTCCTACAGAAGGCAAAAAGGAGAGGAACTTGCTTTAGGATCTGACAGTGCTCCTGGCTTGGTTAAAGTCACAGTTCATTAAAAACTTTGGGCCAAATATTTTTGTCACCCAAACAACTCTGGTGAACTGCCAGCAGGAGGATAAAAGTTTCTAAAAGACGATTTAACCCCAGAACAGACACACATCAAAAAACCCAAAACTCTGTCTTGCCTCACAATGCTGTTCAACACTGAAGTCATTGAGCTGGTATCACAGAATTCCCATGGAATTTATCATATTCCTGTGGAATTCATAGTATCTGACATAAAATTCCCATGGGAATTTATCATATTCCTATGGAATTCATAATATCTGACATCGAATTCCCATGGAATTCATCATATTCCTATGGAATTCGTAACATCTGACATAAAATTCCCATGGAATTTGTCATATCCATGAGTCCCACAAAGTGTCTCAGGGGTTTAGCAGCTCCTGAGTCCCTCGCACTGGGGGGGCACATCCCAAGCACATCTGCTGAGAAGTGACAGCCTCACCTGGGGCTTAACCCCAAAAATAAACCCCAATTCCAAATACCTGCTTTCCTTCACTGCTTTCCCGAAGAATTCTTCAAGCATAAACAAACATTTGGCTGTGCTGGTGCCATGGGGAATAATTTACAGCGCAAATCCAGACCTTTCTCCACCTTGGGACGTTCCCAAAATCAGAACACCACTCCAGGTTTATTTCACTGACGATTCTGGAGCATTTCCTGTGAGTATTGCGGACTCTTGGATTTCCTCAATCCTATTCAAGTGCTCTCATGCTCTGGGATTGGCTTGGATTTCATCATTCTCCTCTCCTTGGACAAAAACCTTTCAGGAACATTTTAGGATCAAATTTCCAGATCAAACCTGCTCCCACCTCAGTTCCCTTTTCCCTTTTCTGTTCCACAGAAATAAACACATGAAAAAAGAGGAACACTGATGCTGCATTCCCATCCCTTGTCCTGGTGTTATCAAACTCTCAAGTTTTTAGCCTTCCTTGGAGGCAGCGTTTTCAGAAAGACAAGAGCAAGAAAAAGATGATGCCCATTTCAGGATTTTCCACTCCTGTCAGCACAACATCCATAAATGATGATTTTAAAGGATTAAAATGATTTAATGCTGCTGATTCCCACTGAAAAAAAGAAGATGGATAAAGTTTGCACGGACAAAAGTCAACACACGAAAATAGAAAGGAACTTTATAGATAACTGAGGAAGGAAGAGAGAAGCACTTTTGTTTCCTGCTTCCATCACTAGATTATTTCTTGTGTTTTTAACAGGCAGTGCTGCTACTGGATGGATTAATAGGATTACAACTCTTCAGCATTCATTCCTGTCCATAGCCCCCATTTTTTAATGCATGATGAATTTATTTCTTCGCTTTCCCACTCTCTCTGCACGAACTTCACCTACAAAATATTGTTTTCACGGCAGGTTTCGAGTCACAAAAGAAGTGTATGGCTGGGACAGTGTTCATTTGAAACTCCTGCTGTGCAGATGGTACTCCAGAAAGAGGACAGAGCGAAGATATCCTAAACCCTGAGAGCACAGCCAGGAGACCTCAGCAGAAAATTACCATTAACATCAGGAGATGAAAAGAAATACAACCCAGATTAGGCAGGAGGAGCTCAGTTAGCTCTTCAATAACCTTTGTCTTCACAAAATCTGCACACAGAGCTAAAGTTACACATAATGAAAACATAATTCGATATAAAACCCGAAGATCACTTCCACTGCTTTTACTGCAAGACAGGTATTGGATTCCATCCCAAAAACCTCTCCATTTCTCCCTTGCCAGAGCTGTTTCTCTCCAAGGATCCTTCCCTGGGACTACGTAACACAGAGGAGAGAATCCAAGGGGTAAAGTCTCTCTGACACCAGGAAATCTTTGTCAGGAGCCCCTCTGAGTGCTCCCTGCAGGACAGCAGAACTGCCTCCACATCTTATGGCTGAAAAACTGACTGGTGATATAAAAATGGAAACATCCCAAACTGAACCGGGACAACAAACACATCCCAGACTAATGATTTAAGTGAATTCATTTTATCGGAGAAAATTACATTTTCTCAAAGAGAATTTACATGCTGCCTCTTCCCTTCTTTGAGACGATTTTTATTTGGATTTTGTAAAAATAAGTACACTGAACTTGTGAGTTTTCTAGAAAATGAGTGTTTCTACTCATTCTACACTCCTGAAAAATCCCACCTATCCCTCTCCCACCAGTGCCCACCTGCTATTAGCTCCCAGCAGTCCAGAGACACTCCCCTTGTGGCTTTTACCCCCAGGGACCAGGCTCCTCAGTAGAGCCCATCCTAAATGAAACTATTCCACAGGAGTTCAGGTTTCTCCTCCAGAAAAGAGCAGGAAATCAGAAGCTTCCTCTTCCTCAGCTCCTTGGTGCATTATCAGTGAGCACACACCGCACTCAGATCACAGATTTACTGAACCCCTGAGCCACGTGCACAAGTTGGGACACTGAAACCTCTCTCCCACCTCAGCAGTTTTCCTGGGAAGCCTCCTGGGCCCCAACAGATGGATTTCCCAACCCCTCTGCTCCCCAGGATTGCCCAAATCTGCCACCACAACTCTCAAGCACTCTCTCACTCCTCTGCCCCGTGATTTTCCCTCCCAGGATTTTTGGGGGATCTCACCCTTAAAAATCCCTCTTGGAACCTTTCAGCAGGCACTAAGAATATAATTGACGTGATTATGTGTTTTGGTTGCACTTGGATTGATTTCTGAGCTTGTGGGCCGGGAGGGAAAGGAGGCAGTTCAGTCTTTGCTCACATTTTGACGTTTCTAAAGGCTTCAAAAAGCTGGAATCGCTTCCCCAGAGAAGCTGTGGCTGCCCCTGGATCCCTGGCAGTGTCCAAGCCCAAACTGGATGGGCTTGGAGCAGCCTGGGACAGTGGGAGGTGTCTCTGCCCATGGCAGGGGTGGCACTGGGTGGGCTTTAACCAACGCAAACCACTCCCTGATTCCATGATTTCTCCATCTCCATCTCACCATTCCACCTTCTGAACCTCCTCATCCCTCCAGCTGCCTCTCAGCCCTCTGGCAATTGCACAAATCCCAGAAATCCATCTCTTGGACCTCTGTTTCTCCAGGCACCCTCACAGTGCTGCACCATCAACCCCTGCTCCGGTATCTCCTTGGTCAAATATCCAGCAAGAAATGGCTTCCCAGGAACAGGAGAGAGAGCAAGGTGGGACCTTACAAACCACTGTGGAGACAGGAAAATGCCAGAGATGACTTTGGGAGAAGTGCAAGCACGGGGATTTTCAGGTGGTTATGGATGCCACAGGGAGCTGTTTCCAGCCTGGAGGGAAGCTGCTCATGCCAGGGATTGCTGCCATGGAAAGCAGGAATGGTTTGGGTGAGCAGGGACTTTGTAGGTCTGTCATCCATCCCCTGGGCAGGGACAATGCTCCTCCCCGCTGAGCTGAACGAACTCAGCCCAAAAAGTCACCTCCTGTTCACCTCAGTCCTGGCTGTGAATCCCAGAATGGTTTGGGCTGGAAGGGACCTTAAATCCCATCAGTGCCACCCCTGCCATGGCAGGGACACCTCCCACTGTCCCAGGCTGCTCCAAGCCCCAATGTCCAGCCTGGCCTTGGACACTGCCAGGGATCCAGGGGCAGCCACAGCTGCTCTGGGCACCTGTGCCAGGGCCTGCCCACCCTCCCAGGGAACAATTCCTTCCCAATATCCCATCTGGCCCTGCCCTCTGGCACTGGGAACCATTCCCTGCGTCCTGTCCCTCCAGCCCTTGTCCCCAGTCCCTCTCCATCTTTCCCATCAGCTCCTTCAGGCCACACTGAGGTCAGCCCAGAGCTTCTCCTGTCCAGGCTGAACAATCCCAGCTCTCGCAGCCTTCCCTCCCAGCAGAGCTGCTCCATCCCTCTGCTCATCCTGGAGCCTCCTCTGGGCTCTCTGCAGCAGCTCCAGGTCCCTCCTGAGCTGGCCCAGGGCTGGGGCAGCTCTGCAGGTGGGCTCTCACTGAGCACAAGGCACAATCCCCCCCTCCCGCGCTGCCCACGCTGGGGGCTCAGCCCAGGGTTGGGTTAAGAAATGGAGAAATGCAGGGAAATGCAGGGAAATGCAGGGAATTCCAGGGAAATCCAGGGAATTCCAGGCAAAAGCACTGCACCTCAGCCCAGCCTTGTGCAACAGACACAATTCCACACCATCACAAGCAAATCTGAGGTGGATGGAACGGCCACGAGGGAAGTGATGCAAAACAAGAACCTCAGTCCTACAGTTCAATGGACTCCAGCAGAATTCCTGAGTGTAAATGCAGCACATCCCTGGGAATGGGTTAAGCAGTTTGGTTGGACAGGAGACCCCCAGCTGTTTATTTCAGTACTTTACTCACAGGGCCCGTGCTGGTGGTTATCTCTAGAAGAAGATCGGCCAAAATGGGTTTAGAAATGTTTATGTTTAAGCCACTGCTGAGATATCCAAGCAACAGTAAGATCCTTGAGGGAAACCCAGGAATACCACGGAACCACGAGCTTTAACAACCCAGCAATAACACATCACTCAGAAGAATGGTTTCCAACAGGGCCGTGCTCAAATTTCAAAAGCTGTCAGAGTAAATAAGATTGTTTCAGCAATTTCCTGTAACATCTCATAAAGGAAAGAAACAGCCTTGTTTTCTGACAGCCTGGAAATGAAAAGCACCCTGACACCCACACGAGGTCACAGGTTTTGTCCCCGGCGGAGGCCACAATGGGGGAGAATGGGCAAAAGCAAAGGAGGAAATGTGCTCAGAGATCACTCGGGAAATGGACAGCCCCTACACATCCACAGGGTCCTGGGAACACTGTCCCCCTTCCCCACTCACTCTTCATCATCCCACTTGATATTTTCCTGGGTGCTGAGCTGACATTTCCATGAATCCCATTAAAGCCTTGGCATTGAGGAGACTTTAGTGGAGCTGGTGAAGCTGAACAGGCTGGAAGCAGCCAGCACAGGGTGACACTCAGTGACCTCCCCATGGCACCAGGAATCACAGTTCAGGCAGCACATCCGAACCTCTGAGGCTGGAGAGGGACTGTGGATAAGGGATGGAGGGACAGGATGAGGCAGAATGGCTTTAAACTGAAGGAGGGCAAGGTCACATGGGATATTGGGAAGGAATTCTTCCCTGGGATGGAATTCCCAGAGTAGCTGTGGCTGCCCCTGGATCCCTGAAGTGTCCAATGCTGGAGTGGAGCCAACTGGGACAGTGGAAGGTGTCCCAGCCCTGGGAAGGGATGGGCTTTAAGGTTCTTCCAGCCCAAAGCACCCTGGGATTCTGTGCAAACAAACCGAGCCTCAGAAATGAGGGAAGAGAGTTGGGTGAGCTGCAGCGGCAGAGCCTGGCCCAGGGCTGGGCAGCACAGAGCTCAGGGTTAAAACCCCTCCCAGGCAGATGAGGACACGGAGCACAGGGAACCCGAGGCACTCGGGGAAGGCACGCACAGAAGGCAAAATTCAGGGACAATCCATGGCTTTCCCTCTCCACAGCACAGTGAGCCGTGCCAATCCATGCTGGAAGCTCCTCTGCCCACAGCACTCAAGAGGGAATTTCACCACCAAGGCCCTGGCGGCAAGATTGTAACACCAGAATGACAAGGAACATCCATTCTAAAGATCCAGTGAGAAGATAAAATCAGTGTTCATCCAGCATCAGAAAAGACGCCTTTCAAGCCAGGCACCCATTCCTTGGGATTGGCAGCAGGCCCTGCCATTAGGGGTACTTTGAATTTCCTCCCTCAATTTTTGTAGCAGCTGTCCCAAAATGTGTAAAGGTGGGTGAGAGAGGAAAGCACCTATGGGTTGTGAGGTTGGCTGTCCAAGATGAAAGGCTGAGCTGTGGGGAACCCCATTTTAGTGCCATTCAGTTGTGAAAACAATAGAAAACAAAAAGCTAGGAGGCCAGACGAGCTGGCCCACACACTTTCCTGCTGCTGGGTGAGGAGGGGAAGGTGTCAGAGCGTGGAGTGAAGTGCCAGGTGAAAGTCTGCCAGCTCCAGAGCTCAGACCTGGCTACAAACAGAGCTGTCAGCAGCTCTGCGAGGAGATAAATGCATTTACTACCTGGGCAGCTTGGGAAAGGAATCTTCATTGGTATAAAAAGGCACATTGGGACAAATAAGATATTCATGGATGCAGAGAGGGACTGGGAATTTGTCAGCTTTGCAGCTATTTTCCCCTCCAAGGAGGCGGCACAGAAGCGGCTGTGGGGACCAAGCTGAAGTAAACAAAATGCTGTCGAGCATTAGGAGAGAGAGGAAGAGATCCTAAATTCTAGTGACATTCTAAGGGACAATAGAAAACCCCTGGAGCACTGAACAGAGGGCCTGCTGCCATCCTTTCACAAAGAGACACCAGAAAAGGACAAAGGCTCAGGAAGGACATGGGGACGTTGTACTGCTCTGTCAAACACAACAAAAAACCCCAAAAGATCAATCCCTACCTCAGAAATCAGACTGGTTTGGGTTGGAATGGACCTTAAAGCCCATCCAGTTCCACCTTCCAATATCCCAGGCTGCTCCAAGCCCCATCCAACCTGGCCTTGGGCACTGCCAGGGATCCAGGGGCAGCCACAGC
This sequence comes from Acanthornis magna, assembly GCA_036785705.1. Taxonomy (NCBI): domain Eukaryota; kingdom Metazoa; phylum Chordata; class Aves; order Passeriformes; family Acanthizidae; genus Acanthornis; species Acanthornis magna. Next base: position 11,222,740 of record JAWUZG010000093.1, read on the forward strand.
TTCTCTGGGAATTCCATTCCAGGGCCTGCCCACCCTGCCAGGGAACAATTCCCTCCCAATATCCCATCTAGCCCTGTCCTCTGGCAGCTTAAAACATGGGAAAGGAAAAATCCCAGGGATTAGTTACTGCAAGAAAGAGACATTGCAGACATCAACTGAAATTTTGATCAGCAAAGCTACTGCAACAACAAATTTTTCCCGTGACACTGTAATATTTCTGTCCTAGAGGGATACAGACAGGAACAAAAGCAAAAATACGCACAAAGAAATCTTTGTCATGCAAGCACAACACTGGGGCTTGTTCAGGAAGTCATCAGGACAGAGAAAGCACTCCAGTTCCAGTTGTTACCTCTCCAAACAACAACAGATTTAATTCTGCAGATCTAAACAAGGCCATTCCGTGCCTTAGGGCTTTTGCAAGCTGCCTGCAGGAGCCACAGGGAATCCCTGGGTAGTGCTGGGCACCTCACCTCAGGTACACGTTCGGGGACACATTTCCTGTCTAAAAAACGTGCAGAGAATCAGAGGAATATGTGCTGAACAGAACAGATTAATGGCTTCATTCAGTTGCTAATTCATGTGTTTGATTTCCCCCCCAGCTGTGCGGTACAAATTGAGTAAAACCTACAAAAGCCCATAAATGAAGTGTGAGTTTCCTCACACTTCTCTACAGTTGTTCCAAGCTAAAGAAACCGCCTGGAGTAAAACATTTTTTCACCTAATCGGAATTCTACTCTTTCTCCATCCCTTTGGTCCTCAGCACACAACGGAGAAGAGGAAAGGTTCTGCACCTGAGCATAAGGCACTCAGATTTTGGGCAACTCGGGCTTCAATCCAGCTGTTCCAACATAATCCTGATCCCAAAAGTGACACACATCCCTTGTGGCTCTGCACAGCTCCTGACAGGAGGGGACAGCCGGGGGGGTCGGGCTGTGCTGGCAGGGAACAGGGACAGGACAAGGGGAAACGGCCTCAGGCTGGGCCAGGGGAGGCTCAGGGTGGACATCAGCAGGAATTTCTGCATGGAAAGGGTGCTCAGGCCTTGGCAGGGCTGCCCAGGGAGCTTTGGAGTGCCCATCCCTGCAGGTGTCCAAGGAAGGCCTGGAGGTGGCACTCAGTGCTCTGGGCTGGGGACAAGGTGGGGATGGGCACAGCTTGGACTCCATGGGCTGGGAGGGCTTTTCCAGCCTCAGTAATTCTGGGTTATGTTACTGCAGTGACAAGAGTTTCTTCCTGGAGCTGGCTCCTAATTCACACCACTGATGTGAAACGTTCCTTCCCATGGGCAAAAATGTGAAAAAAAAAATCTCTTTCAAAACCAAATATCCTGATAGCAAAAAGATGTTTTGCCTTGGAGGGAAGCCATCGAAATCAAGGCAAAATCTGTGGAGAGGCCTTTGGGAAATGATCCAAACTGGGATCCAGACAGAAGCAGTGCCACTTGTCCTGAGGACACCGTCTGAGGTTGGAGAACATCACAGTCCTGACATCAGTGCTGCTCAATAGCCTCACCCCGATCCTGAAGTTAAAATTCTCAGTGCTTTCTCATTCATTGCATCTTGAGGGAATCAGATGGTTTTAAACTTGGTAGGAGCAGAAATTTTTTAGGACCTACAGCATTACACGCTAGGATTTTGGTTTCTTGCCACTCCGCTCTGAAAGGTCGAGGGGGAAAGGAAGGAATCAAAATAAGAATGAGAGCAAGGCTTGAGAAAAAAAGTGCCAAAAGGTCAGGAGAAACCAGATTTGGTTAAGACTCCTCAGAGGCCACTTAGACTGGACACCTACTGGGATGGGAGGGCAGCAGCTCCTCAAAACAGCCCCAGATTGACCCTGGAACAAGACCTGCATTTACCCTGGAACAACTTCCTCTTTTCGGAATAAAATCCTGATGTTTCTGTTTCGTGCCCTTCAACATAAGTCTTGTTTTTGGACAAACCCAAATAGGGAAAGGCTTTTGTCCAACTGAGCACTGCAATTTTTACCACACTTACAACTTTTAATCAAGAGACATTTTCAGTCTTCTGCAGGTGGTGGTAGACTAAAGCCCATCCCAAAGCCCACCATTACATAATGGAAATACACAGGGAATCCTTCAATGTCACACAGCTGCTCACTGGAACTGTGCTCCACTTCTAGTGTCCCTAGAATTGCTTAAAGAAATAATTTGAGATTGAACTGATTTTTAAAACACGTATTTCAAAATTTGTCCTTTTTTGTCCCTAGTTCCCTCCCAACCATAAATATTCCTCAAAGTCGGCTGAAGAGCAGACTGTCCAATATGGAAAATAGCAGCCAAAAACGTTAATCAATACTTGAATAAAAGTATTCTGCTCAGGATATTTTACCAGCTCTGCTCCAAATCGGAAGTTTAATGAGATACAGAATTTTCAAATTCTTTAAGAACACAAAATGACCCAACTGCTGTATTTCTTAGTGTCTGCCCTAGATTTCTTTTCAGCTCAAATTAATAATTATCCTTCTAAATTAATAAATTCTCCTTCGAAATTCTTGAAAGGAGGAAGCCATGCTCAAAGAGTCTGGGTTTTGGGGTTGATATCTTGAATTACAGAATCCTCCAATGAGTTGGGAAAGATCTTTGAGATCATCTAATTCCAACCTCATTTCAGTCACTTTGAATTCAGAACTGGGCTCAGGCAAGAACGACCAGAATGACTCTCCGAGAATATGTATGGGGTACAGAATTCTGCAAATTCAACCTCCGCTGGATAATCCAGAGGAGCTCAAGGGTGCCAAAGTTTCCCAGCACTATTTGCTGAATTCACCACATCCTCCCTCTATTTGTCACCAGAACACCAAATCTTTGCTCCACCTGTACAAACCAGAATCAATTCGTATTCATTTCTCCCTTTCCTCAAGGAAATTTCTCTGAATTCCACAGAAATGAGTATTTATTAAAGGAATTTCTTCCCTCTTTGATATCACTGACATAGAAGGGCCTCCAACACCAAACAACCCAAAGTCACGGAGACCTGGCCCTAAGCCCAAATCAGGTCAGTGGATTGATGGAAAAAACGGGAAGCAGAGCACAACAAATCCTCATTAAGGTGAAGGGAACAGCAGGGCAGGGAAGCCCAGGGATTCTCACAGGATTGGAGGGGACAGGCTGCACTCCAACCCATGGACCCGTGACAGCATTTTTAGGGTATCAACAGAAAAGGCCTCCGAGTGGATGGGATCTTTAATGCCTTGCAAGGCTTTGTTTGCAGGCTCTGCCAGGCCATAAATTGATTTCTCAAAATGTCAGGGTGGAGGGAGGAGGCAAGAAACAGGAGGTGAATTCCTCCCAGAAGAACATCAACTCTCGGACTGCTCTGCAAAAGGCAGCTGAAGGATTTACTGATCTGCCGGAGTATTTAATGAAATTATTCTCCTGAGCACAGCCTTTATGAGCTGGATCATTGCTATCTCTCCCCCAATAACTCACTCCCTCCTCATTATGCAAAAAAACTTCCCATAAATACCTCCACACTCATCATTCCAATCACTCGTGACGCTGCTGTTTAAAAATCATCTTCCACTGCCACCTCCCCTCGTTCCATGGCATAATTCAGCAGAACATTGCTAAAATCCAATTCGGAGCGTCCCAAAACACAGAGTAATTTTGGTTTGTGGCAGGACACCAAGCCCATTCCTATTTCATTAGGAAAGTTTTGTCTGAAGTTAATTAAATGGTCAATCTGACCATAAATGTGGGATTCTAGACTAAATTCACTTCAGCATTTTAAAAAACCTAACAAATGGCTGGATTGTAAAACAGAAGGTGGGATTTCTGGAAATAATTCACACTTCATTCTTACTTCAGAGGAGGCAGAGAAAAATACAGACTTTAGAATCAATTGACTACACAAATTTTCTTTTATAGGTAAGAGCCACTTACACTAAAAAAAAAATTGCAATACAGAAACATTTTGGCTTTACTTGCAAAAAATTGTCGACTTCAGCTGTGTTTGAAATGAGAATGGGGACAGAGGCAGAAAACTCTCAGGTTTTAGAGTAGTTTCCACACCCTACTACTAATCCTACAATAGGACAGGCAGCTATATCCTTGTTCTTACATCCAGTTTTCATACCAGCTGTATAAATATTAGCAGCAAAATAAAAAAGGAAAAGAAAAGAAGCACCTTTGAAGAATTCAAGTACCCATAAAATCTTTTTTCACCCTTACAAAGAAAAAATTTCATCAGTCAGAACAAACCTATGGCTGATCAGGCATCCAAAGAAAGAGAGATCATTATGACCACGGAATAAAGTTGGGGGAAAAAAGGAATCACAGAAAAAAAAAGTAACAACTTATTTCATGTGTTGATACTCCATCGGAAGAGGTTCCCAGAATTACTTAGTTATTCTTCACAGAGGAATTATTTACACGTCTGCAATTAGATCTCTGCTGAATTTCCCCTGGATTTCATGAAATCTTAACAATGGGGGAAAACACAGGACTAATTCCCAGGGAAAATGAACAAAGTGGTTTCCCACCTCCCGTGCTTCTGGGGAGAAATTGAAAAATCTTTTCATCAAGTCCAAATGTTTAAGAAAAAGAGAAACTCTCAACACTTCCCCACAACAGCTCAGGTTCGCCTCTTCCATGAACCCACCTCTCCAACCTTTTCCTGGTAAATCTCTCCTGCATTTTCTCTCACCTCCCAGCAGCACAGAGCTGGGAAAGTGCTGCTCTCCTCATCCCCCACCAGGAGAGGATACCAATCCCAGCAGGAATGCTGAGGACAAACCAACCACAATGCATTATGTCTGTGCCTAATAGTTCCAAGAGCTAAATCTCTCCATCAGCCTCGTTCATCACTGGGATGCAACAAGAGCGAAAGTTTCTTGGAGAGAAAGAGATTTTTTAAGTCAGCTTTTAACCATTAAAGGTTATCAGGATATTCCTCAACGAACACAAATCATTTATCTCTCTACAGAGGAGTTCTTTTAACCCCTGTGTTCCCAAACAAGGGCAATCCAAACCAATCCCAAACCCTGGATTCTCCGCTTGGAGGAAGCACATGGTCAGGGCTGTGTGCAAACATCATCCACACTGGCTTCCATAAATTAAAGCACAGAAAAAAGAGGCAGAGAGCACAAAAAGAGACAGGAAAACCAAACTACTGTGTCAGGTCTGTCCATGGAGCTGCAGAAGCCACTGCTGGGTGTAACTCATTGGTGTGCCAAGCCGGGGCAGGGAGTTAAGAGTCCTTTAAAACCACGTTCAGCTAAGCTCTGCCATCGCTGCTTCTCCTCAGGTCAGTGCTCGGACCAAAACCCACCCTTAAGGAACAAGAATCTAGTGACCACAGCCCTCCCCTTCCTCAAAAATCCTGTGCTTTAACAAGAGCTGCTGAATCAAAAGCTGTGCAGAAGGCTGGGTGAGAGAGCAACATTCATGGGAGGGAAGGAAAAATATTTATATACCCAAGCAAGCAAAAAAAGGTGCTTTTAAAATCAGCATTCAATAACGCACAGCAACTGCATTTGCTAAACCCAACACCAAGTCCTGCTGGGCAGACATATGGCACATAATAAACACGAAATTGGGTAGAACTGCTGAAATACCATCAGATAAATGAAATTATTCTCTAACAATACTTAGCTACTGGGAACAGCTCCTGCCTTCCTCCACCAATTACTGCTTAATTACTGTCAGGCCACACTTCCTAAAGGAAGAGCAGAAGGGAATTTATGGCACCAGTAAAGGAAACGGCTGTTGAGTCAGGAGTAAGAATCACTATTGTTTGTTACAAACTGGTTTCTAATTCAATAGATAACAGCCAGCAAAACACCATGATGGATACTGTTGATTAATAAATTAATCAGCGAGCGCAATCTAATAATGCTCAATAATTGAAGGATTATTTAATTTTTAAGGAAGTAGTGGCAGGAAGAGGTTTCTCCTGAATTACAGAGCTCTGAAGGAGTGAGGGGTCATGGAATGACTGATGGCTTCGTTCCCTCTTTGCTGCTCAGCAGGTGAACATGACTGCCAGAGGGGCAGAGATCAGCCTTGAGGAGCTCAAACATCCCAAACACCAAAAATTCAGGGCATGGCATGGGTTGGAAGGGACTTTAAATCCCATCAGTGCCACCCCTGCCACTGCAGGGACACCTCCCACTGTCCCAGGCTGCTCCAAGCCCCAATGTCCAGCCTGGCCTTGGACACTGCCAGGGATCCAGGGGCAGCCACAGCCACAGGGCTCGGGGGGTTCTGGGTCCCAGCTCTCACCACAGCACCCCCAGCTCCTTCTCCAGGGCTGCTCCAGCTGCTCATCCCCAGCCTGGATCCATCCCAGGGGTTGCCCCAACCCAGGGACAGCACCAGCACCTGGCCTGTTAAACTCCCTGGGATGGCCAAGGGCCACTTCTGGAGCTTGTCCAGGTCCCTCTGGATGTTTGGGGGATCATTCACAACCACCACACCACACAGAGAAGAAACAAAACAAGTGTTTCTGCATCCGAATCCCTCCTCCCCACCAGAAGGGCATAAATCAGGCTGCTCATAAATTTCTGCTTCACTAAGTTTGCAATACAAAAGCAGTTTCTTCCCTAGGGACAGAGAGGAATAGCTGCACTTCAGAATTCCAGCATTTCTGGGAACAGGCTTGTTTCCAAAAAAACAGAAAACAGAATACAGTATTTGGAATACTTGAGTAGTTAAAAAAAAGTCATCCTCAAATGTTTTTCAGCACTATCTGCTCTGGTTCTACTCCTCTTTTCCACCTCATAGTAGGATACACCCCATTTCCCACCTGAAGGGCAAGAAAATGGAAGTTTGCTGAAAGCCAGAGAAGAAGCAGAGGAAAAACTCCTCATCCATTTCCACTCAGGGCTGTCGGCTGCAAAGCCCCAAGCTTCAAGGACAGTCAGGCATTTAAGGAAAAATGTCTTCATTTTGTTCCTCAGACCATTTGAAGTACATGTGATAAATCTGGAGAGCAGCTTGCCAGCTGCATATTCTAGGGAGGAAAAAAATCAGGGCATGAGAGGGACAAACTTCAGTAAACAGATTAATTATGGTAAAATGAATGATTCTGAAGCAAGAGCCACAAGGGACGGGGTCCTCCTCCCTGCAGACTGAATTACTGCAACAAAGGAGACCATTGGAAAAGCCACCTGACAGAAAGCTCCAGATCCATCAGGATTTCACCCAAAGTCTTTAAAGAGATGAAATAAGGCCCCAGCTAAATAATAATAAAATATGTTCAGTGGAGTTCCGGCTGCATATGCACTACCTTTTGTATACGTACACACGGAAAAATGTCCATCAGCATTTGCTGTAGAATCCCTCAATGCTCCTTTTCGACATCACTCAGCACCTTGGAAACTATTGAATAATCACTCTAACAATCCCTAGGACCTGCAATTTTAAATTTGGAGTCAAACTTAGAGCTTACTGGAAAGTAAGAAAGACAATGAAGTATTAAGGTGCCTTGTGAATTCTGAGTCTCTAAAACCCCACAGAACTACTCCCGTAACAGCTTTCTACACATATTTTTACTGGTTAAGACTCAGAATCCCTTCAAATTCTTCATTCTGGATGGTTCTTTCCCCTTTAAATTAGCTTCCAGGGTAAAACAGGAAGATATTTCTCATAACCAGTGTCTGTTGTAATCCTAACGGAGCAGTACCCAAACCTGACGATTTAATTCTCATTGTTCATGTAAAAGTGTGTTCACTTGGGTGTTTAAACTTCCCAGTTCCATCCGATCATATGGGAAGGCACTGAAGTATCAAAGTGGAAGGTGTTCTAGGCAATTTAGCTTTTAATTAATCTAAACTTGGAGCTAAAATTATGATACACAATTTAATTTTATGTTTTAATCAGGCCTTAATAGAGCATTTTAATCTCCAGAGCACGTGCTCACATTTGGAAGGGTGCGGCGGATGGCTCAACAAAACTCTCCACATCACTTGAAAAAAACCAGTGAATTTTATCTAACCCAAGAACGACAGGTCAAACAAAGCTTTGAATAGTGAGAACTTTGAATAATGAAAATCCCCAAACTTTGCCTCACTTCAAACACACTTCGTCTTTGAAAAAAAGTAGTACGAAACAACATCAGAAATTACAAAGAACCCAAACAATTCATGAAAGAAAAGGGGACACCTTCCACTGTCCCAGGCTGCTCCAAGCCCCATCCAACCTGGCCTCGGACACTTCCAGGGATCCAGGGGCAGCCACAGCTTCTCTGGGAGTCTATGCCAGGGCTCCCCCACCTCGTAGTTGCATGGGATCAAGTGAACATCTCCACCTTGGCAGAAATTTGAGATGTGCAAACCAAACCAAGAAACCCCGCAGCAAACTTTCCCACCCAGTTCAACCATCAACAGGATAAACAAGAAATAAAAGCTCCAACAGTGAGAATTCCACCTGTGGCCAATACACAGCGAGCTTTCCTACTGAAATGAACACCAGAAAATAAAATAAAAGAAGTTTTTAAGGTTGGAAAGGACCTCCAAGACTGAGTCCAAGCTGTGACTGATTCCCAGCCCAGAGCACTGAGTGCCACCTCCAGGCACCTTGGACACCTGCAGGGATGGGCACTCCAAAGCTCCCTGGGCAGCCCTGCCAAGGCCTGAGCACCCTTTCCATGCAGAAATTCCTCCTGACAACTTTAATAACCAAGATGATTAAAAAATTTTTATTTCTGAGGCACCTTTCCCAGGTTTGCCCCCACGGACCCCAACCAACACAGGCAGAACCTGAACAAGGTGAGAAATCAAAGTCCCTAAGTTCAGACCTTGTGCTTGGGATGAAGCAGCTTTCAGGGGACACCAGAAACACCTTCTCATTTCAGCGAATCCAAAAGCAAATGGCTCAGGCAGACATTTTTACCCAGAGCACGTGGTGAGGAGGTGCCGCTCCAGGCCCTGACAGGATGGTGCTGACAGACCTCTTAGGCTCCCAGTAAATAAAACTGTCAGAACAAGAAAAATGAACAGTTGGGAGTGTGAAGAAAAAAAAAATTAATTGAACTTGATCTGGACATCAGTTTAGCCTCTGGGGCAAACTAAAATTACTTGGCTCTTATTACCCTGGAAACATCCAGCTCTCTGTCCAGGCTGATTCATGTTCCAGGCTGAATCACAGGAACCAATTAAGAAAATGTAAGTGCCTGACTTTGTTCTGAAGTTCCACCCACCCCGATGCAGTGAGCTTGCTCTGAGTCCCTGCAGACACTGCCAAGGACAAGAGAAGCGTCCAGTGCTCCAAAAATGAGTGGCGCTTCCCTTGTGTCCCAAGACCCAAGGATCGCTCCGATGCCACGTGTTGATACAATACTGACAGAGTGAAAGAGTGGAATCACCTTGTTCAACAAAGTGAGGACAGAGAGAAAAGAGACTTTACAGCATTTTGCAATTTATGGTAATGAAAAAGATCCAGAAGGTTGCATGAGGGGAATGTTGCTTCAGTGGGGAAAAAAGGAATGAAGAATTGGAGGCATGAGGGGAAATACGCAGGTGCCTCCTCTTGTCCTCCACCAGAATCACTGGGCAGGCACCACCTCCAGCCTGCCCTCACACAGAAAATGCAAAACCAGCCCAATTTTTCTACAGAAAGTTCCAGTGAGTTCCACAATTTTTTTTTTTTTTTAATCCTGCAACAAAGCAATTCAAAGTAATGTTACTCATTCTAAGTTGAAAATGCATTTTTACAATTTCCAGCTGCTAGGAATTCATAAGGGGATTTTCAGGCTTAAAAAAACTTCAGGTGTTCCCAAAGCAACCTGAAAGTGAACACAACATGGGATTTCTTTACTCTTAAATCTGTCTTGGAGGTGAGCAGTCACTGAATGACGGATCAGAAAGAATCTGAAAATAAATCCCTCTTCTGCATTCGCTTATTTCCCACCGAATGTTCACCAAAAAAGTCTCCAAACTTGTCATAAACAATAAGGGCCAGGAGCTGGACTTGGACAGTCCTTGTGGGTCATGCTACTCCATGATTGCATGAAAACCTCAGAACAAGGCAGAGAATGGGACACACCATTTTCTTTGGGCAGACATGGAATATTCCATTGTCTAATGCAGAAAGATTCTCTAACAAACATCCTGAGGAACATTTTCTCTGCAGAACAGGTTCCACTGAGCAGCAGGAAGTGAAAAACCAAGAGGGTTTTTTTTGTAGGGGCACAAGAGAGCAAAAGAAGCACCCTTAGATGATCCTTCCCACATCTGACGCCCAAAGATAAAGGTTCTTGGAGCAGTCTGGGACAGCAGAAGGTGTCCCTGCCCATGGCAAGGGGTGGCACTGGATGGGCTTTAAGGTCCCTCCCAGTGCAGACTGCTCTGTGATTCCGCGAGGGAACAGAGATGACAACTGTCACGCTTGAAGGTAATTCTTGGTGAAAGCGAGAACTTTGCACCATTTTTATTGCTCTTTTCAAAAGCTCATGATTCAGAAAGAACTGGCAGGGAAGGCTGGAGAGTCAGCAAATGTGGCTCTGCTTATTTTCATCAAGGAGATTGGTGGCAATCACGGCTGTAAGGGTGGGACCAACTCCTTTCCAGCCGTGGAAAAAAGTAGGCAAAGCGCTGAACTCAGAGACTGGAGAAGGGTGGAAGGTTACATGAGGGGAATGTTGCTTCAGTGGGGAAAAAGGAATGAAGAATCAGAGCCATGAAGAGAAAAACACAGGTCCCTGCTCTGTCCTCCACCAGAATCACTGCCCATGGGCCACCTTCACACAGAAAACACCATACCAGCCCAACTCTTCTGCTGAGGATTCAGAGGAACTCCACAATCTTTTGTTTTGGTTTTTTTTAATAAGCCAGCCTGTAAGAGGAGCAATCCACTCGAAGCTGATGACTATTATTTACATTTGTAATAACATATTTCAAGAACATAACTAATAGCCTGCAGTAATTTAGTCACCAGAATTCCTGCGTTTGACATCCCTTCGGAGAAATTATGAAACGAACCCTAAACAGATGTTGACAAGCTGTTCCCAAACACGGCTGCAACATAATTTTGAAAAACTGCTTAACTAATCAACATTTGAAAGTAAAAACACTGCTTGTGACCTGCATTATCATGCAAACAGTGTATTATTTTTCCCTTCTAAATCAAGAATTCATTATCATATTTAATTTATCATGCACAGCCCTACAAACCCTATTTACCCTCCGGCTCCTCAGCCCTCACAGCTCCGTGATAACTTAATATCTCATCTAAATCTTTGTTCTCCTCATCTCATCAAAATATGCTCCAGTCCCCAACACCAAACTCCCCCCTCAAACAACTTAAAAAATACAAATCCCAAGCCTATTGCTGAAGTAATACCCACAGTAACTCCTGTGGCTCAAGCACAAGGTGTTTGACAAAGATTTATAGTTAAAAATAGTTTCAAAGCAAGGGGAACTTGATAACATCCCTTGTTAATTTATAGCAATGGCTGATTACTTTCAGTCAAATATTTACAGCTTATTTACAATTTCAACATCAACAATTTTGACTTCCAGGCATTTTGTTTTGTTCCATGTTTGACTGCAAGAATGAGGCCCTCAAGCACTAAAAAAAACAAAACAAAAAAAAACAAACAAAAAAACCCCAAACCAACCTGCATCAAAAAGATCACCCTGCTAATTACTTTTCCTGCTTGTGTGAAGAGTGTTGGTGTTCCACAGCTCATCTTGTCAAAGCTTGATTATTAAAATAGCATTTTAGTTGGAAGAGCAACAATCCTGTGAAACTCCCAGGTATTCAGAGGGAGCTTCCAACATTCCATGTGCCTGCTCTGCCTGGTTCTTTTCTCTTTTTAGAGCCACCAACCCTCTCATTTGGACAGCCCATTTTCCAGCTCCTCCTCACCTCAACAGCCTGATGAGTCTGGCAAACAAGGATCGCAGCAAACCCACTTTATCTTCCCAATTATCTGAATTTTACACCACACTGCAGCTGGAAGACATTTAGGGAATCCTGAATTAGCACAGAGTTGCCACCAGAGCTGCTTGAGACTGGCCCAGGCAGGTAAATTGCAATCAGTGCAACCAGGCACTTCCAGGAATAAAAGCCTGGTAACCTCTAAAGGAAGGCAAGAGAACCCAAGAGCAGCCACCAAAATTCAGCTTTTCCTTAATTAACAGTCCAGGAATTCCCAGGAATGATGCAGTGAAGGTTCATGGCAGAAAACCAATGTAGTTTTGAGCAGAACCAGTCTGCTGATAATAAAACCTAACAATAAATTGCTGCCGCTGTCATGCATTAATTCCGGGATCCACAGGGAAGCCTTGGAAAGATGTTGCTATTTCCTCTGGCATCAAAGCTACCAATCAAATCATCAAAATCGATGATAAACAACAAGCCAGCAGGAAGTGAACAAAAAACAAACAAAAAACCCCCCTAGAACCACACAAACCTTTGACACAGCTAATAAGAAAGGGGGAAATCCTCTCAGCAGCTGTAACCAACTGGTCAAAGTTCCTGCTTTTCTTTAAGTATATTTATGTTCCACCTAATACACTGCTACTCTTTATCGACTCATTCTTTATTTATTAATTATTGACACACACACCTTCTTCGTTTCATAAACTCACACCAGGCTACAGCTACAACTCCTGCAGCACCAAATATTTGTGTTCAGAAGCGTTTTCATTGAAACTGCTCCAGCCAAAGCCGTATGAACTACAAATCTCCACTACTACAATCCAGTTGCTCCCAAACGTACACAGAATGGCAAAACACACTGGAAAAGGAAAAGCCTCAGAGAGGGAAAACATTCCACGTGTTTTTAGTTCTGCATCTCAAAGCAAAACACTAAAGGGGAAAAATACCCACAAAAATCAAAAAGAAAACTTAGCACATTCAGATTCAGTCTAAATCCCAAAGCTGGGTGCTTGAAGGAGGGAAGAAACAAAAAACCTTTTTCAAAAAAAGGGACTATTCTCCGTATGCAGGGAAAGTGAGCTGTTTTCTGGGGCTCCACAGACAAAATATGACACTGAGAAATCCAAAATACAGGTCCAGGACAAGAGAGATGAAAGTCAGGTGTATCATAAGGTTGTGCTTCCGGTGGAGGCTGCGCAGCTGAGGAAGGGCCTGGAGCATGGCGGTGCCCAGGAAAGGCTGAGGGAGCTGGGGCTGCTCAGCCTCCAGAGGAGCCCCAGCTGAGAGGGGCCCTCAGCCCTGGCTGTCCATGGCTGTGTGCAGGGAGGCTGCGAGCAGGGCCCGGGCTCTGCTCCAGGGGCCCAGCAATGGCACAGAGGAACGGCAGGGACTGAGCCCAGGGAGCTCCCCCTGCCCAGGAGGCACAACTTCTGCCCTGGGCACTGCCCAGCCCCGGGCACATTGTGCACAGAGGCTCTGCAGGCTCCTCCCTGGGCACATTGCAGAGCTGTGTGGGCACAGTGCTGTGCTCTGTGCTCTGGGCTGGCCCTGCTGGAGCAGGGAGGTGGCACCAGCTCCCACTGTGCTCCCTCAGCCTCACCCACCCTGGCATTGTGTGCAGGGAGGTGAACACTGACCCTGGAGCCACCGCCAGCCCCGGCAAACATGCAAACCCTTGGAAGCCTCTCCCCTCCTCTGCAGAGCTCTCCCAATGCTCAGAACAGCCACATCCATCCTGCCTGACCCTGCAGCAGCTGCAGATCTGCAGACAGCCTCTGCCTGTCCCACAGCCCAAGCTCCTCAGGCTCTGCACACCTTCAGGCCACTTCAATTCGCCCATCCCTTGGCAGCTGCTGCTTTGCAGACTTTTACCAAAGCCTCCCTTGGTGGGTGGAAGAAGGAGGAGACAAGAGCAGGAGCTTGCACTGCTTTGCAGACCATGGAACATTTCCCATCCTGTCTGGAACATTCTGTGGAACTCCCAGCTCACCCCAAACCCGCAAGGTCTCTGAGCCAGGCAGGAGCCAAGGCTAAAACGCAGCTAAAATTCATCCTAACAGCAACACACACGTCTGGAATAAATGAGTTGGGCTTGTGCCAGCCAATCCCTGCATCCAAGGCCGGGGAACAGCAGGGGAACACAAACACTCTGCCCTTTTCCCACCTCTGCCTGGGACCTGCACCTCGTGGGGACAGGCTGAAGTGGATTCTGTGAGTGCACAATGCCCTCCCCAGGCTGTGGATCCAGTGCTGTGGGTCACACATGGCTTGTTTGGTTCCTGTTGAGCACGGCTTGCCCTCCTCCAGGACTCTGTAGTGTCCCATGGGACAATCCATGTTTTCCACCAGGAACGGAGGGATGAGGGGTGAAGATGGAGGCCAAGAATGCATCAAACCCCTCAGCTTTGTCTCTGTTCCTGTTTGTCAGGTGGCCATCCCCACCCTGGAAGGGGCCAGTGTTAGCTCTGCACTGCCTTTTGCCATTCATGCAGTTAAAACTCCTCCTTTTATTGTGCCCCACAGTTCTGGGCACCTTCATCTCCAGCGGAGCTTTGGCCACACCACATTTCTGCCTGCAGTGGCAAGAGCATCTCTGTGTTCTTCTCCTGCCTCCTGACCTTGCTTCCACTGGGCACACAGCTTCCTTTTCCATCTCCTTATCCAGAGAACATTCCTGTCCAGCCAAACCAGACATCTGCCTCCCCTGCCTGGCTTCTGACATTTGGGAACTGCTGCTCCTGTGCCCTTGGGAGGTGATGTTTCAAAAGGGACCGGCACTGATGGACCCCAGATCCTACGAAAACATTTTCCCTGAGGGCCTTCCCTACCAATTCCCTGTGCAGCCTGAGGCCTGTTCTCCTTATCCACAGCATTCCCAGCCTGAATCCAATCCCAGCACTGTGCCCATTCCTGGGAAGAAAGGAGCCCTAGCCCAGGCCAATCCAGAACAGCAGGAACCCTCAGAGAGCTCTGAGGGGATCCTAATTTATTTACGCTACTCCTAACTTATACTACTCTGAACGTATTTACAGTCCACCAAACGTATTTACAAGAAGGCCTCTCAGAATAGGTCTCCTGCCACCTGGAACACCTTCCTGGTGCCCGGTGCCCGTCTCGGTGCGGCCTCCTGGAGACGGCCCAACCTCCATGGCTTCCTGGGGCGCGTCTCCTCCACCGAGCTCGGGCTGGTCCCAGCTGCCTCGGCCACGGCGTCCTGGGAGCCCTGGGGTGGACACCGCTGGCTGCAGGACACTTCTTCTTCCAGCTGCTGCTCCTGGGAATTCTTCCCCGGATCCAGCTGGGCTCCCTCTTCTTCTTCCAGGCTTTCCCTGGACCTGTCGGTGCCCAGGGATTCCCTGGTGGTGCTGATCTCCAGGGGATCTTGCTGATCCCCAAGGGAGCAGGGAGCTGTGTCCATGGGCTCCTCCTGCTCCGCAGGCTGGCAGGGCTCGCTGGGACTCTCGCTGGCACTCAGGCTTCCAGGGGCGACGCTCTGAGAGGGGGGAAGGGACTCGCAGGGGACGAAGCATTTCTTCAGGCAGAGGATCTTAAGGGGTGGGGGGCTCTCTGCGGGAAGGGAGGCTCTGGGAAGGTCTGTGGGGTTCTCAGGGCTGGGGAGGTTCTCCGAGGGAGGGAGGCTCTCAGAAGGAGGGAGGTGGTCCCAAGCGGTCAGGGTTTCAGAAGGCTGGAGTCCGTCAGAGGCAGCGGAGGCTCCTGGCTCGATGGCTCTTGCCGGATGGCTCCTGTTCCCCCCAGTGCCACCTTCGGCGGGCTGGTGGCTCTGCCAGGGACGGCCATTCGCGGCAGGAGCAGCCCTGTGTCACCTCACCTGTGCCCCAGCAAAGTCCTTTGGGAGGGCGAGACCTGCTTGGCACCAACCAAGCCCTACAGCTCTTATCCACAGCATTCCCAGCCTGAATCCAATCCCAGTACTGTGCCCATTCCTGGGAAGAAAGGAGCCCTAGCCCAGTCCAATCCAGAACAGCAAGAACCCTCAGGGAGCTCTGAGGGGGAATCCTAATTTATTTACACTAATTCTAACTTATTTAGACTACGCCGAACTTATTTACATGAAGGCGTCTCAGAACAAGTCTCCTGCCACTTGGAACACCTTCTTGGTGCCCAGTGCCCGGGGTCTGTGCTGTCACCGTGTGAGGTCACAGTGCCGGGGCCAGGACCTCACAGTGCTGGGCCTGCGCTGTCACTGTGTGAGGTCACAGTCCCACCCCAGGGAGCAGCAGGTCCGGCTCATCCCTCAAGGTGCTCATGGCCAGGAAAAGCCTGGCAGCCAAAATGGCAGCCCCGGCCTGGGCAGTGAAGCCATGCCAGGAGTAAGGGGCACAGCACAACTCCCAGGAAGACAGAAGCATGAATTCCCAAAAAAAAAAAACCATCTTAGCAGCCATGTAACATCTCACTACTACAGAACAGTTTAATTCCTAGTTAGGAGATGACACCGGGAAAGATCAGCTTCATGGATGTCCTGGTACACAGCAGCAGGGGAAAAAATGACCATTTTAATATTTATTGCTGCACAAACCAAGAGCAAATAATTCCACCAACTACACGGGATATCTTTTATCGTGACAGCACCACAGAATGCTCCTTTCCCAAGAACAGGAGGAGGAAAAGCCACCAAACAATGCTCACATCATCTTCTCCAAGGCTGTCTCGCTCCCCTGGTCACAAACCACACTCAACTTCCAGGCCTGGGCTTCAAAGCCTTGTCCACAAAAACCAAAAATGAATATTAACAGACCTCCAAGACTAAAAAAGCCACAAAGGGAAAATCCAGAGTGAAACCCCACTTGCAAACCTCCTTATTCTCATGCTATTTCATACTCAGGGCAAGCAGAAATGCAAGGAAATTAAAGCTGCCACTTAGTGCAATCCAGCCACAAACATCGCCTGAAGTGCCACAATTAGTACAGGGTTTCTGATTCTTCTGAGCTGTAAGCAGAGCAAGGCGTGGGATGTTTTCCACAGAAGAACTGACTGATTTTCCCCACCATTATTTCAACTGATAGCAATTAATTATTCAGATTAATAGGAGGGTAATAGGAAGTTGTGCTGCCATAATGATACCTGGGCTGGGCAGTTGCAGCACAAGGAAAAACTCAAGCACAGCGTGGTTGTGTCCATCTCCTCCTCATTTTTCCCCTGGAAACCAACAGAAGGATTGCAAACCTCCCCCCAGCACAGCCCCTGTGCTGCCTGAGCATTCCCAGATCAATGCCACAGGAAATACTCCTGGGCACTGCAAACAAGTCTCGGGGCTCTGCGAAACACCACTTGGGCAGCCACTGGGGCTGCCTCAGTGCAGGAGGCTGCAGGAATTCCAGAGCAGCCAGCCCAGCTGGGACTGCCTGCCCCAAAGGCCTCTCCCCAGCGCTACCCCCTCCTCTCTCGGCAGCACCATCCCTCCTGCACTCCCTGTAGCCAAGGCTTCCCTGCTCCTCCAACCCAGTCCTGGCTCTTGCTCTCTCTGCCACCCCCATCGCATCCCATCCCATCCCATCCCATCCCATCCCATCCCATCCCATCCCATCCCATCCCATCTGGAATTCTGGAAGAAAAAAATTATTTGCTAGTTTTTATTATCTTCAGCAAGAGGTCCTGTGGGCTGGAATGTCCCTCTGGCCACTGTGGACAGGCTGTGCTGCCTGTGTTCCCTCCCGGCCCCGTGTCACCCCACCAGTGCCCCTGCAGAGCACTAGGGGAGGCCGAGGCCTGCTCAGCACCAACCAAACCCTGCAGCTGTAATCCACAGCATTCCCAGCCTGAATCCAATCCCAGCACTGTGCCCATTCCTGGGAAGAAAGGAACCCCAGCCCAGGCCAATCCAGAACAGCAGGAACCCTCAGAGAGCTCTGAGGGGATCCTAATTTATTTACGCTACTCCTAACTTATACTACTCTGAACGTATTTACAGTCCACCAAACGTATTTACAAGAAGGCCTCTCAGAATAGGTCTCCTGCCACCTGGAACACCTTCCTGGTGCCCGGTGCCCGTCTCGGTGCGGCCTCCTGGAGACGGCCCAACCTCCATGGCTTCCTGGGGCGCGTCTCCTCCACCGAGCTCGGGCTGGTCCCAGCTGCCTCGGCCACGGCGTCCTGGGAGCCCTGGGGTGGACACTGCTGGCTGCAGGACACTTCTTCTTCCAGCTGCTGCTCCTGGGAATTCTTCCCCGGATCCGGCTGGGCTCCCTCTTCTTCTTCCAGGCTTTCCCTGGACCTGTCGGTGCCCAGGGATTCCCTGGTGGTGCCGATCTCCGGGGGATCTTGCTGATCCCCAAGGGAGCAGGGAGCTGTGTCCACGGGCTCCTCCTGCTTCGCAGGCTGGCAGGGCTCGCTGGGACTCTCGCTGGCACTCAGGCTTCCAGGGGCGATGCTCTGAGAGGGGGGAAGGGACTCGCAGGGGACGAAGCATTTCTTCAGGCAGAGGATCTTAAGGGGTGGGGGGCTCTCTGCGGGAACGGAGGCTGTGGGAAAGTTTGTGGGGTTCTCAGGGCTGGGGAGGTTCTCCGAGGGAGGGAGGCACTCAGGAGGAGGCAGGCGGTCACAAGCGGATCTGGTTGTCGAAGGCTGGAGTCCGTCAGAGCCAGCGGAGGCTCCTGGCTCGATGGTGACTCTCTGATGGCCCGATGGCCCTTGCCGGATGGCTCATGTCACGCATAGTGCCACCTTCGGCGGGCTGGCGGCTCTGCCAGGAATGGCCATTCTCGGCCCCACCTGAGCGCCCCTGCTGAGTCCTTGGGGAAGGCAAGCCGTGCTAGGCACCACCCAAACCCTGCAGCTGTTGTCCACAGCATACCCATCTGAATCCAATCCCAGCACTGTGCCTATTCCTGGGAAAAAAGGAACCCCAGCCCAATCCCATGGAGAACAGCAGGAACCTTCAGAGAGCTCTGAGGGGGAATCTTAATTGATTTACACTAATTCTAACTTATTTAGACTACGCCGAACTTATTTACATGAAGGCGTCTCAGAACAGGTCTCCTGCCACTTGAAACACCTTCCTGGTGCCCAGTGCCAGGGGCCTGCGCTGTCACCGTGTGAGGTCACAGTGCCGGGGCCAGGACACCATGTGGCCTCACATAGCTGGGCCTGTGCTGTCACCATGTGAGGTCACAGTGCTGGGCCAGTGCTGTCACTGTGTGAGGTCACAGCCCCACCCCAGGGAGCAGCAGGTCCGGCTCAGCCCTCAAGGTGCTCATGGCCAGGAAAAGCCTGGCAGCCAAAATGGCAGCCCCAGCCTGGGCAGTGAAGCCTTGCCAGGAGCAAGGGGCACAGCAGGAACAGCCCTCGGGCCACCAGGGCCACCCCACAACTCCCAGGGTGCTGTGGCAAGTCCAGCTGAGAACAGCCTCTGTTCTGTGCCCAATAAGATCCTGCAGACACAAATGGACTTGGAGTTCCCCCATCCCAAGTTCTCCCGTGCAATCCAAGAAAGAAATCCACAGATAAGAACAAGCATCAGACCCACACAGACCCTGTAAAAGGATAATCCCTTCCATGTATTCACCACTTTCAAGCATTTCCCCTCAACATCTACTCTATTTGTCAACCTTACAATCATGAGAATTATTGAGGGAGGAGGTGCAGCATTTTCCACCAGCACAATTCAAAGGAAAAAGCTTTCTCTTGGCAGCAAATGTTTGTGGATTTTGGATTGTGGATCATTGCCAAAAGGGTTCTTTTAACACAATAATCTGAAACTTTGTGTTCAGGTTTAGTTGAGCTTTCCCCATCTGCACAAGAAGCAGCTTTGCTTTATTTGCAAATTTGCCACGTGATCAATCTATCACAAAACATTAACTGGAAATGAGAGCCATAAAGCAGCTGATGGTTGGGTTTTCTAATTCAATGCAAGGAACACGCTCAGATCTGCTCTGTACACTCGCAGCATGCCAGGAAAAGATACAGCAGAGAGGAACAGATCTTATCCCCCTCCACAAGCACCAAACCATTTCATCCACAAACTATTGTCCTTCTGGAAGAGATGTGCTTTTGATGAACACACAAAAAATCCGCTCCTGCTGAGGTCTCCTGCACTGCAGTGGCTGGGTTATGGATCTGCTCATGTCAAAAGTGGTCACTGCTTAACTGGAGCATTATCTACAGGAACAGCAAACGAGCCCTCGGAGACAGCTCCGAGTGTGGGGCTTACATTTCTCGTCCTGAAAACACTGAAGAGTTTGGACTTGCCATCTGTCTCTGCTCTTCATGCAGGGAACATCAAGCCTGCAGAAATGCAGTTGTTCCTCTTGTCACACATACAAAACTTCATGGAAACACAGATTGGTTTGGGTTGGAAGTACCTTAAAATGCCTCCAGTTCCACCCCAAGGACACCCTCCACTGTCCCAGGCTGCTCCAAGCCCTGACCAGCCTGCCCTTGGACACTTCCATGGGTGGTGAATCCATGGCAAACCAGCCAAGGTTAATGCACATACTTTTGCATTGGTGGACAGCTGCTTTTCCAAGGGATGGCATGTTCCTAAAGTAATCCCTGTCTTTCCCTTCCCTCCTTTCTTTTCCCTTTTCTCCAAAGTCACCTTACTGGGAAGGTTACTCACAAAAGCCTTAATGCAAGACAAGCCTTCCAATCAGGGCAGACAGACTCAAAACCACTTCAATCCAAAACCATTTCAACCCAAAATCTGAAGCAAGAAATGTCCCCAAGGCTGAGAGCTCCCAGAGACACGAGGACCTTGCCAGAAGTGCAGTAACCCCAATGTGCATTAGGCAGACACTCTCCACAAAAAAACAGGACCAGAATTCAAGCAGAGACACGACTTGAAGAAAAGAATGAATAGTTATAGGAAAATTAAGGTAGCCGGAAAAAAATACTGAAAGGGAATAGCAGCTGAGTATGACAGTTACAAAACAGTAATAAGAAAATAACAATAACCTGAATAACTGGAACAAAACTCCTGGGAAGCAGGATCTGAGATGAGAAGGAAGTGTGGCATCCATTTCCACAGGCAGAAGGAACAGCCACTCCAAAGGTTGCCCCTAAAATTATCTTTTCTTTCAAATAAGCTCTGAGTAAACATGGAACCTACCTAAAACCAGAGAAGCAGCACCATCAGTGCTCAGCATTCTCACAGCACCAAATCCCAGAATGGCTCTGTTTGAAGAAGCCCTCAAAGATCATCAAGTCCAACCTTTCCCCCAGCACTGCCAAGGCCACCCATGTCCCCAAGTGCCACATCCACATGGCTTTTAACTCCCTGCAGGAATGGTGACTCAACTCCATATTGCAAACACAAGGTGCTATTTGAAGAAGTGCATCAATAAAACCATGTTAAAAATCAACAGATGGGAGCTAAAAACAAAACAACACCAAAATTTTTTTTGGTTCTGCATTTCCTAGAGCAGCACCTTATTTCCACAGGAACAAGGATCCAAAAAACAAATCTACAAATCCTAGCTGGCTCTGTCGCACAGTTTGCAGTAGGAGTTTTATTACCTCAGCCTCATTGCGTGAGATTTAAATTAGCAGATTCAATTAGGTTTGCACAAAATAAAATCCAAGACAACGCTCGCATGGGTATTTCCTTTTCACAACCTGTTATTCCCAGTAAAAGCAAAAAAAACCAACCCCCTGATTAAAGTAACAGAGAAAATGATGTTCGTTTTTAAAGGCACTAATTAGGTTTCTGTGGAATGCTGGAGAGGGCCAGGTGAAAACATCCAATCTACATGGATTTCACAGTTCATTTCCAAACTCAGCCAAATCTCAAATTTATCTCATTAGAGAACAATATTTCTCTCTCACTTTTTTTTTTTTTTTTGCCATGAACCAAAACCGGCATATTCCACGGTCCAGCTTTGAACCAGTGGTGAGAATTTGTAGGAAAAAGTGGGGAAAACCTTCAGCTGCAGAGATATCCCAGGGTAACAATTATTGTAAGCAAAACAAAAGGCAGGAACCACCTCGCCTGGAGATTGGTGGCTGAGCCTGTGTCCCTGCAGATGCTCCTGACTTGAATTAGCTTGGAAAACTCCGCAAAAGCAGGACAGACTATAGATCTTTCCCCCCAGAATCAAGGAAGTTTGTGGTAGAATTCCTGAGTTTGCCCAGCAATCTTCGTGTTCCTAAATTTCCGTATTTCAGACCAACTTGTCCAGTCCACAGACTCAGCCTGAGAAGAGCAAGGATTGGCCATGTCCTCAGAACTGCAAAAAAAATCCTGCAAAAATTTGGCATGAGAGCAGCACCTGCAAGGCCTTAACGTGAGTTTTGACTTCAGGGAAATTTGAAGAAATTCAAAATCTGCATGGAAATAAGCCAACATGGTGAAAACCCCAAAGGCTCAAAGTCAAGGGTTAAATCCATCCAGCTGCTGACTTTGGCAATACTGATTCTAATGCCAAAGCATTAAGTAAAGGGCAAACAAATAAAAATACACAATAACTGCAAGTCAGTACCTTAAAATACAGTAAAAAAAACCAGAACAAACAAATTGGTTCAATAAGTTTCATGTCCTTTTCAAAACTGTTCTCTTATTAATATGACTAATAAAGTTTGGCTACAGCAAAGCAATAACCCGTGCATGAAAAATGGGGAGTATAAATGCAGTTACTGTTTGCAGAAATCAGGGTACACACACTTAGGCAGTGCACAGGAGCAAAATAAAGCTCTGTTCACAGGAATATTAATCCTGCATTAGTTCATTGCTGTTTCTTTTAGAAAACAGATTTAGGCTCATTTATGACACCTAAGGAGAAAACCAGGTGCATCAACTACTCAAGACTTAGCACGCCAATTACCCCTTTGGTAAACGATGATAACCCAGCAGACAGCACAATGCTAAAGTAACCAAGGGTTTGTTTTTTTCATTTTTAAAGCAAACCTTCAGCTGTCTGTGTTGGAAAATACGCCAGTTTAAAAATTTTGTATAACTTTGGTCAAAGGCTTTGTTGTCTTTACCCAGAGAAAAGGAATTTTAAGTTTCTTTCCAGGGCATTGTTCTACCAGGTGAGGTCTGATAAACTCAACACATCAACAGACTCAGAGTAGCCCAAAGATCCCCAGAGAGATAAAGGCCATCAGCAGAACACTGACGGAACATCGGTGGCCATCTCCAAACATCCACCCCAGAGCACATCTGACAGAGCTGAAGACATCCCCCTGGAAAGGACTGGTAAGAAAATTGAAAAATTAAGATCTAATTTACATCGGAGGTGAGGGGATTGGGATCCAATGGGAAACTGAACACTGAGGATTGCTCAACTCTGCTCTCCAATGAACTTTGGAACAATACATCCCTATGGGTTTTGACTGTATAAAACTTGGGGGAAAATCCTGTAAAATCAGTGCATCATGGAATGATTCTCTCTGCACACCCGGGCTGTGTGTGGATGAGATGATTTCTGTGGTACATCCTGGCCAGAACAACATCCTGGCCAGATAATAAAGTAATGCCTCGACTCTCTAACATTAAAAATGTTGTTGGAGGGTTTTTGGTTTTCCCACAGTTTTGGTGACACCACCATGGCCAATTCCAGTTGTTTTCTCAAGGCCTGAAGTAACCTCGGTGCCACTGCAACCAGTGCAGCAAGAAGAAAGTTTCACCAATCCCAAATACGAAACTTTCAAGTGTTAACATCATAAAAAACCTGATCCAAGCCACATCTCTCCCCCTCAGACATGGGGGGAAAAAAGCTATTTTAAATACCCACTAAGACTGGATAAAATGCTTTTAATAGGATGCAGTGACTTGGCTTTAAACCAACTCTTTAATTAATTAAACTGCAAGCAGGAAAAGCACTAGTTAGGAGACCCACCTCAATTTATTCCTTTTTTTCTTAGGTAGTTTGTACAAGCTCTCTGTCAAGTGACATCCACAGCAAACCTGCCCTGATACCCAAATTTCAGCTACATGAGATAGGAACATCAAAACCCAGAGAAAAGGTTCTGTTTAATTGCTTCTGCAATTCTGCAATTAAAAAAACCCAAACAAGCACATGTCTGCAATTGAAGTTAAAAATAAGTTGGGAAACAATCTCATTTTGCTCATTGAAAGTTGAGTAAACACTGCTTTGAAGTCTGAGCTCCACAATTTCAGGTTGGGAGAGACTGAAAGGAGTTTGCGATTTCTTTTTTAATTTTCTAACCACTGTCTTGAGCAACACTTATCAATTGTAAATGCAAATTAAGCTGAGCTTAATTTGCCATTTGTATTCCAAAGGCTGATTGCCAAATGCTGGAGTAACAAATAACACAGCAGATCTTAAGAGCTCAAGAAGGAGAGCAGGTAACACACACCTACATTTCTTAGACCTAAAGTCAGTTTCCACTATCATCACAGACACAAAAATGAAAAGCCCCAAGAAGGTTTGAATACAGAAACTGGTCACTTATCACTTTTTGTAGAAGCAGGAGCTACTTCAAATAGAAATTTTACTCTCCCCCTAAAAAAAACTTCACTTAAACACTCGCATTCCCTGATTTTCTCATGCACACAAAATCAAGAGGCAAAATCTCTTTCAAAAGACAACTGCTTCTTGCTCTTGCCCACTACAAACCCCACACCTGACAGGGAACCCAAACTTCCAGAGTTCTGCAAAATTCTTACATTTCCTCCCAGCAGCAAGAATTCGGGTTTCCAACTCAAGCTTTAAGCATCTTTCTTTTCATGTTAAGAAATCTGATTTGCTCCTCCCTTCTCCCACAGTTGAACAGAGCCCTAGCAAGAACTGCAGCCTGCTGGAGCTGGATAGGGTTTTTTGGGGAGAGGGGGAGAGTGGAGCTGCCACAGGTAATGGCATTCCCTTCTCACCTGGCTCTGCAGGTTTCTCTCCAAGGACACAAACCCACATTTCAGTCACTCATCTCAGTCCCTTCCTTGGAAAGAAATTTTCAAACCTGCAGGAAGTGACCAAGAACATCAGGAGGCAGAAGAATCAACTCTCAGCAGACAAAACCAGAGAAATCGGCTGCCCAAAAAACACCTGAGAGTTGGCTGTGAAACTTAGCTGTTGCTTTGACAGCACTTAAAGCAGGGATGGAAACTTTGCCTTTAAATCCCCCCCGGGCTTGTCCCCAAAGCCTTTTAGAGCATCTTGTTGGTTTTCCATGGAGAGGACAAGACAGTCACGGTGACAAAGGGTAACGTTTGCATTTGGGACATGAATTCACTCCTGAGCACATCATTCCCACACCGGGTCTGAGGCCCTACAGAGTCGGGATTTAAGCCCAGCCTTGCTAAACCTTTGTGCTCAGCTCCAGCTTCACTCTGGCAAAAGGCTGAGGGAGCAATTGTCACCTTTTCCTCCGCCACATTCACCCTATAAAAACCCCCAAGCATCGCTTGCTTGGCTCTGCGGTGTATTCCCAACTTAATCCACGCTGGAAAACATTCCTCGAGTTCAACAGGTGAACTCTCCCAGTAAAGCTCATGCATTTATCTCTGTGGAGAGCGTCACAATGCAATTTTCCTGGATTTGCCTTCATAATGTCCGTGCAGCAGCTTCTCATTTGCTCAGCTGCCTGCATGGGAGCCAGGCCCAATCCCTAAAAGCAAGGAGGTCTGGAAATCTGGACTTCCATGAAAATGCTGGTGTTTGCTTTATTCCCCCAAACCAATTATTTAAAGCTGCTGAGCACCTGAAAAGCTCCGAAACCAGAGAAAAGCATCAAAGGTTCCTCACCACAACCCCGGGGCAACTTGGGGTTTCTTTGGAATTTGTCACTGAATCGTTGAGTTTCCCAGAAGTTAAAAATCCTGTCCAAAAATCCAAGAACACAAAGCGGGATTTGCAAAATGTCAAAGCCATAAATCTTGAAAAGCCGTAATTTGTTTCTTCCCAGCCTTTGGGAATTAATGGGATTACTATAAGGAACGTATCGAGAATGAGAAAAGATTAAGCCTTCATTAATTTATAGAGCAACTGATTAAGCAATATTGCTGCTCTGCAGACTAAAACTAACATTTAACAGGCTGTTAAATAACTGTAGTTTAAATTAAAAACCTCCAAAGGGGTAACCTTTCAAAAATTTAGGACTAACCCAGCATGCAACTGCATCACCACCTACTGGGCAATGATCCCCAGGGATAAGGGCTGGAAAAATCGCAGGTGGAGTTTTGTGAGGAAGACTCTGACAGTCCCTAAACCAATGGAATAGAAATCAGAATTTGTGTTAGTCCTGATAGTCTGAAAACCCTGATGTTTTAAGGTGAATGGCACCACAAAGGTTTGGTTCACTCCAAAGCTCCTCCCAGCAACAACTCCAGTCATCAAACTGGGAAGAACTGGGCAGCACCTGAGGCTCAGGCTGCATTTAATTCCCCTGGGGAACCTTCAGGAACCATCCCTGCCTGTGGCAAATGGAATTTTCCAAAGAATATACAGAATTTCAAACCAAACTAGCCCCAGCAGAGTGACCCCAGGGAGGTGACCCAGGCACTGCAAGGACTGAAGGAGGAAAGCAGCTCATCCCCCTCACTCAGTTTTTCAGGTCTTGTGCTAGTCCCAGGCTCAAAAACACCACAAAAATCCAGGAATTTACAGATCACCTATGGCAAAATCTCCAGGGAATGGGCAGCCACCCCTCGTGAAAATAGATTTTTGAGCATCCAGCCCAGAATGAGTTGGTGCTTGAGTGCTCAGTGGTGTCACAAACAGCAGAACAAACACAATTCCATGCCCTGGATCTTCGAGAGAAATTCCTGCCAAAGCAGGATTTACTGAAATGCAAAGCAGGATTTGCTGAAACACCTGCTTCCTATGTGACATCAACAGCTGCCCAAAAAAAGCCAAAATTCCCAAACTGAACGAGTGACAGAAGAGGTAAAAATGTTCCATTTTTTACCTACAGGTTGGAGAAGAGCCAAAAGATGTGCAAGCATTCCCACGTCACAGATAAGACGCTGTAGCAGCAGCATCCACAGGCTTTATTTAATTTTCCTTTCTTTTTTCCTCTCTCCTTTAAATGCAAACCCCACTCTCTGAGCAACACACAGAGAAAAGTGAGCTCGTGGTGACCCCAGCCGTGCCTCCTTGCAGGGCTGTTTGAATCCCAATCCCAATTAGGGGGAGGAGGAGAGCGTCTGCACCCCGGGGGAGGATTCACAACTGCACGATGTTATGTGATTAGCATCTGCAGCACTCCCTCTGGGGGGAAAAAATAAATAAATTGGGTTAAATGCAAATTTGACTGAAAGTAAGCAAAAGCTGGTGTTGGAGCCTAAAATCATGTCAGGGAGAGAACTGGGGTGTGCAGAGAAAAGTGAGGAGAGGAGAGCACCAGGTCATGGGGGAGGTGCTCTCCTCACTTCCACCTCAGAGGAGACCCTATTAAATCCATCAAAATCATTTTCCTGCCGAATTAGAAACCCCGTGGAAGGAAAAATAACAAAAGAGAGAGTTCAGGAACAGAAGGGTTTCCAAATGAGCTTCTCAGATTGCTGCGTACAGATATAGCACAAGGATTTAACCACCTGCTTCCACTGTGAGCCACAAAACCACCTGGCAACATCCAAATAGGAGATGCACTCCACAGCTTCATGTAAATACAGGGCATGGTGCTTGGAACAACACATACTGCCTTAGAAATAAATATATCAAACCTCCCCAGGAGCTACAGGGCACGAAAATGCAACGGGGATATCTGAGAGCAGCTCGTGGGATTGCAGAGCCCCTCGTTTTTCCAGGCAGGGAAACGAAATTCCATTTGAAAGGCATCATCAGAATTATTCCTGATCTAATTTGAAGGATTACCTAAAAACCTAATAATCTCCAATTGTAATTAGATAAATGGCATACCCAGATTGATTCAGCTTGTCATTTACAACAAGAGCCCACATTCCTCTTGTCTGTAACAAGAATGCTCCTTTGGAATGATCTTCCACTGGGAAAGCACCATCAGCCAAAGCTACGGAGCTGGGGGAGGTGCATTTTTAACTCAGGGATACCTTAAAGTCTTTGAGATTGGCCTGCAAAGGTTTTTGCAAAGGCCTGATTTCTTGCCCTTACCTTTAGAAAACCTCATGCTTTTCCAGCCCCCACTTCAGCTGGCAGTGTTTGCCCAGCCCACACGGACAGCCAGGCTGGGAGCTGCAGCTCGGGGCTTCCAGAAGAAATTGCTCTACTGCACCTTCTTCATCTGCTAAATTCAGCCAAGGAACAACAAGGGAACCCATCCCCTCAGCTGCCACCCTGGCACGTCCAGGTTCCACTTCCAACCTTCTCCTCTTTCCCAGACACAGAGTACAAGTGCCAGGTCCTCGCCTGAGCTGCGTTCCCATCTCAGGAAGCAGGAAAAACCCTCTAAGAATCCCAAAAGAAACAGAAGGAACGGATAAAAAAATGCTGAGATGCAGGAGGAAGAATCACACCAGGAGTTCCATCTGCACCACTCCAGGTCAGGATGACAAAATAGGAATTCTGGGGTGCAGAATCCATCAGAACCCAGTGCCTTTAGAGGATGAGAAAAGGAATGTTTCCAAGGTGAAGGAGTGCTATTCCTACAGAAAGGGCAGAGGTTCTGCAGAGCCTGAGCCCCAGCAGCCTGGAGTTCCTCACTCCTCCTGGAATTTTTAATGTACTGCCACAGAAAACAATTGCACAGAACACAGAACCCTCTGCTCCCACCTGCCCTGGGGCAGGGCTGTCCTGCAGTTCTCCTGTCGGGATGGCAGAAACTGTCAACAGCCGCAAGAATAAAAACTTTGAGAGCAAAGCAAAGCCTTGGAGAGCAGTAAATGGGAAGATTCAGAGCAGGGGAGGAGCTCTGAAACGCTCCTAGGGCCAGCACTTATCCCAGACCTATCCTCCAAACAACAACAGGAGCCCCCAGCCCTCTCCCCCTCCCCAAAACCCTTGGGAATAATCCATGCAGCAAGAACGAAGAGCACTCATCACAGAAGTAACTCCATTTCAAGGCAGTAAGGCATAAATATTAAATCAATAATATTAAACAGAACTTGCATTAATGTAAACATCTTGGACAAAAAAAGCTCTGTGTCCCTACTCTGCAGTGAGTTCTGAAATACTGCAACTATTCCTGCAATAAACGCTCAGGTTTTGTCCTTAAATTTAGTTGGCCTCTCCAAAATTTGCCAAAGCTCCAGCTTTTCTACGTTTATTTTAAAAATTATTGATCACTGAACATGATGAATTAACTGCAAGCCAGACATTTATAACAAGTGCGGGGCACGTAAGAATAAACTGCAGTTTTATTGGCTTTTCTTCTCCCTTAAGCTCATCCTTATTCTTATATATTCTCAAGCGCTCAATATGGCTAAAAATCATTGGGTTGTATTTCAAGGAATTTATGTCTATTTAATGATACTGTGCTGTTAGTAATTGAGCAGAAGGGGAAGCATTTTTTAAAGAAATGGCAGTAATTGCTACAAAATCCTCTTCTGGAGAGCAACAGATGTTATGGTGCTTCCTATAACCCACATTTTTCAAGAAATACAGTTTTCCATGAATTTCATAGGACTAATTAGTACCAACATGCAGAATTCCATCCTCCTTTCTCCCAAACTCCTCCTCAAACATAGGAACCCTGAATTCTCGGGGTTTGCAGCTGGGACATGAAACCAATATTGGGAAATGAAGTTCTCTTTCCACCAAACACAAAGAAGCCTCCAGTTCCCAAATTATTTAGAGAGAGGAGTGAAGTCTGAGCACAACGTGGAGAAGCTGCTCAAAGTAAGAAGCAGTGATCACATGGCAATAAGGATCGTATCTCTAAAATGATCATATTTTACAAAGCATTTGCTACTTCTGAAAGGTTTTGGATCTGATACTTTAATACTTCAAAACCACTTGAGGACTCCAAGTCAGCTGATTTGGGTCAATAGCAGAGATGGATTTCAAAGCATTAAATAAACCCTCTGGTTCCCCTCAGACAAGAGTAAATGCTCCAGCATTTATTACATATATTGGACACTAAACACTGAATTGCCCTTCCACTCCTTCTCTCAACACGGTCAACACATTCCAAAACAGGGTATTAAAAGGATAATGGATTGCTGCAAACACGGGATGAACTCCATGGCTTTCCTGTCACTTCCAAAACAGATTATGAAACAAAATCATTCCAATTCCAGGCCATTCCCATCCAGCTCCAGCAGCCACAGGCCGCAGGAATAAAATGCATCCATCCAGCCTAGCCTGCTTTTGTGTTTATTCACAGGTTTAATTTCCCTTTCTCCCCTCATCCTCCATGATTTACCCTTTGTCCCATTCCTTGCACATCCTTCATGTCCTCCTGTTTTTGCTCACTCCAAACCCTTGTGCTGCTCTCTTGAAGAAAATCAGAAGGACCAAATTCTCTTCATGGAATTGCAGACTGGGAAACACTTCCGAGATTATCGAGTCCAACCTTTTCTGAAGCTGCAGCTTCCCGACAAAAAGGACTGGAGGTCGTAACTAAGCCCAAGTAAGGAGCTCCTGAGGAGTCCACGGGACATGCGGGATCCGTGTCACCTCCTCGCCAAAGTGACCTTCAGCGATTCATTGTTTCACACCCGATCTGATGCGAGTTCTGGAAACCCACTGGAGTGCATTAAAATGTCCTGTTCCTAATGAAGCTGGTCTGGGAGACTGAGGAGCTGAGCTGGACGCTGCACGGAGCTGCTTGGGAGCTCTGACTGATGAGACAGGCACGGCTAAGATTCCTGCACTCACACTGCTGGAGGCCTCATCATTTTCTGACATGTTATACTTCAAAGTACTCCTAATTTCCTCCAGTTATTCCGGGAGAAATGGTGCCGCACTGCAGTGATTCCAGCCGGCCTTCCCTAAAGGATGCGCTGAATGGGAATACTGATCCCCCGCAGTTTGCTTTCCTGGGGATGGACCTGCCACCTTTGAGTTCCCTTTGTCACCGTGGAAGAGCACAGGGAGAACTCACAGGCGATGAGGGCACCTCCCCACGCACCAGAGCTGTACATCAGCACAGGAATCTCGGAGATTTCCCTGCTCCTGGGGTAAAGCAGCTCTCCAAAGAGCCACGCAGAAAAATCATGCTAGCAAAACAGGGGGAAGATGCTTCTAAAGAGAACTTGAAGAGCCATCCCTCCCTCCTGTTGGGAAGGCACTGGGTCCTGTCCAGGGAGCGCAGGTGTCTCAGATGGTCTCACTCTTCACAAAGCTTGTGTGATGCGGATGGACAGAAGAAATTCCTCTCTGTGAGGTGGGGAGGTCCTGGCACAGAAGCTGTGGCTGCCCCCGGATCCCTGGAAGTGTCCCAGGCCAGGCTGGACACTGGGGCTTGGAGCAGCCTAGGACAGTGGGAGGTGTGGTGGAACAGGATAGGCTTCAAGGTCCCTTCCCAATGGAACCATTCCCTGATTCCATGAATTATAAGCCCCACTCATTACAATGTCCTTGCTTCCAGCACCAGGGAGAAGCTTTAGCCACGCTTTCACCTCGAGACGGGAAGAGCAGAATCCCAAAGAACACCAGGACAGCCCTAAAGGTTCATCTCTCACAAGATGCAATTCGCATTCGAATCGAGGCCATCAATTCCAATCTTTCCTACTTCCAGCAGGTTCTCGGCTCCAATCACGGGAAAAAACAATAATTCACATCTCACACAATCCAGCTGAACGTGCAACTCCTAACTGCTTACAACCCAGAGCTCAGCAACTCCTCTTTCTACACAAACCAATACTTTTAATAAAACATTACCGGAGGGAAGGGACTGTCCCCCCATACTGGGCACTGGTGAGGTCACAGCCATGTCCTGTGTCCAGTTCTCCCAACCAGAGAGCCCTGGAGGGCCTGGAGCTGTCCAGGGCAGGGAACGGAGCTGGGAAGGGGCTGAGCCCCAGGAGCGGCTGAGGGAGCTGGGAAAGGGCTCAGCCTGGAGCAGAGGAGGCTCAGGGGGACCTTGTGGCTCTGCACAGCTCCTGACAGGAGGGGACAGCCGGGGGGGTCGGGCTGTGCTCGCAGGGAACAGGGACAGGACAAGGGGAAACAGCCTCAGGCTGGGCCAGGGGAGGCTCAGGGTGGACATCAGCAGGAATTTCTGCATGGAAAGGGTGCTCAGGCCTTGGCAGGGCTGCCCAGGGAGCTTTGGAGTGCCCATCCCTGCAGGTGTCCAAGGAAGGCCTGGAGGTGGCACTCAGTGCTCTGGGCTGGGGAGAAGGCGGGCATTGGGCACAGCTTGGACTCCATGGGCTGGGAGGGCTTTTCCAGCCTCAGGGATTCTGTGATTGCAGTGCTATTTCTCCAGAATAAATACAAAAATGTCTGTAAAGACACTTCCTTCAACTGTTAACACGTAGAGGACAGAAGGATGTTCTGAACAGCTCAGAAATCTGACTGTAAAACACAGGATATTTAAAATATAGTATTAAAATAAAGGAAAGCCTTCCTGAGACAGATAATCCATACGGATTCAGCGATCCTAAATCAGAAAAAAATGTCAGCCGGCCATCCCTGTAAAATAACAGGGACAGCATTCATTAGCTGGACTCACTGTCACCCTGTGCAGTTCATTAAGGATGCTGCTTTCCCCGTTCACACAGGAAACTGTTTAGAATTCCGCTGGACCTGCTCAGGCTTCCCTTTCACTAGAGCTGGAAAGGAAAAAAACTCCAGAGAATGAAAGCCAAACATCTGGCACATTCAGCAAACACTTGCATCCTAATGGTGGGGGGAGAAGTCATCCCTCTCATCAGCTCATTTCATCCCAGGCGTGTGGGTGGGCTGCGGGGATGGGGAGCACAGAGCCTCTCCTCACGCCCAACAGGAACTTGGATTGGGATCTGGAGGATGGATCTGCACTGCCACTGCTCACCGGGTGGATGTTCTCACAAGGAAAAGCACATTTTTGGAGGATTGTATGTAATATTTATATATGTTTTTATGTGGTCTGGGAGACAGAACAAGGCCAAGAGCAAGGGACAGGGAAGGCAGTCGTGAGCAGGGATGCTGAAGGCAACCTGATAAAAAAACCTTACAAACCTTGCACTCACAGAGGGTGGTTCGGGGGCCTGGAGTTGGTGCTTGAAGGGCTGGAGCCCCTCTGCTCTGGAGCCTGAGTTGGGTTTCTTCAGCTTGGAGAGGAGAAGGCTCCAGGGAGACCTCAGAGCACCTGGCAGGGCCTAAAGGGCTCCAGGAGAGCTGGAGAGGGACTGGGGACAAGGCATGGAGGGACAGGACCCAGGGAACGGCTTCCCACTGACAGAGGGCAGGGACAGATGGGATATTGGGAAGGAATTGTTCCCTGGGAGGGTGGGCAGGCCCTGGCACAGGTGCCCAGAGAAGCTGTGGCTGCCCCTGGATCCCTGGCAGTGTCCAAGGCCAGGCTGGACATTGGGGCTTGGAGCAGCCTGGGACAGTGGGAGGTGTCCCTGCCATGGCAGGGGTGGCACTGATGGGATTTAAGGTCCTTTCCAACCCAAACCATTCCGGGATTCAGTGAAGTTCCCCTTTGGCCAAGCCAGGGCTCACATCTTCAGGTGTTCCCACATGGATATCAAGGAGCTGCCGCACCCAACCCAGGGAAGAAAATTCCATTTCCCTCTGCAAAGCTGTGAGGACTCAAGAGCTGGGTCTAAAAGAGGCAGAATTGGGCTGGAGAGGGTGCAGGTGGAGCTGCCAACACAATGGGATGAGGAGCAATCCCAATGCAAAGAGGGTGACCATCCCTGCCGGGGGAATGGCTCTTGGGAAGTCAGGGAGAGGCCCTGGTGGGAAGAACAAGCAGCTCCACATGCCCCTCAGCACGAGGAGGAGCAGCAGACACTGCTGACACCACAGCCCCTTGTGGGGAGCTGCTGAGAGGGACCATCTCCAACAGCTTCCCAAGAAAATGCCATGGGGAAAAGACTGTGAGGACTTTTTCCCACTTTTAGGAGAGGAAGAAGAGCAATGGGGACGGGAACTGGGGAGGTTCACATATCTCTGTTCACTTAGGCATCTCCAAGCTATCCTTCAGGGAATTCTTTGGCATTGAGCTCTGTCCTTGTGAGCAGGGAAGAAGGAAGCCATTCTCGCAAAAGTGCATCAACAGGTTCCACCCCCGTGATGGTTTGTGCTGTGCTCTGACGCTGATCCAAGGCTGGGATCGTGCCAGGCCCCGATCAGTCCATCACCTTTCCCCTGGAAAGCTCTGCAAGCAGCCTTGAGCTGTGCCTGGTGTGCAGAGAGAACTGTGGCAATACTCTTCTCCCGCAAGGCTCATCAGTTGCCGAGCCTGGGAATCGGGGCCATCCCAGGCTGTTCCATCGGGACTTAGGGGGCCACAGCTTCTCCTCCTGCTCCCTGCCTTACAGGAGAGCCTCGCCTGTGCTGTGTTCAACATGCAAATCAATCAGCAGCACCTGGGAGCAGAGGACAGGAGGCAAGGTTAAGGAGAAGCACATCCCCTCCGCCCGTTTCCTGGCACACCTGGGACATGCAAGTCTGCTCCAGACTTTTGGCTGCATTTCAAGCAGTTCATGGAGCACAAAGACTGCAAAAGCAACACCAAGGCCCATCCCAGCTCTTCAGAAAACAAACTGGATGCTGCACGGGGCTGAAGGGTCACGGCGGCACGAATTAAAGCAGGTTGTAGCGGTGCAGCAGAAGCAGACAGGGCCATCCACACCCTGCCCCCACCAGGCACTGCACTGGGTGTCCAGCCAGCACCAACTCCTCCAGATCTGGAAAAGAGAGGGCTGTGGATCAGAGAATCATGGGATGGTCAATGGTCAATGGTCAGGAGGGACATTAAAGATCATCCAGCCCCAAACCCTCTCCCTGGTGGGCAAGGACACCTCCCACCAGGCCAGGCTGCTCCAAGCCCTGCCCATCCTTGATTTTGTGCAGCTTGTTTTGTCCAACATTCCTGCCTTCAGAGGTAGGGCAGGTATGCTGGAACTCACTTCTTTTTGAGACTGCAGGGCCAAGGACTGAATAATTTGAAGTGTTACAGAGTAGGATGATCATGGGGAATTTTTGTCATAATTGTGGTGAAGGGTCAAGGGGTGGATTTCATGTAAATTGTTCATTTTTGTTCTGTGTCACGTTGGTTTTGGTGTTGGGAATTCATTTAGTTTGGCTGTTTTTGTTGTTTTGAGTGAAGGCTGCATGATGAATGCAGATTTTAATGATAATTCTTAAATACCTTAAATAAGGTTTCCAGCACAGTGTCTACTCAGCAAGAGCAGCCCTGACCAGTTCATTAATGGCTTTCCAAAGAATGCTGTGCTGGCCTTACCTGGCTCGCAGGGATCCCATCCCTGCCCAGGCTGCAGGAGAAACAGAGTGTGAGCCCCACAGGAAGTGCTGAACCCACAGTTATCAGAAATACTCAGCATTCCCAAAGCAAATGCTCAGGAAACTTCCAAACCAGAGCCCCAAAGCACCACGTGGGGGAAAACTCATGAGAAAGGATCAGGAGCTATCACTGGAGGAACCTGAATTCCTCCAATCCCAAAAGCATCCCGGCCTTGGCACGCTCAGCCTGGAACAGAGCATTTTTGTCTCAGTGAATCACCCAAAATTACAGCTCATGGATTGTCACAATCCTGCTTTACTCATCCCTCATTTATTTGAGCTCAGATAGGGGAAGTGCTTTAAAATGGTAACATTTGTTTAACTCAGAACCTGCAGTGTGCTTGGATGCTGGAAGGGAAAAGAGCACTCCCAAGCAAGGGGAATTTTTGGAAATGCAAAAGGTGTTGCAGCATCTCAGGTGTCAGAGGAAACATTCAGCTGCCACAGCTTCAAAGCCAAAGCTCTGGTGATGTCCCAGAGACTGAACAATTCAGGAGGAAAAGCCACTGCAGAATTCCACTTTACCAAAGGTGGGCATGGATATTAAAAACCACTCTAAAATTTCAGGAGACATCCGTGCTTTAATAGAGTTCACCATCATTTCTGGATATTGTGGTACAAAGGTTTTCCTCTTAAAAGCTTGGATTTCAGCCTGGATTTTTGCACTGGAACCTTGCAGCTCTCCATCAAAACAACAGTTTGGATCTATGTGTGCATGAACTTGTGAGCACCTCACGCTGGAGGAAATAAAATCTAAAGTATCTTCTCTACAGAGGGACCAGGGGAGCAGCATTTGAAGAAATGTGGAATGTTTGTGCTTCATCAGGAGAGAGCAAACAAATCCCACATCCCTCGTGCTCCCGAGATGAAATAAACTCTGATTATTCACCCTCCTGGGAGCCATAGTTAAAGGCAGAGTGGCAACATCAATGCTCTGGGGCAGAGTTTTTCCGTTTTGGTTCTCTCAAAGAGCCGCCAGAAAGGCAAAACCACATGGCAACCAGAAAACTTGATTTTATTGCTCCTCCTGACCTGACCAGGGAAGATTCTCCAGAGGATTTTCCCTCGGAGACAGAGACACGGAGCCATATGTTAAACTTGAATATTGGCTCAAAATCACCCCGGGAAGGGCTGATCCAGGCAAATTGCATTGGAGGGCAGTAATGCCCCAAATCTGGGAGCAACACATGGGCGCCTGTGGTGTTCTCAAAGAGAATTAAGAACTCTTTAGAAATTGGACCACTGTTGGGGAATTTCATTTTCCAGATGCAAAGAACGAAGGATACAAACAGCAGCTTAATTTGTGTGCTCTCAGAGAGGATTGATCCAGCAGGAAACCTTTGCATCTGGGAAAATAAGGTTAATTCAGCCTCCATTTGGAGAGGGTGCACTGACAGAAAATAAACTGGATTTGAATGATAATCAGCTGATTAAACAAGATGGAAGAACAAAAGAAAAAGGGGGTGTAATTAAGGGTTATCAGCAGTTGTTTGGGAAAGAGGAAAAAAAGAAATTAAGGGAAGTAAGTAGAAAAATCAGCTGAAATGAGCTCAGCTGTCTGAATCTGAGAAGGCCTAGAAATCTTGAAATCCCAGGTATCAAAACCTTCAACATTCCACCAAAAAAAGAGGGAAAGACTTGCAGGAAGAAGGACTCTGTATGGATGCACAGCTAACAGAGAACCACCTCCAACATTAGGAGGCTTTTAATGGAAATATATGGAGTTTAAAAAAGCCTAAACCCATACACAATGAAGAAGTTAAGGAAAGAAAAACAAAGGAGAATTGGTGTAAGAGAATCTCAGGAAGATCTCGAAGAATGCAGTATTTTCCTGGGTTTAAGAACTTGATATAAACACTTTTGGGTGCTCCATGCAGGAAGTGGTCAGGAAAAGAACAATTCCTCTATTTTGGGAAGGATAATCATCGAATCATTAAGGTTGGAAAAGACCTCCAAGGTCATCATGTCCAGTCAGTGTGAGTACAAAGGAAATTTTGGACCTTGTTTTCAGTAAGGGCCTTAAGATTTACTGTGGGAGGAGAGGGAGGGGGTGAATGGTGAAGAAACGAAAATGAAAAAAGAAATAAAAAAATAAGAAACACAAGGGTACAGAAGAAGAAATCGTCATAAAAGGAATAAAAGCTGTAGGGGCCATTGAGGTCAAAGGCAGAGTTTGGAAACAAAGGGCACACAAAATTGAACACCACTCTGGTGATTCTTTTAACTGGTATACTGCAGACAATTAAAGAGCAGGAAATAAATTATTCATGTTTAAGAGAAGAACTCTCTCCAAGCCAACATCACTTCCTTCAGTGGCGCAGAGACCCAGGTGCTCTTCCCTTCAAATTTCCTTCCAAAGACATGAAAGCACTGGGAAATGTGACCAAATTCCTTACTATTCAGCACCAGGTAGCTCGTGGGAGACTAAGAATTACTTCATCAGATCCCATTCCCCAAATGCTGGAGATCCCATTAATCTGGGGTTTAGCTGAGTGTTCAGCAGTGTCACGTGGGAAATTGGGAATTAAGCTGCAACCAGCAGAGGCATTTAGGGGTAGGTGAGCATCTGCTTCACAAGGAGACGACAGAAGAAGTCCTGAAAACGTAAGGGTTTATTAGAGGGTCTTAAAATTCAGGCTTGGAAGTGATCTCATTAAACATTTCAGCACTAACTGTGTCCCTGATGGCAGGAACAGGTTGATCCAGCCCCAAAAGTTCACCGGTGCTGTTAAACTCCACCGATGCCCTTCACAAGTCCACTCTTTGTGAAAATTGGCTTTTTTTTCTTTTTCTTTTTTAATAAAGCTGATGCTTGCAGGTAAGAGACTTTCACAGACACACACACACACAAAAATACTAAGCCACAATTAAAAAAGCAAGTTAAAACTGGCCATCTCAAATGGCCCGAAATGAATTAATTCACACTTTACACCTTTAACCCTTACAACAGTTTAGCTGTACAGCAAGCAAAGACCAGAATCCAACACAGCCACTTCGTTTTAATTTTCATCTAAACAGCTTAAATTTCATCCCTTTCATGTTACTTGAAAATGGCTGTGAGGAAAGGTTTCTTCAGCATAGAGACCAATCTCCTATTTCTAAAAGAAGATACTACCAGATAATCCTGGACACCAGGAAATCAGGATGTTCATAAAAA
This sequence comes from Acanthornis magna, assembly GCA_036785705.1. Taxonomy (NCBI): domain Eukaryota; kingdom Metazoa; phylum Chordata; class Aves; order Passeriformes; family Acanthizidae; genus Acanthornis; species Acanthornis magna. The sequence goes on from JAWUZG010000093.1 coordinate 11,260,973, forward strand.
GGAGAGAAAAAAACAAGAATAAAATTCTAAAATCCCAGTTTTGTAACAGGAGAGGGGAAAAAAAAGGCTCTAAAGCCTCCCCACCTTTCCAAGGAACATTAAAAATTTTGCAGCACAATTTTCCAGGCGGCTGCCTTTGTGGCAGAGCCATTACACCTGAGCAAATATGACACAAGGTGACAATACAATTATTCCAAGCAGTGATTTAGCACGAGGAGAACACCATAAAGAAGATCTCGAGCCCCAAACTTCTCCGCAGGCTGCACATTCCCTTTCCAAGGGTAAGGTGTGAAACACAGCACCTGGGAGTAACTTTCCTGCCTCAGCAGCTCCACACAAGAGCTGGAGAGAGGCTTCATCCTTGAGCAGAGCCGTCCTCTCCTTCAATTCCACTCTTATTTCTTCGGGGTGCACCTGGCAAAGCCACAGGGATCATGTTCCCGAAACCCGAGTGCTCCCACGGACAGATAAAATGCATCAAATAACCCCCGGCTCACCGTCCTGCTGCCTGCCCTGGCACACAAACCAGCCTAAAGCAAGATAAGAGAAACTGAATTCACACAAGTCTCCAACTCGCCAGAGCAAAACTCCACCCCGTGCAAGTCCAGGCCATTAATATTATTAATTATTTACCATATCTCTATAATATCAGCTTCACAGCTCCACCAATCAGCTGGCTTTAGAGGGAGGCAGGAAACTCGGACCTGGGGTTACCCTTCTACAGGGAATGGTATCCTCATGTGACAGCAGAGAAGCCCAAACCCCAGCTCCCTTTGTGCAGAGAAATAAAAACACACGCCTCCCTTCTGCCTTCGAATGCTACATCAACTTTATACACTTGTTTACAGTTCTGCAGATTCAATGGGATGCAGCAATCACTAAAATTCCCGTTTATCTAAAGTAGTTGCAGCACGGCAATGAACACAGGGCAAGGAAAATGCAGGATTCCAAGAACAGTAATTACTAAAATAATATCAAAGTAACGCACAAGGAATAGGTAAAAAAAACCCAAAAACAACCATGCAACTAAACAAAAAAAAACCCGACAAAACAATACAAAAGTGCGCAGTAAGAAGAGTTAAATACGAAGGACATTCAAGGTATGACCAAAAACAGTGTTGCTATTTTTTAAATTAAGGTTAACTGTGGTATGAGAAAAAAGCGAGAGAGGCTGACAGAAAGTTCTAGCAGAGCACTTACTACTGAGAGCAGGGGCTTCCCAAGGAATTAGGCAGGTAGGAGCCCGTAAGTTTGCTAATCCTCAACTCTAAAAGCCGCAAAACGCAGCCAGAACGCTGCTGGGCACGGGAACGCTGCGCAGAAATTCCTCTGAGCAGCGGAGCCGTAGGACCTCCGCCGTGCCACCAGCGTAAATTTGAGTCCGAACAGCTGAACAGAGTGCGGAGACCTCTCCTGTCTCACCGCAGGGAAATCGCGCTGATGGAGAGCCACAGAGCTCCGGCTGACAAAGGGCACGAAATTAAACTAAACCCCGGCGGCTTTACTGACTGCCCCCACTCCAAAGCGAGCGGAACGAGGGGGTCACCATTCTTCTAAAGACATGAATAACATATCAGTCCTGGACGTAATTTTACCTGAATTCCGAGGGAAATCAAACACAAGCACTCCCAGCCGGAGCCGGCAGCTCAAAGTTTGCTGCGCCGGGCGATGCAGCGAGTTCCCCCCACAGCGAGCAGGAGCACCCCCGCTCTGCCCCCCGAGAACAGAGCCACGGCGAGCCCATGGAGCACCCGAAGGAAGAGCGAGCACGGGATGAAATACCTGGGCATGGAGAGCAGGAGGCGCCGGCCATTCCCCATGGCGCATCCCGCGGCTCCGGCGCCGCCGCGCTGCGCTGCGCTGGGCTGCGCTGCGCTGGGCTGGGCTGGGCTGGGCTGGGCTGGGCTGGGCTGGGCTGGGCAGGGCAGGGCACGCCGCGCCTGCCGCTGCTGCTGCCGCGGGCACTGCCCGCCCCGGGCCCGCTGCCCGGCACCGCCGCCTCGGCCCTTCCTTCCCTCCCTCCCTCCCTCTCTCCCGCTTCCCCCGGGGGATGGTTTGCCAGGCCAGCTCGGCACGGCCGTGCTGGGGATCAGCCTCTCCGCTCCCCCGGTGCCGCGGCTAAAGCAGGGCTGGGAGGAGGGCAGGCTCGTACTCACCGCCGTGGGTTTGAGCAGCGTTCCCCGAAACCCTCATGTACCATCCCCTGCAACTTCGCGGAGTCGCCGTGCAACTCGTGGGGGACCGCCCAGGCACCTAATGGAGCTTATTTAAATCTGAGAGTCAGGGTTTGGGCTGCAAAGGACCTTCAAGCCCGGCCAGTTCCACGCCTTTCCATACCTCGCACTGTCCCAGGCTGCTCCAAGCCCCAATGCCCAGCCTGGCCTTGGGCACTGCCAGGGATCCAGGGGCAGCCACAGCTTCTCCGTGCCAGGGCCCCTCCCAGGGAACAATTCCTTCCCAATATCTCCCCAAAACTTCCCCTCTGTCAGTTTGAATTTCCTGTCGTATTGGTGGCATTGTTGTCCCTATTAAAAAAACAACCCCAAAAAAGTTCATTATTTTCAAAATAAGACTTTTGTATGAGGGCACACAGAGGGGAGCTGACAACACAATGTTTATATGGCCATGTAACCACTGTGAAATAATACCAGAGCACTCCAGTTCCCGAAAACCTCTATTGGGACTAAAATTGCTCCCAAGTCCTTCAAAAAATAAATACACAAGATTATTGCAAACCTATCCAATGCTGCTGCTTCTCACCCACAAGCCCCACTTGGCAGCATGACTTCAAGCCTTATTTTCCTTCAAAAACCTTGTAAAATTAAAATAATCAGAATGAGCGTTATTTTTTGTGTTATGAGACCTGGAATATTATTCACACCTGAACACCGAAAACAACGAAAATAAAAAAATCTAATATCCATAGTAAGGCCCAGGGTAATTCCTTTTTCCTGCTGTAGCCGTGTGCTATATTTAGTTTGTTCTACCACTTATTAATAAGATTTACCTGTCCTGCGAGATCCATCCTCACCCAGACCTGTACTTCTGTAACAGTGCTCACCCCTCTCATGGTCCCAAAACACTCGAGCCAGCTCCCACAAAATCAGCAGTACGAGACCTTCAAGGCGAGATTTTTCCCCCACGAATGAATTCCTACAGGGAGAAAGGCCAATCCAAGAGTGCCTCTGAGTGAGAGAAAAGGCTTCTCGCTCCCAGACTTGTGCATTAAATATTTGATATGCCTGAAGAATGTTATTGTTGGTAGCTGCGCACTCGCTCAGAACATCATCAAAAGGAACTAATTCACCTTGTGGGCTCAGCTCCAGGAGCACTTGGCACAGGGAGTTCTGTGGGAAGCGTGAGGATCTGACAGGAATAACGATGATTGGCAGGAAAGGTGCTCCTTGGTTCCCTTCTCCTCCGTGGGCATCCCGACCCAGCGCAGCCAGGGCCAGCATCCCACAGAGGCTTTTCCTGGCACTCAGAGATGAGCTGGAGTCTCCTCGGGATGCATTTGCACAGAGTGCAGCACAGGGAGCACTGCAATCACTTTTGCCAGACTCAGGTGTGCTTTTCTGCACCTGGGGATGCCTTGTCTGGGAAACAAATTCTGCTTTTGGAAAAAGTAGGAGCCAAGGTCCTGTTAGAGCCTTGTGTGTTCTTCATTGACCTCATCCCCAGCTACAAATCCAGGAGGGGCTGCCTGACCTGGGAGTGTCCCACACAGACACACCTGACCTCCTACAGAGCTCTCATCCTCCTAGATCTGGGTACAACAAGTTCCTTAGTCCAGTCTTTTAAAACTTGCATCAAGCTCCTTCTCATCTTCCCAACTATTTTAAACACCTCGGATGACATTGAGATCTTTGGTAGTTATGGAGCTTGTCCTCCCAAAACACATCTCTGGGCATGCAGAAGAGAAGAAGGTGACTGGGATCAGTCAGTCTGAATTTACCAAAGCTAAATCATGCCTGACCAACCTGTCTGAGATGCAGCGACAGAAATAATAAAAGGATGGAAGAATGTCGATGAGAACACAGTAGTTATAATTTCCCATGACTTTCCCAAGACTTTCAGCACCATATTTTTGTATCCAGCTGAAGACGCTGGGGTCTCAAGAGGTGAACAAGTCAAAAATGGGTGAACTAAAAAATTGGTCAAATGACAGAGCTCAGGTGTGGCAGGAGGAGACATACCAGGAGAGTTTTTCCTTTAGGGAAAGGCTCTTCCCCCAGAGGGTGCTGGGCACTGCCCAGGCTCCCCAGGGAATGGGCACGGCCCCAGAGCTCCAGGAGTGTTTGGACAGCGCTGCTAGGGATGCACAGGGTGGGATTGTTGGGGGGTCTGTGCAGAGATAGGAGCGGGACTGTCCCTGTGAGGCTCTTCCAGTTCAGGGTATTCCATGATTCATAGGCTGAAGCAATAAATAAGGATAATGAGGAATCACATTTCCTCTCAAGGATGGGTAAGAGGTGCAGCAGAGGCTTTGTAGTCTCCATCCTCATGGTTTTTTTCTGGACAAAGCCCTGGAGAACCTGCTCAGAACCCAAACCTGACCCTGCTCAGCACTGATGGGGCCGAGGATTTTATTTCATTTCATTTTACAGCAATTTCTTTCCTTACTGAGTAGTTGCTAAATAGATTTGAGAAGTTGTAGTTACGCCTTAAGAAACAAATATCGGATTGAGTCTTTAAGTTACCCTCATGTATTTCCAGTTAAAGGCAAGGCCACAGCTAGGCAATAAAGTCAAAAATCTTAATGACTTTAAGATTTCCTTGAGGCAAATGACAGTAGTGGCATCTTTCTGCTGTAGAGGTGTCTGGTTTGTGTGAGGAGCAGCACAGGGAGGCTGTTGGAATTACACTGGACAAAATACAGAATGATTTCATCTCCCACCTGATGGAGCATTTTTATTGTCTTCCTGAAAAGCAGCAAGTTTGCAGCTCTAGAAGGCCAAAGATGCAGATGGCAACTCAGTGACTGTGATCAAACTGATGGCAGGGAGGACTACAAATTATTCGTGGTTTATTTCCTGTCAGTCAGCTGGTTTGACCTTGGAGGAGAAGGTTGGGGTGTTCTGTAATTCCCTGCAGACAGGAGCTCCCAGGAAAATGCTGAGCACCTCTTAACTACAGCCCTGCATCACAGTGTGCCCCTGGCCGTGCGAAAAACACCTTCTAGGGGAGGAGAAAATGGTAAAAAATTGAAGATAATTTGCACATAGGCACGTCAGAAACTTCCTCATTGATTTTGTTCATCCCTTTTTGAGCATTTTTGTCCCTGAGAGGCAAAGGGAGTAAGGAAAGACCGTCCCAGCCCTGTGGAAGGCTGGGCAGAGCCCTGCAATCTGCCCATCTGTTCACAGGGAGGGATTACACCAAATCCCACTGAGCCTGCACACTCACAAATCCGGGAGGAGCAGTAATTGGCTTACTGGAGTTTGTTAGATCCATAATTCGATCACAAATTCCTCTCAAGGCAAGTTCATCCACAGCGTTCATTTCTCTGCCTTTCCAACGGCTCATTTGTTCTGCAGCACTATAAATATTATGTGAATGAAAATCACAGGAAATGGCTATTCTGTGCTCCAGAGCTTTATTAAGAGATATCTATTTCCAAAAAAAAAAAGAAAAAAAAAAGCTAATTATATCTGCATTTACACAGCTCCTTTCAGAAAGATTATCCAAGCCTCTTTATAGAGCATCAAATGACAAGCCCAGAGCTCTGCCTGTGTGCAACAATCAGATATATTCCATATGCAGCTGCCATAAACATTTCTATTCATGCCAGTTCATCTGTGCAGGGATTAACGGAGTGAGAAAAGCTGGCCAAGGACACCTATTTAAAGAACCAGGAGGTTTAAGTGGATGCAACCCACACAGGACCTTCTCATCCCAAGCACAGCCCAGCCCACGGTGGTGTAACCTGGAATTGTCACTGCAAACACAGCGCTTTGGGTCCAACCCCTCCCCGTCCCGCCTTGGAAATGATGCTGGATGTGGCGGGAGCAGCTCTGGAAACACCTGCACAGAACCAGCAGGGCAAGGGGGGCTCTGCACAGCGTTTAGACAGGGGGCTCACAGGGATAAGGTCGGAGCAGAGCAGGAGGAAAATCCCCCAGTGCAACATGGCAGAGCATGGCCATCAGGTGGGAGATGAAATGATTCTGTATTTCGTCCAGTGCAATTCCAAAATTCCGTGTGTTTCCCAGAAATCTCAGCAGTCCTGAGCTGAAAGGAGATTTCTGGGAAATACGTGGAATTTCCAGTTCCTAAATCAGAGCCCAGCCTGGAAATGCTGCTCTCACTCTGTGCTGCTGCAGTTTTCCCTCCTCATTTCCCAGCCCTGGCTCCGTGCACGTGCAGAACTCGGTGCCCCCAAGGCTGAGCAGCACATTTCCCACCTTAAGCCGGGTGAAATCCACGGGCTAAGGTGTATAAATAGGCCTCCTCACACTTCACCTGCCGTGGCCTCACTCGCACATCCCGAGCCCTTCACAGCCCTTCCTACAAAAACTCGGCTGGAGTGGGGATGGGGCACTCCTCATCCTCCACACGGGAAGTGAATCCAAGCTCCAGCCCCTCGGCACTACAAAGAAAGGAGCCCAGGAAAACACTCCAAGCATCCGGATAGCACCAATTTTGGGAGAGCCACTCCTCACCTGGCTGCTGAAGCCCTGCCAGCAAAGCAGGTTGTACTGGGCTGCAAAGCCAGATTAAGAGATAACTCCTTGTAGGCTGGTCGGGAAAAAACGCAGGGAAAGTCCTGGGACAGAATCCCCCCTCTGCTGCCGTGCTGGAAGCAGAAAATGCGAGCTCTGCTTAGCCCTTGAGGATAAAAATCCATCCCTGATGCCCCAGTCGGGTGGGTGGGCACAGAGAGCTCTCCTTTCACCAGCCCTGAGGCAGAGGATGCGACTCTGGTGCTCCTCCTGCCCGGGGTCACCGTGGGTGGCATCTGCTGTCACGTTTCCAGTGCAGGGCTGGCACAGGGGACAGGCTCTGGGGCTGGGCAGGGTGCCCAGGGAAGCCTTTTGGGATCCCAAGGCTGCTGGGTTCTTGTGGGGCCAGCGTGGCCCCGTGAGAGCCACTGGGGGAGGATCCAGGGACCCCAAAAATGCGGCAGGGTTGTAAAAATCCACTTAATGTTTGGAAAGGGGCAGAGGAATGTAAAGCAAATACACGCACACAGAGGCAGAGGCAGCGGGGGAAACACACAAACCCCACTCGTCCTTCAGCGGTAAAAGGGCAGAGAAAGGCACCACATGAAATGAAATGCTCTTCAGAGCAAAGGGCTCTTTTAAATCCAAATATTCTTATGAGACATTTGATATCTCCTCATCCAACAGTTGTGGAACAGCTGAAATCCTGTCTGGGAGATTTCCCTAACTGCTCCAGCAATAAACCGAACACTGCACTAGAGCTTTTCGGTGTATTTGTTTCTCTCTCTGGTACCTTCTCTCACGCTCTGCTCACTTTCCAAAAGCACATTCAGGGCATTCTGTTGATTACCTGCTTTTCACTACCTGAAATTTTCGTCTTCAAATGGCAATTTTTAAATTGTTTATTGCTCGCAATTCAATTTTTGGAAAGGTAAAAGGCTCTCTTTGGAGGCACTGCTTTAAAGCACCACAGCACAACACCACACATCCAGTCCTACACAGTACAACATCACTGAATTTCCCTTTAGCAGAACTCCTATGGTTTCTATCATTATGGTTTCTGTTATTATGGTTTATATTAGGATTCTTTTCACACCCCGCAGCCCCCATCAGGAGTTACCACATGCTGAAGATCTACCCCCCAAAAAGTACTTTTTGCTGTCCAACCTGCATGGATTCTCCCCCAGGACACAACGGCAGCATCCGTTCCAGCATTGACCCTTCCGGTTGGATCCTCATAGGAATGCTGCTGTGGACAAGAAGTGCTTTATTCCTGGAATTCTACAGAGCTGCGAGGTAGCTGAGGACTGTAAGTCAACTGCATGCTGGCTCCTTGTCAGTCAGGGCTAATTCCCGCAGATTAGAGAAGGAAATCCGTACAGTTCCCCAGGTCCTAAACCCTACTGCTGAGAGAAGAGCATTTTGTTTCTTCCCAAATCGTGTTTTTGGAGAGGAAAATAAAGGAATTGCCGTGAATTATTGCTGTCTGCACCCAAAGCACCAGAGGAGGTGAACCAAGAGCACCAATCCCGGGCTGTGTGTCAGTTCTCTGACCACCCACTCCTGACCCCGAATAACATCACCATCCCGCAGTTTTTGTTGGCAATAACAACCCCACAACCACAACCCTCCCCTCTGCTCTCCTGGTGTCCTCACCCAGCTGCTTGCTGAGGAACGTTACTCTGAAGAGGAAGGTTCGAATCACTGTGGAAGACAGAGAAAGAAAATTGAGTTCATTCTGTTGTACTTCACCCCAAAATGAAGATTCTCCTTGGATTCAGAGGAGCATTTGCCCTCCTGATTCCTTGGTGCCTCCAGACAAGGGCTGAGGGGATCACTTGGCAGGGAGATCCTTTCTCTCACTTGGACAGAGCTCTTCTAGACTTTCTCCACACCTCCTCCTGTTCATGGAATCACAGAATACCTTGAGCTGGAAGGGACCCCCAGGGATCATCCAGCCCAGCTCCTGGCCCTGCCCAGACACTCCCACCCTGTGCATCCCTGGCAGTGCTGTATGGTTCTTCCCCCTCTCCAAGTCTCTTTCTCTCTCAGGATACAGAGAAGTCTTAAATTATCACCAAGAGCTTCCAAGTTAAAGATGATGGCAAAGAATTGCTCCATTGTCCAGCTCAAATCCCACACAGCACCTGCAAAGAGCCCATCGGACACAGCTGCCAGGGAATCAGAATCCTGGGATGGTTTGTGTTGGGAGCGACCTTAAAGCCCATCCCACCCCACCCCTGCCGTGGGCAGGGACACCTCCCACTGTCCCAGGCTGCTCCAAGCCCTGTACAGCCTGGCCTTGGACACTTCAGGGATCCAGGGGCAGCCACAGCCTCACAGGAGAACCTGCAGGAGAGAAGAATTCCCCTCTGCGCTCCAAGCCCTCTTTCCCTCAGCTCTGTATGAAGGTGAATTTCAAGGCACTTCCATCAGCCTTACAAAAAAGCACCAACTGGCACAGCTCTGAGGCTGCTCTTTCAGAGCTCTTTTGGATCCAGAGGTGGAGGGTTTTGGATCACAGAAACAGGCTGCCCAGGACCCCAAAAAGAAGTGTTCAAGGAACGTGTGGATGTGGCACTTGAGGACATGGGTTAATGGGGAACATGGTGGTTGATGGTTGGACCTGGAGACCTTAAAGGTCTCTTCCACCCTTAACGATCCTATGATTTCCCTTTTATTCTCTGAGTCAATGGGAATATTTAGGATGAGAGTCATAAAATAAGCCCTGGAGTTCACAGTTCTGCAGTTCTGAGTTTTTCTGAGATGCTTGGGGATTAAATTCCAATGGAGACTGTGCCATCGGTCCAACGCGACAGCAGCGCCGCCGTTTTTCCCGATGCTGGGTCTGGTCCAAAGGTGAGCAGGGAGCCAATAATTCCCTTTCCAGTGCCAAGGAGCTTATGGGACACGTGGCTGGGGTGGATTGTCTGGAGCCAGGAGGAGTGGGAAGGATGCAGGGAGGATTCTGGCTTCTCCACGGTGCCCGTGGCAAATCCCACAGTGCTGAATCTCCAGCTTTCCTGCATCTTCCCTAAACCTGGCAGCTTTTCCTTCTTAAAATGCTCCTCGTAACTTGTATTCATTCACTGTCGGGAAATTCTTGATTGGATAAACGCCAGGCAGCAGGGGAAGCGTACAATGTGTATTTAACAGATTTTCCTTCGCATTTCTTATCCAGCTGAGGAAGGAAGATTGGAAGCACTCGACGCCTTCACCTTCGCCTCCTGGAATCATTTCTATGTTAATGTGTCATTCTGTGATAGACTTTGGGCCAGGGTCAAGCAGCTCTCAGAATACTGTGCAGTGTTGGGAAAGTTAATGGGAACTTATTTAAAGCATATTGAAAAGAACAAAGGTGGATTAAAAATACCTTTAAGTATTCCCCAAATTCATCTTTACGTTGACACTGGTCTTACAGGAAATAGGATAAAATACTTCAGACAGACCTGAGGGGGTTTTAAGAATCATGCAGAAAAGACTGAAGTCTTGACATTCCTGTTTAAAATCTTTTGCAGATAACCCCTTTATCCCTTTGCCATCTCAGCTGCTCTCTCCGCCATTTCTAATTTTGACACTGGAATATTCCAGAGCTGGATGGAACACCTCCGGAGGAAAGCCCAGCAGGAAGCCCTGTCAGAGTTCGGCCGAATCGAGCAATAGTTAGGCTGTCTCCAGGTCTCCAGGTATCTGCTGGAGTGAGAGGAAGGTGGTTTCTCCTCATGCTTTGGCCATTTTCTGCCTGAAACCTCAATACCTCCAGCCCTTAACCAGACAGAGTAATTCGGAATTCTGTTCAGAGTTATCCTTGCCAGTCTCTCCCGGGTGAGACAACAAAAACAAGGAAGGAACTTGTGCTCCCCTGGTCCTTTCTATCATCCCTGTGCCCTTATTTTTGCTCTCTCTCATGTCACCATGCACATGAAGCCACTTCTACTTGCAGAACCGCTACAGAGCCCTCTTGAAACCTCTCCCACACTCTCCTGCTGTAATTGCCGAATCCAAGTGGATATGGAGAGAATGGTTTTGTAATACATTCTTTTTACTCATATTTATGTTTTATCATGAAAACATAACTCAAAACATGGTCCAGATCTCAAAATGCCTTTTCTCTCTCCCTGCTCAATGCTAATTATGCCCATGTAATTTTTCTTGATCAGAATAGCTCCCTTGCTTTAAGCTTAATCACTTCTCATCCCTATTTTCTCTCTTCTCCACTCTCCTGCTACTTTCCCATCATATTAACTCTTCATTCTCTGTATATCTTTAGCAAACCTTCACCTAGTTCCTAGTTCCAGCTATGGCTGCTGGGAGGAGACCCAGATTTATTCCTAGAGTTAACTTCACACTTCATTCACCTCTACGGAGCCAGGCTGGATCAGATGGGGTCCTGGAATAAAGGAACACATCAAACCCCGAGCAGCAAAAGCACCCCAGCACAGGAATGCTGCTGATCCTCCCCACTCCTGGGCTGCTCTGGCTTGTCTGGCAGCAGATTAACAATAATAACAAATGGCATTCAGTAAACCCCACGTGGGAATCAAGGGAACTGTTTTGCTTTCTTGATGGTAATTGTAACAGATCTCAAGTATCAGGCTGGTACCAATCTCAGTGTAATGAGACAGCAGCTCATTTAATGTACAAATACTAAGATTTTGTTGGTGTTGTACTGGATTATCACAGAATGCCAGGCTAGGTGAGGCTGAGGGAGCACAGTGGGAGCTGGTGCCACCTCCCTGCTCCAGCAGGGCCAGCCCAGAGCACAGGGCACAGCACTGTGCCCACACAGCTCTGCAATGTGCCCAGGGAGGAGCCTGCAGAGCCTCTGTGCACAATGTGCCCGGGGCTGGGCAGTGCCCAGGGCAGAAGTTGTGCCTCCTGGGCAGGGGGAGCTCCCTGGGCTCAGTCCCTGCCGTTCCTCTGTGCCATTGCTGGGCCCCCGGAGCAGAGCCCGGGTCCTGCTCGCAGCCTCCCTGCACACAGCCATGGACAGCCAGGCCTGAGGGCCCCTCTCAGCTGGGGCTCCTCTGGAGGCTGAGCAGCCCCAGCTCCCTCAGCCTTTCCTGGGCACCGTCATGCTCCAGGCCCTTCCTCAGCTCTGCTCCAGGAGCTCCTGTCCCTGCTGGGCTGAGCATCCCGAGCTGGCACAGCGCTCCAGAGGTGCTCCAGGGCTGGGCACAGGGGCACGATCCCTCCCTGCCCTGCTGGCAATGCTCTCCTGCTGCCCCCGGGATCCACTGGCCTCCCTGGCCCAGGACACTGTGCTGGCTCAGGGACAGCTCGGTGTCCCCAACACCCCCAGGACACTGTGCTGGCTCAGGGACAGCTCGGTGTCCCCAACACCCCCAGGACACTGTGCTGGCTCAGGGACAGCTCGGTGTCCCCAACACCCCCAGGACACTGTGCTGGCTCAGGGACAGCTCGGTGTCCCCAACACCCCCAGGACACTGTGCTGGCTCAGGGACAGCTCGGTGTCCCCAACACCCCCAGGACACTGTGCTGGCTCAGGGACAGCTCGGTGTCCCCAACACCCCCAGGACACTGTGCTGGATCAGGGACAGCTCAGTGTCCCGCAGCTCCTTCCCCTCAGAGCTGCTCCAGCAGTTCCCCCAGCCTGTGCTGTGCTGGGGCTGTTCCTGCCCAGGTGCAGGTCCTACATTCCCTTGTTGAGTTTCAAACTGTGCCCATCTCTCCAAGCTGTAAAGGCCCTTTAAATTATAAATAACAAACACTGTATTGTTCCACATTGAGAAGCAAAATCGACATCTTAAACCCGAAATCTTCCCTCTCACGCTTTGGGCTAAAATGTCACATCACCTTTCTGATCCCCAGAGGGAGATTTAATTGTTGAGTGAGAGCATTGAATCTATACCCAGTTATTATTTTCAAGGGAGAACAGCACTTCATTTCGTGAGTTCTGCAAGTTGGGTAGCCAACATTTCTACTCAGTGCAACTGAACTGTATTATTTTTAAATCAGAATAATATTAGGAAACGAAGATCCCGCTGAGTGTAACATGATAGAAATAAGAATTATAAATGCAGTGTGAACATACATCCTTTCATTCTAGAAGCCTTTATGTCTAAATAGCCACACATTCTTGGGGGGAGGGAGGAAATATTTTCATTTATTTGAAAACGACAAGAAACTCTTACAATGGTAAGTTACATATGAGCGTTTTCTTTGCCAAGCAGCACCTGGCTTTGCTTAGGGACATTTGTTCATACTGGGGAGAGAAACTGTTGTGGTAATTCAGAAAACACTGTAACAACCTCTCCTAAATTCACTTTTAGGCTGAGTAATCAAAAATTTCCCTCAGAAAGGGAACTTTGGGGACAACAAGCCCTGAAGACACTTCACCAAAGGCCTACATCTCATTTTGACAAGAGCAGAACTCACATTACATCCTGTATTGCTTTGAGCTTTTAAACTTTACTATGGCAATCTTCTTTTTCCCCCTACTTTCCCATTGTGGAGTACAACATAGCAAAGGCTGATTTTCCATCCTGTCCCCTTCCTCATGGGCATTACCTTGGTCAGAGCAGCACTTTTAACAGAGAACCTCCTGCTCCCACACACAGCAATGCACCTCTGGACAATGCTGTCATTACGAGTTTTGTCCAGCATAAAAAAAAGGAAATAAATGTTTTCTTTCCCTTGCGAGAGCCATCAGCCCCGCCCAGTGATGGCTCCACCAAAACCTGTGGCTGTTTTGACTGCATGGTTTCCATTCCCTATCATCACTTCACTTGCTCAGAGCTTTGCTGTTCCCACCACATTTTCCTGCACAGAGCTGTTCCCTGGAATACTCAATTTCACAAATCAAAGGCAGGCAGAGTAAAGGATGAAAGCTGACTTTTTTTCTCCCTACAAAAGAACAAGTTGTCTTTGGGAGGATTCAAAACTTCTGTCTTCACAACACAAAATAGCAGTGGATCAAAACAGGTAGAAATGGTGTCCAGCAAAGGGAAATGAGATCAAAACCAGGGCAAAAAACCTCGGAAAAGAGTAAGTTACAGTGAGATTGGGGTGGTGGGAATCCCCTGAGACCTTACCAAGACTCTCACATTGGAGAGGCTGCAGAAATGAGATCTCCTTTCTTTTCCCACTATCTCTATGTATGAAGTATTTTTTAAGTCCTAACAGGCAACAGGAATGGGATGATGAAGTCACTCTCCCCATCTCTCACTGCCATCTGCTCCGAAAGAAAAGCAAAGAAACCAAACCTCTCAGAAATCCTCTGTGTTTGCAAAGAAATTCACCCTCCCAGGGCAGGGATCTTGACCCAATCCTCTACCACGAGCACCCAACTTCTCATTTGATCAAAACCAAAACCACCCTCCTGCAAGTCGAAGGTGCTGTGTAAAAATAGTCCCAGCGACAATAACAACACTAATAACCAGGATGGAGATCTTTCTAAGCCACGAACAAACGCTGATTTTACTCTAAAATTAACTCGTGGAGAATGGGAGCTTTTTTGCACTCCTTGTGCTCATTGTTGAGCTTTGTGGATGCTATTTCTGCAAGAGAAGAATGAGTCACTGCCTTGTCTTGGTTCGGTGTCAGCTGCCACAGAAGGGATTTGGGGGCACACACTTCTCAGGAGACCATATTCATTTTGAATCACCCAGTAGGTGACAGTGGAGCCTCTCTTGTGGGGTCAAGGACAATGTGAGGAATAAAGGTGCTCGTGAACAGGACAGATGTGGAGAGCTGTGACCAGACGGTGCCCCCACAAGAGCTGAGAACCCTCTTGAGGATGTGAGAGAGGGCCAGGAGCGACCCAGGTTTGCCAGGAGAGGGTGTTCACTCAGGGATTTTATTTCCCTGCAGCCCCTGAGAGTTCACTTTTGTGAGAAAATCCATAAGGCACTGAAAATGTCCTGAAGTGCCTCCATTTCAGAGTCATTGAGCTTCACCTGCCAGGAGGCCGTGAGAGAGTCAAGTGTGCCTGAGCTTTTGGGGCCACCTTCAGCAGAGAATTGAGTGTGCCTGAGCTTTTGGGGTCACATTCAGCACCAAGCTATGGTCAGGATGGGTTGAAAGGGGGTTTTCAGGGCCTGAATCATAGGGAAAATTCTCCTTTGAACAAATGCCACAGATCTTCACGCAGAGCCCAGACTCCAAGGTACCTCTTACCCTGAAAAATCAGCAATTTATTACCAAAACCTTACCAACAAAGAGGTTTTTGTGATTTATCATTACTGCCTCTTTCTTGAAAAGCTGCAGCTTTGAGGACATTGCAAAGCCCCGTGAACTACAGAGCTGTTCGTGCCACCCTTTTACTTACTAAAGTCAGAAATTCCCCCCATGTGGAACAAAGAGACAAAAAATCCACACACATATTCCTATGCACAGAACTCTCGAATCTGCTGCTGCCTTCTTCATCTCTGGCCAAAACCCAGCTCAGCAACAGGGTTTGGCCATCCCATTTAGGGCAGCAGCCTCTCCCCCAGTCCTAGAATTCCACAGCTTTTGGAGCCTCCAGCCCAGAGCCAATCCAACCCCTAACGCAGCCCAGGGCCTCTCCCAATTAATACCAGCACCCAAGGATGCTCCTCACACACCTCAGGTGTTTCTTTAGTCACTCAGCACACAGGTGACGCCTCTTGCTGCTCAAGTCTGCCCAGAATGAGAATAATGTGGAGCTGTTTAGGGCTCTGTGTTTTGGAGGCCAGGGAATGAGGCTCAGCAGAACCTCATTCTGCTTTCTTCTTTCTTTCTTTTTCTCTTTCTTTCTTTTTCTTTCTTTCTTTCTCTCTTTCTTTCTCTTTCTTTCTTTCTCTCTCTCTCTCTCTCTCTTTCTTCCTCTCTCTCTTTCTCTCTTCCTCTCTCTTCCTTCCTTCCTCCCTTCCTTCCAGCAGAATTTGGAGCATTTCCTAAATGCATTTACAGCTATTTATAACGGATTCAGCAGGCTGGGTGGAAGAGCAGAGTTCAGTTTTCCTCACTTCTGTCCACCCCAAAGCATTAATGTCCCCCAGGCTCAGGCACTGCAGGCTCCAGCAGGGCTGATCGCTTCCTTTGCTCTTCCACTCGCTATAAAAGGCTTTAGGAGCCTCAGCACCCATTCCTAAACACACCCAAACCCCCACGTACACAGGATCATCGAGGAGCTCCTTGTACAAAAAGCTTTATCTGCCCTTTGGGATATTGGTTCCCTTTGCCCAAGGCGATCCGAAATCGCAGCCACAAACCCTTTCCCGCAGCCCTTCTGCTAATGTCACCTGCTGGTGTCCCCTGTTAAGTGATCTAAGCCTGGCCTCAATCTTCTGTTAATGAAAGAGAAGGAAGAGGATACTTTAACTGCTATTATTAGCTCTTAGTACCTGTCCGCAGAAAACAACACCAAACAGAGCCTTTAATTCCCCAGGGAATCGGCTGTGCAGAACAAACTCACAGAGGGTGAAAAACGCCGTGGTGTGTGGGGATTTCTTCCCCTAATGTCTGCTTGAGGAAGACCCTTCCATCTGCATCTAAAAAAACCCAGCAGTGCCATAATTTGATCTTTACATTCAGCACACGGAATGTGAACTGCTGTGGTTTCACCTGAAGCTCTGGGGTTGGGTTAGGGCAGGATTTTGGCACCAGTTTAAAAATCAGTGTGCAAGGTGAGCACCATGGTGTGGTCCATCATCTTCAGGGCATGCATCTCACCTTGCTGTGGCTGAAATGTCCCCGATGCTCCACGATTTGGAGTTTGGGGACACATTCTGGGGCCGTGACCACCTCAGGGATCAAACATGCCTCAAGGGGCTGAGATAAGCCCCAGGACCTCGATAAAACACCAGTAAAACAAACTGCAGAAATGCTCCCAAACTCCAGAACTTCCATCCCTGAGAATGAACACGGCAGATTCCCTGCTGTGTCCTCATAAATCTGCCAGGAATCGGAATTTTTTTTAGTAATTACTGAAAACGCAGCTCAGATATTTCCTATGAGGTGGCCTCCAATATTTGATGGCTGGGGAAAAGGGTGACATATGCAATTGCTTGATTGCTCCCCTAACGGGATCGTGGCTAATTAACCGTTCTAGAGTAATTGATAGGTACCTAAATGGATTAGGTGCTTAAAGTCCAGCCTGTGTCCCTCAGATCAAGTGGTTCCGTGCTGGGATTTCAGCTGGATTCTCCTCTCATGCTCATTATGCAGCCTGGCTAATTTAGTGGCTCACCTCCCAACTCCTTGAAAAAGAATTTTGAAATCTCTACAAATCTCTTTTGAGATCTACAGAGATCTTTTGAGTTCTAGAGAGAGAAACAAACAATGCAATGTTAATTTAGGTTTACTTTTTCAACTCCTCTCCCAGGAAGTTACCAATCCCCTACTTTGGTTTTTGCCTAATTAAATAAAGGCAAATGAGAAAATAGGGAACTCTTCCACAAGCCATCCTTTAGTCAGGCATTCTTTTCACTTTAGAATTTTTTTTTTTTTTACAGAAAACCCAATTTTCTAAAGATCTTAATGCCTACTCCTTGTGGATTACATTGTGAATGACAAATACCAACAATTAAACCTTGAATCTGGGGCTGGCCAGATCTTGCTGCTTCTGAGTTTTTAATGTCTTTCGGATTGCTGCAAACTCCTGAGGGGGAAGGATTTGTGGGAACCTGTGTTCCCACAAATAATTTCTAAAGAACCCCTGGCACCCCCCCAAAAAGGAGGATTTATGTAAGAACAAGCGTAAAACCATTACATTTTCCAAGCTGCCTCGGCTTTCCTCATTTCCATACCCAAATTCAGCAATGCACAGTCTGTGCCCCATGATTTCGGTGTCCCATTGTTCCCCACGCTCCTTTCGTGCTGCAGCCACGTTTCTCAATCCCACCCTTTAAATCCTGCAGGTTTATTGCCATCTGAACCAACTGCAGATCTATTTATAAGACAAGAAACTCAGTTCTCATTTTTTACTCCAACCATCACAACAGATTGGTGTTGAGGGGGTTTTTGTGGCAGAGGCTGCTTTGCAAATAATTCAAAATGCAAATTCTTGGAACGAGACAAGACAAACTGCGAAAATGGGTTTGGGTCACACACACAGATAAGGTCCTCCCTTAAATCATGGTTTGGGTTGGAAGGGATTTTGAAGCCCATCCAGTGCCACCCCTGAGTGACAATAAGGTCACTCCCAGAGGAAGTCTCCATCTGCCCACTCTGATATGCAAAGAAATTCCCTCTCTGATATCTGGGAAAACCAATAAACCTCAGAGTGTGGCAAGGAAATGAATAAATCAGGGTCAGTTTGCGGAAGAAACGCTTCCATCACTTAAGAAATGTTGCAAAACACCACTTGTGGGACCCTTCCCCTATTAGGTAAATAAACTTTTACTTGATGACATCAATGAATTGCCAGGAAAAAAAAAATAGTCTGTGTTATGTTTCTCTAATCCACTTGGCCAATTTTAGGGAAATCTGGCCAAATTTCCTTACCAGAGAGCTGATAGATGAATTCATCGTGTCAAACTCTACTTCTCTGCCATCTTTAATACCAACATTCAATGCCAAGGGTTTTCTCCTTTTTCACAATTCCAGAAAGGCAGGAGAGTGAAATACTGTAGTCTGGGATGAAAATAGGATTCTATGGAGAGAAAAATACCAAAAGAGTGTTTCACTAATTCCTGCTTATCTCTTCTTATCAAGCTTGCCAAAACACCGGTTGCATTTTTCTTTTTCTTTCTTTCTTTCTTTCTTTCTTTCTTTCTTTCTTTCTTTCTTTCTTTCTTTCTTTCTTTCTTTCTTTCTTTCTTTCTTTCTTTCTTTCTTTCTTTCTTTCTTTCTCTCTCTCTCTCTCTCTCTTTCTCTCTTTCTCTCTTTCTCTCTTTCTCTCTTTCTTTCTCTCTTTCTCTCTTTCTCTCTCTCTTTCTCTCTTTCTCTCTTTCTTTCTCTCTTTCTCTCTTTCTCTCTCTTTTTCTTTCTCTCTCTCTCTTTTTCTTTCTCTCTTTCTTTCCCTTCCTTCCTTCCTTCCTTCCTTCCTTCCTTCCTTCCTTCCTTCCTTCCTTCCTTCCTTCCTTCCTTCCTTCCTTCCTTCCTTCCTTCCTTCCTTCCTTCCTTCCTTCCTTCCTTCCTTCCTTCCTTCCTTCCTTCCTTCCTTCTTCCCTCCCTCCCTCCCTCCCTCCCTCCCTCCCTCCCTCCCTCCCTCCCTCTCTTCCTCTATTTCTCTCTCTCTTTCTTTCTCTCTTCTCTCTCTCTCTCTCTTTCTCTCTTTCTCTCTCTCTCTTCCTTCCTTCCTCCCTTCTTTCCAGAAGATGTTGGAGCATTTCCTAAATGTATTTACAGCTATTTATAAGAGCAAACACAACGGGAGGTCCCCTCAGCACTTTGGAGTGGTCAGAAAAGAAGGCAATGAGCTGAGTTAGAAAGAGAACATTTCCATGACTCGTGTCAGTTATTCCTGGGAGGCAATGTCTGCCGCTGGGGGTTCAATCCAAGTGGGTTTTTGTACCACACTTTTTTTGCCACTTAGAAAACTGCAGAGTTGACAAGGGACAGGCAGCAAATCCAGCAAGCAACTGCTGAGAAATGAGGCAGCACAGGAGAGCCAAGACAACACACAACACTTTGACTTGAACATTACTCCATCCCAAACCAGGTTTTCTCCTGCCTGCTTAAATATGGAGCGCCTTTCCCCCGAGAAACAACACCTGAACCAAGAACTCCACATTTATCATGGCCTGCCTTGTTTGTGCATCACTTAGCCTCAGACACTTCAGGGGAAATTGCAGAAGGGGAGCCAGGCTGCCAGGTGACAGCTTGCCAGGGAGAAGAATTGGCATCGCGCTCGGAGGTGCACGGCGCCGGCTCCTCCATCATGCGCTAACAGGGAAGGCTAAAACCCGTCAGCCTCCCCTGCCAGGCCTGCAGCTGAAAATATTCCCTTTCCTGCTGCAACAGGAGATCTGGAGGCCAATGCTGTGTGTTACATTTGCTGTGAGAAAAGGTGTTGATGCTGATTTATGGGAGGAGGGGAAAAGGCCGGCTCTGGTTCAGCTCTTTCCTCCTGGAGCTGCCAAAGGGCTTCAGGGCACACCGAGAGCTTGAGGAGAGGTGAAGAACTCTGTATTTGCACCTCTGTGCATATAAAAGAATATGCAGCTTCTCAGAGCAGCTGTGGCTGCCCCTGGATCCCTGGCAGTGTCCAAGGCCAGGCTGGACATTGGGGCTTGGAGCAGCCTGGGACAGTGGGAGGTGTCCCTGCCATGGCAGGGGTGGCACTGATGGGATTTAAGGTCCTTTCCAACCCAAACCATTCCATGATTCTGTGGCAAGAAAAGTTAGCATAAAGTGTGACTTAATATAAAAAATCAGCTGTACGCTACACTGCCCATCACTCCAGTTTTCAAAACTTTTCCCCAGAATTCCAAAGCAAACACTACTTACAGTGCAAGTAAATAAATTAAAAAGAAAATCTGCCCTCCTCAAATTGTTCCCCCAGCCCTCCCCTGTTCAATCTTTTCTGTTTTCTTCTCTTGGACACAGCCTCAGCTTTCTGCAGCCCTCTTGAATTTCCAGCAGCCATTCCCTGTTTTCAGCCAGGGAGGTTCCTCCTGGATTTTCTCCTTTCTCTGTTGGTAGTCAGCGTGGCCAGAACATCCCATGGTGCAGCTTCAGATTGGATCCCTGCCATCTGTAATATTCACATGGAGGGTTGTTCCTGTCTTGGTGAAAAACAAAAGCTGTTTCCTTTTATTAAACTCATGGAATCCCATAAAGTTTGAGGTGGGAAAAGCCCTCTAGGATCAACAAGTCCACTGTCAGCCGTGTTCACCAGGAACTTGTGCCCTCAAGTGACACATCCAGGGGTTTTTGGAACATTTCTGGGGATGGGGACTCCACTGCTTCCCTGGGCAGCCCTGGCCTGACAGCCAGGAAGGAATTCTGCATCAGATTACCGACACTTTTTAGGGGACTTGAATGGAAAACCCTTTCCAAGTCTACACTCTCCAGTCTAAGGTTTGTGTTCCAGAACTTCACGGAGATCATTAAAAAAACCCTGCCTTTATGTCAAGAGCTCAGTGAAGTCCAGAGTGTAAGAAGCCTCTGTGCATTTCCAGGATGTTTCTCCTTAGTAACACATTCCTGGTTTTGATGGACAGCACATGGGCACAAATAAGAAATAAACACGGATTTAAAGCTTCTTTTCACCCTGCTGGCCATACCTGACGTTCACAGAACCAAATTTAAGCAACCAAGTCTAAAATCTCAACCCTGGGCAGGTTTTAAATAGAAAAGATCCTCTCATTTTGGGGATCTCCCCTTTCCAGCGTGTTCCCATTTCTATTTATCCACAGAAATTGGGTAACAGGTACAACTACAAGGCATTTCCAAAATTCATCCCACAATTATTTGCCTACAACCCCTTGTCAAAGTCACTGAGCAAGGGTAAATTCTGCTGTCTCACCCAGCCACAAGTGTTCATTTCCACCCCCAAACTGATAAAAATATCTCCATGACTGAAAGCAGCAACTTAGAAACTCCACGTCCAATTGTTTTCATGAAGCAAAATTAACATTAGCAAACTTTTTTGATACGGAGGTTTTACAGCTTTTTTATTTTAAATTATAAAATTATAGTCAAATTGCAACACCAAGGCAATTAAGGGAAATAGCTGAAATAATATCAGGGCTTCACTGACTGCGAATTTAAATGAGGCATTAATTAGTCCAAGACAATATTGAAAAATGGAACCATCTTGTACCTTATTCAAAATTATCAGCACCATCCACGGGAGCCAAATCTCAGCATCATTAAATAAGTCTTCAGAAATTAATTAAAATACTTGAAATGTGCACAGGCAAAGAACTATGCCTTTTCAATATCTCTAAGCTCATGAAAAGACTAAGTCATAAGAAATAGTTTTGCAGCTGTTGATACAGACATTTCTCCTGAAAATTCTGCTTTTACTTGTTTGGAGTGGATGTCATTGCCACAGCCCATGAGCAGAGCCCTCCTCCAAATAAAATCTGCCTTTCATTTTTCCCTTTTTCATTCTGCCAAGTTCAAATCCCGTTCAACAGCTCTGCCAAGGATGCATCCAGAGTTTCTATCGGTTGAAACTCCAATTTGGCCAAAGCAATGGAAGATGTGGGAAGCCCCGGCCAGAGGAGGGAGAAGAGCAGTCCTGTGCATATTTAAACTTTCACAGCAGTGGTATCTCAAATTCCAACCTAGATTGCACCACTTTTTGTAAGGAACTAATATTTAGCTAGAAAACCTTTAGCCCCAGGATACGTTTTCCTACTATTCAGAAAGTTTTTGGTTGTGCTTATAAATTAAGGTCACTTCAAAAGCTGGATAGTTCTGTTGGAGACATAAAAGTGAAATGATTCAAAAACCCAAGGAATACTCCTGTGTTATTGGATATTTGGGGAAAATAATATTTTCCTGGTCTGCACTTTCCTGACAGAGCTTATCAAAGCAGAAAAAGCCTTTTCTTTTTTTATATTTTTGTATCTTCATCCTGTTTGCAAGTCTCTAGGACTAATGAAATGCAGAGCTGCTTGGGTGGTGGAGTATTTTGATGCACAGTATTTTGACGCACCACTGCCAGGGGGTCTCCAGCCAATATCCCAACAAAGCCATTCCCAGACTGTGTGGAAAAAGGGTGTGGGGGGGAATGCACCAGCACAGTGACGGAGGTGACAAAAAGTGAATCTTCCTGGTTAAACTGCTCATCACATTCTCATTGATAGCCCTTCACATATTTATATATCAAAACCCAAAGAAATCCTCGTTCATCGGTTCTACACTGCACAATTCTTAGTATTTGATCTCTTATTGGTTATTGATCCCTTCACCTTTGATGTTAATTTGGTCCTCATTCTTTAGTTCTCAATCTTTTCCCCGACCAGAGGGTGATGTCTGTTATGTCCATTTCTCTCCTCTGTACCCTCTGGCTGCTCCCAGCCTGGAGCTGTTCAGCTCTCAGAGTTTGGGAATCACCTTTTTGTGGATTGAAGCCCGGCAGGCTTCGCCCCGTGAAACTCAAACCCTCCAAGTCTGGAAGAAAAACCTGAAGAACTTACAGAATGCCAGGAGCAGCCAGGATAATGTTCCATCATTACTGCTCTGATCTCCAGGATGCAGCTCCGAGCTGGGGTCACTTTTATCCCTGCACATGTAACATGCGCTGCGGGTTTCAGTTCTTGCCCTACTTGGCCTTTTTTAAAATTCTGTAGCATTCCCTTGCACGCTACTGATTTATGGGGATTAAATGTTCCTACACAGACCACTGGAAACTTGTCCTGAGAGCTCAGCTCACCCATGTGGTTTTAAATGTGCTCTCACTGATATTTTCTATTTGTAGCTCTGGCAATTAAAAATCAGCAGGAAATTGATGGTACTTTGAAACCAGGCGTGGTATCAAGTTCTTCAGGCAGAAGCATCCCTGGTGAGATGGGGTTCTACCACCACTAAATACGGCCCAGTTTAATCCAAGTAAATCCTTCATAATTTCATTATTCTCGTTTTTATCTTGCACTACTTTGCAATGGTTCAGTCCTTGATTCTTTCCCAAATGAATTCCTAATCACTGCCACAGCTTTCCCACAGTATCTCACCTATACTGGCATCGAGCTTTGAGCTGAACCATTGAACCATTCCCTGCTTTAATCCCAATCTTCTGAACAAATCCCTCATTTTCCACATTTCAGTCATCTCTCAGATTCTGCTGCTGACACCGTGTTCCTTGCCCTACACCACAAAAGAGGAATGGCAGCCGTAGCTGGAGGATGCTCGGTGAGGCTTTGGAACACAGAAATGCTACAATTACCTGCACCAATTGTTCTATTCAAACATGAGAGCAGATCCAGAGGAGAGCTCTGCCAAGCCATGCTGTGTCTTTGCCTGGGAAAGAGAACACACTGGTTCCTCCTAGGGATAATCTCCAGCGACTCCCTAAGGCTTCCAGGAGCTGAGGCCATGTTCTCATGGTCACTGGCCTGTGATGCATTTTCCCCTCATGACTCCAGCCAGGCACTTCCTGAATCCAATCTGGAGAAAACCTTTTGAGGCAAGAAGCTCTGCAAAGTAACCACAAATATGGAAGGGATCTCCTTCTCCTTCTCCTTCTCCTTCTCCTTCTCCTTCTCCTTCTCCTTCTCCTTCTCCTTCTCCTTCTCCTTCTCCTTCTCCTTCTCCTCTTCACTGTCCAACCTGCACTGAACACCACAGCATTCAGTGTTTCCTCAGTCACCCAGAAGCAAAAACTCCCCCCATCCCTGTCCTAAAAGATTTAGCATTACCAGCTCCTGAGGAGCACGAGGTCCCGTGGGAATCCGCATGCACCGATCCCTGCACTGAGAACTGTCAGTGCCACTCTCCGTTTGTGCCTTTTCCCAATGCTCTGTGTCCTGCAGACCCCACGTGTCCCCTGTGCTCTCTGTCCTCGCCCTGCAGCCCACAGCATCCTGCCCTGCTCTGAAATTCCCAGACCCTGAGCATTGCTTCCCGAGACTCCCCTCAGCGCAAAGAGCGTCTGCCCATGCCTGACTTTGCTCTCATTAGTTAATTAAAGCTAAGAGGCTGCAGTTGGGCACTCTGTGTGTGCTGTGCCTCTGCCAGGCTGCATTCCCATTATCCCTGGCACCTCTGCCTGCTCCTGGTCACAGAGTTCAACACGAAATGTTTTCCATCCCAAATGCTGCCCCAGCTCCTTCACCCACACCTGTTTGCTCAATTTCCTTGAGACAAGCAGGGAGGGCCTGACCTTCTCTGGAGCCAAGAGACCAGCGGGACTGAGCTCTCAGAATGAATATTCATGGCTTGGATCTGCTCTGCTGATCATCGTGATCCATGCCAGATTTTAATTAACTGCCTCAAAATGTACTTTTTTTCTTCTACCGTTTCCTGTTTACTTTGCTGCACTTTCCCCATTTGTCGGGACATCTGTCTGTGCCTCATTCGCATTTTGTCTTTCTCCAGGATTAATATTCATACATCAGAAATAAATTGCTTGAAAAGGAACTGAAATCTCACTCCAAATAAATAAAACAGCACTTAAATAAGATAGAAAAAGTGCTTTAAAGATTGTGGCTCTTTCCTTTAAAATAGAAATGACCCACACTAACCAGCCCTGGAACAAATATAACCCTTGCTATTATTTCAGCGCTCAATATTTAGCATGGGGAGGTTCTGATTGGATATTAGAATATATTTTTTCCCCCTGGAAGAGTGATCAGCCATTGGAATAAGTGGCCCTCGGGGACATGGGCAGGGGTGGTGATGGTGCTGCTGCGGGAATGGTTGGACTCCATGACCCTGAAGGTCTCTTCCAACTGTGATGGATTCTGGGATTTGCCACATCCTCATCAAGGAATACACTTCCAAGGAAAGAGCTTCAGGAGAGGAATACATTTGCAAAGCCAATCCCAGGGTCCCGAGCTGTCTAGAACAGTCCCTTGGAATATGCACAATTCCACACTTTTCCGAGGGATCAGCTGTGCAAAGACTTTCTGCACCCATTCCCAGCAGCAGGGCTAAAATGGGAGTGGGGATAGCAAAAATGGGCCCATTAATGGACTTTAAAACCCTTCTCATGCCCCTTTGTTGTTGTTGTTGTTGTTGTTGTCAAATAACAGAAATTCAGCACTGAATAAATGAGACATTTATTTTGTAAACAAAATAAAAAACAGTCTCTCCTTGCATCAGCAGGGTAAGATTTGGCCACAAAACATCTTCCCATAAGCAGAGTGCAAAAGTACATCCCAGCCTGACCATAACTGTGGCACTGCTGTGAAATCCTGATTCGCCTCAATTGAACCAGAAATTCAGAAAGGAACCCTTCCATTGCCACAGGTCTGTCGTGGACACATTGGAAGATAGGAAATGAGAGGGGAGGGAAAGCTCCAAAGCCCCAAAGTGCTGCTCTCTGCCTGGATTCCACTTCTGAAAGGGTTTGATCAAATCTCTGGGGTTTGAAAGAAATAAAAGAGGTGACGATGGCTCTTACCCCTAACAGAGGCCAAACACAGCCAGAACAAGCAAAAAAATGCTCTAAGGAAACCCGCAGCTGGCATTTATTTTGATTCAACATCTGACAGCCAAAATTAGGGTGAAAAGGAGGGAGGAATTGAGAATCTGAGGCAAAAATTGCAGCATGAACCCCACCAGAACACTGAGAACTATAAAGCCCAGCAGGAGCAGAAAGCAGCAGGCAGTCAGAGCAGCCTCAGGGATGACCTGAAATTATTTGGATCGGGATGGGATTTAAGGGACCCAAAGCCTCCTGGCACTCTGTGATCCTATGAAATGCCATCGCTAAGGCCGAGATTTGGGTGGCCACCAAGGAACCATGGATCTGTTCCTCAGCATTCAGAATTCCACGCAGATGTGGCACAAGGTTTTGAATGCTCAGTTCCATTCACCAGCACTAAGCTGCCAGGGCCCCAAAAAGGGAAGTGAGAAGGATTTTCCTGGTGCCTCCTTTCCCTGTGAGTCCAAGGGAAAACTTCTGGGTCGCTCGAACACTTCTCAAGGTATTTTTAGAAGCCTTGAGTTCGATTCTTTCTATTATTTTTTCCTCTGTGTGCTAAAGATGCTCTGGTAGAACAGATCCAATCTTTCCTTGCATTTCCTTTGTGGTGTAAACCAGAAATCCATGAGCTGCTGACTGAAGCTGCCAGAAGCCAGAGGAAAATCACAAGAAACACAAGTATTTAAAAAAAGATGTCTCTGTCACCACCAAGCCTGCGATTTGCCTTTCTCACAGGATACCTGTCTTGGTTCCCAAATCAGCTGCAGACTGCCTGGCTTTGATTCCAGCCTCCGAGAGAAATTTGGGATTTATTCTCCGAGGAAGGAAAACTCTGCTTTGTGCCTCTTTGATGTCTTGCTTCATAACTAAAACAAAAACCCTAACTTTACAGGGGCAAGATTAAATAATATCAGCAGCAGTGACTTATTTACCGAAAGAAAAGAGTTCCTGAGCAATGTTGGAGCTGGATTGAGCAAGAGAGTGGGGAAGCCTTGGGTTTTATGCCAAATTAAGTACCAAAGAAAGCACTCAGGGGTTTTCTTAGGGGAAGGGTTTGGTAGCTCTGACTTTTTGCACTTCTTTCACTCACACTGAGTTCAGAATATGAGGCTTGCCTGGTGCAGGCCCAACCTTCGGTCTCAGCAAGAGGCAGAAATGCCAAATGAAGCAGTGAAGTGTTACTTGGCTATGAAAGGCACCAACACACAGTTTCAAAGCTGAGATTAGGAAGCAATCCCCACGTTTAGATCTAAAAGAGAAAACACGAAATTTAATTTTTTAAATTTTTATTGTCCCACCTAATTCTCAGCGGCTGAATTGAAATAGACAGGCTTTTACAGCAGGGAGGGCTGGGGGAGAAAAGGTTGTTAAGTTTGTTAAAATGTAGCCCATATCCCATCTCACCCTGAGAAAAGTATTGGGAAAAATTATTCCACAGGCACATAATCTTTTATTACATGTCTCATAACCGCCTGTGCTGGACTCAGCTTTTTTTTCCCCCCTTGTTTCAAAGGAATTCAAACAATGCAAAAAAGCAACTAAGAAAAAAGAAATAAATTGAAAGTTGCCCTCTAAAACTCCTGCCTGCCTTGTAATAATTACTGAGACAAATGTTCTCCTGTGGAGAAATGGAGAGTTGCTTTCATAGCCGTCACAAACCACACACTTCTGTGGCTCACAGGTGCAAAAAGGAATAGACTGAATACATAATAAATTCTCCTGCCACTGAATTGTGCAGTACAGAATCACAATCACAGCTTTTTGACTTTATTAAATTGAGGGAGGCAGAAGTTTCACTCCAAGGACTGTTCTGAATGTATTTATTTGCTTGTAGAACTACAAGCTCTTTTCTCTCTTTTCTCTCTTCTCTCTTTTCTCTCTTTTTTCATTTCTTTTCTTTCTTTCTTTCTTTTCTTTCTCTCTTTCTCTCTCTCTCTCTCTCTCTCTCTCTTTCTCTCTCTCTGTCTCTGTCTCTGTCTCTGTCTCTGTCTCTCTGTCTTTTCCCCTCAGTGCTCCTGCACAAATTCAGTTCTTTAATGTGTTTAATTGTTTTAATCATCCTGGGGACTGGCAGGGACAGGACAAGGAGGAATGGGGTTAGACTAGAGAAAGGGCAATAGAAATGGGATATTGGGAAGAGAGGTGGCAAAAGGGCCAGAGAACAGCAAGCTGCCTCAATTTTTTATCCTAATCCCATCTTCCCTGGCTCGTCCACCCGCAGGGGCTCTCCTGTTTGTTCCCACTGAGTGTACAAACTCCAAGCAGCACCTCAAAATAAAATGGGAAGGATGACAATCTCCACAGGGCTCCGAATTTCACCCATCTGTTTTTGCAGCTTCTCCTTAAAAACCTCATTTTGCTATTTCTTTGCTTAAACTCGAGACTCCAACACTCAGAG
Source organism: Acanthornis magna (assembly GCA_036785705.1). Lineage (NCBI taxonomy): Eukaryota > Metazoa > Chordata > Aves > Passeriformes > Acanthizidae > Acanthornis > Acanthornis magna. The sequence goes on from JAWUZG010000093.1 coordinate 11,289,003, forward strand.
GGAGGAAGAAAAGAAGCCAGTGAAGGAGTATTTTGCGTCTCAGCTGCCAAATCACACAGAAGGGACAATCTTCCCCAATTTCCCAGTGACACAAAGGGAATTCTGCACTCGGCCTTCCAGGCTCTGAAGGAAACTCAAAGACACTGTTGGCCGGGGAGAATATTATTTTGGATATTGGATATTTGGATATTATATTGGATTATTGGATAAGTGGAGCAGGAAAGTCAATCGGACTGCCCCAGAGGCTTTTGGGGAAAGATTTAGGAGCAACAGCCCCACCCTGTGCCCCACACACGCCCAGCCATCTGTTCCTGCAGAGTGAGGCATCCCCTGCTCGTTCCAGACATGCACTCCTCTCATTCCCACCCAGACTGAGCCATAATTCCACTTTACTCTCCTGCTGATCCCAACAATCTCTCCTCGTGTCTGCCCTGGCCTTCACTCTGCTCCTGCTGTGGCGACCCAGCTCACCTCCTGCCCAGCCCTGGCTGCCCTTCCAGCAGAGCCTTGGGGCTGCCATTGCCCCTAAATCTTTCCCCAAAAGCCTCTGGGGCAGTCCAGCTGACTTTCCTGCTCCACCTCTGCAATATCCAGAATAATATTCTCCCTAGCCAACAGGGTCTTTGAGTTTCCTTCAGAGCCTGGAAGGCTGAGTGCAGAATTCTCTTTGTGTTAGTGGGAAACCGGGGAAAATTGGGAAACTTGCCCCGAGACGTGTGGACTCCCCACCCTTGGCAGTGTCCAAGGCCAGGCTGGACAGGGCTAGGAGCAGCCTGGGACAGTGGGAGGTGTCCCTGCTCATGGCAGGGGTGGCACTGGATGGGATTTAAGGTCCCTTCCAACACCAGCAGAACAGGGCTTGAGAAACATTTGGCCCTTGCAGCCATTTGGAGGAATAACCTGGCAGAGTTACAAAAACATCCGGCCCCAAACTGAAATGCAGAGCTCCTGAGCTCAGCACAGCCTGGGATTTTAGCGCTTCCCCATCAGGCCTGGACCCGAAAAAAGGGGCTGCAGAACAAATTTTCCAAGGAAATGATGGATCTGGGAATGTCTGTGGCGTTTTCATCCTAGAGAGGCAATAATCCAACACAACCTCAACCATTTCACGCCTCTGTCCCTCATTCCGCCCAGCCCCTCCAGAGCTGCTGCTGGAGCCAGGAACAGGCAGGAGGCACAAGTGTCCGTGCAGTCCCCAGGCTGGCCAGAACGCAGCTGGATTTGTTCTGCGCTCCCCAGGAGCTGCAATGTCACCTTGCAGATGAGCAGAACGCTGAGATGCAGCGAGGCCACCTGGGCTCTGCTGCTGCAGGTGTCCAGCGGCTCCCGGGGCCAAGGGCAGGGGAGCAAGACCCTCCCTCTGCCGAGGGAATGGGGTCAGGGAGCTGGGACAATGTTCTGTCTGCAGGCTGTCAGTGGGGCCATGGGCTGGTTTGGGTGGGAATTGTGCTAAATTCAGCCTGGCAGCTACACCTGACTCAATATCCGGAAAGCGAGGCCGAGATTGGGCAGAGAGGCTGCTAAACCCACCTGGAGATCTGGGACTGGCAAGGAACCACTTTGAACTAGAGAATCCCATTCCCACTTTCAAGTCCTTTGCCATGTTTTTTCCCTGGGAATGCGTAAAGGTTCTTCCCTTGGGTTTTGGGGATGTCTCCAGGGCCCTCGAGGTTAAGAGGAAGAGATTTGCCCATGAGTGTTTGTCTGGGTGAGTTACATCAATCTCTGCTTAATAACCGGGGTTTTTTCTGGCTTCAATAGACTTGCTTTAATAGAATTGCTCCCAGAGGAGGGAACATTTCAAGATTCCCAAATTCCAGGAAATACTCGATTCCAGTCTGGGACTCTCGGAATTGTTAGTGACCCTAAAAGTTACCACTGCTGCAAGGGCAGAGGGACAATTTCCTTTGGGAATCACAGCCAGGGCTCTGAGGTGGGGAGGGAGAGACCTCATGGGGTGCTGCCTGCATGGGAGCCACATGAAGGAGAGACTAAACCCGGGAGCAGAAAAGCTGATTTGGGAGAAAACCAACCTGGCCGGAATTCTGCTCCCATTTAGATAAAAAACACCCCAAAACCCTCTTTGATTCCAGACAAATCAATTCAGCCAGTCCTGAGCTCTGAGGAATTGCTGGGAGTGCCGCAGTGGTTGGAGCAGCCTGAGGATTATCCTGGTCTGCATCGAGGTAAACAGTCCAGGGGCGTTTTTAAACACAATCACAGGGCACTGAGAGAAAAGCAGACCTTTCCAATGGTAATGAAAGAGAGAGAGGTGGTTCAGACCTAATCCCACCATGGGTCAGCCCCAGCGCTGGGAGGATTTTATTTCTGCCTGTGCTGCTGAGAACAGAGCCCAAGCCAATGTCCCTGTGCCAGCCTTCCGCTGCTCCTGCCCAGCCCAGGGCCACCATTCCTCCCTTTGCCTTCAGATCCTCTGCTCCCCAGCCGGAGTAACCTCAGCTGGGATGTGGCAAATCGCATTTTTGTGTATTAATTACCGCCTCAAGCAGCAATTACAAACCCAAACAAAATTCTGCATTGATGGCCAAGCGAGGCAGGCACTGCTGGAGCTGTGCAGCTCTCTGCTTCCATCCTAAACAGGAGCTCAGGGGGGAATCACAGTTCCAAGGGGTCAGGAAATGAGGAGAACTGTATTTCCTGGCTGCCTTTCATTTCATAAATATATTACTCTGAAATTACAGTGCTCTCTGGTGTAAATCCTGCCCGAGGGTATGTCGAGGCAGCGATAAATGAAAGTGTAGACACTCCTCGGCATCCTGAGGGATCTGTTAGTGCCTGTCCAGGTGGGCAGCAGTGTCCTTTCCTGTGTTTCTGAGTATTCTCCAGCCGTGTGAAGGCAGAAGAATTCCACAAGCTGAGTGTTCAGCGAAGAGGAACTGCTTTTAATCCACCTCTGTCGTATCTTTGGAGGAGAACATTAGGATTTACACCGTGCTGTCACCACAGAAAGGCGTGCGGGGAGGGAACTGTGGGTAGAATTAACAGGAGGAGCAATGCATTTGTGGGAAATGTATCCTGACTGACACAACTACCTGGGGAAAAGGAGAGCAAAATCAGAGCTGACTCTGTTCCCTGTAAAAGCCAGTTCCGATCCAAAAATCCAACAGCCTGCAATTAGCAGACTCGACACATTTTGTCCTGCTCTGGCTTCAAGCTGGTGTGCTCCTGGCAGAGCCTTTCAGGCTGATGCTGACACATAAATTACCAACCTCTCAACGTCTGCCCTCGGAAAACTTGGCTACTTTTGTGCAGCAAGGAAAGTCCAAGACATTTCTCCCCAAATATTGGGATGGGCACGGTGTGGGTGAGGGCAGGGCAATCCCAACTGGCAGTGGGGAGCCCAGGAGTGCAAATGGGGCTCGAGGCAATGGAAAGCACCACTGGAATTCCGGGGCTGATCATCGCTGGCACATCCCAGTGCACAGGGATGGGCAGAGGAGCTGAGAGCACAAAGCCAGCCAGGAGCTTCCAGCAGCAGCTGCTGAGGACAAGAGCTGCTGTCTGGGAAGACACTGGAGAAAAGAGTCATGGAATTATGGAATCCTCCAGGCTGGAAAAGCCCTCCCAGCCCACGGAGCCCAAGCTGTGCCCGATGCCCACCTTGTCCCCAGCCCAGAGCACTGAGTGCCACCTCCAGGCCTTCCTTGGACACCTGCAGGGATGGGCACTTCAAAGCTCCCTGGGCAGCCCTGCCAAGGCCTGAGCACCCTTTCCATGCAGAAATTCCTGCTGATGTCCAAGGAAGGAAAATTCTTTTCCCATTCTCCCAGAGGGTCTGTAAGTCAGGAGCACACGCCTCTCTCCTGCAGTTGACTCCATCCTCAGTGCACCCTCCCAGCCTTTTCCATCCCACTGAAACCTGTGGTTATTTGGATTAATTCTCCCTGTGTATTTTACACTTTTCTTACACTCATTTCTGTGTCCGCAACTCCTGCACAGTGGCCACTGTTTCCTCCCTCCCTCCTGTTTCAATCCCACAGACCTCACCACAATAAAACCTTTTCTGTCCGTGACAGCTTGCAGCGGCTTATTTGTGCTTCAGGACTTTGATACCAGACAAATTCTCCTGTGACATCTCAAATCCCCAATCAACTGGAAAATTAAGAAGAATTCAAAGCTGCAGATCCATGGAAACTCCTTTTCCACCCCCATCATCCTCCACTAAGTTTCAAACCCAGCTGAGAAATTCTGGGTGCCCTGGTGATCAGAGCCAGCTCTGGTCACCTCTATGGCTTTTCTTGTGTCACTGCACAGCTGCAGGAACTTTAGGGAGAGTCCTTTAGGGAGGAGAATTTAGGAACAGATTCCCTTTGGGGAGGAATAGCCCAGTGCTGAGATACACTTCAACCAAAGCTCCAACCACAGAGACTTGAAAATGATCTCTAACTGTATCTTGAACAGGGAAAATAAATTAATGGGTGTGCGATGGAGAGACAAATCAGGGAGATAAGGATCACCTATAAATCTGCTGAGGCTACGTGATCCCTGCCCCAGAGATCTGGGATCAATCCTATTCTCCTGGTGAGGATGGAGAAGCTGATGTGGGACAGTGCTCCAGCTCAGGTCACTCCTGAAGGACTGCCCTCATCATGCCCTGAATGCTGGGCTGCATTGCAGGGAGCTCTGGGAGCACAGGAACCACATTGCTGGAGGATAAATCCCAGAAATCCAGGAATCCCAGCACCATGGGATCCCCAGCATGAGCTGTTCCAAACCGCAACGCACTTCAGTCCATCCCAAAATTCCCTGGATGTCGGCTCAGGAGCAGCTCCCGTGCTCCAGCCAAGCTGGATTTGCTTCCCTTCAAAGATAAACCACAATGTCTTAAAAACACCTCCCAGAAGGATGGTCAGAGAAGCCCGGGATAGTTTTCCTAACTCAACACAAACCTTTTCCCTGACTGGCCAAGCCATGGGATTGCAGCGGTTCTGCTGAGCAGTGCCCACTAAAGAGCTAAATATGAATTTATATTCATTTCCCAGAGCGATGCCAAGCACCAGCGGGCACAGCAAAGCCTGAGCTGAAGCCTTGGCACGTTCTAAAGCCAATATTTCTATTTTCAGCCGAATTTCTCCGGGAAGGGAGGTTCGCATAATCATTCCATGCCGCTGCCTTTTTGTCCTTCCCCCCAAATTCTTTGATTGCGGCATCAAAGCCATTAAGATGCAAATCACTTCAGGACAGCAGCGGCCAAGACAGAGCAGAGAGTGATTCCCAAACATCCCTAGGAGGGGATGCACTGCAGTTGCACTTCCTGTTCATTAAACATAAAGGAAGTCCATGGAAATCGAGTTGTTCCCACTCTCCAGAAGAGGAAAAGGCCCCCAGAGCCTAGTGAGGAGACTGGAATTGTTGTTTGGAATTCCAAGCCTGGAATTCACCCCTCCTGTTACTCACAGAAAGACCTTTAGGTTCAGCAGCGTTTCTCAGCTCATCCACAAGGATGATGTCTCCCTGAAACGGGATTTTAAAGGGAATTTTTAACAGGAATACACAGAAAAGGGATAAATAGCCAAACATTTGATGCACTGCTAACGCTGAGCCATGGGTCTTATCACCTGAAATAAAGCAGGTATTAATAAATAATAAATAAAGGGAGGCTTTCAGGAAGGAATGTTATATCCTGTTTCTGTGCCTGTAAAAGCTGGAATTGCACATCACCATATTGAAACCTGAACTTCCCCCACGGTAAATATTTTTTTTCTCTTCCCAGAGAGTGTGGAAAACAGCTCTGGGAGAACCTCTGGGGTTCTTCTAAAGCCAGAGCCAGCCACCGCTGCAGCCTCACCTCCCTCAGTCTAACTCCGTCCACGAAACCTGTAGAGGGCAGTGGATAAAAGAAAATCAAGCACCAGAAAGAGCCATAAATGTTAAACACAAATTTTAAAAAATTGGGATCTCATCTAATGATTTCCTTATATTGAAAAGCTTCCAGGTAATTCCATGGATTAATGGATTACTGCAATGGGATTTTTCCAAGTCCAAATCCCAGGCTCTCTGGCAGATTGCACTGACAGGCTTTACAGCAGAGCTCTTCCCTTGGGATTTACTTTTTTTTTTTTTTTTTTTCCCAGCAGAAATCTAGCACCTAAGCTAAAATGTGCAGCTGGCCCTCCCACTGCCGTGGTGCTCGTGGGCAAACAAGGCTTCTCCCTCCTCCGTGGAAAGCCACAGTCGGCCAAGGAAAAGGGAAAATACAGCTGAGCAAAGCGGAGTGTTTACACAACATACAACAGTGCAACATTAGCGCTCAAATTAATATCAATTTCATATCAAACCAGCCAGGACCCGGAGCAGAAAGCAGCCTCCTGGATAATTCCTCTGTGGTTTTCAGGCACACTGCTAATAACTTCATTATCCATTTGGCATATACAATTAACTCATTACTGATGGAATATGTAAAATCCAGGGTAAAACTCCAATTAGGCACAGCAGATAAAAGCATTACAGCAGGTACAGGCTCCTTTGTCTTATCTCGCACACGAGAGCATTAATCAATACAGCGCCGGTGCTTCTGATCACCTCATTTCAGCTTCAGGAACTTCTCCCAGCTCCAGAAATCTCCCGCGATCCCCAAATTGGCTCTGCAATTACCACAGGCACGGCTCTCCACACCTTCAGGTGTTTTTTTTGTTTTTTCCTCCCCCTGCCACCGTTTCATCTCTTTCCCATCAGTGTTCCCTGCTGTATCAGTTCCCTCAGATTTAAGAAGGGGACGGAGAGCCAATGGCTGCTCTTGTAATGTACATTTGTGAAGGTAAACACTCACATGGATTTCTGAGCCCTCCTCATACTCCGGCAGAGTCTCTGCAGTGTCCCAGAGCCAGAGCCTGTCAGAATGGAAAATTGGGACAATGCTATTCATGCCCAGAAATGAAATCACGTTGCCATCGTTCGTTACACTGATCTCTGTATATCGCAATAATGTGGGGACACATTTTGGAGGGGGTTGGCAGAGTCTGGAGGAAGCTTTCTCCTGGGAGAAATCCACTTTTGGTGATGGCACTCTGCCGCCTTCAGAAAGGAGAAGGAAATGTTTAAAAAAAAAAAAGGGGAAAAAGTCCAAAGTGAAAATAAAAGGCAAGCAAGAAAGAGCAGCAAGAATGGATCATGACCATGGAATTGAATACAAACAAAGAGAAGCTGGATTCTTTAAGGAAACCATTTGCTTATGGTTTGCTCCTCTGGGAGCGACCCAAACGCTGTGCTGAAGTTCTCTGCAGTATTCCTGTCTCATTTTCACCAAAGGAGCCAACATCAAAAGGTCCATTTCAAACAGAAACACAGTTTGTGCAGAGGCATGTGTGCAGGTGCAGGGATGGCTGCACAGAGCTGCAGCTGAGGCCATGGGGAGCTCCCAGGTTTTCTTCCCTGCCTGGGCCCGTCCGCACTCTGCTGCTCCGGATGTGACCTTGGGAATGTGCAGTTTGGGGAGAACGGAAGGTATGTGCTAGGATTTAGCATTTCCACCCTCTCATTAAAATAATTATTTTAAACTAGGCAAGATGGGGGTGATAACTGTGAAGAACAAAACGCCAAACCTCAGAGGTATTTGCTCCATTTTATGGCCTCTCACCTCAAAATTTTGACCATATGGTTATGCAGAACTCTTGGTAAAATCAATACTCTAGCAATAAAATTGCACAGCAGCAGGAAAACATTTGGCTCCTTAGGCCACTGGCAAATGAGGCAGGGTTTTGTGAATGCGCTGTTAATACACAGCCAGGGAGGTAAGGCACTCAAAAATAAACACATTGAGTCCAAAGACTTCTACAAACAATCCCAAATCTAGTTCCATTCTCTCATTAGCAAGGACGCTAAGAAGCTCCTGGCAAGCACTGCCATTTGTTTTAGCTCATTATAATAGCTCATTAAAAACAGAAATTAAAAACCTGGCATATCCAGGCTAACTCAATGGCAACAGGGGAGAGCTTCAGTCCCCACCACCAGCACCACCATTCTCCAACTTTAATTGGAGTAAAATCAACTTTTGCCTTCCTACACCATGATTTACAGGTGAAAGTGAAATCCCGGTGTTTGGAATTGTCTGGGGACCTGGCAAGGTCCTCTGCAAGTATAAAACAATAGGAATATCTCAGTGCATTTAATACATTTCCCATGGGTCATCACATCCATTTCCTGCTCCAAGACCTTTCATTCCAGGTCCATGTTTATTTAAAGTCCTCAGAAAGACATTTAATTTCGATAAAGCCACAATTTGGGATATTCTACACATTTTTCCCCCTCAAATAAAGCAAGGGAATTTGATAGTTGCATGACTCTAGGCTCACCCCGGCTGAATTTTCTCTGGTTTCAGGCAGGAGTGGAATTTCCCCTCTCTCTCCAAACTGGCCCAATGTCCCTGAGAGCTGCCTGTGCTCTGAAGTGGCTCTTAGGAGCTCTAACAGTGCTGAGGTGGCTTTAAATCAATTCTGCTCAAGGACATTTTTTTTCAGGGCGAATGCTCATTCTCAGTCTATTTTTCTTCAAGTAGAAAACAGAGGATAATTAGGAGAAAACAGTGCCATAAATCACCAGGGGGAACAAAAAAAAAGAACAAACCAGGTGTGCAAATGAAGGCATTTCCCAATTTCAAACTACAAGAATTTAACTCGGTTCCATTCAGATTTCTGTTCTTATTTTGCCATAAAACGGTAGACTTTTGCCCGAGAAACAACACAGTTGTTGTTTTCCATGGCTCCAGCACAAACCAGAGACGGGAGAGGGGCAGCTCAGCCACGCTTCCTGACCTTCCCAAAGCAGCAGGAATATTTCCAGGGATGGGGACTCCACCAGTGCCCTGTGCAGCTCCTTCCAGTCTTTAAAAACCTTTTCCAAACTGCGCTGACCAGTGAGGCCACCCCAGAGCTTCAATCCCGACCCTCCCAGCTCCATCCCTCTGATCGTCTTTGTGCCTGGCTCCAAAATGGCCATTTTTCAATCAGTTTTCCCTTTCCTTCCTTGAGCAGATGCTCTCCTAACAACTCGAGGTCTCCTGCCTCTCTGGAGGTGGCGCAGATATGGACTCTCATTTATTCCCCAGCTCCAAAGGAAGGTGAGACACGGCTGTGGAGGGTTCAGGCACCACCAGCATTGCCCTGAACAATTCATCTCCGAGGAGACACCTCTTCATTTTCAGCTGGCCCTGCCTGCAGAGGTCACGGGTTTCTCTGGAGGACGGGAATGACACATCCAGTGCATTGCTCAGGCAGGAATTGAATTACTGCCCTCCCCAGCCTGGCATTTGACTTGGCTGTCAAGTGCACAGCTCTAATAAAAGGCACTGGGCTGTCTCACTGATGCCTCGCAGCTCTCAGAGGCTAGGGGGGATGGGCTTGGCTTTGCCTTGCCAAAAATGTCTGAGTAGATGAATAAACATGTGTTCCACAAGGCTCTTCTTCTGCAAATCTCATCACAAGTTCCCGGGGTTGAGGTGAGACCTCACATCTCTCACTGGCGAAGGGACAAAGCCCTGGACACACCCAAATAACACAATGATGAGAACCAGGGTCTTCTAAAGAAGAAATAAAGAAAAAAACCAACCCAAACCTTCATTTTTCTCACTTCTCGGTATCAGATGCTTGCCCGTCTCAATTAGAATTCAGGATGACTCCTATTCCACGGCCCTTCTAATCCCTGAAATACTACCACCACACATAGTTGCTTGCAAAGATGCTCTAAGGCATAGTGAGCAAAATTCCTGATAGGATTTTTTTTTCTCTTTATTAATTTAAATTTTAACTCTCTCCCTTTCCTGACCTCCAGACTGATACACAACAGCAGCAGCCACTATTTAAATGAGACAGTGAGGGTGAGTTATTGTGATGCACTGTCCATTATTTTATATTAAACCCAGCAAAAGTGGACTCTTATCACAACTCCTGAAAGTGGTTTTCCTTCCCTGTCGATTTACATCCAAATAACCAACTTATCAACCTTGCAAATGTCAACCTGCACCGAGGCAAGGAGCTGGGAAGTTCCTAAGCAGACACTCTCCTTGGCACCGAAAGGTCAGTGTGCATGTTATTTATTCTTCCCGGGGAAAGATTCTACTCCTAAGTCAGGGAAAGCTTTTGCGCTATCCACAGAAATAATAATGGAAGATTCGAACCAATTTGATTTGCCTCAGCCTGAATAAAAAAAAAAAGAATCTTCTAAAGGATTCTTTTTTTTAAACATATGGACAGAAATATATCTAGAGAATAAAATCAGGGATGGAATTGTCCTCCGAGGAGTGCCCAGGCACAAGCCCAGGTTTGGCTTCTGCTCCTCTTGGGGCAGTCAAAAGTACCAAATCCACTGTGACCTCCACGTGGGAATGTCTCTTACCAGCACCTCTTTTCCACCTGTTTTAAATGCCCTTAAAAACCATCCTGTCCTGGTTCTGGCTGGGATGGAGTTAAACCACAGCACAAACTTCTATTTCTCTGTCTCACTTCTCTTCTTGGAAACCCCAATAACCTCTAATTTCATAATGAAGTGAGGCAATGCCATGATGGACAGTGCAAACAACATTTTGTTCCTTATGGCATTGTTTTCGTGCAGAGAATGGAGATCCTGGTGAAAAGAAGGAAAATTTGTGGCTGGAGAAATCAAGCTCCAGGGTTAGTTGGGGAGACAGATGCAATAAGAAACCAGCACGGCACTAAAACACCATTTTTAATGTGCCAGAACCAGAGCTTTGAGGGGAGAAAGAGCAACAGGGCAGCAACTGCAGCAAAATTCTAAAAAATAATCCTAATTTCTGAAGAATAAAGTCATTATTTTTGTAACAAAGGACAGTCTTGCCCTTAAGGTTCCTTGAAGGTCTATGACACACTTTTGCCAGCAGCTCGCCTCTTGCATCAAGCCCCCATTGGGATGTTGATCAGGGAGCATTTCATTCATAAACTGGGGTTCTAAATCAGCATGGGGGATCTTTCCCAGGGAACACTGGCTTGGCTCTCACTTGGATGATAAAATTCTTCTGAGTCTTGTGGTTGGTTTCTTCAAATGAGCAGTCCCCGACCTCTTCTGCTGTGTGGCTTAGCAAAGCACTTGCCCTCTGCTGCCACTGAGGTCACCTGGGGCTTGGTGGGACACGGGGGCCACTCCCAAAAGACTCTTCCAAAAACACTTCCTCTGTTAAGAAACCAATGAAAAAGGTGGGTCAAGCGGGAGGGCTCTTTTTACCCATCTTTTATCACCTCGGACACTCAAACGTGCAAAGTCCTTCCACATCCTCTGCTTCCCCCTTAGTTATCTTCAAAGAGGCCAGAGAGATCCTGCAGGACGGAGCATCCCCAAACTGACTCTTGGGCAGCACCAGGAGAGATCAATCACTGTTCAGTCACCAGTTTTGCAAAGTCTGTGCTCTTTCCCAGAGTCCTGACATTCCTTTTGCCCCGAGGCTCCAGCTCCCTCTCAGCTGATCCCACTGCAGGCTGCTCCATCCCTCCCAAGCCTTTGGAATGCAAGGACTGTCTGTTTGCTGCTCTGAACAATCCACAATGTTACACATCCCTGCATTATTTATATTGGCCACTTACAAGTTGATTTTCATTTATTTAAAGTTTCCATCTTCGGGTTCAGGCTCCCTTTCCAAATCTCCCCCTTTCCATCATGTTCTAATGGATATCGGTTCTCTGGGAACATCTTCTCCCTTAGGGCCCTGTTAAATGTAACAGTGACACAGTTTTCCATCTTATTACATGCACACAGTTTGTTTTTTAGATCGCCAAAATATTACAGTTTCAGTTAAAAATGAAAAACCAAACAAATTAAAAATTATTTTCAAGTCCTGATAAGGTTTTCACTCGTAAGAGTGGCACCACTGCGTTTGCAGTGAGGAATAATCACCAATGGCATTGCTGCATAACAGAAATGCAACTGAGAGAACCCTCAGGTTTGTTTCCTTCAGAGCCTGGGGACAGCCACAAACTGGGAACTGTTCCTGATAACTGCAGGTGGGGCTGCACTCCTTCCCTCAAATCCTACCTGAAAACCAGGCTTTGTGTCCCAGCCGTGTTTGGAAAGCCCATCTGGAATGCCACTCGTCCCTCTGGCCTTTTCCCAATTTCCACTTTAAACACACTCAGGACACACTTAGCCCACCAGCCTTTCCACCTGGATGATTGGGTTCTATTCCCTTGCTGATATTTGAAACCTCAACGTATTTTTAAAAACCGAGCATCTCCATTTTGCTAGGAAAGGAATTGGATCCCCCCAGGCAGGGAGGGAGGGAGGGACACCAGGCCACAACTCATCCTTCTCTCCACTCCACCTTCATTTGATGGCAACCAACCCAACCGCAAATGTGTGACACAGCCTTGGACAGCTGGACAAACTCTCCCCTGGTGCTGCTCACCAGGCACAGCCTGAAATCCCTTCCAGCACGTTGGGATTTTTTTAGGAGCTCCATCACCAGGGGTTCCTTGCTCCCCCCATTTGAACCCCCAGGACAAACACCCCTTCTTAGGAGAGTCCATCAAGCCCACGAATCCCTCCCTGACAGGAGCAGCCCCCAAGGAAGAGCAGAGATATTCACCCATGGGAGAATTTCCCTAAACCTCCAACTGATCCCAAAGGCTTGCAGCTCACTCGCTTCCTTAACAAGAAGTATTTGTTTTTCAGGCCCTACTGTGAAACTTCCAGAACGACAGCTAACATGGCACAGGTGCCCAGAGAAGCTGTGGCTGCCCCTGGATCTCTGGCAGTGTCCAAGGCCAGGCTGGACATTGGGGCTTGGAGCAGCCTGGGACAGTGGGAGGTGTCCCTGCCATGGCAGGGGTGGCACTGCATGGGCTTTGCAGTCCTTTCCAACCCACACCATTTGGGGAGGATTCCTTGATGCTGACTCTCAGAGAAGCATTTTTTGTATTTTCCAGCTCTTGGCTGGCATGCGGCAATGCCCAGCTCAGGGCTCATCACCCGTGAGTTGGATTTTTTCCTTCCTCCTTTGTACCCACGTTCATAGGATTTCCCCTGCCCCTGCCTCACCCAGCAGTGAATTCTGCCTCAATCCCGCTGCAGTTTTCCACAGTCAGCACTCGGCTCCCCCCGCAGCTCAGCCGTGTCTTTCGCAGCTCATTTCTTAACTGAGCATCGCAGCTTTGTGCAGATTCCTTGGAGACAGTGCTGCTGTCATCCTCTCGCTCAGGAAACTGCTCAGTTACTCCAACCTTCTGTTTCCTATCTTTTGACCATTTTTTTCACTGATTTGTACAGCATTCCTTTTGTTTCTCATCCCTTCGGCTTTGACCCCAAATCCTCAGAGGGTCAGGCAGAGCACAGCACACCCCGGATGGTCACAGTCCTGTTTCACTGAGAAGGGCCATGTGGGGTTCATTTGCTCCTCTGAACCATCCCTTTGGTATCACTCTGGGGGCACCACTCTGCAGGTGGGGTGGTGCTAAGATTCCCCATCCCTGGAAGTGTCCAAGGCTGGGTTGGAGTAACCCGGGATAGTGGAAGGTGTCCCTGCCCATGGCAGGGGTTTCGGACCTAGAAAAGCTTTAAGGTCTCTTCCAACCCAAACCGTCTGTGATTCAATGATAAAATTCCCCCTCTTTTTCCTCTTCCTCAGTAGTTCTAGGATTGTTCACCCAGAGGGAAGATTGCTGACTGATCAGCTCCTGGAGCTCCCCTGGGGAGGGCTCTGCCTGCAGCTCTGTCCCCATGGCTGAGCTGCTGCAGCCCCCACCCCAAACTGAGGTTTCCTACCCCAACGAACAGGACTGCTCACTTGGAGCCCGAGATCCACCCTGGCTCGGTTCCATTCTCCGCTTTGTTTGGGGGTTTTTGGAGGGGAGCAGGCAGATGGGCTGGTTCTACGAGAATCAGTTCCAAAGCTGCTACAAGAACCTGCTTCGCGCTAGTCTGGCACCTTCCTCCTACTCCTCAGCAAGGTTGGCTTCACACCTGCAGCCAATTCAAACTTGATGGAATCAGGTTCAGAACCTGATATTTTCGACCTAAAATTTTATTTATTCCGAATTTCTAACGTACCTAGGCTCTGAACTATTTCGAGTACATCGCAGCTCTTGGAGGAACAGGTGTCCTGGCAAATGCTGCAGTTGTGAAAGCTTCAGCTACGTGCTACAACCAAACACTTTTGCTAAAAAAAAAAAAAAAAAAAAGTTGAACTTCCATATGCTGAAACTCCTGCTTTGTTTACAGCAGCCCCCCTGCTCTTTGTCCTAATTTATGATTATTAAATTTTATGCTGCCTTTGCTCTACTAATCCACAGAGTCAACAAAATTCTTTGGTGCAATTCTTGTGTCCTTCACAGCATTACAGGAGTTTCAAAACCTGCATCAAAGACCTTGTGCCAAGGAGAAGAAGAATTAGAGAGGGCTGCTCATGAGACCTGTCCCTCAGGAATGCTTCTGGCACCTCCCTGCACCTGGAGCTCACCTCATCCTGTGCCAGTCCCCTCTTCCCCTAGCTCCTTATCTGCCGGAGCCAGCTCCTTATAATTCCTGTGTTAATCTGTGCCATCTCCACTTTCAATAACAATTTCCTCTGGGATCTGCACTGAATAAAAGCTGCCTATAAATCCAGAGAGCTGAAGTCCCCTGCATTCTCTGTAGTGTGAGATGTTCACCGGCTCAGCAAAAAGAACCATCCTGGTACTCAGATAAAATCACCTGCACAGCAGAATTTTCCCTTTTCTCCTACTTTTCACTCAGGACCGCCTAGATTACTCTTTGTTCCAAACCTGACCTAAGAAATCTGCTGATCTGCAGGGACTTCCCAGGATCTCTTTCTGCCCACTGTTCCCACATCAGAGTGCATTATTCCCAGAAGGAAATAAACATTAAAGGCTTTTTCCAGGGACCAGAGATAACAATCAGAGAAGTGATGGGTTCACTTTCTCCAAAGGACGTCGCTAACAAAACCAAGAGCTTTGCAATGCTTTACTCAAATAAATCACACAACAGCAACAAAAAATCCCAACAAAAAGGAGAATTGGAATTGCAGGATGATTTTCCAGCTTCCTCCTCAGACGGCAGTATTAAACTGATGTGGATGTAGAAGGGGAATGGAAATCCTGCCCTGACAATTGCTTTGGCAAGAATTAGTTCCTGCCATTCGAGAACAACTGTTCTACATTGCTCATCAAGTTTGTAATCTTAATCTGAATTTTTCCCAGGAAAGAAATCATTTTTTTCATTGCCCCTCGAGTTCAGTGCCCAGAAAAAGGACTCTGCCACATCTCATTCTCCTCCTCCTCCCCTCCTGCCACTCCGTGTTCAAAATCCCAGCTGGAATTCCACAAGCAGAAACACGACCTGAAGGGAGATGATCCTGGCCATGAGATGTGCATATTCCCAACAAACCCAGCCTCTCTCCCATTGCCATCCTGCGAGTCCAATCAGCAAACCCTTGGTGCCACGGAGCATGCAGCAGCCGGCATTCCTGAGGGACACGTTTTCCACCCTTTCCCAACCACATTTTCAGAGTTTGACCTTTGTCGCGGAAACATTGTTCTCGTTGTGTGTCTGTACAGACATCCCAAAACAGTCCTGAATTTACCACCAGGACACCAAAAGTTAAGGAATCCAAGGGGGGGAAAAAAGTAATTTTCAGGAAGTGCGGTGGACAAATTGGCAAATTAAAACCATCCAGAGGTGAACTCAGCCTCAAGGAATACAGGTTATTATAAATTATTGGAGAGAGCATTTTGGGAATCATTTTCAGCCAAAACATGCCCATATTAAAAAGGGAATTATCACAGTACCTTAACTGCACTTCTCAGCCATGGCTGTGGAGATTAGATGTTGACCACCTGGAAAATAAAAAATAGAAGATTAATGATATTGTTCGGACCTTAATTACTGATTAAGAAGAGCAACTCGTCTCACGCATTTGCCTTTATTTAAATCGTTTCAGCTTCCCAAACAAGCAGAGAAGGACAGAACACACAGCTTTCAATATCTGCTATTTTATTCCTGATAAAGGCAGCTTCAAATAAGAAAAATAACAAGAAAACAACGCCTGAGGTTTTCATTAAAGTAGTTTACATATTTTCATGAAGGCTGTCAACTCAGAAACCAGGGAGAAATTCATAACAAGTTTTATCCTTCTAAAATACCCACCCTAAAACACATCAGGCACTTATCTGTAATTTGTTTCGACTCAAATATATTCTCTGCCCTTCCCCAAGATGAAATATTGAACAGGAAAATCTCCATCTGCCTCTTTCCAGCTCTTTTTTGCCTCATGCCTGTGAGTTATCCCAGGGATAACTGGGGGCTTTAGGAGGTAATTCCCAGCCTTGAAGGCTGCTGGAAATTCGGGGAAATACACGGATATTGTGCTGACTTCCAGCAAAATATTCCATAAGGGGAAACAGCCTGGTATTTTATTAGCCTTTGGAATTTAACTGAGCAAAATGGGCAAAGCTTTGTTAACGAGACACCAGATGTGTGTGGGAGTGCATCACTTTTCCCAGGTCTGCTTGACCAAATAATTTATCTCATATATATATATATATATATATATATATATATATATATATATATATATATATATATATATATGTAAAGAAAAAAAGAAGTACAACCAGACAAAAATAAGGAATTAACAACACGCAGTTCATTACAGCAGACATTTGTTTGTATTTCTGAAGACATCCAACAATTCTTATGCATTTTTCAAGAGGGAAAAAAAATGTTTCCAACATAAAAACGTACTGCTGAAACTTCCTCCTGAAAAAATTCCTGTTTCCTGCTCTAAACAGAGCTGGAGAATAGAAGGCTCCAAAGAGGTGCCCTAGTCCATTCCAGGAGAGCTGCAGAGGGACTGGGGACAAGGCTTGAAGGGACAGGACCCAGGGAATGGCTTCCCAGTGCCAGAGGGCAGGGCCAGATGGGATATTGGGAAGGAATTGTTCCCTGGGAGGGTGGGCAGGCCCTGGCACAGGTGCCCAGAGCAGCTGTGGCTGCCCCTGGGTCCCTGGCAGTGTCCAAGGCCAGGCTGGACATTGGGGCTTGGAGCAGCCTGGGACAGTGGGAGGTGTCCCTGCTCATGGCAGGGGTGGCATTGATGGGATTTAATGTCCCTTCCAAAACTGAGGATGGGAGGAAAATTGCTCTGGGCTGTGTGAAACACAGGCACATTCTGCCTGCAGCGCGATCACCGCTGGATTCCACATCCCACCGAAAGAATTCCATATTCCACCCCCAAAAATCCACACCACCAGGGCTGCAATGCCTTTGCCCAGAGAATTCCAGTGCCTCAGGCGTGGAGGAGAGGGACAGAATGAATTGCACTGCCAGGAGAACAGAGTTTCCTCCGTGCTTTACTCGGAGATGAATGCCCATTGTCAGCAGCTTTTATGATAAATGATCGTCATTGTGAGTGTTGGTAATGAAGATGCATCGTGCTGTGAGCTGTTCACACACTGCAGAACACTTCTCCTCTAATCAGCGAGGGCTTCCACTTCCAGAGATTGTTTTGCAGGGAAAAGCAAACAGGCTGTGTGGATGGGAATTGGTTTGGATTTTAATGGTGCAACAAGAAGCAGAGTTTGGTTCTGAGTTTCCCTGGGAGGTGACGGCAGAGCCATGGGCTGTGGCTGTTCCATCAGCCTGGGCTTCAGTGCGAGAGGAGCAGGAGAAAGCAGGGGCTGCTGCATTCCATCCACACTATCCATCCTTTTGGGGTTTCCTTTGGGTTTTGCACCATCCCTGGGAAGGATCAGTCACCCCTTTGGACTCTCAGATGCCTGTGAGTGGGAGCAGAGCATTTGGTGCCCACCGGACTCCAAATCTGGTTTGGTCTCCTCTGAAAGGCACTTTGTTCACTTGCACAGAATTCCTTTCACAGGGAATTGGCCCAAAATTCCATTCACAGGAAACTGGCCCAAAATTCAATCCATAGGAACGAGCCCCAGTGGAACGTGGGTAGAACCATTTTAAGATGCTGCACTCACTACCTGCATGTTCCAGGCTGGAACTGAAGAAAACCTGGATTTTTACAATTGTTGACTGCCCAAAAAGACAACTCCCATTGTTCAGTCTGAGCATTATTTTGGTGCGTTCCTAAGATTCTCATTTTCGCAGGCAGCCTTCCCGTTCTCAAGGGCTGCGGAGATGATGAAAGGGATGGAAAGGCTTCGGGTGTTCACCTGCAGAGGAGAAGGCTCCAGGGAGACCTCCAAGTCCATTCTAGTGCCTAAAGGGCTAAAATATTCCAAACCAGCATGAAGAGCTGGCATTATCTCAGTGTTACCTCAGCTAAGGAAAGCAAATTCATCTTTCTCACGAAGCCAGAATTCTAAATCTCTCCTGCAGCTTTGAAAATTACCCCCTTCATTTTAATTAAGCCAATGTTACCTGTAATGATGCTTACAATCTGTACATTTTCCTGTATCACACCCTGGCAAACTCCATCTCTGTGCTTCTCTCAGTGGCTGATCTGGAATTTCAATGCAGAATTTTAGATATTTTTATCCCTAATTCAAGAAATTAAAGAATTCTGACCAGCTCTTGAAATATTCACAGAATCTGCTTTCTGCAGGGACCAATCACTCCTTTTTTTGGCTGCTTACAAAGCAACCTCACAAACCAAAATTGGTTGGCGTGGGGGCAGCAGAATTCTATTTGGTTTCAACATTTTTTGTCCTCGACTGCAGTAAAAAACAGAGTTCGATTTTGCCTGAGAAGCATCTTAAAAGTTTTCACCAAAAAAGAATACAAATGCAACTATATCCTCTAGAATTAATACAACTCATCTGCCCCAGGTTTGAGTTACAAATTATTCACTGGTAAAACAAAGTACAGGTGCTGTTCCTAGAATCTCTTGGAAAACATCTTCCAAAAACTCTCCATCAAATCCTAGGAATATGTAAAGGGTACTACCCTGGCATTTTTATTAAAAGTTTTCTTGTCAAATGGGAGCCATGAAAATCTGATTTACTGCCAACTTTTTTGTGGAAAATCAACCCAGTCATGTTTTTCTTGGCAACGGAAAGTAAGCCTGAGTCAAAGTAAGATTTGTTTTAGCATTATTTCATGTTTTCTGAATACATTTCATATATATTTATGTCTTCCTCTGTTTGTACTGCATGGAAATGCTGCTCTCGCCCAGCTGGTGGAACTTGCTTGGCTGCACACAGGGGCAGTGATCGAATCCAAAACGAAAATCCAAGTTCTCCTTTTTTTTCCCCTGCGCTCCGTGCCACACAAACTCACAACTGCATCCGAAGAGTATTTAGAGAATTTACTGCTTATGATAAAATTACACCTCCAAAGTGGCTTTAGAAAGTTTTAGGGATTTTTTCCTAAGCGCAGGTTGCTTAAAATTCCGTGGTGCCTTGGGAAGAGGTTTGGGTTTAGGGATTTGAAGCAGCTCAATGTGGAACGTTCAGAGTCCAGCGTGGCATTCTGATAAATCAGCCAGAGCAGCAAAAGGAATTCAGTAAGGCACTGAACTTTCCAGAGTTTTGAAAAGTCTCTGTGTGGGAGCTTCAAAACCCACCTGACAGATGGCAGGGATCCTCTGCTGCAAGATGTCAAGAGTGACACCCGGCCAGGAGCTGAGAGTTCCAACAAGCGAGGACTGGAACTGCTTTGTGGAAGCCCAGACTGGCTTGGGTCAGAAGGACCTTAAAGTCCATCCATTCCCACCCCCAGCTGGCCTTGGACACTGCCAGGGATCCAGGGACAGCCACAGCTGCTCTGGGCACCTGTGCCAGGGCCTGCCCACTCTGCCAGGGAACAATTCCTTCCCAATATCCCATCTGGCCCTGCCCTCTGGCACTGGGAAGCCATTCCCTGGGTCCTGTCCCTCCATCCCTTGTCCCCAGTCCCTCTCCAGCTCTCCTGGAGCTCCTTCAGGCACTGGAAGGGCTCTGAGCTCTCCCTGGAGCCTTTTTCTCTCCAGGTGAGCACCCCCACCCCTGGAATGTGGCACGCAGGTGGCACAGGGCCACTGCCTTGTTCCTCCCGATCATATTCCTTTTGGAGGATGTCTTAAAGCACACAAGAAATTGGTCCTCCAATGAGGATCATCCCAATGGTTTGACAAGAGGAGAAATGTAAAAAATACCTTTTCCCTGGCTAATTCAGGCTGCCATGGCTTTAGCTCTCTTAACCCTGACTTCTGCTGAAAAGCAGAAAGCTTGATGCCAGCCCTTTGCTCTGGAACGCTCTCCTCCCTCAGGAAGCTGGAGAGAAAGCCAGGGAGAGGCAGAACTCGCGGCTCTGTCCCCAGCAGCTCCAGCTCCGAGAGCTGGCAGTGCCCACGCGTGTCCCTGCCCACGGGCAGCTGCTCCTCACTCCGCTCTGGCCGGGCTCCCACACCCCCAGCCTCCGGGATCTGCTCCCATCACAGCCAAACGAGTCACAGGGAGGGGCTCATTTGGCAAGAAAGCCCTGGAAGCTCCACAGCAATCGGGTTTGGGGAGGTGGGAAGGTGGGGAACAGCATGTTGGCCTTCTTGGACAGCGTAGGCAGGGAGAAACTGGGAATTTTTCACTCCGGAAAGATGGGGTACCAACCCCCCATGTGCATTTCCAGTCTTAGTCTTCAGGGGAATTTAGGGGGAACTGACAGCAAGAGGCACCAAATGCAAAACCCGCAGGGGCCAGGAAAGGATTCGGGATTGATCCGTGCTCCTGGTCCCCAAACACAGCGTTGTGGTGTCAACCCACAGCTGGATGTTCCCAGACCCTCCCTCTGACTCCAGGCATTCCCACAGCCCAGAAGGAGTTTTTAAATAGGGCTGGCACAACCCTGCATGACATAATCACACCGTGCTCCTGAAACAAAGGGATGCTCTTCCACGTTTTTCACACTCAGCCCTGTCCTCCCGCAGTCTCCCTCCTACTCTCCAGCTTGACAAGGCTCAGGAATGTCTGAACGGCACAGGGAGGTGTAAAGGCTCCCACGGTCTTTCGTCCCCCAGTCTGTGCAATATTTTCTGTGTAATATTTATGTAAGCCCATTTTAGGCCATGTTTGGCTTGGTTAATATTTTTCCCACTTGCACAGAACTATTCAAGGAGACCTTCAGCAATGTGCAGATCTATGGCTCCAGATAAACACATTCCCAGTCATCAGGACTCTCCTCCCTGGGGATATTCCAGAGCTGTGTGGACACAATCCTGGGTCAGCTGCCTGCTGGTTTAGACATTGGGGCTTCAATTCGTACCCACACCTGGTCTATTTTGCATAATTATTGCAGTATTATTCAACAGCACCACACAAGCATAATCATTTCAGTCTTTACATTTGAATAACTTCCTGAGGAAAAACCACAGTCTATTTCTAGGGCTTCTGTTTGTGAGATAATAGAAAGAGTCGACTTCAATTTTCAGTAGGTTCCAAAATTCCATTAAAATGGGGAGATATTTCAAGCAGTTTGAACGTTGCCTCACACAGCACAAAATCCCAAGGCCTGAGTGGTGTTTTACACCTTGGCAATCTTGCTGCTGGGGGTTCTCAGACACTGCTAAAACCTGCTTCAACTTATTTGGGCTGAATCAGATTTGATCCGAAGTCTGGAGAAGTTCAGGACTATTTCTGTGCCTCCTGCAGCCACAGGCCCCTGCAGCGCTGCACTTTGAGGTCCTGAATTTTGTGTTTCTCCACTTAATTCACGACGACAAAGGAATACCTGTGGGATTTGCAGAGCTTTGCACCAGCCACTCCAGCAAACCTTTTAAGTATGCAAAGAAGTTTCAGCCATTTCCTGACATTGCTGCAAATGAGAACTGAATTGGAGCTGCAGCATTAATACATAATATTCACATTAAAGCTTGGCAGTGCAGGAGTTGCTCGGATTCACATTCCAGTGAGGCAAACAAGTGTCAGATCCAGAGGTGGGCTTGGAGGTGTCACTGAGTTTTAATTTTAGATTTTCCCCTGCATACTCTAAGTTGGGGTTCAAGCATTTGCTTCAATATTATTAGACAATATCCATCTTAAAAAACCCCTCATGTTTCTTGTCAAAGGAGTCTTTTGAATGGAAAAATCCTGAGGAAAGCTCTTCTTGCCCCATTTCCATTTTTGCAATTATTACATACATATTAATTGGAGCAAAGTCTTTAGGAAATGGTTCACATAAGCAGCTTTTAGCTGATGAATTATCCCTGTCATTTAGAAACATTTACATGGCTTGTTTATGTTACTTTGTTCATTTTATTGTCCTTTAGTATTAATTAACAGCCCTGTCTTTACAAGGTGTTTAATCAGTTACAACTCTTAATTACACCACAGCATTACTTAATAAAACAACACACTATTTGGGATTAAGTTAAATTGGTTAAATTAATCTGTTCTCCTCTTTTGTGGGTAATTTATTGCACGATAAAAGCAAGTCGTGAAATTATTTTCATGGCAAGTAGCCTAAAAATGACTTTACATAGATTCTGCTGTGCACAGCCATTTCTTCTCTGTTTGGCATTGCCAAGCACTCCCGGTGACTGAAATAAATCGTGATTAGTTCAGATCATTTCTTCCTGCATCAACATCACTTAAAATTGCAACTCTGTCCTCGCTGAAATGCCTCCAGACCTTCCTGAAGCCTTTCTGTCTGTGACTTCCTGCTTCTAAGCTACGATATCTCACAACTCGATGAAGAAAAATAAAAATCAAACATGACAATTATTGTTTAATGTTTGTCACAAGCTTGAAGACACCTCCCTGTGCTCACACTCAGCCATGACCACGTTTCTGGAGACTTACCCCACATTATAATTCTGATGTTCACATCTGAATTTTTAAAAGAACAGCTGAATTGGAAACAAATTAAAAATCCACTAAACCAATGATTTCTGCAAGGGAATTTCCCTTGTCAGTCCTCTGGGATCTCTCCTGCATTCAGGTGGGTCACAGGTAACAGTTCAGACTGTTCCGGCCAGTGAATTTCTCAGTCTGGTGTCTTGAATAATAATAATCTCTTAATTATTGTTCTAACTTTATCTATTCCTCCTTGGACCTTTGCATTATCTCCTGAAATTAGTGAAGAAACTCTGGTTGTATTTCCAATGCTCCTCACGCTGAGGGGAAGCATTTAATAAAATATTTATAAACCTACTATTCAATACCTCAACCCTTGGAAAAGCACTGCCATGCATTTCACATTTACCTGGGAGCAAAACTAAATTTTCAAAATGCCTTAAGATAAATATTTTGCCAAACAGAGTGGGGAAACATTCACACTCCAAAGTCCCAAAGGTTGCTGCATCTGAATCTGATTGTTTTATGACAAATGGATGAGTGTGTGCTCTGAGAGACAGAGCAACAGCACCCCAGTTTTTGGAGGAAAGAGGAACTGTTGAGCTCCAAAGGTTCAGAGAAGGATTTTGAGGTGCCTGAGGTAATATGACTTCTCAGCAGCATCTCCCATATTAAAGAGGTGATAAGGTGATGGCTTGGTGCTGATCCTCACTGCAGATTCCCCTCTCCCCAGGTGTTTGCAGAGATCAAGTTTGTGCCTGAACAGAAGCACCGGTGTGTCATTTGTGCCTCTCCTCACTGTGTGCTTGTGCAGCTCCCAGGGCTTCACTGCAGCAATGCCTTGAGGGAATCCACACACAAATCCTGGAAAGCAAAAGCCTTTCCAGAGCCTTTTGCTGTCATCAATCACTCACCAAGAGCAAGGTGGGGACTGGCTTTACCTGGAGGCCTCTAAACTGTGCACCTCCTCACATCTCCAGTCACAGCCAGCTCTATACTGGAGGCTTTACAGAGCCGACTTTTTCCCCAGGACTCTTCTTCCTCTTAAACCTTCTGCTTCTGGGGTTTGTTGTGTTTTCTGTAGAATGAGGAATTCATGAAGTTTTACGCAAAAGCAAGAAGCATTCTGGCTTGTAACAAAAATGTGCTGGGCCTCAGTTGGACATCAGCAGGAATTTCTCCATGGAAAGGGTGCTCAGGCCTTGGCAGGGCTGCCCAGGGAGCTTTGGAGTGCCCATCCCTGCAGGTGCCCAAGGAAGGGCTGGAGGTGGCACTCAGTGCTGTGGGCTGGGGACAAGGTGGGGCTGGGAGGGATTCTCCAGCCTAAATAATTCTGTGAGAGGGCAAGAAGGACACCAAGGGATGGAATTCTATCAAATAATTACACCACAGTGCATTGGGGTTCTCCTGGAGGAAAGTCTAAGTCTCACGTGTGCCTTAAAAACAACCTTTAATTTCCTGGCTGGTGATTTTCCATGGAGAGAGCCCCACCATGACAAACCCTGAGGATCAAAGCAAACCCTTGAACTGCTCATTCCCAAAATTCACTGCCCAGACGAACGTGCTGGGGTGACATTTTCATTAATGGTGAAACTTTATGAGGCTGCTCCAAGCACATCTTTCCTCTCTTGGGGAACTTTATCACTACAGCAGGTAATGCTCAGCCAAGGCTCAGCTCTGCTGTCCTCTGGAACACCTCTAGGACACTTCCTCATCCCTGGAAGTGTCCAAGGCCAGCTTGGATGGGGCTTGGAGCAACCTGGGATAGCAGAAAGTGTCCCTGCCCATGGAATGGGATGAACTTTAGGGTCCTTTCCAACCCAAACCAGACTGGGATCCTACAATTCTATGTTTGCATCGTTGTCCTCACTTGGTATTTATTAAATGTTTCAGTACTTTCTTGGTGGTTATATTGCATTTAAAGGGTAAAAAGAGAATAGCCTGGGCATTAAGGTTTTTTTCCTTCTGTTATTGTAATATTGCCTTTATACTCAGCAGCTATAAAGGTTTGATTTGATGATCCCCCAGCACTCTCCGCCCTGTGCCGTGCCCAAAGCTCACTGAACTGGCTGTGAGATGCTCCCACACCTTCCTCAGCACGGCCCCAAAGCCCTAAACCGAGCAGACCCCAGGGAGGCAGCCGGGCTTGAAGGACTGAGAAGGGAAAAGAGAAGCAAAGAAACCCCAGAAGGGAGCGAGGAGAAAATCCATGACAGATGAAGAGCACAGCAGAGGCTGGGGAGGAAGGCATCACGCAGTAGGTGGTTTCCAAAGAACAGCCTGGCACTGCCCTCACATGTGGCCACCCATGGCTGGATCACTCATCTCCCTCATGGCAATCATTTAGGAACATTTTAGGACTTGCCATCATCACCACCAGCAATTTAAATTTGGGATGTACCGCAGCACTCCCATGGAACTGTGCCTCTCCCGTCCCTTATTTAGTACAAACTTAGTCATTTCTTTGCTGTGACAATTCAGTGGTGAAGGCGAATCTTAAAAATGAGCTCACAAGTGTTTTGAGCTTCAAAAATCTGTCTCTGTAAAAGCCCGATGATGGCTCTGCGTTTCAGCACGTCACAGCTGCATATCACCGGAAAAAGAAAAGTCACAGCTCGGGGAAGATAACAGGGTAATGCCTGGAAGAGCTCCTGGCTGTCAGGAGGAGCCCTCACAACTCAAAGGCAAGAGCAAATCTTCCCCTAATCTTTCCTTTCTGCAATTGCATCGCTGTGCTGAAGCACTGAGAGCTATCACAGGGCACAGCCACCCACACACCCACAACCACAGGAGGCTCTGGCGAGGCAAAGCACAGCTTCATTTCAAGGAGAAATCCCAGAAAACCAATCCAAACGGCCTTGAGCTATCCTTACACCAAAGGAAAAAGGGGAGGAGGCTGGGAAATGCCCCTGTGAGCGTGGAAATGCCTCTGCCAGCTCCAAAGCCATTGCTGCTGTCACAGCCCCTCACCTGGAGCCCTGCCCTGGCTAAGGGAAGGGATCCAGTGGGAAATGCTGCTGTGTCCAGGCTCCAGAGGGTGGGAGCTTCCATGGAGCTGCAGCCCCAGTAGGGCTCTCCCCAGGGGAAAGGCTGCAAATGGAACCCCTCACAGTCATTTTTGCTCTGCCTGACGGTGGCCCAAAGGCAGCTCAGCCTGATGCCCTCTTTCACAGCTTCCAAGTGAAATTCCCTTGTATTTTCCCTCTTCTCCCCATTTCCAGCAGACGCTTGTGCCTGCAAAATACCCACCTGGCTAAAAATGAAATACTTCTGCTGTTGCTACTGGCAAAAAATAAGATTGAAAGGATTTTAAAAACTCTCACTCCTCGAACACAGCAACCCCACTCAAAGAGGGGTCTTATTTATCCATTTGGATTTAGACACAGCTACTAAAGAAGGGGACATCTTGGAGATTCCCGCCTGGGACAGAGCCCCCACATCCAACAGGCAGTGTCTAGAAAAAGAGGGAATTGATCTTTTTCTACCAGCTTGGAAGGTGCCTCTGTGCAGCCTTTCAGGCAGGTTTGTGCAGGCTGTCCTGGCTGGGCTTGGATTGCTGCTGTAGCAGGGATACACAGCTTTAGAGCGAGGGGATTATCTGCTATCCCACCCTTTAGGAGCACCTCCTGCTGCCACAAAGTCTTTTCTCCGCTTAATCGCTTAAATTTCACATCACTAACAAAAGTGCAGCACATCCAGCGTTTCACATTTCTTTCTCCTAATGCCCCTCAGCCCCTCGGGGGCTGAACAATCCCTGAATGGTATTTAACATCACCAGGTCTGATTCTTAATTCAATGCTAAACTGCAATCTGATGGCATTTTGGGGTTCACAATCACAGTCGCTTCATGTCACACTGCTCATTAATGCTTTTCCTGCTGTATTTTATGGGAAGGAACAGAGCTGGAAGGGATTAGATCACAGCCCTGGTAGTAAAAAAAAGAATCATTCTGCGCTTCAGCATCAATTGATTCTGGTGCTGTCCACAAGGAGTACCCTTGGCATCAGCAGCACCACTTAATCCCTCGCTGTCCTTCGGTCCATTCTCTCCCGGCTCAGACAAATCTCCACCATTCACCCCAGGAGAGTGAATATCCTGCTGCTGCAGGGCCAGGAGTGTGTTTGAAAGGGGATCGCACAAAGCAGAGCTCTTCAGAACACGTGGGGCTCCGTGACCCCTCCAGGGGCTGGGGACACCTTCAAAGCCCAGGACACAGAGCAGGAGTCAGGGCATGGCTCCTCCGGAGCTGCTGCCAACTTTGAGGCACTGATCTTCACACGGCAGCAGCTCCAGAGGGAGCAGGAAGGTCCTGGCCCCACCACTGGGATATGGATGTGGGGAAGGTGTTTCTGCAGCCAAATGCTGCCATCAAGGGCTTTCATAGAATTTAAAGACAAGGAGAACTGAAGACTTAAAGGTTGTAACATTCATAATTAATTAGAGTGATGCTGAATAAATCACTAAAAGTAAATGTAACCCAAACTTCTCTCCCATCAGTTCACTTGCTCATGGATTCACATCTGCAAACCACGACGGGAAGGATATTCCCTATCCATGTTCCCTGACTAAAGAATAAGCTGCACTGCAGAAATGCAGAGCAGAGAACTGGAGAGAAAGAGTGAGACCGGCACTGTGTGGTGTCATATCTGTTCAATTGTCCGTGTGAACACGTCCAGCGGCTGAGGGAGCGGCTGAGGGAGCTGGGAAAGGGCTCAGCCTGGAGCAGAGGAGGTTCAGGGGGAGCTTGTGGCTCTGCAGCTCCTGACAGGAGGGGACAGCCAGGGGGGTCGGGCTGTGCTGGCAGGGAACAGGGACAGGACAAGGGGAAACAGCCTCAGGCTGGGCCAGGGGAGGCTCAGGGTGGACATCAGCAGGAATTTCTGCATGGAAAGGGTGCTCAGGCCTTGGCAGGGGCTACCCAGCATGCCCAGAGTGCCCATCCCTGCAGGTGTTCAGAAGACATGTGGATGTGGCACTTGGGGCCATGGGTTAGGAGTGAACAGGGTCGTGCTGGGTTTATGTTTGGATTTTATTACCTCAGAGGTCTTTTCCAGCCTTTAGGGTTCTATGACTCCATGTATCAGTTGGCCAAACAGCACAGGGTTCCCTTGGCTGAACAAAAGCCAGGGCAGCCTTGCAGCACTCCCCGCTGTCCACAAAATGCTCAAATCAGCCCCCCAAGGAACAAACATGGCGATTCCTGCATGCACAGCAGGCAAAACTCCCACTCACAGAAATTCCTGGGAAGAGGGCAGGAAAAGATCAGCTGCCTGCATAAGAATCCTGTCCTGCTGCACAAAATCCTTTTGCTGTCATTTCCAGGGGTTCACGAGACCGAAGAGCCTCCTCTTGCCAGCCCAGATGAGCTGAAAAGCACTCGTGGTGCTGCTGAGGGCTGAACGAGCATCTTGCCATGGCTGCAGAGAGTCTGACAGTCAGAGAGACAGCCCAGCATCACCCAGAGGCCACTGGAAAGGAGGAAGCACTGCTGGAGCGTGCCTGGAGCTCCTGGCAGCAGGAGGAGTGATGTGCTGGAGGCTGTGGAGCTTCTGCATTTCTGCCAAGCAGAGGATGCAGTGTTTCCACTCAGATCTCCATCCCTGCCCCTGCCCGAGGTTCCCTGTGGCACAGGGTGTGCTGTCCTCCCCTCTGAACAGGCCAGGAGGAGAGAACCTCGCCTGAAACACTCAGAAACACAGAGCACTTGGGGCAGCCCACGCACAATTCCAGGCTGGGGAGGAAGAGAAAAATCGGGGAAATGATCTGTTCATAATTGTAATATCCATTACAAGACAAGGATCCTAATTACTGTGTTTTCCCGCTTCTTTGCTCGTGCTCTACAGAGCTTATTGTACAAAGGGAATGGGTTTGCTCCCAGGCAGTTTTTGGGCTCCTTTTCCATTTGCCATGTTTGCCTGCCAAACAGGGAAGCAACACAAAGCCCTTGGCATCCCTGGTGGGCACCCAGAAGGGGCAGATGGAGGCACCCGGCCAGGTCACAGCTCCACTGCACCACCTCAGAAAGACTTTTCTGGAGGCTTCAGAATCCCCAAATGATCCCTAATACCTGTAGGAATCTCAGCAATGTCACCGTTCTGGTGGGTATCCAACCTGAGTGTCGAATTCTCTGTTCTTCCCTCAGGAGAATGCTAAAAATTAGTATTTTCGCCCTGCTAATCAGGGGGAAAAACAACTTTTCCCATTGAGATCATGAAATGAGGAGGCTTTGAAGCTCTTGCTGCTGCCAACAACACCCTCAAAATACAAATGCGTTTGTAGAGGTCCTTGCCATTCATCCCTAGGAAGAGAGACCTCCCTCAAACTACGGCATATGACAAAAATGGTCTACAAGAAGCCCTTAGATAGATTTTCCCTGTCTTTCTGCCCATTCACTGGCGAACTATAGGATCCCTGAGGCTGGAAAAGCCCTCCCAGCCCATGGAATTCAAGCTGGGATCCATCCCCACCTTGACCCCAGACCAGAGCACTGAGTGCCACCTCCAGGCCTTCCTTGGGCACCTGCAGGGGTGGGCACTTCATTACAGGATTTGTAGTTACTTTTATTGTTTGTATGCCTGATATTTTCTAAATAGAATTCCATTTATTTTATAATTAGGCGATATAAGCAGGAAGCCATCCAGGAAAGGAAATGGCAAGTCCCAGCAGATAAAGGGATGAACAAAAGCAATTGTAACAAGACAACTGTATGAGACAAATTGTAATTTTTCTTTAAATTGAAGAGTAAAGCCTGTGGACGGATGGAGCACTTGTACTACGAGGAAAGGCTGGGAGAGTTGGGATTATTCATCCTGGAGAGGAGAAGGTTCAGGGTGACCTCATTATGGCCCTGCAGTGCCTGAGGGGCTGACAAGAAAGATGGAGAGAGACTGGGGACAAGGGATGGAGGGACAGGACCCAGGGAATGGCTTCCCAGTGCCAGAGGGCAGGGACAGATGGGATATTGGGAATTAGGAATTGTTCCCTGGGAGTGTGGGCAGCCCTGGCACAGGTGCCCAGAGAAGCTGTGGCTGCCCCTGGATCCCTGGCAGTGCCCAAGGCCAGGCTGGACATTGGGGCTTGGAGTAGCCTGGGACAGTGGGAGGTGTCCCTGCCATGGCAGGGGTGACACTGATGGGATTTAAAGTCCCTCCAACCCAAACCATTCTGAGATTCCCCGACAAACCAATCAAGAGTCCACTCAGAAGAGGAATCCCAAGGCTGCAGTTTCTCCTCCTCGGCTCTGACTGTATCTGGAATCACAACATGCTCGGAATGAATGTTTTTTTTTTTTTTAATGTAGGAATTAGATGTTCAGCAAAGCATATTCCAACCCTAATTTGACTCCTTTCATGCATCCCCCTTTAACTGATCCCACTGGTGTGCAGTAGGATTTCTCTGCCATCCATCACCAGTGTAATTTCTTCTCAGGCCACATTGGGGGAAACCACGTTATGATCCAGCTGTAGGCACCCTAATGCCTTCCAATGAATCCTGTATTGCTAGCAAACATCATGTTCTCACTACTTAAAAGTTAAATACTGTCTGTATAATAGATCTACTGTTTGATACCAGTATTTGATATACGCCATATAATAGACTGTATTTCTTCACATTTATCCCCTGAAAACCACACCCTCTGATCCCATCCCTGCCGAAATTAAACGATGGAGTTCCATGACCCTCGTGCAGCCCCTTTCCCTCATGCTGAACAAAACAAGCAATGAAATCAAATGCAGAGAAAAAAATATTTCATCAGCTGAATCACAGAGTCTTCCAAGGAAAAAGGGAACTAGATATTGTGCAAAGCCTGGGAACGGACCTTGCAGGACAAAAAGCAGGAAAGCAGAAGAACATGAAAATTCACCCCTTTGCCAGCTCCACATCCTCCACCTGCCACAGCCATCAGCAAAAGAAAGAAGAAAAGCTCAATATCAAGGGAAGCTCTGGCTGAACCCCACGGGAAATTGTTAAAAACTCCAGAATTTGAGTGGCCAGTCTTAACTTAATTTTTTGCAACCTTCTGACAGCATTGCCCAGTGAACAACCCCACTGCTTTCCCCAGGCTGAGGGGTGGTGTAAGGACTTTTGACTGCAATGCAAAACACGTGGCTTTGACTGAAACCACAATAAGTAGAAAAGCCACAAAAAAAAGAGTTTTCCTCTGAAGTGTCTCTTTTACCAAATCACAGGTGACTCTAAGCCTTTGCTGCTGGCAAGGAATAATTAATTTTAAAGCTACTGAGGTTTTGTAATAACATTAATTTCTGTGGACATTTGAGTGTCATAGACATTTTAATTAAAAAAACCAAAATTACTTTAAAGTCTGGATGATTTTGGTGTTTCCATTCTCGAGACCACTGTTAAATACATTTGTTCCCTTCAATAAGGGGCACCTTTTCTTGACGGTTTTGAGATGCTCTCCAGGATTTCAGTTCTACCCTTAGCCCCTGCAGCCTCCCAGCTGAATTCTGGTATTTGTTATGTTATAGCATAGAATTATGTTATAATATTATTATTTTATATTATATGACAAAATATGTTATTCCTGTCTCTGTTTGAAGCCAAATATTCAGCTACATATTTACCAAGCCAAAGTGGTCTCGACATAAAAGAACTTAAAATTCCTTCCACATCTCAAATAGAGCAAAATAACATTCCACGATTTTTTTTCCCCCTTTAAGTCATCATGTAGTGAAATTGGAACCTGAGCAAACAGCAGGGATCTCACACCATTTGTTCTGCTCCGAATGAACGCATTATAGACAGGGAGTCATTCCCGCTGCCTCTCCTCACTAATTCCGAGAGAGAAATACTCATTTCATTTGTCAGGGACACAGAATTCTCATTGTCCACATGCCAAATAAAGCAATTTTAGGAAATGCCTGTAACTGATGGAGAAGGAGGGCACACTTTGGCTTTCAAATTCCCAAAAACCACCGGAGCTGTGCCTGGCTCCACAAACTCCATTGTAAATTCCAGTGTTCTCCCAAGACAACGATTTGACCCCTGTTCCATCCATCCGCAGGCTGCCAGAATGGGCAATTTGAAATCGTGCTAATTAATAGTTTTAATTAAACCACGGAAAACACAAGCACGTCAAATGTGCTGATGCTCCAAGCCAGAAGCAGAGATGGATTCATCCATGGAATGCTGCAAGGTGTGATGGCACATTATGATTATTAAAGCTTTACAAATCACTTACAACTCTAAAACCATTGGCGAGAATAATTACAAGCCTAAAACAAACAACTCCTTTCATTCTCGTATCGTGAGAGCTCTTCTATTAATCTCTTTCTTATCAAGAACTTCTTAATTGGGAGAGGCTGCACTAAGAAAATCACACCCAAAAAATCCAAACCCACTTTTTTTTTTTAGCACAAACCTCAAATAAGCAAAAAGCCCTTGAATAAAACTTAGGTATTTTCTCCTCTGCGTAATGATAATGTGGAGCACATGACATGATGAAGAAGCTTTGGAATCCCAACAGCAAGGAGAAAAATTTTAAAAATGGTAAGACCCCCAATGTCATCAAAATTCCAAGTGCTGGAGGCAGAAATCCCAGCTGCCCACAGTGAACGGTGTGGGAATGACTAAGGAAAAACGGGGAGGTTTTGAAAAACGTGACTTGTACAAGCGTCTTTCCTAGACAAAAAGAGTTATTCAACTGTTCCCTCTCAGCTCCTGCATTCCTTGGATTGTGGGCACATCCAAGTGTCCCAGTCCAACACGCTCCCCTGAATTTGCCCTGGGGGTGGTGGAAATGTGATGGAGGTGTCTCCTCGATGTCTGATTCTGTTCCAGCCCTTTGAAGACCAACGAAAGCAAAACAAATTCCTGCTCTCCCAGAAGCCCCGGGTTTGGCTGGGACTGAGTTATTTTTCCTCCCAGGAACTGGCGCCGTGCCATGCTGTGGCATTTAAGATGAGAATTCCATTGGTAAGGCGCTGGTGCTGTGGCTGGTGCTGGGTCCTGCTCACCCCAAGCCAAGGAGTTTTCCAAGTTTTCTGTGCTCTGCCAACCAAACACAGCACAAAGGAACCAGGACAAAAACCCATCCTTACAAACTCTCCTCGTGAATCCCTCCCGAGACCATTCCAAATTATGGCATTCCAAACCAATGGCTTTGCATTTATCTTGGCTCCCCAAATTCTCCTGCGTTTCCTGAGTATTTTCCCAAAACTATTTTAGGACCTACCAAAGGCCGTGCAGAATTCAGGGTTTGCTTTTTAAACTCAGTGCTCCCACCCCTCACCTCCTCGCCTCGGCAGGGTTTGAACGATTTGATTTCCAGAGCCATGAACATTTTCCATACATCTCCCAATGAGGAGCCAAATTGAAACGCAGGGTCCACACAGCATCTGAATACTGTATTGTTCCACACAGCATCTGAATATTGTATTGTTCATCAAATGGAGACGGAGAGCAAACCTCCCCAAACCAAAATCTTCACAGTGACAGAAGAATGAGCTGGTGTCAAATTACAACTGAAATTACAACCCTGCATGAACAGCAGGAGCAGTGAGATGGGGGAAACTGCCATGCAAATTATCCCAGCTGGCAAGATATGTTCTTTACAAGGGTCTAATGTTCTGATAAAGAAATACTGTGAATTTTGGGCAAAAAAAAAATCCCAAACACCAAGAACCCCAAAGTATCCTACAGCAGGGTGAGCCTGCTAACACCTAGCTGCCTTCTACTACCCCAATTCCAGCCAGATTTTCAAAGCCTCAGTAGCTCAAAACACTGGATTTGCCTCGGACTGAATTCATGGGAACATTTTCCAAGGAACATGTGGGAGGCGAGGAACACCAACTGATTATTAAATACCAGGATTTGGAGAATATAACCTTTGGGTCCATACCCTGTGGCATTCCAGATCATTTCCCCATGGATTTAACACAGTTTGTGTGGGAAGAAGCTTCACCCAACCTCGAGGGTTAACACTGCACTGTTAATATCAGTAATAATGTGATTTGCACAAAACAATTTCTATACGAAGCAAAAAGGGCATGTTTTAAGCTTAAAAAATAATTTCTCCTGAAATTACAGTGACCTACAGTTGGTAAACACGTGGTGGAACTGAAAAAATGCATGCAGCGCTCCTCTTTCACAGTCCATGGCAATAACACACAACAAAGGTATCCGGGACTAAAAAGAGGATGTGAAAGAGGCCCTAAGTGTAAGGATGCAGCTTAGAACCAATCTTGCCTTTCCTTTTTCCTTCCCTTCCCCTTTCCTTTTTCCTTCCCTTCCCCTTCCCCTTCCCCTTTCCCTTTCCCACAATAACCATGGGCTATAAAGCAGGAATGAACCCCCCGAGGTGGGAATGAGACAGGGAACCACTTAGGGCTAAGTTTACAGCTCTCGGGGGAAAGATTCCAGAAGCTGGGAGCCAAAGGAGAAAACAAACAAGTTTAAGATACACCAGGCTCATTTTATGAATGCCAGACCCCAGAAATGTCCCCCAGCCCTGGGGGCACTGCTGAAAGCATCCTTGGGAGCTGTTTTCCTCTCCCTTTGGAGCAGGGAGCAGCTTTCACTGCTGAACAATGGGATGTGCCTGCTTCCAGCACGCCGAGGTCACGCATCAATTGCACCTCATCTCAACACCAACACTCTCAAATAAACCTTTGTGCCCAGGGCTGACCTCAATTTAATTCTCATCAGTGGCCCACAAGCAGAAATAAGTCATACCAGCACCTACCTACTCCCAAGATCCTGAGGTTTCCTTCTGGACGTATTTTCCACACCCAACTTCCCCCGTGAATGCGAAAGCTTTTCCCAATCTGAACCAAAATAAGCGGTGAAAATAAGAAGATAAAAGGGGAAGACAGCAGGCTCTGTAAGTACAGTGGCTATAATCAGTATATAAAGGTAGGAGCTGCTTCTTAGGGCATCAAAAGAGAGCGATGTTTACAGACATCCATTTTCCCAAAGGGATGTTATAAAGCACCATTTGAATGATTTCATATCTGCTCCAAAGATTGGTACAGGAGAACTTCAAGAGATAAGGATACATCATTCTGCAACTCCAACTGCTCTCCAAAGTCCCATTAATGTTGTTCATTCTCCCCTGCAGAAATGAACCCATAACTCACTCACAGGGGTTGCAAGAAATGCCATAAAATTCTCAGTATCTCGCAGGGCAAACGTCTGCATGGGCAAGATAGTGTGGAATTATGGTGCATGTGAACCCTCAGCAACCTTCCCGTTGGTACTTCATCACCTGCCACACAACTGTGGCTACAAGAATCATACCCACAATGGTTTGGGTTTGAAGGGACCTTAAAGCCCATCCAGTGCCACCCCTGCCATGGCAGGGACACCTCCCACTGTCCCAGGCTTCTCCAAGCCCCAGTGTCCAGCCTGGCCTTGGGCACCACCAGGGATCCAGGGGAACCCTGTGCCAGGGCCTGCCCACCCTGCCAGGGAAGAGTTTCTTCCACATATCCAACCGAAATTTTCCCACTGAGCCACCGAACTTGAGGACAGAGGTAATCTCCACCAAGGACAAACCTCCTCGGACAGCGCATGTTTTACAGCCAGCAAAAACATGGAATATATTTAACTATCACACCTTAAAAGCTGTGAAGGAAAGGGCTTCCAACAAGTTAATGTTTTCCATGGCCCATCCTTCAACAGTTTCCCATTTGGAGGTGTCTTTACAACGTCATGTTTGTTCTCTTTGCTCACACTCACAGGGCGTCACCATCACTCACAAAAGCTTTCAGGTCACCAAGGAACCACAGGGCTCCACTTTCTGTTTTCACTTCTGTATTTTTAAGTATTATATTGAAAATCTCTGTAATTAGAACTAAAAGCATGCAGTTGTGGGACTTTTCCTTTAAAAACCACTGGCAAGTTCCCACAAGAGGTTTCCACTGGATCCAGAAGCACCTGAGAGTATTTTATTAATCAATAAATGCCCCCCAGTTTTAAAGGTGTATTTATGTAACCATGCTGCAAAACAAGATTCCATGACTGTGCAAATTGCACCTCTTCTCACAGCACTTCATTTCCAGCAAATTAAACGTGGCACTCCTGATAACCTCCATAATGAGGCAGCTTGATGTGAAATAATTCCAGGTTTTCACAGCCTTCAGGAACAATTATGGGCAATGCACAGTGATTTAAGTGACTGAGTTTGCTCAAGCATATCTACAGCACCTTTTCCCCACCCTCCAGGCCTCGAAGTGGCCTGGGTCACACAGGAGAAGTGGCTCGTGGTGGTGGTGAGAGCCTCAGCACGTGCCCTGCAGAGACTGCTGGCTGTGCCAGGGATTGTTTATGGATTCTCCTTTGAGGAACTCTGGAGGAGAAACCCCGAGGGAGCAGATGGGAGGGGAACTGCAAGGCAAGGCAATTCTTTGGCAAATGGCAAACACCATTTTTTGGTGTTTCTGGCTGTAAGGAGGAGCCACTGGACGCCGGTGTTATATCCTAAGTGCTTCCCCTGCCATCTCTTGCCCTGCAGCAGCACATTCATTTACCTTAGGACTGGGAAAGGAAGAGTAGAGATTTCATTCCTGTCCTTGCTGTGGCATTGTACCTTCACGTGTGACCTCAGCAGAGGACTGAAGGGAGTTCTGCCCTGAACACATTGTGCACAGAGGCTCTGCAGGCTCCTCCCTGGGCACATTGCAGAGCTGTGTGGGCACAGTGCTGTGCCCTGTGCTCTGGGCTGGCCCTGCTGGAGCAGGGAGGTGGCACCAGGTCCCACTGTGCTCCCTCAGCCTCACCCAGCCTGGCATTCTGAACGTGGAGAGCACAGCATCCATGTCAATGTACCAGTGAACACTCTGGAAGTCAGATGAATTCTACAAACTGTCCATCTCTAATGACAGAACGTATTTTTCCCTAAGTAATTCTCACCAAGTGATTACATTCTCTCCAGAATGAAGCCGTATTTCAAGATTTTATCATTACAATGTACAAAGCTGGGGGCTGAGACACGGGTGAATACCAACGATCTGGTGAGAGACGACTCACAGCCAGCACAATCCCACAGAATCTTTCAAGCCCTCACGTTTTATTTTACTGCCATTATATGGCATAGCCCTTTTTATGGAATAGTCTAATAAAAGTGATACAACGCTGTGGGAAAGCATTTAAATAAAAAGACCACTTGCTCCTGTCTTTTAAGGGAGTTGTTCTCTGAAGGGCCTGCTGCAGACCCTGCAGTCACTGAGCCTCAGCAATTTTCCTCTATTCTGTGGAAAACCCTCAGGGTCTCTTCTGCTCTCTGTTGGTCACTCTTTGTTTAATAATCAGAGAATCACTAAAGAATTGAGGTTGGATGAGACCTGGAGCTCATCTCCCGCTCTGAGACAGTAGGAAAACACCAAAAGACAGCGGTGCACCCTTTGCCCGTCTGCTTTTGCTCCAGATGTGCACAGACCTCACAGTACCACACAGAAGGCACAAATGGTGACACCTCTGCATTTTCCTGTGGGTTTCCAACTGGCACCTGCAAAGCGAGGCAGTGCCTTTGAATTGAACGTTTCAGGTGATGATCTCCCTTCTGATGATCAGAATTTAGTGGTGCCAAAAGGCTTTTGGAATTTGACTGTTTGACTGCTGAATTCAGACATGTCCCACACAGCCATTAGATTCCAGCTATCCTGACTGCTGTAAAACGTGCCTAAAATTACACTCTTCAGCAAAATCCACAGCAAACAGCCTCATTACGTGCGATTGCCACGGTCACTGTGCATTCCTAGCCGGGTATGTGCTCGCTGTGAGATCCCGAGCAAAATCCGTCCTGTCCCTCAATAAAACAATTCTGGATAGCTGGGATAAGAACCGAGAAACCGTATTTAACTTTTTATATACACAGCAACCTCCACAGAGCACAGACAGACCGATCCTCTACCACTGCTGAGCTCTCACCAGCAACAGTTTTGTTTGGCAGTCCCAGATTTCCAGATTTTCTGCAAGCACCATGCAAAATGAGCTTTGTGAGTGGGCTTTGTTTCAGTTCCAGCAGCTCCTGTCTTTCCCAAATATTCCTCTTCCCAAGAACTAAACCTGGGAGGAGGAAGAGGCACCCAGGTGCCCACCCTGCATTCAACTCTCTTCCCAACCTAACTCCCTCTGGAAGTCCAGAGCACTAAGAGCCTCATTACTGTTTAATTACAGCTAGAATTGGCCTGGAATTGACCTGCTAATGCAAAGGAATCTTTTGACCCTAACAGGGACAATTTGTTCAGCGCTGGAAAGGCACTGGTGTGAGAACCATCCCCCAGTGATCAGCTACAGCCACATGTGGAATGGGAAAAGAACATTTCCACGGGATCCCTGCAGCTATCAGGACATTTGGAGACGCAGCAGCTCAGGTCCTTCAGAGGGTTAAACAGTGCATGATGAGAGCCAGCACAGAATTGTGCAGGAAGGTGTGAAAGGGAGCCCTGAAACTCCCCACAGCTTCTCTGAAATTTTCACAGATCCGTTCACATGTTTTTGTTCAACTCATCCAAAAAGAGGGCACCGTTTGGGAAATGGATCAAAAATGGAAGTCCTGGCTGCATCCAGTTAATTATTATTAGTATCTGCAGACAAATTGGGATAAACTTCATAAAAAACTGAAGCCATGAAAAATATTTTTGCGTGCAGAAGATCAATGATGATTT
Organism: Acanthornis magna; assembly: GCA_036785705.1. Lineage (NCBI taxonomy): Eukaryota > Metazoa > Chordata > Aves > Passeriformes > Acanthizidae > Acanthornis > Acanthornis magna. The sequence continues at coordinate 11,327,320 of JAWUZG010000093.1, forward strand.
GTCATTGGTTCAGCATTACAGAAACCCAAATGGAATTCTTTACAAACAAATATTTTGCTTAGCAAACTTCTAGATGAAGCAGTAAAGTATAATAACCTCCGTTAAAGTGTAATTTCAACCCTTGCTTTGGAGTACATTGTAATAAGAAATAACTGCCCTGTCAGGATAATGCTCCTGCAGCTTCTGAAGGACCAATCAAAAACCCCCAAACCCCACAACAACCCTCACCTCCCCCCCAGAAAAAAAAGATCAAAAAAATAAAAACCAGCGGCAGTGGCCATTTCAACTTGACAGCAGCAAAATCTAAGTTCAAGTGGCAGAAAGTATCAATAAACAAACTCCTCCGAGCAAGTTACAGCCACTTCAGCTTTATTACTTATTTAGAGACTATTCATCTTCAGCAGCCACTAGACTGACACTATATCCCATTCCACTCCAAAATAATTCTCACATCTGATCTGCTGGATGTAGAGGGATAAAGACAAGAAAAAAGGGGAAATGTAGAAGAGGCTGATTTATAGAAAAATGAGTGTTTTTTAAATCTCCTAAGCTCAGTACTTGCCATTAGTCTCAAAAATAGCACCTCTGGATAAAAGTCCTAGCCACAGGAAAGATAAAACACTTAGGGAAATGATTCATTTGTGTTCCCTGTCCAGAAACTCATCCCAGTTTTAATCAAAATGGACCCTTTCTGTATTTCTACACGAGATGAAGGCAGAATATGTGCCTGAGGTGATGCCAGAGAGTCACAGAACCACGGAATGGTTTGGGTTGGAAGGGACCTTAAACCCCACCCAGTTCCACCCCTGCCATCTCTTTTTGTCACAACGTAAAGGACACGTGTCCAACTGCCACCCATGAAGGGTTAACACAGCTGTAACCTCCCCACCTGAAATGTGCCTTGGGCTGGAACAGGACCCTCAGCAGAAATTGAGTTCTGTCAAAAAACCCTTTAGGGGACTGCTAGAAAAGGAAGGGATGGACAGAAAAATCTCCACACCTGCCCGTTCTGGGTCCCTGGCCAGGTTTAGGGCTGGATGAAAGGAAGTTTCCAAAGCTTCGGGAGCTGTCCAGGAGCAGCCTCACACACTTCCATTCCATGAAGGAGTGTGCCATGCCTACTAAATACCACACACTGCAAATCCGTCAATTATTTGATCCCTTCCAGGAAACAAACGTTTCTTATTTCTGTGAAAAAGCCCCACATAAACCCGTGGCACAGGTTATTTTTAATAAGAATAACAATAACAAAGCAACATGGGGAAATATTGCCAGCGCTGCACCACCGCCTCGTCCTTAAATGTGAGAAGAGGTGAGATGAAAAACAAAGGAAAATAAACAACCTAAAGCAATCCAAGTGGGACTCGCTGCTAAATCTGGGTGCTCGTTCCTGCTAAGGAAAACAGATTGAATCCAATGCTGTCGCAGCCTTAAAATATCCACACCAGAATGCACCAACTTCCTCAAATGTTTTCTGAGCCGTGTTTTATGCAGCCTTTTCAAAGCTTCCTTATAAATTTCTCCCTAAACACATCAAATACATTAGCTTCAGATAAAACCTGCTCCTCAAATAACTTCTGCTATGAGGAAGGAACAAAGGTCAATCACAGCTAAATTGGATTCTTCTAACAAAAATGAGAAAAACTCTCAGCCATGTAATGTGGAATTCAGGGATGGGTTGGTTTCAGAATTAATTACGACTGCCAAGTCCTCCTCAAAGAAAGCAGAGCATAGCAAATGACACCAATATATAGATATTTATTAGGTGCAGCCTGGCCAGGGACTATTCCTGCTTTCTGCTAGAACCACACCACAAATCTGCTATGGAAATCCCTGAAAATCCAGCGTTGGGTTTTGTTACACCATAAAAGTAGACTGTGTCTGCAGTGCCCCTGGGGCACCGATCTCAGCTCCCTGGGACAGAGACAGGACCCAGGGATGGCCTTCCATGGTTCTGTGGAACTATAAATCTTCAGCATAAAGCAGGCAAAAGTTAATATTTCAAGAATCTCTGCAAAGGAATAAGAGGCTTAATAAACATCCAGCGTGGCTCAAAGGATCGTGACTGAGTAATGATTGTTCTTGTACAGAAAATACCCTCTGAGAAAAGCCTGGCTTAGCCCTAACCAAGAGTTCACAATGCTATTTATCCACGCTAACAGTCTGAAAAATGCTCCCTTTATCAAAGCACACTGATTTTTACAGACAACTCCCTCTGGTTTTCTGGGATAGGGGAAAGCCAGGAATTGTACAGGCAGGACACCCATCCATTCAACACCCCCACGATCTTTAACTCAGTCTCAATTAAGATAAAACTTTCTATTCCTCAGGGTGACAGCTCACAGAAAATTAACTTCTGCCATGGAAGACACCAAGTGGGACAGTCCCTCCGTCTGAAAGGATCTGTTACTCATGCCAGCATTCCCTGGAATTGCCTGTTGTGGACAAGGGTTTTATTTAGAGGGCTCTAATTCCTGCTGGAGAAAAGCTTTTCTTTTCAAACACCACGAAGCAGCACTTCTCTCCCACGCTACCTTAAACAATTCTTCCTCTACTACTACAACAGGAAGAATTTTACACAGGCCCAATGGGTGTTCTAGGTCTTAAAATCATGCTTTGCACTCCTTGCCACAGAACAGAAAACACACAGCAATTCTCATTTCTTTGAAATCAGAAGAGACCAAACCAAGGACAGGAAATAACCTGGCCCTGGGCTCTCAAAACACTCCTCTGTTTTCTCAAATACATCGCACATAAATCATGCCAGCAGAACTTCACCTCTAGGTCAGCCAGCAGCCCTTTGTGGCTGTAGGGATCCTCAGACCCCACATCACCCTGGAAATCCTGGGATCAGATCATCCTTTCATTCTCATTGATATCAGAGTCTCTACTACAGGCTGAAAGTCCTGTGACCTGCGTGTTATTCCCTTTTTTGCATTCCAGAGGATGCACGTCTCTGCCCTTCCCAGCATTTCCCGCACAGTGCTCAGCTCAGCAGTGCAGGCATGAGATTTTAAGAAGAAAAAACCAAAATCTCCCAGCCAGGGGGAAATGGGCAACCCCCCCAAGAAGCCTTGAATTTTATCCCGGTTTTGATCAGATTCATTAAATGAAGCTGTGAAAATGGGCAAGGGATCCATGAGCGTCCAAGGCTCTCAGGAAAGGCAGGAGGATTTCTGCTGGTGGCTGCAGGGCGTCCAAGAACCACCCACAGCTCATGCCCTGCCACGAAGCTCATGGCCCTATTTCTCACTTCTCCTGCCAGGAAAACAGCCAAGAAAGCCATTAGGCAAAATAACCCCCTGGGTCCCCAAGGCATCACTCAGAGAACAGGAATTGTGTCAGAGGCCTGAACACTGCGAGAGAGAAAACTCTGTGGATGGATTTGGAACCTTGAATTTCTCTCCCAAAGGAAGAAGGATGTAGCCAGAAAACACCGGGGGAAAACCAGAAACAACATCAGAGCCTCTAGTCCGTGTTTCTCTTGGAAATAACAAGTAGTTTTTGTATTTTCAGCTTCCACCAGAGGGAGGAAAAATGAGCCGACTCTGGTCATGCCTCTCTGAGGCACGGGCTGCTGCCAGACACCCTGGCCAATCCAGCACTCCAGGAATTTGAAAGCCCTAAGCTGAGCTAATTGCCAGAGCTGGTAGAAGCAAGGAGAGTGTGTTCACATCTGCAGATGGTTAAACATAAAGCCCTGCTGAGAGAATCCTGAAAAATGTACCCAAATCTCTAGCAGAGCTTTAATCCTCGCCTGGAAATGAACTTAACCTCTGTAAAAAGTGTACCTGGAGGGATGGGGGCACGGACACAGCAACATTCCCCATGGGAAATGGAATATCCTGGGCAGAAAAACTGGAATTCTGCAAGTCTGGCACACCTTCCTCAGCCAGGGGACTGACTGCTCTGGGAATGACAGAGGAATATCCAGCCCCAACTTTATCGAGTCCCACAGAAATGAAACTGTGCAATGGCTCGAATTCCTTCAGCTCCTGTGCCTCAGGGGCTGCCCAGGGAGGTGCTGAGCTCCCTCCCATCCCTGGAGGTGTCCAAGGAATGAGGCACTCCTTGCTCTGCTCTCTGCTTTCTCCACATGAAACCAAGGGTCTTTGAAAGAGAAAAGCATTGGGGCTTTTGCCTCTCCTTTAATAGGAACACATATTACAGATAAAAATTAATGCCAGTGCCTATAATATTTTATTTTTTTCTCACACAGCCCTGCCATAAAGCTAAAAATGCAGAGAGAAACCTAGAGCAGGCCTGATTAATTATACATACTAAATTAATTATACATACTAAATCATTTTACTACAGAAGAATAAAAATATATCTGTGTTCTAATTGGGATGTTAAAACCCTTGCACCAAGCTAACTACTAAATAACTCTGAAACCAGGACAACAGCATTTACTTCTGGCAAATTCTCCAACATATCTAATGAGGTGAGAACTTAACACAATTAAATTCCTCATATTTTACCAAAGTCTCTCACCTCAGCATCTTCCCATTCGGAAACTGTTGAATCTGGAATTCGCTGAAATTAAAACCAAATTTATGAGCACCTAGCAATGCCTCTGGCTACCTGCACTCACCAGGAGGGAAAGGTAAAACAAATTTCACCTCGTTAGGAGGCAGCAAAGGCTTCAAACTTCATTTCATGATGAGAAAATAAACTTCTCTCCTTAAAAACTGGCACGGGGAACTTTCATTTGGAAGCGTGGGCAATGCATCAAGAGGAGGAAATGATGGGTAGGAAAAGCTGTTCTGTCTCTGACCTTCTGTAATTCCAGTCCTGCTTTTACCTTCTTACCTGAGTTTTGCACTTCAGGACTCAATTCCATGAGTGCTGCAGATTTAAATTGTAATTCCCTAACTCAGAAATGTGGTTTTTCCCCCCTGTACTTCATATAATTGGAAAGATTGGGATTCTGACCAAAAGTCCTTTTGAGACGAACCAGATTTCAAAACAGAGGGAAACTTCACCTCAGGAGGGCAAGATTTACTCAGTGCAAACCTCTCCAGTCCCTAAAAATGATGCCCTGCTCAAGTATGAAATGATTTTATAAGTGCTCTTTAATTAATTACACCTTTTTAAGGCTTTACCTTGTTTCTAAACCTTCATGGTTCATCTTTGCAAAGCTTTTATCTGTCTTGAAAGATTAGAGTTTCATTTTCGTAGACCTTTAAAAGTGCTACATGTTACTTCCTGTGTAACTGTAGTGTTTCAGCATAGCTTTGAAATGCTGTTAACAAGAATGAATGTAATTTTTAATTTTAATGCGTGTCAGAGGGGAAGAAAAGGCAGCATGTTAGAGGAACTCTGGGAAAACAGGGAGACAACTTATTGCTAGCGGGGCTGGTTTTTTTTTAAGAAATATTTAAACAAGACAGAGAATTCTGCGGTTGACAGCAATTCACTGCATCTGTGCCCAAATCTGAGCAGTTCTGCCCAAATCTGGGCAGTTCTGCACAAATCTTGGCAGTTCTGCTGCTGCCCCCCTGCCCCAAGTCCCTTTTGGGGACGTGTTTGTTCGGCTGCTGCTCTTGGCGAGACAGACTCTGCTCTGAGGTTGTGCCAAACAAAGCCCTGATTTATTCCTGCAGAGACATCCATATTGAAAATACCACCTCCTGAAAATTAATAGAGTCTCTGGGAAGCAGGAAGTTGTTCTCCCGCTGCATCTCGGCCATCACTCAAAGCATGGCCTTTATCATGGAGCACATGAAGGATTAACGCTGACTCCGCAGTCCCGAATTAGAAACAACGTCTTGGAAATTAACTCAACTTTCATGAAGGCTTCTGTCAGACCTAAAGGCTGGAGACACTTGAAAGTAAATATATCATGAACAATTTGGCAGTATCAGCTTCTTCACGCTGACATTTAATATTGACTCTGAGAGATCAAAACCCTCCAAAAAATCTCCATTGTCAGGGAATCTGCTCCTGTCACAGCAACGAGGTTCAGCCTGGAATTTCTTGAATTCCCTTCTCATCAGCAGCCTCAGACAGAACTCTCTGTCTCTGAGAACTCTTTAGAGTTTCTCAGCTCTGTGTTTGTACACTCCTGACCCCAAGCTGTTGTTGCCAATGGAAAATAAACAGCAGAAAACATTGGATAACCTCCACTATTTCATGTCCCAGAAGGTTATCCCTACTCCCTTGAACAGTGAGTTCAAGGGACTCTAGTGAGGAATTGATTATTCTCTACCTTGTGTAGTTCAAGTCTGCTTTTCCTCCAGAACTTAAGCACTTGAATATAAGGAATTACAAAGGATTGCTAATTAAAATCACATGAGGGCCTACTCAGTGATTAAAACCAGCTCAAGGTATAGCTGCTCCCTTCAGACTCAGAGCACTTTGAAATCAAACAGATCTTAAGCAATGGCTTTAAGGTGAAGGAGGGCAGGGACAGATGAGATCTTGGGAAGGAATTGTTCCCTGGGAGGGGCTGGAATGGAATTCCCAGAGCAGCTGTGGCTGCCCCTGGATCCCTGGCAGTGTCCAAGGCCAGGCTGGACATTGGGGCTTGGAGCAGCCTGGGACAGTGGGAGTTGTCTCTGCCATGGCAGGGGTGGCACTGATGGGCTTTGATGTCCCTTCCCACCCAAACCCCAACCCCTCTGTGATCCTATGAATGTCCTGCACGGACACTCTGAGGATTCCTGCTTTTCACCTCAGTGACCTTGTTAACTGCAGGGATCTCTTGGAGAGCTCAACCAACCTCTGCAAAGCATCACTTCCAGTCTAAAGAAACAAATGAGCATTTTAAAATCCTTCTTCCACCTGCAGTTCCAGTCTCTGCAGCAACCACATAAACAGAGCTGCATAAAAATGTCTAAGATGACCATTTGGTAATATTCTTAATTGACTATAATAGCAAAGATTTACAGTTCATTTATCTGCATGTAATTTCAAGTGAATCTTAATATTTTTTGCCATTTTTTTAAAGCAGAAAACTGGATGCAAATTGAGTTCATAGATACAGCAGGTAATATAGACCTGGCACAATAAAAAGGATGAGTTTGAAGAGAATATGGGTTTAGTTCTTAAGTTTGTGAAGCATAACGTAATGAATGCAATCTCATTTCACTTTTAAAGCAACCTGAACAACACACCACCTTTTTTTTCAAGCAATTACTCCCCACCCACTGCGACTGTGAGGACAAGAAGTTTGCAAGGACAAAATCTGTGCTGGTTAGGAAAGGTCCAAGTGTGAAAGGATGTCATGGAGCAGCTTCATCCTTCAGCCATTTCACCTCCGTACAGTGAGAACAAAAATCCCATTGGCACTAAAAGCACCGAAGAACAGAGCCTCGGGACACGACTGAAACGGGAGGAACACTTTTAGGATGTTTAATTATCATGGCTGGAAAATAAGGTCTTGATTCCATCACTTAATCTTAGATCTCCCAACCTATAGAGAGACAAGGTCACTTGTGAAAACGCTGTTCCAGGAGTCACTGGCAAATCAATACGTAAGAAAATGTATTTCTCATTTTGGGGTTTTTTTTCATATTACCATTCAACCCTTTCCCCAATGTTCCATGGAAAGCTACAGAAGGAATGGCCAATTATGGCTCTGCACAATCATGTCCTTCTTTTCTGTTTCACCTTCTGCATCTCTGTGAAATTAATCTCATGCTAATGACAAAAACTGTTTTTTTTCTCTCTAACAAACAAAGGAATTAAATGATCTCCAATCACCAGTGGTTTTCTCCAAGAATACAAATAAATGAAACAACAGCACTCTGGCAACTTTTGAAGAGCGTGTCTGGAATTTGAATTATTCAAGCAAATCTGGTAAATCACTCTCAATAATCCATCTTCAAGATCATTAGGAAACTAACGGTTAATTATCATTTACACCCAGCCTGTCTCTTCTGTCTCAGCCTCTGAGAGTTCGGATCAAACCCTCAGACACTAAAACTTCCTCAAAACCATGTGTTAAGGCAATGGGTTTTGGGGTTTTTCCCCTTTTATGGTCTGACACTGCAATGCATCCATGGGTTGTGCACACACAGCAGGGCACACTTCCTCTGGGAATTTCCAATTTCTCTGACTCCTGGACAAAGGGACACTTCTGTGCCACTCAATTCTGTCCCGTTCAGAGGTGCGTGATCAGAAACATTTCCTTTTTAACCAGTCTATTCACAAGGTGTTGGTGTTTTTATCACTTATTTGTATTCAGACCCCAGCACAATCTATCATTTATATGGCACACATATTTGTTAGTGATTTGAGATAAATTTTGTAATTAGAGGTTTGGGGTGACAGTCCCTGGATATTCTTGAGAAGTTTCTCTGGGAGAGAACAGCTGTAAATTGCAATTTTGCTATGACAGCTCTGCATGTACAGACCAAATAAAATGATAACAAATGGGAAAGCATAAAATGTAATGAGGTATTAAAAATGCAAATATTGGAGCAGTTTATAACTTGGCCTGATACAGAATCCAACGTCAGGAGCATCACAATGGTCAAACCTCAGGGAAACGGCTCTTAAAACCTGACTTCACCTATTTTTTATAAAGTGTACAGAATGAATTACAGCACAACTGACAGTGATCCCAGGTTGCATTTCTGCATTTCTAAATTTCAAAACCAACCCTTGCCATCTTTCACTTTTTTTCCTTCCAGAACTTCCCAACTGTGAAGCTAAAATCGTGTTTGGATCTGAAAAATCTCTGCTTCTGGCATTTCCCCCACCCACACAAGATCAAAGTTTGGTTCAAGCATTTTTAGTTCCAGCAAGGGCAGGATCCGGACTCATTTCATGCCTGCACACCATTCTGTCTTCACTGGTTTTTGCCAGATTTTGTCCCTGTTTTGCTCTACCTCCCTAGGATTGATTCATCACTCCCTGATTCATCCCAAGGCTCAGGAGGCTCCTTTTGAGTGCTCACAGATTTTTCTCTCTTTTAAAATGAATCTGTTTACTGGAGAAAACATAAATGTGTCTCCTACAAGGCCTTTTAAAGCCCCAATTTTGGTCACCTTAAGGAACGGGGCGTAACACAAGAATTGATCTGGCTTTCAGTGTGAATATAATCTTTGTGCAGGAGAAAAACTGAGAGATTTTCTGGCAAGAGTTCCAAGCTGCCCTTTGCTCACCTCTGCTTGATTCAGTCAGTCCTGTCCGACATCCCTTCAGGTGAGCAGATGATGAGGCAGGTACCCAGCAGTGCCAGGGCATGCCCTCCGCGTCCTTCTCACTCAGCTTTGCCCTCAGCCAGAAGCAAGCCTGGCTGAGGGAAACCTTCACCCAAATTGCCTTGTCCTCTGGCACAGATTTATTTCATCAGTTTGCCATGTATTAGTGGCAGGAGCACGGAATCACAGAATGGCTGAAGTCGGAAAAGGCCTCCAAGGTCACTGAGAGGCAGCACCAGCACCCTGCTCACCCCTAACCACGTCCTCAGGTGCCACATCCACGGATTTCTGAACACCTGCAGGGATGGGCACTCCAAAGCTCCCTGGGCAGCCCTGCCAAGGCCTGAGCACCCCTTCCATGGAGAAATTCCTGCTGGTGCCCACCCTGAGCCTCCCCTGGCCCAGCCTGAGGCCATTTCCCCTTGTCCTGTCCCTGTTCCCTGCGAGCACAGCCAGACCCCCCCGGCTGTCCCCTCCTGTCAGGAGCTGTGCAGAGCCACAAGGTCCCCCTGAGCCTCCTCTGCTCCAGGCTGAGCCCTTTCCCAGCTCCCTCAGCCGCTCCTGAGGCCACTGGACATGTTCTCATGGACACCTGGGTGCTGCCAGCTCCAAACCCTCGCTCCTCACTCTGCCATTTAAATGCGTCCCAGGGAAAAGAGACCTTATAACAAATGCACTTTGTTCATCAACTACTGCAATTAGGCAGCACTCAGCAGACCTCAGGGCATTCCTTTGATGCAGCACTGGCTCTTCTGTAGGAATATTTGATGTACAAACCACGTTTTCCCTGCTAAGTGCTACTTCAGGCAGCACTAAAACAGTTAAACACACAGTGCTGGCTCTCCCTCCAGTGCTCTCACTTATTGTGACTCAGGGTTTATCTCTTTAGCCAGACAGGTCATTAATTTTCCCAGGTGTTTATTATCCACATGAAATGTCCTATTCCACTGGTATCAAGTGTTTTATATCTGTGGCTTTGCCTGTGTGAAATCAGTGAGATGACCAAAGACCTTGATATTATCCTGACGTTATTACTCAATATGACATCTCTATGCCTTGGTCCCCTGAGCATAGTAAAAGTAGTTTTATAGTCAATTTTGTTGCCAAATAAATCAAGCCATAATCCCCTCGCCCCTCCAAAATCCATGATTTTTTTTCCTGAGGTACCGTAGGCACAAAAAGACATACTACACGACTGCCTACTAAACTTCAGCCTCCCAAAGTAGATGATGAATGGCTGCCGTTTATTAGACAACTCAACTTACTATAGGTGCCAAATCCCATAAAATCCTGAGCTCTTGTTGTCAGCCTCCAATTTGGGAGAGCCTGCTCCTTTCCTAAAGACCCTGCTTTTAATGTTAAAAGCCAAGTATGACAGTTTTATCCAATAACTAATGCCCACATTTTCAGAGGAGGGATGGGTGGCCATATGTCATAGGAAATTGGCAGTAAATCTTTCTCTTTTCCTGGTGCACCGTGGGAGCTTTTTGAGATCCATGCCCCCTCAGAAGAGTGAGGATAACAGTGCAGCAATGCATCCTTCAGCTACACAGTATGGATTCCTTCTTGTTTTCATTTTTTCCCTTTTTAATACACACTCCTGAGTGTTTCTTCCCCTGCAGCGGGGTGTCAGTCTCTGAGAGACGGAGCTCTCAGCTCCAGCTTCATTTCACACCCTTCCTTCACATTCCTGGGACTCACCTTGGTTAGCATCTCACTTTTGTTTCCTCTCAATGGTGCCAGCGCCAAGGACTTTATGCCTTTCCTGCCATCCAGCACACTCCCGTTTCGTTTTCTCCTCCATTTTTTGTTTGCAGCTGCTAAAACCCCTTTTCAACCAGAGGCTCTGTCTGTGTCCATCTCTTTGATCTTCCTGAGAGCTTCACTCCTCAGCAGCTTTACTTTGTGTGGTCCTCACCCTTCCCACCCTGGAGCTTATGCCAAAGCTGATCTGTCACCTTCTCCCTCTGTCCTAGACATGACCTGCACTGATTTCCATGAAAAAAATCCCTTCTTCTCCTCGATGGCTGGGAAGCAAATAGAGTAAGGAATGTGCACAGCATGTGGCTCCTGAGGAAAAGGGCTGAAGGTGAAGGGATCAGTAATAAATAAGAGGGAAGTAAAAGGTCAGTGATAAAAGTAAGTGAAGGCAAGTGAAAGGATAAGAAATAAGGACCAGCAGTAAATAAAAAGGACAAAGGAAGAGGTTTGTGTTGGAAATGCTCTGGTGTGATAGGAACTGCTTGGGGGCACAGAAAGTATTGCATCCTTGGTGACCACATGGCCCAGAGCAGTCCCTCACTCTCCACGCCCTGCTTTGGGGGGACACACGCAGGAGCCATGGACACCATGGGCAGCAGCCGATTTGCAGCCAAGGGGGCATCCAGAAGAGGAGCAGGGGGATTCAGAATGCAGCAGGGGATCACTGGATGGAACTGGATGGAGAATGTGCACCCTGCCCCAAGGAATGGGGCTCCAAGAAAGGACACAGCCAGTGGAAAGCATCACTGTAAAGGCAGTGGCCCAAACAGCCCTTGCAGCCCTCAAACAGTTTCCATATTCCCACAAAAATCCTTTAAAACTGAACAAGAGTCACTCAGGCAATGTGAGAGCAGCGTTGTGCTTGTCCTCACTGCAGCTTCTGCAAATGAGAGCGATGTGCAAATGGAGCCTTATCTGTGCCCCACGCTCCTTCCCCTCGGTGTGACCCAGGAATGTCCCCCAGGCCAGCTCTGAGCAGCTGCCGCACAACAAAACCCACATCTGTTCTATTTTATAAACTCTTTGTCCTTGATAACACCGCCCTTTTAACACTCTGCTTTCATTTAACCATCTTGAAGCCCCCAGACATTTAAACCCCTCTGCGCTGTCATTCCCATCAGTCAGGAGAAGATCCAGGCCCTGTTTGCCCTGTGAGAAGCTCAGGACAGACTTTGCCCTGGAGACTGACCACAGAGATGGGAGTCAGGGAGAACAGCTTATTTTCCCCTTCTCTCTGAGCTCTCCAAAGCTGCAGCTCCAGGAGGAAAGCACAGCTCATCCCAGGGTCATTCAACCCAACCAACACAATGAAAACAGCTGGAGGGCCCAGAAATAAAAAGTTCAGCCAGTCCAGCCAACAATATGAAAATCACAAATTTAATCTTCCTCTGAGAACGCTGGACAGAGCAGGAAAAGGCCTAAATGAAACAGAAGTACAACATGAAAAAAACATCAACTGTGATAAACTGAGAGCCAGAAGACAACTGAACTTGCCCAAAAATGTGGTATTAATGAATTGACAGATATGAACTCTCCACATCATCTGAAAATTAACCAGCTCTGAAGACAGAGGAGAAAACACTGAGTCTGACTGATTGTTTTTAATGCTTGCATCTTGTAGCAGAGAGATTAAAAGGGATTAAATGATGGGAGAAATTACTAATGTCAAATTATTAATGACATAATGATTAATGTCACAGCCACTTAAATGCACAATAGAACTGATTTCTTCAGAGAACTTGCTTTCTGTGAAGAGCTGCTTTGCGAAACCAATCTAAATATTTTTGTCTCTGATTTATTACAGAGCTTTGCATGAATACTCCTCACAGGGTGCTTCCAAAAGGATTCTGGAGCTTCTGCATCAACTGCTGTGAAACACAAATTTTCATGTAGCTTTGGGGTATATCCAAATGATCCAGCTCAAATACCCTTTCTGTAATAAATCTCTTACCACTTGGGCTTCTCTCTTCCCTAACAGTGGATTGTGGTACTGAAAACTGGCTGTTCACTCACCTTTTGTGAGAAAATAAAGTATCAAACACATCTCAGGCTCGTTTGCTATGTTACATGAAAGTGTTCACTCTGGACAAGGCAGAATATCTCTGGCCTTAGCATTTTCCAACAGGGGAGCAGCCCGAGAGGGCACAGGCAGTGAGGACATGGATGCAGCACAGAGAAACATTTCTATTTAACCAGCTCTAAAATGCCAAGCACGTGGTGAAGAGAAAGGTCCTGGGCAAAAGCTAACCAGCGGTCAAGTTTGTTTTCCTTTTGCTGTTTTTCCAGGATATGTTTTTATGTTTTTAAATAACCTTTATAAACTTCAGAGAGATGAAATTAAGCAAACTGCCTGCAATTCAGCAGCTTGGGTACAACCCACTGCTGGCATCTGTGCTGCCATCCAGCAGCAACACTCAGTCTCCCCAAACCTCTGCTCTTCACCAGCCCTGATAGCTGTCATTATCCAACCAAAACCAGTGTCCCCAGGGGAGGCAGCTCGTTTGTCTGCCCTGCAGATCAGCTCCCAGCTGCCTGCTCAGGAGTGAAATGCAGACAGCCCACAGGAAGGAGACAGTAACTCCCAGGGCTGACAAATAAAAGCTGAGAAGGTTTTTAGAGCTGCTGCCTTCCAATGATGGGCGCCTCCCCAAATGCGTGTGATCAACAGAGACGCGGCCATGGGAAGAGAAGGATGCACAGGGAGTGGGATAATCCCACCTCTGCTGGATGCTCCAGGGCTGGAGCCCCTCTGGAGCCAGGCCGGGGGAGCTGGGGGTGCTCACCTGGACAGGAGAAGGCTCCAGGGAGAGCTCAGAGCCCCTCCAGGGCCTGAAGGGCTCCAGGAGAGCTGGAGAGGGACTGGGGACAAGGCATGGAGGGACAGGACCCAGGGAATGGCTTCCCAGTGCCAGAGGGCAGGGCCAGATGGGATATTGGGCAGGAATTGTTCCCTGGGAGGGTGGGCAGGCCCTGGCACAGGTGCCCAGAGCAGCTGTGGCTGCCCCTGGATCCCTGGCAGTGTCCAAGGCCAGGCTGGACATTGGGGCTTGGAGCAGCCTGGGACAGTGGGAGGTGTCCCTGCTCAGTTCTGGGTGTTGGATTTCATGGCCTTTAAAGGTCCCTTTCAACCCAAACCAGTCCGCAAATCCTAAACCAGAACTCACAGAGTTTAGGAAGTACCCAGAGCAAGGCACTCTAATCCCTACTACTACTATTTTATTATTATTATTATTATTATTATTATTATTATTTCTATAGTGAAGAAATAAAGGAGAAAATAGAACACGAATTAAATCTGTTCTCCCTTGAATCCCAGATGTGAGTAAAGGTGAGGATGAGATAATGAGACAACTTACACGTCCCTACTCCTGTGAGAATCCCTGAAGCAGTCCAAACGAGGGATCCTTGCAGGGAGTGGGATGGAGCTCCTGCCAAAGAGCAAAGGAAGGGTACAGCACGGAAAACCAGAGCAATAGGCATGAATGGGAACTGCTGTGGGAGGGAAATCTTCCCTTGAAATCCTCTCAGAGCTGTTAACACATGAAAGACAAGAGAAAATCCTCCAATTTAAGTGCAGCTAAATAGGAGAAGCCGGAATAAAACCTCCATTATGGCTTTAGTGTCAAGTAGCGAAGATAAATGGAGAGAAAACCATCTTGCTGCGGATCGCTAATTGGAGTCTCTCGGTTTCCTAAATAACTGGCACATTTGACTTCTCCCAGCAGGAGAATATGTGTCAATAATGGAATATTTTAGCCTGCTAAAGCCTCCAGTGATCAAAAAGAGCATCGCAAAGGCTTTGGCAGTGCGGCAAAGGACAAGCACAAGCTGTCTGAGGCTGTGGACTGAGCCACAGAACAAAGGATTGGCTCCCAGCAAGGCAAAAAAGGGAAATCAAGTGGGAATGGTCCTGACATGACCCAAATCCTGGAGGAGAAGGGCCGCGTTTGTGGGAATGCCTCCAGCAAAAGCAAAACACAAGGTCGTGTGCCGAGCTCTGAAATGCCCTAACCCACAAGCAATTCCATATTTTCCACTGAAATGGCCACAAAAAGCACCTCAGGAAGAGCAGGAAGCTGTGCCCAGGGAAGGGACAGGAGCCCTCTGGGCTGGGGACAATAAAAGCTGCTCAGTCTTCTCTCCCCTCAGCTCCATCCCCCACCTCTGCAGGGGAAGAATGACCTGTGGCCAGGAAGAAATGCTTGCACAGGGCCTGTGGAGAGGAGAAAAAAAATCATATTGTTCTTTAAGCGGAGCCTAAAAAACGGCTCAGTGTGAGCATGAAATACTCAAGTTGGCACTTTGCTGTTCTCCGTGGTACTTATAAGGGGGAAAAGGAACCCACAATTCCTTTTAAAGCAGAATACATTGGGATTTCCCGAAGTCCAGGAGCTGCCTGGAGCTGCTGCTCTTCCCCAGCAGCCCAGTCTCAGGTTTAAATTTGACTATCACTTGTGCCATCAAGTCAGAGGCGTATTCAGTGCACTTCATAAAACAAACACGAGTGAAAATGAACACGTTTATCCTCACAGAGATGATGATCTTCTCCCTGTGGCATTATTGAATTGCCATACTTATCATTCTCACTCTTCTAGGACCTGTCATAACATTCCCAGAGATTTTTCCATTAACTTCCATGGAAATTGAGTTGCCTTCTTGGTTTTGGAAATTCTGTGTTCTCTGACTCAAATTGTTTCTGAAATGAATAGAAGCGTTTTTTGTATACAGGGAAAGAGTATTCTAACTGTAATACTCTTTTCCCTTGTTTTATTATTTTATGAAATCAAAAGCTTTTTCACCTTTTCAATCTATTTTCAGCTCAGCTTAACAAGAAGCATCATCTTTGCTCCTACCAAGCCTTAGTATTGAATTCATCCCTGCAATATCCAGATGTGATTATCAGCCAAGATAAAGGACGCTGCCTCCATTTCTTCCTGCTGTTTCCAGGGGTTTATTCTGTTAAAGCCCTGGACATGACAGAGCATCAGACTGCCAAGTGCCCGTAAACAAAACAGCAAATGCATCATCCCAAAGAGGACAGGCAGGGAATGAAGGATTGGAATGGCCCTCTCAGGATTCCCTGTGCTTTCCCCAGGCACCCCTCACCAATCACTGCTTAAACACCTCCTCCATTTTCCAAGCTATCTATTCAAGCACAGGAACATTGTCAGTGCCTGTGCTTTCCCCAGTCCCTCCATTAGCTCCAAATAACCCCTTCACCTCTGCAAGTTCAGCTCCTGCCTCAGCTCCACCCACTTTCCTGCTGCCTGAACAATATTTGACTCCATCTCTTCCTTTAGCAGCTGCCTCAAATCCCATCAGTGCCACCCCTGCCATGGCAGGGACACATCCCACTGTCCCAGGCTGCTCCAAGTCCCAATGTCCAGCCTGGCCTGGGACACTGCCAGGGATCCAGGGGCAGCCACAGCTGCTCTGGGAATCTTCCAGGGCCTCCCCACCCTCACAGGGTAGGACTCCTTCCCAATATCTCACCTCAATTTCCCCTTTTTCAGTTTGTATCTTCTCACCTCAATTTCCCCTTTTCCAGTTTGTATCTGTCCCTCCTCTCCCCGTCATTCCCGTTCCTGCTGCAGGTTTTATCAAAACCAAGTGGTTTTATCAATAATTCCTCATGTGAGAACAATCTTTCTGAAGTCCAAATGCAGCAGATTCATGGATGGACAAGAGTGACTGTGAACTGTTGTGTTTGGGACATTTCCACTCCCATTCACCTCCATCCACTCCTGAATCCAGCACTGCTCCCCATTGCTCTCTCTGGATGCACAGGGCTGAAATCTGATTCTCTTTCATTTGCTTCAGAGATCAGCATTTCCCAACACCCACGGATAAATGTCCTTTTCAGTTTCCTGGAGGCTTTCCTTGCACTGCCTGGGCTTTTGGGGTGGCTGTCCTTGCAGATGGCCTGGAAACTTCCCCTCCTCTCCTCAGACTGCAAGCTACAATCAGATTTTCATCTGTGACCTAAAGAAACCCTTGTCCCTTGCACATCCAGCTTGATTGGATCCCTTTGGCACAAATCTGAATTCACTGCTGTCCTTGGCTGCTGTGAACGCAACCAACAGAAAAAGAAGACACTTCTATTTTTAGATGAAAGCAAAACAAAACAAAACAAAAAGAAAAAAGATCCCAGGAGTCCTTTGTTCTTGACTTCCCATCTCTCCGCTTTGCTTTCTGTGCTCTAACAGAAGTTGAGGAGTTCCAGACATGAACTACTGGAGGCTGGGATTTGGGAGCTGTAGCTTTAGAGAATTTTGTTCAAAAGAATTTGCTCTTTCCAGTGTATCCTTTTAATTCAAGCAAAGTGATTAAGTACACGCACACAGTGTCAAGGAAATTGGCTCCATATAATGCTCTCAATGCAGGAAAAAAGAAAAAAGGAAGCAAATCAATAATGATTCAAGTCTAAATACAGGAAATATAAAGCTTAAGGCAAACGCTTGATAGCAGAAATTTTAGAAACCCCCGATGCCAAATGCCAAAGAGAATCAAATTTCCCAGAGAAAATGATAGAAAAGTGGAGAATTAAAGCTGGGTAAAGTTTGCTGACCCCAAAGAAAGGCACCTGCTCCCAGCCACAGCACAGAGTGCCCAGGCTTTGACAGTGCTGGTGGCAAGGGATGCAAAATCCTACGAGGAAAGGGACTCGATAAACTCAAATTAGCAGAAATCCAAATGAAATTTCCTGAAAAAATAACTCAAGTGACACATGGCACTCCAGCTTTAGGATGGGACACCACAATTCCTGTTTGATCAGCCACAACGGTGCCTTGAAGGACCTCCATTAGAGCAGGTTACTCAAAACCTCACCCAACCTTTGGCATCTTTATTGCATAGAAAATGAAATGCAAGTGGAGTGTTTATGGACTTCCCCAACCATGGATGAAATGTCAAAAGAGAGAAATAAAATTTCTCCATTCACACAAAAAGTAGTGTTAACCTCAGTCTCCCAAACTTGCGTATCCGAAATGTCAAATCTCAATTTCCCCACTTAAATTAAAACTCAATTACCGCGATTGTTAACCATAAACAAGTGTAACATGATTCATTACACGTGAGATGTTTGCTGATTAGGACCTGTAATAATAAATCTCCTTCATTACCTTGAAGTTTGCTTTTGTTCATTTTTGAAGACGATCATTCAAAATGTTTTTATCTCCTCTTTATGAGGAAAACAAAAGAAGGAAAACACACTGTGCCAAATACAGGTTCTCCTTCACTGAAGCTATTTCCTGATAGAAACCTGGAGTTTTCTCTCCTTAGTTTCAGGCATCTAAAATGGAATAAAACACTCTTCTATAACTTAATGACAGTGCTATTGTAACACTCTTTGTCATTCACCCACTTTACCAACATGTGTGGGAGAAACCCTGAAACATCGAGACTGTTTAACAAGAAAAATTAGGGTTTATGTTCTTCTTCAATTAATGACAGTATTATTTCTCTTCCCTCTTAGTTTTCCCACAGTTCCGCTGGCATAATGATGTGTTTAGGATTTTCTAGTAAAACACTTGCTCTAAAAGACTTTTTCTGCAGGAGTTGCTTTGCAGGTATTTCTGCCTGTGCACGTTTCAAGGCAGACCTGGAGGAATGCAGGGTATCCATCCTACAGCAGAGCTGGAACTGAAAGCATTGGAAAGAAAATCAGTCTTATAATTAAATCTAAAAATTATACTACAGCTAAGTCGTACTTTTACCCATCTCTGCCCTGGATTGTAGGAGATCCTTGAAGTAATCCCTGTTGGGATGACCTCAAGTAACCAAAGCCTTGGAAGGAGATCCAAGGAATCACCTTTAAACCACCTTCTTCTTAAAAAAGAATCCAGAAGTGACCTCTTCTGTCTCCCACTGGAGTGAACAAGGTCTTTTCACCTCCTGTGGCTTTTCCTTCCATACAGTTTTTCTTTCAGCCTGAAATCCACATCTTTTCTCCTGAGTAGCTCCAGCCTGGTGCAGGTAGAGCCTTCTCAGAGCATGGTAGTGCCCAGGGGTGCAAAGACTGCTCTGGAAGGAGCCAACCCCAAAAGTTCTTGATGGTTGTGCTTCCCAAGGCTTGAAGGATCATTCCTGTGGTCTCCAGATGTACAGGTTCCTCAAACCAGTCCCACAGAGGGCTGCCCTAAACCTGGCTGTTCCCCAAAGGCTTTCGGGATGGTTTCTGAAGGTTTCCAGGGAGAACTCCTTGGATTCTCTAATTAGCGCTCTGCTCCTCGGGTGGTGCCCATCTCAAAAGCCAATCACCTGTTCCCAGAGGGTCCTGCCTTTGGATTCAGAGCTCCGCGAACAATGGCAACCATCAGGTGCTGAAAAGCTGATCCTGTTGAGGCACTGGAGGTATCTGGAACAACAGCTGCCTCCACACAGCAGTTTGCTTTTGGAGATTTCACTTATTTACCGCTCTTTGTGCAATTCTAATCACTTCCAACGCCACTCCGAGTGCCTTTTATCAGTTAAACCCTGCCCTATTTCCTCCACACCTCGCACTTGCTGTGGAGCTTTCTCCTTGCCATAGTTTTGTGTTCCACCTCCAAGCACCCACTCCAGGGCTGCTCCTCCTCCAGAGCTGTCCCGGCACTCTGCATCTGAATTTTGAGTTATGATTTAACTCTCGACTGCACAACACACAGAGAGTTTGGAAAAGCTGAAACCAAGGCCTCTGTCAGGAAACAAGGTGTTGGTACCACTGCAGGACTCTTTGCTTTGCTGATTTTCTCCTCACCAAAACTGAGCACAAGACATGTTCAACAGGGCTAAAACTGCCAAAATAGCTCTTCTTTTTTTCTTTTTTGTTTTGTGACTCAAGCTATTAACAAAAGAAGATACATAAAGAGGAGGCTGAGTCAATGAAGAAAGTAGAGGTGGTATCAGACACCAGCAAAGCTCTGGCTGAGCCCCCACCCCACAAGAAATAACCTGATAGAACGCAAAATCATGAAGAAGTTCTGCTTTCTGCTAGTTTTCTCCTCTCCAAGAATTCAGCATCAATCCAAGTATTGCCAGCTTCTTAAAGGACTAAAAATCAGCAGGTGAGAGAAACTCCACATATCCATGTCACCTCCACCCATCCAAGCAGCCCCTCCCAGAATTTCCCAGTTACTGAACAAAATGCAAACTCTGTCCCACCCCTGGCACTGAGGACTGAGGTACCGACTCCTCCTGCAGCTTTTAGATCCTCCAGGAATGACATTTTCTTTGAATGTTATTTAAATAAAAATTACTATTATTGCAAATCTCAATCTTACAAACTCCTGCTAGAAATGAGAGGGTACAAAAGCAATGCCTTGTGAAGTATTAGCATGAAAGATATATTTTATCAAGAGCTGACTGGTTTGCTGCTAAACTGACTCCTGTAACCCAAATAAGGGAATCTCCCTATGGTCTCTCAGCCCTGCCAACAGTGAGGACCCCTTCTGAAGGCAGACAATTAAAATAATCAAATCTTTATTTTACCTATTCTGAATTTGTCAGAGAATCACACTAATGTGTCAAACACCTGGATTCTCTTCATGAACTGGGTGCTTGTAATACTACCTCGAGAGCAAGTTGTGACTCTGGAATCCCCTGATTTTTCAAACGAAAGGAATAAATTCAATGAATTAAACCCACTTTCGTATTAAACATGGTTTGTAGGCTGGGTGTTCCTACCCCATGGGAATGAAAGCACCTCAGGGAGTGAGCAGACGGCACTGCCTGTGCAGACAGACTGTGAGGCACCAACACCCAGTAAACCTCCAGGGTCAGCAGGGTGAGGATTTTTACTTCGGCACTCCCCAAGTCTGATTTTCAAATCGTATTCACAGAATTAAGACAGAGATGGGTATTTTAAGCAATGCTGCCTCAATAATAGAATGGCCATAAACAAGCTGAGCTGCCTACCTTGAAATAATAATCACCCAATCCTAAAGCCAGTCATTTCTGTTTGGAGCGTGGCTGGAATCACACAGATCCTTTTTTCAAGGGCGACTCAGCTTCACCTTCTCAAATTTCCACAATGACCTGCTGAACTTTCAAATATGGGATGCAGGGAGCGTGCTCTTAGTGTCAGCTGCTTGTGGGGTCGATGCTGGGATCTGTTGCATCAGCACTGCTTGGCCACTTGAACAGAATAACATGCAGGTGTTTTTTCAGGCAGGGTCAATTTAACACCTGGTCTCAGCTCTGCTTTCAAATCATCCATAGCGTGTGGATGGAAAGCTGCCAGCGCACAAAATCCCGCTCGGGCTTGTTTTGGGAAAAGAGTTTGTGGCTTATTGATCTTTAACAAAAATATAGACATAAACAGCTAGAGCAAAGCTCGACTGCCTACCTGTGAATCCAGGGGTGGGAATGGGGTGGGCTTTAAGGTCCCTCGCACCCCAAACCATTCTGGGCTTCTGTGGTCACAAATGCACTCAGAGCTGCCTCTCCTGAGTCAATTCACCTGAAAGAGCTTCAAATGGATGCACCCAGCTGGAGGAACACCGGGCACAAATCAATGCTCGGGACTCTCTTAAAAGCCTCTCTGCATTTTAAAGCCAAGCAGATCAAGCCATGCCAATCAGAAGTTGGGATTTTCAGCGCTCACCTTGGGGAAACCCGAGCATTGTGCAGCTGAAATGCAGGGTCCTGATAGCACAAGAAAGAGGAAGGCCAGGAAAGACATTTTCCTAGAGCAGATTATCAATACAGAACACACCCCAGCCTTTAACAAAGCTGCTAAAGCCTGACACTAAACCAAGCCCCAGAAAAATTGCCTGGAAAGGAACAAATGGTGCAAGCCGCCCTTCTCCCCCTCCATTAGTTTTCCAGGGAAGCCTGTTCAGACGATGAAGTGCCAGCACTCTTCCACAGTCCCTGCTGCACTGAAGGGACTCACTACAGCATCTCCACACCCTGAAAACAGGAGGGATTGCTGTTTGTTCAGAGTCTGTACTCCACGGCTCGTTTCATTTCAGAGAGGCCCTAAATTACACTGGTCCTGTTTTCAAGGAGATCAGTAAATGCTCTCAGGACACCTGTGATTAAATTTAGGAGCAGCACAAAATATCCTAAGTACTTGTGCTTACAAATGCTTTCTCCTTTAACAAAAAGAACAAATATGAGTTCATATTTGCGACCTCCAATCTGATGATGTCCTTATGACTAGAAAGCAAAATCTGCACAGGAAAGGAAAAGGAAATGGAAGAGGGTTTAAAGGAAATACAGGAAACCTCCTCCTTCACTTTGGCCAAGGGTGGGTTTCACGGGAGCAGGTATTTGGTCACCTGTTCTGTTTTGCTGTGCATTAAAAACTTTGGAAAATGCATAAATGTTCTGCCTAAAAAAAAAAAAAATCATCAGAACCTTTAAGAGTGGGTGACTCAAAGAGGGTAACAGTCAAAGTTGAGTTGTCCCTCAGAGGGACACTCCAAATTCCCCAAGAGCCAAGAGTTCTCATTTCTTCACAAGACTCTGATGAAAGAAATGAGACTGACTGTTCTTATCCTGGCAGGGAAAGAGGATGGATCCATCCTGACCTACTCCCTCAGCCCTCAAGCGGGTGTGACAAACTCCACGGTGCAAACAGCTCGTGTCACAGATACTGCAGCTTTCCAAAAGAAAGGTGCTAATAAATGCATGCATTTACAGAGAACCAGGCACAAAGGATGGCAAAAGGTCAGCAGCTGACAAGAACCCTAAAGTTTTCAGTAGCACTTCTGCCATCACTGCAGTTCAACCAGCCAGTACCTATTTGGAAGCAGGAAAGCAAGCACACTCATGCCAGGAGCTCAAATATTCCTGTTCCTTTCCCAGACTCCTCACCTGAACGTGGCGTCCTGCACAGAAAAGATTCCTCTCTGTCAGGAACACTGGACTATTCTGTCCAGCAAAACCAGCACCGTTTTATCAAACACTGACAGTGTTTAATGAATTATCCTCCAAGAAAAAACCTTTTGCTACTAAACCACTCAACCAATTCTAAGCAACATCGATGGCAGAAATGAAGTAAAGGCTGCCTTTCAGATTGGCAGCTGATTTTCTATTTTTGCACAGCGTTGGTACCCCTGAATTTATGACCTGCACTTACTGAGTTCAAGGATCTGAAGAACCAAGCCCCACTGCCACCCCAAAACCTGTCGACATCCATAAAAGTGCAGTCAGGATCTCCCTTTAGTCATCTCTGACCATGCTGTACAATATTCTTGCGTGGCAACTCTTTAGTTCCCTCTTTTGTCTACAGAATAATCGATAGAAGATTCCTGGAGGGGATCACTGAAAAAAGAGGGAGCTTTATGAGCTCTGGTTCAAGCTGTTACCACAGGAGGTTTCTCGGGAAGGGAAAGCAGGATTCTCTCTCCCTCACTGCAGAGGCCAAATGTAACCTTAGGAAGGGTCGTAACGAAAGAAATGCTGCAGGAATTTTCCCTAGGACAGGTTAATATCCAAAGCTGGAAACTCTCAGGAACTGTGATGTCTCACACAGTCCCAGTGGGGTGGGCAGCACCCTCTGCCCACCTCTAATAAAGAATAATTGACAAGAAGTGAGACTTTTCCAGCCACAAAGTGCTTTCTGCTCTGCTGCTCTTCAGCACAAGTGCCAGTACATTTTTCTTGATTTTCCCCTTTGCTTGCACTGCCCCTCTGCTGATCCCGTGGGGATTCAGCTCTGCTACGTTTTCATTTACCGAGCCCAGGTCAAGGACTGGAAGACAAATGTGTTTTATGAAAAAAAAGCGTTGCTCTATTTGCCATTGCTGAAAGGTCAGGTACACAAAACACACACACAAGGAGCTCTTGGAACATCAATATCACTGTCTAAAGGAGTGCTGCACCTCCTGCAATCCCACGAACTGGGGAAGAAGTTGGCAGAAATGATGTTTTCCTCAGTGTTGTTTTTGGGAGGGTGGGGAAGCCCTGGCTCAGGCTGCCCAGAGAAGCTGTGGCTGCCTCACAGTCAAACAAACCCACAAACAAACAAAGCACAGCCCCCATGAAAACTGAAGCAGAGCCCCTTCAAATCACAGACTAGAAACCTTCAGGTTGGAAAAGTCCTCCAAGACCATGGAGTCCAACAATCCAATCACAAGGACCGCATCTAAGATGTGGAAAGAAATCGTTAAATACATGCAAAAAGTATAAAATGAAGTTAATTTGACTCAAGCATTACTAAGGGCCCTTGAGTCTGATCTCATTAGCACAGAGCTTTGGTGAACACACAATAATGCACTTACAAGTGACATCCTTGTGAAAACTGCTGCCTGTATTTTCCTCAGAGTACTTACTCTGCCAGTCCTACAGCAGCATCTTGATCAATGGAAATATAATTTTTATTTAAAATATAGAATCCCAGAGTGGTTTGGGTTGAAAGGGACCTTAAATCCCACCAGTGCCATCCCTGCCATGGCAGGGACACCTCCCACTGTCCCAGGCTGCTCCAAGCCCCAATGTCCAGCCTGGCCTTGGACACTGCCAGGGATCCAGGGGCAGCCACAGCTTCTCTGGGCACCCTGTGAACAAACCCACCTCCCAGGGAACAATTCCTTCCCAATATCCCATGCGACCCTGCCCTCTGCCAATTTACAACCATTCCCCTTGACTGGAAGGTCTAAGGCCTCCCCAGGCTCCCTGCTCTCCAGGCTGGACACTCCCAGCTCTTTGTCTTCGTAGGACAGGTGCTCCAGCCCTGAGCACCTTTGTGGCCTCCTCTGGACCTGTAAGTTTGGTGTTAGAAATGAAATTTTTATCATAATACTTCTCCTTTTACAATAACAGTGCCTAAAAAGAGACAACAGGACGAGAAAGAACCCCAAATCCACATGGATACGGAAGAGTTATGTGGCCAACAAGGAGAGAAGAGTAAAAACAACCCTCAGGTGTGGTGTTGTTGGAGAAAAGAGGGCCAGCACCACCTTTCCCAGGGGAATTCCTCCCTGGAGCCCTGCACAGCCACGGATACAACAGCAGGGGAGCCATCAGACTCCTTGTATCAATTAAACACCAGTGACAGGACTCTGGGGAAGGATGCACCCCTCACGGAGAGAAACGAATCCATGGCTTTTTGGTTTTCCCGACATTATCTGCAATCCTGTCATTCAAAACTCGTCATGGATGTCAAACCAGGAGATGGCTTCAAACATCCTTGAGTGCCTTTTGGAAAGTAATTAGGAGGGAAAAAAGAAACCAAATCTCACAAATATTCAAGCAAAATGAAAAAAAAAAAAAAAAGGCGGGGGGGGGGGGGAACCTCCCAAACAGCTGGGAATGCCTGGTTGTTACAAATGCAAAATAAGGGGGAATAAAAAAAAAGAAGGCAACCAAGAATTAGACAAGAATGAGCTTTTGTGAGTGACTTTTTTGGGGAAGAATTGAATTCTTGGTACTGTAAACACTCAAGAGCAGGCAAAGAGCCCCCCCTGAATCCACAGATATTTCATGGGGCTGGGGAGAGCAAACAGAGGCTGCTCCCTCTCACAGGGAACCTGTTGCAGATGTGCCTCTTGGAAGAGACAAGAATGAAGGAGGGAAGCAATTTGAAGGGACAAGTCCGAAAACATCACTGAATTGCATGTGACACATTTCAAGGCTCAGTCAAATCTCTTTTCACTTTGGTATATAAAAATCCAGCTAAATTCTCATAATGTCAAAATGAAAAACTCAGTGTTATCATGTTCTTGATCATCGGTGACATTCAAAAATGCTGTTTCAGATCCCATCAAAAGTTGCCTTCTCCTCTTTTCTTTCAAAAGTGTGTTTTAGCATTTTGTGGCAACAGTATGAACCTGAACATTTGATCTGTTTTAGCAAATGAGCCATTGTGAAATAGAAATCCCAAACACACTTTGGGGATCATTTCAAATGTCCATAAAGATTTTATGAAGCAAATCCTATTCATCCCCCCCCCACGCAACTGTAATTTGCCAAAACCATTTTAAGCATGGTCTGGTAGAGGTGTAATTCAACAAATCCTCATTTTTTAGCTTGTAACTAACCCCTTATTATATTCCTTTCCCTTCCCCAGTCATTTTCCGAGGAAGTAAAAAAACCCTATTATTGAAGAAATAATTTTTGAAAGCAAATGAAAATATGGTTCTTACTTAATGGAATTACAGACAAAAGGTAGAGAAATTTAACCCCACCAGGTGTCTTAAATATGTAAATCCAGGTGAAATCCTACAGACCCTCCATGAGGGAATGTGTTTTCCACTGTTTCCAAGATCTCCAATCCCAATACAGCACCAAACTTGCACAGAGCTTCCCTAAAACCCTCCAGCTTCCAAGGAAAAGCTCAATTTTGTTTTTCCCATTCCTGTTTCTCAAAGCTTTCAAAGTTTCTACAATCCCAATACAGTGCTAAACTTGCACAGAACTTCCCTAAAACCCTCCAGCTTCCAATGAAAAGCTCAGTTTTGTTTTTCCCATTCCTGTTTCTCAAAGCTTTCAGAGCACACCTGTGCTGCCTTTGAACAGCCTCCTCTGCAAGGCTGCACCGACATAATTATTCAACAAATAATAATTTATTCTTATTATTTTTATTCTTATCAATTATTATTCTTATTAATTATTAAACCTTATGAAACAAATAATTACACCCAGGCACTTCCATGCAGTGCTGCTTTGCAGATCTGAGTGGGTCCAGGACAATGAGAAGCATCTCTGACTGAGCAGCAAAGCCTTTTCATTTGTCACCTCAGCGTCGTTCGTCTGCCCCCGTCCCCATTTGGAGTCAATTTCACAATTCCCATTGACTTCAGCAAGAATGGAATTAGATCCTGACATATTTGCATGTCAAATCTCTTTTCTTGCAGTTACAGTGCTCTCATCCATGACATCTGCAATTTAATGGTACATTTTCCATGAAAAAGCAATGCTACATTTCTTTGAAAAGCAGCAGCAATGAATAACATGGGCCAAACCAGGGAGATAAATAATAAAAAAACCCCAAACTGACACTTGCAGGACTGAAACTTAACAAGGTTCTTCCTAATAGGGAGAAAATTGTCCACACAGGGGTTTCCCCCACAAATTTCAAATAAATAAAAGACTCCAAAAATGTGTCTTGCTTAATTATTACCACCCTAAGAAAAAAAAGCCATTCGAAAACCAGTGCTAATTAATTAAATACCAAACCTGCCCCTGCTAAAAATCAAACCTTTGAATTGCATGTGCAGATGTGTTCAATCCAAGTTCCAGAATTCAGGAAAGAATTGAAATCAGTTTGATGTAGCTGCAAGCTCTAAACTACCAATGACTTTATTTTATACATTCATTTCTCTTGCAGGTTTATCTTTTTCAACCCCTGAACAAGTGCAGCTGATTTCTCAGTGGATTTCTCCCTCCACCTCTGCAGTCACTGCCTTGAATCGTGGACTTCACACCACAGAGAGTCTCTTGAAGCATTTCTGCTGTTCCTATGAATCATTTGCAAGATTAAAAATAAAACATGAGACATCTCTGGACCACACATTGATCGTTTCATTATTTCCCATTTGAAGCGCAGGCTATTTTTGGCGCAGAACCTTTATGTTGGCTGGACAGCACAATTCATCTTCTAAAATACCTTGATGTCGAAAGCCAATTAGTCAGGGGACACCATTAATGTTTGGGATTTTTGTTAACCGTGATTAACTCTGGAGGTTCTGCAATGATGTAGTGTTATTCACCAAATTAATTTTCACCTTGGTACTTATGGGCTGTGTTTGGAACCACTTCACAGTAATAAACAGATACTACTGTGCTGCTTACGAGCTTTTACACAGAAAAGGCAAAGATTGTCCCATTATTAATGTTGAGACCCTGAAACATTTCCCAGATAAATTTCCAGTAAATCAAGCAATCCGTGATGGAGACAGACTATTAAATGGCCACACAGGGAACGCAGATCCAGGTTTGACCTTTCAAACCACAGGGAAAGCGTGTTCATTATTTATAAGAAAGATAAGAACCACCAGAGTGTCTGATTTGTTTTGTTAATTATGGCTTTAAAGTAACTGGTGCCACCCCAGCTAATTGGCACATTTCCTTAGCAGAGTAAACAGATCTTCAGAAGGCTCATAAATCAGACTGTGTTTGTAAGCAACGTTTTCATAGCAGATATTTTCTATCTTCTGATGGAAAAATCAGGCTGTTGAAATGCCCACACTACAACTCCACTCACCCAAGGCTGGGTCAGATCAAAAACGCCATCACTAACACAATATTGCTCAGCAATTTCTCTTTGGAACCAAAAATTAAGGGCAACATTTTCTATGGCAGAAATGGGAGTCAAGCCCTCAAATAATTCCTCTGTGAGAAATGTGCTTCTCTGTCCATTTCTGAAAATTCCCTTACAGGATTTAGGCAACCACTGACTACTGCCAGGAGCTGAACATTTCCCAGACAAGAACCACGAGAGTTTCCTCAATTCCAAACACCTTCCTTGGTTTCTGGATTAACGGAATTCTGCCATTAATATTCCAACTAGCATTCCTTTTGGGAAGCAGTCATTTATACCCTGATGCAGGGAATCAGTTCATATTCCTTAATCTTGAGAGATGAAGCCATGCTTGGGTTCAAATGCTTTAAATTTTGGGACCTAAAGCTGAGCCCTGCAGGTCAAGGGTTCTTGGAGAGCAGACTCTGTCTCCACACACAAATACAGGGGAAAAATAATAAGTCCCCTCTCCGTTTAATAGATGTATAGTGACAAAAGTTTTTACTTTAATGCTCTATTGTGTAATAAGTTTATCAATAATTCCTGGCTTCAGTCTCAGGGACTTCCTTGAAGGTGCAGTTGCACCTCAGGGTATAATAAATAAATAAATAAATAAATAAATAAATAAATACAGACATATATATGTACGTGAAATGTTCTAAAGAAAGTTGTCCCTGCCCTTCATATCAGTCATTAAGCCACTGCAGATGTATACACACCCCATGACATTATTCCATAAATCCCTGCTAGCGATTCAAGTCCAGCCCTTTTGTTTGCAATCATGCCACAATTCCTCCTAATTAAAATGGAAAACAAAAAAAAGAAGTGAGTAGGCAGTGGATGCAGCAGAACTCCAGCTGTCAGGCCACCAGAGGACACTGTCACGTCATTTCCAAAGAGGAGGAAACTAACTTTTACTTTAATGCCAGAGAGTCATATTTAGATGGATAGAAGAACTTGAATTACAGAATCACAGAGTATTTTGGGTTAGAAGGGACATCAAAGCCCATCAGTGCCACCCCTGCCATGGCAGGGACACCTTCCACTGTCCCAGGCTGCTCCCAGCCCCAATGTCCAGCCTGGCCTTGCTCTTCCCAAAGTGAGCAGCACCTCCTGCCTCGAGCCAAATCCCTGAACCCTGTGGAGCTCCTGAAGAAGACCTCAGTCCCAGGGAGCTCCATCTGACTGCTGCTGGGCACTGAGCAACCCCAAAAGCCTGCCCACAGCTGATCCAGTGCTGACCTTTAACAGAGCACGGGAAAATGAAAGCCAAGTCGTTATCACACGATCAGGGACTGCTGCTGCCTGATGCTGGAAGATGAAGGTGTATTTAAACCTCTTACAGCCCCAAAAACCAAAGTGAGGAATCTGCTTGCACTGCTCTGATCTGTTGATACTGGCAGGGCTTTGAAATATGCAGAATCAGACTTACTTGCCCTTATTTTATATACATTTAATCAATTTAGGTAACAAAAATGAGGCCTGCACCAGCACAGTTGCTCTACTGTGAAACCTTGTGTAAAGCAGGGAGGGAATTCCGCATTATGGACTGTAGGATGTGTTTTAGAGTCAGTCCTACAAGGAGCGGTTGAGGGAGCTGGGAAAGGGCTCAGCCTGGAGCAGAGGAGGCTCAGGGGGACCTTGTGGCTCTGCACAGCTCCTGACAGGAGGGGACAGCTGCGGGGGTCGGGCTGTGCTGGCAGGGAACAGGGACAGGACAAGGGGAAACGGCCTCAGGCTGGGCCAGGGGAGGCTCAGGGTGGACATCAGCAGGAATTTCTGCATGGAAAGGGTGCTCAGGCCTTGGCAGGGCTGCCCAGGGAGCTTTGGAGTGCCCATCCCTGCAGGTGTCCAAGGAAGGCCTGGAGGTGGCACTCAGTGCTCTGGGCTGGGGACAAGGTGGCCATGGGCACAGCTTGGACTCAGGGATCCTGGAAGTCTTTCCAACCAAAATGATTCTGTGATTCTCTGTTTGGTTCCACATGAACAACATCCAGCCAAACCAACAGGAGATAAAAGCATGGAAACCTAAGCATGGAAAAACAGAAGGGACATAATTCTGGATGTTCCTGCTCCAACCAAATGGTTTTGCTTCACAAATTAACACTTTCTGTTCTTTCTGAATGTGCTAAAACACAGAAGGAGATGCCCCTAAACCCTTCAGCTGCTCCTCGAGGGCTGTGCCCTGGCCCTGTGGTGGAACAGGCCAGCACCCACAGCTACAGGCAGATAAAAAGTCTCTGAGAGGCACAGACATCCTTTTTTAAGCAGTGATTTCATTTAATGCAGCCATTTGCTGAAGGTGTGGGCTTTGCTCTTGCCCAGCACTTCCCTCAGTAAGTGCAGTGCACACCTTATGTGATGCAGGTTATGGGAACTCATCAAGGGAATATTCCAAGCACTGTTATACTCATCAATTCCATGCATTATTTTATTCATCATCTGGGGCGGCTCAAGATTCCCAATTTCCCTTGTTAAGCTTAAGAGAGCACTTGAATTGTGGAGTTTGTAGGAAATTGTTCTTAGGTCAGCTACAACCCCCAGCTACGGCTGAGCATTCTGAATGAGAAAATTTAATAAAAAATAAGTATCAGTTCTGTGTGTTCTGTACAATGAGAACATCGGAGCTGGAAATAAAGACCAAATCACCTCCCTGAAGCTAAAACCATTCTCCCTGGCTTAATTCACAGCTGCTATCCAAAAACACAAAGGGAGCTAAGAAGATGTTGCTTCCACAAAGAAATTTGGTAATAACGTGCTCTTAGGTATAAGAAGAAACCAAGCAAACAGGAAAATCATTGCTCATATGATTTGCAAGAAACTTTCCTTGTGTTGTGGCATTACGAGGTCATTGCCTGCTCTAGAAGAGCAAGCAGAGATCACGCAGGCCCGGGCTATTCAGAATATTCAATATTTTCAGATTTTTGAGAGCAGCAAGGGAAAACCCCTGATGGATTTCTGCCCCATGCCCTTTCCTCATGCAGGCAGTGAATCCAAAAATGGAATCTCCTGCTGTGCTGCCCCGGTGGTAACAAACATTTTCAGTTCTGACAGGCCTCTGACACTTCATGGGCTGTCAGGGCCTTACTCCACACATCAGATGCCCAAGCAGGCTCGTCCCCGAGAGCACACTGAGCCATCCCAAACCTCTGCCAAACAGCAG
Organism: Acanthornis magna; assembly: GCA_036785705.1. Lineage (NCBI taxonomy): Eukaryota > Metazoa > Chordata > Aves > Passeriformes > Acanthizidae > Acanthornis > Acanthornis magna. Next base: position 11,358,563 of record JAWUZG010000093.1, read on the forward strand.
CAAAAGTGCCTTTCCCAAAACCATTTCCTGGCACCACACAGGCAGGGGCTGACACAGACACTGATTTGCAATTATTCAGGGCTACACTTGATGAGGTCTGATGGCATCTCAGGCTAATCCCAGGGCCACACAATATTCGTGGAGCTGAAAAAGCCCCACAAAGAAATTCTTTGGAAATCGCTGGAATCAATGATTTTGTTGAAACATGAGGAACAGAAGCTCAAATTCAGGCTGGCAGCAATGATTCTCTGCTTAATGAGTGGACACAGCTTCCCTGGGTGGGCTGATGGGGCAATGTCCCTCAGAGCTGCTCCTGAAATTCGTGTTCTGCCGTGATGTCACTGCTCAGACCTGTGACATGGGCCAGGGCTGCACAGACCATTCCAGAACTGGCAAACTGTCCCAGGCCCAACTGGGCATGCCTAATGCCAGGGAAAATGAGGGAAAAACAACCCCTGAAGCCTCCAGGTGCCTGAAAAGTGCATTTACAGAGGGGAACATTCTCTCCCGGCTCCCTGCAGCACCAAGAGGTGACAGCACTCACCTCAAGCACATGCACAAAGGCTAAAAACCAGAATTTCCCCCTGTATTGTCCATTTCCCTGGTGATTTCAGATGTTAATGCCTTTTTCACATTCCCAAAACAGCGTGTATAGCACTGAGCACTTTTAAAAGCAGGCTGGGGTATGGAATCCCAGGGAGAGATCAAACACTGCCCTCACAGAACTCGCCTTTAATGGACTTAATGCATTAAACAGGCTAAAAGTGCCCTGGCTATGGGTAGCATAAGGTTGTTCCTCCCACAACACGGAAAGGTTTGGATTTAGAGAGTTTTGGAGCAAAAAACAACCAGGCAGAAATGGCAAACCCAAGGAAAGCTCAGTGAATATTTTTTACAGTCTCATGACTACGAACTGAAAGCATTTCCAACTCCTGGACCTCCAAAGACACATTCTGGGATGTTCTTAGGCATCTTTTTAAAATCTCTATCAGGGAGAGACATAAAGTTGCTTTGCATGAGTTACCCTAATGTGAAAGGAGGCCAAGCTCCAATACCAACATGATTTTCTATTGGTGTCAGTGTGCAGATAGTCCTGAAAGGGCCACAAAAATCCCTAAAATGGGGGATTTTACACAACAGCAGGCTTTTTGTTGTAAAAGACACTCCGTTGAAAGTCTTCCTCAGAATCCCCAAGCCCTCAGAATTTAATATATGATACCCAAGAAATCAGCACCGAAATATGAATTTTTTCACAGAACAATTTGCATGTTTGCAGCACAAGAATAGAATTCACTGCTTTTTTAGAATGGCTGGGACAGCCCAGACATTCTCTTTGATTTCATCGATTTCTGAGCACAACAAATGCAAATAAAAACCATAGAAAATGTCAAATCCCTCACCTCAAGCCAGATCCTGTGCCAGAGACAGGCTGGGCTTCTTTTCTGACTCTCTAAGGCAGAAAACCCTCCTGTAGATGCTATCACCCACCCCGAACCGTGACTTCTTCACATGTTCATTTACTAAACCTGACAGAATACACTTGTCAGCTTCATTTCACCAGATGCTACCTGACAATTCCCACATGGAATTGGGGAACCACATCTTGAAGGGGATGTAAAATCACAAAAAAAAAAAAAAAAAAAGAAAAAAAGATGAAGAACTTGTCAAGTCAAATCATGCAGGCCCAGAGCTCACAAAGGAATAAGGGCGCATTGATTAAAGCAGCTTTAGCTTCCACGATAACTGAGGCAGTCACCGAGCCCCTGGCAGTGGAGGGAAAATGTGCTTCCATGCTCTTGGAATACCTGGAAATGCTAGGGAATGCAGAAAGCCATAAAGCCTTACCCTGCAAACCCTGAACTTAGTCATAGCATTAAGAAAATAAATGTGTGTTAAAAGCATAAAGAAGAAATCGATATTTGCAATTGAGGTACATCCTCCTGCAATATCCTGCACTGTTCCTAATGTAAGCTTAGAAAACAGTGAGGAATATTAATAATTTCTAAGGATTCTGTCAGATTGAAAAAAAAACACAGTTTCAGTAGAAATTACTTTCATTCCTTAGGAATTATTGGCTGGATAGCTTTAGCTCCTCTTTAAACAGCTGATGCTAAAGAGAGTGTGGACTTTTCTTGTGTAAAACCACATTTTTACCTTCAGAAACACAAATATTCCCACTAATGTCAGTGTTTCATAAAATCTAGGTTCACACTGCTTACGTGGATGCTTCAGATTGTAGTTCAACGTGCAGCAAGGTGGGGCAGGGACTCTCTGAGCTCCTCTTACATTGATTTAGAGGAATCATCAAACGTGTGAGAGAAAAAGGCCTAAGCAGGGACTGTTCCTCTGAGTCACCAGCAAGAAAACAAATACCACCGAGATAAAAATTCTTCCTTTTTTAAGCCTGGCAAGAAGTCCTGGCTATGCACCAGCTGTTCATAAAAATCAAGAGACTGAATATTTTCTGCTAACAGGCAGGGGAAATTATCAGTGGGAAATAGAAAAAGAAGTGAAGCTTCTCATGAGCAGGGAAATGACAGGAGGAAAAAAAGCAGGATGAGCAGAGAGGGATTTCTGGCATGAGTGGGAGTGACTAGAAAAGGGGGAATGGCTTCCCAGTGCCAGAGGGCAGGGCTGGATGGGATTTGGGGAAGGAGTTGTTCCCTGGGAGGGTGGGCAGGCCCTGGCACAGGTGCCCAGAGAAGCTGTGGCTGCCCCTGGATCCCTGGCAGTGCCCAAGGCCAGGCTGGACACTGGGGCTTGGAGCAGCCTGCACAGCAAAAAGGAAGAGATGTTCCAAAGGAAAGTGTAGGGGTTTTTTAAATGTTCCTAAAGGACACAGGATCAAAGTGTGTCTTTACAGACAGGATGAAAAACTGTGCTGGAATCTTCCCATCTTCAGCTAAATCCAGAAGACACTTCCCAAAATGTTCTTGAGAAGTTTTTGCTTCAGCTCACAAGCTTTGATTTATTCCCAAATCCAACATTTCACATATTTGGAGCATTATCCAATCTATTTTAAACATGCAGGCCAATCCTGAAATGAAAACCAGGACTTTTCACATCTGTAATATTCATTTAATAGGTGCTAATGCTAAATGGTCTCAAATTTCCTTTGGCTAATACGAAGATAAAAAAGTATTTGATTACTTAATCAAATCTAGCTTTTAAAACTAAAAACCTAAATTTGACATGATATTTTTAAAATACTTTTGGGCTATTCATTTCTATTATCGGTTAATAGCAATTCCCAGCTCTGTGAACCAAGACCAGCTTCTTCAAGTGGAAATCAAGAAATTGGATCAAATATAATTGTACTTTTTTAAATAGAAGCAAAAGAGGAAGAGGAGAAGAAAATCTCCCGCTGTAATTTTTCACAATTATGTCAGGAGATATTCCTTTGCAGCTGGACTGCCTCCATGGGTATGGAAGTGGGTGGTTCTACGCGGAAGGAAAAGTAAGAGAACACAACCCTCTGTAATGTGCCTTAGAAAGAAAAAAAACCCTGAAGAAATTAATTTGGGGTTCTTTTGAAATAAGAAAGAAATGAAGAGATTCGGAGCATTTCTAAGGTCTGCTTTGTCTACGAGCTTCTGTGGGTTGAGTATCATATCCACAGAAGGGAATACATGGGATTTTTAGATTTCAGTGGTTTGGAGACTCCTCAGGGTCCTGTGTTCATTTTTAATAACTCAGGTTGTACCTGAAGATCCCTTCTGAGACCAAGGCCTGAGGCAGCCTGGGCTGTGGCCCTGTGGCGAAATGTGGGTCCTGCCAATAGAGGCAAGTGGGAAAACTGGTTTGAATGAGCATGGATCTTTATGATGGGGAAAATATACTGGAATTACCTCCATGGTTTATGGGGCAAGGAGGCTTGGAAGAGCAGTGCAATGAGCAGGGGAGCAGCACAATGTAAGAGTTACCTCCAGCTGACATATGGAGTGTGTTTCTTCTTTGGCTCTTGGTGAATAATCAGGAGTTTCTAAGGCTATACAAAATCCCATATTGTGCTTTTAAATGAAATAAACATTCCTTTTCATTATCTTTCAACTCCTGCACTGTTCTTCATCTTTCACAGAATTGATATACCCAATGGTTTTTTTTTTTCTTCCACTGAAAGGAAGTCTTCATTTTGTGAGGGAGATCTCCCCTGCCATGGCAGGGCTCTAGAAATACTTGAGGTCTGCGGAAGTACTTGAATATTTCTTAGTCATTTGAGGGCTTTTCCTCTTCAAAAAGACTGTGAGGACCAGGAACTTCCCCCTTCCTTCACTCCAAGCAATAGCACCAAGCACTTCCTTGCAGCAAATCAAGCTCCAGCTGAGTGGTGGGTTGTGTTTTTAGCCAGATGTGGTGTTTTAGAGATTTTTCTAGAAACACCTTCCTCTGATGAGTGAACCTCTATTTTGAATTTCACTGGAGATTCATTCAGGGAAATAATTTTCCATGTGTTTCCCGTGCTAAGCAAATGGGGAAATTCTAAATTAGAATTTTTTTATCAACATAAATGTTGTTGCTCTGCCCTCATTTGTGTTGTCCACACTCAGTGCAGAACCCACAGCTATAAAGGGCCTTCAGATATTCATCACTTTAATTTGAGAAGCGTTTTGTGCTCGGGGCCATTTGATCCTTGGATATGGGATTGAAACCACAAATTGAGGAGAGATTGGCAGCAAAGCCATTGGGTGAGCTGGAAATGACAAAGGAATACTGTTCTCATCCTGCCCCACAGATTTGGGGCCACAGGGTAGGGATCACTGGGTTTTCAATCCCATTCAGAGGGTTTTCCACCAGCCCAACTCTGATCGACTTGGGAAGATCTCAGAACATCATGATTCTGATCTCTCTGTTCAAGGGATTGGCTGAACTTTTGGAGCCAAAAACCCCATTCTGCCACCTGAAACATGGGGTCATCCAGCCTTCAACAAGCCTTGTCTAAAGGAACAATGAGAGCACCTGGAAAGGAGGCTTTGGTTTGGAAAATTCCCTATTGATTGGCTGTTGGACTTTTGTATCGATTGGCATGAGTTTGGACTGCTAAATAGTTCTGATTATTTAAAACATTAGGTCAAATATTAATTTAAAAATACGCTACAAAAGCTTTTTAAACCAACCAGGACAGACAAACAAGCTTTACTGTCCTCTTTCATCTATTTGGTAAAAAGGCCAGACGCATTTCATGCAGGATATATTGTGAAATCAGTGGAAATTGTCCGGGGTTTGGGAAATTAATCCAAAGGCAGATGTCCCCGTGACTCTGGCATCCAGGGATCGTTTCAGCCCCTGCACGTCAGCCTTTGAAGATCAAAAGGCTCTTAATTGCATGTAATATTTCAGGTGTCTGCCCAAAACACAAAGCAAAGTTAATAACATTTGGAGATTGATGCTGGGCTAAGAGAGCTTCCTTTTATCTGATGGAAACTCAAAAGCTTTCGGGTGTCAACAAGATCGTTAAAGAATTAATTTGACATTTTGAAAACAGTGATATTAAAAGAAGATGTGTATTAGGATCCAGTTGTAAGAAACTGAGCTTCAAAGGAGTTGCAAAGGACATGAAAATGATTAGTAAATGTTATTAAAATATCACAGATCTTGCGTGGCTGCAGGTGTTTGTGTTTGTATTGCAGTTATATTTCATAAAGGACTAAAAGTTGGTAAAAAGCACTGCTCGCTTTCAGGGCCAGAGATTGGCGTTGTAGGACAAACAATTAAAACCCAATTTATTTTTGTCTCTAAAGCAGAAAATGTGGACTACATGAACAAAAATTCCAACACCACATCATATCATTGGCAGAACCACTCACGGCAAGTTATCTACCGCCTTTAACTGTGTTTCTCAAAAATACTCCCAAAGTGCCTAAGTCCAACTTGAACTGGCTGGGAAGATGGAAAGAGCTAACCATGGAGATGGCCTAGGAATGGAGCGGAGAGTGCCAGGCTGGAGCGGGGAATAGGAATGGGGGATAGAAAGGTGTCCGGGCCCCAGCACTGTGACATCACACTGTGACATCACACTGTGACATCACATGGCAACAGCACTGGCCACTCTGCCTCCAGAAGTGCTTCGTCCCCTGCGAGTCCCTTCCCACCTCTCAGAGCGTCGCCCCTGGAAGCCTGAGTGCCAGCGAGAGTCCCAGCGAGCCCTGCCAGCCTGCGGAGCAGGAGGAGCCCATGGACACAGCTCCCTGCTCCCTTGGGGATCAGCAAGATCCCCCGGAGATCGGCACCACCAGGGAATCCCTGGGCACCGACAGGCCCAGGGAAAGCCTGGAAGAAGAAGAGGGAGCCCAGCCGGATCCGGGGAAGAATTCCCAGGAGCAGCAGCTGGAAGAAGAAGTGTCCTGCAGCCAGCAGTGTCCACCCCAGGGCTCCCAGGATGCCGTGGCTGAGGCAGCTGGGACCAGCCCGAGCTCGGTGGAGGAGACGCGCCCCAGGAAGCCATGGAGGTTGGGCCGTCTCCAGGAGGCCGCACCGAGACGGGCACCGGGCACCAGGAAGGTGTTCCAGGTGGCAGGAGACCTATTCTGAGAGGCCTTCTTGTAAATACGTTTGGTGGACTGTAAATACGTTCAGAGTAGTATAAGTTAGGAGTAGCGTAAATAAATTAGGATCCCCTCAGAGCTCTCTGAGGGTTCCTGCTGTTCTGGATTGGACTGGGCTAGGGCTCCTTTCTTCCCAGGAATGGGCACAGTGCTGGGATTGGATTCAGGCTGGGAATGCTGTGGATAAGGAGAACAGGCCTCAGGCTGCACAGGGAATTGGTAGGGAAGGCCCTCAGGGAAAATGTTTTTGTAGGATCTGGGGTCCATCAGTGCCGGTCCCTTTTGAAACATCACCTCCCAAGGGCACAGGAGCAGCAGTTCCCAAATGTCAGAAGCCAGGCAGGGGAGGCAGATGTCTGGTTTGGCTGGACAGGAATGTCCTCTGGATAAGGAGATGGAAAAGGAAGCTGTGTGCCCAGTGGAAGCAAGGTCAGGAGGCAGGAGAAGAACACAGAGATGCTCTTGCCACTGCAGGCAGAAATGTGGTGTGGCCAAAGCTCAGCTGGAGATGAAGGTGCCCAGAACTGTGGGGCACAATAAAAGGAGGAGTTTTAACTGCATGAATGGCAAAAGGCAGTGCAGAGCTAACACTGGCCCCTTCCAGGGTGGGGATGGCCACCTGACAAACAGGAACAGAGACAAGGCTGAGGGGTTTGATGCATTGATGGTACCATTGCTGGGCCCCCGGAGCAGAGCCCGGGCCCTGCTCGCAGCCTCCCTGCACACAGCCATGGACAGCCAGGGCTGAGGGCCCCTCTCAGCTGGGGCTCCTCTGGAGGCTGAGCAGCCCCAGCTCCCTCAGCCTTTCCTGGGCACCGCCATGCTCTGGGCCCTCCCTCAGCTGCGCAGCCTCCACTGGCGCTGCTCCAGGAGCTCCTGTCCCTCCCATCCTGAACAATTTCTATTCTGGGGGCGTGGGGGACACCTGGTGCACTCAGTAAATGGACAGCTAGATCTTTGCGGGTTGGGAAATGACAAATTTTTTGGCATGGGGAGACAGCAAGGAGCAGAGATAGCCACTCAAATACTGGAGTTAATTTTACCATGAAGCAATGCAATTTCATCTTTATCTCTGCTACGTTTTGCTGGAATCGAAAGAATTAACAAACACTGTTTGATTCCTTATTTCCTATTACATATTGATGTGATTATCCATTATCCCTGAGGAAAAAAGGGAGTCAACTACACTTTGTACCAGAACAAAGTGTTCTGTTCCCAAACACCCACAGAAGTCACCTGCACATGGGATAAGGCAACAGCATTTGAAATAACACAGATTATGACTACAAAATCCACAGCTGAAATCCAGTTCCACATCAATGACAAAGCGTTAGGATGAAACAGATGCTAAATATTTCAGCAGGGCTATTATAGAATCATGGAGTGGTTTGGGCTGGAAAGGACCTGAAAGCCCATCCAGTGCCACCCCTGCCGTGGGCAGGGACACCTTCCACTATCCCAGGTGACTCCAAGCCCCGATGTCCAACCTAGCCTTGGACACTTCCAGGGATCCAGGGGCAGCCACAGCTGCTTTGGTTAATAGAGATGGAAAACCTATCATTTTTCATTGCTAACCGAAATTTAGGACAATAAGGGTACTATCCTGTGTTTGCATTAAATTTTCAATTCAATTATTTAGAAACACCTAGAACAAAAACCTTCTTGAAGTACATTAGGATGACACTTATATAAATCCAATATAACAGTTGAAAAAAACAGAGAAAATTAGACTTCTAGCTTACTCTTGAGTTCTTTGAATGTGTCTTCTGTAAATTGCAATACATATCTGCTGTTCATATTACAGAAACGGGCATTTGAGCACAGTGAGGGGGTGGGAGGGTGCAAGACAGTGCCTGGAATTGTGACCAACACCAATAAAAAGGAAGAAAAAAGCCTTTCCACACAAACGAGATGTGGAGAACAAAGTGTTGCCAGGAGAAAACAGACAGAAGAGCTGTACAAGTAAAAGCCTCAATGTCTGCCTCCTTCATGCACCTGTGGAAAAGGAGAGTGAAGAGTTCATAGGAATAATAATCAAACCCTGGCCAGGAGCCCAGGGCTTCAGAGCTGCTGCAGGTGGTGAGAGGCACCTCAGGCTACAGCAAAGCACAGCAGGAATGGGAGATAAGGAGAAGGCAGAGCAAAGAGAAACCAGGCACTGGGAACAGCTGAGAAATACCTGCAGCACGGGATGGAAATCGTGCTTGTAGGAACATCACAGCTAAGCCCATGTGGAGAGTTTGTTCTCAGGTGCTTGACAGGAGACAACGCCCAGGAAAGGGCTGCTGACAGCACAGCAGCTCTGAGAGAGTAATGCTCTCACCCCAGTGCCTATCCGGGGTTTCTATTTTGAAGATTTAACAGAGTTTACACATTTATGGAACACCAGAATACCGTGCCAAGACATCACAATGTCCAGTGAATGACATCATCATGCCCCGATGCTGACAGAAAAGAGGATTCTATCCAGACATGCACTACAGAGCAGCATTATAGGAAAGTGCCAGGTCCTGCCCTGGGGATGCTGTGCCAGGGGAGGCTCAGGTTGGACATCAGCAGGAATTTCTCCATGGAAAGGATGCTCAGGGGCTGCCCAGGAAGGTTTGGAGTCCCCATCCCTGTAGGGATTTAAAAGCCACGTGGATGTGGCATTTGGTGACATGGGTGGCCTTGGCAGTGCTGGGGGAGTGGTTGGACTTGGATGATCTTTGAGGTCTTTTGTCATCTAAATGATTCTGAGAGACAGCAGGGCAAAATAGAACATAATCCCTGAATTCCACACAAAGAAATTGAAATTGCTGTGCAGAATCACTCGTGATTCCTCTTCCTTCTGGAGTTTTTTCCCATTGGTTTTGCCTACAGTTTCACCACTGCTATAAACCAATTCTTCCTCAAGGAATTCCCTGAATGTGAAGTCCCTTTAAAATAGGGCCGCGCTCCTGGGACAAATAAACCAGAACCAAACAGATTCCCTGTGAGAACATCTGCTTGTTACAACTTTGCTAACCTCTGCAGGAGCCCAATGTCTGAGGTTTATCCTCCACTTGGGAGCTTTGCTGGGCGCTGATCCCATCTGCTGATGGAAAGGGAAGGAATTCTGACTGTGGGGGTCCAGCCACGGCTGGGAGATGGCTCCTGACAGCTGAGAAATGCTGTGCTGGGACTCATTCCCCATGCAAGCTGGAGTTTGGGCAGGGAGAGCTGGCTCACCTTGAGCCTCAGGGACCAGAGGGTTTCTAGATCAAATTTAGGGAATGATGCAGCCTGGGGCTAAAAGGAGAAAGCCACTGACTCAGCCCCAAATACAATATACAATGGAGACAGAATGGCACACAAAACTGTTCCAGACATAAAACCAGACATTCTAGATAGAGATTGCATTGTATTATTTTTTTTTTGAGGGGATGAAGTTATTGAATTAATTTCCAAATTAGTTTTCTATAAATAACAAAATAATTTAAAGTGTGGGCATTTATAAAAATCTCCTCTTCAGTGCTATATCTCATCATGCTGCTTTGATTCTTCCATGGCCTGTGCTGCCTGTAACTGCCTAAGTAGGAAAACACATTATGATGAACAATCTATTTTCTCTATCTAATCAAGACTTCCTAAGGCAAGGCAAACAAATCTAGCAGTGTATTTAACCCTCTTTTAAACAAAAATGCTTTCAGAGATCACTCGTTCTGCTTTCTCAGTGATTAGGGATCGATTCATGTGACTTCTCTTTGTTTGCACATCATTGTCAGTCGTGAATAAACAGTGGGCTCCCAGGCCTGACCTGCTTTGGACTTTAATAGCCACCCAGCAGCCCTTGGTGTGGGTCTCCAACCCATCTTTATGTCGTGTGAGTGTCAGACTTCTCCAAATGTCCATTATCCCCCAATCTGAAATGATTGCTGAGCTCTGTGGAAGTTCAGCTCTCAGGATTAACATTCACCTGTAATTTGTCAAGTGCTTCCTACGACCACATTTTTATTGACTTTGCAGAAGAACTTGATTAGGAAGAGAGAGTCCCTCAGGCTGAGGCAGGAGGTGTGAAATGCTGCCCTGTCCATTCCAATAGAAATGTATTCACCACTTTCCCTGATTTCGGTGAGAGGAGGGTGGTTCCAGCCTGTCCCAGCAGCTCCAGGGAGCAGTGAGCAGACAGAGGTTGCTGCAGCATCTACCTGACCTGCAGTCTTAAATTGCTACCCCTGAAATAATAAAGCAACAAAAGACTTAAAAAGTATTTATAGCTCTCATGTATTCCCTGTCTCAGAGCAGCTGGGGACATTTTTGGGGTCAGCAATGAGAAAGGAGTATTGGAAAAACTGTTAAAAATAGGAGGCCGGGTGATAAATCACTACTTGCTATACAATTACGGACAATTTTTAAAAGAGAGATGCTATTCCAGCTGGGACCTTCTCAGTTTTGTCAATTATAATTCTCAGAGTTCCCAACAGATCAGCTTTTTCATACCAGCTTCTTTAAAATGAGTGATAGCTGTTATCAGTTCAATGATGGGGGCAGCAAAGGGGAGGGTTTTACTCGAAAGAGCCACAGACACACCCCAGCTCTTTGAGGCTACTTCACTCAATTTTTGGCAACCCAACACTCAAAAAAATAGCATAAAAGCATCATGTTTTTCAAGACAACTGTCAGGAATCACAGAACGCTGTTCTTCCCTGCCAGCACTGCGTTACCAAGGCCCCAGGAAGCAGATTTAACGAACCTTTAAATGCCCCTTCTCCCAGAGATCATATTAACTGTGTGGCCGCTGTTGCAAAAAAATAACCTTCCCCGAGTCCCTACAAAGCCATTGACACTTGGATAAAGTTTTACGAGTGCCATGTAGTGTGTTCAGAGATAAAACACTTGTCTCGTCAGAGACCGTGAATCACGGAATCACAGAGCGGTTCAGATTGGAAAAGCCCTCCAGGACCAGCCCCTCCACCGTTCCCCAGCACTGTCATGCTCACCACTGACCCCTGTCCCCACGGGCCACCTCTCTGTGTCCTTTAGAAACCTCCAGGACTGCAGAAGATCACACCACGAAGTTCTGCAGAAAGACAAATCGGCACAAATTCCCTCAATTCTTTGGCAGGAATTGAGTTCACTCAATTCTTTGGACCACGGGACACAGACAACACCGCCATGGAACAGTCCCATATTTCTTCTGGGAAGAACTGTCCAAATGAAGATTTCTTTTCCTCCCTGAGGCTCAGCTGTTCCTACACAGTGGCAAGAGGTAAAAATACAGAAGGATGGAGCTTGTTTGGGTTGGGATCAACACACAGGAAGTTTCCTGAAGGGTGGGCAGCGATTCCAACTTGAACTGAGTGGATATAGACCAATACCCTAAGGATGAATTAATGGCTAAAAACCATGATGAGGGAAGGGAAATCAGAAGATATGTGGGTTGAGAAACAAGTAAATGATTTTTTGGGCTATATTTGAAAGGGGCTGGAAAACCTTCACAGACAGTGCTAAATTGCAAAAAAAAAAACCCAAAACAACCAAACAAACAATGACAAAAAACCAACCAACCAACCAACCAACCAACAACAAACCAAAAAAACAAAACAAAAAAAGCAAAACAAAAAAATCCAAACAATTAAAAAAGAAGAACGCAAGCTTAGGAGTGTATGACAATGGTAATGCTCTGAATTTCAAAAACTACTGATTATACCTTTCCTAGATTTTGCTTTTCTAGATTCCACTGAGTTTTACAGAATATAAACAGACCAAGATAGATCTACGTTCAAGTCAGATGTTGCCAATAATTTTCAGAATTAGTCTTACGAGGTGAACATAAGGTTTAGCATCTGCAATCTGTCTGAGCTGCTGGAATAGTTTAAAGGTACCAGCCTATCAGATCTATAAAATTTTGGGAAGAGCGAAGAAATGAAACTGCATATTAAGCTGAAAAAACCCCCACACTTACGTGTATTTTAGAAAATATGTGCTGCAGTCAGCACATCCAGTAACCTCCCATTATTTACACACAATCAGCTGTAAATCTTTGGAATGTATGACCCAGGAATGCCATCTACCAATAATCCGGAGACATCAGCAAATCCTGTGCATAAATTGTAGCACGCATTGAAGCAAACGGTGAGAAGCTTAGAGTTTGAACTGGTGTGCTTCTATCTGTAATTGTTATTTATTTAGGGTGGAAAACTCCAAGATCACTGAGTCCAGCTGTTATCCCAGCACTGCCAAGGCCACGAATAAACCATGTCCCCAAGTGCCACATGAGCTTCTCTGAGAAACAGAACCCATACAAAACACGACGGCAAGAAATGATAAGGCTGTGACATGACCCTCAAAAGGCCAAAAATTCTCAGCTAAGTTCATAGAACAGCTGATCTTTGTAAGTCATCAAAGCCCCAAGGGAACCATGTGAATTTATATTCTCTGAAAATGTGGCCCCTGGAGCCTCAAACGCAGCGTGCAAAGGAAGAGAACAGAGATCTGGCTGAAGAATCAAGTCCATTTTAATGCTGACTTTCCTATTCTGTCCATGGGCAAAAACCTTTATATTATTGCAGCTACAGCTCTTTATGTAACACAGCAAATTCTTCTGACGTGTGAGCAGGCAGGTGGAGACAGCCCCTGCCTGAAGTGGGAGATTCAACCTCAGGGTGCTTATCCACGTGAAACCCTTCTCATCACACATTGCCAGTAGCCCTCCCAGCAGGAGGGACTTGGCTGCTGCTCCTGAACCAGAGGAGCCCTGCTCTGCTATTAAATCTCTGCGACTGATCTCAGTTTGATGTCTGCCACTTGCCTCGAAAAGTTCACCGATTCAAGCCCTGACTTTCAGAGGCTTTCCTGCGAAAATCCACTGCTGCCATGTGTTGATTGCACACCCACTGGAGCCTTTGAACGGGGTTAGCTGCTCCTAACACCTCAGCTGCAGTATGGGAGTGCAGCACTTTCCCAGATCCTCCACACTACAGCCAAATTCAGCAGCACCGAGAGCACATCGTTTTTATGGATCCAACCCTGGTCCCACCACACGTCTGGAGCTGCGATTTGACAACTCGGAGCACTTCCAAGTGTTCCACTGATTTCCAGACTGCTCGACAGAGCCCTCTGATTCCAGTGGTGCCTCCCAAGGCAGCCAGGTGGCCTCTCAGGAGAGGACAGGGTTGGCTGCAGTGGGGACCTGTTTGCATCCTAGAATGCTCTGGGTTAGAAAGGGCCTTAAAGACTCTCTAGTCCAACCTCCTGCCAGGGGCAGGGACATCTTCCACTAAACCAGGCCTTGTTCCCAGAGAGCTCTGGAGCAGGAAAACTGAAATCCATTCTCAGGAAACGGTGCAGCAGCTTTCAAGCAAAGCCACAGCTGATGTTGCTGCTGTCATACGAAAAGCAGTTTGAACTTTTTTTGCCTTTTACATGGAATAACCTTTTAAGTTCCTTCAAACTTGCAAAGGAAATGTCATGGAGAGATGGGAAGGAAGAGAAGAGGGTGCTGAGAGAATGGGAAGACAGCTTCAGTTACACAGACCTTGACAGAGCAGAAAACATTGTGCTTTGGGATAGGAAAAGAATGAACAGACGATTGAGATTTGCCATCAGGCCCTGCATGTGGCCCAGTCCCTCCCTTCTGGAACTGGGAAAATAAATCCCAGCAGCTCAGTTAGAGGTCACCTGTGCTGGATAAAGCTGCTCACCTGCCCTCAGGTGTTTGCTCCTTACGATCAACCGCAGGGTCAGAAACCCGCTGGCCCTTTTAACTCCCTTTTCCATGTACTTCCCACTGCGGAGCTGCCCTCAAACCCCGACACTGATCCGTGCAGCCAAGGTCTTCCCTAAAGGATCAAATTCCAACTTAAATCAGAGAGGGAGAAGCTTTGCCTCACATCAGTAAATGCTGAGTGAAGAAATGAAGTAAAAATGAAGGGAAATGATGGCTTTGGCTGTACAGTTTGGCTGGGATTGTTATTGGGATTTTGGAACCTTCTGTAGGGAAATACACTGCAAATGGGTCTCCTTGGAGTTCCTACATGGAGGAGGTGCTCGTGCACTGTGGCACTGCAGCCTTGGCTGCTCCTGATTATCTGAAAAGGAAAAGATTTCCCGAGGCATGAAACTGAACGAGCCAAAACAATTCATGGGTGCTTAAGCCCAACACTGATTGCTTCCTTCAAGGAATATTTTGTTTCGGTTTTTTCCCCTTGATCCAGCATCAACATTTGTCATTTAAACAAACACTCCTAATTTACTGTTGATTTCATAACACAAATTGCTTTTGCTATTACTCCATCTATTCTGTTATTTAGCTCCTGCTTTATTTACCAGTTTGGTTTGCATATAGAACTCCCCCTAAGCAGTCCCTACATCAAGGGATACGTTTATTTTTCCATTCCTTTCCTCCCACTGTTTGTGTGACTCAGACTCTGATCACAGAAAATCAGGTGAGAAATCATTTCAATGAAAAAATCCTGTGAGGAAATTCCTTTTGTTTCACCCAAACAAGCTCCTGGCCTCCAGGAGTTTGCAGGTCAGGGACTTCTTGGGCCAGAGTTTATTTAAAATTTAATCAGTTTTTCTTCTATAATCACATGCAATTTCCCCTTTTATCTTTTTGCCTAGTTGCAGTTATTTTCATCACATATTCTCATTTTATATCCCCTCACCCCATTCCTTTCATATTCCCTTGGACTCCTCCTGTTAACTCCAACTGCTCAAATCTCCTGTGACAGATCACAACAAGATTATAGTTTTTAAAGGAGAATCCTCAGGTACTTCAAAACAGATTGGGATTTTTGGTTGTGATAAAATGTACCTTACCAGAGACCTGAAAGGCCAGCAAGGTAACCAAGAACTCATTATCAAAGAGCATTTTGGGCAGAGTTACAGCTAAAATCTTTCCTTTAACACACTCACCATCCTGCAACACACAAGTATTTTTGCATTTTTGTATTTACTTAGCACTTGAGTGTGTGATTTAATAAAATACAGGCCTTGAGAACAGATTTAAAGGTTGGAGGATTGTTAGAGTTCCTGCGTTTCTCTCCAGAACTTTTCCCCATCAGTAAATTACAGCTCATGGACCAGAGTTCTCTCTCTGCAAGACCAAAAACTCCACACATCTGAGATAATGAGGCAATCAGAGATAGAAAGTGAGGGGGATGAAGAAGTAGAAATCCAGAGGTAAATAAAGTGATCAAAATATGACAGATCGTAAGTCCTGAAAAATACTTCTATTTCAAATTAATAAATAAATGCCACAAGTTGGTAACATGACACAGGTACATACCAACTGCAACACCAGCTAACAGCAGATAAAGACAGTCAGGTCACCAAAATTACAAGCCCCAGAAAATCCTGCCATTTTTACACATTTCTGACTCAAACCATTTCGAGTCATTTGCCAGCTTTATCAGAAAAGACTGCTCATATGCTGCTTTCATTTCTCTGAATCCTCAGAGACTTCTGTAATCATTGTATTTCCTCCCAAACAGAGCTCTTTAATAAGCAAAAAACCCTAAGATAGCTAAAATTTTGTGTGCTAAGTGCTGAGTCACACTGGTCTACACCACATATAATTTGTTAAATGCCAGGAGATGATAAAAGGAAATGTGCACAGATTTTATAAAGGAAATATTCTAGAAATAAAGCACATTAAAAAAAAAAAAAAAAAAAAAGAAAGAAAGGAAGAAAGAAAGGAGAATGAGCAGCAAATGGATTTAGAATCATGGAATCATTTGGGCTGGAAAAGGCTTCCCAGCTCATGGAGTCCAACCTTGTCCCCACCTTGTCCCCCAGCCCAGAGCACTGAGTGCCACGTCCTGGCCTTCCCTGGACATCTCCGGGGATAGGGATTCCATTTGTCCAATTAACAGATTAACCTGATAACTTTCTCTTACTGAGCTGACCTCTTCTTTTCCAGTGCCGACCCTGAAACAAACCATCTTTGGGCTCAGGAGCTCCATTTTCCACCTAAACCCAGAGTTTTTGCCTCAAGGAGGCAATGAGTTCTCTCTTTAAAAATACAGTCACACACACAATCCTTGAGTTGCTAACCAAGAGAATTTGAGAGAACTCATACAAAATGGACACATTGCATTCCTTGACCATTTCTTCTCTACCAGAGCACAGCCCATGGTGTTCCTTCTGGAAAACTGTGCAGCAGGAGGAAGGAATTCCCTGTCTTCAATTCCCTGATTCTGCCCCCAAATGAACATGAACTATAGGTGAGGCTGCTCATACCTCTCCATTTCACTTCCTGGAAACCTGGAGTAAAGAGTTGACGCTCAGACATACTTTTGCTTCTTTCTGGAAGTCATCTGTGGTTTTTTCAGGTGTTTTCACTCACTTTCATTTCACCCCTTAAAAGTACATTAAACCCCTGACTATTTAAGGGCAATTGGCAAGGAACTCTGCCCACACACTGATAAGGGTGGCTTGCACTTGAACTTCCCTACCCACAGGTTTCAATAGAAAACAGCTTGGGCTTGAAAGGTTTTAAGTTGCATTGGCTGCATTTAAAGAAAAAAAATTGTTAGTTAAGTGTCCCCTTCATTTCCAGTTTTAATATTTAAGTATTGGAGTTGAGTGTTTTGACCATGGGCAACTCAACAAATCAAGGCAATGTTCTTAAGCTAACTTCCAGCACTGCCTTTTTTAGGATGGATTTTGTCTCTTTTCGTTACTTCCATTATTTCATACTTGCTCCAGTCTCTGTGCTCGTACACCAACACATGCTTGCTCTTCTTCTCCCTGCCATCACATTTTTAATATAATATACAGGATGTAATATCATATATGTGACATAATATACGGATGTACACCATGACTTCTGTCTGAATTAATTTGTTCTTGATCTTGGGAAGTGTAAATCCAAGTGTAAATCCAATCACTGCCAGGTTTAACAGGATGAGAGTCAAGATTTAGTGGGTTCTGAACCACAGCCTGGTCTTAAACATGACCGTGGACTGCTGCTGAACAGTTTTTTTTTAATGTTTCCAATCTCTCTCTGTTCTGAGAGTTTCCAATCCAGAGTCTGAATGTTTCCAATCTCTCTCTCTCTGTTGCCTACAAACAAAAGACAATGTGTAGTTTGATTAAAGATGGACTTTTTCCTCCACAGCACAAGTAGATAATGTACTTGAAAATAGTTTGAGCTTTTAGCCTTCATCCTGGTGAGTGCCCCCACATGAGAATGGCTGCAGTTACCACAAGCAATGAAAATAAATATTTAAATAGAACACATTTCTATTCAAAAAGAAGCAGCAACTTCAAAAGTCATGAGTGCAGCGAGGTCTTTTTTCTGCTCTGCCCTCTCCAGCCTTTTGTTAGGAAGAAGATTGAGAGTGATCCATTTAGGCTGGGCTTTGCCTCAGCTTTGTGTCTGCAGTGCAAGGGAAGACAAGAAATGCAACTAGAAATCAAGACAGCTGTAAAATCACCCCAAGTGCTGCCACAGTCATGCAATCATGGAATTAATTAGGCTGAGAAAGGCCTACAAGGTCATCCAGTCCAGCCTTCCACCAAATCCTGCCATGGCCACTAAACCAGGGCCCATCCACTCATTTTTTTAACAATTCCAGGATGGTGCCCCGGGCAGCCCATTCCAATGGTCAGCATTGGAACATTGGTTAAACTCAGTTGAAGTTTAACCTGAAATAGGAAAAAAATCTGTCACGTGGAAAAAAAACCTCACCAAAATTAGGACTTAATGAAAAATAAAGTATGGCTAACGACTTCCCAAAGAACATATTACCCCCGACTGGGTTGGCGATCAGCCCTCTTCAGCACTCATTTAGAATAGACAACATTAATTTACAAATAAGCAGTTTTAGTATTCCATCCACTATCCCTCTTGCTTGGCACACAGCAATGAGAGCCCTTGAGAAATCACACTCCTAAAAACATTGCTTTGCTTGGCATAATCCCTTGGTTGCCTCAGAAACTGAAGAAGAGCGTGCTCACCAAATATTTCCGGTGGCCTGATCGCTGGGATCATTGGGAGCTGTACAGATTCAGTACCTGCCTGGGATTTACCCTGCTATTTATAATTCCTCCTTCTCAGGGTGTGGGAATCTGTCCAGCACCAGCAGAGTCCCCCAGGCACACAGCACATCTCCTGAGAACTGAAGAAATTCAACCAAATGAAGCCTGACAGGTTCATGTCACAGCTTCCAGAATCATCGAGGCTGGCAGAGCCCTCAGGATCATCAGCTGTCACCCCAGCAGCACCAGCAGCACCCCAAAACCACGTCCCAAGGGCCACATCTGGACAACTTTCGAATACTTCCAGAGATGGCGACTCCAGAACTGCCCTGGGCAACTCCTTCTGATGCCTGACCAAATTACTCCAGCTCCTGACCATCTTATTCCAGCTCCTGACCAACTTACTCCAGCTCCTGACTGATTTATTCCGGCTCCTGACCAACTTATTCCAGCTCCTGACCAACTTGTTCCAGCTCCTGACCAATTTATTCCAGCTCCTAACCAACTTATTCCAGCTCCTGACCAATTCATTCCAGCTCCTGACCACTCCCTTTTCAGTCAGTTTTCCCCCCTAATATCTGATTTGAAGCTCCCCTGGTGTCCCAGTGCTACAGAAATGTCAGGGAGGAGGCGCCTCTCTCCAGTTCTGACATCAGAGACACAGAAATCAGTAAACCCCAAGCTGAGGCAATGCAGAAAATTTCACATCAGGCACAGAAGAAGTTGATTTTCTTTTTATCCTTTATAAAAACTGGGACTAAATGAACTTCGAAGTCCTTCTCTAAGATACCAGGTTAGGGAGTCTGAGGGTGTGTACAGTCAGGGCTGCTTCAAACTCTCTCTGCAAGACATATTAGGCAAATATATTGAATAATATACATGTTATATATACATACATATTTAATAAATAAATTTAGACAAATTTAAGATATTTCTGACTTTCATAGCATAGATACTCTGTATCCAATTTTAAAGCAACTCTCAACAGACTGATTCATGCTTTGAAACCATGTCCTTGTAACCTCGAAGGAATCAGAAACATTCATTAGGGACAAGACATATTTTTTTTAAACAGGTTTGATGGCACAAACCTGTTGGGTTAAAAAAGAGATGGGAAAGTGCATCTGCTGCTCCATGGCACCAGTCTGTAACTGTATGCCCCCCAAACCCAAACAAAGTGCACAACCTATTCCTCCAACTGGGGATATGCCAAAAAACCCTCCAATTTTATGGAGAGGAGCTGTAACTTCAAGAGGGAGACCTTTATCCATGAGCTTGTTTTAAGTATAAATTATTCCACTGTGGCATATAGAATGCTTGCTAATATGTAACTGACTCACAGCTATTCTCTGGCAGGATGGAACACTGGATTAGAATCACACAATCCTGGAGTGGTTTGGGACAGACCTTAGAAATCTCCTATTCCACCCCCCTGCCACGGGCAGGGATGTCACTGCCTGGAACTGGCTGCTCAGGCCCCACCCAACCTGTCCTTGAAAGAAAGCTCAAGTAAAATTCAGAAATTATTCAGAGGTAAAGGTGCCAATAACCCAAAAGGTGAGCACCTCCTCACTTTAAAGGAACACGAAAAAACATTTCAAGATTTTCCCATTGGCTTTTAAAAACACCCCATTTGTTTTCAGTTGTGAAAACCAAACTCCTCATTACCACAGAGGCCCTACTGGAGAGTCAAAATCCCTGAGGTGGGAAAAGCCCTCCAGGATCACAGAGTCCAAGCTGTGCCTGGTGCCCACCTTGTCCCCAGCCCAGAGCACTGAGTGCCACCTCCAGGGATGGGCACTCCAAAGCTATGGCCACCCCATGGCTCTTTAGATCCCCAACCTTCTGTCCCACTCAGCTTTTCTATGGCAAATGACACCCCTTGGATTGCTCCTCATGATCCACCCCTTCTGTCCCACATCATCACTGGGGGAAACAGAATCCCTTCCCTGCCTCCATGGAAAAATTTATTCTGCTTCAGAGCAAAGTGAATACAGGAATATGAGGAATCAGTGCAATTTTATCAGGGATGGAGATGGTTCGGAATGAAGGAGTCATTAAAGTCACGTGTGGGAGGGGGTTTTGGAGAGAAAAGCTGAACAGCTCTCACTCCTGGTGTATATCCTGCACTCCCCAGCTGTGAGGAGCTGGGAAAGGACAATTGCACATGGGTAGAATTCCAGCAGGAGGCCTGTTTTATCTGACCAAAGCAGCTCAGCCAGAGCACTTCCCCTCAGCTTCGTGCCCCTCTGCCCAATGCAGCAATTTGAGCCTGTGCCTGGCCCCCTCCACAAGGACAAAACTCAATGACAAACAAGCCCCTGTGACACCAGCCAGCCTGGGAGGGCACAGAAATGCTGCTTCACTCATCGAATAGCCAAGAAATGAACAGTTCCCGAGGCCGTCCCCATGCCAAGGCAGCTGGGAACGCTCCATGAGCTTTGCCCACCTCACCACCTCCTTCCGTTGGATTCTTCCTCACCTCATGTTTCTGATGATCCTCCTAAAACTAAAACTGCAACCCACCACTGCCCTCCATCCCACCAGCCCTCCGAGGAAAGCTGTGCTGTTCCAGCTCCTCAAACCTTCCAGCTTGAAGGAATTATCCTCTCCTAGCTAAAGAAACACGTGGGGTGAGCACAGCAGTCCTGAAACCTCAACGCTTCATATTCAGCTGAATAAATTGGAATGGTTAACACCACGTTAATAAAAAAATCTCTCAAAGCAAATAGGCCAAAGTCCTGCCTAGAGCCCACACTTCCTTGTCCGGTGCCAGGTCAGGGAGTGGGGAGCACAGGTTCAGCACACAGACAAAAGTATCCATGACAGAGTCCACCTGATCCAGCCACTGCCAGGCCTGCTTTGGGACTAGCTCCTCATTTTCATCTAATCTCTCCAAAAGAGAGCCCTGATCGCAGCGTCAGCGTGTGTCAAACATTCATTTCCACATTCCACAAAGTGTCTCTCATCATGCGTCAGGAGAAATTCCAGGAGAATTGAATGTTCAGAATATTCCTATCGGTTTAGTAATGCAGAAGCTGAAATCAATTCTCAGCACCGTGATTTTGGTTTTGCTATGAAAATGAATTGAAAATGTGGGCCAGGTTTATGCATTTATTTATCTGTGTGTTAAACACCTCAGCTCCATGGCAGCCTCCTTTGAACTGGGCCATTGCGCTGCCGTGGGTTCAACAGAGGCTTTAGGGCACACACTGCGCTTTGCCAGGGCACTACAGATGGGCTGGAATGCAAACACAAGTGAAAAACCTGACAGAAAACTAAAATACCACTGAGTTCCGTCAATGGACTCACCCCTTAATGGATTATTCCAACACAGCATCTCCTGATCATGGAATGACAGAGTCCCAGAACGGATTGGGTTGTAAGGCAGTCCCTTGCTTTTTTTACTTTTTTTTTCTTGTTCATCAAGAAAGACTGACCATAGGAGTTTTTATTCTATCAGAACCTGGCCTTTTTTATTTTAATTTTAAGAACGTTTTGGCTCCGTTGAGGCGCTCACTTTACTGAGAAGGCAGAGGCAGATCCCTGCGAGGTCTGGCTGACTTTGGGGTGTGAGCACAGCACTTTCACACCTCCAGTGCATTGTGGGCACAGGCAAGCAGAGCATCCGTGTCCACCTCCTGCTGTGGCAGGAGATAAAGCCTCCGAGGACACCCAAGAGCTAGGAGTGTTTATAATTCTCATGCTGAGAGTGTTCAGGCCTTGCTTGAAAAGATCCTTTCTTATCAAACAGATCAAGTAAAGAAATCAGACACCTCAATGACATCATCTCCATCCATGTGACTGTCACCACACCCACACAAGGGTTAAATGATTTTTGAGATCATTCCGGCCTCAAATGAGCTCAAGCTTGGCATGTACAAGATTAGAGAGGAGAAAAAAGGCCACTTTAAATTATGCTCAACAATGACAGATTACAGTTTCAGAAACTCGGCAACATAAATCAATATTAAGTTTCTGAGCTCTCTTGACAAGAAAAACCATCATATAATTACAGAATCAAATGAGAGACATGTCCACGTTGTAAGTGTTTGCAAGCAAGTTGATATCAGTCGTACTTTACACACAAATATCTCATTTACAAGCCAATTTGAGCAATAAAAGCTGCTAAATTGAGCCTGGAGCCTGAAACCCAAAGTCTGCAGGAAGAAGCCAGGCCTCTAATTTCCTGCATGACTGGAGACACAAAAGTAAGACAAAGTGTCATTTTATTAAGGCTCAGAAAACATGCTTTTAAAACTCAGGCAAGGTTTAATTCCTTGGCTTCCAGAGTTTCAGAAACAAACTCTTGCTGAAAACAGCTCAGTGCCAAGCCTTAATGGGCTGAAGGCAATCTGTGTTAATGGAGTCCACTCCGGATTTGCTTCTCTCAGTGCCTTTAGCTTGGAAATAGCCAATATTTCTTTCTTCAGCTTATTATTAGTAACTGTAGGGATGAGAAATTATCGATCCAGCTTAGCTGTCATCGTGGCTAAACTTCAGACTACCCATGTGCTCCAGGGACTTTGCTGTTTGTCCTGAATTAAACAATTGTCGGAAACTCAAAGGGATGAAACCGTTCCTTCCCTAATCACAGATTTCATGCGTTACTAAATTCCTTAACAAAATTGAGTCAACGTTTTGTGGCTGACGGAGCATCATTTGTGGGGAAAATCAGAGTGCATTTGAGTGGCTAAATTGAGAAACAGCCAAGCTAAAACCGCCTGCTTTAAACAGCAACTGATTATCTTGAACTGATCTTAGAAAATGGCTATGACGTGGAATTTCCATGTTTCTTCCTATCAGAAGGGGACAACTGAGTATCACATCATCATCTTATTTATTTAGATATTTCCCTGAATACAAATAATGAGCAAACAACACTGCTCTCCTCGTTATTCCCAAACATCTTCCCTGGGAAACAGCCCAACATCAAAATATTTTATCATCACACTCCCAGCATCTAAAAATTGGTGCTTGTCTGGCTGTTTGTGGCTCCGTGCTGCCCTTCTGCTCTGATTTCTGCTGTGTCCAGGAACAGCCACCAGCATCAAACTGTCCTTTTCTGTCTCCAGGAACACCAGAATGCCCACATGCTGAGGCCCTAGACCTGTGACACAATGGCTTATCTTTTTTCAAGGTATTTACAATTACATCGATTGCTTGAACATTTTTTTAGCATTCATTTTAAAGCTCAAAGTGTTTCATCTGCCCTCTATTCCTGTACAGTAGGACCTCTTGTTGTTTCTCATGCTTTTAGCAATGAATTTTAACAATTTTTCTTTTTTCCACCTCTAAATATGGTATGATATGGAATATAAATTCACCGTATGCTGTGTTTACCTGCTTAGTCCCCAGCTTTAAAAAGAAATACAAGAAAATACATGAAGCAAAAAGAAAAACCTTCAGGTTCCCAGCTGTGACAGCAGCAGATCAATGTTTGCTGTGCCATCTTGACTTGAGTGTCTCTTCTATGATCATTTCTCCAATTTATATTCATTACAGAACACCTGCCAGATCTGTTACCCAAATTATTTGGTGTCCCTGTCGCATCCCCCAACGTGCGAAACCACCCCTTGTGCAATCAAAACTCGAGTCTGCTTTGAGAATCCCCACATAAAAAAAGATTGATTTTCATCTTGGAAATGTCAGACTTCTGCCTATAATGCTCAGCTACATTTTTCAGGAGCAGTAAAGTTCAAAAAAGAGCCCCAGCCCTGACACATCTCTGACACATCGTGATGGATGTGACAGTTCTGCTGCTTTACTGCCAGAAATGTCCTGCACCAGAATGAGGCAATCAATGAAAAATAATAAATCTATCCCAGGCCCCAGAACTATTTTTTGTACATGCAGAACAGCAGAAATGACACATTAGTTATACCTCTGGAGGTAATAAACCATCGCACTTTCTTTGCCATTACACAATACCAGTTAAACTGTTTAATCTTTACCTGGTTTGTCCTTCAACACTTCACCATCAAAACTCCCAATATGCATTTTTGGATTATTAATGTAGTGGATTAAAAAAAAAAATAGAAAAAAGAGAGAGGGGGAGCATTGAAGACACACTTTCCAGTTAAAAGAAGAAGTTTTTCTTACCATTTTTTCTGATCCCTCTGTCAGCCAGGAGAACAGCCGCTGCTCCAAAGGAATCTGCTGAATTACGTTCCCTTCATCCTGGAACACATTGCTTCTGATTAATACCGGCTCCAAAACTTTACCTTGAGTGCACTGCACAAATACATTTCATTCCCCTTTTTTTGAGAAGCCCCACGTTTGAGATAAATTACAGCAAGTTTGGAAAAGTTAATTTGACGTGCATAAATCAAGGCTCTGCGGAGAAAGGATTGGTTTGATTTATAACCAACGCCTTCGAGTGTATTCTCCTACCTATCCTTCAAGTAACAGCCTTGATTTCAGCAAGAGGGAAAAGGCTTCCAAATATGTATTTTCTGAGGTCATTTGACCACGCCAACAAACCAAGCCCAGCTGTGCCAGCTCAAACATGGTGATTTAAAATACATGAGTTCATTTAACTTTTGCAGTACACAGGCTCAATAAATCCAACAACTGTTGCAGGACTAGATTGATGGTTCCTTGTGCTTGTGTATGATTTCCAAAATACATCCATGGATCACTGTCATAATTCTATTTCTCCCATTATTTTATACATTCATAAGCACCCAGACAATATTTAATGCTGTAGTAACTGAGTTTGGACGAGCCAAAGCACACAGAGCAAGCAGGAATGGGACTAAAGCTCACTAAAACTGGGAATGAGGAGGAATTCCAGGGCAAAAGAATTTCTCTTGATTCATTTGCCTTGTCCTGGGCTGGAATTTTAAAGGCAGGAACATCCTGGCACTCTTACTCCCTGCAGGGGGTTTAGAACCAGGCTGAGGGAGGAACAGGCAGGAAAGGTTCTCTTGCTTTGGTACAAGCCTTAAAGAAATACATAAATAATCCCATCAGTTTATGAACCTCTAAGTCAGGCTCTGCCCAAGAGCAGTGGGGACTTGGCTGGGAGGAACCACGGCAGGCAGGAAATGAGATTTGGTGACCTCGAAATCACTCCTGACACCACCTGGGTGGAGCCCTTTGCTAAAAGGCTGCTCCTGAGTAGTCCCCATGGAATGTCAGGTGCAGAAAACAGGAGCAAAAAGGAGATTTCAACGTGTCTGTGCATGGACACAAAGCAATCCCACCCCCAAAAAGTTATCCTCTATTTTTGTGTGCGGCTTTGTCATCTCTGCAACCCTCAGGTTTTGTTCTCACGGTTCCTGGGAGGGCAGGGAAGGAACAAATTCTCCCAATCCACACAAGGAAACTGCAGCAGCCTCACGAGCCACTTCCCATGGGTTATAAAACGTTCCCATGGCAATCCCTCTCCTCTGTGCATCTCATTCCTATTTCCGGCAGGCACGCTTTGGTTTTTTCCAGGTGAAAACAACGATGCACTTCCTGAGGAAATCAGAATTAGTAGAAGCAGTGCAGCACTGCTTTGTAGTGGTTTCTGACAATTAATAAATTAATTTGATATTACGTGCAGAGGGAGGAGACAAAAAGTAACTCAAATGGCTATTTCCCTTCAAGCTGGATGGTATTCTTTTTTTAGAGTATTTTCTCTGAGATCAGTGAAATGGTCTGAAAATACTTTGTAGGTAACAGTTCATTTAAGAACAAAGCAATAACTCTTAAAAAATTAAGGTTTTGACTTTTTTCCCCCTAAGGACTAAAATAACATTCGGAACATTCTTTAATTTTCTAATGATAGGAAAATATTTCGCATTAATATAATGAAGTTGCTTATTATACCCGAAGTTATTTTTAACTTTCCCATAACTGGCATAGCAGTTCACCTAATCATCTCCCATTTTAATGTAATCCTTTTCATTCCTGCTACAAACCTAATTTTTAAACAAATGTTAAGATCTGCCCTGCTCTTTTTAAAAACAAATTAAAAGGTAAATGAGATTCACAACAAAAATAAACTTACTAAAATGGCTTCTCCTTGTTATGGTTGAAGAAAGGGGTTTCGTCCATGGTGACAAAAAACAAACCCCGAACAAAGAAACCCCAAAACAAACCCAAAACTCAGCAAAGCAGTGCTACACTAACTAATGCTACATTTAAAAGAAGTTTCGAACTAGAAGCAAGGAAGATCTAGATAAGTTCGGGTAATTTTCACAGCTGTAGTGAATTTTAGCTGTGTAATAAAATTAACATTTTCTGCCAAACCTTTCTGAGACCTCACACTGCAGGTGGCGCAGGGGCCTCAGGATCACCTTTCCTTCAGCTCTGGTCATTGTAAAATCACCTAAGTCACATTTAAAACTGAACTAATTGCTCAATTAGCTCAAGACTAGAAATAGTGAAACTTTTTTTCCTTAATGAGATTAAAAATGTAGTCTATTCTAGGTCAGCCATGTCTTTATAGCTACAAATAATAACATTAAGGCCTTGTAGGAAAAAGAACAGAATAGGAATTAAAACCTGCTCTTTACCCAGGGCAATGTGACTTTACAGAGTTTAGCACACAGGTTCTTTTCACTTTTTCTGTAGTGTCTGCTTAAACAAATACGACTGGGAGAGGCTTTAAATCAGTGAAAGACTAAAATCCCACAGATTCCTTTCATTGTCCTCAGATTTGTGAAGAACCTCTTGTTGAGAACGGCCCAGGAGAGGTGGAATTGTCAGAAGGGATAAGGCAGTCTGACATTTTATAATAAAAATGTTTTCAGTCCCCATGAGATTAGACAATAAAAAAACTCAGCCCTTTTTACATCCTCTAAACACAGTTTACACAGCTCTCCCTTCCTCGAGAAAGAGAATCCATTCCTTGGACGGGAGACACAAATGTGGGGAGCGCAAGGGCAGTGAGCGAAGAGCTCTGTCCACCTGTGAATATCCACTGCGCCCACATGGAATAACCAGCTCCGAGTAAGTCAAATTCACCCTTCAGCAGCTGTGAAACACAGAACACTGAATAATTCAGCTCCAAACAGCAATGGCAGAATGTTGAAGGCGGGAACTGCCGACCCTGAGGATGCAGAGGTGACCCCAGGAACTGCTGGTGCTCCCTCTGACCCCCCTGCAGACCGGAAAATGACTCCCCACCTTAAATAAATAAAACCTAAATAAATAAATAAAATAAAAAAGGTGCTGTGATACACGGCCCTGCTGTGGGGGGCTTTATCAAGAATTCTCAGTGTCCTCAGCCTGAAATGCTTGGGAGCCAAGACAATTTCCAGGAGCATACTGAAACCACTTGAGGAAATAGTTCTGCTCCCTGCTTTAGTGCTGCTGCTCCTAGCGGGTCCAACCTCCTGGAATTCCCACCCTGTGCCAGGCAGGACAGCGCCAGACAAAACCCCACTGCAGGGCCGGCAAATATTTCCAGAATCTGGGAATTTCTGGGAGCTGGGGGGGCCTCTGGAGATGATCCAGTCAGGACAGGATCCTGCACCAGGCAGGACAGCGCCAGACAAAACCCCCAGCTCTGCATTTCACACAGCCCACGGCAGGGCCGGAAAATATTCCCAGAATCTGGGAATTTTTGGGGGCTGGGGGGGCCTCTGGAGATGATCAGTCCAACCCCCTGTCCAGGCAGGGGCACCTGGAGCA
Organism: Acanthornis magna; assembly: GCA_036785705.1. Classification (NCBI taxonomy): domain Eukaryota; kingdom Metazoa; phylum Chordata; class Aves; order Passeriformes; family Acanthizidae; genus Acanthornis; species Acanthornis magna. The sequence continues at coordinate 11,386,681 of JAWUZG010000093.1, forward strand.
GGTGGCACAGGAACGTGTCCAGGTGGGTTTGGGATGGATCCAGGGAAAGAGACTCTCCCTGGCAGCTGTTCCAGGGCTCTGCCACGCTCCACGGAAAGCTCTTCCTCACGCTGGGGTAGAACTTGTTGTGTTTTATGGCCATTGCTCCTCTCCCTGTCACCAGTGCCCCCAGCTCCACGGCAGCAGCAGTTCCCATCACCAGCGCTGCCCACTGCGGGGCCTAATCCTCATCCCACACCCAGCAAGGTTCCCTGCCCTGAAATTCCACATTTCCTCTCTTCTTTCCACCACTTTTGCACCTTGCTGTGACACTCACGGAGCCAGCACACAGTGAGGTGCCAGGGATTGATTTTCTGCTCTTGTTCCTGGTGTCACCTGTCCATAGAAAAAGGGAATTTCATTGTCACGACAAGGCCTGGGCACAGAGAGTGGTGCCCCCCTGGAAAGCTCCAGAATCACCTTAGGATGGGGTGAACAGAGGGATCTCCACCCAGAATGTTCTGGAGGACAGAGCCCAGGTGTGTTGGTGGGGAATCCCAGGAAAGGGATGGCCCAAAGCTCCCATATTGCCAGGAGCTCCCTGTGAGTGCTGGATCCGGCAGTGCCATCAAATTGATCACCACCATCTTCATATCTTGCCCTCCTGAACAGCTTCCATTTATCCCCGTGTTCAGATGTGACACAATCAAAACATAAACCATGACGGACAGAATAGCCATAAAAAATAAGTGCAGTGTCACTCTGGTGGACCAAAAAAATGTAGCACGGATAAGAAATGGGTCCAGCTGCCAGTCTGCATTATCAGACCACCTCAAAAATGTGAAAGATCAAGTATTTAATCTGATTTTAGCAAACATATCTTACTGCAAGCCCAGGTGTCTCATCAAGCCTTTCCAAAAGCATCTGCTTTCCTTCAGGGCTTTTCATGTCCAGCCCATAGAAAGGATAAACATTCCTTTAAGTGGCAATGATTTCTGAAAGAGGAATTTCTAAGTGATTTATGCTTTAGGCAGTGTGTATAAAACCTGACAGGAAGCTCTAAATTGATGAGTATTCCTGCATTGCTCCTGCACTGATTTAAAGGAAAAAATCACCCTAAAAAGGGCAGAATTTGTTTGAGTTCTGAAAGCAGAGTTCCAGTCTTAAAGGATGGCGAGAACTGAGGAATATCACCAATGTGGTGATAATGACTTTTTTAGGAAGCCAACAAAATTCCTGGGAAATGTGTACTGAAATAAAAAATTTATCAGACAGGCTGCTCTCCATGGCCCACAGCACCTCTGGAAGTGTTAACAATGTGCTCCAAACACTCAAATAATAGGAATAACCAGAACAATTATTTTGGGGATAAATGAAGGGAGTCAGTTTAGCCATCACTGCTGAGAGAAAAAAAAAAAGGGGAATTGAGGAAATAATTTCGTCTTTTTCCTAATATCTCTTTCCCAAAATCTGAACATTTTCTGCCAGATGTTTTTTCAGCATTGGCAGCACCTGCAGCCAAAGACAAGGAGGCAAATGAAGCACCTTGCAAAGTCTCAGCCACAGCAGCTAATGAAGGGCTTTTCCTCCGAGCCTGAGCTGTGTAATCACAGCACGAGCATTCCCCCATCATTAGGGATGGCTCTGGAATCAATCCTGCAGCAGGCAGACTGAATTTAGTACCTGATTTTTAATTACAAGCGTTAGATACCAATTTCCCCAAGTTTTCAACATAAACATTCAAGAAAAGCAAACACCATGACTGAGACTTCCCACTTCTTTGTTATTCATAACTGGACTAAAATGGAGCAATTTTGCTTTCACAAAAGTCAGGCATAATCCAAACGATTTACAGAGCTGAAATTCCTGCGTGTCCAGTATTGCTGATCAAAGCCAATGGAACAGTCAGGCCTGAGATAAGATCTCTGTATCATTTTGGCAGCTTTATTGTTATTGTTTTTTAACTCTTGGGAGAAATAGGGCTGAAAATCTTTCAGGAGATCTTTCATTTCCTTTCTGTCCCTTGCAAGAAACAGAATAAGTATATTGTGGTATAATATGCCCAATTAGAGGACATGTTTTAAACCCCAGTGTTGGCTGATAGCAGCACTAAGAGTCAGATCACTTCCTAATCACTTTCCAGGTTCTTTACACGTTTTTCTGGACACTGATTTCTGGAATTATTGGCTACTGCAAGGAAAAAAAAAAAAGCCAACAAAACCCAACCCAACCCAAACCACACAAAAAAACCTCCAAAACAACCAAAAACAAACAAACAAACAGACAAAGAAAACCCCAAACAAAAAAAAGCCAAAAACCAACCAAACAAAAAAAAAACCCAACTCCAAAAAAAAGCAATCCAATGGTTGCATAGCAGATTCCACTTTAAAATTTTCTAGTTTTTCTAGAATTTCTAATTTGTTGCTTTGAGTAAGGGCTAAGAGGGGCTGCTGTGTTCTCTGTGCCTTTCACAGACAGAGGCAAGGCTGGAGGAGATGAAATGGGAATTTTCTATGGAATTCTACAAGTGAGCTGAAAAGCTCATCTTTTCCTTTTACCTTGGCAGTGCAGCCGAAGAAATGCAAAATGCCCTGCACACAGGAGGTATTTCAGTGCAGCTGCATTGTCTCAGCAAACAACAGAGGGCTTGGAGGAGAGCATTGCTAAAAATAATTCCCCAGCTGAGGACAGGAGGAGAAGACTCATCACAAACCATTCCTGTTGCCCTCTTCACTTGTGCACCTCTGACAGCAGCTGGTGCCGGCACAGCACCAAAAAAACAGAGAATTTATGGAAATTAGGAGTCACTGAATGGTATTAAAATAACAGCTGGAAGGAAAAGGATTTGGGCACTTGGGCAGAAATTGCAGAGGTAGGAGCAGACTGTGCTTTGTCACCTGCAGCACAGCTCAACAGGGAAATATCAAACATAGAACGGAGCTCATTGCAGCCAAGGGGACAGCAACAAGAAAAGTCCGTTCTCAAAACAAGCGTGGCCACTTGCAGTTTTGGTAGAATAAACTCTTTATCAGGTGGGCAAAACCTGGGAGGCCAAAACAGAGCTTTAATATCAGAAAATTCTCCAGAAAATTCAGTTTGAGGCACTCACATACACATGAACTGAAACAGGATTCTGAAACTACCTCAGAAAGTTTGGGAGATACAGCAGCTTTCTTGCTTCTATTTCTAGTCCTCTGTAGGTCTGAAATCCTTTCCAACTTGTGCTAAGTCTGCTCTCTCAATACATAAAAGTCAAAATACACATCCTTCCTCCAGGAGGGGTTTGGGATTCGGTCACAGGAGGGGAGGGGTTGGCGTTAAGCGGAGCTGCAGTTACTCAGACCAAGGCAACTGAAGGGTAAGGAAATGAAAAACAAAACCCAGAAAAAGACACACCACAAAAACCCCACCCGAGAAAACAACAGCTGAGAACACTTGAGGACATTTTCTAGAGGGAAGCACATCTGTTCGAAAAACCTTAGCTTGGAACAAGAACACAATATGGAAATTATTGAAGTGAGAGGGTATTTTAGCAGAAGGCATTAATGTAGTGATTTTAGTGATAATTAGCAACAGATGGGAAGAGTTCCTATGGAACAAGTTAAAAACAATAAGCCATATAAGATACTGAACTTTTGTCACAGACACTGTCGTAGAATAGGTTTCAACCCTGATGAAAAGCCAAGGTTTAACCCCGATTAAAATCCAAGCCACACATGTAAAAATTATTGCATTGAGGCAAATGTATCATCTCCACCAGGTTAGAATAAGACACAATTTCCTGTAGGATGTAAAATGTGAATATTCCTGTAGTGAGTTTGAATGCTCGTTGTGCCAGGGGAAAGCGGAGAACTTGGTGCCATCAGGAGATTATGGAAGTGTGGCATCTTACTCCATCTCAAACACCTGATGGAACCTGGAGAGATGATTATCTGTAGTGAAAACCTGAACCTGGAGGGCTTTTTCCATCCTGAGTTTCACAGCAAAAGCTTGGAAAAGTCTCCTCAGGGCTCTGGAGCTCTCTGTTCCCAGCTGGCACAGGACAAACACTCCAATAAATCCAGAACAAAACCCTACATCTTCTCAGTCAAGTCAGCAGAGGCTCAATCTCACAGATTGTTCTGTAACTTCAATCATCAAATCATAAAGTGCATCTCAGACCAGTTGTTCCCACTGTGGATTCCTTCAATCCATTATTTATCAGTGGAAAAGCACAGGATCAGTCCAGGGTAGAACAGGAAAATAGTCCTGAATGACCACAGCAGGCCTAACACCTGAGATTAACCGAAAGTCACCAAATTTACCACTGATGAAAAAAAATCACACAACCCCAAACCTAAAATAATTCATTTATATGATCAAAAGATATGGCTGATAAAGTAAAAGCTAAGCAGAACAGTTTCAGGTGCACAACAATTAAATGCGATGCTTTACTTTTCATAATAAAAAATATTTAATCGTGACTCTGATGTCGTGAGTGCTTCCAGGTGACTCCACGCATAGAGCAGGGCATGCCAAGTGTGGGATTTTACAGTTCAATGCTTCGCTTCCCCAAGCTGCTCCCATTTCAAAGTGCTTTTTTAATCCTCACTTTTGCTGCTGCTTTTTGCCAAGTCCGTTTGCCTGGTTTCAGGTAGAGCCAGAGGCCTGCTGAGATCCCAGAGAGGTCTTATCTCCAACACCACCTCTTGTCTGGACCGTGTACTTGAAATTAATCTTTTTGGAGTGCACAGGAGGTGAAGAGAAGGAATTAGAGGGGGAGAAATGCCTTGAGAGTGTTTAACAAAACAAGGCAGGATGGGCTTAACTTCTTAAACCTGACAACACGGAGGCCAAGAGATGAAATTGTTGCTCTCTGCGCACACCGACTGTGTGAGGGCAAACACAACCTCAGCTCAGCAAAAGGGAGGCTGTGGGCACAGGATAAATATGGATAAAAGGGGCAGGGGGAGGCAGGATGGTGAGAGCAGCCTCGCTGCAGGGGCCGCGGGAGCAAAACGAGCTGCTCCGTCTCACAGCAGCCTGATGGATGTGAGCAGGATTCTCTGGCACGGAGGACAGGTGCCTGCTGGCCCCTCCAGCTGAAATGCCTCGTGGTAGAGGAGAATCTGCAGCGAGAAACCATCCAAGGCTTGGCACAGCACAGCTGGGCTGGCCAGATGTGCACCAATGTCAACACACACAAAGCGCAGGGTGGCAAATGACCTGAACAGCTTTAGGATGAAGGAGGACAGGGCCAGATGGGATACTGGGCAGGAATTGCTCCCTGGGAGGGTGGGCAGGCCCTGGCACAGGTGCCCAGAGCAGCTGTGGCTGCCCCTGGATCCCTGGCAGTGCCCAAGGCCAGGCTGGACAGGGCTTGGAGCAGCCTGGGACAGTGGGAGGTGCCCCTGCCACTGACGGGATTGAAGGCCCCTTCCCACCCAATCCAGTCTGAGATTCTGTGATTTTAGACTTCTCATCAGTCAGAGCAGAGGTTCCTTTGGATTCCCGCTCAATCCCTTGGGTTTGATGGCTCTGCCCTCTCAGCAAGGCACCCCATTTGGATTTCCCCTCTTCCTGCAGCCATGCCGGGTTCATCCCAGAGCCGAGATATACACCCATGGTCAAACTCTCAACTTGGATATTCCTAGAAGAGTCAGCTATCAAATGGCAGAAAAAGGAGGCTTTGTTCCCTGCGCTTCCTCACTAAGGAAAGCAGCGGAAGGAATTTCTGAGCTGTACTTACACAGGCAAGCAAATGCAAAGCATTTCATGGCAGAGAAAACACAGGGAGTTGGGCTTGAGAGCTTCCTGTGGGACACAGCTCGAGTCAGAGAACAAGGCACAAACACAGAGAAGAGTTAGTGCTGTAAATCCGCAGAGAACACACACACAACATGGCAGGGAAGGACAGAGATGGGGAAAAAAGAGCTTTTCTTGCTAAATGGAATATCGAAGTATTTATTGGCTCCAAGGAAAGCCGTGTGTCAAAAGGAGGAGATCACAAAGAGCTCATTTGGTACAAAGTGTGAGTATAAAACCACATCAATGACAGAAAACAACTCCACAGGATGGAATTGCCATGGAGTGGTTCACTAGTCAGCCCCCAGCCTCATCAAACCAAGCCCAGAACCTGGCCCAGTTCATTGGGACTGGAAAAGGTGGGATCAGGACCAGTCCTGGAGACACTGAGGAGGATCAGAGGAAAGCAGAAAATCCCAAACAAACACCGCAGCGCAAAAATAAGGATGGCAACAGAAACATGGCTGATCTCTTCATATTTAAAAACACCTAACAAAGAACACCCACACTTTTAGGATGAGTGCTCTTTAAGGGATTGGTCCAGGTATCGCTGCAATTCCAGGACTTTTCTCTTCTACTCTCACCCCCTCATTTTCAGACCTTTCTGCTTTCTACACCACTAATTATTTTTCGTTGACTCGATTTGAGAAGATAGAAATTCCCTTCTGACTGACTTGCTGCTCAGGCTCCTCCAAAGCTCACGTAGCCCTTCAGGAGTTGCTGAGGGTGCTTTACTAATGACTCATTTAGGCTGGAAAATCCATCCCTGCCTAAGCGAGGCTTTGGTGGAGATAAAGCTTAGGCAGGATTAGTCAAAACACAGAAGCAGAAAAGCTCCTGTAGCTCCTCATTTACATCAAGGCAGCAGTGCCAAGGTGTTTGTTGGGCTTTTCATTGACAAGATGCTGAGCAATCCTACCTTTTCCTTCCCTTTCAGGCACGGGAGCAGGGCTGTGGAAATCTCCTGCTTTATTGGGTGATGTATTCAAAGCGAAGAGCTCCATGAGGGTACAGGAGAAAAGGAAATAAGCATTGCCTCAGCTCCTGACTTACAGATATTCCACCCAATTTAAGGAGGCAGAGCAGGGGAGGCAGCATTTGTTCCCAGCCCCCTGACGAAGTTGTGGAAGCGGTTAATTCATGCTAACGCCTCTTTCTGTGGTGCCAAAGCTTCCAAACGTGCTCTGACAGACACTCAGCAGCAGAAAACACCAGCAGTGCAGAGTGGGAAATTCAGGATGCAGACCTTGGCACCTCCTGTGAATACTCAGCAGAGCAAAATTGGGGAGCAAAGCTCACTTGAGGCAGCCCCAAAATCCAGGGGCCATTCCGAGGGACAGGAGTGTGACATCCCCAGGGAATTCTGTAGCAGAGCAAAACGGAACAGAGTCAAATAAAAGCGTAAATTATCTGTGTGTCTTGTTGGGTTTGTTTGTTTGTTTGTTTGTTTGTTTTTGCTTTCCATTTTGCTTCTAAGGAATAAATTTCATTTCAGTTTAGGGAAAAGTACTGTAATAGGGACAAATCTTCTGCGAGCAGAATCCACTAACAAAAGTGAAGGATGTTTTTTTAACCTATTAAGAGCTAATTTATGAATTTTAATGTATGGAATTAATAACCACAAAGATAGATGGATGTGATATACTGTTGCTGGCAGCTGTTTTAATAACAACACTTTTCTGGCTAACAAATGCAGTCCTTAAATTCCACAGCTTTTATTTTTAACTCTGAACTGAAAAAATTCCCAGTGTGACATAGGATGTGAGGAAAAAAAAGTTGAGAGAAACAACTATGGAAGAAGCCTGCATTAAGAAAAGAAACAGTACCAGGAATTACTGTGTGAGGAAGGGCTGGGGATTCTGTGATAGGATTAATAAATCCTTTATCATGTTTTCTACCTAAGATCAAAGTGACAGGTGGAGCCATAGGGCTCTGGAGGGCCCAAACCTCCTCACACGTGGATGAAAAGGGGTTTGTTTCATGTAGGGGCACCTGCAGCACCACAGAGATGGTGGTGAACAGAGATGTTCCCCTTGCTAAGGGACGTGTCATTAGCCATGGAGAGTAATGGGGGATTAAAGGAAAAATTCAGGAGAGGGAGCAAAAGAGTGATTTTTTTAATTATCCTTCCTGTATGGTGTGAGAAATTGAACATAAAGCCTTAAAATTTCTGCGTCAGGAAACAGCCTCTGCATGCAAAACTTGCTTATTCCCTTCCAACCTCTCTAAAATCATATTGATGCCACCATGGAGGTACTGAGGGGTACAAAATCTATTCAGCTTCAGCTTCAACCTCAATCCAGCTCTGGCACTCGATTCCTCTTTCCTCTGCATCATCCCAGAAGTGTCCCATTACACCCAGAACTAGAGGAACTATTCCCCAAAACAGCACGAGAATTTAAATCTAAACTCTGCTGTGAACCTAGATAATTGAAGGTTTAGCTCCATATTGATTCTTTATGCAATGGTAAACTGTCTTTTCAAAAAAAAAAAAAAAGAAAAAGAAAAATGAAAGAGTTCAACTTTTTTATGGAAAGCATTAAACTCCTAAAGGCAATTTGCAGCCTTCCCATGGCACAGCTTGGCAAGGGCAGTAGGCAGCTGCAGAAATCCAGGATTCATTTTCCTGACAGATGTTTCTGGCACTTTCCTGGGCTCACCAGTGGCCTTGTGGGGCACCTTTACTGCTCTTGGCAGTGTGGGGGCCTGATGGAGATCAGTTTTGCCCTCTGGAATTCCTCCTTCCCATCATGAAATGCTTTTCTGTATGACAAAAATATGCTGATGTTTTGCTACATTTTCTCCAGCACGATGAGACATATAATAATTATAGAACTGTAGATTAAAACTCCAATAACTTCTGTTTTACATATGCATACAACTTCTAAGGCAAACACACGTTGCATTACTAAAGAATCAATGTAAAATAGCTTGGGATATGAAATACACAAATTTTTGGTGGTTTTTTTGAGGATTAAAATCCATCCTCCCATTATCACCATGTCTCATTCGTTAGCAACTCCACATGATATTTACAGCCTCCTGCAGCAGAAAAAGATTTAAACTAAAGCCTGTTTCTGAAGTGTGAATTGCATGTTCTCAAATTTCAATACAGTAATTGACTCCCTGAGATTTCTCACCTTGGAATTGGGAATATACTTCAAGCAGATCATTGCTTGCACCTTTACTTTCACAGATGTTCTTTTTACTCCAGAGGGTTGTAAAATATACAGTCTTTAAAAAGTTAATTAAAATAACCTCTGCAAGTTCGGATCATTTTTAGTTTCAAACAAAGAATTTTCTCCAACTTGGGCACAATGCCGCTCAACAGTGGAGGCAAAATTGAATTTTACGGCCTCTGCTTTTTAGGAAAAGCGGTGGCAAAAATCCTCTCTCTTCTCATAGTGCTAAAGTGCAGATTTCCTCTCCCATTTCCTGGCGTTTCTGTGCTCAGATTGTTCAGGGTGCAGCTCCACCTGAGTCACCTGACACTCACTGAGGGAAGCAAAAGATGTTTTATGTACAATTAACATATCGAAATCCTCAGTCTCTGGCGTTCCCGGGAGATTAATTACGTGTAATATTTAGAGAGCTGCAATTTAAATTCTGAGCAGCTTTTGATTCTCACACTCGAGAGCACTAATGAATCATCCTTTCATCCCATTTGGTGCCTCAGCAGCTACAAGTACAAACATTACAGAAGAATTAAAATGACCCACAGCATTAATTGACAAACAGCAAAAGTGGGGAAGAGATTGCGGCGCTCACAGTGAGGTGCGTTCTGGAAAGCAGCGGCAGCTCCAGCAATAAAGTTTGTTTGAAAGTTCAGCTCTGTGAGACTTGTTCCTCACTCATTACAGGAGGGTGTTTTATGGAGGCGCTGTCACGGAACATAAAACCCAGGGATTTTTTCATTGTGTATTTATGACACTGAGGCCAGTGTTTTACACCTCCCGCACATTCAAAGGTAATACTCCATATTTTAACTTTCCAGTTAAAATAACCTTGCAAACACTTCAAAGAAATGTACTTCCACAGTGCTTTTATGAGTTAGCAAAAAGACAAAATAAGCAGAGAGCAAACCACCATGAACTCCCCATTCTGGAATCCATTAAGTTCTCCTTACACAGCACCTACTTGGATTTTAAAGATTTCTTTTTCTAAGAGAGAAATAGATTGGATCTCTGTTCAGTCTCTGCCTCAGTACTTGAGTAAACAGATGCCAGCAGAATAAACACTGATACAAAATTAGTGATGTCACGTGAAAATTGCAAAAGCAAACAAGTTTTAAAAAAAATTCCTTTTTATTCAAATCAGCAGCTTATAAATTTAAGTCTCAGTGGTGCCTGGAGAAAAGCAGGCTCATGTGGGACCTTCTGACTCTGCACAGCCCCCTGTTGCCTCCAGGGCATTTCTGTTCCTTAGCAGCCCACCCAGTCCAAAAGCTATGGAAATTCCATCCCTCTCCTGCCACAGATGATTTCTGGAATCCTGACCTTGAAAAGTACATCTACTGCTCAAAGGTTTGGGTCCTCACCCTCCACCTCCCAGCACGAAGCCACTTCTGAGCTAGAAACTCCCAGCCCACCTTGGCCCTGCCCCTCCCTGGCCTCATGAACATCACAAAGGACAGAGCTTCCGGCATTTGAACTGAGAGCTCTGTGAGTCATTTTATTCTGTTTTTTTCAAATCAGATCCTTGTAATATCACTCCAAAAACCAAGTGGAGAGGATGTATTTATACTGATATTAATGCAAATATGTCTCATTAATTCATAACCAAAGGTAAACCCTGGCAGAGTGAGGAGTGGAGAGTTTGCTAGAAATTAATTTTAGAAGAAAATATATAAAATGCTGGCTTTATATCCATAGACAAATCCTTTTACTATCACCACACCTCTTTATACTGCAATGGCTGAATCCTTTCCATGAAGTACTTTTGAAACAAAGTGAAATGAAAATAAAATTATCTGAGGTGTAACAATCCTGAGCCTCGGAAGCAGCAGCTTCTGCAGGGTCCTCAGACAGCTCTCTTGCCATTCACACTTCGTATTTTCATATGCCAATAAATCAGTGCAAAGCACTGTCCTCAGGATGGAGAAGGAGCAGAAAATTCCTGCTTCTTTACCCCAGGAATTTTCAGTGAGTGAGGACATCTGATGGGAGCCGTGCTTGTAAAAAGCTAAAAGAAATACAGGCAAGATAAACACTCCAAACCAAAAGGTGAATTTGGTACAGGGCCCTTTTTCTTTAAGATTCCCTTCAGAACTTTCCTTCCTTCCCCCCTAGAAGGCTTTAGGGAAGACTTGAGCAGGGAAGAAAAGCAATGTGCAGTAGAACTAATGCGAAGTAACGAGTAACTGTTCCCATCTTATTTGTATTTGTCCCTACAGTCATCTTTCAATTTAATGAACAAAAAATGAGGAGCATGCGGAACATGGTTAAAAAAAAGGTTATTCACAGAACTCTAATTTATAAATTTCATGGGCAGTTAATCTAAGTTGGAAACAACTTTCAGAATGAAAGATTTTCTATTTACAGATGAGTGAAATGCCAACATAAACATAAAAGAAAATAGAAAAATAAATTGAAAGATCTCCACTTAAACTTTGTCAACATTTGTCCAGGCCTGCCTATCTGCATTCTGTTTTATGGGAACATATCAATGTCAAGTGACAAAATCTACCTCAACTATAAAATGCACACTAAAAATATATTTGCACCTTTTTAGTGAAATTTCCTCCCCCAAATCTGATATCCAGCAGTTGACCCAGCACCATTCACACACCAGGATAAAGGAATTCCATGTGATTCCAGGATTACTGACATCCTGGACGAAACACCAGCAGCAGCACTGCTTTAATTGCTACGCCACACAAATATTTAAGTCCAATTGCTGTACAGCAAATAATTTTTTGTTACAGGACCTGGCAGTGGGGAGGCTTTTTCAGCTTTCCAGAAAAGGGAAACACAAAAACTTCATTTTATCCCTCAGTAATCTCAGAACTTCCAGAGGTTTTTGGCTGGTTGAAGGCATTCTTTCAGTTTTATCTCATATATAAAACCCTATCTAGCTCCAACTAAAGGGGAAGCAAAAGCTGTGTTTTTATCTATCAGAAATGGTTTTTTTCAGTGGTCCTTTAGGTCCTGGTGTAAGGTGGAACATCAGAGCCTTGCCCGTTTAGGCTTGAAAATCTCCAAGGATGGAGTTTCTTCAGCTTGTCTTGGTCCTTTTTCCACTGTTTCATCACTTTTCTTATGGAAAAAAAAAATAAATCCTTACATGGAATTTCTTATCTAACCTGTGTCCATTCTCAGGTGGGAAGAGCCTTGGCCATCCCCTCTCTCCCCTTCCACAAGGTGGTTAAAGACCTTTTGTTCCATTTTTCCAACTTGCCTGAAGAAGCAAATTCCACTTCCCTGACGGGCACAAAAGGCAAAGCAAAATGCCACTGAAGTACAGCACAGAGGTTGTCTCAGTGCCCTTCATATTCCAGCACCATCGCCTGATTTGCCCAGTCTGATTTAAGGAGCAGTGTTCCCATGTGACTCTGAAGAAAAGCCTGAGAATCATTTCTTTAAAGTGACTTCCACATTGAAAAAAGGAGGGGAAAACACCAAATAAAAGGCAAGAGGGATTATAAAAATCAAACAGCAGGTAAACAATTCATTTACTGAAATGTCACTTAGGTTGCACGGTAGGACTTTACTCACCTGGGGACCAGAGAATTCAAATTAAGGATTACACTTCCTTAAAGGCTCTCAGGACACAACCCCTGTAACCTGAGCTCAGCTTCATTTTCTTTCATATCTGCCTCGTTTTGCACAGTTCAAAACATTCCCAGACAAATACTATTTGTCTAAATGACCACTATAACCAAAGCCATCGATCTCCCGCCCTTCCAGCCTCCCAAGAATCTATTTACACCCTGTGCAGGTGATGCCACAGCCAAAAGGGGAGGCAAGGGACATTTTCCAGCTTCTCTGGAAGGTCAGCTCGGAAGGGATTAAGCGTGAAAGGAACTGGGATGCTCCTGGATGTGGCTTTGAGGCATTGCTGCTTTAGTGCCAATCCCTCCTGTGCCCCTGGCAAGGCAGGCCGGGCAGCGCTGCCAGAGGGGCAGGCTCTCATTAATGCCAATGTGGATTAGCAGAGTAGAGGGGAGCTGGAAAAGTGTAAATTCCCTGTCCTCATCATACTGTCCAAAGCAATCCAGGACTCCTGCAAAGAACAGTTCTCGGATCTAGCACACAGAAGCAATTTTCAGGAGCAGCAGACAAAGACAACGTGGAGGTTGAGGCTGCTTGTGGAGAACGAGCCCTCAGTGCATCCTCCTTTAATGAGACAACTCTGCTTAAAGTCTCTCTTCTCGTCACCGTCACTGCTGGGTGGCACAGGGCAGACAGAGCCTGACCCCTCCAGGCCTCGGAGATCCGCCTCCAAAAATCGTACAGGAACGATCTACCCTGCCTGCCACACAGTTCATTCCTCATGTGAACACAGGGGAGGCTCCGTTTTCCAACACCTGGAATTTTAACCTGAATGCAGATGATCCCTAGAGACCAGAGGAGCCTGAAGTCAAGGAAATAAAACCATGAATTGGCCTTACTGATGTCAATAGTGACTGACATTCCATCCATGCCCCTGGAATTCAACAGCCTCTGTGGAGCAGGTTTCTATCTTCTCCTGTTCTGTGTTTAAACTCTTCTATAATTGGCTAAGGGATTGAAATTAAAAGTTTTCTTTCCCTATAATCCTGGAAACCCATTTTTCTCCAAAACATTATTTGTGGATGTGAACAACACTAAGTAAAACTTTTCTAGAAGATGAAAAGAATGGCAGAAGGCAAAAAAATACATGATGTATTTTTCAGGAAAAAGGCAAAGTAGCAGCTTGAAAGCAAAACTGGGATTTGAATTCCAAAGTGCAAAAAGGGAGATTATTCTTCGTACCAAGATAACCTGACAGCCCGAGGAAATTCCCAACCATTCCTGGGAGTCACAAGCCACCACACTGCCATGGATGTTTCCTTAATATCAGAGACCTGTTCTTTAAACCTTCTGAAATCTCAGTACAGAAAGTGGACACAGAAATCCTTGCCCATGTTTTTATAACCCATACAGAATTCTGCAGTTTCCCCTATAACGTTAAGAAGCAAAGGGAAGACATGACACCTTTATTCTGATCCACAGCTGCTGTGCCACTGCAAAGAATCTTAACCAGAATTTACATTTTAACCAAGGGACTAGGACTTTAATCAGAAAATCAAAGTGTCATCAAGAAAACAAATGACTGTGATTTCAGGAAAAAAAGTAAATGTTATTGTTGAAGTTTATCCTCTGTTTCACTTGATGCCTCCAAAAAGCGGAAAAAAAACCCCTTAACGTGGGTTTAAGCTGTGTTTTTCCAGGCCATGCTGGAGAGCAAAGTTTCTTCCCCTCATTTATTCCAGACCTACAGGAAATTCCCTCATGTAACCGTGTTTCTCTGGCTCTGTTGTGTTTAAATCCGTGTTTAGAAGTGTCAGGAAAAAACTGATCAGCAAGTGAAAGTATGGATGTGCTAGAAACAAAGAAGTAAAATCAAGAAAAAGGCAGGGAAAAAATTGTTGGGTTTTGGTTTTGTTTTTTTTAAATTCTTCATCTCTCCAAAGCAATAAAAAAGAAGCAACCCAGAGGTGGGGCAGATGTCAGTAACTCTTCCACCTACAAATAAATCAGCTACTAAAATCTACTGCCAAATGTTTCAGCTGTGCAGGAGGTCTCCAGTTCAGAGTGACCTGCTCGGGCTCTGATGAAGCACAAACCCAGAGAGATTTGCTCTGGGACAGGACATGAACAAACTGGGACTGGAAGGTTCCGCACACCATAAATCCTGCTCTAAATCATCATATTTATTTCTTCAGTGAAGTAATTGGCAAACAAAAAGAGAAACAGAGTCATTTCAGGCCCAGGGACTGCTCTGCAGTTATTTCATGTTGGACTCTGTTGTCTAAGCTTCTGATTCCACAGGGATATGTTGTCACTAGATCTATTAAACCTATAATCATGCACAGTGTGCAAAAGATCTTTATATGTTATTTATAATTGCCCAGATAAAATACTCCTCCCTCTCCAACATCGAGCCTTGACAGGACATTTATACCAGTAATTGTATTTCCAATGCATCTCACAGCAGTTACTGTTTTATCAGGGCTATTTTTAGGCAGACAGTTGGATGCCTGCTAAATACTCTCATTTTAAATTAATTTCTCCAAAGGCTGCATTCTCCCACTGCAGCCCATATTCTCCTTTCACAGAATGGGGCAATATCTTACATTTCTCAAGGCAAAGAATATCAATTTTTGTCCTGCTTACTGCAGTAGCTCCGAGGGGAATAAAGAGCAGGGCCTTTGTGCTTTGCTCATCCTTCAGGCTGGATGCAGGCACAGTCCTGAACCTCACCTAACACAGACTCAAGCAAAAAGCTGGTAAAAAACCCTAAAAGCTTCATTTGCCACATCATTTCCCATTTCTACAGCTCCAGGGTTAGTCATACTCTTGGAGAATGTGTGCATCATTGCCCAGGTTTTGCCTTCCTTTTACGCATTTCTTGATATGCCTGAAGTCATGAAAACCCTCTGGAAATTAAATTTTCCTTCTGATCAGGAGAGGGGTCCTTCCTGAAGTCTCTCAGTGTGCCACACATTGTTTTCAGTCAATTTTGGGAATCTCTTCAACAGACATTGACAGGGAAAAATAAAAAAGAAAAGAAAAAAAAGCAAACCAAAATGAATAAAAAATCCTTCTTGTATAAAATTCATGATCTGCAGGGGAAAACACTGCACAAATGCCCCCTGTGCTCCCCTGGCACATCTTAAGGCCATTTCCTCTTGTCCTTTGGCTTGAGCCATGGCAGAAGACACTGACCCCGACCTCACTGCAAGCCATTTCAAAAGAAAATCCACAACAGATTTGGGGGCTGGTCGGGGGTAGAAGCAGAAACTGAGTGGAAACAATTCAAGAAAAGCAGCTCATGCAGGATTCTTCAATTATCCAAGTCTCCAAACACGCATTGGACCAAAGGACTGTGAATAATAAATTGACAACACCACCTTTTTGTGGATTAATCTGAAATGCTGATTGCTCTGCTGTTCTGAAACTGTTTCCCTTCAGTCTCTTTCAGTTCTTGGCTTGCATTCCTTGGGACTCAGCAATCCAGGGCAAAGGGAAAGGCCTGAGCTGAAGTTCAGGAACTGAAGTATTGCTGGAAGTCCCTCTGAGGTCACCCCTGGATTAAGGGCTGGTTGGAAAGTTTGAAGGGGAAAAGAGGCGCAGGTTTTTCTGTTTCCTTTGTGCCACCACTTTGCTGAGGACACCTGGCAGCTCTGCGCTGTTCCCAAGGGCTCAGCGCCCTGTGCACCTCCGAAGGCCCCGCAGCCTCCGCCCTCAGCTTTGCAGTGTTAAACACCATCTCCACATGGTATGGTGAAGACACTTCATTGCAAAAATCCAGGGCTCTTCAACTGTTAGTTTGTTATGAGCTTGCACACTTGTGAGGCACAACAAATGTACTTAACCAACCACCATAGACCACAATAGGAACAGGCATCAGATGCAACCAAGCATGAGCCCCACGGTGTGAGCACTTCTTGGTTCTAAGAATTGTCTTACAATTACATAACTTGCTTTTCACCTCTGGTTTAGCTGAGTCACTCCCAGAATGCTTTTCTAGCTAGCCAAAGCAACAGAAGTGAGCAAGGATTTCACAAGGGCAACAAGGCCTTCCTTTTGTAAGGCCTTGCTGCTCCTCACTCAGCTCTTTCCAGGTAAAGCCCCGGGGCCTGCCCCAGAGCCGGCCCTGCCTCAGGAGCAGCGGCAAGGAGAGCCCTCCTCAGGTCCCACCCTGACTCTGTTCCCACCCCAACACTCATCTGGAAAGGTGACAAATTCTGGGCTGTCAAGGTCTTCCTTAAAACGGCAGAGTCCCTGCACCTTCCAGCCAAAGCAACGGGAGCTGCGGAGTATCTGTTGCAAAGGAAGGGCCAATGAAAGCCCCAAATGATGATTGAAGCGATGCTGACAATATTTACCGAGCAGGAGCGGAGAATATGCAGCAGAGGCTCGTGCAGCGCCCGTGGGCAATTCTCCTTTGCGCTGAAGACACACGGCTGTGTCAGCAGCCATGGAATTGGATCTTGTTTACCAGCGTGAGCGGATCGCGGCACTTCATTATCATCGCAAACAAAGAGAAATCCCAATGTCTCGGGGTGCAGCCGGGGCTCTGAGCAAAGTCACAGCCATGGCCTCATTGTCACACCAGTACAGCACAATTAAAAGGACAGAGTTCATAATTAAGGGTTTCAATTTGATAAATCTCTTCTAACAAAATATTCTCAAACGCTTGCGACAAGCACAAACCACAAGTTTCCTCACAGCATCTCGGCCCTAATGAAAAATCCTGTTTTTAATTCTGTGATCTCTAGCCATTGACACAAAACCTTGGGAGTCTGGCATGGTTGTTATTCAAGATTTGAAATCCTTTTTCATATCACATTTGCTGCTCTTGGATTTAGGAACAACAAAACGAGTCCACAGTTGCTGGGCTCGCCTATTTCATTTGGAAGAACTGAAATCAGTGTTTCTAAAAGCCATCTTCAACAGTCAAAATGAATATATTAAAAACACAACAGAGCTCCATGGCCACAGACACCATTTATGTATAGCTCTTTTTGATAAAAAATGTGAAAAAAAACCTCACAGGTGAATCTTTTGGCAACATTTCTCTGCAGCAAGGGATAAGTGACACAGATGAGAACACCGGGGCATTATCTATCAAACCTCTATTTACATACCAACATTTTTGGTTTAGAGATTCTTTAGAAGGTTTTTTATATCCTGTGTGCAATTAAATTTTATTTGCAGCAATGCACTGCAATGAAGCAGTGTTGGAAAACAGGGATTTACTCCTATTTATTATATCAAAATTGCACTTCTTTTAAAAATACCCATTTTATGTCATGGTGTAAGCTAAACCATGTTTTAATGAAACCTACGTTTTCTCTTTCTCTGAATCCGAACTGATCTCATAAAATTTAAAGGAATATTGAATTATGTATTTGTAAGTAAATAAATAAATCCTTAAAGCGAGACCAGCTGTGGTTAAACCTAGGGACACCCACTGACTCTCCCTGGGTGTGGCTTAGCAATGCACATTAAATAAAACTCCTCAAGCGTGAGGACTGATCAATAAAGTCTGTTCTTACACCTGTAAAGCCAGGGGGGAAATAGCAGCACAGGATGCAGAGCAGGACTTTCAGCATGTGAAACACCCACAGGGAAGGCCAAGGCTGAAGGGAGGCAGGAGAAGATGCAGTCACCGATGAAAAGCTGCAGCATCAGGGATTGTTCAGGTGTGAAAAGGGAATTTTAACCAAGTGCTTCTCACGCAGGTTTGCTTCACAAATAGGGAACTCGCTATTTATGAGCAGTCTTTAAATGAAATAACATAGCTGGGGTCTGCTGTTCAGCACAAGCTTTCAAGTATAGGGCAAGATGAATGAAAAAAACTTGCTCAGTTCAAAAGAGTCCTAAACTTAATAGTAGATACAAGTAATGCTCAAACTGCTCACATTTTCCTTCAACTGTGGTACCATCAGAATCTGTGGTACATCCATTTAACCTTTGTTAAACAGCACTGAATTTACAACACTCATAAAAAATTAGATTAAATCCAAAAGAGTGTTTAGACAGAACAGGAAAAAAGAGAGAACTGAAAGCTGCAATCTCCTTTACTGGGAACATCCACCACGTGCACATGGCCCTGGGAGGAAAGAAGCCCTAAGGTAGGGCAGAAAGGAGCAAAACAGGTGAAAAATGCAACTTTATCTCAAATTATGAGCAACACCACTGAAAATACCAGAATCTCTCATTTTTTGTGCCTTTAAACTTCATCCTTTTCATCCTCTTTCAAGTACTCCGTACTTGTTACTAAAGCAACACATTCACCTTGGCACTCAAATTCCATCTTAAGGTTGGAAATACCATTTGGCTGAGCAATCCCAGGGAAAGCAGGCAGAGAAATATTCCTCTCAAGGCTCAGTGCATTCCTCAGAGCACTCACTGGAAAGCCATAAAGCCCCAACTCTGGGTATTTTCCTCTTTCTTCCTCAGCTGATAATTCAAGAACATTTCCATATTTTAAATGTTATCAGGAGCTGCCTGCTATGCAGATGGGAATATAAATGCGGTGGTTAATGCCCCAGCGAGAGAGGGAACGTGGAATATGCAGCAGGCAGACAAGAGTTGGCTCTGAATCCTCCTGAATCCCGGAATGGCCCCAGTGATCACACAGCTCCACAGCTGTGCTGAGAATTCCCCACACCACAGTTCCTCAGCTCAGGGGCGCAGCCCCAGCACCTGCCTTGGGTTTGCTGGAGGGCAAAGAGAAAGTGGGACCGTCCCAAATCCACGGGACCTCCCCAACCTGTGTCACCCTCACACACCCATGGATGAGGAAGACTCGGATGGATTTTAACTCTTCCAGGCTCCTATTCTAAGGGGTTTGTTTTGAACAGGTTTCCCCATTACCCACAGGAGTGAGGACAAATTGCAGAGGTGCTCTCAGCACAGCAGGAGCTCTGCTGACAGAATTTCCATTTCAAAGGACAAGGAAAGAGAACTTGACCCAGATAATCAAGGTAAATAGATCCCAAACAGGTCCACTGTGCCATAGCTCTCCGATTTAGAATAAGACAAAGATCCTGGAGTAATTACACTTGCCGCAACCATTAATAACTTCTGAGAGAGGATGAGCAGATTGCTGGGCTCTCCTCACATAACAAACCACGAATGTCCCACGCATTTACAGGAGAGGTACCACCTGTGACTGCAGCTTGACATCAGAATAAAGCACGTTTCAGACAGGTCTCCAATTTCCCCATTTCTGCTGTTCAGCTCACTTTGGGGATCCGCTGCTTTTCCACCCTCCCTGCCTTCGTGCTGGTACCAAGGCAGCAATTTCAGCTTTGAACTCCAATAACGGTGTTATCTAAGACTCAAACCCAGGCTTGCAATGATCAAAACCCATTCTATTTGTGTCATTTTCTCTTGTGATCTTTTTCTCACATCAGTTCAGACAGAGTTTGTTACAGTTCTCAGTGTCACACATGGTCCTGTGCAGAATAAATAACCCCATGCCCTCTGCCCGATATTCACATGCAAAGGCATCCTCTAACCCTGTATTTCAGTCACCCGTGGCCTTGTGGGCCATACCTTGGCAAAGTAGGAAAATGTGATTTCCTCACAGCATTTCTGGAATTGTGTCTTCCTATCACCTCAAAACTAGAGAAGTTTTTGTTTTTTACAGACAAAAGCCAAAACCCATCCCCACAGCCCCAAACCTCCCCAAAAGCAGCTGTCATTTTGCCTCCAAGAATCCAAAAGGTTGGTAAAGACCTCCAAGATCATCCAGTGCAACCTTCCATGCTCTGGGTTGGGCGAAGATGCTGCTCAGGGCTTAGAAAAACTGTGCTTCATACACTCAGTGAGAATGAGCAAAGCCCAGTTCTAATCTAATCTTAAACCCCATTTTCATCCCTGTGCCAACTCAATGGAATCAGGATTAATGTAGCCACATGTGCAGGATTTAACAGTAAAGTAAGCCGGAGTGCAAAAAGAATAAGAGAGAATAAGAGAAGCTGAGTGAAAAAACTTTTCCTGGGCTGTGCAGGAAAGCACGGCCCCATTTGGTTCATGAAGTGCAACCCCAGAATGAAGGAACACCATGCTTCTCAAGGAGTAGATAAAATTTTCTGTATATGAACTCAATACCTAGAAAATGATGGCACTTTTGGACCCATCCCCATTCCTCTGTTGTTAAATGGCTTTCCAATAGAACCTGCATCTGTATTAAGTGATATGGGAATAAAAGCCCTAAAATCCCATCGACTTTCCAATCATTAAACAAAGCCCCCCAAATAACCCAGGAAGGTGTACATGGTTTTTAATTATCTAATACATGCACATATCCTAAATATAGACAGATAATCCATTTTTATGCCTCACCCTAAACCTCCTGTAGTAGCTGCACTTCAGCTCAGGTAATTTAATTTCATATTCTTTCAAGAACACACTACTGCAGTCCTATTTAAAAGATAATAATTCTCTTGAAGAACTTGTTAGAAAGGCTGATGGAGTTCAGAGGAATTCTTTGCCCAGGTGGGATTTCTTAGGAAGTTTTTAGAAAGCAAATCAATAAGTGTTTACAGATTGCAAATCTGATCACACTGCTGGCTGTCCCCAGAGGAAGTTGTGGAATTGTCATTTCAGTGAGGGGATCTCGGCAGAATTAGTTCTCTGTCCTGGAAAATTGCTAAAGGACAGGGGAAAGCAGGCTGGAGCAGAGACACTCCCAATCAATTGAATAATACTTGTGTTATTTCTCCTTGCAGAATTTTACCCTGCTTCTGATAACTATCATAAAAAAGGGTAAACTTCCTTTATGCTTCAGTATTTCATGGAATCATCTGCACAACATCAGATTTGGGGAGGGTCCAAGGTGGGGATATTGACACACAGGATACGATAGGAAGAGCTTTGCTTGTAGTTCATTAAATCAAATTTTACTTTAGAGATCCAATATTCCCTGAAACCTCCCAGATTTACTTCTCCCCCTCCCCACCCTTCCCCAACTCCTGCCTTACTTCTATTCCTTCAGCTCTCAACGAGGGGGTCAGAGCCATTTAAAAAGTTTTTTTCTCCTTTGTTTCTTTCATTTGCCTCAAACCCCTCCCCACCTCTCCCGTTACTCCTAATCTGAGCGTGTTCCACGTGGAGGATGAACAAACCCTTTCCTAGGTTTGAACCCGTGGTTCCAAGGCTGACTTGCTTTAGGCCAGGTCTCTCCAGTGGATCCAGAGGACATTCAGGAATGTCTGAAGGATTCCCGAAGAGCAGTGCACCCTCCTGCTTCCTTCGTGCACAAAACTCCCTTCCAGGGAGAAATCTGTGTGAGGGAAAATCTCTGCCAGGAGTATCCTCCAGGACTAAAACCTTGCCCACACTCACAGAAAGAGCTCTCAGGAGAGCAACAACTACTGAGTAACACCTTCATTGTAATAGAAATGAGCCACTTCATGACAATGGAAATGACAATTTCATGATGACAATGAAAATAAACATGAGGATATTTTCTTTTCAATGCAATCTTGTACTGAGAGGAGTGGGAAATACTTTTTGTGGTCTCAGGTCAGCACTTTCTTTCATACAGTAGGTTTCAAGCTATTTCTGCCCTGAACAGCGCCCTAGGAATGGCCTGACCTGAGACAAACAAATGGAGAGCTAAAAGTGCATAAAGAGCTCTGTTTACTCAGAATTTCCATCACAGGACTTTATCTCTTACCATGGAAAAGAACAAGAGAAATAAAATAACTCTCTGAGCAACTGCTTGGCTGAAGTACAACAAGAAGCTCAGACAAGCTCTAATCAAGACAACAGGAAGCAGAGTGACTGGAAAAACATTGGGAATGAGGAGAAATAAGTGAGATCTGGCTTTTTCTTGTGGAGGTCCGTGAGCCTATGGGATTGCAGACAGATGCACATTACCTTATGTGGAATAAATTCAGTTTATCATCACATTCAAGTTTTACTTTTACAAATAGACTCCCCGAGACAGCTCTGTTCTGCTGATTGAATAGCTCTGCTCTCAGGCAGAGTTTCACCAGCACAAAGCCACAGTTCCTGACCAAGGGCCAGTTCAGAAAAGCTTTTTAATCTCCTCCAAATCTCACCCTCGGAACTCAGGTGGGTCGGGCAGTAATTGCCCAAGACACTGGCCACCTGCAGTGCTCTCTGGGAAGATCAGCCCTACAAATCCAGCAGTTCAGGTGGCACAAAACTTGGCTTATCCCAGCTCCCCATGGGAATCATTTGCTGGGGACCACGGGAGGGGAAAAGGGAGCTCTGATCCTTGGAGAGCTGCTCACCAAAAGCTGAATTTGGGAAATACGGTGAAAATGTGGCCACTGTAAAATCCAGTTCTCTCCACAGCTCGCTGAGACAACCCCCTCTGGGCAATGGCAATCAGGGAAACAGCCTCTCTCCATATTCCAGACAGATTTCCTCTCCTCTCACTCAATTACCATAAAAATTTTACCACAAGTCTGAGGCACAGATTTTTTTCCCCCTCTAGACCTTAAGAAAACTTGTCATCTGCTCACAATAAGTTAACTGCTAGAAAACATCTGTTAGGTTAGGAGGTAAAAGAGTGATAAAAAGGCCCTAAGGATGGCTTTGAAAGATATTTTCCTGAGGAAATTATGGAAATCCTCCTGATCTGAGGAGAAATGGAAATCAGCAAAACTCTACATTTCTGGCAGCCTCAAAATCTCCTGTTGCTCTGTAAAAGCCGCTCCAAACCCAAGGCAGTGCTGCCCTGTGCTGCCCTTTATTTAATCCCTCACCTTCACAATCGCCTTTAAACTTTGGCTCTGAGAGCCCAACTTTGAGCCACGCTGGGATTGAATGGAAGGCACCAACCTGGAGCTCTGTGTCCCCACATTGAGCACAAATCCCTCTGACGCCACAGAACCAATAAAAATGGAGTTAATTATAGCGGTTTTATGATGAGGATGTAGGCTATGCAAGTCAGAAGAACTCAATAACCATTTTAATGGGGGCCATCACTATTCAGAGAGACGTTGCAGAGAATGCTCTGTGTGGCTTAAATCGTTTAAATAAAAAAGGTTTCAGCAATTTGCAAAGCTGGTTTTTATGTTTTCTATGGAACAATGCCTCTTTGCTCCCGTGAAGCAGAGGGCACAACAGAAAACCACAGGCAGGAGGAGGAAAGCTCCTGCCATCCCCTCTGAGCTCCTGCTGTGCACTGGGCATTTAAGCTGAAATGGCCTCTTTTCCCTCAGAGAATTTATTAGAATTAATCAATAGGCAGCTGGGGATCAAATCTTCAAAACCAGGCAGCACCCAGCAGCTCTCACCACGACCTGAACGTCCACTTCAGCAGATGTTCAAGCAACTGGAACAATTCTGCCAATGGAGACTGACCCCTTTCGCAGACAGGAGACAAAAAATGTTTTGTATAAGCATAATTTTTGTTCTCCCCCTACCATTATACTCTGGAGAAAGAGCACTCATGGTTCCTGGGCACTAAAAATAGGTTAATAAAACTTCAAACAGATCAAATTCCTTGCCTGGTGTTGTTTCATATCCCCAGCGGTTGTGAGGGCCCATGTTCTACATTCAGAATTTCAAGAGACATGGTTTCATTGAGAGGTTCTTCTATTCCCACTCTGAAAGCACAGTCCATCTAAGTACACACTCATTTTGTGCATGGAGTGAAGCCATGAGAAGAAATACTGAGATTTGCCTCCTCAAAGCACTGTCTCAATGTGCTAAAAGGTATTGATACTCTTTGTGTGTCGCATAATGAAAAATAAAAACTAAATTGAATTATATAAATAAAAATTACAAAGTCCATAGCAATTTTTTCATGCTATGGGAAACAAATTCTTTTGTCTCTGGGAAAATTGGAGAAAACCTGTTCCCAGGTTTGGGGTTTAAGCTCCTAAACAGTATCTGATTCCAACTGTGGCTTATCTTCAATTTGATTTC
Organism: Acanthornis magna; assembly: GCA_036785705.1. NCBI lineage: Eukaryota > Metazoa > Chordata > Aves > Passeriformes > Acanthizidae > Acanthornis > Acanthornis magna. The sequence continues at coordinate 11,411,052 of JAWUZG010000093.1, forward strand.
TATACTGCACTTACCTGAAAACTTTGTCATAAAAAATGGCACTGGGAGGCTCAAATTTGCAGTGTTCAGCAGTCACCTGGTCAAAAGTGCTCAGTCTGAATGTTAAATTAGAACCACCAATTAATATTAATTTAAACAATCCCCGAGGCGTAAAACCTGCCCTATTTAGGGGAAAGGCCGCAAAGTCCTACTGGATTTTTTAATTATCGCACATTGCTGTAATTGGTTCACCCAATCTGATTATGGCCTTGAGGACACACATTGGCAACTCTGTGGACCCAGGGTCACTGGCTGGAATTTGGGAAGCAATCCCTTAATGTGGGAAGGAAGGGGGTTGGGCACAGTAGGTTACAGAGCAGAGGACAAGACCTGGGATTTTGGCAGGAAAAATTATCCTGGATTCTTCCCAGACATGCCTCAACATCAGCCCTGATGGCTGACACTTCTTCTGTTCTTCACAGAGGATTCATGCTTGGAAAGGAGGGAAAATGGAGCAATTGCGAGTCCTCTGGAAGGTTCTCAGCTCCACTTCCTCCAGACAAAGAAATATGCAGTGCTAACGTTCCACTGACTACCAGGAATCGTCCCTGACACATTATTCCACTTATTTCATGGCTATTTTTATTCAAGTACTAAAAAGCTCTGGGAAGCTGAAAAAAAATAATCAGAATTTAAACCCTGTGAAAGCAATTTAGCAGCTCAGGTCTTGAGGGAAGGGCAGAAACTTCGGGCATTCAATAATTGAAGCTCCACAAGCAACAACAACTCGCAGGGTTACGGAGCAGAGCTTTTGACAGGCATTTCGTGGAATTGCAGATGCTTCAGCAGGCACAAGGAGGACTGGTTAAGTTCCCAATGCATTTTTAAAAGAGGAATTAGAACTATCCATTCCAGATCGTTACTTGTGGAAGACAAGGAGACTTTGAGCTTCTCCTGTAGGTGGTTTCTAAAGAACTGTATCTTCCTCCTGGGAACGCATTCCCTCTATTATTCCCCCCTCTCAAATTTAATTCTCCATAACTGAAAAATAAACCTGATTATCAACATGTATTTCTGGCCTGCCCAGTGCATCTTTGCAATATTATTTTATCTCGTTTGAAGGATGAGGAAATGCAATTTCCATGGGCTTGAAATCTGTTCCCTTTTCCTCCTGCCTAACAGAAGCCCAGAGCTGTTTGAGAGTTTCTGGATGACACTCTCAGACATAGCACTGAATTTTAGGTCATCCTGGGATCCTGGGAGGAGAAAGGAGTTGGGGACTCGATGTATCCCTTTCAGCTTGGGATACTCTGATTCCAAGAATCTCAGCAGGAAAATAGCAGGGGTGACTCCCAGCGGAGTCACTGACAAGACAATTCAGGTACAAAGGTCCATCTGTTGTAGGAGAAGTCACAGTTTGGAGAAAACAAAAAACCCAACATGACACCAGCTATTACAGAGCTGTTCAATTAGTGCCTTGTCATTAAAATAATGACAATGTCACAGAAGACAAGCTGCTAGGAATCAACAGTAACAGGCACATCCCTTGAAAAATGGCCTGTCAAGAAGGGAACGGAATATTTGGAAGTATTATTTATGAAAAACCATGTGTGTTATGTTAACCCCCACACTGCAATGCAGTACAACCCTTAAAATATGATAACCAAGCAGATTTCCAGTACCTTACAATGCCCTGCTGCTGCTACATCTGTTAATTGTAGAATCTATGGTTTCCTTCCCTGCTTGGAAATCCCAGTCTGCTCCTTATTTTTCCTCAGTCATGCCAGTTTACTGCCCAGAACAACACCCCAACTAGAGGATCTCAAATGCATCCATACAGAATACCTTCCTTTTTTTGTTTAAAAAAGTGGTGTTCTTGCTGTCTTGTGAGGTTTGCATCTTTGTTTACATTAATCATAATTCAGTTCAATCAAAACTCATTATCTAAGCACATCTATCCAGGCATCCACCCTCAAAAAAACTTGAATATAAATTTCAAATTTGAAAACTTAGGCTACCCTAGAGCACCCCTGCTGGTGCAGGCCACATTTGCTAAATGGAAAGAAAAATGAATTCCTTGTTTACTTTTGCATTGAAACTTTCTAATAAAGCCAATTAGGTACATAATAATAATGAAATTAATACAGCAAACAAAAATCCCCACCCAAATCTACAGGCAAGACATATAAACAGCCAAGGATTTGAAGGCTATAAATAGAGGATTCCCTAGAAAAATTGGACTTTGGCAGGAAGTTTGTCTTGGGAGAAAGGGCAAAGCCAATTCTCAATGCAACGCAATGATTTTCATTATATATTAGGGAACATAGAGGAATGTTTGGGAATGGCACCTATCCCAAGTTTGGCTGTGAATACCATTCCAAACGCTTGGATACCAGCAGAAATCCAGTGCAGTTGCAGGATGTCATTTTATCTCCACTGCCTGCCCACTGAAAAATTTATGTGCCCATTACTACCTTCGATGATTGTAACGACGTCATTTACTTGGTCTAAAGTGGATGTCAGAATATACCTTGTCTCCATGACAGCTATAAAGAAGTAAAAAAAAACCCCACTCCGTGGCAAAAAAAGTGATTAAAATTGCTATGAAATTCCCATTACTGCTGGACTTCTGATAAAAATTGTGACCTTGGCAATCAGCGCATCGAGGGAAGTACTAACTGGGCCACTGGTAAAAGGAAATCGACTCCAAAGTCAACAAGAAATCATCAAGAACTGGAGATTGGATTACACTCACAGATTAACCCCATGGCGGCAGCACGGCTTGGCCTGGGCTAAGAACCAGGCGTGGAATGACTTTGGCAGGGCCCATCTCCTGTTTGCGATTCTATGGTGGCACATTTGCTTTCAGGGGTTGTTTGGGAAGTTCTGGGGCCGCTGCAAAGCCTCAGTGCTCCAGGGCATGGCCTGGGCACACCCTTCTCTCCTCTCTGACCTTGGACATTGCTTCTGCCCATGGAAAATTATCTCGTTTTGGTTTTTGTTCCAATGTGAGAATGAAAATCAAACATTTCTGAAGCTGCCTGCAAAGACACAAAGCACATCAAGTGCATGCAGATTCCATAGCAGTGACCGACTTGTCTCCACAACAAAAATAAGTGGCATTTTTACAATTTTTCTTTCCCTGCCCCTATTTTCCCTATTCTCACCACAATACCCTCCTCTGAAAAGAAATGTAATCCTTCAGGTTCCTGGTTGTAAGAGAAGTTGTTTGTACACAGGAAAGGTCACTTCTTCCAGTAAAATGCAAACTCTGGGCCTATTTCCTCATGGAGCAGAGCCTGGGAGAGCAAAGCACTGAAGATTCCCATGACAGGAATTCTCTCCCCAAAGTTTTGAGTATTTATGACAGTCCCCAGACCTCTCTTGGCCACAGGTTCCAGACAGAAGGAAAAACAGGGAAACAGAGACAGTAAATTACTGCAAAACGTCTTTGAGCTCCAAGCTTTAATGCAAACATTGCATCGGAAATTGCCTCCTTCGCCTGACCCTTTCTGCCTTTACAATTTAAAGCCCTACACAACTGCACAGATACCACAACAAAGCCTCAATTTCAGCGTAAACACAAAAGCAGCAATCCCCAAAACATCTCTGGGAAAGTGTTTTACCTGCTTGTGCAAACTCATTCTCTAAGCACATCTATCCAACATCCATTCTCAAAAATGCTCAGATGGGCACTTAAAATTTGAAAATCTAGGCCATCCCAGCCAGGAGAGCACTGCAACCTTGCTCATGCAGGTAACATTTGCTAAATAGAAAGAAAAAATGCCTTGTTTTCTTTTGTATTGAAACTTTCTAAAGAAACCGATCAGGTAAATAATGATAATAATAATAGTAACAACAACAATAATAAATAAAGCAAACAATCAAAACCCACCAAAAAGCTAAAGGCAAGACATGAAAACAGCCAAGGATTGGAAGTCTACAAATACAGGATTCCCTAGAGAAATCAGACTTGAGAAGGCTGAGGCTGTCTCATACTCTGCAGAGAACCCAACACATTTCTCATCCCAGTCAGGGACTCTGGTGAAGTCCTAAACCTCTACAAGGTAAGGTTGGACTCAATGATGTGGGAAGTCTTTTCCAACCTCAATGATTCTTTGATTCTGAGCAGCAGGTAAATCCAGACAGAAATCAAAAAACCCCAGAACCAATTCAAGACATGCAGTGTGAGTGACTGCAGTGCCTGAGTGCTGTGGGTGGCCCCCAGCAGGGTTTGGGGTGGGGTTGGGGCAAACAGGTTGGCAGAGGGCTTGTGACCCAGGCTGTGTCTGAGCCCAAGCTACTCAGCAGAAGACAAAGCCCACACAGCACGCACTCCATCCTTTTGCCCTCTCTTTTCTCCCCTAAGTGAAAAAAAAACTGTTCTCTTTCAAAGTCAGGGGTTGGGAACACCAATCTTCCATGGGTAAATGAAGAGCCGTGAGATGTACAATTCTGATGCAGTCACACACGGCATCTTGGAAAAGCCTTAAAGGCTTTGCAACCAACAGCCACTCCCAAGGGGTGATTGCTGCACTGACACAGAAGCCTGTGCACGGCTGCTCCTATCCAGAGTTTTGTGTCATTGATAATTGGTCACTGGAAAGCAGAAAGACAATGTCTGCCAGGCCAAGTACTTCTCAATAAAAGCTCATTTTTCATATTCCAGCTCCATGCTGGCTGACCTGAACGCTCAGAGCCTGCATTGATGCACGTGTGGAGCATCTGATACATCCCTGGTTAAAGTCTTCTCCTGCAGGAAATGTCCCCACTCTCCTCGGCAGGATGCCAAGAGAGCCCCAAGGACACAACAGGATTTACACCACTATCGCACAGAGTGAGAAGAGCTATTTCTTCTGTTGACATTCTGCTTGCATTTAAATAGAGAAAAAAATCTTCCTGCTTAAGGGACTTCCTTTAAGCTGGGATTTAAACCATCTGATACACCAAGAGAAGTCTGAGGTACACAAATAAAGCCCTGTCTTATTTAGAAAATTAAATATATTGGATATATGGGGGCTGGGAATAGATGATGTTTAAGGTCCTTTCCAATCCAAACCATTCTGGGATTTTTTTTAAGTTTATTTTCTAAGGCAAACAGATTTTGTCATATAGGTGTGATCTGGGTGTGAAAATGCTAAACTGCTCCAAGAATATGTCCTGGGACAGACATCAAAATCAGGATTGCCCTAAAACCTTCACCCGCAGGCTTTCTACCACTCAGCCCCGGAGAGAAAGAACTGCACTGAAACTAAAAAAAAAAGTTTGAAATTTCTCTATTTTCTTGTACATAAAATGACAAGTTCAAATTTCACATTTTCTCAGGAACAGACCCACAAGCAACAGAGAAGCCTTCAGCAAACAAACCAATGCACAAGGCTCTTAAGTCATGTCTGAAAGATCATATAAAGCTATCAGAAAGATGAATTCATCCACCAGAAAGAGGTTTAACCTTTAAGGTATCAGCATTCCTGGGTTTTCTTTGCAATGTCAAACAACGGAGCGTCATCCAGAATTCTCAAAGCTTAAAGGAGATGAACAGCATTTTCTAAATGAGTGACTTCAGGAGACTCAAACTGTAAGCTGCAGGTGCCCTTCAGGTGTGTGTCAAACTGCCAAGCCCAGTTTGGGATGAAGCCCTGGAAGGTGGGAGCCCTCCTGCCTGGACACATGGCTGGAGTGAACGTTCCTGAAGGCCAATCCCACAGCGGTCAAACCCCTTCCCGTGAGCTGCAGCCAAACAGTCGGAAATAATCACCTGAAATCTTCTTCAGCAGAGCTCAATCCTCAGGTCACCTCATCCTATTGAAGCTTTCACCCCCACTGGCCCTGCCCAGGACATCCCAACAATCCACCCTGTGCATCCCTGGGAGCAGTGCCCAAACACTGCTGATTCCTCTCTACGCCCCACACAGCACACTTTTCATGTAGTGGTTAATATTGACTGAACATTTTCACGGAACCATCTACTCCAAATTCAAACTCCTGCTCCCAAATAACGATCAGATCAGAGATGAAGTTAAAATTCCTCCTCTCTCACGCATCTTTTGCCAGTTACACTGAATTTCACTTGGCACTTTAACGGCAATCCCTCTGCCAGGGTCCTCTGCAGATCCTCCTTGGCAGCTTTCATCTTCAGAACCCCCAAAGCAACTCCCTAAATCACTAAATATCCTCATGTATCCGCAGTAAGCCAGTTTTTCAGGATATACTGAACAACATGATCCTAATGTGCTCCTCCCCTCATGAGGGCTGACCCCAGGCTTTTAGCCTCCATTTCCTGATTTCTAATCCATTTGTCCGTATTTTGGTTAAGCAAAGATTTCTTTGTTTAAGTTCCAGCTAACTTCTTTAAAGCACGCTGATTTTGGCTTAAAGCACTTAATACAGAATCCTCCTCCAAAATCCCCACGATTGTTTGTTGCCCAAAAAGCCACTTTAACCAAGAGGATTCACCCAAAGGTAGTGGTTCAAATTGCTTCTCCATAACGAACACAGTCATTCAAAGGAAAATGAGGGAATTCCTTCGTGACAAACCAGTCACAGTGAGCACCAAAACCTTCAGTGAATACACAGCTAGAATAGATTTTTCTAATGCTAAATATAACAACTCTTACGTTTGGGAAAAAAAAAAAAAAATAAACCTTCCTTTCTAAAGCAGGAGTATTATTGCAAGGTAACAGCAAGCACAATTGTTCTTGATAATTCAGATATCATACAGGAGACTGTGAGACCGCGGAGCTGTCGGCCTCTAATCACTTTTCATGCAGTCTGACATGAGAAATCCACTATTTAGACACCGCAGCTGCTTAAATAAAAGCAGGATTTGGAATATTCCCTCCTGCTACTGATTATGTTACGTATGCAAAGCAGCACGTTGTCAAACCAACTCATCCACATGATGATTTTTTCAGCTCAGGAAGACCTCATTTCCTGAACAACCCAAGAACCACCTGTGGACTTGAACTAAAAATGGAAGGACTGAGTTGTTGTGAGTCAGCCAAAAAATGACCATTCCAGGCTGGATAACAGTCGATCATTTCCAGCTGTCTCAGAGAGAAAACAATCCTTGAAGTGTCTGAGGGCTGAAATCCCTCTCAGGTTTTGTAACACCACTTTATCTGGTTAGAGCTGACTCATTCTGTGTGACACAGCAACTTTCTTAAAGGGAGGATAAATCAGATTATTCTGCCTGGCCTTGGACAAGGGATGGAGGGACAGGACCCAGGGAATGGTTCCCAGTGCCAGAGGGCAGGGCCAGATGGGATATTGGGAAGGAATTGTTCCCTGGGAGGGTGGGCAGGCCCTGGCACAGGTGCCCAGAGAAGCTGTGGCTGCCCCTGGATCCCTGACAGTGTCCAAGGCCAGGCTGGAGCAGCCTGGGGCAGTGAGAGGTGTCCCAGCTCATGACAAGAACGAGATGTCCTTCAAGGCCCCTTCCAATCCATTCCATGATTCCGTGAGAAGAATGACCAAAAAAATCCTCCCGTGTGCTGCGGTGAGTTCACAGAATGTTCTCTTTCCAAAGGGAGCCCATGGGATGTGATTTACAACAGCCTTTGGGCAGCACTGAGCACTGGCTCCCTCCCCACCCCTTCCCTTTTCCGAACCACGCTTTTATTACATTCCTGTATTGTCCAAGACAGCCATAACTGGAGTTCGCTAAATAAATTTGCTTGAGAAATTGATACGGGGTTTGAAAGTTTAATGCAACTGCCAAAAGATTTTGGAGCGCTGGGAGAATTAATCTTACTACTCATTACATTTATTGATCCCAATCAAGCTTCCAGACATCGGCAGAGGTGCCACTGCTAAGAAATAAAAAGTTTCCAGGAAATCTCTGCGTAAATCTAAAGTGACTGCCAGCTTTGGGAAAGGGAAAAAAGCTAAGGAGGAGGTGTGGAATCTACCTGCCAGGAAATGCTGAACTGATGGGTTATCAGCCACCACTTGGGGAGCTTCTCCAGCACGGCTTTACAACCAGCTCCAGATGAGGCTCCATCCCTCGAGCCTGCAGAAGTGCCAATATTCATAACAGGGTTTTCTCTTTCAGCACTCTGTGAATTCAATCAGGGATGAAAAGCAAAAAGGCACTACTACACACAAAGGTTGAGTTTTTTCCTTTTCTTTTTTTAATTAAAAGCTGAATCCAGTTGAAGGTAGAAGCTCAGCAGCCATGAGATCATTCTACTCCGAATAAATAGAAAGAATCGTTTTGCTGCCCTCAAGAACTAGTGAAGGCTTTTCTTTTGAGGATGGAAGAAAGCAGTGACTGTGAGTTGTGGAAATTATTTACCACATTTGCTCAAGTAAACCTGAGAGAAAAAGAGCGTTTGTGAAAGGATGAAAAATAATGACACCACTATTTTGTTTCCCACAGCTCCTGCTGCAATCCTCCCTTAGGACTGGAGTGCAAACCACAGTTAATGCTGATGGAACACCACAATCCAGCCAGCATTTGAAAAGAGTTTGGTTGAGCACAGCACGAGAAAATATTTTTATTTGCGTGACTGAAAACTGATTTTAACATAATTGCTTTTCACCTCTTTTTTTGTGTGTGTGGTATAAATTACATGAGGCCACACGGGAAAACACGTGGGACAAGAATTATCCCAGAGTTTGCTGCAACTCTGAGTTTCTGAAGTATCATTTTTACTTGCAGTGGTTGCAATAAATAAGAGCAACACTGACAACAGGCCCATGTGAAAGGCCTTTCTGGATAACTTGTGAGGTAGCAATTTCTTGAATTGGTTGGCATGGTTCCTATTATAACAGAATAAATACTTTAAAACTGTCCTGTTTCCAGAATTTTGCTTTAGATTTAAGTTCCTAAGAGAATAACACCTGCAATGCTAAATAGGAAAACATCGGGAACTTGTCAGAATTCCTTGATGTTCACCATTTTGCACAAATACAGCCTGGATGTAGTATAATCCTAGTTAGGCCTTACAAAATTCAGCTGAATGAAAACTCTAAATAACGATCAGCCTGCTCAGTTTGAATTTCCTGCTTTTCTGTGCCACCATTTGACTTTGTAAATGAGGGTTACTTTGGGAGACGCTCTTAAGCAGTGACATGAAAAGTAGCCTCAGATTTCCTGTCTAGGTTGATTGGAACCCTGTGGTCTCCAGAAAAATAAAGGAATTTACTGCTTAGATAAGACCTAACCCAGCACAGGAACCTATCAGGCAACAGGATCAGCCTGGGGAATTTTATGTGCAAGCTTTCATTGGCTGATGCTGCTGGGAAGGTTGTGCTGCTGCACTCCTGCCACAAATCAGAGCTTACTCCTGACAGATTGTCTGAGTAGCCCTTGTAACTGAAAGCACAGGTACAGCCCTAAAAACCTCACAGCAATTTTATTCTCTGTTAACTCGACCTCACCAGGGCCATGGGACCCACCTTGGCAGAGGGAATATCAGCTAGGAGAGAGTGTGCTAAAAGATAACATTTAATATAAAAAAACAGTCAAACGAGCAAACAAAAAAACGCAGAAGTAAACTATTTTAGTGTTGCCTTTTGTATCTATTTGGAGATCTCACAGAGAATCAGCAGCAGCAAAGTTAATTAACCAGGCTGGCTGACAAAGGAAACAGATGTGAGTACAGTAATCTTCTGCACTGGAATTAATTACAGCAAGTTTTAGGTGATGCCACAAATAAAGGTCAGGTTGTACTACTGAGATGATCAAGAACACAAACCGCAAATCTATTGCAACATTTAATAACCCCCGTTCCCCACAGGGCAGGAATCCTTTCAGGCAGCCCTGTGATGAGCAAACACTTAAATGTCACACCTGGAAAATTCCCCAACCTGTGCCTCCCACATCAGATGCTTCCCATTTAAAACCCAACAAGAGCAGCTCTGTTTCTGATGCATGGAGGACAATTCACACTCTCTTTCTAATTGCCACTAATTGCCAGCTATAATTTTATCCATTGCAATTTCAGCCCTATCAAGGATGCTTTCCATCAGCTGCAAACCGATAACAAAAGGCCGGAAGGGAACATTACTCTCGTGTGTTTGGATATCCTCTGCAAACCATAGTTAAGAATGTTTTATCCAGCCCCACAGTGGCATTCCTGAATTCCATAGAACTGGGATTTAAAAGCATTGAGTCATGTGATAACTGATCTCATCATCAAGCTACTTTTCCAAACCTTCATTCTCACTCTCCCTTTCCATTCTGTATTTATCTGATTTCAGCCCCCTACGAGGATCTCATCCCGCTCCTTTCTGTCACTCCAGTCTGCCTCCTGTATTCAAGCATTTTGTTCAATCTCTGCACCTCTAAACTGTCAGGTAAGAGGCTCCCTGGAAATTTTTATTCCCAGGACATTTGACCACTAGAGCTGACCTAAAATTAAACATTAAGTAAACTTACTAAACTCAGCATTCAGTTTTAAAGGGTAAAATTAATAAAGATACATATTAGAGACAAATCACAAGGTTGGACATCAGGAGGAATTTCCTCCTGGAAAGGATGGTCAGGAATTGGAAGGGGGGCATTGGTCGAGTCCCCATCCCTGGAGGTGTCCAAGGAAAGTCTGGATGTGGCACTCAGTGCTCAGGGCTAGGGACAAGGTGAGGATTGGGAGGGCTTTTCCAGCCTCAGTGATTCTGGGATTGCTCTCCTTATTATTAAAAACGTGTATTCCCTGCGTTGAACCGATAAACCAAGAATGAAACACAAAAAGCCCCTCACCTTTCAGTCCTGGGCGTGCGTGGCTTCCAGCAAAACCTGCAGCTGACTGCACTGTATCCCCTTCTCCTTTCCTTTCCCAGCTCCCCCAGCGTTGCTCATCAGCTGGACCTTATTGCAAGGCCGTGCTGAAGCTCCCAAGGCATCATCCCAGAGCAGCTCCCTTGGCCTCCCCGTGTTTTCAGCAGGCTCCTGGTGGTGCTGCACGACGAGAGGAGTCCATGCCCTGTGGGAGGGAGAGAAAGGCAGGGTCAGAGAGGAGACAGCTCAGAGGGACAGCCAGAGCTGGGCTGGGACAGCAATGGTGCCTGGGGACAGAGCAGTGGCTCTGCTCAGAACGATCCCAAGGGAAGTGCCTTCCCTTCCCCAGCAGTTGTGGCTCTTCGGAGCAAAGGAAGGACTTGGCCCTTATCCCCCCAGCCTCCTTCTAGGCATTTTAGACTGGCAGTACACAGCTGGGAAAATCCCACAATGGTCTGGGTTGGAGCTCATCCCCTAAACCATCCCCAGAATGGTTTGGGTTGAAGCCCATCCTCTACACCATGCCCTGAATGGTTTGGGTTGGAGCCAATCCCCTAAACCATGCCCTGAATGGTTTGGGTTGGTACCAATCCCCTAAACCATGCCCTGAAGGGTTTGGGTTGGAACCAAACCCTAAAGCATCCCCAGAATGGTTTGGGTTGGAACCAAACCCTAAACCATGCCCTGAATGGTTTGGGTTTGAAGGGACCTTAAAGATCATCTTGTTTGAAACCTCCTGCAATATTTCCTAGAAAAAGAGTCCTGCTCAGTGCACTGTTCCTTAGATGGGGAAAAAAGCTCCTAAACTCTTCCTACTCTTCATTAATTACAGCTTAAAACCTTATGTGCCTTCAGCAAACCCCAAGTGATCTTAAACAGAGGCTCAAGAGCATTCACCAGACTGCAGAAAACACAATGGGAATGTTTACTGTGTGTTCTCATCAGAACAAGAGAGCACTTTATTTAAAGTTTTTTTGTGAAGAGATTTCAAAAATACTACAGAAAACACAAAGTGCGAGGCTTATTTTTTCAAATAAAAAGGCCACTAAGATAGGAAAATTGTGAGTTAAAATTTCTTTAAAACATCAGGAAAGCTTGCATCTCACAACAGTAAGAGTTTCCAGGAAAAACTAAATGAAACCCATTGGAATGGATTTTTAATATGCAATTAATGGATAGATGATGATTTGCACAAAGCCACAGCCCCAGCCTGGGGAGCTACAGCAGGCACAGGAGCCTTGAGCTGAGCAGCAGAGCTGGAGCTGCTGCACCAAAAATGGTGGAAGCAGAGGATGATCTGAACCAACAGGTCTTGTCTTCAAATGACTTTTTCTTAATTAAAAAAAAAAGTCAATTGGAAAGACTTTTCATAGATAAATAAGATAAAGCCTTGGTGAGAAAAAAATCTGTGCAATGCCATGGCTGAAAGCCTTGGGAACACAACCTAGAGAATGAGTTTGGCTGGCAAGGAAGCAGGGCAGAACAGCAGAGTTCCTTCAGCCATGCAGCAAATTGTGGCTCAAACAAATCCCCCTCTTCCAGATTAGGGCCACACATACTCTAAAACGGCTATCAACATTCTGGAGATATTCAGAAATGAGTTCTTTAATTCTTTGTCACGGGATGGCTGTGTAAGGAGCTGGTGTTGAAGAGTAATAATCCCCTGGATGTGAAGGAATTTGGAGCTGCTGGACTAACACACAGCATCCCTCAGCCACAGGTCATGTGTAATTGTAATACTAATCAAATTATTAAATTGTAATACTCAAGAAATTCAGCAACACTTCACGAGAAAATGAATCCTGCTCCAAAGTAGGAAATGCTCCTTCTGGTTTTTAGCAGTACAAACCAGAACTTTCCTAAAGCTCCTGAAACAAAGTCACCCACAAAAAGGACACGTGAGAAGTGAAGGTCTTGGAAATGCCAGTGTTGGTGCTACTGGGGGAGAATGAATTCAGCCCTGGTGCACAGATTTATTGTGGAACCATCTGGAATCACTCCTTTTCTCCACAAGGCTCAACACCAAAGGGGGAAGAATAAAGTAAATGGTAGAGCCAGAAGTTCTGAATGCTTGGATTTCTAACTTTGAACAAGGATTCTTTGATTACAGCCTTTGTACAGAATGCACACACACACACAGACATGGATCACCCCGGTGTCAAATGTTGTGCAGCTCAAAGAGAAAGATTCCTCCCCAAAACAAAGGCTGCCTCTCCAAGACTTGCTTTCCACCACGAATATTTCCCATTCTCCTGCTCTGGTGACAAAGAGAAAGCAGCCCCAATTGCACAGAAGCTGCTCTCAGACAAGTGACATTTAGCCCCGTGTTCCTCCCGTCGCTGGCAACCTTCCCAGCTCCAGTGTGCTCACATTAATAAAGAATTCGGAGGTGAGCAAGAGCTCCTCAGAATATGTCAAGGACTGGGGGAGAAAAGCAGCATTAGGGAGGAAAATCCATTAGAAAAATGAAAAACAAGATCAAGCCAACCATGAATCTCACAGTGCAGACTACCAAGTTACCTTACTAAATTGCATGTAAGGAGAAAAATAAACAAAAGGGCTGGAATTAGGAGAAGCAGAGACCTACTCAGTACTGAAGGACCTGAAAGTCTCCTGGAATTCAAGTAACACATGAAAAAAATTGAGAAATTTAATTCTATTTCCAGGCATTTCTCTATTAAAATCCACATCTGAACATACTTTTCCTCTATTTTCCAGAGAAGTGTGTGTACCTAGATGAGTGTGGGAAGAAGGAGAGACTCTAAGGCATTTGTTCCAAAAACTTCTCTTCTTCCTGGTTTTCATCCACCAGACTTCCCTGTCTGATCCATCTTCCCCTCTCCTTCCAGGTTTTCCTTCAAGGGTTTGGGTTCAGCAAGGAAGTGGTCAATAGAATCCTTGAATGCTCACCCCAGAGCAAGAAATTTGGGCAGGAGATAAAAGGTTAAGCACTTGACAAAGTGCAAAGGTTCCAAAGTCTCAGGTGCTCAACTAAATCCAGAGGTGGGATCTTAATTAAACCATCAAATTGCTCTGTGACTCAGAATCAAAGTACAACGTGTCCCATCCTCTCCTATTTCCATCAAATACATGTCCAGGACATAAAGGGCTCTGGTTAATTAAGAAGGATTGCTGAAATCATGTAAAGTATCAGAAAAAACTCAGAGGTAGGGTCATTCATCTTAAAAGGGAGAATTAAAAATTAACAAAATCACTGTGCAGCACTCGAGGGGAAAAAATTAAATTATGCCCATCCTTAACTTAAAACACTTTGCACTTAAAACTTTGCAGACTGGGGTTCCCAAATGGGAAATACATGTGCTTTGGACCCCAGTAAATACAGAATAGAATGTTTCACTATGTGCCTGTTCATTAGCATTTCAGATATTAATTAGAGCAATTCCTAACTGTGCTCACAGTACAAAAGCACTGCGTACATTTAAAATTGACTGATGCCTCACCAAAACTCTCAGATTTAAGGATGGGAATTGCCAAGGTTCAAAGAGCAGGGGATCATAACAACTCGCTAAAAGTATACAAAATAAACCAGGCCAAACTGCAGAAGTTATATTTCCTTTACAAAGTCGACTGTATTAATGAGGATGTTTCCTATGAGAAGACACACAGCAATTTGAGTAATTTTAAAGTAAAAGGTTAATGGATATAAATTACAAAAAACAACCCTTCACTGGTAGAGACAAATCATCTCATTAAGCCTGCTGGCATTCCTGGATTCAGTTTTAACAGAACTGTACCCTTCAGTACTTCAGCAGCCTTTAAATGATTTATTTTCTCAGCCATTATCAACTGCAAGAAGGAATTAAAGTTTCACAATGCCAATGAATGAACCTCATCTGGGGAGAAACCCAGGGATGTTTTCAGATCAGGAAACAGAGCCTGGTGAAGAGATTTCCTGAGATCAGAACAAGCCATTGCTGTCCTCCTCAGAAATGAGACGTGAACACGAGCAGGAGCAGCCCCTGGCGGATGGGATCCAAATAAAGATCGGCAGCTGCATGGGAAGAAACCCTCCCCAGGAGCAGTTTTCTGACTCAGTTCCTACATCTCCTCTTTGTTCTCCTCCCCAAGCTTCTGTTCTGGCAAGGAATCTCCATCCCAGAGTGCTCCTGGCATCTAATCGCTGATACATCTGCTTCAAGCCAAGGCCTTCTTCCTCTTCATGTAAAAGTCTTCACTAGCAGAAAAATGCCAAATGAGCTGTTTGTCTTCAGAGGTGACCAAATCTGTGTACTTGATATCTTATTTAACTGATCCTATTTATAACAACTCCACATTTCAGGTTCTCCCTGCCATCAACCCTCCTTTCTTGATCCTGCACCACAGACATTTCACTCCCCCAACCCAGAAAAAGGAATATATCTATTTGATTAATGCTTGACTTACAGCACCAGTCAGTGCAACCACAGCAATACTTTATTTTTACAACTGAATATAGCAGTAGCTATATTTTCAGTTGCCATGGCTAAAATAGGTAATTAGAACGAGTGTATTTTAAAATAATGTTAATAATTGCCAAAATGGAGATGATGTTGAGCTGGAGGTTGCAGCAGCTGAAATTAGACAGATCCATTACAATATTTCTCACATTTTAACTCCAAACTAGACCTGAGTTTTGTAACTAAAGCTGTGATCTACCCCCTGGAAGCAGAATCCTCTTCACACACATAGGAATTGTTTTCCTCACTTTCACACTTCTTAAATGAAATCCTACTGTCAAAAATGTCATCAGGAAACTTCTGGAATTCCTCACAGTACATCATGTACACACATAAAGGGTGTATGCGAGGGAATGGTTCAATCCTGGCCTATACTTGAAACTTTTCAAAATAAATGTCAATGGCCTGGGTCTGGTTAAAGGGATCTGTCACAGGCTTGTCCTTCACAGAATCCCAGATGGGTTTGGGTGGGAAGGGACCTTAAAACTCCCCTCATTCCATCCCCTGCCATGGCAGGGACACCTTCCACTGTCCCAGGCTGCTCCAAGCCCCAATGTCCAAACTTGGACACTTCAGGGATCCAGAGGCAGCCACAGTTTCTCTGAAAATTCCATTCCCAGGCCTGCCCACCCTCCCAGGGAAGAGCAGAAAATGCAATTCCATAATCAAGGCCGTCATGACATTTAAATGTTTCAGGGCAATGGTTTTGCTCTGTGCAATTTAGAAATAACCAATTCCCATCAGCCTAGGAAGTTATTTAAGGCAGGGCCAAAGGATTTTCAGGTGCATCTGGTTTCCAAGACCTTCTACACCTGAACACACGCTGGTATTTTAATTTAAATCCATTGAATGTTGTCTGTTTTATGCTTAGAAATTTCAGACTTTCACTTGAAGAATATTGAAATGAATTAAAAACTTTGAGAGCCAGATGAGGCAGGCTGAGTCATAACCCACTTTTCAGACAAATGCAGAGCTGTGCTGCCTCATCCCCTGAAGGGGCATGACCAGCTCACTTCTCCTCAAGCCCCTCAACAGAACTGAGCTGCACCACAGACACCGCAGCAATTTTCTGCTTCACAAACAGCAATAAATGGCAGCGTTTCCAAAGAGCACACACGGAGCTGCGGGAGGCCCTGGTACGTAAATATAGATACACTTGGTTTGCTCTGGGACTGCACACCTGAAAAGCAGCAAGATAAGGAAAAAGGAAGTTTTCAAGAACAGCATGAAATGCACCACAAGTATATTTGGCATTTCCTCCGTTAAATGTACTGTGTGGTCCACCCAGAAGACAAAACACCAAAGTTATGGCGCTGAAAGTTTTCTGTGGACATCTCCGAGTTGGACTCCACAATTTTTCATGCATTCTACTCAAACTTTTAACATTGTGAATATATTGTCTACTTCTGATTTTTATGCAGAAAAAGAGTTTAACCTGGAACCAGGATTTCATAAATATATAAATAAATAAATACCATTTCAAAACAAAAACAAACCTGAAAATACTTAACATCTTGCAAGCTCCCATAAAACAGTCCATTACACCTTTTCTTACTGGAACTTTGCACCTAAGGTGCAACGAATCAAAATAAATATTGGAATTTCCTGCAGATACACTCTCACCCCCCTCATTTGGAGCTAAGTTGGAAGGGTTTAAGTTTAGCTGTCACTGCTCTGAAGTAAACAAAGTATTAAAGATTAAGAAGTCTCCTCCTA
Organism: Acanthornis magna; assembly: GCA_036785705.1. Lineage (NCBI taxonomy): Eukaryota > Metazoa > Chordata > Aves > Passeriformes > Acanthizidae > Acanthornis > Acanthornis magna. The sequence continues at coordinate 11,427,927 of JAWUZG010000093.1, forward strand.
TGGCTGTGGTGTTTAGTCAGCTCATAAACACTTTACAAAGGGTGCAAAGACACAGAGAGCTTATCTCTAACATGATATTTAATTTGAACTTTACTGGAAGAAATGATCAGAATTAAAATTCTTGAAATCTCCATTAATCATGGGGGCAAACCTTGACTTTCTCAATACTTCTGACTGTACCAGCAATTAATATTTCTCTGTTGAGTCTATTCACCAGGTTGAGAGAATCTAAAAATATCCCAGTGCTAAGAGCGCCGATTTCTCTGTCTGCTGCACAGGCAGCTTTTCTGCTCCCCGTCTGCAGGGAATCCTCTGCCTGGTGCCTCCACATCCCATATTCAAAGAGAGATTTCAAATCATGCCCTGGCATTTCTCCAGCATTAACTCTGACACAGGCAATTCAGCAGGGACATGCCAGATTCCACAGAGCTGCTCAGGGGGTGGGGAAGGCAGCTCTTCATTAATGCCCCTCCCTCTCCCTGCGTTTATTGCAAATAGTTTTCGTACATATTTTTGTAACCAAATTTGATTTTGTCGACACGTCCGGTGGGTTTACAACACAGGTATTGTTGCTGGAAATGTCAGTGCTTTAAATCTGATTTCTGATGTAGCCTCTCATAGGATATGGAGATATAGCCAAGTAAATTTATCCTTTCTATCTAAATGTCAGTTTAGGTGTGAAAACCCCTAAATATCATGAAGAGAAGAGGTATGTGCACTTTCTGTCTAACGTGATGACTTGGATAAGAAACAAAAGTAAATCTGTTTTGTGTGAGAACAGTGAACCCTACAGTGGAGGATGTCAACAGCCCCTCCCAAAGAGGAAATGTATATTACAGATATAAATAATTTTACAAGACCCTTTTTATTGTAATCATAAAACCTCAAAAACATGATGGAATCAAAGCCATATTAGAGTTTAAAACACCATAAACCGGGAGCTATTATATCTCTGGCATACAGGATAATTTAAAGGAAGACATAATTGCTAAATCAAAATTTATCTTGCATCAGTAATAGGAGGAATGTGTTTTCATCCATTCCCCATCCAAGATCTTCCACAGATTCAGCAGTGCCTCAGTTTATAAAAAATACTGGAGGAAATTTGGGGTGTTTGCATGGATAGATAAGTGGTTATGGAGATGGGGACTGAAGGTAGGATGGAGAGGTCATGCTCAGGGCAAGCTCACCTGGGGGGCCAGCAGCTCTCCTGCCCAAAAAGCCAGAATTAGTCTGGGAAAACAGGGATTGGGAAGGTGACATTGTGTGGATGAGATGGAGGGAGTTCAGACGGTAAAGCTGAGGGCCACCTGCACAGATCTGCAGATGGACCTTGCCTGTCTCAGTGTCTGAGCAATCACCATGATGGATGGGAGGCAACAGGAGGAGATGTGGAGTGACACAGCTGGGGGAACATCTCAGCCTTCCACACAGAATGATGGATACCTGCTGAATGCTGATCTGCAGAACAGCAACGTGGGACTGCAGCTACCAGTGCTGTGAGAAAATTGGCTCAGATGCTTGGACAGCCACTTGCAAAGCAAAATAAAAGAAGAGAAAACAGAAAAAAAAATTAAAAATAAAGCATTTCTGTATAAAACCCACAGTGCAAACTTGTTGCACAAAATTCTGATTGCCCCACCTCCAGAAGTATATCAGGGACTGACACAGGGTCCAAGGATGGGAAACAAAGCTGAGACCTTTCAGTCAGGAAAGGGAGATGGCTCAGAGCCAGAGCAAAGAGTAACAGCCCAGCCTCAGATCAGAGCACCCACAGCACTCCCAGACAAACAAAGGGATGTGGGCTTTCCTGTAAGGGCTGTAATTAGGCAGAGGAACTTTGCTCCAAGCCACCATGAGGTTCCATGGGCCTAAAAGGACTCCACATCTTTGTGGAAGCCAGACCTCCTGGATGCACCTCTGGCTCCCCAGCTGCCGCAGCGTGCGGAGGCTCAGAGTTTGCTGAGGAATTCTTATTGCATGCTTGACCTAAACTTGCATTGCCATGCTGCTTTCCAAGGGAAGAACCCCAAAAATGCTAGAAAAGCCGGAAAATAGCAGAGAAGAACCCTTCATCTTGAGCTCAGAGTGGCTGCGAGGCAGCTGGGACGTTCCTGGAGGTGCGGCTGTAGGAACACCAGCAATGAGAACTGCTTTGTGGCTGCCCTGGTGAATGCCCCTGGAGACAGCAGTGCCCAGGGCGGTGCTGTCCCAGCCCCTCCTGTGCCATCTCTGCCCTCAGCCCTAAAATCCAGTCCTCACCCAAGTGCCCTCTGCACTCTTTTAGGACTGGCACATCCCTTTTGGTTAATCCCGTTCCCTGATCCCACCGGCAAAGCCCAGGGCCGGAGCATCTTCACCCAAGTCAGCAGCCAAGGCTGGTCAATGCACAGAGTGAATAAACCTTGAGCCCACGTGAAACGGAGACAGCTTGGATGGGGAGGTAGGATCCTCCTCTGCCTCTCACAGCTCAGCATCTCAGTTCTGGGCCAGAGGTTTCATTTGCTCAAGGTTACCCAGGATTCTTTCACAGAGATCTGAATCAGACTCCAGTCTCGTGTAAGATTTTTATTGCAAAGCATCATCTGCACAAACAGATTTATTTCTCTTGGTTCTACTCTACTGTAAATAATAACTTCCTCTATAACACCTTGAAGCTTATTATGTGCTCCACTAAAACTGTTTGTAATTATTCAGTTATCTGATTATGTTTGCCCTTTTGCGTATCTGAGCACCTCAGAGACACAGAAGGCATTACAGCATTTACAAAGCAGGTAAATAATTTATTTTCACATCACTTGCCCTCCCATACTGCGTATTACGATATGCAATCAGTCACCTAAACTACAGGATGCCTCCACTTTCTCCATTTCTGAATGGCCAATAACATCAGCTGAAAGGAGGATTTCTACGGAACACTGATATTCTTGTTTGGACATGAATACCCTGTGTCTGTGAGGATATAGATCCCCACAGAATGAACCTTGTTCCCTGAATGCTGCATAAAACAAAAAACCCATCAGAAATGCTCGCAAGGAGCCTGAGCGTGACTGATAAGGGAGCTGTATAAATCTCCAGCAGCCACTTGCCAACTCAATTCTGAAACATTCAGCTGATTCCAACCACAGATTACTGACTTTTCCCCAACCATCCCCATTTTCATCTTCTGCTAAAAATATTCATTTACCCAAAGCAGCAGAGAGGCAGCCCAGGACACCCAAACTTTGATAAATCACAGCCGTTGATTGAATCTCACGCAAGTGAAGCTTCACGCTGTCCTTTTAAAACAAACAAGGAGGACTCAGAGGCCTGCACATAATCACTGAATTACAAAGAACAGATGTGAAACATTAACAAGGAAATGCTTCTGCTGGCAAGGAGCAGGGACTATAAAACAGCACGCACTGTACCGAGCCAGATTGGCTTTCCAATGACTCATACTTATGAGATTACAAACAAGAAGGAACAAAAATTAAATGGTTCATTTGACTGGGCCTAATACACTTTAGTTACTTTAAATTAACTGCTAATTGTGCCATTTCTTTCCCTTGTTCTTTTCCGTCTGACTTCTTGCTTAAAACGCTTTGATGGAGGGGAAAGTGTTACAAACCCCACACAGCTCCCATCTATGTATTTACCTACCCTAAATTCATTATTAGTGTGAGCATTCCCTTCAAAACATGCGCTCATTTCTCTGAAATGAAAGCATCTCTCTCTCAATTGCCTCTTCCATCTGCTGCTACACCAAGTATGCACAGGATTAATTTTTCTTTCTGTTTTTTAAACCAGTTCTACACAGATTTTCTCCTATTCATTCCCTGAGCAGCCTGGGATAGTGAAAGAGGGTTGGAATGAGATGAGCTTTAAGGTCCCTTCCAACCCAACCATTCTGGGATTCTGTGATATTGCCACGCCTATTTCTCACCGTGCACTGACAGAGGGAGGAAAAAGAACAGGAGCGACTTCTTGCAGTGTTGATGAGGGAAGGTGTCCAAGCCATAGCATGAATAACCTGATATGGATAACAGAGATGAGGAACCAATGTGAAGTGCAGGCAATGAAGGCTCAAATGCAAATTACAATTGAAGTTTCCTGCATTTTAATTAACATAAAAAACCCACTGCCTGCCTCTCATCCTTTCTCTCGTACGTATTTTCTATTTCTATGCCTGTTCTACAAACATGCTCTCACATCTCAAGCCTGATTTATTGACCCCATGACCTGGGTTGCAGGAAGTAAAAAAGACCCTTCCTTCTGCACGATTTCAGGGTCACTTCACATTTCCAGGAGCTGAGCATCGATGATCCCTGTGGGCCCCTTCCAGCTCAGGATATTCTGTGATTCTGATAAAGGGAATACGTGGCAAGGGCAGATTGCTGCCCATCTTCCCTCGTGGTGCCAGGGAGAAAGCAGTGTCATTCTCCTACAAACAGAACTTTTCCACTTTTCTCTGTCACAAGCACTTCAAGATGTTAATATTATCTCCTGCTGTTGCACATAACACAGAAAAATTTATGCCTCAACTACTCGGTAGAAAGGACTCAAGCAAGATCTACACAGTCAGTTTGAAAAGAATCATAACCTAGAGAGAGCACATTGGAAAACTTCTACTGCTCTGCTTAGTTTTTTATTAATTTATTTTTTCCTATTTCTCACAGAGATACCCGTAAGCTAAAGCAGAACTCCTCATTATGACCAACCTGGATTAACTTTTTGATAGCACTGGGGACAGATTTTCTTCCTATTATTCATTAGGAACAGGAAAGATGGAGGCAGTCAATGCTTTGATTTCTTAATATGTCCATTAGTGGGGGAAGCAGCACATCACTGTTTGGCAAACTCTGGCAGCGATTATTTAGGCATAGCTAATAAAAATTCAGGCTTTATTTGCAATCAGAGTCTCTCAGGCTCCCATTAACGAGGCCTCCTTGTGCCTTCATCTCCCAGAGTGAAGAGTCCTTCAGCATCACATCATCCCTAAGCACTGGTGCCCACAGCAGTTGAATTAAATCACTTCACACGTTTCTGCCTTCAGCAAAATGGACAACTCATTTTTGTCTCACAGCAAATCAAGCACCCTCAAATCACTTCTGTGCCTCTTTCCACCCCAATCTTGAATGTCCAGGCAGATTTTCCAGCCTAGGAATGATCTTGCCACTATTTCCTATGGAAATTCACTTGTGGGCCCAGGCTGATGGTGCCCTGTATTTATTTATTATTATTACACACATCCTCATTAGTCTGTACCACTAGAGAAACTGCAGACACATTTGACAGGCTGCAGCCTTTTAGAATGATACATTTTGGGCAATAAGGCCCAACAGCTCATGATGTTTCTTGCTCTTCATACAGAAGAGGAGCACTGAAGCGGCTGAGAATGGGAGGAGAATTCCCTTTACCAACCTGAGGGAGCAGCAAAAGGGTGATGCAAACAGAAAGTGATGCAAAGGAAGGAGCAGCTGGAAACACAGGCTGAAGTAAAAAAGCTGTTTTGTTTCATTGTTTAATCACATTTCTAGTTAAGAGTAAGAACTCCTATCTCAGAGCCCACTTATGGCACTTGGGAGAAATCCCAGTGACTTGTATTGCAGAAATGCTCATTTATCCTTCCCAATCCAAATCCCGATATTCATAATCCTGTCCTAACAGAGTTCTAAAACTCTTGATTCATTTTCAAAATCAGAAGAAATTTTGAAATAAAATGGCAAGAAAGAACACAAAAATCAGCCTCCCAGCTGTGGTGAACTTTCCAGCTCAATTTCAATACCAAGATTTTTAATTTGTTCAAGGTTAAGAGAGCCTGAGCACTTCACATTTCAGTGCTTCTGCAGCTCCTTTCACACCTAAGCTTCAGTAAAATGCACAGAATGACGGCAGCACCTGTGTAATTCAAGGTACATGTTCCCTACTGGCACAAATGCATGGTACCATTCAAATTAAGACTTCATACCAAGATGGCAAATTTCCCAAATCACACTCTTCATCTCTCCCATCCACTTGACAGAAAAGATAATTAAAACCCACTGTTGGAACAATAACAGAACATTCCACCTGTACAGGGAGAAGAATCAATGTACAAAGACCAGAGAGCAATGTGAAACACTAAAAAACAAATTTAAAAAAATTAGTTTTAAAGTGCTCTACTACAAATTAGTTTCTGCAGAGAGGTCTACGGGGCATTAACTTTCAGGGATCACAGCACTGATTTTCTCACAGAAGCAGAACAAGTATTTGGAGTCATTGGGATTCTTCAGCACATTGAATCATGCAGCTGGCAAAGCACAAGACAGGAACAGGTAGGTGTGTCCATCAAGACCATGAACATGAGCCCCAAGCAATTCCTCCAGAAGGCATAAAAAATACAGTAGTTGAGACATCAAATTGTCAATAAATGTACCTTTTTATTATAAGGTACCAGGGAGAATTACAAAGCCCCTCATGAAATGAGGCAAGGTCTGCCCTAAAGGTCTCACATGACAATTCCTGAAGCAGAAAAGAGATGAGAGCTCATTTTTGCTGTGTTACCCTGCAGAGTTTGGAAGAAAAGGCTCATAAACCAGCAGGCCAGGCAACATCTGCTGAGCTACCTGGAGAGTAGCTACAAGAAGGGACATCCCCTCAGGCAGCCCGGAAATCAGTGCAGGGAACAGGACAATCAAACTGGGTCATTCCCGTTCAATACCCTGTGTGCTTCCTTTGCCCACCCTTTCCTGCTCTGGACCCGGAATGGTTTTAGAAGCAGATTCACAACTCAGCTGACAATGTGAACTTGGAGAGGAACCCCTGCTCATCCCATCCCCAGCAAGGGGAGCGCATGGCACAGATCCCCCAGCCTGGGGACACCTTTCGGGCCAGGGAACGCCAACCAACAACATCCATCTCATCAAACAGGCAGCTCAAGCCCAGATCTGACTTTGTTTCCAGGATATCATTTCCAGAGAGCCCAAGGAGAAGCACAGCTGATGGGCAGTGCTGTGCCAGGCCCTGAGAATTCAGCACTGCCTCACCCTTGCAGATGTTTTCGGAGCAGTGATGTGCCCTGAGACAGCCAGGGGGAAAGGACAGGCAGCTGCCACTTCAGGGTCAAGCCTCCCTGGCACCAAAAACCATGTCACTACTCAGTGACCCGCTCTGAGGCCAAGATAAAATTGTTCCAGCAACTGTTCTTTGTAGAAGCGAACAGTGTGTTTCCTGCTGTGGCTGGAATATGTGGAATAATCACAGTCACCCTTTGCCAACGGTGATTTCCACCGTCTGAAATGTAGCCTTCCTGTGAATTTTGTGGTAATCAGATTCTTCGCTGCCTATTTATGTTCTCTTCTATTTATTTATGGAGGAGCATTACCAGCATGAGTAATTCAGCAGGGCCGGGACAGGGGAGTCAGGCAGGATGAGGAGGAATAACAGATGGGTATAATTGGTACAACAGACTGGCACATTCCAGCTTCAGTTCAGGCTATGCTGAGATCAAGTCCATGTATCCCAAATCGACCCAGCAGCCAAGCATCCCTGACAAATATCATTCTGAGGGGCAAGAAAAGCTATTTATGAAAACAAACACGAAGCTGTTTATGTTTATCAATCTCTGATAATTGTTTCTTTTTGCTGGTTTTAATAGAATTGCTTTAATATTGCTTTGCTGTAGTGCACTATTCAGTCTCATACCATAATAAGAGCGTAGCGTGTTTCTTCTGATGGCAGTTGGTTGTATGGCGGAGCTTCCTCAGCACGTGTCACTTGTTCTTATTCTTCTTTGTCAGTGAGACCAAAGCTTTCACCTTCAGGCCAATTCGTGATTATTTCTAAAATCCCAGGGTGGTTCGGGTTTCCAATGGGGGCACGTTGTGTGATGAGGGCAATCCATTTACTCCATGTGGCATCAGTGGCATGGTGGGTAGAGGGAACCTTTCCCTTAAACACCCAGCCCAGAGCTGGTAGTCGGAGTACGAGGAGAAGTTGTGCTTCAGTGCCAATAACTTCTGAGGCGGTTTGGACACCTTCATAGGCTGCCAGAATTTCCTTCTCTGTGGGAGTGTAGTTGTCTTCGGACCCTCTGTAACTTCGGCTCCAGAATCCCAGTGGTCGCCCTCAAATCTTGCCAGGTACCTTCTGCCAAAGGTTCCAGGACAGACCATTGTCCCTGGCTGCAGAGTAGAGCACATTCTTCACTTCTGGTCCTGTCTTGACTGGGCCAAGGGCTACCGCATGAGCAATATCCTGCTTGATCTGGGCGAAGGCTTGTTGCTGTTCAGGGCCCCAGTGGAAATCATTCTTCTTGCATGTCAGTAGGTAGAGAGGGCTCACAATCTGGCTGTACTCAGGGATGTGCATCCTCCAGAAGCCTATGGCGCTTAGGAAAGCTTGTGTCTCCTTCTTGTTGGTTGGTGGGGACATTGCTGTGATCTTATTGATGACTTCAGTGTGACTCTGGAGCCGTCCATCTTGCCACTTCACCCCCAAGAACTGGATGTCTCTAGCAGGTCCCTTGACTTTGTTCTTTTTTATGGCTAAGCCAGCCTCCAGGAGAATCTGGATGATCTTCTTTCCTTTTCCAAATACCTCCAATGCTGTGCCCCCCCACACAATGATGTCATCAATGTACTGCAGATGTTCTGGAGCCTCACCCTTTTCCAGTGCAGCCTGGATCAGTCCATGGCAGATGGTGGGACTGTGTTTCCACCCCTGGGGCAGTCGGTTCCAGGTGTACTGCACACCCCTCCAGGTGAAAGCAAACTGAGGCCTGCACTCTGCTTCCAGAGGAATGGAGAAAAATGCATTTGCAATGTCAATAGTGGCGTACCACTTTGCTGCTTTGGACTCCAGCTCATAGTGGAGCTCCAGCATGTCTGGCACGGCAGCGCTCAGCGGTGGAGTCACCTCATTCAAGGCACGATAGTCCACAGTCAATCTCCAGTCTCCATCAGATCGGCGCACAGGCCAGATGGGGCTGTTGAAGGGTGAGTGGGCCTTGCTGACCACCCCTTGGCTCTCCAGCTCACAGATCAGCTTGTGGATGGAAATCACAGTGTCTCTATTTGTCTGGTACTGCCGGCGGTGCACTGTCGAGGTGGCAATCGGCACTCGCTGCTCTTCTCCCTTCAGAAGCCCAACTGCAGAAGGATTTTCAGACAGTCCAGGCAAGGTGTTCAATTGCCTAATGCCCTCTGCCTCCACAGCAGCTATTCCAAAGGCCCACCTGAGTCTTTTTGGGTCTTTGAAATACCCTCTCTGAAGGAAGTCTATACCCAGAATACACGGGGCCTCTGGACCAGTCACAATAAGATGTTTCTGCCACTCGTTTCCAGTTAGGCTCACCTCGGCTTCCAGCAGGGTCAACTGTTGAGATCCCCCCGTCACTCCAGAAACAGAAACTGGTTCTGCCCCCATGTGCCTTGATGGGATCAGGGTGCACTGCACGCCCGTGTCAACCAAAGCTCTGTATTTTTGTGGCTCTGATGTGCCAGGCCATCGAATTCACACTGTCCAAAAGACACAATGTTCCTTGGCCTCTACCTGGCTAGAGGCAGGGCTCCTCTAATTCTGGTTGCTATCTGAAACTCGAGCTACTTCTCTTCTGGTGGAACCCCCTCTCTGAGCATTACTATCTCTCAATTCATGCACCCGTGCTGCGAGGACAGAAGTGGTTTTCCATCCCACCTCGTCATGTCTTCCCCATGGTCACACAGGAAGAACCATAGTTCAGCTCTTGAGGTGTATCCTCTCTCTCTAGCTGTGGGATGTCTGCTTCTAGTAACAGGGCCTCTGGCCTGTACTGATGTCACTTGAAGAAGGCTCTCCTTCAACTCCTTCCTGAGTTTCTGGTGAGTCTTCTCCATCCTATCTTCCATCTTCTGTATGGTTTCAGACAGATTCTTTTCCACACCTGCAATTCTGGCGTGTGTTGGTCCGGACACAGTGTCTGCATACGCCCGGAGCCTCCTCACCATGGTGCTCACTGTCTCTTCCCCATAATTCCATGACATCATTGCAAGATCAGGGACGTACTCTGGTGGTGCATGCCGTGCAAGTTTCAGCCACATTACGGGTGTACATTTCACCATGTCAGGGCTCCCGATTGTTTGGTCTTCAGAGAATATGATCTCTATCACCGCCAGTTCTCTCAGGCACTGAATCCCTTGCTCCATGGTTTTCCAGGGGTTTAGCTGCAGCTGGAGATCTTCTCGGCACAGGTATCTATCCCTCACACTTCTCAAGAGCCTTGTCCAGAGGCTGAGAGCTTCAGGCCCCCTTGTCATCCCTTGATGAACACTTGAATCACGTGACAGGGATCCCAAATGCCTCACTTCAGTGCCATCCAGAATCATACTATCACCTGCAGCATCCCAGATTCGTACCAGCCGACTCAGTATCATTTCATCAAGCCTCCGGGTGTAGTCTTTTCTCAAGGTACGCAGACTTTCTATAGACAGGGACTCAGTTATGATTTTTGGCTCAGATTCCTGTGTTAGCTGTGATGGTCCTGGCTTGCCCTCATCGTCCACTGGGTGAATGGATTTGGTCTTACACTTTCTTCTCTGGACAGGGGCGACTGGTATTGGTTTAGGCTCTCCACCTGTCTTAGCTCCAGCTGGAGTGACTGGGGTGTTAACAGACTTGTCCTCCTGCCCTACAGTATCAAGCAGCATACGATACGCATTAGCCAGGGCCCAGCACAGTGCAATGGGCCTCTTCTTTCCATCAGTGTTGTTAATGCAGTTTTCCTTTAAATACTTCCCCACCTCAGCTGGATTCTTAATTTGGTCAATGGGGAAATCCCAAGCTACTGGCTCTGAAAACTGCTTTAAGGTGTGGCCTATTTCCTCCCATACCCCACACCACTTAAGATTTTCCATAACTGGGGCAGGTACCTGTGCAACCCCTCTGGCAACCTCAGCCCTTAGATTGGACAAGCTGGAAACTACATACAAGAACCCTCCTAGATCAGATAACAAAAAGATGGTGTCTTTGATATCCAGAGGGAATTGAACATTCTGGAAAGGTGATGGGCCAGACCTGGAGGGGAAGAAGGAGATGAAGGGCTGGGAGCTATCAGCCCCTGATTTTCCCCTAACAAACCGGGTGTAATTACTGATGCATTCCAAAAGGAAGTTACCCAGGCCAGAACGGGAAACCGACATAACGTATGCATTCTCAATTGTTTCCATTAAATCCATCACACTCCGAAAAACCAGTAACATCAGGCACAATAAGATGGTAGTCCTGATTCTTATTCCCGACTCATAAAAGGTATAAGCTAGGGACCCGACTGCCAATAGCTGGGGACATATGCCTGTGGCCAGGTTACAGAAAAAAATTACCTAATCCAGCAGCATGGTGACTTCCTATTGTTGTTTCTCCAAGCACAATGGGGTTTTGGGGGTTTTTTTGGTGTTTTTTTTCTCACTTTCACCTACCCCTTACGTTGGGAGCCAAATTCTTTGTCCCGGTTTCGGAGACAAAGGTCTCAGGAGGAGGCACTCCGGGATAGGGCACCTCCACCGGAGAGGAAGAAAGAGTATCCCCTCTTCCCTCCGCAAGGAACAAATCGACGGCAGCAAATGGGAGTGACAAAAAACCTGAATTATTTGTTAACACAACAAATTAAACTATTGGTTAACACAAACAACAACCAGGAAAGAAATAAAACAGAGAGGGGAAAAGGAAAAGGCTGCTCACTAGGGGCTGCAGGTTTCCCTGAGATGGGACCGGGGCCCCCCGGGGCTGGAGAGGAGGGGAGGGGGACAGCGAGACCGGGGGAGAAAAAAAAAAAACAAACCAGCAAAAACCCGTCCTTCAAGCACTCGGGGGAGAGCAGGGCAGAAGAGCAGAAGAGCAGGGTCTTCTCCCCAGGCTCCTCGGGCCGTCGCACCCAGCCATTATTACTGTTATTACTGTTATTGCCGTGATCACTGGCTGCTGCTCGAGCCACTCCCGTGCACTGCCACAGCTCCGGTCCCGCGCTCACCTTAGGGGTGCAGCCACCCTGGGCATTAAGCAAACAGTTAAGGAATAGTGGCTTCATGCTGTCACTCCAGGACAACTGTGTAGTAAATAATTCTGATCACAATCATTTGTCTAATCATTTATCATAATAAGTAATTCATTTTAATATCAACAGATCTGATTTGCCATCCTTAATCCTGCAGGACAAAGTGACTTAAACCATTGACGAAGTCTGGGTCTAGGACTGGATCCAGCCTCCCCCAGGCTCCTCTCGGAGGAGGAGTTTAGAAAGCCAGGGGGTCCTTTCTGCACCTTGAGACTCAACAGGAGCTTCTCCCAAACGTTCTGTGAAGCTCCCACTCCACTCCACCTCACTGTTTCCTTCTGCTGTCAAACAGTCACTGAAGAGATCAAAACCTTCCCTCCCCAAGCAAGCTCAGGCTAGGGACAAATCAAAATTTCTGTCGATTTGCTTGCAGGGACCCCAAAGTGTTCCTTCTCTCCCTGCACAGGCAGTCAGAAAGGCAAAGGATGCAGAGGGCTGTGGTGCCTCCCCTGCTCGGCCCTGGCTTTGAGTGAGCACACTGGAGCTCTCCACATCTGCTCCTCTCTGCTCTCACTGCCTTGCCCCTTTGTGCCTGGGCACAGCCCCGGGAAGCTGCTCAAGTTACACATTTCTCATCTTCCCCAAGCTTTAGAAATCAGGGAGAATGCTTGAAGAGCAGAATTTCATGGCGGACTGGTATTTATAATACAAACAGCCAGCAATAATTGTATTTCTATATTTACATGCACACACACACACATCTCCACTGCAGCAAATTCTGCTCAGCTGAACTGCAGGCTCTGTTTGCCAGCTCAGATGTGGAGCCCAACTGCAGCACTGCTCTCGCTCCCACACCTGAGAGGTGCAGAGAAAGTGTTTGTGATCTTCTCTGTCCCCTGCTTATCTCCCTCTGAGAAGAAGGATGCTTATGTTCCATGGCAGTCACAGGAAGTTCAAGACTCCTAACAAAACTGAAAAGGTGATAAAACTATTTAACAGAAACTAAGAAACAGCAGAATAATACTAATACTAATAATCCCAAGCTTTCATCGTGAATACCATGAACCAATGAAAGCTGCCTCAAATATTTAATGTTTGCTGGGAAAGCCTTCCCCAGAAGATCATTATCAGAATGTTAATCTCCACCTAACGCTTTACAACATCAGCCATTAATAAGTTATGTGTACAGGAATTAGCTTTAGCGTAATGTTCTCAAATTACAAGTGCAATTCCCATATATTTTCAGCAAGGGACTTATTATTTTTGTTGAGGGGGTGAGTTTTTCAACAGGGCTTATTTGCTACTGTTGGTTGATGTCTTTGGGATTTTTTTTTTGTTGGTTGGAGTTTTTAAAGCTTGGGATGGGCACAGAGATATCCACACTTTTGGAGAGCAAAGAGCCCATCTGACAGATTCTGTCATTTCTAATACTAGAAACTCTTTGGCATGAACAATTTTTACAAATTGATCTGAATTTAGCTACAAGAGCAACGACAGAAATTGCATCTATTTGAAAATGAAATTCCAAGTGTCATCAGGAGCTGTCTTTGAGGAAGAGCTAGGAGCTAAACCAGCTCGAGGTCTCACCATGCCACACACACGGTTCTCATTCCTGAAAATCATTCTCCTTTCCCAAAGCAGACACATATTTGAAAATTCAACACACGTGCAAAGACTACCACCAAAAAATCCTGCTTAGTGTTCATTCCCACCTCACAAGGCGCTTGAAAAGTTGTGGGAGGCTCTGAAAAAGCTCTGGAGCCCATCTTGCTAACCAGCAAATTAAAATACTTCTTTATCATTCTCATTACTAGAGGTAAGATTTCTTTAGCTTCGGATCTCTCCATGCTGACTGGAACAGCCTCAGGTTGTTACACAGAGGATTCATGGCTTTATGTGTTAAAAACAATGGAATTGATGCAATTAACACATTTAAACCGAGCTCTAATTTTTTAGGTAATGTCAAGCAGCACATTTAAATTTAGCTCTAATTTTTAAAGTTACTTCAAGCACTAGTGATACTACACGTGAAACTAAAGATCTGAAAGGAGTGGTTGTTCCCCACCACACGGATGGAACAGAGCTTTTCCCAACACCCCAAAACACACAGGGGAGCTCCTTTTGGTCTGTGCTCACAGCCAGCCATGGATGAAGAATCTTCCTGAACTGTGCCAGGTCTAAACAATTTGGCCACTGCACACAACAGGAGGAATAAATTAGGACAGCTCCAAGATTAATTTTTGCATGTGATTATTAATAGCAAGCAATGCTGGCAGTTACTCACTGCAGCCTGTGGGGAAAATTTCTCTTGGGCAATAACTCCAGACACTGCTGAAAAATCTGAAACACTGCACACAGCGTGAAAATATTGAACTTGCCTCTCTTGCTGCAAACAGACTAAAAGGAATTATCAAGGACTCCACTGGTGAGAAACAACAGTTTGTGATATGCAATGCCACAAAACACCAGGCAGTAACAGCAGAAGAAAAGGAAATCTGCTGTTCACTTTCATTGCTTGCAGACCCAGAAGCCGCTGGTGAGAAAAAACGCTGACAATTTCAGCATTGGGTTTGTCCACAACGGAAATTTTCATTAAAATAAACGAAAACTCAGAATACAGGAGACAGAATCACAGAATCATTGAGGCTTTGCGAAGGCTGTGGGCATTAAAAAATAAAATAAAAGTAAGAAAAAAATCCCATAGGCTTTTGGCTTTATCAAGACTGGGAGCAAGGAATAAAAGAACACAGAGCAACACCGTCTAAATTTACTGTAAAACTCTCCCACTGTTAAATCAGAAAATAAAATGTATTATTTATTATAGAAAAGTATGACTCAAAGGCCTCTAAGTGATTCTTCAATTTTTTTTTTTTTTTAAAGTTATAGGTTGTTCTAGAGGGAGACTTGTCACTCATTACATTCAGCTCTCTGAAATTCGTCCTGGCTGAAAGTTTCTATAAAAATAATACAATATGGGGGGTTTTGGTCACTTATAACAAGAAAAGAACTTCACTTTTCAGATAAGCGAGAGCAATTTTTCCTATCTGTGCTGCAACATCCCCAGATGCAGTAAATGGAAATTTTCAGCAGCATGCACTTAACATAAAAGGCAAAATCCTCCCATAAAACCAGACACCTAACGGTGGAAGTGGTGGAGTATAATTCCTCTGTGCAAAGGTATGAAAGAGACTTTTGCCTACCAAAATGGTTCATTTCAGACAAGCAGCAATGGAAAATTCGTGGACTAACAGATGTTTAACAGATCATAAAAACCAGACATCCTTTACTGCCATTGAAAGCATCAGTGCTTTAGAAGGAGCTTCCACGAGGCAGGATCCTTCCCTCAAAAAGGAAATCTGGAGCCATTCCAAACACATTCCCTCTCCCCTGGAGCAGCTCTGTGAGTCCCCCAGCACAGCCATAAGGACTCTTCCTGGCCCATTGATGATTTTGACTTTACTGAGAAAATCAGCCTTTGATCCTCACACCACCAGGGCAGGGCTTCAGGGCTTGCCAAAGCCAGGGAGTGATATTCTCCTGGAGAAATACACTTCTAGGGAGCACTGAGCATAAATCTTACCCTGACTTCCACAGCCCTAAACCAGCTGCACACACAGCAGTGAAAACAGTCAAGGACTGAGTGTTAAAATCAGCTGGGGCTCTAAAAGCATCCTCTTTGCCCTCATAAAACTCAGGACATCAATTTTTTAAATTTCTGCCTTTTTGTCAGCTATGGTTGGAGCTGTTCAACGTATTCAAAATCTCTCAGTGCGAGGGGGAGAAATGAAAACAGATAAGGACACACAGGAGGCTGCACGATCACATAAGTTGTATTTGCACAGATAAAATAAACTAGGAGAGCACGAGGGAGGAAAAACAGAAGGACCACAGGGGAATAGACTGGACAGCAACCATCTTATTAAATCAGTTCTGTTATGAACAAGACGAGCACGAGGCCTGCTGAAGTCAGAGACATATGCTATGGACTTATCTGAAATTGAGCCTGTACAGCTGAAAGAGTAAATTTGAATGTTGTGGCTTGCCAGTCTAAAGAAATCACATTTTTCTGGGTTCAGATCCCAATGAACTTGTATTGTTCACTGTCGAGTTACACGGAAAAAAAAATCAGAAGTTTGACAAAATTAAATCAGATCTTTAGGTCTCAATTAATGCTCAATGGAATTTTTGTCTGAAGCTTTATTGGCCAGATTTTCACATCAAATAACCCATGACATGAACTGAGGATTCAAAAGAAAAGGTGACATAATTGCATGACTTGGTGTAATGCCAAACACATCGTTAGAGCCGCAAGGATCAGGAGCCAGACTGTCCCAAAACAAATCCTCTCCTTTTCCCACTCTCAAATGGAAGTCAAAGTCCTCTTTCAGAGGCAAAAAAAAGGTGTCGCTGCCACACACAAAAGTAATGCTTTCCTTATCACAAGCACCTTCCTGCTCCAGAGAGTGAAATGAAGTAACAGCTATTGGAAAACAGAAAACAAAACAAAAAATGTGGTATTCTATACTAAAACTAACAAATGCTCCCTTTCTTTTAATTGAGACATCTCTCTTCTCCCCCCAAGAAAAACAAAATCCTCAAAACATTCAGATTGAAGGAAAAGCAAAAAGAAAACAAAGGAAAAATCCTGATTTTTTAATCATGGATCCATAAATCTCAGGAGAAATAGCATAGAATATAACAATGGTTTTTTGCTGTTACTTTTTTCCCCCATTCTTCATGCTTCAGTAAGCACATACACAGCTTGTTTTACTAAAAAAAAAAAAAAAAAAAAGGGAAAAAACTCCAAAACAGAACAATAAAATGTGCTGAGTTTCCAGGAGATTTTTGTACTAGTTTCGCTAGTTTTGACAATGTTTCAAATATAAAGGGGCACAGTTTCTAGAAAAGGCCTCTAGAGGTTACCAATATGACTCATCCTACTTGGTTAATAACTAATAATTATGATAACAGCAGCAATAATAATAATAGTAATAACAACACAGCAATAATAATAATAATAATAATAATAAAAATAAATAATATTCTTTCCACCTGTCTGTCTACAAATAACGAGGAAAGCCTACCAGCCTCAAGAGAATAAACAAACCATCTTGCAAGACACCAAACACCCTTCCAGCACTCTCCTTTTAACAAAATATCAGTTTAGCAAACACTAAACAACCCAGTGAGGTGATGAAAAACACTTCACCAGGTGTTCACCTTGCCCAAAATGTCCTTTTTGTCTCTCCCTCTGACCTGCCATAACCACTCAAATCTGGACAACATCCACGTGGTTCCAAAACAAAGGCCGATTCGGAACACTGCAAACTGAGATTTATTTGGAAGAAACGATGCCCAAGTGCTTCAGCAGCCTAGGCTGCAGTTCACCAAAATGCAAAGCTTCACCCAAAGCAGAGCTCTGCCAAAGAGCCTTTCGGCCTCATTACAGAAATGCCAGGGTGCCAACTCTGATGCCGCCTGCTCCTTGACACAACTCACCTCTGCTTTATTGCAGTGTCCTCTGCAAGGGAACCAAACCATCCTGCTTGGTTCCTAATCCTATTCTGACTTCTATTTTCAAAAGCCCAATCCAAGACAATTCTTGGGTCAGCTGCGCTGTCGGGTCTCCATTCATCCTTCTCCTCCTGCAGAGAGAACGTGGCTTTGCTTTGGCTCTGTGAACTTTTGAATTTTCTAAAACCGATCTTTTTCTCCTCTGTGCGGCCATTCAGGCTTTTTACCAAAGAAACAACCAAGATATAAATATGTGCAGTAAGCACAGGAATGATTTTGTGCAAGACACTTTTGCTAGATAACAATTTTTTCTCTTACACCGCCAACAGAAAAACCTGGGCTGCTCAGATCAGAAAGTTTGGACCAGAACAGAGCTCAGGAGATCAATCTGCTCTCCAGCTGGGGTTTGGTCAAAGCTTTTAGGCACAAACTCCCAAAATTCTTTCCTGACATGCACCACATCCTGCTTGTGCCGCACATTCCATTTTAGGGCTCCAGGGATGCACAGACCTTGCTCCCAGTTTCAGTTTAAGTACCAGCATCGGCCACAATGATGTTTGCATTCACGGTTCCACCTCCACCTCCCTCACATTTTATTCATACTTGCAGGTGAAAAGGAGGCATTCGGTGTTAACTTGACAAACCTACTTGTTTCAAGGTTTGGGTGTACTTTTAGGGAGTTTCCCTTTTCAACTCATGATGAGGCCTTTGTTATGACAGCATGGGATTACAGAATTATTTAGGGAGGAAAAGACCTCTTAGATCAAAACCAACCATTAACCTAACACTGGCAAACTGGCATTTTACTTTCTTGAAGGAAACAGCCACTCTTAGCCAGTTTCCCAGGGATGCTCCTTCTTACTCCTTTTTAAAGCTGATTTTCTTTAAAGATCATTGGGAACACACATATAACCTAAAACACTGTGCAAGGATTACTGTCATGGGTAAAGAATGAGGCTGGGGAGACAGAATGCTCAGTTTCCAGCTGTTTGACGCTGCAGGGATGCCGCTGGAATTTACCCATCACGAATGGATGGAGGTGTGCCTGTGGGCTGCAACTCTCAGCTAAACTGAGTAAAGAAAGTCGTTTCACTTTTGAGTCAAGATTTTTATGCATTACTTTTCCCTTCCTTAGTAAGAAGGAACAGCCTTGTGAAGCAGAACCTCTTTTATGCTTTGTTTTGTTCAAAAGAGATGAGAAAGCCTAGGGAGGCCCATGGACTCCACAGTTCCAGAGCTGGTAGGAAGGTGTGGTCTCGCTGACATTAAAAAAAAGCGGAACAATTTCCTCCCAGCCACTTCCTCGGAAACAACCAACAACACTAAAGCATTCTTTTCACCATATTCATTGATTTTGTGGTTCCTCACTTAAGCACTGTGAAAAGAACCTCCAAACACCCAAACAAAGGATGTAGTAGGAAAAGATTAGATGGCAAAAGACATCTCAGCATTTCAGCATTGCTGGAGCAGCGTAAAAAGCGAAAGGTTCAGATTGCAGATACCATCTCTGGGTTTGAATAATTCATTCTCTTGCCATGTACTCTTTTAAGCTGATGTCAGACTCACAAAAACATGACCAAACTGGAGTAGCAGCTCACTGTGCTGCTCCAGCACCAAAGCCGCTGCTACACAGACCTGGTATTATTAACTTGGCTCTTAAGGTTAGAGGTTACACCTCTGGAGAACCCAGAGCCAGAATTTCCATCTAGATAATATCTACTATTAAACCTAAGAATGCTGAAGCCCTCCTTCTACAAATATTCAGCACAAGCCGTTCCCTTGAGTTCAATTTCTCAACTTGTCAATAGCTTTCCTACAGTTTTTCTCAGTGCTGGAAAAGGGGTGCAGATATCGAGTTATTTTACCTGCTTTCCTAAATTTTGACACCTTCAAAACACACAATGCTTGGAGTGATTATTCTTCATTTAAAAATTAGGTAATTCAAAGTATTTTAAAAGAGTTATACCCTCAAAATTGGTCAGTCAAATATTGCTGGAAAAATCCATTACATTATTTTTATCATATTTATAATCATATATGCCTTGGACAGCTTTCCCAAAAAACCAGGAAAACTAGTGTGGGCTTTGAAAAGGCTGCCAACAGCAGAAAATAAAAGAACAAATGGCCCAGGAAGCATCCCAGGGTGTGTGTTCAGGTCTGGGTCACGCAACCCATTTCCAGGATAACCCAGAAAAGGGATGGGATGCCAGATGGAAATAGTGCACCAAAACATCATTTGAGTTTACACACACTTGGAGCTGAACCACACAAAATCCTTCAAATTTCTACTCAGACCCCTCAAAGACGTCAGAAATGGGGACAATTCTTGGGTAGCTGGGACAGGCTGCCAGTGGCACTGGCATGATGGAAAGGGAGAGAAGAAGATCTTCTTCCAGTGGGTGGAAGAAGATTCACCCGTTTTTCTCAGCAAATCTTTCAGCTTTCCCCTCTGACAGACATTCCTGAAACCCTAAAATCCATCCCTAACCAGCTGCAGGAACACTTGGCTGGATGACTTGAGCAAGACTGAGTAAGATCTCTTAGAAACAGTTTGGATTTTGTAAGGGAGAACAGCATTAATGACCTCCAGCCCAGAGAGACTGAAAAAATTACTTCTTTTCAAATCAAATGACAGGACCCGCCTCCAAATAGATTCTCTTTTTTTGCTTTAATAATCCATTTGAAAGAGAACTCGAAAAGCACTTCCACTGAATGCATCTCTCAGAAGGGAGAACAGCTCACTTCATAACATGAGAGAGAAAAACCCCTGTGGAGTGAATAAAAACCACGGGGTGCTCTGCCGTGGCGTCCTTGTTTTTAGGCTGCAAGAGAGTCCATTTACCACTGTGAACGTCAGCCCAAGGAATGGGGCCTGCATTTAGGTTCTAAGCTAACAGGAGCTGACAAGGCTCCAAATACCTTTTAAACACTACAAGAAATTATTCTTTTTTTTTTAATTAATAGAATCTCAGAGTGGTTGGGGCTAGAAGGGACCTTAAAGCCCATCCAGTGCCACCTCTGCCATGGCAGGGACACCTTCCACCATCCCAGGCTGCTCCAAGCCCTGTCCAGCCTGGCCCTGGACACTCACAGGGATCCAGGGGCAGCCAAAATTTTTCTTACTCTTCTCTTACAAAGAATTCAAAGCAGAATTTCCCCCTCAAGCTAAGGTTCCCCAGCCCATCTCTGGGATGCTGCCAAAATTCAGAATAAAGCCCGTGGATACCCCTGCCTTTATTTGCCGGTTTTACATTCCACAGCCTTTATTAGAGTAATGACAATCCAAAAAAATAAAAGAAAGACTATTTGCTAGGAAACAAACTATCTGATGTTTGTCCCTTCAACGAGCAGATTTGTAGAGAGCCGGAACATTCCTGACCTGCATCCATGGAGGCTGCACTGTTCCCCCAGCACGAACACATTTATTATTATATATTTCATATAAAATATTGATATAAATGTAAGAGATGTAGATAATCCTTGGGATTAGCCAGCATCTTTCACAGAATCACACCAAATTTGGGAGAGACCTTCAAGGTGATCAAGGCCAACCATCATCAGCCCTAAACCATGGCCTCAAGTACCACATCCAGATGCTTCTGGAACCCTTCCAGAGATGGGGACTCCACCACTGAACTGAAAAACTCATTCCAGTGCCTGACGAGTTTCTCACGGAACTTTTTTTCCTAGTATCCAATCTTGGCAGCCTCCATCTTTTCTTCAGAAAAGAAGAAGGATTTCACACATCCAAAGCAAGTTAAGCTCCGTGATCATCTTCCCCTGAAGACATCCCTTTTTCCTGCCCTTTTCCCTGGAGACTCTGATTTATAAGAAAACAAACCAAGTATTTCTCACATTGCAGGAAAAGCACTCCAGCAGCTTGAAATCATGGCATTACATTAGCATTTATATACAGTAGTTCCTGGTTTTTTTTTAAATTTTAACCATGCCAGTTCTGTAAAAATTCTGCTGCAGTCCATATCACTAAAAAACCTCCTGCCCAAACTTTCTTATTGCCAAGCCTTTCCAGGCTAAAAGGCTTGGAAATAAAACCATTATTCAATGCTGATCACAGCACAGGATGCCATAGTTATTCAGATTTCTATCAGCATATTTAAAAATACATAAATAAAATCACTACTGCTATTAAAAAAACCAACAAAAAACCTGAGCCTTATTTGTACCCTTACCAAATGACTAAACTCTACCAAAATTAATAGAACATGATGATTTCTTTTTCCTTTATGCTAAACTAACACAAAGATAACATGGAGTAATACCCCAGCTCGTATAAAAATAAATAATGCAAATCCCTGTATTAACCGAGTTAGATCCTGCTATAAGCAGGCAGATTTGACATTGCACACCCTCCCTAGAAAACATCTTAAAGAGTACAAGAAACACAGTTCAACCCAACATCCCAAAATCTGATGCCCCAACCCAGTATTTTACTCCAAGGCAAGATTATTTAATGTCTGGAAGGTTTCACTGAGAAAGAGGCAGAGGAGGATAAAGCTTCACCCTTGCAAATCTGGGAAACACTGGAAAATGGCATTTTCATGTGAGCCTTTCCCTCAGACAGGCCTTTACATAAACCCTCTGCAGTTTATCTGTGTCTTTCCAACCCAGATGCATAATTTGGTCATTTGGAATCAAACCCAAATCACCAGCGGATCAAGAAAAACTTTTTCTATGAACATAAATGCCCAGATAGCAGGGAAAGTTCTTCTCCAGAGGGTGCTGGGCACTGCCCAGGCTCCCCAGGGAATGGGCATGGCCCCGAGGCTGCCAGAGCTCCAGGAGCGTTTGGACAGCGCTGCCAGGGATGCCCAGGGTGGGATTTGGGGTGTCTGGGCAGGGCCAGGGGTTAGGCTGGATGATCCTGGTGGGTCCATCCCAGCTCAGGGTATTCCAGGATTCTATTAATTATATTTATTTATAAGATAAATATAGATATATCAAGATCTCTATAGATATATCTACATATAAAATTTATAAATTTATAATTTATCTATTCTATAAATAAATTATTCTAGAAATGATGCTGGTGCTCGCTTGGGCCACCTCTGCCCTCAGCCCCTCATGTTCCTCAGGTATGTTTGTGTTAAAGTATAAGTCAGTGCCTTCTCTTGAAGTATGGACTTCAGAAAGTAATAAAGATTCCTAATAAATCAATACCTCATTGCACATATCAAAATTTACTGCTCCTACTTTCTCAACTAGGCTGATTGAGGAAAACAAAGATTTCTCTGCAGCTGAAACATATTCCAGCACAAATGAAATTAAGAGCTACAGTTTAAGTTCATTATACAGCATTTCACTTGCAAAACTCTGCCTGCCCTTTCTTTCTTCAATTAGTTCTGGATTACATGCTAATCAGGAGCGTTAACACCCTTTTGTTCACAAAATCGGGAGGCGCTGAAAGAATATTCCAACGAATTTCATTCCTTCTTCAGCAATTATCATACAATAATTAACTTCAAGAAGCAGTTATGTGTCTCATTACAAATCATTCAGACACCAGATTGCCACGCTCCTATTTCTGTGCATTTCTTTCCCTTTCTTCTTTGTAATTTTGCCACATAATCCACTGGCCAAGAAATTTATTATGACATTTTGCTTCACTTCTGTATAAAGATGCAGAACAGTAGTCTGACTTTATTCATTTTATTTTTAGGATCCTCTACTTTCAGAGAAAGCCTAGTGGTGAATGAAAAAGTAGCCTAAGAGAATGAAATCGAAGAATCGACAGAGGTTTGCCAAAATATAAACAGGAGCAGAATATAAACAGGAGAACTGCAGAGCTACAAGGGACCTTCAGGTATTTATTTCTTGCTCTTTAAAAGCAGGGTAAGTTTTATTCAGAAAACCCTCCCACAAATATTTGTCCAAGACGCTCTTTGCAAACCCTAATAGCAGAGACCCCACAGCTGTGATCCTTTATTGCCAACACCCAGAACCCTTTTTCTTGAGCCCCTACTCCACTGCTGCTTCTTTCTGTTCCAAAGCAGCAGAGCTGCGCCGTCCAGGACAGCTTTACATCTCTCACTTCTCCTCTTTTCCCTCTCATTATTATACTCTCAATTCTTCCAGATTTTCTATGTTTCTCACAGTCTTGGCTGACATTTGGCTTTGGCAACTGCTGGACCATTGACTTGCATGAGTTTTCATTCACTGCATCTCCAAAGGTTTTTGTCTCAAACTGAGGCCTGGCAGCCACTCACTAAACATTTCTGTGGATTGTGTTTGCCCGGCTTCAGTACCCTGGCCAGATCCCTCTTTAATTACATCCCATTTATTTCAGGCTTCTCTTAACTGGGGAAAACCCTCCTGATGTGGAAGCCGCATCCTCCAACGCTTCCATCTCTTCCTTCCTCGATGCTCAGTGTTCAAAAAAGCATATTCCACCAGGAACGGCATTAATTAAAAAGCTGAATAGGACTGGATCAGAAAAAGAGACCCTTCCTTCCATCAGGGTTGTGCATCAGCTGTGAACTGGTGGTAACTGCTCGGAACACCTTCCAAAAGCTGCAGGTTTGGAGGAGAGCCGAGAGCAGCTTCCATGCTCCAGTGGTTTTCCACTCCGTGCTTCCTTGGCACCAGTCAAGATCCACTCTGTCCTCCCCATTCTCTTATTATATTACAACAGTGTGGGAGGAGAAACAACTTTTCCATCAATTATAAAGTTTGGTGGTTGAAAACTCCTGAATTTATGAACATTGGAGAATTCTGGGGGTACTGGAAACGAGCCAAAGAATAAAATAAGCAATGCTTAGTAGGGAAGAGAAATAATCCCATCTGCCAGCCTGAAATGTTCACACCTTTTTAATGTCATTCGTCACGAATATCAGACATGACAAAGTATTCAGGCTAGCTTTAGAAGCTCAAGACCCAAATATTTGCCTTATAAGAATGATTCAGATCAGCAGGGCTAGGTCAAAGTTATTTTTCTTATCTTAGGAATGACCAGAAGCAAACACCAAACTGAGAGAGGACCCAGGATGTCCCTAAGGGCTACAGAAGGATCATCTTAAAAATCAGGAAGGAGGACTCAAGGAATTAGAGATCAGTAAGCTTTACTTTGCTCCCCAGAAAGACATCAGAACATATCATTAATCAATTTAGAGGTACCGAGGGATAATAAATGGGTAGCAAACAGCCAGCGTGAATTTGTCAAGTGCAAATCATGTCAAAGCAACCTCATTTCCATCTCTGACAGAGTAACCAGGGTGTAAATATGAAAGGACTTCTCTGAGGCTTCTACCAGTTTTCTTTAGGCAAAGTGAGTTAAGTTCTTCAATTAGGTAAAAAGGCACAGGAGTAGTTTTTAAAATGTTCTCTTTCAACCTGAAGGATGTTTCAAGTACAGTTCTGAAGAGATACGTCCTGTGTTCTTTAATATCTTCACTAATGATTTAGAGGAGGAATTCTAGAGGAGATTTACAAAAATACACAGAAGATGATGATGAAAAGGATAAAAATAGCTCTGAAAAACAAGATCAAAATGTGAAGCTATCTTGGGAAACTGGACGAGAAATTCAAAACTCTGATCAAACGAGGCAGGAGAGGTTATTGAGCGTGGAGTTCAGGCAGAACTTTCAGTGCACAGGGGCCAGCACAAGGCACCAGGGGAGTTCCCAAATCTCTTCCATCAGAGCAAATTTAGGCAAACATCTGTCAGTGTGTGTGTTCCTGCCTCGGGACAGGGAGGCCAACCAGGCTGAACTCCCCAGGAGCCTCCCAGCCCTTAGCCAGGTGGAACAGGAGGAGCTGCTTTGAACAGGGAGAGCACACCAGGGGAAGGAAGATCTGCAGGGACTCACTCGGGCTCACAGGAGAAGCCAGCTAAGCCCCAGCTTGGCAAGCACAGCAATTCCTGAGCAGAAAGCCAAAGGGGAAACGTAGGGAAGAGGGATCAGCAGCATCTCTGGAAATGCCTGTCTTGATTAAAGCTTTTACGCTGCAACTTACAACAACAGTGATTTTATAATATATATAATATTATATACGGTAATATAAATGTACTGGAGACATAAAGGAACAGAAGTAGCTACAAGCTTTTTGTGTTTTCATTCTGTAACTGCTAAAGCCACAAGTTCTAGGCAGGATCTGTTATCAGTTCCTGTTATCAGTTAGAATATGTTCAAGGTTTCAGGTCATTTTAACCAGTTGCAAGAACTCCCTTGCCTTGCTGCTGTTCCAATGCAGCATTTCTTTCCCCCCTTTTTCTCACAAAAAGTTGGAAGACAACAATCAATGACATTCTCACAGTGCACTGGGTGTTTTTTAATAATATCTCCAAATAAAGATTGAAAACACTGCATTTTGATAGTTAACACCACCTTGAGAAGTTCAGCTATCAAAAAAACCCCAAGAAACTCAAACACAAAAATATCTCAAAACTCCATTAACCAGCTCTTTCCTCAGCCCCAGCAAGTCTGGGTTGATTTCTGAGCCCTTATTAGCACCCACATGCAGTCTGGCTGAGTGCTATTCTTATCTTCACATGAGAGCACACATCTTGTGCAATTCGATTTGGATCAGAACAGGAGCTTGAAACTCCACACTTTTTACTCATGGATGTTTACAGGGAACTCTGTTCCCCTCCAAATGCAGGACATAATATCAATTGGATTATATGCAGATGTAGTCTGACACAGTCACTCTTTCTGAGGGCTATTTTCATAGTTTCCACATTAATCTTTGCTTTTTTGAGTGCTGAAGAACTGTAGCTGCAATACAAATTCCCTTTAGAGCCACCTAATATGTCAGAGTAAATATTAAACACAAAGTAGAAGTAGAAAAATCAAGGGGCTGGGGTTTGGAATTAATTTTGTTCCTGCCCTCCTTCAGCTTAAAGCCATTCCTCCTTTTGCTGTCACTCCAGGCCCTTGTCCCAAGCCCTCTCCCTGTCTCTCTTGGAGCCTCTTTAGATGCTACGAAGGGCTGCAAGGTCTCCCTGGAGACTTTCCTTATCCAGGCTGGACAACCCAGCTAAGGGAAATTTCTGTTTTATTCTCATGCCTGCTTCAACTCTGCAATGTTTAAACATATGGACCTGTACCAACTTTTCCATTCTTCCTTTCCGAAAAGGTGAGGAGCTCCTCCTAATTCCAGGAACAAATTGTCTTTGCAACATAAGCACTGACCCAGTTTGGTTTCAGCACAGTGATTAACAAAACGCATCCGTACAAACTCCCCCCGGCTCCAAACCCCTGGGAAGGGCTTCCCCTACCCTCAGGGTCCCAGGAACCAAAAGATTCCCTTCAAACCCAACAATGACTCCGGGCCCAGTTCAGGGAGCTGCTCCCAGCAAACAGGCAGAGGAAGAAGGAAATGTGGGAAACACAGAGAAAATTGCCTGTTGGAAGGGAAAGTTTCAGCTTCCAGACCAGTCCACACATTCCAAAACCACTTTGCCCACTAAGTTCTGTCAAGAAATAAAATAAAAAAGTGCCTTTCAACATCAGCCTTGCTGGGCAAAGTGGAACTGGTAAAATAAGCCTGGGAAAGGTGAGACAAAATATTTCAATCACTCAACATGACGCTGGGTCAGAAAAATGAACATTCCAGTGAAAAATAAAAGATCGTTTCTACACCAGTGGCAGGATTAATACAGTTATTTTGACGTACACAAAATGATTTTTTCAACATAAAAAAAACCAAAAACCTTTTCACTGAAAATTTAAATTCACATTAAAAGCCAAACAGTCTCTTTGTGCACTGATCACAAATCTTCCAATGTAGGGATTTCTCAAGTAAAACGTGTATTTGGCATAGCAGAAAAAAGAAAGGGGTCCCACTCCCCAGCTGTGCCTTGCCTACCAACTTATTTTTATATTTTTATTAACATTAGGCAACTTTAAAAATATTCCATCCAGACAATGTGCTAAGTTCATGTATGGAATTCTCAATGTAATAGGATTTAGAGAGGAAAAAAACAAAAGAGCCATTTTAAAGGTTAAAAAAAAAAAAGGAAAAAAAAAAAGAAGAAAATAAGTATTTCACTTAATTTCCCAGAGCATGTCCCACTCTGGGTAATCCCAGAATCACCAAGGTTGGAAGAGACCTTCAAGATCATCGAGTCCAACTACCAACCCATACCCAGCTCTAAACCATGTCCCCATGGAGCCACAGCTCTAAGGGAAGATCATAGCCCTGCCTGGAAGAATGGGCCCCTCATTGTAAAATGTCTTTGTAAACACCTAATGCCACAGGATCAACCATGAACAGGCAGCAGAAAGAGATTTTTGGGGCCTTCTTTGTTTGAAATAAGGCTGGATCTACATGCAGAGCTGCCAGGGCCTTGCTCTGAACGCTATTTCAAATCGTGTCACTCAGGCACCATGGAAGGGACTGCTACAGACACGCAGAACTTTCCTGATTAACTCAGCATTATTTCTCTGCCAGGTCCTGTCATCATTTCTCATTAAAAATCATTTCATTTCACAGCTGTCCTATTGACTTATGAAGTACTAAAGGATGTCAAAACCTGGCACAGTATGGCTTTTGCAGACAAAAATACAACTGCTGGAACGCAATCATTTCATTTCCACCTCTTTTAGGAGGCTGTGTGTTACCTACCAAAAAGATACTACCAGAGATAGTGTTCTTAAAGGTAATGTTTCATTTTAGGTACAGACCCTTCTGTTTCTTTAATTGTTACACAATTTAAAAACCACTATTAGTATTAAAATTATTAGTATCAACCATACCTTTTTTAACTAGAAGAGTTACTTTGCAGTGGAGGCTCCTGGGACAGCTTTAAATCCCATCATTTAAATCCCCTCTGGAGGCCAAACCTCAGCAGAGTGCAGCAGTGCAACCAAAGCAAAGTGAAGAGGCACAACAGGGAGTGCTGAATGGTTTAAATAAGCCCATCCCAAAGCAGCCAGCTGAATGTGGGGGAGCAGGGCACGTCCCTTCAGCTCCACAAATCTTATCTCGTGGGCTCCTGGCTCTCGAGAGGGAAACCCAACCCCTAAGGGAGAGGCTTTATAGTTCAGGCCACAATTAAAGTTGATTTGCTGCAGGTGGAGCTTCTGGAAGGCGTGAGAACAAAGAACACCCGGAGCAGGCTAGCTCCTCCCAAAATGCCCCACGGCAGATTTGTGTCCTGCGGAGGCTGGCCCTCTTCCCACCCTGCGGGGACAGTGCCAGGACATGACAGCATCAGCATCTCCCCAGCTGTGGCTCTGCTGGGAACAATTGGGCAGGGCACACTCAGCCAAAAATGCAGCAGAGCACCAGGGAACAACTGCTGCTCGGGAATTGTTAATGGTTCCCACAGGCTGGGAGAGACACTGTCACCACCGTCACCCTTCCCCAGAGCACCTCCAGCTCCCCGGTTTTCATTGTCCCCGTGGTTGTCACTGAAAAGAACAAGAGGGAGATGTCTTTACAAACAAACTGTGGGGCCTGCTGGTAGATAAGGCCAGATACTGATAGGGGAAAGATGCAATGGGAGGAACCATAAATTCCAGAGGAATTCCATGAATTGACACAGACTGGTACTCACCCAAGGACGTGCTAAATCCCTGGACTTAGAGAAAAAGAACAGAGACACAAAGAAAACAAAAGGGGGGGTGAATGTACATTAGAAGGATCTGTATCAGGCGATTTGGGAAGTCTGTACCTCTCGAGTACCTCAGCCAATGGGGAAAGAGAGAGGGAATCTGTGGCCAGGACATTAGGATAAAAAGAGGCTGCATCCTCTAGCAATTTGAGAGACCCCACGGGAAATGCCCATGAGCTCTCCCTTTATTAATGAATAAAGTTACAGGACTCCTCTGTCTCCTTTTTGGACATAAACCTCTGGTGTTTGTGGATTAATTTTTCCTGACATCATCTTCCCCAGAGCCCTTTGTGCCTAACAGGCCTGGGGGCACTGAGTCCTGAGGCAAGAGGAGGAGGCCACAGGGCCCCGTGATTGAATTCACTTTGGTCCCCATCAGTTCAGTCAGCAGTTCTGCCCCAGAGGACCCCGACAAACCCCAAGACAAGGAACAAGACGGTGAGGGAGGGACACCCCAGCAAGGAGGGATGCAGGCACAGAAACAAGGGTGGCCAGGCCTCAATTCAGTCTCTGGATTCCTCAGCAGAGCTCTAGACCAGCTCCCAGCAAGATGGCACAAACCGAAGCCACCCCCTCTGGAAACAGAACAGAGGTCTGCAAAGGCCAGGGACCACCAGCAGTGTATTCAAGACTTTGTGGACAGCAGCAAACCAAGCCTTTTCAGTGAACAATGACGAGAAAACAATTTAATCATTTAACATTCCTCCTCCAGCCCTTGTACCTGCATCCACCAGCACTGACCTCCACCAGAAAGTATGGGGAACTTCAGACTCCATGGGATGGTTAAAAACACTACTCACTTTTACCTGGAAATCCATACAATTCCTGCTCCCTTTTCCCAAATCTGACAGTTTGCGAAGTGTGAGAAGCTACCCCTGTCTGAAAAAACACTTTCCAAAGGGGCAGGAGGCTGCATAAAAATGGATGCAATTGTGTAAAACTTCACATTCCATTTACTCTGAAGCAAATTTTAAGTAAATAAATCTCTTCCTGTAAATTACCGCTATGTGCTACTGGACACAGCTGCCGTTGGGGTTTTTTGGCAGACTTCTCATGAAACAAATATAAAAATTTATTTGGCAGCTCCGAGCTTAAAGAATAGTAAGTTTTATTTGGATTGTGTGCTTCAAAGTGACATTCACACACTGTCCCCATCATGGGCATCTGGCATGCCAGGAAAAGCAGTCTGATGCATGCTGGCAGCCAAAAGCCTTTGCTTCTGCCCATTCCAGCACCCGTGTGGGGGGATCTGGGGGGGGTTCTGTTTGTTTCAGTTCTGGTTTGCTTTATAAAAGGAGCGGAAGGATTTGCACCCTGGGAAGGAACTGGTTAGCAGAGCGCCGCTCACATCATTCCAGGTATTCTGGTGGAATTCCAGTTCCACCCATCAACCAACACACACAGCTTTGCAGACATGCACAACAGAAAAGAAACTCATTTATCTGAGCTATCGGTCAGGGTCTGATGCCATGAAAGCCCTAAAATTCAGTAGCAGGTCCCCTCAAGGTGGGCTGAAGGCATAAAAATCCAAGGGTTATTTATGCAGTTTATCCTTCATTATATCCTCTCCCTTTGGAAATATATTTACAAAGAAAAAGTCTCCATATCATTCTGAAATTCCAGCACTGACTTCATCTTGGAAAATCTGGTTTTCAGAAACTAATTGTTTTAGGGGCACAGAGTTTTCAAACAAATCTCTTTGCCAAATGCAATAAAGCCAGGAAGTTTCCCAGAGCTGTCCTCAATAACTCTTCCTTTAAGTCCCCTGTCACTCAGCAATTATTGCATCATAGTCTGACATCACCATGTCCCTGTCAGGCTGTCAGGATGATGCACAGAGTTTATTTGTGGCTCCACTTTCTGAGGGAAAGGATATTTTAATCTCATTTTCTCCCCATTAACCAATGGTAACAGAGGCACTGAGTCAGATCAACACAGGCAGTGCTACGTTCCTCAGGTGTCCTGCACAGATTTATGAATTACTAAGAAAAATTGAGGTTTTGAGACTTAAATAAACAGAAACCAAACCTTATAAGAATGCTGTGAGGCAAATATTATCAATATATATAGCAGTAAGTATGATGCAGCCCTGGTTTTTTAATTTTATTGTGGTTCCTGCAATTAGCTGGATACAGCTACTGACATAAATCATGTTATAGCTTCATCATGGTCAAAAATCCATTACCTACTGGGCCCCGTTGTGAAGGCTAGGAGAGGATTTTTAAATGCTTGTTTTGTTTATTTTTCTCCCCCAGCTGACAGTTTGTGTCACTACTATCACCCCTCACTCCTTCAATTGCAACCACAACCATTCAATTCCCACATAACACCCATTAGCACACTCTTCCCTCAATAAATCTTAACATTTGGTGTCCTTCCCGCAATTTTTATTGCATGGCCTTTTCACTAATCCAGGACTTAATAACAGGAGCTGGCAGCTGCTGTTTCTGCAGCCTTCTGGACAAGAGCATAACTTTCCTTTTGCATCCACTTTCATATGATATTGATGCTATTTTGCAAATGTGCCAGAAGTGAATTTTCAGTCCTTTCATTATACATTTTTTCCCAAGACTGCACCCTCACTAATAACTGGTTTTCCATTACCACAGTATCACATCAATTGGGCAGAATCCTAAAAATACCTGCCAGCAGAAGCTTTTATACCTCCTTTCCACTAGAAAGCAAAGAAATAACAGGATCTGCTAATTCTTAACAGGCCTCTTCACTTTTAATCTTTCTCCCTTTTTTTGGACACTAAAAATAAGTAGGAAATGCAAATTGCTCATTGATCTATCAAGAACCAGATCCTAGAATTGCACAGGAGCCTTGGAGAGCCTTTCCCACTAAATCACAGGTTACCCATTAGGAAGCAGTTCCTTGCAACACTGAGCCACAGTCACTGATGGCAACCAAAAATCTCAATGTTTTCGACCTTCCTGACCAACATCAGAGCCAAGGATCAATTGCTGAGACAGTTGAGGGAAACAAGGATATCCTGGTGTCCAACCTGAGCCTCCCCTGGCACAGTGTGAGGCCATTCCCTGTCATCCTGCCCCTGTTCCCTCGGCTGTCCCCTCCTGTCAGCAGTTGTGCAGAGCCACAAGGTCCCCCTGAGCCTCTTTTTCTCCAGGCTAAACAATCAACACTTCCCATCCTTTCTGTCCTCTCACTTTCAAATTTCTGGGCATCATTATTTTGTTTCCCTTCTCCACACATTCTCTCAAATCCAAAAACCCTCCGGCTCAGTGTCAGAGTGGCACAAGGTGAAAAGGCGACAGCTCGTGCCAGTAAGGTGGGCAGTGATACATCCAGCAGGTTATCCACACCAGGCTTCTCCTGGGGGGACACCCCATGACCAGCAGTCATGGACTTGCTAAGTGACCAGTGAAGCACAAAAAGTGAGCACTGAACTGTTCCTAAGAGCTGGTGAGATGAAAAAGAGATGTCCCAGCAAGAAACACCACTGTTTAGAGCAACAAAAACAGAACAAAACATCGGGTTTTTTCCTCTTTTTCTTCTTCCCAGGTTTTACAGCCCTCCCAGGTTTTACAGGGCCTCACCACCCTCACAAGGAGCAATTCCTTCCTAAGAAATAGCAAACATTCACTTAATATTCAAGAAGGGATCTTTTCCAACATATAACATACAGGAATATTTAATGCATTTTCAGTGTGTAAGAGGAATTCCCCTGCACTGTGCAAGGCCTGTCAGAATAAATGCAGTTCCAATCAATTTTAAATTACAGAAATACTACTGTGTATTACACCTTGTAAGCACCATGCTCCCTCCAGGAGAACACGAAAACATTTGTTTTCTTGAGAAATTTTTTTGCACTGCTGATTTTATGGTGCTCAAAAATATTCCCAAACACATCATATAACACTGTGGAACAGGAAGAAATTTAAATGACCTTTTTCTTCAAAAGCAGACTTCAAAAGCAGCCTCTGAGATGGACCAAAGTAGCTGTTGTTGGGAGAAGGATCAAGAGACTTGGCTGCTTCTTTTGCTCAGGATCTCAAGGTCCCCTCTATCCAACAAGTTAGAGTTCCTAACTCTATTTCCAACATGTATGTGACAGAAAGTGAGCAGGTATTGAACAGCATGACAGCAATTCCTGCTGAGAAGCTTTCCCTTTGCATCACACAGGACCTGTGCCACACCTTGGGACAGCAGAGAAAACTCATCCTGCTGCTGGCACCAACAGAGGAGCAGGAGAGGAGCATCTGTGGAAACTCCAGCACCCAAAAGACTGCGAGTTCTGTGCCTGAGAAGGCATCTCTGTCCCTGCAGTCTCTGCTCCTGGGCCAGTGGCAGAGTCATTTCTTCTATGTTGAAAACCAGCACACCACGGTCTCAAACATAAGGCTGATGAGTCCTTTCTACAACTGAGCCACGTTTCCTGCCCAGGCTGCAAACACTGCTCTGACTTCTGCTCTGCCTGGGCAATTCCTGCTGTCCTCAGATGCCCCTGGCCATGGCAGGCATGTTCCCTCACCCAAACCTCCCTGCAAAAACCTCACAGAGAGGTTTGGCAGGACTGTAACTGCTAAATGAGCAACAATCAAGTAGTTCACCCAATCAGTTTTCTAATTCACCACAACTGCTATAAATACGACCCATTATTAGGGAATGTAGCTTTTAGTGGGGAAAAAATACATGCAAACTTCCTGCTGAAGCTAATCTATGGGAAAATTATACAGAACATCCCATTAAAATCTAAGCAAACACTTTGGCACCCTCCTAATGTATGTGCATAGATTACTGGGGTGTGCTTGCAGGGTAAGTGCCATTTGATGTTCAAATTATTGGTGGATATTTAAAGTTGATTACCCCAGAGGTAAGATATAATTGGTAAACAAGGAATATATACAGAACAACAACGTAATAACCGCAAGTTGTATTTATTTCACGATTCATTCCCGCAATCAGGACAATAGTTCAGTCAAGTTCCTAACTCTATTTTCAAGCTAATAAAATGAAATGAGCAGCACCCAAAGGCATTGTTTTCCATGGTATGGGATTGGGAAGTGAGTGGAAGACCTGCTGGACTTCACTTTCATGCCCCCACAAGAGGGATATAGGCAATTAGAGAATAAACAGAGAGGAGACACTGTTGTGCTCCCTAAATTCTGAAGAATCAGTCATCTCATAGATGTGATGGTGGGGACATCCTAGTAGGGCACCTGCTGACACATACATTAAATTACCTGTAGTACTACTTCTTTTCAGTGTAGGCACCTTGTCTAGACTAATTACCCCATCTGTAATCTACCTCTGGGTTTTCTCTTTTTTTTTGTTTTAAGATGACTTTCACTCCACAAAATGGTGCAATTCCTGTCTCCTTCCATGTGTTTTCCTCTTGATCACTGTGAGATGCCAGCAAATTGCTGTGGCTTGGCTTCTCCCACGGATGACCTGAATGAGCCCCACCAGACACAGCAGTGCTGGGACATCAGGCTCCCCTGGCTGATGGGGTTATGGAGTTTTCAGTGGAAAACAGGAGCCCTCATTCCCTTCAACACCTGATGGTACAGCTGGCAGCCAGAGGGAATCTCCAAAAGCAAACCCCAGGGAAAAGACCCGCCACGCTGAAAGCATGATTGAATACCGTGGATAATAATAACCAAAATGTAGATAAATAAAAATCATCATCCAAAAAAAAGAAGGCTGTTTAGACAATGCCTTACCCAGATGCTCATGCTTGGGGTGTCAGTCAATAAATGCACAGCCTGGCTGGATTTGTGTCCGAGGCCTAGGGGAAGGTGTCCCTGCCCATGCAAGGGGGATGGAACCAGATGGTTCTTCAGATCCTTTCCAACCCCACCCGTTCCATGATTCTATAGTTTGTACATGGGACACGTCAGGAGCTCCTGCATGAGACCACCAGCCCATGTCAAACTGGTTTGAAGCGCAAAGCAATGATTTCCTAGAGGAAAGCAAACATCTCATTCCCTGCTGGAAGGCAAGGGGAGGAGCTCGGAGACAATTCCCTGCACTCAAAGGCCTTGGAGCAGCAGTCTGAGCACTCCTCATGTAGGAGGAGACTCCAGCAGTCAGACAGATGACGCAGTGAAACACGCACGAAGAGGGATTGGGTCTTGATTAAACCCTACCCAGAGCAGCCAGAGAGGAGGGAATTGCCAGAGCCCGCTCCAGCACTGACAGCAGCAGTGGGAACAGCCAGATGCTGCTGGGAAGTGGGAAAATTTATTCAGCTAAGCCATCACATTAACATGGGAGCAGGGGAAAAGCCATTAACTGGAAGAGTGTGGGAAAAGAGAAAAAAGCCACCAGGCCTAGAATTGCAAGGCTCAAGGGCACCACAGCAAGAACAAAATGTTCCACAATGCATTTTTTCTAAAAATGGTAGCATACTGCATGCTTGTGTTCAAAAATGCGGCACCAATTTCGTGGAATTGGACTCACAGGATGTTTGGGTGGGAAGGGACCTTAAATCCCATCCAGTGCCACCCCTGCCATGGCAGGGACACCTCCCACTGTCCCAGGCTGCTCCAAGCCCCAATGTCCACCTTGGCCTTGGACACTGCCAGGGATCCAGGGGCAGCCCCAGCCATTTGTGGAACACTTGTTGCCCACAGGCACATTCTGGGAGCAGCACTGGCAGCACTGCCCAAAGGTGGTCCCAGCTCCGGTGCCAGCCTTCTGCCCCCACGTGTCCCCATAGAACCCACTGCTCTGTCCTTGGAGTGGCTTTCATTGCAGAAATGCACTGTCCTTATGGCCTGTAAAGTGCTTCTAGAGCAAAGGAATTACAACAACTCCTGCCTGGCAGGGTCAGATTTCCCACCTCCAGTTAAAAATGCAGATCTCCAATGCAGACAGAGCCAATTTACAAGGAATATAAACCTTACACTTATATGCCAAAAATGCAGTTTTACTGACTAAAAAAAACCAACTCAAAAACAACTCCTCTGAATAAGCCAACTAGGATTTTCAGATGGAGAAAGAAAATCGGAAATCTTACTTGAATCACCTGAAATAACAAAAGATATAAACCAGGAATAATTACATTTTAATGGGGCCTAAACTCTGATTTTAACAACTTCAAGCACCTCATGCACTCTTTTGTCCTCCCATTATTTTGATTTCATGTGGTGTTTAATAGAACTTCATGTGCTTCACTATAGGAGAGGAAAAGTGTTTTTATTAAGCTTTTTATTGCATTTTGGTGGCAGCAAACCTCTCTGCCATCTCCTGCTAAGAGAGTGCTGGTGCTATTCTAAAACAGCATTAGAGACACAGGCACAGTGCTTTCATCACCACTCGCTTTTCAAGGCAGCCAAAGGAGCTGTGCTCCAGGTAGCAAGGGCTCTCTAAAACCCTGTAAACAGTTAAATAAGAGAGATTTGGAATTCAAACACGAAAATCCGAAACTCATTTAGTGCCACTGTGGCTTAACTTAGCCAGTTGCAATTTCTGAATTCTTCCACTAAAGATGCATTAAAAAAAATCCTCCCCTAACACAGCTTTGCCAGGAGCTCAGGCTTTCAAATTACTTGAAATTATATCACAAATCGAGAGCTTGCAAGAAATATGGAGAGATTCTCTGGTAAGTACATGACAGAGATAATGGAAACCAATGTAATCCAGAAAATCCAGTTCTGGTGAAAGTAAGAAAGGACAGTTGTCTTCCCAGGCAGATAAAAACTGACAGCTCAAGAAAGAGCTGAAGGAAAAAAGAAAAGTCTTTATCACAAAAGAGGAGTTTTCTGATGTATTTCAAGTACTGAAAAATCTAGGATTTGCTTAACAGCTCTGCCAGCAGATCTCAGCCACAGAACTCAGAAAGATTACAGGAGGCAGTGTCTATCAGTTCACTTTTTTTTTGCATAAAACCCATGCTAGTCTGTGTCTGAGCATGGGAAAGGCATCATGGTGGTGTTAAAAAGGTACGATCCCCTCTCTTTTATCCTGTTCTTAAACCAGAGACGCCATCCATGCTGCAGCTCAGCTCCTCGGGGGCTGGGAGGTGCTGAGGATTGTTACCCCCGAAAAGAACCCCAAACCACCGCTGCAGGTGGCACTGTGAATCCTCACAATTAGGAAACAAAAACTCAAACCCCATTCTGTTTGTGATACATGATAGCTCTTTACAGCAATCAAAACCATTCGAATTTTCTGCTCAAAAAGAATATTCTCCGATTATGTTTGTGGTTTCCTCAGCTCTTTTGCTGAGAAGGGCAAGCACAGCAAGAAACAAAAGTGTGATCAGAGAGCCCAGAGAGACTCGACATGGCCTCCTTGACAGCGAGGATAACATGTGCTCTGCTCATCCAAAATCCCTCTTCTTTTCCATAGCATGGATTCATAGCATCTCTCTGACAGAGGGACTCTCCATCTCATCCTCTCTGCCTGTTCCTGCTCCCCAGCTCTCCACACCAACAAAAATCCTGTCTCTTGCTTTTCTTGCTATTTAGCAACCACGTTACTGAAATCAGAATTTTAGCTGGTGCTGGGTGTAAATGATGATGTGCCAAGAGGAAAGCTGTGACATTCACAGAACTCCTCCGAGCTTTCCGTGTGCACACCATGGTGCAGCTCTGCCAAAGGGCACTTCTGGAATTTGGGAAGATATTGCTGTGGAGGCCACAGGCACAGCAGCACAGATATCATTACACAGAACCCGTGGCTCGGGTTAGCCAAGGCAATCATTCAAAGCAGCAGCTCATCAAAAAGACCCTCAAGAAGCCGCCAAAGCTCTGTAGCTCCTGTCAACAAGATCCTGCAAGGAAAAACACAAGTGACAAAGAAAAAAACGTCTCTAACTTTTAGCAGCAGATCAATGAAATACATCAGTACATCTCATCCCTTAGCAGACAACATTTGGCCTCGTGGAACGTGCTATTAGACAAAATTGGCAGGAAAAGCTCGCCAAAGCACAGGCCCATCACAGCAACAGCTCCGGAGATAAAACCGGGAGTTGTGAGGGAAGTACAGAGTTCTGATACAGAAGATGTAAAGGCAGCTGACAGAACAACAGCTCTGCAGCACAGGCTTGCACTTCTCCCCGCCTCCCAGGCCTAACAGGGCCTTCATGTCTGATAAGCAAGTGAGCGACACAGAAATATGTTAATTGTAAAGAGGTTTTATTTACAGCACACTTGTCTTGTGTCTAATTAAAACAAAAGGAGAAACTGGCTTTGGATGGCTTGGAAAGACAAGGGAAATAAAACAGCTTTGGTCCAGTGGCCCATCACAACCTCCTCAGGGAGCTGAGGGATCTCAGAGGAACGAGAGCACTGTGTCTACATGTGAATAATAAACACATTGCATTGCAGTCAAATACATCCCCAGCAGAAAAAGGAATTCTTTCCTGGAGCAGGCAGGGCCCTAGACCCAGGCCTGGCTGCCCCGGGCTCCCTGGAGGCTGCACTGCCCCAGCCTGTCCTGCCTGGAGCCTTGCAGAGCTCCCAGCACAGCCACCAGGATGTCCCTGCCCCCAAACACCAGCCAAGAACCAACCCAAAAATCAACCTGGCCTCCATTTCAGATGACTTCACTGTGACCAAACCCCTCACCTCCCCTGGGCCGAGGGGATGGGACGATTTTCAGGCTGAAGCACCCAGCACTCTGTGGCCAGGTGAAAGGCTGCCTCCCCCCCTGCAGGCACAGCAGCCTTCCCTCTGTGCCCACAGGGAAACAGAAAGGATTCAGAGGTGAGCACTTCAATTCTCAATGCAAATTCAATTCCCACCCACCAGTCTCCAGAAGCGTTGTTCAAAATGAATTCAGGGCTGCAGAAAAAAGGAAAGCAACTGAACAACACTGGCCAGGTGAAATAGAGACCTTGCCTTAAGGAAGGAACCAAAAGCTCTCTGAAATCATGAGACAATTGCCGCTTTTGGCTTCATGCCTCAGGACCAGCTCTGACACCCTGGCACTGAAAGATTCCAGCACCAGGGAATCCATGGACATTGCTCACTCCTCACCTCCCACACTCACTTAAACACTGCTTACTCCAAGCTGCATTCCTCTCCCCCAGCACAAGCTTTAGGTGATATAAACCATTATTATCCATCCTCATGGGTTTCAGACACAAAATGTCTTTATTTAAAGAGAAAACCTCTTCATGGGAGTGATAAAACACACTCTGGGTAGATCACCATAATGCAATCAGAGCAGGATTTTGTTTGACAGTTTAGAACATAAAATGATATTGGATGAAGGGAGGAAGATTTTCATGCAGTAATAAATGCTACAATCCTAAAATAATCACTCCACTTGAATACACCTTCAAAATATGTTCTCATTTAATACTGCTGGTACACAGGGAATTCTTCCTCTGTGCTAGATAATGTCAGGTGTCGGGATTAATAATTTTTGATTTTCTCCTTTTACTCCCAGTTTCAACAGAGCAGTAACATATCCCATTATCTGTTTCACACTAATTAGCAACAACAAAACCCCAGCTGTTTTAACACAGAGCCTCTTTTTGTGTTACACAATGTAAATTGGATGGGCAATGTAACTGAAAGGGTGAAAAAGGAGGGGGGGAACCCTGTAAGATGAGAAAAATTATTTTCAATTCTGAGTGGAGGCAAATTTCATAGAATCATTAAGGTTGAAGAAGACATCCAAGATCATTGAGCCCAACCTTTGACATTTCACCACATCTGAAAGAGATATAGTGGCTATTATTGCCTTGCAAAACCAAATAATTTGCCTAATTACATGAGAAAGTCCTGTCTGTGCAGATAAAGACCAACAGAAAAGCCTAATTATTAACACATCTCCTTGAATCTTGTACTTCAGTGAAACATTAAAATGAGTGTTCCATCAGACCTGCCAAACAGTACAAGTAGCACAGTTAATATTAAAAAAAAAAATCTTGTCACAATTTCTTTTCAGAATCCAGAAACTTTTACAATCACAGGCGCTTTTTGAAACATGAATAAGAAAATGCCAGGGCAGAGCAGCATAGCAGGCTCAGCTTTCCTTTGCCCTGGAGTAAGATTTCCCCTGAATTCCCCTGTGGCACATCCTCCATCCCCTGTTAGAGCCACATCTCCCCAGTTGTGCTTTTGGTGGCCTTTCCACCCTCCAAAACATCAGCACTCCCTAGGAAATGTCCCATACTTCCTTTTTTGCCCAGAATTCTGTAGCCACAAATGGTGCAGTGCTGTGAATACTCACTTTTGCAGGGGGCTTTCCAGCAAACCGGCTCATTAGCAGAACAAATGTTAATTAATATTTTCAATGAGGTGCCAAAGTCGCAGCAGTTTGAGAGTGCAGGCTGTGCCCTGAGCTTGGCTGCTCTGCAGCAGTGAGCAGAAGGCTGCTCTGGCAGGGATAAAGGGAGAAAAGCTCTGTTTTGTGGCCAGAGCCAGGAAATCACTTCCCGAGTGCTGTTGAGGGCGGATGAAAGAGTGGGGGCGTGACACAGGTGAGACACACACGCAGTGTTCAAATTCCGAGCAAAAATGTCCTGATCGCAGGAATGTCATCCAGGGGAAGGTACAGAAACACAGCTGGGCTGCCCCACCACACCAGTAAGGGCTGCACCCCTCAGGCTGGGGGACAAATCCTGCCCCTGGGGAGAAGGAATTCCAAGTGAAGAATCTGCTACACCTCTAACAGACCCTGTGCCCACGGCCAGATCAACTCCCAACCTCCAAACTGCCAGAAAAAGCTGAACAGGAATTCAACAAAATATTCCAAGGAAGAGAAAAAAAAAATATTACCAATACAAAGCCATTCAATAGTACTTAAAAGCATCTCTGTTCACATCAGCATCCAAAAGCAGAGCATCAAAGCAGGGCCAGCCAGTTTAGTGCACACAGAAGGAAAAGAATATTAAAAGGCTCAGCCTTATTAAGCTGTTATTAAGCTAAATCCAGTGGCATTCATGAGCCAAACAGGCTGCTTAAGGACCATTCAGCAAAAGTAATTCAGAAAATGAGGAAAAGGGGAAAGAGGCATTTTAAAGACAAAGAATATTTATTGCTTCGGTTGAAAGGTGGTGTTATTTTGGTAGTGATGCTTGTGGAGGGAGCTGTACATGTTCCAGCACAAAGTTTATAGCTGAGAGCATGAGACAGACAGCTCAGTCAAGAGTCAATTTCCCTTCACACTCATTAACTAAAAAAAAAAACCTGATGTTTTCCAAGTGATAGAAAATTAGGATGCCAAATTTTAGAGGCCTGCTCCAGATGTCCCCAGCGATATCACCAACTCCCCTCACAATCCCCACGAAATTATCCAATACACTTTTCTAACCTCCCCTCTCCTAAACTCCCTCAGTATAACCAGTACCAGCAGCTCCTTCTGACATCCAGAAATTACCCCTTGTTAGAGGTGGCATCAAATGTGGCTGATTCCAAATGGTCAGAAAAATTAAATGCAGCCAGGAACTGTGGAATGCACAGCACAGCTTCTCTCTCACCGAAGATAATTTGAGTTTGTTTTCTACAGCCAGCTGCAGTTTTCCTTCAAAACTAAGTAAACAAGCTGTGGGAGTTCTACTCCTGTGTCAGAGCTGATCAGAAATACATGATGGGGTCAAAGACCACTGCAGAGATGCTGACAAATGAGAAAGGAAATAAGAAAAAATGCATTAAGCCTGCAGTGAGACTAAAAACGTTGTCTGTGCCATGACCAGCAACTTTGTCCTTGATTCAGCACAGCAGGGAGGGATCAGCCGAGGTTTCAACGGCTGACAATCTCCAATATCTGTGTTCTTCCAGGCTCTTCCCTTTCACACCATCCACTGAGCATTCTCTGAGTGTAAGGGAGGGAGGCGTCACAGCACTGCCCAACACCAGCCTGTTCTGTGCTGCCTGCCAAGGAGCAAAAATTAGACACTGAAAGATGCCAGTGATGTCTTTATTTGCAACCCTAAAAGAGATCCAAGAACATCAATTGGAGCATTCATAACTTTGGAGCCCTCAGCAGCCGCTACAGATGGGTACAGAGAAAAGCTTTGTTTCTCAGGGACTGAGGAGGCTGTTCCAACAAACCCCACAAGCTTCCAGATGTGCTTTCCCTCGTTCCCCCTCCCCATGGCACCACAGGAGCAGACAGGTGGCTTTGCCAGAGCTCTGAACTGGAAGGGCAGAGGAGGCTGGGCGAGAGGAAATCAGCCTTCCACTCAGAGCTTTTGTGGCATATCATGGTCCTGAGCGGGGTCAGCACACTGCTCACAGAAACACAGCTCATGGGGGGAAGGCAACACATCCTAACTCACATCTTGGCCTTTACAGACAGCTGCCACTTCCCAAAGCCACTGTGGTTCTGAGAACTGAAATCCAATCCAGTTCTAAGCACTGACACCTCTGTACAAAGTTCATCAGATATTATCAAGGTGCAACAGCAGCCACACCATTCATCCACACTTTCAATTTAATCCACAATTAGTTCACACTTATTACATGGTTCAAAGAGGAGATGAATGTGAAACATCTCCTGCCTGAAGTGCTGCAAGAAACTCATTTGCTGAGGCCAGTGAGCACCACCACCTGGAGTTGACCTGCCATGGATTTTGGTGTCCAGCCCACTTCTCGCCAGAAGCACAGCTCCCCTGTTTCACAGAAAACACTGTGTCAGCACTGATGGTTCAGTCAGTCTGTAAATTAATTCTAGACCTAATGAGCTTCACAGCTGGCGCTTCCCAACAGCTGCTTTTCTCCCCTGTGATAATTCCCCTCCACGTTCCAGGCCCCCAGTTCTGCTGAGGGGTGAGTTTGTGTTCACCAGGAGCTTTTTGTGCAGCTCCTGTGCCACAAGAGCTGTCCTCTCTACCATTGACTTAACAACTGCTTCGGTAGGTAATGCGGTTCTAAAAAGAGAATAAAATAAAGGGTAAGAGCAGCCAGCATTCTCAACTGCCTACCAAGGTGGGCCTTCATCCTCCTCATGCCTTCAAGGCACTGCAGTGGAATAAATTCCTGAAATTTGAGGCTGTTCACTGCTGCAAAGCACATCAGTCAAACTTTTCTGATTTTTTCCATCCCTTATGATAGGAAGATAATAGTACCAGTTAGAGCAACTACACAGCATTGCTGAAAGGATTAATTAGCCAATATTTCTACAGTCTTAAGCAAGCAGAACATCACAGATGCACAGTGTAATTACTGTTATTAGGTGAGTGATTTCTTTGACTCGTTGGGACAACACACATTTTATCTGTCATCTTTTCATGGCACAGAAGTCTGCCACCAAATACCCTCAGCTAAAAACAAACCTGAATAACATGGCCTAAACTATCCATGATGTTGGTTTAGGGTTTTTTTAACAAATTTTTTTCAAGCAGCTGTATTTCTTATTAGCAATAAGGGATACAAATTCTGCTGATGGCCTTAAAGCTGGCTACAAATGGAGGCTGACACAAAAGCTGCTGACCTACTTGCAAAGTGCAGTATCCTCCTTAAAACAACATTGCGAGTTAAACTATGCTGGGTCTGCGCTCCCTGACTCCCAACAATGTTTGGAAAGGCTTTAGCTTCTGACCAGACTTGCTCTAGAGCTATTAATGGGATAAAGTTCTCTTCCTTAGGGTGTCCTGATGGGGCTGGGATCAGTCAGGGCACTGGAGATTGCAGGTACTGTACAATCAAAAGGAAGATAAGCTAAACGACAAGAAAGGGGATAGGAATAAAGGTTTTTGTCGAAATTCTGGGGGAAAACTTTGGTACAAAGGAGCCAAGAGGAGTGTGATGGAACTGGAAGCTGGACTTGCGTGCATGTGTCAAGGGTGATACTAATCCAATGTTAGTAACTTCACACTGCGAATAACACATGATTCCAGGACGCTGATTTTCCCTCTCTCAAGCATAAAACTCAGTGCTTTTCATGGAAATTTAGGTCAGTACACAACCACAGACACGACCCTAATGAACACATTAAGGAACAGTTTAAAGCAATGCTAAACCAAGCAGCTGAAGAAATACAGGGTGTGGATATCAGCAAAGGGCACAGAAATAGGGTGGCACTGGTGGCTCCAGGACTGTTCTGATGTGCCCCTTGCTGCTGGCAAGTCTTCACTGCCCAGGCTGGGGCTGCCATTTTGGCTGCCAAGCTTTTCCTGGCCATGAGCACCTTGAGGGCTGAGCCGGACCTGCTGCTCCCTGGGGTGGGACTGTGACCTCACACAGTGACAGCACAGGCCCAACACTGTGACATCACACAGTGACATCACACTCTGACATCACACGGTGTCTTGGCCAAGCACTGTGAGCTCACATGGTGACAGCACTGCCCCAGCACTGTGACCTCACACGGTGACCCCACCCGGTGTCCCTATATAAACCCGG
This sequence comes from Acanthornis magna, assembly GCA_036785705.1. NCBI lineage: Eukaryota > Metazoa > Chordata > Aves > Passeriformes > Acanthizidae > Acanthornis > Acanthornis magna. The sequence goes on from JAWUZG010000093.1 coordinate 11,472,274, forward strand.
CCAGCCCCCACAGCTCCCAGTGCAGCCGCGATGAGCAGCTCCGGAGCCATGGGTGACAGTGGCCTCCTGCTGCTGACTGCACTGCTCCTGCTGCTGGCCGCCGGGGCTGTGTGCTGGGCCATGGGCCACCGAGCGCCCCGGGGGCGGCAGCCGAAGCCACGGAAGCCGCGCCTTGGCCGCGGGATCCGGGCCGGGGGCCCGCGGAGGAGCCGAGGAGCCCCTGCGGCTCGCGGGGCCCGCAGGCCTCGCGCGGCCCCCGGGCAGCGGCCGCACGCTGCCGCCAGCCCCCCGCGCGTCCCCTGCGGCTGCGGCCCCTGCGTGAGCGCGGCCCGGGAGCTGCGGGAGCTGCTGCTGCTGCCGCGGGCTGCGCACGGGCCGTGGGCGCCGCTCTACGCCGGCCTGTGGCAGGCGCTGCGGGCACGGCTGGAGCGCCTGGGGAAGCGAGGCCACCTGCCCTGCTGTGCCTCGGCCGCCTGCTCCGGGCGCCTGCGGCCCGGCCAGAGGCTGCTGCCGCCGCGAATGGCCATCCTTGGCAGCGCCGCCAGCCCTCCGAAGGTGGCACTGCGGGGAAGAGGAGCCATCCGGCGTGGGACATCGGGCCGGCAGAGAGTCACCATCGAGCCAGGAGCCTCCGCTGGCTCTGACGGCCTCCAGCCTTCCACGACCCCATCAGCCTGCGACCGCCTCCCTCCTGAAAGCCGCCCTCCGTCCGAGAACCTCCCCAGCCCTGAGACCCACCAGGACCTTCCCACAGCCTCCGTTCCCGCAGAGAGCCCTCCGCCCCTGAAGATCCTCTGCCTGAAGAAGTGCTTCGTCCCCTGCGAGTCCCTTCCCACCTCTCAGAGCGTCGCCCCTGGAAGCCTGAGTGCCAGCGAGAGTCCCAGCGAGCCCTGCCAGCCTGCGGAACAGGAGGAGCCCGTGGACACAGCTCCCTGCTCCCTGGGGGATCAGCAAGATCCCCCGGAGATCAGCACCACCAGGGAATCCCTGGGCACCGACAGGCCCAGGGAAAGCCTGGAAGAAGAAGAGGGAGCCCAGCCGGATCCGGGGAAGAATTCCCAGGAGCAGCAGCAGCTGGGAGAAGAAGTGTCCTGCAGCCAGCAGTGTCCACCCCAGGGCTCCCAGGACGCCGTGGCCGAGGCAGCTGGGACCAGCCCGAGCTCGGTGGAGGAGACGCGCCCCAGGAAGCCATGGAGGTTGGGCCGTCTCCAGGAGGCCGCACCGAGACGGGCACCGGGCACCAGGAAGGTGTTCCAGGTGGCAGGCGACATCTTCTGAGAGGCCTTCTTGTAAATACGTTTGGTGTAGTGTAAATATGTTCGGCATAGTATAAATTAGGAGTAGCGTAAATAAATTAGGATCCCCTCAGAGCTCTCTGAGGGTTCCTGCTGTTCTGGATTGGACTGGGCTAGGGCTCCTTTCTTCCCAGGAATGGGCACAGTGCTGGGATTGGATTCAGGCTGGGAATGCTGTGGATAAGGAGAACAGGCCTCAGGCTGCACAGGGAATTGGTAGGGAAGGCCCTCAGGGAAAATGTTTTCGTAGGATCTGGGGTCCATCAGTGCCGGTCCCTTTTGAAACATCACCTCCCAAGGGCACAGAAGCAGCAATTCCCAAATGTCAGAAGCCAGGCAGGGGAGGCAGATGTCTGGTTTGGCTGGACAGGAATGTTCTCTGGATAAGGAGATGGAAAAGGAAGCTGTGTGCCCAGTGGAAGCAAGGTCAGGAGGCAGGAGAAGAATGCAGAGATGCTCTTGCCACTGCAGGCAGAAATGTGGTGTTGCCAAAGCTCAGCTGGAGATGAAGGTGCCCAGAACTGTGGGGCACAATAAAAGGAGGAGTTTTAACTGCATGAATGGCAAAAGGCAGTGCAGAGCTAACACTGGCCCCTTCCAGGGTGGGGATGGCCACCTGACAAACAGGAACAGAGACAAGGCTGAGGGGTTTGATGCATTCTTGGCCTCCATCTTCACCCCTCATCCCTCCGTTCCTGGTGGAAAACATGGATTGTCCCATGGGACACTACAGAGTCCTGGTGGAGGGCAAGCCATGCTCAGCAGGAACCAAACAAGCCACGTGTGACCCACAGCACTGGATCCACAGCCGGGGGAGGGCATTGTGCACTCACAGAATCCACTTCAGCCTGTCCCCACGAGGTGCAGGTCCCAGGCAGAGGTGGGGAAAGGGCAGAGTGTTTGTGTTCCCCTGCTGTTCCCCGGCCTTGGATGCAGGGATTGGCTGGCACAAGCCCAACTCATTTATTCCAGACGTGTGTGTTGCTGTTAGGATGAATTTTAGCTGCGTTTTAGCCTTGGCTCCTGCCTGGCTCAGAGACCTTGCGGGTTTGGGGTGAGCTGGGAGTTCCACAGAATGTTCCAGACAGGATGGGAAATGTTCCATGGTCTGCAAAGCAGTGCAAGCTCCTGCTCTTGTCTCCTCCTTCTTCCACCCACCAAGGGAGGCTTTGGTAAAAGTCTGCAAAGCGGCAGCTGCCGACATATGGTGAATTGAAGTGGCCTGAAGGTGTGCAGAGCCTGAGGAGCTTGGGCTGTGGGACAGGCAGAGGCTGTCTGCAGATCTGCAGCTGCTGCAGGGTCAGGCAGGATGGATGTGGCTGTTCTGAGCATTGGGAGAGCTCTGCAGAGGAGGGGAGAGGCTTCCAAGGGTTTGCATGTTTGCTGGGGCTGGCGGTGGCTCCAGGGTCAGTGTTCACCTCCCTGCACATAATGCCAGGGTGGGTGAGGCTGAGGGAGCACAGTGGGAGCTGGTGCCACCTCCCTGCTCCAGCAGGGCCAGCCCAGAGCACAGGGCACAGCACTGTGCCCACACAGCTCTGCAATGTGCCCAGGGAGGAGCCTGCAGAGCCTCTGTGCACAATGTGCCCGGGGCTGGGCAGTGCCCAGGGCAGAAGTTGTGCCTCCTGGGCAGGGGGAGCTCCCTGGGCTCAGTCCCTGCCGTTCCTCTGTGCCATTGCTGGGCCCCCGGAGCAGAGCCCGGGCCCTGCTCGCAGCCTCCCTGCACACAGCCATGGACAGCCAGGGCTGAGGGCCCCTCTCAGCTGGGGCTCCTCTGGAGGCTGAGCAGCCCCAGCTCCCTCAGCCTTTCCTGGGCACCGCCATGCTCCAGGCCCTTCCTCAGCTCTGCTCCAGGAGCTCCTGTCCCTGCTCGGCTGAGCATCCCGAGCTGGCACAGCGCTCCAGAGGTGCTCCAGGGCTGGGCACAGGGGCACGATCCCTCCCTGCCCTGCTGGCAATGCTCTCCTGCTGCCCCCGGGATCCACTGGCCTCCCTGGCCCAGGACACTGTGCTGGCTCAGGGACAGCTCGGTGTCCCCAACACCCCCAGGACACTGTGCTGGCTCAGGGACAGCTTGGTGTCCCCAACACCCCCAGGACACTGTGCTGGCCCAGGGACAGCTCGGTGTCCATCAGGAAGTGCTCAAAGCAATGCAGCAGCTGCAGGCACTCACCCAGTGAGATTGGGCTTGGGTCCCTACGTTACTTACTTATAGTGCAACTCAACAAACAGCTCTGAGGCTGAGTGGCTCAGGGAATTCCAAGGAACACCACCTGGCAGATTACATTTCCCCGGGACACACGCACCAGCCTGCGTCACACGGAATTCTCTCGCAGGCCCACAGACGATGTTTGCGGTAGCAGCAGCTGGGATCATTTAAATGCACTTTAAGGATATCAGCACCGTGCAGAGCAGGAGAGCACAGCAGTGTTCTCCCCGCTTCCTGCTTTTCCCAATCTGTCAGCCCTAGAGAGCTGCTCGCAGAGCCGATCACTCACAGCTCCAATTCCACCTCTGCATGATTAGCTGGCATTAGCGAAGCCAAATCAATGGCTTGATTGCAGATTTGCCAAACAGAAGGGCAATGTGCATGCATTAGAATGATGAGGCCATTTGCAACTTCATTACCTCCTTCAGAGACACGTGAGCTTTTACCCTAAAAGTGGCACGAAGATTTTAAATTGTGCTGCACCCTAGAGCTGCCCTGGTTTTCCCCACAGGAGCCTACAGGATTAGCAGCTGCCACACTGAGGCCAAGCCTGCGCCAGCCCCTCTGACAGCCTCGGTACAGAAAACTCATTCAGAGTCCCTTCTGAAGGGAGAAGAAGGCCCGCATGCTTAGGGAAGTCTCCTGCCTCCGTGGGGCTCGGGGTAAAGGTGTGAAGAGAAAGGTTCTTACTCCGGTACAACCCTTGGATTGTTATCTGTGATTGACTTCTCAGGGAGGCAGCAGTGAAGTTGCAACCAGAGGTCTGAGGGCACTGCAGAGGCTTCAGAGCCTTGAAATGACTGACTGAGGGAGCAGAAGCAGTGCTCTCCTCTATCATTCCAGTTTCAGGAAGAGCAGATTGACACCTGTCTGTGAGCTTGGTTTCACCAGCAGCATTTTGGGGTCTTTGATCAGAGGTTGGTTTACACAAAACCAGTCCAGGCTTGAGCTCTTCTCGGCCACAGAACCTTGGAGGGGCTGGAGCTGTCCAGGGCAGGGAACGGAGCTGGGAAGGGGCTGAGCCCCAGGAGCGGCTGAGGGAGCTGGGAAAGGGCTCAGCCTGGAGCAGAGGAGGCTCAGGGGGACCTTGTGGCTCTGCACAGCTCCTGACAGGAGGGGACAGCCGGGGGCGTCGGGCTGTGCTCACAGGGAACAGGGACAGGACAAGGGGAAACGGCCTCAGGCTGGGCCAGGGGAGGCTCAGGGTGGAATTTCTGCATGGAAAGGGCGCTCAGGCCTTGGCAGGGGCTGCACAGGAAGGTGGTGAGTGGTGGGCTTGACTTAACCATTGGACTTCATGATCTTCAGCATTTTTTCTGACCTAAATGATTCTCCCAGGGTAAAAGGGCAGCAGTCACTCACTGGAGTAAGAAATTGGGTATGCCAGAGTCTCCCTTGATCAGCAAACAAAAATACCTACAGGAGAGATGGGCATCCCAAGGAACAGCCCCTTAGGAATCCTATCCTCACTCATAGCTCAGTGATCCCATGGAAGTGAACTACACAGCTCCAGACAGCCCAGGATTTTCAGCTAAAGCACTGAAGTTTTGGGAAACTAAAAGCAGTTTTTGCGGACAGAAAATTATCATTCTTACTCAGCACTTGTGAGGTGAAAATGAGCAGTTACGTTCCACTCCAGCCACCGCACGGTTGTTTAGAAGGAACCTCTGGCTTTTACTTTATGTAAAATCCATGGCACAATTGAGACAAGACTAGAATCAGTCTGCAGTTTGAGCAGCAACCTGCACTTTACTCAACCACTGTGCTCGCATTTTTAATGACAGCTCTCCTGTGCATCCTCCTTAAGCTGTTGTTCCACAGAAGTCAGGGAAATTCCTGACGTGCCATATAATGGAGCAGCCCTACTGCCATGTGTCACCGTAAGCATTCAGGTTGTCTGCTGGGAAAGTCGCTAAAATTACAGCCTTAACACCTAAATGCAAAGCAAAAGCATTCATCTAGTTTAAATAATTTAATGGGGAGAAAACCAAGCACTTTCCCACATCTAAAGCAACTTGCAAATACCACAGCAGTGAACTACAACCTCTTCAGAGAGTCTCATCTGAAAGCAAAACTAAGAGTACAAAGCATGCCTGTGCAGGGAGTGCCCTGCATTGAAACGTGTTGCTGAGGAATAACTTATTTAGGAAAAAAAAATCCAGAAAATCATCTTAAACCCCAGAAAAGTATATGTTATCCAAGTTATACTCGCCCAGTTCATTGATGCCTACCTGTAAATAAAAGATTGTAATCTAGCTTGTTGCAATTAGGTATCATTATCCTGCTCTGGTTTATTATTTTATTCATTAATGAGCTGAAGTGATTTCAGATATCGATAATTACTGTGCCTGCAAATTTCAACAAAAAGCTCCACAACAAAAACAATAACTCAATAGCTCAAGTTAATAAACCCTGACCAAAATCCCTCTTTTAAGCATAAGTCACCAATTAACTACTGAGAGGAAGATTTGAATACAACTTTATAATAATTGTTTTGAAATTAGCAATAGAAGAAAGCAGCAGCTCAAACTCCAAGACTTTGGGGCTTGTTTGAAAGATTAAGAAAGCAGCTGATGTGATTGATGCTCTTCATCTGTTTGACAGCTTAAAAATCAAGTAAATGCACATGAAAAATCTGTGGTTTGCAAGTGCACTTAATCCCAGCACAGAACTGTCAGGGTGAACACACCTGCACAGCTTCTACATGAAACAGGATTTTCTCAATCAGGATATTGATAATTCAAGGTCAGGTCACACCGCATCACACACTGACATCCACTCCTCTTGTGTTACCCCATTGCTCTGCGTCTTCTGAAAATTCAGACTCACAAGTTCTGTCTCTGCCAACTGCTACAGCCAAGCAGATGTTAAAAACAGGCGCTGAGAACACCTAGAAAAGTTGGTATTATGTTACCACAGCATGAGATGGGCTTCCTAAAATGTATCCACATTATTAAGATTATTGGAAGAATTAGGCTCTTACTGCTGTCCACGTGGAAGCAAACAAGAAACAAAGCAGCCAAATAAGATTAAAGGAATGCCTCCATTTATTTTATTTTTATATTTATTTGAAACACTTGTAGGAGCTTAGGAGACTGACACCGGGCACCAGCTGGAGCATCTGCAGGAGCAGGAGGAAGGTCACCATCATCTGTGGCACAACTGCTGGGGGAAATCAGCCCTAGAGAAACACCTCTGTAGAAACAAATGCTAAGTTCAAACACACTGGCAAATCACATTTCCAGTTGCTGGTTGACTAAAACTGCAAATTTTGCACATTATGACAGTGAATTACTTTTATCATAAGTTTGGACCAGGTTACAGGCAGGCTGGCCTGAAATCTAAATTGCCAGGGAGGGCAGGGATGCTCTTCCAAGGCTGGGGATTAAAAGAAAAATTGAGGAGCTATTAAATCAAATACTATGTCAATAAATACAGTTATGACTGTAGGGGGAAAAAAACACCAACAAAAGCAAGGAAGATCTAAGAGTTCTCTTGTGCTGTGTTATGTACAAAAAGTCTTTTAGAAAATTTTTGCAGGGTTGGCTTTTGGGTTTGTTCCCTTCCCGTGAAATTAGAGGTGTTTATGAGCATCTCCAGTTATTTGGTTTTATCAGCTGTAGCAGCATTGGTTGGAAGGGACATCTCCAAACCAACCTCCACCACAGCCACACCAAACTGGGGCAATTGTCGCCTTTTTCTGGACAAGCCCCTTTCCCTCGGCTCTGCCTGCACCAGTCACTCCTGGGCTGGGACAAGCTCTGCTTTGTGCCTCCAGAGAGCAAAGCATCAAACACCAAATTGCTTTTCTTGCTGTGGTGAGTAAAAGCTTCGATAAATTGCAGCCATCACATCTGTGACCTGATAAAGCACCTGCTTCCAAAAATACCCCTTGCATCTCGTAATTAAGATTTGCCTTTGTTGAAAACTCTTTAGGAATGGGTCTGTGACTGGTTTTGAATAACACTGAGTAATGTTTGTTGCTTTTAATACTTACAAGGCAATAAATTACTCTTTCCTAAATACAAACAGCCAATGCCCACGTCTAATAAATATATTGAGACTGACCATTTCTATTTGTCACAGTCATACAATGGATACATTCTATTGAATTTTTCAAATGTACGTGTAGGAATGTGAGTGAGGTGTTATCAGTGCTGATCCTCTAATTAAAAATGAATTAAAAGAAACCAAAACACTTTTCTTCCAGAGTCCTAGAGATCTTCCTAATCCCATACATGAAAAGCAGTAGAAGGGGACAGGCTGATGGATTAAAAAAGCCTGATTTTTTAATGGCCCTACAAGTAATGCAGTCAAGGAGCAGTTAGATAACATGTACTTGATATCAACCAGAGGAGCCCTAAAATATTTCTTTTTCCAAGTGGTAGTCAAAGGCTTATTAAAGAAACAGACCCATCTAGTGGTAACACTGGTTTTATGCTAATGCCTGTGGGAGGCACAAGCAGGGTGGAGTGGGGACAAATGAATTATGCCACCAGAAAGAACAGTGGCAATCAGAGCTTCCCTCCAAGTCAAGTAGGCAGAACTTTTCCTCGCGTGAAGGTGCTGAACAAGGCTTTTCAAATCATTAGGTTTACAAAATATTAGCACTTATCTCCAGGAAAGACCAAGCCTCACCACTCCAACCTGTCAGTCAGGATCACTGTCAGCCCATGGCAGAGAAATGCACCAGGTGAGGATACTGCTGGAACACTCTCCAGAAACCATCATTTGAGTTTGAAAGATCCTAAACTACTTCAAAAAATTGTTTTTATAATGTAATGACTTTGAGTACATCTGTGCCTAAACAACCCTCTGTGTTGAGCAGCAGAGTGTTGTGCTCATTTGATCTGGTGTCATTGCATGTGACAATTCTGAGTGGGAATGGTCCCAGGGGATGAGAGGGGAAAAAAAACCCCACAATGTGCCAAAATCTGAAAGCCATGCAATTTTAGGCTTGTCAGAGTATTCGTAGCAAAAAGTGCTAGAAAAGCTAATAAGGGCTCATCTAATAATGAATTGAAAATGACAGTAAAATTAGCATCACTGGTCACGATTTCATGGTAAATAGATCTTGTCAAAATAAATCATTGTGCTGTTTTTCAGTGGGAATCTCAGGCTTGGGCACTTGGTGCCTCAGGCCATCTTGATCAGAAAACAAAAGCACTGCCACGAGATAATAAATGGACTAAAAGCTGTGACGGGCCTCAACAGGCAGCTGGAAAGGAAGACAAAATGCACACGCTGCTCCAGGGAATGTTTCCCACCTTGTCCTAAATCCTCCTCTGCACACAGCTCTGCCAAGGCAGTAGAGAACATTTAAAATGATCAGAGGTAACAAACCAAATAGACTGCAATGCTCACATGTGGCCAGCTCAAAAAGAAAACAGAGCCCTGGCCTCACCTGGAATGGCAGCCAGTTCCCAAATGTAAGTCAATCCTGAAATCACTAGAGACACACGAACTAGAGGGCAAAAAATGATTGGGAAGAAATAAGGGATGGAGAGGTGCAAATGGGGCAGGAAAGGAGCAGCTAGCAGTGGCTTCAACATGGGAATTGCTGGGAACAAGGTCTTCCTTGGCCTGAGGGAGAGGAAAATCAAAGGAAATGGAAGCAGCAGCAAATCCATGTGTCCACACATAACCTTTCTCCCCTGGATCTCCACCATGGTCTGCTTCACAGGCAGCACAGAGCTGCCCTTCCCTTCCCTTTCCTGCCTTGCAAAGAAAACAAGGATTTGTCGTTCATCTCTCAGACAGGAAAATCCTCCAAGAAGGACTTCAGAGCAATCCTGACTATGGCAGGGAAAGGACTTCTCCACATTTGGAATCTCTGAGCCACAGTTTTTTCCCTTGTCTCCAGAGTCCTTCAGCCCTCGGCCTATGCAGTCTGACAGTGGTGAAGGATGAGCCCTTTGCTATCCCCAAGGTCTCTGAGAAATTCCTTTTCACTAAAACACCCTTGCTCTTACCATCATGCACCAGGAACATTTGAGTCACCACTTTGCTGCTCCGTACTGGTCTGGCAGGGTTTGATCTTGTCTCAGATGTAGAAAATGACCAAAACCCAGAGCCCTCTGCAAAGGAAGGAAGTGGAGCTGTTGGAGCAAGTCCAGAGGAGGCCATGGAGATGCTCCAGGGCTGGAGCCAGGCTGGGAGAGCTGGGGGTGCTCACCTGGAGAAGAAAAGGCTCCAGGGAGAGCTCAGAGCCTTTCCAGGGCCTGAAGGAGCTCCAGGAGAGCTGGAGAGGGACTGGGGACAAGGGTGGGAGGGACAGGACAAGGGAGAACAGCTTCAGACTACCAGAGGGCAGGGATAGACAGGATATTGGGAAGGAATTGTTCCCTGGGAGGGTGGGCAGGCCCTGGCACAGGTGCCCAGAGAAGCTGTGGCTGCCCTTGGATCCCTGGCAGTGTCCAAGGCCAGGCTGGACAGGGCTTGGAGCAGCCTCGACAGTGGGAGGAGTCCCTGCCATGGCAGGGGTGGGAGGTCTTTGGGTCTCCCTTCCAACTCAAACCGTTCCACTTTGAGGAATCCCCTTCCCTGGGGATGTGAATGGCCTCCCACAGCTGCATTCAGGGTGAGCAGTGTTCCCACTCCTGCCTGATGCTGTGATTTCCCTGAATCCCAGCCCCGACAGCACCTCCCTCATCCAGCCCATAACGCCCTGTGCTGGCACCCAGCAGAGAAGGAGATGTTTTGGGGAGGGAGCTGCCTCCTTGCTGGGTTGTCACAGACTAAATCTAAACACCCATTTAAATGCACCCCCCCACATCCCCGCGTCCCTGTTGGTGACAGGGACACAGCCCCCAGCTGTTCCCTCCCAGTTCTCCCAGGCAGGGAGCAAGATTTTGTCTTCGCTCCAAGGCTTCCCTCCCTGCCCACACATCCAGTGAGTGCTTTGAGTTGCTGCGATGAGCCCAATAAGTGCAAGATCTGAGGACTAAATCACAAATAACAAGCTGGCACCCAGCTCAAGGACTCTATCCTGCACCTTTCAGGCTGCTGGGAACTTCCAGCTTTAATTACTGCAGGGAACCACATCCCCACTCAGCTGGGATTTGCCTTTAGAAGATTAGGCTTCTCCTACAGAGCTTCTCCCCAGGCAAAGGCAGCAGGAAGGAAGTCAGTCCCAACCCCACAGCACTCTTGTGGTCCCTGGGACTGTCTGAAAAGAATAGAAAAAGCCTGCAGGAAAGTCATTTGAGAGTAGTAAGAGAAAGGCTCCTGTAAAACGTTATCTGACAAAGAATTTGTCTGCTATAGAAATATTCCAGTGGCATCCCGGAGATCAATTAAGTCCTCAAATGATGCACAAAGGAAAATAAAAATGAAATTGAGGAATTGAAAGTAGGACAAGTATTGTAATCGCACCTTTTAGCAAAGACTGCTGAAATCAGTTGCCAAAACCACTGTTTCTGCTGTTTTCCTCTCAATTCAAGTGGTGCAAGGCAGCAGCATTGTGGTCAGCAGGGCTGAGTTATTTTTCTTACAGAGCTAATTCCCACCATGCAAAACAGGGACTAGAATCCCAATGCCATGGCAGTTTTTAAATAACTACTTCGAGATTGAACTTCTAAACTTGAACAACAGCATCTGAGCATTCAAATCTGTTTTTTTATTTTTCTTTTTTTCAGTGTTTGCTCCACTGTAATTTTTAAGCATCTTTTATAGGAATGGCGCTGGACGAAGGGCCAGTGTTTTTATATGTATGTGTCATTTTTCTGTGCCAAGGGATGAAACACCTATGGAGACATGGACTGGGCCATTACACCCACCAAGGATCAAACTTAAACCACTTTAGATTATACTAAGACTACTAAAATTTCTGCAAAAAGACAACATTTTAGTGCAGACCTTTAATATTTCAGAGAAAACTGGACTTACTGCTTTCATGCACTCCACATGAGATAGAACCAGCAGAGAAAGAAATGAAGAAAAAGGACCACAGAAGTGACATTAACACATGATGATAACAACACAAGCTTCCTCATATCTGCAATTCTGCATGACAGAGTCAAATGCCAAATGGATTGAACGTGGCTGTAAGGGAGTGCTGCCCTGGACTCTTGCACAGCTTTGGAAGGAAACTGATGGGGCTGATTAAATGAAATCAAAAGGTGAAGCACTCAATGACAATAAAGGAAAAACCAGCCTTGTAATTCAGTGTGAGGACAACTGAGCTGCTGAGGGGAAGCACTGAACTAAGAATTGATTGGCACAAGCTGCAGAAAAGCAGTCCTGGGTCAGCCACCTCCTGCTCCAGGAGTCTGGGAGCACATTTGCTGTCTGACTGTGGCTATTCCTCTATAGAGCATCGCAGTGGCTCTGATGCCAACGCTGCCTGAAGCGCCCATGTGCATAGGTTTGGGAAATTCAGTGCAGGAAAGCTGCTACTGACATGGAAAATCAGCAGAAGGGTAACAAACTGTGGCAGGCACAGGCTCTCCCAACACATCTTCCCTGGAATGGGCTTCTCGGGCACATCTGACCTTCACGCTCAAGCACAGCACCAGAGCAGAATGTGTTGGCTGCCAAAATACAGCTGCTCCTCACAGGTGAGGGAGCAAGAGGGCTTCAGAGCTGGGGAACCACAGCTCTGCTGTAGAAATTTCATGTATTACAAAGAAAATGTTCCCTGGGAGGGTGGGCAGGCCCTGGCACAGGTGCCCAGAGCAGCTGTGGCTGCCCCTGGATCCCTGGCAGTGTCCAAGGCCAGGCTGGACATTGGGGCTTGGAGCAGCCTGGGACAGTGGGAGGAGTCCCTGCCCATGGCAGGGGGTGGCATTGAATAAGCCTTAAGGTCCCTCCAAGCCAACCCATTCCATGATTCCATGGTATCTGTACAAATACACACAAAGGTGTTTCTTTCCACACACACAAAGAGTCAGGCACACCACAGGCACTGGGAAGAGTTGCTCCTTGTTTTTCCTTTTGCCTATACAGCCACTTCTGGATTCAATAATTATATTTTGATGTGCATGGATAGTTGCTTGATAACAGCTGAGAATTCAAGCCACAGGGGTGAGAGCGTAGCAGATGTCAAGTTTTGGGGTTTGGGTTTTTGTTGGGCCTTTTCAAATGCGCCGATCAATTGTTATGCAGCAATCTCTGATTGACAGTCACCTCAAAAGCACCCCATTGGGTATTTCTGTGCGACTCAACAAGCAGGAACCAGGCCACGTGTTGTTCCTGCAGCAGAGCAAAGGGATCACTGCCTGCACTCTGTGCCTCCCTGCAGCAGGTGATGGAGAGACAGCACCGATATGCACACGAGCGTTTCCTTCTCTCTGCTGGGCTGATATCCACACCCAATAGGAGCTCTGGGGGCAGCAAGGTGTGCGTGCAGCTGCGAGGAACTCTGCTGGGAAAGCAAATGGTGTCCTTTCAGGAAGGGATCATGAATTAGTGCAGCAGCATCTCGATTTTGCCTTGAGCCTGCTGCCAGCTCCAGAACCTGCCCCGCCATGGCCACCCCGGGAACCCCTGGAAGGGTCAGCTGGAGAGAGCGCAGGACCCAGGAGCCTTTAGTGCCCTCATTGCTCTGCTGCAGGTCCAGTTCTGCCAGGGCCATTAGATCAGTGCTCATTTATTGCCATTTGATCTCCGAAAGAAGGATTAAATGGGCTGGGGTTCAATCACCAGCCTCAGGATTTAATGACACTCAGGAGAACATCTGAATGGAAAAGGTGCTTGGGAATGCTGAGAAGAAATGTTGTCGTGTAATTCAGGTATTTCTTTTAGTCCTGCTTAGCTTCACCTAAGCACAAAACAAGATTTCACTTTGCCTGAAAGACTCCTAGGCACACAGGGCCTCGAGAGGCATTACTTCAGGATTCTTAATTTTGAAGAGATTTCCAGAAAGCTTCTTGAGAGAGCACACACTTGTGTACACAGAGAACGGCGTAAGTGGTGTCTGTCAGAGCAGGGATGGCTTGCAAGCAGAAATTCTGTATATTCCTCACAAAGACGATTGTGTTCTCCTCCCCCCACTTTTCCTTCCTGCTCCTGTGAGCTAGGAGGAAAAAAATCTTCTGTCCACGTTCACATTTGGATTTGCCTCTGGTGAGACAAATCCCCAGGGAAGAGCAGCTCCCTCACTGCCAAGGCTGGGCAGCCCTTTCAGGTGAGAATTCCTGTCCTTACAGGCCCCAGGCTCACACTTCTGCACTGCAATGGGATCAAGCTTTCCCCTAAAAAAGGGAGGTGTCATTCTCTCCCATCAGGATCACATCCTGGTTTTAGCTCTGTGCCATACACATCCACGTTGTGTCAGCTGAATCCACCTTGATTTCCCAGAGTTCTTTCCCTTCTTTTCTGGGCTAAACAAAGGATAATGCTGGAGTGTAAAAAGTGGGTCAAAAGGACAATAGGCAAGAAGAACCACAAATACCACAGCACTATTTTTTCATCTTAAAAAAAAAAAAGAAAAAAAAGTTTAAAACCATTCAAGGACAAAAAATACTTTTTGCTCGGTATGAAAAAAAGCCCATTTTGCCATCTCCAAGCTGAGAGGCTGAAGTTCTCTTGGAACTACTTGCTCTCTCCATCACATGCTGCTGACAACATCACTAAAATGCAGCTCCTTCAGAGTTTAGGAGTGCGAGAATTTAGATATGCACTAGAAATTAGAATTCACATATCCCAAGTATCCTTCACCTGATGTTTACCAATACATGTCACTTACTCTGCTTTGCAAGTTAGATTTCCTACTGAGAGCATATTCAATGTGTAAATGGAGTGTATTTTTGGTGTGTGGTGGGGTTTTTTTGGTGTGTTTATTGGGTTTTTTAATGAGAATTGTTTCAGTAAATAGATAAATAAATAAACAAATAAACAAATAAATAAATAAATATTGAGCCTTTATAGTTGCCATTAACAGATTGAGCAGTAATGTCTCCAACCCCCTAAATCCAGGGTTAAATTGCATTTCCTTACACCCTCATCTAAGTTAAAGAACAAAGTGTTAATGTCAGAACTTTCAGCTGTAATACACTCTGGTCTTGCATTTTTGTCTAGGCAAAGCTCCTACTGATCATCTTTTGGATCTACATGATGTAGATCTTTACATTAAAAAACTTTAAAGACAGTCTTTGAGTCTTTGTCTGCTCAAGCATCTGTAAAACAGCAGCAACACCCACACTGATCAGCCACAGCACTTCCAAAAAATCCCAGTGTCCCAAAAAAATATTTAAAGTAACCATTGTGCCTTTTGCACCTCAGGAAACACCAGGTCATCTTTGCTGCAGGAGGTTAAATTTCGCACTCAGAAAATGGGAAACACTCTGGAAGTCACTGGGAAGCAAACTCCCAGCAGCCACAAATATTTATTTGTCAATATTTCCAGGAGGGAACGAGTAATTTGGATGTCAAAATCTTCAGAAACTCACTTTTTTTTGCTGACCACACTGGGAGTAACCAACGATTACAAGTCACTGCTGAAACTTTCACACTCTAATCTCCCTCATGGTGAGAACTCCTGACCAAAGAGAAAACCTGAGACATGAGAACTGTTTAATCCATCCAAATGAGCTGCTCTGGATGAAACTTGAAATTTTTGACACAACACCACTATAGGCACGTGGCATTTCCCAGTTCTTCCAAGAAACAATGCAGTGCACCCCACAATTGGCCAAAGGAAATTAGTCCACCTCACACATGGAGGTAAGGAAGCAGAGAACCCAAGGGCACAAATAAAGTTGAGATTATTCTTCACTCTTCCATTTCCTATCCCTGAAAGGCTGAGACTTTCAGAGGAGACTGAAAGCAGCAGAAGGTTCTTCCCCCATCTCAACACATAAAAATCACCCCAAAAGTGAGCACACCTTCCCCAAGAGAGCAAAATCTTTCACTCCTCTGCTCACAGGGACAAGGAGAGGCAGGGAGGGACCTGGGGCTGCTGAAGACACAGAAGACACAACAAAGGCACCTCCCAAATAAAGACCAAACCCCAGATAATTCTGAATTTTCTGCACAAGAACTGCAGTGGAAAACATCCAGGGAAAGCAAAGGGATGTTAGCTCAGCACTGGGAACTGCACACACGGTTTGGGGTGAAATTTCCTCTATCCCAAATAGTGATCTTCTGCACGTGGCATCCTCCAGCTTAAAAAAGGAAATGATTACCCGTGGTTTTCTATTACCTTTGCAGGATAACACCACAGAAAACAGATGGGATGTATGATTTCATTTTCACTTATGCATAAGAAGATTAACAAAAACCATCCAAGTATTAACATTATGTCTGCTGGTCAGAGAACAGGGGTTCAAAATATCAGCCCACCCTTAAAAAAAAGATTCGTTAAAAAAACCCAAAACTAAAAAAGCCACCCAAAAAACCCTCCCAAAAATCAAAACCCAGCAACCACACAGAAGCTAGAAAGCCATCCAGGTCCTGATTTCTCCCCCCAAAAAGACAGTTTGTACATCATCCTGCCTGCTCTAAGATTATATGAAACTCTTCATTCTGAAAACTCAAAGAAACCCCACCAAACCCATCCATCTAAAAGCTGATAACTTCTCGCACTGTATTAATAAGACTGGTGCTCTGGTAGCTGATCCTGAGATTCAAAAAGAGGCTTAGGACTCATATTTATTTTTATTCCCTGTGGTCAAGAGCAGAGACCACAGAAATGGCAAATTAAATGGCCTGACCAACAAACTCCTGCATGCCAAGTGCAAGAGGAGACACACCAGGCAAAAGATCCGTTTCTGCCATGTCAGGGAAAGAATCCCACCAGGGCTCAAAGCCCAGGAGTGGAGACCATCATTATGAATGGAAAAGTCCAGGATCAAAGCCATAAGAGGGGGAGAAAATAATAGAAATATCTCTAAATCCCAGACCAGGGTCTGTGATCTGTTTTGGTACATGCAGGCATTTCTTGAGGTTCAGCCCAACAAGAAAATCTCATTAGTTAATTCTGTGCCTTTTGAGAGAGTCAGTTGTTTAGAAACAAAACAAAACAAAACAAAACAAACAAACAAAAATTTTTTTTAAAAAAAGGCACCCAAAACATGGTTCATTAAGTTGCTAGTGAAAACCAATCCAAATGGTTGGGGAATATCTTTTTGTTGTTTGGCTTTTTTATTTGGGAAAGTAGCTGGAACAATTCTGTAGGATCTCCCCTGCCTGTGTCCTTGGCTCAGAGTTCCCACCCAGGAAAACATCATTACTCCAACAGAATTAATTAAGAGAGGAAACCCAAGCCACTGCCACAAGACAGAAAATAAAATACATTAAAAGTAGAGTAGAAGGCAGCAGATAGAAGAAGCCGGAGCTGGCACTGCTCCTTCACCACACACTTTTTGTTTGTCCTGATTACAGGCGGTTTCCATCTCCCTTGAACTACTGCAATTTGTCTGATTTGTTCCAGGAGTAAATGGAAGAAATAATGAATGTCAAATACTTGAGCTTTTAAGAAGCCAAATGTTCTCCTTTGACAACAAAAAGAGGAAAAGAAGGGAATGACTTTTTTAAGGAGAGCATAAACACAAGATGGTCATTTTCATATGGCTGGGCCAAGGCAATTACATGGGAGAAAATGGTACTTAAATGAAATAGTGCAATGTAAAGCACTTCATTGTTTTCTCTCATTTTCTTCATCTCCTGGCACTCAAAACCCAAAAGTGTCATGCTCCATTAACAACCCTGGTGTTCAGCTGGAGAGAGAGCGCCTTTATTTTGGCAACCCAGCACGCAACAGAGCCACACCAACACAGATGAAAAGAGCATGTTCTTGATCTCCCTGTCCCCTTTCATGGGTAAGTTCATTGTTTTGCTTACTGAATTCACCACAATTAAGAACCCGTGCAGTCAGGGAGCCGTGCATTGTCCTCTGCAATGAATTACTGGCACAATAATCATTTGCATGAAAGGGGAAAAGAAGACATAAACCTAGTGCAAGAAAAATAGCTTTCATTTTGAAAGAACAGAAAGGGACAGGCTCTTTTATATTCCACTGTCATTTGTCAGTCTTTCAGCAAGACAGAAGAGATTTATTAACTAATAACTTTTTATAAAATAATAAAAAACATTTAGCAGAGAAGCACGAAGTGTCTCTTGAGTTACTTCATGGAGCTGTGGCTATAGGCCACAGATCAGCTGAGGATTGCAGCCATTTGATAATTCACTTTTCAAGCCCAATGGTATCATTCCCAAGTTTTCTCCGAAAATGAGTCAGGATAATAGGATGTTACAGCTTCTAACTGTAATGGTCACTGCCAAGTTTAGAACAAGAAGTCCAAGAAGTGATTTTACTTTTGGTATTTTTGCCAGTACCTAATCACCAGCCTTGGAATGCAGTTTCAATTCCTTTGTGTCTCCAGTTCCTGTCCTGTGAGTTTCATTCAGGTGGTATCTGACAAATAACATTGTCTACGTAGAGAGCAAAGAAGAAAAAACTTTTTATTTTGAGGAGGCTAGGCCGGCAGATCACTGAAATGGGCACTGAATTCAAGAGAAAAATATTTAATTGTCAGCCCAGGGAAGTTTTCAAACCCAAAGTTTCTTTAAACTTAGTTTCAAACTCCTACAGAGGAGAAGAATGGGTTCCACCATCAGCTGTATTTTCAAGTTTAACAGGTTTATAATTGACCCACCTGAAATCTAAAAGTGCCTCTCAATTCCCAGTTTACGACTGACTTTCTCCCATTAAAGGAACACCCATGCAATGGAACAGACCTTGCAATTCTGTAAATTTTCTACAGCAACGAGTGCAATGCCAGAGGAAAAAAGTCCTATTTGTAGAAGTGAGAGGAATGGGCAGAACAAAGAGCATTAATTGAAAATTTGGATGAAAGCCACTCGTTTGGAAGGTAAAGAATAGCCCGAAAATGCAAGTACAAGCAAATCAGCATTTCATAAGCCAAGTGAGAAGAAAAACAAATTAATTACTACCTGTGCTATTTATAGCCTGGCCTTCCTGCAGGTGACAAACCAAAGGGGAATGTTTAAAAGGAGGAATCCAAACCAAGAGACCTTCCAGGGACATTTATGGGAGAGTTTTCCAACGCCTGTGGGGTGCAAAGAGCCTGCACAGGGGAGGAAGGCCAGCACCATAGAGCACTGAGGCAGCCTCCCTTTACCTGTGCCATGGGAAGGCCTGGTTTGTTTTCTTCAAGACATAACAGCTCTGATGTCATTGATAAATTATCAGTTGAAATATTCCACATCCAAACTCAAGTTATTTACAGGGGATGGGTTTTAAAAGTCCAGTTCTTAGAGCATAAGTTTGCAGGTGTCCCACAAAGGACCAGGTTCTTGTTGAGCAGGTAGACATTAAAAATAAAAATAAAATTAAAAAAAAAAACCAAAAAAACCAAACAAAAAACTCCAAAAACCAACCAACCAAAAAAAAAACAAAAAAAAAACCCTAAACAAAAACCAAACAAAAAAAAAAGAAAAAAAACCCAAAAAACCAATCAACCAACCAAAAAAAACCCCAAGTGACAACACCCATTATTCCATTATTTGTGACAGCACGGGAGCACAAAGCAACACAACAGGAGAGTTCCTCAGATCTTTCTTACACCCCAAATCCATTCAGGTCCACATTTTCTTTCTCCAGTTCCACAGCACGATTGTGTCATCCTATTTCTCATCTATTTCTGGAATTCCAACACAAGCAGCCTTTTGGAAGACACAGAAATAGGAACACTCCGGCATTAGCTAGAATTTCGGAGGTCTGAATTCCCCAATAAAATGAGCGCCAGACTGCTTGTTCCCTCAGAGGAAGCCAATTTCTCCCTTTCAACCATCAACATCTTTCACAGGCTCAGCTTTGATAACATCAATGCTTGCAACTCAAATTAATGGAAAGTTGATTTTTAGTCACAAACCCTTCAAATGCTCTCAACTCTTTATAAATAAGCATCCTCTACAGTCTCAGGAAGTTCAGACTATTGATGTGAAGGAGCAGCGTCTCAGGATCTGCAAGGCACAAGGATCCCCGGCATGCCGTTGTTATTTACAACCTCTCCATCAAAATTAAGTTCAAAGCTTCAACATTTTGAGACAATTCGCTGTGTATGCCAACAAGGCCTGTGTTGAGAAATATTTCCTAAACTGCAGTGCAGATCTGGGGCTTTGAAGATGCCGGCAAAAAGGAGGAAATCCTTTAATCATTGAATGGTTTGGGTTGGAAGGGACCTTGGAGATCAGAAGGAGTAAGAAAGACACAGCCGTGTTTAGGGAAGTTTAAAGGCACGGAGAACACCACACCAGCAGCCTGAAGGTGTTCACTTCTCCACTATTGCATTCCCTTCAGATTTTGGTGGCAAAGCAGGGCCCTGGGCTGGTCTTTAATTACATCCCAATTCCTCAGAGGACTCCCGGACAGGTCTCCCTCACCTAGGAGCCCTCACGCCATCCCCAGGCTCGCTGACAGCAATGACAGCTGATTAGGGAATTTTAATTTGCTTTAAAACACCCTCCACCCCTAAATGAATCTATCAGAAGCTTCAGTCACACAGTGACCTGCTGAAAGGGCTTTCACAAGTGCCACACTCGGAGCCCTGCCTCCCAGCAGACCCCAGGAATCCCCAGCAACTCACCCCACCGCAGAGACAAAGCTGAGAAGTGAGTTTGTGATTCACTATTCAGCATATCCAGGGTTTGGCCCTGAACACACTCTGCTCAGTACCCAAAATAATGTTTATATTCTCCCTAATACAACAGGTTAGTCAACCGTTTCAGGAGAACAGTCAATTGGATTTTCTCTCCTTCAGTTCTGGTGCGAAATGATGCAAATTCGCACTCAGGCTCACAACAGAGCTCCTTTCTACTCCCCTGCTCTGGAACAGAACTCACCTGTGGCCTCCAAGAGGGATTTTGGAACAGCAGCAATTTCATTAAACTCCCAATGCAGCCTCCTATATCAATAGATCTTAAGAGAATAATTTATCATCTGTCCAGCTTGAGTAGGGCACAGAGCAGTGGAGGGCTCTCAGGAGCCACCAAAATGCCAGGACTGGATTCCTCAGCTCCCATTAGAACCACTAAAGAAAGGGAAGGTTTTTCACTCTGGGATGTAAAAAGAAACTGAACTTCAGCTGTTTGGGGCACCTTTGATAAACCACTGAGCTTTTATCAATAACAGACATTCTTTGGAGTTAGAAGGGCTTTATTCAAAGAAGTGTCTTGGTAGAGTGTGCCAAAGTGTCCCCAGGAAAGCTCCCAGTGCAGGAATAATCAGCTCATCTCTGACCCCCCATCTATTCCCACAAAGCAGGTGGGGGATCAGAATCATCTGGAAACGTGGTTAAAAAGCAAAATAGTTGTGTGGAAGGGTCCTGGAAGATGAGTGGCACTGACACGCAGCAGGCACCAGGGCTGGCAGGGGACAGCTGCTCTGAGCTGTGCTGCTTTGGCTGAACTGAGTCTGCCAGCACAAAATGCAGATCAACGAGGGCACCTCCAGCCCACTCTGAGCTCAGCTCTCAGCTGCTGCTGCCAGCACCTCACAGTTCCAATCTCCTTCTTTTGGCTTTGAAATGTTGAGGTAAACCTGGTTTTTGTGGCCGTGTGTTCAGTGGTGGCATTTGGACATCCAACACCCAACCAACCTGAAATCACCACTCACACTGAGATGGTAAAATCAACAATTACAGTCAAATCAACAACAACAGAAAAACAACCTACCAAACAAAATAAACAACAACAGCAAAACAAAAAACCCAAGCTGTTGCCTGTTAGAACTGAGCATCTTGGGAGAGTTTTAACTGTGAGACATATTGAACTACAAAACCAAGGGACACTGAGCAACACTTGCTTCACAGCTCTTCCAGAGCTCAGCATTTGTGGGAATGGTCTCTTTTTTAATTTCATGCTGCTGATTTTTTCACTGACTTATCCCAACTGTAGCAGTACTGTGAGGATTGCATTGCCCAATTCTGCTCTGGATATAATTACAAGTTTCAGCTGTTACTTTAATGGACTCATTTGCATTAACTGGAAGCATAACCATAAAAAAATTATTTATATTTCTTGGAGCAGTGTTCCCAAATCTATGACAGAAAAGGAGTAATCTCAATTTATAAATCCTGGAGCTGCTTGTGCCTGTCACCAAGTGCTGATTATCCACTGTGCCTTCATACTTTAAACGTGTAAAATTCTAGGTATAATACAGAGCAAAAATGGAGAAAAGCCAGCATGTGGAAGAACAAAATATATTTAAAAATGAGAAACTATGTCAGAGGTTATAAACCTTGAGGCATTTTGGTATTTGTTTGGGTTTTTTAAGTGAACTGTGATGTACTGAGAGAACACGATAGCAGCTGCAAACCCAAGATGACTTTAACCAAACGCTGATAATTTTGGCAAAATTAAACCCCCTGAGGGATTCATGAGCCCCCGAGTGTCTCGGAGCTGTGTCTTCAGCGTGAGGGCTTATTTGGAAGCCTGAACTCAGATGTTGTAAAGTTACTAAATTTACCTTCAGTAATAAAGGCTAATTTGGGCCTTATTTTGGGGAAAGCTCTCTTTAAATTTAGATTTAGAAGCTCGATGCAAATAACTGTTCTTTGTTAAGAGTCCTAGTAACTGCCAATTCCCTTCTGCGTGCTGATACCCACAAAGCACTGAGAGAGAAAATTAGCTGGCTTTGAAATTCCTGCATTGCTTCCCAGCCCAGTGTGCCCAGGAACTCGTGGGCACCTCTGTTCCCAGCAAGTCCTGCCCCAGATGAGCCACAAGAAAGAGCCTTATCAGAGCAGGGCAGGGAGCGGGCCCTGGCAAAGGGAACACCTTGCATTCAGCTGGCAAAGAAACAGCCCAAACTAGCTTTAAGGCTTTCACAATAGCAACGAAGGGGGCAAAGAGATTAAAAATAAAAGTATAGAACTGAGACAGAGATGCTGGCCTATTGGGGTAACACTGTTAAGTCCATGCTGCCAAATTAAATCAAGCTTATCTGCTCAAAGAAAGGGCCAAAATCCAATTCACTCTTACAATTCTTAGAGGCGACAATGAAATGAGTGTTTGCTTTTAGCTCCTCTGTTTAGTGCTATAAACTCTGTGGTTGTTCCACTCCACTGGGACAGGCCCAAATTTATAACATAACACGGCAGGAGGGCAGAAAGGCCTGGAGGGGAAAAACACCTCGGAGGAGGAGGAAGAGGAGGAGGAGGAGGAGGAGGAGGAGGAGGAGGAGGAGAAGGAGAAGGAGAAGGAGAAGGAGGAGAAGGAGAAGGAGAAGGAGAACGAGAAGGAGAAGGAGAAGGAGAACGAGAACGAGAACGAGAACGAGAAGGCGGGACAGCTCCAGATGAGCTTTGCACCCGGAGCACACCAGGAATAGCCATTTATACAGACAGTGCTCTTAGACCTCTCTTACTACTCATTCTGCCATGACACATATTAACATTCTGTGTGTTGATGACTTCAGTCCCAAGCCTGCTTCCCTGCAGCTTCAATAAACCACACTGTTCCTGGATCTGGATTGCACAAAGCCCCTATGGAATGGGATCAGACCCACAGGAGTGGACTGGTGCCTGCACCATCTGTGCATATGTGCCCAGGCAATACCTCCTGAACTCCACCAGAATTCTGGTGCTGAATTAGCTTTTATCAGAAATTCAGCCACTCCTGGCCCCGCGGATCTCTGAGCAGCAGCTGTAGCACAAACAGATTCATTTTCTGCTAAATTCCAGCACCACTGGCCAGCAGGATCAAGTCAGGATGCGAACAGACAACATCAGTCATTCTGCATCACTTCATCAGCTTCTTCTCCTTCAGGGAGCTGCACCTGGGCAGGAACAGCCCCAGCACAGCACAGGCTGGGGGAACTGCTGGAGCAGCTCTGAGGGGAAGGAGCTGGGGGACACTGAGCTGTCCCTGAGCCAGCACAGTGTCCTGGGGGTGTTGGGGACACCGAGCTGTCCCTGGGCCAGCACAGTGTCCTGGGGGTGTTGGGGACACCGAGCTGTCCCTGAGCCAGCACAGTGTCCTGGGGGTGTTGGGGACACCGAGCTGTCCCTGAGCCAGCACAGTGTCCTGGGGGTGTTGGGGACACCGAGCTGTCCCTGAGCCAGCACAGTGTCCTGGGGGTGTTGGGGACACTGAGCTGTCCCTGATCCAGCACAGTGTCCTGGGGGTGTTGGGGACACCGAGCTGTCCCTGAGCCAGCACAGTGTCCTGGGGGTGTTGGGGACACCGAGCTGTCCCTGATCCAGCACAGTGTCCTGGGGGTGTTGGGGACACCGAGCTGTCCCTGATCCAGCACAGTGTCCTGGGGGTGTTGGGGACACCGAGCTGTCCCTGAGCCAGCAGTGTCCTGGGGGTGTTGGGGACACTGAGCTGTCCCTGATCCAGCACAGTGTCCTGGGGGTGTTGGGGACACTGAGCTGTCCCTGATCCAGCACAGTGTCCTGGGGGTGTTGGGGACACCTCAGCCCTGGCTGTCCATGGCTGTGTGCAGGGAGGCTGAGAGCAGGGCCCGGGCTCTGCTCCGGGGGCCCAGCAATGGCACAGAGGAACGGCAGGGACTGAGCCCAGGGAGCTCCCCCTGCCCAGGAGGCACAACTTCTGCCCTGGGCACTGCCCAGCCCCGGGCACATTGTGCACAGAGGCTCTGCAGGCTCCTCCCTGGGCACATTGCAGAGCTGTGTGGGCACAGTGCTGTGCCCTGTGCTCTGGGCTGGCCCTGCTGGAGCAGGGAGGTGGCACCAGCTCCCACTGTGCTCCCTCAGCCTCACCCACCCTGGCATTCTGTGATTCTCACTCCCCTCTTTTCCTTTCTAGAGCTTCAGAAGCAAACTCCAGTCCCAGTGAGTGCTGGGTGCCTCCAGCCAGGTCACACATCAGAACATCTCCTGGGGCAGGGGATGCTCAGGCAGCTCAGCTCTCGCAGCCTGCACTGATTGCAGTGCAATTCACACACACCAAGGCTGTTCTTTCAGCAGGTCTCTGTTTCCATCTCCAGTGCTACTCCCCTTCATTCCACATTTTGGCTCAAAAGAAGCCTTACACTAATCTGTTTTACCAGTCCTGTTCACTCCTCACAGAAGGATTTTCCTTCAGAGCCTCATCAAAGCAGGGCAGAACTGAGCACTCCTGCATCCCACCCTCCGAGGAGAGTTCTCATCACTGTATCACATTTTCTCTGGGCATCGCTTTGTGGCTGTGCCCTGGCAGAGCCAGGCTTCAACTCAATCACCACCTTCAAGGAGCTGCTCCTCAATCACTGATCCTCTTTTCCAAATGCTGCTCAGTTTTGGGGTTTTTTTAAATATGCCTGGAAAAATCGAAGCATTATTCTGTCTTCTAAGGCAGACAGTTCTGATTTGGGGACAAAAGTGAACAAATCTGGTTTCATTGCTTAACTTTCCATAATTTCATCCCTATTCTGACTACGGTATGATTATAAATGCATTTTGAACAAGAAGATTACTATTGAGCTTACATCTCTTAATTATGTTTCTCTTTTCATACACACAGCTTTGGTCCGGCTCTTGGCTGTGAAAATTACAGATTTGCTTGGACTTCAAACTGAAAATACTTACATTTATTTCCATGGGAGATTTTAATTCTTTTCTAAGTAATTTCAGCATTTGAAATCTAAGCCCTTCGGTGCTGACAAATGCACCCCAAAAATTAATGCAAGTATTTTAAAAGACAGTTAAAAACCCACTAATCCTTCATTTCTATCACTTTTCATCCTAACCATCCATGTCATGTCCCGATGTCTGTCTCTATTGTATGTGTGAACTGTAGCTCTAAAGTCTGAGGAAGATTAACACCAGAAAGTGAATCCTTTCTGCACAGATAGCTGAAGAATAGCAACACTTCATTTTCCTGCTTTGAGTTATTTCAGCATTTAATTATAACATGGCCCCAATCACTCCAATCACTGGAGTTTTATTCAGGTTTTGGTTCATTTTATACAAACCACGTCACAGAGGCACTGTGTGTCATTTCACTCGAGGAAACAGATACGTCTGTTAAGATATTCTTGGAGCTAAAGCGACATTCAAATCAGTGACTTCAACCAGATTCCTCAGCAGCTATCAAACCACCACGGGGGGAATTCAAGTTCTTCACAGCTGAAGCCCTTAGAGCAGGCATTAAAAAATCAAGATTTGTCCATCATCAGTAAAATCCAGATACCTCCCTGCAGGTGACAAAGAAACACTGGCAGTTTATGCAATTAAAATTTCATCACAGGCACTTAGAAAAGAATCAGCCAGACAGGTATCAAAGCCAATAGTTTCTCTAGTTAGTTCGTGGTTTTACAGAGGTGCAGCAATGCCTTGAGTGAGGTTGTTCAGACACCATCACTGATTCTGCTCTAATTGGTGTCCTTTGAAAACATCTCAGGGGAGTTGGCAAATGCTTTCCTCTGCAAACTCTCCATTCTTTATGGGTCCCTCTAGCAGAATTCCCGACTGCTTTAATCCAGGTTAGTCCAACAGATTCGTTGGACACAGCAGACCACTTAAGTGCAAACTAGAATTTTACCTCCAGAAAAAAAAGAAGACATGTTCCATTGTACCTTTCCTCAATGCAAAGTGCATTAAAAAATCCATTATGTTGAGCCAGCAAATGTCTAAATCCCTTCTACACCTCACCGAACCTGCCTTCACCAGGAAGGGGACAATACTGAGCTGTAAACACCAGGGGAGCAATTTCCCAGCAGATCTCACTGATTTGTGACAAATTCATCCAGCCAGACCTCAGGAACCATCTTTTAGAGGAGGTAGCACCTCTAAAAAATGTGACTTTCGAGTGTTCAGATTCTCCAGGGGCACGATGCCCCCGGCACTGTCCCTGCACCAACACCAGCAGGGCACAAAACAGACACCACTTGAGCATGGAGCATCCCAATCTCCTCTAAAAGAAATAAAGGATTGTATGGAAAAGGGAAAGCCACCCCAAATAACCCCCAAAGCACCCTGGAAGTGCACACACGTGTGAGGGAGCACCAAGGAGGAAGGTTAATCCATTCTGTCTCCTCACAGCCAGGAAGAAGCAAAGCTCAAGGTCCCCTATCTATCCTGTTCTTTATTTTATCAGCCTTACCCAATTCGCTTCTCATGCACAGCACTTTTCCAAGGAAAAACAGAGGGGATAGAAAATACGAGTTTCTAAACCTATGGAAAATGATTTGGGCCTCTACAATAGACCCATGTGAGTTCAACAAAAAATAATTTATTTTAAAAACTACCTCTGATGTCACAGGACCCCAGATTTGCTTTCACTATAGTCAGTGAGCGTGAACAGAAGATTTCCACAAATATCTGAATTAATTCCTGCAAATAGGATTTTTGTTTCTTTTTTCAGAAATTTAAATATCTTCACAAGAGTCCAGTGAAAACAAGCATTTTCTGGAGCATGGACTTGAGAAGAAATTCATTTCCACTGAGCCTGAAGGAGCTTAAATATGTGCAAGTGCTGCTCTGCCAAGACCTGCAAAGCAGTGGAGGGAGGGAATAAAGTCTGCACTCCATACATACATTTATAAAATGATATAGATTTCTTATTAACATATATCACAGGGCTGCACAGCCAAAGCTGCATTCCCACCGAAGTTTCAATGGGCAGCAGTTCCTATCTAAAAGATACTTTTAAAAAGTTATAAAAGAAAAAAGAAAAAAGGCTGCCTTGAGTGAAGAGTTATTAATGCCTGAAGGAAAAAGAAACGAAAAACATTTTGTCAAGGACAAAAATTGTTTTGGTCTTGACTACCCAAACCCACCTACTTAAGGAGTAAAACTGAGAGCCTCAAGACCAAATTGACAACTCAAATTCAGTGTGCTGAGACTGGAACCAAAACTTGTGCTATTGTCTGCCAAAATTTGCACCTATGGCAACAGCTGTCATTTCCCCTTCCTCTAGCCCAGGTAAAATGAGTTTGGTGCTGATGTGCCACATATGCTGCAAGGCTGAGGCTGAATGTGGATCAACCCTCTGAGGCACAAAGCAGCCAGAGGCCAAGAAGGTTGGTACCATGTGGCTCTAAATGACTTAAAACTTTCTACCCAGAAATGGCTTTTCACTGATTTTCTTTCCACGTGCACAAAAGAAAGAAATGAAACTCATAAGCTGAAAATAGGGTAAAACTCTTACTTGTTCCATTCTGAAGAGGTTTCATCAGGAGCTGTTGGTTGGTTTGCTCTCCACCCAGCTGGAGCCCACAGAGGAGTTTCCCATTCCAGGATCTGTCACTTCAGGTCCCTTAAATCTCTCTCTAGTTTTATCCCCAACTGCCCCAGTGTGGGATAAAAAGGCAGATAACTCTCCATGGGAGCAAGCTGCAGGCAGCCAGAAAAAGCCACAGGAATCCAGAGAGACCTGGCCCCTATTTTGGTCAGTGCCACCCAATTTTTAAAGAACCAATCTAGCTCCAAACACACACATATGTATCTATATCTCAATTTGAAGGGGCTGGAGGAGCTCCGTAATTACGTGGTGTCACAATAAAAGCAGCCTTCCTAATCAGCTTCATCTATCTTGTTTCCTGACAAGTTAATTGTTACTTGCTTCTAGAAAAGAAGTTCGTGCAGTGATTCTATAAAGATAAGTACAGATATATATAACAGAAACTGGGTACAGATTTTTATTACAGCTTGTTGATTCAGCCTGTACCTACTGAATTTAAAAGTTCCTGAGTCAGAGTTTCAACAGGAGAGGGA
Source organism: Acanthornis magna (assembly GCA_036785705.1). Lineage (NCBI taxonomy): Eukaryota > Metazoa > Chordata > Aves > Passeriformes > Acanthizidae > Acanthornis > Acanthornis magna. The sequence continues at coordinate 11,500,404 of JAWUZG010000093.1, forward strand.
TTTTTTTGTCTGTTTTCAACATTTTATTTGTTTTATGCACCCCAGCTGTAGACAGCTGAAACTCTTCTCCAAAGCCAGGTCATATAAGATAAAGAGTTTTAATTGAAGAATGCAAGAGATTTTACTTGACATCTCAAAAATTAAATCCTTCCAGTTTTTAGGGTCATCCCTCAGCAGCTTGCAGTCTGCCCTTCCCTTTCATTTTCCAGGATGGGCACAGTAACATGGACAGAGACAGGAAAAAAACTTATTGAAAATCCTTTCCATCTATGCTGAAGCTCATGCTGGGATTTCACTGTCGGCAGCAAAGAGAGTGGAGAATCTTATTCATGCAGGAATCTGCCCTCTCTCCCATCTCATCTCTTATTTCCCCCCTGTAAAATAAATTCTTCCAAGGCCTTTGAAGCTCCTTTGCCCAGGGGAGCCCCTCTGAAACCCCTCCCCCTTTCTCTGTAGGAGCCCCTGTGACTCCTGGAAAACCTCAACCCTCGTGGCCATATCCAAGTTTGTATTTCCCCCCTGTATTTTATCAATGGAAGATTCACAGCAGAATCTTCACCTTGCTAGGAGCATCCGAGCTCCTCCTGCCTCAGCCCCGCCCTGGTTTGGCTGGAATTGAGCAGGCTGGAGATGGCCTTGGCTCTCCCCTGATGGCAGATGTTATCACACGGGGGATGCTCCACCAGCAGCGCACAGGGATTTGATATTCTGGTTTTTATATTCTGTTTTTTAATCCCCCAGCAATGTGCCTTGCTGCAGGGGAAGGGAGCAGCACTGCAGAGCTGATGAGGATTTCGGCACAGAAACCAAAGCAGAATTCTGCTCTTCCTTTCCAACAGGAATAAAATATTAATTTAAGGCATCTTGCCCTTTTTTTTTTTTTTTGTTTTGTTTTGGTTGGGTTTTTTAATGATATTCCAAATATAGAAGGTTACTTACAAGGAGTTTTTCATGAGATCCCCCGATGTTTTTATTAGGAGAGTCTGAAACAAAAAACTACAAAACTTGGTACTGTTAGTGTGGAGGGAAAGATCCCTGGAGGACTTCCCAGGGACAGTTCATTGATGAGCCAAGCCAGTTGTTGTACTACAACATTCCAAGGGATTTCTGGGAAGCAAAACCACTGTTTGCTACCTGTTCCAGCCATCTTCCCTTGCATCAGTTCATGGAGGTTAACTATGCCAAACAGGGACCCCAGGAAAACTCCCCAAAGGGATGGCATTCCTTAGGAGGATATTCTGAAATATTACTGTTCATTATGTGAATTACATCCTCAATTCTTCTCAGGTTTTCAAACCTTATTTTCATTTGCATTCAAGCACTGTGTATTTAACTATTAACCAGGCAAAACTTATTTTTAATAAATCTCCAACATTTTAGACCTGCCAAGTCACATTTCCATAGCAGAGCACTTCTGAGCCAAACAAAAGCCACGGTCAGTGTGACCCATAAAAATGAAACCCATAAAATAATATAAATATGAACTATTAAATATATTTTAAAATAATTAAACACATAAAAATCCTTAAACAACACTAGAACTCTAAAGCCACAATCTCCAGGAGAAAGCTTTGATTTCAGTCAATGCAAAGCCACTCTTCAACACCCTGCAATGAGTTTAAGAAACTCACATAACACAGTTTTACTGTCTTCGTGTAACAGTTAAAACACACAAGAAAAAATTGAGGAGATTGTGTTTTATGGTCACCCCTTCTCACCATGAATACAGATTTCTATGGTTTTTGTATCTTTTGAAGGTGTTTTTTTGGGTTGTTTTCCTAACCAAGGGGGTCATTTTGTAACTTGTGGTACAAAAAGAGGCTCCCTCAGCACCCTGCTGAGACCCAGCCCAGCACACTCCCAGGGGAAGCTCCCTGCTTTTGGTACTGGAGCACATTCCACGGAAAGTCATCTCCCCCTGCCTGGCCTGAAGGAATCTGAGCAACTTCCCACTCTCCAGGAGAGGTTCTCCTTCACCTCTGCTGTGTCCTGTCTTGCTACAGCCTGTAAGACATCTTCCAAGTGGAAATACATAATTCATCCCCATGATTATTTTATTAACTTACATGGCTTTAGCACAGCACTCCCCCACGCTCCAAAAGGACTTTTTTGTTTTATTTTTCTCAAACCGTGAATAATTTCCACTCTGCTCTGTACAGAAACCAAGAATTCTTGTCTCCAGCACAATTCCAGAGTAAGGACTCGTGGGTTAAGTCCTTTCCTTCTGCTGTAGGTTCTTCTTGCCAATAGATAAAGGAAGATAAGGAATATGTTTATGTGCAAGTACCAGAAGGAAAAAGCAAGTCAGGAAAGCTGTGAAAAGCAAGTGGGGAAAGTAGAACAAGTTTTTACCATTATTATTTCCCCTTTATCTGTTTGCAAATTAACCTATGCTGTGCAGCTGGGAAAAGAGGGGGTGAGGATTACAGTGGCTTGAGATGTATTTTCTTCTTGTGAAGACTCCCAGTAACTTCAGATCTGCGATTGCCTGTTCTCAGCAAGGATGGATGCCCTTTGTCACTATTTGTAGGTGATTTCAGCTCCAGCCTAACAAGACGCCAGGTTGGACACACTTGCACCAAGGTCAAGAATTAAATGTAAGTTAACTCCCATGTGAGTTACTCTTACTTTCCCAAGTTATGTCCAACACTAAAACCCAAGGAATCTGCCAGGCTGAACACCTGACTAAAACCGATTTAAATGTGGATATTTGCAATGGCATCAGACCATCCCAGAGATCTCCGTAGCCCTTTTCCCCAGCCTGCAGCAGTGCCCACGGGCAGCTGGCTGAGTCCCTCGGTCAGACTAAGCCTGTGCTCCTGTTTTCCCAGAGCTCCTTAGGCTCCAAACCTTGCAGCTCAAGTGCTCTGACCTTGGGAAATGTCTGCACTTCACCTCTTTCCACATGCATGGGAAGAGCTGCCCCTCCTGTGCTCCATCCCAGCCCTCCTGGGCTGTGCACAGCCGACTGCTGCTCCTGGGAACCTCTGCACTCCCTCAGCCTTGGCTGAAAGGAGCCCAATTCTCTCCTGCCCGGCGCTCCGAACATCACAGAGCCCTTCCCCTCCTCTCCCCCGGGTTCTCTTCCAAACTGTCGAGTGCACATTCCCTTTGAGCTGTGCTGCACTGACTCCATTCTGTGTCCAGGTGCCGCCTTTCAGCAGCCCTGAGCCACTTCCATTGCTGCTCTCCAGGCTGGGAGGGTGATGGTTGTGCAAGGATCCAGGCAGAGCATGGATTTATGTGGCCATGGAACGTTCCCTTCTGTTTTCCATTCCTACCCCTCCAGCCAGCTTTTTGGCAGCTGCCAAGCACCCAGCTGACATTTCATAGAATTCCCTATGATTCATAACAGTCAGCTCAGAGCTCAGGCTTCATACGAAAATGAGGATCCCTACGTACATCACTCCACACTTATCTGGAGTGAATCTCATCAGCCTTTTTATTATGAAACCACTCAATACTCCAAGGCCCTTTTGTAACTCCTCTCATCTCTCTTTCTGCACTGGTGATCCTTAACACACCAATACCGCTCTTTCCCAATGCACAAGGAGGAGCAGAACACCACAGGTCTGCTCGTAACTTCCCGGCACCGTGAGAGCCGACTCTCCCACCTCTCAGAGTCACCTTTTGTCACTGCAACCTCCTTAGTTCTTACTCCTCTGTGTTCCCTAATATCCCTTAAGCCAATCCCTTCAAAGGCTCCAATAATTGCACTAGCATCAGCTTCCCACTGCAGAAGTCCCATTGATTCGTCCTTATTTTGCTGTTTCCGTGCATCAGCTGCCTCTAGGCCTATTAGCTTCACACTATTGACACGAGGCCTGCGCTCTGTGCTTCCATCCAATACCCCTCCAACTCCTCCAAGAGCCATTTCTCATTCCTCAATTGTCTCTTCCTTCTGCTCTGTTCCCCCTTGGGATACCAAGCCCAGCTGCCATGGATTCTTGGCTCTAACTCCTACAACAAAATACAGGATGGTCACTGGCAGCAACCCCATGGATCACAGCCCCTGCCCTTCTCAGCTACTCCTGGCACCAGCTGGAGCATTTAGGGCTCCTCATTAATGTCTTAGACTGAAGTCCCACCTGTCCCTGTGCCCATTTCACCACACCCTCTTCAACCAGATCAGTGTTCTGTTCCAATCTCTCCGTTGCCTCTGAGTTCCTCAACATCTGCCAGATTTCCTGCTGCTGAATAAAATTTTAAACCACCTCATTCTCACCACCATATCTGAGGGTTTTTGAGAGGTGGCGGGGTGTGACATTTGGGAGCATGGTTTGGGGGTGATGATGGTCGTACTGGGGTGTTCATCTCGAAGTGCTTTTCCAACCCTGCTGATTCTGTGACTCCAAATTACACAGCTCCAGCCACTTCCCACCATTTCTCCTTTTAAATTACCCTTCACTCTCAATCTCTTCTTTAAGCAGCAATCCATTGCTCTTTTGACAAAATCATCTAAACGTGCAATACAGGTGCCCCGTTCCAGGTATTTCCCGCATTCCCCATCTCTTGTATCACTTTTCAGCCACTGCTTTTCCCTTTTCTGGCCCCATGCACAGCACAGGCAGTGTTTCAGAGGGCAGCTCTGCTGAAGCCCCAGTCCCACTCTGCTGGGACCCCTCCTCCCCAGCCCAGGCCCCAAATCACCAACACAACCACTGGCTCACCCCCAGCCCCAGATGCCATCCAGACAGCCAATGAGGTCTAAAATTTTGGTCACTTGCCAGCCCTGCTGTGACTCCCAAAAATGCAAGCAGTCATCCAGATGAGGATCACGCACTTCCTCTTGGGAAGAGGCAGGAATGCCTGTGGCTGAAGGGTAATTCTTGGTGCCAGTGCACACCCTGTTGGCAGCCCCATTCCTGCTCTGGCTGCGCTGAGGATCCCCTGGGCAGTGTTTTTCCCCTCCTCGGCAGGTCTGGCCGGGAGCCTGGAGATTAGATTGTCTCACCCAGGAGCTGCAGAGCAAAGTTAACAGTGCATGGAGGCACAAGATTGAAGTTCTGAATCGATTTCCTCCATGTCAAGTTGGTCAGTTATTTTAACTGCAGTTTGCAATTACCAAATCAACACCAGAAAGCTATAAAAGGAGCAGACTTCAGACCTTTATGCTGTTAATTTCTGTGTCTATCAAGCTATAATTTAAAACCAGCAGCTGTGTCACACAGATACTGCTGCAGCCATCATTTATCAAGGAGAGAACAGAGATGGAGAGAGGGATCACCCCCCAAGATGCTCGAACCAGCAAACCATGAGCTGAGCTCAGCACACACAGCTCAGTTTCCTCACTCCAAAGAGCTCCATGCCCAGGTTTTACTCAGCTCTGCACACCCTAAAGCAGATAAATCAACTTCCCCACGCTGCATAATCTCGTAAAAGTGCTCCCCATAGCAAAGAAGGGATTGTCTTGCAGCACAACACAGATCTTGAATCACAGAAGATGCAGCAGAGAGTTTCCCCAACAATATTTTGACATTAATGTTGCCTTTATTCAAAAAGACACCGAAGGGAAAGAAGCAGTTGCAAGAACAACAAGAAACACGAAGAAAAGGGGGGTTAAAGTGTAGTTCTCATTATTATTTGTAGATAGAGAAATTACATACACACATATAAGAAATATTTGCCTCATGAATATTAACATGTATGTGAAATATTATGCTGATGGAGAGAAATACCCTTTCAAGTCAAGAAGATTAAGATTACTGCATAATTGAAATAATCTCCACAAGAAAGGAAAATTAAAACAAAAAATGTTCAAGTTGCAAGGTCATGTATCATCCAGGGGCAGCATGACAGTGCATGCATCTATATAGAGATATAAAATACAGATATTTATGAAATCATTGCAGGGGTTGAGAGCAGCTTTTGAGCTTTCTGAGGAATAAAACTTGAGACAAAGGGAATAAAATGAAGCAAGAAGAGAAGAGATGCTTTCCTTGGAGGAAAGCAGATGGGGGGAGAACAATCAAACCGCCAGACAGAATTATGGAATGGGATGTCCCCAGCCCCTCCAGCCCAGCAGAGTTTATTTTATAGTCTCTGCCAGTCCATCCCCTCACACATACAGAGCAGCAGAGCTTCCAGCCACGCAAACTCCTGAGCCGTGCAGGGCTCTCCTCCCAGGGCACTGAAGTGTCCAACACACATGGACTGAAGAGGGACTGAAAGCCCCAGGGATTTAAGCATCCAGCTGTGTTCTGGGAAGAACTTGCAATGCTTTCAGACCTCTAGGATCAAAATTTCCAGGCTGGATGGGGCTCTGAGCAGCCCGATCCTTGCCCATGGCAGAGGGGCTGTGATGAGATGATCTTTAAAGTCTCTTCCAAACTAAACCAGTCCATGTTTCTATGAAACCCCCCTGCCAGTCCCCCCGACACAACATACAGCCAAATGGAGGAAAAGAGTGCTGAGTTTCCACAGGAAGAAGTGCAAACCAGCACCCCCAGCTTGCACAGGAGGGATCTGTGCCATGCACAAGATCACATCACATCTGGATCGAGAGTCAGGGGAGACTTTGGATAAACTCTGTGCATTCAGCTTGAAGCTGCTGCCGACAGCCCAGCCAGCCCCTCTGGTTCCTGATCCCCATCCCTGGGTGAGGGAGGCTCCATCACAGCTCTCTGCTTACACTTGAGCTCCATTTTGCTGTTCCAACATTTCAGACAAACCCCTCCTCCTTTAGGACAGCCCTCCATCATTCCCAGGGCATCCATGAATTTGCCATCACCCAGCTCAGTTAAACACACCTTCATTTATTTCTGCAGTCTTTCCATCTCACGTCTCAGTGGTGGTGCAAAGGGAAAATATGTCAAATGTGAGAGGGCTGCATTTTGTACTGCAACAGCAAAGCTTCCCATTCAGGAGCATCCTGTTCCTCCAACAAGGCACCAGAGCGCAGGAGGGACTGTTCAGGTGGGCTGGGGTACAGACTGCCTTGAAAGGCCTTCTGTGGGAATTTGAATCACTGCTATCCTGCCTGTCTCCTGATTTTTGTAATTTGAGCCACTGCTATCCTGCCTGTCTCCTGATTTTTGTAATTTGAACCACTGCTATCCTGCCTGTCTCCTGATTTTTGTAATTTGAACCACTGCTATCCTGCCTGTCTCCTGATTTCAGGAAGTGGTTGAACTGAACTGCTGCAGTTGGGGTTCTTAGCAGGCTCAGCCATTGGAACAGGGCTTTCCCCTCCCACGGCAAGGAGTAACAAGGTGTGAAGGAAGCCTGGTGCTGCATGGTGGCTTCACCTCCAGCTGTGCTGTGCTGCTTCCCTGCCCTGATTCCCATGGAATGTGCAAATTTGGGCACAAACTCAAACAACAACAACGTGGTATTTTGGAGCATGACCAGAGCTACACCTCCCACTGTCCCAGGCTGCTCCAAGCCCCAATGTCCAGCCTGGCCTTGGACACTGCCAGGGATCCAGGGGCAGCCACAGCTTCTCTGGGCACCTGTGCCAGGGCCTGCCCACCCTCCCAGGGAACAATTCCTAATTCCCAATATCCCATCTGGCCCTGCCCTCTGGCACTGGGAAGCCATTCCCTATGTCCTGTCCCTCCATCCCTTGTCCCCAGTCCCTCTCCAGCTCTCCTGGAGCCCTTCAGGCCCTGGAAGGGCTCTGAGCTCTCCCTGGAGCCTTCCCTTCTCCAGGTGAGCACCCCCAGCTCTCCCAGCCTAGCTCCAGAGCAGAGGGGTTCCAGCCCTGGAGCACTCCATGGGCTCCTCTGGACTCTCTCCAGCAGCTCCAGGTCCCTCCTGTGCTGTGAACCCCAGGGCTGGATACAGAACTCCACATGTGGGTCAGGAGCAGAGCAGAGGGGGAGAATTACCTTCCTGGAGCTGCTGCTCACACTTCTTCTGGTCCAGGCCAGCAATTGTCCTCCTGCACTGCAATGGGCTCCGGTCTCACGGTTAGCAGAGCTGTGATTTGTCCTGAGCCCAAAATCAAAGGCTTGACCCGGGGAACACACAGAACTGCTCCAACACACCTTTGCTCTCTCTGCTTAGCAGCAGACACAAACTATATGCCTTGGACAAAAACACTGATACAACGCCCCCTCCGTGGGGGAAGGGAGCGTGGGACACCCTGGCTGCTCACAAACGAACCTTGTCAGGAGGGAAAGGACACACAGGTGTCACATGGCGCCATTCTGGGGGTGGCTGTCCCCACCCCCGCGGGTGGTGATGCCAACTGCAGGCTTGGTGCCCCACGCAGAGCAGAACGAGCTGCAGAGCACACAGCGAGCTGGGCCAAGATGCTTCACAAAGTGTGAAATCCAACCCCCCCGACAGCTCCTCAGACTGTTCCCCTCTTCTGCTCGAGATCAGCCACTTGCCGTTCTCTGGACAGGACCCCCAGACTGGAAACATATGGTCTCTGTGCTAATTAAGGCTACCAGGCTTCCCAAATTTTTCATGGAACGCCTGAGCTCTCTCACATTCGTACTCTAGTAGCAACATCCCCTCAGGGGCGAAAACTTCAGGGGCAGCAGGAAGCAACAGCAAGGAGAAAAAAAAACAACAAAACGGTATCAACTGCTGGCATGCCAACCATTACACCTGGTGGGTCAATCCTTTAGCAACAATTTATGGATTTATCTGCAGAACTGAATTGGCCCAGGATATATCACGTGTACTCTGCCTCACTCCACCAGAACACTGCACAATTAATCCAATTTAAAGAACATTTCCCTGGGAAAGGAAGTGCTCTTCCCCCAGTGAACAGCTCAACCATTTACCAGCATTATTGATTTGCATAATTCTTAATGACAACACTGCACAACCACTGAATCATTAGGGCTCAAAAAGACCTTTAGGACGATCAAGTGCAACCTTTGAGATCAACCAGCACCCCCACCCTGTTCTCAAGTGCCACCTCCACAGGGTTTTGAACATTTCCAGGGATGGGAGCTCCACAGTGCCACTTCTCACATCCCTCCACCAAACAACACCTCACCCCAAAATCAGAGGGCCAACACCCTTTGAACACACTCTGCTTAACACTGACTTGCATTTACCAGCACACTGTAGGAAATTCTCTTTTCTTTCTCACAGGTATTTCGGTGTATTTGTTTCCCTGTAGCTCAGTCTGAGTCAGTTCACAGCTCCAAACATGCTTCAAAAGCATTTCATTTAGAAAGGCCCAAATATCCCTTTCATACAGTCCATTACATCAGAACATTGTAACAATTTCATCTGCTTCCGCCTGAATAAGAAACGATTCCCTACATTCTTTAAACAGAGAAGCTCATGTCAAAGAAAATAGCTTTCAGATGTTTTACAACTCTTTCATCCACAAAGGAATGCTTGGGGCTTATGAAAATACACACCTGCTCATTTGAAAATACGGCTTTCTCCCCAGTGGGAGGAAACAACAAGAAAAGCAAAACCAATGCAACAGTTCTGCCCTCCACACTGGAAAAGGCAGCCAGGTACAGGGGCTGGAAAATCTGAGTGAAACAACACCTCCAAACAGCCCTGAGCCTGAGGTTTCTGCCCTGAGTAAAGTGCTTCACTGCCACACCCCCAGGCTGTTCAGTGCCCTGCAGCATCTTCCAGGTGTGCCAATGGAAACCCACAGGCTTGGGATCAAACTCACCCCAACTCACCTGGAAGTGCCACCGCGCTGCCTGGAGCAGGAGCATGTCAAAAATGCATGTCCCAGGATCATTTACATCCCTAACACACGATCCTGGTACCTGCTCGTCAACCGTGACGCTCAGTGCAATGTAAGCAGGTTCTTTCCACAGCAGATAAATTCCCCCAGCCATCAGCAGATCTGTATCATTAACTGATCCAAGTGCAGGAGCATGGAGCTTTTCCTGTGGGTCTCGCAGCAAAGCAATCTTTGTTATGGGCTGCTCTCTGCGGAGGAATGATTGAGAGACCCACAGTTTGCAATTTGGCACCAAGTCCAGCTCCTGCTTCAGTTGACTTCAGCACAATTTGCTCTGATTTTCCAACACAAGTCAAGTTTCATTGCTGCAGACATGCAGATATCCCTCCCACAAAGGGCACAGAGCAGCACTGACACCCCAAAATTCCAATCACCTACTTGCCCTCTGGCAGCCTGGAGCACTTCTTCCCAAGGAGAAGGGGCCTCCATGCAGAGAGGAGCTGCCACTGCATCAAACAGCAAACCCAGCAGCTGTGGGCAACCACAGCCCTGGGAAAACACTGCTGCTTTCCAGGATTTTCTCCTGTTTTCCACAGAGCAGCATTGGCCAAATCCCAGGCGGAGCAGTTCCAGTGCAAGCAGGGAGGAGGAGAGAGCTGGGGAACAGCTCAGAATCAACACTTTCAGTGGCTAAAACCAAACCTCTCTCATCCAGGGCCACGTCAAAACCGACGTCACGGCTGAGCCTTAATGAAAATGGAACACCAGGATCATTTACTGCTCTGTAACATGAGAGCACTGCTGATGGGAGGGAGGGCAGCCAGGCCTCGCAGACCCTGCAGGCTGGGAAGCCTTTGGAAGCTTCCCACAGTCCTGGGAGCCACAGGGACCTGCTTGGGGATATGGGGACAGGTCCCCACGAGGCTCAGGGTGAGCACGGCTCACAGGCAGGGCTCTTGGCAGAGTCAGCAAGGGGGAGGAGAGCTGTAAGGTCATGAACCCTCACCCAGCAGCGCCGTCATCACCCCCAAATCACAGCCCCAAGGGCCAAGACACCTCCACTGACTGCCCTGGGCAACCCACGTCAGTGCCTGGCCACTCTTCCAGGGATTTTTTATTTTCTAGTATCCAATCTGAACATCCCCTGGTGCAACCTAAAGCCATTTCCTCTCATCCTCTCACTTGAGATGTGGCAGAAGAGCCTGACCCTACCTCACCACAACCTCAGTTCAGGCACTTGTAGAGATCACCAGGAACACATCCCCCAAACTGCCCAGCCAAGGTGCCAGGAGGTGCCTGGAAACCCCAGCAGGACAGACATCCTGGACTTCCCAAGGAGCACAGCTAGAAAAAGTCACTGCGAAATTCATCTGCATCCCTGCCATGGCCGTTTGCGCGGTTTTCCAGAGACACAAGTATTTCTCCAAATAGAATGCTCAATACCACCATTCTCAAAAGCTCTTATTGATTTCTGCCCAGACTTAACAAGATATTTGACTTTCTGAAGCTGTACTTAATTTCTTTGTCGCTACATTGCCTTTCCCTGAGCTGTGGTCCCTCCAACACTTATTATTAGCAGCATCATTTTTCTCTCTTTCTCTGAGGCTCAGAAGAAGGTGGAAGTGTTCCACATCAAGCATGGAGAAACACATCTCTTTCCAGTTCTTTTGAAAAGGAACATCCTGAAATAGAGACACAAATAAGGAGAGATCTCACCAATAATAATCGCTTCTTTAAAAAGCCTATTTTTTATAGAGCCCTCAAATGGTTTGGGTTGGGAGGGACCTCAAAGCCCAATCCAGTTCCACCCCCTGCCATGGGCAGGGACACCTTCCACAGACCAGGTTTCTCCAGCCCGAGCAACTTCAGATAATTTGTGATTATTTCATACTCAAAGACCAGGAATTTTTTTTTTTTTTTAAGTTCCAAAATGAGATGTGCAAAATACTGCACTCTACCAACACCCACACTTTTACATAAACTACACCAACACAGCTTGGGAAAAAAGTAAATGCAATCCTAGGAATTAGTTTATTAAAAAAAAAACAAACCATTAAGCTTGCATTTGAACCATGCCTTTAAACAAATGATGTAGAAAACGTGACTGACAAGTCAAAACCAGAGTGTGCCTTGCTGGATTCACACTATTTTCTGCAGAGTTTCTCCAGAATCTGCCCTCTAATCCAGAACTAAGACAAAAACATGTTTTGGGAACAGGCTACTGGGGAAAGAGAGGCTTTAATATCGTTTGGAATTCTCATAAAGCGTAGGAAACCAGCCAGTGATGGAACTGGGAGGCAGAGACAAATGGGGCAGCCAATCCTGCTTGGGCACAGACATCATAAAACCACTCTGCTCCAACTCCTACCTGAAAAAAACTCACAATGCAGCAGCAAAAAGTTTAAACTTTAGGTTATTTTATATATATATATTTTCCTTCACAACAATATTTTAGTCACAAGAGATGTTACAGGGTAAAGTTATATCCTGCAAGGATAAATGAATCTGAAATTGCTTTTACGGAATAAGTATTTGTCTCAGCTCAGAAAAGGCAATACAAAAAAAAAAAGAAGGTAAGCAGCCTATTTTAGGGCATTTTACCAGTGCATTTACTGATGGTTTATCCTCTTCCATTTTATTCTTCAATTTAGACAGCATTATTCACTGTTACCGTTAATTTGGATCCTTTTGTTTTCCTTATGTCACACAGATAAAATGAAGGTCAAAACCAATTCGTGACTGTGTTAAAATCCAGGAAGCCTGACAAAGTACCCACATGAAACTGCTTGATTGAAAAAAATTAGGGAATTTATCCCCAGACACAAATATGGGATAAATTCTGCCTGTTTTCTCCTCCCAGAGGAGGAACACACTAGGAAGGTGCTACTGAAGGGAAAGAAACACCTTCAGGGGAAAAAGGAAGGAGAACTGTTGAACTCAGCTCTTCATTTTCTTCATGGATGAAAGAAGAGATTAAAAAGATGTTCCAAACAAAAGCAGGGGATTTCTGGCATTTAAAGAACACCGAGGGAGAGGCAATGCATCAATGCCTGAGCAGCAGAATCCCAGCAGTTCATCTTCTCCTCACTCGGGCGTTCCATGAGTAAACAGCCAGCACAGCTGAGGGGGAACACACAGAATTCCAGGGAGCTGAGCAAATCGATCCCTCCAGCACACGAGCTGTGCTCCTCATTAGTCCAGAGCTGAGGTGGTAATGGTCCTTCTGATCGGTGCTTCTTGAGGGTTTTAAAAATATGGAGAAAATTAAAAGGCTGTAAAAATGCTTGGATCTCGGAAGCGATGACTGAGGGAAAGCTGAGAAGTGCCGAGGTAGCCCTGCTGCTGACTGCTGATGTAATTTAAGGAGGAAGGTTCTGTGGGTCCTGTATTCCTCAGTCTGTCCTATTTGCCACACTGGAATTGCCAGCCTGGAGCAGCAATAAGCCAGAGGAAAGCCTGTGTTTGGGTACAGCTGTAAGGGAAGAGCTTTTGAAATTCAGATTATCCCCAAAATTGTTGGGCCACCAGCATTGTTCTCCACAGATGGCTCACCTTCCCAGGGAAAGCGGAAGCTATTTTCATGTACGCTGCCTTTAAAACTTCAATTCCTTCTTCTTTCATTGGATGCAATCTTCTGGAGCAAAATTAAAATTAGTATTTCAAGACAAGAATTATCTAATTGGTTGTGGAATAGGAAATACAGGTTATTAATTAAGAAAAAAGAAGGTGCAAAAAGGTCTGAGCAGCTAAGCTTGTGTGTCTGTACCCCATGCAGCCAGAGTTTTGAAGGGAAGGCCATGCTGAAAGAGGCACAGGTCAGTGAAGGACTGGCACAACTGGGCCTGCATCTTTTATCCAAGGAGGGAAAGAGGGATGGGGCTGGCTGGGGACAGGAGAGCTGCCCAGAATTGCCATACAGAGCCTACACTGTAGGCTGTTTGGAGAGAGTGGGAAGAGAGGCTATCAACCCTTCCCAGCACTGCCCTAAGCAGCACCTTGGAATTGTGGGGTGATTTGGGCTGACAGGGACCTTAAAGCCGATCCAGTGCCACCCCTTTCCCATGCCTTCCTCTGTCCCAGGCTGCCCCAAGCCCCGTCCAGCCTGGCCTTGGGCACTGCCAGAGATGAGGCACCACAGCTTCTCTGGGTAACCTGAGCCCTGGGAGGGTGGTGAGGAGCTGGAAGAACTTCCTGTGATCTACCTACACCTTCTCTCTTCCAGTTTGAATCCATTCCCCTGCCTTACCTCTGCAGCTCCTGCTGAGCTCTCCTCTGACCGTGCTCCCCAACCCTTAGAAGCCACACTGTCCTCACTACAAATGTTAGGGGGAAAGGTTTGGTTTAATCCTTGGGAACAGCACACTTGTGGCACACAGCCCACACCGCTCCAAACTGCTGAGGTTTTGCTTTGGTTTAACAAGTCCTTAAACACAGAAAATCCTCAAGCCCCAGCCAAAACCTCAGCTCACACCTTTTGATGATACCGGGAGCAAAGTAGGTCCCACGAGAGGAGAGTAGTTGCTCACTCTGGGAAACCACAGGCAAAAAGTAATATAATCCCTGTCTCCAGAACGAGTTGTGGAAGCAGGGGACAGCAAGGAGGGCAGGAAATGACTTCAGCAAAAGGATGAGGCTGGCACAGTAACAAATATGAATATATGGGTCTTAAATAAGCATAAATTGTGTGAGAGAGGCAGAGTAATTTGAGCAATCAGGCTTTGGCTGAGAAGAAGGAATATTACCCATGGCACACTTTGTTTTGTGAGAGGGAATGTTCAGCCAGCCAGGCTCAATGGTCCCCTCAAGCACTGAATTCCCATGAGAATTTTAACAACAAAGTACTTGTTTATTTGAGCACTTGAAGGAAGCGCTTTTCCAAATGACCACTCAAGAGGGGCAGAAAGCAAACAGAGCTCACCAGGGAGTAGGGCACAGGTGAGCAGAGCCATAAGGAACGCCTTGGGAGGAGCCCAGCACAGGAGGAGGTGGCTGCTAACAAGGGATCTCTTGGAAAGGCTTTGGGTCTGTTTTAAAGGCTGTCTATGGCCAGTGTTTCTCATTTCCTTTTTCACAGTCTTGTTGCAAAAACAGCAGAAGGTATTGGTTTTCTTTGTTTTACTTTTTACTCTTTTCTTTTTCTTTTTCATTTTTAGGCCCAAGAACAAATTCAGTTTCAGAAGACAAGGAAACAAGAAGCTAAAGCCTGCATTATTTGAAAGAGCAATGCAACCCTTTGAAAAAGCTGATACAACAGCACTGAAAACCAGGGATGGCACAGAATGTGGGGAACAAGACTTTGAACCACGACCTAAAATGTATTTGAGGAGAGAAGATCAAGTTTTCACCTCCCGCACTCCAATTCCACCCATTTCCAAAGGAGCCAGGATGCACAGCTACCTCAGCAGATTAAAATCTAATGACCAATCTTTTGCCATTAGACATGCCTGCCTACCTTGGAGTCAACATCCAGCCCTGCAGGTGAGAAGTACTGGGGTTGTTTCTAACCATTCTCAAAAATAATTTTCCAGGTTCTGAGTTCCTCATTATAACTGATTTCAGAGTCCAAAATTCATTAGTTGTGCTGCACCACCTCCCAAGTGACACCGTTGCACGATGCAGCCAATTCCTGGGAGCTCTGGCACTTCTCCCAAGTTTATGAAGGTGTTTTGTTTTGTTTTTTTCTTTTCTGTCTAATGTGTCAGCAGTGGAACAACACACTTGCTACTTGTTGCAAAGGGACTGAAAAAGGCGGAAGAAAGGAAGAACTGACTGTGTATCTTGAGACCTACCAGCAAAACTCCCTTCCTGCTCTTAACAAAAATTCAAGTCCATGGTCTGCCTGGAATTATATAAGGATGGATCAGCTAAAATGTCTAAATGGTTTCACGCTAACCACAGCAGAACAAGCCACTGCCAACAACTCTAGACCCTGTGATCTGGGAACGTATGGATTTTTAAGTCCATGTCCTCTTTTCCATGCAGCAAAACATCTCCAGCCCAGGAATGCCCCGTTTGCCATGAAAACAAATCCACTCTTGCACACCCATGGAGCACACACTCCTCTATCAGTTCTGATTTGAGCAGAACCAAAGCTGAAAGTGGCTCCATGGCTTTTAGGAGGCTCTGAAGAGCTTCTAAGCACTCATGAGTGGATACAGATGTAAAAACAGGCCAAGTGGGAAGCACTGTTAGAGCTCCCACCATTCCCTGACATCACGAGTGACACTGCCCCTGGCTCATCCCTGCCCCCTTCCCAAGGTCTCCAGTCAGCTCAGGAGGACTGATCCTCACCCTCTGGCTGATCCTCATCCACCCTCATCCTTCCCTGAGGGCTTTACAGCCTGATCCCAATTTCCACCTCCTTCCCAAGTTCTTGAGTCCAACAGCCTCACCCAAACCCATACCAGCAGCCCAATACTCCTAACTCTGCACAATTCCTGATGCTGCAAGCAACAAGGGGTCCCTGACCAGGCAATCCCTTGGAAAATGCCACAGAAATTGCCACCACTCTGTGGGTTAAAGCCTTTTCCCCACCAATCCAAAAGGCTGAAGTGGTTGCAGCCAGCCTGGAGAACACATCCAATTTATTACCCTGATCGTTTCTCGCTGGCTCCCTTCTCCAATCCCTCTCCCTGCTTCCAGCAGAATGTTAACTCCGAGGAAATGGAGCAGTGGGGAAAAGGAAACAGTGTTCCTACAGATGTGAATGTCATGTAAATGTCAAACCTCCTGTTAAAATTTGATCAGGAGCCTGAGTGAAAAGGAAAGAGCATTTCTGTGAGTAAACCAGCACATTAACAAGAGTTCCAGTCTGTCTGCTCGCAACGGGACCTCAGTGATGGATTTCATTATTCTTAATTTCCTGTGTAATATTAAGCTGCAATTGATTTTGCTGAAAGATCATATATAGCAGTACAAGAACTGCAAACAAATACTGGCTGACAAGGTGGACCTACATGAGTCTTAACATTAAATTCTTTGTGTGCCTTTTCTACAACTGCACTTAATTAAAAAAAAAAAAATTCCTTTGCATTACAAATAAATGCATCTCTACTTAGACAGATCTGGAGCATGTGCACCCATTCATCTGTATGGGGAAACAGAAGGTGATTTCCCACTAAATCCCTAAAAGAATTCCAGCAGACAGTATGGGGTTACAGATATTTGCAAAGAATAACTCTCCAAAGTTTTTGTCTTGGAAAAGAACTGCTTTTTTCAAGACTACACAGTCCCACCGGACACACTTCTTGATGAACCTCAGGTCATAGCGGCTCTTGTCTCAGGAACTCTTCCTGCTGAGTTGCCTCAGTTCGGTTTTCAGGGCCCTGGACATCTCCCAGGCCCTCTCAAGCATTCCAACAGGAATATTCAGATGTTACTGACACGAGCAGAGACATTTGTGTAACAGCAACAGGAGCAGGGCATTAGATTAGATGGGATGTTAGGAAGGAATTGTTCCCTGGGAGGGTGGGCAGGCCCTGGCACAGGTGCCCAGAGCAGCTGTGGCTGCCCCTGGATCCCTGGCAGTGTCCAAGGCCAAGTTGGACATTGGGGCTTGGAGCAGCCTGGGACAGTGGGAGGTGTCCCTGCCATGGCAGGGGTGGCACTTGAAGGTCTCCTCCCACCCAAAGCAGTCTGTGTTTTTATGAACTGAAGCTCCTGGTTTTAACTACAAGTAAGAGACTTGCTTCATTTGAAAACACAGAAGAATTCTACAGCAGCATTCATGTTCCTCAATGCAAATTTAGGATTAGGAAAATTTTCCAGCTACACGACACTTTCTCCACCAGCTTTCCATGTCCCCACCTAACCTCCACCTCCTCTCCGCACACAGGGATAATGGTGGCACAACCAATGCCAGCCTCATTTCAGCGCAGAATGATTTCCAAACCAGTCCAGCAATTGCCCCGACCTGACTCCTTTCCACCCAAAAAGCCCCCAGGTGTGTCAGGTGTGCGTGGCCAGAGGACCAAGTCCATTTTGCAGTAGCTTTGACATGGTCATTACCTGTTGTGCCACCAAACCAACCTGCTCACTTCCTCCACAGGAGTTATACAAGGATATCCTTGGAAAGATCTTGGAATTTCATGCCCTCAGTGACATCCTCTGTGGCTGGCAGCCCAAACCATAAACTTGTCACCATCCTGAAAATTGTGGGAGGGCAAGAGGACATAACATCCATATTTCTGATGGATGAATCCCTTTAGTTTGAGACTCCCTTAGTAGTTGGAAGATTTAATTTTTTCTGTAATCTGCCTTCAAAGATATATGAATAGGAACATTGTCAAAGACTCCAAGGGAGATCCTTGTATCCCCCTCCCCAAAAAGAGAGAGTTTTTAAGGGATTTCAATAATTCTCTGTCCTTTCCCTTCAATGAGGCAATGCAGGCACTGTCTTCCACTGCCTCGTTGCTGTTTGAAGTTAAAATCAGGAAGAAATAAAGCAGAAAGGGAAGAGGGTTGCAGTGCCAGTGGACAAAGCCTCCATCAAACCTGAATTTCATGAGTAACTTGACTGATCTATTCAGTAGCTCCTGTCCCACCAGCTTCCTCCCATCCCCTTCCCAGATGAAAAAGGCCACCACAGTGGCCAGCTTTGCTGTCCTGCTGTAGCTGCCCTACTGCTGCACCTCCTCATCCACAGAAACCTCTGGAGAAATCCAGAGAGAAACAGCACCCACCAGGGGCCCCTCACCTCCCTCTCCTCTGCTTCCCGAGCGGGCTGTGGGCACAGGGACAGTGCAGAGGCTGCTGGGGAATTCCTGGGGGCTGTGCTCTCCTCTCCTGCTCCAACTGTGTTCTCACAGGATCTTTTTCCCTGCCGTTTTTCAAAATACAAAGTGAATTTTAGGAGCCCCGTGGTTCACCTATCTTGAATCCCATTTTATTAAAGGCTGTGCATCCTTAAAAACTAAAACCATCTGGAACTCACTGGGTGCATTTATCCAGATCTTATCCATATCATACCTTATGTAAATAACTTTGTTTCACATTAAATGTTAATAGATTTTTTTTTCAAGCTGCAAGTGTTATTCCAAACAAAGGCATTGCTCTCAGAAAATAAAAAAAATGGTGGAGAAGTAGTAAAGGAAGGCTGCATAATAAGATTGTCTTCTGCTCTATGATTGATTTGGGCACCTACAGCAGAAAAAGTCCAGCAGCTTATGTAAAACGAGAGTCCTGGAAAGTTCCTTGACTATCAGAACAGCAGCAAATTTGTTATTGTGAACACATTCGTGCTAGTGGACATCTGAGTAACAGAGTTCGCACTGCTCTTGAGAGATTTAAACATCCTGTTTGTGAATGTTCAATGACGTGAAGCTCCATAAGCTAAGTGGATTCAGAAACCTGTCAGTGCTTCTCTGAATTTAACACGTGCTCACAATCTACCCCTCCCCTTTCTTTGACAGGAACTGAAAGAAATAAAAATTCAATGGCAATCTATTTCTGCATCAAATTGTTCATTTCACCTCGTCACACACGTGGCACTGAAGTGTCACAACCTAATTCCATCAGAGCGTGGGTTTCATTTCTGGTTTGCACTTGTTCTAGATTCAACAAGTCAAATTAAATACACCACACTCCAATTATTTCCATTGTGCTGCCTCACAAATGCCTCAAACTCGCAATCTCTCTTTGCAGACAAGAGCAGAGGATAAAGGCCCAAGTTATTTTGTGTTGTTGAACACACCACCAGAAACCAAAGCTTCCTGAGTTATTTCATGCTTGGATATTATCCAAGTGTAAAAACTGGAAGAAAAAACCCAAAAAACTTCATCATCCACAGATTCAGTTTGCTTGGTGAAACACAGGTCTGTTCAGGGGAGAATCTTGGGAATAAGGATCTGCCATAGTGCTCAAGAACATGGGCACACTCAAATACTCATTACTTAGAGAAAATACTCAAAAACAGTTAAATGAAAGCTCAATCAAAACCACATCAACAGTGTTTGCCTCTTCTCCTGCTCCCAACAGGCTATAATGGATGTCTCTTTTTAGAAAAAGATTCCTTTACTCCACAGTCATGACAGTAATCACCACAGAATCCTGGCTGGATATCCAGGGAATATCCTGATATCTCGGTAGGACTGTCAGCTTTGAGTTACGATATTCCCTGCAGCACGGACATCAGAGAAATCTGGAGTTACACACTCTCGTGGCACTGGGAGATGGCACAATCTGCCTTTGGAGCATTCCCATGGGATAGCTCCCAGCACACCCAAACCATCAGAGCACAGGAGTTCTCTCCCTCTGGCCAAAAGCAGCCATGGACACCCACTGAGACAGGAGCACTTCTCCAGGTACAGAGGGGGAAACAAACTGCTGCCATCCGCCATCCAAATTACTCTCCACACTGGGATTAGTATTCATTTTTTTGTCAAAAGTGCCACATGAAATATAAAGTAACAGACTGGAGTTGTCCATCTCACCCAGAAGAACAAAATCACCACAACCCTCCTATGGCTGGACACTGAACCAGAACTTGAATGGGAAACAGAGGAGTATTTTTATCTGTTTAATATGCGAGAAGGAGCCACGTGAACAAAGTAAACACAACAATCAGCACATGAATTAAGTGAATGCAACAACCTGGCTGGGCAGGAATACAGTAAGAAGTCTGGGAAATGGACATATGATAACACTAACCCTTATCACATGGCACTCCCAGATCCTCAGGCACTGCCTTCCCTCTCACAGCCTGGGTCCTAAGCCATTAAATACAGAATCCTTTGGGTTGGCTTTAAGTAGAACTCTGTGCTAATGTGTATTTCTGGGAAAACAAAGGTATTTTAAGCACAAATTCTTATCCAAATCTGACTGCCTAAGCACCAAATTAATAAATGAAAGCACTGGTAAAAGTGGTGGCTGTATGTTTGTTTCCCACTAATTAAATCACTTCAGCCAAAACAGTATTTTAGTGCTTAAATAAGGTCTTTACCTTGGAAAGGACTCACTACTCTTTTACTAAGATGGCTCCTCAAAATGCTTTACAAGGAGTATTTTCCTCCTTGCATCCTTTCCAAACTGCTCCCTGAAATCTTTCCCCTGGCTTTAATCAGTCAGCTTTGCCTTTTTACCTCACTTTCTTCTCTCAATACCTCAGATCGTTTGTTCAGGTTAAAAAATGAAACGTACAAACTAAATAAAAAATAAGGGAGTACTTTAGGGCCAGAAAACAGCTGCAGCTTTTGTGGCACTTCCCTTTGAACCTCCCTCTGCTGCTCTTTTTTCCTTGCCCTCCAGACTGCACTATTCCAGGGAATTTATTTGAACCAACACTATCTTTTTCTATGTTGCAGGGCATTCTCTTGATGACAGACAGAGGAGAAGGACAGCAGTCCCTGGCCCTTCCTCAGGCAAACATCCGCCACAGGCAAGGCTGGTTTGTTTGAAGTTCCAAGGAAAACCGGGAGAAAGGCCGGGATTCCTCTGCTCACCTTTAGGCTGAGATTGCAATCTTGATTCCCACCGCTGTGAATTCCTACCGGAGCGCTGTTTCCCAGGGGTTATTCCCAGCAGGAGCTGGCACAGCTCGGGTGAGGCTTTTATCCACAGGCTGGCACCTGGCTCATCCCAGCCCTGTGCTGCCTCTGCAGCTGCAGCTTCCTAATTGAGATCCACCCCTCATCTGCTTGGGCCTTAATTGCTCTCCAAAGCCCCTGCAAGAGGTTCCCAGCAGAGACAAAGTTCCTCCGACAAAGCAGCCAAAACAAACAACAATTAACACCTTCCCCTGCCTTTGCCACGCAGGCAGAGAGGAGAGGCTCCCTTGCTCAACCCAACTCGCAGTGCTGGGCTTGGCTGCACCCTGGCACCTCCAGGGAAGCTCTTTAATGTTTTGTGGCCTCCCCTGGATCCCTGGCAGTGTCCAAGGCCAGGCTGGACACTGGGGCTTGGAGCAGCCTGGGACAGGGGAAGGTGTCCCTGCCATGGCAGGGGTGGCACTGATGTGACTTAAGGTTTCTTCCAACCCAGACCATTCTGGAATTCTGGGATTAGCCAAGGATTGAGGGCAATCACTCTGACAAGGTCAGATTCCTGCCAAAGGGGAATCCACAGGGATCCTAGGCAGATGCAGCCACTCTCCAGCTGTAGATCACCCTGCTCCCTACCTGCTTTTCCCTTCCCAAGTAATGCCCTTCTCCCTCCCACGAACAAAGCTGTGTTTTGGGCATATGGAAGGGTCACAAAGAGGTCAGACCAGTAGATTTCTATATACAAAACAGACACTGTCTTACGTGACTTTAGCTCTTCCCCCAAGGCTTGCCCCCAGCCATCAGAAATATTCATTCTACCTTCTTTGGAGCTCCAGCTTGACAAAAATCCATCCAGGTATGCAGGGGCCAAAGCACAGCCTGTCACCCCAACAGCTCAGGAGCACTGCCAGGGGATCACAGCCCCTGCCTGAACTGCCAAAAACAAACCACTTCCCACTGCTGCTGAGTTAGTGCTGATTGTCAAGTCTCTTGTAATAAATCACCTGAGCATGCAGAGCTGCAGGAGCATCTCCTCTCCCAGCAGCCTGCCCTGCTCTGCTCTCACAAGCTTTTTAGGCACTCACTGTCTCTTCCCCCAAAAGATTTCACATCAACAAATGCATCAAATGGAATCCCCCGGTAGCAGCAAAATTAATATATACCTGCAAGGCACTTTTTTTCCCTTCATCAATCAGTTGATTAGTTATTCTTAATTAAAACAGCAAGCTCTGATTGCAGGATTTTGAGCAATAATCCTTGCTGCTTTAACTACTGTTTTCAGTGGTTCAGACACTGAATTCATAAACTATTAATAGGACAGAACAAGCAAACTTGGGTTTAATCCTCAAGCAGCCTTTTGGCTCAATCCAGATTTCAAGCTTCCGTACTTACCTACATGTTGCAAGTACCAAGAAGTAAATAATAATTGGCTAGCAGGCCAGTTTTCATCTGTGCATCCTAAGTTCAAGGGAAAAACTGCTGGTTCACACACGAAAAACCCCAATGCTTCATTTTGCCAGCAGTCTGTTCAGTTTGCTTTAAGCTTGGATGAAGAAGGTCCAGAAACAACCTTCATGGGTAAACAGCTTCTCTTTGCCTAACCAATAGTTTTATATCAGACTTACTGTTACAACTGAACTAAGACCAGAATTTACTTTTCTATTTTCAGATTTTGCTGCTTGGCTGGACAGAGGCCCTGATGCAGACACAAATGTAAAAACAAAACCAAAACAAGAAAAGGGAAAGCTACTGTTCATGTTATTTTCCTGTTTAAGAGCATTTTGACTAAGGCCTAACTGCTTCCAGAAGTTTACTATAGCCATGAAAGGAAAAGTGGAAAGCTATTGGTTTTATTTCCTTCACCTGCTTGCTAACCTGGAGCAGAGTTTTAACAACTTATGTCCCACGTTTGCAGCTGTTCACAAAGTACTTAAATCCCACGTTTCAGGGGTAAATCTCCCCAGGCTGCCGAGGCATGGGAAGAAGGGAAGGATCAGCGAGCAAGGGAGACCTGAAGGATCCCACTTTTTAAGTATGTGTCCCACTAAGTAAAAACGTGGTTCCCGAAGGGTCCAGGGGCCAGCAGCAATACAAAAGGAGCTTATGGAAGTTTATCTTGTAAATTGAGGGAAAAGAACTCGAGCCAGGTTCCACCTCCTGTCTGCTATCCACGCCCTTCTATCAGCCCCGGCAGGGCTCTACATCCCCCGGTTGGTCCTGTGGCAGCTTCTGAAGCGCAGAGCTTCAGTCCAGAGCAGATGCCTGCCCAGCACTGCAGTGGAGCTGTCCCCCAGCTATCCCACGGGGAATAAATCCATCTCTATCATGGGTACACAGCAGCAACTCGACAGACTTTGTGCTCCAAGCTTCCATTTCTGTACAGAAAATCAGAGCCCAGATCTGAGAAGCTCATTTACACAGCTGATGTGATACTTTGCTGGGGGAGGAATGAGTGATAGCCACGGTCTCACAAGGCTGACTGAACCTCTTCATCTGCAAAATGCACACCGAGCTAGCTCTCGCTTTTGAAGGTGTTTAGCAGGTTGCTCTAACAACCGTTCCCATTTTGCCGAAGGAAATTAGACACTCTTACGCTTTTCTAGACACGTGCACGTGTTGTCATTGGGAAGCGACAGAAAGTGCAGGATGGGAAAGGCTGCACTATGAAACTCTGAATAAAAACACGAGCAAGCCTGATTTAAGTGTCCCTTTGCCTGTCCACAGTCATTCTCTTGGCAATTAAGCACGTGTCACCTCCAGGCACCGTGACTGCCAGCCGGTGGCATAAGGGGGCCTGCCACATCCACAGCAGCTGAAGCGAGAGGGGAGAGCCAGCAATCCCCGATTTCGGGCAAC
Organism: Acanthornis magna; assembly: GCA_036785705.1. Taxonomy (NCBI): domain Eukaryota; kingdom Metazoa; phylum Chordata; class Aves; order Passeriformes; family Acanthizidae; genus Acanthornis; species Acanthornis magna. The sequence continues at coordinate 11,524,353 of JAWUZG010000093.1, forward strand.
CTCGAATTTCACAAAGCTTTGACACACGGGAAAGTTGAAAGCAGGGTGGATTCCCACGCTGCAGGTGCCGGGTGACGCGTGTGACGAGGCTGTCACTCCTGCGGCAGGGCCAGCACGCTGCCGGTGCCCCTTCGGTGGGCTGAGAAAAGCACCCCACACCCATTCCCCGATCCGTGCCCATCGGACGCTGCTGGGAAGCAGGAGGAGATCGCATATCTCAGGGAGAACTGAATTTGGAAGAGTTACACGGCAGGAACAGTTTGCATTCATCCCCAGCTTGCTACGTGGGATCTCGAGAACATTTGCTTTACCACTCCAGCTATACAGTCTGATTTTATTTTTAAATGTCTCTTTTTCCCCAGCTTCCACTCATCAGAGAGCAAAACTGCTCTCAGTCGAAGTGAGAAACGTATTTGCTTAACACGCAGACAGCCCAAAGAGCAGTCTGAGAAATTTATATGTCACGAACCTCCCCCCGTCGGGGGGTGGGTGGGAACAGACACGGAAATGTTTCCACCTTAACTTTTGATGATGGGAGTGGGAGCAATCCGCCTCGCAAACACAGGGGCTTCCCCCCACACCTCGGCGGGGCCCGAATGAGTCAACGGGAATTGATTCGCATCCAAAACCCCCTTCAACTACCACACCCCTCCCCCTGAATTAACATCCAGCCATCATTAATGGCCACCGCCGAAACACGCAGAGGGGCTGGGAAGTCGGCACCTGCCTCCGCCGGCGTGTGCCCCCGGATGACACCACCCACACGTCTGTCTTGCTCTTGCCAAGGCAATCTCGGTGCTCAGGCTCCAGCCCCCACGGCTGACCTCACCGTGCATCCCTCAAGTTCGCACAACATGTCAAGCACAGGGCTCGCAGCGGCCACAGCGATAGATAGAATCGTTGGGGTGTGGAAAAGGCAGGCAGCAGTCACATCACCTACCGGGAGCCGGGCACGGGGGTTACCCTGCTGATTCCTGCCGTGATCCCACTCCCAAAGCGTTCCCGGGGCTCTCCGAGCCCGACAAGGTGTCTCCCTGCAGCTTTGCGGCTGCAAGGCAAGGAGCTTCCCGGCTCCCCTCCGCAGGACTCCCCGCTGCCTGAAGGGCTGAGACACTCAGGAAAAGACAGCACGGAAGGCACCCAGCATCACTCCGCTTCCCCCGAACGAGCTCGGAAACGAGATGGAGCGGCAGCCTCTCCCGCGCCAAGTATTACAGGGGCGGAATACTAACGGGTTCCTTTATTTTATCCATTACCATATGCAGATATTAAAGTCTCAACGCTGCGTTTCTGCCACTACTGGCCCTCGCAAATTAACCCCGCATCTCAAAGCCACGCCACAGTAGTTGAGGTCACCGTCTCTCCCCTGCTTGGCGACGGAGACCGATGGGGAAGGGGAGGAGGAGATGGGTGTTTGTCCTCGCAGGAGGAGGCTCTCCCGGCTCCGGCCGCCGAGCCCTGCCCTTGCCCCAGCGCGGCGGGAGCCTCCGGGCTGAGGCAGCCCGAGGAGCCGCGGCAGCGCGGGTCCAGCATCCCCCCTCTGCGCACCCCTCCCTCGGCCCCGACTTACCCCTTCCGCCGGGAAACTTTCGGGGGCGGCGGGACGGGCCGGGCCGGGGGCCGCCGCCCTGTGCCAGCGAGGCCGCGGGGTCCGTGCGGCGCGGGGGCAGCGGCGGCTCCGCTCCGCCCGCCGGGGCCGGCGCGGCTGCGGCGGTGCCTGCGCAGGGGCGGGGGGAGCGCGGGAGCGGGGCCGCCGTGCCCCCCCGGCGCGGCCGCGGCTCCCGGCGCGGGGAAAGCGCTGCTGCGCTGCGGAGCCGCTGCTCGTGCCCGCCTCCCCGCATCGGCAAAAGAGAAAAAAAGGGAAGGGAGGGAGGGAGGCGTGGAGGGGGGGAGAAAGAAGGCAGCGAGCGTTCGCGAGGGCTCCGGGCATCCCTTCCTCGGCAGCTGGTCCTCCGCCGCTACTGCTCCGGGATAGCGCAGCCAAGTCCCCGGCAGCCCCACCGCCCGCCCTGTCCCCCGGCGAGGGGCACGGCCGGGGCGGGCAGCGCCCCGCAGAGCGGGCCGGGGGCTCGGGGCACGCTCCTGCCTTCGCTCCATGCCCCCCTCCCTCCCTCCGCCGCGGCTGCGCTGCGCTCCCACCCCGCGTCCCCCGCCCTGCCCGAGCGGGCGATGCTCCGCGGCGCCGGGAAGGAGCTCCCGGCAAAGCCGCTGTCGGCACTTACTGAGCCCAACTCCGGAGCGGCGCGCACCCACCGCCGAGGCTGCGCTTGCTGCCGATGCCTTATCCCCAAATGCCACCTGTAGGCCCTTCCCTCGGAGGCTCAATGGCTCGGCTGCCACCCGTCTGAACCGGGCGTGCGAAGTTTCAGGCGGTGAATTAACACCGCGGGGACCTGTTGGCCGCCCGGAGTGCGCCGCGGGTCAGCCCTGCCGCCGGCCCCCGCTGCTCCCCGAGAGCATCCCGCACCAGCCCGGGCCAATCGCGCCCGCCGCTGCCGCACGAGAGGCCCTGGAGGGACAAAGCCCCGGGATTTACCCTAGAGCAGCACAGACCCGCATTTCTTAGCGAACAAACTCCGCGTTAATTCAGCCGTTTATGGCCGATGCAAGGGAGAGACCCCTGGCGAGTGAGCGGCAGCTAAAGCGCTGCTGGTTTCAAACGCGAATGCTCACTTTTTCACCCTACCCCCTGCACTCCTCTCCAAGCCGGGGCAGGACAGGACCTCTCACTGCTAGAAGAGAGCTTTTCCGAGTGAATACAAAACGCGAATTTGCCCGTTTAATTACACCAAACTCGCCTTCCCTCTTGCCAGCAAACCCCTTTATTGGGTTCACCTGTGCTCCTCCCTCACACTTCTGAGGGCAATTCCATCAGCGAAACCACCAGCACCTGTCTGTGAAACCTTTTAAAAAGGAAAATATTCACTCCCGACCTTTCACGTGAAGATAACCGCGTAAATCTTGAGTGTCTCAATATCGTCGCAGATCCAAACGGCAACGTAGACGTAGGAACCACAAATTTTCGCCACAGAAGCTGAGTAAAATCTGCTCTTCCCCAAATATTTTCAGAGGAGCCTGCTAATTCCTTTGGAATCTTAATAACCAATCCCAGCCTTCGGAAGCACTCGCACCGTGTCTCCCGAGTCCCGAGGAGCTCTAACACTCTGGATTTTAGACAAGGAGCCCAGAGTTCGATCCGAGGGAAGCGGGATGCTGCCAAGCAGCCGCACTCGGGTGCTTCTCCCCCGGACGGCGCCACGTAGCAGCGTCCACCGCTCGGAGACCTTCCCGCGACCGCGCTCGTGGCCCCAAATTGCGGCCAGGAGCCCCCGGGGCGAGTGGCTTGGGGCGAGCGGCTTAGCTCCCTCCCGCACCCGCTCACTGCGCAGGGTCGCGGCTCCCGCAGCTCGGGCGGCCGCGCTGGTCAGGTGTGGGTCCCCCACCCGATGTCACCCGCGGTCCCATCCCGTCCTTTCCCACACCCGCGGTCACCCGCGCCCTCACCTCCTCCTCGCGGCCGCCTCCGCCTCGCCCCGCTCGGGAGCCGCGCTCGCCAAACGCGGGCGGAGTGTGCCCCCGCCGCGGCTCGGAGGGACGGCGAACTGCAGCCGCAGGCACCGGCCGGCCGCTCGCTCGCTCGCCCTCTTTCCTTCCTTCCTTCCTTCCTTCCCTCCCTCCCTCCCTCCCTCCCTCCCTCCTTCCTCCCTGCCTGCCTGGCCTCGCTCCGGCACCCCCGGCTCGTCCGTCAGCGCCTCCCTTGGCGGACACCGCCGCCCCTTGCTCACCTCCGCTCCCGCGGACTGGGCGCACCTGCGGGACTTTCCCTCGCCAGGGAGGAGAAAACGCCGCAAACTTCACTGAAACAGAGAGGAACCGCGGCGCGCCGGACTCCGAGAGAGGGATTAGCTCGGGGCATGCTGGCGTGGGGTGGGAAGGGAGCAGGGGTGATTTCCGCGAAGTACACATGAATATTAATTGCGGCGGCTGAAGGGGGAAGATCGTGTGTCCTGGTGCTGGCACGGAGTCAGCTCATTAGCAGAAGTGGTGTTTAGGCTTCCAGCAGTTGTCCTTGCACATTTGTCTTCACAAACAAGAGATACTTGTGAGGATCCTCGTGCGCTTCAATAGAGGCCCACGAGCTTCCTTGCTAATTTGCTTTAAATATAAGCGCTTCCTGAATATGGGAGCTTTGCAGGCTTAATGGGAGATTTTTGGTGAACTATCTGAAGAAAAATATCAAACACGCAGGATCAGCAGCCTGTGGGATCAGGAACTCAGCCATTATTCATTTTTTTTCCTTCGATATTTATGAACAACACTGCACATCCACTGACACGTCCCCTACTTCTGCCCCCAAAGCTTACAAGCTTGAGCCCACATCAATGCAGCAGCCCAGGCCAGACTCCTCCACTCAGAACTGGATGCGAAGAACAATTATTTAACAATAAAACCCCAAGAAGACTGAAGTTGGCTGGAAATCCCAATAACCCCACTGCTGCTGCCGTTCCCACCACAGCTGCTCACATGAAGACATGAGTAGGGCTCAGAAAATGACTTCTGCCCAATTGGCTGCCCTGCCACCAAAAGAAAAGTTCCCCAAGCCCTGTGTTTCTGCTCTTATCCTTGCAGCAACTTCGCTTGACCCAGTTCAACTTATTAAATCAGCAGAAAACTCACCTGGCAGCAAAAAGCAGCATTTCCTTCATCTTTAACAAGCCAAGGGGGATCGCTGAGGAGTCAGATAAGCAGCAAAGCCACTGCTGAGCAGGTCTGGGATGAGCAGGGCTTGCAGGGGCTGCAGGACCATCCCCTCCAGCTGCCAGTTGTTGTTACACTTGCTCGGCCACCCCATGACCCCTTCTTCTCAATTTCACCTGTGTAAATCCAGATTAAATCCCCCGGCTGAACTTGAGCCCAAAATTTCTTCCCTCACCTTCTCTGAAGGCAAAAACCAAAGCCATATTGATTTAGATGGAGCCTCCTTGTGTTGCTCTCCCATACAAAAGTGATAAGAGCAGGAATTTTAACCCCTGTGGTGCCCTGGTGCTTTACAGGAACACTGTAGACATTCTAATGGCAATGTTCACTCTGCAAACCAGCTCACAGCTCACACCTCAGCATCATTTGTAAGCACACAGGTGAATGAAAACCTCTCTTCTCTTACTTCCCTCATGCTTCTTAAGCATCCCAATTCTTCAAATTAACTCTGGAGGAAAGAAAGGAAGCAGAGGGAGGTTAAGTACGAGGGCGATGCTGCTCACATCCGAGGTGTTGCGCTGGCCAGGTATTTCTCCCACCAGCACGAGATGAGTCACTGAGATCTTAGCAGAGAATCTTGTTTGTACAGGAGACCGACAGATCTGAGAGCTCAGGAGCTTCTGCGCTCATGCAGAATTCAGTAGCATTTGTCACAGCACACAATCATATTTGAAAAGTAATGCTTTTAATTAGAGAAAGATTTAATTTCTCCTTCAAAATTTGGTGGATGATTTTAATAAGAGAGTAGGAATTACAAGCGAAAGTGTCAAGACTCCATTAATCAAATATTTGCATATGCTTACATATAATTTAAATGACTCTACCATTTATTTAATCTTAAAATTCAGAGTGAAAGAGCAGATTTGCCACTGTTTGTTTAGGTATGGCTACATTCTCTAAGCTCATGCCTTAAGCCTCTATTTAATCTGTTTCACTACTCAGAATAATTGCAAACAGGGCAATACCTTCTATTACATCCCTTCCTTCTCTTTTAAAGAACAGTTAATCACAGGAAGAATGTGCAGAGGCATTTGCGAAGTTGATTTCTTTCAATGGCCAGCTGTACTGAGAATTTGTTCAAGGATCAATGTGCATTTTATATGAATACAATTAAAGTTGTGAATATCATTCCCCAAAGCCCCAAATTAAGTTCTCCTAATCCATCATCTCCAGTAAGTATTGAAATGGATGGAAATTTTATTGATTTCGGTGGAAGCAGGGGCAGCTCCTTTATGTGCTGGTCTGTCTCAGGCCATCTGTCCCTATACATGTGTGACATATACACCGTGTGCAGTATAGATCTGTGCCTCAATACCGCCCACAGTCTGCTGCACGTGGAAAAGGTATTAATTCCACGTGTTATTGGGGGAAATTTTAGCCACGAGTGCCTCACACACATTAATTAATTTACATTTGCTGCAAGTCGTGTCCACAACAGAGGCACAAACAACCCAAACAAGCCACGCTGCAGATCATTGCAGAGGAAAGGCTGGCACCCAAACCTGCTGTTGTCCCCGTGCCCAGGCATCCATCCCACCCCTCGGTAATTTGGGGAATGCTGAGTGGCCACGCTGCCCATTGATTTCATTTGCTGCTCGGAGTGCTCAGCACTTCTCCACATTAGGCCGGAGGTGCAGGAGATGAGACAAACGGGGAATGGTGACAAAAGCTGTTCTGGCTGGAGTGGCTTGCTCAGCACCACGGACAGAGCCTGCAGCAGGAGTTGGGATCGAGGAGAGCTCTTCTCATTCCCCTGCCCCAGCCCAGGCGAGCCTTTCTCTCTCATCAGTGCCCACTGTTCTCTTCTCCCGGCGCCTTGGGAATTCCAAACGTGAGCTGGGAATCTTCCTGGCACACACCCGGGTGCACTCACCCCGGGGATGTGAGAGAGCTGGCAGAGAGTTCAGTGCTGCTGTTAAAGGTGATAGCCCAAGCTCAGACCCAGGGAGGTCAGAAAAGCCCTCCAAGGTCACTGAGCCCACCAAGCCATGTCCCCCAGTGCCACTTGGACACGTTTCTCGAACACTCCAGGAGTGGTGACCCCACCACTGCTCTGGGCAGCTCCAGCCAAGGCCTGAGCACCCTTTCCATGCAGAAATTCTTGCTGATGTCCACCCTGAGCCTCCCCTGGCCCAGCCTGAGGCCATTTCCCCTTGTCCTGTCCCTGTTCCCTGCCAGCACAGCCCGACCCCCCTGGCTGTCCCCTCCTGTCAGGAGCTGTGCAGAGCCACAAGGTCCCCCTGAGCCTCCTCTGCTCCAGGCTGAGCCCTTTCCCAGCTCCCTCAGCCGCTCCTGGGGCTCAGCCCCTTCCCAGCTCCGTTCCCTGCCCTGGACAGCTCCAGCCCCTCCAGGGCTCTCTGGTTGGGAGGGGCTTGAACTGACACAGGATTTGAGGTCCCTCCCCAGTGCCCAGGGGTGCTGAATTAAAAGGTGACACCATGGCTGACTTTTCATAACTTTTGAGTGCCTGACACTGCAACTGAAGCAACTCTAAACACAAGAAAACCGCTGTAAAGAGGAGAGGGCTGCTGTTTTCTAGTCTTCACTTTAGGACAAGGGAAAAGAGAAATCCCCATAGATCCCAGCCCCTGGGCCGCCAGCTGTGTTCAGATCCCACACGAGAGCATCTACATCTCCTGCCAAAGAGAGGAGACTTTTGTCTTGACTAGGAAGTGGAGAGTTGAGGTTATTTGTTTGCTCACCCCCTGGAATAGGTGAGACAATATTGCATTCAAAGTCCAGCATAGCCCAGATCCTTTCTCTGTTCCCTGAGGAGCCCATGTCCCTGCCAGTGCCACCTGCCATGATCCACAGTGGCACAGTGTGCCAGGCTACACCGTTCCTGTTTTGACAATGCGCCAGAGTTTCGCTCAGAAATCGAGTGCTAAAAAGGGAAATCAGCAAATTTACATCTCAGCCCAAAACTGAACAGAATTTTGGAGAATAAGAAATGCTTTTCTCTGGTTCTGGAGGTGTTTTTCTCTGCCAAGTTCCCAAGACTTATGGAAAACAACGTAGGTGCTCCAGCCTCTAAAAAACACGGTATGAGTCTCTTACCAGGGTAAATCCTAATAACCTGAAATAAACAGACTCTGCTCAGAAATTATCATGGCTTGAACCAGAAAATGAGCCTGGATAACAGCAAACAGAAAACCTTTTGTACCAGGAAGAACATATTTAACACTCTTAACAAGCACAGCACACAGATCAACTTTTCCAAACTGGGATATTGCACAGATGGAGGGTTTGGAAAGCTCGTCTCACATGGGATGCACTTCACTCGGAGCTTCTGATCCCTCTCCCAGGAAAAGGGCTGATTTACATCTCCGACCATGACTTCTGTGCAGAGCCTGGGGACAGCTGTCAGAATCAGGTGGACTTTTTGGAGAGTTGACACTAATAAGGGCTCTGTTCGTAGGCACAGAAAATCCTGAAGTCAAAAGCTGAACATCTCTGACTAGTGCTAGAACTAATAACAGCTAAGGATAATTAGCAGCTCCCAGAACCCACTCAGCAGCTTTATGTACAACTTAGTTGTGAGCACATCCATCGAGAGTGATTCCACCTCACCAGTAACCAAATTACAGTTAAAGCACAAATGCAGGGTGAGTACAGTAACAGCAGCAACTCAAATGCCTCTGTATTCTCCAAAGTCAATAAAAGTTTTGTCTTTGCATCATTTCACTCAGTTGGGAACTCTTCTGTATCTGTGGTTTATAAACACCTTTGAATAGCTTTCTAAATTACCTGCTTGCAAATAAATTAGAAGATCTTGGAAAAATATTAACCCCTTTTTATTATTTTTAAATTTGTATTCAGTGTCTTAGAATAATGCCTAGAAACTCTCATGTTCCCCTACTGAGGTAACGATTTCCCTGCCCATGGCAGGGGGTTGGATTTAGATGATCTTTAGGGTCCTTTTTAACCAAAACCATTCTGTCATTCTGAGATATCCTATTTCTTTGGATTTCTCTGTTAGCAAACCTGAAGGGAGGTAGGTTGAGGCTGGGGAAGGAAACCACATTCATGTCTCCCCCACCTTTCAATGCAGCACAAGTTCTCTGAGTTGTGACATGTGAACAACAATTAATGCAAATTTAAAATATGTATTTTCACTCGGCTAGCGAGAATTTATTTCAGTGTAACCAAAATATCATTGCTTCTAGTAAGCAGAAGAGTTCTAACCTATACAAACAGGAAAGAGAGAGTTTTGCTCCTTATAGAATCATAGAGAGGTTTGGACGGGAAAGGTTCCAACCCCCTGGGGACACCTTCCACTGTCCCGGGCTGCTCCAAGCCCTGTCCAGCCTGGCCTTGGACACTTCCAGGGACCCAGGGGCAGCCACAGCTGCTCTGGACACCCTGTTCTCAACTTCTTGGCACTTTGATGTGTCAATATGAAGCTGCAAAGGAAATTACATTGGTTTACAATTTTTGTATTTCTGTGTTGAACAAGGACGCAAAAGAATTGACCCACTCGTGCCCAGTTCCACATGAAGCCATCTGTGTTCAGTCCCAAGTTAGGGAACAGCTCATGAAATCCCACTGCGTTCCCTTATTCCCTAGGGACGCTTCAGGGCCTGGTGCTGAGAAAACCTGAAACAAGATCAGATCCTCTCTGTGGCCAGAAATGATTGAACCTGTGCAATCTCTGAGCTGGGAGAGGAAATCCCAATGTCCCCCAGGTCTGTGCCATGGGGTGCACAGCTGGCGCAGAGTCCTCAGCCCCAATGAGGGGGAGAGCAGAGCTGGGAATAAAGTTTAGTTTGAGCTCTGCTGGAATGTTCTGGTCTAACAGAGGGCTGAAAGCCGGGGAAGTGACTCTCCAAGACATGGAACACAGGCTGCAGAGCTATAAAAGGCTTAACAGATGCAGGACAAGTCTTTTAGATGGACAAATGGGCATCCCATTAATGTTGAAATGGTTTTCAAAATCTCCCACTAAAGACCTCATCGAAGCCACTTTGCCAGTAGCAGTAAGCAGCAGCAGCAGCTTCTGGGTGGCTGTTGAGGACAGGAAGGGGACACTGCCTCAGCCACTGGCAGAAGCAACTGAGGAACCAGAGCACAATTATTGCAACTGGATTCCTGCCAGCCCCGTGCAGTTAATAACCTTTACTCTGAGCAGAGTGTAAGGTTTAATGCTCCAAATGGTGAGTGTTGCTCCTCTGGTGCCTTCTCCCCACAGCCTGAGGGAGCAGAGCAGCCTTTGGTGCTCAGCACATCCCTCCCAAACACGGCAGCTACTCCAGTCCTCTGCAGCCTCTCTTGAACAGCCCTCCCTGAGTGTCTTCCATAATTGCATCTCAGTTATTAAATGCTGACCACTCCTGACACACACACTGGAAACACACCCCCTGGCATTTTCCCATTAGAGAATGACAGCCAGTTTGATCCTAAAATCTGTGTTTGCATCAGTATTAAAAAAGTAATAGTCTCACTGAAGTTACCCTTGATTTATGTGGGCACCACAGAGATAAGAGCCCAAACCAAAAATCTAAACAGGCCATTTATTTTTCTTAATCGGGAAAAGCACAGATGGGATTTTAGGTGGATACAACAATTTAAACAATGAATTAATTTTTGAAACTCCTTTTTGCTGCCTGAACAACCTTTTATCACCACCACTGACAACTGACTACGTCCCTGAAGGACCTTTAATCAAGAAACTTCTTAAACTAACTCATTGTCATTGTCCCTAAGGCCTACAGGGCTGGCAGGTGTATTTGTGTCACTTGGGTATTTGCAGCAGGAGGAGATGGATTTTCAATCTTATGAGATTGACCTTTGAAGGCTTCTATGAGGTATTGATGGGTTACAAAGCTGGATTGACCAAAAGAATTGAGCGAATCTTGACTAACACAAGTGCTAGTGTCTTGGCAGTGCAGTGAGGTGTTTGGACAAGCTCAGTTTGAATCATCAGCTCACCCTGTCTCAGGTAAGTTTGGACTGGCAGATATTGTTAGGGAACAGCTGTTCCCATGCATGTCTTTTACAGACAAATTAGCTGGAAAATCAGCCTCTGTTTAGCACAGAGAGGAAAATATTTACACAGACCACGGAGCCTTCTGTGCCTTCCAGGGCTTAGGAGCCTAAAAATGCAGTGCAAATTGTCCTCTCTTTATATCTCAATCTCTTTATATGCATCATCTTCATCTATACATGCGAGCGTTGGTGGTGCTGGGGAGCTCTTTTTTCTGTGTTTGCAATGAAATCAGGCAAATTTCAGCCTCAGTAAGACATTACATGACTGATTAAACTCAGTGCGGTGGTGTAATTACTGTCATAATTTCTGGTCACTCCCTATTAAAGAAAGACCAGGCAATGATACAGCAGTGAAACTTCTCACAGACATAATGAATGAAGAATGGCAGGTTAGAAATATGTAGCTAAAAGAGGGGACAAATACAGGGAAAACAAAGACACATCAGCTAATAAATGATAGGAAATCAGGATGAGACATGACAAGACTCCATTCTTGTGGCACGAGAGCAAGGTATGGCTGGAAGCAATTTGTGTAAAAGTGGTGTAAGAGAAGAACATTTTTTCCCAACAAAACTAGCCTGAAGATCTCCCAGCTGAAAGGCATTCCTGAAAGCAATTGGTCAATTCTTTTGCTCAGGTTACGTTTCCCCGGGAATGAAGCCCCATCAGATTGGAATAAAACTGCAAATATGGGAACGTGCTTCTGCAAACTCCAGGGTGAAATAACCCAAGGACCACCAAGCAGCAGGTGGGGAATGGACAAAGGACCCAGAGCAGGGCTTTCTGCCCCACTCTGAAAGGCATCTGAGCGAGCAAAGTGCCTGAGACACATGCTGGAGTAGGCAATTGTTGGTTTGATGTAATCACAATTCCCAAACTTCTGATCATTTGAGTGCAAAAGGAGAAGTACCTTAACTGCAACATAAAAGCAGGGGAAATTTTCCCTCCATGTTACAATGCTTCCTGGGTAAAGCACGGTGCTCCATTTATTTTTGAAATGAAGCAGAAGTTTTACACTGTGCCAGTGAAACAGCCCTCACTGCAATGCTAAATGATGAGGGCAGCACTCTCCCAAAACTAAGCAGGGCGTGTGATGAGGCCTAGAAGTTGGGTAATTGGGAAGAACCACTGAAAATCAGAAAATCAAACTGAAAAGTCAATTTAAAAAACCCAAAACACAATAGGGATTCAAAATTTAGAGAAACGTGTTATCATCAAAAGTGCTCTACTGCGCTGGTAAGCTCTTTGTTAATTGACTGCTCTGTTAAGGTTCATTAAAGGCTGGTGTTGAAGCCAATAAATCTGGTTGGACAGCTAAAATTTTGTTTTGTTTCTCAAGAGTCAGATGTTTCAGCTCAGAACAGATTCTTTTCAGCCTGTGATGCCTAAAAATGTGTTTAGTGCTTACAGTCATCAGCTATGTTTGGGTTTATTATTTCAGTTATTTGACTCACTAAGAGCTGTAGTTGTGCTCTCACGCTGGAAATATCTGTACAACGTTCCTGTACCTGCTGGGGCCACACAGACCACAGCCACAGCTTCTCTGCTTGGAGCATTTAACTCACATTACAGTAATTTAATGTTGGTTTATTTCCTATTCTCATCCCAGCTTGGCAGCTCTGTCTCTACAACTTCAAATACTTTGTAGGACTCAGGATGTTTCAGTCTCTGTGGTAAAATGAAGTTATTTTCTGTTTAGAAATGGGATGCTTTATTAGGAGGAGCAAACCCTGTCAACTTTTAGCAAAACATCCATAAATTTCAGTGCAATTAGGAACATAAATATTGTCAGGAAGCTTATGATATGTAATTTTCCCATAACTATGGGTAAGCATCAAATAATTATTAATAATCCCCCAGAGAAAATGAAGGTAGAATTATGCTTTACAAAGTATAGTGTATATATATTTATCAAAATCTAGTTTATTGAGCTAGGTGAATCAATAAAATCATTTACTATCCACTAAAAACATGTATAGAAAAATCTGAATAAAAAATAATATATAAGAAGGAGTAAAATAATCAGCAGTGCTCCAAAGTCCACGGAGACAGAAAAGAAACAGACTTGGGCAGGATATACATTCCAATTGCCAGATCCTTTCTATCCCATTTTAAAGCTGTTTGGCCCAATGAACACTAAAATCTCTCTCTCATCCTCAGAGAAGTTGATGCTGATCAAGTATCAATAGATCCAGCAGTTTCTGAGCTGCTGCCTGGTACAGGGACAATCAACAGTTGTCTGAGTATGAGGCCTTTGGAAATATCTTATTAAAATAAATAGTGGACAGGAGTCAGTACTTCCCAGGACTCCAGGCTGCCTTCCACTGCTCTGATTAACTCTCCTCGTTTGTCCAAATAAAGCTTCTAATTCCCATTTACATTCTTTGCAGACTGAAAGCTAACTCACCTCAAGGATATGTTTTTACTGAGGTCTCTCTGTGTAGGGCAAAATAAAATTTCGCTCACCTAATGAAGAATGGCAGCTGAGTGATGAGATGCAACTACATCGAGTACAACTCCCTGGACCGAATGAGTACTGGGGCAAACACCATTATCAATCACCTTTGAACCCCAGTGGGTAAAACAGGGTTGCAAATTAGCAAAAGAATTTGCCTGCTGAACCCAATCTGTAAGAAATTCAGCCACATAATGGTAATTTCTCTTTTTGTGCTGCCCAAACAGAAATCTCTTCCACCGGAGCTGTTTGTTCTCTTCCTTGCAGCTGTTCTCTAAATTGTGCTCACTTTTCTGACTGGTAGGGGAGCAAGCTGTGCCCTTGTTCTGCAGGGGGAGAGGTTAATTTTAGCCCTCAGAATCCCAAACACTGCTCTGCCTTTCCAGGGCTGTGAGAAGCTGGAATTAACCCGCACACCTCCTGAGATCCACAGCAGCCCATCCAAAAATGACGCTGGCGTCCTTGGCTCGGCTGCTGGGGGTCAGCAAAGCTCAGGGCATGGCCAGGGCTGATCCAGGCACACGAGGAACCCCTGAGGAAGGGATTTTCCTGCTCATGCTGAGCATTTTGGGGACAAAATTCTTCCACGTGTGTCTTCATGCCCTGGGTTCTTTCTGACCCCTCAGCTGCAGAACAAACTCACTGCAGAAAGGATGAAGGAGCATCCCTGGTTTCAGGGCTGTGCAGGCAGAAAAATAAAAATAAACCCTGAATTCTGACAGCCCCATAGCTGCCCTAAGAGGCAAAATACCCTAATTTTGGAGACTGCCGTCATCATCAAAACATCAGCACGTGACAGCTCTGACTTCATTTTACATTTTACACTGCTTTGGCTTATTACAGACAGGATTCCAACAGCTCCTCCATTTTCATTAATCCAGCAGCATCCTGTGATCTCCTTTTTCTTCTTGTTTCGAAGTCTTCCAGCAATTTTTGGGTTTGGCAGTACACCTTTAGCGTGGAAACTTCTGTTAAGGGGAAAATTCGGGGAAATTTTCCATTTTCCCTAAATAAATGAAGCTATAGCATGTTCTGAATGAAGTCTGTATTTTATAATTAGCCAGAACAATAATCAACCCAATATTGAGCAACAACATTAAAGAAGTTAATTCAGAACATCTTTTTGGACATTCAGACAGGCTGCCAGCTGTACTTACCCAGGCAGGGAAAGGTACTGTGGGAAGCTCTATGGCCTAGAAATACTAAACTCCAATAGTTTAATTTAGAAGAGAATTGGAATCCATGCTGAGCTGTGCAGTCACATCTCTGCTCTGCAGCTGGGTACCTGGAGAGACAACTACAGACAGCAGCACAGTTTTCTTAAATAACACAAGCACCATCCCCGATCCTGGAGTGTGACTTCCATCTCGTACTGGGAAAGCGCTGAAATACCAAATGCCCACTTAAAAAATCAAGTTAATGTCTCTGCATTGTTCAGGCAAGGAACAGAATTGGTTACATCAAGGTGGGCAAGTCTTAGACCAGCTCTTGCAGATCTCATTTCCCTCTGGCTAATGAAGTCCCAGAATCACAAAATGGTTTGGGTTGGAAGGGATCTTAAATCCCATCAGTGCCACCCCTGTCATGGGCAGGGACACCTCCCACTGTCCCAGGCTGCTTCAAGCCCCAATGTCCAGCCTGGCCTTGGACACTGCCAGGGATCCAGGGGCAGCCACAGCTTCTCTGGGCACCTGTGCCAGGGCCTGCCCACCCTGCCAGGGAATAAATTATTTCTAATATGCAATCCAAACCTACTCTCTCTCAGTTTGAATCCACTCCCCTTTGTCCTGTCGCTCCAGGCCCTGTCCAAGGTCCATCTCCATCTCTCTTACAGGCTCCTTTCACAGAATCCCTGAGGTTGGAAAAGCCCTCCCAGCCCATGGAGTCCAAGCTGTGCCCGGTGCCCACCTTGTGCCCAGCCCAGAGCACTGAGTGCCACCTCCAGCCCTTCCTTGGGCACCTGCAGGGATGGGCACTCCAAAGCTCCCTGGGCAGCCCTGCCAAGGCCTGAGCACCCTTTCCATGCAGAAATTCCTGCTGATGTCCACCCTGAGCCTCCCCTGGCCCAGCCTGAGGCCATTTCCCCTTGTCCTGTCCCTGTTCCCTTCAATACCCCAATACCTTTCCCAATCCCTTCAGGCACTGAAATGCCGCAATGAGGTCACCCCAAAGCTTCTCCTCTCCAGGCTGAGCAATCCCAATTCTCCCAGCATTTCCTCCCAGCAGAGCTGCACCATCCCTGTGATCATCTGGACTTGCTCCAACAGGTCCATCCATGTCCTTCCCGTGTTGCTAAAGGAGCAATTTCAGTTTTAAATGAAAACCTGCCACTGTTGGTTTATTTTTAACACATCACACTCACAGGGAAGACCTACAAGCAGCAGAAAATAGACTGAAGAAGTGAAGTCCGTAGGAGAAAAAGAGAGAATAACAAAAAAGAGGACTGAGCCTGTGAACATGGAACCCAAGAATTAATAAGAACCATCTTTTATTCAGAGAGGATGCTGGGGTTTTTAAGACTGAAGGTCCAAGGCAATAACTTAGCACATTTTAAAGCTGTCTATGCCAATGGGTATTGCAGTAAATTATTGCCATTTCATAATACAATGTATGCACCTACCTATATGATTACTCATAAAATGTTGTATTCTAACCTAAACCAAATTTATCACATTTTATTAGGCCATAAATATAGGTATATTTATGTTTATAAATTACTTAACTCATTTTTTCAGAAAAAAATTATTCAAGACATGCAGTATAGTGTGATATCATTTAAAAGCTGCAAGGCTATAGGAACATGTGTTTCTGGCAAAATACAATAAAAATGTATAGGCAGGGAAATAAAACTCCTGTATTTACTATTAATGTTCTTCCCTCCACATCAACTATCAATCATCAAGGTATTAGCATCACTCAAGAAATGGCATGCTGTGAGAAAATTATGATAATCCATCCTGTAATCCATATTTCTATGAATACATGAAAAAAAAATGGCACCAATTTAGGTGGGTTCCCTCCCCCCTGCCTAGAAAATTTGATGAGTTATTTTCAGGAGGGAAATCTATACTGCTTTGCAAATGTGTAACTAAATTCACACTGAATGAATAATCTCCCATTGATGTGGTACCCCCCGACACATTCCCGAGCTTTCCAAATGGATTTGCTAAGTACTTACAGGAATCACTTCCAGCTCCTCAGGGGAGAGAGACAGCACAAGTTTACTCCACACAGCAGCACTTTACAGGAGTTAGGGAGGAGTGAGAGACAGAAGGATCATTTGGAATTGCCAAGGGGGTTTGAAGTATACAGCGTGACTATCAAAAGTCTAAGTGGACCAAAATGAGGAAGTTAATATTCTTCAATTACTTCGCGTGGGTAACAGCAATACAGAAACCCCAAATATATCCTTTTCTCATCTTTTATAGGATTGCACGGAAGTGACAAATGAGGAGCATGTGAAGCAACGTCTGGAAAACAAGAAGAAGACAGAAATGGCCTTCAAGTTGCTGCCCCAGGTTTTGTTGGAATTCTAAATCGTCCCTCACTCAGAGGATGTTGGCGTGAAGTGCCTAATGGAGCTCCTCTCCTTCCTTTGGTGAGGATTTCTAGAGCAATAAGGCTTCACAGGTGGGTGCAGGGAGACTTTGCTTCCACTGAAAAGCATTTGGTGAGATAATCTGGGCTGAAATAAAACTTTGGGCCTGAGAAAAGAACTCTCTTACTCTTTCCATCCTCTTTTCCAGAAAAATGGCAAGAAACCAGACATTTAGTGTTCCATACAACATAAAAAGGTAAGATATTAATCATCTGAGCAAACATATTACAAAATATGAAATACTATCAACATTTTTGGTGCTGGAGCACTGAGAAGTTCCTCCACCTTGGCCTCAGATCAGCTGCAGGGCAGCTGCATTCAGAGAAGGTGAAATATGCTCATGAACTCTCCAGTGCTTAAGAAATTAATCTGTATTCCTAATGAGCAATTAGACAGAGGTATTTAACCAAGTAACAGACCTCAGCTTCCAAATCCCCTGGAGTTTAAACAATACTTGGAGTAGAATGTTCCTTTCAGACTCATTTCCTCTGTGATGTTTCACCTCCCAAGAAGAACACTGTGATCCTCTGAAGCCCCAGGGTGTCCCTCCAAGGCAGAACCTTCAGTGCCTGGTGGTCCTGAGGATCATTTCTGTCTGAGAGCTTTCCAGCTCACTCCTGGCAATCCATGGGTTTTAACGGCACACTTGGCGAGAAGGAAAAGCAGCCCCTTCCCAGCAGCTGATGGACAAGCAGGTCACACCACCCCACGGGACACACTCTAAGGGACACCTGTGACTGGGAATTCTGCTTGTGTGTAGTGCAAAGTTATTTCCCTCAAAAAAAAAAAAGGAGATTCCCAGAAGGGTTTGGGTGGGACAGGACCTTAAAGCTTGTTCCATCCCCTGCCATGGCAGGGACGCCTCCCACTGTCCCAGGCTGCTTCAAGCCCCAATGTCCAGCCTGGCCTTGGACACTGCCAGGGATCCAGGGGCAGCCACAGCTTCTCTGGGCACCTGTGCCAGGGCCTGCCCACCCTCCCAGGGAACAATTCCTTCCAAATATCCCATCTGTCCCTACCCTCTGGCACTGGGAAGCCATTCCCTTGCCCTGTCCCTCCATCCCTTGTCCCCAGTCCCTCTCCAGCTCTCCTGGAGCCCTTTAGGCCCTGGAAGGGCTCTGAGGTCTCTCTGGAGCCTTCTCCTCCCCAGGGGAACACCCCAAGCTCCCCCAGCCTAGCTCCAGAGCAGAGGGGCTCCAGCCCTGGAGCAGCTCCATGACCTCCTCTGGATTCACTCCAACAGCTCAACTTCTTCCATGTGTTGAGGGCCACACTGTCCTCCAGGTGAGCACCTCCAAGGAGGTGTTTGGTGAGCTCTGACACCACTGCAGCCTCCTGATTTCCATTTCTCTTTGGAGGCTGCACCACACCCCTAGAATTTACATCAGCACAGTGACTGGGGAGTGGTGGCTGTGCTGACAACTCTCCCCACACAGAAGAGCAGCATGGGAAGTTCCCCCAAGGCCTCCAGAGTGTTGGCAAGAGCTCCCTTTGCAGCACAGCAGTGCCCTGGGGGGGGGCTCTTTAAGGAACACAGCTCCAGTTTGAAGTTGGAATTATCCAAGCACTTGAATTGTTTCTCCAGATTCAGTTTCCTCCCCTGAGGCTGTTCTGCTCTCTCTCCCTTCTCCAAGTGATGCTCCTGTGTGTGCACATGGACAGGGCTAGCAGGGGAAGGGTTTCCCTGCAGAGCCCACTGGACATCCGACTGCGCTGTCCAATTTTCCTGCCTCAGCTGTGTGGAGACCCGGACTGGGTACTAAGTACCCAAATCTAATCAATTCCAGCAGAAAGAGCAGGGCTGGACAGGAAAATACCAGGGATTTTAAGGTGTATTTTTTTGCTGTACATTTGAAATGAAGACAGGTTTGTCAGATGATGTAGTATTTTAAAGTAATTTTTTTAAAACACATTGGTCTCACAAAAATATGTTTTTTCCTTCAAATGCAGCATGAGCTATATTTTTCCTGTCTACATAGTTTCTTGGGAATCTGTATTTTGATTTAAATGTATAAAATTTAAGCAGTACTTTACATTTTTTCCGCCTCCAGAAGTCATTCATACATTCTTTCGTGGTTTTGAGAAGGCTGATTTTAACAATGAACAAATCCAAATTTTAATTTTTTCCCCCCATTGGGTTTGGCTAATGCAAACCAGCTGATGTTGCTGTAATATGTTGAGCTCATTTTGCAATTTGATATGAAATATTAAAAAATACACAAAATTCAAACATGCCATTAACCTAATGCAAGCTTTTCTGATACTTGCTTGATATTTTGCTGGTATTTGCTTGAAAAATGATCTGTTGTCTCTTTAGAGCAATAGATCTTAATGAAACATCTATCAGGAAGTGTTTTTTTTCAAGAACAGGGAAATAATAGTAAATAATACAGTAAAAAGTCAGTCACATATATACTGCGTTTTAAACAGTTCTGCATCTCCTACGTTTTCTTCCTAACAACGCTGTTTTAACTTTGGCCAAATTGAAAAAAAATTAAAAAATTGAGAGGCACAGCTTCCTTGGGTACAGGTCTGAGCTGTCACGTGGTTGATGTGGTCAGTCAGACTGGACATGCCAAATGCCCACCTGCCAAAGGAGTCCACGTCTGCTCACTCTGCAATTTCCCTTCTCAAGTTTGGGTCACTGAAGTTCCCTCCGTGTCTGCAGAACTGTTGCCCTTATTCAGCAGTGCCATAGCCCCAGCTCAGCTGGTGGAGGTGGCTCAGCCAAGAATTCTCATAATGCCCAGCCTAGGCATTCTGACAGCTGAATCCTGGGAGGAGCAAGGCTCGGCTGCCTATAAAATACAGGAAATCTGCCTAAAAATACTACGTGTTCCGTGGCTATTTTCAGGCCCTGGTCTCACTCCTGTGAAACTCAGAACTGGAGCAGGACACCCTGCCTGGAGCAGGGGCAGAAAAACTCCAGCAATGCCCCACTGGCAGAGCTGTCAATGGTGGATGGAGAAGGGGACATCATCCTGGGTTTGGAGTGAATAACGCTGAAAGCAGCCTGACTCATGGATCCCGAAGTTAAATGTGCTGAGAGTGAGCTGGACATGTGGCAGAGCTGATAAAGGAACAGACAAGTGATCCCACTGATAACTTCCCTGGAGCTGCTGAGTGACACAGCCAGCCTGGGGACACCTGAGTGACAGTCAGGCACTTCACACTGCAGAAACCCAGACCCGCTCTTTCATGGGAAGGCCTTCTAATAGACCTCTTCTTGGGGTGTGTGTGGACATTCCTCCCTGGAGTGAGGATATCCCTCAGGGTCACTCCTCCAGGCTGAGCCAAAGAGATCTGCCCACAGTCCTTGGGCTGGGTGAGTGATAGCAATCTCTACTTAAAAATTGGTTTTGTTTGCTTTAATATCATTGTGTCGATGTTGCTTCAACAATAGTGAACTATGCTGATAGTTATAGCTCCTGCACGGTGCAGTAAATAATTCTGATTAACATCTTTTAGTCTAATCATTATCATAACGTATCATAATGCTTATATTTTTTCCTTTAAAAAACAAATTTTTTCAATTTGCAGTAATAGAAGCACAGGAGTACTGGGCTAATGACTGCAATTCTAAAGGACTATACACATGTACCATTTTCATGAACAAGCAAATATTGATTCTGAGAGAATAGAAAGAATTCAATAAAGTCTTCTTCAGCATCAGTAATAAGGCAGTTCCAATAAAAATTAATTATTTTAAGGATAATTTACTAAATATATACTAGCTTATTTGAAGCTCATTTGGCAATTTGCTTCCCAAGCAGATGAATTAGACAAAGTTAATTTTTATTACCGTAATGTCAAACAGTATCAGAAAACTTAGATCAGATGGGTTTTTGGCAGTCAAAACTCTCCTTTGAGAAATTATAAAGAACAAACATATATTTTGGCAGATGGGACTACAACATCTCCCACGGGCGGAATTTGGGTACTTTTTTGTGAGGTTAAACATTCAGTGTTTCAAAGAAGAGTAAATTATTTTCCTGTGTTCCTTTTGCCTGCCACCCACCCACATCCCTCACTATAAACAGCAGAAGCATGAAGGGGTGGTGCTGCAGGGATAGCCACATGCAATTTCTACTCACTTTTCCAGGAAGAGGATCCAGGAAAGCTTCCAGAAAATCTTACATGAAAGACCTCGGGGGGCAGAGAGGTAACAGGGGTGGGGTCCTGAGGTGGAGAGGTGGGTGTGGAAAACTGGAAGGAGAGGATGTTGTGCAGGCTCAGAGAGACAAGTCAATGCTCCAGAGTCCCGTGAATTGTCCAGAAAGAAATCCTGGATAAGTTTTCAAATGCCATAGAATCATAGAATCATGAAGGTTGGAAGAGACCTTCCAGATCATCCAGTCCAACCATCCCCCCAGCACTGCCAGTGGACCCCTAAAACAAGCAGAGCACCCAGCGACAGATTGAGACACCTCTTGGACACCTCCAGGAGTGGTGACTCCACCACTTCCCTGGGCAGCCCCTTCCAATGCCTGACCACCCAAAGAGTGGAAATTGGGTTTTTTAATATCTAATCTGAATCACCCCTGTCTCAGCTTGAGACCGTTTCCTCTGCTCCTCTCTCTGCAGGCACAGCAAAAAAGACAGGCCCCACCTCATTTCATCCTTCTGTCAGGGAGTTTGGAGAGTGATGAGGTCTCCCTCAGCTTCCTCTTCTCCAGACTAAACAGCTCTCTCAGCCACTCATCAGACTTGTTTTCTACACCCTTCATGAGCGTCATTGTCCTTCCATGGACACACTCCAGAACCTCAATGTCCTTTTTAAAGTGAGGGGCCCAGAACTGAATGCAGCATTCAAGGGGTGGCCTCACCAGTGCCCAGTACAGGGGGATGGTCACTGCCCTGGTCCTGCTGGCCACGCTGTTCCTGATACAGCTCAAGATGCTCTTGGCCTTCTTGGTCCCCTGGGCACAGAGATTTGTATCTGAGGGACAGAGCAGATCAGCGGCCATCTCCTCCTGGATTGCAGGGTTCACTCAGCTCCCCATCACCAGCTTCCAGCTCTGGGGTGTGCTGAGGACAACTGCTCCTGATCTTGGAGACTGAGGCAAAGAAGGCTTTAAGTACCTCTGCCTTTTGCTCATCCCCTCCCACTGCACTCTCCTCTGCATTCAACAGATGAGGGAGACTCTCCTTGACCCTCCTCTGGCTGCCAAGGGATTTACAGGAACTTTTTTTGTTTTTAACTACAGGCCAAATCAAGTTCTAGTTGGATTTTTGCCCTTCTGATCTTCTCCCTGCGTGACTTTCCAACATCCCTATAGTCGCCCCAGGTTGCCTGACCCTCATTCCGGAGTCAATAGATTCTCTTTCTTCCCCTAAGTTCCAGCCCAAGTTCTCTGTTTAACCAGGCCAGTCTTTTTCCCTGATAACTTGTCTTTCTACACATGGGGACAGCCTGTTCCTGAATATTTAACAATTCCTTTTTCAAGCACATCCAGCCTTCCTGGACTCCTCTGCCTTACAGGACTGACTCCCAAGGAACTCTGTCAATCACTCTGTGCTCTGGACACTTCATCCAACAAAGCAGGCTAAGGGGTTTAGTGTTTTTTTGTTTCATTTTTCAAAAAACCCTAATGCAAAGAAATAACTTCCTATGAAAACCTGACATAATCCTTACATACTAACGCTTCAAAGAATTTTCAAATTTTAATTCACAGAACTCTATAGTTCTGGCTGAAAATCCACAAAATCACACATAAGTAGGCACTTACACAGACTTCTTCCAGAGGTAATCAGCACATGTTTGTATTACACAGAAATTATAAAAACGGTAACATTTTCAGATGGAAAGTTCATTTCTATCAATGAGAAGCACGTTCCTGAGTTCAGGAGATCTTCTCTCTTTAAGTTGGAACTCTGTCTGTTACTGTGCTATCAGCCTCAAGCAAATTCAAGTTACAGCTCTTCTGTTCATGTGGGAATATGAACTTCCAAATTACAACCTTCCTCCCAAGAACAAACCCTCCCTCTGCAGAGGTAAAATATTTTACCAGGAATGACAGAGAGCCTCTGATTCCACTGCCCTTGTCAACAAACTCTTCTAAGGAACAAACAGGGTCCAGGGAATAAAAGAGCATTCCTGAAGTCTGTCATTTCCGGATGATTCCAGGGGTTGCTGTTGTCTCGGTGTGTTATGATTTATTGTTTAATCACTTAGCACTGGCAGCTCCTGGAAGGCAATAATGTTGAAGGGCACAGGTTAACTTGTACAGTGTTGCCAAACACTTTTTACACTGCTAAAACTTCTGTTAAATGTGTAAATCCTTTTGAGCTTGTAAATGTCAGGGCTTTAGGACTGCTGTACTACAGCCTGTGTAGCAGCTGGGAAAAGTATCAGCTGCATCCCCACGTGGCAAAATGAACATCTTGTAATTCACTAGGTGGTGGATAAAATACATCAAAAATTAGTTTTCTTATATGCAACAGCTCAAACCGATGTTCTATTTTTTTTAAAATCTGAACATGGGGAATTTTGAGAAGAGAAAGCCTGTACTGCAGAACTTTCAATAATCAGTGTGGAACTCCTCTGGAGTTTATTGGTGTTTCACTGAGCTGGATGCAGTGAACTGAGCAGGAACATGTGAGCAACCTTGAAAATTGTCTGTGAATCTCCTCCAGGAGATTAAGGTCACACATAAAATTTAAGGGCAACTGCATTAGAGAGCAAATAATAAGCCATAGTCAATTTAAAAAGCTTTTTGTTATGGGTGTAAAACCAGCCACAGGGAAGAGTTATGGCTGAGAGCACAGGAGCTGCTGTTTCACAAACACCCATCTTTAACCTGCACTCACAGGACGGGAAAACGTTCTGATGAAAGCAGAAACTTCTCAGTCAGTGGGGGAAGGTGGAAGAAACCCCTCACCACTGCTCAGGCCCTCCTAGGGAGGAGGGTGTGAAACCTACCTTTATCAGATGGGTGGATGACACAGAGCTGTGTGCTTTCCTCTTTCTAAACAAGCTAGTTGACACTCCTTGGTCACCTCCAAACCCTAAAATATCCCTATGCCTCACAGTTTAAATTCAGCTTCTCGAGTGTTCCCATGGCAGAACTCACACTTGATCATCTAGTGTTTGCCTTGATCTAGTTTTGATCTCTCCCAAACGCTGTGACTCACAAGGAATCCAGGCCAAAACTCCCAGGACAGACCAGCTCAGCAAAGCCCTGGCACAGAGCTGCAGCCACGGCACAAAGCCGGGCAAAGGGAGGGGAATTCAGCACGTGTCGAAGGCACAGCTGAGCCCTCCATGAGCCCTAGCAGAGGTCTTTACACATCTCAGCCTTCCCCAAACCTCTGGCACTCGCAATGGATTTAACAGGGCCAAGTTTTGCTAGCGAGTTCCACACTCCCTCTGTGCGAACCACAAGGAATGTGTTTCCAGCGAAAGAAACCCAGAAACTTCTCTTGATTACATAAGCAAAACTGTCACCCATGTTTAAATACCATTGCCCAAAATAAACAGTAGCCCATGATCAAGTCTCTGCTTAGCTAATGAAGACTCTGTGGATACTGAATTAATGCGCTGGTCAAGTTTCACAGCTGTAGCAGCTTTAAAACTGCTGGAATATTCCAATCTTACAGGAAGGTATTCGTTCCTACCTTCCTGGCTGTCTCACAACACGTGGGACAAATTGCTCTGCCAGTGACATGTGACAGAAAGCCCAGTTCCTCACCAGACAGTGGCCAAAAGGTGTGACAACACAGAAATAAATCTGTATAAATCCTGCTGTACAGAATGTATTGCATGGGCAGATCCCTAAATGGTGTAAGTGAAACCAAATCCACTCTGCTCAATTAAGTGTAAAGTCGGAATGCATCTGGGATTGGGGAAGGTGTGAGAATATAGGGCCTCCTGCAGGGCTGGTGGTCTTGAAGCAGGGTGATAAAGTGAGTCCAGGAAGTCCTCTCCTAACCTTACTACTGCTCCTGTTACTTCATCGAGGCAGAATTTGACTTCACTGCCCATTTAGGAAGAGGTCCTGGTAGTGCCAGGCCGTTTGGGTATTAAAAGTGCTTTCCCTCCTGAAACCACCCCAGGTGGTGACCCTGAAAATACCAACAGACCCTTGGGTGTGACTTGTTCTGGGATGGAACATCATTCCTTCATATCAGCATTGTCCATGACCTTGCATTTCACACCACATCAAAAGTGCATTTTCTGTCTCTACTCTTTTACTTGGTGCTCCTTTATTTCCTAACCCATCACTGGATGACATCTGTAAACATGGTTTTGGGGGTTTTTAACTATTCAATCAATATAAAGGAAATGCATCCAAGCAGTGGGAACTCTTCTCTTGTTTTGCTCTCCAGATGAAAAAGAGGATTGAAACCAGAGAATGTGAGGTCATATTTGAATAACCAAAAAGATCCTATATCGACATGTTTTTGCTAGAGGTTAACTCTGCCTTTGCAAGCACAAGTTCTGTGTTCAAAGGTGTTTTTAGAAGGTGTAAAAAAATGGTACTTCTGCTTTTTTAGCTTTTTTTTACACTACACTTTACTCCAGAGTGTAGTGTACGTGACTGCTATCAATAACACAATTAACATAAGGAAGAGTAGAGAATTTTGAAGGTATATGTAACAAATTAGTGTCTGAGAATATGAGAGGTAGTGATTAAATGCTGAAGAAGTGAACTTCTTGAATGCAAAATGGGACATCTGTTCCTTTGCTTTCCAGACTGCTTGGAGTTTTTTCTGTCAGTTTGTAACATTTTCTCCATTCCATCTACAGTATTCCAGTTTTCCTCCCTTCACTGCAACTATTTCAGCTTAGCAACCTCCTGCCTTGCTGTTGCAGAGCACGTTTTCACATCGCTTGCCTAACAAACGACAGCGTGGCATTGCTCCCGATTGTTCCAAAAGATCACATCCCTTTTCCCTTTCGATAGGGATTCCACATGTGCTCAGGGGCCACTGTGAGCTCCTTAAATGTGCTCAGCAAAAGCAGCATCAGTACATTCTGGGCCAGGCAGGAAAGGTGTGCTGGAGCAGGGGCAGGCAGAGGTCTGTGTGGCTCAGCTGCTCGCCCCAGCCCGGGGAACACAGCACACTGCTCGGGTGCCGAGCTCGGTGTGGGATCCCCGCAGTCACTGGGAGTGCTGCGGGGCCACTGCAGGCACTGCGTGAGGCTGCAACACATGGCAGGGCACCGAGCCATCAGAGGTGAGGGAAACTGACCCTGAATGAGATGAAATCACAGAATCCCAGGACCCCTGAGGCTGGAAAAGCCCATGGAGCCCAAGCTGTGCCCATGCCCACCTTGTCCCCAGCCCAGAGCACTGAGTGCCACCTCCAGGCCTTCCTTGGGCACCTGCAGGGATGGGCACTCCAAAGCTCCCTGGGCAGCCCTGCCAAGGCCTGAGCACCCTTTCCATGCAGAAATTCCTGCTGATGTCCACCCTGAGCCTCCCCTGGCCCAGCCTGAGGCTGTTTCCCCTTGTCCTGTCCCTGTTCCCTGCAAGCACAGCCCGACCCCCCTGGCTGTCCCCTCCTGTCAGGAGCTGTGCAGAGCCACAAGGTCCCCCTGAGCCTCCTCTGCTCCAGGCTGAGCCCTTTCCCAGCTCCCTCAGCCGCTCCTGGGGCTCAGCCCCTTCCCAGCTCCGTTCCCTGCCCTGGACAGCTCCAGCCTCTCCAGGGCTCTCCAGAACTGGACACAGCCCTCGAGGTCCCTCAGCAGGGCCAGCACAGGGGATGGGCCTTGCCCTGGGCCTGTGGCTGGCACAGCCCAGGGGCCATTGGCCTCGTGCCCCCCCGGCCCCCCCAGACTGACACAGCACCCCCAGGGCCTTTCCCCAGGGGCGCTTTCCAGCCCCTCTGGCCCAGCCTGGAGCTGCAGGGCTTGGGGTGACCCCAGGGCAGGAGTTGGCACTTGTTGAACCCCAGCCCATGGCTCCAGCCTGTCCTGCTCCCTCTGCAGAGCTCCCTGCCCTCCAGCACATCCACACCCCCACCCAGCTTGCTGTTCTCCCAGCAGGTACTGAGAGGGCCCTCGATCCGCTCATCCAGATCATCCATATCATCAATGGAAATATTAAACAGCGATAAATGATACAGTCCCTCAAGCATCTTGGCAAGGATTGGTTTGTGAAGGGAACATCTGATTCCACAGCACATCTGAGGCGCATAAAACCCCTCTGTTTTCCTTGCCCACTCTTCTTCCCAGCAGAGTTTGCCTACCTGGATCACAATTTAAGTGTTGACATCCCACCTGTTACAAAATCTGATTCAGAGTTCCCATTAATAACCACAAAGGAATGCAACAGAAGGTGCTGTAAAAACAAATGAAAAGAAACAGACTGGGGGCTTTTGAAACCAAAATCCGTAGTTATGACAAGTCTGTAAACAAATGAAAGGAGGAGAGAGAGGTGTGTAGCAAAGAGACAATGAGTATTTTTAGTGCTCCCCGTGTTCAAACTGCCCGAGCTTCTCCAGCCCAAAGTCAAAGCTGGATAATAATGAATTGCAGACATCAGAGACAGGTTTTAAAGGGGGACTGTGAACCAGAGAGGGAATGACATGGAACAAGGATGCTGTGGGATAGAAATTCACACTCCCAAAGCAGCTACTTATAAAAAAAGACATAGAAGTGATGGTGTGAAAAGTGTGGGGTGGGATCTGATGATTAAGACGAACAGTATGGGCACAGCAAAACACACAGCGGTAATCTCAGAATGGGACATTACAGAATTCCTCATGCCAGTGGCTCAGGAAGATGAAAACAAAAGAAACCTCTTGTACTTTTACATGGGAAGGGAGTCAGAGGAGAGACTTAAACCAGGTGAGAGGGTGAAGCCAGTGACCAGTGGTGCTGATAAGTCCTCTCAGGATATAACTGATGATGTATTATCTACATTTTACATTTCTGAGGTAATTTCTTTCTAAGAGAACAAAATGTTCCAGAAACAGAATAAATATAGTGTGCCATTCATTAGTGACACAAATTCAAACAGATGTCTTATCTCTAATTAACA
Source organism: Acanthornis magna (assembly GCA_036785705.1). Classification (NCBI taxonomy): domain Eukaryota; kingdom Metazoa; phylum Chordata; class Aves; order Passeriformes; family Acanthizidae; genus Acanthornis; species Acanthornis magna. The sequence goes on from JAWUZG010000093.1 coordinate 11,552,137, forward strand.
CATATCCTCTAAAATTATTCACATGTGCTCCTTCCCAGGATTGTTTTCAAAGAAGAACAGGTGAATGATATCTCAGATTAAACAGTTTCACATAACATCCTCTTCGTTTCTGTACTCTCAGGCACACTCACCAGCCCCTCTTAGTTATGCTCTTTATACTGGCAAATCAATCAAAATCAATTAAATGCTTATAAAATCGTAACCTTGACACAAACATATTGAGGAATCCTAACTAAACACCCTAATTTGCATAATTTTCATCATAGAAATAAGTTAATAATAGCACAGAACGGAGAACTTTCCAATACTGAAAAAAAATTGCTGTTACAGCTACCTAAGAATTTTCACTTTTATTATTTTTAAACCAATGCTTTGTTATAAAGGTAATGCCCAAGCTGGACAGGTTTCGGTAAGGACTTTAAGGTTATTTAATGGCAATATTTTAGGAGAGGTCTCATTATTACACTATGAAATGGAAGTCAGGGTTCTCCACCTAGATCATAAATTAAAACAGCCAATTAAAAGATGCAAACTGAATATCTGATGGAATTTAAATTCGGTGACCTTAAAACACTAAACATTGTTAACCGAAAAGATGCTGCATGGATGAGAGGCTTTGTTAAGAGCCTCCAATCAACACTTTTATTTTAGCTATCTTTGCAGACAGTCCTGGTGCTGCTTTCCCTGTGAGACATGACAGCATTTTATTACGTGGGCAGAAGGAAAAACCCATTCCAATGGTCCACTTGCCCAATTAAAATTATTTCTCTTTGCTGCCTGACTGACTGTGTCTCTTCTTACATTTACCAAAGGGGAAAGTCAGCCTCCTCCCCCTCTGCTGGGGATTTTCCCACAAGCTGGAAGAGGGGAAACACTGTGCTTATCTCTAAAAGAGATGGAAAGGGGGAGTCTGGGAACAACTGCCCTGTCAGACAATTCCGTCTGTGCTGGAAGATGCTGGACAGCCCCTCCTGGAAGCTGTGCTGAGGTCCAGGGGGCACAGGGAGGTGACTGGGTCAGCCAGCACGGCCTCACCAAGGGAAAACCCTCCTGAGCAGCCCCGTGGCCTTCTCTGGACGAGTGGCAAGGGAAGGGCCGCGGATGCCATTGATCAGGAATTCTGTGAAGCCTGTGACACAGGTCCCCACAGCACCCTTCTCTCTGGACTGAGAGAGCTGGATTTGATGGATGGACTGTTGGATGGATGAGGAAGTGATTGGACAGTCACATCCAGAGGGTTGTGGTCAGTGGCTCAGAGTCCTTATGGGCACTGGTGGCCAGTGGAGGCCCTCAGGGATCCGTAATGGCACCAGTGGTGTTTAAAAACTTCATTAACAGAAGAAGGGATCTGGGCACCCTCAGCACCCTCAGGGACACCGAGCTGAAGCTGCAGTGACACCCCTGAGGGATGGGGCCATCCAGAGGGACCTGGACAAGCCCGAGCAGTGGGAATCTCAGGAGGTTTAACAACAAGAGGTTTAACAACCCAGCACCTGGGTCAGGGCAACCCCCGGGATCAATCCAGGCTGGGAACGAGCAGACGGAGCAGCTCTGGGGAGAACCCTTGGGGGTCGTTGTGGTTTAACCCCAGCTGAAAACAAAGCTCCATGCAGCCACTTTCTGAACTGCCACGTCCCCCTGAGGAAGGGGGAGGAGAACCAAAAGTGGAGCCTGCAGGTTGAGAAAAGAACAGTTTGAAAATTGAAACAAATTTAAACTATTATTATTACAGTAACAATATTTTTTTTTTAAATATGCAAAGTACAATTGCTCACTATCCACTGACTGATGCCAGACCCCATCCCTGAACCCTGATCCAGGAAACTTCCCAGTTTATATACTGGGCAGGATGTTCTGTGCTGTGGAATATCCCTTTGGCCAGTTCAGGTCACCTGACCCAGCTGTGCTCCCTCCAGCTTTTTTGTGTGTATCTCCTCACAGGAACAGAGCAGAAGACACAAAAAGTTATTGACTTAGGATAAACACGACTTAACGACAACCAAAACATGAGCGTTTTATCAACATTACTTTGGACTGAATAAAAACTCAGCCCTGGACCAGATACTAAGAAGAAATGAACTCTATCCCAGCCCAAAGCAGGACAATATTATTTCCTATTCCATACCATACCTTTATTCCATACCATCATTCCATTTATGCCATGCCAAGTCTCACACTCCCCCACACTCCATCCCCTCCCTATGTACTTTAATCGATAAACACACAGACAGGTGCTCAGGTGAGACTTCACCTGCAGAGCTGCCCCAGCGCAGGAGGTTCTTGGGAGCTGCTGGGGAGAGCCAAGGGGAGGCTCCAGGATGAGCAGAGGGATGGAGCAGCTCTGCTGGGAGGGAAGGCTGCGAGAGCTGGGATTGTTCAGCCTGGACGGGAGAAGTTCTGGGGTGACCTCACTGTGGCCTTTCAGGACCTGAATGAGGTCAAGAAAGATGACCTTCAGCCAAAGAGTTTCCTGCTTTATTTCATTCAGTTGGAATAGGTTAATCCAATGCTGGTTTATTAAAAGTGCCCTTCTTGGGTTTCTTCATGCTGCTCTAGTTGCCAACTTTTTTTCTTCCTGTATATAAATAATGTTTCCTATTTATCCTAAACAACAGCTCATTCTGCTCCCCAGCTTTGCAAGCTGTCACTTGCAAACACTAACACAAAGCCCAGCCTTGGAGAGGTTTAAAATAAGGATCAGAGAGAGACGCAGATGAGCCATGAGGGTCCACCCAAGGAGCTCTGCAGACCTCCCCAGTGACAATTAACCCTTCACCTGCTAAGAAAGCTTGATGGAAAACCCTGCCACTTGTGCCCGTGCCACAGCCACTGCCTCACCCCAGACCGAAACCCTGGGGAATTCCATCCCACCTGCTGGGATCGAATTAAGACGTTCCAGTGAACGGAAAAGGCTCACGTGGCTGAACAAGATTCCACCTGGTGGAAGGTTTCATCAAACTTGCACAAAGTCAGACATGGTAAAACAGTTTAGGTTTTTAAAATAAAATAGGGGGTCAAGCACAGTAGTGGCTGTTACAGACTTAAGGGAGTGATGACTTGGATGAGCTGGAACATGAGGAATTATTCTGGTGAGGCTGAGCGTGGCACTGAGGGGTTTTTGCCATCCTGGGACTTCATGTCCCCGAGGCTACCTGGACACAATAAACCCCTGATGCACCTGCACCCCACCAGCACAGCACACCGACATCACAAAGCCCAGGCTCAAACCAAGACATAGCCCAGAACAAGCCTCTCAGGCCCCTAAAAAACCCTTTCAGGTGGATAAAAAGTATTTGGGAATGTTTCATATTTTAAAAAAAAATACAAACTTGAAAAAAACTGAAATAAGCAAAATATTTTAGTTTTCCAGTTTCAAGCGTATCCCAAGAAACAGTTCTAGTTAAAAATTTTGAAATGGAAGTTTATTTAATTTTTGAAGGCTAAACATATCAAAAGCGACCCCACCAAAATAATTCTTCATATTTTTCTGGAGGTGAAGGGGAAGAGAAGAAAAACAAAGGCTGGTAGTGGTTAGGAATATAGACTTCAGAATTTATTTTTCTGGTGCGGTCGGCAATTTGAAAAAAACCAAAACAAAATAAAACACAAAACCAAACTCAATTAGCTCAATTTACACTTTGATTTTTGATCACAGGCTCTGAGAGTAGAATTTGGATATTAAATAGCAAAATAAAAATTAGTAACTACCAGTAAATAGAACCTTGTCATATAAGACAAGCACAAAGTTTTTAAAATGTGAAATAAGTCACAGGAGCAGGCCAAGAGTTATTTCCTTTCTCCACTTGTAATCCTTGTCAGGAGGAGGGACTGTTTTCATCCCTTGTTTCGGTTTTTGTTGTGGTGGAAGGGCTCTGAATGTGAATCCCCGCCTCGTGCCTGATCCACAAGGCTCTGTAGGGTTGTTCTGACCTTTTCAATATTCTGCGTTCACCCTCTCAGCTCCTCCATTAAAACTCAGCAGCCGTAGGTGAGGCAAGGGAACGGACGGTGAGGGCTGAAAATGCACTCCAGGAAAACCTACTGAAGAAGGAATATCCAATCCATTCCTGTGACAAAGATGAAAGAAGACTGGAAAATGTCACCAAACTAATTCATTCTCCTGAGAAAGCCAATAAGGAAAAAAATGTGTCTTGCTAGACTCCTCTGCTTGTAACTCCTCCAGACCTGGATTGGATGCTCCAGTGAACCACCCGATTTTACAGCCTTTGGAAAAGTCTACCTGTAAATCAGCCAGGCTTATGATGACTTTCAAGGATTTGAAGTTACTGCTCAAGAAAAACAGAGCATGACAAAGAATCTCAATGAACACACTTCCCCTCCAGCATCCCCCTCCTCACTGACACAGAACAAAATATTCCTTAGGGCAAAGAGTTTGGGCAATAGTGACCGAATCAAGGCAGCTTCTCCTTTCCCTGGCAGGCTCTCACCCCCTGGGGTACCATTTTCTCACAGTTTTATGAATATCTGTGAATTTTAGGGTCTCCTTTCTGCCTTGGCACAGTTTTAGAGTCAGGGGGTCCCCATTCCAATCATTCTTGTCATTAGCAGAGCCGGCACAAAGTCCCCCCGTGCTGAAATGGGAATTCATCTCTCCAGAAGGTGTAAGAATTTTCCATCTCCAAATCACTTCTTTATGCTGCTTTCTCTGTTTCCTGGAATTAAAGAGGATGGTGCCGCAGGGGTGATCAATTCTTGTAAGGATGCAACATGCACTCCTGGCTTGAGATCCCATGTTCTTTTTAAAAACCTGTCAAAATCCCTTTTAAAATCATGATGGAAATACTTTTCATGAATGAAAATGAGCCCAAGCAGTAATGTGCCAAAAAGGTACAGATTTCCTGAGAGCAGTTCACAAAATAAGGAAGAAAATACCCATTTTCACTCATCTAAACATTACAATTTTTCATTTGCTGTACCTATTAGAACTGCTCATGGTTAAAATGTCAGGAATCTCAGTGTCATTATTGAGTCTAAGCCTAAAAACAAGAAGAGGTGAGCTTGTTTCATTTTTTTTTGCCTGCTCTTCAGTGCTTGATGTATTAGTATTTTCCTTCCAAGCAGTGATTTCTGTGCAGATTCAAAGCAGCCAGATCCAGGCTGACCCATTTCACACCGGCACAAGCTGAAGCTGTGTGGTTATCACTGCTTTAGGGCAACGTGACCCGGAGCTGTCACTGACTAAAGATGTTCTCTCAGCAGTGACACACAGCCTGTCTCCCCAGAGCAGGGCTTCGGGCCAGCAAGTGACAGCACTCAGGGAGCAGAAACTCCTGCCCAGGTGTGTGGGAGGACAGGTGAAGTCTGTATTAGTGGGGCTGAACGAGTCAGCCAAATCGCTGCCAGAATCAGCGGGACAGATAATGAATCTTTACACTCTGCATTTGCTGAATCCACGCTTTTGAATCTGACTCAGTTCCTGCCTAGAGCTGACCCCTGTGTGAGGCCCCGCAGCTTCCCCAGAACCAGGCAGTGTTTATCCCCTTGTTCACCCCATCCCCACAAAACGTATCCCAGTCCACTGCCCGCAGCCCCTGCCTGCTCTGCCCCCTGCTCTGTGCTCCAGGGTGAGGAGCTCAGGGACATCGAGGGCCTGGCGGGAGCATTGTCCCCTCTGTTAACCCACAGTGCCCTCCACCCTTCTCCCCTCTTGGGGACAAGCCAAGAATCTGACAGCAAGAGCACTTTCTGCTTGGCTCCTTTCTCTCAAGCCTGCTCAGAAAGGAGCTGAGCCCTCACTGAGCCCTTCTGGACACGCTCACTCTGCTTCTTCCCTTGCACACCCAGGCCTGGTATGGGCAGAATCAGTGATTCAGATCATTATTCATGCGCATTCTGAAATCCCTGTCCTTGCTGCTGTGCTTCAGACTGGTCTAACTGAGTGCAAGGGCCAAATGATCCAGCTCCTTCCGGTGAATCCCACCCACGTCATTGCCCTGAAAGGAGCTATATTTTATTTTACAGCTTCATGAGCAAATATTTTTAACACTTCAGACCTAGGCTTTGGTGTATAGCTGTATTCAGCTTGAGCAATTCCATCATAAATTGACCAACTGTCCCAAAAATTCAGCTCCTTTTACTTGAGAACTGTTCTCAGCTCTGAATTTACAATTCTAGTGAATTCTCTCCCTCCTCTCCAAAACCTCATCCAGAGGCATTTTTCCTTTTTGTTAACAATATTCCTGCCTATTTACATCTTGTTTGCAGCCAATTTTCTGTTGCAGAATGTTTAAAAAGCCTTCACGGCAGCCCTTATTATTTTTTTAACTTTTCTGTACTGTCCATCTCACTTTTCTTTCGAGCTCTTACCCTTCATAGCTCAACCATGAAGACTCAATTTCACAAACTCCAGGTGTGTCAGTCTGTCCACCCAGCCATTTGTAATAGCAAGAGCGGAATGTCCTAATGAAAGGACATCCTAACTACAGCACATCAGACTGGAAAGGGGAAGAAGTCAACCACACAGCCCTCACCGCAGGATCCTCATCCCTCTTCAGTTTTCTGAGAGTTCCAGTTGCTTTCCCCTCTCTCCTTGCTCTTTGCATGCCTTTCCAGCCCTTTCCCTTCAAAATGCCCAGCTGTGCCCTTGTCTATGGATTAAGTTCTTTACAGCTGGGCCTGTGGCTTTTCCCTGCAGCAGTAATTTTAATTATCTGCTTTTTCTCACTGATTTGAAGACCATCACTGGGTCATTAATACACACACACACGCACACACAGGTAAGTGTCCAAAAACACACCCTCTTGCACAGCATATGTTTTCCCTGTGAGAATTTTGGAATTTAGGAATGCCTTTCTCTGTTATCATCAGATCTCCTGCATGAGCCTGATGCAGCTCTGATTGTGCTGGTTTTCAGTCAGTCTATCCTGATCAGTACAAATGTGACAGCATGGCAGGAGGAGCCCAGTGGCACATAGAAATGGAGCGAATATCAGATCAGTCTCGTTCCTGAATGCAGGGGTTTGTAAAGCCTGGGAGGGATGGGACACCACAGACTCACAAAGGGCAAAGGGCTCTTCTGCCCCTTCGTGGCTCATGTCAGCTCACACGAACTTCATGGCTCCAGCCCACAGAATAAAAGAAATGTAATTTAGAAACTGTTAATACAGAACCAGTCTGATTAGAAACGTCACCCTGCCGGAAGAGATGCACTTCCCACGTGCCAAAATTCCTGCAATAAAACCAAAGCCCTCTTCCAGCCTCAGGTAAGGGAGGGAAAACAAGACACAAGAGCTGCCCTCAGAGGCATCATTCCCTCAACTCTCACCCCAGACCAAAAATGATGGTGACTACATTTTTTCCCACATTGACTGCTCTTTTCCAACACATTTGGAAAAGAAATCCCATGGCAGACACAGAGATCCTGGCTGAAGAAGAGGTCTGTTTACTGTGGGCATCAGAAAGAAATACAATTTTCTAATTCCAGACCAAGATCTCCTGTAGCTCACTTCCGTATACAGAGGGAAACAGCCCAGGCCTTCACACTCTACTGGCTGACGTTCATCACACTTGTCCTTTGGCCCACTGGAGTTGCAGCAGAAAATGCCAGTGAAGAACTTTCTAGAAGTCAGATTCAGGAAGCTCTCTGTGCTCGAGCACAGCCTGTCACCATCCTATATAAACATAATGGTCAAGGTATGAAGCCCAGCCAGAACAGACTCCCAAGACAGATTGTTTTCAGTGTCATTTTCACTCCTTCAAGAAGCGTAATTGACTTTTCCAGACCAGTTTATTCTTTGTTATCAATTTTATACCATGCCAGGTATGACAGTTTGTTCAAAAAGATAAATTGAGATGTCAACATATTTGCCGTTCTTGAGAGTGTAAAATGTAAATATTTAATGAGCAGATTTAGAAACTCCTACATCTGTGCTTGATTTATTTGCTAATGTTGTCAGTACATTTTCCTTTTACTTCATATTCATGTATTGAGCATCCTCCCCCACTCTTTTCTTTCCAAATTTCTTCAACCTGCCAATGCCAGGACTGAGACACCTCAAATGTAAAGTCTCAGGCAATGGCCAAGAGCTTCATTTTTATCTTCCCGGAATAAGATATGCCCGGGGGTGTCTTGGATACCACAACTGCAACATGCACAGAGGCAATAAAGCAGAAATGACCAAGTGTAACAAAGGAAAAAGAGGTGGGAAGCTCTAATTTTAATTTTAGCATTAGCACAGAAAAGTCCCACCTTTTTCACGGTCAGATCAGGAGCTCAGCACCAAATTTTCCAGGTTCATCTGAGTTATATAAAGAAAATTCACATCTTCAAAATTTAGGTTGTGGATATTTTGGGACTCCTGGAAACAGGGTGCATGTTTGATATTCTAATCAATTGGTTAATGGAAGCTATCTGTTCAAAATTTATTTGCTTAACTACACAAAATATTTAAACAAAGTATTTAGTTGCTTGCAACACCTGCTAAAGAGATGACACAATCTCCTTTTGAACTCTAAAACACAAAAAGAGAGCTATTGAAGCCAGCTCTCCATCAATTACTGCCTCAAAATTACTTCAGAAAGACTTTCTTCTCATCTCCAGCAGTATCTTTTATATAACCTTCTTTGTACAAGTTTAAATATATTTTAAGTGGCGCATCAGCAACTCCTACTTCCAACAACTCAACTCACCAGGCAGAAAAATACCTTTGAGAGCTGAAAACCTTCAGCATTCGCTAAGGTGGATGTTCATACACGTGAGGAACACTTCCGTGGGAGATATGTAATTATTTAATGAGTGATGGGGCACACACACCCACACAGATCCTAGAGGACAAAGCACTGGAAACTGGAGCCAGTGCACTGCAAAACACTGCTGGCACCAAGCACAGCTTTCCCCTGGCCATTAGAACCGAGGAGAGGCTCGAGGCACTCAGAAATAATCCTAAAAGCCATTTCCCGAGTCTCTTCACCCAGATTCAGTTTCAATTCAGTCCTTAGAATGAAATCCTGGTGCTGAAAGGTCAATGAAACCAACTTCCCTTTGCCTCAGGAGTAGCAAAGCTTCCCTCTCCATCATTAATCCCGAGTATCATGCATTATCATCCTAACTCAGAGCAACCTGTCAGGAAATGGGAACAAAGCTTTCATGTTGTTTCTGTGTTTTTCATTGCAGCAACACATGAGTGATCCACGTGGTAGGAACACAGCACGTACAAAATAGGGGAGAAAAAGACAAAGAGAAAAGGGGGGAAGAAGCTTCTCATTTGATATTTTTCACTGTTATGCAAGTGCTGAGAAAGAAATGGTTAGGGGTATTCAACAAGAAGTTATTTGGGAAGCTTCTGGATTTGCATGGAGACAGGAAGCGAAAAAAGGCCCTCTCCAATTTTTACACATGCAGGGTTTATTTTTTTCTGCAGTGAGCCACGAAGAATATAAAGAATGCTCACAGAGCATTTTAAAGGTGTACAGTGTGAGACAAAGCAAAGTCCCACCCCAAACAGACAAGGATATGCAGGCAACTTCCTTCAGAGTGAGTCACCGGGGCTCATTAGCAAACAAATTATCCCCATCCCCATCACACAGATGGTTTGGAAGACCATCAGGCCATTCTCATCAAGAGGAATCACCATGAGATTTCACACAGCTGGGGTGTTTTCTCTGTGCTGCCATCAGGGACTTGGGGCTGGAAAACCAAACAAACAGTGACAAAGTTCGAGGATGGCACACGCTGTGGCGGAACAGCAAATATCAGTGGGGAGGAGAGAGGAGCCTGGGTGGCCTGGTGAGCTGAGGACAAGTAAACAGCAGCAGCAGAATGACACAGCCAAACAAAGAGCAAAAAAAAGAATGCCCAACATCCAGAACGGAGGATTCTATCTGGAGAAGCTTTGATTACACCCTGAGAAGAGTGTTGCAAGGGCACACAGGATTTGTGTATTTATTTTTAGATAGGTAGTCCAAAAAATAAAAGAACTTTTGCTCAGCTGGACTCACAATATTAATTTCAACACAAATAATCTACCTTTGGATTCTTCAGGTTTTTGTGTTTGTTTTATCTCTTCTTTAATGTTAAGTTAATCTCAAAATGCAAATGACCTTTTAAAAAAATCCCCACCCTTAAGCCTCACCCTATCACCTCCTTTTCATCTGTACTATTCACTAAATTGATCCTGGATTGGCTGAGTTTTAGTGCCCTAAACTCTCCATTCAATTAATAAGGTCCTCAGATAGTGAGCGCTGTCTGCGATTCATTCCCTTAGCTCATGAGTGGGAAGGGGAGCACACAGGGACCGAAACACGGGCCCAGGATGTGGAGAAGAGCCCTCAGAATTGGCTCTTCAGTCTGGAGGAGCAGCTGATGCACCTGATAAAACGTCTCTGAGGAGCAGACAACAGCACTAATGGGATGGAATTGCTGAGGAGGCTCTCCTCCCTCCCCAGCACACATCTGCCGCAGAGCACACAGCAATCACTCCCCTCGCTCTTGAGCTCACCACACGGGAGCTGAGGGGACTTGAGATCTCCCTCTGCTTCTTCCTTTGGTTTGGTCTTTGCTGTGCTCTCCATTTCCCCATGTCCCGTTTCCTCCGTGAACAGAGCTATCCTTTTCTTCTCATCCCTGCTGCTTTCACCCAGAACCCACTCCCTTCCTGGGCTCTGGCCCTTCCTGCTCCCCATGGAACGGTTGCTTGTTCTCCTGGTTGCAGTTCTTTCTCAGGATGCTCTGCACTGCTCCTCCCCCCCTGGAAAGTTCCTTTCCTCCTCCCTTCCCTACTGAAATCATTTGTCTTCTTCTTCCCCACTCATCCCCTTTTCCTTCCTAAGGGCTCAGAGGATCAACCAAAGCACCCAGGCTGAACCAGGATGTTTCTTCTCGTTTTCCTCCTGGCTCACCTGCCAGGCTCCACCTTCACCTGCGCTCTCCAGAGAGCAAAAAAGCAAAACTGCCAAGGAATCTTTTGAATTCTGAAAGCCTTCACAGTCAAGAGGGTGTTTTGACACAGCTGAGATTCAAGTTTTAGGGATGCTGACAGCCCTTTCATTCCTCTAAAGCGAGCACTTCATTTCTGGATCACGTACAAACAGGAAAGAGGAAGAAAATGAGGATTTATTTTCTCGACTGAAACACAATTACTGGTGTGTGAGATACAACTGAAGTAGTAAGCTCCTTTCTCATACATTTATGAACTGGCACTTCTTCATGGCAAGAGAAATACATTCTGTAGGAAAAAGATGAGCATTCCAAGCATCGGTCCCAGCTTTGCCAGCAAGAGAGGACAGAGGACAAAGCAAAGCTTCTTTCCTCCTCGCAGCACTTCACCTGAGCCAGCAGCCACAGTGCTTGGCACGAGAGCCTCCTTCAGCTCCCTCATGCCTTTCCTCGAGGATTGCTGTCCCTGGGCTGGAGGTTGCAGGGACAAAGGAAAAGCAAGGTGGCATTTTGAGCAGCAAAGCTGCCTTAGAGGGCCTGCTAGAGGAGAGGTGTTAGACTGCAGCAAATCTTACTAGAAGCACAAAAGATGTAATGAAGTTGCGTTCATAGAATCACAGAGTGGGAAGGAACCTTGTAAGGATCATCTGATCCCACCCTTTCTTTTTCTCACCCACTCCAGCTCTGCTGCAGATAAAAACCTCAGAGGCCTCATTTTGGCAACCAATGGCAAACAAAACACGGCTGTCACAGGCCAGAAGCATCACAATCTCTATCAAAATCAACAATTTAAACTTATTTCTGCTCAGTGCTCCTGTGGGCCACTGTTTTGGCTTCCAGAGACTTGCACTGAGCTGGAATGTGGCTGCACTGGGTGAGTGCAAACACCCAGAGAGGGCAGGAGCTGAAACAGTCCCTTGGCTGGAAACAAGGACAACGTCAAGTCTGGGGTGGTTTCAGTGGTTTCTTTTCACCACAGTGTACTGGCACAGAGTTGGAAAAAGCAAAATCTGGTTTGTAAGGTGTTGAAAAGCTGGTACCAAGAGATTTTCTACTCACACTGGGCTACTTTTAATGCCCATTCCTTGGGCAGGTTTGGAAATCACAAAACACAAAAACACAGCTGTGGCATTAACCCCCCTCCTATACAGAGTGACATAACAAAACAAAACAAGTAAAACAAAACAAAACAAACCCCTTCAGCTTATAAGCAGCAAATCTCCTGGAGGACACAAAATGATGAAATTGGAAAAATCAACTAAAGGCTGCCTCAGCATCTCATGGGAAATGGTAGTTCAGTTTAATAGGCTTTATTAATGATTTTTTAGGAATTTAATATTAGGCTTTAAATATTTAATTACAAGAAATATGGAGAAGTCAGATCTGCAGGTAATAAGAATTCACAGCCAGAAAGTATCCATTTTTAATTTCTTCTAGTACTTTGTCTCAAACCTCCTCAAACTGTTGTGACTTGCCCACTGCTGACGCACAGCTCTGAGACAAACACCCGGGTTTGTCATCTGAAAGTCCTGTCGATAGCACAGGAAGTCCAACAAAAGCCAGTCAATACAAAATCTGCGAGAAGAGTTTGGGGCATTTTCTGCACATCATAAATGTGTTTGAAATGCTGCCTTGAAGGTTTGGCTTATTGAACGCTGCATTGAAAGCATTCTGATCTGGTTTAACTTAGCAAATTAGGTGCACTGGCTGTTAAAAAATGCCATCAGTAGACCTTTAGTGTTGGAGGATCTGTGGCATCACAGAACTGTGAGGTTAGAAGAGACTTTGCTACACCGTCTAACTCATTTTACCCCCAGGATAAGCTCCTGCATCTTTTCTCACTGATGTTCTGAAGGAACAGCAGCAACTCTGGAGAATCTACTCCAGAGTAGAAAAAAATTACAAATAATGCAGTATTGAATTTTCCTCCCCACTAAAATGCTGCACTTGTCTCAGGACTTCCATTTCTATACTGAAAGCTTTGCTGCTCTGTGGGTTTTTTCCCTCTGAAATAGAGAACCAGGTACCATGAAGTTCCTTTCATGTGACCAGTGTCTTACCACAGCTTGTGACTTACAGGTTAACTACACAGCATAATTCCTTCCTTTTTACTGCATGGCAGAGCTCAATCTTGCAATTTTTGTCCTGTTCAGCCAGGAGGTGCAGCCTCAGATACAAGAACTGGGTGTGCTCTCCCCAAAGAGATCCAGCCTCTGAGGAATGCAGATTTAATACCACCTGGATTGAACCACAGGAACTGGAGCTGGCTGCATAAACTGCTCTGAAAGGCACCCAGCTTTTGCCATCTGCATATTTATCAGCAATGCCATCATGCATTAGCCAAAAGGATTAATAGAGACAGAGCACAGCCCTGGGACAGCTCTCCTGAAGGGATGTCGTGCCTACCACAGTCACACGAGTCGGAACAGCCTCAACACGCAGAGGCACTGCCAGTGCTTTTATCATCCACACTTGGAATCACCTGAAAACTCACCTCCGACTCCGAGACAGTGCTTTCCTCCACAAAGCTTTTGACTGGCATTAATTATCTCTCCTGCTGTTTCAAAGGAGAATTTCAGCCTCAGAATAGTGGTACTTGCTACCGTGGGTATGTGAGAGCCGAAGCCTGCTATGGCAGTGAGGCTCTGCAGCAGATCTCCCTGTGTGGAATCAGGAAAGCCCATGAGGTTCAGCATCATAAGGACACCTTATCTAAACACAGGTTGTAGGGTCACTCCTGCAAGTTTCCCTCTCAATGCACACAAATCTTAAAAAACACCTACTTGACCAAAGATGCTCTTTAGTTCCCTGCCATACCAACTGCTCTGCTGGCAAATCCGAAGGAACAGAGCTCCCTATGTGGAATCAGGAAAGTCCATGGGGTTTAGCAGTAGGGACCAAGCCATCATATGACATAACCTTATCTAAACACAGGTTGCAGGGTCACTCCTGCAAGTTTCCCTCTCAATGGACACAAATCTTTAAAAAAACACCTACTTGACCAAAGATGCTGTTTAATTCCCTGCCACACCAACTCCTCCGCTGGCAAATCCGAAGGAATGTGCTGTTAGAGCTGCCATGGCCAGAGCAGAGGTCTCTGACAGACATTGCTGCTGTAACCTCTCTCCAGCTCAACATTTTGCCATTAATTCTCACAAGTCCATTTCCTTTCTGGTGCAGCTGCAGCAGACACTCGGGGATTTGGCTTTCATCTGTCTGACACCGGCCTGGACCAAACCTGATGACATCGGGGTTGCTGGGTCAAGACAATCTGAAGGTGTTTTAAAAACGGTTCAAGTTGTCCAGCATTGATATAACTGATTTTTAACTGGAAGAAGAGAAGAGCAATCGTTTCGAACTACTCTACCTTGATGCAAAGCCAGGGGTGAATTTGATGAGGTCAGGGCCGTGGAGAAAGGGTGAAGGAAGAGGGGAGGAAGGACAAGGCCAGGAGCAGCAGTTCCAGTGCTTTGCAACCCTTTCCATGAAGGAATTTTCCCAATATCCAATCTAAACTTCCCCTGGCACAACCTGAGGCTATTTCTTCTTGTCCTGTGGCTTGTTAAATACACCAAAATAAACTCTGAGGGGAAAAAAAAAAAAGAGAGAGCAATAAAGAATAAACATTTGGGTTGAATGCACGAGTAATCCAGTGTGGTGTCTATTGAAAGCGGAAGAACACTAGAGAAAAATATCATATGTGGGCTAGTAGCAGAGTATTGCATAAAGGCTGACATTTCAGAAAAGGAAACACCCTGAAAATGAAGAAAAGTCTGTCTCTCCAGGGAAAAATACTTAGTCTGTGTTATTCCTGATACCATTGTCTGCTTTGGCTTTTAGGAAATGCATTTTCTTATGTTTATGAATTTGAGAGTTTTGCAGTACTTAAGTGTATGGAGAAGCATCTTGAACTCCTGATCTCTAAAAGCATAATTATTCTCTTGACTGAACAACTTTTATGATTGTTACTGAGCCTCTGAAATCTTCCTGTCTCTCACCTGTGGTTTCTTGAAGGAAAATTCAGTTGTTTTACAGTGGCTCATGTCCAAACGCCTCTTCCTTCAGTCACACCCGCTCCCATTCCCCACATTTCTCCTATTCTTCCCACCCACCACCATTTTCCTCTTGTCCTCAGCAAAACACGTTGCTACACACTCTCCCTTCTCTCCCTGGACATGAAGGAAAGCTGGCTTTTTTTTTTGGGTTTTTTTTTAATACCCTTGTCAAGACACCGCAACACAATTCTCAGTGGCTGCTTGACATTAGTTAATCCCATCATCTAATTAGACTCAACTCTAATATGAAAGAACAGAGTTTATTCATTAATCTTCCCATTCCCTAGACAAGCAAAAAATCTGAAATCAATACCAATGGTGAAAAGCTTTCTGTAGAATACTAAAAATATCAAGGTATGCCAATATTTTTCGATCAACCTGTACAAATTAGAGCCAAAATAGTTGGCTGTGTCCCATATTCATGTGTGACCAGGCAGCTGATATTTAATAAACTCAAAGATTTCTACAGCTACTTCATTAAAATGCAGATGTTAAATACTTCTTTATAGCAGACAGTGGGATCTTTGTCGGAGTCCTTGTCATAGGCTCTGTTTTTAACATTTATCTCAGGGTTTATGCAAATATCCAGGCACACGCAAGGCATTCCTAAGGCTTGCCTTGAGTGTAGGTGTGTTTGGGTTGGGTTACATTCAGCAGATCAAAATTAAGAAGAACATCTCCGGTGACATTCTTCACAGGAGCACAGAACAGGAACGGGCAAACATCAAAGACAGAACAAACGACCCTGGAATTATATTTTTAACCACAAAGACAGAAAGTCCTAAACCAGAAAATGCCAGGGAGACTGTGGGATTTCTATCTTCCTCTCAGGAATAAAATCAGCTGAGCAGATCTGGCATGGAGGTGATTTAGAAAACCTCTTTGTGGGTACTGTGTTTCTACAACTGCACGAAAGTCTACATCAAAAGGGTGTGAAGGAACAGTGCTTGCAGGACAAGAAGCCTGCCAAGGATCTAAGCTTCTGGAAGCCATAGCAACACAGAAGTTTTTCATTTTTAATTTCCTTTTCATTCCCCAGAGTTTTGCACCTTTACAGGACAGTGTCTCACATCTCAGTCTAGAAATGATACAAGACCAAAGGCATTTCACATGAGGGCCTGTATGTTTGTAACACAGTCTCTGTCGTTCTGATTTCCAAAGATATGGCCAATTTTCAGAGCACTACTTAGAAGTAAGGCAGTGTTTGCTGATATAATTTCATGGCAAAGATGCCTTCTCATGTTTATACATTAAATCATGAAAACGACAGCTACATATGGCATCCAAGAGGACTGAATAAATTAAATGTCTTGTTTTGACATATTTTTGGTGTGAAAAGAAGGAACCAGTATCTTCACAAGAAACAATCTTAAGTCAAGAGCTACCCACCACTAAGAACTCAATCCTGCTGTCCTTGCATTCCCAGTGCCTCCTTTGAAGCTTCCATTCACCTTTGAAATTCCTGTATCAAAGCAAAGTTTGTATCTTAAAAGACCTTCAATAATTGTGAAACTTAGTGAACAAAATCACCCTCTCGTCGCATCAGCCCAGCACAGAGACCGACAGTGCACAGGCACAGCGGGAGCCTAAGGGCTGCTGGAACAGAATGGCTGTTCTAATGATGATTGCTTTGCTCTCCTGTCTGTTACAAAAGGAGCGTTTGGAGAGGCCACTGATCCTTGAAATTTGTTGTTTTGCTGTTAGCGGAGTTACCACGAAGATTTCTGAGTGTGGGGTCGTTTTTTACTATCACTCATGTAAGAAACTCATGTCTGAAGTTAAATGTACAAGGAAAAAAGGCAGTGAGGAACCTCAGCATGCCATGACGTCCGAGAGGACACAGAAAGATGTGGATATTCAGAATCAAGTGCTTCTCAAAACTCTCACCTCCAAAACAAAAACAATCCCCAAGTACTGCCCTGAGACTTCAAGTGCTGGAGCTAAATGAAAAGCAGAGATGTGAAGAGCCATGCCACATCACAAAGGGACAAGAACCAGCTTGTCTGCACCTCCTGCCCCTGGCGCAGGGCTTCCACCTGCTCGGGCTCTGTGCGCTCTGCCACCCCTCCAGGGCTCTCCTTCCCCTCCCCAGGCTCGTGCTCTGCTCCCCATCCTTTTGTGCCGGAACTCTGATGCTCCAAGCTGCACATTCCGAGCCTTGCTGCCCCTGTTCACTTCTGGGGGCTGTGCCTGGACATTCCCAGGTGCTCTTTGCTGAGAATGGCCATCTCACTGCTGGAAACTCAGACCTTCTGGCTTTAATGCTGGAGGTGGGTGGGTTTGGTGCCCCAGTCCAAGGAGAAGTCCCATGTAGGAATTCCCAGTGCCACACGTCCCCAGGGCTGAGGTCACCCCCGTGCCTGGAGCTGGCACAGCTGTGAACTCCCCTCTTGAGCATTTTGGCCCAGCTGGAGTGGGCTGAATATTCCCTCTGAGTCTCCCTGTCCTAGGAATGGATGTGGCAGGTCAAGAAGAGGGAAGACCCCTGCTATGTGAGAGGCATCTGGGCCTGAAAAAATAAGGGAAAGGAGGCACCAGGAAAGGACAAAGGTTCCAGCTGAAGGGGCAGGGATTCCTGTGGATCACCACCAAGAGTTGGCCTGGGGCTGACCCAGCAGCTGTCTTTTTGTCTGGATGTCCGTGCAGTTGGAAAAGCAGGGTGTGGGGGAGAAATTTCTCCTTAATCCAGAAAAGGTGTCTTTGGCCATTATCAAAATACCATTTATCACCATACCATGGAGACAGCTCCTCTAACCAGGGGTGGGGATGCAACAGGGAGGTGACCAACCCTTGCCAGAACAGGAGATTTTCATGGATAAAAGGGCTGGACACAGCTGGCAGTACTGGTGCTGGGCTACCAGGCTGGCCAGGGTCTGATGTCCAGGGGATAGGAAACAATTCTGGGACCAGCACAGACTCACTGGGAGCTGGGAAGGACCACGCTCCTCCACCGAGTCATTCAGGATGAGATTTCAGGCTGTTTTTCCAAGTCCTCTGGGCTCCTGGTTTCAGACATGTCTGAGAAAGGCCATGGGACTGTGCCCAGCTGGTGCAAAACTGAGGCTGCTCCTACTCCAGAACCCCTGGAGGAGCTGCTTCTGCCCTTAAGTGCTCTTTTATTCCTGCCACGGCAGCCAGATGGCACTTAGGGCATTGCAGGAGTGTGGCACTCACCTTCCAACACTGGGTGCAGGCTGCTGATGTCCCCCAGGGCAGAGCGAAGGGAGAGATGAGGGCGCTGGTTTTACCTCTGGGCAGAAAGCAGACTGTGCTTGCCCTCAATGTGGAAAGGAGTGGGATACTCCCAGGCACACCCCAGCAGGGGCTGCAGGATGGGCAGGGGCTGAGCAGAAAGAAGAAGAGAAGCTGCAGCCAAGGCTGCCCTGGGCAGCGAGGGGAGCAGGGAGGGAGCAGTGAGGGGCTCCAGCCCCTGGCAGCTCACCGGGGCTGAAACACACAACAGGAGCTGCCCAACTCGGATTTTGGAGGGGTTCAGTCTCTCCTGGAGGAAGGGCAGGAAGGGCAGCCCCTCAGCAGCGAGCTGCTGATTAATTAGAGGAGACAATTAAGGGGGAGAGGCATTTGGAGTGCTTTCCCCACACACTGACACTTGCCGTGGCACTTTAGTGACAGGCCACCGTTCCCTCTGCTTCTGCACAGCAAACATCAATACAGATGAATGTCTCCCAGAGCTGGCAGGCACCAGCACCACACACAGGGTCCTCCCTCCTGACCTCTGGGAGAAACAAGCTTCCAAGGCATCCTATCTCGCTGAATTTTAAAAGATAGAAATTAAAGCTATAAATACAGCTGCTAAGTACAAACACAAATAGGGGAAGTGTGAAAAACTTTAGTGATGATATAAGTTAAGGGGAAAATGAAGATTGGGATGATGGGAAGGAAATATTTAAAAACAGAGAAGGGTGGAAAGGGCGATTGTTCAATCCTGAACCATAAAACACAGTAAGGATTTTTGAAACAATCTCAATATAAAGATGAAGGAAATTTTCCAGATGGCAGTGGAAGATCTTGCCTGTAGAACAATGCGTCCACAGTGAGATACTTTTAGAATTTTTTTTCCTGAAACTAGAGGACTAAAAGATAATTAATACACCATTGTGGTAGTTAGAAGGTACACTTCAAAAACAACCTCTTCTTCTCGTTGCCTCCATCAGCTGACTCCCTGGAGTGCTCCATTTGTCTCTAAGTGGACTCTTAGAGAATCCTGTCGAAGCCTTAAGAGCCCTCAGTCGCACCTTTTCACCTTCTTACCTCGCTGCCTGCTTTAGGCATCTGCAGCAGTCACACGCTGGAGCTGAAATGTCATCTCCGTGCCCCTCCTCCTCAGCTGATTCCTCCTGCAGCACAGCTCTGGGCGCTGGGGTTTGCAGCCTCGGGGCTGAGGGCTCGGTGTGCTCTTCTTATTTCTACACAGCAAACAAATCAACCAAGATGGGAATTAGGTTCATAAATTATCTCCTCACTCCTTTCAGCCACTTTTGAAGCTTACTTATCTTTCCCCATCTTTCCCTCCCCACTGCTGTCCTCAGGAAGAACAGGCAAGAGGAGCATCGGGATGGGGAGGTCAGGCAGGGGCAGAGCCTGGTGAGTGGAAGGGAAGCACCAGGTTCATTCTGCCTGGCTGCAGTGACAGGGTCAGGAGCAAGATTAGGAAAGAGCCCCCTGGACTCATCCCCACCCCACTGCTGCAAGAGTCAGCCCTGCAGAAGGGAGCAGCTATTCCGCTCCAGGAGGTTCTACATTTTCACTGTCTATTTCGAAGATATTTATGGTTCTGGCCCGAAAGGAACCATTCCATTACCTAATTCCTGACTGCAGAAATAGCCACAGGTGCTGAGGGCAGGGCCGGGCGCTGGGAAGCTCAGCTAAGGAGAAGGGCATGCAATCCTTTCAGGCAGTGACTGTTCCACTTTCAGCACAGATTGGCTGTTAATCTTAAAAGCAATTCATCTTTCTTGTGCTTATTGATGAACAAAACGCAGAGTCCCTGACAGCAGCATTGTTGCCAACCTTGGGAACTGTGCTGTGGCTGCCAAAAAGTCAAGAAGAGCCCCACTCCCTACAGCTGTCCAGACAGGAAACCTCGCTCAACTGCCACGCTGCAAGTTTTTGATTTTCCATGATGACATAGAGGAAGAATTGGTGTGGCTGGCACGGCACAACCAGAGCAGCTACAGCCCCCTTGCTGCATTTCCAGGTGAGTATTCCTGTGAACTAACAGAACCTTGAAATAAATGGAATTGCCTGCTGTGTCAGAGAAGTTTATCTCTAAGGAATGTTGCCTTTATTGGAAAAGCTGAGTGAAAGGAGCTCTCTCATGAATCTGAGAGTGGAGATTAGACTTGTTGCCTTTGGATTAAACCTCTCCTAATTAACCTTCCAATTAACCTCACATCACTCCTTTGAACAAGACCATAAATACAAATGATACTACATTCCCTTTTATCGGAGTGTTTGCTAGATAGAATAATGATAGATGGCCATAATCTACAGAGAATTATATTAGCCAGAGTTTCAAGCTCTGCTCTCAGTCCCCAGGAGGAACAGAGAGGGCACGGCTGCTCTGACAAGCACAGAACATGAAGCACAAAATTTTCTCCTCTAAGTTTTCAAAGTGAACTCTGAGATGCGGAATCACTTGAGAGCACTGGCCACACTTGCCACGTTCAAAGGAAACCTGAGCTGAAATACTACACCGTGGAGAAATTAGGGAAACCAAACAAAACCTAACCAACCCAGTCTCTGTCAGACAGGAATCAGTGAATCTGCAACAAGGCAGTGCTCCAAAGGAATTCTTCCTCTCTCTCGTGTGAGGAGGAGTAGTCCTGCTGCAGAGGATATTTTTAAAGTGATTGCCAATATGCTGAAACAGCCTCTTCTCACTATCCTTACCCAGAACAGCCCCTAGCTTTTTACCTTCTCAAAGACTGTGTGAAAAGTTCTCTCTGTTAGAGACAACATCCTGGGGAATGTGCAGGTGGTGAGGACAGATATTGTTTGAAAACTGCAAAAGACTCTGTGTGAACCTCCAGTCGATGAACTTTAACATTTTCAGTACTGCTTTTCCTCTTCTCACTGTTTGGGCTGTGTGTCAGTGCCTTTGAGTTTAAAGGATTTCACTGCTGCCTCCCATTGCTGAGAGTTTCCTGTGCACGAGTCGTGCTGCCTCAGCTCTCTTCCCAGAGCTGTCCCTACGCTCTCAGCTACAAATCTCCTCCTTCCTCCTCCTCCCAGCGCCCTCCCAGCTTCATTTCCAGCCTTCCCTTAGGTTCCAGTGAGTTGGGAAGTGCCCATTTCATTTCAATCCTGCCAGCCAATGTGTCTCTTGTGTCACAACAGCCTTTTCCCAACAGATTTAGTTAGAGAAATGCAAATTAATGCAAATTTAATTTGCGTTAGCTTTTTGAACATGTATTTGTACGTCTATGTTTCACTCCTCTTCCAAGACTAGAACTAGAAATGCCGCACTCAGAGCAAGAGAGATGTCTCACGAAAATCCATCTCTGCTCGCTTTCTCCAGCAAAAGGAACCAGCAGTGCACATAACTCTGTAGAAGAATTGGAACATCACTCAGACTCCAGGGAAAGGTAACAATTTTTAATTCTCACACTGATTTTCTGTGCAGCACTCTGGCAACGCTTCATTTTCCCACACAATAATTCAAAATGTAGGAGTGTTTTTTCTTGCTTTTCCCTAGCCTACAATTCAAGCCAGGAGTGTTGTATCCTAAAAAAAGAGTGATGCTAGGATACATTACTGTGCTGTCACGGCAGCTTCCCAAGAACACGCACCTGTACCTGCCTGTGCACAGAAATAACCACTCTCACACAGGCACTGGGAGTTTGGAACACTGGGATAAAGCTGGGAATGAAAAGGAAGCTGAGAAAGAAAAAAGACCAACAAAATACCCATTTTACCCAGGAATATGATCTTCCTTTTTTGTGTTTTCAGAAGAAGAAAAGTTGTCTGCCCTGCAGCAGCCCCAGGTTCTCTGGTAAATTTGTTTTTCTGGACTGAATTTGGAACAACAGGGCCACGTTTAACAACAACAGAGCCATTAAAACTGGCGGAACAGCTGGAAAATCTCTTCAAAGGACATGTGTGGCTCACCAGACAAAAGCAGCTACCACAGGGAGATAAAATAGTGGAGAAAAGAAAGAAGAGCTGCAGTGACAGGAACTTCCTTAGTCCTGGGCTCAGCACTAGAGCCGAGGGCAAACACAGGATGGAAAGCTGTTCTCCAGCCTGGGTGAGCTGCTGGGCAGGACCTGCTCAGAAAGGGATTCAGATGGAAATCCAGGCTATGACTTCAAAGAGTGTCTGTAAATATTTACCTGTGCTTTTTCAAGTTCTGACACTTAAATAAGTGGCCAGAAGTAAAAGAAAGTTTGTATTTGCATGCATTTTTAGAACGTTTTGCAAAGAGCTCCAAAGATGAAAACAAGCATCCTGGCATCTGACCATCAAGCAGGAGGGTGGAATGTTCTCAGAACGGTAGTAAATGCTCTGCTTTCAGCCAAAGGAAGAACAAAATATATTCATTATAGATAATTATTTAGCAAACTTTCCATGGAGGAAGGTTTCTGTCATTCACTTGCATTCAGTTAGCTTGGGGTATTTTAAAAATGTGCAAACACAAATACAGAGAAAACCAAGTTTTCAGTGGGAGAGAGGTCCTGCAGGATACCACCGTAACCAAATTCTGAATTCTGTGTTTTCCAAAGAACAGAAACTAAGCTCTGGCTTTCTCAGAACCACAGATTATGACAGAATCACAGAACACCAGGGTGGTTTGGTTTGGGAGGAGCATTAAATCCCATCCAGTGCCACCCCTGCCATGGGCAGGGACACCTTCCACCGTCCCAGGCTGCTCCGTCCAACCTGGCCTTGGACACTTCCAGGGACCCAGGGACAGCCACAATGGCATTCCTATTGAAGTGCCTCCGTTATTTAGCTCTGGGATGTGCCCTTGTGAGACTCACAATGCCCTTCTGGCTGCAGACAAAGCCAGGCCCCCTGCCCGGGTGTGACTGTGAGCAGTGTCCCCTCCTGCCGCTGCTTCGGCAGAGTCCTTATCTCCATCTTGGAAATCCTCTTACAGGGCCATTGTCTGGGGTGAATTCTTTCACTCTTCTTTATCGGGGCTATTTTTGCATTTCTTTATAGGTTCTCTAATCTGAGCCTGCCTTTTGAGCTGAAGTTTCATCTCATCGCTTCTCCAGGAGTGCTCTGGTTGTACTGAAGAGATAAATGATGGCCCCAGATAGCTGCTTACCCAAACTGTGTCAGCAAAGCTCTGACTGCAAATGCAAAGCACTGCAGGCAAATTTGGATTGGATTAAGGACAGCCAGACACAGTTTTCATACATTTATGCATTATTTTATGGCTACTCATTATCTGGACTTATTTCTGCTTAATGCCTATGGAGAATGAGATCACTAAGCCAGTCCTGTTATAAACAAGCCTCCTGTGCTCAAGATCAAACAGAAATTAAATAGGGTTTTTTTTGTTGTTTTTTTTTAAAGGATAACTGCAATACGTATTGTAAACATCCATAGCACAGCCGGCGTGATACTCAGGAGGAAAAGCAAAGGAATTTGTCTCCACTTCATCAAATAAGGACAATTCTACCTTTTTTTCTGCACAAACCAAAGCGAGAGGAGAGGTGGTCAGCGTATCTGGGCTCTTATTTCCATACTGCCATACTGTCCAGTCCTCAAACCATGGAATTATTTACACTTCACTTTCAACATTTCATGGCTTCAGCTGCTTCTGAAGGAAGATTTTCTGTAAGATGAAACTACCACCAATAAAATTTTAAAAGACAGACCGCCACCACCTCCCCAAATAAACCAGTTCTCCTCTCATATCCCAAGACAAATTACACCGGATATTTAATATATAAGGAAGGCTGTCTGCTCTTAATCTTCCAGTTTACCACCTTTTAACTCCTTTCAAGTTCTTTTCATCGACTCCCATGTTCTTCTTACTGTAAGTAAGACCAAGCTTCATTCAAGAAAGAAATATTTCTTTGTATCCTCAACTCAACAAGTCAGCAGAGCTTCCAAAAGATTCCTAAGAACAGCCAGCCTTCCAAGCTCCTGGAGCTCTGCCCATTCCCTGGGGAGCCTGGGCAGTGCCCAGCACCCTCTGGGGTGAACCTTTCCCTGATCTCCATCCCAAACCCTCCTGGCACAGCTCCAGCTGTTCCCAGGGTCCTAGAGGTTTTCACACCTTCCAGTTTGAAATATAACTCATTCTGCTTTGGGTATAGACACAAACACGTGGAGGAGGAAAACTACCAAAAATGCATTTTATAGACATAGATATTTATAAAATGGACCAAAATGTTTGGATCTCCTGCACCCTATTACTTCGCCTGTCTCCCCTCATCCCCTTCTCCTCCTCTGTCAAGTCTAATTATTCTCAAATAACTACTGCAGACTCAGAGGTTTTTCTGTTTCATCTGTGAGTCTTCCAACACAGGGGTTTTGCTTTCCACTATTTTTGATCTTCCTACCATAATCTGGGCTATGGGAAAACAGAAATAAAACTGAAAGTGACCCAGAGGTTCTCAGCATGAGGGACCACCCAGGTCAGCCCACTCAATAACACTGAGGGGTTCCTTCACCACCAGAATAACAATTAGATAACAAAATCAAGTAAGGAGAACATTTGAGGGATAACCTGGAAAGAAGAGCCAGGGAATAAGGTTAGCTTATTGTTTCATGGAAATACATCCCATAATACTGCAAACTGCCCCATTTTCTTGCGTTAACACATCACTGTTGTTGTTCTTGTGTATTTTTCTAATGCTGGGGTTTAAGTTTCAGATGTGATGAGCATCTACCACACAGACATAACCCAAGAGCTTCTCTGGACGCTCAGCCCATCTGATCACCAAGACATAGACAGATCTATTAATATTTCATCCTGACATGTATTTTTAATCAAAAGATCTTAAAGTCCAGTTAAATCTCCAGTTTATATATTCCAGTCCTTAGATGCTTTCATTAATAGTTTATAGGATACAGACCTTACACAAAAATGTCAAGATTGTAATGATTTACATGGATTTCTAGGGTGATGAGGACGCACAAAAATAAGCTCTATATCTTAAAACTCAGAACCAAAACACCTTTCATCTCCTTTTAGAAAGAGAGCTACAAATGAAAAAGTTTTCATAAATGGGAGACACAGTGATATTTTCATAATTTATTTCAATTACAGCGTTGCAGTGTTGGATTCAAATTCAGGCTGGAAAGAAGAAAACTGGAAAAGAAAGCAAAATATTAAGGATCTCTGTGATATCCAGGTATTTTAGAGCACCACTTCCCAGGGAGTCCCAGACAGAGGCCTGGATTTGAGACCCACAGTGAAAACACAATTCTTCCTAATATATCTCAGTCTCATTCACCTGTTGATTCAGACTGAGTATTTGATAGTTAATTAGTCCAGCCTCCAACACAATTACATCAAACCAAATAAAAGAGAATTCCTATGACTGCTGCATTTATTTTAGAGGAGGAAAAAAAAGAAGGGTAAAAAAGGCCTACTCTGTGTAGAGACAAATCAATTTAAATTCTAATAGGGAAGGAGGAGATTGCAAAGTGATAAACTAAATGCTGATGACAGCATGATTAATAAAAATGAGGAGAGATTTTTGGTTTGATGATTTTTTATTTCTTAACTTGGGGGGTTCTTTTCGCTCTTTCAGTGAAGAAATTTTGCCCAATATCTAATCTGAACCTCTCCTGGTACACCTTGAGACCATTGAGACTATTGGGCAGTGTGCTGTAAATCATAATTTTTACTTACCAGCCATGTATTACTCCCTGTGGTGACAGAATTAAGGCTTTTGGAATAAAACCCTCCAGCCTACGATCTGTAGGAAGTTGCATTTCTTGGGGCTGATCAGAGCAGCTGTGCAGCAGCCCCGCAGTCAGTGATCAATCCAACCTGAGCCCAGAATAATCAATTCCATGCTTTCTTTAAAAGAATAAATTAACCCCTTTAAAGTACATAAAAGGTACATTTGTATGGCATATGAAAGGCAAATATTTGACTTTCTGCTCTACCTGCTTCAGTGTTTCTCATCCCAGGGATGTGCTAAGTGGGCCAGGGGCTATTTCTCTCATACTTTGATTCCTCACTCCTAGAAACACTTTCAAAGGTTGGGGTTTTTTTATTATTTTTTCCATAAAGAAACACATTATTTGAAAATCTGATTAACATTGACTAAGGTTTCTGATAGTGCAGTCTTCTCTCTTTAACCCCTAATGACAACTTTCTAATCCACTTACACTTCTCAGAGAGACGATTCCTCACCTCTTGCCCTGGTAACAGTTCCTTTCTATTCCAAGGGTTTGTTAACATTTTCCTGTCAATGTTTTCTCTTTCTTTTTGACTTGGTCCCTGTTTTATCTCTTGAGGACACATCACACCCTGAATCTCATCTGCTTTTTCCAGATGTAATTCATCACCTGGTCTAATAAAAGATAGCTGGTATATCTTCCTGTGAATCTCATCTCCTCCAGGCCTCTGGACAAGCATAGTTCCAAGCTCACTTTCAGGAGTTCCTGGCAGCAGCATCCTTCTCTTCCAGTACCAGATGGAATTCCTTTATTCCATCTCTCTGGAGGTTTGCTGGATGAAAAGCCCACAAAGTTCATTAGAAAATGGTCATATTTGGTACCAAGATGTATTTTCTGCATTTCCCTGGCTTGCTGAGCCATGTCTCAATGCTTAGGTAATACATACAACGTATGTAAGACCAACCACAGCAAATGTTCAGATGTAGGTTACTTATAATTACGACATTAGATGCACATTTTGTACAGCTTTGCTGAACACAGGTGTTTTTCTAAGGCTCTCTGCAAAATCCAGAAAGTGTGAAGTGAGGTTTGCTCCGTGCAGGAGCTGGGAAGAAATTTCTGTCTCAAAGATGGGTGTCTTATTCTTACACAGAATCTCTTTTCGCTGAGTATGTGGAGCAGTGATTGCTTGTTAGGCAAAAAGCTGTGATTAAAACATCTAAACTCCGTCCTGCTAAGAATGAGCAACTGGAAAATACGGTGAGCAAAGGTGTTACTTCAAAGACAGGAGCGGACTTTGTGAGATCATTTGAATTGGCCAATTGTTCTCCGAGGCCTTGGGAAGAGTTCTTCTTGGCTAACTAACATCAGCAAGTGCAAAACCCAAAACAATTTTAACAGAGGTCAAACTCCCTGACCTGATGATCGAAAGAGCTGCTGGGAGGAGAGGAGCAGCAAGACAGGAGAAACAGCACTACCTGGAGACATTCCTCTCTGCCCATCGCTAACAAGCAGGGTTTTACAGTACATTAAACATGGTTTTACAACACGCTTGTGATTAAATTGGCATTTACACACAAGAAGAAAACACAATGAGAAAGAGCTTCACAGCTTGGCATCCTTTCGTGAAATTTTGAAGATAAGAAAATATTAAAGAATTGTTCTGTCTAGAGGCAGAAGATAAACAACAGGTGTTACAGCATGAAAATGAAGACAAAACACTCCAGCAGTCAGCAATAAATAAGTAAAAATGGAAGAAGGAAAAAAAAGCAACAAAAAAACCCCCAAAACCCAAAAAAACCCCAAACCAACCAACTCCCAAAAAAGTATTTAACATAGCAGACAGGACATAACATTAGCAGGATCTTCCTAACACATGAGAGAGGGCAGGAAAGGGACCAGATGTTGTTGTCATTTTAACATGTATTTTATGAGGTAGAACATTATTTGTAGTGTTCTGCAAAGAATACCTGTAATCTACACCCCTTTTCCCCAAGAAATTGTTGTTTAACATTCCCTTCTCTGCCAGTACGTGACATGGGTGTGAGACATGTGAACATGAATGCAGGCAAAGATGCTTTTAGTGCACTTCACATCAGCTCAGGCTGTAATGGAAAGCCAGGGTTCTGCATCTCGTTTTTAGCTGTGCTGGATACATGATTGCCTCCTTGAGTGGCAATCACAAATTATTATCAAAGGGCAACACAAATGGCATTCAGATTTCAGCGCCTGAGCTCATTATGACATTTAGAGCACTTTCTACTTATTGTGAGTTTTGCTGATTGCTGCTTATCCACAGATGACAAATATTGCAGAACACCTCAGACAAGCAGAGCCATTTTCTCCAGTTCTGTATCCCAGTTAACTCTGTGGTTTGGGGTAATTTGGCTGTGCAGAGCAGCCCTCCAGGGAAAGGCAGGAGAGAACTGCCAGCCAGCTTGGGTTCGGTGGGACGTCACCTGTCCAACCTGCGCAGAAGCTGAGGTCAATTTACATGAAAGCCGACTTTCTGGGGGATGGAGAGCCCAAATTGTCCCGTTTTGTCACAACTTGGGTCCAGGCAGCCATTGCAAACCCTCTCACCACAAGAGAAGTATCAAGGAGAATTCAGCTGAGGAGCGTTTCCCTGTTGGAGCAGAAATAGGAGAGGGACGAGCTGGAGCTACAGCCTTGGCAGGGGGTTTGGTACTAGGTGATATTTAAGATCCCTTCCAGCCCAAACCTTCCATGATTCTCTGATTCCATTTCAGAGTAGCAATTAAATCTCCCTAATACAACCTCTAAAAGGCAGATTTTGAAGACATTCAGTTGTTTCAGGCCAAAACCAAGCCGGTTCATGTCTTTCCCTTTGGAGATGAAAACAGTGACTGTACAGGTCAGTGAGCTGGGTGTGGTTAGAGTGCTCTGCATTGTCTATTTTTCACACATGTCCAGCACACTCTGGGATTAATTTGATTTCCCTGCACTGCCCAGGAGAAAGCACTTCTCAGGGTTAGCCAACACCTCTCACTGATAAAGCTTCTCAGTTAATGAAAATTACTCTGTTTAATGCTCCAGTGCAAGCCATCAGGAGCTTTCCAAAGCAGAAAGGCACTTATAACACATGGTAATACAGGCATCAAACCTGTGAAAGAGTAGGATTGGATGGGATATTAGGGAGAAGTTCATTGCTGGGAGGGTGGGCAGGCCCTGGCACAGGTGCCCAGAGCAGCTGTGGCTGCCCCTGGATCCCTGGCAGTGTCCAAGGCCAGGCTGGACATTGGGGCTTGGAGCAGCCTGGGACAGTGGGAGGTGTCTCTGCCATGGCAGGGGTGGCACTGGATGGTCTGTAAGATCCCTTCCAACCCCAAACATTCTATGCTATTATGGCTTTGTCTTTATTCTAAATATTTCTTCTTTCTTCCTTACCTTCGCTTACCTTCTTACCTTACTTCGTATTTCATGCAACAGCTGGACTAAAACCACCCTCAAGGACTCATCAAGCCACACGTGACTTGAAAAGAGGATCCTCTATACAAAACTCTCAGACTGCTGGAGTCTCAGAGAGCTTCAGAGTGGATTTCAAAACATCCAGAGAGGAATTATTGCAGCACTTCCCTGTCCTATATCTAACAATGGTCATCCCTGTGTAAAAGTCGCAACCACAAAAATGGAGGAAAACTTGTTCCCTTCTTTCTGCTGTTTTCTGTATCACTTCACTATGCTCATATTAACAACAAACAAACGTCCTTTTCCTCAGTGACATTTTTCACCTACCAGTGTCAAAGCAGTTTGCAGAGCAGACTCCAACCCTCACCCCCATTTCTCAAACATTCAAATGAATCAGGGAGGAGCTGGGGCAGAGCCAGGGCTTACCCGCTGTGTCTGTGTTGGATTCCCCCAGGGTGTACCCACCATGCCAGCAGTAACTAGTGCCTGCCACCCAGAATCTGAGTTCAGATCATGCCCCAAAATGATTTCACTTTCCCAGAAGACTTCTCCCTAGGTTAGCAGCTAAGGG
Source organism: Acanthornis magna (assembly GCA_036785705.1). Taxonomy (NCBI): domain Eukaryota; kingdom Metazoa; phylum Chordata; class Aves; order Passeriformes; family Acanthizidae; genus Acanthornis; species Acanthornis magna. Next base: position 11,581,922 of record JAWUZG010000093.1, read on the forward strand.
GATGCAATAGTATTGCCCAAGAAAGGCACACAAATCAGCTTTGCCTCAAGCATAGCATCTTGGACCGAAGAGAAAGCTAACTACAGACACTGGCAAAGAATTGAGAGTGTCGAATGTCCTTACAGACATCACAGTCTGCTGAGCTGTGGCCCAAAGAAAACTTCAGCAATTAAAACCGCCCTGGCTGCTTTGCACTGTCCTTTCTCTCTTCTGAGACCTCCTGGTATTCGCTTGCCAGACGAAACACGGTGGTCTGTGTTTAAAGTTCTTCCTTGGAGGTATTGGTAGTCACAGAGAAAACCTGATTAAAAACTTCTCCTGCCATGTTGTTCCTCTATCACACGATGAAATAATTTACATTAATAACACCAGAGTGCAGAGAAGACCTGCTGAGCCTTTAATAAACTTCCTTTTTCCAATCACTTAAAACGTTCTTTAAAGTTGCAACTGGAGTAATACAAAGCCTGCATAACAGTACACTTGACATTTATGAGCTTGGCAATAAATCAGATTTTCGTTTTTACAATGTCTGCTTTTGATTAATTGTAAAAAGTTTACTATAAATACTTCCAGGCAAACTGCAGAATGGTTAATAAAGTGTATTCTGCTTGCTAATAAGTTATAATGGAATAAATGCCTTAAACCATACACATTAAATTCAAAGCATTACAAAAAGCCAAATGCTCACAAGTTCGACTTTCATTACTGTGTTCATTAGGGAATAATTGTGAGGCAGCCTGAATTTCCTCTGGCCTTGGCATCTATCAATGGCGTGCACAATTCTGTACAGGTTTGAAGACAAAAGCTCCAGTGTTCAAATGTAAACAACATGTGTAATGCATCCTAAAGCCCCTTATTTTTGATAATAGATCATGATTAAGTTAGAATAGCAAGAGCCTGCGATCTAGATTTGAAAGTCTAAGAAGAAAACCCTCATCATCATTATTATTATTATTATTATTATCATTTTTCAGCACGACACAAGTGAAATCCAAGGAATGCAATTATGCCAGAATTCTGCCACAGGAAAGACCTGGCACTGGGCTGTGCGGGGGGAAATTTTAACCCTCCAGGAAAATGTCTCACCTGCTCCTCATGGATACTTTCCTGGGAGGGTGCCAGAGCTGAAGGGTAATGGAAATAGAAGGAACAACTGCAAATGAAATTATGCCGTTGTAATGTGGCATTATTTGGCGTAAATGATTCCGTAGCAATTAAGCAAACAGCTCCCCAGCCCGCAGCAGGTGGTTGGTGCTGCAGCAGCTCCAGGTAGGTTGGCCTGCTGACAGAAAGGCAGCACGAGGGAAGATTCTGCATGCAGAAGCAGGTCTGCTCTCCAGCACAATAAACGCAAAGCTGCGTTATTAAAGGAGTAACTGATATCGCAGAGAATCAAAATAGCCACTGTATAAACACTCCTGAAGTGTTTGTCTGACGGAGTGCAGAGGTCACATCCAGACCTGTGTAGTGTTCAAATCCTATTAGCACCTTGCCAGAGAGGGGGGGAATGATGGATGTGCCAGGCTTTGTTTTCTGCCCAAGAGTTCACTGTTCTCCTAATTACTGCGTGCAACTAAAATCAGCATTTTTAGAAGCTCCTTTTGCTTGCAGTTCTGCCACTTGCAGGCAGTCCTGCCACGCTCAGCAGTCGAAATACGTCAGATTTTAAAATAGTTTGGAGAACGTCCAAAAATCATGCTCTCAACACTTTCCACTCTCTGGTGGTTTTTGGGTTGCATTGTAACTAATTTTTACCAAGGGAAAACATTGTTTTCATTGATATGTCTTTGCCTTAATTGCTTGTGAATTTGTAAGGATTTAAAATCAGCCACCATCCTCCACATGAGACAGATAAAGTGCTGAACAAGAGAAAAATCAGGTAATTGCTCATTACGGTTGAATACGAAATAAATACATAGGGCACCTTCTGAAAGTTCTCTTGGCCTAGTCCATCCGTGCATGAACACACAATGCTGATGCTCTTCACAGCTCTTTAAGAGGCAACTGGAATTTCCATATAAACGAGGAACTCAATTTCTATGTGTCCTGGGGTGGCATAATGATATTTTGTATTCCCTATCGTTTGTATACTTGAGCAGAAATATGGTACTGTAGCTTTAACTGTGTCACGCAGCTGGGAGAAAGCTCTGCCTGCGCGGGATGTTTTGAAACTTTTTCCCCGGCTCTCCTACGGGGGAGTGAGAAGGAGGAAGGGACACTTTTTTTTTTTCCCGCTCAGGCAGCTGCTGCTGTGGCTGGTTGCTGGTGCTACTGGTGTGGCTGCTGCTTGGGTTTTCTTTTTTTTTCCCTTCCTTTTCCCCCGGGATTTTTTTCTTTTTTCCTCTCATCGTTTTTTTGGATCCTTTTCTTCGACTTGCTTTCTCATCCGAGAACCTGAGGAGCCCCGGAGGACAGTGGACGAGAATCGTCCAGGGAGGAACACCACCCGGCCCCCTCCGGGGACCCCGGAAAGGGGAAGCTACGCCTGAGGAAAAGGACACTAAAGTTCATCAGCTGTTTATTCAGGTTTAATGACCCTTTTTCCCTTTCCCCTTCCACTGTGTGGTCTGTTAATTAAACAGTTTTTCCCACTTTAGGCTGGGATATTCTGTTGTTGTGGGGGAAGGGGTGCCAGAAACCTTGTTGTGGGGGGGAGGCACCTGTTCAGAGTGCTTTCCACCTAGGATATTTGTCTCTAATCCGAGACACTATGAAACTCCACTAAGCCAAGGCCAGGTTGGAGCTGCCTGGGACAGTGGAAAGTGTCCCTGCCCAGGGCAGGCGGTGGAAGGAGATGAGTTTAAGGTCCCGTTCCACCCAACTGCTCTGGGATTTGGTGTTTCTATGTGCTCTGTTCCTTCATCCCAAGGGCAGTGCAGACACATAGCAGCACAGCAGAAGGCAGCATTGAAGAGCTCATGGAGAGCAAATCCTCCAGGTGGCATAAAAATCTACACAGCCACAGGGAACAACTTGTTTGTGTCCACCAAAAGCAACACCACAGCTAAGGAAGAAAACGTTTGTCAACAGAGTCCATGCAATGCAAAGTCACCAAGAATGGGAAAAAAAAAATTTAAAATTCGTAGAAGTGGACTTGAAGTGTTTCTGGTGGCTCAAGACAAACCTGCACACACCCCCAAGCCTTGTGAGGTTTTTGTGCTCTGTATTTCCCAGCTGGTCGCCAGTGGTGACCCAGGGCTCAGTCTCAGGCCAGTCCTGTCTGCCAAGAGGAAATGGCCTCAAGCTACGCCAGGAGAGGCACAGGCTGGACATCAGGAGGAATTTCTTCCTGGAAGGAGTTGTAAACCATTGTCACAGGCTGCCCGAGGCAGTGGTGGTGTCATCATCCCTGGAAGTGTCCAAAGAATGGTGCAGATGTGACATCTGGGTGGTGATTAGTGGTGACCAGGGTGGTGCTGCTGGCTGGAATCCATGAGCCTGGAGGCCTTTTACTGAGCCTAATGACCCTGTGATTCCACGGTTCCCAAGCTCTCTTTGCTTCAGTCGAATAATTCACTCCCTTTTCAGAGCAGAAGTCTGCAGCCCTAGGCATTATTTTCTCTGAAGTTTTCCTGGATCAGAGATTTTCCCTGTACCCCTCTCAGACCCTAAAATCAGCTGACATTTGAGGCAGGTTAGGGGAGCTCTGACTTTGTCCGGGTTGCAATTCCTTTGCCTTGGAAAGAACCCATTAGAGAGCAATAATAGAAACACCTGGCAAACATCAGGGATTTGCATCAGTTGAAGTTCTGAGGACAGAGCTGGTTGTATTTGTTGCCCAAAACCAAGGCAGTGCAGCTCTTCTCCATCCTTGAAAAATGTCTATAAATTAAATAAACGAAGAACTAAACCAACAATTGAAATCTTGCTGCTGTTCTAATCCACTGCTACCACTGGACACTGCCTGCACATTTAGAATACTTCCAATAAAAACAAGAATACCTGATAGAGCAAGAGGCTAGAAGAGAAGTTAAAGCAGCCAGAGGCTGGATCTTAATTAGAACAACTCCTTAGAAAAAGCCAAAGAAGTTATCAAACTAAAGAACAGAATTACAAGGAAGTTGCGAGGTTCATACTCCGCAGATTTCCAAGTCTTAGGTTAAATCCCAGAATCTCAGAATCACTGAGGTTGGAAAAACGCTCCAGGATCACCTAGCCCAAGTTGTGCCTGATGGCCACTTTGTTCCCAGCCCAGAGCACTGAGTGCCACCTCCAGGCCTTCCTTGGACACCTGCAGGGATGGGCACTCCAAAGCTCCCTGGGCAGCCCTGCCAAGACCTGAGCACCCTTTCCATGCAGAAATTCCTGCTGATGTGCAACCTGAGCCTCCCCTGGCCCAGCCTGAGGCTGTTTCCCCTTGTCCTGTCCCTGTTCCCTGCAAGCACAGCCCGACCCCCCCGGCTGTCCCCTCCTGTCAGGAGCTGTGCAGAGCCACAAGGTCCCCCTGAGCCTCCTCTGCTCCAGGCTGAGCCCTTTCCCAGCTCCCTCAGCCGCTCCTGGGGCTCAGCCCCTTCCCAGCTCCGTTCCCTGCCCCAGGCCACAAATGTATTTTTATCTATCGAGTGTTGGTGTTCTGAATCTGGTTCTCATTCCCCCTGGTGTCTTGGTCCTGCTGCTTCTCAAACCCTGTCTTTGAAACCCTTAAAAGTAAGGCTGCAATAATTTTCTCTAAAGCTCTACAGATTCTTGTGCCACAATGGGGTTTGGGGACACTCTGTGCATCAGAAATGGAGCTACAGACCCCACAGGGCAGGAGGCAGAAACTTCTCTAAGAAAAGCCTCTGACCATGGGAACATAAATTTGGCCAAAATAAAAAATACCATTTTAAGCCATGCCAGCTGCAGATGAGAGTCTGAAAGCTGCCTGTCAAGGACCCAGGCATATTTCCAATTTATCCTTTCTCCTGGGGACCATCCCTCACTGAATTCTGTGCCTTGGCTTTCCATGTCAGGCAAACAAAGCCTTCAGTGCTCCTTCTTTACAACTCACTCCTGATTTCAGCACCGAAGGCCACTCTGCTGCTCTTCTTACAAGAGCACCAACCCCTGGGAAAACAGCTGAAATTTGTAGTGGCTTTTGAAAAAGGCAGAGCTCTGCACCTGGAGACACAGGCTCACGGGAGGGCTGAGGCTGAGAGGGACCTGGGGAGGATCCGGCCTAAGCTCCTGCTTGAGCCAAGGCCAGACCAGGCTGCTCAGGACTTTGTCCACTCAGATCCTGAGAGCCTAGAGGTTGTCAAACCCCTCCACTTTGTTGTCACGAGATTCGCTGCCTCGCCTGCCCCGGGTCACTGACCAAAATGTTGCTCACGGTGAGTCCCAGCACAGCCCTTCCCCAGCCCTGCCTGTCCCTGGCACCCACCAGCGAGGGTGCTGTGGCAGGACATTGTCCCCCCCACCTCTCTCTCCATGGCTGATGCATAGATAACTCAGATTGAGTCTAAAGCCCATCAAAAAGTTATCTCTTAGTGCCCGAAGGTCTGAGATCTCCAACCTTGAATACACATCTTGGTATGGAGAGAGGATGTGGAGAGAGCTGAAAGAAATGAGTACATGACCGAAAGACACACTTTGACACTATAAAAGACACACAGAATATCACAGAGGCAGAAGCTTTTCTGCATGGACACTGGAGGGTGAAAAAGCTTCTCCCCAGGGTCTGGACACAACTCTGCGCTAACTTCCTAAGGACTGAGTGAGGATTCTAATGTCACCAAATTGGAGTTTGGAAAGATACATTGGTTTCCTAAATTGTATTTTCCTTTGCTAGCAACAATAATAGGTACCTTCTCGCTTGCTGCATACTTAGCTATTCATAGTTTTGCAAAATAGGTACTTCTTACACATGGCATTTTAGCTATTCGTAGTTTTGCCAAATAGGTACCTTGTCACACGCTGCATTTTTAACTATTCATAGTTTTACAGTTGTTCTGTGTAGTATATAGTTTTGTCCCAAGTCTTATGTCTGTTATTTACTGTATCTAATAAATGATAATTTATGTCATATTAGACCTAATTGGCCATTATTAAAGAACTTGTGAACAAGACCGGGTCTTGGGGTGCTGGCCACCCCAATAAGAGCTCCTGCCTGCTGCCAGAGGCCTGGGCAAAGGCAGAGATTTAGCTAAGCTCTTGTCTCCATTCGTAACAGGTGGGACAGGAGAGAAAGGCCCAGAGCAGGCAGCAGAATCCACTGTGGGTGCTCAGCATGGTGGCACCCTGAGCCAGCTCACCCACAGCGCTCCAGCGCAGCCATGCCCAGCCTGGCCAGCACCGATCTGCAGCAAAGAGCTGTGGAGCCCTTCACCGCTCCTCCACAGGAGCACCACAGTCCTGTTCACCCACAGCAGCTCACCACGGATCGTGCCTGACCCTCTATTTCCTTCAGCAAAAGGGACTCATCTTCCCAAGGCAATGCAAAGGCATCGTGGGTACATCACATACATGCGCAGATATTGGCTCTATGTGCAGGCTTCCTTCAAGCACATCGTTATTTCTTCTTCTCTGCAATACAGAGTGATGTAACTCAGTTCAGTAACAAGACCCCCACCAATACATCTGGAGAGAATTAAAATAAATGAATATTGTGCTCACTGAAATGTCCGTATTCCTCCGCCAGCGATGGACTCAGACACTCTATCCCCGGCAGGGCTGGCCTTCCCTGCCCTGTGATAAAACTAACCTTATCAAAGAGGGATTATTCCTGGTTTTCCCCACGTTCTGCATCTGGTGCCTTGGTTCTCTGCAAATTCTCTTTTCCAAAGTGGCTCCAGGGACAGGAGCACCCAACCAGCAGAGCTTTGCCTGTCATCACTGGTGGGAAGAGGAACACACCGGTGTTCCTGGGCAGGAGGCAGATCATGGCTCGTTTTGTGACAACAGCCACAGAGTTTTCTAACAGAAAACATACAGCAACTTTGCATAAGCAGAAATAATTGTCTTTAATAATGGTGATGCAAATATTTCTTTTATTCAGTTCGTATTTCAACTCCAAAAGAGGTTTTAGGCAATAACACCAAAATGATGTATTAAAAATAAATTAATAAATTAATAAATTACTGTGACTGGTCCTGAAAGAGACTGGCTAAGTCTGGGTATCCTCACACAGCCTCTGTGGCTGCTGACTGGGTAAGCAGCACATGGAATTTCATTTTCCTCATGGAGTCAGAACCCTGCTGAGTGAGGAAATTAGGATACAGAGGAAAGGGGGAGACAAATTTTTCTGCATCTGAAAACCACCTGTTCCAGACACAGAGAAACAAAGAGCCTGGATGTAGGAGAAAAGCTTTATTCATGATGGAGTTTTAAGGGCTTCTGTCACTTCCATCAGGGCATTACTGGAAAATTAGGTATTTCTCAGCTCTGATTTTCCTTCCTCTAATTTTTTTATTCTGTCTCTTCACTGAGTTACGTTCCTAAAAAGATGAACCGGGAGACCACACAGCAGAGGAGACAGCCAGCCTGGTACTCCATGGGTATATTACAGAGATTCTCTTGTGCTGTGCCATCACCTCCAATGATGAGTCCCATGAGGATCTCATGGATTCCCAGCTTGGCTGGATCTGAGTGCCTTCTGCCCGTTGTTTCCACTGCCAAACTCCAGGATCAGGGGACCTGTGTGCTCCCTTGGGACAGAGGGCTCTCCATGGAGTGCCGCACATCCAACGATCTGACCCGTTCAGCTCCTTCAGTCCTGCACCACATCCCATTCCAGACCAGCAAGTCACCCTCAGGAAGCCCAAAAATCACCTGGGCTTTTTGGGTTTTGCTCTTTGCGGGTCTACAGAGCAAAGTCATGTCCTGTGCTCTGAGAAGGGCTCTCCAGAGAGAGCTGTCTGTAAATCCTGCATGTTTTGGGTGCCTGTGCTAAAGTACCAGGGAGCTTCTTGTTCTGCTCTCTGGGACACCCTCATTGTCCTTCTGATGTCACAGTCATGATGTGACAGTCACCTTTCCAGGAAGTCAGGATGGCACTGGAGGAACACGTTAAACAGGAATGGTTTTTAGAGGCTTCTCAGGCTCCCTTTTACATGGCAATTCATCAGCATTCATTTCACCCTTCAGGGCCATCCATCTGAGGCACCAGGTGTCTGTGGGTACATCTTGACAAGCGCTGGTGCAGCAAGGCCTCTGTGACACCCCTGATGTCACCAGCAAATGGAGGTGGGATGAAAGGAGCAAAAATGCACATTTCTTGACAATGCTGGTGCCTCTCACCCAGCTACTCTGCTTGCGCATCCTCAGGTTTGTCATTCCTGATGCTTATCCAGCTCCAGACTCCGTTTCCCTGTGGTGGTTATGATTCCTGAAGCAAGAGAACCACAAATACCTTCCCTGCCCTCACTGTGAGCAAACCTTCTGCTGCTGCCTTTGCATCTGCTTCACAGAGAGCCACGTTCCACAGAGCAGCTTGCAGGATAGAGAGCTGGCTTGCTCCCAAAAGCACTGCCACATCCTCACTTCCTTTCCCCTGAAAGTGTAACTTATTAAGAAAGCTCACACTCGAGGATGCAGAACCACTTTCACAGCACTGCTTTCCCAGGCTGCAGCAGATCCGTCCGTCCAAGCCTCCAGAATGTTTGCAGCTCTCCATCTGCTGCAGCTCCTGCTGGCGTCACCAAACCCTGGCAGCCAGGAGCTGCCAAGTGCTGTGACTTGCTATTTTTTGTTTTTGTAGAAAACAAACCGGGAGAACACAATGTTTTTAAAAATGATGTCACAACATTAAAAAAAAAAGTTTGCTTGTGGAGTGATCTTTTTCATTCCCTTCGCAAAAATATCTCGCTGCTTCCAGGAAATGACAAAGAGAAGAAATCCTATGCATTTGGTGGCTGCTCAAAGCACTGGGGTGCATTTCCTCAGGTCCTGCAGAACTGGGCGCTGCAGCCCATCCTCTGACCCTGCTCAGCCCATGCCCCTTGTGACTGTGCCTTCCCTTCTTATTTCAGTAATTTTTTCCTCATTCCTATTTACTGTTTCTTTCCTCTCCTCAGTGACCAACTTTTTTCCTTCACTCTGCTCTCACCAGAGTCCACACCAATAACAAACCTCTTCCTTCATGAGAAGGGACTCCTGTCTGCAGTGACTGTGCACTGGGTAGGATACACTACCTGTTGCCTCTCTCTGTAGAACCTAAACTCCCTAAAAAAGTCCCTTTTTTGACTCCCTGTGGCTTAGCTCAGATCCTGCTCTTTGCTGTGCACTGCTACACGTGAAGCAGCAGAAATGACTGCCTGTGCATCTTTTCAAAACGTAATTATATATCTGGTAAAAGAATAAAATCCACCCTTAATCACCTACGTGAGAAAAACCACATGAAATAAACTCTGAACATGGTAAAAAGTGAAAGTATTTTCAGCTATTCCATTTGCTAAAAGAAAGTTAAACTGGTGTTTTAAAGAAATTTGCTTTATCCTAACCAGCAAGATTGTTTTCAATGAAGACAAAATGTGGAGCAATCTGAACAGCAATTCAAATTGAAATCAGATAGATGAGCTGTCACACACTTGGAGATGCACACACAAGGCTTTCTCTCATATGGTGTCAATCATACTTTTGCTCTGATGGATTAAAAAAGCAGTCATCATGTTGGAAAAGTGAGAAGAGGTTTTCCTGGTGTCCTTATGCAATAGCAAGGTATCAAAATAGTTTTTAAAAAAGCCTTCTGGGAAGGCTTGGTGAGCTTTGTTCATGAGCATTATTGTCCCTGGACTCTGGCTTTGCAAGGAAGACCGAAGAGGAGTTGTGTTTTCAGCTGCTTAAAGGCAAATCCATCAGACAAAGAAATGGCACAAACCAATCTGGGCAATTTAGGTGATCCAAAAGCTCTGGCTGCGTGGGGTCTGTGGTTTTGTCACGTGCTGTAAAATGTCTCACTGACAGAAGCCCAGCAAGAGCTCAGCTTGTGACACAGAAATCTGAATGTATCAAACAGAAAGCTGCAGCCTGGTGTGAGTAAATAAATGGAGAAGATAAATAAATATTAATGCATGCATAATTTAACTGAAGCATTACAAACAGTGAGAACAATTTTTACCTTGACAAAAGGAGCAAGAGAAACCCTTTCCCAGGCCCTGGAATTGTGCATTACCACAGCCATGTTCTGAGCAAGGCAATTTTCCTTCCCTCTCCCACTGAGCTGTGTTTGTCCCCATTGCTGCTGCACTGACACCATGGCAGCATCATCAGGGAAGGATCACAAGAACCAGTTTGTCACCACACTTCCCTCAGCATAACCGGAGCCTGCTGAGCCGGGAATCAGTGTGGGGAAACACGGAAAGGCAGCTATTAGGGAAATGGTAAATATAATTTAGCCTTCCCATTCCAGAACTGGCACTTCCTAAATCTGGATTCTATGCTGTAAATCAGGTCCTCCCTCAATGATTTACCTTAATACAGACTCATAGCATCATAAAATAGTTTGGATTGGAAGGGACCTTAAAGATCATCTAGTTCTAAACCCCAAAAGGATCCAAAGAAGTAAACTTCTTCAAAGATTTCCTCCTTAAACCTGCATAGAAATCAGTGTCTCAGGTGCCACCCTGAGTGCAGAGGGCAGATAAACCTGACAGCTGAAGGCTGTGCTGGTCTTCAGTGTTTGAGTCATGTTAAGGATGAAAAATTATAATTGATTTTTGACACTGTTTCAAAGTTCGCAACCTCCCCAAGAGGGCAAATATTTAATTTCTAAACAATTAGAAAGTGCTGGGAAAAGAAACATAACAGAGGAGCTACCTAATTGGTTGTAATTAAACGTTAATACCGACTAAACGCTAAAAAGAAGAATGAATGGAAGGCAAAATGGTTTGAAAATATTGGAATATTCCAGCTCTCTCCTTCGTCACTCGTGGTGCAATGAGCACCATCTGTTTCCTGTGCTGTTTAATGGCAGGGCAGGGCTGGGGGAGCCCAGCCCAGGCACTCACACACACTCCATCCATCCTGCTGCACTCCTGCCTCTGGCACAGGTGGGAATCAGCTCCCGGGGCTGCCTGGCTGCTGGGGAGCTCTGTGCAGAGGGCACTGCCACAGAAAACACGCCGAGAGCACAGCCAAGGGGTGACAACACCGCTCTGGGAGAGTTATGGCTGCAGCCTGGGGAGGGAGCAGGACAGTGCATTAGGGGAGCCAGGAGGGAAATTAAAGCCTTTCCTCGCTAATGTGAGTTATGAGGGGGCTCCTCGTGGCATAAGTAGACAATTTATCTTCCTGTAAGGAAAATAAAACAAACCTGGGAGAGTAATCCAGCTAATTATGCAATGACTTTATAGACACTGCCTGAGCAGAAATTACCTTCTGTATGGGTTGTTTCCTCGGAAATTTTCTGCCTGTTTGCCCATGTAAGAGCATTCCAAAAGTCTTCCTTTAGACTGCACTGTGTCGGAGCAAAACAAAATAATTTGGTACCAACGTGATCTCAGTGAAACAAAAAGGAGATTCTGTCCAAAAATCCCTCGCGCCTCCACCATCCCTCAGTTAAGGGCTAAAGCTGCAAGGGCCGCTTTAGAGAACTGCTCAGCTGTCCTGGCAATCCACTGCTGCTCAGGAGCCTGAGTTTCATTTCTCTCCAAGTATAACATCTTTTGCTCGGCTTTATTATTTGGGCACCAGTCTGCCAGGCCCTGGACCAACATTTCATTCCAGAGTTTCGTCAGGGAGGGTTGGAGTGGGTTTGCACTTTCTCAACACAGGTTTGAGCTCTACTTAACTGAGTGATCTTGGCTGTACTCCAGAGGATTAGTCTGGTAAAAATCTCCGCAGGTAATTGCCACTCACCAGATCCTGAAATATGGAGTAAAGATAAGGTTACATATGTCACAGGTGTTAAACATGGGAGGAGGGCCATGAGAAAGGACACCCCTCACGTTGGAAAGCTGGATGAGTGAGACAGAAAATCCTGCTGGCTTTTTCCTGAGCCACCTCGAGCATGAGGACTGCTGGATGTTAGTCAGGAGTGGGACTAGCTGACTGTGTAAGATGCTGTAACAGCCAGCAAAACCCCTTTACCTGGTGCTTAAAGCCATAAAAAGTGCATTTTGATCCTTCTGGAGAGGGGATGCAGATGGTTCTGGTGGGGAAGACTGAAGTCTGTAGGGTCACACAAGTGTTAATCAGGATAGCATTCAAATCAGTGAGCAAGGCTCTGCAGATTGGAAAGGCAGTCCCAGACTGCAAGGGGAAAAAGAGCTGAATTAGAGCCTCAGACAGGAGCCTGAGAGGTGAAGATTGCAGGTCATCTTGTGCTCCCACCAGTCTGTAGTAAGCACTTTCTCTCCTTACACTTTTTTATCTGTGAACTGCACTAGGAGATGTGACAATGAGTCAGAAATGTCACATAATTGCACCTCAAAGAGGCCAGGGTAATTGGCAATCACCAAAAGCTGCCTTTCCTATAATTTGCTAAAAGGAGTGAAGCTCCTTGTGTGTTTTGGGGCACCACTAGAGCAGAGATGTCTAATTACCAGCGAGCTCAGCTCAACAGCTGTCAACACATCAGCTCTAATAGCTATTTCATAAGGACAAAGACATAATATGGACTGAAGGAGCTCTTGGAAACTTGTCCAATTTCACTCTGCCACTTTCCCCAATGTTCAATAAGAGTTACTAAAGAAACCTGGGAAAGACTTAATTCCAGCTGCAGCTTCAGCAGCACTCAACACTTGCTAAATGATGCCCAAGCATTGCTGGTGTCAAGCTGGAAAGGCAGGAGAGTCTCTTGCATGGCTAAATGGTTTCAAACGTGAAATATCTTGGCGAAAGGGTGCGACGGAAAAGGAGGAGAATAAAAACTGGGATGTGATTCTTATCGCTGTAGTTCATGGAATCATGGAATCACAGACAGGTTTGGGTAGAAAGGGGCATTCAGGATCATCTCATTCCACACCTTCCACCATCCCAGGCTGCTCCAAGCCCCAGTGTCCAGCCTGGCCTTGGACACTGCCAGGGATCCAGGGGCAGCCACAATCTCCTGTTGAATTCCGACAAGGAGAAGTAACTCTGTTGACAGTGAAGGCTCAGGAATTTAGCACTCTGAAGCAGCCCATCACCAACAAGGTGAGGACACAGGACAAACAAGAGGTATCCTGTGACACCTGCCCTCTTGCAGGCAAAATGGCTTTGTAAAACACCAGTTTTTTCACCATTTTCCTTCCTGCCAGCTCTAAGAAAACTGAGGAGGACTATTTCACCAAACTCTGACCTTATGGCAAGAGAGGGACGTGTAGCAGCCTGTGGAACCCTGCACATTTTCACACCTCTCATGCTTTAACTCACTGGAGTCAGTCGTGTGTAAAGAACAGATGAAAGAGCACACAAACCACAACATTTCTACACAGAAACCTACCAACCCCTTTTCTCTACTTGCTCCCCAGTTTTTCCCCACTCTGTTGGAGAAGATACAAAGAGTCAGAAGGAAACTGTGTGGGCACAGGAAACTGTGTCAGATGGCAGTCATGGGGAAAATGAAACCTGTGGCTGTGCTATCCCAGCTCCTTGGGAGGACCAAGAACTCCAAGTAGAAAACCCCAAAGCCTGAGCTGTGGAGCACAGGGTGCATCTCACTATATCTGTCCCCATGCCATGGCAAGCAAGCTGAGCTTTTTCAGCTTTTTCACAACAATAAAGCTCAGTTAAAGTGAGCACAGGGCTTAGCGACCTTCCTTACGAGGTGAGCAACTACCAGGCTTTGGAGATACTCTCCCTTTCCTCTGGGCCTACTCTGAGGAGAAAGGGATCATTAAATCATACTTACCCATTTAGAGCTATCAACCCTGAGTGCTCTGACACAGGCACAGACCGCATCCCAATCTTACTGAGATAAACAAAGATATGTTTCTATTAATTCCCTCTGGTTGTAAGATTACTAATTTAGGTGAATAATAACTTTCTAGCACAGAACGTGCCCTTCATTAGCATTTATCTGCCTTATTTCTGAGCTAGGACAACACAACCAGGAGAATTCAGAATCACTGCATTTGTGCTGCCTGGTGGTGGTCACTGCAATGAGGCAGAAGATTGCAGCTGCCTCTTTTTCTGTGGTTTTTTTTTTTTTTTCTGTTGTTTTTGGCTTCTTGCATTCATTTCAGTGGATTTATATTACAAGTTTATCCTTTTTCTAATAGGGACATAATATAGTCTATTTTAAAAGTATCCAATGGCTACTTATGCATTATGGAAAAGATGGATGTAAAAGATGAAAGGCAATGAGAGTTACACAGAGAAGCTGATCTTAATTTCTCATTTCTCCCTCCCCCTCTCTCTCACTCTCTCCCCTCATCCCCAACACACACACTCCTCTGCTGGTCACCCTTGTGTTTTCCCACAGAGCACTTATAATAATCTTATTAAAGTTTATGCTTTTTTAATCTGTTTATTACACCACTCCAGCTTTATTTACTAATCCTCTTTTGTTCTTTTTATTTCTGATGGTTTTTAAACTGAGCAAGCTATCTCCTTTTTCCCTGCCAGCTTTAAATGAGTTCTTTAATCACAAGAGCAGCAACAAGTGATCCCACATCCTGCACTCACCTTCTGAGGAGCCTTCCCAGACTAAGGGCTTCCTCTGGTCTCTCTTCTCAAGTCTTGCTTACAGGACACTAAAAATTGAAGAAGTAGCTAATAGAAGAGAGTGTTAAAGCCCAGCTTTGATGCAGCATTCTCAGGCACCAGAGAGGTGTGTCACAGATACACAAAATCACATCACCCTTGTGGTGCTGCCAGCCTAAATGGCTGCAGACAGCAGTGGATATTGTTCAAGTCATTTCAGGGACAAACCAAATGACACCGTCACTTCTCTCTTTGTGTGAAGAGTGTGCCAGACTAAAGGAGATGTGACCCTACTGCTCTGGCTTTCTTCTCAACTTAATCAATACAACTGTGAGGAAATGGGAGAGGTTTCTTTCTGCAGCAAAATCCTGCCACACCAATGGCCAGAAGTAATCAAGTTATATTATTCAGCCTTCTTTCTGAGTCCAAAGAGATTTGCAATATGAGAGAGGGGAGCACAGCTGTAATTAGCCTGGTCACACACAAGGAAAAATGCATGACAGCTCCTGCAGATAAAGCAAGGGAAACATACAGATTGCACCTCAGGAGGCAAAGAGTAACTTTCTTCTGCATCTCAGACTAGGTAACATCCATTTCACTGCTAAAATCCCGTAGCAGAACAGCTCCGTGCTTGTGACTTCGCACAGTGAGAGTATTTCTAAAATGCATGTACTGATTTCTCGGTTTGGTGGACATCAATATGTGTAAGCCAAGGAGTTACTGAGGCAAACTTTGGGCTGCTGCTTCCTGTGAAGGACAATCAATCTTAAAATTTACCTTAATGCAGTAAACACCACATGGGTTCTAAATTATTAAAACATGCCTGAAGCACTGGATAGTTCTGTAACTCCAAGTCAGTGATGCCAGTGAACCATCGGGTGCAGCCCAGGTCTGTAACAGCATTGAGCACTGAGTAAGGACTCAGTGGAGGAGTAAGTGCTCTGACCTGCACCAGACCTGACATTTCACTCACCTCTCTTTTACCCTTGCACTTGCTCAGTGAAGCCAAACTTTACAAGGAGGATACTTCAGAATTTGCTTCTCTGGAAGAGACGTCTCGACCTCTTCTTTGGGGCTTAGTGTTTGAAACAGAGAGACTGGTGCTGCTTTCTAATGCAAATCCAAATTCCTCTGCGTGGAATGTGATTAGCCCGGGCCAGTCTCAGTGGGCAGAAGCTCTTCAGCCTGGAATGTTCCAAAGCAGGTACAAATGGCTTTTGACAGGGAAGATCAGGATGAATTTGTTAAAGCGGGAGGTAAAGCACAATTAATGATGGGATTCAAAATGTAAGACACATAGGCAGGGTGAGAATACAGAGAGGCTCTAGAGAAGATGAAACCGTGCCTGAACTTGGGGTGAAGCAGAGGCACACGTCTGCAATGCGGGGAGGGAGCGCAGAGTGCCTTCGCTTTCCGCACAGCACCTTCCCCGAGCGGCTCCATCTCCTGGGCTGCTGGCACCGGGCAGGGCTGCAGCTGCACGATCCATAGCAGCCTTCTCCCGGGGCTGGGAGCACTGCAAGGGCAGTGTTTTGCTCATTTGTTAGGCTGCTCCCAGCAGGAGCAGCATTCCCAGAGGAGGCAGGGCTCTGCAGCTGCCCTGGCTCTTCCCACAGCTGGCCAGCTCTCTGCACCCCTGGATGGCTCCAAGGGCTGCGTTTGTCCCGGAGCTGTGGGGATCTGAGCCCTTGGATGTCAAACCAGCAGAGTTCTAAAGGCCTGAAATACCATCCCACGCTGAGTGTGGCCCTGGTGGGACAGCTCTGCACTCCAATGGTGCTTTGTCCCATGGAACTGCGCCCCAGCTGAGCCATGGGATGACCTGAGGATAAAGAAAACCTTTTAAATCCAAACCAAAGGAGCTTTATTCATTACATGGATCCATTTATAATAAATGTGACTCCACCAGGGCTCACAAGAGAGAGAAAGGCTCTCTCATGTGGCTCCACCAAAACAACATTACGGAAAGAGAAGAGCACAAAGGGGACCAAATGCACACAGCCTACAAGCAAAGAGTAGTAAAAGAGCATTATTAAGGCACTGAATCCAAACCCTGAAAAGTTAGGCAATTCCAGGATTCAGCTTGTTTGTGTGATGACAATTTGCCACTGCCATCTGCACGTCTGCAATCCAGAAAAGGCTTCATGGCACAAATATTTACTTTGTCCTACAGGATCCTTCCAGTACCCAGAGGGGCTTATGAAAGGGAGGAAAGGGACCATTTGCAGGGACAGACAGTGACTATTGACAAGGGGGAACAGTTTTGAACTGACAGAGGGCAGGTTTATAGTACATGTTAAGAAGAAATTCTTTACTCAGGGGATGCTGAGGCTGCCCCTGGATCCCTGGTAGTGTCCAAGGCCAGGTTGGACATTGGGGCTTGGAGCAATCTGGGACAGTGGAGGTGTCCCTGCCCATGGCAGGGGTTGGCACTGGATGGGATTTGAGGTCCCTTCCAACCCAAACCAATGATTCTGTGATCTCTCTGTCTCTCCAAACAGTCTGTGCTCCCTGAAACAGCCGTTCCATATTCTCTCCCTCTCCCCGAGCCCCAGTGTGCTGCTCTATGCCTTATTTACTGCTTGCTGCTCTGAAGAGGGAATTATTCATTTTTTCAAAGGATTTTCCCCAGCACACCCTGTCCGAGGGCTCGTCAAAGATTAATGACATCTGTTAGCACAACACGCCTGGGAGGTGGCAGGACGTGACAGGAGGACACCTGTTTTGGCCAGGCAGCCATTTAAGAGCCTCAGCATCTCCGGCCAGGACACCATCAGGTGTCTCTGTAAGGGCTGTGAGAGTGACAGATAAACAAGGCCAGAACCTTCAGCGGGAGAGTGAGAAACACGTGTATGTAGTGAGGGCACGGGGCTGTGATAAAACAGCTGTTTTGCCTGAGACTCGCTGGAGCTTTGTGAAACGTTGACACTCAGGCGAAGGAAAGCAGAGCGTGAGCCCTGCTGTGAGCTGAGCAGCATCCAGGCTGCTCTGCCAGCAGGTAGACAAGCTGTGACAGAGCACTGTCACCTCATTTTTAATATGTGGAAACTGAAACACGCTGAAATAAGGACAGAAAGCAGCCACTGGTGCAGTGTGCCTGACTGGGAGCCTGGGCCTTGGTTTTGAGGAGTACCTGCTGCTTCATAGACATTGTAATATTCAAACTGTGGAGTCTAAATGGCTCATTTCCCACCAGGGTCTGGTGACGCTGTCAATCAGGGGCCAAAGGCAGGTATCAGGTGGTGAGGGCAGTGACAAGGGAGCCTCTCTCAGATCCCATGTCTCTGGCAAAGGCTGGAAACCCACGCCAAGGGCAGCAGCCAATGGTCCTGAAAATGAGACTGTCCCCCAGCAGGTCCCACACCCGGTCCCACCAGGGATTGTTCAGCCTGGAGAAAAGAAGTCCAGGGGTGACCTCATTGTGACTTTCCCATACCTGAAGGAGCTGACAAGAAGGATGGAGAGAGACTATTTCCAAGGGATGGAGGGACAGACACAGGGAATGGCTTCCCACTGCCAGAGGGCAGGGACAGATGGGATATTGGGAATTAGGAATTGTTCCCTGGGAGGGTGGGCAGGCCCTGGCACCCTTCTCAGGTGCCCAGAGAAGCTGTGGCTGCCCCTGGATCCCTGGCAGTGCCCAAGGCCAGGCTGGACAGGGCTTGGAGCAGCCTGGGACAGTGGGAGGTGTCCCTGCCATGGCAGGGGTGGAGTGAGATGAGCTTTAAATCCCTTCTGACCCAAACCATTCTGGGATTCCATGAAGATTTCAGACACTGCTGCAGAACCAAAGCTTCCCATCCTGGGGCAGGGCAGTTTGACAGCCAACAATGCACTGCTTTTGGGATCTGACAGGTTCCAGCACAGCAGAGAGAGAGAATAACTGGGAAATACAGGCAGGCCCAGCACACACTCACACTGCTCTTCACTGAAATTTGGGAAATAGTTACTCAGTCAAAGGAGAGTGTAAGTAATTAAAAGGTCTCATGTACTGTACAGGAAGGAGTAGATTTTTTGATAAGAGTGCTCTTGTGCCAATGCAGCAATACCTGCCTTTCTCTACTTAGACAAAAGCTGATATAACCAATGTTTCTCACACAGAGGAAACCAAACACAATTCATGGCTGAGTGACCACTACTTAATAGACATTATTTTTTTATGTACAGGATAATCTCTCAACATGAATTTCATTGCAGAGAATGGAAAGGGGATAAAGGAAATAATTTAAAGTATGACAGGAGTTTCTTCCTTTTTTTAATCATATTTTTATTTTGGGATCAGTTGAATTTATTGTACTTCCTCTAAATTCAGATACCAGAGTACCTATATTTTCTCTATGACTTGCATTAAGTACTTGTATCATCTCTGGTCCTCATTGTCTGGCAGGTTGCTGACTAACAGGTGTGCAGGTACAGTACAGTGTGTATATAGAGTTATATATTTATGTATATGTTCAGTGACAGGTCTTGCATGGCACAAGAGATGAAGAATAGTGTCTCAGGGAAAAATTTGAAACTCTGGGAAGGAAACAAAATGCAACAAAAATTAAATTCCATAGTTGTAAAGAGTTTGCAAAAGCACCTGAAGAAATCACTTGCACAACAATCCTCATGTGACTGTAAGATATATAAGAACAAAAAAAAAAAAAAAAACAACCCACCAAGGCAGGAATAAGAAGACGTCACTGTTAAACTGTCTTGTTAAACAAAAACCTGTCCTGAAAGTCTTCAGCTTCATGGACAAAAACACAGAAAAATCAAAGCCACCCCCAGCTGGAATAATAAGCTGAGAGGACCTGGAGGAGGCCAGAGCCAGACATGATGGATAAACAAATGCCTTGAAAAATTACCCCCAGGTAATATGTAAATGAGAGAAAAAAACAGTGGGGCAGTGGCATCAGAGGATCTCACCTGAACACCTCCCTAAAAGCATTGCAGACATGGGAGTTCTGTTAATGAGGCTTTTCTATGACCATTTCCACGTTGTTTTCCTTCTCTCTGTGCAAAGGTCATTTCACTGACGAGGGTCATTTGCACACAGCTCCTGCAGGTGGAAGTTGGTTTTCCTCCCCATCTCCTCGTCCTGTGCAGAGCACTGTAACACTTGGGTGACTCTCCAAGTGGAAATGGATGAGAGGAGCGATCTTTCCTCCTCCAAAATGTAAAGTTGCAGGAGCCATTAAGTGCATTGAAGCAAGGAGTGATGTTGCAGACTAACCCTCAGCTGGGAGTTCCTAAAAAGTGCTTACCTTTACTTAACCACTAAACCGTCGGGTTGGAATGGAAGCAAACAGCGCCCTCCACACACCCAAATACCCAAAGGCTGGATGTAGCAGTGAAAAAGTTTATATTCTCATGGAAACCCTTTCTGTGGCTTTTTTGGGGAAAATTGGAAGGGAGTCCTACAATTAAAGTAGGCCTTTTTTAATTTTTTATTTCAAACAAGAGATTGTTACCTATTCAGGAAGTGTATTTCCAGAACGTTTCACTCAAAAGCAAGTTATTAATCAGAAAGCTTTTTTTTCAGCTAGGAGGACAAGAGAAATAAAAGGTTGATTATTTGGTAGCTCGCAGACATCAGGAGAGGGATGGACACAGGGTGCATAAAGCACTAAAAGTGCCTGAGGCAGGGGCTGTATGCAGAGATCTGCTCTCCAATACCAGGCCCAGCAGGTGAGACACAGCTGATTTTCCTGGGTGTATGATGGGGTTTGGATATCTTTCCAAAAGGAGCCACAGCAGGAAGGAGATGTCTTTTTCTGTCTGAAATGGTGGTGTGAACTGAACCTGGAGCACGTGGGGTTCCTGGGAGTTTTGGGTGGGTGATGCTGCAATGAGGTGGTTCTGATCAGAGTTATTGGTCAGAGGTTAAGGAAAAAGGCAAGATTTGGAGCAGAATATTTTCAAAATGCAAATGGATGAAGAGCAATTCCCAGCTTTCTCTGGTGGTCTCCACATCCCTGGAAGTGTCCAAGGCCAGGCTAGACAGGGCTTGGAGCACTCTGCTCTGGTGGAAGGTGTCCCTGCTCATGACAGGGATGGAACAGAATAAGCTTCCAGATCCTTCCATCCCAAACCATTCTGTGATCAGTACATTTTTTTGGCTCTTCTGGAAGAGAGTGTGGATTCCTCAACAATCTCCCAGGAAGAAGAATTCAGCCAAAGAGCCAAAATAGCCTTTCCACACACATTAATTCCCTTTTTTGAGAGGGCCAACAGAACACAGAGCACTTTAGAAGAAACTTCTCTTTATGAGTCCTAATAGCCCTACACACAATGATTTCTTTCATGAAACATCTCAACCACTTCTAATGCATCCTTATGCTTTCAATAGGAAGCAAATGTAGGGAAAGATGCTGCAAAGCAGCCCAGGAGATAACCCTCCCTGGGATGGAGTCATTTTGTATTCCATTAGATTGTGCTGCTCAGCTGAGCTTTTGGAGGAGGAAGATAAACAGATGAGGAAAGACTTCTTATTAATTAAAGGCATGCACTGCCAATGGTAAGGGTGATCAAATATTGGTTCGGTGTCAGCACTGCTGCTCACTTTGAGCAGGTGTGAGGATGTTTGCTGATGATGACAGAAGTGCCCAGCAAAGCAGAGGCTGCGAACAAAGCCTCACCTCCCCTCAAATCAGATCTGTGCACACTGACAAGACAAAGGCTGCTGAGAAAAACAGACCAACAAGTGCAAAGGGGCTGTGGAACCTGAAAACCAAACCTATTCATTGCTTGGGTAGTGAAACCAGGCTGTTTGTGTGCACTCTGCTTATTTATCAGAAATGCTGCAGCTCAGCTAATCATTTTTGGTTTAGCTGAAGTTCAGATTCTCACTTTCATCAGCATTATCTCGCCAAATACATTCCCAAGCTTACTTTAATTTAGGATTTGCCTTTTTTTTCCCCTCAAAGGATGAATTAGTCCAAAATAAAAGACGCATATTAGGCAATTTATTATGCTAATGACTTGCGGAAAAAAGCCAAATTACACTGATGGTGGATTATATTGAACAATAAAAAAACCCCCTCATCACAACACGCAGTGATTGCATAGCTGAGCTGTAGTTAGCTCCAGGAAGCTTCCTGGGAATAGTATCCACATTGGAGACAGACACCATCAGCAGGAGCCACATTCCCAGGGAAACAGCACAGGTCTCCCTCACGTTCGGAATTATGTCCAACTACCCCTCAGCAGTCATTTTTAGCTCGGCTAAAAAGGCTGGTGTGACCATGGCATATGGCATTTTCTACCTGATTATCCTCCAGTCTGTTATCTGATTCCAAGCAAACTGAAAGAGAAGTCAAGATTTAAGAGTATTCAGGTTTCCACAATTTTTTTTGCAAAGAGAGGATCAAGTAGAAGAAGAAGCTGCCATCAGGGCTCATCACTGATCGAGGAGCTTGGCCTGTAAATAGGAATCCACAGGAAACAGCTCTGCATTGCTCCCAGAACTGTTACTCAGTGACTAAAATAAAGGCAAGATTAAGCAAAAAATTAAGATGAGACTATTAAAAATATTCTTTTGAGTTGGATCACTAACAAGATTCAATCAGACACTGAAGAAGCTCTTCTGTGACAACAGCAGGGGACAAAGTAATCAGTCCCAGGGGAGAAAGAAAATAAACGAATCAGTGTAATTGGAGGAAAAATAGGAAGTGGCTTGAAGAGTAACCCGGCCCCAACTCCATCAAAATCTGAGCAGCCAAAATCAGAGGGAACAGCTCAGACACAGAGACTCTTCCAGGTTTGCGAGCACTGAGAAACCCAGCAGTGTCAAAAGGCTTGGACCACGGCTAATTACCAAGTGGAAACCAATCCTTTTTAGCAGACAATTAGTGGGATTATTACCAATAAGAAGGAAAGCCTTTGTCACCTCAGGGTCTGGTCAGTCAAGGTTTCACAACACACATTATCATGGAGTTCTTCTGCAGTGACTGCAACTGCTAACTCAGCCCTCAGAGGTAAGGGCCCCAGCCAAAACATCGTGGAACTTATTTTAAAGTGATTAAATACAACTCACTTTGGGTTTTCGTAGCCTGAACTGCTGAAACCAAGCCTTTATGTATTTAATTTCTATTCTCTTTCCTCTTTGAGGGAAAAAGAACATAAAAAGATGGAGCTGCATCTGACAGAGCCTATTGTGAGAATGTGCATTTTCAGTGTGTTCCATAGTAGGAAATATTTTATCTGCTATAAAAACAACAGTTCTGTAAATGATTAAACTCTTGGGCGTCCTTTCAGCATTTAACAAGCTTTGAACATTGTTTACAGTGTTGCACGTACAGCACCATTGCTTTTATCCTCCAGTGTAACAGCAAAGATTCAACATGAATTAAATCCCATTTTCTTTTTGTCTGTATCATTGTTAAGGTATGGCACATGAAAAAAAAATCCATTCTAGCAATAATTACCTGGGACAATGTAAAGTTCAGCATCAGTTTGTAGGAGGAAATGGCTATTTCTTTCCTGGTTATCCTTAGTAGAAAAGCTGAAAACATCCAGATGAGTGACTGCAGCACTACAGCGAGTAGGATTTGGGGAAAGCTATTCCAAACTGTCTCCGAGCAGAAGTAAGGCCTGGTCTGGATGGGGTAGGTCCATTTTCCAGCACAGAATAGGAGTTAAGAGGGATGACTTCCCTGGAAGTGTCCAAGGCCAGGTTGGATGGGGTCCTGATCAGCCTGGTCTTGTGGAAGGTGTCCCTGCCCACAGCAGGGGGCTGGAACTGGGTGATCCTTTCCTACCCAAGCCATTCCACGTTTCCATAATGATTTCTTGGCTGCCCGAAAACGGGCACAACCCTTTGGACACCAAAACGGTGAAGGAACCTGTCCAGCTGGAACCTGTGCTCCTTGATCCAGAAGGACCTGCACACCTAGAGGTGTTGCCATCGTGGACAAACCCCTCCTGTTTGGGGACACCCACAGAAATATTGTCCAGCCTAGACAGGGCCTCCGTTTTGGCAAAGCTCATTTTCTGCTTTGTGATAAAATGGACAATTCGTGATTTCCCTAAATCCTACCCGATCCCCCCGTTTCAATATATGATTTGGTTACTTGTGAAACAACGAGTAATTTTATTTTTCGTGGGTGAATGCATATCACTCACACAGAAAAGCCTCAAATCAGACTTGAGCATATACTGCAGGGGAAAAAGCCAAATGTTTCACAAATTCAATCAAAACCTAGAAAAGCCACTAAGAAGAAGCTGTGACTGAGACAACAGGCAGGGATTGGAGCCCTCAGCTTCCTGCTCTCAGTGCTGGGTGACACCAAGCGTGTCATTTGTCATGCTGTGTTGGGTCCCCATCTCTAAAACGAACACAACAGGCACTAAGATGCCTCAAGTAGATGTGGGGAGGTTATTTTGAAACCTGCTTCCTTTTCCACTGGTTTCCATGGAAAATTACCATCTTCCTCTGCTTTTGGTGAGACAAGCAAGCGCCGGGAAAAACAAGAAAATTTAGATAAGTGTCTTTTTTCCATGCACAAAAAGAAGAGGGTGTGGGGTATGTGGGCAAAAGGCAGCGGCTCCAACCAGTGAGGCTGAGAAAAAAAAAGCACATTTGGTGCAGCCAGCCCCGCCTGGCACGAGTGGCACAAGAGGGGTGGAAAACCTCTCACATCTCGCTGCTCATCTGCATTCCCCACCTGTCTGGTGCTGGCTTGCCTCACCCCAGAGGAGCTGCTGGCAGCCTGGAGCTCCTACCACTCCCCTGCACGAGGTTTTCAGTTTCCTTCCACACTCCAGTGGCGCCAGCAGGACTCTCCTGTTTTTAACAGCTCCCCAGGCACTGCTCTGGGTCAGTCCTTCCCCAGAAAGAGGCACCTGAGGGTTCACGTTCATAGGAATTCCACTCCTTTCCATGAGCAGAGCCTTACTTCAGCCATCCATGGATTAAACATTCAGTCAGAATCACTCAGAGTTACTCACTGCTGGATGGGAAGGGCAACTCAACTCACCTAACACAGACAGAACAATTTTAATGTGGGATGAACAGTCCTCTGGAAAAGTTTCCTTTCCCCTGGCTGGAGGTTAAGCTAAGGCTGTGTGTTTAATGCAGGTGATGTGGAATGTGAAATGATATTTTTGGGTATATTACCCTTTTGGATCAGAGGTACAGCATATTTTGGCTTTAAACTGAAAGAAGGCAAGTTTGGGTTGGACATTAGGAAGAAACTCTTCCCTGGAAGGGTGGGCAGGCCCTGGCACAGGTGCCCAGAGAAGCTGTGGCTGCTCCTGGATCCCTGGCAGTGTCCAAGGCCGGGTTGCACAGGACAATAGATAAAAGATTCTTTTAAATGCAGAAAATTGGATAGTTAAAAAACATTAATTGCGATGGTCCACCATGTCAGCCACACAGTGCTGCTGGAAACAGTGGCCTTGAGCTTCGGTGGAAGGGCACTAAAGCATATTTAAATTACACATAAGGAGGAAGGAGCAGAAATACAACTCCAATTCTGAATACAGCATCTGCTAATGAAGCAAGAACCCGAGAGCAGCTGGACTTAGTACAGATATTGGCCATCTAAATGATCTAATCAAGCTGCATATTCATGGAGACCTTGGAAGGTGTATTTATGTCCTGTCTGTCCATCTGTCATTCCTCTCAGGTCTTGCTTCACTTTCATTCCAAAAGATTTAGGAAATTTAGGAGCACCCATCAATAGCTTGACAGCAGTAGGTTCTAACTGAGGCTAAACCCAGTGATGTGCCACACTGCTCATTTAGAGTGGCAAGTATGTGCCATGACAACACTGATTAATTTGTATTTTCATAATATATATTTTAAAAGATATGTGATACGTATTAGAAATATTTCTGATATAGATTCTCGGGGAAACATGCAGAGCAAACAAGCACTTTGGAGGCAAAGGACCTCTGAGACAGCCAAACATCCAAGCATTTAGCCTGGAATTTAGACCACAAACCCAGCTGCTGATGGTTTGAATTCTCTGAGCTTTTCCTCTCTCACTGCTCACCGCCAGCAGGAGACAAGGGGACTTTGCAGAGTGTCCCCTTTGGTAGGGCAGGACACTGCCACACCCCAGGGCTGCACAGCACCACACCCCTCCTTGGCATTTCACTCCAGCAGGAACCTCCTGGATCCGTCTGCTCGAAAAGAGAGATGACATTTCCATGGAATCAAATAAACCCAGGAATGGCAGATGGTGTGTGTGTGCAGGGAGGGAGGCGGAGAAAGGAGAGTGTGGTTTAAAAAAAGGACCTGCCCCAAATACAGTGTGAGCTACAATGACAGGGAAGGGAAGGGAAGGGAAGGGAAGGGAAGGGAAGGGAAGGGAAGGGAAGGGAAGGGAAGGGAAGGGAAGGGAAGGGAAGGGAAGGGAAGGGAAGGGAAGGGAAGGGAAGGGAAGGGAAGGGAAGGGAAGGGAAGGGAAGGGAAGGGAAGGGAAGGGAAGGGAAGGGAAGGGAAGGGAAGGGAACTCTGACAAAGGTGTAATCAGTTTGATTAGGGTGCTACTTTGGGGATCCAGAAAGCAAAAAGAGAATCAGGTGAAATGAAGCAGGGATTGTGCACTTGGTGGCTCACGTCCATGAGAGGAAATGTGTGTGATCAGTGCTCTCCCAGAAATCTCCAGCAGATTTGCAGCAAGGCCTTCGGCAGGACACGTCCCAGCTGGGCAGCCCCGAGGCAGCAGTGACAGATGAAGGGAGAGCTGCCCTCGGACACGTGGCCCCCCTCTGCCTCCACTAACACCCGCTCACACGGAGGCAGATGAAGCCCAGTGTCTGTCCTAAGGTCCAGGCTGCCCCCAAACCACTGACAGTGCTCCAAGAGCCCAGCAGTGATGCCGAGGGTTTTTGGAACATGTTACATAAGCACCAAGCAAATCCATCAGTGTCTTGGAGATCACCATAGAAACAGCTCAGCGCAGGAGGCAGAATCCCTGATCTCATTCTGGAGGAGATGCTGATGTGCCTGGTCCAACACATGGAGCTCCCTCCACCCCTCCCTTCAGGCACCTGGACTTCTGGGGTCCATTCCCTCACCCCTTTTGGCCACAGGAGTGCCTGGAGGGGCTCCTACTCCCTGGAGTGACATAGAAGACACCAAAACCTTTTCTACCAAAGCAAATGAGACACTGAGGCTCTATTCCAAATAAAAGATGAAAAAATGGAAATAGGTCCCTGGATATTTCTGCACGAAAAAGCTGTTTCAACTCTGAATGACAACCAGAGCATGTCAGTGTGCAGTGGTTGCTGCCATCGCCCCATTTTTGGTGCTGCCTCGTCCATCCTTCAATGGCCTTGGCCGTGAGAATAGAGAGAAATCACACAAGCTACGAGGCCTGAGGCCAGAATTGCTCTGCTGGAGGGGGGAAATGGGGTAAAGAAAGGTTTAGTGTTATTTGATGGGACAAGTACTCACCAGGCTCCTCCTACAGCTCCTCCATTTCTCTAATTTTGGGGTTCAACTGGAAAATTCCCCATGGTCTTGGTTCCTTTCTGAAGTATCTTCCTAGACAAGTGCTCACTTCTCAGTGGCCTTCACACCACGTGAAATAAGAATTACATGTGTTTCAACATAGTTCTTCAAATTAAGGCGCAACAAATGGATTGATTGAATTAAAAATTCATAAATAGTAATTGTACTTGAATGGAAAAGTGTTCAACCATTACCCTGTTCATTGACCTGAAAATATATTTCTCAGCTTTAAGTATTTCTCTAAATTTTTATCTGATGACAGCAAATCTTTTAATCACTCTCTCATAATTTTGTGACTTCAATTTAAAACCATTACAATCCTATAAAAAGAATTGACATTTAGTCAAACAAAATTATGAATTTCTTTGCACTGCAGTAACTACTCAGATGCTCAATTTATCTCCAGCTTAAAAAGTTAGCCAAAGCTTGCCCCAAAGTGAATTAATTTTAAGTAGGTATTCACTCAGTAATTATGGCTCAGTACAATCTAAACTCTAATGAAATACAGCAATATGTTAATGAGTGGTAGTAAAAACTAAAACTCTCAGTTTTGTTTCATGTTATTTTCCATGTTTCCATGTGCAGCCACAAGCTCAGTTGAATTCTATCTCACATTGCTCCCCTTGAAACATTTGGTTCTGTAGGCCCAAATAGAAGAACAATTTAGGGTTGTTATTAATCCACAATGTTATCTAGATTAACGGTCCACAGAATTCCAGTTAGGAGAACAGTAATGGCAAAGTCCAACTAGCACATGAATCTTACAGGAGCAAAATCCCACCCTCCACAGACACATGCAGAAAGGTGATTTTTGCTTTTTGCCTTTAAAGATTTTTAACGTGGACCAAAATAAAGCAGCCCCATGAACATGACACTGGAACAGCTGCATTTTTGACAGGAGAAAACACTTGGAACCTCATCACTCATGTGGAGCTTTCCTGAGAAACAAACTCCTTTTTGGAGGGTACAGAGAAAGTAGTGACCACAGGATAAAAGTGGGAGGCTGTTGGAATAGTTCAGAGGTAACAACAATTTGTGCTAATTCTTTCTCCATCTTTCTGTACAGGAAACATCTCTGCTGATACTTGTGGCAAGCAGCTTATCTTCAATCCGTTCTGCTCCATCCTGCACTCAGGGGTGTTCAATCTGATCCCCTCTGCACACACATGACTGTGCCTATAATTGCTGGGCACAAAAACCTGGCCAGCCTTAGCCAAAGCACAGCACCAACACTCATCTGTAATGTTCAGCTCTCGCCCTGTCTGGCTGCCAGCTTCACGAGTTGGCTGTGTGTGCTCTAATGAAATACTCCTTCCATTTAACTTCCTTTGCCTGCCATCAATTACACTGAATTATGACAGATTCCTGTAATCCAGGCTGGTTTTTTTCTTTGTTTCTTACCATTTAAGATAGAACTTGCAAAGGAGGGCTCAAAAAAACATAACATTAACCTTGCTGTCCTCTGCATCTTTGCAGAATTATTTCTGGTTTTTTTTTTTTTAGTGTGGAATTCACATTCCAAACAAAGGCTCGTGACTGTCACTGACAATAAAATCTTAACTTTCTTTGCATTGCTCTCTGTTCCCTAATGAACTGAAGATCTAATTTTTGCTTTTTCCTACTGTTGATGTGTTCTGGAGAGATTTTCACTTTGCTGCCTTGCCAGTGACAATGAGAATTTCTTTTTCTCAGAGGAAGAGGAAAGTTTAAAGCTCAGCAGCATTAGAGGTTTGTATTGTTGTTGCCAGCACACATTACCTTTAAATTT
Source organism: Acanthornis magna (assembly GCA_036785705.1). NCBI lineage: Eukaryota > Metazoa > Chordata > Aves > Passeriformes > Acanthizidae > Acanthornis > Acanthornis magna. The sequence continues at coordinate 11,610,682 of JAWUZG010000093.1, forward strand.
ATGCAAGCTGAATCTCATATGCCACGTTTTCAAAATTAATCTAGACGCTCTCACTATCCCCTGTGGTTTGCACAAACTGAAAAGTTTATGGGCCAAACTGCTGAAAAATGCCTCTGGATTTGTTTTCAGCGCTGGCACATGCAAAAAGGGACGTGCAGACACCAACCCTTTTGTTCCAAAGTGAGCATACCCATCCACCTTTGAGGGTGGGAGCTGTGAGGAGCCATGAGCTTTGCCCTGGCAGGGGCTCAGACACCCTCAAAGGGGACAGAACTCTCCAAACACAAACATCCCACAAATTCAGGGAGGGACAACGACATCAAAGCAATTTTTCCATCACCATCAGCAGGTTGTCTCACAGCTTCTGTTTGAAGGAATTCTTTCTGGAAGGCTTTTGTTTTTTCCGTGGTAATGGATGACCCCTATCACTCCAGGTGTGAACACAGCACCACAGCCCTCCACCGTTCAGCGGATTTATGGAATCACAGAATCATTAAGGCTGGAAAAGACCTCTAAGATCCTGCAGTCCAACCATCAAGTGAGTACTATTCATGTTCACCATTAAAAGTGTCCCCAAGTGCCACATCCACACACCTTTTGAACTCTTTCAGGAATGGGGACTCTTGCCTGACTGCTCGTTTGGAGAAGAAATATTTCCTGATGTCCAACCTGAGCCTCCCCTGGCCCAGCCTGAGGCCGTTTCCCCTTGTCCTGTCCCTGTTCCCTGCCAGCACAGCCCGACCCCCGCAGCTGTCCCCTCCTGTCAGGAGCTGTGCAGAGCCACAAGGTCCCCCTGAGCCTCCTCTGCTCCAGGCTGAGCCCTTTCCCAGCTCCCTCAGCCGCTCCTGGGGCTCAGCCCCTTCCCAGCTCCGTTCCCTGCCCTGGACAGCTCCAGTCCCTCCAGGGCTCTCCAGAACTGGACACAGCCCTCGAGGTCCCTCAGCAGGGCCAGCACAAGAGACAAGCCCTGCCCTGGGTCTGTGGCCATCCCATGGCTGGTACCACCCAGGGGTCATTGGCCTCGTGCCCCCCTGGGTCCCCTGGGCTCCTGTCCAGAGCCAGCAGCTCATGTCCCTGTCCCTGCTCCAGGCTGTTTAACATCGCTCGTGCAGGCACCCAGAGGACAATCCCAGACTGTGCTCAGTGGTGCCCAGACACAGGACAAGGAGCAGTGGCCATAAACTAAGACCAAAAAGTTCCACCTCAACATGAGGAGAAACTTCTTTACGTTGAGGGTGGCAGAGCCTCAACAACTGCCCAGGGAGGTCCTGGTGTCCCTCTCTGGATCCATCCCAAACCCACCTGAACACGTGGTGTGGTGGTCTGTCCCTGTGCTGCTTCAGCCTCCTGGGCTGGCCCCACCTGCCCTGGGAGGACTTTGGGGTTGAGCGTCTGGGTCCACCCCTGCTTCCCGGGGAAGGCGTGCCCAGGGCTCAGGATCCACTCACCTTTCCAGCAAGTTCTTTTCCGTTGGTTGTATTATTGGTTAGTTCGAATTGTACCCCACCCCCTTTTGTTGTAATTGGCTCCTCTACCTTTACCCCGTCCCTCAGCTCTCCCCGGATTGGTCATCCTTTTCCCCTTTTAAGTGGCCGCACGGAGGCTCTTCCTTGAGATCTCTTCCGCTCTCTCTCCCGAATACCCCTGCCCTAACCCCCAATAAAGAGAGCTGGAGGGGACTCCCTCCCGCACACCCTTTGCCTCTTCGCGCCGCCTTTTCTATCGACGCTCTGCGCGGGACTCGGCAGCCTCGGGCCGCTGCGCCTCTCAGGAGAACCATCCTCCCGTGACCCCGCGAGGGTAAGCAGCGCACGCCATTGGCGGAGCCTGCCCGAGCGTCGGGCGTTACCACTGCGGCGCGTGGCCCACCGGCTCAGCAACAAATGGTGCACCAACGTGGAGGCACTTCCCCGCGATGAGGCGCTGCCGGTGTGGCCAATGACTGCCACCTCGCTGGACCTTGCGTTCGTCAGCTCGAAGGAGAGGGTCCGGAGACACCCGCCGATGCAAGGACACCAGCCTTGGTCGAGGAGGACCTGGTGCCGTGGTCTTATTTGGAGGGGCGACCTGGGACGCAGGCAGGGTAAGCTGTGGTGGGCGCCTGACTCTCCTTTTTAAGTTCTCCATTTTCCGGGCACCGTGGGTGGGTGTAACTCCATCGGACAAGTTCAATGGGGCAACGGCTTGTCCGAGGAGTTGCGGGAGCTCCCAGTTTATTTTCCCTGTGGCCCCTTCCCCAGTTTCCCCGTTTTCAGTTGTAGTTTAATTTTGTGTTTGAGTCCGGATACTAACCGGACGCATTTTGCTGGTACCCCACCCTGTCTAAATTTCAATTTAAGTTGAGGCACATTTTAAGTTTGAACCTTTCACTAGTAAGGTGTATTCTGTTTGTAATTTCAGTTGCCCTTCTTAGTTCGTACTTTCCTGACCCCTAACTTTCCGACCCCTTTTATCCTTTAGGAGGGGACTGGAAAGCGACCCATTTAGGGGGTGATTGGTGAGAGTATCTTGCCACGAGGCGCCAGTTTGCTACCGACTACCAGACCCTCCCCAACACCTTCTTCCCAGGCGCTTCTCGGACCCTCCTTCCCCTGGCTCAGGCGGTGTTTGCTCTGCTCAGAGAGGATTCCTGCTTGGAGGAGAGCCTGGCCAGCCCTCTCTAGGCAGCCCTTTCCGAGCGCGGACCCATGCGAGTTCCTTCCTGAAACCCTCTTTCCTCACTCTCTTTCCCTACCCGGGTCTCTGGCCATTCTTGTGCCTCCTAAGATGGCACCTCATGCGAGGCAGCCACCATGAGGCGCAAGATGGCAGCAGCCACATGGCCTTCCCTTCCCCTACTTCTCCTTCCCATAATCCTACCCTCCTTCCCTTCCCTGTCCCCTCCCCCTGGGCGGGCCTGGGAATGGGGGGGTGAACTCCTGGGTGGGGCTTGGGCCTCCACCCCGTCCGGTCTGGGACGGGGTGGACTCCTGGGCGGATCTTGGGCCTTTGCCTCTCCCGGTCCTGAGGGGGGGTGAACTCCTGGGCGCGTCCTGGGCCTCCGCCCCTTCCGGTCCCGGCCCCTCCCCGGTGGGAGGACCTTTCAGTCCCCACGGTCCCCTTCTGGGTTCCCATGGTGGGGAATTGGGGAAAAACACCCCTTTTGTTTGTGTTAACTCTTGTTGTGCTTTATTTGAAGAAGGCTTTCCTGCATCGATAGGCCGCCTGGCTTCAGGCCACCTTTGGGTGCTTACACAAAGCATCAGAGGGATGCCTGGGGCCAGGGCTCAGTAACAGCTGTGGGACTGTCGGTTCTCCGGAAGAGCAATGATCCTCCCCACACTGCGACGCCTCTCTCCCGCCTTGCGTCGGGTTCCCTTTTCCATCGCATCGTGTTGTGTGGTTGCGTCGGGCCCCCATCCTAAGCGTCGGGGAATGTGTGCGTCGGCCCCTTCCCCCGCGTCGGGTCCGACCCCTCAAGATCAGTCGAAGAGGACACCTCCGGAGACCAAAGCCGCCGGAGCAGGAAGCACCTTCGCTGTTCTCTTTGCTTTAATAAGTAAAAAGGGAGGAGGTGTGATGGTCTGTCCCTGTGCTGCTTCAGCCTCCTGGGCTGGCCCCACCTGCCCTGGGAGGACTTTGGGGTTGAGCGTCTGGGTCCACCCCTGCTTCCCGGGGAAGGCGTGCCCAGGGCTCAGGATCCACTCACCTTTCCAGCAAGTTCTTTTCCGTTGGTTGTATTATTGGTTAGTTCGAATTGTACCCCACCCCCTTTTGTTGTAATTGGCTCCTCTACCTTTACCCCGTCCCTCAGCTCTCCCCGGATTGGTCATCCTTTTCCCCTTTTAAGTGGCCGCACGGAGGCTCTTCCTTGAGATCTCTTCCGCTCTCTCTCCCGAATACCCCTGCCCTAACCCCCAATAAAGAGAGCTGGAGGGGACTCCCTCCCGCACACCCTTTGCCTCTTCGCGCCGCCTTTTCTATCGACGCTCTGCGCGGGACTCGGCAGCCTCGGGCCGCTGCGCCTCTCAGGAGAACCATCCTCCCGTGACCCCGCGAGGGTAAGCAGCGCACGCCATTGGCGGAGCCTACCCGAGCGTCGGGCGTTACCACTGCGGCGTGTGGCCCACCGGCTCAGCAACAACGTTCCTGTGCCACCTGCTCCAGGTGACCCTGCCTGGGCAGGGGGTTGGAACTGAATCATCTCCAGAGGTCTCTTCCAGCCCCAACAATATTCTGTGATTCTGTGACCTCTCCACAATTAATTCCTGGGCAAATTTCTGGGTTTTAGTTTCCTTACAGATCTCTCTCAAAGGATGGTGTGGGCAGGAATGGGGGGTGGTTTAATTGCTGCCCTGCATGGCTCTCCAGCTCTGCAGAGCCACAGTGCAGGCGGTGAGGGCTCTCCTCACAGTACTGTAAAAACACTTGAGAAAACTCCAATGTGTATCTTGCAGTGTTACAGACACCGAACTGAAACTCATAAAATAATAATTGTTACTACCTTGGAACCACCAGGGGAGAGTCAGGGTGGGATTCAGTGCAGCGTGGACATGGACAGTTTGCTCTAGAGGCTTTTTCCCCTCTACAGAACACAGATAAACCAGCTCATGCTGACACCCCGATTCAGGAATCAGTCCCTCACCCATTCTAATTTGCTACAGTCAGCATCTGCACAGAAACCCTTTTTCAAAAAAGTAAAAGGAACCTGCTGTTTGATAAAACCGCCTGTGAAAAAAAAAAATAAAAGAATAATTTTTCTGTGATCAAGAAATAATCCAAATAATTCCTTCAGAAATTCTTTTAAGACTGAAACTAGAATTTGACAGTGACTCAAAAGAATGTATTTTGACATTATGAAAGTGTTGAGCATTTACCTCTTGATACACATTAGGGATATAAGCATTCTCCTAAACAAAGGCACGTCTTTTTATATATGGGAAAGTTGCATCTCTTTTAAATTATAGTGTTACAATTTCTAGATTAGAAGAATAAAAAATATTTCAGGATGAAATATTTCAGCATGAAAGACAAGCTTTGACAGTTTTAGATGAAGAATCAGGGTGAGTATCATTTTGTGCAATACCTTCATCAAAGAATGTAATTTACAGTGCTCCCTTTCCCTGATTAAGCCCAGCTTTAACCTCCTGACAGCTTCTTGAGAAACTGTTCCCAGTCTGGTCCAATTCCTCTAGCAAGTGAGAACTACAAAATCTAAGGACTGACGAAGAGCAGCAGAGAGAGCGTTATCTTTTCCTAAGTTACTCACACAAAGAAGGTCATTTTCTGTACAAAGAAGCCTGCAATCAGTTGTTTACAGGCAGCCATAAAACCTGCATAAAAGACAGTCATGGCTATGATTTCCTCTCACACATTATGAGCTTCTAACTCCATTTCTTTCACTGGCTTCTGGTAACACTGTTTGCAGCTCGCACAGAAAACTGTGCTGCTGTTCATGGCTGCACTGGCATTTTACCCTCGGTGTGCCTGATTTTCTGCCCAGTTTGGGCTCTGGAGGTGGGCACAGAAGGGATGGCACTGGGGGAGCCATGCCAGCCATGTTCCCCGAGTGCTCCTGTGCCGCAGTTCCCTGAACCCTGTCCCCAGCCTTGGTCCCCCAACACCTCACTCCAGACTTGGCTTCACCTGGGCATTCGCTGCCACCTCTGTTCCTCTAACGATGCAGATCGTTTCTTAAATAAATCTAACGTTAAATTTGTAATTGGAATAGTGTAAGAATAACACTCTGCGGGGTAGGATTTGCATAGGGGCTTTATGCAAATATCTGTAAGTATTTAAGCCTTCCAAATACTCACATGTTTAAGGTTCCTGTTTTTTCACCTAATGAATATTCTCTGCTGGACTATTTAGAGATCACCTACAAGCACTTTTGTTTACAGAGTAAGTTAATTAATGCTGTTAATGCAGCAGGGCATGGGGTGAAACTTCTTTTATCTGCTGCAAATGCATTCAAGAGTCTGCTGGTGTTGCAAACCAAGGCAAAGCAGCCAAGGTTCATGAACCTTCCAGATGAACCTCCAGCAAATTTTCAGTGAACTTGGGCTGATAGAATATTCCCCCTTAAGTAATGTGAAAGCGGATACTTTGCATCCCCTCAAATTACTGCTACGTGAATAAATAATTTTTAAAGTTCTTCTGTAGTTAAGAATTCCAGGCTAACATTAAAAAAAAAAAAACAACACATTAAAAAGAGCAGAAGAGCCAATCCGCCCCAAGCCTTGATTTATTTCAATTCCATGCATCTTAAGAACAGCAATAAAATTTGGAAAGGCCTGATGAACATGGAAACTCCATAGGACTAATGACATCTGGGTCATGAAGAAAGCCCTGTCTCAAAGGCCCTCTCGAGACTGTGGGGCAAGGATTGAACACTGGGAGCAGAACCCCAGACAAGTGTCCTGCGCCTTGTGGAGAAGGGCTCTGGATCCGTCTGGTTAAAGGGGCTCCAGGATGGAGCTGGGATCCACAGGAGGGGTAATGAGTGTGTGGCACTCAGCACAGCCAATTAGGAGCCTGGTACCTTGATTAGAGCTTCCATCGCAGTGAGTGATCCTTCACGGGAGGGTTACAGCCACTGGTGAGCAAACACAGAAATAATGGCACTGGGGGAATTCACAGGGAGTATTTATAGCTCAGCCTGATGCACTGAACTAAATTAGAGAAAATGGAATCGATCCCTGATTCATTCAGGGCTTTATTCCACACACCAAACACAAAACCAATGCAGGCACCAGGAACTCATTAATGGTGATTTTCTTTGGGCTCTTTGTCCCTTGCTGCAGTAGCTGTTTGTGGTGTTAGGGTAACACACGCCATACACACACTCAGACATCTGATAGACACTCAGATAATCCCCAGGGGTTGGAAACGCAGCTTTGCACTTCTGTGTCCCTGAACATTGGTACCTATTAGCTCTGGACAGCAATCCCTGGACAACAGGGCCATGAAGAGACCTCCAGAAGTGTCCAAGGAAACATCTCTTTAAAGAGGCACAGGCAAAGACCCAATGGGAGTAATGCTTGCTCTGAAAGCTCCCTTCATATGCAAAGAAAAAAATTTCCATAATGCTGCAGGCCATAGACTGTCTCCAGTTATGGGAAATTCACTTTGAAGAATATAGATTGTAGGCAGCCATCCAAAGCCACATATATAAATATCCCATGTAAGTCTGGGCTGCAAGACCCAGCATTCTTTCAGAATAATAAAGCTCAACAGTTTTTTAGCTGAGTGTAGAGATAAAAAAAAGTCAAATGAGGTTCTGATACTGATACTCCAGAAATACCCTCATTTCTTTGATTGTAACACAAAAATGCATCTAAAAGACAACTCTGTTTTCATTTGCTGAGGATGTGGAAAACATTTTTTAGGGTTTTGTCCATTGTGAGTAAAACTTCAGCTGCTTCTGTCCTTAGCTGTCCAAAAGGGCTCCATCTGCAGGTGGGGCAGCACCAGGAGCAGTCTGTGGGATTTCCTGTCATTCAAACCTCTCCTGAGACGCCTTCATAAAAGTGGAAAGTGAGCCAAAGGATCTCACAGTAAATACAGAACAGCAAAGCCCTTTCAGAAATGCATGAATGAATGAATGAAGGAATAAGCAAATGACTTGTGCTAAACAAAGTATTTGAACACTGAAAGCAATCCCAACACAAACATTTTATTTCCCTGCTACAGCTCACCCCCATCTCCAAAGGAGGCGAGCAGTGCTGGAAACTGGAACCACTTTTTACAGCCCCTCAGAGATGTCTGAATACATTCATTGCCTTATGGCAATTGCAAAACCAAGCTGTATTTTCTTTTCCTTTATTGACTGATTGTGAGTGAGCATTATCCTAGTGAATCCCATACTGATTTTTGGAATGGTGATGCACCAGCTAGCCCACTGTCACTGGCTCTACGCAGAAACCTGCTTGTCTAATATCTCTGATTTCAGGGCACTAAAATAACAAATCTTTTGTCTGATGACTTTGAGCCATGCAGGCAATCAGGAGGCCTTCCTTCACAGCATTTCAGTTATGGGGTTCTATTTATCTACAGAGAAGCTGTGCTGTTGTTCCACCTCCAAGCCTCCCGATTTAAACTGAGGATGATAATGGTCTGTGGACCCCGAGCCATGGAACCCAAACCCTCTCTGTGCCCCCATCCTGCAGCCTCCTCACTCGAGTGCTGAGCAGCACGCACAGACCCACAGAGCAGCTTGGATGAGAGCCCACCAACAAAACACTTCTATTCCCCCCACGAGGATCTGAAACTCGTCTGAAAAGCAGGGCATTTTGTATCCATTGCCTAGTCACTGCTGTTAGCATGTTTTTTTGGAAATAAGGGTGTTTGGTTTGCTCTGAAACCCAGAGCAGGGTACCCCAGAAGCCACCAAGGGCCTGGGGGCCCTGGGAGGGCACAGCAGCACAAAAAGCTGATTTTCCTGCCATTAGCCGCGGAAAGCAGTGAGCTTTCCCAGAGAAACAATAGGACTTTTCTTGTGTTTAATACTTAAACTGTGAATGAAATGTTAATAATGAATGTCAGCCTACTTTTAATTTCTATCAGTGAAAGCATATGCTGCAGTCTGCTCCATTTCCAGTGGGAAGGAAACCGTGGGCACTGCAGTCTTTTGTTATTAAAGCATTACAGGAGCAGCGTGAGGCTGTGCAGATGTTAATTTGTCATAATTTCCTCTAAGATAATATTTACAGTATTTCGGAGTGCATGTGTGTGATCAGCATTTTGTACCCACTTGGCAGTTTGTCTGAACATCTGCTTTCATGGCTTGTGCTCACAAAGGCCTGGCTCTTTCCATTCTGGTCTGGTATGAAAAATAATGTTCTTGGTGTGATGGATCTGTCACATTTCCTACTCAGCACACCAGAAATTTCCACGGCTTTTGTTCTTTGGGACAGACATCCCATTGCAACTCAGAGTGCAGCAAGGCCTTTGGGCAAGCCAAGAGTGCCAAAATCTTTAGTTAATGATGATCATCGCTGGTTTTAAAAACCATTTTAAGACGTATCTACGGAGTATCCTGGAAAAGTAGCTCATGGGGGGAACGGAGGTAAAGGAAGAGAAATCATTATGTCACAAAGAGCTGGAGGAAATGGCTCGACTGCATCATGAACTGGCTTTCCTCTGCTCCCTCTTTTCTGAAATCCCATGGAGCTGAAAACACTATGCACATCCACTACAAGAACAGAGAAGTTGATATAGGAAAAAAAAAGGGAAAAAAAAAGAAGAAAACTTGCACAGACAAAGCAACCAAGGAAAAATGATTTAAAAAACCCATAGCTTTTAGAAACACTTAGCAATTTTAATATGCCATTAAAAAACTGGCAAAATACATCTCAAAGAGCATAAAAGAGAAAAAAGAGCAATGCATCCAGCAGTACCATAAAAAATGAAACAAAAATGGTCACTCCAACGGCCACATTTATCCTCTTAATAAAGGGAGGTGAAAGGGCACAGTCACATGGACTTTGGGAGGAGCTATTTCCCTGCACACATAATGCAGCTGAAAATCAGTGTCCCGATACCTGAAAGGGATGGAACCTTGGTGGGGCCTGAAAAGCCACTGCACCTCTTCCCCTGCTCTGAAACCTGAGCGACCTCAGCTGAAAGGACTCCTGGGGACGCTGCCTCTCCTCTTGCTAAAAATTCTGCCGAAGAATTTTCTGCCCAGTGAAGAGCTAATGAAGGCTTCACTAAGTGCCTTGCTAGCCTCCTCCAGGGTTACATCATTCCTTCCTACTCAGAGATTTTTCCCTGTGCCCAACTTGCATCACTTTTGGTGTGTTTTAAACCCCTGAGCAGGAATCTGACGTGCTGTGGGCATGAGAACAAGTGACACCGTGTACAGTGAGATTTACATCCTTGATGGCTGAGAAAGGCTTTTGTCAGCCTAGCCCTGATGCAACAATCCTCTCTTCTAAACTTTCTACTCAGTCTCCTCAGTTTTTTCCCCATTTTCCCCATCCTCCCGATCCCAAGAGGGGATCATCTTTAAAAACCCCTCCAATTTGATCAGAGGGCTACACCTGCTCCAGCCAAGATGTTACTGAGGACTTTTTCCAACTGGAACCAGATCAGTTTCTGAATTTGCCTTCAAAACAGGCATGTTCACACCACCACATTCAGCTGAGATACCAGAACTGGCTATAGAAGGAAACCTGTCCAGCAGGTGCTTTGAGAAAAGCAAATAATCAAATAATTGATTGTTTCCTGAAAACTCTTATGGCCAGAAAACACCAGAATATTAAAAAACAAAAAATAAAAATAAACAAAAAAACCACCCCCAAACAAACAAAACAAAAAAACCCCGCCAACCAAACAATAACAAAAAAAGTCCCACAGAAGTCTGTGAGCTGCTGGAAGGGCTTTCACGAGCTGGCAGGGCAGAACGGAGGGTGCCGTGCAGCCACAGCTCCGGCCAGGAACCTCTGCCTCATGGATTATCCCTGTGCTGGAGGTGACACCGGGCTGGGCAGGCCTTCATCTCCTGTCACCTGTGCTTCACAGCACAGCCCTGACACAAATCGCCTCCTCACACATTCAGCAAGGCAGGCAGTGCCGACATCAGCTGTGGGAAAGCAGTTTCATGGCATTATCACACAGAGCACATCACCTTTGGAGAGCACTTTGTATGCAACGACATCACAGCCCATAAAACAAATCAGGGATTCCCATCGCTGAGAAGAAACGTATCCCTATCCAACATTTACCTCAATAAAGAATAACACTGACTCTACACACCTGCAAAGTCAACGTGCCATAAATCACTGCCAGAGCTTCCCTTTTCAAAGAGAAAGAATTTTTTTTTTCTATGGATTAACTTCATAGAAATGCAGACTTAATGAGTGAATCATAGTTATCTGTTAACTTCAAATAATTTCAGGTACATCTGGGATCCTTGAATAGCTACAGTAAGGTAAAATTGGACACCATATTCTGTACAGAGTCATCTAATATTGACAGAAGGCTTGAAATACTTATGTCTGAGTAAAAAGGTGAGAAGGCTGGGTAAATGATCTGAAGTGAGATGTGATGCTCAGCCTCGTTGCAGGTTTTGAAGTTCTCTGCATGCTGAGGACACACATTCCCCCAGCCTCTGGCTCAGCTGAAAGAGCTGGAAGAAACTTCAAGCAATTACCAGAGGTGAGCTTGGATCTCTGCTCCAGGAGCGCCATCCTGCCACTTGCACCGCTCTCCACTTCCAGGGGCGCCGGGGCGAGCTGTGCTGGGCTTCCTCTCTGGATGAGAGGCTGCCAGAGCCACAGGGAAACCTGCACTTCTCTAACACCGTAGGCTGCACTTTAAAGCGTTCCCAAAGAGCAGCAGTGGCCTTCTATTTGAGGCAGTTTAACAGCAAATTCCACAAAGCAGTCTCCAGCATGGGAAAATTCAGTCTATAAATGACTATGAGGTACCCCCTGCTTCCCATGTGGCAGACTAATAGAGACGTGTGGTTTGAAAAGGAAGAGTCACAGCCAGGTTTGTCCCTGCTGTTGTGAAACTTGTCACAGCACTGACAGGATCTGCCTGGCTCCCAGCTTTTAGCTCAGCACATCACCTGTGCCACCACACCTGAGATATGCACGCAGGAGGGTGGAAATGCTGGGACAAGCCATCCCATCTCTGCTTTGGAGAGAAAAGCACCATCATGACAACACACGTACTAAGGGGAAGTTTCCTTCTACAGCAACTTTCAGAGCACAGCACCGAAGGGGAAAAAAGAAAGAAACATTTCAGCATTGCACAGGTCCAAATCAAAGCCATTTGGAGCACGATAACAATTTATTCTTGCAAAAATTATAAAGCATTAAATCTGTATATCAGAGTCAGGCCAGTTTCAGAGCTAAAACATTGCCCTGGGTGGCTTTCTTCAGCAAGGAGAGGGAAAAGCTGCTCTCCTCCTGTTTTTTACAACGAGCGAAATGAAACAAGGAGTAGGGGCAGGAGAAAAAGAACACATTTTCGCATTGTTCAGGTATGCTGCAGTTGAAAAAGGCTGTGCAGAGCCGGTCTGTGCCCCCAAACGGGCCCTCTCCAAAGTCACAGGTAAGAGCTCACCATACAATGAGGCAGAAAATACATTAGGAAATGTGGTCTTTTATGCACGAATAAATGTGCCACTTGAGATATTTCAGATCGCACCTGCAATTTCATTATGACAAAGCATAAAGTCAAATGCAGCAAAGACCAAAGGAAAGGCAAGTGTGCTGAGGACTGAAAGGCTGAAGGCAAAGACTGCCCAGAGAGACCTCACAATAGGCAATGAATGATGAGTACAAGCAAAATCCCTTGTGTTTGGGGGATGAATTCTTGGGTACAGCTCCAGGCTCGTGACTCAGCCTAGTCCTAGTGGAGGAAAAGGTGCATTTAGAGGACAGAAGATTACACAAACCAGAATATATTTCTTGACTGAGTAGGCTCAGCACCTTGGCACCGGCACCTTGCACAGTCCTAGAACATCCCATCTCCCAAGGCCCAGGGGGTGGGCAGAGTTATTGCTCGGAGCTTTTCCCCTGTGTGGATGCCCAGTGAAAGTCTCCTCCCTCCCTCAGGCACAGCAGTGATTTGTGCTTTTGCTTTCGGCCATTTGAGTGTCTGTTTGCCCATTTCCTCCTTGGACACACAGCCATTTCCAGCACACTCACAGTAACACCAAATATCCACAAAATGCAGACACTTAAAAGAATTTAACATTTACAGTGCTGCTTGGATCTCTTTGGTGATTTATGGCAGCCACATAGCACAAGTGATGATCTTTTACCTCGTTCTGTTGCCTTGTTTTCTCAGAGCACAACACCCACATTGTCCCCGTGTTGTCCTGCTGGAGTATCTATCGGAGGCAACGCTTTCCGTGGGCATTTGTCAAGTTACCTGACCTGAGAGACAGTATTTCTATAAACTGCCATGATCACAACACCTGAGAACTTCAGGAAATACCAATGAACAGTCTCTGCAGTGTAGTCTTCATGTACAGGTAGAGATCTCTCAGTCAAAGGGAGCACAAAGGTGGATTGAATTCACTGAACGGTACGAGATGAGGTTTAGATATCCACCCCAAGACAATCATTAAATCTCCTGCAGAAGCTACGGAAAGGAATGTACTTCTGGAGGTCCCTTACATTCCAAGATTCCTAGCAGGGTCAGGCTGAAGGTCAGCCTCTCCCTCTTAGGAAATTTCTGGAGATACAAATGAAGTTTAGGCTTCATGCCTTATTTCTGCATATTTAGACTGAAATCCCCCTCCTGTTTAAGGATATCTGAGCAGGTTTTCCATGTCTGATGGACAGGATCATTTTCCTTCCTCCAGGAAAGCATTCACTTGTATGGAGGGAACAGCAAAGAGAGGGACCCAACCCAATCCAGCTCATGAAACTTTCCAGTAAAGTCCTTTTGGTGAAAAATTGTAGGCAAGGAAGAAACTTGTAGACAAGAAAGAAAATTGTAAGGTGCAGCATGACTTGCAGCTTTAAAGAATTCCCCTTTTTCCTGCATAGGTGTTTAATCATATGCTGGAGGTTTTTCTTACATGTTCCACTTCAGCAGTGAAGCGTCATCCTCAGCTGCACCTTGCTGATGAGTAAAGTGTACTATTAAAAAGTTTAGTAGTTATTTTCTTCCTGCTGAACAGATTCTGCCCTGTCCCTCTTTTCTCCCTCAATTATTTTTGTTCATGATACTTCTTCAAGTGTTGGAATACTCCAAATTTCCATAATAAATTTTATCTCGCTCCTTGTTCTGAAAACTTTCCTGCCCTTTTTGACCCCACACACCAACAAAACAATGACATGCCTCAACCTTTGAAAATGGAAAAAAATTAACTCACTTGTGCACCCAGAAGCTTGAATTTAGAGAGTGTGAGGGCAAATGCAGCTGTTAAATCCCACAGAATCCCAAAGTGATTTGGGTTGGAAGGGACCTCAAAGCCCTTCCCTCAAAGCCACCCCTGCCATGGCAGGGACACCTCCCACTGTCCCAGGCTGCTCCAAGCCCTGTCCAGCCTGGCCTTGGGCACTGCCAGGGATCCAGGGGCAGCCACAGCTGCTCTGGGCACCTGAGAAGGGTGCCAGGGCCTGCCCACCCTCCCACGGAACAATTCCTAATTCCCAATATCCCATCTGTCCCTGCCCCCTTTGAAGCCATTATGTTTTCCCAGGAGCTAAAGGCTGTGTTACTATGATATCACATAACAAGAAAAAGGACAGGCCGGACAATATTTTTGGAGTAAGGTATTTCTCTATTTATTTGTCCATTTTACCCATGCATCTAAAGGCAACATGGGGGATTTGAATCCTGTGCTGGCAGCAAGTGAATAAGAAAATGTTTTCCCCCTATCATCTCCCACGATTTGCATACCTTCCCATCGCCTTTGCTCTTGCCCAGGCTGCACCCTGAATCGGCTCAAGTTCCAGACCCATTTCCCGAGGCTCTAAGCGAGTCTGGCAGCACATGTGACAGTCTGGGAGTCCCCAAGGAAGGCCCATCTCTGCTCTCCACAGCACCTCTCCTGAAAGGTTTGGCCTCATCCCTCTGGCATAACTCAGGTGCTGAAGGGGGATGGAGAAAGAGGGATCAGATATAGGGTCCTACTTCCCTGTGGAGTTTAGGGGTTGCCTGGAATATGAGGGTTTCACTGCAGGCAGTAACTAATTCCTGTCGTGGACTGGCCGGAATTCCAGAGGCTGTTCCAGGTTTCTTCCTCTCTTGTAGAAATGAGGAGCAGAAAAGAAAGGTGTCTGGAAAACAGATGAGGATGGTCGTGCAATGCCCAATGACATCTCTAAAGGAAGATTGTGTTCATGCTTTCTGGGGTAGGGAGCCACAGAAAGCATGACTCAAATAATTTATTTTTGCTCTTGTAACAGGCAACAATAAATTGATTGATAAATAGATGAGGTTGTGTTAAATATATGCACTGGAAAACTAGGACCTTAATTTTCTAAAGTGTGTATATTTCTTAACTTTCTCAAAATTATGTCTTCCATTTTTAATGGAAGGGCATTTTCAATGTTCCCTCCTCCCTTGCAGATTGAATTTTTTATCAGCTAACATGTATTTGAGGGGAATTGGTCTGCTGCTCATGAAGAAACTCTAACCTGAAATAGCTTTTCAGAGAGCTTAAGCTGTGTCTTGGAATCGATTGATTTGAATACACAATTCACAAACCCTTAGATTGCTTTTTTTATATCTCCCACCCACACTGCACAAGCTACAAACATCTCCAGACACTCTGGAATTTTCTTAAAGCCTAATGGCAAAGCTCATGCTCCGCAGAGAAACAACCCATGCCAGCATTCCAACTTCTATTCCATATACTTTGGAACAGCAGATTAAATGGGCAAAAATATTCAACGTTTAGAGCACCCTTATGAAAAGGTCAGGTCTGTGCTTTTGCCTGAGTTGTGGTGAAAGCTGAATCCTAGAGATGAATCCACGGAAATGGCTCAATCCCTATGACCAGTATTAAAAAGAAATTTTGAGTGTACCAGCAAATTTCAGTTGTTTTACCAGGACACTGGGAACGAGCCAATATTTGAGGAATCCATACCAAAGCCGTGTAGGGTTTTACAAACCAAAGGCATGTTAAAGACAGCCTGAAATGATTAGGGAACTAGTATGTTCTGTGGCCTTTACTGTGGCCGAGGATGAGAGCATTAATCTTTTCCTGGGGTGGCTGCTGGGATATGAGTCTGCATTTGCTACTTAGGATAGATTCCCCAATGATGTCTGCAGCACTCCTGCATTACACCCCAACAGAAGGTAAACAATTTATTCTTCATAGCTGACTGTCACTGCTGCAATCACAACAGGATAGAAACCCATCGCCTAAATGGAAGAGGTGAGAGAAGGAATACAATAATGTAAATTGATAATGGAAATTTGGAGGGTGTCATTGGGATACTGGTGGGTTCACCAACCTAGAAAATGCAAAATAAAATCCTTAGAAAATACACAAACCTAGTAAATACTGTATGAGCAGTATTTACCAAAACCAGGACTTCCCACATGCTGGGTTTTTTCTCTGTTTTCTTATATAAATCTGTAGGAAACAGCTGAGTCAAACTCTCTGCAATACTCAGAGCACCTCAGTATTAAAAACGAAGATAAAGCAATAAATAAGGAGCAGGACCTTCTGTGAAAAGTTTGTGCACCTAACTGGAGTAGGATGAAATACTGACAGCTATTAAATCCAATACTCTAAATGCAGCACCAGCTCCAGACCCTCCACAGAAACTGGAAAGAAGCGTGAGGACGGGATCACTTCATACTGACCTTACCTCTTACACCATTTATTTAGGGCTCTTCTGAGGACACAGAGCTGCACTTAAAGCAAATACCCCCAGCCCTACATAGCTTCAAAGAAAGGAAAACTCCATTTCCCCTTGTCTCCTCCCTTCAATGTATTTTACATTCACTTTAAAATTGCAAAGGCAAAAAAAAATCCAAGAGTAGGTGATGTGAATTAAATCCCATCATATTACAAGCTGACAAATCTAATCCTTTTCCAGGTCAATCTGGGCACTTTCTGGGGCATATTTGAGAGCAGGGAGCTGATAACACCAAGGCCATGGGTTCAATCCCTGTATGGGCCATTCGCTCGAGGGTTGGACTCAACGATCCTTGTGGGTCCTTCCAACTCAGAACATTCTGTGATTCCATCACATTCAAGTTTTTCGGGAGTATTTTGTCTGAGGCATTATAATTAAGCCAGACAGAATACACGGCGTACCCTAAATAACTAGAAAACTTAGTCCTTAGTCCTATCCAGCAGCCATGACTTTTCCAAGCAGTTGCAGCTCCTCCCACAAGCTCTTTTTGATGATGGCACAGCGCACAAGGGAACTGCTTATCCTTTTGTGTCCCATTTGAAGAGCAGGCTACCCCCACAGATAATGAAAACTATCCTGACTCGGGGGGATTTTAGAGAGTCGAGACAAATGGTTCCTTCCACAAGCCCCAGCAGCGTTCTGTCCTGCAGGGTGAGTCGGCCAACAGTGAAGCTCCTGCAGGGGGACAAGACAAACCACTGAAGCACACATTCCAGGTAGCTGAGCTATAGAACAATTTCTATTCAGTAATTTGGTTATTTCTGGAAGAAATGAACCACATAAGCAGCAGGTGCATATGCTAATAGAATGACTTCATGATTTAATTAAGCCATATTTCCCTACAGAGTAATTACATATGTTGTTTACTCAACTTTTTTAAAGGCCATTAAAAAAACCTGCAATCACATTTCTTCCCTGGTTAAAAATAAAAGATCTCAAGAACTTCAAACACACAAAAAAAGTAGTGAACACACTTAGTAGATCCTGCACATGCACGCCTAATGCTTGCTATGCACAATCCCATGTAGGAGCTTCTCTAGCAGATGGTGTTATCTGAACTCCTAGAAAAATGTGTCTGGTCTGATCCTACCCAGTGTAATGTGTGAGGAGATATTTTCCATTGGCTGCCTTGACTGTAAGAAAACTAAGAGTTTTGAGGTTTAGATTAGATACTAGGAAATGTTTTTTCACGGAAAAGGTCGTAAAGCAATGGAGCAGGGCAGTGGTGGAAGTGTTCCACCATCCATGGAAGCGTTCAAAGCACAAGTGGATGAGGCCATGGTTCAGTGGTGAATGGTGATGCTGAGTGGATGTTTGGACTGGATGACATCAAAGGTCTTTTCCAGCCTTAACATTTCTGTGATTCTGGTCTAACCTGGCAGATATTGCAAAGCACCATCTGAAATAGAGACTACAGAGCCTTAGGAAGGATATAAATTTAATGAGACGGCAATTTTTGGAGTGCAAGACACAAATACAGAATCTTCCTTGAAGGACAAGGGTGGTCTCATCCCAGATGAGCCCTGCTGCTGCACAGCTGGTCCTGCTTCTGGCCTGGGATCCCCACAGCTATAGCTGCTGTTCCCACCATTCAGTGATAGATACATCCAGTATTCTGGAATAGTGAGGCCCTGGCACAGGTGCCCAGAGAAGCTGTGGCTGCCCCTGGATCCCTGGCAGTACCCAAGGCCAGGCTGGACATTGGGGCTTGGAGCAGCCTGGGACAGTGGGAGGTGTCCCTGCCCATGGCAGGGGTGGCACTGATGGGATTTAAAGTCCCTCCCAACCCAAATAATTCTGAGATCCTCTGCTTTTCTGCTGTGAAAAAAAACATTACTGTGTGGGCACTATTAAGATTACAGCACTGAAGATGAGAATGCAGCCAAAAGCCTCTTGCTGTTTCTTTAGGTACATTCACAAATTTTTCTCTGTGCTTTGCCAATTCACTGCAGCGGAAGACAGTGAATTTCAGGGTGAACAAGTCAATTCTCAGGCAGTGGAAACCCTCAGACCTGCAGGTGACTTAGCCAAATATAACACTGACATCTAGAAATACAGCCACAAAAACAAACAGCCAAATTCAAGCCCACTGTTTGTGGATTCAGGTCTGTTAAAGCTTCTCCTCCAAACTGTGCCCAGACAGTGCTCCTGAGCTTCCTCCCAAGGACACAATACCCTCTCTGCAGGAGAGACTGCTTTAAATTCCACCTTTGAATAAGAAACTTCTTTCATTCTTAAGGAGAATAATGCACACCAAGTGCTGTTCAACAGAAGGAATTTTAGGTAGCATTTTTTCAATCCTTCTTTGTGCAAAATTATACAAATTCAGGTTCCATCGCATCTGTCTTAAATGTGACTTCACTTGAGAGACATATTTCCCAGGAAATAAAGATGGGAAGTCATTCTATATTGCGGGAGAGATGTGTCAATTGCGTGTCACGTAGCTATTAAATTGAAAAATGGAACTCGCAGGAAGATCTGAGGATTTTTCCAAAAGCTAAAAGGTACATTTTCTCTTGCTTCACTTGAGCAGGCAGAACTTTCTCAAAATATTGCAATAAGGTATTTATTTTTTTCCGAGATTCTCTCTTTCCATTGTCCGTGTGAGATTTGTGATTTTCTGTCAGTGCGGCACTTCTGGAAAAACCACTTCAGCAACTTTCTCAGAAATGAGGAGTTTGTATAAATCAAGGTTTGTCAAGAACAGCTAGCAAATGTAACTTACAGGCCAAATGGAGCTCTGCCTGTAATCCTGAGAATAAAAATTAAATAAGTGATATTTTCAGAGCACACAGTTTGTCTTGAAACAGCCAGAGATCAGGCAAACAGAGCATGGAGTAGTTTGGGAGTTTTCTCTCTTAAAGAAAAATGTGATTTTAGAAGCACACTTAGGAATCTGACTTACTCAATCACTTTTCCAGTCCCTGAAAATAGCAAGAATAATTATCATATTGCCAGAAATTGGCCCAGTGGGTAATTTTGCTAGAATTAATCAGAGCCATGATGGAGTCTTTCTGTATCTACACAAATGTCAACACATTTGAAGTATTTTCATTATAGTTTTATTGCACACATTAATATTGTTTATGGGTTACTCACTCTGCATATTTGAATCTTAACCCTGAACACTCAAAATGCAGGAAATGTTAATACCAAAACTACTGACACCACAATGAGCTCCACAGGAGGCTCTTAGTCCAAGGAGTCTGTAAATGAACTGCAGGCAGGAAAAATGGCCACTCTGGAAAATACTACTTTCTAGAAAGACCTTAACAACCCCAATATTTTACTCAAAATGGTAGCAAAACAGAAAATCCAGTGAGTATAACCATCTGTGGTACAACTGTGTCAGAGATGGAACAGGAATTTTTGAGAAGATAATTACTTCTAGGCTTATCCCATGTTTTATCAGTAAACTTCGAGCAAAACTGCTTGAACATTATCTCATGATCTTCTTTTTGCCTCTTCTTTTTCTACTTAATACTAATATATTTTTACACATCGTTCTGTCAGTGCTCCTCAAAATTTCACATTTGGACTCAAAAATTGCTTGGTTAGAATTCAATAAATTCAGCCGTTCTCATATTGCATGACCAACACTGACTGTCAGAAGATGCATTATATTCATCAAGAGGAATCCAGGCCCAGTTCGCCCTCTCTGACCACACATATCTCAGAAAACACACTCAGCACGTAATGAATGTTGCCTGCCATCAATTACTGTCCTGCATTAGCTCCACAGCCCAGTACAGAGATGATTTCATAGGATAATAACAAGAACGCTTTTTGCCTTTGTCATCTCCAGCTGAGGCTAAATCACTCATCCTTGCACAGCCTCATTGTACTCTGAGAGCAGATAAGTGGAAAACAAAGCAAGAGAGACCTTCAATTCCAGATTCAGAATTGAGTGCATTCTCAGCAGAAAAGGTATTTCTCTTGAAATGGGAATCATGCACTCGAGGATTCTGCACTTTGGTTTGCCTCTTTCATATTTAGCCCTCAGTTCTCAAGCGGATTTAAACACATGGCATCTGAGAAATTGTATGACACTGACTTTTTCCTTCCTAAACTGAGAAAAAATTGTGTAAGAAAATTAAGGTTGTAAAAGCTGGATTCTGGACAAATTTTGAGAAGCTACAGATTTTTTCTTCCTTGAAAAAACACTATCAGTTTCAAATAACTAAGACACTGAGGAATATGCTATTAAAAGGGAATTGTAACCTTTATGATGGAAGAATTCCCAATTTACTATGGTCTTAATATAAGCACATGATGAGAAATATGAAATAAATATAAATTGACTTCAGAACAAAAAATTACTGAAAGAAAGAAACGCAACACTGAGGAATATCCCTGAACGTGCACCTCAAGTTGCTCAGAAAATGCTTCTGTGTTACTTGATTTCCTGCCTTCACAAGATTAAGATTTCTGCTCCCAGAACAGAAAAGTGGCTTGTAAATCTGGTAGAAACTCACTGTGCATTTGCTGTGGAAAAACACCAAATTCAATCTTTTTTTTCCCTCCCTCTCCTGGTATTTACTTGGAATACATTTCTGACAAATTTAGTAGCTAATCCTCCTCCTCTTATTTCTTACCAAGTCATTTAAACATTACAAGCTGATATATTATTACACACAGTGGTGAAAATATCTACAATTTGAATGCTGTGCTGCTTATTAGAAAATTCACTCTACACAGATAAGGGTTTTATGATCCCCCCAAGTCCAAATCTATAAAGCCCAGTGATGCCACTAAGGAATCTCTGGGCTTGCTGATAGATCTCATAGATCTCATGAAGGTAGATTTTTCCTTCATGAGACACAATTCCTTCCCCTTGCCTTTTGGATGACACACACTGCACTGGATATTTGTTTTTGCTGGGTAAAAAATGCTTTCCTGAGGTACATGGGGTTTGTCACACCAATCTCCTGGATTTTTCTAGCAATCCTATTTTGAGAGTATTATCTTATCTGTGCTAAAATAACAGTCAGAATTTATTGGGGAAAGAAGGCTTGAAAAATCTTTCTAGCAGAAATAGATATATTCAAGCTGAAGACCTCTAGTATTACTCAGATTTTCAGAATCAGACAGATGCAATTTCATTTATTGAGTGTTTTCTCTGTGTTTTGCAGCAGGATAACATCAAGAACAAAATAAAACTGATTTATAAGGTAATGCACGTAGGAACAAAGTGCATTTAGAAATCTGATTTTATGATTTCGGCCCAGGTAAATTCCGATACATCAAGGCACCCCAGTAGGAGCTGATTGCTGTGGTACCTGGCAATATTTGATGATAAACATCTCCCACAGGAGCTATGTAACTTCTTTTGGCTGACTTTTATGTGCATGCCCAGTTTTTAAAACCCAGAGTGAGGAAAAACTCATCTGAGATTTTTTTTGTCCATCGTATGAGTTGAAAACAAATGATCTGAAAAGACCTTGGAATTGTGGTCCAGCAGAAACACAATATTGGCGATATCGCTGTGGGTCCCTGCATTTAGAGCAGGTCCCTGGAAACAATTAACAGCGCTCTGCTGGACAAGCTCCTGTGGGCACAAAGAATGCCTTTCCAGCAGGGAATCCTGGAAGCAAATCCCCTCACAAATGTTGTCGGAACTGCATCCAAAGGAGGAGAGCAAAGTGAGTCAGGTAAAGGGCACAAGAGCTGTTCTGATCCCTTTCCCGCAGCCCCCTGAGGCTGCAGCTGTGTCACAGGAGCTCATGGTGTCTCTGTGAGCAGGACAGAGGAGGAGAAGGACATTTTCCTCAGCCTTTGGCCTGTTCCCATGAGAGGAGAGGTAAAGGGTTCCATACCGTCCCTTCCGAAGGGTGAGCACAGAGGGCACAACCCTCACCTCCCTGGCCATGTAAAAGCCATAAATCACAGTCACAGAGTGGTTTGGGTTGGAAGGGACCTAAAAGACCATCTCATTTCTGCTGTGAGCAGGGACGCCTTCCACTAGACCACAGTTCTTCCTAAAATCTCATTTAATCCCACCCTCTGGCAGGGGGAAGCCATTCCCCCTTGTCCTGGCACTCCATCCCTTCTAAAGAGCCTCTCTCCATCTTCCTCGTAGCCCCTTCAGGTTCTGGGAGGTCACAATTCTCTTCTCCAGGCTTGCAGATGGCCCCAGCTTTGCTCTCCAGGTCTGACCAGAGATCAGGCCATGTGGTACCTCTGCTGCTGATTTTCAGGGAACGAAGACTGCTGGGTCAGAAGGAGTTGGTCTCAGCAGCTTTTCAGATATGTAGGATGTATTGACAAAAAGATCCCAAATGGACATTTCTTTTTGCTGAATCACCTCTGTATTTTATTTTTGCTTGCAGAAAAGCAGAAGTGAGTATCAGAAAGGCTGCCTGCTTTGTTCTTCAGGAGGTGCAGGGAACAAGACGGAGGGCAGAGGAAATACAGGTGTGTGTGCACCAGCACGAGGCTCCAGGGCATCTTCCAAACGCTTTTGCGGGGCCCTCCACATTGTTCTGCCTTTTTTCACACTGCACTTACAACCTGCATTTTCTTTTCTTTTTTTTAAATTCAGTGAGGATATAAGAAAAAACAAATAATACTGTTTTCCAGATTGGTTAGCAAGCAATTCATTACACTTTTCTGTCATGGACATATGCAACTAAATGTCAAACATTCGTGCATCAGCATTTCTAAAGCTCTAAGTGTGCAGCAGCAGATTAAGGGAGGTGATGGTCTCCCTGTTCTCTGCCCTGGTGACATCCCACCTCGAGTGCTGCCCCCAGCAGCACAGGACAGACACGGAGGAGATGCTCTGAGGGCTGGAGCTCTTCTGGTCTGGAGCCAGGCTGGGAGAGAGCCTGGAGAAAAGAAGGTTCCCAGGAGACCTTAGAGCTGCTTCAGTGTCTAAAGGGGCTGATAAAAAGGTGGCAGAGGGACTATTTACACGGACAGAGAGTAATAGGACAAGGGTCAGTGGTTTTAAACTGCCAGCAGGCACTTTAGATCAGATGTTAGGAAGAAATCCTTCCCTGGCAGGGTGGGCAGGCCCTGGCACAGGTGCCCAGAGAAGCTGTGGCTGCCCCTGGATCCCTGGCAGTGTCCAAGGCCAGGCTGGACACTGGGGCTTGGAGCAGCCTGGGACAGTGGGAGGTGTCCCTGCCATGGCAGGGGGTGGCACTGAGATGAGCTTTATGACACTAAGCAGTCTGGGATTCCATGTTTCTGTGATTCTATAATTAGGTTACAGTAGGAACTTTTCATTCTTGGCAGAGTCTCCTGGGGCAGAAAGATGGACCCATCTATTTGCAGTAAGCACAAACACAAGAGTAGAAACACAAAATTGCCACATCTGGGGGCTTAACACAATGACACAGATCAATGGAATTTCATTTCCAGAACCTAGCTCTGTCCCACCTGTGTTTTCCTTCGCACACGTGCACATCGCCTTGCTCATTCTCTGCACAGGTCCTGCAGCAGTTACAATGCAAACACCTCAGTCACAGAATTTCCACTAAAAGCCAGAGAGGTGATCTTCAAATGCGGCCTTGTCTGGATCCATGCCTGAAGGTGTTCTTCCTGCTCTCTGACCTCTCTAAAGCAGTTCCCTCCTGTGGGTCATATCCCATTCTCATTTGTGTCCCTAATGCCAGGCGCCTCCTCCTTCTGCAATCCATCCAAACACTGTGTCCTGTCTACAAACAACAGGCAGAACATTTTATTCCCTCTCCTCTGCAGTGCTGTTTCACTTACTGTCTCCCCTCTCTCGGGATTTCTTCTGTGGGGAGTGGGACGTGCCGCATCAGAGAACTTCTTTCTCCTCATTAATTAAAGAGGAATATCAGATCTTGGCTACCTAATTGATATTTAAGAAGCAGCTTCCAGTAGAAATAAAATCATGATAGTATTGATTAAACCTGTTTTGTCCATGTAACTGATAAATAAACAGTAGAAATAAAGGCCTGTGCAGCTTTTTTAGGTTGTTTCATTTTCTAATGCAGACTTTAGATAATTGTGTTTTGAACCTCCCTTGGTCTTTCTCAGTTATTTACAGTGAAGCTGACGCCAGCTGAGAGATCATCAGGTTTGGATTCAGGGGGAAGTGATCCCTCCTTACCAACAACAGCCCAAGGACATCAGTGGCACATCAGACTCACCAAACCCAGGCAAGGCTTGTATCAGAATTGTGGATACGTCTGTACCTCTGTGTGTCAGGCTTGATTCATTAACCCATGGTTTCAGTTTTGAAGGTTGGCTTGAGCGGTGACTTTTCCTGAAGTGTAACTCAGGAATGCCACATGGAACCATTCCAAACAATCTGCTCTGCTCTCTCACCTCGTGCTCACTTCCTAGCACAGGTAATCACTTTCTGCTTCTGTCAGACAGCTATGCCCCAAGATCCTGACCCTTACCTGCTGCTGAAAATTCATCTGCCACAGGTCTCTATCCAATATAAAACCAATGTAAAGTGGGCTTAGGGTTTTTGGACCCTGTTACAAACATAAGGGCTCAGGTATTGGACCCAGGAAACCAAGACAACTAAAATGGGAAGAAGACTTGTTGTCTGAGAGAGAAGAGGAAAGCAAGGGAAAAGGGAAACGAAAAGAACTGATCATATATTAAAGATCTATTCAGCCAGATATGAGAGCAACACATGGGAGTTTGAACAGAACTCTAAATATTCGAGTTGTCAAACTGAAGTCGAGACCTTAAGTGATTTGCTGGACAGAGAACTAAATAAAACAGATGCATTATTTCATTTAAAAACAGATTTGTTCCGTAAGGCCTTCCTGTGAAATATTCTAGATTAGGAGTCCATAGAAGCAGCATTGATTTTCCTATCAATGAAAACCAAGTGGGAAAACATGCAGTGAGATGAAAGGGAACATCCAAATGATTCATGAGTTATGGAGTAATTTTGGTTATTTATAAATTGCTTCACAGTTTTTTCTGGAATTACTTTGTTCCAAGTCCTTCCTGCAGGCCACCTGACTGGTGTGAACATCACAACAAATAATCCCAGCCTAAATCACTGCTAACTGGCAGCAGTCATACCTGAGAACAGAAACCATTATTGTGTCATCAACAAACTTCCCCCCCACATTAATATCCCCCTGTAATTTTCTACCCTGCTTGCACAGAGCACACACTTCCCATTCCAGCAGACGAGGGCTGGCGGTGCTCACCCTCTGCAAACTCCATCAAAAAAACATTAAGGCTGTGACACAAACAATAAAAGCAGGGGAGAGCTCAGTTCCTGCAGAAATGGGCCATATGGGCTCCTGCTCTTACCCAGCACTACGGATTTGGGGTGCTGGATTGTGCTGAGCTGCTGAAAATGTGGATAGGTGAGGATGGATTGAGGAGCCCAGAGGTTAAAACACAGACCATTCGTTATTTGCTACCATTGTGCGTCAGATGGATGAATAAAGCAGGATAATCTGTGATCTATTTAAAATGAAAAATATAAACCTTGTCTTTGGGCATATTTAAATTCCCTGTATAGCAAGACAACGCTTAGCCTGATTATTTCACTGAGGTTAGGCCTTTTGGTTCTGATTATCCCCTTACTGCCCTGCCCACCCTTTATTCATTTCCTTAACAAGAGTGTATCTCTAACAAAGCTCACAGCTGCCAGCGCAGGTTTTGGGGAAGCTGAGAGGAACTTCGGTGGACACTAACTCTTCAGATGCTGACTGACCTGCTCGAAAAACTGCATCGCTCTGGAAAACCAAAAAACCAACATCTTTCATCAAAATACTGCCTTCCTGGGGCCTGCTTGCTGAGGCAAGCAGCCTGTGGCTGTGTTTGCAGCAAACTCGGGAGAACAACTCGTCAGTAACCTGGGCTCTAACAGTCCCAGTCTGAATTCCTTCTCCTTTCATGAAAAAGTTAGCAAAGTTGGAAAAATACATATTGTGAATAAACCCTGCAAAGAAGACAGTCTTCCCTTTGGTCACTGAATTGGTTTTAATGTACTTTTTAATCATATGGAACTGCTAAAGGCACCAGAAAGGGATTGCCAAGGCTACTCATTTGTTCCTGCTGTGTGCAAGGGCTGTTCAATCCCAGATGCACAAACGGCCCAAAGCTGAATGGATGGGGCTCAAGGCAGTGCTGGAACTCATCACCACCGAGCTCAGAGGGCTTCCAGCAGGACCCTGGAAAACCCCAGCTCAGGAAAGAGGGAAAGGAGGAGCCTGGAGGCTCAGGTAAGAGCTCAGGAGGGACAGGCACAAGCCCAGCCAGTGCCACTAAACCAAACAGCCTCATGGGATCAAGGTTTTACTGAAATAATCCTGACCCATCACAGCTTTTTGTGTGCGTGAAACAGTGTGGGGCTGGCATTTTCTAACTGCCAACATTTTGTCCTAACTAAGGCTTTTAAAATATGCCCTAACTTTATAAAATAATAAAGTCGGAACATTTTAAAAATGCGCAGTATGTGGATTGATCCGTACTTGTCACATTAACTGATGGAAATTACAGGCCCACGGGTTTTTAAGGGAAAAATTACCACCCCTCTCAGAGCACATTTCATCCTTAGGCTGCGGAGTGGTTTGGGGAAGGGGGTAGGTGGGCACAGCAGCTTCACAAAGGGAAGCTGCTCTCCATGGCTGGAGGTCCTGGGATTTTTTTAAATTTAAAATGCTCTGGAGCCTCCATGACAACAATTTTCCATTATGCAAAAGGTTGCCGTCAAGGGAAGGGGACAAAACCATTCCTCACAGGACAGGACAAGAAGAGTTAAACTGCAGGGAGAGATATTTGGTTCAGACATTGGGGAAGTCTTTCTATCTGTCAAGGTGGCTCAGCACAGAAATCAATGGCCAAGGGAGGGTGGAATCTCTGTCACAGGAGGGTTTGAAGAACAGGACCAATTAACTGCGAGGCATGGCCGAGGTCTAATTCCTCCTGCTGGGGCAGGGGCTGAGCTCCTGACCTCCTGAGGCACCACCAGCATTGCCTGCACTGCTCAGAGCATCTCCAGAGTATCAGAACCGCCTGCATCCCACACAAATTACAGACAGGCAGAACATAAGAAACCCAAAGCTGCAAGTGAATTACAGGTGTTTGAGGCACCTAGGGCTATGTTGCTCTACCTTGGTCAGTATGGAATTGAATCCACACCATCACCTCAGCTCTCCTATGTGCTGCCAGCACTGTGGCACTGCAGATCGTTCAGTCTCACACTGGAACACACGGCACATGCTTGCTTTTTAAATCCCACACAATTGCTGTGTCCAAACCTTTTGTACACAGTCTGTGGTGACTGTTTTGGTGGGAGCTCCAGCAAGACCTGAGTGTGGCACCTGCACATGGCCCAGGCATGCACAGAGCACTGCAGCAAAGTGCAGAGGGAAAAGGGGTGTTGGGAGATGGTTCTTTGTGACTCTGCTGTCAATCGCACACAAAACCCATCCAGGGATATCTCAGAGAGGGAAGTCCTGCCCCAGGACCCCAGTGGCAGATTGAAGGGAATATTGCTGCAGGATACTTTTTCCATGATTGCACTGCTTTACATAAATGACAAAATCAAATTCATGCAATTGAGACTAATTTGACACATTTCCTTTCTCTACTCCCTCTGTAATTAGCATCATTGTCATGCTGCTACATTCCACTGTTCTTTTTTTTCCTTACAGAAAACACTTCAAATTTGTATTTCTTTCATTCCTCGTGGCTAAATGGTTAAAAGGCAAAAAGTAATTAGCTTCTTTACTTCAGGAATCCCCATTCTCTTTTTTAATTGGAACTGTAAAGGGAAAACAATTAAATGACACTGGGTTTAAAAAACTGTTTATATTAAAATATGCAAAACATGTCAATCTTTCTGTGAGAACCCAGAAAATATTTCTAAGAATTCTTCACAGAATTCTGTGGTTAATTCGGTGGCTAGAGGGGGTTGTGTAAGTTTGACACAAAGCAGGGAAAGTGGTTATCATTGGAAGCATTGCCTAAACACCATTTATAATTACAGAACATTCATTATAAGCAAGGAAGGTCCATGAAAGCTGGAAATCATGGAATTAACCACAACACTATGCCATGACTCAGACCAAAGTGCAGAACTTGAAGTGTTTTCACCAAAGAAAAAAAGCACTTAATGCTGTCTAGAAGGCTACATCCAGAAGTGAAGGGAAACTCACTTCCTGGAGAGATGATGGAGCAGCTCTGCAGGGAAACAGGGACACTTTGCCTAACCCACATGTCACAGGCCCAGCCAAACACCCACAGCACATTCTGCAAACCAGCCATCCACTGCCACCCCACCAACACACTCACAGTGTCTGCTCTGCCCCCACAGCTCCTGTCAGCTCATCCCAGGGAAGGGCAGAGCCAACTCAGCAGCATTTATGGGCATTTGCACACAAAGTTTCCCTGAACGTGCCCAGCTGGGTTATTCCAGATGTCTGTGCTGAGGGACTTCATCTCCAGCAGCCCTTCAGGCAATGGTAACACTGCTGCACTCAAGATAAAAGGGCATAAAAGAGTTATCCAGATTTTCTCTCTGCCAGAGGGCAGGGATAGATGGGATCTTGGGCAGGAATTGTTCCCCGGGAGGGTGGGCAGGCCCTGGCACAGGTGCCCAGAGCAGCTGTGGCTGCCCCTGGATCCCTGGCAGTGCCCAAGGCCAGGCTGGACATTGGGGCTTGGAGCAGCCTGGGACAGTGGGAGGTGTCCCTACCATGGCAGAGGGTGAAAAGAGATGATCTTTTAGGTCCCTTTCAACCCAAACCATTCCATGGTTCTGTGATTCTATAATTTTAAGTGCCTGAAATTCTATACATCTCATAAAACTAATTCCTTCTTGGCAGTTATGTTTTCATTTCTTGCATTATGTACCCTGATGGGTAGAAACTGTTCATCTTTGTGTTTATAGTTTCCACTTAGTCTTTTAATATTATAGTCATAGTGCTGGTTCCAAAATTTTGTTGTGGGTTTTTTCCCCCAAGAAAAGTTTTTAATTAGAAAAAACAACTCATTACAGGACAAATTAGTCATTTGATTCAAGTCACCCTTTTTTGTTTTGTTTTGTTTTTAAAATAAAATGAAGCATAGAGCAATACATCAACACATACACACTTTGAAGTATTTGAACTGGGTATTGCCACTGTAGAAAAAATACTATAATGTTAAGTTATAGCCAAGCCTGGGAATTCAATACAGCAACAAGGGAAAACTGTAATCAAATGTAGCCCAAATCACCAATCTTTAGTGTGCACTGCTAGCCAGTGGTGGCTCTTTCTTGTGTTCTCTTTTCCCTTTGAGACTCTGGGTCCAAACCAGAATATCTGACGTGCTCTGGGTGCTGTTGTCTTTTTCATTGTACCACCCTACCCTCTATTTTTGTTAAAACTCCCCCCATTTTTTCTTGCATTACAAGGGCATTCCTCTGCAGGCTCCCGATGTCTCAGTGCTCCCCACCATGGAACAGGCTGCACTGCCCCATTTGTCTCCGAAATCCACACAGCCTTCGCTTTATCCAAGAAAGCTTTTTGGTAAACATTTCAGAGAACAACAGATGAAGACATCTGGAATGTGGACTCCCCATGCTGTAAACAAGACGTTTTTTATTTCAAAGCAATTTTTTTTTCTTTTTTTTTAGGATTAAATGAAGTGCCTTCAAAAGTTGTTTTTCTACCTAGGCTGTTTTAAAAAAAATATTTATTAACCTCTAGCATTTCATGTCAAAGGAGATGTCGAAGAAGCAGCAACAATTAAATCTGCAGCAGGCAGCTCCCATGCCACACTGGGAGGCACAGGAAGTGCCCATGAATCCATAACCATTTAGGAACTCTGCAGGACTGCAAAAAAGGAAGATTCAAACCCATTTCTTAGGAGCTGCAGATTTCCACAGACATGACTGAAACAGCTCACGCTGTACAGCACTACCACAAATGGATTTGATAACAGGAAAATGATTCTTCACCAGAATGGTTTAACTGAATGGTTTGTCTCTAAGTGCTGTAATTTTTGACCTTTTAAACAATTGTGACAATTTAGATCAACTGTCAATCCATTGCTTTTCTGCAAAGAGAGGTGATTAAATTTACTAAAATTAAATTTCTCTTATGTAAAGTTTATTTGAGAAAAACAAACAGAAATTATTTCTGACTCACTTTTAATGAGTGCTTTTTAGAATCCAACTTCTGACACAAATTAATTCAACTCTGAGAGTTAAATAAAAACAAATTAATTCAACTTGCAGAGCTTGAGCATCCTGAACTCACCACAGCCTCTTTACAAACCTAGAACTGAAATTATTTCTGGCAATAATTTTAATAATTAGCGAGAGAGATGCATCACCATAATAAATTGCCAAATTACTGCACTGAAACCTGTGAGACAAAATGGAATGTGAAGAATCTCTTGTCCCATCAATCTTGTTTGTCTGAAGCTTACTCTTCTTTGTTCCAAAGGTGTCTTGCTTGCAAGAGTTCTTTTTATTTGTCTGGTTTTGTCTCTAACTGATCGTTGTTGAATATAGTCAGAATCATGGATGGTTAGTTCAGAATCATGGATGGTTAGTCCCATCCTCAGCCTGTGTCTGCTGCAGGAATCCCACTCTGCTGCAGGAATTCCATCCTCCTGCAGGAATCCCACCCTCCTGCAGGAATTCCATCCTCCTGCAGGAATCCCACCCTCCTGCAGGAATTCTATCCTCCTGCAGGAATTCCATCCTCCTGCAGGAATCCCACCCTCCTGCAGGAATTCTATCCTCCTGCAGGAATCCCACCCTCCTGCAGGAATTCCATCCTCCTGCAGGAATCCCACTCTCTTGCAGGAATCCCACCCTCCTGCAGGAATCCCACTCTCCTGCAGGAATCCCACCCTCCTGCAGGAATCCCACCCTCCTGCAGGAATCCCACTCTCCTGCAGGAATCCCACCCTCCTGCAGGAATCCCACCCTCCTGCAGGAATCCCACTCTCCTGCAGGAATCCCACTCTCCTGCAAGCCCAGCTTTGAGCAGTGCTGCTTCTCACAGAGCTCTCAAGAGCTCTACCCAACGCACGCTCTTGGAGTCCATCCCCTCAGAAAGAGGAGATTTTTGTCATTCCCTGTGCTCCAGGTTCCTGACCAGACCTTCAGCTTCTCCTGTGTTTGGAACTTCTGAAGCCTTGTCTTGGAGTTTTGGGATTCTAAGTGCTGGCATGGGTACCTGCCTCCTCCACCTCCATTTAGCTTCACAAATATTTTTTTCCCTTCTTGCAGTGCCATCAGGGCCAGGCACAGCTTGCCACTGTTCCCACAGAGGGAGAAGATGTAGCTTAGTATCTGTTTGTTAATGCAGGTTAAGAACTGAACGCACCCTGCAGAGCAATGCCTGCCTGGGGGCTAAAGTGACTCTCCCTGCAGGAAAAGGACGGCAGGGAGAGGCTGCAGGACATTCACTGCCTCTGAGGACTTACAGCTACATGAGAAGAGCATTTTTCAAAGGTCTCTGAAGAAAATATCGACATATTTAATGAACATATCAATGCACTGGACTTGAAACAGTCTTTGCTTTCTGCAGCAGTTGCTGGATGTTGCAGGATGTTTATTAAAAAACACAGATTAGTATGATTATATGAGATCAGTGGAGTTAGGAAAGAGTTTGCTGAAATATGTTATAAAGTTAGCACTTAAGATAACTTTCTGTTAGCTTCTGCTACAGAATCAAAACCAAGAAAAGAGTTTTGATTCCATAAATCTGGTTTATGAAGTCCCTGCCTTCCCCGCTCATTCCAGCTCTTAATCTGCAGTTCAGTGCACTCCAACTGTGCTGAGATAATTTATTACAGGCCTGTGTTATAAATCAGACAAAGAATAACTAAATTCAAGGGAGCAGATGCCATATCCTGCACAGACTGGTAGATGGATAAGTCTAAACTAAATATGTTAGGGCAGCTATCAGAGAGTCAGTCAACACAAACCACTGTATCTCCCATTGAGAAACACTGAATCAGCCACAGGGTGTAGGAACTGTGGGTATCAGACAAGCCAGGAGCACCTCTGGGCCCCAAACCATGAATCACCCTGGTGAGATGTGCAAAGAAAACCACACAGGGATGGGAAGTAGAGTCTCACATTGCTCCAAGCCGACCATAAAGCTGAGACAAAAAATGATCTGCAATTCATAAAGCCAAATTGTCAATCTTGGAACATATTAACTGCATAATGGCTTTTCCATACAAGGAACAACCCTGACAATTTAATAAATCAATATTTACTTGATTTCTATAGATTAAATCATGGTGTTAGCACGGCTCATGATAAGCTGAACGGCGATGACTGCAAATGGTTGTAAGATCCATTACAACCACGTAGCACACATTCAGTGCAGAAAGGTTTGCAGAATGTGCCTCCAACATCCCTACAATGGGTAAAAAAATGCTCTCCAAATCTCCATGTGGAGAGCAGCAAAGATCACAGGAGTCGCCAGGTCCCAAGGCCCTAAGGCCCTGACATAACAAAAGCTTTTCAGATGAAATTTCCAGATGCTCCTAGGAAACAAACCATTCCACAGGGTACAGAGCAAGGGAAAACCCCAAGTGGCCCTTGCCAATGGGGTGCTAGAGAAACACGATGGCAAGTGCAAGACCTGGTTCCTTTGCGGGGAATTTTGTACTAGCAAGACACAGGAGAATTTTGGTGCAGATGCAGTCGAGATCAGAAAAGCTTTAGAGTTCCTGCTGAGTGCTGTCCTCAGCTGTGGGCAGTCACTAATTGCACCCCATTTACTACAGAATAGCAATCTGTATCCTGTGAGTGGAGGAAAAGATATCAAACCACAGCTTCAAATTCATATAAAAAAGATTTTTAAATTACATCGGGCTTTTTTAACACGGTGCTTTTGCATTTGGTCAAGCACAGGACAATCACTCTCATTTCTACACATTTTGTGGGATATCTTTCCTACATTTGGTAAATGCATTGGTTTTTCCCTCTTCCTCTAGTGTTGCATCTGCCTCGGCTGCATCACCCACTCCCACTGCAATCGAAGAAATAATTTTATTAGTCATGAATTGATTGTCATACATATTTGCTTTCAGATTTAATTCCTGAGCCACATTGGCCAAGTCTCCAGTTTTAGTCTGAGAACATCTGAGATCTTGTCTCACTTAGCCCAGCCCATAATCTGTCAAGTCTTTTGGTTCCCAACCTGCAGGGCCTTAGCACAGGAGCACAGCACTGGTGATGTTTATTTCACACATTTTCTCTCTCTGAACAAATGCTCTTCACGAGAGAGGACTCTCCCTGACCATCTCAGGTTTCAGTGCACACAGCCAAGATGAAAATCCACATTCAGGCATTTTCACTCAACTCTTCTCACTGAAATCTATGCTCGTTTCATGGCATTCAATACCAAGCCATTTACACTCCCTTCATAAACACAGCAGACTCTGGGGTTTGAAAGCACTGATAAAATGCATTCTTGACATCCATCCTGCCCTGGAGTGCTGTGGGTAGTTTTGGTTTTCCTTTTACAAACAGCACATGTTCTGTAAGCTGGCTGTTCTCAGTGAGTTGACCTTGGCCGTCAGGACGAAATGGAGACAAAATTAACTTGTGGTCGAGATAAAGGCATGGAGAACATTTACTGATCTCTCACTACGCACTGTCACAGGCAAAACTGACCTGACTGGTGAGAATGGATTTATTTCCAGTGGGTACAGAGTTCAGTGATGAGAATCAAATCACTTTACCTGGCCCAGGCTCAGCTTCACCCCTCTCTCCATGACTTCTCTCCCACCCCAGTGATGCAAGGCTCGGGAATGGAGGGGATGGGCACCCCACAACAGCCCTGCTCTGCTGCTCTTTCCTCCCTGCACCTTCTGCCTGTCCCATGGGGCTGTCCCCACACACCACAGGGAGTCTCTGCTGGAACCCCCCAATGCCCCAGGCTCGGACAGCCCAAACAACACAGTTATTTTAAAAGGCACTTTTACAAGCTCTGCATTTATCCCACAGCTCTGGGAAGCATTTCAAATCTAGGATACAGAGGAGATGTAAACAGGAGGGGTTTGATGTTCTGAGTGCTGCACAGCAGACCTGCAAGCGCCACTCTGCTCCTCCTCGGCCCGAGGTGAGAAATGCAAACACTCCACTGTTGGTCTCAGAAAGTGCACTAATAGCACCAAAGCACAATCCACAGTCCCTTGGCTGTCCGTGCTCCCTGGGGACGTCTATGGTCCCATCAGTGCCCTTGTCACAGTAAATGCCTCTACAGGAGCCCTTAGAGAAAGGCCAGGCTGCATTTGAGAAAACTGCAGTAACCACACCCCAGAGATACATTTTAAGAACCTTTTCCCTTTAACTAGAACTCTTTTGTCAGCAAAACGAAACAGAACTTGGTGCTTTTTGTATCGCTTCATGCATTTCCTCTTTACTCATCCCTTAGGTTCCTCCAAGCATGAGCTGATGTCTGTGTGTTTGCCCTAAAAAGGTCGCCATTTTCAACCACCAGTGGTTTGAGCGTTACTCACTGGAGCAGCATTGTAGCTGCTCCAGGGTTTTGCTACGCAGGATAAATTGGAGAGCCACAGATTGCCTGAGGGTGGACAATTCAGTGACCCCATTCAGTGACCTGCACACGAGACCTTCACGCGCTGCTGAGGTGGTGCCAGTGAAGCCACCTGTGATGGGATGGAGCCAGCTGATCTGTAGGGTCCCTTCCAACCCAAAGCACTCTGTGATAATGCGCAGAAATCCCAAGGGCAAGCAGAGCCCATGGTGGTGGGGAATATCAGTGTTCCAGGGAAACTTCAGCCCTCTTTGTGACATTTGCAGCTGGGGCAGTGTCTCTGTGCAAGGAGCGAGCACCAGGCTGCCAACCTTGACAGGGACAAGGAGAAATACTGTCAGGAATTTTGAAGGTATTCTCCCCTCAGCCAAATAGTACACGTGTGCAGTCCTTCATCAGATTAGCTGCTGTCCATGTTCCAAAGCACTTTTTAAGGTGGGCATTGGGAACTCATTCCATTCCAGCGAAACACAGGACACTCTGATTTATAGCCAGCTGGACAGAAGACCAAGTTTAGCACTCATTTCTGTTTAGAAAATACACGACACCTCCCCAGAATTGACCACAAACCCTGATTTTATTTAAGCTGAGTTAACAAAATATTGAGCTGAATATCAGCTGTCAGTATCACTAATACTGTTAGCAGAATTTTCCTAATAATTTTCTCTTGCTGCAGACAGGAGCAAATCTTTTTGTGAGGTGCCTCTTTCTACAATTCTAGATGCATGTAAGTTTTATTTACATGTGTTATCAAGTTAGCCAAATATCAGCTTCTAAAATGTAAATCTTATCTTCATTTGAATGTGTATTTCTCTGCATTTTCATTTCTCAATTAAAGGAAAACAGTGGGCGATGTTATTTAAGAATGGAGTCCAAGTAAAAAAGCTTCTGCTTGCTTCGCTGATTTTTCTCCTCAATGGTATTTCCTTAAGGATCCAGTTCATACAATAATTAAATAATTAACCATTTTAAGACAATTTTCTGCTTAAATGACCGTGCATTATATGTAACAGTCTAGAGAAAAGAAGTCTTAAAAGAACAGGATGGCATAATTAGTACCATCCTATGGATCCTGTAGCCTCATGAAGGGTTTTACAGAACAGTCTAACGTTAGTCTGGAACTTTCTTTTTTAAAGACTTATTCAACTGGGCAACATCACCAGCTTTTATAGACCAGCGTTGCTCTGCAGACATCAATGGAAACATACCTGCTCTGTTCCTAAAATGAAAGAAGTGATAACTCCAAGAGCCTACAAGACCTTTTATTTGAAGTGAAATGTCAACTCTTCTATTAACTTCACAGAATCCTTTCAGAAGTTAATTCAAATTTAACAGGATCATAATACTCATTTCAGGGCTCATTAGGAAAATTCCACTAACAGTATAAGTGTTATTGAAAGTTGATATTCAGCTTAATATTTTGTTAACTCAGCTTAAATAAAATTAGGGTCTGTAGTCAATTCTGGGAAGGTATCGTATGTTTTCTAAACAGGTACTTCCAGGTGAATTTTATAGATACAAAAGTCCACTGGGTTTAAAACTCCCCAGAAAAAATAATAAGTTTGGGTTTCATCACCTTTAAATAGAGTTCACTTCCTCCAAAGGCCTCAGATGAAAAGAGTCAGGAAAAATTTCATGGCCTGTGATCCAGTAGATGTCAAATCAGTTATAGCCCTTCCTATTCTTTCATCCAAGTTACTCTGAACAATCATTCCACAATTATTACATTCTTAGGTCATATAAACAGAGAAAGAAATCAAAGAGCAGAGGTGATTTTTGTTCCTAACAAGAGCAACAACACCACCACAAAACCCCCAAAGTGCCACGATGTCCTAAATTATCACCGTAAGTTGCAAATAACAACTTCCTTAATGTGTTTTCCACCAGTTGTTCTATATCCTTTGCATATTTGATTTGCAGCCATTTCTTAACCCCACAAACTATTATGATCTACTTTCCATTCTGTATCACCATGGATATTTTATGATCACAAATTATCCTGCCACATCATTAACACCAAATGCTCCAATTCAGTACAATTACCTTGTCTTTAGTCCCTACCTTTTAATCAGCAAATGAGATCAGCTTCACCTTCTGGGGTGCCCAAAACCCTTCTGTATTCACTTGTATCAAGCAGTGAGTCTAATTTTTTGTTTCTGCAAATCTAAAGCTCCATCTTGGGGTGACTGAGTTGGTCGCTGTGCTCAGTGCAACACTTAGAACAGGCTGCAGCTTTGGAGTTCATTTTGTTTTCGGTACCATTATTCCTCTATTGAATGAAGGGTTATTTGCTAAAGCAAATGAGACAATTCTGTGGGTGACACCTGAATTTTAGGTCTGTTTTGTCTTTCCGGCTGTGGGGGTGCAAGGTGGAATAATTTTGCTGCTTCTAGTACCACGAAGCACTTTCCATCATCAAGCAACAAGTCTTGTCTAGGGACAAAAAAACCAGATATTTTTGAACATGCTGAGCATAATTATTTGACTGCCAGATATAAGGACTACATGATTCTCTAATTTTTAATTTTTTTTTAGTTGGGGAGTGCTGATATTTGCCAGCCACAAGCAACTGGAGGTGATACAATTGAAAAAGCACGTCTGCTATTAGTGAGTGCAGCAAGAAAGACCAACACTCATTAGGTCTATTTTTTTAAAGCTGATATTTGTAAAACCAAAGTTAGGACAATTTTTTTTCAAGATAGGAACTCTCGAGTGTTGAAGTCCTTTAAAAAACCCCTCAAGAGGCTGTTCTGGGTTCCCCATGGCAGATTTGGTACCTTGGGGGTACAGAAATGGTCACAAAGTTTACTGGGACACCCAGCCTTAATGGAGACAATACCAGTTGGAAAACTTCGGTGTTTTCACCATCTTTCTGTTTAAAAGGCTCTTTTCTCACCCGCCAATCACATTACCAGTTCAGCTGATGTGGTCTGACCACACATCTTCACATCTTAGGCTGGGTTTGACAAAGCTCCTGGGATCCCCTTACGTTTTTTAGTTTTGGATCTCATGAGTGATTCACGGTCATTGCAAAATAAAACTCATTCCTTTGAATTCCGCTCCTCCTCCTCCAACACACATGATTCCACCTGGAATTACTTTTATTCCCTAAACTAACAATCCTGAATTGCATACTACTGAACTACATCCTATTTAAATTATTCCAGACATTCCATTTCACTAATTTTCTTCTCAGAAAAGCATGGAAATACATGAAAGGATATCCCTGACTCCTCGTCACAGTCATTCATGACATTATGAAGGTGACCAGACAGGACCTGGCAAGGTTGGTCAGCCAGAAATTAAATCTGTGCTGAATTTTAGGATCATTGAATCATGGAATGGTTTGAGTTGGAAGGGACCTTAAATCTTATCCAGTGCCACCCCTGCCATGGCAGGGGCACCTCCCACTGTCCCAGGTTGCTCCAAGCCCCAATGTCCAGCCTGGCCTTGGGCACTGCCAGGGATCCAGGGGCAGCCACAACTTCTCTGGGCACCTGTGCCAGGGCTGCCCACCCTCCCAGGGAACAATTCCTTCCCAATATCCCATCTGTCCCTGCCCTCTGGCAGGTGGAATTCATCCCCCTTGTCCTGGCGCTCCAGTTCCTGATGAGAAGTCCCTCTCGGCCTTCCCTGTAGCCCCCTCAGATTCTTCACACAACCTTCACTTCTCCAGGCTGAATTCTGTCTCAGTTTCTCTTTATCTCAAATTTTTAAGTCTCCTCCCCAGCAGGGCTTGGATGATGATTGAGGTCGTGATCAAATACAATTACAAATTCCTGATGGGCCAGAAATTGTTTCTTTGCTCTCACTTAGAAATGGCAGAACAATGTGAGAAATTTGCAACCTGAAGGAGTTTCTGGAAGAACAGTGTTGTCAGTCCAAAATATATGTCCAAAATGGTAGTACCACCCCTGCCTTAATTACAACAACATTACTTCGACACCACGCTTGGCTGGGTCATGCCACCAAGCCATGTTTCAAGCCTTGGGAGCAGCAGACTCAGGCTGATTTTACACCTGAAATGCACAGATGTTTTATGACTTTCGCTTGGCATTCTGTACTTGAGCAAAAATTAAAAGGTCATCTCTTCAGCTTCTCTGGGAAAAGACTGATCACAGCATGACTTGGGGCATCCTGGAACAAATAGGAGCGACTTCATGTTGACAAGTTCATTTATCTTTTGACAAATTCTACCAATGAAAATGTACCAATAAAGGGGATTGTTCGTTGAAAGAAAGGCTGCATGTTTCGTTTTTCAGCCAGGATGAATTTTATTCAGTGACAGCAAAGAATAAAAATACCACCTTTGTGGCATTTAAATGTCTAATTTTAGCTGTGAAAAATAAAGTTACATCACTCTGGAATCTGAAAATTCAGATGCAGGGTTTAGAGAGAAAGGGATTAATCCCTGGCAAGTTCATGGCAAACCTCAAGCCCTTCTAGTGTTGTGACTGACATCAGGGATAGATTCGCCCATAAAGCAGAATGATTTTGTGATTTGAAATTCCTTGGCTATCTGCTGTTCACTTTTCTCTTGGACTTGCTCTGGAACACAAAGTTTCCATTATCCCAGAATCACTTAAGAAGAATGACATTTCTTAAAACTCCAGATAAAAGCATTTTCTTAGCAATTATAACAAAAATAGCTGGATGTGTTCCCAACAAGATTCACGGCCATGATTTGCATGTGTTTATCACTGGTAAAGAAAAGAACGCACAAACAATAAATTAAACTAGTACAAATTAACACTGTATGCTCCCAGGTTACAGTAATTGCTTTTTGGCTGCAGACTACCTGTAAGATATCTGTGAATCTTAAAAAAAAAATAAATTCTTTAGTAATCCTTAAAACTCTTTAAAATGCCCCTTTTTGGTATTTGGCATTTTTCTTTTCTCATTTCTGATGCACATACAAGTTTGTTCCAAAAATGAATGCCTGTCACAAGGAACACAAATGCTAAACAGGCTTAGAACTACTTAAAAAGAGCCTGTATTGCTGAAGTAAAGGAAATATCCGTTCCATTGGTAAGTTAGACTTTGTGAAGGAACTGGAATATCGAGCTGTCTGACTAGCAGAAAGGAAGATGGATGACTCTTCCCGAATTAGATGCTTGAAACCTACTTCTGCTCAAAAGGGAATATAATCAATTTGGGGAAAAGTTGCCTCCAACACTGGGAATGCTTTATCATAAATAATAGATTGCATTTGAACTTTACTTGAGTGTTTTAAAGGTATCATTAGAGCTTAACCTTCAAAATGAATAACAGTTTATTTGTGCAGTTACTCAGGGAAACAGGTCGAGGTACCCACTTTAAATAATATTCTGCCCTGTTCTTTACGTGCCACTTTTTCTATTTATTGCTAGCTGGGTTTATTACTCATCTGATTTGTCCCTCTGTTTGTCCAGAGGCAGCAGGGTGGCACCTGAAGGGTGTGGAGCAAACACGAGCTCAGAGCCCCTCCCCAGGTGAGGAGCTCCAGGGGCACTGTCAGGGAAGCGCTCCCAACCTTCCCCTGCTCATCCAGAGCCTCCAGGAAGGAACCCAGGGAGATCCTTGAAGGTCCCACCCTGAGAAAAGGGGCTCTGCCCA
This sequence comes from Acanthornis magna, assembly GCA_036785705.1. Lineage (NCBI taxonomy): Eukaryota > Metazoa > Chordata > Aves > Passeriformes > Acanthizidae > Acanthornis > Acanthornis magna. The sequence continues at coordinate 11,651,075 of JAWUZG010000093.1, forward strand.
GGAATGGGATCATTCATTCCAACCCCCAGCCCCCTGAGGGCTCAGAGCTTCCACTCCAAATTCAGTTCACATCTGGCACTAAGGCTTTTCAGAAGGAAACACGTGCAGATCCAAAGGGCAATCCCAGCCATGAGGTTACAAGTAGCCTAGAACACTCTGCAGCTATTTGCAATATTTTTCCCATATTTCACCTGAAATTGCCTGCATTTTTTTTCTGTGTTTCAGATGTACCACGGGCCAGAAGGTGAGATGCAGGAATCACAGGTTGTTACTCCTACAGAGTGTTCTGGGAGAAGTTGCACTGCTCTACAAACATCCAATCTGAAAAATTCCATGTAATTTACAACCAGCATTCACACACAGATGCATCTTTCATACTGCTGATGGGGTTTTTAAGAGAATAAATATTATCTAATAATTTAATTGCCATAAATAAAAATCCGTCTGTATTCTGATGTTATTTAAATATCTCCAAGAATAATCCAGTATCATACAGGATTTAACTCTTATACAGTCTATGTCTCATTTGCTAACAACATTAAGTATAGGAAATAAATCTGGATGCTCACTTTCTTTTTGAACTTGGCATGTGGGCAAGTATCAACTTCCAAAACCTGTGCCTTAGTTCTATGCTTCAGAAACAGAGATCTAAATCACAAACATCAGCTTTCTTATGGAGCAACAAATATTAAGTTAATAAAAATTAATAATTTCAATATATTTTTCCATTGTAATTAAGTATCTTTGTGCTCAGTACAAGTCACAATTAAATTATTTTATGAACAGTTATGTTAAATACCTATGGAAGCAGCATTGGTATAAAACCATATAAATGACAGGAAGAAGTCATGCAGGAGAAAAATGAAGAGCAAAGTTGAGACAGACCAACTTTTTGTTCACTAAATGTGCTAAAATATTTCATTAAATAATGCAGCAGGAAACAGTCAATTTCTGTAATAGCGAAATACGGTGGAATTTCTAGGGCTGCTGAAAACACTGTTTTTTATTTAAAATATAATCAATTTGCACTGAAACAACATGTTTGTAAAATTCATGGTTTTCATATTGCAGCCTTTCACTTTCCCTTCACTTCCCCTGGCCTCAGGATGACAACGTTTGTGTATTTTGCTGATTTTTCACATCCACAAATTCCATCTTCAAGCACTTAATTGCTTTTTGAAAAAATGAAAGCAATACAGCATGAGAAATACTAGACTAGAGGTGGGGGCAGCATCCATAAAAAAGGGGAACTTTGGGGGGGATTTTTCCCCTCATGTCACTGTAGACCTTTCAAGGGTCCTGGGGAATATTTCATGTGTCTCTTCCTTTGAGAATGCTCTTCCAAGTTTCATTCCAAGGTGCAGCCACCAAGTAGGAGCTGCTCAGGCAGCGATGCAGAAGGATGCAGCAGGGATTGCTTTCCCCATATTTCCCTGCATGAACAGGTAGGCACGAAGAGAATGGAAAACACCAGCAATGGCAGGAATAAGTCTCCCTGGCATGCTCCCAGCTAGCCTGACATGCTGAAAGCTCCTCCCTCTGCAGGACACTGGGGTCTCTGCCCTCTGCACGGAATTGCCACAGGACCACCTCTGTCCATTGTTTTCAGTGTTTAAAACAATTTTTAATTTTTTTTAATTATTATTTTGTTAAAGTTGTCAAGCATTAGAGATAGGTGGGCACAAAAAACCCTCAGGAATATGAGGATAAGCTCAGAGGCTCGGTGAGGAGAAAATGGGTTACAGCATCCCTAGTTTGATAAGCTTTTTCCTACTCACTTGCAAAGCTGGCTGGACTAACCCAGTCTTCCTAGAGAACTCCTAGGAGAGGAATGGAAGGCCAGGGGAATGAAAAGAGCACACATGGAACTCAAACCTCTTTAAGAATGGAAACCTGCAGAAAAATCTGCCGACAAGGGCTCATTATCAACAGATCCATACCACAGTGAGAGGACTCCGATGGAGCTCTGTAGGTTCCAGCCCATTCCAGCACTATTCCTCACACGGGTGTCCATTCCTTGCAGGACAGCTTTGAGCAAACAGGCTGCTGGAAAGCAGAATCCCAAAGCTCTGTGGGCAGGCAGCAGCTCCTGACCTCACCTGAGCAACAACCAGTGCAGGCTCTGGGCAGTTCCTGTGGGGCACAGAATGATCGAGGCTCAGCAGTGCCACACTGGAGAAGAGAATCCAGAACATGCAGATGAGAACTGGAACAAGAGCAGGGAGTGCTAAACGCATCCAGTCTGATCTGGGCCACTCAGCACGGACAGCTCTGCACCATCCTTGGGAAAGAGAGATGAACTAAAGCACAGAAACGTGACAGATCAGAAAGGTGGGAAGGAATGGGAGCCTAAGCCTACAGAACAGCAACACGATTTCCAAATATATGAGGGGTTACCATAAAGAAGACAGAAATAATTTGTTCTCCCTACTTATAGCTGATAAAACAAGAGGTGGTGGATTGAAATGAGGTTCAAGCTGGACTTCAGCATGTGGTCCATAGGGAAAGCTTTAATTACAGGCTGGAGAAACAGCTGTCAGGACTATTTTAAGAAGTTGTCTTCTTTGTCCTTCCCCATCCTACAGCTCTGAACTACAGGGAAAGGTTAAGCTATGATAAATGATATCTCTACCTCAGTGTTGTTAATGTGAATTTGATGGGTGTGTATGTGAAAAAGGATGTTATCTGGTTGCACATAGCATGTGTATGTTCTGGAAACAATAATGAATTTTTTTGAAACAATAATGAATATTGTTTTGGAAACAATAATGAAAAATCACGATAAGAGGCTAAAGTGTAAGAAACCAGAAGGCTGGAAAGGGATAAGAATATTGCCAATATGAAAAAAATAAAATTATTACCCAAGTATGTGGATCCAGATGAACTATGTCTTACTTATGTCCTCTATTCTGTAAGATAGACACTTTGATTTTTCAAACATTTTCTAATGCTATGCCATCTTTCTCTTTTTCCAAGTCATGACAGTGTCTTGAGAGGAGCTTTTACCTCACTACTAAATGGCTAAACTTTATGGAGATGTGTCCTTAAGAACAATGCTTTTCCTTGGGGTGAAAATGAATTCTGCTGGAGTTTCACCCTATTGTCAGGGGGTGCTGGGGCTGTTCTTACACATGGTGTGAGCTTCACTCTGGCCTCGGAAGGGTCAGGGCCAGGGCAAAGCGGCTGGAGAGAATCCTCTGAAAGTTTCAGAGGCAAAAAGACTTTCTCACACATTTTGAGAAGCGGCAGGGATAATCCAGGAGATAATTGCGGAATGCCTGCAGTCCATTCTCTCAGGATGCCAGCCCAAAGCCGAGACCCGCAGAGCCCATTCACACCGCTGCTCTCAGACACAAAGCCTGGCCCTTGAATTTCATGGCAATGTTTCAAGTGAGAGTGGAGCTGGAGGTGGGAACTTTCATCATCGCCCACGTACAGTGGGGAAAGAAAGAGGGGAAGATGGAACCAGACATCCCTGGAAATCCTGCTGTGGCTGTACTATGGTGTGACATTATTAGAAAAATGCCTACAATGACTTATGGAACTAATTAAGGAAATATAAAAGCCATGGATAAAAAGTTCCTGGTTAAGTATAATTGATAGTACAAATCTAATTTGAAAGGTTAACAAGCTCTTGAAAATTGTTGAATCAAGTACAGACTGATGTTTTTAATATAATTATATACAGCTAACATAAGGTATAGTCCTTTTTATTACATTGTCAGCTATGAGATGTCCATTTTTAAGGCAAATAACTGAATATGAAGACATGTATGATTATTTTAAAAGATTTTTCAATTTTTTAATATCTATATGTACTGAACAAATGCATAGTATTTACCATTTAGAAAAATTTGAAAGAGAAGATTTAAATAAGAATTCAGAATATTTCACTCCCCCTTCTAGAACAACTGTATTTTAGATCTTAATTAAAAGCTTGATTTGTTTTATGAATTACATAATTTTAGATATGTAAATATCTTTTCAGACCAACTGAGAATTAGAACAAGATTAAGAAAACAAAGCAGCAGAGGAAAAAAAACTACCCTTAATTCAATAATTCTAATTCCAAAAAGCCACTGAAAAATTAAATTTAATATGCTGGATAATATATCAGATCCACCAATTCAGAAAGATTGGGGAGAGAAGTGATGACCTCATTTCTAAACCCTGCAGTCTGTGTCTGATAGCTACTTTATCTGGATGCTGAAAATCCCTGCATTAAATGTCATTACTTACTGGGGTATTTTTAAAACAGAATCTTCATATAAAACTCAGAGTTCTGCTCCCATTCTGCTACTTTCACTACTGAATAACACATTCTACAGACTTCTTATATAGCAACCCAAAATTTTAGAGAGTTCAGGATTCACTGATGAAGCATTACAATAACAAGGTATAAATCTCATTACAGTCGATGAGATTTCAGTATCTGAGGGCACCTCCAGGGAAGCCAGAGAGGGACTTTTCATCAGGATCTGGAGTGCTAGGACAAGGGGGAATGGCTTCCCAGTGCCAGAGGGCAGGGCTGGATGGGATTTTGGGAAGGAATTGTTCCCTGGGAGGGTGGGCAGGCCCTGGCACAGGTGTCCAGAGAAGCTGTGGCTGCCCCTGGATCCCTGGCAGTGTCCAAGGCCAGGCTGGACATTGGGGCTTGGAGCAGCCTGGGACAGTGGGAGGTGCCCCTGCCATGGAAGGGGTGGCACTGGATAAGATTTACGGTCGCTTCCAACTCAAACCATTCTGGGATTCTGTGATTCTATAACTTACTATGAAGGGGGAGTCCTTGAATTCATTCTTATAAGTATCAGACAAAAGTGATTCAGTCCAAACTGAATTTGGAATTTACAACAAGCAGGACTCATCACAGAATCCCAGACTGGTTTGGGTTGCAAGAGCCCTTAACACCCACCTCACTGCACCCCTGCCATGGGCAGGGACACCTTGGGACACCTTCCACCAGACCAGGTTGCTCCAGTCCTTGTAAAGAGAGTAGGACATCAATCACCCACTTTGTGTCGGTGTTCATCTCAGCTAAATTTAGCAAGGGAGGAGATGAGCACCTCCTTGTTAAGATTCCCGTGTAATCAGAGGGGCTGATTGCCAGACACCTGCAGTACCCCTTCCGAGGTGCCTGTTTGCATTCATCAGAAACAGCAGAAATCCAAACAGCTCCTGGAGAGAACACATTTCAAACAGTTGGGTCAGATGGAGAATGGAGGATATTATCCACACTGAAGAGCAAGCTCACCAAGTTAGAGCAAATGTGCCCATAATCCCCACAGCTATCAATATCCATTTCCTTGGGCAGGGAGCAGAAAGCGACACTGCCACAAACACCCTCCAGCTGTGCTTTCATTGCAACTGCTGCAGGCTAATGCTCATCCCTGACAATAACCAAAGGCTCTACTGGCATGGCAGGGGAAGAATCCAGGGATAGCTGCTGGCGAGGCCATAAAAATAGATAGCCCGAGCTTGATGGCTCTTGAAATAATCATACTGCTCCAGCTGGAAGGAAATGAGGGATGGGAAACACTCCCTGTGTGAGCTAAGGGTAAATGACTGACCCACACAAGTTCAGACATCCTGCAGTCTCAACTTCATGAATTCATTGGACCCTTGACTAGAGTGAAATATAGAAAACATCACACTTTGTCACTTGCAGCTCGCCTCAAAACAGTCCCAAAACAGCTGTTTGGTCACTTGAAGGAAACTAAAAGTCGTCTAAAAGTTCATGGGTGTTAACAACCAACTACAATCAAAAAGCTGGTACGACAGAGAATCAATTCAACTGCACCATTTCCCACTCTTGTAGTCATTGTCAAAAGAGTGGATTTATGCCAGCCTTTCTGTCCTTCTTGCAGTCTTTGTCACAACAATGAGGCATTGCAGTTTTATAGCCCCGTATGTTGTCTCTAAGATAACAGTAAAGAATATTCCTTTGACAGTTTCAACGTTCTATAATTTTACTGAATGATCCTTGTTATTCTTACTTTTATATTCTCAAAACTGATGAAAAAGTGATGAAGCAGCCAACAAAACAAAATACAGAGTTGTTAAAAGGTTAAAGTAGAAACCCTGGCTACTGTCTCCCGTAGAGCAGGCAGGGCATAAAGATTTCTGTTTCACTTTTGATCATTTTTGCCTAACTTTCTTGCAAAGTAGCACCACACCACACCACACCACACCACACCACACCACACCACACGCTCGCACAGAAACTGCAGATCATACCAAGTATCACCACTTCCCAACCTAAAGAGCTGATTCCACACTGTTTAGCAAATGCTGAGCGACCCACAGTGCCCCTGACTCTCTCTGGGCAGACACGTGTAGCTGTGGCTCCAGATAAATCCTGAATAAATCGCTACCTTGCAGACACTCCTCCTCCTGCAGAAAGGATGAAAGTGCCAACATGTGACACATTTGTCACGCTGCTTAATGCACCCCTGGAAGGGATGTGAGCCTGCAGGAATGGGGGGAGTGCAGGAAACCACCTTGCAGAGCATTGGTGGTGCCCTAAGGCGAGCTGAAGATGAAATAACACCGTGAGGTCTCTCCGGGGAAATCAAGAGGCAGCACAGCTCTCAATCCTTACCTGCCAAACCCCTCCCCAGGCTCTCCAGCTGACCTGTGGGGCTCCTCTGTGCTCTCCAACTGGGGCAGCATGATCCCTAGGAGAGGGTCAGTGTGGCATGGGTAGAGGGCAGCCAGACTGGAGAAGAGCAAAGAACAGAGAGAACAGCCCCACTGCTGCAGATTCACCCCCTGCATTCACCTGCAGCTCATTTCTGCCTCGTGCCGTGCGCCTGCAGACACAGGATGGGCAGTGAGGACAGCACCTCAGCCGTGCTCATCAGAGGAAATTACATCACTGAAGCTTTTTTTCCGATAAATGTGAACGTTTTGGATGTTCTGTGTTTGCTACTGCTGCACAGACTCGAATGTGAGTCTACACTTGGACACCTGAAGATGGAAGCCTGGGAAGGAGTGGAGAAGACGGGAATGAGGAGAGTCACCTTCCAACACTGCAGAGCCCTGCTTTGGCTGGGTCCTCTCCTGGAAGCTGTCCCGACCTCTGACCACCTGCACCTCCCTCCTCAAACCTTCTGGGTGCACAGCAATCCCACTGGAACCTGGGGGATCTCGTCCTCTTCTTATTCACCTTACAGGACCAATCTCTTGCAAAGTGGCAGAGACATTTCTGTTCTGCTTCAGGTCCTTGAAAATTCCACGTGTGCCAAGATTTCAGGATTCTGGTACTTGATGCTGAGCCTGAGGCAAAAGGGAACCACGAAGAGGATGTGCATAGTGGCTTGAGTCTCCCAACCTCCTTCCCGCTCCTCTCTGGGAAGCCCCAGTGCCCTCCAGAGTGAAAATATTCTCCACAAGAATAAGCTTTGGGCCTGGGCTAAGAGTAGAAACTTCTCCCTCACAGACTCAGTCCAACAAAGCATTTGAGCACACGCAGAGCATTTAAGGGTAGAGTATTAAGTATTTTGCTGAATCGTCTGTAAAGCGGCATAACCTAATAACAGGCAAATTAAGTTAGAAGCACAGAAACTCTTCTCTTGCGAAACCCTGCTTTAGGACCCAGCTGTGAAAACCCTCAACACCTACAAACCACTGAAAAGTAGCTACAAGCTGGCACCAGAGGGGGTTGTTACTTTTTTGAGTGTTTGATGCTTTCTCATTCCTTTGATGGTCTCACATGTTACTGAGCAATACAAATAAATGTGGATAAAACTCCTTCAAATAAACGCACAGACTAATATGAAGTAGCTTTTTGAAGTCTGTCCCATGGAGCTGTGTTTTCCTGAGCCTGAAGACAGCTGCACACATATTCCTGTGTGAGATGCTGTCTGACGGGGCTCTCAGAAGAAAGGATCAGAGGAGTTCACGCGCAGCTCAAGGCAAAACACAGCAGCGACAAAAGGACGTGGAAGACAGCAGGTAATTCAAGAGCTAGAAATCCCTTTTGACCAAGGAAAACTGAAGGGCAAACATGATCTCATGGACTGGAAAAGAATTCAGATGATTTTCAGTGAAACTGCTGTGGTCCCTTGAGAGGGACAGAGTGGTTTCAAGCTATCACAGAGCAGCGGACAGCTCTGGGATGTTCCTGCAAGGACCCTGCCCAGATATGCAGGAAGGCAAGAGGACCCTTCCTAGCAGCTCTGCTCAGCAGCCAGCCTCTCATCCCTCTGGAATCAAAGCAGGGAGAGTGGAAAAGAAGGACATTAATCCAGAAATTACATAGCATTTGGGGTTTTTTTAAAATTATTTTTAAAGGAAGAAGAAACATGATGGAAGCATATACAGAATAGGAATACCAAAGGACAGGGGGAAGGAGAGAGAAAACATTAATAGATACCAAAGTAAAAGGGGGATGGACAATGAGTTGCTCTGGGGTCTAAACTCGATTCATTACCTGGAAGTCACAGATGTGTGAACAGAGTTGGCACTGGGCTCTGGCCCTGCTGGACAGGGCAGGAGTTCTCCTAGAAAAGACCTGGAAAAACAGGTCCGTGACAGCAGCAGGGTCTGATTATTTCCTGGGTCGGTGGTAGGGGCCCCAGGTTTTGACACAACAAAATACGCATTTCACAATATATATATACCCAGCAAAACACTACACTCAGTACACACACACAGTGAAATATACATTAAACCAATAATATTGAATTAATTTTTCAGCTATTAATCTTATCACCCAATGTGGAGAGTAACTAATTAGATCATGAGGCAGATCCACTTCCAATTTAAAAAATAAATAAAACCAGATTACAAACAAAGATTTCCAATTAAAACAAAAACCAAACCAAACCAAACCAAACTAAAAAAACCAAAAAACAAACAAACAAAAAAATCCCAACAAAACCCCCCAAAACAAAGCAAGACAACCCCACCCCCAAAACAGAACAAAGCAAAAAAAACCACACAAAAACCCCCAAAAAACTGAACAAACCCCAAAACACATCAAAAACCCTGAAAAATTAGGAGCACTAGCATCCAAAATGACTGGAAAACCTCAGGATATAAATGAACTCAGACATTCAAAATCATCGAAAACCTTTCTATAAAGAAGAGGAAAGATTTTTTTCAGGAGAGTTTCCAGGCCTAAATGGGTGATAATCAAACTTGAAGAGATATTAGCTACACCCTAGAAAGAAAATAAGCAGCATAAGAAAACTACATTTTAGAGATAAAAGTGTAAGAATAATTCAAGAGTGGCCCTAAAACAAATGTTTTCTACGTAGTGACAAGTGCCTTCAGTCCTATAAATAAAATACAAAAAAAGGAAAAGACATTAAGATGCTGCAGGAATTAATTTAATTTTTTAAAATTTATTTTAAAATTAATATTTTTCTTTGGCTTTCAGTAAGGGAAAAAGTGAAGAGCCTAAGGCAAAACCAAACTATCTAATGGGAACAAAGTACTGAAAAGGAGACTGCCACTGTCAAAACACCCCACAGATCAAAGGATTTAATGTGCTTACACTGTGGGGGCCTGAGAGCTTCCATTCCAGAATATATGAAAGCACAGAGGGATGAAGGGCAAGTGAAAGAGGAGAGGCCTCTGTCAATGGGGGTGAGGCACTGCCTGGCCAAAGAGGAGCTGCAATCACACTCAGACTTCAGAGGGAGGGCAGCCAAAATAACAGCAGCTCCATTAGTTCTGTCTCAATGACATTTCAGGCTCTTGAATAGGTTCTGTGAGAAAAGCGCAGTGGAAGCCCTGGAAGTGATGGAGCAGGGAGCCAGGGCTGTGCTGGGGTGGCAGAGGAAACCTGGCACACCATACCAGCACAGCCTTCCGAGGAGCAGAACCTAACCCAGGGCATTTGCACAGCCTGAGTTTGCTGCTGGGGCCGCAGGGATGGCTCCTGTGAGAAGCTGCCGGGAGCTTCCTCAATCCTGGAGCTCCAAGGATGGATGTGCTGCTGGCCAAGGCTGGGCCAGTTAGAAATGGTGGTAATGCCTCTGGGATAGCAGTTTGAAGAAAAAAGGGAATAAAAGTTATTGCACAGAGGTAATTGTGACCAGAGAAGAGTGGGGTGAGAAGATGTGAGAGGAAGAGCTGTGCAGACACCCAGGGCAGGGCAGGAGGAGGGACAGGAGCTGCTCCAGGCACCAGAGCTGGGATTCCTCTGCAGCCCTTGGGGAAACCCACGGTGAGGCAGCTGTGCCCCGCAGCCTCTGGAGATCCACGGGGATGGAGAGATCCATCCACAGCCCCTGGAGATCCACAGGGATGCAGAGATCCATCCACAGCCCCTGGAGATCCACAGGGATGCAGAGATCCATCTACAGCCCCTGGAGAAGCCCCTGCTGGGGCAGGGGGTGCCTGAGGGGAGGCTGTGATCCCGTGGAGAGAGGGGCTGTGGCTGGAGCAGCCTGGCCTTGCAGGACTGACCCCATGGCAGAGTGACCCACGGGGCTGCAGTGCCGGGGGGCTGTTCCCGTGGGATGGACTCAGGTTGGAGAAGCTCCTGGAGAGCTCTCCCGTGGGAGGGACCCCAGGCTGCAGCAGGGGAACAACTCCTGTCCCTGAGCAGCGGAGAAGCCACAGGGGATGAACTGACCATGGCCCCCATTCCCATCTCCCTGTGCCCCGGGGGTAGGAGGTAGAGCTGGGAGGAGGGAGGGGTGGGGGGAAGGTGTTTTTCAGCGTTTATTTTACTTCTCATTATCCTGCTCTGATTTTCGTAGTAATAAATTCAATTATTATGTCTAATTCCAGCCTGTTTTGCCCATTTACTGATTCATCTCTCCCAGTCCGTACCTCAATCCGTGAACCCTCCTTTATATTTTCTGTCCCCCATCCGGCTGTGGAGGGGAGTGAGAGGGAGGCTTTGGTGGGTGCCTGACATCCAGCCAGGGTCACCCCACTGCACCCAGTACCATGGACATGTAAAACACATCAAGTGTTGGCCAAGAGAAGAGAGGGAGAAAGCGACAGAATGATGCAAAATGCATTTATCGCCTAATCGCAGGAACTGGTGTGAAGTGCAGGGAGGTGGCAGCTGGAAATGGCACAGCTGCAAAGCAGTGCCCCAGATCTCAGTGAGGAGCAGAACCAGAGCGGGCAGGAGGGTGATGAAAGGCTCTCCCCTAAGAAGAGATAAAACCAGACTAAAAGAATGTCTCGTTTAGCCCAGCAAAACGGCAGCTGCAAACAAACGCAGCTGTGTTCCATGTACACAGAGGGAGGGAAGGTGAACAAGTCCAGCGCAGTGCTGGCAAGGGACAGATGGGCAAACTGGCACGGGACGAGCCTTGCAGGAACAGGTGAACCCCTCCAGCCCTGTGCTCTCTGTTCACAAACACTTCAGAGCAATAACTGAACCCTAAATGCTTCTCCTGATGCTGAGCACACTGCAATGTGTGCTGCACTGCAGACGCTGTGTCAGTGTGGGAACCAGAGGACACACAATACTGCGATAATACATTTTGACAAACTTGGAGGGTAAGGGTTGTGTATTTGATCTCTGTATAAGCAGACGGAAGAAAAAATACCCTCTCAATGGATAAGCTCCATCAGAGCCACAGGGACACAGGATTATTCAGCTCAGAAAGGACTTCAGAAGGTTTCAGCTCCAGCCTCCTGCTCATGGCAGGGTCAGGGTTCACACTACCTTCCTTAGTAACCTGTCCCACCAATTAAAGATTCCATTGGGCTAAAGCTTTTCCTTACATCCAGGTGGAAAATACTCAATGCACTCCCAGACCCTACAGAACACAATCAAACTATGCAAGTGAATTTAGCAGAAAAAAAGATTGTTAAATAATAATTTAACAGTTGCCTCAGCCCAGTCTTCTCTCTTTGATGAAGTATTGATTTAAATACAGAGTAGTCCTAAACCTGCCAAGTAGAAGAATTCAGGTAAAACATATTTACTACATTGAGTAGAGCTCCTCACATGATTGAATCTTTGACACCTGTTTGGGAACCGGTCAAACCCAAACCCTTCTCTTTAATTCCTGTGCCCACAGTCTGTCCCACTTTCCTTCCAGAAGCCTCAAGGACAGCCTCCATTTCGAGACGCTCAGAAATCTGAAGGCAGTGGAGAATGAGAGATGGGTGCAGGGAAGGGGAGCAGAAGCAGGGTGTGAGTTAATGCAGCTCACTGCAGGCAGCGTGACAGAAATGGGTCTGTAAGATGGACACCAGCGTGCCCATCCTTGCAGGGACATCCCAGGCGCTCACACCGTGCTCCAGAGGAAGCAGAGAGGTGCAGAGGATGAGCTGACCTTGCCTTCCCCTAGTGGGGTTTCTGAAAAACCAACTTAATCTGACCCAGCAAGGGAACACTAAAAAAATTACAGATTTATGCAAACAGAGGACAGCAAAGATTTTTTTAATCTTGGCCTGGAAGTGTGTATTGAGGAAGAAACCATCCAGTTCCTGCTTTTACAGACTGTAAGAGCAGGCGATGAGTGTGGGTGCAGGTGAGTGTTCAGCAGCTCATTTAAATGTTGAGGAACAACTTAACAGGATTATACCTCCAAGAGAAAAATACTCTATCAGTATCAACTCAATATCTGTTGCTAGTTCAAATAAGTTTCCGATTTTCCTGAACAAATCACAGATAAAAAATTGTAAAACATCCTTGTAATCTTTCCAAATATTAGTCCTTTAAAAAATACTAATGAGCTGTTGAATTTCCCGGATACCTATAATTTTGGCAGATTGTTGTCATGCAGAAATAAAAATTTCACTGAAGATCTTCTTTCCTTTCCAGGAACAAACATCCTAAACTATTTCACAGTGTTTCAAGAGCCTCCTGAAAAAAACACAGAATCACTTCATTTCCAAGAGACAATGTAGACCTGACCCCATCTTACCCCATCTTAAGTGTGTATCTTACCACTATGGCAAGAAATACTTAAATATTATGAAATTAGGTTTAACTGACGAACATTGCTGTTCATTCTTTGTACAGTGATCGCAGAGAAACAGGTCAACATATTTTAGTTTTAATGGTGCACTCCTCAGATATTTGTTGATCATAAGAACACTTATCTGACGAGTTCTTTGGGTAATTGTAATTGTATTCTTTCATTTTCCTGTTCATCCTACAGGTGCCTTAAAGGAGCCACTGCTTTTGTTTACCCTTATTTCACCTTTTTGCTCATCTAATTACCACATCTGAAAATCTGTTTTGTAAATCAATCTCTTCTTTCAAATGCTGGTTAAGGGCAACATTCAAAACTAGACACAAACAAGAGGAGTTTCCCATCCTGATGGCCAGGAGCTGCACACACTTTTGGGTGATTTTGGGTATTTCCAGGTACTGAACACCAGTTTGAACAGACGTCGATTTTGTCTTGGGTTATTCTCTGGAGGAATGTTATCTTCAAAGACTGGAGAATACCTTCCAGGGATGGTGACTATTTACTGAGGGCTTTGGTGCTTTTCAAAGGTACAACCTGAAAGCACAACTCTTGCAATAGCACTTTTTCTTTCTCAGAAAAAATTGTGTATGAAACTTTAATTGCTGGTGACACGGGCAGGGCTCACAAAACGTGCCCACCACAGCCTTAAAATTCATGTGCACTTTTGGAGGGCACCAGCAATTTCCTCCCTTTTATAATTCAGCAGCAATTTGCTCCACTGCGTCTGACATATTCTCTGACCAAATTACTAATTTATACTAAGTGGATCCAACAGAGTTGCAAACGCTGGGCAGTATTTGTTTCCAGCCAACAATGCCTGAGGTTCTTAAAATTCTCCAACTCCCTAACTCGTAACAATCTATAATTATTTCCTCTTCCCATCCCATCCCTCAAGAGGGGTTACTTTTCTGAAACTTGTAAAACACAGTAAACAAAGGCCGAAGAATTGGCTCTGTGAGACCAGAATTACATCTGGGGAATTTACAACCATTTCCAAATATCTAGAGCGGCTTTTAGCCATGGAAGGCAAAAAACCAGGAGAATGAACAATTAGAATTAGTCTGTGCTATTTATGTACCTTTTATGATACCATTTTGGGTAGGTGATTGTGTGTAAGAGCAGCACAGTTCACAGGTTATAGCTGAGACGCTTTAAAAAGCAGCAGAAATCTCACGGTCTTCTCCAGTGATCTTGATCATCCAGTGCTTCCAGACCTCTATTCTGCCACCGCCAGATCCCACCTTTTATCCTTTTTGGGCAGCCTCAGGCTCTCCATTCCCTCTGCTGGGCTGTGTGCAGTAGAAATGAGGCTCTCTGGTGTTTTACCTTGAGGTCTGTTTGTGCCTTGGGGTTCAGAAACACCTTCCACTGAGATTTAGGTGACAATCACACATCTAAGCCTAATTGCTGGTTTATAGCCCCAAATATTTTCATTTTAAATAAGCCTTGATCAGGACAAAATGTGCAGAACCACGGCAGGCCATCAGAGAAATAATAAATCAGTGTGGGCATTTCTAGGTCTATAAGGGTATAGAAAAGAAAGGCCAGCAAATGAAGCTCTTAAAATAACATTGTGTTGGCTCAGGGTTTAAAAAAAAAATAATCTGGCTCAGAGCAAGATCTGTGATTCTTTACAGCTGTCATATGCTATTGTGGCACAGGATGATTCATTTTAAAGTAGTGTAAAGGAGACAGCAAGAAAGACATGCCTTAACTCTATTTCCAGTGTCATGAATCCATGGAATGGTCTCAGTAAATTCCCATCATTAACATTAAAAGAAAATGAGGATGTTTGGCATAATTGACATTGTGTTGGTTTTGCTTGGCCCAGTTTTCACCAGTGAGTAGGGTGGGGTACAAAGATGACTCCTGTGCGTCCTGCATGAAGGTTCTGGAAGTTTTTCACCATGTCCAGCAGAGCCAATCTCTGATGGCTCTGAAGATGATGGACATGCTGCTGGCCAAGCCTGGGCCAATTAGAGATGTTAGTTACAGCTCTGTGATAACATATTTAAGAAATCAAAACAATGTGAGCATGCACTTCTTTTTAGCCAGGGAAGGAGGAGGAGGTAAAAATATGTGAGGGAGAACAACATGGAGGCACCAAGGTCAGCGGAGAAGGTGGGGGAGGAGGTGCTCCAGGTGCTGGAGCTGAAAACCCTCTGCTGGCTGTGGTGAAGACCGTGGGGAAGCAGGTGGTCCCCCTGCAGCCCATGGAGTCCAGGGGGTGCAGAGAACCCCCACAGCCCGTGGGGAGGTGCCCATGCCAGAGGAGCAGGTGGAGGCCTGCAGGAAGCTGTGATCCAGTGGGAGTCCCAGAGACTGAGAGTTGCAAAAGCCTTGCAGGAGAGAGAGGCCTTGCTCTTGGGATGGAAACAGCCTAGCCTCGGCTTGGAAGTCTGCAACTTATGGTCAAGATCTCGTGTTTGCAGCAAAATTCAGGTGGGTTTGCTGCTCGTGAGATTGGACCCATACCAAAGAAGTTCGCAGAGGACTGTCTCTCGTGGGAGGGACCCCATGGCTAAGTAGATGACTCTTCTCCCTGATGGACTGACCCTGACCAAAGGAAAGCCTCATGCCCTGCCCCCACCCTGGAGCCGTTGGCTGGAAGGAAGGAGGGAGGGGGTGAGCTGAGAAATGATGTCTTAATAGGGAGGGGGGTGAGTGAAGAAACGGTGTATTAAGAGCTTATTTTTACCTCTGATTTATCCTCCAACTTTGTTAGGTTAATAATCACTTTGCAACTTTAAGTTTCCAACCTCTTTTCTCTTTCTCAGTGCGTCCTCACACGAGTGCCTTATCTCAGCTCATGAGTCTGGTGCGTGTATTAGTTTTTTCCCTCCATTCTGCACAGCTGCAGAAGGAGAAAGAGAGAGCAGAGGGAGCAGACATCATTGGCGCCTGGCATTAAGCCATGGTGAAACCACGACAGACATGTACCTGATAGAGCGTCCAGTGAAGCTTAAAATAACGTGTTTTAAAAAGTAAGGAGAACTTAATTGCCAAAGAAACAATGGAGAGGACACGCAGATGTCCTAGCCGGAGTCCCTGGAATCCTACACAGAAGTCCTCCATGGATAAGCAGAGAGAGGTGAAACTGAGTGGGAACCAAAACTTTCAATACCTGGAGACTGAAAATATCATCACGTTCTGCTACAACTTCTGTGCAAACCATGGCTAAAAAATCAGAAAGATGAGAGAGGGATGAGAAAGATGAGGGAGGTGGTTGAGGAAGAGACAGCAAAGTCCTATACAGTTATGAAAGGAATGGGAAAGGCAAGGGGGGATAGGGTGTTGTTTGCTTTAGGGTTTTTTACTGCACCTTCCAGTGCTAGCAGCAAGTGGCATCCAGCAAAGCTGCAAATAACAGGCTCAGAAGAATCAATTTCAGGTGGGTTCTTCACACAGTGTGTGGGTGAGCCACAGAAGTGGGCAGTAAAAGGGAGGCTGAGTAAATTAAATGCATAAGTGGAGGGCAATGTCCCGGGAAAATCCCAGAGAAACCCTGAGGCACAAACAGTTCCAGGGAGGCTGCCCCAGGAAGTGTCCCTCAATGTTTCCTCTGCTCTTCCCTCCATCCTCTGGGCACTGCCAAAGGCAGGACTGAGCTGCTCCACGCAGGAGTCCTGGCACTGCCCAGGGCAGCTGGCACAGCCCAACGTGCCAAGGAGCGTGACCCCATGGCATTCTGCTGCTGGGCTCCGTGTGCCCTGGTCCCTGCCCCAGGCTCCTTCCTCGGGGCTGGCAAAGGCTGTGATCAGCTCAAAGAGAGCCCTCAGCACAGCACCATGCCCCGAATCCCTGCCAACTGCAGAGCTGGAAAGAGCTCAGGACATTCTGCAAGATTTTACCTTCAGGGTAGCCCATCCCATGGATTTGTCTCTGTTTATCACACAAGAAAAAATTGTCTGCAGCTTCCAGCTTAGCTCCTGCCCTGACCCAAATCCTTCCTTACTGGATGTCTTAGGGATTTAGTGGGAGTTCCACCACCCACTTTGAAAGGGTACGATTTGATGGATTTGATGATTTGTTTTGGTGTTTGTGCAACAGTAGCTGCAGCCATAAAGAATCTCAGCATCTCAAATTCCACCCTGGACAGCCTGGATTCTCCAGACGCCACCATCTTTCAACAGGAGGCATGGGGGAAGTGGGGAAAATCACACAAATCCCCAAAGCCAATGGAAAATATTTGCAAAAAGGTCGTAATAACCATGACAGCTCCTTTTCCTTTTTCTTTTCCTTTTTCCTTTTTCTTTTTCTTTTTCTTTTTCTTTTTCTTTTTCTTTTTCTTTTTCTTTTTCTTTTTCTTTTTCTTTTTCTTTTTCTTTTTCTTTTTCTTTTTCTTTTTCTTTTTTCCTTTCTCCTTTTTTCTTTTTTCTTTTTCTTTTTTCTCTTTCATTTTTTTTCTCTTTATTTTTCTTTTTCTGATCCTTAATTGGACAAGACTTGCCAATCCATGATTGTTGTGTAAAGAATTCCCAGTAAGGAAATGGTGTGTGCTTGGTGAGCAGTGGTTCAGATGGAGGGGTTGGTGCTGAGCTGCCCAGGAAGAAGGCACTTGTGATCCTGTGCAGGTGGAGTTCAGTTTTGAAGTTCGTGGCAGCAGTGATAACTTGAAAAAGTACTTGAATATTGAGCTTTTAATCTTTTTGTTCATACTTTCATAATGTGAAAGCTAAAAACCTTTTAAGTGAAAAATGAGTTCAAAAGGTAGTTCAATCCACAGTATTAAAATATAACATTGTGGTTTCCAGGTTTCTTATTCTTCTGGTATGAACAATTCAGCAAACACAACAAAACAACAAATATTACTAAATGCTGACATGCCCAAAAATCTGCATTTTTTCTCCTCGTAAGCAATATTTCTCTGAAGAATGCTACCTGGGTGTATTCTCCAAAGACAAAAGGTTCTGGTAATCAGCTGGGTGTCTTCTCCTCTTTGCTCCCCCAGTCCTCCCTGAATCCAAAGCTGCTCTTCCTTTCACAGCCATAGTGCACAGCACAATTGAATTACAATGAAATGTTTTCCCATTATGTCTTCATCAGTGGTGCTGTCACTGAGCTGTTTTTTGCCTCCTCACATCAGTTTATTTAGGATACATTAATGTTACCCTTGGGCCAGGAACTGTTTGTGACTCAGGTCTGGTTGTGTACGTTCCAGCCTTGTCCAGGTTCTCCCTGGAAAATTGTTGCTAAGGCATGAGAAAGGATACAAGCCAAAGAAATGGAAGATAAGAGAGGTGATGACTGCCACAGGGAAATTCAACTTCTGCCTCATCAAAAACATAAGGATTTCGTGACTTCAAGGAGCTACAGAGACTGAGATTGAAATTTTACCAGAGAGCAAAGTATTTCCTACTTTTCTCTTAGAAATAAACAAGTGCTACTGATAATACATCAAGCAAAAACTGTTTTTCTTCTGTTTGATAAACTTTTTCCCTGCTTGTTGAGTGGAATGACTCACAAGGGAAGAGTGAAGGCAAAAGAACAAAAAAATAAGACAGCGAAAAATATAAGCAGAGGAAATTCTTGAGACAGAGCTATCCATGAAGCACTTTTGGAGAGCGTTATTTTTATTTAATACAAAGGAATCTGATTTCACTGCATCATAGACCTTCCATTCAACAAAGTCATTCTTGTCTGCCTTTATTTTTCCTGACTGTATTCTTTATTTTGCTGATGACTTCTTTCCCTACCAAGCAATCTGGAACAAGGTGTTTCTACCACTAAGTTCCAAACTATTTCAGGCTAACTGGTTAACCTGTTCGTATACTTTTCAGAAAAACAGTGCATCTCAGATTAAAAAAAAAAGGCCACAAGCAAGACTTTGAGAAGTCAAAAGAAAAGAGTGAGTTCTAGCCAAGGAGGTACCTTCAGATTCAGCAGTTTGTTCTCCTAATCATTCTTACATGACTGGCAATATCAAGATTAATACCTGCCTTCCCTTAATGCTCTCTCCTCCCAAGAACACTGGCACTCTGCAGACCGCCAGACTAAATAATGCATTCCTAGGCTGAGGAGGCTTGAAGAGTCTGGGAAGACAACAGCAACAAATTCCGAAGAGCAGCACTGCTGGCTGGAATGAAAAAGTAAAGCAGACAGCCTCAATGGCAGCCATATAATACAAATAAACCTGGATTTACCCAGATGAAAATATTTGTGAAAGGCATGTACCAGGCCTGTCATTTAGATTTCTGTTCCAGTTTTTTTTAATATGTTCCAGAAAAGCTTTTATTTACTCACATTTCCACATATTTCTTTCTTTAAAATAATATTCTGGAGGGAAGAGATGTTTGAGATCAGTGTTCAAACTCCTTGTGTGGCTTGAGAGTACTGCATGTCCATGCAGACCAGCACTACATTAACCAGCTCTATAGAGATGAATTAAGAAGATAACAAGTTCTAACCCATCTACCAATCAATAGAAGTCATCATCCTCATGAAATGAAAAGCCTTTCTGGTCAGGACCAAAGTAAAATCAGGAAATTCATTCCACTGCCAATCATGTCACTTCTCTGCAGTAACAGCCTCTCAGATCTTCAGCTGCTTCTGTGCTTGACTGACTCTTAAGTGGAGTTTAAATCCAGAGCACAGCATAAACCCACAGCCAATATGCTCCAAAAATCACCTCAGTTGATTTCTCCCTGCCAAAAGCACAAGCTCCCATCAATCAGCATCTGATCTTTCGTCTGGGGGTCAGCTCCAACCTACCAACTCTTTCCATTCACTTTAATTTTTCTTTGTATTTGCTTTCTTCTTAAGATTTCTTTTTGGCTAACTTAAGTGAAAAAACATGCTGTCAAAGTGGAATATTTCCATATCATCATAGACTATCTTGAGTTGGAAGGGACCCACAATGAACTTGTTGGCAAATTTAGCACCACAGCCAGACACCACTTTGAGGCTCTGCCCCATTCTATTGCAGCCCACATCTAAGAGGGTTTCAGAAACAACACAAAAATGTTCTCCTTATGAGACAAATTTTCCTAAATACTACCTGGCAAGCTGCCTTCTAAAAGTCTTGAAAAATTAGAAGCAACTAAAGGGTTTTCTGATAATATTATCAGAGAATCATCATAACATCACAAAATGGTTTGGATTGGAAGGGACCTTAAATCCCATCCAGTGCCACCCCTGCCATGGGCAGGGACACCTCCCACTGTCCCAGGCTGCTCCAAGCCTGGCTTTGGACACTTTCAGAGATCCAGACGCAGCCACAGCTGCAGCCACAGCCACACTGTGCCAGGGCCTCGCATCCCTCACAGGGAAGGATTATTAGAAATAATACATTCACAGGAGTTTCACAGAAACCTCTGTTATCCTGCAACTATTCCACTATCCAAAACCTTCTTCAATCCAGTCTCAGACCACAGCACCTGACCCTGCAAGGATCAGCACTGGAGTTACCACAAAGATCATGAAATGTGAAAATCATTCTGGAAATAAAGCTGAAGAAAACACCAGACATTTTAAGCAAGCATTTATCTGATTCCATACTGCTGCCCCTCCTATGAGGATGGGTGAAAACCCAGGATACTTCCAAAATCCCTGCCTCCTCCTGGATATCATACAGCTGTGCTGTCTTTGGGAACCTCCACGCAGGAATTTTGCAAGACCTGCACCCAGCAGAAAAAAACCCAACCTGTTATACACAAACACTCTGTGGATCAGTCTTCCCAATTTTGGGGTGGAGAACTTGTTAGGAAAGGTCCACACATGGAGGGGGAAAATACACTGAGCTGGGAGCTGGGATCCTGGATTAATGGAGGTACAGACACTGGGACACACGGAGGTGATTTGGGACAGCCAGCATGGCCTCACCAAGGGAAAATCCTCCTGACCAACCCTGTGGCCTTCTCTGACTCCATCAGTGGACAAGGAAAGGGCCATGGATGTCATTTATCTGGAATTCTGTAAAGCCTTTGGAGAGATGGAGCACTTCTCCTACAAGAAAAGGCTGAGAGAGTTGGGATTGTTCAACCTGGAGAGAAGAAGCTTTGGAGTGACCTCACTGTGGCCTTGCAGGGCCTGAAGGAGCTGACACGGAACATGGAGAGAGAGTTTGGACAAGGGGCTGGAGTGCCAGGACACAGGGAATGGTTCCCACTGCCAGAGGGCAGGGACAGATGGGATTTTGGGAAGGAATTATTCCCTGGGAGGGTGGGCAGGCCCTGGCACAGGTGCCCAGAGAAGCTGTGGCTGCCCCTGGATCCCTGGCAGTGCCCAAGGCCAGGCTGGACATTGGGGCTTGGAGCAACCTGGGACAGTGGGAGGTGTCCCTGTGGAATGTGACAGGCTCTAAGATCTCTTCCAACCCCAACCATTCCATGATTCTATGATTTTGTTAATTACCATAGGGGGAATAAAGAGGTTTGCTTTCCTACCCAAATACTGCCCCCGACTTCGGCAAACTCAAACCAGAATGTGACAGAACTGAACACAAACAGGCAAAGCTACAAAATGATGTTTTTTTGACCCGCTCTCTGTTCCAGCACTGTCATTATTGGCATGCAAAAGAAAGAGATTTGATTCATGAACCTCACATCAACATTCCATGTGTTTTCTAGCTGCTGCATGGGAAGATTTGGGAGCTGCACATGCACTGCTTCTTCTCCCCTCCAAAGCGCTGAAGATCTGAGAAGCACTGCAGGGTCATTGCAGGGAGCAGGGAATACTCAGTGAGGTGACACCTTTGTTCATCCTTTGGAGCACTCCAGGTTCAGCCCTAGAGCACAGAATATCGAGGTTGTTTGGTTTGCAAAGCACTGTCTGCACTGCGTAGGATGCCCTGGCACTGAGCTCTGCACCCAAATGTCAGAGCCGGGAGCTCTAACACCTTGATTTGCACACACACGTGGGAACTGCTCAGTGCGTCGTGTACAAACACAGCTCAGCACCCAGACTGTTCCTCCAGCCCCTCTTGGAACCTAAATTAAAATAACTTCTTGGCAGAGCTGGAATCAAGTATTCCAAACGCTTGCTCTTACCACTTCATCATTAGCAAAATGCTTTTACCCGTAATTGTTCTCATTACAATAGAACAAAGCCAGAGCATAAACAATGCTGAGCTTGGTATGCAAGGGATGGCATCTCCGTGGCTGAAGTGAGAGTGCAGCACAGGCATGTTCTTCAAACTGGAGTCAACAATTAGTCCATCCGTGGGAGAGAACGGAGACGAAAATTAATAGAAGGATGTGACAATCTGCCAAGTGGTGTGTAAATGTGATGGCAGCCTGAACAGCCACAAAAGATTCCCAAAGATATCCTTTTACAAACATTATGTGCTCAAAGCCTTTTTTTTTTTTACTTTTGAAAGATGCAGTCTGTACTTCCTTGGTCAAAATTACTCATTAGGAAGAATTTATAGTGTGCATATTTATCCCTTCAAATAATGCAAATATGCCTTTAATTATTAGTTATTCTTACTCTGAAGTAGGTTTCATGGCAGTGTTTAATGGTAGGATTTGTCTCTCCCTGGTTCATTTAGATGGTTGTGAAGTCTCTGATACCTGGAGTTCACTCTTGTCACCAATTGCACTATCAGTTTAGAAACTCCATTGCTCCCTGAGTGCCCAATGGCTCCAACCAAGGGGAATTCCTGGACAAAGTGACCTCCTGCCCACCCACAGCATGAGTTGGCAAAGGACATTTCAGACATTTTCAGTCATCATTTGAATTTTAAAGTTGTTTTTAAGAAATTGGTTTCCATCTTGGGCTTCCTTCCCTCCTCTTGTCCTGAGTTCGTGAGAAAGCTCCAAGTCAGATTTGCTGGCTCCCTCACACACTTTCTGTTTCACTCTCTCCTGTCACAGTCACAGAAGCAAGAGCAGCTGTTGGTAGAACATTCCTGAGCATCGTTCTGGGGTGTGCAGCCAGACATTTGTCAGGCTGGTTTGATTTCCCGAGGACTGTAAGGAAGGTTCTGCTGGATAATTCCCATCTGCGACTCTGAGCCTCTCCTGCCAAATCCACCCCAAGCCTCCAAGGAAGATTTCCTTCTCTGGATTTTTGCCCAAGGCTACTTTTTATTAGTTTTCTTCAAGAAGTCTTGAGGTTTGTTAGGTTTTTTTCCCCCTTAATACTGCTATGAAGATGGAGAGGGGCAGGTTTAGGGGAGTAAGGAAAAGATGCACATTCCCACAAGACGGACACAATCTCTGCCACCTTAATGTTTACAAGTGCTGCCAAAGCCAGAAGGGAAGACTCACACAGATTTCAGGAAAAGAATTTTCTATTCTCCCACAACTGAAGAAACATTATAATTTATACACATATACACACGTCAGATGCAAGCTTTCTTTTTGGACTGACTGCCTGCAAACCATTTCCCAAGGGACTTCTGGAAACAGCAAATCACTTTTTTTTGTATTTGGACGTAAAAGATTAACACCTATTTTGCAATGCCTTCAAACATCCTTCAATATCCAAGTGGACTTTATTTTGTTTAGTCACTCCCTATTTGAATTAGTAAGTAAAATTCAATTAAAGTCTTATTGCTGACTATTACCTTTGACTGAAATAAGCCTAAGTTTTGCATGAGATTGGAAATGTTTCCAGATTTAGAGAAATTTTCATGTTAAATGGGTTAAGTCATTGTCTCAAAACTAAAGGAAGGTTTCCAAATACTTTCTTCATGACTGAAATTAAATTTGTGCACACGGGGGGGAATTAGCTAGTTCTTTTCTGCAGTAAAAAAAGAAAAATAGAAAATTATAGTAACGCAAAAAGCCATTTTCCCCACTTATTTGCTATAGGAATCTTATCTAGATGGTAAACTTCTGGTAAGGGATGCATTTAGCTTATCTCTGTGAGGGAGGGAGATGCCCAAGCTGTGGGCTTGGATGAACACAGGAATGGGAACAGCAGGAACACACAGCCCTGATTTTCCAGGGCTTGCTGGGTTCCCTTCGGAACAACAGGTTCATTTGCAGGTGCTGTAATGGGATTTGAGGGAGAGGTTGGAAAAGCCTTTTGTGGATGGCTGTGCCCTGCTGTGACCCTCTGAGGGCAGCTCCCGGGGCTGCTGCTGAGTCCCTGCTCCACCGCCATTCCCATTCCCATCCCCGTCCCCCTTCCCATTCCCATGCCATCACCCTCCACGTCCTCCTCCCCATTGCCATCCCTGTTCCCTTCCCCATTCCCATCTGCATCCCGCTCCCCATTGGTATCCCCATTCGCATTCCCATTCCCATCCCCATTCCCATTCCCATTCCCACTGCCATCCCCATTCCCATTCCCATCCCCATTCCCATATTTACATTCACATTCCCATTCCCATTCCCACATTCCCATTCCCATTCCCATTCCCCATTCCCATTCCCATCCCCATTCCCATATTTACATTCACATTCCCATTCCCATTCCCACATTCCCATTCCCATTCCCATTCCCCATTCCCCATTCCCATTCCCATCCCCATTCCCACATTCCCATTCCCATTCCCATTCCCACATTCCCATTCCCATTCCCATTCCCATTCCCCATTCCCCATTCCCATTCCCATTCCCATCCCCATTCCCACATTCCCATTCCCATTCCCATTCCCATATTCCCATTCCCATTCCCATTCCCATTCCCCATTCCCCATTCCCATTCCCATCCCCATTCCCCATTCCCCATTCCCATTCCCATCCCCATTCCCACATTCCCATTCCCATTCCCGTTCCCATTCCCACATTCCCATTCCCATTCCCATTTCCATTTCCCATTCCCATTCCCATCCCCATTCCCACATTCCCATTCCCATTCCCATTCCCACATTCCCATTCCCATTCCCATTCCCATTCCCCATTCCCTATTCCCATTCCCATCCCCATTCCCACATTCCCATTCCCATTCCCATATTCCCATTCCCATTCCCATTCCCATTCCCCATTCCCCATTCCCATTCCCATCCCCATTCCCACATTCCCATTCCCATTCCCATCCCCATTCCCACCCCGTCCCCGCCGGGCACGGAGGCGGTGCGGGAGCGCCCCCTGGTGCCCTAGGGCCGCAGTCCAGGTGCGCCCAGGGTAGCGCCAGGTGAGCTCCATGGATACACATCCAACACATCTGACACCTTCCTGTTTGCAGGAACCCAGATTTCCCCAAGGAAGTACAATGTTTCCACAGTCAAATTCCTAGGGAAAAAAGTTTATCTTATGATTCATTCTAAAATGCAGCGGTGTTGTGTTGAAGCTGTAAATTCATTGGGAAAATAGCGAAACCATTTCAGAGAGTGAAAGTCCTCGGCCTGAGTCTCTCTTGTTTCCATTACACGGATGAAGAAGTGCGACTGTTGTGCATAAGAAAAAGGTAACTCATCTTCATAAATATCTCCAAAAGGCCATTTAGCTCCATCAGCAAACGAGGGAAATGAGCTATTTAGCATAGTTTAGTGAGCGAGTTTTCATTTCAAGGTTGAATAATGGCTTAAAAAAGAAAAACAAAAGAGGCTTTGAAACTTTTCCTAACCTTCAGCTCCACTAAACATGAAAACTGACTGCTGAATTCAGGGGAAGTGACCTATTTCTCAGCACTTCAAAAAAGCTTAAAACTGTGCAAATGACATTGACAAAAACATCTTACTAAGCTTCCTTTACACAATGGTGAAAATCAAGTAGAATATGAACTCTATTACAGGCAAAAGGCCTAAAGAACAGAGTTCCTGCAAGAGATGCACTTGTCCTAAATTTATTCTTGAGTTTATTTCTTCTTTTATAGCATTTCCCGAATGTGTGTTATGAAGAACTGTTCCCCATGTAGTCAAAATGTGTCAATTTGATGGAGGGAGGGGTGAGTTCCAATTACAAAATAAATTAGGAAGTTTTTCCTGATCTTGCTCTTCAGTCAAAATTTTTCACCCAGCACTGCCACCACCAGGAGAAAAGGTATTTTGGCTACACATAGAAGAATTATACAGTCAATGTTTTACCTCTTCTGTACTTGAGTAATAACCAGACCCAAGTACAAAATATTGCTGAGTTCACACCAAGGCACTCAGATTATCTGGTGCTTTCCTAAAACACTAAAAACACCTGTGTTTTTAGAGGCGTCTAAGAAACTATTCCCAAACCATTTTCTACACTATGTCTTCTGAGCAATGCTTTGTCAAAATCAGCCATGAGTAGTGATAGAAATTAATTGAATTAAAGGATTTTCAATTATCTCCAATAAAAATTTGCTGATTTTCCTCATAGTAAATAGCAAGCCTTTCTGCAATTCAGGCTCAGTACCAGGCACGATCTCTAGCAACTCCAGTTCTCTAAAGATGTCCAGGGATAATTTTTAATTTTGAAATAAATAGCAGATACAATCTTCTCACCCTAATTTCCCTTGCAATTTTTGTTCCCACCTGACACCACCATTCCCAGGTCTGACTCAGAGGAAGCTGTGGAAGCTGAAGCCTTACTGAAAATACAAAGCGACTGAGAGTCTGCAGCAGCCAATGCAAGCTTGCCGTCCCTGCTCAGAGCTAGGTTTTTACAGCTGGACCACGGCACAGGCAGGGACAGACAGCTGTGTGATTCCCCTTCTCCTGCAGCAGGAAGGTGTCTCTGCAGGGCAGGGAGTCCTGGCTTTGCTTTTCCTCCTCCCCCAGCACCTACCAGTGTTCTGCTCAAGCGTAATTTCTCTGGTAGCCACACATGCTAGTGCAGAAAGTGTCAAACTGGGCTTCCAAAAGCCACACCTGCCCTCATTCACAGCTCAGGATTAAAACCTGAGAGCCCAAGGTTCTCTCCAAGAAGGCAGGTCAGGGAGGAAAATGGGGCTGCAAACCCAAACCTTGTGCCTCAAGCCATTCCTCCAGGGGAGCCCTGAGCCTCTCCAGCTGAGGCCATGCCCAGTGGGGATTCCCAGCACTGCAGGGACGGGACAGTGCACTCAGGAAATCACCTTTCCCTCACGTTCAAAGGACAGTCCTGAGACAGGAGTGTGAGCTCTCTTTTGTTTACTTCTTCATAAGCCTTTAATTAGAGCCCAGACCTGTAAGGAAATTAATGCTATCTGAGCTTTAGTTCACTTTCTGGAGTTCTCAGAAAAAGAGTTTGATAAGAAATGAGGCCCAGATTGGAAACATTGCCCAGTGCTGCTCACAGCTATGCCTTGCCTTCCATGGAAAGATGTCTGAAAAGACAAACACTTCAGCTCTTCCAAGTTTGTTGTGATTTTAAGTAACTGCTCATTTTAATGTGGCTTCTCCTGCAAGTACAATCAGATCACACTGCCATCCATAGCCTCAGGCAGTCCAAATTTCCTGGCATGACAATATTACAAAGATATATATATATAGAGAGAGAGAGAAGCCACGAGCTCTTTGTCATCTGCAACTAAAAGAGCAATCACAGAAACATGGAATGGGTTAGGATGAAGGGACCTTAAATCCCATCCTGTCCCGCTCCTGCCATGGGCAGGGACACCTCCCACTGTCCCAGGCTGCTCCAAGCCCCAGTGTCCAGCCTGGCCTTGGACACTGCCAGGGATCCAGGGGCAGCCACAGTTGCTCTGGGCACCTGTGCCAGGGCCTGCCCACCCTCCCAGGAAATAATTCTTTCCCAAGATCCCATCTAAATTTCCCTCCTGGCAGTGGGAAGCCATTCCCTGCGTCCTGTCCCTCCATCCCTTGTCCCCAGTCCCTCTCCAGCTCTCCTGGAGCCCTTCAGGCCCTGGAAGGGCTCTGAGCTCTCCCTGGAGCTTTCCCTTCCCCAGG
The DNA here is from genome assembly GCA_036785705.1 of Acanthornis magna. Taxonomy (NCBI): domain Eukaryota; kingdom Metazoa; phylum Chordata; class Aves; order Passeriformes; family Acanthizidae; genus Acanthornis; species Acanthornis magna. The sequence continues at coordinate 11,678,666 of JAWUZG010000093.1, forward strand.
TGAGCACCCCCAGCTCTCCCAGCCTGGCTGCAGAGCAGAGGGGCTCCAGCCCTGGAGCACTCCATGGCCTCCTCGGGGCTCTCTGCAGCAGCTCCAGGTCCCTCCTGTGCTGGCCCAGGGCTGGGGCAGCTCTGCAGGTGGGCTCTCACTGAGTACAGGGGCACAGGGGCAGAATCCCCTATCCCAGAGATACACGACCATGAAAGGCAGAGGTGCTCTTGGACTGGGATGTCCCTTGGGGCAGCTGAATCAGTCCTGCTGTCACTGAAGTGCACAGACCCTCAGCGGAAAAGCTCGAGTGCCCTGTGCCCCTCAGCTCACAAGGCTTCTGGGGTCTGTGGATAAGGGAAACACAGAGCCTCTCAGCCTGTTTTTCCCACACTAATTTCCTAACACACTGCTGATTTTCCATCAGATTTGCCGGAGAGACCGACACCTTTAATGCAGTTACATTCCTGCAGGATTCATGCAAATTACAGGCGGGTGAGAGACCCTTCGTACCCTCTGGACTAAGCCTATAGAGCTTTGATAGCACTCAGAAAAACAGAGGTCATGGAGCCTGTGAAATGATCACAGAAGATTAAAGAAAGTCGATTACGAATGATAGGAAGAAGTCAGGAAAACATTTTGTTTCTGTGCATAATTTAACTCCTTTTTTCTTACGACTATAAAAATTCACTGGCTGAACATTTACAGAAAGCACATTTTAGTTGTATATTCAACAAGCTGATCGCCCCAAATTAATTAGGAAGGGTAATGCACACCTTCAGAGGAGTTCAGCAGGCTTTCAGAGGAACTGAGGAGAAAAGCAGCTGGCATTACTGATAGTTCTAGGATAGATTAAAGTACTCTTCTTTGAAAACAAACACTTTTATAACCCCTTTTCAGAGCACGGAGCATCTAGAAACCTCGTCGCTTTTAGACAGACTGTTTTGCAAAATCCCTTCCGTGTCACTTGTTCTATGATGTATGTACATATCACACCAGAACCAGTGATACATCATCTGTATCGCTGCAGCCAGCGCTGCTTTGTTTGTATAAATGCTTGGCTGTGGACTGAAATGATAAAAAGATGAGCATTAAGCGCTGGTTACAGATAAGAGTGCAACAGTGCTTCAGAAGAGACAGAAAGTCTTTGAAGTTGCTGAGAAAGTTGAACAAATGTGAAACCAAAACACAACAACCCCCCAGCCCCACCTGCCACACTTTTTTTTTGCATCTCCCCTGCTGTCTACACAGAGAAAAATACAACGGTTCAGCAATGAGCAACAATCCCTTCACATCAATCAACAGCTATGCTTTGAAATAATGTGGGTATATTAATTCCTCAAACCCAGACATTGGAGCAAACACTCTTTGCAAAAAAAGCTGTGATCTGTTACAGACACCCTTCAAAAGCCGTGAGCAGTGTATGAAAATAAGTGAATATGAAGAGTTCAAAACTCCTTATTCTTATGGGCACGAGGAGAAAGCACATTTAATAAAATCTTTGGGGTTTTTAGGTTGGATTTTGCGAACACTCTCAAGGTGTGAAGATTAATTGTTCATCTGCTTAAGGGAGGAATGTTTTCTGACCATTTTCTTGGAGGATGGATAAAATTTCTCTCAATCAAACTGGAAATGAGGCCATTCCTGTGTTACAGATCAAATACGCATATGATGCTATTGGAGAGGAATTTGCCATGTTCTCATTAAAGATCCATCTCCCAGTGTGACAAACACTCGGAACAGAAAGATGGAGCTGGATATTTTCCTGATTCCTGAATGCAAATTTCTAAAGGCAGAACAAGGAGGGGATGCACTGTAGGAAATACAGCCATTTAGACAAAGCATGTTTTAGAAATTGGGATTTTATTCCTACCTGGATGAGGCAGCCTGCTGTAGTGTAGAAATTCTACCATTTTCTAGTGTTATCATCAGGACTTCCCAGGACCAGAAGAGCTTGGACGACACTGTAGAAGCCTCAGTCACAGAACTGCAGGCTGGGAAAGCTGCTTCCCAAAATGCAGAGGTCCTGTTCACTCCAAATGTAAGCCAATGAATCACTCATTTTGGCACACGTTTGACATGTGCTAGAAAAACAAATCCCATTTTCCATTCCTGCCAATGGCTTTCACAACCACCCCGAGAGCTGAGCTCCCTGCTGGGTGTTTCCTGGCCTGTTCTCAGTGTCCATCACTCCTCATCCTCTGCTTCAGCCAAAATGAGGTCACCCTGACACAAACAGGACACCTTGAGTGAAGCCAAGCGCTGTGGGAATCTCCTCCGGAATGCACTCAAGTCAGCAAGAGTCCTTCTGCTGACTGCCATGGGCATCAGATCAGCCTTGAATGCCTTAATTCCTGCAGGGAAAAATTCCTTGGCTCTGTAAACAATGACTTCTGCAAACACCTCTCCCTCCAGAGAAAACCCTTTCACAATTCTTTATTTTCCCCTGCCTCTTTCACTTGGATTACAAATATCGTTTCAGTTTCTATTCGAGTTCACCAAAACCTCAAGGACACCATGGAAACACATCCCCCTCTCACAGATCCCTTAAAGCTGGCTCCAGAACTTCCCATCATGGCTCAGGTGACCGTTTACCTACCATTATTGAGGCGTCTTTGAGAGCTTTCTTTGATTTCTGATATTCGCCTGTCGTCTCCAATTCCATTTCACACATCACAATCCATCAGGAGCAGCACAGTATTTCTTTTCTCCCCACTGTACCTTTTTTGCTGCCATTTCATTCAGATTGAATTAAAGCAGCAGTGACTATTCCTTTGTATTTGAGTTTTTTGACATGTAAGAGACATATATCATGCCTTTCTTCTCCTAGAATATATGAATTTAAAATGTCACTTTTATTTACTTGCTCAAGTAGAGTGTTTACCACTATACCACATGCATTTTATACAAAATAGAGAATAAAAAAGGAAATTCCATTTCCTTGTGTAAATTACACAAAGAAAATTTGCAAGCATTTGGTAAATATTATCAGGTATAGAACCATAGTTTTACTTAAATAATTTTAATAGGACAAGTCAAAAGAAGTATCTAATTTACGGAAATAGATTCAATAGTAGCTGACACTGTGTTAATCACCTCTCAAATTCACAATTGCAAATTAGTCACTTTAGCAACTTTGTTCAATAATTTCTGAAGGATTCCACAGACTCTGGTGTGATTCTATTATGTCATGACTCACAGCTGATGAATGTTCTTCCAATTCTCACTTCTGCAGAAATAAAATTCATGAATGAAGTGATTAGTTCCTAAAAAAAGATTTTTCTTTCTAGTATTGTAGAATCATTCTAAAACTGACCACAATTAAACTGTCAATGAGATAATTAATATGATTACTTTGAATTTATTAACCAGAACCTGTCTATACAGAGAAATTAATTAGTCTTGGTTATATATAGTCACTAGTCTTGGTTATATGTATATATTAAAGATCTAGTCAGTATTTTCTATTGAATTATTTCATTAATTTAATGAAGAGGAAGGAAAAACCGCAGCCACCTCCACCTTCTACCACTCACAGAGAAAATTCTTCAAATGTTACTTGAAAAGCCATAGAATTCTGTGAAATAACCTCCTGACACCTGAGCAGTGCTACCTCTCCACTGTGGGAACGCACCATCAAGTCAAGACAAACAAGGTTCCTCAGGAACATTTTATTCCAGATTACTCTCTGTTCAAAAGCTCCAATTCACATGGGATAAAACTGCAAAAAAATAAGATTTTTTTTGCTGTTCTGATAGAAAAGTAGAAAAAAATTATGCCTTACTATATTCTAATGTTTAGTTTGTGGAAATCTCAGTCAATAAAAAGATTAAATCCAAACTTTATGACAGAGTGGTGAGAATATGAATTTTGTTTTGCTTCTCATCCCTTCCATTCGTTGGTCATTACCAAGAGCTTTGTTAGCAAGTGACCCCACCAGAGGATTTCCTGTCTCTCCAGACTGTTCCTCCACTTCCAAAATGTTCCTGCAGCTCTTTTCAGCAGCTCTCTGCCAGCTACTGAAGATTTTTTGTTATCACTTCAGTTTTTCAGGCCACCAAATCCTGTTTTTTCTACCAGCTTAAAGGAAATTATCAATGCTTCAGCAAAATCCAAATATGCAAAACCTGACAGTTAAAAAAAACCCTAACAATTAAACATCTCCCTATGCCCAACACACTTTGCTAATTATTGGATTTGTCTTTATTTCGAATTTCAGCAGCTAAATTTTTCTGTGTTTGTCAGCCATGTGGAAAACCCCAACACCACTGCTTCATTTCTGTGCTTAATGAGCTGCACAAAAATGGAAAATCACCTCTCAAGTTGCTCTTCAGTGAACTCTGTTTTTATTGTGAATATATTCCTCTAAGTAGTACCAACAGTTGTGTTAAAATTTCTATTCAGCACACGTTTATCCCCTGGTGCACCTGCAAAAACTTCTTTTAAAAAAGTTCAAAGTTAACACCGTATTTCTTTTTAATTACAAGAAGCAGCAAAACCACTACTAACCTATTATCACATCAGCCACAAATAAATCTATTTTTTTCTTGTGACAAGGCTTAGCTGAGCTATGAACAGTCCACTTTGCCCTGCATTGCTCTGAAAAGGTGAACCGAAGAACATTTGTGTAAGTGATAGCAGGGATGGATTTAACCCCCTACCAATTTGCAATCCAAACACAATAATAGCATCCCTTCCCTGTTATTTCTATATTGGCATTAGAATATCCCAAGAATATTCCTAAAGTCACCTCCAGAACACTTCAGCAGGAGCATTAATTACCTTAAAACAAAGTTCTGGGTAACATTTTACCGCTGGCTTTCTCTGTAAGAGCAATGGGGGTGATTATAATTCAATTACAGACAAAGGCAGGATGGGTACAAGGGACATTCTTCTGTGTCTCTTAGGAGAAATCAGATGTGACTGCGGAGGGCTTGTGTAAACAAGGGAAAATTGCATCTGTGTAGTACTTGGTTTTGTTTTCTTCAGCACTGCCACAGCGAGCAGCCTCTGACTGCCTTGTGCAGGCAGAACTTCCTGTGTTTCCATCACATCTCCTAAGAAATCCCCAAATAAAGTCAGCCTGGTGTGCTGGCAGACTATTCTGAATATCAGCTTTGCCAGGTTGTTGCCAATGCACAACGTGGGTCTTTCATTTATTAAAAAGAATATTTTGTCTTAAAAGGATACTCCACTGTGAGAGTCCCAAGAGCCCAGTGCCAGCCTGCCCAGCCCCCTGGGATGGTCCTTGCGCCGAGTGTTCCCTCACACTTCCAACAGCCAGGGGTGCACATGGCTCTGTACTCCTATCACCGCTGAGCTGCTGCACAGGATTTGGCTTCTTCCACGCTTTTCCATGAAATAATGTTACACTTGCAAACTGTGTGTATTGTGAACTGCTTCTCCACCAAAGACCTGCCCCTTCAACCAAAATGATTCTATCTGTGGTCTCATCAGCATCATCAGAAATACATTGGACTGATGTGGTCCCTGACCCAGGGCAGAGCACACAGGGCAACCCACACTCAGCTGTCAAACAGAGAAAATATTGCCCAAAGGTACCTGCAGAATTCCGTCACCTGGAAAAACAAACTGGGAGAATTTGGGGCGCCTTGGAAACTGCATGTTTTGTTGTTAAAAGGGATAATAACCCATATATCAATCAATCGTTTTAAAAACCAAAGAAGCCTGAAAATACTTTCTCCAAAGCATTGGCTCCAGCACAGCCAGTTCAGTAAACAGTCGGATTTGAGGATGCCATTTCTACTCCCTAAGGACAGCAGGGGATGTGAAGCATTTTTCCAGTGACCTCACACACACTAATCTGTGGATAAAGAGCACCGTGAGAATGAAATCACGACTTTGTTGCCACGGCAGGGTGGGAACAGCATTGTAGAGAAAAGCCACAGAAACCTCTCACACACAAAAGGAAAGGTGTTCTGCTTAGAACAGAAGTGCTTGTCTGTGCTCTGGGGGCAGCTCTCACAGGGCTGAGATAATTCTCATTGTGGTTTTTGACAGTGAATTCACCAAGATTTCATTACGTTTAGTGATCATTTCTCCAGAATTTATGAAATTCTTAAATGCAGAAGACTACTGAACATTTTGTTCTAGCAAGAAACTGTGCCAGTCTTTCCAGCAGAAGATGAACTGTTCAGCCCTTTTCCAACATTTGTGATAAACACGTTACCTTTTCCTCGCAGACATTCAGACAGTGCCTGTACATGAATGAAGCCTGGGACCACCTCCCCATCCACGGGAGAAGCAGCAATGCTTCATTCCCACCAGAGAAGCTCCTTAGGTCAACTCTGCTCAGGCAGAGAAGAGAGTTTCACTCTCCAAGGAAAATATGCACAATTTCCAGCCTGGTTCAGACCAGCAGAAGACCTCTGGGACCTTCTCTGCAGCAAAGCCTTTTTGTGTGTATTTTTGTGTATTCCCTGCCAGTGAAAACACACATCCACCCAGTGCCAGCTGCACCAACAGCTCAGCTCTGCAGACAGAAACGAGACCAAATGAGCTGGAGCAGACTTTCAGGGAGAAAAATGACAGGATGTTCTTTCTGTAACAGAAACAACTACCTTAGTATTCTTTTCAACCAGACTAAAATAAGAGTGAGAAAAACCCTCTGTTTCTAATGGCTCTCAGCACAGCTATGAGACACATCCATTTGCGAGGCAATGTTTGTAAAAACATGTACTCTAAGGCATGCATGAGACAGTCAACCTTTAAACAGAGAACAGTTCACAACCTCAACACAGCAGAACTGCTGATCTGCCTGTAATAATGACAAACCTTTCTCTGCTAGCTCTTAAACACCAAAGAAAGCTAATTACAGGGATGACTGATTCTTTGGTTTCCATGCTTAAATATCTAACTGAAGAATCAGACTGCTTACCAAGGAAGAGATCACTCCCTCAGGTCCATACACACACTATCAGGTATGGCAGGGTATTATAGAAAGCCAGATTTTTATTATCACCTTCTTAATTCTTGTGAATTTCATAAAATCCAACCATACCAGTGGCAGGTGACAGAAAGAGCCTGATCATTTCAAAGAAACCAGTTAAGGACTGGATCTTAAGGTATCATTACAAAGCAGCAGCAATAATTTTTTGCAGTAGCTACTTTAAATTTAACTTCAAATGTTGTCATCATACATTTTTATATCAAAGTTATCATTGGCATTCTTCATTACTGAAATAGTGTGTGTATATACATATATATATATGTGGTCAAGCCTCACTTATCAATTTGAGTTACCTTGTTAAATACACACCTCTCAAACCTAATGTAAAAGAGAAAAAAAAAATGCTGGACAAAGAGAAATACATTAATCATACACAACTACTAATCTTCTCTTCCTTAACATCAGGAAGGAGTAGAGGGGAGCAGCAATATCTGCCCTTACTTGTAATACAGGAATATCTGTAAAACACAGAGGATAAGTATCTGGCAAAAATACTTGAATACCTCTGAATTAAATAACATCTTTCTCTTTATTTGCTTTAACAGTGAAAGAAATCTGCCTAATTCAAACTCAGGCTTTTTGATTTTTTTAATAAGAAATGAAAAGATTATTTAAAAAAAAAAAAAAAAAAAAAAAAGCCAAATCAGTGCCATAAGTATTGGAAGCCCTGGATCAGCACTTCTGTCTGCGCTTCTCCACTTGGGCTGGGTACAGTCAGGAAGTTTTCAGTCTCTCTCTTCCTCATGGGATTGCCAGGAGAGCTCTGCTGACTTCCTCAGGAGGAAGAAACCAGCCAACACAAGGCCCCAAACACAAACACCGGGAGAAAGGCAGAAAGGAAGGAATACAAGAAAACAAGTTTCCCATTCTCTGTGTACCTCTCCTTCTCTCACTTTAGCTGCTCTTTTTAGCTTTCTCATCCAGCCCTGGGATTTCTCCCTGAGTCTTCCCAGTGAGCCTCATCCATCCAATTGTGTTTTCCTGCCTTATGACCGAGCACAGCTGGGTAAGGCATCACCTTTGCTTCCCCTTGAGTCAGTGCATTCTGATTACAGAACAATTCTTTATTAATTTTCATTGAAAACAGAGTGGATAGCCTTCAGAATAGACTTATCCCGCCATGAGATCCTGAACCGGTGTCAAGCACAACCACAGTCTCCACTGAATTCACAGCAATGACAACCAGGGCAAAGGCTTTTTGATTCTGTGACACCTGAAGTCTCAGGGACTATTTTAGACCTTGTTCTCTCAGACTTTCTCCTGTGCTGTATGAAGCTTTGCATAGAGAAAGTTGACATAGAAAGGAAAAGCACAGCAATATGTCTTTTGAGAATGGACAGGGAAAAACGTTTTTCTTGTCTCATACTAATTGAATTGCTGCATTTGGGAACAACAGAGTTTTGTGCACTGTACACAGCAAACCTACAAAAAAGGTTTCATGTAGTTATCACACTACCACAGCAAAGCCCCTCACACCTAATGACTAAGTTCCAGTGCAAGTCTTATGAACTAATTTCAGAGTATGATTGCAGAAATTGTAGTTTGTTAGATCTACACAACCTAGTGGTCCACGAAAATCAGTAATTCCAAATTGAAACTAGAAGGTATGGACTAAAACTGCACCCTAAACTAACAATGTGCAAACCACAGGACACTACAAATTATTTTCCACTGATTAAACAAGATGCCCAAGTCAGAAGCACAAACTCATGAAAGAAGGGTAGGTTTTCCATCTGGCACCTTAGAATTAATTAGTGTCCTAAAATCGATTATGACATAAAAGATGCCAACTGAAGAGACTACAAATGTTCTTCTGCAGTAAACTCCTACTTTTAACGATCGTGAAGTTACAAAGTCCACAGTGTTCTGCTGCTTATGCTGCAGCATCAAATCTCTACTTGGTCTCCAGGTGATGTTTATGAAGAAAATGTATTCTCTTACTATCAAGATCAGTTTGAAAGAAATCCCAGCCTTGCTTTAAACCAAATCAATTTTTAATTCTTCCACTGCTCCTTCATTCTATCAAGACCAAGGGGAAAAAAATAGCCCATTCACAGGAGCCAGAGGAGAAAAAGTCCCGTAGAGCAATCAGCTTCACCTCAGCGGACAGATGTGAAAATTAATGGAGAAATTCCAATCAAACAGCAGGCTGTTAAAAAAAAAAATAAACCAGGATCTACAGAAAGTGAGTTACCCAGAAAAATCAAATCCCTTGATGGGAGAACCACTGGGATGGAATCTGGGAAGTGCCTGGCAGCAGCCAGCACAATGTAAAGTGCCTTGGTTCTTTGGGAATGTGTTTCTAGCCTACAGCAGTCCAGAGGATCTTCGGAAACCTTTAGAGTTGATGTGTAACGGGATAGACAAAGAACAAATTGTTCTGGTGACCCTGTTCATTTCCAGTACAAAAGTTCAGGCTTCCTTAGAGGTTAATAACAAATGTGATATTCTAGATGTGACATGTTATACAGAAATGTTTTAGCGTAAAGAAAAACAGCATTGCTGGGAGCGTTTTGTTAAAAACAAAAGAAAATCCATCTACATTTTTGTAAGTTGAACCAGCAGCAATGAAACTAAACAAAGTGGTGAACCCAATCAACTATTTCAGAGCATGGTGCCCAGGAAAAGAATTGTCCCTTTCAGTGCCAATGGACTGACCACACTGGCACACAGACATTCTGGCATGTGACAAATAAAAAGGCTTTGTATCTTATTCATTCCATTTAGGAATATTTTACACACACATGTATAACCTCAGGTGGTAAACAAGCTGACTCATATTTCCTGCTGGAAATGTAAAAGCTGTTCCTATTTAGACAAATTATACTGTGCAGAAATTAAGGTTTCAAAAAGAGAAGAGAGCCATAGGGTGACAGCAGTGCTCTTCCTCAAGGACAAAGAAATCAGACCAAGTCAGGTCACCTAAAGATATACACAAACTACATGTGGAAAAAATGACTTTATTTCTTTCTTCACTACTGTCACCAAAGCCCAGATGAGGGCAGAGCTGCCGTCACTCCTGTGCCTCTGCATGACTGTGTACACACACCCCCCCACATACAGAATGCCAAATGGACTGAATTAAACATAAAAGAATGTAGAGAAGTAACCAGGTTTGAATTACATCTTTGAGAACCAAGCGAATCAATCACGGACTTCCACCAAAAGTAGGCAGGTGTCCAGAACCCTACAGAAGGAGAGCATCACCAATGTAACACACCACGTGCAGTGTCCCTCAGCGAGATGAGGTTTGTGTGCTGCCTCCCGCTCCCTGTGACACTGCCAATCTCCAGGGACCAAAGCCCAGATGTGGGCACACAGAGCTCTGCTCCAGCCGTGACCTGAGAGGTTCCTAGAGAGGGTGACCTGGACAGGTACATCCCTCAGCACAGGACTCCATCCTGGAAGGTAAAACTCAATTAGGAAAGACACAGAGCTCCTCATGGATCAAACTGAGACTGTGAAATGCTCCTGCAGAGGAGTTTATTGAGTGCAGATTTCCCTGCTAAATGGGAATGGATTTCTGCAATCTCCACGAGCCAGAGACAGGAATGGAAAACAGATTTACTTTGGAACAACAGGAGTTACCCAAGGCCACCTTTCCGTCTGCACAAGCCACCCACCCATCTCCCAGCCAGGAATATCTGAGGAAGAAAAGGAAACCATGGATTTCCTCCCCAGTTCCCAGGCAATGCTATTACCCTACACTGACTCAGGGCAGATACAGCTTCTCCTCACATCTCAAATGCTTGGCTGGAAAGCCCTGGTAAACTACTAAGTGCCAGGAGAAGAGCACAGACTGACAGAAATGAAATTCTTTCCTTTTTTTTTTTACAAGTTAACAACCACATCCTCCACTGGGCAAACAATGTTCCTTCAGTACCCCATCTGAACAGCTAATATCCAGCTTGGCTTCATGTGGTCCACCCAGCCTAAAATCCTCTTGGCTTGGGGATTCTATTTCCAGAGCAATTAAACATTTTCTCCTCAGAACTGGATTTCCTTTCTGCAGCACAGCTTTTCAGTCTCCACCTTCCAGAGCTTCCCAGAATAATTAAGGGGACGACTTTAAGATTTCAAAACGTGAAATGCAGACTTGGGTGTTTATTTTGCTGTTGAATTTCCCAGGTTCCTCAGAGGGCTGTGGGGAGCTGTGGTGCGTGGGCTGCTGCCCTCAAGAAGAATCTCAGCTCCCGCTTCAAAATCTTTCAGGACAATTTTTTCCCAGGAGTAGGGACAGTGCCCAGGGAGCCACAGGAGAAGGTCCTGTGGGATTTCGAAGGGTTCAGCAGTCCTTTTCCAGACAGACAGCATCTTGTTTACCTGGCAGCAGTGGAAGGAGCAGCTGTGCTGTTCTCTGTGTCTCCAGCTGCCCTTCTCAAGCCGTTGCAGGTGTCCCATTCTGATAATACAGACATTTATAACCTGCTTTTTTAACACAGAGAAAAAGGAAAGACTCTACTGAGGATGCCTGACATGCAGAAAATTTTCTTTTCAGTACCTCAATTAGAACACATTTTACAATTTCAGTCAGTAACACATCAGACTGACTGTTACAGAAAAGAAAGTCACTTCTATTTAATATATTCCCCAAAGAAGAGACTTAAAGTCAAGGGATAAATAACAAGGCAAATACAAAAGTAATCAGAAAGGCAGGCAGTGGTGCTACCTTTGAGAAATCTGGAGGCCTTGGAGAAACTCCCTGGGTGTCTTACTATGAGGGGAAGACCCTTAGGCAAATGTCCCACAGAAGGACAGATTCAGCTCTCCGATGAGATGAAGGGGATGCATATTCTGCCTGGAAAGCTGGGGAACTGTGCAGCTTTGTGCCTGCCCTCCTGGTTGCATAACCTGTTGCAATGAATGCAACTTTCCAGCATTTTGTTGCAACTTTTACCTCTCACACAACAGAGTTCAAGGAATGCCTTTTGCTTAACCATACAGGGAAAATTATAATGACACAAAACCAGACTAAATGTTTAAAACATTATTAGCAGTTTGATTTTATCACAAAACTCATGGAAACACAGAAAGCTGGAGTGGTTCTTGGTGATGAATTACTATAGAGAAAAAAACCTCTGGCTGTTTTGCAAAGGTGTTCAGAGTAAAGTCTCTAATCCTTTCCTTATTTTTGTTCTGGGGCTGGAGGAATTGCCATGCAATTGTTAGAAAAAGAAAAGGATGTTTGTGAGGCACATTTCACACACTGAGGGGTTTTGGTGAACTAGATTTTTCTATCCACCCGGAAAACACCTCCCTTGACTTGATAGCACTTTATCCCACTGTCCCAAATATCACAACGTGGGGCCCAATACCAGAACTTTGAATTATAAGTAAGGGACTTTCCTCTCATTCCCCTTCAGACTTAAATAATGATAGAAAATCCATTTCATTGCTGAAATATCAAGAAGATACAAAACACAGTGTAGAGGCTTTTTGATGCCTAATTAGGGATAACCTCAATAGGTTTGTTTTTTTTGTGAGGTCTCTGAAGTTGCAGCAAAATCACTCACCTGATAAATACAAGCACGAAACAATGTAATAGTAAACAAGAACACAAAACTGTACATCAGAAGACCCAAAAATCTTTACAGTAGTGACTGTGGTACTGCTGTAATCAAAATTTGATGGAGGTGGTCTTGCCACTGGAATGCTGGACGGGGTGTTTAATTCAGAACTAGCACCAAAGAAACAATGACCTGAAGTAGAAGGAATGCCCCAGACAGAGGGGGTCACAGGCAGAAAGAGCTGCTGAAAATCCAAATGAAAGCCTCCTGTGGCCAGGAGAGGCCAGAGGTGAGGCCCTGGGCACAGTCAAGCCCCTGCTGTACAGGGAGGTTTTGTTTCAGACATTGAGAGGTAAAGGAATTGGCAGCAAAAGCTTTGGGATAAAAATTAATTTCAAGGCAGCCTCCTGACCATGTTCCAGTCTGTCAGAGCTGGACAGGGAGGGCCTGCACAGGTCTCTTTAAAATGTGAATGCTTCTGAAGAACAGAAAATTAAATTAAATGTGCATATTTGCTTTGGAATTGGGATTAATATACATTACTGATCTACTGCTCTTTGCAGCTTAAGGTAATTGTAATGTCTTTAAAAGTTTGAAACAAAATTCTGTGTACTGAATGACTTACGCAAATATTGCAATAGAATTTAGTTTCTGTGCTACTCAAACATAAAAGACTAGACCAGTATTATGCTGCTCCTGTCAACACTCTTATTCTTCAAAAGGACTGATACAAACACATCTCCAGTTAAGCAACCCAGGGTCACCACCCCTCCCAGAGGATTAGGAGTTCATCACATTAAGAGAAAATATTCTTTCACTGACCACAGTCATGGACATTTTCCACTACCCCCACAACACGTTAATCACAGGTTCCAGCGCTAAATTTCTTGGCCGTTTATGAGATGAAAGGCAAAAAGCACAGTTAGCACTGTTGAACTGTTGAGTGCTCAGCTACTTACGTGAATTTCCATTAGAAACAGTGGAAATGGGGAAAGTGAGGAGGCAAGGAGAACTTGGAGAAGCAAGGCCAGGAAGCGCAATGCCTCTGATATCCCCACTCTCAATTTCTCTCTTGTGCCTCACTTCCCTTCATCAACTTCTACACAATCCACTCAAAACACCACCACCACAACCTCTGCACCAGAAAACAGCACATCAGCTTCCAAAGCCATTCAATTTTTATTGCATTCCAGAAAACTGCAGGTTGTAAAGTTTGCCTTCGTTAGAGGGACCTTACCCCAGCATCCTCCTGAGTGCTGCAAACGTCCTGCAAGGAGTTCCCCAAATGAGCCTTGTCCTGAAACTCTCTGTTCTGCAGTAGGAGAGGGAATAGAGAGATTTACAACAGCCATAAACACACCTTTCAAAGGCCATTTTACATGTGAACTGTGACAGTTCAGAGAGACTTGTTATGCCTGTGGTGTTGGGTCCAGGAAAATAAATTGATCCAGTTTGTGGAGGAAGCAGTAAGTGGCAAGTACAAAAACATGAAGAATCACTAAAGGAAGAGAGTCTGCTAAATTGGGTAAATACGGGGTTGGGTGTGGGAGTTCGTGGCTTAAATAAATGCCGAGACATCCCGGACAAAGTGAACAACCCACATCTGGAAACAGATGTGTTTGCTTAACAAAATATCAATGCTGTAAAATGCCTTGAAAATTTATTGATTTTTTGCAGAAAACATCAAGCAATAATACCCAAATCCTCTGTTTGCCTTTGGATTTCATAATGACAGATGAGCTTTCTGTGTGCTTCAGCAAGTGAAAATGGATAAAACACTTTCTTGTGCAAACCACATGAATTTATCTCTGCACTCACACTTAGTCTGTAGTAACACCAACCCTGTAAAAATAGAGCAAAATATCAAGAGAGTTAGATTTTTCTTTAAGAGTCCATTTATTCTGTGGACAATAAATATTGAGACTCAACAGGATATGAAGTTTCCTTCCTAAGCTTAGAAAATAGCTTTCTCTAGCCTCGTGGCTGCTGGGTCACGAGGCACTTGTACTGCAGGACAGGTGCAAAACCCACAGTGTTCACTGCCCAACTCTCAGCAGGATGAAGGACAAGGGAAAGGCTGGGAAACAAACCCAGTGTGGGTTAAACTCAGCTTGGCCTCAAAATGGAACAGCAATAAACAATGAAGACATGTGGGCCCATGCTACAGAATTCTCTTTATTCCTTTCAAAAGGAGGAAAAGGATGACTAATATTTACTGATATTTACTTCATTTATATGTTCAGTTATGAAGTGAAAGAAAAGGATGATTTCAACCCCACACTAGCCCTGGGAAGAAAATGAACCCTACCCCAGACAAAGCCAGCACAGGTCCATAGCGGGGAAATGAACTCCTCCTGGATTTACTCTCCTCCAGCAGGATCACTGAGCTAACATGTGGGTGCCTTCAGGCACGAGATCCTCTTTACCTCTACAAAGCAGGAACCCCAGAGAGAGCATCCTTCCTCATCTTTCAAGTGGACCCCACAGCTGTGATCACAGAGAGGAGTTGTAAAGCTCGCAGAAATACAAGCCATGGATTTCCAGTGCCTGGATAAGACAGAGGATAAGTGCTCTTTGACTCTTTTGATATCTAACTTCCCTTTCCCACTCTGGCTGGAACTACTGATGCAAAACAACCTTTCACATGTGCATGAAGAGGATGGCAGCACTCTGACACAGCTCTGTGGCCAGAGCAGTCTCTGCTGCCCAGTGAGGGTCAAAACCTGCTGACATCCTGCACAAGCTCATTAAAGGCAGGATTACAACGTGATAAGGATGAATTAGAAAGCTGTGGAGTTCCCAGGGCTCACCTCAACAGCAAGGACCACTCCACAAGGGCTCTCTGCTGGGAGAGGGCAATCCCTGTATTTGGGACACCTTTGGGATGTTAAGGTTCAGGCAGTGGAACTCTGAATAAAGCAGCTATCATTGAAGAACATTATTTTGCATATAAGCCAACCAGAAAAAAAATTTAAATCTCATCACCTTATAGAAACTCTTACAAACCTAGGGGCCATTTCTCTTTAGAATATTTAGGGGAGTATTTCAGATTACCCTATGACTTCTATTTGCCCAGAGAGTCACCAATTAGAGAGAATTCCTGGGCTAAAGTATATTTGTCTACTATCATGCTGCTAAACTAAACCTCTAAGTATTTTATAAATATGAAAAAATGAAAGCAATCAGTTGGCACAGTTTCGGAAAGCAATCTAAAAAGGCATGAGGTTGGTAATTTTTTCCTTGTGGTTTGGTTACTAAAGAATATAAAATATAAAGCTCCAAATCTTGTCTCTTGTGGTCACAGATCATTGCAATAAACATATGTTTTTCTTACACTTTCCATCTATTTCAGAGACAGCTTCAGTTCTTTCTGTATCCTCCCCAGCCCCAAAACTTGAGATTCTACAATTTAGATAGCCATTACATTTTTTAAAAATATATTTACTCTTAAAATAGTGTAACAAAATGTTGGTTATTGTTTGTCAAAGGAAATGCAAGTTAGTTATGTTTTTCTCTTCTCTAAGTAAATTCACTAAGAGGTTGATATTCTTAGTAGCAGTTCTTGGTAAGAACTTAGTAGTTCTAATCGTTGTATTTCTACATGAGAAAACAAATAGTTTAAACCATTTCTTGTAATAGCTTACCAACACAATTGGTTTCCATGTCTTTGCATTTCCAAGAGTTTCCACATCCACTTTTCTACGAAAAGAAAACAATACAAGTGCAGGAGAGAATGTGAGAGAGCGGGTAAAGACTTCAGAGCTCAGCCGCACTGCAAAATTGAGTTCACTGCAGTACAGGTTTTGTTCTCCAGATTCTCCAAAGGGGAACTGAAAATTGAGATCCGTAGCTGCCAAGGCAAGAGGAGGAAATTCACTTATTCCAGGTGTGGAAGCCAGCAGTTATGACCCAGCCCAGCAGTCATGCTCAGGCTGCATTTCAAAGCCAGACTGGACAATTTCCATGCCCAGACACAGTCCAGCTCACAAAGACATCTCAAAAAAAAAAAAAAAAAAAAAAAAAAAAAAAAAAAAAAAATCCAGCGATGCAAGGCCTTGACTTAGCACGTTGGGAAAAGTATGGGCAGAGCACGCCTGGGACAAACCCTAATGGCTGTGCTGACAGACCAAGGTTATCAGTCATTCCCCTTTATTCACACACTAACATAAATCCCAAAGTTGTCTTTAACTGGTTAGAATGCAGAAAACCCCATCAGATAAAGAAGAGCTCTTTCATGTGCCAGCTCAGATAATTATTCTTTTCAAAATCTGAAATGTCATTTATGTCCTGGATGAAATAACTTTCAATGCATTTAGAACATTCCCTTCACTGTAGTACCTTGCAGCTCACAATATCATCTGCATTTCCTTTATTCAGCAGACTTTGATGGGTTTCCCACAACCCTCGCTCGAATGCACAAAAAATCCTGAGATACAGAGCCCATGTGCAAAATGTTCATCAGTTGCAAAGAGAAAAATTAGCAATAAATATTTATACTCCTGCTGTGGTTTCAGTACAGATCATATTAAATACCAGCAGATTCCATATTTGTCAGCGCAACAGGAAAGGCACATTAAACTTGCAAACTGGAAAAGCAGTCCCTCAGCTGCAGCCAACCTTTCAGAACACGGGAAGGACTTTATGGAGACAGATGCAGCAGAGACTTTGACCTCTGTGTCTCTTTGCTGGAAAGAAAGGATGCAATAGCAAAAAAAAAAAAAAAAAAAAATTGAAACTTTGGAAATATTTGACAAAAAATAAATCCTTCATGGGGAAATTGGTTTTGTCTCTGTGAAAAACACAAACTGTTCAGAACATCAGTGATCATATAAGCCTGTCACTGGATAAACTCTCAGGCAGGATGATGAATTCCTGTCTTGCTCATCTTTCAGCTGCTCCTTGGTAAACAATCTCAGATTCCAGCTCCTGAAGGCCCAGGCAGGAGGAATCAGGGGTGGCTTTTAGATCCCTGCTGAGCCCTCAGCCCCGTGGACTGTGCCCAGGGCACATCCCCACCGAAATCAAGGCACTGCTTTGTCACAGCCTCGGCTATCACTGCCCTTCCCCTTGTCACCATGAGGTAATGGATTTTTTGTGGCAGTAAAGGAGCAAAGAAACCTTTCAAGCAAATATTTTCATTTTTTATTAATAGAAGCAGAGCCATCTCTACTGTTCTATTTAATTAAAACATCACTTTGCCAGAGCTTCCTTTGCAACTTTAAGACAGAACAATACAACCAGTATTTAATAAAGCTGAAAGAATGACAGCACAGAGAAGCGCCTGGGAAAAGAGGGTCTGTTGGCAAAGGAGTGAGAGGTAGGAGCAAAAGGGGCATAAAACACGGTGAGGTTATGAGAAAATAAAAGGGAATGCAATGTTACCATATGACAAACAGAGCCTATATTTATTCAAAGCTGATTTGAGTCGGTCGCTCCCCCTATAAGAAGACAGAGATATATTTAAGTCCAGCTTTTTACAGCCTGTGTCTTCTCCCACTCTGTTCTGCTGAGGCAAAGCTCAGTAATCCACAGCTGAGTGGCTCACTGCCTTTCCCAGGAAGATTTATGTTGGACATCATGGAAAGGTCCTTCCCCCAGAGGACTGGGCACTGCCCAGGCCCCCAAGGAATGGGCACAGCCCCGAGGCTGCCACAGCTCCCAGGGATGGACAGGGTGGGATTGTTGGGGTGTCTGGGCAGGGCCAGGAGCTACACTGGATGATCCTGTGGGTCCCTTCCAGCTCAGGGTATTCTGTGATTCTGTGATATATAAAATGTTCCCGTGGTAGGGAACAATGACAGGTACCTGAACCCCACATCCTCCTCCCCATCCCGCAAGCAGCAGGACAGCTGATAGCCACAGCCGACCTGAGCAGCTGCCGAGCCACAGAAATCACTCTGGTTTAGCAAGAAATCCTTCTGGCTTAACAAAAGGTACCTTGCAGTCAGACATCTGTGGGGAATGCAAAAGTGGGCACAACTCTGACAGCCTAAAATAAAGCATTGCTACATCGAGAGTCAAGAGCCCAGCAGAAATCCTGTGCAACAGCCTGGGGAGGAGGGGTGCTGCATTCCCATGGGGATATCCAGGGCTGGGAAAGCAAGAATCAACCGCAGAGCTGCACCATAGTCAAACATTCTGTTCCCTGTCTGGAATCCAGCCGCCGGTGTGATTGTCTGCCTCCATCCCTCCAGACAGAGCGAGGAGCACTCCCTGGAGTGACTTGCCAAGTAGCCAAGAAAATCCTGCACTTGGAATGCTTTGCTGCCTCAGATCAAGCCCCACTTGAAAAATCAGTGACCGGTCACTCTGGGAGAAGACTGGGTGGAGGTTCAGCACACAGTGGGGGCGAAGTGAAGAGTCTGAAGAGAGGTTGTCCTGGCAACACTGTCTGATTCATATTTAAAGACAAAATAGCTCAAAGCTAACGTAAAGTGAGTGCCTGCGATACAAGAAAAATGCAGGCACTCATAACGTCTTCATAGCAGAAAGCTCTGCCTTCTGTCAGTTGCCTGAATTATTTTGGGACTGCTCAGTAGGGTTTCCTCTCTTCATTGTAAAATATTCTTTTTACAGCAACTATTAAGGCAAACAAACAAGTCTGGAAAAACACAGCGTAAACTCCTCCAAGACACCATGTGAAACAGCATGGTGCCTCAATATCCAAAGCACCACCTTTCTTTTTACACATGTTAACACACAGGCAGACAACCATAACATTGCCGTACAGACATGTTCTCACTGCCAATTGGAGCAGGCAACTTGCACAGGTAGGCACCTTATAAAACACAGAGACTGTGAAAGATTGTTCACTTTTTTTTTCTCTGAGTGCTCTTTGTATAGTGATTGATTTTAAGGGCCTTAAGTAATGTGTGATTTCTTCTGCAAAGAATCTCATTAGCCCAGGGTCTGATGAGATGGGCAGGAAAACCCAGGAAAGCCTGGCAGGGACATGTCACAGCACAGGACAGAGTGGCAATGCCCCAGAGCTCCCTGCTGCATCCCACCTGGGTCTGGGCAACCCACCCAGGTGCTGCCTTCCAGCAGTAATCTCTTAGGACAGAAGCTCCAATTACTAATCGTGTTCAATAATTTGCCTTGTTGCTAAAACACTCTAATTTAAGAAGAATTCTACCTTAGAAGAATATATACACTGTCTGATTTTGCATTCTTTCTGTACTTCCATCAGGATAATGAGAACAGAGCTGAACTGGAAGGTCCCAGATTATTTGTCTCTTTTTCAAGTAGTTTAACACCTAAAGAGAAAAGAAAGAGGAAAAAAAAGGTAACAAACCCTACATTTCCTTTCCTTCTGTTTTGCTTTAATGGATCATTGCACGCAGCCTAAAATTCCACATGAAATCAATTCCAGCAGGGAAAAAAAGGGTTCACACGGTTTTGCTGCCCCCCTTCAATCTCCCTGCTCAAACACGTCAGGACTCAGTGAGGTTGGTGTGTTCCATGCCCAGGGCTCCTCAGCTGCCTCCTGTCCTAGCCCACAGCTTGCTCCTGCACTGCCCAGGGTCTCCCTGTTACCTTTGCTCTCCAGAGCTTTCCACGGCCTGGTCCCCAGCTAATAATGACTCAGTGATTATCACTTTCCCTGATGTAGAGTCATCAGCTCTAAGTACCTTGAGACACTCCCAACTTTTTGGAACTTGACAGCCTCTGCTATTTCTGCCTAATTGCCACTTTCCCCATCCACCCATCTCTCTTCTCCATTATCCTCCTGAACAGCCTCTTGAGGCAACTGCAGCTGAAGTTGGGAGAATTGAGGTAAATTGGTGGAGAAGATTGATTTAAACACAGGTGATATCTTCATCACATCTTCCAGTCTGTGAATAATAGACATTCCTTAATTCCCCTCCTAATAACCATTTCTCATTGCAGAGAGGCTCGGTGATCCCTCGCTCCCAGGCTCAGCCGAGCACTACAGAAATGCCATTTTTCTATCAGCCACTCAGCACACTTTCAAAGGAAACCTTTAGAGTAATTTCACTGCTTTGACTTGAATTTCTTTTTTATTAGTGATCTTACTTTCTTCAGTCCTGTCTTGTAGCACTGCTCTGCTCCCAGCTGGCACAATCCTTCCCTCGTCAAGGGCAAGTCTGACACATTTGGATTTCTTTAATGGGAACAAAGAGGTGGCAGAGTAGAAGGATGCAACAATTACATTTAACTGGCTGGCAATAAAGGATGATCCCAAGCACCCGCTGTTAATGCAATCTAAGTCTCAGCTACAGCTGAAAAGAAAAGGGGACAAAGAAAAAATTTAAAAAGGGCAAACCCTGCAAGCTTTACCTGTGCCTGAGGTAAGTGATAGAGTGGAACAGGTAATTACCTATCTTAATGCCAGCAAAAATTAGGGTATTTGAGGCCAAAACAGTTCAGCCTTGAAGAAGTGAAAAGGCTGGGAACGTTACAAGGAAAGAATCAGCACCAAAGAAAACTTCCTTGTGAATTAATTTCAGAGCTAACAGTGCTGTAGGAACACAAAACCTACCCAGGTAGGTAGGAAAAAAATGGTGGATTTTTTCATCTTGCCTCAGGAATGTAAACAATGTATTAAAAAATCATTTTTTTACAGATTTATGCTGTCCTTTACAGAAGGGACGATATCTACCAGTAATTCTCCTCAAAAAGTGAGCCAGCAGTGTGCTCCCAGCATCGGGAATGGTCACGGGGCACTCATCCCCAGCTCCTGCAGGCAGGACACAGCCACGGTGAGTAGGGCAGGGCTCTCTGCCATGGCCCTTCCTTCTGCTTTACATGAGAGAAAAGCTCTGTGACAAGAAGGATTTGGGACAGGAGTTTCTCAGGCGCTCAGATTTTTGGTGTTACAGACATGGGCCTAACAGGACCCTCAAAAGAGCTTTGGGAGAGTTGGGTTTGTTCTCCTGGAGAAGAGAAGACTCCAGAGAGAGCTCAGAGCCCTTCCAGAGCCTGAGGGGGCTCCAGGAGAGCTGGAGAGGGACTGGGGACAAGGGTGTCCCTGCCATGGATGGATGGGCTTTAAGGTCCTTCCAGCCCAAACCATTCTGGGATTACCTGATTCAATCTACAAATTAATGGGACTTCAGTGCCTGTCCCACAAAGCTGCACTTCGGTTCAGTGCTGTGGTCCAGCTTTGGGGTTCAATGCCTTCCCAGCAGACCTTGCATCCCATTTAGGGTTTTTTAACTTGTTGCCAAGAGCAGCTGTTTGCACCTTGGTATGAGAAATACTCAGTTTGGGCATTTTCCACCCAAAGAATGGCTCTCTTCCCCCATCCCCCTTCCCGCAGGCCCACTGGGGCAGAGCTGCAGCTGCTGCCCTGCCCTGGGCACTGCCTGTGGGAGCAGTTCCACTCCAGGGATGGCTCAGCTTTCCCTCTGGATGCACTGTGGAGCTCAGCTCCAAGAGGACCGCTCGGAGAGAGGGGTTTTGCAGAGAGCTCAGCTTAGGGCAGCACGCAGGGCACGAACTGAAGCACTGCTAACAAAGCACTAATAGAGAAGAGCTGCTAAATTGATATGACAGGAAATGTTTGTGACTTTCGCAGACTCTGAAGTGAAAGATTGGAATTGTGTTTCGAAAGACCCAGGCCAAAACACTCTCACATTTATCTGATAAAAGAGTCCATCATGGAAAAATCTATTTTCCTGACAGAAGCTGCAGTTTTGCAGGGCTATGAGAAAATTCTTCAAGCAGCCTCCGAAAACCTTTGAAAACTGATCCCTGTTATTGAAGGGTACATTACTCTGCCATCAGAGCCTTCCCAGCCCATCAAGGACAAAAGAAACCCAAACACACTCCTGCAATCAAGGACCTAAAACTCAATCTAGTGGGCAAGGTTTATGTACTTTGTCCAAAGCATGACTGTAGACAAGCTTCAGGTTATTTCTCCCCAGTTTCCCTTCTATAAACAGAAATCACCTGATTAAGGTAGACAGGTTAAGTGGAACCCACTCCAAATCCTTCTTTTGAATCCTACATGGATCACCAACTTTCTCCTTGCTTTTGGTGGGATGTAACATTAAAAACAGCACCTGCTCGTGCTGGGCTCTGCTTGGGCTCCCGGACACTCTGACAGGGTTAGAGAAGGGACACAGGATTCTATGGCCCCTTTGAATCCCCACAGCAATGGGGCATCCCAAGGATTAGGAAAATCTTCTGGTCTGCATTCACATTGCCAATTCTCCTTCTGGAAATAAAAATATTTAGCTTGTTCAAAATGAGAATGAAAGGTCATTCACTAAATAAATCAAGCAGTCAAATGATGGACCAAATTCCAACCTGTCAGGCAAATTTTGGTTATAGTAGCTTCAAAATTTCCTATTAATGCCAACGTTCTGTGTCTATTGACAAATTTTCATTAGGCACGGCATAAAATTTTCTACCTCAGTAGGCATATGAAAGGAGAAGTGTAACACACCACTGCCCAAGTTATGTAGTCCCCATTTCTCTGTGAATGCCTGGATGGGGTTTAGAACCTGGTTTGTAGGCAGCTGGACTGGGGAATCATTGCAGCTCCCTTCCAACTGAACAACTCTGTTCTATTTTAACTGACTTCTATCTCATGTTCTCTCTTTTCGTCTCCTGAATGACCGCTGCTCTGGAATTTTTAAAAGAAATTCCACATTTGAAACAGATTTTGGATGCAGAAATTGCTCTCAGTTATCCCAGAAGGAAATTACTGAAGCAATGAGAAACATCAAACACATCTGAGAAACTCCCATATTTGTATTCAGTCCACAAACAGGTAAAAAAACCAGTGAGTAAAATCAAACCCACAGCAATATTCTTACCAATATCTTCAAACAGGAAGAGGAGACTAATGTTCACTTAATTAATCTATTATGTCTTGTGTATCTCAAACCATGAGTGATGCTTTAGTTTCATTGTGCGTTTGCCTGAATGAAGAATTCATCATCAACGTGAGGTATGGAACCCTCGATTTCAATGTTGTCAAGGCTCCAAGGGTAGCAGGTTATTAAAAGTGAAAATAACTGCAGCTGGGCAGATTAAAACACCGGCCTCATTCCCAGTGGAGCATCCTTCAAAATATCAGCTGCCTTTGGAACTGAAAGATGCCAGTGTCTATAAAACTTTGCTATAAATTAATCCAAGAGATGAACCAGTAGCTTGTCAATGGTTTTAAAAAATATCTAAAACACTGCCCAGAGAGAGTTTATAAGGAAATTAAGGGGATATTCTTTATATATGTCAGCTTTATGATTTCTGGGTGTCTGCTTAGTGTAAGTATGCAAAAGAGAAATAGGATATTTCCACTTTAGCAGACTCATGAAGCCAGAATGTATGAAAATAAACTGACCCCTGAAATTCTAGCATATTTCTGCCTAGTAAATATCATTTGTGAAAGATATTTGTCCAAATACCTTTTGTTTTGTAGATGTTTTTATGCAACTTATTAAACTAAAATATATTATGGATTGCTTAGATTCAATTTAACCATTATATCTTGTATACTACCAAAATAACAGCATGAGAGAAAAAGACCTCAATTTGCACCAGGGAAAGGTTTTTAGATTAGATTTGAGGAGAGACATTTTCTCTGATGTCCACCCTGAGCCTCCCCTGGCCCAGCCTGAGGCCGTTTCCCCTTGTCCTGTCCCTGTTCCCTGCGAGCACAGCCCGACCCCCCTGGCTGTCCCCTCCTGTCAGGAGCTGTGCAGAGCCACAAGGTCCCCCTGAGCCTCCTCTGCTCCAGGCTGAACTGACATGTGGGATTGCAGGACTGATGTGTGGGATTGCAGGACTGAGATGTGGGATTGCAGGATTGATGTGTAGGATTGCAGGACTGATGTGTGGGATTGCAGGACTGATGTGTGGGATTGCAGGACTGAGATGTGGGATTGCAGGACTGAGATGTGGGATTGCAGGATTGATGTGTAGGATTGCAGGACTGATGTGTGGGATTGCAGGACTGACGTGTGGGATTGCAGGACTGAGATGTGGGATTGCAGGACTGACGTGTGGGATTGCAGGACTGACGTGTGGGATTGCAGGACTGATGTGTGGGATTGCAGGACTGACGTGTGGGATTGCAGGACTGACGTGTGGGATTGCAGGACTGACGTGTGGGATTGCAGGACTGACGTGTGGGATTGCAGGACTGACGTGTGGGATTGCAGGACTGATGTGTGGGATTGCAGGACTGAGATGTGGGATTGCAGGACTGAGATGTGGGATTGCAGGATTGATGTGTAGGATTGCAGGACTGATGTGTGGGATTGCAGGATTGATGTGTGGGATTGCAGGACTGAGATGTGGGATTGCAGGATTGATGTGTGGGATTGCAGGATTGATGCGTGGGATTGCAGGACTGACGTGTGGGATTGCAAGGACTATAGTTTTAATTTAAGCCTTTGCTTCCATAAACTCTCCACTGAAGGTCCTTCCCATATCCATTTCTGTTTGTGACATTCCCATGGGAACGTCCATCTGAAAAGCCTTCCTGAACAATTAAGAGAACTGAGGACCAAAACCCAGCTTTACACAGCTCTGATCACGGACCAAATGTTTTGCTGGTGTGTTACCCAGCTGGGGCCTGCGTGTGGAAGAGACTGCTCAGATTGTCTTGGTTGGAATGTTTTCTCAAAAAGAGAAAGTAAAGCAGCTGCCTCAGCTGTTCATGGTACCTAAATCTGGAGGTTGTGACACTGTCAGTGACTTTCTGTGCTGAGGCGACCCCAACTCCTCTCCTAGACAGTGCCCCACTCTGCCTGCTCTCTCATCTTTGTCAGCTGAAAATGCAGAAAAAAAAAATTGGGGGTTTTTCCTGACTGCTGGATGACATTTTATATTTATTGTTATTAACCTTCTCTGCTGGAATATATTTTTAATTGCAATAAAGCTAGAGCTGACAGTAAGTATTAAAATTAATCAAGTAACTAAATAATGATAATATATAATCACTTAAAGTAACCATAAGACAACAAACAAATCACACATTTCTAAGACTCACCACCATACCACCATTATCCTGAATTTCATTTCAGCCCTTCTATTACAAATTTTGCATTTTAATAGAACCATGGAATCACAGAATGGTTTGAGTTGGAGGGACCTTAAAGATAATCTTGTTCTACCCTTCTGCCGTGGGCAGGGATACCTTCCACTATCCCAGGTTGCTCCAAGCCCCAGTGTCCAGCCTGGCCTTGGACACTTCCAGGTATCCAGGGGCAGCCACAGCTTCTCTGGGCAACCTGTGCATGGTGTGAAAAATTACAGAGTGATTCAGTTACATGAGTACATAATCTGAGTGGCCCTTCCAACCTGAAAAAGGCATAAAACCCTCACAAAAGTCAGTTTTGCCCCTTGTCCATGGTGGTGCAGTCGTTCTTCTGATTTGCCAGGGCAATGGCTGTGTGAAGACTTCAGGGCACCAGAGGATGAGCTGAAAGAGACAAGAATAAGTTCAGTTTACTTGTAAAAAAGCAAAACAGATGCCAGAGGACAAATGAAAAGAACATTAACTCCACGAATTCAGGCATACCTGTAGAAAAGCCTGGGAGTAAGTATTTCCAGATTAATGTTTCCCTCTTCCTTACACTGAAGGCTCTTTGGTATCACTTTCCTATTCCCAGTGGTCAGTCATATTTCCTGGGATAGGCTCTTTGTATATTTTCTGCTTGGGTCTCCGTTCATTGGCTGAGAATCTGGTCCAAAACATCCATCTCCTGGAAATGGAGCTGAACCGGTTCAAATACTCTCACTTCCCAAAGCACAGATAACTCCTGTGATCTCCCTGTATCTTCTCTCCCTTCACTGTTCTCTCCAAATGAGACTTTGCCACTCCAGTATGGAGAAATAAAGCTCATGTTTATTTTAGTTGCTCAAACACTACCACTGGCAGAACAAAGAAAGCTCAAACACAAACACTTGCCAAAGGCTTCCAGACATGTGTAACGCAGGAATTGCTCTCCTGTCCGTGTGAGGGGAGGTGTGGAATGACAAGTCTTTCCTGCATTGCCAGAGTTTAGTGGGTAGGCTGCTCCTGGTTGTAGTTAATAGTATATTTAGCACATCAGTACATGTTTTGTCAGGGATTGCCTGCCAAGGGAACTGGCGTGCAGAATCTAGCTTGGTGTTAAGAGCTATTAACCCAACAATTGGAGACATGGACTGTGGAATCGCCCAAAATGTGGCAAAAAGGAATGGGCAAGGCAGGAACCCGGTGCAGAGAGGTCTCGAGAGGGACATGGCTAATGGCAATTGTTGGGTAAGTCTGCAGCTGCAGAAATGTCACACATGCTCTGTTAAACACATCTCTCTCTCAAAGGAGAGCCACAGCCTGGACTCCCACGGAGCTGAACTGCTCACACCAGGGTTCCTAACTGGGGGTGATGCCGGACTGATTTTTGCCTTTTTGTTTCATATATTCTCTGTCATCTTTACACACACATTTGTAGCCTATTATTGTCTCAGTCGTTTTTCCATTACCTTTCCATTCCCTTTCTCCAGGCAGAACAACCAAACACATTCCAAGGACCCCTATACTTGGCTCTCCCTGGCTACCAAGGTTGAAAACAGCTCTAGAAGACACACATTTTCATAAACAAAGTATAGCTAGTACCAAGGGGGGGCTCCAAAAAAGGCTGAACCAGAAGGAAGAATTACCTCATCACCTGTGCTTCTAACTGGGAATTCTTGTCAGGTGTGCTAATTTTCTAAACTTATAAAACTGTATTCACCCTGTGGGGGGTGGGCTTTTGCGGACAATTTTCTGTATCTGCCCCTTGGAGGCCTCCAATAAAGACCAGCTTTTGTATTACCTCCTATACTAATATTATCGCAAAAGGGTGTTCTTTCATTTCTAGGGTCTTTAAGGCATCGGGGGAGCAAGACAACAAATTTGCCTTTCTTTCCTCCCAAATCCATAGGCTCCTTCTTTGCAACACAGGCTCCTCCCCAAGGAGCTCCACACTTTGTAAGGATTCAACGCACGCCTTTCACAGGAAAATGATTCACAATGCCCTGTCAAAACCCTGGAGAGGAAGGGTAAAGGGGGGAGCAGGGATGAGGTGAACATGAGTACAGCTGGAGGCATTGTGAGCATTCCTCCTCCAAACAGATTGACACGTGGATGCAAAACCCAATCCTTCTCTTTGCCTTCCTCCTGGCACCCTGAAACAACCCTGCTGCTCCAGTGCTCTCCCCTGTGAGAGAGACCTGCCTAGCTGGGGAAAATCAGCCTCTCTCAGGAGATGCACATCAGGTGTGAGTGGATTTCCTGCTGCTGGAAGCTGTTTGGAACATTTCAGCATGTGTCCTGTGCCCGCCTTCCCCAAAGGGTTACAGCCTCCCCACAACCAGAAACAAGCAGGGCCCTTGGTTTACCTGCTCCCTACCTCAACAAAGCCTAAATGGAGGCATGATTGAATCAAAGCACTCAGTGCTGCAGAGAAAAACCCTCACCACTGAGGCAAAAGTAATCACCAGTAAATTTATTCTATTGAGATCTTCCTCTTCCTTGCTAGAATTTTATCAGGTGCAGGATTTGTTCTTAAAGATCTTTTCCAAACTTATTGATTCTTGATGATTAGAACATGCTTAAGTTTTAAGTTGCTTACTTTAAAAATTGAAATGTTTGGGGTCTTTTAAAGAAAAACTATTTTCTGTCACTGAAGGAGGAGCCATAACATTAACAGATCCTGGTTTATGCCGTTTGTGCCAGGAAATGCAGTTTTTTAAACTTTTATTTTTAGTAAACTTTTACAGTTTCTTTTATGAGAAGTTTCAAACGCATGTGCTAGTCACTAAGATTTGTGTTTCGTGTTTGAAAACTCCAATTACACTTTCTAATGAAAAGCCTCAAGTGACAAATTTTACCCCACTGCTCCGTAAAGAAGAACCCAATAAATGTTCCTGGAGCTGCAGATCTAGACCAGAACAGCAGGAATGCCTGTGAGAACAGGTACTGCTGCCTGTTGAAGCAGCTCAGCTGCTCATGGTTCTGTCTGTTCTTCCTTCTTATTCTCCTTGTGGGAATGTAATCCCTGCCTAGAGGCACTCTGCTTCCCAGGGAACAGCCTCGGGATTGTGGGTCAGGGCCAGCTGCTCCTAAGGAATTGAACACATCATGGAATTGGGAGAAGGGTGCAGGACAAACAAAACTTTGCAGAATCCCCGGATGGTTTGGCTTTGAAGGGTCCCTCAAACTCATCCCATTCCACCCCTACCTATTCCACATTTCCCACTATCCCAGGTTGCTCCAAGCCCCGTTCAACCTGGCCTTGGACGCTGCCAGGGCCTCCCTACCCTCCCAGGGAAGGATTCCTTCCCAATATCCGTCTGGCAGTGGGAACCCATTCCCCCTTGTTCAGGCACTCCAGGCCCTGTAAGTCGTCTCTCTCCACCTTTCTTGTAGGCTCACTTTATGTGCATTCCTTCTTTTCAGGCTTCTCCTCCTATTCCTTCTCCCCCTCATCCCCTAAATTCCATACCAACTCTCCTCCTGGAGCCAGCATCCTCCCAGTGTAACCAAAATCCCTGAGCCCAGCTGAACAATTAAGGAATCAGAGAGCACTTGTAGCCCTCTGAGCAAAACAGAGTGCAGGATAAAACACTTGTTGACACTTCTGCTGCCAAATCTTTTCAGACTTGTCAAGCCTTCTCTACAAGGAATTCCTAGTGAGCCCTTTTGGGTTTTTTTTGTTTTTTTTTTTTTTTTTTTTTTTTTTTTTTTTTTTTTGGGTTGTTCTGCTGTTTTCATTTTTAAGTGAATTGCTGTTTCTTGGAGCCATTGCCAGATCCCCTTCTCGTTTCCAGCTCACTGCACAGTTGTGGTTTTTTGTTGGACAAGTTTCTGGGCTGTCCATGTCATCTGTAAAGAACAAGAGCATGCCAAGAACCTCAGTACCAAATCATCTCTGCTGCTAAGATAGAAAGAGAGCAGAAAATGAAAACACCAGACAGATTCTCTGAGAAGAATACACTAAACTTCAAGCACTGTGTAAATTAAACATTAAAACTATTGGTGTCTCAACTAAATACCTACTTATATGCATACCAGGAGACACAATTTATTCCCCAGTTATAAGTAACTTTCACTTTTCAGCTCACAAAGAGAAGCCTTTCACGGTCATAATACAATGCAAAGAGATAAATTATTCAACCTTTAACAATCTGACATTTAAAAAGAACAGTCCAAAGGATGTCAGAACACATTAGCTACTTTACCAAAGTTCATTAGTCCCCTAAAAATAGGACGCTGGGGCTGAATGGCCAGCACCAGGCACTTCTAAGGAGCACCAAAGGTCTTCAAAAGGAAGTAAAAAATAAACCAGTCAATAAAATCTCCTTTCTTAAGTTCTTAAAATTTAAAAAATGTTTTCAGGTATGCAGTCCAAAGATTACATGAAATTTCCATTACAGTCTAATACATTACGTATATAGTGCAATAGGTCATAATCATTTGATGCTCACATAAACTGTTTATATACTTATGAAGGAGCATTTTTCAGAGATGGTGTTTTCATTAAGTGTGTCTGACCCCTCTGATCATGTTTTCTATTACATCAAGAAAACCTCTGATAGTACAGGAATGGTGCTTACAAACCATGGCACTGAAACTCTAAGATTCTTTCAAATATTGTGAGCATTTTTGGTTTTGAGCATTTTTGGCTTTGATTAATTTGTAGTGTTGCCACACTTGATATATAATGGGATATTCTATCTAGGAATAAGCAGTCTTTAAAAAAAATCTCACTATAAACAAAAAAATCATACTAACTTCTTAGTCTCCATGAAATCTTGAAACAGCTAAAATATGGCCAAAGTGCAGAAAAAGTAAGTAATTTCCTTTTAAACAGGTGTTAGGTCTCTCATTTTAAAATTAATATCTCTACCTCCTGTTATCATGGGAGAAGGAGCAAAGGCAAGGGCCCCTCTTGGCTTCACAGTAACAAATGGTAAGAGACCTTTTCAGATCTGTTCTTATTTACTGCTTCTCCACAGTGAAGAGCATCAATCCTTTTGCTCTTTCATAAAAAAGCTTTTCCACATCCCTAATCTCTTCTGTTATCTCTCCCCGCTCACCATGCTTTAACCCAGCAGGAAAAGCCATGATAAGCTCCAGAGCTAAGTGGAACGACTTGGAAGTGCCCATTTTACGCTCTGAGAGCAGACACCTGCCCAGCTTACAGAGGGATGTTCTTGCTTTCTGGTTTCCACCTCACAAATGGGTACTTTCAGAGATAATTTAGTTCAGCATTACAAGATAAAGCACTTTAGCCAGGGTTATAAAGAACAGCAGAACAGATGACTCTAATGACGCCTGAATGTCAAAAATCTGTGGCATTGTCCTCAATCTAAAGCAGTCAGCAGGGAAACCTGCACATAGCACCCTTTGCCTGCACCCCAAAATCTGCCTGGCTGTGCTGAGGAAAAAGGGGAGAGAAGCAGAAGGTTTCTGCCTGGTTGCAAGAATTCATGTGTTTTTTTCAATCTCACTTTGGTATCTTTCTGGACAAAATCTCATTAAGCAATACGAGGCATTTCTTCCTGCTTTCACACCTGTTTGATTTTCTTTGCTCCATTTGTGCACACTTGGAAGAGCTGCCCTGAACAAGCTGAACATGAACTCCTAGAGAGGCAGCAACTGACACAGATGCATCAAACTGCAAAAGCATCAGTCTGAGGAAAATACAGAGCACTTTCAGTGCCAGTTTGAGGGAATAAACAGCAGAATGACATCATTAGAAGCAGTATTTCCCAAACACACAGTTAAGAACGGAATGGTCTTAAAGGCATCACCCACTGCAGCAGGGGAGGGAAAACAACATTAACATTTTGAAGAATGAAGCATTTTTGAGGACTATTTTGCCATAAGGCAGCTTAGCCCATTTGTGAGATAAGGGCAGCCTCTTCCCTCTGAAAAACCTCCTGCTGATAAATCCAAGAGCAGAAATCAAGGGGCTTAAAAGCACCCTGAAGTGCTTTACTGAGTAGGGGCAGGCTGGTGTGTGCCTGAATGCCTCACACAGCCCTTGTTGTCATTGCCAGGGACAGAAGAGTGCCCAAGTCCCTGAAATACCCACTCAGACATTTCCAATCAGTACACAGTGAATATATTCCAGATTGGCTCTCCAGACACAGCTCCTCATGTTTCAGGAGCCAAACCCAGTGCCCAGAACTGGCAGAAGCTGCAGTCATCCTTAAGTCATAACCTGCATTTTTCAAAATGCCTCCTTGTTTTTTTCCCCCACTTCTCTGCTGCCACTGATTTAAACAAATGGGTGGAAGGAGGCAGACGCTGGATCCTTTGGGACCTGGGCAGGTGATCCAAGCACTTTGTTTCCTGGGCATTTAACGACACAGTTCCTGTAGCCAAATACAGCCACAGGGGTGGAGAACTAATGTGGTTGGATGTTTCTGAACTTGATGATTCACCTGCAATTGCTGTCATCCCTCCTGCCCTTTGTTTTGACAACACAGAATGGTTTGGGCTGGAAGGGACCTTAAAAATCAGCCACACAAACATTTTGGACACTGTCATTGTTAGCGATGCTTCACATTTAATTACATTTTTTCTGTTTAAGATTTTCCTAATATTAAAAGCTCCCATGACTCTTTTAAAGAAAAGAAAGAGAACTCTGTATGAACAGTAGCTTCATTCAGACAGAGATTACCCACTCTGAATTTGTAAATAGATTAGAAGATAAATATTAATAAGATTAGTCTATATGGGGAAATTAGAAGGGTCTATGAATAACGTTGCCCTGTATAATTGAACACACAGGCCTATCACGCTATTAAGGGAACCTGATTATGTCTGATTTGCAAAACTGGAGAGAGTAAAATTATCAAACTGATTAATAAATGAAGGGGGGCACAATTGTCTGTTCTTACCTCCTTGCCCCTCCCCAGCAGAGCCTGGCATCCCCAGCCCTGAGGCGCACAGCTCCTCCTCCCGCACCACAAACATTTCGGCTGCCAGCGGCACCTGTCAGTGCACACATTCCCTGAATCCCACAAGTTCAGCCCCTAAGGGACTCTATCCAGGATGGCAGAAAAACAGACCACCACATATCCCTAGAAAACTGAGCAATGTCTGAAGAGGGTGTTTATTTTCTTTACAAGGTATTGACTGTTCAAGGAAACAATTAAAGTGTGCATGACTACAGCAAGGAAAATCAGAATTTTCCATTATCTTTATAATGAATTTAATTTCCTGAGCTTGGTTTGGGTTTTTTATTTAATTTACTGACAGGGACAATATTTAGTGATGCAATCTTCATGCTTCTCAAAGCGAAGGAGTTATACCAGTTATGCCATATTCTTTACCAGAGGCTATTTATTAAGCATTTCCCTTTCATGGAATTCATTTGCTGCATGAAAGCAAATGAAAATGTAAACCTTGAGGGAAGGAAACAAAATAGGTGAGAAAAATGTTTCAGTTTCAGCTGCCATTAGCAACATCCTGCAATCTGAGCACTTAGACCCATAGCAAGGGTAGGGTCTTTAAGCAACTATTTTTAATTTTTTTAAATTATTACCAATTTATTCTTCTTTCTAAGATGCTGTCTACAAAGGTACGAAAGAGATCCTGCTTTGAGAGAAGTCTACTCCAAACAACCCCATTGTTTGTCTGTAGAAACCCTGTCTGGCTTGTTCCAGGCGGGTGTTGAATGAGAGAGATGAGGCCAAGAAGGAAATGGTGCCTTGCTGTGAAGGCAGTTGTGGAATGATGGAAACAGCAGGGGGAGGAATGGCTCAGAAATCCTTTTACAAATGAGACTTTTCGCAGAGGGACAGTGTTCTCACTGATCTGGGTCCTGATGGGGCAAGTGGGCTGCTGCACACACTGTGCTCCTGCAGAGCTTATTTAGAATATTTACCGGTAACTTTCTCCTACAGAATTATCCTGGAGATTCTACAGTATTAATATTGGTACTTTTCCCTTGTGCTTTGCATATCAGAAAATTAAATTCATGAGGCACTTCCATTTCATAATTGCTTGGTATTCTAACTTAACAATCAGCAAACATCTACAAAGAGTACTATAATCTCAGAATATAGCAAATGGGGTTTGAGTATTTTAATAAAAGCCCACTCTGAGCTAAAACCAGGCAGTTTAGAGCCATGCTGGTCCCTTCTCCTGTGCGACACACTCAACAAGATGCTACAGCTATTACAGAAATAAAGAATAGCAGTGACAAACATCTGTGGCTCTGTGGTACTGAGGAGTCCTGCAGTGCACTGATCCTCTAAATTACATGCAGGAGTTGCATCTACTTAGGTAACAGTGTCTGGATTTATAGGTGGTGCTCCAAGGTCACAGGGAACTTTCTCACTGCGTGCCCCAAAAGGCTGAAGCTGGCTGGGACAGGAGGAGCGAGGCAGGAGCCATTCACACCACTCGTGACCCACAGCCAGGGAGACAGTCGTTCTCTTCACTCAAACTAGACAACTTCTTCTCACATTCTGGTGAGAGCCTTATGTGAAGTCCTTAAAAAAGTCTAACCATCACACAGGAATGAAAGCTCTTTGGGATCCATACCACATTTTCTCATTTATTTGGGCTTTGTAAGCGCTGGCTCGATCAGGCTTCGATCTTTGTGGTGTCTTTGAATGTCGCAGCAACACAGACAGAAAATGCCAAAAGTCACTGCACAAACATTGGACATCCAAGAAGAGGAATGGCAAAGTGAGACCCTGTAAACCATCAGCACAGATGGGAAAAGCTACAACTTGAATTGAAAGAGTTCAGTTGTTCTGAGGATCCTGGCAGGTGCAGATTCACAGAACAAGATGAAAAACCCTAAGCAGAAAAGGGCAGGAAAGAGATGCAGCAAGACATTGAAACAGATTCACCAGAAACAGGAATAGGAGAGACAGAATTGCACCACTGATGTGGAGCAATGCCAGCAGTAAAACTGAGGGAAAGTGGATCTCCGTTACTGAAACCATTGTTTATGGGCTCCATCATTCTTCTAAATAAAGAAAGATGCTTTCTGTTCTTAATGTTTCCGGGAGAAGCTAAACCACAGATTTCAGGGATATGACTGTAAAGACTGAGGATAATTCTAAAATTAATTTTAAAACTTGCAGGTGTCATCATGGCCTGGCTGCAGTTTGCAGTAGTAGCTTCACTGGTTTCCCAAGTGTTCGGATTTTATCCGGTGATGGAAGAATCCTCTGAGCCCTGAGCTGTAATGCCCTGAAAAGCCCAATACCCTTCTTGAAGCAGATTTGGGTGCAGAGGGCATTGCTCTGGGCCAGACTGCCATGCTGTGGAGAGCACACAGTCAAGGACAAAATGTGCAGGAGCTGCTGCTGCTGCAGTCAAACCCAGCACAGAGAAACAGGACATGGCCAGGGGTGTTTGCCACTCTGCCCAGAGTCTTACAAGGACCTCCTGATGTTCATGGCTCAGGTTTCCATATCTGACACAACCGATGCTTCTCTCTCCCTCCCCATTCTGCTGGAGTTTTGTTTATTTAAATACATTTGTTGTGTACATAAGGCTAGATCTATTCAGCACCTCTCATTTTGAAAAGTTTGGGAGGAGAAAGGAGTCAGGAAACAGAGGAGAGATCTCCTGGAATCCACTGAAAAGTAGGAGCGATAAAGGACGAGCTGACAGACACTAACACGCTTGTTTTCATGTTTTTACTAAACTAGATGTATTTTTTACAGACAATAAGACAAATATACCATATAGCAGGAAAGAAATTGATAAGGTATGAACTTACCACAAATCACCCACACATGCCTGAGTGCAGGCTCCTCCTAATCTCAGCCAGCAGCTTCCAGCATCGGGGTCAGAAGCCAAGAACCCAGAAACCTGAGGGGGGAGCTTTATGTAAGTGCCTGCTCCCAAGTGGGAGCTGGGAGAAGCTTTCCAGAGCCCCCGGTCAGCCAGGAGAGGCTGTGAGCTCTCAGAGTTCCCTGCCCTCTGGCTGAGAGCCAGAACTGGAAAGCTGCCAGCAAGGCTGGCACAGTCAGGTAGAGCAGTGGGTGGAGGGAGCAACAAGGTGTCATGAAACAAAAATAGGTCACCTCACAAACACAGTTTACATCAGGCCGTGCTTCCCAGCAAGCCTGAGCAATTCCAGGCTGGAGGCAGGGAGGAAAGCAGCTGGTCTGGCAGTGGCTTCAGTAGATGAAGGAGCACTGAAAGTGCTGTGAGTACCAGGGAATCAGCAGTGCCTCTGCTCTACCTGCCACGGCACAATCTACTGCTGCCCTCCAGGGTAAATCCTTCTGCCAGGTTAATCTGAGCATGCAAGCACAGCAGATGAACTCATTGTCAGGCACAGAGAGGTTCATTTGCCTCGGGTTTCTAGGCAAGAGCTGAGCTCCTGTGGTCGCAGCGCTGACCCCAGTCCGAGCTCTGGTCGCTGCACACCGAGTGCCAGCACAAAGCTCACCTGTGCAAGGGCTCCCAGAGCACCCTCCAGCACTGGGGTTTTGTTGTTTTCCAGCAGGAGAGCTGACCCGAGGGATTTCCTATGGATCCCCACCCATCTAATGTGATTCTGTTGCTGACAGCCACAGCCAAGCAGCAGAATACGAAACACAAGAGATGAGGGGGCAGAAGATTTTTTTTTTCCTTGAGCCTTAAGCCTGACATTAGAAAAGCAGACTTTTCTCAGAAGGTGGTGACTCTGTGTCAGAAAACTCTCTGCACATTTTTAAAACAGCCTTAGTGCCTGCCCACAGGAGGATGCCACAGCTTTCATCACCGTTATCACTTCTCATCCTTTCCACTCATTCTGCTTCACTGCTGAGGGAGCGGGTGAATAAATTAGTTCCATTTTCAAACCCAGGCTGTGTCATTTTTCCTGAGTGTTAGTTCCTAATAGTACTTTCCTTTTTGTGATATCACTATCAATTTCAGGCCCAATTCTGAAATCAGAGAGATACAGAGAAGCGCCTTTTACTGAAGTCAGAGAAGCAACAGAGATGTACAATCACAATCAAGCCCATTACATATGGAAGATCAAACGCAGTCTTTCCTCTGTCCCTCCTGAATACAAGGTACCAGATGGAGGATTTGGAATGTCTAAAGAAAAGTTCTGGTTCAAATGCAGCCCTGGAAGAGTCTATAGCATACAAGAAGTCAGTTTTGCTCTGACACACGCAGATGTGGATTCCAACCTTCTGTTTGCAGGTCACTGGGGTTCACCTGACTGTTTGCAAAGGATTCATTAAACCTTCAAAAAATAGCTGAGGAAAGCAAGCAGTGTTTGGGGAGAATACGTGGAAGGATATGTGCAAATCAAATCAAGGGTCTGTACAAATCAAATCAAGGGTCTGTACAAATCAAAGCAGCTCAACAATTACTTATTGATACAATTACCTCATTTTTTTCACCATTTCTGTAAAGGTAGCAACTATAAGCAACACCTATATACATATATACAATGTGTTTGCACGTATTTACGTTATTTATGTCTATTTATTCTGCTACTGCTTTTTGCTTTTGGAAGCAGGCATATTCCCAGCCCATGGGAGAGCAGTGGGCAGTCATCCAGAGTGATATCCAGCTAGGATTATTACAGCACATAGCCACAAGCACTGCAGCAGTTGGATATCATAAAGCCATGCAGAGTTAAATTAATCCCTACCCTGGAAAAAAGTGTTCCATGCAATCAGGAGATGTGGTGTGGAGTCACTGCCAAGTCCTATTCCCCAAGATGCCATTCCCTCAAATTCCAGTGATTCCACATGACTTTCCTCCACATTCACTCTGCCAGATCAGGCATCAACACTGACTTTTCAGACCTCATCCAGTTCATAGTTTAGGCATAAAGTGGGCAACAAATTGACTGCCGGGGCCAGCACAGAAGAGATCTCTTGCTCACCTCGTTCTGTCAAAGAAGTGCAGCGTGAGGACATTTCCTGCTGCAGTGTTGTGGATCCGAGGCCATCAGGAGCAGCCTGTGTGTGCCTGTGGCATACACTGGAAGCTGCATATAGAGAAATAACCTGAAAAGAAAACATAACTTCAAAACTTAACATAAAGCATAAAAACTGTCCACCAAGGCAGTGTTGCTTTGGTTTGGCAGTGTGTGTCCTTGGGGTGGTTTTCATAAATATTTCTCAAGAGTTACCTGTAAGCCTTCCACCACAAATGGAAATCAGATTTTTTAAAAACGAAATCTATCATTTTACTCTCTGTAATTAAGCTGGTATCAAGTCTGACTGGACTAAAGCCTGTCCTTTGAAGAAAAGTTGTAATATAAGGACATTTACCAACAGCATTAGTTTTTCTCTGAAGCTAGGTGGCCCACAAAACTAAAAGCAGTTTCAGTCCAAATCTCCATCACATATATATGTTTACACATTTAAAATTAGGTTTTCCACACAATTCCATTTATGTTTCTTTGCAGATATGCAAGTTCACTAAAAAGTAGATGGTGCCTGACTCTGCTTTCCAGAATGAGTGCTTCATGCCAATGTTAGTCCAGATCAAAATCAAAAAACATCTCCAACCCACTCAAATATTGCTCATGTTTCCTTGTCACTGCCTTTGACGAAATTTCAAATCATTTTTGATGCAATCAAAATGCTTTTTATGCTGTCAAAGATAATGACAGCATAGCTCCATTGATGAGACTTGCTGATGGGCGGTACAAGATTTGATTTGCCAAGGCACACACATTCCTGCCCCACACCCACCTGCAATCAGCGGAGGCAGTAGGAGAAAATTCCAGAAACTTTCCCAAACCACACAAGCAGCAAGCAACGGCAGACAGAAGGCAAATGAGAAGTGAAACTTTGTTCACAAACCCAATATAATCCCTTAGCCAAAGCTGCATTTCACACTGCACTCTTGTCAATTATGCTAATTCGCTTAACTCCTAGAAGTGCTGAAGCCCTATATCACGTGTGCACTGCGCCTTAAGTGCACCTGGAGGACCTTCAATAAAAGGTAGCCAGTTTTTATCATTATAATCTTGTTGGGCTTGTGTTTTTAGGGCCGAAAAGGCATCAAGGCCACAGGCAGCTTCTGATGGCACAAAGACAGCGGTATCAGCAAAATGCTGGGGTTTGTCAGTCACATTCAGACACTGCATTTTGTGTGACCCCCGCTGGAAACGCCTTTAAGGGAGCATGGGGTTGGTGACTGGGACATGCCAGGGGAAGGCCGGGAAAATGAGCCGGGCTTGGAAGCATTGCACAGACCTAAA
This sequence comes from Acanthornis magna, assembly GCA_036785705.1. Taxonomy (NCBI): domain Eukaryota; kingdom Metazoa; phylum Chordata; class Aves; order Passeriformes; family Acanthizidae; genus Acanthornis; species Acanthornis magna. Next base: position 11,717,275 of record JAWUZG010000093.1, read on the forward strand.
ATATAGACTGCCAACCTCTTCAGTCCTTGGCGAGTTTATTTCCTTTTGAGCCTCCAAGTTGGGTGTTCTGTCATTTGCTCATTAGAACTCTCTCCCACAGCTCCCTTCTCAGGTGTGTGACGCAGCCTCTCAGCTGTGCTCACCTAACACTCTTGGTTATCTCAACAGCTTCTTCTCAGGTAACACCTGGGGCTATCACTATGGTCAACACTAAGGAAAAAGGCTTTCCCTGAACTGTTACTAAATGTTTGTCTAAGTGCCCGTGCAATATTAAATGTGTGCCTTGAGAAATCCTCTTTAACAGCTCGTCTGGAGGTGCCCTGTGTGCACAGGGCCTTCTCTGTATTTTCATTACCTCTGTAGGACGCTGACCTTTCATTATCAAGCGTTTGCTACTTGGAACAGCATTGGAGGCAAATGTAAAGAATAAAGTGTTGAAGAATTTCAGAAAAACTGGACTGAGCTCTAATTAAGGCAAACTGATAAAAATGATTGTGTTTGCCTTAATACAACTTGTGGCTGCCTTCTGGGCAGGGTAGAGAAGGCAGAGCCAGAGCCACCTCGCAGTGTGCAGGTAAAGGACAGGGATATAGAGGCACAACACAGGACAAGGGAACCCTCTTTCACCTCCAGGGCAGCTGAGGAATCTCCATCCTTGGAGATGCTCAGAGCTCACCTGGATGAGGTCTTGAGCAACCTGATGCATCAGACTGCTGTGACCAAGGGGTTGGACTAGGGGCCCCCAGAAGTCTCTTCCCACCTCAGTTATTCTTCAGTTCTACAATTCTAAATAGAGTTGGGAAAAAAAATTACAGGAAAAGAACATATTGATTCCTTCATTCCCTCTTCCCAGTATGCACCTGAAACTAGTCCATGGTAATGGACTGCTTCCTTCCAGAACAGGTTTGAGTCAAGTTGAAAAACTATTTTTCCATCCAAAATACTTTTATAAAATGTGCATATGTGAGGATGGGGTAAGGATGGGGACAGAACAAAGTCTATATATTACTAGCATTGAAGTAAGACTGCCTAAATTCAGAGGATAGAAAAGGAAAGAAAATATCTTGGGGGAAAATCTGGTAGAAATCTGAGAGCAGATTGATATAATCAAGAAGCAGTTACATGACAGCTGTTAATAAAAGAGAATAGCTTTCTGGATTAGTATTTATACGAGAAAAAAAAAGATTCCTCCTCTTACATTACTACAGCCAGGGATTAGAGATTGACAAAACCATCTGTGAAACGCCAGCATTTTAAACTCCATTCTCAGAGTGAATTGGAACATTGCTCTCCTAGTGGAGCCTGCCTAAGGACCAGCCTAGAAATATCATCAGGTGCCTTTGAGTGGAGAGGAGGGTTTCTCAAGACTTTAAATGCCCCATTCTTTGAAAATAGGCTCCAAAATCCTGTAGATCTTTTTGAAGCATTTTAAAGGTGCTATTTTCTCACTAGTCCCAAACACCACAAATTAAAATACGCTCAAAAATCCACTCCTACAGACACAAGCCCAAATACATGATGAAAAGAGCACAAGGAAACAGCTAGAACACATCCTTTTGATAAAACATTCCTTGAGAATAGCGTTGTCTTTCCAAACATGAAGGAGTAAGTGCAGCAGCTACCAAGCTGGGGAATGACTGGGAAAAAGGTAAAGAGCAGGGAGCTTCAGCCTCATTTACAAACCATTTAAAAACCTTTGCTGTTTCTGGGATGAAGGAAGGAGGACTTGCTGCTTCTCAAAACAACAGAATGGCAGCTTCAGTTCCAGTCAACAGCACGTCAGAGATGTTTTTAAACAAAGTATGGTGGATTTCTAGCTTAGTTTTCCTGGGGTTTTCCTCCATTTTCTCTTCCAGCAATTTCTTCTATTTCCTCTCCTCCTGCCATTATCCTGTCACAGCACACAAGTGTGAATACAAGCCACTGGCAGGTCTGATGAAAGGATAACTCTGAACAGTACAGGTGCTTTCTACAGACACAATTCCTTTCCTATGCTTTCATTAAAAAAAAAAATCCCTATCTGACAACAAATGAACACACGAGTCTGATCTTAAAGCAGAGGTGGTGGCAGAATAAGACAAACTCCTTCCTCCCTGGATAACTCTGGATAACTCCTTTGGGGAAGGCAATGTGTGCTCCCTGTGTGAGAACCACTGCAGGTAAAGAACCTGACGAGCAGAGTCTGTTTGCCACATCCACCCAGCAATAGACCTCGGCTCACACAGATTTCAGGCACATCAAATAACTCTCAACATATAAAGAAAGCAACTTTCAGCCCAGCTGAAATAATATAGCTCAATCCATCTCCTCTCCCCTGTATAATCTCACTGGGAACAAACAAACAAAAAATAGCCAGGGAATCGATTTTCTTCTGCTGTTGCTTCTCCACTGCTATTGTCCTTTTAGTAACACCTCTGGAGACCTGAGAAGCACATTCCTTTTCCAGCAAGACCTCTTCAGAAATCAATAGCACCTATCCAAGGGATTTATAGCATGATTCTGCAAAATCCTTTCACGGTGCCTTGCGTAGCTTGTTAGGGAAACTGTGTGCAGCATTATCTGTACAAGAGCTCTTCTGAGACTGAAAAAAAATAAGTCAGTGAAGGCATAGTGGCACAAGCACCACACAAATGTGTGATGAATCGATGCAAGATTTTAAGATAACTTTGAGAATGACAGAGGGGGAAAATTCTTGTTCCTTTGGCTCGGGAAAGGCATTGACACTTAAAGGCAGGATACCACTGCCACTGTATATGACTGAGAACATTGTATTTTTTATTATTTTAACTTCTGTAAACACTAGGGTTTCTGATCAACAGTTGTCATCAGCAAATTCTCAGTGTGATGCAACTGAAAGGGATGAAACTGGCAATAAAAAATTTAACAATTTGCTTTACTGAAGAACGAAACGTGACCCAAGTACAGCAAAACCATGGGTGAGGCCAGTTGGAGCAGGCCTGTTAACCAGCTCCAGTTCTTGGGCCATGTGCAGCGCAGGGAAATCTCATCCCCAGAGCATAGCTGCTCCTGTTCTGCCTCTGGCAGTGCCCAGAGCAGCTGCTGTTCAGTGTTCCCTGTGCAATGGGATGATTCCACTGCTCTGAGCACAGGGGCGGTCTCAGGTCATCTCTCAGATCCCTCCAGGTGACACCACAGAACACGAGCACAGAGGGAGATGCCATTCCTCACTGCTGTGAAGCTGGACTGGGCCACACCAAGCACAGGGCAGCCAGCAGGAGCTGCTCCAGGGGACAGGTGGCTTTGAAAGAAATTTTTCCCTTTTCCCTCAAAACTCTTTCCCCCAGAAATCAAACACCACCAGAGAGTTTACAGAGAATCATTCAGGACAGCAGAGTACCAAATATCCTGACAGCCAAACCTTTGACAATCCCAATTTTAGGATTGCCTCGCGCTGATAACAGTGCACTCTCTGCCAGCAAGACTTATTTCCCCAAATACAAAGGGTTTGCTTACAAACAAGACCATGCAGCTGAGTGGGAGAGCATCCCAACTTTGCTATAGGTTTGTGATGGAGCTGCCCAAGAATTTCCCTACGTGAGCTTCCGAAAGAAGACTGGAAAATCATTGAGCACAGGGAAAGCCAAACTTCCCACAAATAATCCACAAATAATCAGTGTTTTCTTCCTATGTTGTTCCATTACAGTGACAGCACCAGACAGCTTCAGGAATACCAGAGAGAGTGAAAACAGAACAAGATGCCGTTGTTACAAATGGCTGACTAAAAATATTACTGCTTCCCATCAGAATGTTTTACATTTTAAAATCAATTAATATTATTCTCACTGATGCGTGTGCATCACTAAGTTGAAGAGGTTGAAATCACAGTGTTTAAAAAAAACTTGCAAAGAAAACAAGAAAAAAGTGGTGTCTATATTCAGGGTGTTGGGGTTTTTTTTAACATTTGTTTCCCAGCAAAGACAGAGATTAACCTGTCCAACTCTCAGAAAGCTATTTAAACTCCTGCAGTGTGGGGATGACTGCACTGTGAGCAGGGAGTTAGCAACAAGGATGAAAGGAATACTGTGCTTCCCTGTTTTCAAGATCCCTGCGCTATCCTGTGGGTGACTAAATTGCCCAGGGCAAAGCCTTGGGAGAAAAGATGTCAAAGTAACCTCCTGTCTTAAAGATTTCTTTAAATGAAAGAAGCCATTCCAAGACATGCAGTAATGTAAAATATACATTAAATTAGTTTAAAGATGAACATATCTTGAGTAAAGGGAAACCTAAACTGCCACTAAAAAAAAAAAAAAAAAGGCAATATAAGCAGAGAGAATGCAAGGCAAGTAATTTTCTGTCACGATCTCTGTAAACCAAAAGAAGCTTTACAGCTGTGTGAAGGTCTTGATTAAGGCATACGGAACAATGTGAAGTGTTGTAGTGATAGATGAGTTTCTTTGTGCTGTTATATTAATAACATTTTAAACTGTGCCTCACTGTGTACAGGCTGTGTGCAGTGCTGCTTTGACAGAAGCATGGAAATTTATTCGGGGCTTAGTAAAATGCCAGTCAAGACCAAAGTGACAACATCTCAGTGACAGTCAGGAGATTCAGCTCATTGCTAAGTGCTGGTGAACAAGAAAACTACAGCTTGAGATGGCAGGAAAAACATCCCAACAGCACAGATACTAACACAGCCTGGATAAAATCATCCAACAAAATACTACTGAGAAAGAGACCTGGAGGGGCGGTGAACACTGAAGGTCCAGAGAACACCTGGGTCAGCAAAATGCTTTACTGGTGACCAGAGGACTTCTGATCTATGATGGTTCTGTGAAGCTCAGGAAATGAAGAGTGCTCTGATCCAGGCATTGGTTTCCTCCTCTTCTAGCAATGAGTGGGAAAGGAAAACCTGCTCCTATACAAATCCAAATTCTGAAGGCCTCTCCTTGAATGGAGAGCAGCAAACCCAAGCCCCACCAGCTTTGTATTCTCAAGTCCTGAATTCATGTGATGGGTGCAGCCCTTGGAAAATGGAAGTGCTGAGACACGGCTGCGTGGCCTGACCCTGTGACCATTCACTGGTCAGTGTGGGGGAAAGGGTCCCTCAAGGGCTCTGCAGGGGTCACCCATGGCCTCACACCCCTGTTAAAGGCAGCTCTGAAACACCTCCCAGGTATTGAACCCGTGCTCAGCACAGCAGACTCAGTGGTTTCCTCTTCCCTGCTCGAGAAGAGGTGGGAGATGGAAGAGAGTAATCTGACTAAATATTCTTTTAAAAGACAGGGGACAAGTTCCAGGGACAATCTTAAGCTGGGTGCTGCTAATATGTAATGTAGTATGTAATATGCTCATACGCCAATATGAGTAAACTCTATGGAAAACACCTTTCCAAACCTGGAGCTGAAGCAATGACAGCCAGCTCAGGGATCCCACGCCAATGGGATATACACTGCAGAGCTTTTGCATTCTTACTGGAGAGCATCTGCTTCCATGGGAAGGTTCACTTGGAGACATTCAAACAAAAATCCCAGCAAACCTCCTTTTCGGGCCTGTGATGTGGGCTCCAGCCCCTCACAACCCTGACACAAAACCTAACTACTCAGGAACAAAACACAGACATCATTCTCTCCTTTAGCAAAGCACACCACATTTATCAGATACTGACAGCACTGCTCCTCTCCTGGATTTATTTTGTAAAATCTCACCTTTTCAGCTTGCACCAAACACAAAGCATTAACATTACCCTGCAGGTCTACAAAATATAACATTATTTTTCTAAAGAATACAAGATTACAACCGCATTATAGAACAATCAGAATTCATTAATAAATATTACAGTTATCCCAAGATTTTTTCAAGCAGAAGAGAGCACATGACTTGCCAGGGTTTCTTAAAAATACTCAGTTAATATTCAATTGTCTACATGAAAGAAACAAAACTTTGTCAGTCGATCGGGGAACTTCAGAAACACTTGGATGCTGGAATCCTCACATCATTGTTGATGCCTGAAGAGCTGATGGCTTTCTATGTCATTTCTCAGGTCAAAGGCTAAATCTAAAGGATGTTTTTTCCCTCCTCAGCTGCCTCCCCTGCTGTACAACCATGGCAGGTTGCAATCATCCTACATTGCCAAAGAAAACCAAACAAAGCAGAAACCATTTTCACACAATGCACTTTACTAAGAGATTAAATAATTTCTTATAAAAAGCTACTGCTAAAATACTATGATGAGCAAAGTGTGCCCAAGATCTGTTGACTTGGCTCTAAAAATAAGTGCATTCCGTGTCAGAGCTTGTGTTTGCACAGTGCAGCCACTGTGGAATAGGAACACTTGCTGAATTTTAACCTTAAGCTTAATTATCTAACCAAAATTTAATATATACATCACGAAGACAAGATCTTGCACTAGTCATTATCCTCTCCTCCTCCTTTTTCAGTGTTCACCCCATGATCTTAAAGGTCTTTTTCAACCTCAACAATTCTGTGATATTCAGCTGTCTTGGTATTAACCAACTCAAGAGAACAGTATTGAGGAGGACAAGTTAATAATTAAAAGAACAGCATCCAACAGAAAAAGCAATAAACAATATGATAAAGGATTTGAGACATTTGGCATATATTCTGGAAGAATTTAAGACTTAATTTGTAAAAGACTTCAAATTTTAAAAGTCACATAAACTCACACAGCTCTTCTAGGTTTGTGTGAAGATAAAAGGAAAGTTCAATTTCCGAAAATAAAGTAAACCCTTTTTGTGTTGCAATCCAAGTATTTTCTTCCTTTCTGAACATTTCACAGAACTTTGTATCCAAGGACTTGCTGAACTGTTACCCAAGAAAGAAGGTATCAAACGTGACCCTGATATATTGTCTGCCCGGAATTAAAAGCATTTACGGACTACCTAACAATTAAGATAGGTTCTGCAAATAAGGCGACCACGTCTCTTTGAACTATGCTTTCATTAGTTCTGATGAGTTTATTTTAGAAGCTACAGCCATTACACTTGGCTTAATGTATTTTAGCAAGAGAGAAAGCCTCATCACTTTTTAATGGGTGTTTTATTTAATTTTGATCAATTGTCATTCAAGTGTCTGCATTGGCAGCAATTCCAACAGGAGCTCCTGTTAGCAACGACCACACAAACTCCCTTTCCTCTTCAAACACAGAACTTTCTGGTAAGTTGGGGTGATGTGAGAACCAAAATCTGCCTCAATACTCCTTGGAAATTACCTTGCCCCTGCACACAATGCACATTTTAGAAGACATGCAGTGATATGTCTTCAGTGTAATCCAGGGGAAATAGGAAAAAAGAGTACAGGTTTTTATTTTGGAAATAGGAGCTTTCAATGAAATTCCCCTTTAAAATTCCATGCCTCCAACGGAATCCATAAATTGAAAGGAAGCTGCCATTCCAAGATTAGCCCCAGTACTGAGAACAGTCACATGGGCCAAGCAGGAGAAACACCCATTACTGTAATTAGGAACAATAGGTTTTACAACTCACTGTCTTTTTTCACCAAAGCACCAGTTCATTTGTTCAAGTTTAATAGTTTATTATACCTTTAATTGTAACAGTTATTCCCATACCACTTTAACTTCAGAAAATTATCTCCTATGATGGGTGACTGAAATATTTAGTCACAGAGAAAACACTGGCTGAATGAGATTTGGGAATTTATTGCTGTGTAAATGAGGTCATGAAAGCCTTAAGAGCTCCCTGCAGGATGACTTTATAGGAGAACTGCAGTTTTGGAATATACATGCGGGTGATAATTCGAAAGCCACAGAACATTAGACCCAAAACACTGACATGGGATTGTGATGGAAGAACCTGGTGAATTTACTGGAAGATAAACAGAAATAAACTGCATGCACATTGGTGTAATTACTCAAGATAGCAAGTGAACATATTTTTGAAAAATATTATGATGGAAATGTTTGTCTTACCACGTGGATATTTATAAAGGAACATTTGAACAGCCTTCTTCAGACACCAACTTTTAATACAGTGAAACTCCAGGGTTGCTTTTCCATCTCAGAAAGCGAGCTGGAGCACAGGTAGTGATCCCACAAAAAGCATGAACTCACAATTACAAAAATGTTCTGCTTTTGCCATTGCTGAAGAGTCACAGGAATTGATTTCTCAGGCTAATAAATCTCAGCACAGGAAATGCATGTAGCAAGCTACAGAACAGGTCTGGATTTGAGAGTTATCGCAAACAAGGAGAGCTCCAGACAGGTTCCTAGTGGTGCTTCATGTGGAGAATATCCCTATAGCAGCCCATCTCCTCCACTGCAGGCAGCACTGCTTCTCAGGCTCCAAGAGCCTGGAGGAACATTTCCCACAGCTACAAAGAGCTTTCCAGGCAGAGCACCTGAGCCCCCTTCATTTATGAATAGGTATTTTTCCTCTTCCATCAATATGATAAGCTTTGATCCTGTGATTATTTACACTTGCAAGGAAAAAAACACAAACCTTCACTGTGAAACTTCCTTGACCTTACAGAATCACTGTCATCTCTTTGCTGGCCAAGGAGGAATGGGCCCCAATTCCATAAAGCTTCTACAGGAAAAGTTTCTCTTATTGCCTGTCAGTAGGCCTCAAATGCCAGCTAAATTTACCTTTCAGCCCCACCCAGACATGTCTGTGACAACTTCTGCATCACCCGAATCAAACCATACTCCGTGCAGAGGGAGGTGATTGGCTCTTTCCAAATCAAATCCAGGCAGTGTTCCCTTTCACTTAGTGAGCTCCCACTCCTTCCACATGGGGTAGCATCTCCAAAAAAAAGCAGGGAAGGATATAGAAATAAAGGGTAGAAGCAATACTGATAAGGAAGGACTGAGAGAAAAAAAATGGCAGCAGAGAGCAAGGCACAAATATATACCTTGGAATTCCAAGTTGCACGTTCTGACTGCACAGGAGCTTGCTCCAGAGCGAAGGAATTCATACAGGCTTGAACTGCCTGGAGTAAGTCAAGGATGACGGGGAGAAAACTAAGGGAGCTCTAAATGCTGTCTTCAGCTCTCCAGTGGAGCAGACGGAGGCAGACTTCCCTCGGGGTGGGGCAGGGGGTTAATTGTAGAAAATGATTTTGTGGCTTGAGCAGAAATGGAAAAATCCCCTGCAGCGGGGGCACAGGGACTCCAGGGTCACGGTGGAGTATCCAGCCCTGGAAATATTCAAAACTCAGCTGGACAAAGCCCAGAACAAGCCAGTCTACATTTGAAATCAGCTCTGCTCTGAGAAAGAGACTGAACATCATGATCTCCAGAGATCACTTAGATTTTGTGACCTGAGGGAGATGCTTTGGTCCCCTGATGGAGGGCTGGCCCCAGGGTTCTCTGTGTGCTGCGGGCACGTGGAATTAGGGGGAACAAACGCCTTTCTTCAGGACAAACAAAGAGGTCTTTCCTGAATCACCATCGGGCTTGTCCGTCTCTCTCCTGTCTCTCTCTCCTCCCCCTGTCTCATGCCCGCAGTAAGGAAATGAGGTCCCTCGACATCCAGATGGTTTTTGTGCTCTGGAGGGGGGGGGCTGTAATTCCAACGGATTACTCTAATTCTTTGCCTCTCTCTAGCAGAAAGAAGTGTTATTGCAGTAAAGACCAGTTTATGAGCCCATTAGCCAAGAGGCACAAGGTCACTGAATGAAGTAAACCAGTGACTGAGGGACAAAAACTCTGTATTCTGCTGCTGCTGTTACCCTGCTTGCAAATGAGTCAGCAAAGATGGCAAATTATTTTTTATGTGAAATCAATGACAATCTCTTAACAGGCAGTAAAAATTTCACAAAAGAATACGAGACACTAACACAAATAAAGTATAAGAGAGATGCTGAGACCACAGCTGATCCGAATCTCAGTTGCACAAAGGACTTTTTAACTACCGAATGAACAGAAAGCCAGAGTCAGAGTCAATGTCTGCAATCAGCCAAGAGGGGCCCAGGTCTCACCCTCGAGTTGCTGCAGACTGGCTGCCACATCTTCAGCTGCTGCCGAATGTGCTGGAGCAATTTCCGTGGAATCCCAGACCTTTTAATGCCCACCAATGTAGTAGCAATTTTGACAATCCCCAGATTTTCCAGGAATATAAAGTTGACACTGAAATAAAATGCCTTGTAACTATTTGTTCATCAAGATAATCCCCAATGATATGCTAAAGGACAAAATGAGGTAATCTTACTAATTCAGTGGCATCTTTCCTTCTCCCTCAGTTTCTCACTTCCAGTTAAGGGTTTCCTGAAAAATCTACAGATCCTGTAAGTCCAACAAAAAAATATAAAGGACTTTCCAGTCTATAAACCAAATGTGGTTGTGGTCAGTTTATCTCCTTCTAGGCATCTTACACAGGAAGGGATATATGATATTAAAGACAAAAGCTGAACATTGAAACTCCAGGGAAACGAGTTTTTAACACTACTTGTAATTAGCCTGAGCTGTTCACTGACTTAAAGGATCAGTGAGGTCAACAGCTTTGCCAGACCCAACAGGAGGATTGGCCATTTCTACAGGCACTAAGAATTTCCATGGTTCTTCTGAGACCATTAGCATTTATAAAGTATATTAATCCTTGTATTCTGAGTAGGATACAGCCACCCACAGCCAAGGATTGAGTAGGAGTTTGATGGCCCTGAGCACCAGAGACACTGAACTCATGGCCCAACCTTTCCTCCTAATTCCAGCCCTGGAACTCTTCTGCCCTCACTGAAGTCTGTTTCTGCAAGAGCTGTACCTTGATGGGCTGTGAGAGGACTTGGGAGTATAACCGAGTGATGCCAACCGCAGTCAAAGGGGAAACACAGGTGCAAAGTACCCAAATGGTTGTGTGCACTCAGGCAGAGGAAGGTGACAATAACTCACCATTGACAAAGTCTTTCTAACTTGTTTTCAAAAAGGACAAGTTACAAAAGTACCATGGAACCTCCTTACCAAGGACACCTTGCTCACAACAAGAGACAGAGCAGGAGGCTTTCCAGAATAAACCAACAACAGACACCCCATGGGTGAACTGAATTAGCATAATCTTCAAAATCCTAGGAATACATTAACGACATCTAAGAGGTAACAAAAAATGAAATTGAAAATGAAAATTGAGCTGTAACACAAGGAGACAGGCATTTATCACTCATACAGAATAATGCAATACCTTTCAAGTCAGGAGGAAAAGTAGAAAATATGTTTTCCACAATTAGCAGCAAATGCCACTACAGTGGCATTCAAAGAGCACAAAAAATGTAACTTCCACACTAAGCTGTACAAAAAAGAGAATAAACCTCACTCTCCTAACATCCAAGACCACTAACAGAATTCCCTAGTCCTGCATCTGACAGTGGAGAGATTTCAGCACAAAAGCTGGTCATATTTACTAAGACAAAAACAACTGCAAAAAAGAAGAGCCGTGGCAAAACAAGGCTTGTTTCTTAAGTCAGAACAGTGACATTAAATCTCCTGACTGAGGCTACACACTGCTTCCTAAATAAAATCACCCAAAATGGAATGAGACTGAAATGGCTGTGCCTGAAGAGAAAGGTTCACACATTGTTCAGCATGGTATGCACATGTCATTCTTGGATTGACCCCATTTTTGGTGTAAACAGCAATTTTACACCTGCTGAGGTCACCCACAAGAAGGGCCAGGAAACTCTCTGGTCCACTTTGGGGCTACACTGGGAGGAAATTAAATGAGAAACCCTTACATCACTTTGAGGTGATTTCCAAGTTACTGCTTAAAACATGTAAGAAAAAGTGGCATCCAGCATAGCAAAAAATAGCCATCATGAACAAACTAAAAATGAACACCAGCAACATCATCTCCAGATACACTTTGGAAAGCAAAAGAATTCGAGGCAGTCTGTCAATCTAGACATCACTGATGTAAAACATCACTTTTTGCCAAAAAATAATGGCATCTGTTCCCAAGGCAGAGAAAACCCAGGAATTCACCATGAAAAATTTCCTTACAGCATGATTATTCCATGTATGTGGCCTGGCCTGAAGTCCTGCAGAGTCTGTGAGCCTTTGGACAGAGCAGCTCCCTCTGTGCAGATCCCTGCCCTGAGACACAAGGCATGGAGGGCAAACTAACTGCTTGGGGCTATTTACAAAGAAGTTTACAAAGTACCTGATAAATACTGGTGGCATTGTGCTACAATTCCCTTTCTGTCTGTCACTGCTGCTGCCTGAGGCTCTCCCACATCGCTGCTGGCTGAATCCAGATATACAAGAGCAGGAGCCAGGACAGGACAGAACCAGGCAACAGGACAGTGCTGAGTAGGTCAGCCATGGGAGAAAACGGATGGTTCTGGAATTATGTTCTGTTACTCCATTTGAACCTAAAATCTGAGCTATGGTCAGATTTACAATATAAATATATCCTTCTGAGATTATCCTTCTAAAATCAAATTACAGAATCATGGTCCTACAATCCCAGAGGGTTTGGGTTGGAAAGGATGTTAAAGACCCTGTCCTTCCCACCCCTGCCATGGCAGGGACACCTCCCACTGTCCCAGGCTGCTCCAAGCCCCAATGTCCAGCCTGGCCTTGGACACTGCCAGGGATCCAGGGGCAGCCACAGCTGCTCTGGGCACCTGTGCCAGGGCCTGCCCACCCTGCCAGGGAACAATTCCTTCCCAATATCCCATCTGGCCCTGCCCCCTGGCAGTGGGAACCATTCCCCCTTGTCCTGATATGTCATCCCTTTATTGCAAAGAGTCTCTCTCCATCTTTCTTGAAGGCTCCCTTCAGGTATGTGATTATTGTTTACACCTGAAGGTTAAAAAAAGACTGAAATCTATTGGAAATAGGAGCAAAAGTGAATTTTATCATTGATTCCAAGACCTACAACAATATCTTGCCTGTAAGTTTGCTCACAAAAATATAAATAAAAAATATCAGCATGTATGTTAAACCCACATCAAAACTGTTCATCTCTAAAAATTTTTATATATAAAATAATGTGCCTATTATAGGACAGATACTTTGTGCAAATAACTGCATGGATTAAATCCTGAATTGAAATAAAATCTGGAGTTACAAAATGTTTAAAAACAAGTTACATTGAAATTTTCAATGCAGTTCACATATCTTCTCCCCAAATGCAGGCAGTATTGAAGACACAGGAAATCATGCAGGTTTAAAATTACCTACTTCCTACTTTCTTCTCCAAGTCAAATAATTAGAGTCTGGCTAATCTTCAGAAACAAGAAATACTTCTCATCTTACATCCCACTACTTAGTCAGGGTAAAATTTGATAATGTTCTGTATTTCTATTCCTTTCGTTGTTTTTCTCAGAACAAAAGGATTTCATCATTCAATAAGTAGTATCAAAAGCCACATGGGAAGATCTGTGGTATTATACAAGATACAGGAGAGGCTGAACTGGCTGTAAGCAATGAAAGGCAGATTCTGTCTGGGTAAGTGGCAAAATAGGCAATTTATGGTTGGCTTCATCCCTTCTGTTGTTAGATTAACTCAGTGTGGAGGTCTGAATCTGAATCAGTGTTCTGGAGACACTGTATAGGCAGTGGATATAGGTGGTTTGGTTTAAAAACCAAACAAAACAACAATATATCCCCTTTGTAAGCTGACTTAGACTCTTGTCTGGGGTTTTTGCATGAATCAACAGGAGCTGCAGAACCTGGCAGTATTATCACTCAAAGTCACTTATAAATGGTACCTTTATATTGATTAACAGGGAAGTAGAACAGGCTGGTCTATAGAATGAAGCCCCTGCACCACTCCACATTCTGCCCAAGTCAGAATTTATCCTCAGTCACTGAGTCTGCACTAAAACAAAACCACCCAAAAAGGTTTATTGCACAAATTTCCTTCCCTACAGTTACTGATTTATCTGCACAGTGGAGCAGGCCTTTTATCAACTGTGTGATCACTTATAGGTTAATTATGAAGTAACCTAAAATGAAATCCCTTGAATTTCATTGCTTACAAGACACTTCCTTTTTTTGCTCAGCAAAGATTTATGAACAATTGCAAGAAAAATCATTATTACAGTAATTAGGAATCCTCTATGGATTAAAATCTCTGGAACACCTTGTAATCCTTTCACAAGCTAAACAAGTTTTGATTGTGTTGCATTTGTATTTTGACTCTTAGGCAGGAAAAGAAACTCTTAATCTCCTTGCGCCCCAGGGAGCCATCCTTGTATCCTGATACTTAGGATTGGCTCAATCTGTCTAAGCATTTTAAAATGTATTAGGGAATGAGGTAATCTGATCCTGAATCCAGACTTCTTTTCACTGTTATTTGCAGTCAGCACTGGCAGGATAAATCCACAGACATCCTCCACCCAAGAACATCCAGGGATAGCGCTCTTGTCTGTCCCTAGACACAATCACAGTGAGCTTGTTTGGGGTCCCTTGGATCCCTGGTGGGTCCCCTCACAATGAGCATTTCCCATTCTCTGTTCCAGCTGTGCAACTCTTCTGCAGGTCAGTTTTCCCACTGTATGACAAGAGGCAGAGTCTGCTAAGAGAAAACTCGGTTTGGTTCAATAGTTGGAAGCAGCTTTCCAAATTTATTATATGCCACAGAGTGCATGGCAATACTTCACACACAGAGACAGTGACAGCTTTGTTTACACCAACCAGCATCCAAGCTTATTCCTGGGACAGCTGGGGGGTTCTTTTCCCAAAGTGTTATCTACTGAGTAGATCTAGAATTTAAGGTTAACTTAAATGGTGAACTCAAATTCAAGATGGGCCACCAGAAGCCACTGTGTAGATGAAACCAGCACTTAATTCTAGAACCTTGACATCACATCCCAACAGAGGCCAAATACAACCCAGCTCCATGGAAGCCTGCCCAAGGACAGAGTAGCCGGGAACTCAGTGACTCCTTGGATTTCTGCATGTCCTACACTATGTGAAGGAGGTTCTCATATGCACTCACCCTCTTCAGACAGCTGGACCTCTTGCTGGAGGTGCAGTCACATCACAACCCCCTGGGAAAGGGTGGGAAGGGGCAAGATCAGCCTGGTTGTCCCAACAGAGCTTTCATTAGATGAAGAATAAAAGCAGGGGAACTTCAGCATCTTGCAGGAAATGTGATTAGAGCATCACACCTAATAATCATCCTTGTTATCAGAAAACTCTCAAAAAAGAAGCAGCTTTCCTCAGGTTTCTGAGTCAGGTCATTCCCAGTGATGCTGTGCATGACACTGCAGGAGTAAAAACTATCTTTTAAGCATTTAGAGAAAATGCAAACAAAATTATATTGAAGTACTGCCTGTGAAGGAGAGGTTTTTGTTCTCAGCTCCCGAAATGCTAGCACCAGTGAGACTGACCCAGGAGGTCTGTGCAGCCCTGGCTATGTGTCTGTTCAGAGGCACCGTGCTGCATCCTGGCTGAACACTACAAAAAGTGTGTCAGTGACACAGCTTCAGAAAGACCCCTCCTAGGCCCTGCTCTCAGTGTCTGATACACGTGGTGGGTTTTTCCAGCTCTCAGTTGAAGCCATATATGTGTATCTGTGGACAGAATTTAACAGCAACAGCAGAACAAAAGGACACTTTTGAGAAGTTTCCTGGGAAGTGCTACAAAAGGCAGAGTAAAATAAACCAAACAGCCTCAGCTGGATACCTTTCTTTATGTGGTGTAAATGCAGAGCAATCCACAAACCCCCAGGTACCCATGTGGAGAGGGAGGCTTTAGGAAGCAAAGGAAACTCATTGAATAATAGGTGTCTCACTGAAATGACAGGAAATGCCAGAGCACATTAAACAATGTTCAGGTGTATAGAGGCAAATAAGAGCCCTAATAAAAACAGATTCACATGGATGTAAAGCAATTGTACTAGAGAGGTGACCGGGTGTGGAATACTCAGTGTCTACAAACAAACCACAGCCACAGTAAAAAGTGCTTAGCTCTTTCCACCTGAAAGAATCACCCCTGCAAACACCTCCAGTGAAACACCTCCAGCCAAGAGAAGAGACCTGAATCACCTCACCCCCACCCACCAGGGTTTCTCACACATCTTCCCCCCACGCCAGGCTGATTCATCCCAGCAGAACTGCCTCCTAAAATATGTAATAACGAGCCATAATCTCTCAGCCTCCTTCTCAGGTTTCCCAGGGACAAACCTCATTTATTGATGAATGCCATGTAAATGTAGGAAAATGGTTTTATAAAACACAGAAGAAGCAGCAAAACAAATGGTTGAGGTGTCTATTACATAAAATGATAGAGTACTGCTCAATAATTAATAACTAATAGAAATAGTTAATGGTGGCTCAAGTCACATCTATAATTTTTGCTCTTATCCCAGTCAGACGCTGTACTACACTTAAAAAACTCGTAACAGCCATTTACATTTTGCCCTGTCACTAATCAATCCTATTTAACTTAAAAAGGCTTTGGAGAATGCTGTCATTTGCCTGTGATGGAGTGGTCAGCCATCTGAACAGAATCCATTAGCAATCTGATGAAATACAAAAGGCTGCAAGTGCTCCCCAGCCATCACTCTGCCACCACTGTGCAGCAAGATGTAAAGCAGAGCCAGCAGCAGCAACACCCTGGCAGGAGCAAGAACTCAATGAAAACACCAACTCTGCACAAGGTATGACAATGAATAATCCAGAATTATGAAGTATGACAAACACAGAGTGTAAGAAAAATGTTCAACACCCACTTCAACCCTACTTTGGCCTTGCATGACTTTTGGTATTAAGTAAAACTAATAACTAATACAGAAGTTATATCACACCGGGATTCCATGAAAATTTTCATTATAAATGGAAAGGGCCACAAAACATAATAACTAAAAAGCAATTAAAGTTACTTGATTAATTTATTTTCCATTTACAGCTGCAATTCTTCTCAGAAGCTTAGGGATATAACATGTGCTCTTGTAAGGTTTATTCCTGGAGAAAGTAGATAGTTAGCCTGTTGCCTCCCTCTGTGGTTTTGATGGTGAATTTCTCGACATTTTTCCAGCTCCCTGGTAATTGTGCTAAAACCCTTTGCTTCCTCTCCTCCATCTCTTGCCTCTGCTCCTTTTCTACTCTCCCTTTTGTCTCTGACACCTCATGTTTTGTCTCTCAAGCAGACTGAGCATCAGGCCAGGACATAGCAAGCGCAACATTCTAGGATTGGGGATAGGGCAGAGGGTACCCAAGTGTCAGCCAGAAAACCCCACAATTCAGCCCTGGCTCACAGCCAGGAGGGAAGGCCACAATGGACAACGGCACCAGCAGAGCAACCAAGAGAAATACAGCAGAACTTCACAGCAGTGAAATGATGCACCACTTTCTGGCCTATGATACACCCATTTCTGGCTTATTCAGTGTTTGGATTGGGGTGAAATACCTGAAGCCTCTGATCCTTCCTCACCATCCAATTTTAATGGTGTCACAGCCAACCAGAGCACAGAGTCATGTGCAGCAGAATAGACATGTCCCATGTCCCCAGACCAATAGCCACATGTATTTTCCACTTAAATCTCACATCTGTCAAAAATATAAGTACACAAATCATGTATTTACAGTCAAGAGGCTGTTTTGCAGCATCAAGGGGTTTTGTACGTGGTCATCCCCACTCTTCTGTGTGGCACAAGCAGCAAAATTCCCTGACCTTTTGCAAGGGGTTAAATGGCACCAGATCTATGGAACACCTTCTGCCAGATTTGATTGGACTCTGCTTCCCTCCTAAAATACACTCTCAGGGTGCCAGGATGGCCAAACCACAGCAAGAAGCACTTCCCTAGAAATCAGGTTCTTTACACTGAGCTCTTTATAATGGCTGAGGATGTCCCCTGTTCCATTAACCCCAAATTCAGAGGGACACGGTGGCTGCACCTCAGCTGGGCATCTCCATTGACACAGGAACCAGAGCAACAGCGGCCTGACCAGCATGGAAAAAGTTCAACTAAAGGTTTCCAAATCTCTCAAGACAGACGGACAGACACTGATTTTAAAAAATATCACACAATACAAGGGTTTGAGCTATATCCACCTGAAAAACACAAAATGGTCATCAATCATGTCTTCCAAAAGTAACAATACAGCCATTTTATTTCCACCTTTCCTGAAGAGATACAATAAGTCCACACAAACATGCAGGTACAAATAAAAGACCTCCTCTTTTCTCACATCAGCATTCAAACTGCCATATCAAAAGGAGTTTGGAACTTGCTATGCTGGCCATATATCAGGGCTTTCCAAATTTTTGGTGAGAACACTGTGAAGTGTTTTCCATGGCCACTTTTCACAAACCACTCGCTATCATCTCTAGTTTTGAATTAAAATAACCATAAATTGCTTTCCCCTGAGGCGCAGCTTTGAATTGCTTTGCACTGCTTGATGATGTCCTCTGGGAATTATTGTCTTTAGACACATCGGTTAGAATAATGTTGTGTTCAACATGGTGTTCAACATGGATGCCAAAATTTAGGCAATCATGTAATCAGCCTGATTTTTCAGAAGGCTGTGTACCAACAGCTCATTTTGAAGTGACTTCTGAAAAATGTGGCAATTGCAGGTCATAACAATGAAAAAAAAGTCAGTTTACTCCCATGGAAACAGAATAGGTCCTTATTTAACAATGTGCATTTTAACATTGTGACTGAACATTGTTATCTGTGGATGAACATTGTTATCTTCTGGCAAAAGAAGTACTTAAAGTGCTATTAAATTTATTTTCCAGAAGTTTTTCTTTTTTAACAGGCATTTCAAAGAACACGCAGCCCTTTTAAAGTGTGTCAACTACGCAATCCTTAGTACTCAAAAGTGGGCTTTTTAATTTTAATTTACTTAAGAGGGCAGTTTGCCTCCTCTTTACAGATGAAGCATATGTATTTTTCATTTCGCTTGTATCAAAATGACTTTCCAGCTCCTTCATGTCTTAAATTCCACAAGTCCTACTGCACCAACCTCATATCAAGCAAGTACCACGGCTGTTTCTTGACCATTTAAGAGCCGCAAGGTTGCAGCAGTGCGTGTAAGCTGAAATCACCATGGCTGGCACACAGGATCCCCTCAGCTGCACAAGAGACTGTGCAGGAGCCTTGGAAACAGGCAGATAAATTGTCTGCACAGCCCCACTTCCATTTAATCTCACCCTCTGCTTTTCCACATGGACTGTCGACGGTTTGATATTCTCCAAATCTACTGAGGGGTTTTGTTGAAAGAATGAGGGTTGAAGTACAGTCCAAGAAAATAACTAATATTCAATTAACGCAAAGTTCCCAAGAGAGAGGATATAAAATACGTATGGCTCTTGAATGCCTTCACAGCTTCCCCTTGCCAGTGCACCAGTCATTCTCTGACGTTGCAGGACTCCAAGATCTTGTGCCTACATATCCTACTCAAAAGACGGAAAGTAGCCCCTTAGCCTGAGAATGCTGCCAGGACAGGTTATGACACAAAACCGTCTAAAACAATATAATCTGGCAATAAAATACTACCCATTCATTTCCTTCCAGAGACAGAATTCCGTGTACTAAGGCATGACTGGAAGAACAAATCTTCAGAGCTGTTTAAGACAAAATAGTTAAAAGTCTTTAGGTATCTCAGCCAGATTCCTCAGTCTCATTAATCCACAGGCAGTATAAATTTGAAAATAAGCTTCCTCTGACAATTTTTGCAGTTGTGTGTGCTGCAGATTATGTGAATCTTTCAGAGCTTCACAAGCCACTGTGAGAGACAGAGACATAGAGTCCAAAAGCACATCACTTGCTGGTGACTCTGCTTCACCTGCCAGCTTCACACCAGAACCAGCAGGGCTTACCCAGCCCACTCTTGTCCTTCCACTGCCCCCTCATCTCAGGGAGATAAGGCTCCCAAGGTCTGTGTGTTTTCCTAGGCTCTTCCCAGGAACAAAGCAGGAAGGTGGACTGTGGATGTGGGGCGAGATGGAAACATTCATCAGGCCTCAGCTTCTTACCCAGCACAGGTCTGTGGTGAGGAAGGAGGACAGGGAGGTCACTGGAAATTATCTTCCTTCTTTTATTCCTCCTCTGAAAGGTTCTGCCTGAGCTGCTTCTAAAGACTTACTCAGAGGATGAGGGAGAAAAAAAAAAGGCATTGACTGGAAAGGCACTGGTGCAACATCCCCTGTGTGATTTTAAGCTGGGAGCTGGGTTCTATGGAGAATAAGGCTACTTCAGGGAAAGTAGGGCTCTGCCAGAGGAATCCCTAAGACAAGCCTGTCCCCAGACCTGTGAGGACATGCCATGAAATACTGGCATTCTGAAACACGAGGGAATTTTCAAGGAGCTCAGCAGAAACAGACTTTCTACGGTGGCTGGCCTGGCTGCTATCCTCTCTAGCAGCAGAGCCAGCCAAATTAATATTGCAAGTGATGTACTCCTCAGAAGAAGCACTTGGCTCAGAGTATTTTGCTATTTGAAATATATATATATGCTTCACTAAGTTTTTAATGAACATATTTGGGCCAGCTCTTGAGAAAAGCTGAGTATCTTTGCCGAGCAACTGCAATTAGAATTCAGTCCACGTGGTCGATGGACATGCTATCCATTTCTGCTCCTTGATGACTGACAGAAGGAGCTCCTGAAGAAACCTACCAGTCAGGCAGACAAAGAGGTTTGGAAAATGGTCATACCTTCCTTGGTCGCAGCCCAGGCAGCGATGTTTGGAGTTTATGGCTCGGAGGTTTTCCTTGGCGCGGGCACAACCCGAGCAGGCCTTTGTTGGCTGTTGCCATAGCGACAGCAGGCAGGGACTGTTCCGACAGCTCCGTGCTTGGCACAGCATTGCCTCTTCAGCTTGCTAACAAATGTCTGATTAAACATTCATGTTCCCCCAGACATCCAATCCATATGGATGACTGACTTCATAAACACTTGACCCAAATCCTGCTTCCTTACGTGGGTGAGGTAAGAGTGAGATGGTGCGGAAAGGACCTGTCACAGCACAGTTTTGCCGCTGCCAGGCACAGCTCTTATTTGGAAACTAAATGAACAGCAGGCGTGGGATCAAGCTCTTCTGTCTGCTCGTGCTACTCCAGTGACATGTGTCTTACAGTCCTCATGTTAGTCACAGCCAGCCCCACAAAGGGTGCTGCAATCACCATGGATCGCAAGGAAATATCTTTTGAAAAGCATCATCGCTGCTTCCTTGACTTTCAGTGCGGTCTCTGTCTCTCACTGATCTCCTGCTCCATGAAGGAGATGAAGACCCTTCTCTGCTGGAGCTGCCAGAACACATGCTGCTTCTCCACTTTGAACAGCTCAGACAGAGGGATCCTCCTCATCCTCCTCCTGTTTACTCTCACCCAAATCCTCCCTCTGCCCCTCCAAGGATTACACATCCATCTCCTGCCCCATCCCTGGGCACTGCTGCAGCTTTCTGTGGGAGAGGGATGAAAGCTCTGGCCAGGGTGGGGGAATGCCAAGTACAAGGTACTGCCCCTCGCTGCCTCCCAGGCCGGAATGAGGGTGCCATGGACACTTGCAAGGAACTCACGTTCATGGCTGGGAGTTGGGGCTGCAGCGGGGACACGGCGAGAACGTGTGGCACCGTGGGAAAGGATCAGGGGCAGCAGCAAAGGGAGCATAAAACACCTTCTGGAGGTACTAAAATTGGTGCCTCATGATTTCAGGGATGGGTGGCAGTGGTTGTTTCTGTTCCTTTGTTTTACCTTTAGGATTTCCTGTTAGTGATGTATCACTCTGTGCTGGGAGGGGCTGCACAGGCCCCTGCAGAGACTGGACTGAACTGAGACTTTGGTTAAGCCACTGGACACGCTCTTCTGGTGTGAAAAAAATGTTCTTTTGGCCCTTTCCACAGTAACACACAATGTACTTATTAACACCTTATTTCCTACTCTAGCATGGGAGAAGTTTAAACCACACTCAAGAACAGAAGAATTTGTTTATGGCAAATTTATCCTGTGTTCATGTACATTACCCAGGAATAGCTCACAGAAGTGAAGATCTATGGGAGATTTCATCACATTCTCATCTCATCCTGCTTTAAGACCCCTTCTGTCCTCTCCTGCCAGAAGTCATGCTACCAAGCCTCGGCTGTGGCACTGTGATGATTACAGGGCTGCTAAATCCCAAACCCCTCCCCAGCAGCACTCGGGGGGTGCTAGGATCCGTGTGTGACAGCAGAACGCCAGAATCTGCTGCTGAATTCCTGTGAAACAGCAGCTGACAGGACTTTCCTGCCTGGAGCTGGGCTCTCAGCCTCAGCAGCAGGGGGAACATCTACCAACACAGCTCATGCGAACACGCGTGCAATAATCAGCGCCACAAATTAGAGGCTGGGTTTTCAGAACTTATTGAAGCCAGCCTCTGGGACTTTCAGAGATCTTTCACAGCCCCTGTAAAGCTTTAGAGCAATCTCACTCTCAGTGGGATACACTTGTCCATTTTGGCCTGGCCTTTGCCAGAGGAGACCCAGCAGCCAGGCAGAGAGCCATCCCACTGCCTCCAGCCCAAACACAGCTCCCAGGAATTCATGGGTGCAAGTTACATCAGCCATAAAATGACTCACAGCAGCAAAGCATCTTGAAAAACCCAATTGAAAAAGCATATTGAAAAACCCGTATTGAAAAATCATATTGAAAAAGTGTGGCAGCCCTACACCTAGAGGACTGTAGGGTAGAACTTTAAAATAAATGTTATTTTTCCCTTCAAATGGAATTATATTTTTCTGGATGGATGTAGGCTTTGAAATGTTTAATCATGCAAATGTCTGGTGTTATCTGTTAAAAGCCTAAACTTTCTTTCTTCCCTCCAGATTGTTTTTGTAAATACACCAACAGAAGGGCTTTGTCTGCTTAGTTATGAAACCACATAACTCTGCCACTTCCTTTAGAGGAGGTTATAATTGAATTCATTTAGTACTAATTTGTTGAAGAACGCTGAATACTTTACAATCTTTCATCAAGTAAAGCTTCCATATTTTAAAATAAAAATATGAAGCCATGCCAGGTAGGGAGCACCTCAGAGACAAGACTCAAACCATAGTCAAGTTTAGCCACCAGGAGCTATGCAAGTCCCAGAATTAGTAAGAACAGCAGCTTTTAGCCATCTGGGGAGAACATAACATGCAGGGATTTTAAAAGCTGAAATTCAGCCACTTCAGTAACTCTAACAGAACACTAAGTCAGATAAAATTATGCTTACAATTCAGTTCTGGACATATTAAAAAAATCCATATTTTTCAATTATGTGTGTTTCTGTCTCAACACGACTTTAAAGAAAGGAAAGCACTGATAAAAGTGTTTGACTCTAAGCCCACTCTTTCTATGTATATAATTATCTCTGCCAGTTACGTATCCAGTTTTTCCCAGGTGTCGTTTCTGACTGGCCCTTCAGAAGGTCTCCATACCTGTGCTGGCAGGTGACTCTTTCCTCCCTTTTTCTCCCTGAAGGTCAAAGACTCCATTTGAAGAATTTGTAATGAAAAGGCATTTAAAGAATGTGCATTTCTTGGTGCTCCAACATGCTGCTCTCCAGCCTCTTGCTGACAGCTGATATTAAGATCCTGAGCTGCCTCTCGTGTCAGGCAATTGAGAGGCAAGGCAGGCTCAACAAGCAGAGCAAGGAGACAGAAGCAGTTCTGAAAACATTAGAAATCCCAAAAAACTCTCAGGAGATTCTGACTATCAATCAAAAAAAAAAAAAAAAAAAAATCAGAAAAAAACAAACCACGAAGTTTTCAGGCAGTTCTCAAGCTCACTAACACAAACGTGAAAAATGCTAACAATCTGCTACCCCATCATCTGTCAGCAAACATGGGGGACAGAGCCAGCGGGGAAATGAGGGTGAATTTCATGAGACATAATGATTTGGCAAGTGAAATATGACTTAAATTGTGATGAATACCTATGTCTGCTTCTGCCCTCTCCTGTGCGTGGTGTGTGCACATCCTGAGCAAGATGGGGAAAGACGTGAACAGCTTCTCCCAGAGCCACCCAAAATCCCCCTGAGCTTCTATACCTGAGAGTTAATTTTTGACATAAAATGCAAAGGTTCAGGCCTTCCAAGCAGTACTGGGCTGACACCATCTGAAATGCTGTAGCTGTTCTCTTTATTTGGATAAATTTTTAATTTCTGTCTCCTCTGTGAGTCATCATAAGAGGTATTTTTGAATGAATTAAACAATAGAACAAAGTCCTACTGGTAACTTTTTTCTGTGTTTGCAATGAAGATCAAGTGTTTAAAGTGCCTTCTGAGTTAGTGGGGTTACACAGAGATGAGCCTTTCATCCTTCCCTTCCCAAACAGGGCACCGCAGCATCACATCACAGCCTTTCTTTCCATTGTGCACCACAAACTTGGGCTCCAGCTTCACAGTCTGTGTCTTCCCCTACTCTCTGCCTGCCCAGCCTGGGACCCTGTGCCTGGATCCTCTGGGATCTCACTCTCCTGGCTCCCTGCTCCTTCCCCTCAACATCAAGGGGTGAGCAGGGCACTGCTTTCACTCCCCATGGAAGGCACTGGCTGGCAGCGGGACAGAGACATCAGCTTCCCAGAGAGGGGTCTAAAACAGGAACAGAGCTGGACATTTGGAAAATTAAGTCTTAGTTATGTTTATTTAGTAACTGGCACCTAAACCTATGAAAATGTGTCACAAGCACTGATACAGCCCCAAGCACAATCCACCTCCACTGCCAAAGAGGACTTTTGGAAACATCTATAACACAAATTCATCATTATTATTACTAATGCATATAAATTGCCTTTTAGACCTTCAAAGTAGCTCAGCAAAAATAAATTAAACATTAGCATATTTCTTACAATTAGATTCTCATCGCATTGCTAATCATAGTCATTCCAGTGAATAGAGTTATTTGAATAATCTTAGTTGCATTTTTGTATTGAAAGAGAGACAGGACAAAAGAGAGCTTCTGTTAGAACTGGGGAAACCATACAAAATGTATAATTGAGTATTTTGCAATTGCTCAGTATAAACAAAAGTAAAAACAAAATTATGGGTTCTTACTTGGAAATGTTGTCAAAATATAATGGTATTTTAATTAAAGACCAAAATCTATCTGTGTGAAGAGAGAATTGAAGGAAACAGTGACATAAGACATTAGGACTAAAAGAAATAGAAGTAAATATATAATTTTGCAGTAAATCTTCAGCTATAGCATTATATATGCTAGAATATAGAATATATTTGTAAGTCTACGGATGGCTCCAAGCTGGGATGGGCTGCGAACACTTGGGAGTATGAGAACAGAATTCAAAATCACAGATGAGAGAAGTGCTTTGAAATCAAAGAAACTAAATTCAATATGAAACAAAACCCCCAGAGCAACCAAACCACCAAACTTTATCACGAGAAAAACCCATTTGGGGGTGGAAAACCAATGCCCAAATAAACCAAGGACTAGATGGCAGATCTCAAAACATGATACAGTAATTATACCACTGAGCAAATGAATGCAAAGTGATGTTGATAAAGACAATGCCCAGGCTGCGATGCACTCACTGAAAAGTTGGATTCTCTTTCCCTCACTCTGCCAGGGCTTCAAAAAGCCATTTTGGAACGCTGCACTGCCATAAAATTATAAACCAGCTGGTCCAAAGGAACGATCTAGAGTAACAAAATTATAAGGAAGCATGATTCATGACCAAAAAAAAGCATAATAAAAGAAGATTAAAGATGACTATGGCCTTCTTCAAATGCTTAGAAGATTACAAGGATACTGGCAATCAGCAGTCCTCTGTGATGAGTCTGCTGAGGACAGAGAAGAAGTCTCAATGTACTTAGATATGGACAAAGAAAACATTGTTAAACCCAAATGCTGAAACTCTCACTCCAGAAAGGTGGTGAGACTTCCTGTGCTGCAGGATTTTAAAAAGACATTTGATAAACACCTTCATTAAAAAGAAATTCCTGGCTGTGAGGGTGGTGAGGCCCTGGCACAGGCTGCCCAGAGCAGCTGTTCCTGCCCCATCCCTGAAAGTGTCCAAGGCCAGGTTGGACAGGATAAACAGAAAAGGCCTAGGACACAATTTCTTAGCCACCAGTTCACAGGCTCCTGGCATCTGCACAAACATCTAAGGAGCAATCTGGACAGGGGAGTCTTCAAGCAGTAAAGTCCCTGCAATGGAGCACCCTTCTGTGACGCCACAGTGGCTGGGAGCTGGAAGCAGAGGGACACCTGGAAACCCATGGGTAGCTCATTTCTGGGGGTTGTACTTCTTTTTATTAACAAGGAAAAGAGCAAATCTAAATTCAGAAGCTCAGAGATTTTTGGGCCAGTGAACACTCCTGATTCTTAAGACACCCAGGAGAATTTTGCTTTTTACAGCTATTAAACAACTGCGCATGAGGATTGTGTTAAGCAAGCAGGGACCTTTGTATGGTTTTAACATAAGAAGGGATTAAAGTCCCTGCTTCTGCTCTGAATAACACAAGGCTTAAATATTTAGAACATGTTTCTTCTCAAGCCATTTATACTCTCCACTTTTATCTCTCCCCTTCAGTATTTTTAGAAAATCTAAGTCTCAGAAAGAAAAATCTTGTTTGCCTTCTGTGCCAGTGTAGACGCAGGAGCTTTAATATCATACTTTCTAGAGGAAAATGGTTGAGAGAGACAGATGGCCCATTCTGCCAGAATTGCAAACAAAAGCTCAACTCTTCTACCTGAGGAATTTTCAGTGTCTGGAAGTTAAATCATTTAAGCTACAAGACTTTGAAAAGTGAATGTGAACTAGGAAATTTTTAATAATGTGGAAGTTCATTTAAAGTGAACACATCATTTATGATCATGTAATCCAAGCATAAGATGGGAGAATGAGGATCAAGTCAAGGAAAAATCATGTCTGACTCAAAAATGGGCAAAGAGATACAGATATTTCACGGGGGTAGGATGACAACCTGGTGATTTGACCTCTCAGTGTGTAGTCATAGAATAACAGATGGGTTGGGTTGAAAAGGACCTTAAATCCCATCCAGTGCCACCCCTGCCATGGCAGGGACGCCTCCCACTGTCCCAGGCTGCTCCAAGCCCCAATGTCCAGCCTGGCCTTGGGCACTGCCAGGGATCCAGGGGCAGCCACAGGTTCTCTGGGCACCTGTGCCAGGGCCTGCCCACCCTCCCAGGGAACAATTCCTTCCCCGGTATCCTATCTAACTCTGGCCGTGGGAAGCCAATGCTCCTTGTCCTGGATACCAGACCCTTCGAAACAGTCTCTCTCCATCTCTCCTGTCAGCTCCCTCAGGTCCTGGAAGGCCACACTGAGGTCAGCCCAGAGCTTCTCCTGTCCAGGCTGAACAATCCCAGCTCTCACAGCCTTCCCTCCCAGCAGAGCTGCTCCATCCCTCTGCTCAGCCTGGAGCCTCCTCTGGGCTCTCCCCAGCAGCTCCAGGTCCCTCCTGAGCTGGCCCAGGGCTGGGGCAGTTCTGCAGGTGGGTTCTCACTGAGCACAGGGCACAATCCCCCCCACCCCCGCTGCCCAGCACAGGGGGTTTCTTTACTCTTTTCAATCTATACCCACAATATATCTCTTTTCAACTCTTTAACACTCTTTACACAGCAGCATTAGAGCTGAGTTTCTCACCCCACTGCTTCTCCTCCATATTGGACCTTCTCTCCTCAATGCTCAAGCAAAGTGCCAGAATTTCTTGTTTCAAGTGCTGCCTCTAAATTTTTGTGGAGGGGTTTTTTTTTTGAAACCCCAGAGATTCAGAGGGGACAGAATGAGAGAAAGCCCTCGATCACACCATATAAGGAGGAAATCTTCTCCATTTTTATGATAAATGGGAGAGGACCAGTCCATGCTGTCGGCATCAGAGGACACCTAACCAGCCATGCAGGGCTTGCAGCTCGCTCTGTCTCACTGCTCAGGGCCATAACCAACTTTTCTTGCTGCTGATTGATCTGGTGTCACCAATTCAGATGTGTTTCACTGCTGCAAAGGGAGTGTAAACGCAACATGAAATCAGAAGAGTCAATGCTTCACTCCACACGTACGTTGTGCCAGTGTCAGTGGCCAACCTGACAGCAATAAAGCAAAGGAAAATGCAGTCCTCTTACAGTCCACCAACTTCTCATTATCCAAAAGGCAAAGAGGGAAATCTAGCAGTGGTTTTACAATGACACAGGGTTTGGCAGCCTGTGATTTGCAGTGACTTCCACCTCTCCCAACAACACAGCCTCTTTTCTGTGAGAGGGTGCTGCACAATTCCCTTTATTCCTAGCAGGGAAGGCAGACTCAGCGGCATTGGTGCTGCAGCATCTGCTCCCTGGGCATTCCTAACACCAGCACATTCCTTCAGAGAGGAGCCCCCTGGGGCCATTCGCGTGAGTTCTTGGCTTTGCCTTTGCCACTGTTCTGTCTGGAAGGTGACAAATATCAAAGAATTTTCTTCATTGTGATTTAGATCCCTTAACTGCCGATGGCAAATGTAAGAGGGTTTTTTGGTTGGTTTTATGTGTGATACAGCTCCATCTACAGTGAAATGCAGCTGAGACTCAACTAAAAATCACCAAGGAGGATAATACATCTGAGCAGAAGGCTGCTCTCACAAAACAGAACATATTTGTCAATTGTCACAGTACTGTCACATAAAATACCAGTAAGCATCTGGATCTGTTTAACTTTCAACTATTTATTAAATACATTAAAGTACAACACAGAAAAAGCTTCTGTTTTATGAGAGGAATTTGCATTTTGCTAACAAAACAAGCTTTTCAGACCTGTAGTCAAACAAAAACAAAAACCAAATCCACAACTCCAGCAATAATACATAAGCGCTGAAATTTCTTCATCATACCAATCCTGGAAAAAGCATCTTTTGATGATAGCTTAGCAGAGCTAAAACTTTATTTTCAAAACACTAAATCATACAGGTGATAGATTGGTGAGGAAGGAAAAAAATCACAGAAGGAAAATTATAGATTGTTTACTGCAATGGTGATGCCTGATGATTTTTTGCTTTTTCCTTTTTATACACCTTTTATATATTCTCCGTATTCTTAGCAAACATATTTCTAATTTTTTAGCCTAATATTGTAGCTTAGTTCTGGTGTTCTGCTAGGCAGGAAGACCAGACATCCTGAAGGCCTCTCAGCTGGAGGCTGGCAGCTCCTCTGCTATCTTGGCTCTCTATAGAATCCAAGATTTCAGTCAAGGTTGAAATATTCTCTCTGGAACGTATTTCGGGAACAGGGTTCAAGCCTCATCTGAGGGGAGAGACTCTAAAATAGGGGGACATTGCTTCATTTATTAAGCCACTTATTGGGGAATCCTTGTCAGACATGCTAATTTGCGGGGTCTATACAAATTGTGTATGTGTTATGCGGGGTGTGCATTTTGACGTTTTCCACCTCGACGAGTTGTGCATCACAGGATCCTATTAAACACCAAGGTAAAACCTTTTTATCCCTTTAACCATGGCTCATAATTCTAGGACCAGAGAAAAAGGCATCAGTGGAATGACAAACAATAGATTTTCCTTCCTCAAAATCTCATTGTTTTCCTTCTTATTTTAATGAGACAATAATAAACATAGAAAACATGAATTTAGATAGATGGAGAGTAGAGACCAACAATTAAAACAAAAACAGAAATTTGTTAAAATATCCTATTATCTTAATTAACTTTCTTTTTAGCTCCTAATTTTGGAAATCTGGAAAAATAGCTTTCAACAGTGAGTGACAGTTTTATAATAACATACAATAATACACTACCACATACAATCTGATTCCCTTCTACCTAAAATGACTACAAAAGGTTAAATCCAGTAAAAAATGGTTATATAATAATTCTATAGCAAAATTATCGATGAAAGTAACTACTGTGCACACACAGCAATTAAAGCTCAGACCTATAATATAATTTGACACCTTAACAAACCAAACCAGATTGACTAAGAGCACTAAACCTGAACTGGTTTGCATGTGACTTTGCTTT
This sequence comes from Acanthornis magna, assembly GCA_036785705.1. Taxonomy (NCBI): domain Eukaryota; kingdom Metazoa; phylum Chordata; class Aves; order Passeriformes; family Acanthizidae; genus Acanthornis; species Acanthornis magna. Next base: position 11,747,093 of record JAWUZG010000093.1, read on the forward strand.
TTAGCATAGGCTTAAACCACCCCATGGAACAACGTAAAATTCCTGAAAATATACTTCAAGTTTTATAATCGTCCTGGGAAATGCAATTTGATATTTGTAATTACACATAGCAGACATAGCAGGAATAATGGTAGAACCCCTTTCACTTAAGTTAATAGAGCTGGTGATATAATCATGTCATTAAGCAAGTCTGGCTTCAGCATTACCGTGCTCAGATAGAAAGGGAATTATACCGTATCTAAGTCATGACCTGCAAAAATGCTGCACAGCTTGTTTAAAATCTACTGAATGAATTCATATGAATTTACAGTAGACCTGGATGACCCCTGAGTACCCTTTGTTTAAAAAAAATCTTGAAAAATTAGGGGAAAAAATCCTTTCTGAATTTTGACACTTCACATTAAACAACAGGGGACACTCTGATTTTGAGATTTGCTGGAGAGTTGGAAGAAAAAACAATGAGCCAGTGGTAAAGCTCTTTAACTGGGACATCCAGCCATGTTAGAGGCTGTGTTCCATCCCAGTTCTGTGGGAATAGGGGTATCCCTGTGCCCCATTACAGCTCTGGCACAAAACCAGCTCTCCCTTAAGAATGCTGAAGGGGGATGCTGAAGGTGGATATCCTGAAGTTTCTAAAATTCACATGTATGATACTAATTGAAGATATCAGTCTGCACGAGGTGAGGGTTTGCAGGGCCAGGCTGGTTTTAGGTCACAGCATCTCTAAGTTCCCGGCACTCCCAAGGGTGCAGGACTACAGCAACTTGTCCTGGGAGAGTAAATCAGGCTGGAGTGGCTTAGGAAAAGACAAATCAAGCAGCTGCCAGACACCTGCCGCCAAAACCCAGAGAGCACAGCCTTGTCTCAACGTGCTCAGGAACACAGATGAATTAAAGGCCTGCCCTCCAACTGTGTCCCATCACCTGCTGCAGATACATTATCTCTCTGAGGAATTGCTGCAGGGTACAGGTGATATTGCTGCGCTGTGGTCACACGCATGCAAACGCAGGAGAGCAAAGGAGCAAGGATCTGATGCACTACACATTTGTGATGCTCTCCAAGTATAATTTAGCTTTCCTTGGCTCGTGGAACACGTGTTTTTATTTAAAGGGAGAAAAGGTGGGGGGGGGGGAATAAACATAGTTCTCCAGACTACAGAAAAAAAAATACCTATAGGAAAAGGAGCCAGAGGCAAAAAAAAGCTTCTGAAATTCTTGTATCCTCAGTCTGGGCCAGATAACTTCCTCTGCCTTCAAAATTCAAATTACTTTGAAAAAGGTTAATTGTGATTCTTCCCAAACTCTCTAGGGTTTTGTTGTTGACATCAACTGCTAGCTCCCAAGTCCTCCTCCACAAGCAATTAAAAATTCCAATAATGTCTGCTCAGTCTTAGATCAGACATTATCTATATTTTCATCTTTTTAATTGTACTTTCCAATAAGATCAGTTTCATTTCTAGTTCAAATGCTGTGTTCCTTAGATATAGTCTACAACACAGTTTCAGAGCTGCGCCCCCCCAGTCAGCTGAAAACTATTAAAGGATAAGAAAAACTAACTCAAGGAGGAAAAATAAACCAACTCCCAATATTTTTTTTAAAGCTATTACATGTTAAGGCAGAATCAAGTGCTGTTTGCACACTTCTCAATCATTCTCCCACAGTCACATGAGAATTTTCAGAGAATGTTTGTTTCTGCCATACTTTCATTTGGACACTTCCTGACATTGCTCAGCTCCTAATCCCAGGAGCTGCTGAGGAATTACCTCGAGCCCCTTCACAGACAGGCTGTTGCACAAGAATAAACCATGACCCTCTAGATAGCCTGTCAAGGAAAGGCCACCCATTTAAAGTGGCTTAAGCCAGTCTGTCCCTCACAGGGCAGCACAGATTCAGAGCTGCAGCTGAAGATCCCCTTTAACCTTCCGGCAAAAGATCTGTAACATCCATTAAGAGACTAATGGGTGTGTTTTTTCTCTGTACTTATTACATGAATTAAAAATACTTAACACAGAATATACTTTGCAATACATTTTCTTCTTTCTCTGTGTTTTTTTAAATCCTCTGACTGTACTTATTGAAAACATCTCTTTGTAAGCCACCCCTTTGAGAAATATTCATTCTCCCACGTGTTTTAACAGGACTTTCATTGACCTTGTCATTTGGAAAATCACTTTCTTTCTGTATTTAAAAAAAATCAGACTTTTAAAAGAAAGAATGATCTTATGACAAGGTCAGAATATCTGGAATTCCATAAAGGAATGAATAAGGAAGTCTATATAATTCATTTTAACAGGAAGCTTGAAAGAGGCTGAAATATTCATTTGTATTACATAGAAAATATAAAACTAGCTATAGCCTAGAATGAACATCTTGGCATGAAAAGCAGCAGTCTGCTTCTCAACTTCTCTCATTGCCCCATTTGACATTCTCAGTTCCTGGCAGATGTCACCTTTACGGAGTCTCCAGCCTTCACACACAGAGTGTGCCCTGTCAGCCCTGTGCCCAAACCTTCCCCACGCAGCCACTCTGAGCTCACCTCTAGGTCCCCTGGGAGCACTTGGAGCAGCTCAAGGGTGAAGCCAGACAAACTGGCCCAAGGCAGTGGAATTATCCAGCTTTCTGATGCAGCCTTTCAACTCAGGCTCTGTCACACCTCAGAGAGGCTTTGGGACTTCCGCTTCTTCATCAGCACTGAAGGAATCGGCTGGAACAACCTGGAATAAACTGGAATAAACTGGGATAAAATGGAATAAACTGGGATAAACTGGAATAAACTGGGATAAACTGGGATAAATTGGAACAAACTGCGATAAACGGATCATGCAAAATGGTCCTGCTGGACCCCAGCACCCAGGACGTGCACAGGAACAACCCCTACTCACACACAGTGCTCCTCACATCCGAGGGATAAGGATTGTGACAGAAAACTGAAGGAAGACAGATTATGTGGCAGCCTGAAGGCAGGACCATCTGACAGGAACTTCTGACATAATGTCTCCCAAAAGAGCTGTTCACTTGGGACACAATGACCTCTTGGAAGAAGGATTTCTGTCACCTCAGCTGCTGCCCACACAGACTTCCTGCCTTGGGGGGCCTCTGGAGGATTCCACTCAGCAGAAGCCAGAGGAGGATCAGGCTCATCTCACAGCAAATCTTGACTGAAGTTCATGTGGTTTGTTAAAGCTCCTGGCATGCAGTTTTCAGGCTCTATATCTTCCTACACTCCATTGTTTAATTAAAAATACTAGTGAACTTCGAAACATTTAAAAATCTAGCTTCTAGACATACTCTTGGAGTATTCAGATCCCTGTAGTATTTTCTTCCAGTTGTAAATTCTTTCATTCCTGGAAATAAAGCAGTAGTTGATGGGCCCTAAACGGGATGTAGTCCCATCCCAGGGTGAATCAGCCCAGGCACTGTCTTTGGGAATAAAGAAACATTAAATGCAAGCCCTCAGCCTCTGCACTACCCACAAAGCCCAAGTTCAGCCACAACATGCAGGAATTTTAAGGGATTTTAATTTTAAGGAATTTTAATTGAATTAACCATTCATCCTTTATGATCACTACTTTTCTGCCTGTTGTTTCAATGGTTTCTGTACAATCACGTACAAAATGCGTGACTGAGGGACCTAAAGCAAGTCACACACAGGTAAGCACGTGAATTTACATACCTAGTGATGTAGCCCTCATACCAATCAGCCATTTAATTTCTTTATGTGTCTGCATGACTAAAGAGGAATAAAACAGTGTCTGTTCACAGCTGGACTGGGGCAGAAAGTGGTTTCCCAAATTTCCTCAACGTCCTGTGGCATGCACGGCCACCATTTCACACCTGTGGAGTGCTATTACACCTAAAAAATTTGACACATATATAATTGGCATATATTATTTCATATCTGCTTCATATCAACAATTGCACAGATATTATAATCTAATTCCATTTGATTTAAAATGAGATTTTAAAAAATCATTTCCTTACTCTTAAATACCTTCTGAGTACCATAGGAAAATCTTCTTTTCCAATTTGTTCTGGGGCTCCCAAAATGCAGGACAACCCTTTTCCCATATTGCCACCTCCTCTGTGCAGAGAATTTCCATCACCACGACCGTACGTGACAAGTATGTTTATGTTATGTATAATTAATTCTATGTCTCACATAGAGACATCTAAGAGAAGCACACGGGGAGCAGCAGGGAAGCAGGACTATGATAGGGCCAGAGACCATGGAACTGGGGGGAGAAGAGAATGCTGGCCAGGGAAATGGCACTGGTTAGGAGGGAAAAAGGGAATATTAAGTCTATATTTCATCATGTTCTTCTGTACATAACTAACAGCAATTCCTGTCTCTGTTTCAAGACTTCTTTAGCAATCAGTAAAGTGACAATTTTCTTTCTCCTCCACACAGACGCAAGGAGTCTAATTTTCAGTGAGAGGTTAGCAATAAATAATTTAAAACTTTGTCAGGAATGGATGGGGTTTGACTGCCTGTGTAGTCAGTTTGACAACTTGAGAGGCAGGAACAAAGCACTGGCAAGGGTGAGAAGCCCTGTGGCTGCTGCAAGGAATCAGAGAACCTGCATAAGCAGCCTATAATGATCTAAAAACAGAGGTACATGAAACTGCCTCAGATCAGCCCATCAAATCCATTTGTAGTGCACAGAAATCCGAGACCAGGCTGGGCTTGCCAGGCTGATGCTGCAGGGCCACAAGGCTGGGGATGCAGGCTGGAATCTTGGGATCAGCCACGAGGGTAACACTCACTGCCAACACGTCTTTTGTGTTCTACAGGAAAAAATAACCGCTCGGCTGAGCACCTGCTCCCCCCAGGAACTGCAACACAGCTTCTCTCCCAACATCTGTCATCAGGCACATCAACCCCCAGCAATCCTGGCACATTCTATGCCTCCTTTAAAAGGTATTGGTCCTGCGCTTCTTGAAGCCGGGCTCAGGACCGGAACCATCTCAGGATTCATGTCCCCTTACATCAGATTCCAAACCTCAGCCATGCTTGGCTGAAATGCCAAGGGTTTAGCCTCTGCTACTTCTCAAGGCATTGTCTTGAGAGCTGGTGCTTTCTGCCAAGTGATTCATGTTTTGTGTTGGGAGTGATTTAATCCCTTCCTAATAATGTATGATTTATAAACACAGAGCATCCCTGACTGGCATTTCTAGGAAGCCTGTCTTTAAAGGTAGATTCAGATACTCAAAACCAACATCTTACTGGAAAAGTAGAGAAAGATTAATCATTCATCTACTCCTATATTTTGTTCAATTAAGAAACCTGGGATTTTATTGGAAGACTTCAGCATCTTCTTTATTAAGAAGGACAATGAGAATGGTTGCACTCTTATTTAGGACTAGAAATCTCCTGATAAGTTTTTCACGTCCCTGCATCTTAAACTATGCCCCCCTGAGACAGCATATGGACCAGGATTTTAAGTTACTTTACACACAAACACCTCCTCCCCCCCATCTTTTTCTATTTAAATACCAAATCATTCTCCATTTGATATTTCCTAAAGCAGAAGTTTTCTGTCTTTTCACACAGTCTCTGGACATTATTATCCCTTCTTCACCATCTTCTAATTCTGTTTCAATCAATTCTAAACTCAATTGCAAGAGGCTTTTGTGGCTTATAAAACCACATGTGCAGAACCCGAATCTTTAGAGGTCTGCAAAATGACAACATCTACGACAGTAAAACTGGTCACTGGGTAGGAAGTTAAGCACAGGCTTGTTTTCATTACAATCAATCTTAATCAGAGGCAGTAACTTACCACTATTAACAGCAAATTAAAGATGGGCAATTGACATTTATAAACCACTGCTTATTTTAAAAGTTAATTGAGAAGAACTTTAATGAGGTAAAAGAGAATTGTCTAGTGCTTTCCAAGCCAGTCGGCCTCAAAGCACCAAAACACTGTTTATTATTAATTTTCCTGGCCACAGCAGTTTCCCTCTTTCCACATTGCTCTGTACAGAATCCCAGTAAGCTGCTAAACCCTGGCAGCACGGAAAAAGCCTTTCTGGATAATGCAACAAACCCTAATTGCTCCTAGTCTACCACAGCCCCAAGATTTCAAAACAGTATTTAGAGGACAACCTCTATAACCATCGAAGGGGAGAAATTCTGAAGCAAGTATCCGTGTACCACTGCATATTATAATATTACAATATTACAATATGACAATATTATAATATTACAATATTACAATATTACAATATTACAATATTACAATATACCACTGTATATTATAATGTGCATTTGCATGTGAGATCTGGCAGTGGCTCAGCAGATCACTGTTATGCCTGACATGATTTAAACCATGAACCACTCCAAGATCCAAAAAAAGAAGAAAGGACCCAAGTAAGGATCAGGGATTAGAGCCACTCTTGGGAAAGGAGTAAGTCACGGTGTAAATACAGGGACAAGAACACCTGGGCAGGCAGCAGCTCCGTAGAAGATAATGAATGCATCACGAGGTGAATCTGTCAGCCTGCTGCAGCCCTGGGAGGTTCTGTGTGAGTGACACACACTCTTCTGTCTGATTTTGCAGGAGGATGCCCAGACACTGTCACCATGTCTCAGCTGGGACACGTAATTGCCAGCAAAGGGAATGTGCCTTCCCAGACTGCCTTTGGCAGCTCCTGAATATTTAAGACCTGATGCTGTTTCAGGGCCAAGACAAGGGGGAAAAGAGAGCAACAATGTTAAGCTCACCTATTTCCTTTTGGCCCATTTCAGTCCAAGTCATTCACAAGGTGAGAGGCCATCAAGCAATTTCCTAAAAGCTTCTTCATTCCAAGTGCTCAGCCACGTTTGAAGGCAGCTCCACTGCAGAGTCAGAGAGGAAACCTGGGATCAGGGTTTGGAATTCACCGCCTTGACTTTGCCTTTAAGTGGTGTAATGGTTTTCACACAAGCTGCTCTGCGGTTCTGCTCAGAAACAGGTTAGAGCTCAGGAACCTCTTACTGGGAGGATTTCAAACACGGTATGCTCCCCTTTCAAACCCGTGTGGCATCAGGGATAACAATTCACTGCACTCAGCTGCTGGGCCAGCCCACACACTCGAGTGTATGAGTACGAGCTTCAATGGGTTTGAAGTTGTACTGAATGTGTTTCTTTTACTGCCTTCTCCAACCTGTGTTCCTTTTTTGGATACGTTTCTGGGTGTTGTCATTGGTTCTAAGAAAGGTTAAAAACAAACATGGAAACAGTACTTTGAGATCTATTGTAAACTTTGGGAGAAGGTTTCTGAACTGAACATTACATTCTTGTCCCTGGAGCAGTTTCTTCCCAATCAATTAGGAAGAAGTAAAACTTTCTATGATTCCATGATTTAGGATGGGGGTTCTGTGCATTGGTGATAAAAGGCCTCTCTGAGAGAGCTTCACCATGAAGATCAGCAGTTTCTAGATGACCGCACACAAATTCTCGGGTGCTAAATTATGACATCAGTGCATTTGCAGTTAGGATTACAACAGATGCCTTATTCCCATTTTGATTCCCCGTGACGATATAAACAGTCAGTAGTGTTCCAGCACCTGGGATCCACAGACAGCCCACAGCAAACTCTGTACACCTCGCACTCTGCACAGCTGAACACCCAGGCTTTGGCTCTGCAAATTGCTTAGACTTCAATTTTGGACTGCCAAGAGGCATCAAATGACTCCCTATTTATGTATGTATGGTTAATTAGCACTAATAACTTCACTGAATGATTAAACAGAGACATTAAAATGAATATTTACATTTATTGTTAGAATTTCCAGATTTGCCCTCTTAAAAAATGCATTTATAGTACATAACCTCATTAAACAGAGAGCTGTATACGTCACACTGGGAATGTATCACACCAGCTTTACATATTCTCAGCCATCTTTCTGGGAATTCAGAGCATCCCTTTTTCTGCAGGCATCAGGAGTGAAACAAAACTGCTCGGACAGGCAAAAGACATAAAATAGACATAGAAATAAAGCAAAGTCAAAATAGGTGTGCCAGAAAGCTTCTGCCTTGGACTGACACACACTGCCCTTTGCAGCACCATGGGCTGGACAGGCACCAAAACCTTCTGAGTGGGGCTCAGATTCAAAGGGCTCTAAGGCAAAGAAGGGTTGTGGTGTGTTGCAATGTCACATCATTTCTGTGATCACAAAGTACTCACTTTGAAGGGAAAGGCAAAAACTTTATCTTGGACCTGTCCCAACATCACTCATGGGAAACTCACAGTTACAAATCCTGAATTTGCATTTCTTCATAATGTGGATTTTTTTCCTAGCATTTGTATTTTCTTGGTTGACTTTAATTAACTTCTTGCTATGCTCACAAACTTGGAGAGGATTTGCTTTAAGCTCTTGCATCTCTAGCCTATATTAAGATATTTTAAGCTTTAAACCTCTAGAACATTTAATGGATTTAAACAATTTAAGAAGGAAGGAAAAGGTACTGGCAAAATGCACTCAAGCTGAACAATTTTGCATGAACTTTCTATTCGGCACAACTTAAAGTTTACCTTAAGATGGTCTGGAAATTCCTGAATGGACCAAATCACAACAGAAACGTACTTTATGTCCCATGAAATAAAACATGGCAAGCTGGGAAAGGAAAAGATGAGGAGCATGGGGGATGGGACAGAAAGAGCTAATGTAAACTGAAGCATAAAAAGACTGCAGTAAACAGTAACTAAAAGGGCTGCTTCAGGGAAGCAGCTTTTTGAGTCCATTAAATTTAGAGGTTGGGCTTTCAAAACACGCTGGGAAAAACAGAGTATTTTACAGAAAGCAAATCTAGAAAGAAAAGTGAAAGGTAATAGTTATGGGTGACTGTGTGAAAAGAAGCACAATTGTATAAAAAAAGAGATGCTTCTTGTGGTACATGGTGGACCTGACTTTCAAAATGCCTCTCTCTCTGTCTTATTCATATTTCCAAATATTTATTTTATCTACACTGACAAAGCAGTTCTCTTCCATTCACTGTCCAATACCCAGAGCATTAATAATGCAGCCTTAAAAATTGCCTCCACCCCCATGAAATACCAGTCCGTCCAGATTGTGACAGGAGTAATTCCTGCAGACAATTTCCCTTTAAACCTGATCATTAAGGAGGACAGAAAACACCCCTTTCTGCTCATCTCCTCATTTTTACCCACACAGAGGTCTTCAGGCCGATGGAGAAACCTGGCTGGTGTTGGTACCAGCGGAATTGATGGCATGGCAGGCAAAAGTCTTTCCTGCCCCACGCGGGACTGGAAGAAGATCTGTGTCTAGAAGGTCAGCTAAACACACATTTTGGAGTCCCACCCGCCCTTCAAGCTGTAGCTCAAGCTCTTTCCCTCCTTCTGTGGAAGCACTACTCTCCCTCGGAAGCACACCGAGGCTTGACCCTCTCTCTTACTTGGATATGAGCATGGCTGAAGGAGCACAGCGATGTTGAAAAGGGATGTGATCTCCACCATTCCTGCACCCTGAAGCAGCCACAGGCACAACTCCTGTCTTTCCATTCATCCTCCATTTAGAAAGGAGCTATCAGCTGCTTTTTGCTCAGCCAGCTGAAGCACCATGAAAAGCACCATGAGCCAGTTGGACTCAATGATGTTTAAGGTCTCTTCCAACAAACGATTCCAGAAATAAAAACATGCACAAGACATCCTCCCAACCTTAGTTTCTAGTACTTATGACCCCCAAGGTCATTGCAATAAAAATGCTGTGCTTCACAAATCGTAATGTCTGATTTAAACTGTCTCCTTCCTAAAAAGTGAATTCCACAAGGGTTATCTTATTCCTCTGATAGTCTAGGAGTGGTGTGCTTTGCACACTTGTGAACTGTGTAACTTGCACCAGTTCATTGCTGTAAATGCATGTGTGACTGAGTGGCCTGGCCAGCAGTGGCATAAAAATCAGGCCAGAACACACCAAGTGCCGTGTCAGAGACATGGACTTGGGGGATGCTTCTTTTTCCAGTTTTGCATTCCTGTCATTTCTTAAGAGTGTCTGCTGCACTAACTGATTTGAACAAATACTTCAGTGGTTTAAATAACACTCCCTGAGAGGTGACTTTTGCATTAACACGGCCATGAGTAGGATGCAATCTCTGTAGGTAATATAATGCAGAATAGAAAGGGATTGGTAGAGGGTACACACAGTCAGTAATCTGTTTGTAGGTTGCATGAGTCTGCATCTGCTGTTCAGAGAAATGTCAGGATGCAGTTTGAAGGGAACCCAGAATCAGGTGCTGTTGGTGTGATACTCTCAGGTACAGCTGGGGCTCAATAGGTGGGAAGTGCTGCCCCACTGCTGCTGCTGAGGCTGTAACAGCACTGCCACACCGAGTCTGCAAGGAGCAGAAAGCCACAGCTCAGGAAACACTGCAGGCTTCAAGACATTGATTTGCAGTTCCTCAGATAGGAGGCAGGTGCTCCAGACTCTGCCCTTGAAGTGAGCAGGTGAATCTCAGAGCAAGGTGGGTGCTCACAACTGCAGAGCCCATAACTCACACAGGGGCTGCTGCTGCAAGGACCAGTTTTAAATTCCTCTCACATCTCACTGGGCCTTTGCTGTGCAGAGTAGAAAGGAGCAGAATGAACCCCCACTTATACGCCCTGCTTGCCCTAATTTTGTTTCTCACAGTGAGTTTACACTACTCAGCATTTCCCTCCTTTCATGTGAAAAGAGGTAAAGACAATGTCATTTTAGTCCTGTTCCAAGCAGATTTTTGAATGGGTTCTGAAAGCTTGCTAGTGTGAAAGTAATATAATTCACCCCCTGGATATACATTTAGGGCTTTCAATCAGAAAGATTTGAAAGCTGTAATGCTGTTTCTGTATTCTCATTTTAAGATCTCATTTAGCAGACCTACATAATTTTGCTCTGAGGGACCTCTGGGCTGACTCAACAAGCAAAGGAAACCTTTGTCACTGGCCTATGCTGCCAGCTAAGGTTCCTAAATCTGGAAATATAAGCCGGTTGTAAGCACAAGAAATTTCCACAGTTATTGTGTTGAATATACACACCAGGGATAGTGGGAAAAGGACACAAGGAGAACCGAAGGGGAACTAGAGGTAGCTACGGCACTTTGTACACTGCTGTTACTCACTGGCTATGCTTCATCAAAGTATTCCATTTCCCTGATGACATGGTGATGGTTAAAGTTTGGATCAGATGATCTTTCAGGGTCCCTTCCAATCTGGAAACACAGTTTCCTTGAAGGTCTTCTTAGACATTTCAGGTGACCTGTCACCATTCTCAGGAGTAGTGCTGCAGTTTTGCTCTCAAAGGTATCTGCAGGGTATGTAAAATCAGATATCCTGACAAAATAAAGAAAATATGCTCGAAATTAGAACATTTGTATGGCAATCTGAGTATTTTAATAGCCCTTTTTTATCCACAAGGCACTCCTACAAATTCCACATAGCCAAAAAATCCAGGAGTGTGCCTTTGCCGTGTGGCTGAGGAAGGTGAGCTAGGAAAATTGCATAGCCATCCCTAGCCTTCAAACAAAAGCATTACTGTGACTTATGGAATTCAGACTCAGTTGTGAAATTCTACACCGTAAATGAGATTTAAAACATAACAGACCTTTCAAACATAAAGATATTTCCTTATTATGCTACTCTAAATAAAAATAACCATTCAAAAATAAATCAGCAAGGCATCTAGGCTAAGAAAAAATTCAGCAAAACTCACATCATTGCATAACTCAAATGTTATTTATTTATTTTTAAATATTTGAAACATCTGACACTTGGCTACAGTCACAGAGAGGATGCTCATCTACAGTGGCCGATATTGATGCCAGTCACTGTGTACTGAAATTTTTGTTTTGCTATTTTTTATGAAGTCACAATGATATCTTATACTTTTCTTTCTAGATACAGCACTGACATGCACTGAACCAAAGAGTTTAAAATGACAGAGAAGTGGGAAAACATCAAAAAAGGGAACAAATTCTCTGCCCTGAAGAAAGTGTAATGAGTTATGCAGTGGAGCCATGCCTTGGAACTAGTCAAAATCTGTACTGAAAGTAGATTTTCCTTGACAAACAAAATAATCCTCTTCATTTTTGTTAACCGCTGTCATGAAGTGAACAGATTCAGTGAACAAATATGGAGTACAATGGTCCATATCCAACCAGCCAGGAGCCCCAGTGACAGACAGAGCCCCTGAGCTGTGGCTGGACAGAAATATTTGCTTTCCTGTGAAATGCTGTCTGCTTTCACCTGTACAAGCTTAATTAACCAGTGTGCTGGCGCACTCCATGTTGCAGAAACATCTAAAGTACATCTTCCTGCAAAAATAGATTACCAGAAGTCACGTTCAGGAAGTAGTGAGATTGATCCTAAAAAACAAATGTGCAATATATAAAGTAGAACTAATACAAGTTTTAGTTTTTATTTTATCATCCTTTTGGTATGTACAGAGGAAGGTGAAAACCCTCAAGCCCTACTGCAAATATCTCCCCATAGACTTGCAGTACACACTGTGCTACAAAGTCCCCTCAGGAAAGCTCAGATGAAAATTCTCAGCTGTCCAAGCATCTGCTCATTGCAGGGACTTTTAAACAAGAAAAATGCAACTGTCCAGACAATCTTCATTTGTCAGTGCTCTTCTCCTCAGAGATCAGATAATCCCAAGATCTTACAAGCATAGGCAGCAAATAATTAATGTACTTGCTTACTGAACACCTCAACTTTGTGGGCTCCCTCCCCTCACAGAAAGGGAGAACAGCTCCTGCCATATTCCTGGTGCCAGCTGTCAAGCGTTAGCTGTGGGCTAACATGGCTTCCAAAACTTTATCATCCAGTGCTGCTAATTAGCCCTAATGGACGTAAGCAATATAAAGTTCTTTGATTGTTTTTATTTGGACATTATTTCCCTTGAACAGATTTTAAGCCGTGGGCAATGCTGTTCTCTGATGCTGTATCCTTCTGCTGAGCTCCCACTGGTCCAGTTCTGCTGTTAGCACAGCAAAGCAAACCCACAAGGGTCACTGCCTGGACCATTTCACAGAGCAAAACACCATTTACATTTCCTAACAGGAGGAGTATCCAATTACCTCTAGGTTGTCTGCAACCAAATAGTTCCAAATTCTGCTCAGCTCGCTTTTTGGAAATAATGGACAGAGAGCTGCTCACTGAGATTTTATTGCCAGACGTCAGCATTTATTTCCTCCAGCATATCCTAATATTTCATCTGACTCCACCTGGCCTTTGTTTCGTTCTTTTTCTGTTTCTTTCAGCACGCTGGCTTTACTGGGATCCCGCAGAGTTGCCATTACAACTCTGGGAACAGAGAACAGGATGGCCAGGCTTTGCTCAGGCAGCTGCACACGGAGCACGAGAAGAGCCCATTGCAGCTCCAGCAGCTCCCAGCCAGTGCTGCAGAGCCTTCCACAGCATCTGACCGTGGCCAGCACAAACATTCCTGCTCAGCTTCCTGCCTGACCCAAGCTCTTCCCTCTCTGCTCCTCCTCTTCCCTCCCCACAAAAGAGCATCAGAAGATCAGACCTTGCCTGTCAGAAATTGCTTCTTGAGTCAACAAAGCCAATCACAAAGCCCATGCTTATGCTGAAGTGAACAGAGAAATAAAGAATGGTGTCCGTACAGAAAAGAAGTGTGGAGAGAAGTGTTCAACGGAATAGCAGAATGTAAACAGACAAGAAATCCTGTTTCTAGCATGACAAAAACACAGACAGATAGCAATGGAGCTGGAAAATAAACCTGTACGTGTGGGTTGTTCTCTTTAGCCAACGTGAATGATTGACTTTGGAATGACGGTACATCAAATTTCACATATTCCTCTAACAGGTTTCTGGCTCCTTATTCGCATTTTTGATGCATTCAAAAGATCAAAAATTCTGATTTGAGAAATTCTTGTAAATGTGCTCTAAAGATGCCACAGGTAACATCTCCCTGCAGGAAATGGTGCACTGGCGTCCTATTGAACAGTCCAAAAACTAAAACTTAAACTACTTTTCAAGAAAACTTACGAGTCTATTTTGAAAATGTGTTCTTTAAAACAAAGAGAATGAGATCTTAAGATTATAACTGAGATGTGTTGAAAACTGCCTGTTCAATATGAGTCAAACCCCAAGAGTCAAAAATGCAAAACAAATTAACGTTTCAAAACTCAGAAAAGGAAGGATTTCCCGAAAGAAATCATCAAGTCAATACTTACAATTCTGATCCTCTTACCTCGAGGGAGTAGAGAAGAATTGGAAAAGCATGGAAAGGGTGACTAGAATGATCAGAGGTAAGAAACTGAAACGTGGGATGACTAAATTGGCATACTTCTGCCAGGAAATAGAAACCGAGGTGGGAGAGCTTAGAGGGCTCTAAAATCACGTTGGGCACAGCAAATAATGCTCACTGCTCACTGTCTCTTCTTTCTTGTGATGCAGAGGCTTTTGGAGGAAGAGAGCAGTTGCCATTCCTGACGATGTTGTGTGACATCCAGCAGGATCACTTAGTGAGTGGCAGATCTCCACTGTATCTCCCATTTCAAATCAATGGGGTCTGCAGAGTTAAGTCCCGAATACGTTAATGAAAATTGCGCCACAGAACTCAGCAATCCTTAAGAACAGCAATTCCTTACCTCTGCTGTCACCTGTCAATGCCCAATGGCACCTGCTTCTAACAGGCATTTAACCCAAGGGAGAAAAACCAAGCAGAGCATGCAAATAAACTAAATTCCTGGGAATCTATGTTTATTTTTCAGACCACCATGCAAATTTTTAAATCCTTAAATCTGAACAGTTTGGTGGTAGATTACACATCTCCAATATGGTAATCAAAATTGTCCCAAAGCTCAGCTCTCCAACAACTTTCAGCTGTAAGCGCACAAAGTTGTGCCAGTTGAGGAAGGAGTGGAAACGGGGCAGCTCCAGCAATACCGAATGCTCAGGGATTACCATCACCCCCCTGGTACAGCCTTTGGCATCCGATTTCCTCTCAGAAGCCAGGTTATTACCAGCAGCTCAGCCTCCAAAGGACTTTCTCATTTTCTCTATTCAGCTCACTCGCCAAGATGTAGCTATGCTGAAGGGTCAGAAACAAAAATTAATTAAATATGTTTTCATCAAAGTACTAATCTGCCAAAACTAAAATTTCCAGCAGGATTTAGGTTATTTGGGATATGCAGCTTGCTCCAAAAGGAAAGAAAGCTACAGGACATTTCTGAAAATGCCCCAATAGCTGCCATAGAAGTGCCTTTATTCCCAAACTTCCTCAGGAAGTTTCTTCTAACACATAAAACTCACTGTCTTTTGGTGTTCAACCCTGAACACAGTGAGGAAAGGGGACTGTAAAACACAACAGGCTATGTCACTTCAAGAGGGAAACTGAGGCCCTTGAACATGCGGGGCAGAAGGAAAATGAATGTTCTCAACTGGGGGTCTCTGGTCTCTCCTCCACCCCCATCTACCTTAAGACCTGCTTAGAAATAGAGTTTCACTGCAGCTTAAGCTTTAAGGGTCAGCTTCTCACAGAACCTCAGCTTGAGGCTTGGAGTGTTTTAGCTGGACTTTGAGCTGGGTGGAGGATCATCATTTCAATTGCCCTATTATCAGATTAAATGCAAAATATCAACAGTAGCACTGTTGCAAGCTGACTTGATTTATACTCTGTGAAAATTCAGAAGGGCAGAAATCAGATTCATGTGCAGGGACATATTAGGAAACAAAGAACAGAGATGATTTGTGATCCCCATTTTCTGTACTTAGCATCTTACAATGGGAACTGGACTTTTAACCTCCAAATCATGATGTGAGGAAGAGTAACTGCTGTTTGAAGGGACTGCTTCCAAAGAAATGAAAGTTATAATGAAGGTTATAGAGACAAACCAAAACTTTTAAGGGGAATAAAGCAAGTAATAGAGAACAATTTCATGTAGCTGGACATCTTATTCCATTACAGCTACAGCAATCTACTCCTAATGAACAATTTCACCATTTACAATTAAAGCTCACTTAAGTGAAAATACTAACACGCTGTCAGGAAGCAAAAGCCCTCCATAAATCCAACCTGCTATTTCTTACATTGCAAATGTTTCTGGGATGAAATGCCAGCTGAAACCTAAAGCATCCATTTCCCATTGGTAACTTAGGCCGGGCAAAGCTCATGGCCCAAGCCTTCCAACAGGAGCACGCAGCAAAGGATTACAAATGGCATTTGGTATCCTAGACAGGAACCCCACCTTTGAGTGCTCTGGCCACTGAACTTCCAGACAAGGTGGAAAAGTAAAAGTCAAGCCCACTCCCTGAAAGATCTTGAGGCAGCTGTGCAATAGGCAGATAACTACTGGACTGTGTTTTAGCATGGTTCCCAAAATTTGTTATACCATAAGCAATTTTGGATTATCTCCTGTGGGCACAGTTACAAACAGTGAGTGCTGATGTTCACCAGCAGTTCTGGGAGGATGTTGGTGACCAGGGGCAGGAAGGTAGGAAGGATACTATACCAGGGACTCACAGCTCTTCCCCTCTGTCCTTTCACTAATCCTTCCTCCATCCCGAGCAAGGTGTGCTGCAGCTCCCTCAGGAATCGAGGAGTCACCGCTGCTCACTCAGAGAGCTGAGCACAGGGTCAGCCTTGCCTGGTCTCCTCCAACCTCACCGCTCCTGGCACCAGGACTCTCTCTCCAACCTTCTTAAGGTGTGCTCATTACACGGTGTAAGATGTGCTCTTACAGCGGGTGGAGGGACCTTAGATCTTAAGGAAAAACCTCTTATTTTCCTACCCTGCCCCAAAAGATGGATCAGAGCAAGTCTCATCGCTTTCCTTACTTTCCTGAGCCTGCTGCCTTTGCTCATCTATATGCAAACAGCACACACTGGTGTATAAACAGCCCCACTCTTCCTCCTTGCCCTCCATACTGAGTAATTCCGGATTTTGTGAGGCACCACGCAGGAGCACCAAGCACAGGGATGAAAAAGCTGCAGTGGGAATCTTCAGAAAACAAACAAGGATAAACTTTCTATGCATAAGAAAGATGTGCAAGACTCTTTTGTGGAAAACTATGTATGTAAATATTCACCTACTTGTATCCTTGCAGCCAAATTTGTGTTTGATAATGTGTAGACCGGTTCCAAAATAGTCTTTATTTATAACTATAGGACTCCTGAAATTTATAAAGACTGAGTGAATAAAAAGAATATCTATGTTCTTGAAAGGCATCACCACAGCTGCAATTCAACTATCTTAACTGGATGGAAACTTCCGCGGTAATCCCTATTTTAAGACATTAATGTGAATGAAGGAAAAGGAAACAGTAACAATCTTAATTCTTTAAGTGTGATTCTAGAAAGGATTACCATGAAGAGTTAAATATTCTTTCTTAGTTCTAAACCACATATATAAATTCCTGTCACAGCAAAGACCACAAACTGGGAAGACATAAAAAGATAACCAGAGTCCCCATCAAATATTGTGTTTATTTCTTGTATAATTTAGATTAAGATAACTTTCTCATTGCTGTAGCACTACTGGATTGTTTTCTGCTTCTGGCTTGCAATGGACATAAACCAGAGTGCTGACTTTTAACAACAGGCTCTTGAATAACCGCAGGAATGAAACAAAAGAAATCTTATCTAAAGCTGGCATGAAATTAAACCACTCAGTGTAAAGCTGCTATGACATTAGAATTCGTGTTGTAGAGATCTGCTCACCACAAATTTCAGTCGCAGTGAACAAGATGCTGTAGGCAAGGCAGACCTCGTGTCCCCTGTTCAGCTCGTTGTATGAGGCTTGCGAGGAACAGCTGAAACACCAATTTTCCAGCTTTAAACTGGACGCCAAAGATACTGTCCCTTTCCCCTGCCCACAGCTAAGAGCACATTCAGAACAAGCTCATGACACACCCCAGTGATGCAGAGGTGTCCCTGCTGTGCTCTGGGGCAGTAAAGCAGAGAGCAGGACGTGCTGAAGGACAGCAGGTACGGTGCCTCCACACAAAATACAGGGAATTCAAAGGGACTGTTGTTATGTTTTGGTTGGTTCTGGCAAGTAGATTGGGTTAACTCTTCCCAGACAAGACACTGGCTCTCTAAGCCCCTGGGGGAACCAACCTTTGCTTCCAGAAAACAGCAACAATGCAAGAAAGCAAATCACTCCAGGGTTATTTTTGCTGACTGTACTGCCACCTCATTGCAAAATACTCAGAACCACAGGAGCAGAGGCCTGCAGTGTACAGCTTTTCTTTTTTCTAACCGGCCAGGGCTGACATGGGAGAAGCAGCCATTATTATTGCATGACTCCTCTCTTCTAGAGCTAGTTACCTGTTGGCTTCTCTTAAATGGGAAAGACTAAGATGCTCTGCACAGACCCTCGTGTTAAAATCCTGGGACACGGGACACCCCAAAGCATCCTGAAGAAGGCTCTGCTACCTGTTTCTGAAATCTGTTGCTGGAAAAATTTTCCTACAGGTTTTCCTCTAAAGGAAAAGCCAAAAGAACTCCTGTCCGGAATACACAACATTTACAGGACTGAAGGAGACAGGTGAGAATGGCTGCCCTTAAAAGAGCAAGATGAAAAATGAGAAGTGTGAGGATTACACTCAAACTGAATCTGCCCTAGTATGAGGAAAGGGAGCAATAAACCTCAGATAACCTGGCAAAATTGCACAAACACAGTCCCAGTTTAATGTGGAGTTTTCAAACGTATTAACTATAACCATGTACCAGAGCAGATACACCCCAGAAATATAAAATTGATCTGTAAATTAAAGCAAAATATCCTTTTTCTTTCAAACATAGAGCCCCCAAATCTGATATTTTGGTTTCTGATGTCTTCTGAAAGCTAAAAACATCAAAATCATTAATTCTCACAACAGACGCTTCACTGACAACATGAAAAATGCTTTGAACCGTATTCCAAAATAAGTACTCCCTTTACATGAGAGACAACTCTTGAGAATTTGTTCTACTACAAAGAACCCTCTTAGTTCAAGTCCCTCTGCTTCAAACAATGCTTTCTGATCAATACAAATCTCACACTGCGATGGCTGTCTCGCCGTGAGCTTTCAACAGCCACGAGGCAATTATTTAAACTACACTTAGGATTATCTATTAAATAACTGAGGATGATGAACCATTTCAAGAGGGAGGAATCAACAACAGCATGAAAACGTGTATTCAAGACGTGCAGTCTCTCCCACACAGGATTTCACAACTGGCCAAATGCACTTTTCAGCATTTTGAGGACTGTACAAACTCTTCAGTGGCTGTACGTGAGTCAACTCAGTCTTTATTTAAGCATTCCTGAAGGAAACCCTGGCATGCCTGGCACAAAATGAGCCCAGATCCATACCTTTAGAACCCACCTTGCTGGTCTTTCCTGCCATACTCAGAGCAGCATGTGCATGGTCTTGCCACAGAAGAGAGACAAAGCAATCATTTGTTTTTAGCACTGTGTAAAACTGGGCCAGACCCACATTGGCGAAACAAGTGGCTGAAATTCAACACACTCGCACCCCTTATGAAAGCTAAATTGGTGAAAAGACATTCCTGCTTTTAGAGAGGCAAAATAATTCAAGACCTGATGTGTAAAATTGGCATTTCATGCCAGCCTATGACGTTGAAGATGCAGTGTGGGGTTCTGACATGCACTTCTCTTTGGCACATTTGAGATTCCAAACTTGCCTTCCCTTAAGCACCAAGGCAAAAAATTACTGACTACCAGAGTATATGAAGTACACTCCTTATACTGGAGCTGTGAAAGTGGGCCTGGACAGCAATAATTTCCATTTCCTAAGAAGAAAAAAAAGGAAGCTATACTATCTCTAGAGTGAGCTGAAAAGAGAAAATTGTCACCACTACAAACAGCTCCACAGAACTTTAGTTTAAAAGAGCTCCTTCATTCAACAAAAAAGAGTGAAATGTTCCCAATTCTGACTAAAGGATTGATTGTTGTGGAATATTTCATTTTATTTACAGCATTCACATCTTTTATTTAAATCCTTCTTCATGCTGTACAAGAGACTGAGGGATTTCACATTTTTCTTTTTCCTTTGATTTGAAGGAAAAGGAAATACAAATAGAAATATTTAATACTCTTGATATAAAATAAAAATATAAAATAAAAAATTTGAAATGTTCTCACACAAAACTTTTGCCTCACCTCACCAAATTGGTTTGGTAGTATTTTGGAGAACTTATACTGATCAGTTAATTTCAAAGAGTTGGCAACAGAAGAGACGAGATTCCTGCCTTTACCCAAAGGACAGAAAAAAGAATGTACAGTGTGTTTTCTCCTGGAAATGTGGAAGGCAGTACACAACAAGCAAACAAAACCAGACACAAAATCAAGGAGCTTGACATTAAGCCATTTTCATTACAACACTAGCAGTCACTTTTAGATCTAAAATTAGATTTTATTCTGATAAATTTTATGTGACATGCATAATCTTGAATATTTTGGAGGGCAACCCAATTAACAAGTAACCAGTAACTTGTAAAATAGAACATTATTTTATCCTTTACATCCTCCAGTACTTGCTTTTATTGTGAGATTACTGGGAATTTAATGGAAGGAGAGAGTTTGCCATATAAAAACATCTAATCTCATGCAGACCTTCTTACAGTAAGCTCATACATACAGCGTGTGTCCAGCTTTGTTTTCGAGGATGTTCATTCCCTGGCTAGTGTAGCTCAGTTCTTTTCTGGTTTGGTAATAGCTGAGGAATAATCCACTGACTTTGATCAGCAGAAAACTGTAGCATAAGTGTTTTGAATAATCCTACTGACTCATAATTATGCCTTACTGTCATTGTCTTTACAATTTTTTATACAAAAGATTACGAAGTAATCAAATTGAGGAAAAGCTGCAGTGGGACGAGAGATGTCTGCAGTGCTCCACAGGATTATGCTTGTATCATCTCTGCAATGACAATGAAAACTGTTTCGTCACCAGCTGTGGGCAATTCATTGAACTCAAGACTTTTCTCTTTCTAGAAAGAAAAAAGTGTTCTTTTAATGCATTTAATTTGAAACAAACAGCACAGCAGAGCTCTCCAGACCCCCACTCAAAATTACTGTGATCTGATGGCCCAAACCCAGTCAGGTGCATAACATTAAAACTAACCCACCTGAAGGGGCTGTATCCTAAAACCAAGCAGAACAGTCAGCATGAGAAGTGGGACTTGATTTTATTAAAGAGCATCAGTTTAAATGCCAAAATGACTGTTTGGACTCATCTAAACTGAAAACTCATCACTGAAAGGAAAAGTGGCTTTATCAAGTTATTTTTCACAAGAAAAACTGTCCCAAATTATTCTCGTTTCATCTGCAGAGATAAAACCTCATGGGTTTGTAAGAAATTCCTGGTTCCCGTGAGGTGAGATTCCTGTGCCCAAAGTGAAAGGCAGTCCCACAGACCCACAGACATTTCTCCAAACACACACCCAGCTCGTTTCTTGCAGAGCCGTGGCACAGCACTTTCCCTCTACACTCCCTCACCTCGGAGTTTTTCTGTTCAGGTGGGAAGATCCTGGAGCAGCAGAACAGTTCCACACGGGTCCAGGGAGAACTGTCACACTGAATAAAGCTACACTGCCAGTTCTGCACTGGCCAGCAGTGACCGCCCAAGGCAAAACAAAGACAGCTACATGGACAGAATGACTGTTCCCTGCGATCTGTAGCCTGAGGGTTTCTGAAGTGAAAATGCAGGAAGGACAAACTGCTGTGCTTAATATTCAATTGCACATGTTCTCTACAAACATCTCTTTCACCTGCACCTTCATCAGCATGTTTGGCCTCTTTTTATGTTTATATTTTAGGCCTCCAAAACATCCCATGGACATGAGTTACGTGATATAAATATGACTTGTCAAAATAAGGTGGGATTTCATTTGCTTCAAACCACATACTTGATAATTTTACTGGGTTGCCCCCATGGGTTAACTCAGAGCAACATCAGAAACCATCTTCAAATCATCTTCTCCCTCTCCTCTCATAACGGTTTTCTAGACCATTTTCTTCTCTCCTCTTACTTACTGTTTTCTCCAGGGTGACAATCCAGATTAGCTTTTCCCCTGGGTAGAAGCTGTTATATTCTTCTTAGCCTTCTCTGCACCTTTCCTATTTCTGCCCCGTGAACCCGAGTGACCAGAACCCTACAAGCACCCCTGGGGAACGTAGAGTGACACATGGAATACACACACCCATTTGCAGGACCCAGTACTCCAACTCCTTACAGTGACAGCTTTCCAGGAAAAACAACCATCCTCAGATTCACCCACTAAGCTCTACGGTTCTTGATACGGACCATGCATCATCACCTTTGTGGGGCTTTGTGTAGAAACAATCCGATGTATTCCACATCCCAATCACTTTCCTCATTAGATACATGTGCCAATAGCACATTTTATGCAAAATGTAACAAAACTGACAGTGAGGAGATGTTGGAAGGGTAAAGAACTAATAAACTTACCATCAGTACCTCTGTCCTGGCAAACAATAGCAGCAGAGGAAATCAGAAACAGAAGTCAGGGATATGCAAACGCCTCCACCTCTTGCTTTGCAGAATGAGTAGAAAGACCAAGAAATTATTTTGACTACATGAATTTGTAACAGTGACTAAAACTATTCACAGAAACTGGAGGTGATAGCCAAAAGATGACTCCTTTTACTCCTCAGGGACTTCATTTAACTCATGTCTGATCCTCGCTTTCCTTTGATAAAGCCCTACCTTTCAAGTAAATAAGAAAAAACATGGTTGAAAAAGAAAGAAAAAAGAGAGCTCCTTATTCACTACAAACCTATGATTAGAGGAAGGTTGTGTCTCCTGGTGAGAGACCTTCTGGCCCCAGGCTGCCACCACTTCCTGACTGAGCTTTGACCAGTCAAGCAACACCATACCCATCCTCTCCTTCCCTTCAGTAATTTTTCACCTGCTTTTCCTTATAATATATATGAAAACTCAAAGTACATTTGGGAAGTAGCTGTGCATACCAGAAACTTTTTGCCCAATATTCCTTTTCCATGGCTATGATATGGAAAGGCTGTATCAGCCCTCTTTCCTTTATTCTCCCTATCTGTAACTGTTTCCTTTTTGTTGCAGTCGTGCTGGCCCTGCTGAGGGACCTCAAGTGTCCAGTTCTGGAGAGCCCTGGAGGGGCTGGAGCTGTCCAGGGCAGGGAACAGAGCTGGGAAGGGGCTGAGCCCCAGGAGCAGCTGAGGGAGCTGGGAAAGGGCTCAGCCTGGAGCAGAGGAGGCTCAGGGGGACCTTGTGGCTCTGCACAGCTCCTGACAGGAGGGGACAGCCGGGGGGGTCGGGCTGTGCTCCCAGGGAACAGGGACAAGACAAGGGGAAACGGCCTCAGGCTGGGCCAGGAGAGGCTCAGGGTGGACATCAGCAGGAATTTCTGCATGGAAAGGGTGCTCAGGCCTTGGCAGGGGCTACCCAGGGAGCTTTGGAGTGTCCATCCCTGCAGGTGTCCAAGGAAGGGCTGGAGGTGGCACTGAGTACTCTGGGCTGGGGACAAGGTGGACATCGGGCACAGCTTGGACTCCATGGGCTGGGAGGGCTTTTCCAGCCTCAGCGATCCTGGGAATCTGTATTTACGAGGTTGGAATTTCTGTAAGAACTGCTGTCGGAAAAAAACCAAATAAAATTGAAAAGGGCTCCAAGAAAGATGGGCAGGCAGCCTGGGTCTGTTTTTCCCATGGCACAAAAGCTCAGACACAGGAAGCCTGCAGCCTCCACGTCACCATCACAGCACCTCCAAGACTTGCCTAACCTTGGCTCCTCTCAAACTGCCACAAATAAATTACCAGTTCCAGCCATGGATACACACAGAGAATCCGCAGCTACTGAGTAGAGCTGTGCCATGAGAGATGTGAGAACACTCAAAATCTTCAGTATTTCAAATAGAGTTTTGTTTTTCAGGTATGTGAAACCTATGGAACACAGTACACAGGCACAAAGAGGAGGCACAACTCCCTCTGTGTTCTGTCCCCAAAGGCTCCCAGCAACCTCTCTGTGATCCCATCTGTGATCCCAGTTACAAACCACATGCTTAAACCTCAGCTATTCCTGCGAAAATAATGCACTGCAACAGTACCTGCTTTCCATGTCTCAAAGCCAAGGAAGTCAGAGTCACTGCACCCCAAGACTTTTCTCCTTTGGAAGGTACAGAGAAGCATTACAAAAAGGTCTCAATGTTTCCAGCATTCAGGAAATGGGATTAAAACCAGAATGTCTCATCTGTCAGGCGCTGAACTTCAGCACCACTCAACAGAAAGCATTTCATGGGCACTGTTCCTTAATCATATGTTTTTCTGCACTAAAAATGTCAACTCCAATTAGGGGATGAGTTACTTTTGGTTCTGACTGAACTAGTTCCCTCACTTACTTTGACTATTTATCTCCTTAGGCTTGAAAAATTCCAGTGCCCAAGTTGTCCCACACCAAAAGAAAACCAGGTGATGTGTGACTTGTGGTCCCATCATGGAGCTTGTGAATGTGAACAGACTCATTTCACATTTCTGGCAAGAGCTCACTAATGTTCATTTACTCCGGAACTTCACCTGAGCATTTACAAATCAACCACACAAGGGCTGTGGCTGAAAAGCAGATGATGGATTCCTCATTGCATCTCTGAGCTGGCAGCAAGCAAATGAATGCTATGATTTAATGAGGTTGCAGTTTCATTCTAAACAAGTACAGCTAACTCTGCCTAGCATCTGGCTTAGCGGAAAATTTCCACCTTTTTATTACGTAGGCACCAGTTTAATGAAAATGAAGCCAACGTGGTGACTTGCACTTCAGTGAAGCTGAATGATTAAGATAAGCCACAAGTGAAAGAAAACACAGAGCCGCAGAACAGCTGGGCCATGATACCTCTCCCAGTAGCAATATAACTCAGGCATGATTTTCAAACAGACAGAAAGTCTTGAGGCGGCAGCAAATAAATCAGAGAGGCTGCAAGTTCGAAAGCTAACTGGGTATATATGATTCAAAGCCGACCCGCTGTCAGGTACTGACAGGACACAGCATTTCTGCAATCATCTGGCCAAAGAGTTAATGGGATAAACAGTGACAGGCTCACACAGACACCACGAGGAGAAATATTGACTCAACTCTGGCCTCAGATGCCCGCCTGCAGCTCTCCTTAGCGTCAGAGTGATGCCGTGCACATGTCTGCTGTCAGCATCTCGCTCCCAGACGCTCCCTATCAGGAAGCATTTAAAATCCATTTCCTTCATTATTATTCAGCCTTCCATCTCAGCAGGCACTGCCGGATGCAGCAACTTCCTCAAGCACTCCAGGAAGCTGCTGTCTTCACTTAGTTATGCAATTATATTTGGCTGCTTCCTTTAGCATGCAAAGGAGGTTGGTATCCAGAAACACAACACAAATGGTTCTGTGCACTCAGCTGACCTCGGAAGTGCCCTCCAGAGCCACCCATCCAAACCCAGTGCGCATTTGGGCATTAACCCCTGGCGTGCTCACACCCAGAACGTGTGACAAGGGACCAATGCACAGGCATATATCACATTACTGCGGCAGGACATCGTCCCCCCCACCTCTCTCTCCATGGCTGATGCATAGATAACTCAGATTGAGCCTAAAGCCCATCAAAAAGTTATCTCTTGGTGCCCAAAGGTCTGAGATGTCCAACCCTGAATACACATCTTGGTATGGAGAGAGGATGTGGAGAGAGATGAAAGAAATGAGTACATGACCGAAAGACACACTTTGACACTATAAAAGACACACGGAATATCACAGAGGCAGAAGCTTTTCTACATGGACACTAGAGGGTGAAAAAGCTTCTCCCCAGGGTCTGGACACAAATCTGTGCTACCTTCCTGAGGACTGAGTGAGGATTCTAATGTCACCAAATTGGAGTTTGGCAAGATACATTGGTTTCCTAAATTGTATTTTCCTCTGCTAGCAATAATAATAATAATAGGTACCTTTTCATGCGTTGCATTTTTAGCTATTCGTAGTTTTGCAGTTGTTCTGTGTAACATGTAGTTTTGTCCCAAGTCATATGTCTGTTATTTACTGTATCTAATAAATGATAATTTATGTCATATTAGACCTAATTGGCCATTATTAAAGAACTTGTGCACAAGGCCGGGTGTTGGGGTGCTGGCCACACCAATAAGAGCTCCTGCCTGCTGCCAAAGGCCTGGGCAAAGGCAAAGATTTAGCTAAGCTCCTATCCCCATTCATAACAATCAAATGACAGGTGGGCAATGCCACATGCTCGCCAAGGCCCTGTGCAGCTCCCAGCGGCCCCCGTGGGGTGAGAACCCAGAAATAAGGGATCCCAGACTGGGGATACTGACCTGAGCCAGGAAACAGCTTCACTTGTAACGCAGGATAAGGGCCATGGACCCGTACCAGCTGCTAATGCTGATGCAGAAATACACCTGCTGAGAGATTTTATCTCTTCCATAGATAGTTCTCCCAGAGATACTTGAGGAGTTTCCATAACTAAACACACAGAATTCCTTCTCAGCAGGACTGCGGCAGGGTGATAGAAAGGAATGACCTTCCCACCTTCTGAGAAGAAGTACTCTTCACTGGCAGGGCAGCACATGACCATGTCATGGCAGGAATGGGCTCCTGCCCTCTTAGAACAAGTTTTTGAAGCTGCAGACATTAACACAGAATTCGGGGAAGTAATAACATCCAACACAGTGGTTCCTATTGCCACAGTGCAGGTCAGCAAGGCATAATGCTGCTTCATGAAGCCAAGGCAGGAGGGGGATCGATAGTAAAGGAAAACAAAACCAAAAAGAGATATATTTGACAACAAATCATCTGTGCCAGCAAGTAAAGCATTGCCTTGCAGCTGCCAGTATTCAAGGATCTCATGGGCTCAGTTAGATATTTTACCAGCCTAAGTATAGAAGTGGCACAGAGCTCACTTAAAATTAAAAAAAAACAAACCAAAAACCCATACAGAAAACAAAAATCTGCTAAAAATACCTATTCTTTCCTCCAAATACATATATGACATTTATTTTTTTTCTTAATTCAATTGCTTTGTTTTCTCCAGTGACATGGTGATTACTTGTAGTTTGTTATATCCTCAAGTCCACATGGCTGCCCAACCAAATGCTGCGTAAAGCACCACTGTAAAGAGAGATACCTCATTATTTGAGCCTACCCCTTCCTACTGTTAAAGGCATTGGCAGAATGGCTTCTAATCATCCAAAGGGTGACATGAGAATAAAATAATACTCTGATCCTCAGAAAGACAGCCAAGCTTTTGAATAGGTGTTGTCTCAATACACAGAGAGGGAAGAGAAAAATTCATAACAAACTCAACTTCCCCAGAACTGCTAAGAGAAAGACTTGTGGTCGAAAACTTTGTGTTGAAGCTGAGTAACAAATGTAGAAAAAAATTGAAGCTAGAACTGCAGAAAAGAAGATAAAACGTTTACAAATACAGTGGAAGGGAATACTTTGCCTAAAGAAGTGAACATTCATTACAGATTCTTTAAAGATTTTCTTCTTTCTGTGGAAAAACAACATTGCAAAAGGTCATACAAGCCAAGAAATGCTCTCGCCATAGAAACAAGTTTGAATTTTAATAAATCAAACTTTTATCTTGTTTCCAAAAGAGACAATTGTAATCATTTAGTGTCAAGTCCTGTCTAAAACGAGCCAATTTCACTGCTCATTCGTGCATCAAAACTACAACTTGTTTTTGAACAAAGCCTCTCTCCAGAGAGAAATCCATGTTTGATTGAAAGACTCCATGTGATGGAGAACCAACCACAGTTCTCAGGTAGGCTGCAGCTGGTGATTCAGCAAGGCCAAGTGCCAGGTCCTGCCCTGGGGTCACCCCAAGCTCTGCAGCTCCAGGCTGGGGCAGAGGGGCTGGAAAGGGCCCCTGGGGAAAGGCCCTGGAGGGGCTGGAGGTGTCCAGGGCAGGGAACGGAGCTGGGAAGGGGCTGAGCCCCAGGAGCAGCTGAGGGAGCTGGGAAAGGGCTCAGCCTGGAGCAGAGGAGGCTCAGGGGGACCTTGTGGCTCTGCGCAGCTCCTGACAGGAGGGGACAGCTGGGAGGGTCGGGCTGTGCTGGCAGGGAACAGGGACAGGACAAGGGGAAACGGCCTCAGGCTGGGCCAGGGGAGGCTCAGGGTGGACATCAGCAGGAATTTCTGCATGGAAAGGGTGCTCAGGCCTTGGCAGGGGCTACCCAGGGATCTTTGGAGTGCCCATCCCTGCAGGTGTCCAAGGAATGGCTGGAGGTGGCACTGAGTACTCTGGGCTGGGGACAAGGTGGGCACCGGACACAGCTTGGACTCCATGGGCTGGGAGAGCTTTCCCAGCCTCAGCGATCCTGGGATTCTCATATCATTCTCATTGATAAAAGGATGTGACTTACTACCAGTCCAGCTGTGTGGATTTGGCTCCCAATCACCTTCTGGCATTATCTGAGAAGCCTCTGTCATCAGAAGCCTTCCCTGTGCACAGGGAGAGTGTGTGAGGCCACAATTGCATCACTTCAGTATTCACTGTGGGTGAACTTCGGAGCTTGAGTTTCCCAAGCAGTTATTCATTATGGCAGGCCGTTTCAAAACATGTGTTTTAAAATAAAACAACATATTTCAGCAACAGCATCACAATGCTCAAAATGATACCACCTTGCTCTTTCTGCAGGCTGTTTCCAGTGTTCAAGGATCTCATCTTGTCAGTCAGGTATGGCAACTGAACCCTGATGTTCAATTAAAACTAATTTCCAAACAATTCTCCATTTAGAAAAAAACCCCACTTTTTATCTGAGATATATGACCAAGAAATCACTTTAGGTTTTGAACAACCTGCAAAGGAGCTCAGTGATTTAACACATATGGTATCAAAAGAGTGAAACCCAAAGAAAATGAGATGCCCCGTTTTTAGAACAAACTCTAAGAGCCAGGCTGCAAAATTATCTCACAAGGAGGATCCAAAATCCCTGAGCACTAGACAGAAGGCACCTACAACCCATCAGGCACTGCCCCTGCACAAGCATCTCCATGTGCTCTGATCCAGAGCCCAGAAGTGTCTCTGAAAAGCTTCTGCTCCAAATTACTGTGCTGTGATCTGCGTTCTCACCTGGAGAAGTCTGTAGAATAGTGCTAGGACAGAACATTGGATTCCAGCAACTCTTTCTGGGCTGATTACTGAGTTTTCCAGGTAGACGTACCAGGAGTGCCATCTGAAAGACAGACTGCTTCTCCAGCCCTCTCATCCCTGCTTTGGGTCTCCTCAAGGTCTCTGGGACAGGACTTCATCTCAGGAAGGGAAGATTAAATGTATATTTTTAAGGAAAAATTTAGTCAGAGAGACACATATAAAGTTACTTTAGGTAACATCTATTCAGTTACATTGATCTAACAATTTTTGTTATTAAAAACCAGACAGATTTGATTACCCAGAGCCTTGAAGGATTTTTGTTACAACAAAAAAGATCAGGTGTAACACAAGAACATAAAAACATGGTAAGATGATAGACAGAAAAAAAATCCCCCTTAATTAAGAGCTGTCATGTACATAGAAGCTGAACAGACACTGAAATGAGTCCTTGAACTGAGTCATCGAATTTCTTCTAATAAGTATTTTCAGTAATTATCATGGCCTAAGAGGAGGGCTACTTAAATCTGGTGTGACACAAACTCAGAGGTCATCCTTAGAAAATATGCTAAGGAATACTTTGGAGGTACTGGAAATCTTTGCTGTTACAAGGAAACAGGATGAAATCTAGTAGAAAAAAGAAAATCAGCTCCTTAGGACTAAAGAATTTCATAGAAAGGTAAATTATTTGGAAAAAAAATGGGAGTTCAACAATTACAAACGCTGAAGTGGAATGAGATTTAAAAAAAAAAATAACAGCAAATATTTCTTTCTTTCCAATTGTTTCCCATTAATGAAAATTCACTGTTAAATATTCTCACAGATGTACACAAAAAAAAAAGTTAGTACCGAAATGAGAAACTGAACTTTCTCAGAGTTCTGCATAACACCCAGTTTAAGTACAATGTATATTTTAAAAAGTAACAAAATTGCAAAGGGCATACTCTTTCAGAAATATTAGAGTATTACACCTTTAGCCACTCTTCATCCAGCCCTTGAATCATTTAATTTCCTCCCAAAGATAACAGTTATTTTGCTCTGTTTGACAGCATTACCTGTGGACAAAGAGCACACCCTGTTGAACCCAATCTCTCCAGTGCTGCCTTTCTAATAACCTACCTTTTGATAATCTTCTGTTTTTAACTCTCTGGTCACACAGGCACTGCAATATTCTTCATGCAGAAAATAAAATCGTACAGATATACTTGGAAAATAATGCAAACCTGTACAAGAAAGCTGAATGCTTGATGGGGCTTTTATTTTTTAATAAACTGAGAGCAACGATCTCTTGTAGTGTTCTTGATTCTTTAATCACCCAAGTGTTTTGTTTTAAATATGATTAAAAAACTATTGTGTTATTCTTTGACTGATCCAATGGAAATGCATATACACTCAGCTGATGAACAATACACTGTAATCCTGAAGTATTTATTTCTCTTTTTGTATTTTTCAATATAACTTCTGTCACAGAAACATCAGAAGTACTGTTGTGCTCTTGATGGGCCATGGATATGAACTAAGTTCGGGTAATTAGGAAAAAAACCACTTTTTTCTCTAATCTGTTAAAGCAATTTGAAGCTATTTTTTTTCCTTCTTAAAAATGGCATCATTAAAATGAAATTATGCTAAAGTTCAATGTAATTTAAGAATAAGAGGACATTAGAGTTAACCCAGGTCAGCACTTGTTCTTTACCTCATCAGTTTCTTCTGTTTCCTTAAATAATGTTAATAATTGGCCTTTTAAACCAGATTTCCTATGGATCACATCCTGGCTATGAATGCAAGATTTAAAGAGTATTTGTTTTAAATAATAGTAAAACTTTACTTTGTAACTTAGACAAGAAAGGCTTCAAAATCCCAGATTTTGAGAAATTAATTCATTTTAGGAACTATAATGCTCCTTCCCCCAGTCTTGCTGCAGAAACTCTAACACCACAATAACTTGCACTCTGATAACTTTAGCTGAAGCAGAAGATGAGGACCCCGAGCCCTTTGGCGTGTTGGCACAGACTGGAGCACATGGAAAACGTTATTGAAATCACTCAGCTGCATCTGAAATAATTAGAAACTAAATATTGTTTGTAGAAATCACCGGGGAAATACTTTATGCAATGGATAAAGTCAATAAAATGGAACTGTTCATGGAAAATTTCTGACCAGAAAAGCAAAACAAGCAGGTCAAAGAAATTACTAGAAAAGAACTATTCATCGGTTGGATTCATCACAAAAGGAAAAGAACAGCAATTGCATCATTTGCTGCTCCAGGAGATGAAGTATACACATGACCTGGAATGTTTTAGCTAATAGATTGCAACTATTAGAATGCATTAGAATTTTTAAAAAAAGTAAATTGTTAATCCCATTTCTGCAAATATTTAAATGTTCAACCCTAATAAAAGGACCTAATAAGATTACACTGATAAATGCAAATCTCTTCAAAATAGCTGCAAGCAAACACATATTCCTCGATGGTTTCCAACAAGAATTGACAAGTGGAAAGCAGATGACAACGTGAAAGACTTCACTTCTCCTGGAGCCAAGAGCTATGAAAGCTCTCAGAGGTTCGTGTTTCAGCTTCAGCAAGCTCAGAAAATATCTTTAATTGGCAATCACTTGAGCAAGGATTGCCGCAAAGGTGAGTGAGGACAGAGACCAGCACTTGGTAAATGACCAACGGGGATTCTTCATGTAGCTTTAATCCCATAAATGTGGGGGGCAAGAAAGACAAAGCTAAGAAATTGGTAATGAATAATACCCAGAAACACAAATAAAATATGAGACAATGAGTTTTAAGATAACTCAGGCTTGAATGACCATTTCTTGCCTGGAAATTACAGCTACCAGGCCATGTAGCCTTGTACTTTACCAAAATAACAGAAAAAGACAGACAAGAAAGCTACAAACATTGTGGGTCGTGAGGGGGGCTCCTGGAAGCCCTCTGCACACCCCGGGCCCGCACTGCAGGAGGGCTTCAGCTGTGCTCCCCGAGGGTTCAGGGTGTTTGACCAGCTCCAATTAGGTAACTTTCAACCTATTCCAGATAAGAGCATCTTCTGCTTGTTCCTTTCCCATCCCTCGGGTTTTGCCACTCACATTTTGCCTTTCTAAACAACTCCCAAGTCCTAATCCCCCAGGGACCTGCAGAGACCCATTAGAAATGAAAGATGAGTGCTTTCAATCCTGACTTCAGCTACCCCGTGCCTACTTTTTCTCTTCCCCTTTTTAGTTAAAAAACAGTACATCTGTTCAAATTTCGATCCATCAGTTGGAAAATTAAGCGATTAATGCAGATAACATCTGTGGACAATGATTTATCAAACACTGTTATAGGAACCAAAGTGTAAATTGAAGCCAACTTCAAGAGCTGGAGGCTCAATATATCTTCAGGGAAAAAAAGAAGAAAATAAAAAGTGAGAGAGAATGACTCTTCACAGAACCTAAACCTCATGGCAATTAGAAATGGGAAGATATTTATAGGTATGATGAAGAACAAAGAAGAAGCCACTACAGCAACCCAGAAAGGTGATCATTTCAGAAGAGCAGTTTTATTTTAATCTCTGCAGAACGATGTACTCATTTGAGAAATACACGGTCAGTGATCTGACTTCATACATGCCACTGAACTTAAGCTATGTGATACAAATCCTGTAGGTACTCAATATTTAAAAGAAGTTTTGAGGAAAAAATGCATCACTGGAGAACAATGTTACCTCTTCTAATCAACATAATTGTGAACATGATTTGTGTCTTCTTGATTAAACAACTATTTTCACAGACTGTTGACAAGTTTCATTAAGGGCAAATTATATTTTCTCTCCTGCAAAATTAAGAAAGCATTAGACAGAATTATCAGTCCTCACTGATCTTATCGAGGATTAAATCAATATTTGATTTTTTTATCAGTAAGCCTCTCATGCAAAATACTGCAGATCTTTTACACTGATCTGCTTTCAAGAAACAATGAAAGAAGCTAAAAATGCCAACACTAAATACTTACGGCACTAAATAACCTATAGTTTTGATGGTAAATATAAAAGGGTTTATCAGGTGACAGCTGAAAGAGGCCTTCCCCCGCACTGCCCAATTTCCACGCTCCTGTGATGTTCCTTACCACAGAAAACTGGGAATTTATACACTCCTGTCCAATAACCGTGTCACTATGGGGGATGCTATCAACAGGAAAATGTCAAGAGGCTTACAACTTTGTCTTTACCAAAAGAAAAAAAAGTAGTGAATAATTTGTCTGTTTAACTCGATCTACAGAAGTTCCTGGCTTTTGGGGGATTGAAGATTTTGGCTATTACTCCAAGAGTTCCGCATGGCAGTCATGTGATTTTTACAATACTTCTGTGACATTGCTTATGAGTTTGAGAGCTTCAAACCAACCAATTCAGACACTAACTCCTACACATTCCTATTTAACCAAAATGTCTATTTTTTTCCATTTCAATCAAGTACTTGATTCAAATTAATCTTTGTAACTCCTTACTTTGGACTCTGAGAGCCATTAGAGGCACTGGAAGTGCAAGTCAGAAGTACCCCCATCACCTTCTTGTTCCTTATAGACACATAAATTAACCCTTCTCCTCATAACATGTATATTGTTGCACATTCTGTCCCACTGTTTTCTTCTAAATAAAGACTAAACTGGATAGCTTATCACAAGCTCTTCATTTTTTTGGCACCACCAGGAAGAATTTAATATTTTTACACACTTGCATAAGGGAGCTCCAAGCGCAGCATTAATCAGACAAAAACAAAAGTAGGATTCTGCCTTTAAATTGGGATCCACACCTTTCTTATCCATTTAAATAGAGCAGGAAGACTCCTACTCCCTAGCAGATATATCAGGTAAAATATTACGGGGCAATTTAAGGAATAAAGGTTTTTGTGAAGCATTCAGCGAAATAAAGGTTTGGTCATGCCCAAACTGAGCTCACACAGAGTGAATTATAGGTACAAAAAACAAAGAGTTTTTTGTTAGGTTCAAAAATCAGCAGTGGTGCACAAGGTGCTCTTTTTGTCCATTGCGCTGGGGTTGGTCTCTTCTGTCTCAGGGGAATGGACAAGAGGAAATGGCCTTAAGTTGCACCAGGAGAGGTCCAGGGTGGATATTAGAAACTATTTTTCCCAGAAAGAATGATTGGGGATTTGGAATAAGTTGCCCAGGGAGGTGGTGGAGTCACCATCTCTGGAAGCCTTCAAGAGGCACATGGATGTGGGTTTTGGGACCTGGTTCAGGGGTGATGATGGTGGTGCCGGGGGAATGATTGGACTCAATCGTCATGAAGGTCTCCTGTGACCATGATGACCCTGATGACCCTGATTCTGTGTGACACAGCCTCCAAGATGAGCTCCAGACCAGGTTGGGAAGCAGTGGGATACCGGAAAGGTTGATGTCATGAGACATTTTGGGGTGCATGTATGGGGAGGAGGGGCAGGCTAGGCAGTAACCCCAATCCCCCCAGAGCCTGTATCCCAGGCTGGCAGAGCTGCTGGCCCCTGGCATAGGGCAGGTAATGCCCCACACTCCACCCCCGGAGCCCCTAGCCCAGCTCCCGAGTGGTCAAATGGCTGAAAGTCCCACGTGAGGGAAGGGCCCGGGAAAGCCAAGGGGTATTTAGGGCCAAACACAAGGCAATCAGATGTCGACCCTACCTCCCCTTGGAATTTCTGTTAGCTGAATCCCTCTGGAGCCCAGCAGCTGGTAGCTATTTGTGTCCTTTGCTATATCTTTTCTGTCTTTCTCTGTCTCTTTCTTCTTCTAATTCCCTCTTCTCAGAATTTTTTGAATAACTTAAAATTGAATGGGCTTCGAGTTTGCAGTGTTGGATGGGCCAAGGTAATGCTTTGAGAAATGTTTTCTCTTGATTGAATATTGTGCTAAACCTTTTGCCAAATGTTCTCTGATTTTTCTGAAGTTACCAGTAAAGTTCTTTCTGAAGGTTTTGACCTCTTGAGAATGTCTTTTGGGTATTTCTCCTGCGTGTCCAACCCAGTATGTATGAGCAAGCATAAGCACTTTTAAAAACCCTGTTGAGAGAGTTGTTTGGGGCCATACAGAAGTACCCAGAGGAGAGCCAGTGCAGGAGCTGCTGCAGGGCAAGGTGGGAGTCCTGGGCTCCAAACCAACACCACCAGCACCAGTTACCCCATCTTCCCAGAGGGCACCAGCTCCCAGTAGCTCCCAGTAGCTCCCAGTAGTTCCCAGCAGCTCCCAGCAGCACACTGCACCTCTCACTTAGGGTTCATTACCATCCAGCCCCTGCCTCCGAGCACAGAGCAGCTCACTTCCTTCAGGCTTCTCTCAGTAGCAGGTGAGCTGCCAAGGCACAGTTCAGAGTGAGCTGCATGTCAATCCCGCAGCTGCAGGAAAACCTTACAGTGCTTGACGTGGCCTTTAGACACGCACCCGAGGGGAGCCGGGGCTGCGGTAACTTCGGGGAAGTAACTCCGAAGTGACGCAAGTGATAAACAGAGCCCAGCCAAAAATACACTGCTCAGCGGGACACGTGTTCGTTGTAACAGGGAAGCCTGGTCAGAGTCTTCTGGCAAAGAAATGAAATTTTTTTACTTAGAAAGGGAACTTCTGATGAATTTATGCTGGGCAAAGATAATACATAAGGAGGCCTCTCTCCTTGGGGAAAGGTCTTAGTCTTTTATCCTATTCTGTACATCTCTGCAAATTCATAGAATCATGCAATGGTTTGTGTTGGAAAGAACCTTGAAGCTCACCCAGTGCCACCCCTGCCATGGCAGGGACGCCTCCCACTGTCCCAGGCTGCTCCAAGCCCCAATGTCCAGCCTGGCCTTGGACACTGCCAGGGATCCAGGGGCAGCCACAGCTTCTCTGGGCACCTGTGCAATGGCCTGCCCACCCTGCCAGGGAACAATTCCTTCCCAATATCCCATCTGGCCCTGCCCTCTGGCAGTGGGAAGCCATTCCCTGGGTCCTGGCACTCCATGCCCTTTTAAATAGTCTCTCTTCATCTTTCTTGTCAGCTTCTTTTCAGGCACCAGACAGGACAACTACAGAATTCCTGCAGAAGCAATCCTTGAAGCGAAGCACCAACCCCTATCAACTACTGACTCACAAGAAACATAAAACACCATTTTTCCCAGTCCAGAAGAACCCCAGAGACACAACAAGGAACTGCTCCAGCATCCCTTCTTCTCTGTGTCACGAACAGTCCCAGGCAGACCCTTGGGGACGCATGTTCAGCTGTTTGTGAGTGCTAGGGAATTACACTGATGTAAGAATGAATGAGAATGAAGGAAATAAATCTGCTTTGAAATTCTGTAAAATAAAATTACTTTCCCTTAAGTTCACACATTTAGTTTAGTCATGAAAACTTTCTAAAAGAACCACAAGGTTTTATTTGATATATCAAAGAGTAAGCAACTAAAATTTTTTTATTACCTTTGAGGCTTGCAAGAAACTGATAAACATTTACTGTAAAAAATTAAGTTTCTAAGTCAACAGTGTATTATGTATTTGTCTTAATTGGGCTGATTTTAGCCTCCTTAAATTCTGCCTAATTTTTTAACTTGGACTTTTATTTGTTGCAGTATTTCTCATAAAAATCTGCAAACAAATTACAAACTGTGGTTAATGAGCTATGCATAAACCTTCTCTTTTTCTTTATCATTCTTACCATCTGCTTTGGCTGTTTTATTATCAGCCTGTAAGCCAGTAATATATCTACTTTATTTCCTATCTCACTTGGAAAAAAATGAAGAAACCCACAAGAGTTTTCAAACTCCTGTTTCCTCTGAGTTTTCTCCGAGTGGTGCCTTATGGTCCAATCTGCCTCCCGCTCCCATTTTCTCCACTGCCAAACTGAGACTTCCAGTTCCATTAAAGAAGCCCTTTGGAATTCCAGCACTCCTCAGACAGGACAGCAATTCCAAGATCAAATCAATCTATTTTAGCCTACTTCCCCATTGCTAATAAGCAAAAATACTTCTTTCCTTCCCCAACATTCCCATTGCAATCTTTACTGGCTACACATTTGCTGTAAAATACAACTGTAGATTTGCAGGGGGAAAAAAAGGAATATTTATGTCTTATCTATCCATGTAGAAGTATTTCAGCACAGCCGTTTCTCTGCGCACTACAGTGTAGTATGTGCTTTGATAGAGGTGTGCCTTCCCTTCCAGTTAGGGCCAGCAAGATTCTGGGCATCTGTATTTCGGCATGTTCCATCACATAAGTATTATTGGCACATTAATCCAATTAGATTCCCTCATTTTGTCTAAAAATACCATTAAGAACTCTAATTATTCTCTTCTGAGCTAGACTAGTACTGCGTATGGCCAATAGGACAAGAACGAGAAACATGACCAAGTTCTTTAAATTCGATGAAAAACCCCTTAAATTCAGTGCTCTGTGGAATACAACCATCACTAAGCAGCTTAAGGAAAAGTTTCATCGTGGTCTCTCCTTTCAAATGAAGCCATTATTTTCAGAACTGACAGTTGGGTAGCATTTGTTCTTTATAATGGAATGAGTGACCTGAAGAGAAGCTGGAAAAGCCAGCAGCAAGAACTAGCCTTTTTTTAATGAGGGTGAATTTGTGAGAAATGATCCTGAAGTGAGCAACAGTTAACCACTAAGCTGAAAAACAGCTTTTGAATCCTCTGCAGATTTCCTAGCAGAGCTGTTGTTCTGGTGCAAAGCTCTACAGAGACTTTAATCCATTTTGCACCCGAAAAGGGGGATAAGAGTGAAATTACTAGTTTCAAATGCAAGCTCAGGGGAACTTGCCTGGTGCTGAAAACTGATACTGAATGAGTAAAAAAGAAAAAAAAAGCTTGGATGGACATTCTGAGGTGTCATGACTGTCTTGGACATGCTGTGTACTAGAGGCACCTGGTAGGGTCTGTGATGAGCTCACGTATTTCTTAGCCTTCACCAGCTGTGTTTTCTCATTTCCTTGTGCTCTCACATACATTATAGCACTTCAGCAATAACCAGGACACCAGCTAGGTTGGCTGTTTCC
This sequence comes from Acanthornis magna, assembly GCA_036785705.1. Taxonomy (NCBI): domain Eukaryota; kingdom Metazoa; phylum Chordata; class Aves; order Passeriformes; family Acanthizidae; genus Acanthornis; species Acanthornis magna. The sequence goes on from JAWUZG010000093.1 coordinate 11,785,166, forward strand.
TGTGTTTTCTGATTTACTATTTGCTTCATAAATCAAAACAAGCCTAACTGAATAATTTGTATTTTTCTTCATTTGTTCTCAGTAAATTTCTGTGATAAGAACCTCATTTTCCCAGGTATAGAAACTTGCCAAAACAGAGAGAAGAGTGCAGGTACCTATTCCAAGCCACTTTGAAGTCCACAGAAAGACCATGGGGAACATTCATCTTTCCTAACTGCAATGATTTAAAACTTGTCTGCTCTAAGATTGTTGCAGAGACCTCCGCAACCCAAAACAATTCTGTCTTCAAGCGTGATTCATCGCCCTGTGTATGCACCAATCTCTCCCTGCTGACTATAAAGAGGACCCAGACGGGCAGTTTACGTCAGGGAGCCAACTTCTAACACTGCTGTGGTTAAGTGAGATCCACTGCTATTGACTGGGCAGAATGGATTCCAGCAGAAGGTAAAGCCAGACAGGAGTCCGTGGCCAAGAAGGACAGTGATTTCTGCGTCTCCGGTCCTGCCCCTCAGCTGGGAAAGGCTGTCAGTCCTTGTCACAGACAAGCTTTCACCTAATGGAGTCCTGAAGCCGCGTGCCGGTCCAGGGAAGCACAAACACAAAATATGTCAATTAATTTTTAGGAAGGTCAATTAATGTACACGTAGACTCTATTTCTTCTTCTAGAGCCATTAACATCTCCTACATTTCCCTTGTAAATAATCTCCATTTGTTCCACGTGGAGTGAAACACAGTTGATAAACTAGGCACCAGAGCCCCAGGCTGCTGTTGTGACACCTGCGCAGGTCACACATCCAAATTCACACAGCAAATGCTCTTACGACGACAGCTTTGCTGCTTAGTGCCGCAATCCTAACGTGTTCTTCTCATACCAAGTAAGTTGTAATTTAGTAGTAAGAGTACCACACTTGGGGCTAATTAGCCCTGGCTGGTCTCAATAACTAGCTGTGGGCTTGAAGGAAGTAAGGCCCTTTTCCAGCCTTTCCCAGAAGAATGTAGGTTAGTGTAATTCCTATGTTACAGTACTTTGGTTCACAGGAAGGAAGGAAAACAGGAAGCAGTGTTGCCTTTCAGTTTCCACACTCCATGGCCACAAAAACTCTTATGGCGTAACAGCAAAGGGCAACTCTTAAGAAATCAGCAGTCATTAGACACCACCCATGTCTTTGCTAGGATTCAGTTCAAGACAGAGTTTAAGCTGTGATTAAGAATAGAGCACACCCCCGAAGCTATTGACTGTTACACAATATACAGTTGATACACTTGTCTGTCCTTACCTCTTTTGTCCAGTTTATGAGGTCTGCTGTACACTAAACCCGGGCAGGAATAAAGCTGTCACTCCTGTGATCTCACTTGACACAGGTTTTCCCCCACTCAGTGTTCCAGGCTCCAGTTCCACACGGCTTTTCCCACTAGGCCACTTAACTTGCTTCCGCCCAGCTCAGCTAAAAGTACAGCTGCTTAAATGCAGAAAACTCTAAAAGAAGCATTGGAAGCAGTTCAGAAGCAATCTTTCTGCCATAAAATTTCTGCCATAAAATTTCTGCTAGCAACTGAGAGTTTAAAAAGTTCTTGTCTGGAGATAAATATATGTATATATATAGAAATATATATGTGTGTGTGTATATATATATATATATATATACACACACACACTCACACACATATATATACATACATGCATACACATATATACATATTTATAAACATGCATATATGTATCTATCTATATATACACACACTCGATATAGATACAGATACAGATACAGGTATAGATATAGATATAAAAATATAGTGCATCTAAATTACCATTTCATTTCGTGCAGGATTATGGTTTGAGAGGAATCCCCTCAGTCCCTCCTCACCACACTCAGATCACCCGAGGGAGAGGTCTCAAAACATGAAGCAGACACATTTTGAAGGAACTTAAACCAGGTGTGCTCCACCTGCTGCTGATGCCGACTCAGTTCAAGGGCAGTGGGAGACCAAAACAACCTCTCCAAAACAGATCTAATCCTGTGGCATCCTCCCACATGCCAGGATAGACACAGGCAGTCCTACCTGTGTTCCTGGCTTGGGAGTCCTTCTTCTCCCAAAATCTTGCCACCTTTAAAAAGACAGAGACCATTCAAACGCTGTCCTCTTTTTCCTGGAGAAAGGTGAAATGTCATCTACTCCCCTGTACTACACTACAGGCTATGAAATATTAACCTTTTTTATTTTCCTCTCCAGGAGCACAGTCCTGCAGAGCTTTTGGGGAAGAAATTAGGCTGTCTTCCCCTGACTAAAATAATTAATACCCATGAACCTCCAGCACTATCATCCAGCCCAGCTGCAACCAAGAAAAATCAAGGACCGAGACCCCAATTTTATAGTTTCAGCTGTGGATATTGGTGTCCATTCATCCAAGGGAGTGACTGGTTCTCAAAAATGATTGCTCCAAGCTGAATAAGAACATAGCAAGGTCTAAAATGACAGAACTAAGAAAATTAATAACTGCTTTCAATATTTACCTGCTTAACTTGAAAAAAATTTCCAAAACCAACAGAAATTTTAAATACAATAGCAGCCCGAGCAACCATGTGAAGCTAACCTTTAACCTCTCTGGTCTTGATTCACATAGTCATAATTGTGTTAAATGCAATGCCCTTTGATTCAAAAATATCACTATTGCTGTAATTGAAAAAGCAATGAGTATTTTTAATTAATGAGTGACTTGAAAATGCACAAATTAAAGCATTAACTTCTGTTTTTCTTGAGCTATTAAAATAATTGTATAAAAATATCACACCAAACTATAGATCTAGCCCTTCTGGCTCTGCTAAAAATGATGGTTTAAGGTACCAAACACAAATATTTGCATATCAAGAAAGAATTAATCATCCAACTGGACAAACTGAAGGCCTGTCTCACTCACTAAGGATAAACCAAAGCTGTGGCCTGCAGTGAAAGAGCTCTGCAGAGCTAACGAGAAGAACAGTGTTTTGTGGCACTGTTGCTGTGGCCTTTGCCCAGCAGCAGAGTGTGGGGGGCACATTGGGGCCCTGAAGGAGCTATTTCTGATCACCAGCTCCAAGGGAGCAGCAGATTACCAGTTCATGCACAAAGATTTAGACACAGAGAACAACTCATAACATGGTTCTTTAGAATGATTCAGCCTTTTCTTGGGTTACCTGAATTGTGAACATGTGCCCCTCAGCTCCAACTGTATTTCAATCTGATGTAAGACTTTGTAACATTTATTTCTTGCAAGGAGATGAGTATCACAGCAATTTATTGCATGTTCTGCTTTTCCACAGCCTAAAGGAGGATAAGGAGGATTGTTTCTCAAACAGAGGTTACCTTTGGGCTAAAACGCCCCTTCTGAGTGGGGACATTTTATCACAGAAGCTGAATACAACCTATATTAGTTCTTGAAAACCATCTCTCCTGATACAGATCCTGAAAGTACTCTGGGGGCTTACAAAACCAAAGTAGCTTCAAATCACCTAGAAGGCTTTATAATATTTTCAGAAAGTATTTCTGGTTAAAACAAAGATTTAAAAATTCAAATTCTTGAGGAAAATAATTCTGTTCAGTATGCAAGGTTGAAAATAATCTTGTGAAGTGTGGCAGCTTAGTTTTACAGAGTCTCCCATGTGGGACCAAGAGCTCCCCAGTGTAAGTCACTAAATTCCATGTCATGGTTTTACTTTGAAATATATAATTTATCTGTTCAAAATGAGTTGAGCAATTCAACCAGAAAACATAGTGGTAAAAAAGCTAATTTAGATATTTACTGCGCCAAGTTAAGGCAAGCACTGCTGCCACCGCAATGTAACCTATCCCTCTAAAAACTGTCAGTGTTTCCATCATTTTAAGGGAAGGGACATCGGGAAGTTTGTGTAAAGAATATTCACTCTATCGCTCTCCTAAATTCAAGAAGATAATTTAAAGGCTCAAAAAGTCAGAGAACAAAAATAAAATAAAAATTCCATAGCTGTGGTATGAGTGTTCAGTACTGAAGTTTACTGAAGGTTAACAATAATATTTTAGAAGTTAAATCAGAAGCTAAACATTTATCTTCAATAAAATACTTGTAGATGTTCTCCAACTTAATTCACTTGCCTGCAGAAGTGGAGTAAAAAAAGAAGAAAGAAGACGATAGGTTAATTAGGTATTTAAAACAAGAAATAGGGAGTTCACACTTGTGATTCTCTAGATTCTTTTATATATTACAATACATGGTGTATCACAGGTCTGGGTCTCCAATGCTGAGATTACCCCATGAGTTAACACGTTAAAATTGATTCTGGCAAGTCTGCCAACAAGGGGGGAAAAACCAACGAATTGAATGTCACTGATTAAACTTGAAAACAAAAGGATCTGGGTTCCTTCAGCACACCAATGGACTCAGCTGCTACAGCAAAAGGAAGTAAGAGTTCAAAATAAGGTTTTGCTTCAGTGGGTGTGTGAGTCAGGCCTATTAAGCAGCTACACTGTGACACAGATCTTAGGCTTTATGCCTTTGCACCAATGACAGCAATAGTTTGTGCTCTTCTCCTTGAAACAAAGCCAGCTCATCCCTATCCCTAATCTCCAATTATAATGCTGGCCTCTCCCTCACCCTACGAAGAAAAAAAGGGGAAAAAAATGGACAAGATAATTAGAGATTCTAAGAACATTTTCAATGAATCTTGACAGTTAAAACTTCGAAAACAGGACATCGAGTGCTTGCAGTGCTCCAGAGCACATCAACAACCCTCCTACACTCAAGAATAGAACAAGGAGCAGCAACTAAATCCACAGAAACTGAGCTCAAATGTCCTTAGATCCTAAAGTGACCCTTGCTCAAGGGAATGTTCCTCTCACTGAAGGCATGATTTCAGGGCTGGAAAATCAGTCTCAAACCAAACTGTAGCTGCACCACCTACACTCTGTCTAAACACTGGTCTAGTCACAAAACAAGACAAATAAAAAAATCTGCAACAAGTTCTACAATTAATCTGCTGCCTGTAATGATTGTTCTGTGTTTGCCCACAGAGAGACCAAGTGACCGCTGAGCAAGAATTCCTAATTTAGTCCTTTGTAATCACTCAAATTATCATAGATATCCTTGGATTGGATGGATGGATGGATGGATGGATGGATGGATGGATGGATGGATGGATGTGTCCCACACATAGGCTTCACCAGGACATCCTGTTGTAGTTTCCCAACTGGAGCTGTGTGCTTTTCAAAAAGAAATATCTGAATAACTCAGATGGTTATCTGAGAACAGCATTTCTTCAGCCTTTATTTGGAATATACACAGCCCACAACCCTCAAGATCTTACCAAATAAAGTCTGGCAATGAAGAAAGCCTTCAGCAATCTGACATCATCCATATGAAACGGGAGTGGAGCTCTGGAAGGGACAGACAAAGGAGGGCACCACTGCACTGCTCGTTCCCTGGGCAAGCTGCATGGGAACCAATGGCTCCAAGCTGGGATTTCTGGTATTGCTTCAAGAGAATCCAAGTGGAGCAAAATGGACAGCTTGGGGCACACTCTGACAGCAACAGTCAAACCTCGCTGTGTCCTGAGGACCTCCCACAGTGCATTCCATTGTATACTTCACACTGTTCCCATGACTCCATAAATAATGGACAAAATGCAGAATACACTTGAAAAAAATTTTCTTTCACATTCAAGCAGTTCTAGTTCAGTGGAACATTAATTTTGTTTATCTGTCTGAAATACTGTAAATAGACTGTGTATTTCAACTTAATTGCAGCTGCTGTTGTCAGGAGGCTTTCTTATATGTCTGAAGTAGATGCTCCCACATTAGGTTTTCATAAAATATTGAAATATGTAAAGAAATGAGGTTGTGCTCTCTTTTTTTTTTAAGAGTTAACTTAGACATTACCTTAGTGCCTCAGACCCTGAGCCACCTCCCCACTGCTCTCTTTAATGAGAATACTTGGTTTCCATATTACTTTACAGCCTGTTCACTCTAACATGTCTCCAATTTGCTAACTACAAAATGTGATTATTCCATAAAATGACATTGCCTATTAAAAATGAAAGAAATACAATTTAATTTGAATTGTATTACTAATTTACATCTACATGTAGCTTATTAACTGCTGCTGGCTTCTCAGTTGGATAGGCAAGATAGGAAATGTTTTGATTTATGTAATAATTAGAGTAAGACCAGGGGTTCTTTCCATATTTAAAGTGCATTTCTTCTCTGAAGAGTGACTTTTGAGACATAAGTCTGGTAGATTCCATATTTCTCTCCTAAACATTGAGAAATAATTTGGGTTACAAGTGAAAGTTCTTTTTCTAATTTTGAGTCCTGTAACTTCCATCAAAATCCAGCTGGGTGAGTTACTTCTCATATTACTAAAATTCCAATGCAGGCAAGTATTACATTATTTCGAGGGGGAAAAAGTTGTCTTTAGTTACACATACTGGGCTCATTTAAAGCCTGGTCTTCCCAGTGACTTAAAAAGGAATTATCACCCTCAGTCAGGAAAACAGAGTGCGTTCTTCACCAAAATATTTGTTCTTCTTAGATGGTTTAGATTGGTTTGCTCCATCCTGGAGAAACAGTTTTGGCTATGTAATTGAGAGCTTTAAGCAGGTTCTCCATGAGAAATAATTTACAATGAGATTAAAAAATTCATGGTATTGAGACAGGTAATTTGAGAAAGTGTGAACATAATAATAAAATAAAGGTGACTTTTGCTGGATCAGTAGGGATTTATTCCATATCTGACCTTTCGTCTTTGTATTTATGAATGCAAGAAAACTGCCCACATTACTAAAGATAAAAGTCCTGTTCAGGATTTTAGCGACATCTGGCAAAGCGGAGCATAAGGCAGCCCTCCTCCTCCTCCTGCTCCTCCTCCTCCTCCCCAGCATCCCACAGCAGGACACGTGGGACTCGCACAGCTTTTTCTGCTGGACCCGTCACACTGCTCTGAAGGCAAATATTCAGAGTGCTCTGGAGTAGAGCTACATAAAACACGAGGGAGATTTTCTAATGGAGAGGCAGTTTTCCGTATTTCAGGAGGTTCCTAATGCCAATGAATACGGAAGTTCTTTGTCTCACTCTGTCAGGATGCCACTGCCAACTACTACATACCTACTGGTTCATGCCAAAATTATGTTCTTGGACATAGGATTCAGATCTTCTTATGCTTCCCTGATGCTTATTCCAGCTTATTGGACCATTAACATCATACAAACCTCAGCTGCTCTCAGCCAGTGAGAGCAAGGGCTCCAAGCAGGCCATGGTCCCATTTTCTGCCTCTGGCTCCCTCACAGCCTGTTTCATTCTACAGCTCTGACACAGAATCTGTATTTCTCACTTTGTGGGACAATTCAAAGGTATTTTCTGTTCCCTCTAGCACAATGCTCCTCACCAGAAACAATCTCACATGACTGTAACAAGACTCTGTGACAGAAATTTTAACTCCCACCGCACCACTTTGGTCATTTCTACCAACACTCCAAACACCGTGATAACTTCATCAGCTCTTCTGTTGATGTGGGTTTTTGTGGAAGAGCTCTGGATTTGATTGACTTTAGCAAGATGATTATCCAGTCAGACACTCCTGTACAGAAACCATATCACAGCTGCTGTGCAATCAAGGAGGGTCAAACAGGAGCATGGATCTGGCCTGTTTAAGTTTGTCAAAGAATCTTTTGGATAATTTAGTAATCAACTCTCCAGAGTCCAATAGATCAAAATCTTCCTAAAACCTGTTTAAAAACAATAATGCTACACCATTTGCAATCACACCTGGTAATGCACAGGGGTATGGATCCCAGTAAAAAGTCACTTCTAGCAGCCATATTTTCTGCACTGTCACAGAATCCCAGAATGGTTTGGGTTGGGAGGGACCTTAAAGCCCATCAGTGTCACCCCTGCCATGGCAGGGACACCTCCCACTGTCCCAGGCTGCTCCAAGCCCCAATGTCCAGCCTGGCCTTGGGCACTGCCAGGGATCCAGGGGCAGCCACAACTTCTCTGGGTACCTGTGCCAGAGCCTGCCCACCCTGCCAGGAAACAATTCCTTCTGTATATCTAATCTAAACTTGCCCTCCTTCAGCTTATAGCCGTTCCCCCTTGGGAATACCTTCCCCTGGGAAATATCTCCCCTTAGAAACTTGTGATATGTAATCTCTGCATCTAGGCAGAAAAAATTATCCATGCCACTTTTGGAGGATGAATCAAAAACCGTTTACAAGAAAATTACGAAAATAATATCACACTCCAATTTTTGTCCCTCCTTCTACTTATAACATTTTCTTGAATAGGAACATTTCTTTTACCTTAAAAATACTTACAGTATTTGAACATGATGGACATTTCACTTTCCTTTGTTACGCCTATGCTTCCATTTATTTATATTTTCATTTCTTTTTCACATCTTTTTCCCATACTTTCTTATGTCTACAATCATAATTTCTTTCAAAAGGGCATGATACCTAACACATACTTTTAGTGTAAAGAGAGAGGAACACTATCCCTTGAAAATTTCAGCCTTAGTTTTCCATACAATCATTTCCTTTTGTGCTTAGCTACATATACAGCCAGTATTAATCATCTCCTCAGGAGACAAGCTAAGCTGGTGGTAAACATGTTCATCCCAATATGATTCCTGATCCACGAGGAGTGAAATATGGCCTTGGCAGTGACTGCTACTTCCACGTGCAAGGCTTAGATATCACTTTCTTTATTGTGGACTTGTATAGCATGAGCCTGAAGTCCTAAAACAGTTAGCAACACACATGGAGACTCCCAAAATCAATAATATAACCTGTCATGTCTGTTCAAACAAACAAAAAACAAACACCATCACTGTGTGTAGCTTTTGAATGCTTACTTCCTCCATAGCTCAGGGCAGTTCATGCAGGACAACTTCAGCAATGTGTCAAAATACATTGTTAAAGACCCAACACTGAGATCTGTCAGGGTTTTCAGCACTCTAATAAACAGAAAGGCCATTTCACAGTGATGGTTGAAAAACAGCCAAAAAAAAAAGCAAACCCAAAAATAAACAAACAAACAAAAAACCCCAAACCCACTACCTGCAGGTGCTGTCATACAAAAGGAACTGCAAGCTGAATCATTGCAGGAAATCCTAATTCACACCCCTGAAACAGATATCAGTAACTCAGTCTCTGATCAGAATAGACATAGGATTTGCAATCCTGTGTTTGGAAAATGTCAGGAGTTGCAGAAGAAACACAGCAAAACTAAACCAAGATTAGCTAAACTGACATTCAAGCAAAGCCCCTGGGATTTGGCCATGTGCAGAGCACAAACCACATGCGAGTGGATGATGGTGCATCACTACACTGAAGCTGATGTTATGTATCCCAGCTCTTAAGTCAAGGAGCCCTTGATGTCACCCTTTAATCCTGCTGTCCAATCACTTCTCATCTTGCATCAATGTGTTTTCAGTCTTGTGATCACAGTTTAATAGCAGATAAAGGCCTCATTTCTTCACCACTGACATATCAGAAGAGACTATTAAACAGCAGCTGGCTCTGACTGAGCATTCCCGAAGAAATTACATCTTCTTCTCCTCACAGGGTTACATTCTCTTACCTCAGTCTGGATTTCAACCAATAAAAAAGGACTCTCAATTAAAACAGTTTCTGTCATTTCTGGTTAATCTGCTGTGACAGTTTGCATATACCACAGTTCCCTCATTTTGTTTTCCTTAGCAGTATCTACTAAACCAGAGACACCTTCAGAGAACAATAACGGGACTTTGAGGACGAAAAAATCCAACCAAACAGGTCTTGTTCCAGTCCAAGTTACAGCCAGAAATGCCATGGTTTAATCAGGAATGTTGTGTACACACTTTTCCCCTTCAGTACAGGACTGTCAGACCTCTCACTGGGGAATCCACTTTGCCCAAGAACCCTTCAAGGATGTCAGTCATTATTAGAACAGATGGGACCAGTAACTCTGGACTTGATTTTGTTTGCCCTGACATTTTGTTGAAGCTGTATTTTTGTTTTGGAGGATGGCACTAAAAAGAAACACTTCCCAGTGAAAATTCTGAAAAACATGAACATTCTGTAGAACAGTTTTTTCTTACATGTTTTTACGTCTTCCAGCAGAATTTGGCTCCCATTCTGACCTGGTTTTGCAAGCACTGGTATCATGTGAATATTCTTTAAAAACATTCCAACAAGCAAGCAAGAGAAAAGTTAATTTATGAAGAAAAAAGTGTCCTTTTTACAAGCTTATTGAGAGGCTGTAACATTCTGCTTAAGGCAACCCCAAAGCAGCTGTTTCCTGAGTGGTTCTGTGAGTGTTTTCCCAGTGGTGAACTCAGACTTTCAGAAACTGTAGCTTAAGTCACCATCATGAAAGGGGGAGCTTGAAATGATGTGGAGAAGCCAAAATTTGATAATAAAGCCTTTTCTCAGGATAATCTAGAGACTTAAATATAGGCTTAAAATTGGAAAGGTATTCCTGTAAATGACATTTTTAGCTTTGGCAATGTGTTTGTTTTCTCCATATTGCTTTCTTTGCTATTATAGCTACTTAATTCTCTTTCTTATACAGAAAAACACAGTTTGTTTTGGTGTTGAACAACAGCTGTTTTCTGTGTGGCACTTTAGCATGAATTCTAAAGTACATTAACTCCAATCGCTACTCCTTTACAGTACATGCATCACCTACACAGAGATTCTGTAATAAGAAAAATATATATTGATTTTCAGTTGAATGGGCTTCCTTGCTTGCTTTAAAGACACCGTCGTGTTTTTCCCTGCCACAGCCTCCCTTCTAAATCTTATGCCTTTCAAGCTAGATACGGTCCAAGCAGAATCAAGAGATTTTAAGTAAATGCAAATCAGAGATTTAGAAGTAAATCTGAAAATGACTAAAATTCCTAATTTACAGCATCACTCCTAATAAGTCTCTATTGCATATCATTTTCTATACTGCACTAAAAACACCCTGAAGTGAAGCCCAGAGCACATCAGTGACAGAAAACACTACTACCAAAAGAACAGGAAATAGGCTAGTTTCATAATGAATTGTATATGTTAGTTTAATTACCTGAATTTCTGGCCTTATTTCAGGATCTGAAGTTACTCAATTTCATTGTGAGAAATAGCTCATGGCAAAGAGGATAATACTCAAATACGATATTGTAGCTATTTTATTGGACATCCAACTGATATTCAGTGAGAAATGTTATCTTAGCAACACTACTTCCTTTTTTTTTCTTTTTTTTGGAAACATTAACAAAGATAAATCTGTCTCCAGTAACTTTTCAGCCAGATATTCTTTCAGATTATCTTACCATCAGGTTTTTTTATGATATTGCCCTGACAAAATTAGGCAGTACACATGTAAATTATTGCATAATCAGGACATAAATCAGTTTACAACATCCCATAACTTCTTTACTTTCCATATTGTATTTACTGGCTTCATTATTCAATGTTCCGTTTTAGCAAATCTTTCCAAGTAGATTTGCTTTTTAACAAGTAGAAATAATTTCCAAAATGAGAAATTTTTACTAAAGGTCTCAAGATTCTGAAAGAATTGTACTTTGAGTATCAGATAAGGGAGGGAAGATAAGTCTGGACCCTTTTTTTCCTAATAAAGGAGAAATGAAAAAAATAAGGAAGAATGTGCTAAAAAGCTGGAGAGAATAAGAGTTGAAGGCAAATAAACTCATCTTAATTCATCATTTATTACAAAAAGAGTTGGTGGGGCAACCAGAGCAGATGTAACAGGCAGCAAGGTGCTGAGCACTGCTTAGGCATTTTATGCTGGTTGGGTCTGATTTTAATGTGGATCAAATACGAGTGGAAGAATTGCCACAAAGGTGAGGTCTCAACATGGAATCTCATCAGTTCCAATGTTAATTGGGTTTTATTTAGGAATCTGCAGTAAGAATTTGGAACAAATACCAGCAGAGCAATGCTACTGCAGACTAAGCTGGCTCTTTAAAGAGGAATGTTGAGGCCTAGTTGAACAGAAAGACCCAAGCAGAACAAACCCAGACGGAAAAACAGAAAATGTGGATATCTTTCTTCACAAGCAGAAGGAGTGGCATCCCCAGAGCACTGAGCCCTTCTCCAAATCCAGCCAGAGAACCCCACTGAGGAATGGGAGGCACTTCACACCAGCACAGCTCATTGTTCCCCACTGCGCATCCACAGCGGCCAAACCAGCAAGGTCCCCGCAGAGCACATGGGACAGCACAGCACCAGCACATCCCACTCCCATCGGCAAGAGCGGGACTGGGGCTGGCCTTGGCCCCAGGGCTGTGCAGCTCTTGAAGGACATTCAGTGGGACAGCTCTTCCCAGCATCTCTCCAGTGCCAAGTGCCGGCCTGGTTTTCCACTCTCTGCCAGGAGTCACTTTCATTCTTATCCCAGTTCTCCCCACTGCTCTCAGCCCTCATTATTTTCTGATTGCTATTGCAACTGCCAGTTCTTAAATCCCACAATTCAAAGCCATTTTATTACACAATAATCATAACTCTCTTTTATGCCATCATTTTTCCATTGGTTGGGCAGTTGAAGGGAAAAATTATCTCAAAATGAATTACTAAAGATCATTCTACACCAAGCTTTAATCATTTAGTACTGGAATGGAATTTTCTGCAGCTTCTGAATTATATCCAGCTCACTTTATTTGATCAAAGAAAAATATCATTCCTTGTAATTGGCACAATGTACTCTATAAATTGTGCTATCAATTACAAGATGCTGCAGAAACACCGTGACCAGTTAACAACTGGCAGAGAAGGTGCCAAAGCCAGTATTAACCCACCTCAGTAAACACACACTTGTTCATTCCAAGGAGCACAGGCAGAGCAAGGAGATGATATGGAGTGACAGGCTCTGCATATGCAGCTCGTGAAGGAGGGGTGTTTGAGTGACACTTAAAGGGCTGCTTTTTCTAAAAACTGCAAGAAGCTGCCCATGCTTCAGCTTTGCACTCTGCCGTTCCCAAATACTGCCTCTGAAATCAGGGATATACCACAGGGCAAGGTGGGGTTTTTATGGAGGAAGAACATAGAAACCAAGATATGTTCCACTTAAAAAACAAAAACAAAACAAAACCCCAGCCAAACAAAACTAAAACAAACAAACAAACAAGACCAAAAAAAACCCAAAAACACCAAACAGTAAGAAAGCTGTGGCTGGCCAGTTGTAAGGAGTGTCCACACTTAAGTAAACAGAAGACTGAAAGAAATGCAGAGTAATAGTCCTTTTTTCCCCATTTTTTAAAGAGCAAAATATTGTTCAGATGACTTGGCTCACACTTCAGATTGCAAAGATTTAACCGTTTTGAAAAACCATAAAGTCCTCTTTTTGCCTAGTGTTTTGCTGGAAAGGCAGAGAAAGATTTTATGAGAAAGTGCATGCAAAGTTAAAAATCCAGCAGAAACCTGCAAAAAAAAAGTGAGAAAAGAGCCATAAGTAAAATATTTTAAGGAGATGAGATGCAAAGCCCTATCAGATAAATTAATACCCATTAAAAAAGATTACATTTTTATCTTGCCTAGTCGTTCTTATCTGAACAAGTAATGAAAAAATAAACAAAAGAGAGATTTTGGAATCAGCACTCATCGATAATCAGCTCCCAGGCATCCCGTTCCTCTTCCCTGACCACTTTTTTCCCATTTGGATTTGAATAAGAGGTGGTAACTGGAACAGTCAAGATACCTGGAAACTACTTAGGGAATCAGAAAGCATAAACATCACCCCTGAGTGTAACAGGTAGCGAAGAGAATGCAAATTTTGAAGTGAGAATATGTTATAAGGCTCACTTTTCAAAGGACTGTTTGCTTAATAAAAAATAATTCATACATATCAGCAACTTGAGAGGCCAAAATTGCAATCAAAAGAGATTTTTCTATTTTATCTGGTGTTTAGATAAAGAGTATAATCATTATAAAGACTAATATTAAGTCAGAACTTCATTTAGTAACACCAACATAAGATGAATGCTTACCTATGACTCACAAAATGCATGGCAGTGTTTTTCTTTACTCATTAAGTTTTTTACAGATTTGTACAAAACTACTGGGTGTTTATTTCTGAAACATCACACAGCAAATCCTGTGTCTCCTACTTTGTCTCCTTCTTTGAGATACACAGCTGCTTTCCTTTGACGCACATGTAATACTTGGTTTTTACAAATTGCAGATTTTAGAGAACAAGTCTTTAAGGAACTTCTGGAAATTAGGTAAGTCTATCAATATTCAAACTAAAAAATCCAACTCTACAGTTATCTCTAATTACATTTGAGAAACTATAATTATTATGGAGAATATGAGGGAATTACCGCTTCTTCCAATGCAAGAAGGAAGAGGTAGGTACACAATTAAGCTACAGCTCAGGAGAAACAAAAGGAAATATGTGTCCATGTTAAACCAGGTGACAGGTCTTTACATCAGGACCATGAACCTTTTACAAAGTGTCTTGGTTTGAAAGACAGGTGTCTGCTAAGGAAGGTGGGAACCCCTCTTAGAATAGAGAATATGACCCCCCTTGCCTCCGAATTATTATAACTTTGAAATCAGGGGCTTTCAGGCAAAGACATGGGAAAAGGAATAACAGTTCTTTGAGTATCTATGAGGCAAACAAACAACAACAACAATAGTAACAACAAACAAAACCAGAAAAACCTGGCACCCTCCCCTTTGGTGCAGTCACGGTCACAGCCAGCAGGGGCACTGTTGGCTCCCGGCCGGGCAGGGCAGGTGCAATGGCTCCCACGCCATTGGGGGGCGCTGTGGGGCGAGGTCAGGTGTGTGTCACATGGGGAATGGCGGAAGGGCTGGGCAGGGATGGCATGAGCAGGACAGGCTGGGCAGGGATGGCATGCAGCAGGACGGGCTGGGCAGGGATGGTGTGAGCAGGACGGGCTGGGCAGGGATGGCGTGAGCAGGACGGGCTGGGCAGAGAGCCCAGAGCAGGGAGCTGGAGCGGCAGGATGGGCTCACCCGGGCTAGCCAGCAAGAGGTGGCAGGAGCTCCGCAGTTGTGGCAGAAACCACAGTGTCTTCCAGCAGGTGGGACATGGGGCAGCGACAGCCGGACCCCCAGAGCAGCTGCGAGCACAGCCGGGAAGACACACGCTCCAGGAGGGGCAGAGAGGCTCAGAATCCCGTGCTTTTTCCCAAACGAAAGCTCACCCAGCAAGGAAGAGAAGGCAGTGCAGAGCCTGGCTTTTCCACGGTTGCAGCGAAAAGGAGACAGCAGTTTTCACTGCTCCTCTCCGATGTCTGATGTCTGGCAAGCAAGTGAAGTCCCAACAGATGTCCCCTTCCCTCACCACACCTAGCCACATCTTTTGTCTCTTACAAAAGAGTAGATGGTCCTTAAGTACCTGGTCATTGTGGTTTCCTAGTAATAGAATGGAGAAAATACCACCCCAGCCTTCAACACAAAGTCACTGGTTAAAGTCACCCAATAAAAACCCTTTCAAGGACTCATGCGTATCAAACTGCTGCCTCTGGCTCAGAGAGTCCCTGGGCCACAAATTATTACAGTCCGGGACTTAAGAAAATATGAATGTTTAGAATGTGCCTATGAAGATCTCCCCTAGCAGGATGCAAGCACAGCATGGTCAGCGTCTATATTAAAACACTCCCGGGAATTATTTTGAAAATCATGAATCAACAGAGTGGAGAAAGAAGATGGGAGAAAAGGCCATTTACTTGAAAGTATGAGGAGTTCAGCAAGTGAATGCCCATCAGGCTTTAATTAAATGTTATTAGGATATATCACAGACACAGCTAAGTTCAGAGGACGATTACAGGGGACAAATGTCCATCAGGACAGAAGTGCTAGTTGAGACCACGTAAGTTTAGAAAACACTGAAGAAATGAGATATGGCTCCTGATTCTTTCCTCTTTCCAAAATCACTAGCCAGGAGAGACCAGGATGAGCAAATACTGAGGGATCAGTGGTCAGCGAGGTGAAAAAGTGTGTTAGATAAGCAAAAGAACATGTTTGTGATGCACTGAGCTGTTCATAAATAACAAGCATTTACACCTCAATAATTTTGCTCTTCTGCATTAGAGAGAAAATTGATTATGTGTCATTAGAATGAGAGATTACAGCAGCTGTTGGCAAATATACAGCAATATCAGATTACTGAAATCTCAAAATATTTTTCATTTAAATAAGGAGACTTTAAAAGGTCTCATTGAGTCCACACTGTGGCCTGAGGAGTCTTTTCCATCTCACCGCATGCTCTGTGCAGCATTTAAGGCGGAACGGTTTAACATAAAAAAGTTTCTGTATGAACTGAGAGTTCAAAAATCTGACCCACACACCTGCAGGTCCCATGGAACTTCTTCAACTCTTTGTATGGCCACACACCTACCCGTGAATGACACAACTGCCCTGCATTGCTGCTGAGACACAACACAGCAACAAGTCAGCCCACCAGATTAATCTTTTAATTAAAAAAAAAAAATGTTATTTACATCACTTATTTCTTAGGTAGCATAGGAAGGGAGTAAAACATATATATTTCTTAATTAAATTATTCTATATAGCTTAGAGGAATACCACTAGACTTTGGAGTTGGAATAAAAGGAGAAAATCGCTTGCCTTGTTTTGTGCTCCAGCTCCACTGAAGAGTGTGATGTTACCTCTTTCCGTACAGATAATGCTGTCTGGAAATTATGGAAATTGAGCCTATGGTCCATGTCTCACATGTACTGCTGCTAATTAAGTTCTTTGTGACTTATCATTTGACTTAAAATACAGAAGCGGGAGAAATTGCCTTTTTTCCCTCCCTTTTCAAGGGAAGAGTGATATTGAAAAAGCCTTTTATGTGGTTATTTTCTAGAAAATCTAATTTCAGATCTGTAAACTGTTTTTACAGGGGCTGTTCAACATTAAAGGCTTCCCACTTTAAAGCCCATTCTCTAAGAGCATACTGCACATAATCCCAGAGAGTAAATGTAGTTGTTCCATGCCTCTTTCCTATAAGCCTTTACTGTGCCTTGACATAGGAGTATAAGAAGTCAAACAGGATTACCTCCTGAAAAATTTGATCCCTGAATTGCTAAGGTTAATAGAGGGATTGGGTTAAAAAAAGTTGGTTGAGAATGGAATGAAACCTTAATGGACTAGATCCATCTCAGTAAATTGTCCTAGGAGAAAGTTATACCAAATACCACCAAGAGTTGGGGGCCAACTCCCTCTGCTTTCTGCTCCCAAGGATCAGAGAAGACATGCTACTGGTTCAGACATTTTCCTCAAAGCAGAGAATTGGGCCCCACTTGTATTTAATTTTTGCAGATTTTGTATTTACATTTTGCAGATTTGCAATTCTGGCCCTCAACATTAGCAAATGAGAGGCCATCTCCCAAAATAATTCACACAAACCTATTTTTTTCCTCAATATTACGTATCTCTTTCTGAGTCTAGAGGTGACTCGTCTCCATCCGTTTGGCTCACAAAAGAAAAAAAATCATTTAGAACTGGATAGTTTAGTCTGGGAAAGACTGTCTTCTGCCAGATGTAGCCATTCAGTAATGTTGGTTTAAACACACAAGTTTGGTAAATTGGAAATGTCCTTTTGCAGCGAGCTTGCTGTTTGTCTGAACAAAACTGCCCCCATTCCAATAAGGAGACCTTAGAAAAACCCATCCTTTTTGGCCCTACAGGAAGAGGTATGAGGTTGGCATCGCTGTCGTGTTCAGAACAGACCAAGAAAGGGTGAGATGAGGTAGAGACAGCCAAATGGACAGGAGTGGGACAACTGCAGGTCTGGGAGCAACTACATAAATTGTGACCCTGTAGCATAAAGGAGGACAATGAGGAGTACTATAATGGCCAATAAAATTATGGTAGTGGACAAAAGGGGAACAGGACATCATTATTCACTATTTCTCAAGATACAAGAGCTGTAAGACACCCACTGTAACCACCGGGAGCAAAAATAAAATTGACTACTTGCTCATACCATGCAATTAAAACCGTCAAATCTTTGTCACAGCATGGGGCAGAAGGCAGAAATACAACTGGGTTCACATGCGATTGAACACTGGAGAGATCAATCCACAGCTATAAATCATGACAGTGGCAGTACCGGGGCCATTCCCAAGAAGCACCTGGGCACAGCCTTCCCTCTTCAGCTGGCCCTAAACCCTGCTCTGGGCACCCAGAGACACTGATGAGGGACCTTTGGGATCTCCTCTCCCAGGGCCCTCATCCATACATTTTAAAAAGGGACGCATATAAGGTTCAGAAGAACAGTAGTGCTGCCTCAAGCAGTATTTTGTACTTCTTAAAGGTCACAATCTATTAAATCGCTGTATTTCTCCTTTCCTGAAATGTGTACAGAAATTCTCAATTATTATGTTACTCATGCTATTTTTACCATGCATTTTCTTAATAAAGGATTTAAGCAAGAGATTTAGTCAAGCTAATGTGTTATTTCCACTCGAGTCAAACTTAATGGATACCAAAATCCTGGGACTTAGACTTAGGGAAATTACTCCCTTTCCCAGACTTCTTGGTAGCACACATCCTGCTAAAATTTGGGGAATTAACCTAACAGCTGCCACCTCCTGCTGGATACAACCTTCAGAACGGACCAGAATGGAAAAGTGACCAAAATCCAGTGTCTGAAACCAGGGCAAATTATGCACAATGCACCTCACAAATCCTCAGATATTCTGTAGCAGAGAAACAGGAAAAAATGGGAACGTTTCAATTCTTCTAGAAATTACATGCTTGGTTATTTTTTTTAGAATGCAGTCCATTAAAAATACATTACTATTAAGTAATCAAAAATACATACATTTTAAAAGGAATACTTTAGTACATATCATTATTTCAATTTCAAAATAACTCATTTGAGAAATGTTTCCAATTGATGTAACATTCATTTTTAATTGCCAAAAGATTAAATGGATTTGTCTCTCTTTTGCTGCATAAGTTTAAATGAATAGCTTTAAATGTCCTTTCTATTTATGGAAAGCTATTTTTTCAGTTTATTTTAGAAGAAAAACATGGTTCTTTTGTTTTTGCAGGAAAAAGAATAAATTAAACCTGTGCTGAAGATGTCATCAGAACTGGGCAATTAATCTGATTCTTGTTAAGGGTAAATCTCATTTTCTTGCCCCATGATTAAAAGGGAAATTTCTCAGGAAACAAACTGGAAAGAGGGGTGAAGAGAGTTCCTTACTACATTTTTGCCAAATAAACCTAATTCTATTCTCAGAAAAGTTGTTACTGTTAAAACAGATGCAAAAGAATTTAAAACCAGCACCTGGGAGCACTGGAATATGCAGCACGTTACTCTGCTTAGAATTGTTTTCAAAATTGACCCCACAGCAGTCCCTCCAGCCTTTCCTATTTCACAAGTAACTGCTAAATAACTGAGGAAGAAACAGAATCCATGATCAACTCACGAGGTTAAAAAAATAGAAATATCTTTGTCTATATTTCACCTCCTCTCCTGTGAGTGTGTTCAAAGCTGCACTGCGGTATCACCTGTACAGTGTTCTGAAAAACACGTATTTCCTGGATGGAATGAGGCACTCCTAGGAACTTCAATTGTTTATACAAGGAACCATGTGTGTGCAACCTGGGCTGGCTACGGAGCCACCACACACTTGGTTCTTTGGCATAATGCTTGGGGCACTCCCAGGGCCAAGGCCTTACCCTGGCAGTGCTCGTGTTTGGAATTCAATCCCTTGGAGCATGGCAGAGGTTTGACCCATCCCAGATATCTGCCGGCCATGACACTGGCAAGTCCTGGTCCAGCTTTGCCCCTGCCGAGCCCCGAGGATCCTCAGTCCCTGTGAACGCAGCAGAACCCAGGCTGTATAAACCCACTGGGCTCACAAAGTCTTTTTGGCAGCGCTCCCAAGTGCCGAGTCCTGGCTTCCCAAAACTCAGCCTCCAGCAAATCACAGTCACTTGTTTTACTAAGTTTATTAATAGACAGCTGACTCAGCAGATTGCTTAGAAAATAAACAGATAAACTGGTGTTTTAAAGCATTCTAAAATTATAGAAAACCTCATCTTCTAGTTCCAGGGATCCACCTCCAGACTTGCTTCAGCTCAGTGAGCAAACATAGGGCTTAAGTCATAAACTGCTATTTGTAAAAATTAGAAAAACATATAATTTTATTAGGCATTAAATTAACTACGTATAAAGAATGAGAAAACATTAGGCTGTCTCTGATTTTTTTTCCTAACAGACAGTATTGCATTTAAATGAACACTATAATTCTTAGACTGTAATTCAAACAAACCTAATTGTGCATGGATCACTTCAAATATGATAAAATGTAAAGCATACATCAATGGATTTATTATTTACTGCATTACTTAACTGCACTTTAAACTGAAGCAAAAAACAATATGATTTGATGGGTTGCTTTGCTTTATAAGTAACAATATTCTAGTCAAACTCCTGGGAGATTTTGTTAACAGTAAGCTTTACTAGTTTATGTATTTTTTAAAAGATTATTTTAGTTCCTTGTTAATAAAAGAAACAATGGGGCTACAGACAGTTTAAATTTGCCATGGCAAATAAATGTCAGTTCTGTATGTACTTGCAGTTAGATTAAATGTTAATGACTTAGACGGAAACAATACAAAATATGTCCACTACTACTTAAAGCATCAGCGTGAAACACTAGCATACCAAAATGGAATAATTAAATAAATTTGAAAGGCAGCAAGTTAACAGGTTGCTAATTCCATCATTTGCACGGTGATGTGAAAAGCAAAGAATGGAGAGGACAGCAGCAGTTTACAGCACCTCAGCAAGGTCCAACACAAAAAGTTAGATGCTATTTATATCCATCTAAGATTTCAAAATATTTTTTAATATGTAACTGGAAATATCCAGATTTTGTGCTAGCTTCACTTAATAAAAGTGTGAAATTCACATTGTTCTATGACAGTGTATTTTCCTCTTCCTTTATTCTCTGTCTTTTGAGTCTGATTAAAATGCACCTCCAAACAAGCAGAAGAATGGGAAGGGCGGGGAGGAGGTCACAGTCCCTACATGATGTTATTTTCTCACTTTTAACATTTTCTTTAACAAAAGATCCTGCCTAAAACGGCCTGAAATAACCCTGTCTATTGAAAATTGCTCTAATTTGTTTTCCCAAGACAGAAAAGGACTAATAATTACACTTCCATTTTTTTTAGGGCACAGCGTTATTTGATTAAACAATAAAACTGCCTTGTGAAGCTTTTCAGCCCCTGCCTTTCAAAATCTAGTGGAGAATTCAGAACCCTTTTCACTGAAAATAATTATTGGCACCTCCTCATCTCCCCAGTCTGGCCTGAGCACTGGGCAGAGCAGAGCAGCCCCCAGCTCCCACACCACAGACAATCTTAAACATTCAGGGCAAGGTGTCAACCTTGCACAATTAGAATGAGACATCATTCTGGTACCATCCCAAAGGAGATGGACTTCCAGGTCCTCTCAGCTTCTTTGAGATGAGCTGCAGCCCACACTCCTAACTCGTGACACAGTGTGCAAACCATGCAGATCCTGCACAGCCCCTGAACCAGCTGCATTAAACTACTGTTCTTCTGGAACATTCTGCACCATGACACAAGTGTTACTGGCGATCACATCATTCCAGGCTGTCCTGACATTCTGCTGGGGTGGATGCAGAGCTGGGCAGATATCAGCTCCTCTGTGACACAGGAAGCATAGGCAACACGTCGCCTGGATCTATCCCAGCACCTGTCAAGCTGTGCTTTGGGCAGGTTTTCATTCTTTTGCCCTCAGGACTGAGGTTTCTTGAATGAAGGTTCCTGGTTTCTTAGAAAACTCTATCATGGTTTTTCACATTTCCGGACATGTTTACAGAGCAGGACTCAAACTTGCTGTACTACAAAATGCTACTCCATTTACCAAGTGAACAACTTTTGGCCACCTTCTTGACTACTGAATAGGTTTATTAACCTGAAACCATCCACAATACCTTACACCACAGTAGCCTCCCTTGTTAGTTCTCCAGCTTTTGTTTCACTCACTCTCTTGCTCAGTGACAGCAGCTCTTCCCTGGATGAAATGGAGTCATCCATCAATTTCTTTGTTCTTGCTCTTGTCCCCCAACCCCATGCCCAGCCTGCTCAGATCCTAGCATTGCTGGATTTCCACTGTAAGATGACTGGCAGGATTTGGAGATACACACAAGTGCTCAACAAAGCCTAACAGACATTGGTAACACTGCAGCTCTGCTACCAGACACAAGCTTGGGGCAAGATACAGAACACAAATAAAGGTTTGTTTCACTTTTCTAAGAGTATTTGCCAGACTTCTTGACCTAAAAATTGTTGTCCTCAATGTCCTTCTGGATTACTTCCCTGATAGGAAGGAAGAAGTGTTGTTTTTTCTATCTTTTTTTTCCCTCTCTATATGAAAGCAAAAAGGACTTTTCCATCCCACTAACAAAAGGCAATAAATCCATTTGGCTGGTTTTGCTACTTAGTTCATGGAACAGCCAAATTTAACCCATCCAACTTCTAGCCTTAATGTCTTAGTCTTCACTTAAGAAGCCTCTCTTAAGGAAATCGGATTTTCAGACATTGCCTCCTGCTCTGCTGAAAGGTCCCTTCCTGCCCTGAAGCTGAGCTCACCAGCTGTAGGCTCCCCGTATTTCTCTTCTAACCACACTCCTCCTCCGGTCCAGATTCTGCCAGGGCTGCAGAAGCCTTGTAGATGGTAGCAGCAGCCAATATAAATAATAAATAGCAACAAAAATACCCCAGAACATCCAGCTGATAGCCTGTTCCTTCCAGCCTGTTCCTGGTGCCAGCCTAATTCTCTTCTCCTGTACTTTTTGCAAGTTCTAATATTGAGCTGTGGCAGGCATTTCACTCGCCCTTTGCACTCTGCACAGCTTTGTCAGGATGCTGGGATTTATATTCCATGTTTGCTGAAGAGCTTTAGGTGTCATCTGTGAACTCCTACCTTCACTTACACCAACAAGCCTGAGGAAGACAGACAGCATTCTGGGCTGCTTGTGAAAAGGAGAAAATCTGGATTTCTTGTAAAAATCTTTCTTTAGCTTCTCTCTGGACTGGTTATTTTCGTGTGCGACAAATTCTAACTGCTTTGGTGAGGTGTAATTATTTTTTTTCCAATAACCAAAATTCTTGGCAGAGATCTCAATCCTGTTGTGGGCTCCTGCCCAGCCTTTAGTTGGCTCACTCAGCTTAGTATCTGCAGTAAGTCTTACTCTAATGGACAGAACCCCTAATTTTGAATTTGCAAACCTAATCCTGTCTAATAAGATTTATTACTTGTTTTTAAAGAATCCAGTGAGGATTCAAAAGCCCCGCTGGAAGAGGTGTTACAGAAGACACCCGATCTTGCATTCACAAGATTACACCACCAGCACAGGCCTAGCACTGATTTTGGGTTCTCAAATCTCACTGAAGTGGGAGATAAAGAGCCCGTTTGTCTCTGAGGGCTTGCCTTGCAGCTTCTGAATGGAAGCAGGTGATTTCTTTCCCCTCCTGCAATGCATAGTCAGCACTTCGCCTACCTGAACACAAATTTAACAGGAAGACATTGATCAATATTCAGGCAATCTTGGTCACAGTCTGGGCAAGGAGTAATGCCCCTGGCTAGGAAATAAGTTCAGCTGCCCGAAGCTGCCCAGGTGACACCACCTGTGTCAGTGCCCTGCTGCTCCAGGTCCTGGGCAGGCACATTCCCCAGGGAAAATGCCGAATGAAAGCCTCTTGTTCAGCCTCCTGTGAACATGCCCAAAGGGAAGTGGGACGAATCCCACCCATGGCGAGTTTGGGAAATTATTATTGGATCTACATCAGAACCTACTCTTTAGGCATTTCTCCACTAACCAGTACAGATTTGAGTTTAAACACCTACACACATTTTAATAAGGTGTATCCCAGGTCTAATTCTCTTTTCCTCTACATTTAACTCTCAGTGACATTAATGAGGGCTACATGTGTGGGTACACACAGAACTGACTCCAGGCAGTTTTACAGCTTGACTTTTCTTTTTTAATGCAATTAGAAAAGCACATTGAAATGCTTAATCTGTGTGTTTGGGGAGAAATGCTTAATGATGCCTAATGAATGCATAAAATATACATTTAGAAAACTAGTATCCAGGCACCGCAATAATCAAAATATTTGCAGAAATCACAATAGAAAAAAAAATATTATAGATGGTTTCCTGGCAACTGTGCATGAATATCTTTGTTTGTTTGGGTTTGGTTTTGGGTTTGGTTTTTTTTGCTTGCTTGTTCTTTGAACCAGAGTTTTGAATACTCTTCAGTTTACTAACCAAATAAAAAACTATCTGTAGCTGAGTGAACCACAACAGTATTTGTCTTTTCAGAAGATGCAGGCAAGCCTGGAGGCTTTAAGTTACTCACTTTTTTCCTTGTAAGAAGCCATCTGCAAACAATGTACAATATTATCTCTGCCAAATAACTTTTTTCCTTTATTCCTTTTCTATTTGTGAGTGTATTTACTTAGGGCCTTGCTTTGCTAACTGCTACAAGTCTACAAAACTTTAAATCCCCACGACACAGTGAAGGCCACTCACATAAGACAAGGTGTGTTCTACACTTTTTATAATAGTTTGCCTTAATGTTACAGAGATGATCTGGCACATAAAGTGGAATCAGAGCTGTTACAAAAAACCATTAGCACTGACATGAACAATTAAACTTTAGGACTAGAAGAATCAGAGAAGGAAAACAAAGGGGAAGGATAAAGCCTCCTTAGAGTTGAGAAGGAAAAAAAATAAAATATTTCATTTGCCAGACTTGATAATGTGCTGTTAAACACCACTTCCCACTGCATGTCTGTTTGACTGAGTATTCATTTTGGAGAGACTTTAGTTTATTCAATCCATTTTGCAGCTTCAAAGCCAAGTCTTTTCCTGTAGTTGGCCCAGAAGGTCAGCTTTTTAAACTGGATGATGTGCAATCTTTAGAGGCTCCTAACCAATACTGACATTGCAATTGAAAGAGAAGGAGAGATCTTTGCAGGAAAGAAAAATTATACTATACTCACATTCCTAAATCCTAAATTATAAACTCAATCTCAATATAGTGTTGTAGGGTCTGATGTTCGAAATTTTCATAATTTCCTTATCAGCTTCCTTTACAATTTAACATCACTTTTCCTCCAAAACTTGCAGCTCTTCAAACACAATTTTTATGTCACTGTTGCTTTCTTCAACACTAGGAAAAGACATCCCAAATTCCAACATTTCATACATATACACAATCTCACTGTGAGTTCACCATCATCGAAGATGATCTTTGCAAAATACAGCAAGCAGCCTTTCTTTTTTCATTCCCAGAAAGTATATGGCACTTGATGTATTTTGGCTCACTACCTGATGTTGGAGTAAGTTCTGTGGTTCACAGTTATGTTTGTGACAGTTATGAATTTTGATGTGCAACTCAGTGAAACAATAGATTAGGATTCCTACAAGGTTGTATCTTCATGATTGTCTTATACAGTATTTTCAGTTATGAAATCCAGTGAATTTCTTATGAGGCACTCAAAAATCAGAGCAATTTCTGATGATATTCAAACTGCCAGATTTGGTTTTTAAAGATGTTTGAGCACTTGCCATTCCTCACCTCTGCAAATCAAAGGAAGTATTTCCAAGAATAATTCTAAACCATCCAAACATTGCTCTGGTACTATGGTAGCACTGAACATCTTTTTAGAATCATCACGGAATCCTTAAGGTTGGAAAAGACCTTTCAGGTCATCGAATCCAGCTATCAACCAACACCACCAAACCATGTCCCCAGTTTTTTTGACACACTTCCAGGCATGGTGACTCCACCACTGCCCTGGGCAGCCCATGCAAATGCTTTAAAACACTCGTCACAAGCAAAAAATTTCCCAAATATTCAGCCTGAACCTCCCCTGGCACAGCTTGTGGCCATTTCCTCTCATCCTGTCCCTTGTTCCCTGCGAGCACAGCCTGACCCCCCTGGCTGTCCCCTCCTGTCAGGAGCTGTGCAGAGCCACAAGGTTCCCCTGAGCCTCCTTTGCTCCAGGCTGAGCCCTTTCCCAGCTCCATCAGCTGTTCTTCATAACGCTTGTCCTCCAGACCCTTTTTACAGAGCTCTGTCTCTAAGAAAAAAACAGCAAAATCAAAATCAAAAGCCAAAAAAAAATAAATTAAGAAACCCACAGATCCACAGCTGCACAAAACCTAATCCAAAATGTTCTCTACATTTTTCTGTATAATTGGCAAGTGTTCAGTAGCTAAGTTTTGACACTTACTGGGCATCAAGCACGGACAGCTATCAGTTATTAAGAAGATGTGGACACCACAATTTTCAAAGCTGTCGGGTCTGGCGCTGTCCAGTGCCTGCAGCAGCACAGGGATGGGATGTGCTGCTTCCGGATGCAGCTGGGCTGCAGCCCCCGCCCTGCCGTGCACACCGAGAATCCCAGCAGCTCTCTCCTCAGAGGCCAGGGACAGGGAGCCCTCAGGCACGGGAAACATTCAGTAGCCATCGCAGCGCCCCAAGGCAGGCCTTGAAAGCGGTTCCCCACCCCGGCACAGAAATCCCCGAGGGCACACGAGGGGAGTATCCCCACACTCTGGGCACTGCAGAGGCTCTGCCTGCCAGCTGACCTAGACTAGGCTACTATCTACTTGTAAAAGGTGCAAGATTTAAGAGTAATAAAGAAGTAAAATAAAAGTTAAAAAACCCAAAAAACCACTATAACACATCCCACCAAATAGATGAAACTCCTTTACTGTCGTGAAATAAAATATCAAACCATCCTGCGAGTTCAGAGGTACAGCAGAAATCTGAACTTCGGTTTCTGCACCAAACCACTGCAGGATTTATCCAATTCATCATCCAAAATGGAAAAAACCAACACAATGTACATTTCCCAAGGTATTTTACAGCTCCTCCTTCATTTTTTTAGTGGCAGATCAGACCAAAGACCTTCTGTATTCCGGCTCTGAAGAATCACGCCTTGAGTTATTTAAACTTTGAGGTCCATTTAAAAATTAATTTCATTAAAGGCATGAAGTTAAGACATAAATAAAACAGAACTTACTTTACCATAATATACCACTGCATTTTACTCAAATATTTGCAGAAAGAACGTGTTGAAATGCCCTTCCACACTACTTTAAACCTTATTTTGGACCACACCAGCCTAAGACAAAATGAGAACAGTTACCAGTTCTGCAGTTGGCTTCAGAGCAATTGACCACCAAAGTCTGTGTTTAGCTTCAGGCAGAATTGTGTTCAGCAGCACTGATAACTGGGCAGAGATGTGTTTGAACCTGGGTCATGTTCCTCTCAGTACCCTCCACCAATTCCATACTGATAGCTGCTCCCACAGGAAAATCCTCTGTGGGATCATTTTAAGAACAGACCCAGCTCAGTGTCAGCCCCTGCCCAGCTGCACATGGAGCCAAGGAGGGGAAGGAGGGGTTGGTTGGGAAGCTCCTGAGTGCCCTCAGTGGCCCAGGGCCTGGAGCCATTCCCGAGCAGCAGCTGTGGGGCTGTGGGTCCCTGCCGTGCCCCACGCTGTGTGGGGTGGCCAGGCCGTGGGGCTGGGCCGGGGCTCTCCAACTGCCCTGGATGTGGAACTGGAGCCCGGCAACCGCCAGAACGGCCGATGGAGCCCCGGCAGGTGAGCGGGGAAGGGAGCTCTCCCTGCGCCAGGCCCAGAGCAGGCCCGGCTGGGCCTGAGCTGTCCCAGGGGGAATGGTTCCCTTTGGGAGCAACAGGGCATTCCCAGGGGCCTGTTCCGGAGCCAGCAGCAGCTTTGGGGCTGGCCATGGGGACAGGCCCGTCAGGGAACGGGGGCTCCTTGCCATCCCAGGCACACCCACATCTCCTCCCATCCCTGTAACACTGGAGGCCGTGGGCACTAACGAGGGAGCAGCTCTCATTCCGTCCCCATGCTGGCTGGAGTGGGTGTTGGTGGGAACAACAACTATAGCAATGGAACCCCAGAACGCTGTGTGCCCCAACAGTCGCCTTGGCGACAGAACCCCTGAGTGCTGCTTGTCCCAAGCCCTCCCCAGGCTGCCCAAGCAGCATGGCAGGTACAGCAGCAGGCTCCTGCTCCTCCTGGGGCTCCTGCCCTCCAAGTACCCCCAGCCAGCTCTGCCTGCCAGTGTCTCACTCCACCACCCTTCTCTGCTTCCCCCAACAGACAGGTTCCATTTCCAGGTGACAGTGGTGAAGGTGCCTGGCGTGAGCTTCCCTGCCCTGGGAGCTGCCTGGGAGCTGCCCTCTGTCCCCAGGCTGCCACTGTCCTCTGGGCCTGTCCAGCTCCACTCTGGCGCCCACCAGCTTGTCCCAGTCACCACCAGGCAGGGGGTCCCAGGGCCCCTGGGGCAGGTGGTGCCATTTCCCCCTCTGGTGCATCTCCCCCAGCTGGTGCAGCTGCCCTTTGGGGCTGCTCTCTGCCCCCCTGCCTATGGCTGGGTACAGCATGTGGTGATGGGGACACTGCTGCCCCACGAGGCAAGAGCTGCGGTCCAGGGAGAGCCCCTTTACCCTATAGGCTCTGGTATGTTCCACGTCCACCACCAACCTGCCCTGCCTCTACCGACTGGCACAATCACAATGGAGCCTGAAGGTGAGTTTTGGGGGGGGGGGGGGGGTGGCAAAGCCCACACACAGGGAGTCAGGCTGAGGAAAGCTTCAATCTCTTGGGGTTCCATTTTCAGCAGTGGTGACCACGGATCTGCCCGGGCAGGGACCAGATGCTGCTGCAGAGGCCGTTCCTGAGGAGACAGGGAACAGCACCAACATACATCAGTTGGCCTGGCCTGACACCACACTGGGTGAGGACACTGCCGTCAACAGCCCCACCTTTGATGCTCTCCTGGAAGAATTCTCTGAGTACCTGGAGGACAGTGGCTGCCTCGAGAAGCAAATGGATGTGGTGCAGCAAGGGGACAATGAGGACACCATCTTGGATGCCAATGTCCCCAGCTTGACTGCTGAGGACCTCGATGAGTTCCTCGAATTCTGTGAATGCCTGCTGGAAGATGACCGTCCCAAGAAGCCAGTGGTGGAGGCACAGCAAAGGAGCAGTGAGGATGCCATCCCTGCCAACCCCACCATGCCCAACCCGACTCCTTCTACCAGCCCGCCCGCTGCCTCCCGGCCTTGCTCACCCTGCACAGCGCAGCTGGAGGAGGAGGCAGTACAGAGGCAGCCACCAGGCATTGTCACCATGGGTGTGAGCCCCAAAACAGGACAGCTGGCAGCAGCCAGGCCAAGAGCCCTGCACCAGCCAGCACCCCCACGAGCCAAGAGACCTTCCCGCAGGACCGTGGCCCAGAGATCAAGAAAAAGACGACGGCAGTGACGTAACACCCAGGCCAGAAGACACCCCTAGCCAGTGACCTGCATCCAGGCCCCCAGTCCCAGCCCTCTCCCACAACTCTCATTCCCATTTAGTCATTAAAGACTTCTTTTGCAACTCCTCTCTCTGCCTGGGGTCGTATTCACAGTGGGAAGGGGGTGATGCCTTAGGGCAGCCTCTGCCCACCCCGTGTGGGGCTGGGCTGGGCTGGGGATGGTGACCGAGAGGGTGGCTATGGGGACATCACTCTGGGTGCTGGGCACCTGTGGGATAAACCACATTGGACAGAGTCCTCAGAGCACCAAGCAGCAGGACAGGCACCTCAGAGTCACCAGGAGCAGGGACTGCAGTTCTGGGTGCATGCCAAGCTTCCTACTTGGTCTGGCTGCTGGAGGGCAGGGAAAGAGGGACCTGCCCCGGGCAGGGAGTGGATGACATGAATTGCTGTGGGACAGCTCTGCTGGGTTGCTGAAATGTCCCGAGTGCTGCCACAGGGATTTCTCATTTGCCACAGGGCAATTTCTCATCTCTAAAGGCACCAACCCTCTCTGCAGGGCATCTTGGCTGGCTCTGTCACCGGCCCACCTCAGCCAGCTCCCTGCAGTTTCTGTACTGGGCAGGCTGTTCTGTAGTACAGAATATCCCTTCTGCCAGTTTAGGTCAGCTGTCCCAGCCATGCTCCACTTCCCAGAGTCTTTAGGGCACATTGCCTTTGACAGGGTCTCTGTGAGGGGTATTCAAGGCCAGGTTGGATGGGGCTTGGGGCAGCCTGGTCTGGTTGGAGGTATCTCTGCCCATGGCATAGGGGTTGGAACGAGATGATCTTTAAGGTCTCTTCCAACCCAAACCATTTGGGGATTCTATGGTAGGCAAGGTGAGAGAGGGAACAGCTTGAGACAGCTTCAGAAACTAAATCTTCCATTGGCCTGTATTTTGTCACCCCTTTTTGAAAAAAACCCAAGAAATCTAAATCAAAGGAAGTTATCAAGCAGGCAAGAATCATTTGCTGTCGACAAGGCAAGTTGAATCCAACAGCCCATCTGGCTTAAAAGAACAATTTCGAAAAGTTGACTATCTGCTGTACCTTAGCGGCAGGTAGAAGGAATGGAGTATAGACAAGAGCAAACCATGTTCCCACCACTGGGTGAATCCAAATTTTGTTTAGAGCTGTTACTGAGGTGCATGTTCATTCATTAAGATGAAGTAAATAAACAACTTTTCTTGTAATAGGAATGCAAAATTATCATACCGCTACTGAGAAGAAAGAAAAGCTGCTCCTATTTCAGTTGGAAGGGACCTGCAAGTGATTATTTAGTCCAGCTTGACCTGGTCTGACCAATTCAAGTCAAAGCATGTTCTTGAGGCATCATCCAAATGTCTCATGCACACTGATGGAAAATAGGGGTTTTTTCAAGGAGGAGAAAATGCTCTTCTTACATTTACTATTGCCCTCTTCCTCAGTTCCTTCTATTGAGACATTCTGAAATACAAGAAAAAGGATTCCAAGTCCCTCTCCCAAAGATGATATTTGTGCTTGCAGTGACTGGGAGGGAGCACATATTAGTCTAAGGGAAAACAAGATAGAAAGCTGTCTAAACTAAATGCTGTAACAATCACTTTTCTCCCAAAAGTTGGGGACAATTCCAAGCTCATACCAGACAACTAATTATCTTTTTAAGTCAATAAATTTAAAACAGAAATTAACTGTGCACAAAGACCACACAGCCTTTAAAGAGCAGCACACTGCTGAAATAGGCAGTGAGCCTCAGATATCACCTCTGCTCTCCGGGAGGACTTTCAGTTTTCTTCAAACTTACCTGATGCACTGCAGGCAAGTTTCTGAGGCAACCACAGTCACTGCTGCAAAACCCCCAGATTATCTCCAGCCTAGAGGGCCTCCATTCCAAGATACTTACAGGCTACCAGATTTACAGACTGCTGTGCAACAGCCACAGCAAACTATTTCTGGTGTACAGTTTTCAAAGGAATTGCTGGAAATTTGTCTTCTAATGCAATAGTGAGAAAGATTCCCCTGCAAATATGCATCTCTGATTGGATAGCATATTCTGAAAGCACCCATGTTTCCTTAGAAAGAATATCACCACCAAATTTTACATATTTTAACAAGAACTCAGGCCCGCATGGTCCAAAATTCACAACCACTCCATGGAATTAAGGATAAGGTGCAGCACACCTTCTTACCACACCACTTTCTAGGGCCCCACATGCACATTCTTTAGTGTTACAATTGATTTTTTCTTTTTGCATCAATAGACTGAAATAAATCCTGTGCCTCTGCACCAGACCCTCCCAGCAACTGCCCCTGGCCTTTGCAGGAGCTCACCTGAAGTGAGTCCAAAGACAACCTGCAGCTGCCCCCCTGTGCAAAGCACAGCTGGAACACTGTTTCACATGCACGATCTGAGGCTGGTGACATACCTTGTTCTGAGTTTTAATCAATGGGTTAAGGTATGATTTATAATTAATTAAGAAAACAAACACACACCCCAAGAGATAACCTTGGACCTGAGATGAATTTGTGACCAACAAATTCAAATCTTAAACAGCCTTTCAGAACAGAGACTTTGTAAAGGGTATTAAAAAAAATTTTAACCACAGCACAAAAGCACATTTTTCCCATTATAATAGCACTAAAAGATCTAGAGGAAGTTTACACAATATAGGAACACTACTCTCCCTCCCAGGAATGACACATGGCATCTTTTTTAACCTACCTGGTCTCTTCCCTTCTCCTAAAACCATAAATCACATATCAAAACATTGTCCCCAAAGTGGTTGTACCAAACACACTATAACATCTATTTCACTACTCTGTTGCTTTCCATGTAGAAAACATTCAGGTATTTTTAGAGGTTTATACTGGCTCTGATGAGAAGTTCATTCCTTATGTCTTAAAGTCTTTCCTAATCAGAGGGGGAAAAAAAGACCAAAATAAAAGGTGTATTATAGAGAAGTTTTGGGTGTGCAGATGCCAGCTGACTGTGATGAGCATCAGCCCCAGCAGTGCTAACAAGACCAGAGAAGCTCAAGCAGAACTCAAAGAATCCAAAGTTTCCCTAAGAGACAGAACAGGAGTAACAGTAACTGCAATAAAACAGTGAATGCAAACACCTGCTGAAAGCTGTGCATGTTCTATAGACTTTTATTACATATCTCTCTGAATGACCTCAATGGAGCAGTTGTGCTGCACTGAGCATCAGGACCTTGAGAAAACATTTTCCCTTCTTATATTATTTGCCATTCCAGCTGTCCTTCCTTTTCCTCAGCAGCACAGCACACATAAAAGAAAACTTGATATGTGATAAAATATTATCACAAAGCACAGATGCCTCCAAAGGTTTCTATTTCTGTTAGCATCTGCATGCTCACTCTTAAATAAAATCCTATAATAATGAAAACATTAATTTTCCATTTTTATTGTCTAGTTTTATCACCACCATTCTTACTGCCATTTTTGGGCAAAAAAAGACAGAGATTTTGTTCCCAAGTGCATTCATCTGATCCCTAATAAAATTCAATCCTGTCTTCATTAAAATTACATAAGTGTATGGGAGGTCAAGACATGGTGAGCTCCAATTGTTTCCTGAATAAAAACTAATTTTCCAGTTATTATTCAAAATAAATTATACAGAAGTATAATCAAAGTTAATTGAAGAACACTGCATGGTTTGAGCTCATTAAAATCCTCACAAATGCCAACAGGAATCATACTGTTTGGTACTTTCAGGAAAACAGTGACTTCTTTTACCTTGCAAAAGGCTATTAATCCAAGTGAAAGTTCCTCAAAGTTAAATTAATGAATACTCACAGCAGCTTCTATGGTCCATGGAGGCAGCACGTGGATTAATCCCCATCCTTAGAACACAAAACCTGTTGACATAAACATTCTGCATGCGACACGGAATCCTGGTCACAGTTCCATCACCGGGAGCTGCAGCGTTCAGAGCTGCAGACGTCACGTGTGGGTCACATGGACAGAGGGAGCGCCCCGAGCACCCCTCAGGACAGCTCCCCACCAGCACCTGAAACCAGGAGCTTCTGCTTCCATTGACGCAGCTCATTGACAAGGCCAGCAAAATGGTAAAGTGGCCATTTTCAACTGCACACCTGCCTAAATTCTCAGAAATGCCTTCCTTTGTTACCTTCTTTTCAAATACTTTATATCGTAGCAATGGATTACATTCAGCCTGAATTTGTAGCAGTTGAATCTCCTGTGCTGTTGTCTATGAGATAAACATACCTCTCTTCTCCCTGGCATCGCTTGTGACCTCAGGGACAGCAAGGAAATCCTTCAAAATCGGCTTCCAGAAAATGGAATGCCAGTTTGGCACTCCACGTATTTCACCACTAGCTTTCTCCCTATTTACAGGATGATCCCAGTACTGCCAAAAGGGAGCAGGGAGGACATGGTCACAGAGTATCAACAATGAGCATGGCAGAGCACCACAAACTGTTCAGACTTCCTTTGGTAGTGCAGATATGAACCTGTGAGCCATGATCTGACCACCACAGATGGTTTGAGCATTATGGCACCTCCTTAGAGAAGGGTATTTAGAAATTATTCATGTTTCCAAAGAGCTTTAAACATCAGCACCAATTTCCAGCAGGCCGACACCGCTCTGGAGTGTTACACTCAGAGCAGAATGATCCCACTCAAAAGCTCAGGAGCAGTCACAGCCAAAGAAAGGCTCAAGACTCCTCACAGCCTGCCCAACTTCCCCCAAATTCGTACAGCTTTACCAGATCCTGGCATTCTGCAGGTGTTCCCACTCAGTGATTATGCAAAATAAAACAAGAGGTTTCACAATACAGTGACCAGAGCTCACCTAGGGTGACACATCACAATTGCAGATTGATTCTAGCCGATTTCTGAATTCTAAAACTGCCACTTCCTAAAAGAGCATACCGGAATATAGAAGGAAAACTAAGAATATAAATAAAAAAATTTGGTTTCCTTTACAAATATGAAAGTAAAGAAACCTTGTTTTGGAGCAGTCTCTCTCTGTAGGGCTTGTTCTAGAAGAATCTTTTGCATAATAAATATGTCATATATAAAACATTGCTTCTGCTGAAGAGCCAATATTTCAAGCCTCTTACCCCCTGCATTTACCTCCAGCAGTATAATTAATACTTAATCACGGCTGTGGTATTCATAAGCAATGACACCTAGTGTGCTTTTGCTGAGATAAAAAGAAATTATCTATTCTCTCTTTCTACATGAAGATCTGCTCCTCCAAATTATTAGGAATTTGAGTAACTACACTGAACCCAAATACAGATATTTGCAAAACTGGGCCTTCATTTGTATTGATTTTTCTTCATCCACAAGGAATTAAGCAAGGAAGCAAGCCTGTAAAGTCTGTTTCATGGAACGCAGGAAATAAGTATGTAATTGAAAGAAAATCAAGCATTCCATACAGCACCACTTGTCACTGTTGGCTCTGTTACTCAGCGCAAACCATATCGACTTACTGTCTTTTACAAACATCTCCAAATTAACATCAAAATTAGCTGATTGCACTAACTTGCAGGAAAAAGGTGCTCTTTGCTTATCTTGCAGTTTAAGAACTACCACAAAACATGCAAACATGGAAGATCCTTGTTGTGGCAGGAAGCAAAGTGTTTCCTGAACCGCATGGCTGCAGTGACACAGGACACAGTCGACACAAAGCGGGGTCAGTGCAAACCCAACTGCCTGGCAAGGGAAGACTTCAGTCAGGTGCAGGATTTCCTTTCCTCTGCAGCCTCGCTCACAAGGCTCTCGAGAGGGTATTTTACTTGCTCTGTGGGGCACGCCAGTGTTGTTCCACTGGCCACACCTATCCGGAGAAACAACTCTGCTCACGAGGATAAATGGGGGATTCTGTCCGTCAGCCGTGGCTTGAGGGTTTCTTTTTGTTGGTGCTGAAACAGCACACCAGATTTCTTTGTGAGAGGGCATAGATGACACAATTCACAACTGGTGAAGGGCAAGGGATACCAAGAAAGTCACCACTGTGACTGCCACAGTGAAGAAAACTGACCGTCACTTAATGACGGAGTTCAGGTTGGAGCAGGTAGTGGGTAGGAAAAAAGAAGAAAGAGAAATGAGAGCTTTAATAGCTCACCAGGAGTGTTTGTCATACCAGAACAAGGAGAGATTGGCATACTATTAAAATATAAGTAGTCAGGAAAAAAATACATGGAAAAATACCCCTTAGAAATGCTTTGCAGTGTAATTTGGTCTCACAGCAGTGAATTTAAAAGAGAGTGTTTGTTATACAAACGTGCATGGT
Source organism: Acanthornis magna (assembly GCA_036785705.1). Taxonomy (NCBI): domain Eukaryota; kingdom Metazoa; phylum Chordata; class Aves; order Passeriformes; family Acanthizidae; genus Acanthornis; species Acanthornis magna. The sequence goes on from JAWUZG010000093.1 coordinate 11,820,792, forward strand.
TTCTGAATTCAAGTAAATGCCTTTTCTCTACAGTATCACTTTAATCCTTTTCGGTTTCCATAATTCTCTGGCATTTCTAGCAGTATTTCTCTGAAGTCCTGATGAATCTCAGATAACGCTCTTATGTCTTATCACAGAGCCCACTGCATAAGGCCATACTGAATATTCTGCATTTCAGGACTATTTTGACAGCAGACCAAAGTACTTTTCTGAGGCCAGTTAAAGCGTGGCTGGTAAGTTTGAGGCTGAAGTGTTACAGGGATACATGAGGAAAACCTTCAGTCCCATGGCAATGAACTGTATATGGCATCAAAGCCTACAAACCAAACCATGATTACTTCTCACAGCAAAATAATGCCATCCAAGAGCAAAAACAATGAATTTAAGGAGCTCTTTATGCAATATGTAGGGCTGGAGTCCTTTTTAAAAATCGGTTGTTTGGGTTTTTTTAATTAATCCTCCTACATTATGAAATCAGAATAATTTATCCATAGCACAAGCAAATAGACAAGCTAACCTGATAACAGTGGGACTTGTACAATTCTGTGTTAGTCAACAAGTGCCCAGACACACCTGGGCCTTTTTTTAATGCCTTTCCCCCTTTATCCAAAATACAGAAAAATCAAATGGATGAACAACAGCTCCACACCAGTCATTGCATTGAATTTCATCTAGGTGTCATGTAGTAATTTAAAGATTTTTAAAAAGTCAGCAAGCTCATGTCCATGTAGAAAGCTTTATTACTGGAGGTTTACTGTTTAAATTTTAAAAAGTAGGATTTCTTCTACAGCTAATAAATCAATTTTGATTCAGCACAAAACAACTTCATACATTCATTCTTCAAAAGCATTTTGGCAACTCTGTTAATAAGAACATGTATGTTAATTCCAGTACTTATTCTTTATAAATAATGCTCTACTTTATGCTGGGTTTGCCTTTGAAATATGCATAATATCTTTCTTGTACCATTAAACCTTTTTTAATTAGTAAGAGAGCAACTATCAGGCCTTATTTTCTTCCTCTGGTTGTTGTTTATTTTGCTTTGGGGTTCATTTTTTGCCTTGGTTTTGTTTAATAGTTGTTAAAAATTAACATAGTACCTGCCGTTCATCAGTCTGTCAGGTCTTTGAGTTTTATGATATTTTTTCAACAGTACAAAAGCTCAACTCTTTCACTTATTAGTGTTCATAGACTCATATTTCTAGTCTCATCAGTATTTTCAATGTTTTGCAAGTCTTCAAGTGTTTACATATTTTTCCCCAGTATTTTAAACACGCCTTTGTTTTACCATTAATCTTTGTTTTCTTGTAAACAGACATGTAAAAGATCTATATCTCAAATTATTACATAGTATCTCAAATATTTTGAAATAATATTAATTGCATCTCTCCTGAGCTCTTACATTAACATCCTGTTTCCCTGAGCAGTGTGACAGTATAAAATGACGGGATAAAGACCTTATCTTCTGTAAAGTTTCTAGCATCAACCACAGAAAAGCTGTTATGAGATGTAAAACACACATCAATCCTGAAAAAAACCCATGAAATATAAAAGAGTTCATATTTTGCTGTAGAGAGATACTGCTAATGAAAAGCAGGAAAAATGTTTGCAGTTGGTACCAAAGCAGATATTCCTTCCTCTTTTCTGCTGCCTTGCATTTTCTCATTGATCACAGACACTGTGCCAGCTAAGACAAAGAAAAATGTCATATTTAACACTGAAATACCATTCTGCCACTAAAGTTTAGGCACTACACTGGCAGCAAAATCCTGTGTGTGTTTGCTTCAAGGATGCTGCTTGCTCAGTCGGTGATGAGTTTCTATGGAATGCCCTTATTCCTCCCACATTGGCGGCACCGTGTGAGCACCGCACCGCCCCTCCTGTGGCAGGCAGCTTTCATCAGTCCTGTCCTGCAGTAGCCTTTGCCCGAGCAGCCCATAGCAGCTCGGAGCGAATCACTGCTTTTTGCACATCAATAGCTCAGTGCGAGCTCGCTTCCCACTTGCTCCTGGCTGCTGCCTCCCGGGAGCCCTGGCTGGAAGCAAAGGGACACTGTCTGTGCAGAGCTGTGTTTGCCACTATCCATCACGATGCACAAGGCAGCGGCTGCGCTCCGAGAACAGCCAGCCTTTCCCATCACAGCAGGGAGAAACGGAACCAAAATGGGATTCTCCCCTCACCCTTCTCACTCTCACCAAGGTGTCTCCACCCCCACCTCCCCTTACAGGAGCCAGATGTGTTCCCAGCCCTTGGGGGGCCCCTCAAAAGCACATGTGGAGAACACATCTGTGTTCCTCCTACTGCCATTTCCAGCCTCTGCTCCTGCTCCTTTTTTAGTCCGTCTTTCCTCACAGGTGCAATCAAGTAGACCTTTTTGCTTGAAAATCCCTCGACCCTTCCCCAGAGCCTTCCCTTCTGAATTTCAGCCTGATCCTTCCTGTCCTGAATAATCCCTCACTTCCACAGGCACTGACTCCTGTGTCAGCCTGTTGTAGCCTCTAGAGTGACCCCAACAAGGTAAGTAAATAACAGAGAGGCTTATTCTGCAAACACTTTCGTCCTTCCTCCCACCTGTGACCCAGGCCACCACTGCAAGCTTTACAGAAACCCAGGAAGAAACAGGCAGCTCTTGAATCGTTACATAAAACAACTCCCTTGCTTTAATTACAACCACCAAGATCAACGCATATTCCCTGGACAGACTGAAGCAACGTGGATGAGGTTCCTCTTAGCTCTGTGCATTAAAAGCTCTAAAGAAATAAGATGCTTTTTGTCAAGTTCACTGTAACCGTTCATTGATTCAAGTGGGAAATAGCACTGCTGAAGGATACCTTTCCTCACCCATTCCCACTGCTATGCATGATTTGGATTATATTCCAGTCAAGGAGACCTTAGAATACTGCAGATCAGTCATTCATTTCTAAAATATTATATAGGAGCATTGTGAGCAGACGGAAATTTGGGAGGTTAAGCAGGTATAGATTTGCAGAGTTAACTTGTGATGCCATTCATGTCCCTGAAAATTTCCCACTGCTTAAAATAAGAAACTGCTTCATGCATAGGATCTGTGACTTTGGATCTTTCTATCTGCAGTGTATCTCGCTATTTACTGCTCTGTTATTTTGCTTGCGCTGCAGTGAGAATTGATGCAGTTGGCACATTGGGAAGCAACAGCACAGCGAGAACGGCTTCCTGGAAAATAAACCCACTCATTCCAGCTCCTCAGAAGTATGAGAAAACTGCTGAATGAAGGAATAGATTTGCCCAAGGTGGCCTTTCTTTCCTCCCTGGTACTTGGATTATGGTCACTTACTCTCACACAAGATTTATCTGTATGCACAGACCCTGCTGTGTTGTGTTTGTATTTCAAGCTGGGAGTCAAATATTCCACCTCCATGTGTGTCATCCACATGACATGCTGATTTTCTGAGTCACAGATTAACTGTTCCAAATGACAGAGAGAACTGGGGAGCCAGAAGCTCTCAGATGCCTCTTGGACTCCCCCTGACCTTCCCAGCATAGCCATTTCTTGTGACTGAGAGAAAATAATGCTTGCATCTCCTTGTGAATTCCATTGAAAATTAGTAGGTAAGTGCATAAAAGGAAAGCACAAGATAACTAAAATTGAATCTTGCTTACCAAATTAAGGTTTGGACTAAAACCACAGCTAACTAAAGAATTAACAATAACACGGACTGGAGTTTGCATTTGATCAAATCAACAGGGAATGAGTAAAATGAAAATTGTAAGAGACCCGGCACTTGAAAACACCTGCTGCAGAAAATAATGAAACTCATTCCTCTGAGGCAAAGACCAGCTCCTTCAGGCTGTGACAGCTTTGAGGTTGCTGCTCCTTTCTGCTGTTTGGGCTTGGAGCTAGCAGGGCTTAAGGCTCCTCTGATGCAGACACAATTGGCTAATGTGGGGTCACACAGCATGACTTAAAACAAAACATTTACAGCCGATCTACGCAAGTGCCTTCACTCCAGCTTCAGAAAAATCTTTAGAGAAACATAAAGGATGATTGTAGAATCCCAAATAGTTTTGGTTGGAAAGGAGCTTAAAGCCCATGCAGTCCCATGGGCTGGGACACCTCCCACTATCCCAGGGCTGTCCAAGCCCTGTCCAGCCTGGCCTTGGACATTTCCAAGGATCCAGGGGCAACCCCAGCTTCTCTGGGCAGCCTGTGCCAGGGCCCCACCATCCTCCCTGAGGAGCCATCAAAAGGACAACAGAAGGCAATCTGGAAAGAAAGACGAGCTCTTAGTCTTGTGCCATTCTCAGAGTGCCAGAGGCAGAGGCCCAGCTCAGGTAACCTGGTGGCTTGGGCTGATGTTATGACAGTCCTGTATTCCCTATTGTTTGCATTTTTTCTGTACCCAGAAATGTGTTCCTGTTGCTTCAAGCCAGGTTCCACAGTCAGGAGGAACTCTGAGTTGTTTTGGAAACTCTCTCAGGTGGCTCGGCCTTGAAGTGCAGTGTGGGGGAAGAAGACACTCAGCTGGGTCCATTTTTTTTTCCAGCAGTGGCAGCAGTGAGGAAAAGCTGTTTCCCTCAGACTGCTCCTTCTTCATTCCTCTTCTTGGACTTTTTTTTTTCTCTGACTTGTTTTCTCACCCAAGAGAGAGATCCCCCGGGAGGATGGTAAGCGAGAAATCCACAAGGGAGCCACGGAGCGAGTGCTTCACCCGGTCCCCCAGGACCCCCCAAATGGGGAGGCTACACCTGAGAAAAGGACACTACCATCCATCAGCTGTTTTACTTGTGTTTAGGGAAGTCCCTCTCCCCTTTCCCTGTGCCTCTTTGCAGGGCACTTTTTTGGCTTTGTTAAATAAACATGGGGATTTTTTTTACTTTCCTCCAAGAAATTCTGTTGTGGTGGGGGGAGGTGGTGCCAGAGGCCCTTTTCTTTGAGGGAGAGACATTCATTCAGAGCAATTTCCTCCTAGATTTGTCTCTAACCGAGATATCAGGTGATATCACTGGAGCTAAGCCCCTTCATCCTCATGAACATTTTCAGCCCTCAGATAATCAGGTCTGTGTGCTTTGTGCAAGGGGAAGCTACTGTCCCTTTTAACATGAAAGAGAGAGCTTTGCTTTCCCCAGGGAATGATTAATTTTGTTCCTTCTTTAATCTTCACATAGGATATGCAGGAGCCATCTTTGTACCCCACCCTACTCACTGGCAAAAACTGGGCCAAGCCAAAACTACCACATCTCTCTTCATAGGAAATAAAAGGAATTTATGAAGACCTGTTTCCCTAGGTTAGAAGAAGGCATAGTTTCCAAGCATGGAAAAGCAGGAGCGGGAACTTCAGAAACAAAGCATCAATATCCTCCCTGTGAGAAGCCAACACAGGGCAGGTAACCAAGCTCCTCGTGTCCTGTCATTGTGCCTTGGACTTGTTCAGTGATCTTTGGAGTCCTTCTTTCTGGCTTATGCTTTCACCTGCAGACATTCACAGAATATTGCATGAATGTTTTTGTATTCATTTCACTGGCAAAAAGTTCTCTAATTCAATGAAAGAATCTAAACGCTTGGGAATTCAGGTATTTATAGTGATGTTAATGTAAAACTTCAAGAAAGTTAGAACGTTAAAGAAAATATTGAGTTTCTCTGAGAAAACTGCAAGTTTTAGCAAAAATTTTCAGTCAAAACAAATCTGAAACATATTTCAAAGTGAGTATTGACACCTTTCAAGCTACATTTTGAAAAGCAATGTATTATTTGCTTTCTAGCACCTCCGTCTTTACATGTGTGCTATTGAAACATCTTTTGCTGCGATTTCATTTTTTCAATCAATGAAGTACTGAAGTACTTTTAATTAAGTTCTACTTTTCTGCTAATCACAGAATTCCAGGAAGTGGAACATCAAGACAAAGCTCTAAATAGTCTAAATACTATTAAAATAATAGAAATAGACAATAATGAAACTACCAGTTTATTTGGCTGTCTTCCATCTTCCTCACTTCCCCAACACTGATTTTTCCAGGTTTTCAATTCTGGTTTTATTACAATCTCTTTGAAACCTTGATCTTTCATATTTTCAAGGAATGTTATCTAACATTAGTACAATTATTCAAACAAACAACTCCTGCCAGCAAGCATCCAGAATTCCAATGTAATTTCTAATTAGAATTCATCAAGTCTTTAAATAATAAAAGTTAAGCACAGGGCAGGGTTCTTGCTTACGAAAATATTTACTATGAGAGTGACTCAGAGCAAGGAAATCATAGTAGAGGACAACTACTTAATATTTGGTAAACATCATGATTAGACAAGAAAACTTCCCTGACAGAGTTCCAGCTGTCAATGATCATAAAAACTGTTACATAACTGTTTTATAAAGATAGTGTGGAAATTCTTTCTGGCAAATTCTTAGCATGGCAGATGCCTTCTTGTACTAAATATTCATTGTACAGGGATACATTTTCTCTGATAATTTCCTTTCTCCCTCAAATGTAGCACAGGTAAAGAAGTCTTTGCTAAAAGCTAACATCTACAAGACACCTTTCTAGCCATTCCGGATCACCTGATATTTGTTTGAAAATAAACTTCCAGTGTCAGCTCCCTGCTCAGACAAACCTGTCTTTGCAGAAAGCCTGTTCCCACTCCCCGGCTCTTGGATTTTCTGTGAAACCTCATATGCTCAATTGATGTGATTTCTGAAAGTGTTTCCATGCCAGCTCTGTCCCTGCTCCATCCCCACACTCTGCTCCAGGGAGGGCTGTTGAAAATGCCCTTTTCTATCAGGGCAGCCTCACAGTTCCCATGTTAAACTGCAGTGTGACTTTTCCATCACTGCCTTTATTTCATCTACAATGGAGAGCGATGAACAATAACAACTCGCACGTTCCAGGAGCTGTAAACTCTGTATGAAAACACCTGCCAAGTCCTCCCCCAGAGATCAGCAGAGTAAGGTGTCACCCTTCAGAACACTGCTGCAAGGAGAGTCCTGGTCATCGGTCCCCCTCTCCGTCTCCTTGAATACAGGGTGATTCCAGGGTACACAGAGCATGAAGTTCAGCTCTGCTCACAGGTGCCACTGGGGATGGGACAAGGTACAGTTTACGGCACGGGTTGAAGTTTTGTATGCAGTCCTCACTCGGTGATCTGCAGGTGCCATTTCAGTGATGAACATTTCAATACAATTCCCAGAGCGGAACTGACCTTTGCTGCATACTAAAACACAAACACAGGGACAACAACACAACTGTTATCCCAACACGTTCACTGCTTCCCAGTTTTTCAGTATGCAGTCCATTTGGGGAACCTGCCGCTGGTTTGACAGCTCATGTCCTGTTTGTTTTAATTTTCTAATTTTGCAATCTAGCGACTGCTATCAAGAGGACAAATACTTTCTGACTGTAATGACAAGACAGACTGTGGCAAAGCAGACCAGGGTTATGAGCAACTATTGCAAAATGCCAGTGCAAGGCAGGGCCCTCCCATGGTGCTGGGCCCCACACTGTGCCTGCACACTCCTGGTTTGTCCACAGACTACAGGTGGCAAAAAGTCACACAGTGCTGACTTCATCCTAGAAGGCAAAATCACTGCCTGGAAGCAGGAGATCAGGAAAAGGAAAGGGAATGATTAAGGTGCCTTTAATGCAATGCTTAAAGGTGAACTAAATGGTACTGTGGTAAACAAAGAAACCAGAAGACCTTCACTTAATAAAAATAATCACTACTCCCATGTTTTACCCCAAAGCCCACAGAGTAGGTGTGGCATGGGACTGAAGATTTCCCCGAGCTGAGGAGCTGTCAGGAAGGTGAGCACTGGGCAGTACAGGGTGGGAGGTCACCACACCCTGTGCCACACAGGGTGAGGAGCACAGGGAGTGACACTGCCTGCTGGGAACACTGGAGCGGTGGGACAGGGTTGGAAACAGCAGCACCACAACTCTGCAATGCTGAGTGTGGGAAGAAGGAGCAGAATAAATTCATCATTGATAAATCTTATATCGTGCACAAATGTAATCCTGAATCTCTGCACACAATGGCAGGTTCTGAGCCAACTGAGACACTGGGATTAGAATATGGGATACATACTGCTCCATGAGAACTTGAGCATGGTGCTCTGCAAAGGTCAGAAAAGGGAATTGAGTGCTCGGAGTTATTAGGAAAGGGGCAGAAGAGAACAGGGAAAACATCACAATTCCTCACATCAATATGCAGTGCACCTGCACCACGTGTGCTGTTTGCAATTCCAAAGAACCTGTCTGCAACAACATACCATAGATTTGAAAAGAGCGAGGCGCAAACAACAACTCTGATCAAAGGCATGGAATGGATTATGTGTGAAGAGTAACTGAATGGGCAAACTTTTCCATCTGGGGAAGAAGCTGACCAACACGTTATATGATAACAATTTTAACATAACCAACATAAGTGTTCACTCTCTTTTCAAAGAGTGAGACATTATACAATAGAAATAAATTTTTAAGAGTAGGATTAAAACACAAGGAAACTTACTGTACACTGTGCACAGTGAAGCTGCAAAGCTCTTCACCACTGGATGCTGGGGCTGTCAAAAACTAACAGGGCTTCAAAATATATCCTGCAAATTAAAGGAAGGAAAATCCCTTGAGGTCTATTGAGTACGGAGACACAATATTTGGTTCAGAAGTGCCTGAAGCACACATTTTCAGGAGATAATCCAGGATCTTAAGGAATCATCACTACACGTCTTCTCTGTTCTTCCACTCTGCTTTGCCCATGCTGAAAAGAGAGTAACAGGACACAGACCTGTGGCTTAAGCCAGCAGAGAAGTGTGAACATTCTAGTAATGACTTAAACATCTTTCAAAAGCCAGTAAAAACCCATGCAGGTCCAGCGAGTTTGGCTTTCTACATCAATCTTTTCTTATTCTCTACATGTAGACCAAAGACCTCTGCTTCTGATCTCTGGGCCTGGCCCCTGGCAGCAGATGGAAGAATCGAATCATGTTGTGGGTCATCTTTCTCATCAGAGGGGTCACTGCCATTCAGAATCTATGTGATCATTTGGATTATTTTTAACTTTGTTTTCACTTGTTCTCCATCTCTTTTTCCACCTTTTAGAAGAGGTGTCTATATTACAGGTAAGCGATTACTTGAAAGGAAGGGAAAACTCCAGCCCATAAATCAGACTACCAAGTATTCCCTTTCAAGTAAAATATAAATTTTATCTTTTTGTTAAAGGCTCCAAGGGACTCCAAGCTGCTGCTGCATTGCCAGGTCAGAGGAGGCCATAGCCCTCTTTCTGCTCACAACCATTCAGAGTCTCACAGCACTTGGATGCCAGGGCACAGTGCTCTCCCTGCACTGTTTTGCTTTCCCCCAGTAATCTGTGTGGGCTTCCACTTCAGCTTCAGAGTGTGACACACAATTGTTGTGCCTCTCAGGGTCATCAGCATTGACCTTCCACACAATAAATAAACGGAGAAACAATTGATAGTCCCTATGCACACTCCTGAGCACCAGCACTCCTGGGGCTATCGGCAAATACAAATACCTCACTGTGAAGTAGGAACATGCTGAAATGTTGAATCGCTTAACCAGAGATGAGAACATGAAATCTGCAGCCACAGCTACACCCTGAGAAGGCTTCACATCCTTCATGTGATGCCTGATGCTGTGGATTTACAAGTAATTAATGAGCTGGTCTAACACAGAAAGGAAGGAATGGGAGAAGCTGCACTGAAAATTACACTCCTTGGCGTGGTAAAATTTCCTCTCAATCTGCTTAACAGCTCCATTTCCTACTACAAAACATGGCATAATAAATCTGTGCAATTTTTAAATCTTTTTTAGTGGTGAAATCCTATTGAAACATACACCCAGCACCCTGGTGATACAAGACCAAGGTGCCACCTCACTTTTGCATTGTAAGACAAGAAAAGACAGATCAGGATAACTTCTCCTGCAGAACCCAACTTTTGAAGCCATCAAATGTGGAGAAAGTGGGAAGAGAATTAAGATCTCTCCCAGGCAGTGTGAGGTTTGGGAGTAGACCTCAGGCTTTCCCATGCTGAGACTGCAACATCTGTAATTTTTCCACAAAAGAATGAATTTGAATAACCTCTTTTTTTAACTGAAAAGGAAGTCTTCACTAAAGCAAAAGAGTCTCTTGTGCATTCAGTGTGGTAGCTCAGCTAGGGAGGGGGCAGGCTAGAGAGAAATAATGTGAGTAAATTAAATGAAAGAAAGGGCGTGGCAGTGCAGATGTGAATGCCCAGACCGACCACTCCTCTGCAGGTGCTGCATCCTGCTCAGGAGGAGATGGCTCTGGAGGGAAGCATTGCCCAAAGTCTGCAGAACATACAGTTTGCCATCAACCCTTCTCTTTGAATAAGAAGGTTATTCTTTCTCAACAGGTTTTAGGTGGAATTTGATGACTTGCAAGTTGTGTACCAAGCTGTACATGTCAGGTTTATGGGATACCTCAACACCTGCACAGAGGTAAAATACCTTGCTGACATCAGGAGGTTCTTTATGCACAGGTGACAGCAACCAACAACCAAATTCTTGGATACAGGGTAAATGTTTTAAATCAGAAGCAATTCTGCATAGATGGAAGAGAAGCTGTGGCACTGGTGTGGTATTAGCAGCAGGAGTCCCCAGGTGGGAGTGGGATCACGGAATCTCCACAGTTTGTGACAGAACTACAATGCCTGTGGGCACTCCTGCAGTGCTGAAGCCCCTCCTTGACCCACAGCATGTAAAACAAACACTGCAGCAACCACGGGTCTGCCCAGGGGAAGGCCAGGGGAGGCTGATTTTGCATGTGCTTGAACATAAATAAAGTGTGAGAGCTCTCCTCAAATCATGGGGGTGAACATAGAACTGCAGGTGCCCTCCTGCACTCAGGCAGGGGATGGACCACTGCTTAAAAGCCATGGTTTGGACTTTCTACAGAAGAACCCTGGGGCTCCAGGTCGGGTGTTTTGTTTGAGTTTTTTAAGCCTCGAAACAACAAAAATCTTCAGGAAAGATAGACAAATAAAAGAAAGTTCCCACATTGCCACATCTTCTGTGTAGGAGTCTGCAGACACAAAAACTGTTTTCTGCACACATCAGAACCAAGCCCCACAGAGAGCAGCGCCAGTGTGTTGGGTCTGTGCGGACAAGGACGAGCAGCAGAGTCCTTGCTAGCACTCTGAAGGCTGCTGCCAGCCTGTGCAGCTCTGTCACCCTCACTGCCATGCTCAGGAGCCAGCTGAGATCACAGGGAACACTCAGAAACACACATCCTTCAAAAAATGCTTTTGACTTACTGCGAGAGACTGAAATGTTGCAGTTAATGGCTTAAACACTGTTATGAAGGACCCTTTGCCCATTATGGCAAAACCGTATAAAGAAGCTGTGACCACTGAAGTCCACACTCCCTGAATATGCCTGACTGGAGCCTTGGACTGTGAGTTACACCACCTGAGGGAACCTGAGGAAAGGTAAAGGTGACACTGTTATCAATTATCTCAGGTCTAGGGAGAAGTGAACAAGGCAGAGGGAGAAGAATGTATCCACAAGAAAGCCAAAGGCAGCAGCTGTGCTGAAAGTCATCTCTGGCTGGGTTTGGGGTTGGGGAGGCCACAGCCCCCAGACCCATGTGCTGGGGCCAGGTTTGCACACACAGGAGGAGAGTTTTGGGTGTGTGGGGTACCCTCTGGTCAGAGGCAGTGAACACCTCCTCCCTCACACAAAGTGGCTCAGCTGTAAAACCCTCACCCTGGGAAGGCCACATCCACGGGACACTCATGTGAGGGGCAGCTGAGGAGGGGTCAGAAGCCACCACAGACTCCCAAAGTATCCCCAGACTCATTGCTGAGGCCTTGCAGCAGAGCACAGCATGGGATGCAAAGTGATGCAACAGATCCAGAGTCTGCTGCAAGAGACTGTGCCAAAACTGTCCCCTCCAGGGGAGGCACCTGGGCATCCCCACCTGGCCCAGGCGTGTCTCAGTCCACTGAGCTCTGTGTTTTGGGGAGGATGCTCACCACCAAGACCTGATGGAGAGGATCAACAGGACACTGTTGGGATCCACAGAGTGCTGATGTTTTCTACTTAATCTGTCTCTGCCACTTATCTTTCTCTCCCCTCAGCTCTTCTCCTACTTCTCTCTCTCTCTCATTTACTGTTAAATAAAATCCATACAATTGACTTTGGCATATGGTCTCATTTGCAGCTTAATTTGGGCAGAGGCATCTCTAAAAATTTTTATAAGTGGATCGTAACACTTACTTGAAAAATCTTTTTCGTAGCATGAGATTTCAATACTTTGATCCGTTCTCCATATCATTATAAATCACTGCAATGAAAACATACCCCATACAAGAGCTTTGGGATTTTTTTCTGAAAATCTAAAAAAAAACCCCAAAACCACCATGTTTAATGGAATAAATAATCAGCTCTCTCCCTACATTCTATTACTCTTTCTGGGGAAATTCCAGCTTTTCCACATGCCAGCTATAAAAACCTGAAAAAATCTGCCCCCAAGGGTTGACTTCATAGCAACCCTGATGCTCCCAGTGCTGTCATAGCTGCTGTCTTGTGATGCCAGTGATAACTGCCATGACTCCAGTCAACCCTTCTCCTAGCACTGTAAGAGATGAGGGCTTGCACAGGCTTGCTTCTAATCTATTTTTATCCAAAATCAAGGCTTTGACAAGCATAACACAATAGAGCACTGGCGAAACACAGCCACGAATCAAAATCTGTAGAAGACATGGTGTGTCAAGGAGAGAGGGGTAAAATGTGTGTATATATCTGTATCTATAGATCTCTTTGTTTTTCTTTAAGTGAACTATTGCTTGGAGAAATTCTGCAATGTAATTGCTTGCAACCTGGAGAATAAAAATTTACATCCTTGTCCTCATACAAAATAAGTGAACACCCAGAAAGCTAAATAAATGCATGGTGGTTCAATACAGAATTGCACTCCTGGTTTTCAATACACGAAACCCAAGGAAAACCAGCCAGAACTGTCATAGTTGAGACACTGGGGTGTTCATAATGCCCCTGGAAAACTTTAATATCACATCAACTGTGACTCCGTTTTTCTTCCTTCTTAGCCACTAAGTGGAAAGAAAGGGTTAAACTTTCTGTTTATTTGCATCTCTCTTTGGACAGTCCATCAATGGCCACCGTGTGCTGAAGGTTCTCTGTGCATGTGAGAAAGACCACAGAGCACAAACAGAACAAACATCTTCTGCCAGACATTACTGCTCCCAGGGAGGCCCTGCAAACTGAGCTGAACGGGCTCATTTTCTGAAGAACACAGGAGAAATCAGATATTCTGATTCAATAATCAATCAATAATCTGATATTCTAATGACTTGCTGGGAAAGACAGGGCTGAACAGAGGCCCTGTATTTAAAACCAAAATGTGTTTAGTTGGTTGGTCTTTAGTTGGGCTCCCTGATTGAGAAGGACTTTGCTGAAATTATATCCTGGCTGAAGAGATCTTCCCTCTGCAATCCAGATGATTTATAAATGCCAAATTGTTTTATAGACAGTATCTTCCAAGCTGTTATTCCCTAGTGATTCACTGACTTTTCCTTTAAGGGATTAACTCCTCATTTTAAAATTGATCTGGTGTCTGTGATGGGGCCACTGAGTCAAGGAGAGGCATTAAATCTGGTTTCCCATCACAAGAGTTCTCACCAGAAAACTCTGGCTCCCAGAGGAAGCTGGGTACAGGTAAATTGAAAACATCACTGTTCATCGAAGGATGGGGATGGATTAGATGATCTTTGAAGGTCTCTCACAACAAAAATCATTCTATAATTCTAAATGTTTCCAGGCTCTGGAAAAGAGACACTTCAAGAATAAAATCAAATTCTCTTTCAGAATTAGAAATTAAACACAAGTTCTGCTTACAATCTCATTCTCAAATTAGCAGTGCAATAATCCCTGCACCAAACAGATCTCTCCAGGAATTTTCATCTAATGAGTAGGTTATGGCATCTTCAACTCTGTCCTGCAGGGTCCTCCAAGAAGATAACCCACCTCCCACCACCATCACTGGCCATGCTCTGCTGCCAACAGGAAAAGCCTTGGAGCTGGCAGGTGAGCAGGAGCAGCTGTCCTGACCTCAGATTCTCTCATGAAGGGAAATGTTGCCATTTTAATTAACTCTTCCTTTAACCTTTCTGTGAGCTGATGAAAAGAAGCCACAGAAGAGGTGAAAACAAAATTACTGAGGGTTACAACTTAGATCCTCCCTGGGCTTTTCCTCAGAGCTGAGTTCAGCTGCGGTGTCAGTGACCTTCACCCACAGCCAGGCTGTAAATAGATCATCTGCTGCTGTAGTTCGTGCAGCTCCAGTCTGACTGCACCACAAGGTGCTCAAAGCTGTCGTGTTTGTTCAGCCAGGCTTAGGCCTTCTAAAAGCTCAGCTGGTGAAGAGCTTCCCAAAGTCTCCCAGCAAAAGGACTGTCAGGGTCTCTGAATGTTAGTTACACAAGATACTCCAGAAAGATCAAGAACTTTTCCCAGTGCCATTCGATTAAGCCTGAACTCTACGTTGCTGTTTCAACTTCAGCAAAGAGGATCACCTGAGAATGAGCCATGCTGCAGTCAGCAGCAGCTGTAACTGTACATAATCTTTATCTACTGACCACAAACTACCTTTGTGTCCAAAGAAAAAAGCATTGTACAAAAATGTTTTTGTGATACAGTGCCATCTCTCCACCTCTCCTGCCCTGTCTCTGCTCCTAAAGAGCCTGGAACCATCCCACAGGGCACTGCAATCACAGGACTCGTCCCACCAGGCTTCACTTATGCGAGAGGGACCGGGCCAAACCTGGAGGTCAGTGCAACCCCAATCACAGCGAGCAGCTCCTGCTGCCATTCTGGGACAGGCGTTCCACTGGTGACCAGCATGTCAGCCACAATCTCCTCTGGTGTCTCAAAGTTGCATTGCCAGTGCATCCCTCTGCAAGGACAAAATCTACTGCCCATCTATACTGAGGCCCAGAGGAGATGACTGTAATCAGAAAGGTGAAACACAGTTTGGAACCTGCCTAGGTTTGTCAGAGTTCAGGGGTACAAGCGATGCCAGGCCTGCAGTGCTTGCTGCTTGGCCATGCGCAGCACCCACACGCAAACACACCCTTCAGGCCAAGAGCTTTGCTGGCTTTTGCCTTTACTGCACATACTTCTTGCGAAAACAGTTTTGCCGTCTCCATTTTTTCTGCACTCTCATGGAAATCAGGAATAGAAACCTTCCTGTGAGGCAATCTTACTAATCATCCTTGCCTTCAGGAGAGTTTACTCAGTATTTGTCCAGTTGCAGCAGCCACAGCTCATGTGGGAGGTGGCTTAGGTGCTTGATTCCAGGGCATCTCCTCCTGTCTTTTGGGACACATGGATTTCAAGCCACATATATATTATAATATATATGCAGTCACATGCACTTCCATACTATGGCAAGACACTGCTTAATAAACACATCCCTCAAAGCACACATTATTAATTACAGGAGAGCAAAAAGTTATCCCTGGCACAAAATAGCATAAGGAGGAGCAAGGTCTATCCAGCCCCACTGCCTGTCACTGTCACTGCAATGTCCAAGGGCAGCTGCCTAGGGAAGCATGGGAAAACAGGGTCATCCTAGGATCATCAACTAGCCCTTCCCTGAGGCATTTTTCCAGGCTCCAGCAGGACTAGATGGATTGGTAGGGACCTCCTGAACCACACACAGTCTATTTCTATTTCATATGTGAAGGAATGTTTTCCATAAACATAACCAGCTAGTTTGTTGGGGTTTTTTTACAATTGGAAACTTCTGGCATCTACAATATCTTGGGATATTCCAGAGTTTTACCACCAAATAGTGAAGAACAATCTCTCTGTTTTGACCCAGAGCCCTTGAGTTTCATTTGGTTCCTGCTGGATGCTGACCAGGAAGATATATTCACCTCCCAGTTTCCTAGACCTCTTCAAGCACTTGTTCAGGAGAAGGAGTCCCATTTGTTTCCTTTATGGAGCCTGTTCAGTACATTTGACATTCAGGCTGCACTTTTATGAGCCTTTCCCGATTCTGTTGTAGCTTTATGAAGATGGGGCCAGAACTACATGCAATATTCAAGATGCAGAAGCACGGTCATGCAGTGCCATAATGATGTTTTCTGGTTTATTTTCATTCCTCTTTCTAAACCCAAGGAGAGCCAGTTTTTTCCTGAAGCCTTTGGAGAATTCAGCTAATCTTTCTTACCCCAGATCTTGCTCTGGAGTTATAAAGCTCAGCTCAAACAGGAGCTCAGGATTACACCTCCTCTCACCACCCCCATGCACCTCACTTTGCATTTATCTGCATTTCACCTGTCACTTTTCTCACTCAGGTGCTCAGCACTGGATTTTTTTATGTAACCCTTCAGTCAGCCCTCACTTTCCCTGTGCTGAAAAACACAATATCTCCAGTGAAACCTTCTGCTCCTTTTGGGGTCACCTGGGGCACATTAAACAGCACACCACAGGCCACTGGGCTATGCTTGCTACTGATGGCCTCTCTATGGGAAGAACTTCCATTTATTTCTACACTCATTTCCACAAGAAGTCCTCCTGCTAAGGAAAGCTTCTGGAACAGAAACTGTCTTCAAACTCCTCCACAGTGAGCCAAAGAACAGAAATCATTGCCAGGGTGGTCTGGCCTTTTATTAGCTTGGTTTAGTTTTGTACTACAACCATCTACTTAGCCTCTGGTTTCCCTGGCAGATTTCCTCTTCCCTCGTATTTCAGAAAAGTGAGTGTTTGCTTTGTGCTCCCCCACCGGTTTTTCCCCCTCTGCCTTGATTTTATGCCTTTATGCCTCCTGTATCTACAGTGTAGTCGTAAGTACAGCCTGCATTTAGGCCCACAGGAAAAAACCACAATTTTAGCAGTACAAATGCTGAAGGCTCAGGGTTTACACCACCATTGGAGTCAAAGGAAAGATCTGTGAAAGCATCACTGGGAGCAGAATTAGACCTTTAATATATGAAGATTTAGAAACAAACCCAAAACAAACAAACAAACGAAAAACCAACAAAAACAACTGAGAGGTCAAAGTGATTAACAAAATATCAAGGGATAAGAGACTTATTTATGGGAAAACATGATGTTTTACATCAGAGAAGAAACAAAAAGGAATCAGCCTGCTGAGAAAATTATCTACACGTATATTAACAGAGGCTATTGTGACTCAAAATTGAAAGAACCAGGGCAAAAACGACAAAAGGAATTATCAACAAAGCTTTGCTATTCAGTCACTGAAAGCAGAAACAGGATCTTGAGAGGAAACACAAATCATGCAGAAGAAGTAGAGTTTATCAAGCCAGAAGGAATATTCACTGCATTACAATCACTATGTAAGAACAGGTAAACACTTTGCAGTACTACACAATTAAATGTATTGTAGCATGCAGCAACCTTCAATATGACAACCCAAAGTCAACAAACAGCAGCTCCTTTTCTTTCACTTGGGAATCAAGAGCAGCCAATGCAATAAAGTCTGTACTTGAACACTGAACAAAAAAAAAGTCCAACTGTCATGGTTATCTCAGAAAGAAATACAATTGTCTACACCTCAGAAAAATGAGGATCTATGGATAGAAGCGACCTGATTTGATAACAGCAAGTGACCACAGAAAGGAGAAAAATGAGAGGAAAAGTAAGTCTATTAAAATAATTCTTCCTAGTTCTATATCATCTCTAGAGCCTTGTGTATTCGGCATTAATATTTCTGGAGTTTTGCTTTCATTTTCTAGGAAACTGTTTTAAGGAAGACAGCCACATACTTAATACTTGTATTTGTCAAGGTTAAACAGTAACTTGCTTTTTTGTTTTCCTTCCTAACATAACTCTCCTGAAGGTGAACATCAGGTGATAGCACAGAGCATTCTTAATGTTGGTCAGTAATTACACCAGCAAAGTGGTTGGTTTACAGCTATTAAGCAAGCAGGAGCACATTTAATTACAAAGATAGTTATCTTGGATTTCCCTCTAAAAGAGGCAATCCTGACCAGGGTGGTCTAGTGGAATGATACATTCATTCTGCTTTACCACCTCATTCAGAGCGCAGGCATCAGTAAATCCAAAGAATTAATTGTGTTGGAAGCTAAGGTGGGATTTATGGTGCCACGTGAGGTGATATTTGACTACATTTGAGTGCACACCACTATAAAAGACATCTAAAAACGCCCCAACCCCCTGTTGGAAGAGGGGGATATAAAAAGCTGGGAACTCTGCACCCAGAGCCTGGAGGAGCCCACGCCTGGGTCACAAGGAGTGTGATCCCAGTGATGTCAGAGTGCTATCAACAGCCCAGGACACACTGCAAAGATTTCACTCTACAAACTAAAGCAAACAGCAGCCTAAAATATATTTGGATTTTTTAGTCCCATCATTTCTTCTGTGCTTTACTTAATATTCCTGGTTTCACTAGCAAGTGAGTATCACTCCGCAGAGGATGGCCGCTACTGTCATTGCTTAAAAATAACAAAATTAATAACTATTTATAAATAGAAAACCTTGAGTTTTCAGCCCTGATGATACCCTCCCCACTTGTGGTTTACCTGGTATTTTCTAAAACCATATGGGAAAACATACTGCTGCACAAGATCAACAAGAGCATGTTTGAACAATCAAATGTAACGTCTCTGAGGATTTAGGAATTCCAGATGGAGATTTAGGAATTCCAGGTGTTACTCTATCATTGGTTTTCAAATAGGACATAATCAGTCAAGATTCTGGAGTTTTTAATTAAAAAAAAAAAAAAAAAAAAGTTAAAAAAAACAACAGCATAAAAAAGCAAGTCTAAAAAGTAACTGGGGTGAATCCTAAAATTCTTGCTTCATGTTTTTTGTCCATAGAGAAATGTACAAAATAAAAATTAAGGCTAAATACCTGTAAGTTTACAGGTAACCATTACAGTCCTTGCTTAGATTTAAGAGACGGGAGTTTGCCATGAAGCTGGTATTTAAGCTGCCAGTGGAAAGATGAGTTTCATCACCGAAGTTAATTATGTCTTCTTTAAAAAGATACTTCTTGAAGGCTCTTGTGCTATTGCCCACCTGTAACTTTATCAATTGCTATCAAAGTTTGTCATGCCAGTACGAGGATGCTGCAGGCACAGGTTCCCTCCTCAGGGAGCCCTGAGCACAGCAATAAACCAGCCTTGAAATGGCTACAGCAGTGCCAGACCATCCCCCAGAATAATGCAGTCTGCACTGCACAAAAATACACGAAATTGAAAGTAAAAAGGTCTAATAAATGGGATTTATTGGCATGCACAGAGGCAGCAGACCCTGTGCCAAGAAACTGTGGGGGCTCCCCACACACTGAGTCAGTGCAGAAGGGAACCAGGGGCTGGGGGGCAGGTGGCAGAGGCCAGGGAAATGGGTGGATTACAGCAGTCACAGAAGTTTTTAATAATCTGGACAAGGTAAAAAGGGCAACCTGCATGTGACAGTACCATGTTTTGTAGGAACTACAGCTTCTGCTCAGCTGGGCAGTGCTTCTCAAGCTGTCCTCACTGCTGGGTTTCAACAGAAAAGAGGAGATCTTCAGTCAAAGGGGAGATGGGATCCATGGCAGAGCACTGTGACTAAAACCAGAGAACAGCTCCCCCTCACTCTATCCCCGGGTGGAAAGGCACTGAGTCCATCCAGGACCACTCCATGGGAAACACTGCACAGCCCCAGGGCTCCTCCCTGAATTTAACATAAACAAACCTCTGTTTGGTACTCTCCAAGAGAGGCAATTCACAAACAGCAGGGACTCAAAGGAAATTATCATAACCAAACCCCTGTTCAGAGCTGTATTTTCCTGGGAACAGCTGAAAAAAAGTGGGAAGTTCTGCATGTTTGCAAAGCGATGAGATCCATCTGATATATCTATGTATGTCACCGCCTCCTTGATAATACGAGCGAGTATCAATTTAAGTTGGAAATTAAATTCTGATTTTCAGCAGGACTCGCAGATGTGCCACGCACTGTGTCAGGTTTGGAGAGATGGATGTAAACAATGCAGGGTGCATGTCCTGAAATGTAACTTTCCACTTAGAGTTCTCCGGAGCATGATTACTCTGCCCTGCAGCTCAGCCTTGCTGCTGCACGCTGAGCACTTCAGCAGAGGCTGCCCAACCCTCTCCCTGTCAACAAAAATCCAAAACAAGGAGGCAAAGAAGGGTGAAAGCCCATTTCTGCATCTTCTGGTACTGAATGATGTAATAACTCTTTCATGGTCACAGACTCTGTTGGTGGAGTCAGCTAGAGCTTGTGACATGCAGCAAATCCCACTTCACTGACTGGGCTGTGTTCCACATTCTGTAACTCATTCTGAGATTCCCTGTGACATTATTTCTTAGGGAAATTAGCATTTATTTTAAGCACTGTGGTATTCTATATTTTCAATCACTTAAAGGCCATCAGAACACCCTAGCTGAACATGATGGGCAGTGATTTGCCCAACCTAAGCCTTCTGGGCTTTGCCAGGTCCCTGTGCAGAATTTGTACACTTTACTACACAATTTCTTATTCAGTAGATTTTTGCATGTCCTGTAAAATTTAGAAATGCTGCAGAGTACTGAGTGGCCCAATTTGTTTTGCTATTGTTGTTTTAGTCTGACAGATTTCTGACTTCCATCCTGGTAAGGATTTTTGAAGTCAGAATTAAAAAGAAAAAAAATTTAAAAAAATATTCACAAGGGAACTTGAGTTGGAAGGGACATCCTAAAGTCTAGACCAGCACTTGACCACTCTCATTGTAACAGTGATTTGACACAAGTCCTTCCCACCAGTAAATATCTCACAATAGGCAGAAAACTGGTTTTTTTGAAATTTCTGAGATGACTGTCTCAAGTCTCAACACTTCGGCAAATGTCACCCACTCACAGAAAATGAGCAACAGTACAAATAACCCCCTCCAATCCCACTGTTATTTTCATACACCACCCAGAAAGTTACAGGCTTGGCTCATTACACAAGGTAATGAAGAACTGGGTGTACATCCTCCAGAGGCGAGATTTGACACAAATGACTGCTGGAATGAGTCAGAATTCATGTCCTAATACTGAACAGTTTAATCACAGGCCAGAACCGGATATCCAAGCACAAAAGCAGGTACATACTTTTAATTATTAGAAACATGATTGCAATCTCATAGTTGAATGATCTCTCTGTGTAGTGAAAGACAATCATCCTCCAGTGCACACTTTAGATCATCACTGGAGACACTTCCCCAGAGAACAGTTTGCATTGCATAAAATCTTCCTGTTGATAGAAAACTGAATCTCTTTCTGGAGTGTTAACCCCAGAGGTTTATCTTTGATTCTGCTTGTTGGACTGAGCATTACATCATTACCCCTCAAAGATAAAGCGCAAATGGTGTTTGGGCCTCTCTGGCAGACTGGGATTCTCCAGGATCTTTGGCCAGCGGAGTTTTGGCAGCTTGGATTACAACTCAACTGATCAGCCAAGTAGCAGATCCTAGCAAACATGAAAATGCCCTTTGAGCCATGTCCCGCAGCTCAGGGCTCTGGGCAGCAAAATGGCCAATGCAGCTGAACCTATTTCCATCACAGCAGAGCTCCTGAGGCAGCCAAGCCTGCAGGACTGCACTTTCTGCTACTCTGACTTATCCCCACACCTTTTCATGACCTCACAGAGCCTTCAGAGCTCTCTCCTCCCTCAGTCCTGTGGCTGAGGGCCTGGCCATGTGCACCCCTTTGCCCTCTGGCTCAGCTCCTTGTCTTGGCTCCCTTAGATTGGAAACCTTTGCTGGCAGTGATGGTCCTGGCACACTTAAACAGATTCTTGTGAGAGTCTCATGCTTAAAAATAAGAACAGCTACTTAATATATAAACCCTGTGATGTTATTAACAATTCAACTATTATTACTCTCACTGTGTTAACCATACAATAATAATAATAATAATTCTTGGTATTACAAATTGTCACACAGAGAGGTCTGAACAAAAGTGAGATCTCACCCTGGCAGAAACTCTGCTCTATGGCATGCCAACATCGCCTTTAGCAGGCACACCTGAGTTTCCATGCCCATAATTTAATGCAACCAGAAACTACATTGCATTACTGCAGCCTAAAGCTAACATATTTTCTGTCAGAGGCAAAAGTGTATCAGGAAATAGCAACTTATATAACTGCTGCTGAAAAGTCCAACACATCAGAGGTAATTAAAAAAAAAAAAAAAAAAAAGGCAGTTTTGAATTTCTCTTTTATTGGGATTCCCATCTCCCTGGAGGGCAGGATTTCTATATTCCTGTTACCTGCACCTGCATCTAAAATGCCATCAGACTGTCCTCTTTGCTGAGGCTCTAATCTCATAGAGGCTCCTCTAATCACCCAGGAGAGGCTGACTTTGTGAATGCCGGTGCTGACAGCTCAAGCTGAGAGCTGGAGAGACGAACAACTAAATTTCTGACAATGGGTGCCCTGCAAAGGCAGGCAGGGCATTGATCTTGCTCCTGACAAATACTGTAACAAAGATCAAAGCCGAGAGCCAAGCAGCTAATGGTGTGATACCTGTTAAGAGGAAAAATTCTCTCGAAGGGGAGCACTCCTTCCCAGCAGGGACACTTTGGAAGATGAGAGGAGTACATGCAAGCAGAGAGAGGCCTTCTTGAAGCCACGGGAGGGGTTCTCATTCTCACACTGTGGTGCCTCTAGCGCAGAGCCAGGTATCCCAGCCCCAGGAGGGACATCTGTCACCCTGCCGGAGCCAGCAGAGCCAGCACTGCCTCTCCCCACAGCCCGGGGGAATGCAAGCACAGGCACTGCTCCCATGCCCTGCTAGGAAGGGGAGAAGCTGCAGGAATAGCCCAGGGCGTGTGTGTCCCCAGGACAGCCCCTGTGCTCCAGCTGAGGAGGTGTTGTGCCATCAGCAGCTGCGTCGGGCACCAAGCTGCAGCTGGCCTGAGCTGTTTGGTGCTGGCAGCCCATGACAGCCCTGCTCATGGCAGGGGGAGCAGGGAGAGCGCAGCTCAGCTCTCAGCGAACAACTCGTGTGCTGCAATAATAACCTGAAAAATATCTTTTTATTTGTAATCTGAACAAAGCTGCTATGCATATCCCTGAGCAAAACACACAGCAAATCCCTGAACCACTGCCATGCCAACCTGGCTTCCAGCAGAATGTAAAATGCCCTAAGGCATTCATTATCTTACTAGGGGAAGAGAGAAAAGCCATTTTATAGACAGCAAATGTGTGCCTAAAAATACATGCATATTTCAGTTACAATTCAAAACGTTACTTTTGTTGTCAGAATTATTCATAAAATGAAAATCCAATACTCGCAGCATATGTGAACTCTGGATTCATTTTACCAGTCACTGCTGTTGTCAAGTCTTTCAACTCAAAAACTACATGCAAGATATTTCGAATGCAACTTGTCACCAACTTAATAATACTGTTTTACATTTCTATAACCTATGAAGGGCCCCAAATCCCTTCAGCTTTTGAAGCCAACTGCAGTACCACAGCTGAGACTGGGACATGGACACAGTCACACATCATGGACCACTGAAAAAGTGACATCTCTCTAAAGCTCCCAAAAGGGGCATGGAAACGCTGTATTTTCCTTCTCAGTTTTCATTTCTGTGTAACTCTTCACCTTGTTTTTCTCTGCATAAGCAACAGAGTACTACTACGAAAACCACAAGATAAAAGGTTTCATGGTGCATTAAGTCCTGAGCTACAAATGAGAAACTATAAAAGCTGTTAGAAAACATTTTTTCTCACTTTATTTCATCTTGGTTTTGCAAAAGCTATGAGTCCTGAATCTGACTTGACACCAGTATGTCACAAGAAAGCCCAGCGAAATTAGAGAAAGCCCAGTTGTGTGAAACTGGTGCTTTAATTGCAAGGAAAACCCTGAGCTTGGAGGGCTTGGAGGGAAGAACCAACTCACAGCTTGCCTACCTGCAGCATGCACAAATCTATCCGTGGCACCTCAGCACAACACAGGTATCACACACACACCTGGCAGGCAGCCAGGGTCCCTTCTAGTACTGATCTTGTGAGGGTAAACGCAAAATTTCAGAGCATGCAATGGAGGAATGAACAAACTGCTTCTAGGTCCTCTTGTGGGTTGATGTGGGCTGGATGTCACACACCCACCAAAGCCTCTCTCTCACTCCCCTCCACAGCTCAACAGAGAAGAGAAAATTTAATGAAGGGTTGAGATAAGAACCATGAGAGATCACTCAGCAAATACCATCATGGGCAAAACAGGTTCTAGAGATAGGAAGTGAATTTATGACTGACAAAACCAGAGCAGGATAACGAGAAGTGAAATAAACCCTGAAAAGCACCTTCCCCCCACCCCTCCCTCCTCCCAGCTCTACCTCCTACCCCCGGGGCACAGGGAGATGGGAATGGGGGCCATGGTCAGTTCATCCCCTGTGGCTTCTCCGCTGCTCAGGGACAGGAGTTGTTCCCCTGCTGCAGCCTGGGGTCCCTCCCACGGGAGAGCTCTCCAGGAGCTTCTCCAACCTGAGTCCATCCCACGGGAACAGCCCCCCGGCACTGCAGCCCCGTGGGTCACTCTGCCATGGGGTCAGTCCTGCAAGGCCAGGCTGCTCCAGCCACAGCCCCTCTCTCCACGGGATCACAGCCTCCCCTCAGGCACCCCCTGCCCCAGCAGGGGCTTCTCCAGGGGCTGTAGATGGATCTCTGCATCCCTGTGGATCTCCAGGGGCTGTGGATGGATCTCTGCATCCCTGTGGATCTCCAGGGGCTGTGGATGGATCTCTCCATCCCCGTGGATCTCCAGAGGCTGCGGGGCACAGCTGCCTCACCATGGGTTTCCCCAAGGGCTGCAGAGGAATCCCAGCTCTGGTGCCTGGAGCAGCTCCTGTCCCTCCTCCTGCCCTGCCCTGGGTGTCTGCACAGCTCTTCCTCTCACATCTTCTCACCCCACTCTTCTCTGGGCACAATTACCTCTGTACAATAACTTTTATTCCCTTTTTTCTTCAAACTGCTATCCCAGAGGCATTACCACCATTCCTAACTGGCCCAGCCTTGGCCAGTAGCACATCCATCCTTGGAGCTCCAGGATTGAGGAAGCTCCCGGCAGCTTCTCACAGGAGCCATCCCTGCAGCCCCTCCAGGTATCAAACCAGGCCCTGCAAACCCAATACAACCCCAACACCTTTATTCCCAGTCCAAGCCTCGTGCTGCAGCAGGAAGAGCAGGCACTGGAGGGCAGGGAGCACCTGAGCAGTGCCGTGCAAACCCGTGCTCCCCACAGGAGCCTGTCTGTCTCGGGGAGCAGAGCCTCCTGGGCCACCTTCTCCCCGAGCCTGCAAACATCGTGGCAGGCACGGGAACACCTCAACTACCCACCCTGGCAAGGAAAAGTAAACTGTCTCCCTCAGTTTAGCACCTGCAGTACCTTTGCGAGCTGCTCATCATGGATCACTCCCCAGCCCCATGTCCGGTTTAGAGGAGAGATTGACAGTCCCTAAGTCCCAGTTCAGGTGTGTCTCCAGACCAGCAAGGCTCTCCCTGCCTTCATTTAGAGGTCTGGCCGCCCATCCCAGTTCAGTTTTCAGCTCCAGGTAGACAATCAGTTGGCAGGACCACACTATTGACATTTCCCTGTCTCTCATCTGTCAGTGGGAATGGAGCAAACAAGGAGTTTTGATTCTGGGACAGCTAAAACTGCTGAAAAGCACAGCTGGACAAGTTCAAAACAAATAGATCCAGCTAGTGATATTAAACTACCTGGATATCTCAGTCTCAGCAAGTCCAAGGGACACCATTTGCTGGGGGATAAATGAGCGTTTTTGACTGGCAGGCTCGCACTAGTCGGACATGCTTTGCTAAGGATCAAGGCTGGTGCTTTCTGTACCATGTGTGCACCTGAAATCACTACAAACCCTCCTGAAATAGCTGTGGAACCAAGACCAGGAGGGAGAGAAGCAAATACAAACGAGAAAAATTGAACGGAGTCAAAGAATGAAAAATAGAAAGAGAGAGAAAAGGAAATTACTTTGCTGGCATAATTTTAACACCGTGGTTTCTCGATGAGTGGCAGTAGCAATACTTGAAGGACAATAAAAGGCTTAGTCTGAGGTTTCTTTTAAAATGTGAAATATCCCAATATATTATGTATTCAGGAGAATAATCCAGAGCCCTAGAAGTGAGGTTTATTCAAAAACTTACAAAATTCTAAGTTGGAATGAGGCTTCTAAAGACAATGTTAAGAAAATTTCTGAGTACAGTAGCCAAATATTCTTTTCAGTATACTCATTCAGAAAAGCTATTTGTTTCAGTGGGATTCTCTTTTCATGCTTTACCATCTTCTTTCTTAAACACTGCTATGTATTCCCATGTTTTAGTTAACATTTCAAACTTCCCTGATTCCCGTAATTTCTGTAAATGGTGGGTACAGAGCCTGACTACAGCTCTATTATTCACACCACAGTGGTACTTATTTACTGAGAATCGTGTCTGGGCTTCTATTTTATGCTCCCATTCATTAAACAACAAACATTTAAGAAAATGGGATGCACCCTATTATTTTTTCTAACATTCTTGTTTTCAAAGAAAAAAGTTAATCCTCTGTTATTTACCATAAACATTACGCAAACTGACAGGCAGGGAAATGAAGCTGAAAATCAGGGGACTATAAAAGCTCCCCCAAAACTCCAGGACACTGTTTATACACAAACATTGCTGGCACGCTCTCCCATGCTGCCTTGCACTGACTGTCTCTGCTGTTTCCATACAGTGAATAGATCTCACCATTAGCATTTGGGAGCAGGGTTAGACAAACTGTTGAGGGCTATGGAAAAAAAGACTGCAAGTATCGGTCTCCTTTTTTGGCATTACATCCTATAAAACTGGCAATTTTATTTATTAGGAATTAGGTAATTTATAGGGATCTGGAGTAGCAGCCATGCTACTTTGCTTGATGCACAGGAGTGCTGCCATCCCTCCAGAGCCTTTCCCTCACAGCTGTACAAAACAGACACTCACCAAGCCAGCTCAGCTCCCCCTCCTTTCCAAAGGAAAAATAGTGAATTCACTGAACTCTACCAGGAAGTTTTACAGCCCAAGAGAGAATGGAGTGGAGCCCAGACAATCCCATCATTCCCCACTGCCCCTCGGGGCTCCTTCCAGCAAAAGGAACAAAGGCAAAGGAAGAACAGTCTGAGGCTGGGTGAAAAGAGGAGGTGGGGACAGGTTCCCACATCTCCACCTCATGCTCTGCATCCTTATCACTCAAGGAAAAGAAGGTTAAAAAAAAAAAGATGTTTCCTGCAGACTAAGTTAAAATAGAGCAATATCTCATCTGCACTCCACCATGTCTTTTTCACAACAAAACATCCCTCCTAACAGTAAGGTGGGCAGGGAGAGAGAAAGATGTGTAGCCAGCCTACTGTGTCCTGGGGAAATAATTTCCTAAATTGCTGTTATGGTGCTCGCAGATGTCAGGGAAGAAAGGTAAGAAAATCATCATCCAAATATATTTGAAAGTCCATTTTCCAAAATTGTTTTCTTTACTCACTTTGTTGCTTTCTCCTCTGTGAATGTCAGTGCACATCACTGAGGGCTCCTGGTAACCTTGGCAACCCTCACATCACCACTGGCATCCAAGCCCAAAATAAGTCCCTTTAAAGTCAAATGTAGTCACTGCCAAGACATTCCCAATGCTGATGTATTTAAGTTTACAGTGCTAAAGGAATGGGACTTCTCTCCAGCTGGAGGCAGTCAGGGATTCCTGAGCTGCCCAAGCCTGAAAAGGCTCATTTCCTCTTTCCTCAGAGCTGGCAGCAGCTCAGCTCCTGAGCCCATGGCCTTGCGTGTGTTCATGGGGCAATAAACCATGCACTAATCCCACAGCTGACACTAATTTGAGCAATAGGGCTCTTGATGATATTTTTTATTTTGTCTAATTAATTAACAGAAGTGACAAACCAATTCAGTTATAGGAAAAAATGAACAAAAGATCTCAGATAATTAACCATTAACTCAATGGAAATCCATTCTTCCTTCCATGGTGTAAATTGGTTTATAAATTTCAGTACCCAACATTACTGCTTTTGATCAGACCTTGAGAGCAACAATTTGCAGGCCAAGCCCATTAGATGATATATCAAGGCAAAAAAGCCTAACATGCTCAATTCATTGCCCCCACTGCTCCCACAGAGCCATCATTACACAGGAACTCTGTGACTAATCAGTAAGTGAATTCTGCCTTGAGAGAGGTTTTTTGTTAACAAATTGTTTTTTAGGTGACTGTGAAGTTGTCCAATCCTAGAATAATTTAAATTCTTTTTTTTTTTTTCTGAGCCCTACACAGATATTTTGCAAACCCCCCATTTCAGTTACATAAATTCATGTCATATGGGTTAGAAACTGAAGTAAAATATCTCTCTCTTTCTGAGTGAAATGACTGATCCCACCTGTGTGGGACAACCAAAAGGCACAACTTTATTTAGTACTTTGAAAATCCATCTGGCAAGATCCCAGCAAGCTGTGGCAGACGCCGTCATCAGAACATGTCTCTGCTGTGCTTCTGTATTGCCTATGGAGATCTGCTCATTTGTTTCCACTGAAAAGAGAAAATAAAAACAAACAACTTGACAGGGAATAATTAGTGCTTAAAAAGGCCCAGTTTATAGTCTGATAGAGTATCCAGAATATCAGACTGTTCTACTTGGCCACTCAGAGAGCATGTCCCAGCTTTACTGAAGGAAAAGCATAACAGAGAGATGGGCAACAAACTCCAGCAGCAAGTCCTGTGCTCTCCCCTCAGAGCCAGGGATGTGTCACACTGGGTACGACAGACCGCAGGCAGAAAGGCCTAAAGGGGAGCACAGAGCAGGAGAAACAGGAAATCTGGACACACGACTAAGGAAAGACAGAAACACTCTCTTTTGCTGCTGCTTGAGAGACGTTTTCCTTTCCTGCCAGTCCTTGACTCTGTTCAGTCTGTCAGTGACAGCTTACTTGGTCCAAGCAAATCCACTTCCTGTGGGGTTTCCCCCTTTCAGAAAGTGCATCTGTTCAGAAGCACATTATTGACATGACAGCTAGCAATGGCCAGGGCACCATAAAAAGGTAATGTGAAACTGGCACAAACTTGCACAAGAAGCGGAGTACAAGAGGGGCAGAAACAGCAGAGGACGTTCTGATCCAAGTCAAATACATTTCCCTAACCTCAGGAAAAAGGTCCTTAGCCAAATAAAGGCTAGAGACATTCCCTTTATTTCCTCTCCACCTGTGCCCCCCGCTCCCTCCCCTCCCCTCTGCTGTGTGATTTGGTGGCCATGGCTGTTTTGGGCTGTTTGACTTTTCCTTTCCAGGAGACTGGCCGAGTCTCCACCCTGTAGGCACATCCTCAGGAGTTTGGGTAGGTTATCTTGCCCACACTCCCAAGAATAGATTTGTCCTCTGGGGTGTGGAAATAAGCACGGGAGACACACTGACAGGATTTTATTTAACTCCATTGTACAGGCCACTGGGAATCACCCAGGAATTCTGCCTCACTCATTCCCTGCTGTGCCCATGCCATCGGTGATGTGCTCATCTCTTCTGTTTCCCTTGCAGGACACAAACAATCAAATGGGGTTTAGCTCTTGTACCACAGATTTTACACAGGACTTTGAGGAATGTTCTGCAACAGAAGGTGCTCAAGATGAAGCTTCTGACCATCCTGCTGGACTTGCTTTTCTGCTACATGGCTGCTGGTCATTAAATGATGGAAGAAAGCACCTTAAGAGCTGCCATTGCATCTGCCTAGAGTCTTCTCATCTCCTCAATTTATTTCTGCTCCCATACCTGACCATTCAGTTTATTTCTAGCCATCACTTGAAATTTCCCACAAAATGCAGAAGAGATCAGGTAATACAGCAAAGGATGCATCAGGGTGAATGATCTGATAGCTTTTTGCCTCTACATCTTCCAGACCCACCCTGAGCTGCAACACTCCTAAGAATACGGGTGCGAGCATCTCTAAAAAAACATCAGGATGAGCACACAACCTGCCTGCTTTTTTGGTGGCCCTTGCTTCAGCAAAGACACCATGCTGTAACAATTTAACCAAAGGCACAACACTCCTGTCTGTCTTCTATTTCAGAAACACAGCCAGTGACTAGGAGCAGGAGAGTGGCTTCTTAAAAGCTGGGACAAATCTGAAGAGCACTCCATGGAAAATCCTTTCTGAATGATCCTTATAATTTATTTTATGCCACCTAATTCTTTAGGTAAGTAAAGCTCAACACACTTCTCTTTAAACGCTCATTTATTTTGTTGTGACAACAAACCGTCTCATCTATCAGGAGAGCTGATCTTGCAGCCAAACCACCACTTTGGGCTTAGAATTACCAAGAGCACCGAGCTAATATGCAAATGGACCAACTGATAAAGGCAACCCAACACTCTAAACTCTTCTGTCAAAGAAACGGAGGCCTTCTTGCCAAATACAAGTGTTATTGAAATTGCAATGACTAAAGCAATCCTGAGTTGACACTGTCACATGGGAGGATTTTGATGGGAGATTAAGTCTTGGATGTAATTTGCTCTATTTAAACAGTAATTCGGCATCGCTGGAGCACGGTAAATGCTTTTCTAACTCATTTATTTAAAAGGTCTTGGCCAGGATTGCTAGCTGCTTGTAACCAACTTCAGAAGGACTGCATTAAAAATACAAGACTTCAAAAGGATCGAACAGCTACTAGAAACATTTATGGGAGAAAAAAAGAGTAATTAGCTAAAACAATCCACATTGGATTTAAAAGGCTTCAATCAGAATTGATGTTGAGGCAACTGGAATGATACTCATCTTTTGCACTGGCCGTTGCAGCACATGACAGAGAGAAGGGGTCTGTAGCTTTCAGAATGTGTCACATCTCAGGGAATGCTGGCAGGGCTCCTTAGCAAGGGAAGCCTAAAGCTGCAGCTTGGCAGGTGGAGATTCCCTGACCAGAAGAGGGTTGGAGCTGTGTGCAAACCAGACAGGACTCTATGACATCAGAGGGAGTAGATTAACTTCAACATGACATTTCCCTTCCAGAAAACAAGTTGTTATTGTCAAAACCAGCCAGAACAGCCCTTCTGTAGAGCTATCAAATACATCAAAGAATACATCAAAGACAAAGGTTTCTATTATTGCTAACAATACCCAAAAGTGGGTAGGCAGCTGAAAATAAGGGGAGCAGAACCCTTCAAACTGATCTGCCAATATTGGACTTGCTGAGCTGAAAGTTATCCCTGAATGTGTCAGGGCACCTTCCACTGCTGTTTCCTCATGACTCAGTTACCAGGCACGCTCACAGACACATTATTCTCCATTGAGCCTAACAGGGAAGTGGCTTTTTTAGCATTTCGACTTCTGCATATATCAAGATATGGAAAAATCCCTTAACAGAACTGAGAGAGTACCCCGTACAGCATTCCTGTATTCCAGTATTTACTGACATTCATGAAGAATTCACAGAAGCTCTGTATTTGTTTAAATGGGAACTCTCTTTTGAGAGAGAGGTTTACTTCTTGAACCTGCATCCTCCTGCATGCTGATCTGGCAGCTGTGAAACAGAGCACATGAGTGCTGTTGCTCAGTGATGCTGTCCCCCATGGCCTTCCAGAGGATGCTGTCCCCCGGAGGATGGCTTTCTTCTTTGTACATCAGTTTGCAAAAGACCTGAAAATACCCACCTTCAGCCCAGACCTCTCCCAGCCCCACTGCACAGCAGCCACACATAGACATTTTCAACCTCTGCTTTGCTGCAAGTACTTTAAACACAACAATTATACTGTATTTTTTATAAATACGATATTTTTTCCTGGAGTTTCAATAATCAAGAATTCACAGAACAGTTTGTGTTGGAAGGGACCTTTAAGCTCATCTTTTTCCAACCCCTTGCCACGGACAGGGACACTTTCCACTACCCCAGGCCACCTCAACTTGAAAACAGCCTGTTTTACCAAAACCCACTTAAGTAACTGGGTTAAAACCCTGGAAAATATGATTTATCTATCTAAAGATGCCTGAGTTAAGGATTAACTGCCTCAGTGTTTGCAGTGACCACAGGGCAGGTGATCACTGTCACAGAATCAAGAAATATTCAGACACACAGTGAAATGATCAGTGTTTAAACACTCCCCTGCTCACATGTCCACAGCAAAAATCACT
This sequence comes from Acanthornis magna, assembly GCA_036785705.1. Lineage (NCBI taxonomy): Eukaryota > Metazoa > Chordata > Aves > Passeriformes > Acanthizidae > Acanthornis > Acanthornis magna. The sequence continues at coordinate 11,852,916 of JAWUZG010000093.1, forward strand.
GTGAATCAAAATAGGAAATGACAGTCCTGATGTCCAAGATGGTCCTGATGGTATTTGACTTGATGAACCCTTCCCTTAATGGGAGTTGAGTGGTTTTCTCCTTCCGGGCAAAAGGGGGAGAGCCAAACACAAAAAAAAAAAAAAAACCAAAAACCAAACAAAACCATCAAAAGACTACACAAACAAAAAACCTACGAAAACCCCTAAAAACAAACAGACCCAATCCTAAGAGTATTCAAATCAAAAGAGAGGTTCAATCAAGAATAAATTCTGACAAATTCATGTACAATGAGCCTGCTCTCTGCTCCTTCCGGACTCAATCCCTCTCCTCTGTCTGCACACAGCACTGCTTTGGTGCAACTCCCTGTTTTAGCACGAGCTGCTGAAGGAGCAACTTGGCAACCCTTCCATATGTGGCTGAAATAACAAGGGTGGAGGTTGGTTTTTTTTTGGTTTGTTGTTTCTTTTTTTAAAAAATAGAATAGTTTTCTGGCATCACAGAAATTTAGGATAAATTCAGTGACTTTTAGTCAACAATCTAAATTTTAAAAATGGACAAGTATTTGAACATCTCACATTTGATAAACAGAGGACAAAACCTGCATTGGGGTATGAAATGCAAAGCCCAGTCCCCTGGAAGCCACTGGGAAAGGCCTCAGAAGGAGAGGTGAGAAGCCTCGTGCCTGTGATATCTCATGGCATTGCCACGAGCAAGACGCGCTGTGCCACCCCAGCAATCAACAAGGAAATACAGGACACAGTTTCTGAGTTCAACACACCTGGAAAGTCCTTAACCAAGAAAAATTGAACAGCATTGGCTTTCATGGGAAGAGACAAGGCGCAAGCCATATACTATAAATAATAATTTAAGCCATGAATTATAACGGGGACTTTTCAATGATAGAGAAGCAGGCACCAAAAATGGTTTTTCAGAGAAACTTAAATTTGAAAAGTCTCAGAATCAGTTTAAATAGGCAAGGCTTTCTCATTAGGAGATCTAACACTACTGCCTTTTATTGCTCTGAACAGAATTTGTAAGAAACTCTAGTTTTCACCTTTCAGAGGGTGGCTCTGGAAATATAAGCCATTGATATTCTGTAGTTGTAGAAACCACTGCTGAGAAAAGCCAACACACAGCCCAAAGGAAAGAGCACTCACCAACAAGGCAAGTTCCACAAAATCCCAGGATCAGCATCCACTCAGAGGCACAGATTTCTCTCCTAAATGGTAAGAGACTGGGAGGATGCTACAATGAAAATCTAAAAAAAAAAAATAATTAAAAATTTAAAAAATTTACTCCACCTGAAATATTCAAAGGCTCCTGAGAGCAGCCAGCTCTGGAAATGGCCTAAAATAAATATTGTGTTCTGTTTTATTCAGGCTATTATTTAGCAGATTCTGCAACAATATTTTCTGAGGTGGAGCTACTTGAAAGTGGTCTCAGTGCCATCATTTGAGCAGTTTCTTACATATATTCACTATTATATCCAAAGAGTGCAAGTAAATAAATAAATAAAAACTTTCCACCTTTTACTTCTCCTCCCACAGATCATGTACAAATGTGGGAGATTTCAGTGAAAAAGTACAATTACAGACGGAAACAAAGAACACAGATCCTGCAGTGAGAGAAAGCAGACAGGCTACACTCAGGCCAGAATTTTGTAGAAAGTTTAGCAGAATTGCTTGTTGGGGACTAACCAGCTCCCATTAGGTACGAGTTAGAAAAAAAATTAATTTCATTAAATATCAGCCCAATATCACTGGGCTCTGGCTTTAATAGGTCTTATGACCTCATCTCAAATTTTTAATTTGTATCTTATTTTTTTAGTCCTCATCTTAATTAATTTTATTTCTACTTCATAATTCTAAGAGCAAGACAACACAAATATGAATTGGTAAAAATCTCCCTTCTTCAGCTGGTACGTATTAGCAGTCAACAGTAACCAGTGATCTCATTTTCTAAAAAAGAGGAATTCTGGTCACCCCAAAGGCACAGCAGGGCAGAGCATCCTCCAACTAACTTCATTTTGTCAGAAGAAATACTTACCTGAAGCAAAAACATTTTGTCGCAACTAATTGGCTCTTTGCTGAATGTATTCTTTCCCCTGTTCCCAAAATGCAGTAGCAAGGATGAATCCTGACTTCTTCATTCCCAAGAGAGATCTCTCAGGTTTTCAAGCAGGTTGCTGGATAACATCAATAGAAAAATGCAATAACCGGAGAGCTGGAAAAGCCCTGGAAATTGGTTTTACTGCATTTGCTGCTCAGTGTTCCAGAGCCAAAAATAAGAAAAAGGTAGTCTTGATCTGCAGATAAAGACCAAGACTCACCCGTGTTCTACTGGGCTTCCAGATACTCTTTCAATGGAAATGGAGCCTAAAGCCCATTCCAAGTAAACCATCAAGGCTGAAGCTCCCTGCCCTGGACCAGTCCCACAGCAGCCCCAGATACCAACATTCACTGTTCCCATTTTGCTCCCATTTGCTGGGCCCACACCCTGCTGTGTGGGATAGAGTATAGTTCCTTGGGGATTTAACCCTGGGCAATGCCTGTGTGGATGGGATTTACCAAAGCAATTCATAGTCTTAAAACAAAAACTGTGGCTTTTTTTGATGGTAGGGTCACAGGTCTTCAGATCTTCTTAAGCCACCAAGACTGAAACTCTCTTTTAAATTTGTTTGCATTATCCCAGGTTACCTTTCAAATGTCATTGGGCTATGGACTTCCAAGGCCCCTCCCTTATAATTGCTGCTGTAGTAAATTGTATCTACAATTGATCCATGATGCAAATGATGCAATTGGATGCAGCTGAGAGCACAAAAGGTGCTGGTTTGAGGACACTCCCTATTAGCTGGTGATCCTTTTCATCAATTCTTTCTCAGTGAGGTAACATACCTGAAAAGGGCCATTGATTAATTCCTCATGCTGATAAGGGAAGACTGCAATGAATGTTTCAACTGGTATGAATCACTTGTTACTGAGTTTACTTTGTTCATTAGGGCTCCAGCATCCATGCTATTTAGCACTCCTTATCCTGCCCCCAGGACACCAGTCCCCTCTCCATGATCGTGATCGCCTTGGAGAGGGGAGGGCCCACCACCCTGCAGCAATGGAGCCAGGAATAGTGAGCAGGGCTTTGATTGCAGAGATCTGCATTGAGCATCCCACACATTTGAGGGACCAGGAAGAAGTAAATAGCACTTGTTGCTGACCTGTGTCCAATTTTAGAAAGTTTTGGAGATAAGGTTTCACCAGTCTTATCAGGAGCCTGGGAGGTGGTGGAAGGCATTGGGAGGGTTAAGTTTTGTTGTGCAAAAATACATTAGTCCAGTTATGGTTGTGGATACATTACACCTCCACGTTGCCACCTCCTTTTCCATATATTTTTTCCATGTAATTCTCTGAGCGGTTACTGGTCTTGTAACATCTGCTCTGGTTTTTAAGGGCATTGGAAACTGAATAAGCAAATTTCCCCTTCAGTGGCTGGAGGTTGTGTTTCACATATTATAGTGGAATTTCCCTCTGCCAAATTCAAGCTCCTAGATTTGTCCAATTTCATCAACAATTGTTGCTGAGATGCATTCAGGCTCAAGCGTGGGTACCGCGGTTGCCATAGTGACCATTACAGATAGGAAAAGTGATGGTCTCCCTCTCTTGGGTCAGGCATGGTGATGCATGTGCCCAGCCTGGCTTGTTCTGGCACTGATTCCTTCTGGGAGAGGAATAACTTGATCTTCAGTGGAGATGTGCTGGCATCATTCCCAAGATTGTTTTCTGAAAAAGTAAAATAAATCAAGTCTCAGCGGGGTTTGCCCAGACATGTTACCCCATTAAAAAGAAGGAGAAATCCATCTTTTGTAGCACTGTTTCCAGTAGCTTCCCAAGCAGGTGCACCACAAGGTTTAGTCAGTCATAGGCAAAGTTCCAATTTGGGGTAGTTTTACCATAACAGGTTGTCTTGGATGTGGTCCTGTCAGATGTTCCCCTTGGACGGAAGGTGGAGCACCTGATTCAGGTTTTGCAAAGAATCCTTAGCTCACAGGGCTCCTGATAGGTCCATAGCAATTATTGAGATGCTGAAGTATTTTGGGGAGTTGAGCATCCCACCCAGGTGTGTGGTTCAAGGCTCTTTTTCAATAAGCCATTAGCCCTTTCTGTGATTCCATTGGACAGGGGGTCGTATGGGGTGTGGAATACCCATTGAATCCCTTCCTGTTTGGCCTATTCTTGTACTTCCTTACAGGAGACATGTGAGCCGTTCTCACTCTGGGTTGTATCAGGAGTAGGCAGATTTGAGAACCACATTGTCAGTCCCCTCGCTGTGCTCTGCCCGTCCGTCCTTTGGCATTTGGCTGCCATGAGTATCCCAAGTCTCCTCCTACACCTGTGAGGATGGATCGTGTCCTGCAGAGGATCTGTGCGGCCCCATGGAATGAATTTGCCACGTGGACCATAGAGCTTTGCCTTTACTGATGTGTTGGAGTGGTGCTTTATCTGGGTGTTCTAACTGTAATTTTAATCTACACTGAGGGCATTCTGTAAGAATGGTTTCACAGGTTTTCCTGTTTAGGGAGCAAACCTTTGCTCTGTGCAGCAAAACAAACTGCTTCTTTACCAGTGTGCCCTAATTTCTGATGGTACCACTCTCCCAGTTGATAACATTCCTGATTTGAGGACTCTTTTATTACTATTTCCCTGATTTTAGTTAGTTCATCCACCTTTCATTTCCGGTTTGTGGCTGGTTTGTTACCCTTGGCATGGGCTTTCAGCCATCCTATTTTGAATGGTGTTTTTCTGGCTGTATTTGATAATTGCCAATTTTGAGATCTCCAGATGAGAGACTTATTTACTTCCCAATTCTGTAATTCCTATTGGCAGACCCACTGGTAGCACCAGCCCCAACAGCACAGGAGTCCACATCGATTATTTTTGCTCCATTCTGACCTTCTCCAACAACTGCTCTTTACTCTCCTACTTGTGCACTACTTTCACCCTCTTCTCTTACTTGTTTTTTTGTATTGATGTTTAATGCAACAGCCTTGTACTCCCATTTACAAATGACAGTGAACTAAATACCTTCTGTTGGCATCTCCTCACTAAGGGGAGGTGCATCTAAAATTGGTGAGGGTTTGACAGGTTGTCATAATGTTAATGGATCTGCATTGATAGTCATTTGTAATTTAGAAACTTCGGTTGGTCCTTCTGTTAATCTGCTCCTCCTGCAACTTCCATTAGGTAGGCATTCAATTTCTGACTGCAGATTTTTGTGCAACTCCTTCTGGGAGAAAAGACCCCTGTAAAACAGACTCCAGCAAATTAAATGGTTCTCTGGTTTGTACAGACTGTACAGCTTGTTCTTGGTGTATCTTCTCAGCTCATTGCTCATCTCAGAGTAAAGAGCAATGATAGAAAAGCCAAATACATGTTTTCTCCAGTATCTTAAAGTTCCCATTAACTGTAATTCTTTCTTAGATTGAAGCGTCTGTATTTGTTCTATTGCCTTTAAAGTGTCTGGAGGAACCACTGCATTGCCTGCTATCCACGTTCCCAAATGTTGCTTCTTTACTTGGTCCTTGGCATTTTTCAGGTGGGATTTCAATTTCTGCTTCATGCAATGCTTCCCATATGGCTGGTGCTGCTTCCCCCATCTTTTCAGAGGAATCTCCTCCAATTAGATGTCTTCCACACGTTGGTACAGTTTCACATCTGGGGGGAGTGAGATTGTCACAACTCAGCAAGTGCAGCATGAGCAGCAGTGGGTGAACATTTATACCCTGAGGGAGCCTGCTAAAGGGATACTGTACACCTTCCCTGGGAAAAGCAAATTCCTCTCTGTACTCCTTTTGTAAGGGAACCAAAAAGAACATACATTTTATATCTAGTACTGCTATCCATGGCTGTTAAATTTGCAATATTAGGTACTGCAGCCATTCAAACACAAGTAAACAACTATAAAACAACCAGTCTTCTTTACTGGACACGTGTGAATTAAAAGGAAGAATCCTTTTAATGATGCCCCTTTTTAAGGAATCTGTCACTACCCCATCAGTCCCCATAAGGGCTGCTGCTGGCAGGGGCTATTGTCTTACATTAGATATTTTAGAAGAAGGCAGTGGTACTGATATCTCAATAGATTGATAAACTTTGCAGAGCCTGAATTGTGTTACATTCATTTAGATTCTATTTGTACCCTCAGCAAACCAGTACCTCTCACTGTGAAACTCCATGAAGTTCCACACGGGAGTTTCCAGGTGTTCCCACAAAGTAAATCAAATCCCAAAAGATTTGTTTGGGTGGCCCCCACAAGCATTTCAACTTTAGTTAACTCTTTTTCCACCAAAAGCCAGACAGGAATATTTGCTGTGGAGCTGTGGTGTTTGGAACATGAACCTCCCATATTTCATCCTGCACAGAAGTCAGAGATCAGAGAATCCAGTAGTTTTAATAAGCAGTGGATCATCCCTATCCACTGCTTATTAAAACTGATCTGTCCCTCCTGCCCAATTCACCACCCATGCAGTTAAAGAATAACCACGATCTCTGGTTAAAAACACACCAGGACCCTGATACACTTCATTTCTTACTCACCCCATAAAAATCAATCTTCCCCAGTCAAACAGACGTGCCACATGTATTCTGTCACACGTATTCCATCTTGGATTCCTCCAAATGCTTAGAATACTCCTCCAATTCTGCCAATTCTGCAGGAGACTGAGGAGTTGCATGCACTGCCATACTCACCCTCATTAGTAATTTCAGTCCTAATTAATGGCCAAAAAGGGAAAGAGTCATGGAGAAGGTTGGAGGCGGCAATAAAATTCTCTGTAATCGTAGACATTCTCATCACAAGTCTCAGAATCCTCGTAATGGGTTGATTTGTGAATTTGACTGGCCATTCCCAGAGAGGGTGACTGGATTATTAAAAAATCTAATTTTTCTTGCAGACGTTTTTCAAATTTTTATGCTTCAGCCAACTGAGACTTTAAAATTCCAGCTTCCTCTCTGAGGGAATCTACCTGTATTTTCAATTTATCTTTAATTTATTTTTTAAAAGCCAATTGTGCATTTAGCACATCCTTTTTGGGTCAAATCTCTGTACACACCTGTACCAGGAGCACACCTCTAGATGCCAGAAAAGCTGTTTCTCCCTCCCAGAACAACACATATTAAATAATAATAACAACAACAAAAATTCTATTATTATTGGTTTCATTGTAGTTATTATTGTTGTTTTTATAATTGTTACCATTTATTCATTTACCATTTCCTTTGAAGGACATCCATGAATTTACATACAGCATTCCAAGCCATCGGCATTGAAAGTTATTATTGATATTCCTGTCTCACGAAACTCTTCTTAGCTAGAATTCAAATAAACACATATATTTTTATTTATTTTTAATTTTATAGAATATAACTAATGGGACATATAAGAAACCTTTCCACAGTTCTGGTAAATTAATGGAGGGGGTTGCAGCTTTTAAAATTTGCTGGGGTTTTTTAGGTTGTTTGGTTTTTTGGGTTTCTTTTTTTTTTTTTTTGCTACCATAAGAGCAGAGAAACATCCTTGCACAACTAGACCCTTTTCTAAAAATTCTGTATTAAAATAATACAATATGACTTCTAAATGTTTCCGTGCTAAAATGCCTTACTTCATGGGAATACAGTATTGTCTCCCTGATTTTTTTGTCATTAGAAGTTGTGATTATTATGCCTGTGTCATTAACTACTTTTCAGCTCTGTCGCTGGTTAATTGTTTGCTCCACAGCAATCTTTTTCTCATCCATGCATTGTTTATGAGGCTTTTAACCGGCTTCTTGTTTATTGAGATCTGATTTACTTGAAGCACCTCTCATCCCTTGCTGAAATGGAGCAATATTCCTCCTGGTTGTTCCCCGGCTCTGGCCATTAACTATGGCTGTAGCATTGCTTCTTTGAGATGTATCTTCTGTTGGGCTATTACTTTACAAAGATTTGTTTTCTGCAAATCGTCCATCACAGATTTATAACATTTTCTCTGAAATATATAGATAGTCGAATGCTTGTAGAGGGCTGGGGGCACATGAAACTGTAGGCAAATGAAGACCATAATTAAAGCATTGCTGTACATGATACACGTGTTGGCCTCAATAAGGCTCATGGCTTAAGGAAATCATGCAGATGGACAGGTGTAAAACCCGTGCTGGACAAAATTGATATTTTGAGGACAATCCCATGAGCAATAAAAGCTAGTTTAAGTCCAACCACAGCAGAACACTTAGGTTTTCAGAACAGTTATACATTTTAGGTCCACATAACCAACTGACTGCCAAAAACATAGAAGAATCAAACATGCAAAACCACCTTCTGACCAGCACATAGGTACTATCCGTCTGCTCTGAAACAGAGTGCATTGAGGTCATGTCTTCTGTCTAGGGAGCAAGACAAGCTCCACCAGAACAAAGCACCTCCATGCTGAGACAGGTGCATCTACACTCATGCCTCTGGCTGCAGAGTGATACCTGGAGAGCACCACTTTTGGTATCTTCTATTGAAAAAGAAAAAAAAACCAACAAAACATTCAGGTGAGCAAATTTGAAGTTTCTTGCTTCCGATCTAACACCTGAAAGCCCCAAGTGAGACACAATGCAGCGTTACACTGCCACACACCACGGGCACCGAGTCCAGAGCCCCACAGGGACAGCGTGTCCACCCCTTGCCACATCCCCCTGGGATCATTGCCATCTCCAGGTAAGGTTAAGGAAATGAGGCAGCCACACTCATTCCCACAGACACCTTGTAAAGTGATTGATTTCATTGAAACTGGAAGCAAACTTTAGAAAGGAAACAGATGAAGGAGAAGGCCTCCCCTTGGTGACTCAGCTATGGCAGCAGCAGCTGTTCTGGTCCCTTCCCCAGCTCTCCCAGTTCCTGACAAAGGTGTGCAGAAGCCTGGGCTGCTTTTGGGAGGGGCAGGTCTCTGCACTGAGTGCCAGCCTAGGAATGGCCCCTGCTGGACCCAGGACTCTCTTCTGCCCTTTTCCAGGTGAGAACCAACTTCTTCCCCAATCCTCCTTCTTCTCTACCTTGCATTTCCACTGCGTTCTTCAGCTATCCAGTACATCCCTCCAAGCTCCGGGGTAGCAGTTCCTATTTCTAACACTTTCCCAGACTGTCATACAAATGTAATTAGCAACATTAATTACACTTGTGTCCCATTCCTTTCTTAGTGCCCAAATCACAATGAGTTTGGCTACAGCAACAAGTGACACATGAATAACATCACCACCAGGTGAAGCATTCAGGGAGTTACTACTACAGTTCTTGACAGAACAGGGGTTCCTCTATCACTAATATAGCAGGCCCTGAAAGCAAAAACTCACTAACAGAATACTTAATACTGTTCCCCAATTTTATGTGAATCACAGTGTTACGTAGCTTTCTGAAATATAATTTGGTTAAAGTCAAGTGCAGTATATCCTGAATGCTCTAATTCCATTCCACCATTAAAAAACACAAAACTGGGGAGAAAAAACCAAGCAGTAAAACTCCCTTCTTTCATAATTTGTCTTTCAGTAGCTTTATTGCTCATATAAAGACAAAGGTCTTAATTTTTTCTCCTCATGTTAGGTAAAAAAGAGCCTAATGATGACGTAACATTGTCTTTAATTCTGAAAAAAATAACCTGATTTTTGTCCACATCATTATGCAGGCATCCAAGTTCGTAATTTGCCACCTGCTAGCTAGGTAATTAAAGCCATCTCCAACTAACTTTCATTTTAAAGGAGATCTTGAAATCAAATCTCCAGTTAGACTCACAGTAGAATCAAAGAATCACATTGTTTTAAGACACTATTTTCTGCTGAGGTAAAACAGATGCATTTCACAAAACAAAGAATTTGCAAGTAAATTTTGACTGATTCTGGGTTGACAGAACGTTTGCAGGTGGTTGCTAATTTCTGTAGCTGCGCATCTTGTTGAGCTTGTTTCTCATCTCATTCAGGTTAGCAGGATGTAAAATATATATTTATCTGGATTTATTCATGTTCTGCCCTAGGGGCAGGAGCTGATGAAAGCCTGGCCAAGTCTGGAACCCAAAACTCCTTACTCTGTGCAGGATACTGAACTTCCACACAAGGTAACTTCCCACTTACACCATGGGCTCTGGACACCCCTGTCCAACCTCACAGGCCCATGGGATTTACATCACTTCCCCTCTAAAAGAAACAGTGATGGCAAATTTTTGTTTTAGTGGATGTGCACTGTAAGCACACACAGAGGTGATGCTACAATAAACCTCTGCACTGCCCTAGCATCTGTAAAACACTTGTGCAACAAGAGAAGTGCCCATCATGGTCCCAAGACCAGGGGAAAGTCAGTGATGGACATGGAAATACGGATGAAGGTTCTGAAGGAGGAAACATTTTGTTGTCAATTCACTGAGTACACAGCAGGCACCTTGTAAGATCTTCTCCTGTTTTGGAAGGTTTAATGTAGTGATGCTCCCCATTTTGAACATTAAAAAGATCAGTGGCATAAGGTTGATCTTTCTTTACCAAAAACACTGAACAAGTCCCATTTTTATAAAATGTACAAAAACTGGGAAGATCTCTTTTTGCAAACCTTGAGATACAAGATTCCACAGCACTCAGAGGGAAGGGACCTTACCAAAAGGGAAAGAGCTTCTCTTTTTTAAACACCAACAGCCATGGGCATGGCTCCTGATGGAGACACCCAGAGATAAGGGAGCTCTTACCCCAGTCCATACAGTATTGCCACCAGCAGTCCCCAGCCACAGGGTCACTGCAAAGCCTGATGACAGAAACTTACTTTCTCCAGGTTTTTCCAGGCCTGCCTGGAGCATTATTTCCATTTCTTTAGCTGTAACAGCAATTTTTTAATGACTAAGCGGCTTTTTATGCTTTCCTTGCATTGTATAATCATGTGGCACGACCATAAATTTGATGTGGACAGGGAGAGAGAGCAGTTATGCTGTGCAGCAGGACCATTAACAGTGCCAGCCTAACAACGTGGCACGGAGAAACAGGAGCATGGAATAGCGCTGAGACCAGGAAACCAGGGGCAAGGATGCGGAGTAGACATAAATGAACAAGATGATAAATGTGGCCTTAAAAGTGGGACACAGGATAATACAGGAGACGCAGGGCTGGGAACTGCACACCAGGTGCTGAAAGCTGAAGGAGTTCAAAGAAGCAAAACTGGGGTTTAGGGGAAATGATGAAGACTCGCTCAAGGACTGTGCAGAAGTTCCGGGCAAAGCAAAGTCATCTGAGCTCTGGGCAGGAGCCAGATGCCTTCCCTGGCCTGAGGTGACCTGCACAGACTGCTGGGGCTCTGCTTTGGACACAGATACCTGAGGTCACTTATTCCCCCCAGCCCTCTTCCTCAGCCTACTGCTTTCCTGCTTTTCCTGTTTATGAACACGGAAACCCTCACTCTGTGATTAAATGACTGCCACAACACCTGGACACGGTATGTTACTCTCACAGATCCCATTGGAATGTGCAGGTGCCAGCACACAGGGAAGGTGGCTCCCACTTTCTGTTTAAAGGCTGAGCTCTCCACCTCTTGGCCTGGACATGGGACACTCCCAGCTCACTCTGCCCGTGACTGCTGACACACTTTCCAATGAACACCCTCTGGGCAGTTACTTCACATGGGACACCCAACTTGGCAACATTGTTTAGTTGGCAATCGCTGCTCCAGGAAGCCTCAAAAGTTCCTTTTTTCAGACATTCTCTCCCAATCGTCTGTGGATAACGCCCAGCAACACCTACTGGCATCCTTGTATGCAGAGAACATCCCACTTTCTTCCATTTCCAACATTTTTCAGAAGTGTACTGAAGCCAAAAAATATACTCAAGCTATCTTCTCTGGCTAATAGCTTTTCTGGTCCACTGAGTCTACCCAATCTTGCTGACTTCTTTGTGTAAGAATTCACCTCAGGGCACAGAAGCTGATGATTCCAGGGACTCTTCCTAACAAACAATCTGCCCCCAAAAAGGAGAGAAAAAGTCGTGCTTCTATGAGCCTTTTATATTACTTAATCTTTGTTCTGAGAGGCCAATGATGATATGAAAGAATTATTTAGTATTCCAAGAAAATCTATCAAAAATAATTTTTACCTGAAATTTCTTAACTCACTTTCATTTTCAGATGCTAATTTCCTTGGGGAAGCAAATGCCATCATTAAAAAATAATAACTCCTATAAAATGCAAAAAACCCCCAACATTTTGGACCTTTTAACAAAAAAACATAGACATATTTGTGTCTGTGTCCGTCTGTAACCTATGGGTAAATGGGTCCCTTTCTCCTGGAAAAGACTGTTGCGTATAAACTTCTGCAGTACTAGCATGAAATTGTTCAATTTGAGAAAAACATTTACTGCCATAATCTTCTTCATTTCTTCAGCCTTGATTGTTGATGCACAGCCCCCAGCACCCTTTCCCTGCATCTCAGAGACCCTGTGGTGCTCAGCTCCCTGGCCTACAGCGAAAACAGCTCCCCAAAATCCAAGCAGTTGCTTCCTTTTGCTACCTAAGCCTCTTTCTCCTGCCCATCTCACACTTGTAATTAATCTCCTGCATCTCCTTTTGCGGAAATACCAGCAGTGTCCTCTCTAGAAAGGACTGTAGAGGCAGCTGTACTACAAAAGCTCTGCAGAACACTTTCTAATTTACAAATATTGGTTTGAAATACATGTGCGGAACTCAACATGTAAACCTCCTTCCCTCATTCTGTCTTACTCTAATACTGCAATTTACTTCCTGGGTTCTCCACTGTCCCTGAGAAGATGGAACAACTGTTTCTTGGCAGTTCACTAAGAGAAAAAAAAAAGCCTGGATGGAGTTCAGAAAACAGAACTGAGAAATCAACGATGTATGGCTTGAGCACACACTGACAGAAGTTCAAAACTGCAGAGAACCCTGTTAGCTGATAGTTATTTTCAAATCACTTAGGAATACAGAAATTCCTCCAATGCCTTTTCAACTGCTAGACCCACACCTGTTAACCCAAGGTCTGTGGTCTTCAGCTCGACTGTTACTGCCATTTGCCTTTAAGCCAACAGAAAAGTTCTTCATGCAACTGCATCTCCCAGCCCTTGTGCTGCAGACAGGACGTCTCTTGTCTCAGAGAGAACTTAGAGAGATTTTTTTTTTCTTCTATTCTTTCTTTTGTGGTACTTTCTGTCCGTGCTCCCTTCTTGCCTGTATTTCCCAGCTGTGCTGTATTAGATACCCCAACGCCTTCTGACCCAGCAACAACATGTCCTATTGGTCTCCTGCACACCAAAACCCAGAGCCCCAAAGACCTCACGTTCCTAATGTTGGTGTTGTCATTAATCTGGCCCCTAACCCTCTAAAAAGGAAGTTTTACAAAGCAGAAATCAATCACGAAGAAAAGTGAGAGGACAAATATCAACACTTAAATGAGTATTAGGAAGTGATTAACTTCACTGAATGCTAATATAAGAAAGATCCTACACCCCATAAAACAGAATCTATACCCCAAGGAGTCCTTAGGAGCCTTGCCAGGTGTGAATCAGTAATTACCTTGCAGAATAACACTCAAACAGATTTTATTTAAAATATAACCAGAGCAATATAAGGTTGGTAAAAGGAGTATATTACTTCTGCAAAAGACAACAATGAATTCCTGTCACCCTTTTTCAGTGTGTTCTTTAGAAAAAAAAAATTTAAAAAATATGTGTGTGAAACATGAAAAACTATGGAAATCGTCACACTGAAACTTCTGGGAAACTCAAGTTGTCAAGCTTATTCAAGAACCATCACAGAGATGACTTGATTATGGTTTACAACAGCTTAAAACACATTATGACCGATTCCATGGGAAAAGAACTTCAGATTTTAGGTAGCTTTCCAGTCAAAAATAGCAGGAAAATTTGCAACTGTTGGAGGCTGAAACAAACTGAAATCAGGGCGAGCCTTTTCTTAATGAGGATTAAAACTAAACACTAGAAAAACTACCTTAATTAGGTGGTTTAATTCCTTGTTTTTTTGAGGATTCAAAACAGGATCCAGTGTCTATATCATGAGACAGAGTTTTAATACAGAAGTTACGAGGTTACTTTGGCAGTAGCCGCATGAAAATACCTGACCTACCTAAAACCATTGCAGAGAGAACCCACCTTTAGCCTGCCTGGTGGCAGGGCAGCAGCAGCACACAAACCTCAGCTTTCCAGCCAGGCAGCCACGCCCAGACGGACAGGGACAGATTTGCCGCCCAGCTGTTCCTTTTTGGCTACAGGCTCCTGAAGCCTGGGCTGCATTGCCAGGCTTTGTCTGCAGGAAAGGTGCCCAAAGAGCACCCTGTTGGTAACTCCCCTTAGACAGGGGCATAGCTCTGACAGTTTTCCAGGGGGGGCAGGCAAATCCAGATCGGGTGGACAATATCACAGAATCTTAGCTATTCAGGGTTCGAAGGCATCTTAAAGCTTATCCAATTCCCCCTTCTGCCTCTTACACTGTCCCAGGCTGCTCCAAGCCCCAATGTCCAGCCTGGGCTTGGACACTGCCAGGGATCCAGGGGCAGCCACAGCTTCTCTGGGCACCTGTGCCAGGGCCTGCCCACTCTCCCAGGGAACAATTCCTTCCCAATATCCCATCTGTCCCTGCCCTCTGGCACTGGGAAGCCATTCCCTGCATCCTGTCCCGCCAGGCCCTTGTCCCCAGTCCCTCTCCAGCTCTCCTGGAGCCCTTTAGGCCCTGGAAGGGCTCTGAGCTCTCCCTGGATTCTTCTCTTCTCCAGGTGAACACCCCCAGCTCTCCCAGCCTGGCTCCAGGACAGAGGGGCTCCAGCCCTGGAGAATCTTTGTGGCTTCACCTGGATTTGCTCCAACAGCTCCAGGTCTTTCCTGTGCTGAGACCCCAAAGCTGAAGGCAGCTCTGGCAGGTGGGACCTCACCTGAGTGGAGTAGAGGGGCAGAATCCACTCCTCCTCTGCTGCCCACAATGTGGGATCAGCCCAGGATTCAGCTGTCTTTATGGGCTGCAAGCATATCCATTCATCCTTCCCTATTCTGGACCAGTGCTACCTTTCCTCGTGTTTTGTATAAGCAGATTCTGAAATTCTTGGTATTCTCGATGTCTTTCTATTGCCCATTAACCTGCATCTCTTTGGATTGTCATTTTTAAGGGCTGCAGTTTGAGCAAATGGTTTGATTTTCGACTTGCTGATGTAAGGATGTAAGGGGATGAGAGAACATCAGCAAATGTCTCTCTGCAGACATTCCCAAGTTGAGGAATGCTGTGACATGCTGTAGACTTATTAATTCGTCAGACAATAAAAGGGATATTCTATCTAGTCAGCTTAAGTGACATGTATTCCTGTGTCCAGGGGCGTCCTGTGTTTGCAGCAGCTCTCAGTGCCCCAGTCCAGCACACTGATGCCAGGGCTCAGACTGCTCCTTCCTGCCCCAGGCCGTTTCAGTGCTGGCAGGATGTGGAGAATCTTTCACGGGCAGAACCTCTGCTTGTGCAATCCCCGTGAAGAAACATTCTCCAGGTGCATTCCCAGTTGGGATGAAGGAATGATCTCACCATCCTGGAGATATGCTATGCCTCCTGGCTACTTGCAAACTTTCTCACCAGGCTTGTTAGCCACAATTTTACTGGAACATAGTTCAGCATATGTTTTGCCTGCAATTTTTTTGACCAGAGCTGATATTTCAAATAGTTGCTGTCTGTAACCTGCCATCTGCTCTCTCTTCAGGGTCACGCAGCATTTTATCTGCTCCATTAGCAGATACATATAATTTACATAAGGAATTATGTAAGGTCTATATAAGCAGACTCAAATTCATATTCATACTCTTTGGAGCACTTTTGCCACTAACTTTTCAGCTAACAGAAATTCAATTTTCCACAGGGAAACCAAATCTAAGGTTACCTTAGCAGTTAAAGACGGTTTAAGTTAATTATTGGAGCTCGACATCCACACAGGGTAAATGTGCCCATTGAAACAAAACTCTGCCAATTTACTGCAGCTGAACATCTACCCATTTATCCAAATAAATGCTAGAGATATCTTTCCAATGTGTCCAAAACTTAGTGAGGGGGTAAACTAAGGGTTAAATGTGGCTGCAAAACCTAACAATGTGTTTCCATCCACAACCCCTCATTAAAACTGCTGGAGAGCAAACCTCTCTGGCTTTGAGTTTCAAGAGCCCGTGAAGAGAAAATCAGCTTACCAAGTCAGCCAGATAAGGATAATTTTTGTTCTTCGGGTGTAATAGGAGATATAATGTCGTTATTAGTGTTGTAGAAAGATAAAGGAAGAAATGTATATTGAGAGTTATAGGAGCAACAGAAATGCTCAAGTGTGAAAGATAGCAAGGACGGTCTTTGGCTCAGGGGTTTTACCTGGACACAGATCAGCTCCAAATTACTTTTCTCTGGCAACAGGAGCAAAGACCTGGATGTTCTTCTGAGCTAAAGCATTTTTGTATGTGTGAAACTGGGGGTGGCTGTATAAAGGAACTGATGTTTCGGCTTTATTTCAGTTTCAAATATGATTCATCACCTTAGTATTTTTCCACTTTGCCCTTATCTGCTGATGATTCACACCTTTAGAAGACCAGATTAGATTCTGGCTCCACATTCAGAACCACAAAATCCATAACATCCTTTAGGATTTCCTATAGTTACTTTACCACTGAACATGCTAATTCTGAGGACAAAAGTTCCCATCCAGTTTGGATTTACCACAGCACAAAACTCCTTATCTCAGTTGATAAAATGCATTGAACTAGATAGCTGAACACATACAAACTTTTTCCAAAAAATATCCCTACAAATATTTTTAAGGATATTTTTTTTCTTTTTTCCTGCCAGTGTGAAAAAATAGGAGATATATCACTGACACCTCTGAAACAAGAAACAGCATGTCCAAAATAGTTAAAAAACCTTGTGAAGAACAAAATTACAAGCAGAAATAACTCTTAACAGTAGGGCTGAACATATGTCCATGGGGTGAATGTTACAAGACCTGTGAAGTTCAAATGCATAACCAGAAGTGCCCTGAAGAAGGCAAAAAATTAAGTTAGTATTCTAGAGAAAACTGTAGAGAAATATGAAAAAACATTGCTCTAAGCTGTAAAATCATCGGCAGGAATGCACTAGGGTTTGAGCTTTGCTTCCACTGGGGAAAAAAGGCTGAGGGAAGCTGCTTTCCCTAGGTTTTTAATCCAGTTATAGTATAAAGAGGGAAAGTGGGCTTCAGGGACTGCTTCCTCCTAGAAGCATTTAAATGAGGAGCAGGTATATACATCAGGACTTGTAGCTGTAACAGGCAGACAGAGTTCCTGAAAATGACAGAAATGAGGAGAGTCTGATGTTAAGGGAGTCAGAAGTCTTAGTGTCACTGCTTTGTGCACATCAGTGGGGTGTCCCAGTCTGACACAGCTGAGGAGCTGGATGCCAGCTGCCAGTTTGAGTTTGAAATTCTATCAATCATCTGCTGGAGTATCTGGAGCCGAAGGTTTAAACAAAAGCTGTGGGGCAGGGGCAGGGGCTGGGTTCACCACCCTGCCTGAGGATGCCCCACCGCTTCTGGGCTGCGCTCTGCAGACAAACACAGGCTCTCTGCCAAGCCAAGGGGACACCTGAGCAGCTGAAGCATGAGCCCTGCGCCCCAAGACTTGCTCAGGGGCCAATCTGACCCCACTGCACCCAGGCAGAGTTACCGTGACACTCTGACATCCAGAGCAGCCCTGGCACAGAAGGAAGGAGGCTGATGTGCCCTGGACACCACGAGGCCCAGCATTTCATGTGAGATTCAAAAGCAAAAAGCAGGACTTCATTCCCAGTCCATCATGAAAGGGGTCGATCAGCCCTCCAGGGATGTGTCTGAACTCCACCTGATCATGGCAGGGGAATTCCCAAAGCCCCTGAGCAGCTGCAGCCCTGAGCATGAGGCAGAAAGGGCAGACAGAGAGGTGCTGAGAGGTGCTCTAGGGGCAGCCCTGCCAGAAGAGTTTCTCTAAAGGCTGACACTACAGGCAGTGCTGTGCTCCAGGGCACCCAGGGAGCCTTCAGTGGTGCTTGGGAATGAGGGACGGGGTCAATATCCCCTGCTGGTCCAGGCCAGCAAGAGCAGAACTCCTGCTAGGGTCCAGCTGTGCCAGGAAACCCTGAGCCATGGGAATGCCACAAAGGCTGTTTCCATCTCTCTGCAAAGCATCACCATGCCCCATGGATGAATTTACCTCTCTGCCCTTTTACCTGCTCTGCTGTTAAATAATTTACTTTTGTGGAAATAACAGGTAGCTCAGTAGGAAGAAAATCCTTAAAATCAATAACATTCTTAGTGATGCAAAACTTCCATAAAGGACCCTTAGAAGCTACAAGCAAATTTGTTGTCTAAATTAAAATATTATACACATGTAGATGGAAACAATCGCTGGATTTACCAGGTTTTGAAACCATCAGTTTTACAGGGGAGCACAGCACTTCTCTGTATGCTTACCTTTCCCTGTTCCGTGACCTCTCTTCTAATCTCACGGCAAACAGCTCAAAGGAGTTTATTCTCCTAATGCGCTACTTGTTCTCCCTTCATTCCTAATCCTAAAATTTTAGCAGCCAAACAAGCTTAAACAATTGAATCTACAATGATGAACTTGCTCCACTTCTTCATAGGATAATTTGTTGCTGTGACAGGACCAGAAGGGACAAAATTTTACTCCTGGTTAAGATCACAGCAAAGTTGTTCCTGTTTGGACTTATCAGACACTACTTTCATGTATTACACAATATTACTACACCATAAGATCAAAAGTTTTGTATATGATCAGATATTTCCCATTTTTTTCTGGGCACAAAATTATCAGAAATTTTCAGATCTTTAAACAACAGAAGCATTCAGCAAGTATAAGGTTGTCTGGGAACTGAGAGTTCAGTGCAACATAATGTTGGTAATAATTGGCTTTATGGAGGTGGAAAAACAAGCTTATTGTTAAGGGATTTTAATGTTGGCAAATACATTAGCAAATACAAATTCATGCACATTGTTAATTTGTCTGCCTCACCAATTGCTCCATGTTATTAAATCTTTCCCATTAAACAGACCCTGGCAGGTTTCTGAAAGTACTTCCTTCCAAGGAAATTGTTATTAGATGGATATTCTTGAGAAGGTTCCAGCAACATCTCAGCAACATTGGCAGTTCCAGAATATTTATGAGCATGTAACAGCTCAGTGTTGGACACAGCTCCAGATGCAATTAACATCCTCAGAACAGAAATTAAAATTGTAAAAGGTACCACTACATTGCTCAAGTGAAACGACAACACATACATCCACTTTGGAAAAATCCCTCTTTCCTTCAGACACTCCTCTCCATGGAAGAACTTCAGTGACCAGGAGTCAGGGTGACTGAGTAGTAAAGCATCTTCATGTTTCAGAGTAATGGTCCCACATATCAGAGGCAGTGTCAAGTGAAGCTTCTGGAATGCTGTGCCAGCACTGCATGGGCACTGTCCTGACTCCATGGGAAAGGAGTGGCTTTTCCTGCAGAAGGTACATTCAGTACCATGCACAGGACTGTGTGCACAGCCTGGAAGGAGAAGGGTACGTTTGTGTTTGGGGAAATGCTGCAATAGCAGCTTGTCCCTTAGATCTGGGTCAAAAACAAATGCTGCAGACAGCAAATCTCTACAATTGCTTGTCATAAAAAACATTGAATATAACTCTGTAGTCCGTCCATATGTCATGCACACACAGCTCCAGGACTGCTCCTGGTGGGAAGGAAATGTCCCTGTGCAGTACGGGCACAGAGGGGTGGGAAGGTCAGAGAGATGGCAGAATTGGGCCTGCTTAGCCCGAGGAGAGGACAAGGCAGCAGCTCTGTGAGCTCACAGCCTGCGGGAATGAGCAGATCTCCGTGCCAGGATGGGTGGGACATGAGCAGGGAGGGCCCCAGGTACAGCCACAAAAGACTGAAGATAGATGTGAGGCAAAAAGAATAAAAGACCTACAAACTTTCTAACATTAAGAACAGCAAAAGAATTCCCTTTGCCCAAGGGCAGCGTGTGGAATGGAATAACTGTTTTGGACACTGATTTTTATCTCCTTTTTTTGACCACCACACTGTGCAGGTTGTTTGCGCTTTGCTTGATGGAGGCTTTTCCTCTTCTCTTGCCTTGATTTGACAGGTCACCTCAGACACTGTGTCCTAACTTTTTCCTTGCTCTCCTCAACTTGGGTTTTGTTACTACTTTTTAAAACAACATTTAATTATTTGGCCACAAGTCCCAAGTTCATTGACCTGGTACTTATTTCCATATGTATTTTTCTATGAGTGAGTCCACAAATTTATTACAGATGTTAAGATTCTGTTATACATGAAATGGGAGAATTTTGGCTTTCGCATGAAAGGTGACAAGGAATTAAATAGCTAGTATGGGTTGAACCAGTTGAAGTTGTCAACAAAGTTCAAAACAAGGAGATTGTAAGTTAAAAACTTAAGTTTGAAGACTCGGGGGTCATATAAAAGAGAAAACTTTATAAAATCCTCTGAGTTCTTTTTGCGGATCAGGCTGTGCTTGAAAAGAGACAAAACCCCTCACCCTGTGCTGAGAGGCTAAAATTAGCTCCCCTGACACTTGACTCCATGGAAATGTGAATTTTAATGAGAAAGTTTTCCCGCCTAAAAGTCTGAGGAACACCCCTGCCCCGAGACAACGAGCCATTGGTCAAAAGGACCTTACATCACCCAGGACGCCATCCAATGAACTGGACTTTAGAGGAACTCCACCAATCAGTTCCTACCTGGGAGGCGGGACAGTGGGTGGTGCTGAGAGGGACCAAGGGGGTTATAAAATGTCACACAGCCTCAGGACTCTGGTTTTTGCCTGCAGAAGTTACAGGGTCTGCTTCTGGGACTCTCTGCTCGGCACTAGCCCAGGCATAGCCCGGTGCTGGGAGAACTAGGCCAGCTTTCCAATTTTCCTCTTGCTTGGAATTGACCCCGGGCAAGCTCCAGCACTGTTGAGCTCTTTGTGTTGGGTCATTTTGCCTTTTTTTTGTTGGCATTAAGTGTCTCTGATCACTGGGACCCGGATTTCTGTTATTATTTTATTCCTCCTGGTGTTGTGTTTTTAATAAATTTGAGTTTTCTTTTTTTTATAAAACAAAGAGAGTTGCCACGTTTTTGACAGATTCTAAAAGTCAAATAAAGAAATCTTTTCTCAGTATCTGATGAGAAGGGTTTGTGCAGTTATTGCCTTTGCTCAGCATTGCAGCTGATTTACGACTATTTATTCAGACTGTGAGATGCTTTATGAAATTAGCTTTATCTTTGTGTTATTATGTAAACTCTCTCATTTGTACACAAAGCGTCTCCAAAGCATTTTTCATTAGTTCCTCACAGCCCATTATTTCCTGCGTGATTGATGACAGCTATACCAATAGGGTGTTTTTCCCAAAACAGACACGCTTTACTTTGCTGTCTAACTATCAAAAGACTATTGGCTTTAAAGCAGCTCTTTAATGCAATCAAACAATGGTGATACTCAGTATACTTTCATATAATTCTTAAGTGTTATGAATCTGAGGAAGGACTATATAGGCTACACTAAGCCATCTTTCATAGGAAATTACAAACAACAAATTACAAGGAAAAAAGACAAAAGCTGTGATAGATAATGAGTGCCAAGAGCAGCTTCTTCCTAGGCTACATTCTGTCCATTTGTAATCTTACACAAGTCAATGGACTTGTGGAAGGAGAAGCAGTTTTGCCCAACACCAACAATATTTTTCCAAAACTGTCCTTTTAAAAGGAAAAAGAAAAACAAACAAAAAAAACCCCTTAAATATTCAGATTTTATGCATTGCTAGCTCCAGTTATGAATCAAGGACTGTTTCAAGACCACACCACCTCTCAGGCAAACCTTCTGTCAGTAAGGTTCAGAGAAGTCCCTGGAATGACACTTCTCTGAAGGAAAGGAAAAGTAAACTTTATCTACACTTCTCAAGCTGTTTCTTATTGACCCAGGTAACTCAGGCAAGAGGTCAGATGTAAATCCACCACAGTCTTGCAGCTACAGTACCAATTTCAGTATATGGCTCTGTACTAGCAGAACTAGTGAAAAGGTAAAAAGTAACACATCATGCTGTGGATAAAAATAGAAAATAATGGGAAAAAAACTCACAAAGATAGTAACTGTAGGAAAAAATTACCTTTTCAGAATTAAAAACATGTAAAAGAGGAGTTTTATAACTGATGTCACCCTCTCAAACTCCTAAAGCTTTGCTTATACATTCAGCAGAAGTCATAATCCTAAGGAAAAAAGGTTCGACGTGATTTTTTCTGTAACATTCTGGTCCATCTATGAGAAATTCCGTGTTGTCTTTCTTAAGGGTAACAGAAAAGAAGGTAAAACTGGAAGGCCTTCATTTAAAGATATGGATCACTTCAAAGAAATGAAAAATACTGCCCTTCCCCCCATTTCACCAATGTCACTTCACACATGGCAGCTGATGCATTCTCCACGCAAACATTTCCCTTCTTATCCAAATTAACATTTGCAGATTACCCGTGGGACAGATGCAAATGCTTGAGCTGGTTTCCTGCAGCTCAACCAAGCTCCCTTGGGGCTGATTCCCTGGAGCACAGACAGCCCCTGCACCGCTGACCCTCACCAGAGACACCCGCGCCAGACACCGGCCAGGTGAGGAACTGTGACAGCAAAACCAAGGGCTGACAAGGACTGAAATTCCTCAGGCAAAGCAGCGGCAGCTTCCTTTGGAGAGGTGACAGGAAAAGAAAACAAATACACAGCAATTAAAATGTCGTTCCCCTGGAAGAGCATCAATGGGCCGTACAAATGTAGGAAAGCAGCGGTGCCGAAAGTGGAGCATGTGGGAAGGTAGGGTCTGGCGGTCAGAAGATATCGCGCTGTACGGAAAGGTAGGACCTCTCCCCTGATAGCCAATAGTGTTTAGTTTATGATGTAAGCAGATGGATGTGACGTTGTAAACCGAAGTTATATTATGCGGTGCTAATCACCAATAAACGCCATTTGCCGTCCACCACAGTGGTGTTTGTGAGCAGATGGCCCGAGTGGCCGGGGAGGGCCACCGTGCCGCTTCTGAACCAGGTCGCCACGCCTAAGAAAGGCAACAAAGTGGTGCCGAAACCCGGGAAATCGCCTGAGATCGGACGAGCGGCGGCCGAAGTGGCGGGACCAACTTCAGCGGGGAGGACGCTCCCGGACCAACAAGGAGGATGGAAGCCCTTGTGAAGGTCGTATCTCAATTACATAAGCAGTGGGGTATTGCTTGTAAGCCCAAAGATTTTACTCTCGCTGTTGCGAGGCTTTCGCAGATCAGGGTCATAGACCAACCGGTAGATATTCTCCACCCTGAGGTGTGGGATAAATGTACTAAGGCTTTAGCTGAGGAAACAATGTTCTCAGGTAGTGAAAAACACCTTAAGTCCTGGGGTAAAGTCGTACAGGCCCTGCAAAAGGCTATCCAAGAGCAGGAGACCTGGAAGGCGGCAAAGAACTGTTTACTAGCCATCCCGAAATTGGGAGTTGGGGTGGCTACGCAGACACTGCACCCCCCAGGCGATGGCGATTCGGCTGAACCTGGGGATTTGCGAGGAGGTACTGCACCCCCCCAATCCCCAGATCTAGGCTCACTTGCAGAGGAGTCAAAGCAGGCAAAATCTTTTTCGGACGAGTCAGCCGAGGAGGCCAGGAGTGCTGCGGGGAGAGTGGGGGCTGAGGAAACCTGGGCCAGGCCACCGCCCTATGCACCCCAGCATGGTGCCGAGAACAAAGAAAGTGGGCGGGACGAAGATGCGCCCGGCGGGAACAGGGAGGCAGCGATTAACCTAACATGCATGTGTAAAGGAGTGGAGGAGGAAAGTGATAAGGAATGCGATAAGGATGGTGGGAGTGACCGAAAGAGAGAGAGGAGCGTGCGCGAGGGGCGGAGAGTTGACCAGAGCGCCTGTTTTAAACAATGCCCCTATAAGGCAAACACCCCGCCGAGTAGAAGGCGGGGCGAGGCAAGAGGGAGGGAACGGCCCGCCCGCAAGGGAAGTGGGCGGGGCCGGAGCCCTACCAAAAGGCGCTGGAACCCGGAAGTGGCTGGTCAGTCGACTTCCCGCTCCGAATCAGACACAAGCTGGAGCGAGTGGCTCGCAACTGATTCGGACTTAGAGTGGGAAGATACGAGAGCAAACGGAATTAAAAGCCAGAATAAGGAGAGGCCGTTAGAGAGTCAAATCCCTCTTACGGATTGGAGGAAAATAAAGATTGCGTGTGCCGACTGGGCCCCATCAGCCGCACTGGCGTTCCCGGTCCGAGTGACAGAAGGGGGACAGAGAGTCCATTCACCAGTTAACCCTAAGGATGTACAAGCAATTGTTAAAGCAATTGCAGACAAAGGGCTCAATTCTGCTATGGTCTCCACCCTTATAGACGGTGTCTTTGGGGGGGATGACATGCTTCCGTTCGATATAAAACAAACTTGTAGATTAATCTTGGACGGAGCAGAGATGATTGTTTTTAAGCAAGAATGGGAAGACAATTGTACAAGACAACTAGCCCAAGTAACTGGGGCGGACCACCCACTGCATGGCTCCAGCCTGCAGCGGTTAATGGGTACAGACCCCACAATGATCACTCCCCAGGCTCAAGCCCAGGGCCTGCGAGCTCGTAAAGTTATGGCAACTACCCATGCTACTAGAGAAGCTATTCATACAGATTCTAGAATAATTGCTAAACCGTCACCAGAGTCCATGATAAAACTAATGAAAACTGTGAGTCTTTGTTCACAGGACCAGTTCATGGGACGCCCCTGTAACGCATACGCCCCGATGGTGAGCAGAGACGACACACCGCCAAACATCCCGTCCACACCTGAGAGCACCGCATCGACAGAACCTGACCGGCAGCAGAAAAGCCACCGAGGGAAAAGACCGCGATGCCTTTGCGTGCTTTTAGTGTTCGGGTTTGTTACTATGGGGCGAGCAGAATCACATAGTCATCACCACCAGCCTTTTAAATGGTCCCTCCTTCGATTTGAAGACCAAAAGGTTATCGCAACCCAAATAACGTCAGGTGCACCGAGTTTTAATGCCTCCCTATGTCAGCTTGTCCCAAGACAGCGTTGTTGGGAGTTTCTGGGCTTTTATATGTGTCCCAGCTCTAATCCTGGGAAAGGGTATTGCAACTACCCTAATCAATATTATTGCAGCCACTGGGGCTGTGAGACCATAGCCCCTGATTGGATACCTGGTGCCGGCAGGGACAGATATTTAAAAGTCCAGTGGGGCCCACACGGCTGCACATCACCACAAAGATGGCGGGGACGCGGAAATTGCCGATACCTCTATTTAAATGTTACCAAGCCCCACGAACACAGTTGGTTACTTGGAAAGATTTGGGGAATAAGGTACACGGAACCAGGGACAGACAAAGGTAGCTTAATCCTCATAAAAAAGGAAGTTGTCCCAAATGATCCACTGCCAGTAGCTCCCAGCCAACCATTTGTTAATAAAGTAGTCCAGACTACTCCCAGTCATGACTACGCAACCACAGAGACCAACAACCAGGGAACTTCGACAAATACCTGTCCCACTACGCCTGCAGTAACACACACCACCAATGCCCCTCATCGAAATTCATTTTGGAAACTGATGCAAGCCAGCTATCAGATATTGAACAAAACTAATCCAAATCTTACGGAGCATTGCTGGTTGTGCTATGGAATAACTCCCCCGTTTTATGAGGCAGTGGGAGTAAGTGACACACCTATACAGGCAAATGACACAAACCCGGCCCAGTGCAACTGGGACACAGAAAAGCAAGGCATCACCTTGACACAGGTGATGGGCAGTGGCGTGTGCATAGGCCAAGTCCCAGAGCATAAGAAACATCTGTGTACTAACAAGCTACAATACAATCCCTCCGCAAAGTGGTTAGTACCGGCCGAAAATGCCAAGTGGGTTTGTTCTACTATTGGAGTTACACCTTGTTTGTCGTTAGAAATATTTAGTGAGTCCTCGGAATATTGTGTTCAGGTATCCATCATTCCTAAAATATTTTACCATCCTGAAGACTTTGTTTATGACGCACAGGTTACCCCAGAACATCATCTGTCGAAACGAGAACCCTTTACAGCATTGACAGTAGCCACCCTGATGCTTCTAGGAGGTGCGGGAGTCGGTACCGGCGTAGCATCCCTGGTGCAACAGAGTAAAGAATTTAGTGCCTTGAGAGTGGCAGTGGATGAAGACCTGGCTAGAATTGAGCAGTCAATAACTGCACTGGAACAGTCCATTAGATCATTATCTGAAGTGGTGCTACAAAACCGAAGAGCTCTAGACTTGGTGTTCTCACAGCAAGGGGGTATGTGCGTTGCACTTAATGAAGAGTGTTGTGTATATGCAGACCACACCGGCGTAGCAAGGATGACAATGGCCGAATTGCGAGAGGGATTAGAAAAGCGAAAAAGGGAACGAGAGGCACAGCCAAATTGGTTCGAATCCTGGTTCAACCATTCGCCATGGCTAACCACCCTGGTATCTACTTTGATAGGGCCGGTCGCAATGATCATACTGGCTTTGGTTTTCGGGCCGTGCATATTAAACAGGCTCGTGTCATTTGTCAAGAGCCGGCTAGACAAAGTTAACATTCTGTTAGTAGAAAACAAACAACTGTGCTAAAAATGTGCCTTTGTAGTGTTATCCCTAGTTATCCCCAATTCCTTATGCAGTATTATCCCCAGTCATCCCTAGTTACCCCAAGCTATATCCCATCCCCTTACCCCCCTAGTTACCACTTACTCTAAGTGCCTTATGTTCTACCTCATTAATACCTTTTTATACGTTTGTTAGTCCTCTTAGATTAGCATGGGGAGGGGGGAAATGTGGGAAGGTAGGGTCTGGCGGTCAGAAGATATCGCGCTGTACGGAAAGGTAGGACCTCTCCCCTGATAGCCAATAGTGTTTAGTTTATGATGTAAGCAGATGGATGTGACGTTGTAAACCGAAGTTATATTACACGGTGCTAATCACTAATAAACGCCATTTGCCGTCCACCACAGTGGTGTTTGTGAGCAGATGGCCCGAGTGGCCGGGGAGGGCCACCGTGCCGCTTCTGAACCAGGTCGCCAGGCCTAAGAAAGGCAACAGGAGCAGTTTGTTAGGAAAGATTCAGTTTCTCTCTCTTTTTCTAACCTTCTGCTAGATAAGTCCTCAAGTTTCAGCCCTGGCACCCTTGTTCAGGGGATCAGTTCAGATGGGTCAGCTGTGTGGGCTGAGGACTCCATGGCCAAGGGAAGGAGAAGCGGCACCCACAAGTATTTGGGTAATTTTGGGTTCATTTTTCATGAAGAATCTCCCACAACCAGCCATATCCTGCAGTTTGAGAACTGCTCCCAATACCATGCTGGCAAGTACATTTTTCTCTCCATATATCCCTACATGATTAAAGATTTTTTTACTTTTCAGCAAAATCAAAGGGCAAAGTTGATGATTCAAGTCACATCTTTCAAGCAAGGAACACATATAACATCTGAGAAAGCAATGGAATTCAAAACTTCGTTTCCTTATAATGCAGTACATTAGGAAAAACCCTGAGACCTGCAATAAATGCCACACAATCCATGCTTTTCCTTCCATACTTTTTTTCCATTCTCATTTATTTTGCCTGTAAGGATTCTGTATCTGAGCACCAGAGCTTGTCATAGGGGAGAATGTCCATTCTGTGATAAAACTGCCATTTCCAGATTTGCTTTGGCACACCCTGCAATATGCTCTTTCCGTTTTTACCCAACATGAAGTTTAAACCAATAGAACGATCAGCAGGAAAATGCTTCATTTGTTCAGTAAAGATGCTTTCCTTCATTACTTTGGGAATAAGTCACTCTCTCAGTGGATAAGTTATAATTAATGTTTCATAATTTTATATAGAAGCCCATAGAAGATGAGAGCAGTGGGTCAGGGTGTGCAATGCTGAGGGACTGAAGGCTGCTTTCTTTTTGAGGGCTGGAGGCTCGCAAGGATTTTCAGCTGTTTTCCTTTTACATGGTTTGCCTTCATCTTCCTGGGGCAGGTTTGTAAAGGACACAGCTAATTAGGAACATCAGAGACTTCTTGAAATTGCCTCTTGACTCCAGTCAGTGAGAAGCTGTTATTTACAGGATTTTCTGTTCCTTTCGAGCCACCAATAACTTTACTCTAACTTTACTAGGTCCCATCTACAACAAAGCTGCTGGGACTGAGTTCCAGGATGGGAAATAAAAGAAAATAAGTTACAAATATCGAATATGGAAAAAAGAGTGAAAAGTAGCAGCATGATTTAGAACTTTGTATTTTATATGTAAAATACCTATAAAATATTTTCTTGCTGTTTCTTTTATCCCGGAGGACAAGGGAAAAAAAGACATTTTAAATAGATAGTATATAATATAAATACTATTAACTACTGAACAGAGTCCAGCAGACCACAACAGATTTACTGGTGAATGGTAAAACTTAGAGAGGTAAAATCAGCCCTTCACCTGCAGTGACCAGCAGAAAAAATACTTATCTTTTCATTTCAGAAATTGAGTGAGTTCTGCACTAAGTCCTTGATCTGTCCCACAGGAGGAAAAATCCCCAGCCTTGACCAAGCCATTAAGTCAGTGTGGAGGAAGGTGGGCCGGAAGCAGGGGGCAGAGCTGGCACCTCCCTGGCTGGAGGAGCAGCTGGCACAGGAGGGAGCTCTGAGGGAGGGGACAGGTTTGTACTGAGGCTTTGGAAAGAGTGGGGTGTAATCACAAAGCAGCCCAAGAAATGGAGACGAAAAGCCTGAAGAAAACACATCCTGACCCTGAGCTGAATAACTCACCCTGTGCTAATATCTGCCTTCTGCTTTGCTAATTTGACAGAAAAGCAACATCAACAGTGACATCCACGTGCTTATTTTATCATGTTCTTTCAGAAATTCACTCTTGCTGTGTTTGTAGGAGTTATTAGAGACCATGACATGTGAATATCTCCAGCCTGGCCTAAAATTATCCTTCTGCACCCTTTCTTACTGCTGGAATTTGCTGGGGTTTTGGTTTTTAGCTCAAGTCAGCTTTATCAGAGTCTGTCATATCCCATTCCCTTTGCCTTTCATGTGCAGACAAAGAGCCTCAGACAGCTGTGCCCTGGGGAGAGATCTCCTCTGACGGGAAAAGCTCTAGGCAGAGCACTGGATTTCTCCCTAAAAACACAAAACAAGAGAGAAACACATTCATTTCCTCTGGGTAATATCAGGCTGCAGAGTTTCTTTGACTGTACTTACAGCGCATGAATGTAAATAACAGGGTTCAACCCTGTTTTCACTTTGCAAGAGTTGAGCTAAATAAGACCACAGAAGCCTTAATTTGGGCATTAAAATGCAAATTTCAGCACATCTCTTTTATTCTTTTTTTCACCATCTCAGGGGGTTATCTGCCTCCCATTTGGGCCTCTGGCAGGTTTTGAGATGTCCGTGTGGAAGTAGCGCACCCGGGGCAGAGACCCACTCCAACCTTCAGGCTGGCAAGGAAGATGTTTGGAAATTTATGCTTTTGAGAACTGAAAATTGGAAATAGAATTCTTCATTCCTAGGAGAGAGTTTACTTATTTGGTGGCATAATGTAACTCTCAATTTGGAATTGCCTACAGAAACTGTAAGTTGGAAAAGACACTAACTTTTCAGTCATATGGGTGAGAAAAAGAATAACAAACCAAAATCCAAACCAAAAATGCAGGCAAAGGAGGAAATAATGCATGAACCACTTCAAACACAGCCTGATGCCTACAATGTCTGATGCTAGACTGCCACAGGGAATTCATTTGGGTAAGTCTGACAAAGACATCTACCATGTCAAGTTCTATCCATACAATTTTTACCAATATAAAAATTAATTACAAGTTGTCAAATTATCCTGCATTTCCAGCAGTAAATCCTCCCTCCACAGTTAATGGCTGAAGTAAAAGAGTGCACATGTTCTACCAGAGATGTTTCAGAGAGACTTACTTCTTCCTGGATTATTGCTCCAGAACTCATCTTCATCTGTGCTTCCATTCCACTGGCAGCATTCTCCCAGTGCACAATGCTATTAAAAAATAATGGTTTAGAGCATCAATAATATATTAAATATGGCCTCCTTAACGTGGCTGTGGTGACAGCATAATAAAATCCATCATTATTTGAACGTTTACAGCCATATATCTTACAGTTAATGATGTGGCACAACTCCATCATCAGGGAAGGAGAGAAACAGAAGTTGAAAGCAAAGAGCCATAAAAGCTTGAAACTGAGCCCAGGAAAACTGTAAAGAGTTCTAAAGTGTAGGGCTGCTTAACTCCACACCCAAGCAGAGAGCAGGCTGCTTAACAGGAGATCCAGGTTTGTCACGAGAGACACCCTAACGAGAAGTTTGGCCTTAATCTTCACTTTAAAATCTGTTTGGTAGCTTAACAGTATCCAAGGATCTGCATCATGGAGACGATAGGATTTACCTCCCGAACCTCCCTAGGTTTCACCATCCAAAAATTAACCAGTAAGACTGAATCACACACTTTGGCTTCCTAAATTGCCTTTGGCAGGAGCCTCCAGAAAGCCACCTATTTCTGAACCCTGTGTAGGTGGAATTACTGACTGGAATATTACTCTCTCTGATAAAATAAGATTACTCAGCATCACCAGAGAACTATTAGTGCATTATTTTATGACTAATAAACATCCACTTTCCATCTATACACACTAATTGAAAACTTTAATTGACATTTCCAAACCTACATTACTTTCACTTGCACACAAAATGGATTTTCCCAGATCTGTTCATTAAGTTACGATTATGCAGAGTAAACCTTTATTCTCATTAAACCTACATGGCACCTCTTCACTTTCTCCTCTATTAATATTTAGTGTCGGTTTTATTAAGTCAGTTGACAGAATATCAGCTTCTCTTCAGCTTGCTTTCCTTAAGCTCCTCTGTACTCTAGCCTCCCCTCCCAAAGGCAGCTCTGAGGAGGAGCCTGGTACACTGCGTGTGTCCACTCTCCTGGGAGCACCGAGTGTGTGTGTGTGTGACTGTGTGTGTGTGTGACTCTGTGTGTGTGTGTGACTCTGTGTGTGTGTGTGTGTGCGTGTGTGTGTGCGTGCGTGTGTGTGTGCGTGTGACTCTGCGTGTGTGTGTGTGTGTGTGACTGTGTGTGTGTGACTGTGTCTGTGTGTGTGTGACTGTGTGTGGGGGTGACTCTGTGTGTGTGTGTGTGTGTGTGTGTGTGTGTGTGTGTGTGTGTGTGTGTGACTGTGTGTGTGTGACTGTGTCTGTGTGTGTGTGACTGTGTCTGTGTGTGTGTGACTGTGTGTGGGGGTGACTCTGTGTGTGTGTGTGTGTGTGTGTGTGTGTGTGTGTGTGTGTGTGTGTGTGTGACTGTGTCTGTGTGTGTGTGACTGTGTGTGGGGGTGACTCTGTGTGTGTGTGTGTGTGTGTGTGTGTGTGTGTGTGTGTGTGACTGTGTGTGTGTGACTGTGTCTGTGTGTGTGTGACTGTGTCTGTGTGTGTGTGACTGTGTGTGGGGGTGACTCTGTGTGTGTGTGTGTCTGTCTGTGTGTGTGTGTGTGTGTGTGTGTGTGTGTGTGACTGTGTCTGTGTGTGTGTGACTGTGTGTGGGGGTGACTCTGTGTGTGTGTGTGTGTGTGTGTGTGTGTGTGTGTGTGTGTGCGTGTGTGTGTGACGGTGGGTGTGGGTGTGGGTGTGTGGGTGTGTGTGACTGTGTGTGACTGTCTGTGTGTGTGACTGTGTGTGAGACTATGTCTGTGTGTGCGTGACTGTGTGTGTGTGTGACTGTGTCTGTGTGTGTGTGACTGTGTGTGACTGTGTGACTATGTCTGTGTGTGTGTGACTGTGTGTCTGTGTGTGTGTGACTGTTTGTGTGTGACTGTGTGTGAGTGTGTGTGACTGTGTGTGTGTGACTGTGTCTGTGTGTGTGTGACTGTGTGTGACTATGTCTGTGTGTGTGACTGTGTGTGTGACTGTGTGTGACTATGTCTGTGTGTGTGTGACTGTGTGTCTGTGTGTGTGTGTGTGTGTGTGTGACACTCTGTGTGTGTGTGTGACTGTGTCTGTGTGTGTGACTGTGTGTGTGTGAGACTGTCTGTGTGTGTTTGTGTGTGTGACTGTGTCTGTGTGCGTGTGTGTGCCTGTGTGTGACTGTATGTCTGTGTGTGTATCTCTTGGCAGCACGGCGCTCATCAGTCTCTCCACAGAATTGATGGCCTCGCAGAGACGCTGCAAGGAAGGAATCAGCGTATGGAATGGGAATGACCCACAGAATCTCCCACGCCAAGAGAAGGGAAAGTTCTCCTCCTAACGGAGCCAAGAATGAAACAAATCAGAGGACTGGCCTAATTCAACACCAATTCTCACAAGGTCCAACAAGTCATGTAATTTCTGTTTTAATTCCTCTTATATTCTGATTCCAAAGTTTCCATTCAAGTATCAATAAACAAAATTTTTAGGATCTATTTATTTTCAACAGATAACAGAACCTGTTCTTCATGAAATTCTACAGTCTGACAGTCATCGGGTGCCTCTGACTTTGGCATCACAACGGCAAGGAATTCCGTCTCAGGAAGCAACTGAATTCCCTCTATTTAGAAAATTCAAATTAAGGAAACCCTGCCTTTAGGTCACCTAAAATTGAAAATTCTTCTTTAAATTTCTTAATAAAAGGAGCTTCATGCATAGTAGGTGGAGCTAGTAGCAACCAACAATAAGGCTGGATTGAAATACTCCCAAGACCTTTTTAAAATTACTAGACATTGTTAATGAATCATGTCTGCATGTCTGAAATGTTTTGTCTCTGTTACTGGTGGAAATTTGACTGACAGTAGGTTCACACATATTCAAGAATGAAGAAATCTCAAATATTCCTACAGTGAAAACCTTAGTGAAATAAAGAACTATGTATAAACAGTCCTTCACTGATATTAAAAGGAAATGTAAGCCCAGTCCACTTATAATCCTTAGTAAAACAGAGATTTCACTGTTCCAAAGAGACCACCTCCTCTTTTTTCCAGGCTGTATCAATGTTACAAACTCCTCGCACCTTACACATGACTATTTTAATTGTTAGGGTTTCGTGTCAGTGTTCCATGCATAGATGTCAGTATTCCAAAAGCAACACAGAGACTGCAGCGCATACATTTAGTTTTACACCACTGTGAGGATCTGATAGCACTTTAAGCACTTCTCTTTAGTGGCTTCACATTCACTCCAACAAATTTAACTTGGATTTCCAGGGTTGTGTTTAAGCACCAGAAATCATCTTGGACAGACTGTGTGATGAG
The DNA here is from genome assembly GCA_036785705.1 of Acanthornis magna. Lineage (NCBI taxonomy): Eukaryota > Metazoa > Chordata > Aves > Passeriformes > Acanthizidae > Acanthornis > Acanthornis magna. The sequence continues at coordinate 11,886,264 of JAWUZG010000093.1, forward strand.
GACAGAGTGTGCTCTCTGCAGCACCTCAGAGAGCATTTCCTTTGGAAGAAGACATAGGCAAGAGAGAAATACTTGTTTAAAACATTAAAAAATAATAAGCGTGATACCAGAGTTTTCAATTTGCTATCTTTCTTCAGTTCAAAGAATGAGATATGAGATTGCACCTTAGCTCTTCCATTTGTAAGACCAGACCTGTGAGCTGTGTGGTCTTATCCCAGCACCTGATGTTCAGCTGTATGACTTACGGTGATAAAAAGAGCCATTAGCTTCAAATAGAGTTTGTTCTTCCTGAGAGTTTCAGCTGAAAACTCCTATAATGTAAGAGATAACTGCATGATGATGACTTGGTAGTTCCAATATATCTTTTCTATAGTAGAGTATCAAACAATATATTAAAATTCAAGAGTGTATTCAGACCCATCCTCATTTCAAGACAGATCTCACAAAATTTTGTCAGCATAAGGGCACAGAGAAGATGTAGCTCAGCCACTTTTTCCAGACAAATAACAGAATTTCCTTTTCTCTTTTTGTTGTCTGTAATAGCAGGACTTGTGATACAAAGCAGAAAAATAAAACTCTGCCTCTGGACTCCTGGAAGAGCTGGAACTGCTGAGCCAACCCATGCACAGCCACAGTGATGGAGCTCCCCAGGGACACTCCATACACGTGTGCTCAGTAAATCCCAGTGCACAGGCTGTTTTCACCTCCCAAAAACATAAAGCAAGACCATATCCTCATCCTCTGAGCTCACACACTAGTTTTAATAGATAAGCATATAAGGAACAGTAAGAAACTTGCCAAGGGAGAAATTCTGGAAGAACAGGCAATAAAACCAATAGCAAAACTAGTTTGCAAACATGACTGGCTTGAATGACTATGGAGAAAAAAAAGAAGAAGAAATAAAGAAAATCATTATAGGACCTACTCATATAAAACAATGAACTTGGGGTGCAGGTGGATCACTGTTTGCAAATATGGACATTGATTTTGGCTGTGGGTGTTGTTCATGCAAATGTTAGTAAAACGTGCTAGAACCTACAGCATGCTGTGCAGCCACAAGGTCCTTTCCCTCCAATAATATCCTAACCTGTAGCATTTGCTGGGATCTCCTCAACAACCAAAATAAATAGAAACAGATTCATTTCCTGAAATAAGTATCATTACATCTGTACTGCTTAAGTTTTGCAGAGATCAGTCACAAGAGAGCTGCTAAGCAGAAGGCTGTCTGACTGGCTTGGTGCCTACTGATTCCTTTTTCAAAATACCTCATTGTTTGTAGGGCTGCAAAATGTATTCAAATCCTCATAGGAACAGGATTTCTTTGGAAGATTTCTGTTGTTCTGGAGAACCAGACTTAGGGAAGAAGTTCTCTCTTTTGGAGTTTGTTTTTCTGGTCTCAGAATGGCATGATATTGTGAATAATAACTAACAGGACGAAGTGAGAAATAAATGTGGTATTTCAAACTTTCAAAGTCAGGTTTGATTTTACTTTTCTCTATGGATTTACATAACAATTTTCATGAGTCAAATCTCACCTGACTGACTAACAGGGTTAATATATCAACGAGGTATTCCCTTGCACTGTCAAGTTACAAATGAGTCCTTCCATTACTTCCATGTTCTGCTTATGACTGTGTATTTGAATCATCTGTGGTGCCCTACATCAAAACAGAGCCAAATTGCATCTGACACAACCCAGCAGTTTGTGAAAGAAAGGCAGAATCTAATACCCAGGATCCTAAGGCAATGGGCAGAATCAGTGTTGTGGCTTTAATGCCTCATTTAAAAGTATTTCATCTTCTAAATTTTGCTACTTTGTGAAGAAACCAATTCAATTTGCCTTCTGCTTTAAAATAATTATTTAATCACTAATTAACAACTTACAAATGTTTACTAGCTTGCTGAGAAGCTTGTCATAATCACCATGATAATCCACTCATGATATTTTGTCTTTCCTCGAGACCCACACCTTCTTACTTCTGTTTCCCTGGGCTATCATTTTGTTCAGTCACATGTCCCTCCGTAACACTTTTCCTTTTGTCCTTTTCCTATTGAGAAAGGTGCTGCAAGGAAGAAGCAGGAAGCTGTGGGAAAAGCAGCTTTAAATGCAGCTTTAGACAGCTGAAGAACAAGCCAAATAAAATAAACAGCTATGATATAAATTTGCTGGGAGCCTTTACATTTTCTGAGCGCTGCACGTACACAGCCTTCACGAATGGAGATTAATCCTATGATTTTTGGGATCACCCAAGCCTCCACTCTGTTCCTGAAGTCTTTCTCTCCAGCTGACTGGAAGACTGCCTTGGGTGAAAGTCTGTTTATCGCCACAGAAAATGGAAAGCTTGAGAACAGAAAAAGCATCTGGGAAGGACAAAGTTAGAAGAGGAAAGAAGGTGATGGTTGTGTGCTCCTCAGGCCACGTTACCACAGCTCCTGTGCCAGGTGTGCTCCAGGGTCCCCTCTCACGGCAATTGCACACACACACAGCTCTCAGCAAGGAGAGAAACCCTACCTGCCTTTGGGGCCTCAAGCAATCACCACACATTTTTCAGTGAGCAGAAAAGAAATATCTGCCCTTCTTCACTAGCAGTGACTTTCAGCCTGGCCTGTCCTGGAGAGGAGCTGCAGCACTGGCACTGTCTGCTGGCACTGCCCTCTGCATTGACAGGGTGGTTTGTCAGCAGGTGGAATTTTCAGTGAATGTTGAGAGGAGAGGGAGAAAATCCACTGTCGCCGTTGGCGTGGGCAGGACCAGCTGGCCGCCAGGGTCGGTCAGCAGCTCGTCAGCGGTGTCTGCTAGTGTCCCTGGGTCTCAAGTCCACTGCAGTTAGAGACCGTGTCCCCTAGCCACGAGCTGCTCCCCCCTAGGATGGCAGCCACGCCGTCCCAAAAGCCGGCGTGCTGCAGAAGAGAGTGTTCTCCCGTCCGGACTCTATTCAGACAGGCAGTCACACGGTGGTCAGCGTTCAGGTCAAGGGCGAGAGACCCCGGCTCTCAGCCGGGCATCAGACTTTATTCTGAGGGTTACAACCAATCTCCGAACGGCACGGGGGAGGAACCAGGGAGGGACAAAGGGACAGGGACCAATTGGGAAGGAGGAAGGGGGGAGAGGGAAATACGAATACAGTCCTGGACTGGGGGCAGAGCAAATAATGAACTCAACCCTTCCCTGGGGCAATCTACCCTCGACTCCACCCCAGGGGGGTTTTTGTCCCTGGGTCTCCCCAGCTTTCTCAGGGGGGAATGAACTCTCTGGGCTTTAACCACTGCAACAATCCACACGTTTTTTTGAAGCTTGAGAAGCTCCAAGAATCTGGATAATTTTGAGAGGAATAAGAACTTTTCCTTCAGGGCTATTTTTATGAAATCTAAGGGGAAAATACAGTAAAAGTACCTGGTGATAAGAAAATGTTGGTTCAGTTCTGCAAGATACACAGAAGTCATCCCATCTTACCTCAGACAAAGGAATTTTAAGGAGAAGGCAATGGAAATGATTCCCAGCTCATTGTATTGTGACCATGCTCAGGGATGCCTGTTTGTTTCAGGAATTCCATAGGCTTAGGATGTCATGATTCTTCTAAAGCTGTAGCTCTTTTTGCACATTTGTTGACAGCCTGAATGCTTCCCCAGCCCCTGGTGTTTTAGGTCACTTCTGTTAATGCAGGCTTCTTGTTTACAAGACTAATGCCCTACCTGGGGACATTAAATATGCCAATCAAACAGAAAAACTGCCTGGGAAATATTGGTGAGTTTTAAATGGGATTCCTTCCCTTTGCTTGAATAGCATTTTTTGATAAACCTTTTCCACGAGAACATACGCAGCTGTGCATCATCACAATAATTATACCAGAAAAAGTGCACGTGGTGAACACAGGAACACACTGGATGCTCTCTGGGAAAATACAGCAAAGCAGATTTGTTTTCCCCACACACAAAGAAAACACTTCTGACAAAATGACATTAAAAGGAAAGTGTTGTGGGGGTTTCACGTCAGGGGTGATGTGAGTGTTGAATGACAGCAGTTGGTAACTGGGGGGTTCTAATGAGGAAAACCATGAAGGAAATCTGACATAAAATTTGAAAGTGGGATGTTTATTTCTGTCAAAATTTCCCTTCCCAAACAATGACAGTTTTTCAAAAAGCAAACACTCTGTACAGATGGCTGCATAGCCATTAAAAACACATTTATTCCCTATTTCCTGATGGACAGAGCTTCTCTGGCACCCCACTGTGCCCTTCCGCCTCAGGCTCTTTACAAACCCAGGCACTTTTACCCCACACTCAAGTGGTTCTGTCGTTCTGGACTTTCTACTCAAAACTTGTCTTTCAAGCTGAAAGAGCCAATGAACCCAAACTCACTCTTGCAGTGGTAATCTGCTGCTGACAGGAGCTTGCTGTGAACCATTCCTTTCCCTTCGGGCCATCTCTTCACTTCCTCAGGGTGAAATAAACTGATAAGCAATTTAAGAACTAGGTCAATGTGAAATCTCTCTAAGTTATCATAATGCAGGTCGAAATTCCACTGGGGTTTTCTCCTTAGCTGCCCAACCTGACAGACACACAAGGATCAGAAGTAACTCTGATCCACAGAGAGAAAGTCAGTGGGGGCTCACTCTCTCCACATTTCATGATTGCTTAAATCCAGCGTGAAGTTGTTTTCAGTGGGAACCAAAACGATTTAGTGTTTCAAAAGGCAAGATCTTGCCTGGAGAGAATTTGTAGCCATTTGTCTCTTCCTCCTTCCATTTGTGTCACCATATGATCCTCACTCATTTGCCTTCCTGGGCTGTCTTCCATGTGCAGCATGCAGAACCTCAAGTATTATAAAAACCCAAAAACTATTTCAGAGCTTTGTACATTTCTAAATATCTCTACCTAAATTACACATAAGATCCATAGCAGAAGTCCTCTGCCCTCACCTAGAGCCTGTACTTGCCCAGATGAACATGCTGCAGTCATGTAACTGCTCTTTGAGGTTTGAAATGCTTGAATTTTCATCCCTTTAACACAGAGTTAAAGTTTACCCACTCCTGTAGTTCAAAAGTAATTGTTTCACTATTGCCCCATATGGTTTACTTTGCTCCTTCCCTCCAAATTCTCATTTCTGCACTACTTGCAAATCTTCTGTGTCCTTGTAAACTGGCATTTACATTAAAGTAATAAAGGATCAGTTCAATAAAGTATTTTAGACAACATTAGGAATGAGGTAATCATTTTTCCTTAAAAAAATCAAAAATCATCACTTTCTGAAAGTGTAATTTCACATTTTTTGTGAAAGATTTTCTCTGTAAGAGGAGCCAAGAACTTGACTGGGCTGCAGAGCCTTTTGTTATTTCTTTATAAGAGGTTGTTTGGATTTCCAAGTACCTTTTTAGTTTGTTAATAGCTGTTTGGCCATAGGGGTTTATTGATTTATAAAGTCACAGCCATTTTTCCTGTCTCTGATGCTTACAACAGCAAGCTGGAAAACAACTCTGGTTTTGCAAAAACACCACAAGTTTAGAGCAGCTGAGGTAAGATATTATTCTCTGGGGAGGGAGAGGGGAAAAGAAGGAAGCCTGTTTCAGGGGGAAAACAACTGCACAGGTTAGGAAACACATGACGATGCTTCAGTCAATATTTATCTCTCAGATCAATAAAACTTGATGTTCGTTTCAGTGAAATCAATATCTGCTTAATTTAAGTGTTGTTGTTCCTCAGCTCCACCTACTTCTCCCTGTTTCCAGGATCCCTTCTCAGTGCTTAAGATTTCAAAGTCGGTCATCCAACCTGATCTTTACATTTCCAGAATTTTCGCCAGGGGCTCAAAATGAAAAAACCAGAAAAGGGGAAAAAAAAGTTATTCCCTTCACTGAGCACTGGAGACAGATAGCCTTCTTCCATAAATTTCAATCTTTATTTAAGCCAGGGTAAAAGTAAGGGAGCCTGAGGAAGCGGTTGTATGTGGAGGATCGCCCCTCTTCTTCCCAGGCTGATGCTGCTCCTGGACCACCCCCTAGGACAGGGCAGCCTTGCCTGGGCGGAAGGGATCCTGGGTTGGCTTTGTCGCCCCCCGGGCTGCCTCCCAGGCAATGCTCTTACTGGCGCTGAGGCCTTGCCTGGGCGGGAGTTGGGTCCGCCCTTCGCCCTCTAGGATGATGCTTTCTCTCTTCCCACCCCCTAGGGAAGAGGGCCTTGCCTGGGCGGGCTTTGAGGCGTGCCTAGGGCCTGGATCCACCCATCCCTCTAGATTCTTCCCTGCCGTTATGTATATCATTGGTTGATTTGAATTGTACCCTCCCCCCTTGCGTTTGGATTGGTTCATGTATGCTTGTACCGCCCTCTCCCTCTTCCCTCATTGGTCAACCCCTTCCCTACTTAACCGGGTGCTCCCAGGCACTCAGTGCCATTTTGTCCTCATGCCACCTACGGACATGGCCCTCCTTCCCCGGCTCTCCCTCCCGACCACCGAGAACCCTCTACCCTAATAAAGGAGAGCTTGGGCAGGAGCATTCCTCCCACCACCCTTTGCCGCGTCGTCGTCTTCTTTTGCTTCGGTCTGCAACAGTTGTACAGCCAAAAGTCGGGACAGGAGGATTAGTAAAGATGTTGGCATCCTTGCTAACATCTCACAGGTGCTGAAAAAAGGTGTTTTATCTGTTAATGTTCTCCTTAATACTGGGCTTCTTGTGTGGGGACTGTCCTTATCAGATTGATTTTATAAGCTGTCAGAGGTATCTGCACGCAGCCTGGATCCTACAGATCCTGATCTCTATCACACTTATTAACGATCCAGCATCAAGCATTGGAAACTCTGGTTGCTTTTTTGGGTCAAGATTTCTGTATTGCCCTGCAAGGAAATTTCAGCTGAATCCTTAAAAGGCTCTGCAGCAGCACAGCACTTGGCAAGCACATGGAGATTAGTCTTTCTGCTGGGATCTGAGCATCAGTTACTAACACCTGATAAACCAATTCCCCTTTTCTCCTCCTCTCCACAGCTGGACCTGGGGGTTTTGCTAACCCCTCACACCAGAAAGCTCATTTCATCCTCTAACCTTCATCTCACCTTTTCCTTCGCACAAAATTGCAGGAAACTATTTTCGGGTTTGCTAAACCCAAGGATGTTTTGGCTGCCAAGCTGCATCAAGAGGAAAGAAAGAAAGCACTTTCATTTGGTCTTATCAGAGAACTGATAACAATGTTATTGTACATGCAAAGAACTCCATGCTTGTTTACCTGCAACAACAGAATGACACATGCAAATATATATATGAAAGGCACAAATATCTCAAGCTCTGATAGTTCAATCAAGAATATTATATCCCCTAAATGCAAACTGAATTATTTACTCACATCAACTGTACTAATGCCTCCTGGTAACTTTCTGTTTTCATATAACAAGCCTTGCCAGGCTCACTCTGGTTTTCAGGGAAATAATATGGGAAGGAAAGACTTGCTTTCTAAAGCCTTGATAATGAGAAGTCTCATACCAACAAGAATTATTTACCATTTGTTGTATCTGAATCTTGTACACAATTAAATTTTAAATCTAATTCAAACCCTAAAACATTTTATCATCCTATCCACTGCCAAAATAAAAGTTAGAACTAACTTAGCTGATATCCAAATCATGGCCCAAAAGAGTTGTTTCCTGTGGGGTATCTCAGAAATTCACCATCTTGTAACCAAAGGTTTGGTTTGCTTTGCTTTAAGTTCCTGATTTAATCCATATTTCCTTTCTTGCCCCCCTGCCCATTTTTATTTCCACTTTCCATTTAGCAATACCTCCCCCTCACAGTAAGTTCTCTGTGTGCTACCAAACCTGAGCTTCCAGAGCATTCTGGTAACAGATTATAATTTAGGAGTTTACCCTATAGCAGATCAGGTTGTTGCTCACGTGCCAGAATAAATAACAACCTGTATACTGTTGGGAACTCAATTGCATCTGGATTTCTCATGCAGATGTTTCACCTCTCCATTTACATTCTCATTACCTTTTTTGTTGTGAACTCTTGCACCAGGCAGCCTGGGGAAGGATTTGGATAAAATACACTAAGATAATTAGGAGATCCCTGGACCAGTGGGACTATCTTAAAAAAATCATTACAGAAAAGTACATTTGCAATTTTAAGTGGCATGGAAATAAAATTTATAACCCAAACTTTAATCTTTTGCTGGCCAAATATGACCCATTCAGCCATGCCCCAAACTCCACTGCTTGTTCTTGCCAAGGACACCACCAGCCCCTAGTGAGGGGCAATGTTCTGTGCTGGGGCCGTGGCCCCACACACTCCTTGCTCTTCCCAGTGGGGCATCCCCAGCTCCACAACGTCCTCCCTTTTGGGGACACACTGGGGAAGGAGGGGGCAGGAGTGTCCCAGAACAGACAAGACCAACCCTGTGAGAAAAAGCCCTGCCCCAGAGCATGGAGAACACCCTGCCTGCCCCATGCTGGAAACACACAAAGGGGAGGTGACCCATTCCATCAGACTGAAGCTGCCTCAAGAGGGACACAGGTGCCTCCCCAGCCTCAGCACACGTGTGGTCTGTGTCCTTTGGATTTCTGAGACACCCACAAAAGGCTGGAATTTGTGACACAGGTGCCCCAGGACACCCACACTCCCTGGAGCACTCAGAATAACACCAGACTTTACCCACCCTCACACCCTTGAGGTGTGATTCATCCATGTGGGAGGACTGCTTTAGCCCTGCCAGGAGTGATGACGAGTTCCTAACAAGTTTCTGATCAGCTCAGCACCCAGGGCAGGAGCCCTGGTCCTCCCTGGGAGCAGGGGAGGCCCTGTAGCCATCACCAGTGCTCGGGGATGCTCAGCAGCATGCCTGGCATTTCCTCTCCGAGCAAGAGAGTGCAGCTGATGGTGATCCCAGCTGGCCACAGGAGTGCATGAAATGAGAGGAGCCTCCCCTGGGCAGGGGCAATGGCTTGGCTCCGCCAGTACCTCCACACAGGGACAAACCCCATCTCCAACCAGGCTTCATAAATCACTGCCTAGGTGTGCCTGATCCTTTTTTCCACCTCTAAAGGATGCCAACAGAACAACCTTGGCACTAGAGGCTTGACTTTTAGTTAGCTACTGTGAGGTGAGCCAAATCTGGGACAGACTGTCAAAACGGCAAGCAATTCATTATTCATGCACCAGGAAGGTGATGCCAGGCTTGCAAAGCATGAAGTTTACACAGCACAGAGCTGGACTTCTTCCAGGACAGTATTTTATCTTATTTTGCTCTGGCTCCCAGTGTTATTCTTCTGCCTTTCATCCACACCCTTCCTAGTAGAACCATTTTATTGGATGATTGTCAGAGTATGGCTCCACAGGACATGATGAGAAGATGTATCAGCTTTGCTGCCAAAAAGGATACCCCCTCCTTCCTGATTGCTGCTGCTGCTCCCTTCTGCTGGCTCTAGCTCAGAGCAAAGCCCTGCCTGGATGCACTAACATGAGGGAAAACAGCAATCAGGCAAAAGAGGAAAAAAAAGGCAAATAATTTTCTGGTATGTCGTTGAAAACTGGCTCATGGCAGGGTGAAGGGGGCTAGGGTCAGTGCAACGCCAGGCACAATAGCCAGGGGGAAGAGGGAGACACAGGGCAGGACACAGCTCCTCTCTCTCCCTGGGGACAAGCCTTTCGGTGAGCTCTACTGCCTTGGCTGTCACCAGCCCAAGCTGCCCAGCCAGCCGGCCCCTAATTAGTAGCCTGGCTGATGACTGTGCAGTTAATAGGTCTGGCAGGGAAGGAGGCCAAGAGCAGCAATGTCCCAGCGGCACCAGGCCAGGAGTCTGTCCCTGGGGAGCCCGAGGCGCATGGCCCTGCTCCTGCCATGCAAGCAAACTCCTAAAAAATTCCCAGCCAGTGTTCAGCATCGATCCACCCACAGCTCCTTCTGCACCGGGAAGTGTCATTAAACCCTTAGACAAGAGGGATTCAAGCCTTGGCTCAAGGTGACCTGGGAAATTTTAAGAGGTCAGAAACTGAGTTCAGCTCCTTTGGGTACTAGAGCAGCAGCTTAGTGAAAAAACACATCTTTTCAGAGGGCTGCTGGGAACAGCTCTGTGTTCATGTTTCTCTCTCTGTGGCATTGGGCTTTCTTCAGGAAACAAGAATAGATGTGGGACTGATCTGACACAATCCAAACCTTTTTCTGTAGATTTCTCATGTAATTATGTTCCTTTCCTTAACTTTCTATTCTTTCCTCCTCTGCAGTGTTTGTGAACACTTTTGTTTTTCCTCACTCAATTACTGATCTCTTTTACTTTTTGTGTTCTTTTTATTTCTCCCTGCTGAACATGAGGAGGTTTGTAGCTATATGCTACAACATTATTTGTTAACGACAAGCTATACCTCACCAATTACTTCGCTGGGATTTTACTACCTTGTCATTATTTTATCTCCAACAATCTGCTGCAATTTTTGGCTGGAAAGAGAAGAAACAAAACTAGAGCTATGCCCTGGGACCCTAACTACAGAAATGCAGAGCTAGTCCCAACCAACACACTGCCATTTCTTCCCACAGCATTTTACCTCCAGTCACCATTATGTCTGGAAAAGATTCAAGGAGATCCCTGGGAGAGCATTAGCAGTCAAATTTCAGCCCTGGAGATTGAGATATGTTATTTTAGATTGCATTATTTTGAGTAACACTTGCCAAGGGCGCTGAAGAGCATGTCAACTTAATTATGAAAGACGGGTCATTGATATGACTTGTAACAAATAAATCAGTGAAGCGAGCACAGCATCCAGAAGAGCAGTATTTATCACTGCGCAAAACACACCATTATTTAGTACAATGACAACATGAATTTTGGAAGGCCACCGAGAACATCTCGTCCTGGTGTTTCCATCACTCACTGTCCTGATCATTCCCTCTGGCCATTCCCCCCTCTCTCTCGTGCAAGGGTACCCAGTTTTGCACCACATCACATCCTAAGCACCAGCATTCATTCTGCAGATCAGAGTCCTTTGGGATGCACTGACCTGTGTGCTTATCCTGCTTATCTTCTGAAGGGTTGAACACAGAAAGCAACTTTACTACAGCACAATTTTGGGATTATATACCTGAAGTCCCCTCTGTTGTCCTGTGTCTTATTATTAGGACACCAGCCCATTTGCTGGGTGGTCTGAGGCTCAACCCCCTCCCAAAGCCTACTCCCAGCTCCAAGAAACCATCAAACCCCTCAGCTGCATTCTCCTTTCTCTCCTTACACCCATTTTCCCCTCTAACACCTCCACCCATGGCAGATGCCTTCATCAAACCCGCCGTTAGAGGTCTATCGACAATCACAAGAAGCATAAAGACATGAACTTCAATAGTAGATCTCCTAGAAATATGTTAAATGTTGTGAATGTCCCTCAGTGAAAGCAAAAGAGGAAAACAATGAAAATTCATTGGTTTCTGTCAGTAGCTACCTGCCCTCCAATTGCTCAGTAGCTATACCGAGCAGCCAGCCTTCAGTGTGCTTCAGTGCTGCAGCTGCCTTTTCCTGCTCACTGAACTGCTGGCTCCATCTAATAAAAATGCCTGAATCCCACTTCCACTGAAGTCCTCTGCCCCATCCACAGCTGAGCTGCTCCTTCAAATTCTTCCAGCAATTAGGCTGTAAACTCTTCAGTCAATGGAAGAATTCCCTTTGAATTTATATAGTCAACGACAATTTCCTTCTTCAAAAAAGGAAAACATTGGGAGAATAATTTTTTTTCACACATAGACGGAAGGGACAGAAAAGAAGCCCCAGTCATCTCCTGCAAAGTCTCCAAGTCCTAGACTGCTGGTCTGTCTTTCACATAATAAACACATTACCTGTTCCCATGCTTTGTCCATACGGAGCCAGGCTGCCCTAGGTGCAGCTCCAACCACCACAGAGCGCACAAAGGCACACTGATTTCAACTGCCAAGCAGAGGAGAGGGCAGGGAGGAGAAAGCAGCTCCACCATGTCCTCATCTAAACACAGATGATGCAGCACAAGCTTTGAGAGAATGCCCAAAATAACTGAATGAAATGGCTCTTTTTGACCCTACTATATATTCTATACATTGAGTCTTTTCAATCCCTTAACATCTCCAAATGAAATCAGTCATAGTTAACTTACTATACTTAGATTTTTTTATTTAGTGTTGTAAAATTAATCACACTAACTCAAAATAATACATAAACATCAGTGGAGCTGCCAAGCAGCCTTAAATCCCACCCTTAGTTGATTTACACTCATAATTTCTGCAGAAAAGCTGTTGCTTACAATGCAACACTGAAACCATGTTATTGAGGGATTTCCTGGGCAAGGATGAGAGTGAAGCAGGAAAGAACAGGTTTCAGGGCAGCTGTTTTGCTGCCTATGAAGCAAATGCATGGCTATTTACTCCCCTCTAGCTCGGTTAGGTTTTTTGTATAACAATACATTTGGAATTTATTTAGTGAGTTTCTTTCCAATTCAGGGCAATCACAATCAGCAGACAAGCCTTTTCTTCACCATCAGACTGGGCAGGCAAATGCAGCAGCCATTCTGTGTGCAGTAAGAGTTAACACAGCCTGGGCCCAAATCCATCTTATCCAAGCAGGCACCGTTGGCTCAGAGAGGACATGGGCAGTACCGGGAATGTTTAATGAAACACCAGGGGCAGGAGGCTAACAGGATTGCTCTCTGACCAGGTGCCTGTCTCAGGAGAACCCCTAACACCGTAAAGGCCAGTCCCTGCTGCACCTCCCAATACACCTGTTTGTGAGGCCCCTGCCTCTTTGCCAGGCGCTCCCCAAACCTCCCTGCAGGACTCCTGTGGGTTTTCTGTGAGCTATAGGAATTGTGAGAAACAAAATTACAGCTCTCACACACCTATCCTGTACCTTCGATAACCTGGACATCCTTCCAAGTGCCTCACCCTGACAGCAGCCCCCTGGAATGATGAGCAAAAAATCAGAGGTGTGGCAGAGGAGCTTAGGACAGGGGAATCTACTGAGGAGAAAAGATGCTGGGATAAATTTCCACCGTCGTACTCCCTTTCAACCCACTTCCCAGACCAGGCAGTGCCACATGGCACTACTGTAGGCTGTATCCCTGTTCCCTTCCAGAGCCCACTCCCCGCTGGAGCCCAGAGCAGCCCCGGTGGCTGCAGCCAGGCACAGTAACTGGGCTGAGATCCGTGACGGGTGGAGCAGGGAACAGCCTGGCCAAGATTCCCACGCACCCTTGGCAGAATTTCCACTGAGCAGGAGCTGCAATGTGAGCCCACAGCCATACCCAGGGACACCTCTGAGTGCAAGTCTGTGAAGGGGTCTTACGCTGCTGCTGCTCCCCCAGCAACGAGCCTGACGGGAGCTCTTGCTTCGAGCCCTGCCCAGCACCACGGACTGCAGATGTCAGAGGACATTATGTGGGAGCTTCTGCTGGGATATGCTCAGACAAAAAGCCAGTACAGGTGGATGGGCAGCTTGTCACAGGGGTCATCCTTCTGGGGTTCTTTTGCCTCTTCCTCCAGTTTCTCTTTAATTGAGTCCTGATGGTCCTTAACTCCTTTCAGCCTTACTTTGTCATTTTTACCAAGCTTTTTTTCAAAAACTGTTTCCAGACTCAGAGGAGCAGCAACTACCTACATCAGCACACTGTGGGCAAAGTGTTCCAGAGGTGTAAATCATCATGAACCACTTTATACCAGCTGAATATATGGCCTGTCTTTTTAAAGGATAAAACCAAAATAAAAACATGGAGAGCTTTCATTAGGATAATTAAAATAGAAATAGAGCATACAGGAAAAAGCAAGTCTGCTCAAGATACTAAACTCTGTATGACTGCACCAAAATGCAACAGCTTAGGAAATTCAAGGATTTTGCCCACATTTTTTCCTTCTCTGCAAAAATGCAGAGTGTCAAGTGTTTCTGTTATGAAACACTTGACATACAATTGAATACACCCAAATTTAAAAGCAGTTTATCCTGAGTGGCACAGCTCGTGCTTTTCAAACAGCCTGCTATTTTTGGGTACCCCGAGATGCAGGTGAGCAGAAGCCAGGTGCAGTGCAGGACAATTCCAACTTGAACACACTGCAACAAATCCCTGCTCAGCAGAGCCTCCTGGGCTGTGTTCAGTGTAGCCATGCCTGTGATGAACACCCCAAAAGGCAGCTCTGACACTGTCTGTCATGGCATCAGGTGGAGGATAAGGGCACTTTTCGTCCGCATTTCAGGTCGGGTATATGAAAGCTGCGGTCTGATGACACAGCACTGATTATGCCTCTTCTTACACAAGCACCTCTTACATTTCTCAGATGAAGCTGCTCCTGCTTCGACTCAGAGAGGAAACAAATATCTTCAATGAAGATTTTGTTACTGTTTTCAAAGATCTGGGTTAAGGCAAGCAAACTCTTTCTGCAGTACTTGAGATATCACTTAAGCTTCTCTGAAAAACTTGTCCTAGTTGGGACAGGAATAATTTAAGAAGCCGGTTCTGCTGATAGCTCTGTGGTTAATTGAAAATGCTGGTTGTCCCACAGTCACTGAGCTACAGATGTCAAAGCCCAGATCTGCAACCTTCTCAGGGAAAAGGGGGCTTTTCTGAAGGAGTTTAATATTGAAATCTATAATTACATGCTTATTTAGAATGAAATTACTGAAGGATCAACCTCCTTTTGAAGGGTGGAGGCTTTCCATTGAAAGAGATAAGCATGTGTTTCCCTGTGCTTTTGATGTCGAAAACCATTCCAGAAAAATTCCAGGCAAAACTGAAATTACAGCACTATGAAATTGCCCTCAAAGAAGCATTTAAACAGCTGCATATTTATTCTGACCAGTCTGCTTCCTGAAATTCACACTTGTTCCCTTTCATATGAGATTTTCAGAATGTTCCCTGCAGATTTCACCGGTCTGGAAGCCTCACTTGCCTGCCGGGAGCTCCGAAAATGAAGAGGCAGCTGTGAATGAATTCCCATAGTGGTGTCTTGCGTAATTGAATTCTGCAGTTGCCCACAAATTAAATAAAGCAAGGAGGCCAAACCAGATGTGAACAAGTGAGCAAAGAGGTCTACAAGTTCTGCAGGATTTGGAAAACTCATTTTAAAGTTAAGTTTTTCCATTTAGTGCCAAGCTGGAGTTAAGACTCTTTGCACCCTTGCGTCACTTCCAAATGTGTGTCAGAGAGGCCCGGAGGGGCAGGGCTGCTCAGCACTGCCAAGAGCCCACTATGGCACTGGGAGGCCCCTGGAGAGGCAGCTCGGCTCCCCCAGCAGGGTCAGGGTGCCAGCAGCAGGACTGTTTTTGTGGCTGTAATCCAAACCTCTGCGCTACTCAGCAGAGCTCAGGCTCGAGGCAGCAGCGCTGCCACAGCCCCTCGTGAACTGCACGGCCAGGCAGGGCTGCCAAAGGGGCCAAGTCACCCAAAACAGAGAGAAAGGGGCTCAGTTCCCTCCTGCACAAGGACATGGGCTGGCACGGAGGTGACACACACAGTCAGAGCTGCGTTTGTGCCGGACAGCCCCAGGCCCTTGGCAGGATGGTCTCATAACCCTCCAGAGCAAGGAGCTCCCGCGAGTGCTCCCTGGGAATCGCCAGGGAAGGTGGAAGGCTCCAAACTCACCTTTAGGCAGGGGGTGAGGGAGAAAGTGACTCCATCCCACATGCATTCCCAGTTGCTCCCAGACCCCTGCCCAGGCTGAATGCCTCAGCCTTGCTGGCTGCTCAAACTACAATGTCTGGTTTATGCAGTAATAACAATGCAGACAGGGAGCAAGAGAGGTGCTACAGAAGCAGAAGAAGGAATCCATTTAAATTTATTTTCTCCCCAAACTGAAGCAAGGACCTGAAAAAATGTTATCAGTCCCCTAGCTTCAGATATTTGGGGCTCGTGGTTTCCTAAGAACATTTCTTACCAAGCTCAAAAACTGCTGAAGAACCCACAGAGATGCCTGAGGCACAGCCAAATGGCTCAGGTGTGCCCAAAGGAAAAAGGGGCACATTCACACAGAGGGAAAAGTTCAAACCAGGACATATTTACATAAATGCATCCCCAAGCACCCAAAGTTTCTCCTGGGGATAGATCCCTCCTTCCCATTCCCTTGCTGAGTGTTTGACCACACAACCCAGCCATCGTTTTTGCAGATCAGACTGGGTGACTGTATTTTGCTGCCCACAGGGATGTTCCCCTACAAAGGTGGAAGTCCCTGACTTCAAGCCTTTCCCATCTGCTCTGCAGCTGCAGCTTTACACACACATGAGCTCTGTGTCAGCCTTACAGCAGATGTAGCTCCACTGCTGCCAAACAGAAAAATCTTCCCTTCACTGCTCACCCACCTCTCAGTGACAGCTAAGAACTTTTTTACTACATAAGTTGTACCCTATGTGATGAACTCAAGGACATTTAAAAACTGGGTAGAATCCAGTAGCAAGAACTGATCAGAGGTAAGACACTGAAATGAACCATTTCCTTTCACAGGTTACTTTTTCCTTATCTGGAATTATTCCACACAGGCAAATACACTCTACAGCATGTGGCTCCATCCCACTGACTCAGGACCTTCATGCAAACAGAGCAATATGCATGAATGCTTTTTAAAACTACTCTCCATAAAAATAACTTCTGTGCGCTTGCCTATTTGCCTTTGTTCCCTGGGTAGGCTGATAGCTCTTACAGAGTGTTAACATCCATAATGCTGATAATGACCTTGTCTAAATATATGATAATAGCTGCAGAAGTACCAGCAGTGCCATCAGTAGCAATTCATTGTTTGCAGGAAAATTTAAGGGAACTGTGGCATGTCCCTGCTTGGAACAAACACAGCAATCAGCAGTTTTAACTTACATCAGTGTAGAAAATTGATGTCGAAACATGCTGTCATGTTGCTTTGCTTTGCTGGCTCAAACAAAGCTGTATTTCATTTCTGTTAAAATTCAGCTGTGGGAAGATCATAATTTCTCTTCAAATGTAGGATTTTTGCTTTGCTTTCCTAAATAGTAATTTCAGTTCATTTGCACCTTGGCTACCACAAATCTTGATACAGTTTCTTATATTGGCACAAGCCCCAGTTAAAAATGAGACATTCCCATACTCTATGAGAATAAAAAGAAACAGTCCCCGACTCTCAGGAGCTTGCCAAGGAAATGTATTTACGCTCTTTTATTCAGAAATATCAAAACTATTTTCTGGTCACTGCATCTCAGGCTCCCGAGCCAGCAACAGGTGGCTCGGGACTGCCTTTAGCTCAACCAGAAGATGCACGACTGGGAAAAGCGGGTTTCACACACAGACTAATCAAACTCCCATGAAAGTCAGTCTCTAACCATGAAGCAGGAGCCAGCACCTTGCTCTGGATCCAGATTTGGGAAGGAAAAATGCCAGGTTCCATAACTTGAAAAGTTCTTACATTTAAAGCCTAATGAGCAGAGATGGTGAAGAACAAAATTTGTGTCCTGCAGGAAGTTAGATGATGGAAGTTTGCTATG
Organism: Acanthornis magna; assembly: GCA_036785705.1. Lineage (NCBI taxonomy): Eukaryota > Metazoa > Chordata > Aves > Passeriformes > Acanthizidae > Acanthornis > Acanthornis magna. The sequence continues at coordinate 11,903,683 of JAWUZG010000093.1, forward strand.
TCTTGGAAAAAAAAGAACAATTCTGATTTTTGTTAAATGAAATACTAAAATAATTTGTAGGTAATGATTTTGACAATCATCACAGCTAAAGAGGAAGACAAAATTAATTCTTTCAGTCTCAAAATGTCCTAATAACAGGCAACAAAAAATGACAGTGTGATAAGTGTTTCTATGCAATGTTTTAATTCAAATGAATTGCTGTTTTTGACAGAAGGGTCATTTTTGATCAACTTATTCCTCACATCACAGAAAGTCTACAACTATTTTGGCATTAGATGCTGAAAAAATGTTGGAGCCCAGTTTACATCATAGAATTATTAAGGGTTTATATAAAAATTCTATTCAAGGTAGCACTTTTGTTCAATGACATAACTTACTAGCACTTGGATTAAGAAAGAAATAAGACAGATTGCAAACAAAAAGATTCTTGGAGGCATCGTGCCTATATTTTCTCCTTTTCCATTAATTAGAACAACTTTTGAACAGTTTTAAAAACAGTTCTTTTGTTTAAAAGAATTTCTGAATCAAAACATGAGATTAATTTTGGGAGAGCACACAGCACCTGGGTCTGGGGTCCTTAGCACAGGGAGAACATGGAGCTGTGAGAGTGTGTCCAGACAAAGCCACAGAGCTGCTCCAGGGCTGGAGCCCCTCTGGAGCCAGGCTGGGGGAGCTTGGGGTGTTCACCTGGAGAGGAGAAGGCTCCAGGGAGAGCTCAGAGCCCTTCCCTTGCCTGAAGGGGCTCCAGGAGAGCTGGAGAGGGACTGGGGACAAGGCGTGGAGGGACAGGACCCAGGGAATGGCTTCCCAGTGCCAGAGGGCAGGGACAGATGGGATATTGGGAAGGAATTGCTCTCTGGGAGGGTGGGCAGGCCCTGGCACAGGTGCCCAGAGAAGCTGTGGCTGCCCCTGGATCCCTGGCAGTGTCCAAGCCCAGGCTGGACACTGGGGCTTAGAGCAGCCTGAGACAGTGAAAGATAGCCCGGGTTAGAGCACCCCCGTAGCAGGGGTGGCACTGGATGGGCTTTAAGGTCCCTTCCACCCAAACCAGTCTGGGATTCTGAGATTCCATGATAAGGCTGTGCAAGGCCCTCTGGGGAAAAAAAAAAGAGGGGATCTCTTGCAAGACCTAGTCCACAACACCCCTTCCCAAGCATGAATGAGGGTAAAAGGCTTGTATTATGGCAGTGCGGATATACTCTTAACCCAAAAAGTTATGCGGCTTTTAACACAATTAATTACATGATCCCATCAGTCTTTTTATGGTACACTCATTTCAGACGGGAATTTTGTCCCTGCAACCAGAATCAAGTGCTACCAACCAGAGTGCAAGTGCTACCAACCTTTCCTCCTGCAGGAGGGCAGGGACACACTCTGCTCTCCTCTCTCATGATGGAGATGTTGGTCACTGGAGACAGACGAATGGAAGTCATGGAGTGGGAGGAAGAAGGGCACTTCCCTTAGGGCTGGACATGCAAGTCTGGGAGCCAAGTGGGAAAGCAGAACATCTGAGAGGGGGGGAACTGGCACACAAAGACAGCATTCCCAAACCTATTGTCCTGTTTCAGCCTCTCTCATGCCACAGTTTCTCCCATTTCAGGTTCCTCCAAGTCCATGTTATCCGCCTTTCCAGCTACCCCCATGATGTGCTGCCGTTCCACATGCAAACTCCCGTGGGAGAGAGTGGAATAGCTGGCACAAGGGCCTGGCCCGGCTGGATGAGTCTGCCCATTTGCAGCACCGCTGTGCCCAGCCAGGCAGGCAGAAGCAGTGCCCAAGGCTCCATGCTGGCAGTGGTGCTGGGTGTCACCAGCAGCTCCCCTGACATGCCTGACCCTCTGAGAGCACCACTGCAAGAAACAGCTGGAGCCAGAAGCTGCTCCATTGCTTACTTTACCACTCCTCCCCCACCCCCTTTTGTGGATGCTCTTCATTATTTTCGTTCCATGAGCACCCTGGCAGCACCAGAGGCAGCTCCAGCCTACCTCAGCTCGCATTCCCATTCCCCCTGGCTATCACAGCCTGCTCCTGTGGGAAGGGCAGCAGCTGAGGTTCTGCTCCCATGGCAGAGAGCCTTTCAGACAGTGCTAAAGGAGAGAGTGAGCCTGAAAGCTCTGACATTTATCCAGGGCTCTGGCTATGTCCTGAATACGATGAAATGTTTAGGAAGATTCTGAAAAGCAATTACTTTCAGAATTGGGCTTTTGCAGTGTTGGTGCACTGGAGCTGCCCAGAGACCTACTCTTCAGCCCTTCACTCTTTCCCACAGGGAAGCTGGAGCTCCCACACTTCTGCCCTGCACAGTGGTGGATTTGACAAGGCAAGCACTGCAATGTGACCTACCAGACGTGACCAAGGCACCCTTGTGCTCACAACGCATACCTGGATGATGGGTGCTGGCTGTATGACAGCTACATCAGCTCCCACACAGCAGTGGAGCACATGGCCACTCCTGGACCCTGCAAATCCCTTCCTATTCTCCTGCTGTGTGTCCCCTGGCACCTCCAAGTTACCTTTAGGGAAGACTGATGTGATATTCCTGTCATACATAGATGTAGATACAACATCCCTTCACCCACCCACATACAAACTTGAGATAATCTTCCAGAAAAGGCTGTAGTGTGGAGAAATTGCTGGCTGCCTTGGAGGAATTTCCATACTTCCCAATCACCTTCTGGGTTACCTCAGGAGCAGTAAGTCCCTGTACTTACTTGCCAGTGCAAGACAGAAATAGAATCATAGGATAACAGAATATCCTGAGCTGGAAGGGACCCATCAGGATCGAGTCCAACTCCTGGGCCTTCACAGACACCCCAATAATCCCGCCCTGTGCCTGAGATTGCTGTCCAAACACTCCTGGAGCTCTGGCAAGTTTGGAGTCGTGACCATTCCCTGAGGAGCCTGTTCAGTGCTCAGCAAGATGCAACGCAATCAATACAGATACTGGAGCTGGTATTAAACTTATTGCAGTGCCTGCAATGCTAGGGTAGGAAATGGTTTATTTGTTCACCTCACTGGACAGCAGTCATTACCAAAACACAAATCAACAACCCCATAGGGCGATAACCAAAACACGTACGTTACCTACAGTGAAGCTCAAAACACCATTTCTTCCAAATCATTGAGTTCCCAGCACAGACAGGAGCGTTTATTTCACATTACATTCAATGTATCAAATAGGAGTTTTCTCCGTGCTTCCCTAATTTTGTCTCTCTCAATGTCTGCCATCACTTTGTTTTCAACAGCAGGAAAAAATCAACACAAGCAGAGGGGGCATGAAAGGGATTTCTAAAGTATAAATGGGCTTTGAGTAGCCTGGCAACAATATACATGTCTGATGACCTTCTGAGAGGCATTTCTCAAAAAGAAGAAACTTCAGAGTAGCACTATGTAGGTTTTGGATTCTTACTTTTTTGAAAGATTTATGGGAGCCCTTTTAAGCCATTCCTTGCTCCAAAACAACCTCATTCCAAATTACATTAAAACTATCATTTAATCTACATGCTTTGACAAAAGGCACAGATCTGCTAAAAACACATGCTTTTAAAAGTTTTGTCCATGCTGAAATTCAAATTATGCACTGAAATCTTTATCTGACAAGAAATTCCATGTGGCTCACTCAGCATGAGACAGATTCTACTAATCACGCTTCCCAAGGAGCCTGGTGGTGAAGTTCAGTCTAGATTTTCTTACAGCTTGGGTTTCCTGGATCATTTGCAGTAATGATTTTGCTTCTCCTGCTATTTTTAATTATTATGAATCCTCTTTTCTTTACTCAGGTGTTTTTATGCTATGACAGTTGTGGGAAGGCACGTGTCCTGGAATATGGCACACAAAAAAGAGGAATCTTATAATCCAGTGCCACCATACAGCTAAGAACATGCTGACTTTGTAAGTCATGGAAGGAAACTGAGCCGTATATATGCATCTGCACCTCATGTTCCTGCGAACAAGGCAGGCCACCTCCTGTGATATTAAAGAAACCTGGAAAACAAGAACCAAAAATCCCAGCTAGTCAGAGCTCTTCACCAGCAACAATCACAGTTCCAGTTCCCTTGGGATCCTGGACTACCACTTACGTGGGCTTTCACAATGCCCCTGAAATTCCATCCTGCCACTTCTGCCATGTCACCAGAAAAGGCACAAGCAAAAAAAGGCATTAAAAACCCTTTTCAGCTCTGTGTTGAGAATGCACTGGCAGCAACCTCCCCGTCAGTCCAAGAAGGTGCAGAGCATTAAAGGAAGCTATTGTAGCCAGTCACAGAGCCACATAATCTTCTGAGTTGGAAGAGACCCACAAGGATCATCGAGTCCAAATCTTAAATGAGTGGCTCATACAGGGATCAAACCCACAGCCTTGGTGCTATCAGCTACCATGCTCTGACCAGCTGAGCTCATCACAGACACTTATTCCCGCTACTGAGCCAAATTCCAACTTCTGTACTTCTGGAAGTACAGAAATAGCAGCAGAGCTAGTTAGGAAATTTATCTCATGAAAGCTTTTTCCTGGTTTTCTTCAGTTTTTCTAAAAAGCACCAATGAGGAATTTTAAACTGAGCATACTTGTACTCCTGCACATGTTCAGTGCCACACTTCCCATGCACTCCTGGGCAATGTTCACCTCAACATTTTTGATTGTAGCTAACTAAAGGTTTACTGTTTACTGGGAATCTAAAGATTCCCAGTAAACAGTAAAGAAGGAATAACTATTCTTGTAAAAAAAAAGTTAGATTTTAGTGAAAAGCAAATTTCTGCTAGAACAGTGCAGACACAAGGATCAACCTGTATCCAGGAAAAAAACCAACTGCATTTCTCTTTGACAAAGAAAACAGAGAGAGGGGAGCCATGTGCTGGCAAGCCTGCAAACCGGGGTGTTTTATTGCAGAGAGGTAGTTAGGAAACACCAAACATCAGAATATGGTTACAGGGCACAACAAAGCCCAAAGATTCCCAAGAAACTTTACCAAAGTTGATAATCTGCATAGTATAGAGAAGCAGAACGACATTTCTGTGAAGCACACAGGGGTACTGCCAGCCAGTGTGTTGAAGGATCTGTATGACCAAATAACAGCTTGGATCTTTATGGCGAAGGAAAACAAAATCCAATTCCAATTTAGATAAAATCATTAGAAAATGGTGGAATTAGATTTGTACAGACATACAGATGATATTTTACATACATGTATCCCTGCTTAGACACACATCTCTCTTTGTGCACACACCCTTCATTCTGCAGATTAACTTCTTGGATTTCTCGTAGGGTAGATCTTGTCTTTCATCGTGACAACATCAGACAGCTAGGCACAATGATGTGTCAGGAGTTTGTTCCCTGGCTATGGGAATGAAGTCATGAAATATCACACTTTCATATGAGACTGAAGCCTTGCTTTTGTCCACGTTCTGAACTGCGACACCCAAGTTTGCAAACACAAAACCACAGAGACATCCAACTGTTGGTATGTCCCCAATGTGAGGGACAGCAACAGTTTCTGCAGAGCTTTGTGCTTTCCCAAACAACCTTTTAAGATTAGTTTTTCTTTCCACGAGTCCTTACCTCATTGTTATCTTTTCCAGGTCCCATCCTGCCAGTTCCTGCAGTTTTCTCATGGACTACAGCTCCCTCCTGCCCCAGGAGTCCCATGATAGCTCATCTTTCATCATTAACTCTGCCCAATTTTCAGTGTAATTCCCACTGGGAACTGAACATAATCTATGCAGTTATGATTTAATTCTGTTTTCACTTACACTTCTTGATATTACAGAAGTCCCTCAGGTCCATTAGTGAGAGCAGAGCAAAGCCAACCACTGTGTGCACAAAGATATTTGCTTCGTGGGCTTCTCCAGCATTGCTGAATCCCAGCTGTGCTTGCCAGTCTCAATCAAAACACCACACTCAATTATTGTGTCACAGGAGGAGCTGGTGAACCACAAGCACACCCCAGGCACGAAGCAGACGGCCTTCTTTGGGATTCCCACACCCACTGTTAGCATGGGTCTGCAGAAAAGCTCCAAACCCCTGTCTTGGCCCCAGGAAGCACAATTCTCCCCATAATGTGCCAAACCTGCGTAGTCTCCTTCCATCCTTGCGGTCTTCCAAAGACATCTGGTGTGCCCAGATCGCGGAGGTGGCTACAGAAAAAGTTTTAAATTTTTAAGGATTTTCATTTAGCCTTAAACTGAGATGAAAGATTGACGGGCTTCCTGGTCATTTCAGTGTTGCTGAGAAACACTGGTGGATTTGAGGGTTGGAGATTGGTTTTGTGTGGAACTGTCTCATAATCTGTGAATTCTTAGAGCTTTCTGGGAAAGGAAATGCAACTCAAAGCATCTACACAGGGAGATTTCTTTGGATCCCACTCACTGCCTTACAGACCTTAGAAATTACTGGAATTAGCACTGTGGTTGTGTCTTGCCTTCTGAAGCAATGGAAACCAGTTACAATAACGGATTTACTAATTCCCAACACGGCATTGCTAATCCTGTTCAATTTTACCGCATCATGGCAGAACTGCAATAAATTAGTGTAAGAATACACTAATATTGCCATAAAATAAACATTTTTCTGGGTTAAAAACAACTAATCAATCTTATAAACCATTTCATCACTTATTAATAGAGGCCTTCTCTAATATGACACCATTTGATTAAGCATTAACCCTCTCTCTGGCGATACCCCAATGCCAGCTTGCTGGTAGCAGTATTTTCAACAGTCTGACAAATTGTCTGTGCAGCAATACGGATGAGATATCAAAGATTAATTTATTTTGCATTCACTGTGCAAGTGCTAGATTGAATGACAATTACTTAATGTAATAACAGCTGGTTAGTATGTTGAGTTTCTCACTGTATTGCAGGTACCTGTTCTCACTTTCCAGTTCCCTGTGATAGAGATCAGTAAATGAAACTGTAGAGCCATTCCCTCTTTCCTCATCTTCAAATGTGTCCTCTGTTTGGCTGAATTAAAATACTAAAGGACGTCAAGGAAGCTAGAGACAATGCTGTTCAAATCCCACCAGTTATGGAAAACACAAATTTTAAAAATACAAGTGAAGACAAAAAAAAAGTTAAAAAGCCAAAATTGTTGTTCCCATTAGTATTCCAAAACCTAAAGAGCTGACCTAGGTTTTGAGATGTTGTGCAACTGCAAGGAGTAAGAAAAGACTGCCAGCACCTGAAAAAAAAATCTACTCATGTATTTTAGTGCCTAGGTGTGGATCTGAAACTTTAAGTCCTCTACAAAGTTTTGTTTTGGTGCAAAACCTGCTGTGGGTCAGTCTCAATCATCAGTGACCTCAATCACATTTCTGGGTCTGCTCTCATATTTTCTAATCTAAAGTCGCAGGCCTTGCTGGTCTCTAGATGAGGGAACTGGACAGACCCAAAGCACAAAGTGTCACTCACACATTCACAAAACTCACGATACCACTGCTCAGCAGTAAGTGCCCCACTGAGGTCAGAAGGTTCCAGGGATTACCGTGTGGAGCGTGGAGTGGTGATCTGATGGGTGGGCATGTAACACGCCTAGAAACAGCATTGGACCAGCTCCAAAAATCACAGCCACGGAGTGTGAGGCCACCCAGAATGACAGTGACAGTCACACAGCATGGATCCTGCCTGTGCCCATACTGCACTGAACTGGCAAACCTGCTTACCATCTAGGGGAAGGAAACTTTTGTTGCAGAAGACTGCAGGAGAGGCCCTCTCTCCTCCCAAGAAAAAGAACAGAGTGAATGGGGATCAGGTAAGAATGCTCATCACAAGGCCCAGATCAAAGGCAAGTGGTGTCAAATGTTTGAGACGCCCAATGAAGCAGACACTGTCCTGGATCAGTCACAGTAAGGAAACAGGAACAGATCTCTGCAGAGGAAGTACATCCCGGGTGTCTTTCAGCTTCCTGGTCAAGTGGACTTATTCTGAATTCATAAGGTATTCAGTCACATAGAAACAGAGAAAACCTCAACCGCTGTGATCCCAGTGTAACACTCAGTGAAACATTCAGTGTCACTCAGGTCGGGAGACGTGAGCCAGACGCATTTCCACACTCAACTACTGGGTCAGGATGGTGGCAATCTTACCCTCAGTCATTAAATGCATTACTGCAGTCTCCATAAATCCAAGATGAAACACCATAAAACCCTCAGAAATGTCCTAAATATCTTGACTTGAGCTTAGCTAACTGGATCAGAACTGAAGATGCTTCTGCCTGTCCGTGAACAAGATCCTGCTGCAAATGAACTAATCTGAGCAGTTTTGTACTTGGCTTCGTAGTCTGAGGACAGAAAAGGTGGGGGGGCTGGGGTAGCGGAAACCTGACAAAAAATTCTTGACTCCACCAGCCAGTTGGCTGGTTCAGCAGTTTCCAAACCAGTAAGGAGTTGGCTGGGAGCTGCCAGGGCTTCTTTGGCTCGTGCCATGGGCTGGACTGGAGCCGTCTCCGATGCAGAAGGCTCTGTCTGCACAGCCTGCACAGGCTCCACCGCACCCGCTGGCAATCCTGCAGCACAAAGGCATCAGTCACTGGCAAACACAACATTCCTGGTGGGCATGGTCCTCTCCACAGTAACGGAAGCCCTGGGAACAGCAGTCCAAAGATTAGCTATGTAAGCATATGTTTGAAATGTAGGTTTAGTTGAAGGAACTAGAGCATGGGAATAGTGCAGCTCTCCAGCACAGGAGGGATGAGGGACTGCTGCCTGTGCTGTGTCACTGCCTGCATCCTCACCAGGAGGAAGAAGGAGAGGACAGAGCACTTTAAGATGCTCTCCTCTCCCATGTAGATGCATTCCCCCTGCCAAAAAGCACCCATGGAGTCACGCTGGGACGTTCAGTGTAGGCAGAAGCTAATGCCAAGGAAAGGGGTTTATTTCCTGGCAGCTCTAATATACAAGAGGCTCACGTGAATAGTGCTCCTGTCTGGATTATTTGCAGCCCAGAGTAGACTTGGCTGTCTTCCAACTAATACAAAGTTTCTGAATAATTTGTTGTAAGACAAAGTAATTTCATAACCTGCAGTGCTGCATCAAGACTTTGCAAACCTGAATCAGCATTTGAGGGAAACTGTTATCAGAGCAGAGGCAGTACATGCCTCCTTATCAACAAATGTTTCATGTAAGAACATTTTCTCCTACATCACAGATTCCTAAATAAGCGTCTTTTTTTTTTAAATTTATATGAGCAAGAGTTAAGATTTTTTATTACCAAAATAATTTTTGATGCTGATAAAGCCAGATTAATTCACAGGTGGTTTCATAAATTATCACCATCAACAGTTTGAATAATTTCACTGAATAAAAACCTCATTCTTCATGAATTCCTAGTATTCAATTATGATGCAAGTGGTGGGAAAAGTCCAATGTCCATTGGAAGTGGTACTATGCAAACAATGCAAGTGAATGGCTTTGTCTTTCAAAGAAAAATTAAGAAAAAATGTATTTCAAAACCACAAAAAAATCCCTGGACTTTGGAGAAGAGCCATGTAAGGAACACCAGTTGGAATGCCTCTGGGGTAGGGCAAAGCCATGCCCTTACCAGAGAGATTTCCAACAAACTGCAATGCATGTTCTAGTGTAAATCATTATAGAAGAATTAAAAATATATCATTTCTACCTGGTAGGAGGTAGGAGAGTAGACTTAGACTCCTACTGGGAAATTTCTTGCCCAGAAAAAGGAATTTGGTCATGCAAACAGTTAGCAAACCAGGAAGGAAAGCACAGAAACTTTCCCAGTCACTTTGCTGATGTACAGTTTTACCGAGGAAATTAAAATAAAGAATATCCCTTGAAGAGAATATTCATCTCTGTAACATGTCACTTGTGGCAATCTGAGAAATAAAGAAGACCAAACTTCCATATGCAGTATAATTAGAAGAAAGAGTAGTAAGGGAAAAGTAAGGGGTCATTTATTAATGTAATTGTCAAAAAATGGATTTCCAGGTATAAAATGCTAGGTTGCACATTTTTAAATGTTCCGTTTCTGAAGTAATTGTCACTCTTAACACAACCTCTAGTGATACAAGAAAAAGCCAGGAATGTAGATATTGATCTGTTTTCTGGGGAGTTTTTATCATAAGCCTCCAAGGAAAGGAAGTTTCTATTCACTTCTGCTGCAGAACATCTCCACCAAATTTTATATCTGCACAGATTGTGCAATTGGCATTAAAAAAGTTACCTGAGAACGTCTTTTAAACAGAAGAAAACAAACTGTTCTGCTTTGAACTCAGCTTCATTTCGTAACTGGATAAGCAATAACTATCTGCCCATAGAGAATGAAAGTTAACAACAGAGTCAGTGCTACTGGGAATAAACTTCTGGGAGCATTCATACAGAGACCAGTGAAAATCCATTTAAAGTTTTGTGCAAAAATTGAAAGAAAATATTAACTTACTGCTAAGCGTCCATTCTGCCTAGACTTACAAGAAACAGCTCTTTCCTTAGTCAAGAGTTAGCATTTAAAACAACTGAAGAAAATATGTTAAAATAAGATTGACAAATTTGATATGTTTTACCCTCTCTGCCTACCAACAAATAGAAATGGAACAATACTTAAATCTAAACTTAGTCATTTTATGAGGTCTTTTGGTATCAAGACACATTAAGGAATCAAAGGAAGGTGTTTGTTTTAGTTTAGCTAAATGTGTGTCAACCTTCTGGCAGTGATTTTCTGTCACTAGTGACAAGGTACCATCCACGGAGACCCCACTGCAGCTCCTTACGACAACTGCTGTGGAACCAATGCCCCAGCACTGAACAGCACCGTGCTGTTTCCAGTGGACAGAGGTATATTAAAATAAAAGGGAGATTGTCTGTATCATAGGGAATGAAGGCCTGCAATCTTTGCATACTGATACAGAAAACAAACTAGCTATCTAGTGTGCTATTAAATACAAAGGATATTCTGAGAGTAGACAATTATTAGGTTTAGAATTCATGAGGGTCCTGTCCTTTTAAGAGCCTTCCAACCACCCAAGTTAATCTAATTACTAACTTCATTGACATAAATCATGCTAATCAGAAAAAACATTCCTTAAAAAGCCAAAAAGATGAGAAATTACAGAAGATAAAGTCTTTCTCTTGCTGTGGCCAATTTAAAATTAGCAGCACTACAAAATTATACCTGTAAATTAAGGCAACTTTACCTGAGAGACAGAACAGTAAGACAGAGGATCTGCTGAACAGTGACCCATTTGTGCAAACTCTTATTCACACTTAAATTCCTGTCTGCAGGTGCAGAGTCATTTTTGGGGGGAGGCAAGATTGAACACAGATAAATGCTTTCCATGACAGGGCCTATGTATTACTGATTTCTAGGAAATAGAGAAAGATCTCCTAAAGAACTAATCTTCTTTGCATTCATATTTACAGCCATTAGAATTGTAAGCAGGGTCTCGTTTATCAGCTCGTCTTGCAGCAATGTTGCTAATTTACTTGCTGTACTACCTAGGTAACAGTGTCACTGAAGACCTTTCAAACATATTACATGGAGGTACCTTTTTTTTTTTACCTGGACAGGGCTTTTTAAATTCCCCTTCAGCGTGAGAGTTGGAGTGCTGAATGAGGTACAGAGGCTCGGCAGCTTAGGGACAGCCCTTGCTGGCACAGCTGGCACCCAAGGAGCCAAATTCTGGCAAAGAGTTGTATGCAAAATGCCAGCAAGACAGGATTTCTTCCTCCTCCTTCCCTCTTTTGGCCCCGGAGCTGCATTTACATTCAGGTGTTGTACGAATTTTCTCAGAATAGATGTATCAGACTGCTTCTTTCTGATGCCAGTAGGGCCACAAAGCATGTGGGGTTTCTGCATCATTGGTGGTATTTAATGCTGAGACAATGTCATCTGAAAAGGCACATTTCCCTGAAATGGAAACTCATACTTGGTATGTCAAACAGAACCTTTTAATTGTCTGTAGCCTCACACTGCTGCATTTGTTAGTTTAACGTCTCCATTCTGCTGCCCAAGAAAGAGGCCTCATTGAGAGGCAGAGCAGGCCTCGCTCCCAAGGCTGAGCAGTCAGCAGCTAAGGAGGATATTTTGGAAATATGTGATGACACTTAGAGAAATAGGGATGTTTTATCAGCCAGTGCCTATCTAATTCAAGGACAGAGATCAATATCAAGCTATTGTTGCCTCATCCATCTTCTGACTAAGCTGTTCTACCACCACATTCCCCCCTTCTCTCTTCCAGAAAGATTTAAACTTTTTTTAGTCCCTACACAATGACGATTACATTTTGCACCTAGAGGCAAATTTATTCGTTTATTAATAATGAGATTATTGCTTTTTCAAACTTGGTTTACCAGTGACATTGTAGGATGAGAACACTCTTCCCTGTAGAGCAATCCTGGCAGCCAAGAGTCTCCGATCCTCCGAAAGGGAAAGGGATGCTTGCTGCAAACAGGACACAGGAGAGGTGCCTCGGGCCAAACAGCCGTGCTGGGCTTTAGTAACTGAACAGTCAGAGGAATTCATTCCAGGAAAGCAACCACAGTCAATTCCATTCTGCAGCAGCAGGTCCAGAGCAGCACACTCAAACCCCCAAACTGGTAAAAGACTTCCACAGGCTGCAAATGAAAACTTCCATGTTTCCATCTCATCCCAGGCTCAGCTCTTGGCATTCTGCACTACTGCAGAGAGCCTTTGGTGGAGATTTTTTTCCTGCCTCACCCAGCAGATTGGGCAGCTCCTCCATTCTCATCTAACTCCACTTTTCTGCGCATTACCCTAAGGTTTGTGGGGGAGAAGGGAACAGCTGCTCTCCATTCAGTATATGCAGAAGGAGAAAGTAATTTCTTCTGTGGAGGCAGATGGATCAAAACAAAACCTCCCTGAGAGCACAAGCAATAAGGGTGAAAGAGTTAATTCCCTTGGATTTGGTTTGATGTGTATCGCTGGGACTTACATACAATAATAAGCAGATGAATGGAGAAGACACTAAAACATCTGGAGTAAAAGCAAAGAAAGAGAAGAAAGAAAATTCACTCCTTGTACAAAGAGGCTGAAAATTCTGAACAAATCAGCCAGTTTCTAAATCATTATGGCTGCTCTGCTCAGAGAGCATTCCACTGCATGAAAGATACACGGGACTCCATTATGGATTTCCTTTTCGAAGAAATACCAACACCTGAAACGTTAAGTTTTTCCTTCCAAAGAGTACATTCTCTCTTTATACATGATAGACACACACACATCACCGAGAGATTATACAGCAGGCTTGCAAACACAGGGCTGCAAAAGAAGGACTCATGCACCTTTAGGAAATCTTCACGGGATTTAATTTGCTCTGCTTGTCCTGCTTCCAGAGGGACTCCACATGCTTACTCCATAGAAGACCAGTTCTGTTTTTACCCTGCACTTCCATATAAACTGCCACACCAATAGGCAATGGCTACACATCAGCAATTAAGAAACCTCAAAAGTTAACTCTTTGGCATGACACATAGTCCCTGAGTCTTCCCATCTCCTTTAATGTGCTTCCCAGGCTTCTGATCACTGGTATCTCCTCTATCATGTTTTCTATAGCCAGATTCTACAGGCTTCCCCAATTTTGCTGTCTCTTTCTCCATATGAAGAAGGGAAAGCATACACTTCCAGCCTTTAGCATTATGGTCAAGCTAGTCCTTGTTTAGCCTGAGTTATAAATAGCTTGTACAGATCCAAGCACATCAATTTTTTCTTAGTTGATTACACATGAATCAAGCTCAGTTCTCTTGCATTACTGAACTTCAAGGTATTGATCAGTTTATTTTATTACAAGCAAAAGTACCAAAAAGCTGGTAAAAGTTGCTACAGGTATTATTAGTAATAATTCATTCTATGGTTTCCACAATTATATTTCAAACCACTTTCCCATTGCCGTTTCTTCTTGAGAAAAGTGGGTGAGTTGTTCTATTAACTGAAAACTTCATCTCCAGCTCATGCTTAGCCTGGAGTTATTTATTGGACATTTAGCTCGAGTAATTGAGTGCAAAAAGTGCTTTACAGAACCTTATGTGAAAGATAATAGTGAAATCCCCATTGCTTTCAAGTGGAATTAGCCACCATTCGAATAATTTATGTCAAAGGGTACCATTTGTAAGGTACAGTAAAATGTGATATACACAGAGTTAATCAGCAGCGTGCAGATCAAACAATACAATGAACCAAAATCCAATCACTGCAGAAATTGAAAATCATTTTCACAAAAGTCTTGCTCAGGAAGCAGTATTTTGGAATTTTGTCTTATTGGCAAGGAATCACTATCAGCTGCCTTTACCTTTAGTTGCTGCAGTTCTGGTTTACTCTGAAAGCAGGTATATCCATGTAACACCAGGTATGGCCGCTACTCTCCTTGTCCTCCTGCCTGCCTGCAGTGCAGAATTTCCTCAGAGTCCAGAGGCCTAAGAAACGCATTCTTCTGAATAAAACACATCTCTTGACACCACATGGATGGGAATTATAAATGCTGGTCTTGGAGAGAACAAAGTCTTTGAAGAAAACAGAACTATTGGAGCAACCAAGCCTTGGCATCTCAATGTCTGTTTTAGATCAGCTAATAGCAGTAAGTAGTGTCAGCTGCATGGAAAAGAAGAAAAGTGGGAAAGTGCCTAGGGGTTTCAGGGACTTTCTTTCAGCTCCCAAAATACAAGCCTTAAGGATCTGGCTCATTAACAATCTGCCTTGGGGGCATATGGTGAAGAATGGGAAAAGGAAGGGAGAAAACAGCAGAGCCAGCTGACAGCAGGAACAGATGGCAGCTCTGCTAGACTCTCTCAGAGCACAAGTAAAGCCATGTGTTCTTCAAGTATGGAAAATATTCCTATATATTCAAGACTGAGACACTGAGGGATGGAAACAAGCCGCAAGCATAACTGTGAAAAAGTGGAGATCAGTTCTTGGAGAACACTCATCTGGAGGAAACCTGCCTGCCACAGAGGAATCCCAAGGACAGGAAGGGGGACTTATCCCAGAGCCGTTCACCAGCCATGCTGCCAGTCCATGCATTTAAAGGAGGCAGAAGAACTTGAGAGGTTTGGGATGAAAGATCAAAGAGGCAAAATGCAGTCCTCAAGATCCAAAAGGACCATTAGTGTAGCTTTTGGCAGTAGGGCTGCATGCGCCCTGCTGGTGATAATCATAGGATAGACACAGGGCAGGCTGGTGACAGCCTCAGCCTCCTCCTGATCCTGAGGGAGAAGAAGCTCTGCGGCACTGAGAGTCTATAGTTCTGCCAGCTGAGTCTTGAGAAGGCAAGAAGAAAAGGCAGCACCCAGTCATGGAGCTGGCTGCCTGCTTGTCCCAGGAGAAATCCTCTTCCATGCCTTGCACAGGCTGGAGCCCAGCAGGAGCTGGTTGAGGGCTGTGGCTGAAGGTGTCTTCAGAGCTGCTGAAGGAGAAAAGGATGACTGCAGGGAAGAGGACATGGGGAAGGAAAACCGTATGGAAAAAGAGGAAAGAAAAGAAAGTGGTCCAGAAAGGTCAACATTGTTTTGAAAATTTTAAAATAGAAATTCAAAGGTCCCAAACATTCTGCATTTCTTGCAGTATTTTTGCAATGTAGCAAGGGAGAGCACACTTGCCTAGTTCGGCTGATTCATACTTAACCTTTTCTTGCCTTTTCACCATTTTGAGATTTCTACTCTTTACCCCGTAAGATGGAAATATAGGATGGAAAACATGCTCTCATTTAGGCGCCTGTCATTTTATCCAGTGTTCTGGTCATTCTAATGAGGTCCAAGCCGAATTTTCCAGTCACTCTTTTTTTTCCTTATTAGTCTTTCCATGGTCTAATTTTCCCAGTGCAACTTATTATTATCACTGACTCATGTTAATGGAGCAGCTAGATGGTAGAGCGTGGTTAATTCCCTTTTCATCCTGTTGAGAAAACGGTATTTTCTTTCCTTGAGGCTTGACTTTTCCTTCCCTCATGCTCATATATACAGACACAGACAGGTTGGCCTGCAATGAAAATGTCCAGTCTCTGTTCTGCAAATAAACGATAAATCCACAGTCCAAACCCACACGGAGCAGCTTGCTAAATCCCACAGTTCCTAACTGGGCCACACTCCCAGCTTTTGAAGGCAACTGGAATTTCCCAAATGAAGCCAGGTCTTTGGCCAACTGCGTATTGTCAGTTCAGGGAAGTGATCACATTTTTGGAGCTCACTGCTCTGTGCCGTGACAGCTAGTCTGGAAGCTGTGGGGCAGGGGCTGAGGGTCCATGTAAAAGAGTCACACTGTCTGGCTGTCATGCTGATTTCCTCACTGGTAATTCATTGCTGTCATCTGTTTCCTGGGCTCATTTGCAGGCACCAGCTGTCAATGGGAGTTTTACATTTAGCCATAGGAAACAAATGCATCTGGACAACAGATTTCTTACAGCTTTCTCTGGCATCCATTATAACACTTTTAGGGGATAAAAAATTATATCCAATTAGCCTCTCAGTATGCAATCCTTTCAAACATTTCACCTTGAAGGAACTTCCATCTTTTCCCCCATTTTCTTTCATGCAATCAGAGAGATTCTCTACCCTTATAACCCCATTTACCAGCATTTCACCTTAGGCCGACAGTTTTCAAATCAAATTCACAAGGCAAGGACTGACACCAGAACCAAATGACTTACAGTTATCTCAGTGCTGTTCATAGCTTTCCAAAATATCCAATTACCTTTCCTGTGTAACAGTCTGCAAAGGTTTATTTTGATGTTTGCTAGAGCTGCCAGAAAACAAGTGCTCAGGATCCACTGATGTTTATGGGTCTGCACCAGCTCACACACATGGATGGGGTTCCCCAGTGCTTGTTTGGGCAGGGGGATGTCCACTAATGAAATGTGCAGCCCTCAAGGCCACAGGCATCTCATACGTGTCCTGTTATCAAGTGTTAAAGAGACCTCATGCAGGAGAACTTCATGTTCCACTGATGTGTCCCCAGGTGTTCTCAAAGTCAAGCTGATCTTACCTTCCGGGCACCAGCGTGGCTTAACACCTCCATCTGAACACACAAAATGAGCAAAAGCAACCCTGTCATAGCCAGCATCACCTGTTGATCACAGTGCAGCACCAGAGCTCTGCAGTGCTGAGCCAGTGTCCATCAACCTGTCCTTGGAACCTATTCCAACATGAAATTAAAGATTTCATAGGATTCAGGCATCAGAGAACTTCTGTAAAACCAAACAGTGCCTGCTGCAGTTATTCTTGTGCATCCACAGTTTCCGTAGGGCGAGAAGCAGATTTTATAGGGCCCGATGGAGCCATCATCAGGGACAGAGCTTCATGCTTCCAGCTGGATTTTCTGACACATTCCAGATGCAATTACAGCACTGATGACCTGGATGATGATCTGGGTGTATTGGAAGAATGCCTTGGCTTTTTAAACCAGGCTAAGCTATTACTCTTCTTGCTCCAACCATGTTGCAGTATGTCTGACAATCATAGGTCAATGTCCCAAATCCTAAGATTTCCCTCAGATGCACATCTATCCACTAACACACTGCCCATTGTTAGGAACGTGCTCAGACATAGCAAAGCTTAGTGCTGATGTCCTGGACTTGACCTGTCCAAGCTGCCACCTGGACTTGTCCTCTGAAAGAAGAATGATCCTTTCCTACATGAGATTAAATTAGGGGGTTTGGCTTTTTTCCATTACGTTTTAAATCAAGCTTTAAGCAGTCTAGCACCTCCCCTTCCAACACCCGTTTAGCAGTTGGAGCACATACAAACAAAAGCAAGAGCTTTTTGCATCTGAATCACTTTATCTCCTGGCAAAGAAGCTTTGGCCCTCCAGTCCAAACTGTGTCTTTTTCTGTGTTGGTTACAATGGCTATAAACTATGGAAATTCCAGTTGCACTCCCATGCTACAGAGAAGTGACACAAAGGAAGGCAGTCTCTTACCTAGCACCAGCTGTGCATTAAGGCTTATCCCACAATGCTGCTCTGACAGGACATCCACACGATGTCCATGCAGCCCCTGTACCTGCCAAGGATAGATTACAATCCATACTGTGCATGTGAAGTGAGGCATGTGCCCACTGAGAGGCATTTTGATAACCCTGCTTTTTTCTTAAAGCTCTAGATGCTTTGGGTTGTTCTAAGCAGGCTACAACATCCATGTTTTTGAATTAAGGAGGGATATTGAGAACAGCAAAATCGGAGCCCTGGAAAATGATGATCTGAAAAAGACAGGCTGAAGGACCTAGAGCTGCCTAGATTAAAGTACACTGAGGCAAGATCTTATAGAAAATGCAGCTGGTGAACAGGAAAGAATAAACTTTACTGTAGGAAGGACAAGAAGGAATAGTTTTGAAGTGGGAAATGGAAATTTTAGTCAGGTGTTAAGAAAATAAAACAAACTAACAATATGGATAGTGAAACGCTAGCAAAGACTGCTTAGAGACTGTTCTTGGAGACCAAGTAGCCAAGAGAAGCACCAGCTGTGGGTGGGAGAAGCTGCCCGTCTGCCTGCTCAGCTCAGCTTTTATTGTATCCACACTTCTCTTATGAAAGGAGAGAGATGAGAGGCGCCAAATAAAAAGGTCATCAGAGCACAGACAATGCAATCTAACACCAAAACTATGGGGGGTTTAGTGCACAGATGCAAACATGCTCAGAACTGTTGTAATTCTTAACTTTTCCATACTGGAATTCAGCTGGAAATGACACTTTGGTATTACATGCATGGGTACAGTTCCTCTATGCCTCATCCAGGAGCATGTTATCAGCTGTATTATCTTTGCCTTCTGGTTAAGCTGTGTAAGGAGTTAATGTTGGTAACTGAAAAATGAAACTATTGATAAAAGAAAAGTCCAAATATAAATGCAATTGTATTGCCTAACCCACTGTTTTTATTATCTCATCTCTCAGTCTGCTTGCCAGTTGATATTCTGCCCCCCGGTACACTTTACTCAGACAAGGTGAAGCACTTTATTCTGCTTTGTTCTGGGCTAACTGTTCACTCATCAGCTGAGGAGTTCATAGCAGGCTCACTGAAAAGACAAAACAAGATGGGCAGAAGAGCAGGTTGCTCACAAGCTCACTTATGCAAGAATAAGATACTTTTCTGAGGTATTTACATGTTTACAAATGCAAACAATTGTTCTTGTCCACTAGGCACAGAGCAGACTATATATCCAAATCACAACCTTCTCTGAATCTTTGAAGCTTAAATAACTTTTTGAAATTTTATCCTACATGTTTAATTTTAATCCTACCCAAATATCTCTGTTTAAGCATATTTTATGCTTTAATTCCATTGACTTAGGTTTCCCTGACGTCCACAGTGAGGATTTAATGAAGCCCAGGACTAGAGTCTTCTGGTGATCATTCGAAGGAAACACCTTGGAGTACAATCACCCCCAGACCACAAGGGTTGCAGTAATGGATTTCAGCACTGTATGTTAAGTCAAGTGACTTTCACAAATGCAATTCCAAACTAACTCAAACATGGATTATTTCCTATTCTTAATCACTGATTAAGGGAGAGCACATTGGATTTTATGTACAAAACATAATTTCCTCATCTCTACATTTAACTGCCAGCCATGCTAATCTCAATTATTTCCTCCTGAAGCAAGAATAAAACATTGGTTGCTCCTGCTCAGTTACGTGAAAGTATGATGGGCACAGGGACATCCCAAATCTGTGCCCTTTGAGCCAGCACTTAGTGATGCTGCCAGCAAGAACTCACCCAAGAGCCACAGCTGTGTCCAGTTCCAAAGGGCCCCAAGTGCCGAGCACTCCCATCCCAGCATTTCTAGAGTCCCAGAACTCACTCCAAAGGCTCTCTGACTTTGTAAGGTCTTGTACAGATGGAGCCTGTCAGCACAGAAACATCGTTTGTTAGTGCAAGAATAAGAACAATTCAGCACTTACAATGTAATGACTGTTTAATAAAATACAACAGAAACCCCGAACAATATCCATCTTCCTTCAGAAAAACACGACAGCAACATATACCTTTCTTTATATTTCTTAATTTTGAGAAGTTATTTTTACAGGATCATTCATTTTTTTCATGAAAGAAAACCACAATCAGAATACTTTGATTATGCAGCACTGTCCATCAGGGACATGGGGAGATAAACCAGCCTGGCTACCTGTATTTTTGTCTCAGCATCTTGTCATCAAAGTTGTATTTGAATTTGAAAAAAAAAAAAAGTGGGGCTAACTAAATGCATAAAATCATGGTTCAGTATGGACATATGTATAATTACTTGGAACTCCTGATTCCAAAGCCTGTGATTGCAATGCGTCCTTAGCAGAAAAATAGGGATTCAGTCAAGTATTAGAGGAAAAACTTTGTGAAGGATGGAGGGACAGCAGAAGTAAATCTCTGATTTCTTGTCTGCTCCCAGGCAGTTGCACTAGAAGGTCACTGTGGATCCCTTCCAGCAGCCACAGTCTGTTCTATTCTGTTCTAGCTCTGACACTCAAACCACAGTGAGGGATTTCAAACATTTCACCTGGAAAGGTGACATTTTACTTCAAGTGTCTTTAAAGGTCAGATGTCCTCACCACTTTCTGACTAAGAAAATCCAGAAAGAACTTTAACCCTTGGCTGAGTCTGAATTTGAGGCAGAACAAATCCAGATTTGTAGCTGCTTTTTCATAGAAAATACTTTCCCTTGGGTATGTATGTACGTATGCATGTATGTATGCATGACTTCCCTGAAGTCATATACGGTTTCATCCCTTCTGCTAAAATTAGAGAGATTTTAGCAGAAAGATTCCCAATTCTTACCGATGTAGAGTTCTGGGCTAATGAAGTCCAGACCAATGTGGAAATAAGTAACCTACATCAGGATGATGTTCTTCTTCTACAAAATGTCTAAAAGACAAGTTCTCCTATTATCCTAGGGTTAATTTCAGACAGTTGTGGCATGAGTACAGAAAGGAAAGAGAAGTACATCTAGTTAAAAAGAAAGGAAAAAATAAATGGAGATGGGTGATCAAGATTGGATTGTGAAGAAGAGAACTGCTAGGGAAAAGGAGAGAGACCCAACCCAGCTCTGCCGGATGTCAGCATCCTTGAGGAACCCCAGCCCCTTTCAGTTTCTCAGCCGAAATCCAGTCCTTTCTGCTGACCTGAGCAACAAGCTGAATGAAATATGAGCTGCTCTCTCTCAACAGCAAAGCTAAAGGCACTGATGCAGGCTCAGCTTTTGGCTTTTTGGATATTTAAAGGACTCAAAAGATTAAAAATAAAAGAGATTGATTTTAAAATGTATCTGGTATTGTGCAAAAGCTTTGGTACCTCAGTGATCTTTTTACTGCCTTCTATCAGAGAACAAACATGGGGCATTTTCAATTACTTTAATTACGTGTCAGGGTTATTGATGCACTGAACCCTGCCAGACATTCCACATCATTATCTTTAATCGCTGGTGTTTCCTTATCTGTGTTCCAAGGAAAACCACTCTCAGTTATTTTACTGGATAAAAGGAGAATGAAATACAGCTTTTAGACTGAATTTTAAAAGATAAAAAGCTCAATTTTATCATTCATCATAATAAAATAATTATCACACTGGCATTATTTACCTTTGTAAAACTTTTATATAATCTTTCTGGCATAACAGTAGGACTAAAGTTCCCAGAGTTTCTTTAATACCATACAAGAGACCCTGAATCCCAGAAATTCAAGCACCAAGAAAAACAGCAGTAGCATTACCTCTGCTACCCATCCAGACTCGCTGCTGATGCCACAGAGATAAAAAACTGAGCTGGTTATTTAAACTTCCTTCCTCTTTCTCCTTGCAAACCATCAGAACAGAAAAAGGTCCTGAGATGAAGTAAGCAGTACAAATCAGCACAGGCCCACCAAAACCACATTTTGGTCACTGAAATGAAGATACCTGATTGGTAGAGGGTGAAATGTTGCTCTTGGGAAGAAGAGTCCTGGGCACTGCCCCAGTGGCATCCCCAGTCTGTGGCCAACAGCCCGAGCATGTTGTGAAGTTGGATGGCAACAAAAGGACTTCATCTTGGAGGGACTGCAGAGCTAACCAGGAGCCCTGAGCCGAACCAGCCTGCAGACTCCCTTCAGACTCCTGCAAAGGAAGGCTCCGATGGCAGAGAACACAGAAGCAGAAGGAACTGCTGAAAGAATAGCTCAGTTTGACCAAGGGATCAACACACAGCAGGGAGCAAGCAACAGGAATCAAACCTGTGTGTGCTGAGAGAGCAGCAGAGTGCAGGGGATGCTCACACTGCATTTCTATCCAGCAATCTCAGCCAGGGGCTGGCCATGTCCACGCACACACATGGGCTCAGTCCTCTCCTCCACCAAGGTATATTGTGTAGGACAGGCAAGGAAAGTAAGACAGAAAACAGGATGCCTTTGGGTAGCAGTCAATAATTCAGTATCTTGATATCTCATTTTGGTAAGTGGTACAGGATTTGCATATTGTACTACAGGTTCAGACTCAAGGAACTTATGTTCCTTATGATCCTTATTCCTCCTGTTCTTATGGAGGACAGTCAATATATGAGCCCTATACATTCACTTCATGCAACAAACTCTTGTCCGGTAAGATATTCTACAGTTCTTATTGCACAATGCCAAAGGTAAAACCTATTTTGGACTTAATGTAGGGCTCTATACAGGATGTCTGTCAAAAAATCAAATTACTTCTACATCCTTCTGAGTCCAGCCACCTCCCAGGCTCTCGCCGGGGGCAGCAACAGCTCAAAGAAGGCAGAACCTACTCTGAGCATAGAGAACCTAGCCAGTTTCCATTCTTCAGCTGGGAAGGCTGCTGTCTCTAAATCTTAGATAAAAATTTACATTTCACTAGGGAAACACCAAGTAGCTGAATGATACAGCCCTGTGTATGACACACTTCTGCACAGAAATCCCACAACAGTGATGTCTGCCCCTGTAACAGGTAGGACTCATACCTCATTACTTACTCCTATATTACTCTGCAGTACTCGTGCTATAATGCTCACGAACCATAATTCTGCTCCAAAACAGATTTTTTCCTCTCTTAAGCTCAATACTATGATTAGAGTTATTCCAGTTTACAAGGGACAAAAGAAGCAAAATGTCCACGGTTTCCTGCATGGATCAGCTGAATTACAGCTCCCTTGTTTTCATCAGCCTGTCAGCACCGGCAACCCACAATCCACCACAGCGCTCCTGCAGCTGTGCTCCTGCTAGCTGCCAGATACTATTTTTGTGATTGCCTGTGTCCAGAGGTGTGCTGCATTCCTAGGCATACAATTAGGGGTATTTTCCTTTTTTCCAGGCTGTCTTGTTCGTCGTCTGATGAACACCCTTGCCCAAGCAGAGGGGAGAAGCTGAGAAATGTCCCAGTCCTGATGACTGGAGAGCTGTCCCACACCTGGAGAGAAATGCTGCAGCCAGTAGGCATAGAGATCTGCCAGCCAGGAATTCTGTCTGAGATGGCACTCGGTCCCCCTTCAGGTCTGTGTTCCCACCTGCAGCAAAGTGAAACACAAACAAAGCAACAAGAAAATCACAAAGGGAAAAAAAAAGCACCAAATCCCAAAGCAAGCATACTTCAAAATTCTGCAGCACAGCTCTGCATGATGATGAGTTAGGCTGAAGCAATGGGAATGGTACTTTAACATGCTGCATCATTTCTCAGATGCTGAGTAATGCAGTGAAGGGGTAAGAAGAAAACAAACAAACAGATCAGGAGCAAACTGTTGCTGTGGACCTCTGTATTGGGTTTGCATGGCTGGATTTTGGGGCTACAGGGCTGGCTTTTGTGAGAAGCTGCCAGACGCCCCAGGATCTGATGAAGCCAACACCAGCCAGCTCCAGGACAGACCCACCACTGGCCAAGGCCAGGCCCAGCAGAGATGGCAGTGCCACCTCTGGGTTAACAAAGTAAAGAAGGGAAAAGTTACTGTACAGGAGCAATAGCAGTCAGTGAAGAGAGGAGTGAGGATATGTGAGAGAACTGCTCTGCACACACCCCGGGCAGGGCAGAAGGAGGGGCAGGAGATGCTCCAAGCACCAGAGCTGAGGTTCCCCTTCAGCCTGGAGTGCAGCTCATGGTGAGGCAGTTGTGCCCCTGCAGACCATGGTGGTGCATGGGGGAGCAGAGATCCACCTGCAGCCCATGGAGGAGACCACACTGGAGCAGAGGGATGCATAAAGGGGGCTGTGACCCTCTGGGGGACCCACAATAGAGCAGCCTGTTCCTGAAAGACACCAGCCCATGGAAAGGAACGCATGCTGGAGCAGTTCCTGAAGAACTGCAGCCCATGGGAAGGACTCACATTGGAGAAGTTCATAGAGAACTGGCTCCCGTGGGCGGGAACCCACGCTGGAGCAAGGGCAGAGTGGGAGGAGTTTTCCCCCTCGAGGAAGAAGAGGTGGCAGAGACAACACATGATGAACTGACCTCAGCCCCCATTCCCTGTCCCCCTGCACCACTGAGTGCAGAAGGAGGAGAAATCAGGAGTGAAGCTGACACCAGGAATAAGGGAGAGTAGGGGGAAAGGTGTCTTAGGATTTAAGTTTTTATTTCTCATTGTCCTACTCTGATTTAATTGGTAATAAACTGATTTCCTCATTGGTAATAAACTGATTTCCCCAAGTGAAGTTTGTTTTGCCCTGAGAGTAACTGGTGGGGGACCTCTCCCTGCCTTTTTACAACCCATGAACTTTTTAGTGTATTTTTTCTCCCCTGCCCAGCTGAGGAGAGCAGCTAAGAGTGGCTTTCAAGGCCACCTGGCATTCAGCCAGGGTCACCCCACCACAGCTCCCTCAGTGTTCTGAATGATTTCTCATTTCCACATTACAGCACCTCTGCTTCACAGAAAAAAAACCCAAAAGATAATTTCCAATGTATGCTTAGCAGTGGGAATTTTCTCATTAGCATTTCTTTTTGTTAACAAACAAGTTCTTATCTTTTCTAATGTCTTTTTAAGTACCATCAGTGAGGACACTGCCACCATTCCAAAGCCATCCCAGACCCCAACTGGTTGGTGATCTAACAAGATTTCATAGGTAACTCATGTATCCTTAAACAGAACGAGCTTTTGAACACAGCACCGTGCAGGGAAGGAAGAAACCTCCACATATTTCACAATCCTCACCCATCTTTCCCCCTCAACAGCAATATAATTTCCAGTTCTCCCAGCAGCAGCATCCTCATTTCGTTTTTGAACAGTAATTCCCACCCACACTTCATTAATTGTCAAAATAGAAAAGGATTGTGTGATGCAGCTGCAAAGGTGGGACAGAAGCAGAAACAAGGAGGCAATGCCACGAACAGAAGCTCAGGTCCAGTGCCATTAAACACGTGACCTCAAGAAAAGGGCTAGACTGGTTTTCAATGCTCTGCAGACTGCATTTTGATTTTGGAGTCATACACACACTTCATTTGCAACGACATCTTGCAAACAGGTTAAATCCTGTAAATTTCAGAAAAAAAAAGAGCAGAGAAGGTGGCAGGGACATGGTTCCATATCACCTAGTTTGCAAGAAAACATCAAAATTTTAAAATATACAGTTATATTTGTGTATGTGCCTTTCTTTCCCCACAAAGCCAGGCAACCTGTATGCCTATAGTAACATATAAGTGTAATAACAAAATAATTATTTTTAAAATACTCATGTTTTCAGAAGCTTTTGGTCATTGTTTCCACAGTTATCAAACATCACCATAGTAATCTGAATTCTCCTGGGAGCTATCAACACTTAACTGCAGCTGTAGTTTGCATTTCAGACTGTCTGAGCTGGCAAGGTAAGGACCTCTTGATCACATTCATTTTCTAATTAAGAAAAAATGATAAGCAGATGTAGGAAGGGGGGAAAAAAGGAAAACAAACATCAAACCTGAAAAATCCCCTTGAAGTAGAAAACATGTCCTTTCACTCGGGAGCTGAGGAACTGCATTATGAAATAAAGCAACAAGAAAAAAAGGGGTAGCGGAAAATTAGCAGGGGAAATAATTATGTCAATAAATAAGTAGTGAACAATTGATTGACACAACAGTAAAGATTCACCAGAGAGATGCAACATAAGAAACCTCCCTCCAAAGCAAACATCAGCACTGTGTGATAGAGAGTGTGTGTAAAATCTTTCCCGAGACTATTAAACATGTAAAAAACTGCAAGCTAGTTTGCAAGATGCAGTTTTGCACATATTTCCCTTATTTCTAATCAAGTGCAATACTTAACTACAGATTTCAAAATAATAATACATTTCAGGCTTTCTACTCCTCAGATGAAGACAATTATTGAGCATGAATCTCCATCCCCTCTCATTTGCAGTTACAATTTGCTCAAGCCGTAAAGCAGTGACACTCACAATGACTCTTTTCAACTGGAAATCAGAAATCAGTGAGGCAGAGCAAAGGTTCACCTGCCTCAGCACCCTGTTCTGATGCTGACCACAAGAGGATGTCCAGGACAAAAAATCAGACTGTCCCAGCTATGTGAAGTCTCCCAGAATCTGGATTAACTGAGACCAGACTTTTGCACAATAGGAAGTAAAAGGAAGAACGATATAGGAGAGGGACAATTCAAACTGTCCGTATTTTTTCCTGCTTGCAGACAGGTGATACTAAACTCAAAAATAGTGGGGGGAAAAGGACCCTGTTTCGTGTTGTGCTCGGGGCAAATCAAGGAGATACGCTTATTGCTGCAGAAAACAAATGTGGGTTTCTGGGCTGTAACTCCCCCTTGCAATTTTCTTGAAAATATAATTTCTCTCAATTCTCTTTCTACCAGAGTGGAAGCCAAAGCAGATCTGGCTCAAGACAAGTCAGGTGCTCACCTGGGAGGAGAGTCTGCTTGAAACAGCAAGACATTTCCATCCTACCATCTCTTTTGCCTACAACAAGGCAAAAGTGGGAACTGTAAGAGGTGCTGGGGTCAGGCCCAGACACTTCCAGCTGCAGTGACCAAAGCCAGCCGTCCCCTCAGCCATCGCGGCATGGCTGCCTTTCCCTCTCCCCTCTTCAGCCCTGTCTCTGTTGCAGCAGGTGGAGCACAAACAGCACTGCTGTGTGTTGCTGCAGTGAGCTGCCAACCTCAGCTCTCCTTCCCCTCCCAGGGCTTTGGCACAGCATTTCACACACTGTCCTCATGCAACACAGCTGTTTTCCTCCCTTTTCCTGGTGAGGCTGCAATCCCTTCTCCCTGCACCTCAGCTACACTGCTGCTTAGCTCTCTGTGGAGCTGTGTTTGTGCCTTGTGTGAGTGGACTCTGTTGAGAAGCAGGGATGCATGTCCTGCACTTCTGCCTGATCCACAGCGGGATAATCACCGGCAGCTGCTGAGGACATGCGACTTACTGTGGCTCTGGCCTCTGTATTTTTGGAAGTTGCATAAAGGCTGGAATATCAGAGTGTCAGACCAGCTCCATGAATCACACCAGACCTGTAAAGCTCATCAAGATCTCAGACTGGTTTAGAGGCCAGTTTGATGAATATGAGTACAAAGCAACAAACAACTTTTCGTGGAAAACTTATTGGTACCACAGTGGGCTCTTGCAAAACCTTGTTGCAGTTCTGAAATATTCCCACAAAATCTGGGGTTTCCTAAATTGTCTTTATGGAAAAGCTGAGAACAATGAAACAATTCAGCAGCTAAGCCACAGGATCAAAACAAGCAAAAGAAGCCAAAGCATATCCACAATGTCTGACGTAGTTTGGTTGTGAATTCATGTCAAATGGTTTCATGGGATTATGAAGCATCACATTTTGTGAAGAAACTTGTGATGAAACTAGCCAAGAAAACTTGAAAGTTGTTTTGTAAAAGAAAAGCTCTCCAGCTTAGGAGGTATTTGTTTGGGTGAGGTTGTTCAAGGAAAGAACAAATAGGGTAACCTGGACAGTGAAAGCCAGTTCAGTGGGACTGCAAGTCATTGCTTAGAGCTACACAGAGGACAGCACCAAGATGTCTTTGTTGCATCAGTTTAATCCTCACCTTCATTACAGTTATTTTCATCCCATTGTGCAAATACCAATATTTAGTAAAGATGCAAAGCACAGGTCTAAGTGCAGCCACTCCCATTGTCAGAAGCCCTTGTGCCCTGGCTGGGTGACTGCAGGAGCCCTGGGGACTGGGGCTGCTTTCTGCAGTGCTGTCCTTGCTCCTGTCCCTCAGTCTGTTTGTCCCCTGTGCCTGAGGGGATGTCACAGTCACTGCTGGGCTTTATAGTGGCAATAATCCAGGAATCTGAAATGGGAAAAATTAAAGTCCCTTAATTTACCTTTTTCTAACAACAGCAGCAGCAACATATCTGAGGTCAGACCTCATTTAAAAAGCACATGCCTCCAATGTTCATCTATGTAGTTTCTGATAATGGATTAAAGGGATTTTTTCCTCTGTTCACATCCTCCTCAGACAGTAGGCTTTGTCTCACTGTTTGAACAAGCACTGGTAATAATTACAAGCAGCTTTGGAATTACAAATAGTCACTTTATAGATAGACATGTCACCGAACAGTAGCAAAATACTTCTGGGTAATTTTTTCTTCTTCATCTATTTTAATATACTTAAAAGATACTTTTTAAAACATCAATCTCCAGAATAAACTGGAATAAACTGCCATGTACCTAATTCTTGGTGTTTAAGCCAGAAAACTAAGTTTTAAACCAACCAGTTTTTATGAATATGCATATTGGTTGGCGAAAGTCTCTTCTACCAGATACTATAAGTAGATAATCAGCCTGCTCTATTATTTCACTTTGTCTGGTCATCAGTTTCACTTTGATGCCATTTGTTAACCTGGGGCATTTGATGTAGGTGCACTGGAGTCCGTTATCATGTACTGGATATTCTTCAGTGGTCTTATGTCCTTTTTATTTCTTCTGATTTTATTAGGTGTCTACTGCAACTGAATATTTTACCCTGAGGAGTTTCAATTATTTATGAACATGGAATATTTGCTGGTTTTCACAGTATACGGTTTCCATTCACCATCTAAATGACTTCGTACATGAACAGAATAATCTGTGCTTAATTTTCCAAGTCCTTGGTAGATCTGTTTAGAGTTGCCAGTTTACCTAGCTTCCTTCCGCAATCGTCAACTTTAATTGAGTTTTATGTCTTTTATGAAAGAAATTGAACTAAGTAAGGTGGTTGGAATTATAACCTACTCCTAAGTCCTTGCTTAACTAAATTGAGCTCTCTCATAAAAAATAAAATCTTACATTTAAAAAATAGGGGCTACTCTCTAGTGACTTCTAATGTCTGTATTCTCTCATCTGATAAACCAACAGCTTGTAGCTTCCTCAGCCATGCTGTGGTTGTGATCCACTCAGCAAAACCATGGAGCTCTTTCGAAGTCAGATTTCAAATTAGTTGACATGGAGCTGTTCCCATCAATATTGAAAATTATTTTAGCAGGACCATTTGCAAGAGGGGAGACTCATACATATAAGAAAAGAGCTCATAATAATTTGTGATCCACTGGTCTTTCTCTTGAAATGCTACCAAAATTTCGCTGACGTGAATGATGATTCACGAATGATGACTCCAGCCTGTTTCAAAATACGTAAGTAAAATGGTTCCGAGAACCAGTATCTATTTTAAACTTCTTTGCACTGGCCAAATTAAATACAACCAAGAACACAACTTCCTCTGCAGGAGCAACACAATTTCCGGTATGGAAACTACAAAAAGCTGGTATCACCTATCAGAAGTAGGCAAACTGCATTTATGTGCTCTCATTTGGAGCATCACTGCTGCTGTCAACACAAACCAAAGAGTTTAAACCAACCCTTCTCCAGTGACAGGTAGCCCTTGTTTTCCAGCCTCCCAGGCTGCACCCCAGCAAGCCTTTCTCTTCCTTGTTTCGAGGGACTAACACCTGTGCAACAGGATTCCCCCCCCAGAGAGCACAGCCGGCTGAGAAGGACACTGGTGACCTAGAAGAGCTGACCAGGCAAGCCACAGACAGTCAGAAATCCATACACACAGGATATAAAAGCCAACACACTTCTGCATACAAGGAGGAGCAAGCGCTGTTCATGCCCCAAACCTGGGAGGTTGCAAACCCAAACCCACCACATCACACTGATGGTGTCTGTGCTCAGCAATCCAGCAATGTCAGAAGGAAAAATCGGTTTTCTATTACACAGACAAACTAACATCCAGAGAAACACCTGTCACTCCCTTAGCCTAAAGAACTGCACTGAATCACCCCAAGTATTCATCCAACTTCCACTGAGATTTCTTTGGGATGACATCATGGGGCTGTTGCTGGGATCCTACTTCCTATCCTCTGGAAATCATTTTGAACAGTTTGTTCTCTTTCCATACACAACCTGAGTTTAAAGCAGAAGGGAGATCAAAAAGGCCTGAAAGGGAATTTGCATTTTACTTCTTTTCCCTTCAACAGCACCATCAGAAAGGTTCAACTCACTCACCAAAGTACCCAACACCGAACTTCATTGCCAGCCTTCTCCTGAGTAAACACAAAACCCAATAAAACTCCACACATGTAAACCATAACCTCTGTTCATCAATGCCTAAAGGAGCAGTGTCTGCTGATTCCATGTTTTCCTCTATGAATCACCTCAGCCTCCATATGGACAGTTCCATAACCAAATCTTTGCTTACTCTACAGAAGCTTGACATTTGAAATTAATTTCCTGTACTTTTCTGCAGGAAGAAGCAAAAATAGATATCACCACTATGCACATGAACAGTTATGATCAGATAGACCAAAATGTGTCGTTTATCTGAGAAAACACGGGGCCTCTCAGAGGCAGATGTAAATTGGAATGACAGACAAATGTAGTGCCCATGAAACCATGACACAGATGTGTAGGAAAAGTTACCTCAGCTTACACTGGACTCGAGAAATCCAATGCTTCTTTTCATTCTCGTGATTCTATAAAACAGAGCTGTCTGCTGAAAGAAAAAGTTAAATATGCATAACCCCAGCTGAGCACAGGAGACTGGCACCTGATCTGCCTTTAAACGTGGACATTACCAAATACATGAGAGTAGTGCTGGAGCAAACATCACAATTACCGCCTGAACATATCAAGAGCCAGTGCTGTCGAGATTGAGAGGCACAAAGCTATGAACCTGAAGAGGAGCAACACACTGAAATAGATGAGAGTCCTTCCTGGGAAGTGTCCTGAATACACCTGTCCTGCACAGGGAACCAAGGCCAGGTGTGAAGGCATTAGCTACGCAATTAGCTGGACATTTCTTGTCTTTTCCAATGTAACTCATTTTGCATGTCTCTTATCTTTGTCTTCATAAACATGTGTATGTTTTACATTTTGTAAATCAACTTTTTTTTCTTTTTGCCATAACTGGGCTTGAATCCAGGTGGTTTTTCAGATCCCTAATGCACTGGCAATGGCAAATGTGAGGCACATGCCCCTGGCACTGCAGACCAGGACATTTCTCAGGCGCAGAACCAGTATGCCTGAGAGGAGATGGTGTCTTTTGGTGTCCAGCAAGAGCTGGGGGAGGTCTCTGGGATGTGCTAAGTCAGTAGCTGGAACACCCACGATAACCAAAAATTTTCATAACAAGGCCTTCACTAATCTAATGCATTCCAGAAATTGAAGCTGACAACACAAGATAACACTTCAGGGAGGAGGAGGAGTTCAGACTGAGTTCACATTAACGGAGAAGTAATTTGTAATGGGCAAATGGTGGTTCAAGCTGTTACGACCTTAAACAATCTCGTGCCTTCTTCTTCCATCTGCACGATTCCCTACAGACTGGGAGACCCTATCAATCAGGCAAAGATACCAGAGCAAGAGAGCATCTTTTGTTCCAGTAAGCCACAAAGGTAAAAATATTCACTCCTAAAAAGCTACAGATGGAATCCAATTAATGAAGCCTGATTTCTCTTTTATATCATGAAATATCTAAAAAGACTGACTCAGATATGCTCACAGCAAAATATGAATTTAATGTTGTAATTTTTTGTGTGCATTTGTGGCATAAGCCCAAATTTATTTAATTACTCACAACAACAGGAATATTCTATATAAATATGTTTCAGAAAAAACTCCTGAATTTATCACTTGGGTGCTCATGCTGCTAATCCTTAGAATGTACTCAACAACTACATGCTCACAAACTGAATGAGCTGTTGTTTATATAAAACTGCTGAAATTGCTGCTGCTCACTGACGGATGGCTTGAGTCACTACAGTGCAAATCTCAGAGAACAACTGTGTGCAGAATCTGCTGTGCCACAGATTGTGACTCCCAACTAATACTGTTGGAATGCCTTTGTAAGGCACAAGCAGGATGCTTGTAGGAAATGTCATTGCTATGGCCACACTCGTTCACAGCAGTGGCTGGGAACTCTTTTCTCGTGGTGCACGGGTTGAATGCTCTGCATGTTGCCAAGCAAATTGCACATATAATTAATCTTTATTGAAATTACATTACACTGATAAACTGTATTTATATAGCGGCTTCATTTGAAAATAAGGGAGAGTGGAAAAGGAAGGAAATTTCATTAAACCAGTTCTGCTGCTTTTTCTGTAATTTAAGTTGGGAAAGATGATAAACTAATAATGTTTGTTTCTGAAAGAAGTGAGGCATGAAACATCCCACTGCTGCCCAAACTGCTCATTCTGCTGTCATTTGCCCAGCTAGCTGGCACAGAGAGAACAGATGAGAAAGCTGTCACTAATGCCTCCCTTCGGTCCCAGGAGAGGTGGGACAGGCACTCAGACAAATATTATCTCCCGCCTCCCAGAACCCTGAAACAGTTCAGGGCCCAGAGCCCTTGGAAAGAGGCTTAGTCAGACAAAGTTTCAGCTGACATTCTGTTTTCTCATAGTATTGGTCAAGTATGCATGGCTGCATCCTTCATTATCAATAGACAGTTAAGCAGTTGTAGTCTATTGTAATAGAAGCTTCAGTTTATCATGTAATGGGACAGACATTGCAACAGTAATCATCTGCTCTGATATTCCTGACAAGGATTAAGAAAAAATTCCTGAATTTCTGTTGAGATTGTAATGATCAGGACATAAACACTCTCTTCTGCTGGCTATTCTGCCACAGGTGAACAAACAGCAATTTTTATATGTCTCCACTTGACAGAAGGAAAAACATCTCCTGAATAACTGTGACTCCTTGAGTGTCTCTAGGATCCCTGGCTTCCTTAGGTTTCTGTCAAACCTGTCATTTTCAGCAAAAATGGTGCTGAAAGCAAGTGACTCAGAACTATTCTATTAAATTAACTCTTCATGCTAGAATAAAATCCCAGCTCATATGTAGCTCAAAGTTGTTTAACTATCTGAATTCAATGACCAGAAAAGCAAAAAAGGCCTCTCTGAAGCCAAAACATTTGAAGGCTAGAAAAGTGCTGTTATTATGCATGAAAAACATGCTGCACTTGAAGTAGAGAGACTTTCCTGTCCTGAGAAAGCACCAGTTCAATCACCAGAAAGATCAAAAGCAGCCATTTGCTCAAAGTAATGGGCTGCTTCTATAAAACTGTCACACATCAGTGATTTTGCCATTCCCACACTTCCACTCTTGAATGCTCAGCAGTGACCTAATGATCCACCAGGACAGCTGAAGAATGGGTTATTGTTTGTACATAAAATATGTAACTATGGCCACAAATATTCAGTGCACAAAAAAGTGATTTTAAAATCTATTATTTGGTCAGCAGCAAACTTCTTCTTGGGATATAAGTGGTGCCTACTGCTTTTTGTAATTTTCCATGCACAGTGTTGCTTTTGCTCAGAAATGAAGTCATGTAGTGGTAGAATAAAGGATTTGTCGTTCTCCAGTGTTTCATTTTTATGAACCTCAGAAAGGCTCCCAGTCGAGCTTCTTATCAACCAGCAGCAGAAATCTTACCATTTCATTTTAAAACTCTGAGTTGTCCTGTGCCTAAAACTTTCTTGCAACAAGCCAAGATTACTATTCATTATGATAAGGGCCAACAATCAACTGGCCAAGAACAGGAACCTAAGTATATGGGGGTTGAAATAATTACCGACAAAGCAAAGGAGAAGCTCTTTGTACAGCTGGAGATAAAAGGGTTGATAAAGAAGAGTGGAGGGAGAAGGTTCAGCTGTTTTCTTCTGTGCTGTGTGCAGCTGTTCAGGTGGACAGAGAGGAGCCCAAAGACAGCACATTAACCATTGCAAAGGGCACAAACCCAGTGAGGAAGAGAGGAAAAGTTACACAAGGTGGATAGATACTGCCACAGTGCCACTGACCACTGAGAGAACACAGATTTCTAATATGTTCTCATGCCATTTAAGAGAGAAAAGGCAAAAAACTAAGCATGGTGGGGGAGAAAAACTTGTGCAATTTTCTTTGCAAAGGAAATAGAGGTTGTTGCCCAGTGACAGACATCCAGTCCACATACCTGCCTCAGAACTGCTGCAGCATCCTCCTAGTGGAAAATGAGTCTTCCAGGATGTCATGCAATTTTGTACATCATTATCCCCAAGGAAAAACATATTTAATAAATTAAAATGTTTGTGTCCCCACAATGTTGAAAGGAAATCTCAACCTGCAAGGTCCACATCTGAAAGCTGCTGCTACTTTGCCCTGAACAGAATTATTGAGGCACTTGGCTGCCAGCCATGGTGAAGCAATTCTGATTTGGTAGATATTTTTCCCAGTTTAGCAGAGATTATTGAAAAAGCTCAGGTCTGTTAGCCTGCCATTGAAATTGCAAGCCAGGGTAATTCTTCTCTTGATTTACCAGTCTCAGCTGTCTGGGCTTTGAATTTCAGACTCTCCAAGTCCTCATTATGCTGCCAGCCTCACAGCGGCACCAGGACCTCAGTGTCCATAACGTTGGGCATGGGTCATTTGACACGTATTACACACACAGACATCACTCCCCTGAAGGAAGCGCCTGTGTGGAAAATTGGTGGTACTTCTGCTCTTGTCCTTCAGTGTCTCACTCTTCTACTCTCTCACCACATCGCAAAATTATATACAAGTTTCAAACCCCGTCTGACAACTTTCTGCGGTTTCTGTCACCTCACTTATTCAAGAATTTGTCTTCCAGTTCAATTTTTTTTTTTCACTTGCTATAGGATATTTGACTTTATTTGATCCTAAAGACTCCAGTCTTCCTTACTGTATGGAACTAATCATTGTGTTATTGAATACCTTTCTTTTTTCAGCAAACACAAAATACTCCTCTGCCTAATGAATTCTGTTAGGTCTTTGATTTATATAAAAATAATAAACAGAAGAAACTGATGCTGGAAAAAACCCAACGTTCTCCATCCCAAGTCACAGGGCATGTAAAAACTTTGACACAAAAGTGGTTTTATGCCTAACTTCTGCCCAAGAAAAGAAATTTTCCTACCATTACCTCTGATGCAGATTAAACTATGAAAAGCTAATGCCACCACAGGGCAAGCAGAGGGACAGGGTAGGAAAAAACTCTGCAGCCACCCCACAGCTGCAGGCATACAAACTACACTAGAGAGTACCACTATGAAGGAAAGGCAACAAAGATTTAAGCTCTTTTTTGTCTGCCTCTAGATGCTCACAGATTTTCCTTTAGTTTTTAGACCTTGTGGCTTTCATTTGCACAGTTTTAGAAGTCTAAGTTTAACAACTTCCTGAAGTATTAACATGCTATGCAAGTGAGCATTCAAAATTAACAGGGCTGACAGAAATTAAAAGCTCTGCTGTCAGTTGTTCACTGTTGTCCTTTTTAAGTGCTCTCGTGAGAATTAACTCTTCCCTGATCCCTTGTAATTAGCTCTGCCTGATTTGGATGCCAGCAAATACAAGAGAAACATCAGAGGAGCTAGAAATTCAGGATGCAGCAGCTCCGCACTGTCAATTAGCCGTCTTCCTCCGATGAGGGCACTGCAGAAAAACCTTCACTCGCTTGAGGTTTTCATGTGTTGGTGTGGTTTAATCACGCGTGCTCCTGTGTCCATGCAGTGCTGGAAGAACAGGCTCGGGGATATGAATAACCAGCTCTTTTATGGTATTCTCCAGACTGGAAGCCAGTCAAAGCTGTAATATACAGCACTGAGTTGCCAAGGCAACTGGCAGTATGTACAAGTGACTCTAAGGGACTCACCATATCCTCAGCTCCTCTTGAAATACATTCAGGGCTGTCAAAATTACCTATTAGTCAAAGTCAGGAAACACCTCTTCCAATTTCGCCTGTATCTGTAGCAAATGCAAGCACGTAGCAGTAAAATTAGCAGCTCTCTGGAGACTTGTGACCTGCAGAAACTCTTTGAGCATTTTGCTCACTAGAGACCAGATATTTGGGGACAAACACAGAAATAAAAACTAAATTTAATTAAGATTGGGTAAGAATCTGCGCATCAAGAATGTCTTTGTTTGATAGACAGGTGTCTGCTTCGGAAGGTGGGAACCTTCCTTAGAACAGAGAAT
Organism: Acanthornis magna; assembly: GCA_036785705.1. Lineage (NCBI taxonomy): Eukaryota > Metazoa > Chordata > Aves > Passeriformes > Acanthizidae > Acanthornis > Acanthornis magna. The sequence goes on from JAWUZG010000093.1 coordinate 11,939,969, forward strand.
GTGAATCCCCTTCCCTCCAAATTATTATAACTTTAGAATCAAGGGCTCTCAGGCAAAGGTATGGGAAAAGGAATAAGAGTTTTTTTTACTAGTATCTATAATGAGGTAAACAATCAGTAACAAAAAAAAACAGTAAACAAAACCAAAAAAACCTCGGCGGCAAATGTCCCTGGACTGTCAGGCACTTTCCCGGTTGGTGCAGTCACGGTCACGGCCAGCAGGGGCGCTGTTGGGCTCCTAGACCAGCAGGGCAGGTGCGATGACTCCCGGGAAGCTGCAGATGGCGCTGTGGCGCGAGGTTGGATCTGTGTCACGCACGTAATGGCCGACGGGCTGGAGCAGGGTGGAGCGCAGATGGACAAAGCGCAGCAAAGGGATGGAACGGCCAGGTGGGCTCACCTGAGCCAGCCAGCAGAGGAGGCAGCAGGAGTTCCGCAGCTGTGGCAGGCAAGGCGTGGGGTGGCAGCAGGCAGGGCGAGGAGCGGCAGCAGGCAGGGCGAGGAGCGGCAGCAGGCGAGGGGTCTCGTCCTGCTGCAGCGCAGCTGGGAAACGCGCCCTCCCGGAGGGTAGAAGGGACCGGGATCCCGTCCTCCCCCGTCCCAAGTGAGAACTCACCCAACAGGTAGAGAGAAAAACCAGTGCAAAACCGGGCCTTTTCTGCAATTGTAGCCAAAAAACAGAGCCGCCTTCTTCCCCCTGCTCTCTCCTCCAAGAGCCCCGAGCGAGTGAGTGAGTGTCCCCTTATCAAATCTTGCCATCTCTTGTTCCTCTGCCTGGCCAGCGAAAAGGCTTTGTCTCCTTTGTGAGCGTAGATGGCCCTTAAGTACTGGTCATTAGTTGCTTAGCAACAGAATGGGAAAAATTCCACTTGCTCCCCCAACCTTCCACAAAGAAAGATTAAGAAATTGAGGTGTAGCTATAACTTCATGAGGAAAAGGCTCCTGAAAAGGAATTTAACTAAGGAAACAGTTAAAATCTCAAACCAGAAAAGGGTAATGCCATGACTGTGGGTTTCTTTCTTACAGAAATTAGATGTTCCTTAAAAACTTGGAACCAGACAGCAGTTCTGCATAGTCTGTGACTTGTATCACCATAAAACTGAGCTTTTCGCGACTGAATGTCTTTTGGCAAAGAGCAAATGCAAAACTTTTCATTTCTCTCTAGCCTGTGTGATAGAGGTACTTCTTCCTCTTAAAGCTGGGACTCGATCAAAAAAATTGTGCCTGCAGGAAAGTGAGTAGCTGCAGTGAGTGGATTTCAGGCAGGCAGCTATTCCCATCACGTCAGGCTCCGCAGGGGCCGCTCCCAGAACTGCAACGTCAACACAAAAGAACAGTAAGAACATAAACTTAATTAAGAATACCTGTGTGCTTCTTATGTGTGCTGATAGCACCTCGCCTGCTCCAAAGGGATGAACATGGTCATTTGCCTCTCATGAAGAGCAGGAGTAACCTGGGAGCAAATTGATAAGTGTTTCCAAACACAGATCATCTCCTTAGATGGCTTCCTGCCAAGCTGCCTGTTTCTTTCCCTTCCCGAACAGGGGACACCTCAATGGGCTACAAATGCAATACATGGAAGGAGAATGCAGTATAAAAAACATATTTTCTGTAAAATTATCATGATGAAGGACTACCTACATTCCTGTGTCTCAGTAAGCTTGGCCCCCTAGGTGTACACTGTGGTGTCATTTCAAGCATACAGCAGCGCAGCCTCCCAGTAAAGGCATTCAATTTCAATGGGAAATTCACTGCACACTTCCATGTACAGTGGCAGCAACCACTGCTGAGGGCACTGCCCTGGGCAGGACAGGCACCATACAACTGCAGAGAAGGGAGGAGTCAGAATAGTGGGGGGGTTTATCTATTTCTGTCATGTACATTCAGTGAAAGCTGTATCATTTTTTGTGAGCTCACAATACAGACAGGCAACTTCTCACTTTTTTTCCTGTTTTTCACAAAGTTGGCAGAGAAAACAAATATTAATCTATTTCTAGAAAATACTGACAGGGTTACTGTGGTCTAAAATCTGTTTCAGTATTAAGAAATGGTAATTCAAGAAAACTTTAGTAATCTTGATATTAATGGGAGACCCAAATGTGGACACAAGGTCCTATGGCATTTTACTTCAAGGAAACACAGAAATCACAATGATACAAATCAAACTTCCATTTTGACTTTGCTACAGGTATAATTTCCTTTTATCTCCTTTAATTTAGAAAATAAGGAAAACAATCTCTGGAGGTTACTGTCATGCATGAGAACTGGCCTGCCAAGAAGTAAACTAAAAGGCAACTGTATCCCAATTAACAAGACTTGGCTTTAATAAATAGCTTCCTCTGAGCTCCAATTGCCCCATTAAATCTCCCATAGTAAAAAAACGAATATAAAAAACCTAACAGTATTTTTGTTCTGACTCAGTACGAAATTAACTCTCTGGAAGATTCCTCAGTCGTTTTTAATTTCATCTTTTCAAGATTCTTCTTTTACCTTTCCACACAAAACACAGTGTATTTGCTCTCTGTTAAAAGCAGATCTCTTCATGTTTTAGCTGAGCAATTTGGGCTCATCACTAAGGGCAAAAAGAGCTGCGACCCCAATGCTCCAACTTCCGTGGGAGCAGCTGTAACCTTGCATCAGTAGAAAGCTGTAACTGAGCAGGGACACAGAGTGGCCTGGCTGGGTTTAGTCTTAATGACAGAAGTATTTTCTGTGGCTTCAAGTGTAGTTAGGAGTTAGAGGAACAGATCACTGGGCTGCTATGAATTTCCACAGACTCACAGAATAGCTGGGCTTGGAAAGGACCTCTGGAGACCATCCAGTCCCACTGCCCTGCCAGGGCAGGGCCACCCAGAGCAGTTGACACAGGAACACGTCCAGGTGGGTTGGGAATGTTTTGAATTTTGCACATGTTAGCAACTCAAAGCATTTGTAAACAGTGCTGAGTTTTGCTCTTTGATTAATGAATTGCGAATGAAGCAGATCTCCAGAGGAAATCAATTTTATTCAATATCAGAGCAAAACATCCCTGCAAATACTTAGAAAAGAAGTAATTGAAAGCTGCTCAGTTCACTTCTACAGTTTCTGCCTGGAGCCCTTCTTCCATCCTGGTTTTCACCGCTCTCAGGACTCAGATGAATGAAGCAGAATTAGAACCGCTGGATGTTACTTTAGACCTCTTGGGGTGATAAGAATCATATCCAGAATCTGCGTCATTTTTATGGCATCTGGTGAGATGTTGCCACCTTCTTACAAGAAAAAGTAGTGATTTCATCCTTAGGTTGCAAGAGTAGAAGTGAGCAGTTTCACAGTACACTCCACAAGTAACCCAAAGAAAACATATTTAGCACTCAGAAACCAGAATGAACATTGCCTTCCAGAAAGAACGCTCCTTCTTCCTCACTACAGATTATATCTTTGTACACAAAAAGAGAAATAGGCAGACATACTGGCTATTAGTTATTTTTGAACTTGAGAATAGCATGGCATTAAAAATGCAAAATTATTTCACTCTCATTAGAATTAGGACAATTGTTTTTCTTGCAAGAGAGACTTTCAAATACGTGTGAAAAAACAAGTAAATTTCTACCACACTTTTGTGTGTCATATGTGAAACACATTTTAGAAGTTCAAGTTTTTGCATTTTGTCCTGTAAAACCATCAAATTTTCATAGGCCATTAGCTGTTACAAATGAAAACTGTACAAAACTAGAAACAGATTGTTTTCTTCAACAAATGTAAGGCCATCCTAATCCTTCCAGATCTAGAAAGACTTGGTGAATTTCTTGTTCTCTCTAGATAGAAAGCCATTCTGCTGGGAGGGCTGGATGTCTCTGGGTTTCCTTTAGCAGAAGAGCCCACTCTCCAAAGCCTGGGGACAGGAGGAGTGGAGCTCAGGCTGCACCACTTGTTGAATTACCCAAAGATCTTGGCAAGGTCTCCTTCAGCAAAGCGAAAAAAAAAATAACTAGCGCCTCAGTGTTACTACAAGAATCAAAAGGAAGAGCACATAAAATGACTTCCGCATGTCTAAATACAACATATCAATCTGCAAAATGCCACACATGCTCTTCTGTCTTCACCCTTACATCATCTCTCTTAAAGCATGTGTTCAATTGCTTTCCAATTTATTTTCACGCAGCTTTCATTTGTCCTGAATGTAACCAATGGTGTATCCAGCAATTCCGCTCACACACCACAAATAAAAAGCTTCTTACCATGAGAATATCAGCTTGTGAGACTTGAAGTCTAGTTTGACTTGGAAAATCGTGCAAAAGCTGTCTCTCTTGTTCAGAAATGTTAACACTAACTTGGATTGAGTTTGTGTGTGCTTTCACACATCACTGAAAGATTAAGAGGGAGTATCCATAACCTCATTAATTTGATTCAGCTAAGGAAGCACCAGGCTTCCTCCCTCCCTCTTTGTCTCTATCAATAGCAAGAAAGCTGGCAAAAATTTTCACATTGAGAACTCTGACATTATTGTGGTGGGTTTCAGCAATATTTAACATTTTCCCTCTGAAATGCAAATTACTGTTCTGTGCTGACTAACCACAGACTTGAAAGTTCTCTCACACAGATAGAAAATAACTGTTCCCTTTATTTCCTTTATCACAGAAGCTCCCAGCACAACTGTAAACTGGAAAGGTCGCAAGACTGACCTGTATATTATTATTTCTCCAAGTCTCTCATTCTTCTTACATTTTATTTATTGTTTGAGATACGAGCACAACAGCTCCCAGTTTGAGGCCAAAAAGCCTCTGCCACTTCCAAAACTTCCTTCCAGCACATGGAGGTGAAGCACTTGGGGCTGCCCCATTCCTACCTCTGCAGACCATTCTTGGCTCATAGACCACTCCAGGCTCCACAGGCCATTCCTGCTTCTGCACACCATTCCTCGCCCTCCAGACCACCTGCCATGGCCTTGGGAGTAGACAAACTCCTGGCCTGGGAAACAGCCACCACTCATTTTCTGCTGAGCCACCCCCAAAACTCCTTTGAGAGCAACATCGACAGCAAATGTGTTGATGTTCAGGCAGGTCTGAGCAGCAAGGTGTCACAGAAACACAACACAAAATAGATCCCTCCCTCCTTTCTGTCCCACAAGTCCTTCCAAGGGCCTCCATGCCATAAAGGGATTATCCTGAACAGCCTCTCAAGGCGCACGAGATATTCCCGGCCAATTTCATTAGCAATTTCTGAGCACTGCCAGATATTCCTCAAGGCACGTTAACCTCCTAGTCACGCGAGGTACCAATACACAGTATTTTAAAAACATACTTAAAATCAAGCCCTAAATGCCAAAATCCAATTCATTTGGGTACTAAGCAGAAGGTATGAAAAAAAAAAACCTGCCACAACAACAAAACCCCACTAACTACATCAAACTCAGTAATACTGATTTTAGCTTGTTTTCACTTCCTTACATTTCATAATCTCCCCTGTCAACTCTGATTCTCATCCATTTAAAAGACCGCAGATGACATTTCAAAGGAATGAAGCTGCTCTGCAGCTGCTGTGCCTTCACCTTTCAGGTACTGCGTGCATGTGAGCATCAAGGGCCACATGCCACAACTGGCTTTGAAGGCTTCTACAGTGAGAATCACCACCCAAACAGGAAGCTGGAGAAAATCAGATTACATGTGGAGCTCTCCAACAAAGCCTCAGAAGGTAATGACTTCGAGAAGTCTGTGAAAAAGATCTTTTTCCTCATGAATATGATACAGGACTTTAACAGACAGACATCTGTCACTTTGATATGTGCATGGTCTCCAGAGCTGTCTAGCTGACAAAACCACATGCATTAAAATACATCCTAAATAAAAAGAGACACAACAGTACATTATTCTTAAGGCTGCTATGTGCCAGACAGATTTGCAATAGGGATTTGATCCAGTCCCAGGCATACCTGTGACTCACCATTAGAAATCAGAACAACAGGCATCATAAGAATTCAGAAAAATATTGTATCATTTCACATTCTCCTGCAAGTATTATATTATCAAAATTTCTTCTGAAGAATGTAATTTAGTTTCCCATTACAGATAATTGGAATGTGTTTTGTCTCAATGCAATGTCCAGTCAAATGAAATACTGAGGAGCATGATAAAACAGAAATCAAAGCACCTAATAGGTTTTCCTGTCACTGCTCATGGACATACTCTGCATTCACTCTTTTGTAGTTCACTGTCTTTATACATGCTTGAAAATAGCCCAGGCAATGCTAATTCACAGTTGTTATTGGGTACAGCATGCCCATTAGTGACAGAAGTAACAATGAAAGCAATTATTAATAAAAATTACAATTATATATTTGAATGACAATGTCACCACAACATACTGTACTTCTCCAAAGCAGCACATCTCCCAGAAAATAAATAAGCACAATTCAAATGTTATTCAAGCCATTCCAATTAGATTTCACCTGTTTTTTTTATCCAAAGCACACTTCTTCCCTCCCCGCGAGCCTCTTCTCTGCAAGATCTCATTTCTCTCTTCTGTCTAAAAGAATGCTCCAAGTATAAAGACATGCAATTTGACACCTCCACAGACACAGGCCAGGGAATTCCTGTAGTTTAACTTAGATTCCACATATGGTTTGGCCATAAGGTATTCTTATCTAGTTTGCTCCACCAGTCATGGAATATTTGCAGTATCAGACTGTCTTCTGGTTCTGTCTTTTTTTAAAAACCCATGGAGGCACATGAAACATTCAGGTGCACAGCATAAGCTAAATCAGGGCAACATGAGGAGGGGCAACACTGCCGACTTTAAAAAATAATGGAAAACATGAAAAACAAATCATATGCTACCGACTACTCCTTTTATTTTTCTTCTTAAATAGGAAACATTGCTTATGAGCAACATAGTTTTGGTTTTAACTATGGTCAAAACAGACTTAATCCCAAGAACAGCATTTCATTCACTGACACAGGAGATTTCTCCAGGAGAACTACATGAAGCAGTTCCAAGGCTCAGGGCACACCTGGAGATTCAGATAAAAGAAATGAAAGGGAATTATGTGAGATGTTCCCCCTCCCAATACTGGTTACTATGGGCATGCCTGAGTGCTCTGTCAAACCCTGGCTGCACTGACCCAACGAGCCTCTGAACCCATCACCTCCATACCCAGCGGAGACCTGCACAAACCTGTGTCCTGCAGTAGTGTAGGAAATTGTTCATCATCTACACAGCCAAAATTGTGCAACAGTACCATTATTTTTCCACAGAGGAGTCAGAGAGCCTTTGAGTTAGTTTGCTTAATGGCTTGGATTGCTACAACCCCTCTGCTCCAGAGCAGGAATGTACTGTCCAAACACCATCTCCTACGCACTTAAGATTCTTTAATCTGTAAAGCAGTAAGTTAAATTAAAACACTATTTTTATTGGACATGCAGTATTGTCAAGACCTGATAACTGACTCATTTACAATATACCTCCACTTCTCAGCCTTGTCGTGCTTTGCAATACCTGATGACTTCTTTCCGAAGTTCTGAAGAAAAAACACTTTCACTGTAATTGAAGGAGGAAGTTTGGTAATGCTGAAATTTTCTTGCTGTGACCAACCTGAGTGTGGGTATGCAAAAGGAGAACCACACTCTTTCAAGTTCTAGAACAATGTCAAGTGGCAATTAATAAGTCAGTATTAAGAGGTCATGCTCATCATCACTCTAATTAGGTTAGAAATAACATAATATATTTTCCCCTTCTATGAAAAGCTGTACAAGACCTCAAGTGAGCTTCTTCACAACTGGTTTTTTCCAGAAACAGTGGTAAAGCAAGATTTTCTTGTCAATAACATTCATAATAAGTTTCCTACAACAGAATAAACCATGGGCAATTGCCAAAACAACTATTAACACTTCCACAGAGCAGCAAGGAATCACATAATGCTGATGTCAGTGGAGTCAAGAGATGAAAATATATAGTGCTAAAGAATAACTTCTACAAAATGTACAACTGAGGAAATACTTACATTTGAAATTCACAGTTATTTAGTGCTTTCCAAAACAAAGCATTCAGTAAACCACTGTGTAGCATAAACACTGCATTCAAAGGTAGAATGAACTCAAAGTTAGGACTCAGATGTATTGGCCAGACCCCAGGGTAGAGGGGACAATGAGTGACAACATCCCCTCCTAACGGGAAGAGCAGGAATTTGTACAAGCTCTTGTGACTGAATCCCTGTTGTTGCTACTGTTGTTTAAAAGCTCCTAGAAATAAGATACAGATGAAAAGCCAAATTAAAGCCAGTAAACTGGGTTCATTCAGACTCTCTCTGAATCACCATGACTTGCTTCAGCATCTCTCTGCTTTGAAATCCTCTGTATCAGCTAATGATGAAACCTGTAACAAAAGCTTATCTTTTTTGAAGTAGACCACAAATGCCTCTTACTACTTACTCCCTCATATTTTTCTACTGCCCCAATGGCTTACAGTCACACCAAGGCAAGGTTTGCAGGTAGGTAATACTGTCGGTATTAGACAAGTGATATAATTTGAAGGACCACAGAGGTTTTTGGACACAGAAGACCTTTGTAACCCAGGGACTGGGACACTGCTTTTGTATCCTGTTCATATTCCTTAAGTGTAAAATACCTGCACTTCTAGAGAGTTCACAGATGTCCAGTCGGTGATGCAAGTCAGCACTCTGACTCTTAAGAAGGTCTGTACTCACTTTCAGTAATCAGTATGGCCCAGCATTGCCAAATGCTCTGCACCACAACTTACTTGTCTTTAAATCTGTCAAGCCTGACCAAGTACCAGCTCTCTCTGGGCACAGGATCACTGCCACACACCCCGAGTGGCACAGGATATCTGAAGCTAAGTTCCACAGATTTGCATTCAGGAGGACTGAAAGCAAACTGAAAATCCTCCTTCTCCTCACAATGATACTCTGCATCCTGCTCAGAAGAAATGCGTATCCTTCTACTACCCAATTAGGAAAGCCAGGAATTTGTGCCCCAAGCAGAAAAATTTAACCAAGAAACAGCCAGGTTGCTGTTCTAAAGAGAAAATCAATAAGTCAGTACCACTGTGAGTCAGTGAGATATAGGAAATAATAGTCAGTACAAAAAGACAAGAGTTTTAAAAGACAGCTTTCACTGACACTTTCTGCACTTTTTTTAAACTCTATCCAGCTGAGAAGAACTCAGTAGGGTGTGGGGAGGTTTTTTGGTTGTGTATGTCAAATATCTTGAAGAAGATACTGAGTCTTGGCCTCTACACCACAGGCCTCTACACTCAATAATTACTATAAACTCTGTTATTAAGAAGCATTAGTAGACTCGTGTTTTTAAATCTCCATGATGCAATACAGGTAAGGGGTCAGGTTGGCCTAAAACACAAAGAAATACTGAACAAATTCAGCAATAAAATTCTTACACACTTCTTAGCTCATTTCATTCACTGGACAACTGGTGAAAAAATGTGTGTGCTGCTTATTCCAGTGTCAGCATGCTCAGAGGATTTCTTAGGTAAGCTGCTGGAAATACTTTGGTAAGACAAAGTAGGTGACCTAAGGGTCCATGTAGCTGCTTTAACAATAGCAGATATTTCTATTTTGCACTGTTTACCTTTGTCATGGTAACATAAGACTTTGAAACAAGGTGAAATTGAAATGACATTTCTGAGGAATGATAAATTGCAGATGAAACCTACAGTGTTAAATAGAGAGGGGAGCATTCAATATATCCTTGATGATTGCTGGAAATAGCAGAGAATGTGTTCAAAGTATATATAGGTATACCTTTGCATAGGGTATATTTTACTCCTATGATGAATCATTCTGAATCCAGTGTCTGGGTACAGTCTAGCTGGACAGCCTGCTCTCCAGTTACATAATCAGAACCCAGAGATAAGTCAGATAAAAATTAATGGCCTCAAATAATACTGCATCCCTTGAAGGGGGAGAGGGTGTTTGTGTGTAAACATACAGGGATTTGTTTTCTTTTTACTTTTTTTAGGAAAAGTATGGGAAATATTAAGTAATATTAATATTAAGAGCAAATACTAATAAAATACACTGACTCATTAATTAGTATCAATGCTCCATATTCTGAAAATATTTAAGGGTGTCTGCAGCACATCTATATATAGTATGTATTTCTAGAAAGGGATACAATTATCACCATTTTTTCTATGTCAAAACCTGATAGGAAATTCATGTCTTGTTTCAACATGTGCTGGTTTTAGAAGTTCCAGGTGTTTCTTTTGGCTATGTACAAATAAACTTCAAAATGTCATGACAGTCTTAACCCTGTACAGAATTAATAAATACATTCTGAGCTCTGCTTGAACAGCCTTGGAGAGCTACACATAGTGTTCACTCATTTCATAAACCCTTTGGTAATTTCTGGAAGATACAATTGGTGACAATGACAAATATTTTTGTGGCCTGCAATAAACATACAAAACATAATGAATTAAATATTCCAGGTTTGCTGTTTATTTACAAGTGAATAGGGAGATTAGTTTAAAGTAACAGACAATAAGCAACTGCTTTCTATGCTAAAAATTGTTATGGAGAGTGAAGGAGAAAAAGTGAATGTCATGTTTTGTATTGCAGCTAACAAGAAAGGTTCAGTTCTTTTATTATGAACAGAGAGGATATAAAAATAAGTATTACAAGCAGTATAAAATACAATCCTCTAACAGACACCAAAACTATTTGTGTGTGTTGCTAGCAAATCTTTTTGATTCTGACGAAGAAGGAAGGTTCCTGATCACTTTGAAAGAGTGGTTAATACCAGCCACAGCAGGAAAACCTTTTTTTCTCTCCCCAAAAGAAGGAAATTTTCAAGGCACAAAACCCATTGTTCTATCACTGAATACTGAATAACAATGCGCCTGTCTTTTAGAAACATCATCATCAACTTGGTTTGGCTTTCAGGTCATATACAGCACTTGGTTATGCAAAACACACAGGGATATTGTGGAGACCCATCTCAAACTACACAAAATCCTTCAATTCACATAAAGGAAAAAGTTGGGTTTTGCACAAGGCCATACAAGGTTGTATGGCAAGAATGCAGTTGTTTTGTCTGGGAATATGAGGGAGAAGGTCTTCTTTAGCTTAAGCAACTTGGCTTGAACTTTTTCTTCCCCCTCAGTCTGCTCAAATTCACGCAGACCTATTTGTGCTCAAAAATAACTGTTTGATATTCTAGGAAGCTGGTTTGGGGACATATCCTTTCATTATTTGACCATACAGCTGAAATGTGGAAAATTTAGTGGATGAAATGGAAAAGTGAGACTGTGGAAGAGGGGTGTCACTATTTCCAACTAAAGCTGCTGTGATCTTTCACACCCACACTCCTGGCATGAGCCCACACTCCATCTCCCCCCACATGAAGAATCCTTGTCTCTGCTATTGGTTACCACACCCTGTGAGACCTTCTGCTACAGCTGCTCATGAAAATGCTCCTGAGCCTGGATTTTGGCAAAGGGACACAAAGAAATCCATCCATGAGGACTGTTCATTTAGAGCCAGGTCAGGCCTGGGATGCAGCCACCAGAGGAGCCCATGGAAGCTGAACCTCAGAGAAGCGAAGGTGTAACCAGCAGCTGTAACCAGCAGTGGAGTTATGGTCCCTCTGTCACTGCAGGTAGCTCAGCTTGTCCTTAGTGACTCTTCCTTTTGAAACCTTCTGCTGGCTACTTCCAGAAAGCATTAATTTATTTCCCTGCGAGCAGTTCAAATATGACTGAAATGTGTTTCCAGAAGATGAAAGGACAGTTATTGGAGATTCCTAAGCCTCTGTCTTCTGCAAGTCCAGTTCAAGGTGCTGTTTTGATTCACAATATACATGGCAAAACCAGGATATTATTTTTTCCTGATCCCTAGAATCAAGCACTTTAAACCAGTGAAATACTTACAATAATCTAAAACTTCTGAGAATCAGGCTATCTTCTGAGAATCAGGCTATCTTCTGAGAATCAAGCCTATATGGCTTCCCAACATAACAAAATAACACTGGAGCTATTATATAAAGATGTTGACATTGTTCTAGAGAAATATATAATACCTATTACTTCTATTCTTTACCAAAAAGCCCATAATCTTTGTGGCTTTTAAGTATTCTTAGTGTAAGACAATTACTGACTAAAGTGCTGTAAATTGAAAAAAAAAATAAAAATAAATAAGGATACTACAAAATATCTTTTCCCTGAAAGGAAGCAGCAGCTAGAAGAGCAACTGGATCTTTGGCGATCATGGGTTTGTATTACAACCTGTAGTAACAGTATCTTCCTACATTTCATCCCATGTGGTAGTACAGCTTGTGTCTGCAGGCAGCTCTGGGATACAGTAGGCCCTGGAATTGAGAAAAAGGCACAAGCTTGGGACAGGAACTGAAGAACACTGCATCAAATTGAAATATTTAAGCACGCAAAACAGTTGGCATAAACCATTCAGAGGTAAACAACATCCTACTGAAGCTGTTAGCACTGTCACTGCAGCTATTTTATTTGTGGTGTTTACAGATCACAAACAGCCCTTTTATTACCTCCCATCTTTAATATAAAGAAAATCCAACCCTCACTGGCAGCATAACTAACGTAATTAGCTCACTACTGTTCTTTTCTCCCTACATCAACTATATCTAAAATGGAAGACAATCTTTCTCAAAACTCATCCTAATCTTTTCTCTGTTCAAGTTCAGATATTGACTGAATCTAATCTAATTGAGTTGTGTCACCTCACAAGGAAGTAAAGCAGAACACAGGGAACACTTACACTACAAACATCATTAAAAAGATGGTAACTCTGTTATTAGCTTGCTATTTGTCTGAGCAATCAAAACACTTGTCTGTAAAACACAAAGACATCCTTGTCTTCCATAATTTATTCCCAGACTGCCATACTACAGAGGAACCTGCTAGACCCCAGAAAGGGCCGGATTACAAAGATAGCCAAGATCACTTACATGAAGAACCCACCCACATAGCAAAGGTGTGGGGAAGGGCCTTTGCTAGGGGAAGTCACCTGCTCACCGCCGCTGTAGAGGAACCAAAGTGTAAGAAACTGATTGTTCCCTTGGCAGCACGGTGATGCATTGGCCTGTCCCTTCTATCAGCAAAATCCTAAGTCTCTGGGGATTCCCCAGTTCCCCAAAGGCTTCCCACAGCTATGGCCAAACCAGCCCAAATCATGCTGCTGTCAACTGCTCTGCAGTACAGGGATATTGTTGTGGATTTGTTTTGACATATTCTCTTCGCCATTTGCTCCTGGGATGTCGTTCTAGAGAAGGCAGAGATTCCCTGTTTTCTTCTGACAAAACTACTGGAGATTTGCTGCTGTGCTTCTTGCTATCAGCCATTCCACAGAACCATTTTTTGCAAATGTTTTAGAACATTGTAATTAAATATTCACCAATATTTGCTTTTAAACTGCAGGTATTCTTTCACCTGTCTAATTAATGCAGTGTATAGTACACAGGGGAAATTAAACTTCTGGGGCTTTTTGTTGTTGCCAGATGTAAATATATAAACTCAAACTGTATCAGTCTTTGTTGAGGGGAAAATATTGGCCGCCGCCCTCTCCGCAGGCGACTCCGCCCAGGATGTGGAGGACAGCTTTGAGGAAGCAGAGTCCGAGGTCTAGGAACGCCCCCTGGGTCGGTCCCAGGAGTGGCCTCCTCCTCGGCGCCACCCATCCTTCTGGCTGTTTCCCTGCCAGTCCTGGTCAGGGGCTGGCCCTGGGGAGTGGTTTGGCTGCCAACCCCGCCTCCCTTCTGGACTCTTCTTAGCCGTTACTTTGTTGATTGGTTTATTTGAATGAGACACGCCTCTGGGCTCTTATCATTGGGTTGTACGTTGTTGTATCCGCCTCCGTTCTTGCATCTGATTGGTTGTACCACCCCCCTTTTAATGCGGGAGCAAGCCCCTGCCAGTTCAGTTGGCTTCGCCTCCCCGCAGCTTCCCCACCCCCTTTCACCCTGGTCCTAATAAAGGCTGCAGCGAACCAACAACTCATCCCTCGTCTTCTTGGGCCACTCTCGACAGCGGTATTCCCCACCTTACTCGACAGCTCAGGACAGCCGCACCTCGAGACGAGTCATCCATCCTTGGCCCTGTGGGGCAAGTGGCTCGTGTCCGCAGCGGAGCAAGCTGGTCTACCTGGCCGCACCCTCCTGGCAGGGTCCTTGGCGCTCCTAGCGTGGGCAACTGGGGTTGTTGCAGACTTCGGTCCGCAACAAGTCTTTTGTAAATTTTACTACGTCACACCAGACTGTTAAATGAGTTGGATTTACAAACAGGATTGCAAAAGAATCACGTTTCTTTTTTTAAATGTGGGTTTTTTAAAAAATCACAGGTCTCATCATACAGCTGTTAAAGAAAAAGCTCTTCGTTTCCTGTAATTGTTTCACCTTCCAGCTGTTCCTCATACCTTTCATCCCACCTTGGAGAGCTGAGGAATTATCCAGGGCTCCTCACCTCCAAGGCCTGGAATGGCACATTCATGCTGCAGTCACAAGTGAAGAGGGCACTGTTAGGTACTCAAGCCACATTTATTCTGAGTGACTTTGCTGCCTCGAGTGTCCAAATAGGAAGATCATTCTATGGAATGTAACAGTATCACATACATTTTTCACAATGCTATATAGGCAAAGTATTATTTGTTTTAAAAAATTGAATGAAACTTCTTCACCAAGTGATGGTAATTCTCTTTGAGCTCTGTAGGATTCTTAGCAGTTCTTCTTTGAATCACCCTCATTTCCCTTCTCTACTTAGCATTAGTACAGCTGTTTACCCCAAAATTACTTCTGCTCATATATCCTCAAGCATTCATTGGTTTATAAAATAATGTGGGTGAGGCTGATGTGAATGCTCAGTTAGTCTGTGCAGGCTTTTGTGGTGTCAGGAGCAATCATCAGTTTATTTGTGCCCTTACATGATGGTACACTTTTATAGGATTATCTACTCAGCATATTTCCCCTTATTCAAAAAATGGCAAAGTCGCCTGCACAATCAGCTCTCATCAACACACTGCCTCCTAGGCAGACAGCAAATACAATACAAGAAAATATATAACTTATATCCTTTTGGACAACTTTTTTTTTTCTGTTAATAATTTTTTTTTAAAGCTGGGTAAAAATCTGAATAAAAAATCTGCCTTCCAAAAATCAAGCCACACACCAGAAACAAGGATCAAACCCTTGATTTCCATACACAGAAAAAACATTTTTTTAAGGCATTCAGGAGACGGCACCATGAAGATCAAAAATCAGAGGATATTGATGGTAAAGGAGGTGATATGTATGCACATGAGCTAACTCAGGATACTGGCATAAAATTTGTACTCAAATATCATGAAAGTCTAGGTGTTTCTTGTTATAGGACTCTCTGAATAATAATTACAGAATCTTCCAGTAGAGAAGTACACATTCAAGTTTCTCACAGCAAAAAGAAGAATAATCCACCTATCTATGGAGTGGCTGTATGAGACATAGGATATCAGTCCTGTTAAAATGTTAATTTATCAATTATGTACAAGATGGAAGAAAGGACAAATATTTGGAAAGGACATTTAAAATTTGATTAGCCTTATCCACACTGAGCAGAGCAGACTGCAAAATCCCCTGCTTTGTTTCACTTCAAAAAATATTTTATAACTTAAAATAGATACGTTATGGTAGGCTCTGGATCTTAAATCTGAATATATCTATTTCAAAACATGTGAAGCAGCAAAAACGGTGGTAAATGCCCCGGTTTCATTAGTACTACACTTCCAAAGGGTAAAGCTGTTCCATCAGCTAGAAGCCTTCTGAGGCAAGGAGTAATGAGTATTTTTGTGAAGCCACATTCATCAGCTGATGACACATGGGACATAACTCCAGAAACACACACTAATTTATCAACTCACATTCACAGCTGCTGGCCCAAACCAAACAGGCACACAGAATCACCAATTAGCTGATGACATCCACTGGACAGACCTTCTGTTCCAGGACCATCACTCCTGCTGTGCTCCAAACCACAGGGCACTTGAGCAGCTTGGAGCTGGTCAGTCCTTTACCCCAGCTCCTTCCACATCTCCGACTACCAAATCACTGCCCTTGGCACTGCCTAACCTTCAGAAGGCACCCAGCCCTCCTGGATCACTCCGCTGGCTAATTTAGTCTGAAAACAAGTTGATGGTTCTGCACAGACAAAATGTAGGACCAAAATGTTCCCCATTAATGGCCCAACCAGAGGTTAACAGAGAAATCCCTCATGATCACATCAGCAATAGGGAGGAATTACTGGTCATCAGCACCTGACAGTCCTAAGCTGTGGTGACATACAGGGGGTGTGTGCCTGACCCCAGGTGTCGAGGGACATCTGGTCCCTTTTCCGATAGGCTTTTAAAACTGCCTTCAGGGAATGATACATCTTCTCCAATAGTCCCAAAAGAGAGCAGTATCTCTCTGCTTTCTTGCCAGCATTGAAAGGAGTTGAAAACTCATTTAATTAGTATGTTTAACTACATTTTCATGGTCTGTTTGACATCCTCTGTATTTCACATACTTTTTACACACAAGAAATTCACTCCGCATTAACGCTAATGAAATCGAGTCTTGGTTTCATAATCTCTCTTAGCATGACTTGCTAAAATAGACACCCTGAAACTACACGTAAGGGACCCCTACTACTGAAGAGCATCTCTGTCTCCATGTTAGGCATCATCATCCCCACTCTGCCAACAGACTGTAGGCTTTTCAGACTTTATTTGCTACACTGGTCACACAGCCTGAACCCTCTTGTCCTTGCTGGGTTGTTTCAGCAGAGGATAATGTCCTGTTCAGCAGGATACATACATCTTCCTCAAATAAGATAAAATATCCTAGGCATTTTCTTGCACTTACACACACCATCAATTGATTTTCATATAACAAGTCAGCTGCATAGGACATTCTGATTTACTTATTACACTCGAGCTTTTGGGTTTTTGGTGGATAGCCAGGGATCTGCAGAACAACAGAGAACTTGAGTCTTCTACTACTCTCCTAGTCACATCAGACAGAATGTTGAGCATCATTTAAACACAAAGAAATGCCAAGAATAAACTTTGGAACAAGCATTTTCTTCATTGTACACACATGGATACACACACAAAGCAAATATAAAAAAATTACGTGGATAAATAAGCAAATAAGTGATGAGCATCAAGATGATGGTTAACATGAGCATCAGACCATCATTTCTTAAACTGAACATAAGATTATTTGAAAGTCAAGAAAAACATAACCAGAAGCCTAATTAACTTGGAAATTGGTTTGTAGTGTGGTGTATTCAGTGTGACATTTTAAGCACTGAATCGAACACAATTCTTCTAGACTGTGTGGCTACTGTAAGTTCAAATAACTCTTTGATCTAGAATTTATAACAATGACAAGCTGAGTAAATTCTTCTGCCTTAGCCTCATGGCTTCTAACACATTTAATGGGTTCTTTTCCTTTGAGTCTTGATGCTGTAGTTTCCCTGCTTGATGGACTGGAGTGGGAACCCAGAGCAAAATGTGGTTTTGTGTCACTAATAGCCAAACTATTCCACAGCACTTTGGAAAATAAATAATTAGCTGCCAGTGCTGCAGTGACCATAGGTCTAACTCAAAAAGTGAGTAAATATCCATCAGGAGCTCTCAAACAATACACCAGTATAAACAGTAAGAACAAAACATTACTTTGTATTTCTGTCATTTGGGCTGCGCGACATCTAGTCAGCATGCTGTATTTTTGACAAATTTCTCTCAATTGCACTGTTGATAACACTATTTCTTGTATTTTTTGCTCCCTATTTGCATTATTCAGACATGTATACACAGTTACACTCATGTGTTAGTCATCTTGGCTGTCCCTCACTACTGCTCCTCAAGACACAAGGTATCTCGATTATTTCTCCAGTTTTTATCAGAATGCATCCATTACTTCTGACTGGATCTGCCCTTAGTGTTTTCCTCAGTGCTTCACAGTAGATGGTTTTCCATCTGTTGTCTAAATGACCTTGCCCCTTGGAAGCGCTTTGCAAATCCAGCATTGATGGTACCTGCTCCCCTAGACTTGATCAATGTAGTCTGGTGGAGCTCAGAGCACAAACCTTTCATTGCAAGCCTATTAATCAACATTCAGGATGCTTTCAGGATGGTTTACTCTTCTTATACAATGACTCTTAATACTTTGCTAGACACTGTTGTTCATATTATCTCCTTTTCCTATGATTTTTTTGAGTCTCTACTGTCTTCTATAGCTTTGTTGTACACTTCTCCATTTCAGCATTAACTAGCATGTTTACATTTTCCCTCTGTGCAAGGCTCCATCACTCCACCCTGGTAAAAGCCCATTGGTTTTTTCACTTTCAGTTATGCTCTGAAGACACCTCAGGGAATCTAATAGAGTTCCACTGCACTGAATAAGTGAGTTTTTTGCATGAGTTTTGTATTTTGGTTTTGTTTTGCTTCCTAAACCAATTACCTAAGTTTTCTCTTTATTTTTGTGGTTAAGGGTTACAGGCCTCTTTCAATTCCAGAGTAAATAGCTATGGTCTTCTCAAGCACCTACAGAATGTAACGCTGTTTACCTTTTATTCAACTCTTTTGTTGCTTCCTGTAGTGTTTAAACCACTCTTATAAGGATTAATTACCTCTTCCAGCTGTCATGAATTATTTATTCTAATGTCATATACATCTTCTGTTTTATCTTGGCCACAGTAATTTTATTTCCCAATGGAAAGTTGTGCCTTTGCATATACTTCTTGTTTCCTTTTGTACAAGGCAACTACAGGTTCACTAATTCTGCACTGGCAGCTCTTCACCATTCCTTCTAAATTTATTCTACTGTGTTCTATCCACACATCACCTTGACTGCTCTGAGTTTGATATTCCCCCAGGCAGCACTGTAAACCAGGGGTGTAGCACTCCCCAGCCAGCTGTGGAAGGGCAAAAGCAGTGTTTTCCTAGGCCCTGACAATGACTCCTGTGCCAGAAATGGGCAGCTGCTGGGTAATATCCGGATGTAAGGGAATAATAATGACTACAACAACAAGAGTGACCATCACTGGCCTTCCCTGATACCATCTCAGGCTAAGGACCAAACAGCTGTGGGACTGAGCTGTTCCAAAAGGAAAAGACCCTCATTTCCAGCTGGAGTCATGGGGGTTATGGCCCAGGCACAGTGCAGAACAAATCCACAAGCTACTCACCTTTGTGCAGAGCACCTACACACATAACACAAGAGCTACTACAAGCCCAGGTGAAGCACATTTTTACCACATTATGACACCATAATCCTTGTAACATCTCCACTTCATAAAGAAGAGTAAAACTTCAAGGGCAAAGTAACTGCTAGTCTAATGTTTACAGTAAGATATATTAGCTAGGTCTTTTATATGTTTCCTGATGTTACTAAGTTCTATTACCAGACCATAACAAAGTTTGCATACCAGTAATTTTGGTGATCCACAGTAAGTAATGATATTACAAGAAAATCATGCTAAAACAACATTAAAAGGGAGAGTCATTCTTAACTGCAGAGTGTGGGAAGCTGCAAGTTAAACTCCTATTAGCAGTAAATACAGAAGATTGAAAAAAAGAATTCCTACATAGATTCAGTGAGATTTCTGTGTACTAAGGAGGACCATAAGACAGTCCAAATTATTTTTTCCTCCTTCCTTTCCTGAGCTTACTTGCAGGTTCTTGCTTTGCGTATTCTAATGCCAGAAACAAATATTTTATTTTAAATTACACACACCATGTATATAAACCCGTGCAGAGTTTAAATTGCAGTGGAGAGTTTCTTAACTGGCAGAGGAGTATTTAGGGATGTGTCCTATGCCAGATCATTAAGAAGACTGCTTTACCAGGGTGACTGGTGAGTAGTTTTAGAAGCTGAACAGAAGTTCCTCAACTAAAGAAATCTTGAGGTGCACAGAGATGTCACAGTTTTAAACACAGTAAGATGAAAACACCAGGTCCAAGGTGAAATGTGTGTGTCCCTCCACTGTCTCACAACGATTCATAGGGTCCTTAATTGCAATTCAGGGCTTGTCAGGGCATACCCATGGGAAAGTCCCGAGTACAGCAGTGCTGGGGTGAAGAGCATCCTGCTGTTCATTCCCAGAGAAGTGAGGGGCCTGGGAGCGCCCATTTCCCTCCCAGGTCGGGCTGCCCTCGGGGTGACTCTACAGGGGCCTTGGGAGGGGCCGGACACAGTCAGGCAAAGAACCAGCAATGGAACCGAGGGGTACTCATTCACTTGAAGACAGTGAATCCCCTTTGCTCTCCCTGCTTTGAAATTATCATACTTCTGACATCACATGAAATAAGAAAAATTTGGGATATCTAAGTGCCTTATTCCACTAAGTTTCTCAAATCCTTTATTCTCCTCAGTCAATTTTGAAAACATCTTTTAGCAGCAGACTGAAACAATGATTTTCCAGCATGCCTCTGCTTTCCTTTCTTTTAATGTACAGCCACACTTAGGACATATATTCAGCTTCACTTCATAAAGAGCGAACTTCATCTCTGCTGGAAGCTAGAGCAGCTACACAAATTAAATTCCAATTCTAACTGAGACTGCTGAGGCTTTGGCTCCATGCTCTCCTCCCAAAGACCAGCTACTTTCCTATGAAATGAATTTCCTGATAAATTCCCCATCAGCGACAATCATTTCAGATCTGACTCCTGACAAGTATTTTTACTGACAACAGAAGATGACCAAAACAGTCCCTAAGCATCGCAACAAGCCATCTGTCACTGTTCGCTCTTTCAGACAATTAGTTATCATGTAACACTCACTCTCATTTTCAGCATTTCATTCTACTGAAATATTCTGACAGTTCTCCCATTTTATTCATGGGCAAACAAGGTTAATATTTTCTGAAGACAAAAACTAACTTCACTGTTTAATTTTCTATATATTCATTGACAGATGTCTTTCAGTCTAATACCTAGGGCTTGTATAATACTTAGAGCCAAAAATCCCCTGATTAGCTGGAATGTCCTGAGGCCTCAGACTGAATAATGTGAGAACAAGTTTTGTTTTGTTTTTAAACTACTTCTAAAAA
Source organism: Acanthornis magna (assembly GCA_036785705.1). Taxonomy (NCBI): domain Eukaryota; kingdom Metazoa; phylum Chordata; class Aves; order Passeriformes; family Acanthizidae; genus Acanthornis; species Acanthornis magna. Next base: position 11,961,010 of record JAWUZG010000093.1, read on the forward strand.
TTCAAAGGAGGGATTTAATTAAAATGCGAAGTCTTTTCCAAAATTCCTCCTAGTGCTTATTGCCAACATACCTCATGCATATCAGTTCTTGAAGAATTAACTCCCCTTCTGTAGCAACATTTCAGGGAAAAATACTTTGTGAATTAATTAGTAAGGCAAATTTCTGGAAATTAATTTTATTATCTACAAACCTAAATTTTCAGATTTTCCTCTGAGTTTGCCAGCTTGGTCTGTCCCCATGCACAAACAAAGCCATAGTTACAGAAGCCACCAAAGCCCACATAGACAGCCCAAGTTTACCAATGTTACATAATTTATGCAATCACGTGCAATTTTCTCAAGATCAGTAGAAATCCTTTTTTATGGAAAATATTGAACAGTTCTTGAATGTGTTCCTACCTAGGAGTCCAAAAGTCAGGTATTCTTTGTGCTACATAAAATGCTTTAATAAATGTAAACACTCCTCACATGATCTACTCCACAATTAGAGCATAACAGATATGGCTGAAATCGAAAGAACAGGGCTTGTGCCATTAGCAAACTTCAAAAATCATTTTTGTTCCCAGGTAAATCATATCTCTTTGGTTGCCCCCAAGTTCTCTGAAGTTGTGCAATTTTCCTCAGGAAAACTGATGCATAAAACCACAACTCTGCATAAGCAGGGCTGGGGAGAGCCCTCAGCACTACTGCCCCACAAACACAATCAAGATCCCTTCCTCTCCTGACTGTCCTCTCCTGACAGCTCCACTGTGCCCTGTAGTGTCCTCTAACAACTCCAACAATGCAAGGCTGCCAGGGGTGGGCCGAGAGGGGCATCATGTGCTGGTTTTTGTGTTGTATTATGCTAAAACCCTTCAGGCTCACCAACCTCAATCCTCAAATCCAGATAGTGAGCCAAAAATTAAGTAGATAAGTGACTAAACTGACCTGGAGTCAACCCCTTTACATGATTAAAGTCCAGTCCACTTTCCATAGCGTAGCTTCTTTCAACATATTCCTCCTCAGAGCATGCGGAGATTCCACACACGCTAAGGACATTGAGTTTTGAGGGTTTTGGGGATGCCCCCCCAGGATACCCCTCAAGGCTGAGTGAGAGATTTGCCCATGAGCATTAGTCTGGATGAGTTACATCAGTCTCTGATAGTTGTTTCTTTTTGTTGTTTTTAATATAATTGTTTTAATATCACTTTTCTGTAGCACTCTACCTGGTCTCATACCATAATAATAGTTTTAGCTTTTATACTCTGTATTAAGTAATTCTGATTGAGTTCTTTTTATCTAATCATTTATCATAATAAGTAATTACTTTTTATATAAAGAGATCTGATTTGCCATCATTAATCCTGCAGGACAGAGTGACTTAAACCATTGACCAAGTCTGGGTCTAGGACTGGATCCAGCCTCCCCCAGGCTCCTCTCAGAGGAGGAATTTAGAAAGCCAGGGGGTCCTTTCTGCACCTTGAGACTCAACAGGAGCATCTTTCATAAACTTTGAAGCTTCCACGACACCGACAACAGCCCCATGGTACACATACATCCAATGGACAAATCTGCACAAGAACTAATCCAGGATTCCCCAGCTCTCCTCCAAACATCTCTTGGACTCAGAGATGCTGAACATCACACACTGCCATGGTGGGGGAATCTTCTCCATCCCTGCAGAGAGCAGCTTCCCAGGCGCCACACCAGCTCCTCAAATACACGTCCACCTTCTAGGGCCTGCACTTCAAACACTGGAAACACAAGTAAACCTGTCTGTGATGCTTCTCATCAGTGTTTAAAACCAAAATGAAATGGAACAAGCTCATGTTATGTCATGAGGACACTTGCTCCTTTGATTTTTCAAAGGCTTCTCTCACTTCATTTCTAATCTTGTAATGTGGAACTTTCATGTTTTGTGGTGATGAATTTCTTTTAAGGGAATTGGTTAAAATTCCCTTTCGTCCCCAATGCAGAACAGTTGTTCACACACCCTGAAAAATTCATGCTACCTGCAGTGTCTGGGAATCAGTGTTTTTGACATGGACATAGACACAACAGCAATTTCACCAAATACATTGCTATTTATTATTTTTAAAAAGGATCTCTATCTCTTCTGAAAAGTTTTTGGTGCTTCAAAATAAAGCGTTTCTCTGGAGGAAACTGATTGAAGTCAAAATGAATAGTATTTTCTTGTTACAGGAAAAATTACATGTACTTTCCCTATTTCAGCAAGCAGAGGTGAGGCAAGAGAAAACAAATCTAGGAAACCTTACGCCTAAAAGGTGCCATCTGTTTTCCTGAGCTCAGAAAAAACATTCTCAGCCCTCTTATAACTCCTTAAAATGAAAGAGGAGATTGTAAAGGTGTGACAACTGAAAGGTGGAGAGGCTACAGAGGTCCAGAACCCAAGGGATCTGTAATTATGTCTTGTGTTAGAGACAAGTTTAGGAGAAAGTGCTTTGAATGAATGCCTTCCCCAAAGGAAAAGAGTTTTCAGCATTCCCTCCCCCCATGTAAGGAGTTTCTTGGATGAAAGTGAAAAAAACCTGTCTATTTAAGAAAACAAACAAAGTGCCCTGCAAGGCATGGGGAAAAGGGAAAAAATACTATTAGGTATTGAACCTGCAAAAGCAACTGGTGGATTTATAGCTCTTTAGCTGTCTTGGCTTCTCTGGGATCAGAGCCCCGAAGATGCGATGTTCAAGCGGCCTCCCCCACTGGTCACGGCACGCAGTTCTCAACCTGGTGTCTCAGACCTGGTGTCCTGGACCTGGTGTCTTGGATCCGACACTTCCAAGATGAACAGCTACAAGAAAGAAAGCAGAAGCAGCCGAGGATCCACTCTCGCAGTCCCCAGAAAAGCTTCTTGTCTAGCTAACAAACCAAGCAGCTAGCAGAAGCAAGCAACTTAGCCAGCAGCAGCTGGAAGCGGGAATGTCGCTCCCCGCCACACTCCAAGGCCAAGAAACCTGTGGGAGAGGTTCAGAACAGCCCGCATGGGCAGAGCTTCTCCCAGCTGCTGGACCTAGCTTAAAGTTACAGGGGCTAAAGTTTACTGAGCATAAAGCAGATTATAGGGAATACAGGATTATCATAACATCACTCCAAGACAAATTATTTAGGATTACAGAGAGCTTTGTGTCCTGGTCCCTCCAATCTGAGGAGCCTTCCTGAGAGCTGGTCTGCAACATCCACCAGTGGAAGCTCTTTATTTCTGGAGAGATGCCAGTGAAGACAAAGACAGCTTCAGGGAATGGTGTGCAAGAATTCAGACACATTTCAGCTTGTGTGCAAGTTTGGTTGACTAAACCTGTGGTCTTTCTGAACAGAAAATGTGACTTGTTCTTTCCTACCTCAAGCAAACTAAGATATCAAATAATCTCTCTTACTGACGCAGAATGAACCACTGGGCTCCAGGAAGGTTTTTTGGTTCGGTTTTTTGGGTTTTTTTTTTACAAGATGACAGATCTCTCAGTCCCATGCATTTGCCTCTGTCTCAGTGGCCTGTGCTAGCTATTGCGTTGTGCATCAAAAACACCACTTCCCTTCAGGGACTTGAACATGGGCTTCCCTCTTGGGGAGCCAGTGCTACAACCATTGGTGCTTTTATGTCAGCTGCTTTGCTAGAAGGGAGTTGCAATATATCCAAAAGGAAACAACCTTGAGAACCTTCTCACAGTCCTGTTGGAGTGCTGAGTGTAAGCAATTTTGTCAGAACTACCCTCCTGCAGTTCCAGCTAACCAGTAAAGAAAATAGAGATGATAATGACAATCACAACTTCAGATGTGTGCAACTCTAAGTGGCCACATGGGTCCTGTAGCCCACACTGTGCTCTCCAGGGCCACCCAGCCCAGCACAGCTCAGCAGCTTTCCCTGCAGCGCATCCCAGCCTGGCACAGCCCATCTGAATCAGCCAGGGGCAGATCTTACCCATGCCCTGCCTGTCACCTCCAACACAACTCCCAGCCCCAGGGAGGCACCTGGAGGCCACTGCTCCCATGAACTGGGAGAACTGCCCAGAGGTATCTGCGAGCTGATATTCCCCAGGAAGAAGTTCCTGCCAGTTCCCCTAGGCCCTCCTGTCTCTCAATAAACCACAGAAACCTTATGGTGAAGCAAAAGCTGTCAAGTTTGCTTAGTTCAAATAGTCACCCAACATTTCAACTTTCTTATTTCAAGAGGATGAAATGCTAACACCAAAAATGTACTATGACGCAAGCACAGCCAAGACAGTAAAATATTTAGAGGCACAAGCGAAGACTGTCTCTCACTATTTGAAGGGTACTCTGACTTGTGACGATTGCTTCCTCACAGTACTGAAATTAATTCTTCCCCTTTGTTAGGATTGGCTGGAAAACCAAACTATGTCAGTTCTCAAAGAGGAGAAGAAAAGGCACAAATCAGAAACTTATATATTTTATGACTTTATAATCCCCTCTCTACTGACTGCCCCACATCACGAAGACCACTCCGGTTTTGGTTTTTTTCTTTCCAAGAAGCCAAATACAATTTAAACTGAAGTCTTAGGTCCTTTAAAAAGAGTCTTGACTTAGCTGCTTCCAGTACCAGAAAATCTGTAGCAATCCAATGTAACTGCTACACAAGTTAATGAATTTCAGTTTACACATTTTCTCCATTTTTAATTAGGCCACTTCAATTTCAAGTTAACCTATTTTTTTTTTGTCTTTTATCCAGCTCAGTGAGAAATCCTTGGGCTACTGACTATTTTTTCCTTTTTTCTGTTATAGTCATTTGAAAGAGAAGACTTAGAAAGTAAAAAACTAAAGAATAATTCCTACTTTAAGGCACATAGAGGTGGTATTTGATAAGTAAGGCTGTTCTATAGCCCTGTTGGATTTTCCTACATATGTTTTAAAATGTGACAGCCAGAACAAGGAACAAAATAAGGCTTTCCTTCATACAAAATTCAGCATACTAAAGAGGAATTAAATAAAGATGTGAACATGACAGACACTGCATCCCACTGTAATCTCTTAAATGAATGGGCTGTCAATCACTTTAATCTTAGAGCATCTTTCCTACACATCTGAATTCACACCAACTTTGCTGACCATTTCATACAGAAACAAATTCCATTAGAAGTCATAGAATGCCACCAATGTCATCTAAATCCACAAAATATTTATGCCTTAAAAAAAGCCAAATCCTGTCTTGTTTGAATGCAGCAGTGTTATCACCATCTTGGAAGTCAAAAGTGGCAAAAAGCAGCACGGAGCTTGTCAGGGAGGAAGAGGAGTCATATCTGCTACACAGTCCCAAGGCAGAGCATCATCAGTACCCCCAGCGTGCAAACATCCTCAATCACAAAGAACAGCAGCAGCACTTCAATCTACTGCCTCTCAGTGCCAAGGTGATAAATCAAGGATTTTTCAACAAGGTGGGGAAGTGTGGAAAAAAAGAGTCTGTAATCTCTGAGGAAAAGTTTGAGAACAAGTTTTAGATGAAACGGATATAATTTATACATATAAGAGCACAAATAAAGCAGAGGGGGGGAAAAAACAACGTCTCCTGCTATTCTCTGTTAACTCAGACCATTTTGTTTTACTTGTTCTCTGTTGGGTTAACCAGCACAAAGATTAACTACAGCTTCTGGAATTGGTAGTTTCAGCTGGAGAGAAAACATCCTCAGTTTTGAAAACAGAAGGTAAAACCAGGAAGGAAAGTAAATGGGCATGAAGAAACCAACATAGACCATTTAGGAAGCACCTGTAAATCCTCCTCAGAATAATCACGTATTCTCCCCTCAATCAATTAATCAAACTCATCTCTGCCATCCATCCTTTCTCTGCACTTTCTTTGTGTAGTTTGTTTTGATAGGAGGAGTTCTCACCTTCCAGTGCTGCAAGAGAGTTCCACACTCACAAAACAACAGAGGGGGGCTGAGGAGAGAAAAAGGACAAATACTGGGAATGAAAGGTCATCTTCAGGAACCAGAAAGGCTGGAACTAGCATGAACCAAACCACTTTGAAAGAACAGAAGGCCTGAGCTTCCTCTCAAAGGAGCTTCAGCTCCTCCAAAGCAGGACCTATAGAGAACACATTTCAAGGGCTGCTCGCAAACAGGTTAGCTATTGGTGAGTCACACAGCAACTGGAAGGTGCCACCTCACTGAGCCAGAGCAAAGGGGACAAACTTCAGGAAGGAGAAGCTCTGTGCAAGCTTCTTTACTGAAAAAAAATAATTTAGAAGGGTTAAGTGCTCATTTTTTTGCATTGTGGCTTTGCAGCCAAAACAATAAACAGTGGAAAGAAGCATAGCAAATTATGAAATAAATCCATTTTTTTAGTATTGACAAAAAGCAAGTTTTGCTGCAGTTATACATAGATTTTCAGCACAGCTGTATTTATTGGACTGCCATACACTCTGGATCACTTAAAACTCACTGACCTTCCTTAAAAGCCTTAATAAATTCATTACACCCTACTTGTGCTGCAAGCAAGTTTAGAAGCTTCTGTGTAATAATGGGTGTGCAGCTTGGTTAGAAAAGCACAGCTGTTGGAGAAAAGAACAGAATGTGTCACTGAAGCAATGAAACTCCAAAAATACCCATGCATTTCTTACTATTGTTTCACTGGGAAAACTCTCCAACTGAATGCTACTTGTACCATTTTAATTTTTGTACTTATGCGTTAAAAAAAAAATTAAAAAAGCCCACCCCAACAAGGAAAAGAGCCCAAAAGACTCAGCACACCCTCCGCTTTACATACAGACAGTGCTTGTGGTTTTTGTTCCTATTTGTCAGGAAGACTTTTCTTCATGTTTACACAAAATTTACAAAGGGCCCATTTGTAGATAACGTAACAGTGACACAACTGGCAGATCATCTGACAGGACAAAGTAAGATCTTTCCTTATATCCAACTGCATTAGAAGTGGTATGGTATGAGGCAACTTCCATCTTGTTTCTTCTCCCTTTATCTTGGGTAGCTTGTAATTCATATGGGCTTCTGAATCTCCTTTAATGAAAGGAGGAACTCAGCACACAACAAAGGAAAACCTGCACAGCACAGCTGAGACTTGAGTGAAAAGAGAGGAAACCCTGCCACAGAACACCTGCTGCTTTTTTCAAATATTTTCAGTAAAAAAGCTCAAGTTTTATGGTCAGGAATTTAGATAGTTTTTATCTCTTTGCTTTCTAAATAAATGCTCCTCAAGAGATGGTTTGTAAACATGACTGTGCACAACAGAAAGCTGTTCCTGGGGGTCAATTACCACAGAAAAATTGGGTTTATCCTATGTCTGCACTTTATCAGCTTTGAAATCCTTTAATGGAGCACTAGTTCCCAAGACACAGAGGTGCCTGCCTCACATTGTATGCAGGATGCTGACAATTTCTCCACACCACAGGCTCAGTTCAGCAGAACATGGCAAAGATCCAATAACTAAGCTTAAGCAAACTGAAAAACACCCACAAAAGCTCAAAGCCTTCAAAGAATAGATCCATCAATCACTTCATTGTATTAATGTTTTGCAGACAGGATAATTTTGCAGGATTTTTAAGACTCTAACATGCAACAGATTATTTGGTCTCCCAGAAGGGCTACAAAGTCAAGTTAAGGAAACTTTGATGAATCACAAATAAATCATACAAACTGATGCTCACAAAACACTAACAAATAAAAGTTATTCCCATTTCATCACGATTCTGGCCACTAAACTAACATGAACTTACAACTCAGTAAGAAGCCAAGATTCACACAGCTGCTGCCCCTCTGCAGTATGGACTAGAGAAGCATGGATTCAGAAACTAAATTGCACAGCTGTCACTGAAGCCTGTGGCAACTCCTCTGCACAGGAGCTGATCTCATCTAGACCTTCTTAGTTTCATTAAAGTCTGCAAAAAAATTTGCTCGTTGAAGTTTTCAAAATGTCAGGAGTAATGTCTGTACATGTATTTCTTTAATTTCAGACGGCTGGGATTATAGCATCATTTAGCATTTGTCAGAATGAATTATTCGGTCAAGCTGTACATTTGCATTGAAGTTTTCTACCCTAATTATATATTGCAGGAAGCTTTGTACTTTTTAAAAGAGACTCCATATTTTAAAAGGGGCTCCACTCCAACCCCAACCCCCCCAAAAAGAATGACCCTGCACCTGCCTTTCACAAAATTAGTATCCACACAGTTTTTTGCATGTGATTTAAGACGATGTTTCAGTATTTCAGTTAGAAGAATGTCCCAATATGACACTAACCTTCCCTTTGTTTGCCCTTTGTTTTAATAAAACCCAAGCACCTGAGTTTTAGGGGTCATTTATTGGACTCCTGTGGTTATTCAGAGAACATGGGAGGAAGGAGGGCTGAGAGAATTTACCTTCACTAGTTGTAATCAGAAAACAAAGAAAGAAAAAACCCAAACAAGTTTATCTTCAGCTCTCAAGGAAGAGCTTCTCCTTGGTATGTAACAGCTTAATTTAACAGACAGAGAAATTCAGTTCAAGGCATATTTTGTTTCCTTTGTATTTTAGCATCAGCTGCTTGAAGGGAAAGATACTTCAGCTCCCTGCTGCATGAATGCTTCTGTGGTATAAATAAGACAACCTCATTGCATTATCAATCACAGTATAAAATATCTGATATTCAAACCCACAGGGCTCACAATTCAGCATTTTAAATTACAGTTCTGCCTCAAAGACTCACAACAAGCTCTTCCACTCTGCTTTTGATATCTTTCACATTTGATGAAGGCTGTGGGTGAGATCTCAAGAAAAAAATCCCCTCCTCCCAACCTCTGATAACTTTGCAGAGAAAACCTGCTTTCATATTCTTGCCTTACTACAGCTATGTTTCTGCATGCCTAGTTGCATGAATATCACTCATTCTTCTTTGAAATAACCATCACCGTTTAACCAGGAAACAGTTACGTTTCATGTAGGATGAGCAAAAAGAAGGGATCAGCTTTCATTTGCTACCACCAGCTTATCCAGTGTGACAATTCCCTGAGCCTTAGACAATTACTTCCCATTTACCACAACAGACAGTTTCAGTCAGGAAGTTTTTAGATTCTCTTCTTTTTACTGTACCTTGCTGGGAATTACATTGTAGCAATACAAGCATGATAAGAAAAAAGCTCCAGGTGAACACACTAATATTCCAGAGAGCAGCATATCTCCAATGGCACTGCATCCCTGTATGGAAGCCCTTCTTGCAGCCCACACTGAACAAAAACTGAAGTGGAACACAGCAACAACCAAGGAATAACAATCCTGTGACTTCCTAGGAAAAAGTTCCCAAATATGGGTGTGTTTGCCGAGTCTATAAATAACACCATGTTCTTGGCCATCAGAAGTAATCAGTCTTCATTTCAATTAATTTTTACCCCCACCTTAATGCAGTCTTCTCACCTCCAGCATGAAGGCCCTGTGTAACACAAGCTTTCCCAACCCATAGAGCTGAAGAGTTCAATGTTTGCTTACCAGCATAGTTTTTAGATTTCAATTCTGCCCCCCCATCCATTCTCCTTATTAATCATCTTCCCTTGTGGGGGGTGAGGCGGGGGGGGGGGGGAGCAGGAGAGAACAAAAAGGAAGAAAAATTCCAGTTTCATGCTTTCTAAATATGTCAAAATGCAAAAGTTACATTAAAATCTTTTATCTTAGGGATAGACACAAGTGAAAGCAAAGGTGGAGGAACAACTCTAGTAAGGTTAGCTTTCTGGCTGTATTATGGTCCACCTAATGCTGTAACCATCTAGTCAGATTTCTAAAAGATGTGAATAAAAAGCTGGAGCAACATTTCAGTTATTACCACAGCCCATGCTGAATGATCTAGCCAGACCCAAGTGGAAAGCTGGCTCTCTGAGGCTGTTTTGCTTTATCAATCAATCCCCTGTTAAAGCTAAAACTCATTTCCTGCTTTGCCTCTTAATTTCACTCTCTGTAAAAATATTATTTAGCTCAGTGGTTCCATTATTCATCCTGCAGATCCTGTACAGAGGGCTACCCCATACTGCCTTCATTCTGCAGTAAATTTCTCACACACACACATAGAGAGAGGTGAGGTCCAGGAACTGTACTGCAGAGTGAGATGCCAGGAATGGTTTGGATGCTGCAGGGTATTCATGTGGCTGTAGAACATGTAGAAATTATTTTGTCTGTTACTGTGGCTTAAAGATAGCTGGTAGAAAAGAGATAAGAAATAAAGAATGAAGAACAACAGGAAAGCTTACAGATGAGCTACAATATTTGATACAGCAAGAATACTCCCTTTAGCAACAGAAAGCTGAAAAACAATAAAAGTAAGAGATCCATTGAAGACTTAAGCAGTGGAGATGGAAAGAGAAGTAGAAACTGATCATCAGTCCTTTAAATAAAAGGGGGCTAGAACTACATCCCTTTGACGCTTACTTTTTAAACTGTATGAACCCTTAACCTCAAAGAATTAACTTACTTAGAAGATAATGACACCATGCATAGCTGGAGGGGAGGGTTTTCTGGCTGGGATTCTATCAAAGAGGGGAAAGTAGCATTGATGGATGGAGGGATGGATGGATGGATATTCATAATGCATCCCCTTTTTCTCCTCTTTGTAGAGCTGCATTAAACTGAAAGAGCTGACAAACATTTATTTCATTACTAAACATCAGAAGCACTTGCTTTATTATTTTACAGTTTTTCATGCTGTCAGCATTTTGACTGGCAGCTTCTTTATATTTTATTGCTGTCACTATATAAACAACACATATGAATTGATTTTATATACAGCATCCATCTTCCCTCACTAGATCCTACAGCTGTTGTTGTATTATGGCATCATTCCCTAACTTTCAAAGATAAAATATTTAATATATTTATTCCTTTGTTTATACCACAACAATTACAGGCAAAATGTCTCAATAAATTCCATTTTTTTGCCAATATGCAGTGGCAACAAGCAAACACTGGGTTTGTACCCAGATGTCCTTCCTCAGAAGACAACAGCTGGCAAATGTAGAATGCCATAAGAGTTTTGCTGAAGTCATAGTCTACAAAGACAAGACCCATCCTCCCTCCTCTCCAGCTGGAAAGCTCTATTTCATCCAGAGCTGCTTCTGGACACCCTCACACCGCAGGGTCTGCGACATGCACGTGAAAAGGATGGCGTGGAGGAGAGAAGTTCCCTCCAGGGATATGCAAACACAGCACCTGGAGAGCAGCATCCAGTCCTAGGTACGTGCTGCTTTGCAAGCCTGGCGTTGAAAAGGGTCTTACAGGAAATTCTCACATCATAGGGTGAATCTGTGACCCAGCATCTTTCAAAATCATACAACAACATGTGTTATAGGTTGTCCTGGTCAACCACACACAGGGTTCTGCTGAGCTCAGAGTTTATCTGCAAGACTCAGAAAGCAGTAGGCAACCTAGACAAGAAACAACAGTGTGCTTGGGAATAAGGATGGCATTGGAGCCGGAAGCATTGTCCAGCGCCTGCAATTCCAAAATGCTTAACTCTTGTAGCTTCAATTACCATAGAGACACAGAAGTAGAAATTAAACAAAATTTAGCTGCCTAGTTTCAGTAATATTATACCAACTTGCTTTCAGAAACAGCAGGGCTACAGAAATAAGTCTTACATACAACAGCCCATTATGTCAGATGCACAGTAGGAGCAAGGTGCTTCACATCAAACCTGCAATAACCTTCTGTCAACTCCTAGAATTCACAGCAAAAAGGGAGGGGACAAAGAGCCCTATGCCCAACATGGAAAGACAAGATAATGGAACAATAAAAAAGAAATTATTGTGTCATAACTTTGTCCTCAACAGACTTACTTAGCCACTTACAAGCGTTAAAGGGAGGCACAAAAATAATGAGAAAGTGATAAGAGAAGCAATACTGCCCACCAAAAAAAAAAAAAAAAAAGCAGTGTATTTACAACCATAAAAAGTTATTATTACTATATAAAAACAATGTACAGTCTTATTCAGAAAATCAGATTAGAAAATACACAATCATTTGCTATTGGCTGCTAAGAAAAGTACTTGTTCCGTCCCCACCTCTGGCTTAAGTGGACACAACACTTTTTGAAACTATTTGAAAAGCCTCTTCTGGGACTGCAAAACAGCCTATGCAGCTTGAGGAAGTCCCTGCCATAAACCTGGGGTGGTCCCGAAGAGGTTGTGGGTGAAAGGCATCAGGAAAGAACTGTCGTGAACAGGGGCCCAAAGGACAAGAGGAAGCCCACAGACACTTCACATGGGGAGGAGTGATGTTTTACCAAATCCAAGCATTTTACAGCAATTTTATACCATGCCATTTGAAAAAATCCAAAAGCTGTAAAACTTAGCCTAAAGCCTTTGTGAAGAGCTGGCTGAGACTCACAACCTATGCAAATCCCTGTGGAAAGCACAAGTGGGGGGCGGGCAGGGCACCTCTGTTCCTCTGCAACAGCCTGGCCCTGCTCTGGCTGCCCCAGGAAATATCTGCCTTTAGAGGAATATTGTCCTAAAGGAATCATTTCACCTGCGGACTAAAACATGTGATCTATGTTCTAAAGGCCTGAAGTTCACAGAACTGTAGGCACAGGAGGATTTCAACACAGATGGCTTAGGTGGGGAGTAGAGTACACATACCATCGTTATAAATCAGGAATGAAATATATTTTGAATACAATCTTTTTTATTGCTGCTACAGGAAGCAGTCCAATTAGAGAAACTCAGTAGAAATACCTTGTATCAGAAAGAGTGCACACACTTAGGAAAACAGAAAATCTAAACATTTAGGGGTTTTTCTTTGTAATTTTTCTTCCTATAAACTTTTGGTAAGGGTCACCCAAATTCAATGTATTAGGATTTTCTTTGATTCATTCAGCATTACTGGCAATATTGTCCAGTATATTCAACAATATTTATGCTAAAGGAAAGCTATATAAGTAATGTGACAATTTTGTTTACTTGTTAATTTTTATTGGTTTGGTGAAAGAAGTACTTCTAATAATTTGTTTTCCATTTTTGGCATGTCCAGTTGCTTCACTATGTAACATTATGGTTTCCATTAATGAATCAAAATAAAATTTAAGCAATATTATAAATGTAGCAAACAACCATCTACTTTGCCTAAATTACCAAAAAACTTACTGCGTATGTGTGTAAGCCTCTTTTGAATACCAACATTTTTATTTCTCTGTGAAAGAAAGCTACTATGAAAAAACACATCAGATAAGGCAATTCTGTCCAACAATACAAGGTGTGCATGAAGTTCAACTGTCTTTCTCATTATAAAAGTTGTAAGAAAACAAGAAACTCTACTATCTATGTGGATTAGTGCTTCAAAGAAACCATGAAAGCAAATTTTACATACTGTCACATTCAAATTAATTTTTCTATATGTTGCCAAATTACAATCTGCAGGTCAGTGACTGTATGTCTAAATATATATATATATATATATGTGACTATATTTTTGACCCCAGTCAAACTGAACACAAACCTTCTTGCTCACTGAAGGCATCAACATTCAGATATTTTGCTAACACTGAATTTTCTCTCTAGACATCATCATTCATAAGTATTTACCTGCATTTCTACAAATTCGTTTTCCCAGCCAGTAATCAGGCCAACAGAAGTGAGATAAAAGAATATTTTGAATATTCAACTATTTTTTAAGCAAATCAACCAAAGCAAAAATTTTCAGCATACAAACCTCAGGTTTTAAAAGGCAACTTTCCCAAAGGAGAAAAGTCTTTACAGAAGTACTCAAAGTAAACAAGGAGAAAAATCACAGCTTCAACACTGTGTTTCACACATTCAAAAACTATTTTCAGGCATTTTGGAACACAGAAATTACACATATTAAGACATCACTGAACACAGCAGAAAGCCCATTGAAACCACACATTTCAGGTCACCTCCCAATCAGTACCTTTAAGACACTACCAAAATTTGTATTAATTCCAAGGAAATTAATAAGCTTTAAACAATGAAAGGCATGTGAGTAAACTAGCACACAGGAGAAGACTGCACAATCCAAAATTTTAGAGAATAAGAAAAGGTGGCAGTGCAAAAAAAATAAACAGAACTTTGAAAATGTCTAAATTATCTATACTGCTGAGAGTATGGACATGAGAGTCAGCACGACTGCATCCTTATCTAGGTACCAAAATAGGCATCAGAAGCCAACCTAAGCAAAACGTGTACTTTCATCATCCAAAATACCCACAATGGTTTTAACACAAAAAAAAATACAGCTATATGTCCACCATATCCTTTAAACAATTCTTCCCATAATTATCAACTAATTAAGACAGTCTACATAGAATGACCAGAAAAAAAAATTTTAAAGTCCTGAAATGAAAACGAAGAGAATGAAAGAACAAACAAACAGGGAATCTCAAGGAAAGAAGGAACTGGCAGATACAGTAAAATATTAATGCAATATTTATCTTAGCTAGTTTAGGGCTGTATTGTGAAAGGTTTTCAAACAAAGACAAGAAAGGTTAGATTGCCATTTGAAAGGAAGTCAGTGACAGAACCTCAACTCTTCTGTTCCAATAATATTGTGACATCACCTTTCCAGGTGAATGGAAGAGACGAAGTTTGGTTCAATTTGCATTAAAAACAGGGACACGGTCAAAACTAGCAGGAGGATGCAAGAGGACTTTTTGTCTGAAAGGAAAAATCTCTGGGAAGTCAGCAAGATTTAGAAACAATTGGAATATGCTAAACAATTGCCTGATGTTATTCATTGGATAAGGAAGGTGAAAAGGAGGAGACTCAGCCTCAATTTTAACCACATGAAGTACAGCATAATAACTCAATGCTTAGAAGATCCAAGATACCTTCTCAAACACAACCTAATGGCAAAGCAGTAGTTTATGCAGATAAAACTGCCTGGGAACAGGATGAAACAGCAGATGGCCAAAATATCACCTTGAAAACCCATGACAGAATGGGACGAGTAGAATTGTCTACTTCCACAAGATTCTTTATATATAATGGGATCATGCAGGTCATGTCCAACTTCCACTTAGCAAAGGCTAATTCAGAAGTCAACAATAACTGCATGGAAGATATCAAGAAAGAGCATTGAGGTGAGGCTCAAAATTGTACACCTTCCTAAAATATTGGACTGTGTGTCAGACTCCAGAAATTGAGAGCTGTTTGAGACTTCTGACAGAGCTGTACAGGCAGTCAGTTAAAGGCATACCTGTTATTATGAGCTTTTCAGAATAGAAAAATAGAAGCTAAATTTTTGCATTCTATCTCCTTTTGGTAAGGTCTTTAAAACCTTTTCTTAAATACTGGTTTTATTAAAGTGGGTCCCCTGGCCCCTGCATAGCATTGTTAATTTGAAGGTCAAGAAAGCCTATTTAAACGCTCTGAAGTGCATTAGCATGACTCAATAATGAGGCTTTCCTGCATTCTTATTTACAAAGGTGCACTGAAATTAGTTATAACATCTGCTGTAACAAAGGCTACCCAAGTAGAAATCTCTACAATAAAAGTCTGATTTTCATATTTCTGACAAAACTGCCCTGCTGGGAGCTCCGGGCATCACTGTTCCAGGACCTAAGGAGGAGTTGGGAGCCAAAAGCACCAGTGGTTTTCTCCTTTGCTTCACAGTCTCTCTTCCCTACAAAGTAGCCATGAATTACTCTGCTCTCTCAGGCCTTCACAGGGGACCTGGCTCACTGTGAGATCAAAAGAAGATGTACTGAGAAGCAGGTATTACCAACACATGGGGAGAGCTCTCAGGGGTGCATCTGCAGCCCATCTCTCCAGTCAGGCAAATCTGCAGGGAATTTGTCCAGCATTTTGCATGAACTTTTGAAAGTAACCTGCCCTTTTTTAAGCCATCTGGAGTACCAACTCAGTGAATAAAAAGAACAAGCTGAGGCCCTGTTTCCAGAGACAAGGGGTGGGATAAAAACCTACTCTAACTAGAGGAACACAGATGAAAGAAGAATCAAGTACTTTCAACACTTTTTTTCCCCAAGCAGCCTCCCAGGATTCTCAGCAGTTGCTTTGAAGGTCCAAAGCTGTGCCATGAGACCACCACACTGCTGATTTTTTTCCCTTCCTTGTGAAGTGTCAAATCCCTGCTGAGAGCTACTCTACTCAGAGGAGGACTGTACAGAAAAATTCCAGCTTGGCTCTGCATATCTCAACCACCTTTTCAGAGCTAGAGACAATCCTACTGAGGACAAGGCTAACTATTAATGCAAGTTGAATGGCCTTTGGCCTTTGAGTACTGCCCATCCAACCAGTGAGATGGTTTAGACCTGGACAGACTGACAGCCTCTCACAAGAACTCCATAGGGAATATAGAGGGATGATAGGAGTTATTTACAGAAGCATTTTCTTTCTGTAGATCACTGCTATGAGATAAAACTAAGGCACCCCAGTGGATGACCAGTGGTAGTGGCAAATGACAAATAAGAATTGAAAAAGAAAAAGAAAAAGAAAAATAGAAAAAATATTTTCAAAAAGCAAGAAATGGGAAAATAGGAAAACAAAGTAAGTTGGTCTGAGGCCTTACACAGCACAGCAAAACCAGAAAGGTTTTCTTCAGGTTTCACAAGCATCATTTCACTGGTACCAAACCCACTAGTCCAACCCAAACACCAACCTGCTTGTTCCTAATTCTGTAGCTAATGTCTACTGCTGCTGGCAGACAACCTATCAGGATTATATTGCTGGATTATATCCCACTGCTCAACGTTCAATGATGCACAAAGGTCACTACCGGATTTGCAAGGCTCATTTTCTGCATTGTACTTAGATCACTGATGGATCTCATTTCCTTAATAAAAAAGGAGAGATTTTTTTCCAATAATAGAATAAGTCATAATTTGTTAAATTGATCAATATTAATTGGGCATGACCTGGCACACTTACTGCAGTGGAAAAAAAGGGCAAACAAACAAACGAAAAGGAACAACAGCTCCCAAACCTATTACAGACTATTAAGAACAAAGCCTGAAGGGTAGATGCTGAGATGAGAAGGAGTTAATGAATTCTTATCTTCTGGCTGCAAGAAGAAAAGAACCAAAGGCAGCTACAGAAACAGAACAAGAACACAGCAGCTCTCAACTTCCAGAATTACAGACTAATAGCATGACCACAGCTAGCCAGAGGGTACCATTAAAACCAGCAAGCTCACACTAAAAAGATTAGTTTTTAATTTACTCTCCAGTCATTTTAATATACTCTAGAAGGTTGGGTTTTTTTTTTAAATTCTGAATTGCAGGGGTTTTTTACAGAATTCTGATACTGCAAGATGCAGTACAGCCTGTTCCCCAACCAGCTAGAGTGCACAGTGGATTTTGCACTGTGTTAAACTGTCCCCCATAGTTTACTTTGGGAATTCTCCTGCATACAACCAGCATCCTGTTTAGGGATTCCATTCTGATGAAGCAAAGCACATCAGTAGCACATCACTATATGAACAGAGCTGTTGCTCCTACCTAGGTCACCTGATAAGAGGAAAACCTGTCTAAAGAAGACCAAGCCCCACATTCAGCTTGCAGAAGAGGATGCTCTGGGGTGACCTAATTGCAGCCTTCCGGTAGCAAAGAGACTCCAAGAGAGCTGGAGAGGAACTGCTCACAAGGGCATGGAGTGACAGAACAAAGGGGAATGGTATAAACTGAAAGAGTCTATGTTTAAATTGGACTCTAGGAAGAAATTCTTCCCTGTGAGGGTGAGGAGGCCCTGACACAAGTTTCACAGAGAAGCTGTGGCTGCCCTATCCCTGGAAATATGCAAGGGCAGGTTGGTCAGGGCTTGGAACAACCTGGTCTGGAGGAAGGCGTCCCTGCCCATGGCAGGGGATGGGATAGGATGGTCTCTAAGGTCCCTTCCAACCAAACCATTCTGTGATTTTATGTTTTCCTCCAATAAATTAATCCAAGAATTGCCTATACAGCTATGATATTTGATACAGGGTCTTCAACTGTTTTATTTCAGTACCACTGGAAACTCAACTATTAAAGTTTGACTTCAAGTGAAAAATTACCTTAAAACCATATCCTATCTCAAAAATATTTCTCTCTGGAAAAAGATAAATGCAACAATCATTAGTGTTGATTTCAAGCCTACAGACAAAGGTCAACAGATTTCATACTGAGAACATTTACTCCACTCACATTGAGATGGGACACACCTACATCGTTGAACATAATGAATGCTTATGACCTAAGTCATCCATGCCCTACACTTAGGAGAACGGAAGCTATTTCATTGTGACCCACCTTGAATGCTTTTTCTGTGAAAAGATACAGCACTTCCACCACTTACTTCTTTCTGCTTATTTGCATTCTGATCAGAGAAACAAGATG
Organism: Acanthornis magna; assembly: GCA_036785705.1. NCBI lineage: Eukaryota > Metazoa > Chordata > Aves > Passeriformes > Acanthizidae > Acanthornis > Acanthornis magna. Next base: position 11,979,268 of record JAWUZG010000093.1, read on the forward strand.
GAAAACACTTACTAAATCACAGATGGGGGACACAATAACAGACTGGAACTGTATCCCTGTTCACAAAAAGAGTTGTTTTGCTTGCGAAAAAGAATCTATCCAGCTCTTCTCAGGAATACGTTGTAGTCTAGCTTTTTATCATTTGCAGCTTTGCCGCTTGCCATTTTTCTATCTCCTAGGATTTTCCCTTTTTTATTTCACACTGAGTGGTTGTATCTGCACCTTGTTTTCTCAATAAGGACAGTGAATACACAGAAATCACTCCAGCAGCTTCAAGAACCACCCCAAATTCATTTTACTCAGGAAAGATCCTACCAGAGTATCTGTACTGAAAGGTGTAGTTTGACCTAACATTTCATTTGGCTCCAACAATTCCTGGATGCCTGCTTTAACCTTTTAAAAAGCCCAGATTCTCTGGGGAACACTGGACCTTTGATCCTGGTTACCAGTGTCCAGGACATCACCTTCATCTCCACCTGGAAGCCTCTGTAGCTGCTCCTCCATAAATGAGATTCCTCCCATCCTGGCATGCTGAGCTCTCCAGTGAAGTCAAAAGGTTAGGCAAAGATCCTTCTAGAAGGCAGTACTGGTTTTGAACTAGCAGACAATCTAAAGTCAATTTAGTATTTCTTGTTACCACATCACAGGCCAAAGAGCTGTCCTGCATTATATTGTTTTCAAAAAACATAGGAAGTTTTTCTCTCCCTCTTTTAAAAACCAGGATCTGTAGTTTTAGCACGCAGTAAATATTAAGTTCTGTGTGTTCCTAACCCTACAGCAGCAACACCTTCAGCCAGAGCAGCTCCTGCCACCACTCTCAGCAGCTCAAACAAGCTGAACTCCCTTTGGCCAGAGGTGTTGCTGTAGGGACACAATGAATCAGACAGGCTGATCATCAAACAACATGAGAAAACAAACAGTCCTAGAAAGGATGTAACCTACAGAAACCTGGAGAGATGCGCTGCTAGATCTCTCAAGAACCATTATACCAGCTGACACTTCTGTACCAACAAATCCTTCTAAGGCATTCAAAGCAGCTTCTACACATTTTACAACAGCAGCTGAGAGGTAACCTGAGCAGTGACCACACAGGGCCTTACCTGTGCAATGTACCTTCCTAACTCAAACTTTGTTCAGCCCACTCTGCTTACTCTGTGTATCTGTTGTGCAGCTGGCCCCAGCACAGAATCTGCAAGTACAGAGTCAGGCAATGAGTTTGGCTACATCTTTTAAGTCCCACAATACAATTTATACTTCATAACTAAGTTCTCTATTTCTCCTTTGCCTTCAGGTACACAACACATAACTACAGTCTCCTTAGACCTTGTTAATTAGGTACCTTAACCTTGCATAAGGACATCGATGGCAGTCCATCAGACTAAAATTAGTTGGTACAACGCAGACCTATTGTTCAGTAGGTGGTAACAAACCATTTCTCTGCAACCATGGAGGCACAGGCACCTGCAGCATCTTGTCAGACAGTCTGTTCACATAAAAGATGATGGGGGGAAAAAGTGAAATCTAAACTCAAATCTCCCGCAGATCCCAGAGATCGCACAGCGCTTTTCCACTTAGCTAAGACACAAGACACCTGCTCCAATTCTCTGCATTCCTTCCATCCTAATAAATAATGCACAGAAAAGGAAAGCCACGGCTGATGGAAATACAACAAATCTGTTCCTAGAAGGACACTGAAATGCTTGAAGCATGAAATCCAATCTGTACTTTTTAGGAACAGTCATGAGAAAAGGATGCTTTTTGCAAACTAGCCATTACCCAGTACGAGACCCAAATTCAAGTGAATGCTCCAAATCACATGCATGAGTTTTCCTTTCCCACATCCTAGGCACATGTGTTGATAAATCTTAACCAAAAAAAACCCCAAAAAACCAAAAAAACCCGCAAAACCTACCAACCTTTCCTGACTAGTTCTACCCAGCACACTACTTTGGACACCATACAAGTCTCTGTGCATGTCTCGTGGAGCCATCCATTATGTTACATAGTTTTCCATAGCTTTCTGCACCGAAAATTGTTTCTGTTGCTTTCAGACCCTGCAGCTGGGACCCTGTGGCGGGGGGGTGCTATCACGGGCATTTTTAATATCGCTCCGTCCAGTCGGCTTTCTGCTTTTTGCCAGGTGTTGTTTGCTTCACAGGATGTTTGGTCTTTGCTCAGGCAAAGCTTCTTCTTTTCTTCCCTTTTTGGGTCCTCTTGTCGTTTTTGGGGTTTTTCCTGTGCTTCGGAGAGGCTGCAGTGAGCGGGTGTGAGCTGTCTTGGGGTGAGTTCCATGGGTGCCTGCAGGTGACCGCAGGCAGCTCCGCTCCAGCAAGCGGGCCCAGATCAATCGGCCTCGCTCCAGGAGGGAAGACACAAGCAGAGCACTCTTGCTTTGGTGCCATCTTCGCATTTGCACCTGTAGCCATTCACAGAAACTGCATTTTGTAATTAGAAACTGTTTCGAAGTGAACTTTGCAAAACCTGCTAGCAGCAAAAAAAAAGGAGCAAGGTCCTGGGGATGGGACACCGCGTGCCTGTTGTCACCAAAACTGTGGGAAAACCAAAAACCCTCCAACAACATTTTTAGTGTTAGAGAGTCAAGGCATTACTTTATTATCTGGCCAGGATGTTGTTCTAGCCTGCATGTACTGCAGAAATCATCTCATCCACACATAGCCTGGGTGTGCAGAGAGAATCATTCCGTGACACAGCAATTTTACAGGATTTTCCCCCAAATTTTGTACAGTCAAAACCCATAGAGATGCACTGTCAAAGTTCATTGGTCCAGAGTTGAGCAACCCCCAGTGTTCAGTTTCCCATTGGATCCAAATCTCCTCACTCCGATGTTAATTAGGTCTTCTTTCTTATCTCTCTTTTCCCAGACCAGGTGTCTCTGACCCACCAGAGCGTTTGGAGGTTTGGAGCTGATGTTCCGTTCATGGCCACAGATAGCCCTTTACCGTTCGGGCTACTCCCAGTCTGTTGATGTGTTGAGTTCATCAGACCTCACCTGGTAGAACAATGTCTTGGGAAGAAACTTAAAATTCCTTTTCCCGGGATAAAGACATAAAAAGTCTTTGACTGAAGTTATACAAAATTTTTAAACTGGTGTATTTTCCAACACCGGTGACAACAGACCAGTCCCATCCCTGCCCCATGGCATTGAAATTTAGTACTTTGGTATCCAGCAGTTGTTTACTTCCCCCCACTAGCTGTTGGCGTTCTGTTTGTCAATAAACTGTTTGAGGTTTTTATTCACTTAAATCTACTTGTATCTTGTTCCTTATTGGTGGAAAGGGATTGGCTGGAATCAAGGGGGAGGTTACTCATTTCAGAGTAAATGAAATTGTCAAATTATCTCAAACCAAGACATGCAAATTCTCTTGCTTTCTGTTTGGAAGACAGCATTCTCAGGATACACACTGATAAGGAAATACTGTTGCACAGATGTATGTTCTAAGGAAACAAAGAAAAAATAAGGCAGAGTAGAGCTTTTCAGTATTACTGTAGAGAATGGATTTGCAGGGCAAATACTAAGGTTTCAAATATTCAGTCTCCCTGGAGTTTTAACCACAAACTGAACCCAGACACAAACCAATCCTTCATCTTAAAAGTGGAGAAATTGCAACTCCTGCCGTTTGCCAATGTGGAATTTCCACCTAGACCATAAAGAGTGAAGCCTGTTCCGTTCCCTGTGGACATTAAAGAGCTTTAGTCCAGCAGCCATGAGACACACGTGCTCAGCTCATTTCCTGCCTCTGCTGACAAGTCTCACCAGCACAGGAAAAACAACGGGTGTGTGCACAACCAACGGGCTATTTTGCTCAGCCATAAGATCTCTGTAAATCAGACTGCAGGGCTGTGTAGAGAAGCCTGCTGTGTTACCACCCATGGCAGGTGACAAGAGAAGAATTTGCCACCAGTAATACTCACCTGGTACCTTGCAGAACTACCATGGAATTCACTTAGAGTAGAACCGAGAACATTAAATTCTGCTGTGCCCCAGCTTCATTATTCAATATACTACTAAGCATTCTGCACCAGGCAAAGTTTCTAGATTGATTTAAGATACAGCCACAAGCAATAATCAGGTTATGAGGGTGTAAAACATGGAGAATGACAGCAATGCCTGCACTGAGAGGAAAAATAATTACAACCTCAAGGCCAAACTAAGGTGGAAAGTGCCAGTTTAAGTTCATCCAACCAGCCATGAGGCATGGAGTCACAAACTTACTATTTACCTCAAAAGCCTGTACCCCTCATCAAGATGAAAGAATGTTTAATTACCATCAGTTAGTTTTCATTACATGCAAATACTATGTTCATATTTTTTTAAATCATCTGGAATTCACTTGCATCAGTAAGTAGACCTAAGAGCTTTTAAATCAAGGAGAAGCAAGTACTCCTGTAGGAGAGCAACCAAACTCAATGTCCTACAGCATAGAAATACACTTTCTTTATGAAGACAAAACCAAATGTTTTGAGTCACCTCCCTCTTTTTTGTCCTCAGTCTTTCCCCCAGCCCCACAGCATAAAACCCATAGGATTAGAAATTTGCCAGTAATCACAGACAAGAGCAAATTATTTTATCTGATGAGCAGAAAATAAAAGCTGTGTTTGATTTTCCCTAAAATCCAGCTGGATGCTTTGGAACAGTCCTAGAAAGACCATTATTTCACTGTACTACACAGTAGCTCAATTTCAGACTTAGAGTGGTAAAATTAAGGCACCAAGTCTGGATTATCCGATAAGGAAGTCTGATTTGAAATACATTTATTTAAAGAAATATTCTTTTGCATTTCATAATGTCTTATTGTGAGAATAATCATACATCCCAAATTAAGTTTTTAGCTTCATAAAATGAATGCTAGGATTCACAGAGCAACTGTTGCTTTCTCCCCACCAATAAATCAACACAGGTGGCTGAGGTGCAATTGAAAACTTACTCTATATGTTACAAACCTTACTATCTAGAAAAAAACCCTAAATCATGGTGTATTGAGGAAGAAATTTCTCTGAGGGAGAAAGACTTTTTTCTGCTGATGCTTTTCTAACCATTTCCATGACTGAATTACAGCTATTGTTGCTATACACTGTTCCAAATGAAAACGGACAACTGCTTTACAAAAGCCCTCAGAAATGGTCAGGCTTATAACTGCTAGCACACAAAGACTGTCATCATCTCTCCTGTGATACCTAGCTCTCATTAGATCCAATCACAGGTAGCAAAGATGGAATTCAGTTCTCTACCTTCTCCATTCACAAGGCTCGAGGAACATTTCAAGGGAACTTCTCAGAGACGAAAGACATGGAATAAGCATATTCAGTCATTATGGAAAAAGTGGCAAGATAAAGGAGGAGAGGGAGGATGGCAGCAGGAAGATTGCATCTCCAACATGAGAACAATTAAAGAAGCTCAACTTTTATTCTTCCTTCTAAGTTGTCAGGAATGAAATGAATGAACTCACTATACCGGCTTAAAGATAATAATGTGTCATTTAGTATAGAGCGGACAAAAGCAGCCTAGAGCTTCCTCAAAGTTTCATTAGCCCACAAATCCTTGCAGGAGGGTCTGAGCAGAACGGTATCTCAACTAGAGCTGCTGCTTCTTCAGGGAATCTGTCAGATGAACACTATTAGCTATTTCAGCAGCAGTTTAAGATGGTATAAGGGAAAAGAAGTTCTACCATGCAAGCAGAACCATCAAGCTAAGACCGTCTGTCCTGGTGTGATGACACTTGTTTAGACAGCCTTGGTCAAGTGAAACCAGGAGCAAACTGAAAATATTCAAAACCCAAGTACTGTTCTCAGTCAGCCTGAAAACTGTACAAGTTGGTAGCATGCAGTAGTGGCAGCGTGCCCAAGCAGGAGGGACAAGGTTGTGGTCCCCAAGGGCTTGCCAACATCTGCAGAGATGCTAAGGGAACATATGCTACCCATTACTCTAGTAGACAGAGGATATATCAGAGAGCATCCTGCTCCCAGAACTATCAAGCACGAACACAAAGCACTTATGATCAAGGCTGTCAAGGCAGAGGGGGCAAAGCACTTTTTCCTTACTCCTCTCTTTAGTTGTTCTATTTAAATGCATCCCAACCGATTGCAGCAGCATTTGAAACATCATTTCTTTTTTTTTTACCAACCTTACTATGCCTATTTTCTCCTACATGTGTAAGAATCTCAGTCAGATAAAATGCAGAACACTAACTTCAGCATTAACAGCCAAATACAGCACATGCCTGTTCCTATGGCATCCTTTTGTGACTGAATTTATTGAGAAATTATGATTTGTTAGAATCAGTTCTAGGACTTGAACATAAGGAAACAAGCTTGTAACAGCTGAGCAAAGGAGCTGCCTTCTTAGCAACCTCTCCTGATACTTCCAGCAGCCTGATCACTCCCAGGAATGCTTATGGAAGGGGTACTGATGTTTGGCACACATTTCACCATCACCTTCTGCATCAGATCAGAAAAACAAAGAATCAAATTTACAGAGACAAAGGTGCCTAAGCACCTGACCCCCACAGACACACAGGCTACAAATCTATACCTAAGAAGACAGGAAATATAAACGACATGGATTCCCCTTAGCAGTGGTAAGGAGGAATTCCTTTATTGCAAAAACCCAGGGCTTTTAAACAGTTAGTTATAAGTTTACATTCTTGTGAAGCACAACAAATGTGTTTAACAAACCACTAAAAACCACTAAACCACTATACGCGCTAGGTATAACCAACCACCACCACCACAGTGTGAGCACTCATTGGTTCTATCACTTGTTTTCCAGGGTTATGTAACTTGTTTTTCACCTCTAGTTTAGCTGAGTCATTCCCGGAATGCTTTTCTAGTTAGCCAAAGTAACAGGAGTCAGCAAGAGTTTTACAAGGGTAACAAGGCCCTCATTTTGTAAGGTTTTTCTTATCCACAACAAGGAAATGTTACAACTACACGCAGGACACAAGCCAGAGTTAACAAGCACTCCAATTCTCCCGAGACATGCCGCGATCAAAGCCTTGACGTGGTTCTACACCCCATGGTTTACATGTATCTTCACTGTTGACTGTAAAGAATAATGTAACCGTAGAGATGCATTTTATACCATTTTAAGTTACAAGAATACTCAATGCTTGAACAGAGCACATTTCATTAACTGTTTTCGGATATCTGACAAAAAGAATCCTTGATAAAATTAGAGCGGCCAAATAGCAACATACGATAGGGAGGAGAATGTGAATGGGGGAGGTAGGAAGGAAGGCAGTAAAGAACAGATATGAAACTTGACCAAAATTTGAAAAAAAGGAAGCCTCACACAGGCACAAAGTCCTGGTGGATAATGATCTTTTTCCCCTTGTAATTACTGCTTGGCAGCTGCCAGTCATGTATGCAGCCCCTGGTTTAGTAGGTGCTGTTTCAGTTTTCAATAACATTACTTAAAACCCAATATATACCATATACAGGAAAACGACTGTTTCTTCAAATAGTCTCTTTCCCTCAAGACATCAATTCTACATTAGGTACACCAAAATTCTTTATTCCTTCACTGCATGTACACTATAACCATCATTTTCCACATTCTACAGTCTTGACAGTTAATAGCCCACACCTTCCTTATATTAAATTATCTGGACACAAAAAAAGAATCTAATCAGCTCTATGCAGCAATGAATGAAAAGTGCAAGCCTCAGGAAACTGCTGGAACAGCCTACAGCCCTCAGAGCTTGCAGAAACTTCAGCCACATCTGAAGATTCAAGCTGAAAATAAAGCATATTTAAATCTCTTTAGCTGCCTCCCTGATTATTCAGACTATCTTGCCTCAGATCTGTTTACCATGGTTAAAAAAGTACACTAAGACAAAGCTCCTCAAAGTCCATACTGATCCCCTGTTTTCATGTGTCTCTGTTCTGAAAGCTGTACTTTCCTGGCTGTGATCTACCAGCTGCTTTCAGAACTGCTACCACCTATGTCACAAAGATAAAGTTTCTAAAAGAGCATTGTTATTGTGTTATTGAGCACAACAATTAATAACTATTTGGTGTCAGGCTCTTCAAGTCACTTATTTTACCAGAGCTGCTTTGCATTCCATACCTTCCTGCATGCTAAATTGGAATATAAATTCTTTTCAGGTGTATCTCATCACTATACAAAATAAGCCGTTCACTACTCCATCACAATTGCTCAAGTTCATCCTTCCCTTCTATTATCTTCAGTGACAAACTGACAGAGGACTTAAATTTTGCTGGCTTTTATTGTGCCAACAGTACAAGGAAACTAAGAATGACCCTTCAAAGAGTCCTGAGAGACCACAAGGGCCACAACCCCCCGAAGTTTTAGAGAGTTCATCTATTTCTTTCATACTCCATGAAAAAATCTCATCAATATCTTTGTTTTAACATACTTTAAGTCACTTTACTTAAGGTAGCAATTCACCACTAGATTTTGATTTACAGCAGTTTGAGTTATGCTTATGACATATGTGCTTTAAATGCTAAGAAGGTTACCTAAAAATAAAAAACTATGTTTATATTATATATACAAAAAATGTATAGTGATATCAGAGGATCTATTTTTCCCTGAAGTTCAGCAACATGTTCAACAACCTGCTTTTACTTTTTGCCGGTTTTTTTTTAGTTAAGGAATCTTTCTGGAAACCCATAGGTTTGTTTCTATAATGCTTGCAAGGAACAGGTTACTGATGAAGGTGTCTTTCAGAGAAAATCAAGAAACGCATCAAGACCTCATCAGGAGACACACCCTCTACCCTCAGACAGGGATTTGGGAATGAGAACGTAGCTGGATCCCAGATTGCTGGGCAGCAACACCCACCCCAGCTCCAGGGGTGCATTGCAGCTCCCCGAGGTGCCAGTGGCCGCCCCTGTGGACACAGCTGGGGGAGCATTCCTGGCACCACGCTCCAGATCCCCGAGCGTGGACCACACAGTGTCGGGGGGAGTCACCTTCTCACCCCCACCTGCAGTGGGGCTGCCACAGCACCCGGGCCTGGCTGGCGGGGACTGGCAGCAGCCACCAGCACCAGCCTGATACCACAGAGGGAAGGTACAGCCAAAACACAGCACGACCCTCATGGAGTGCAGGACAGCCAGAACACAGCGTGACCTTCCCAGTGTGCCACAGATCTGGCACACCCTAAAACACCATGTGACGTTGCCTGTTTTAATGGGCGAGGACCAACACCTCTGCCAGCAGGCCTTTGGCTGAGGGGGCTAGTAACCTTTCTTAGCTTGTTAGAGTGTCACAGTGATCCCCTGTGTGCACCTGAGGAGAAAAAAGAGAGAACATAACTCCAGCAGTGCTTTTCTCACTGCTGGATGAGCAATGATGTTGACCTTGAGGTCAGTCAGAGCCACCTCACCAGGAACGCTGCCAGCAGTGACCGCTGCCCTTCCTCAGCCACTGCTGCCATCTTTTCGTGTGACACCATCTTCCCTGCTCCCTCTGCCTCCTGCCCACGAACCGAGGCCGGACCGGGCTCGCCTCTCTCGGGACGTGCCGGGGCTCCCATCAGGCAGGGGCTGCTCCCAGTGCTGCTCCAGCCCCCCGGCAGGACAGCGATCAGCCTTCCTCCATCTTCCTCCTCCTCCCCACCTGTGCCACCCCTCACCATGCTCTGTGCGCCAGTTCACCAGGAGAATGCAGCGTCTCCACTGTTCCAATACAGCAAAGCATTCGAGCAAAGTAATTAAGTCCACGAGGGTTACTCACCTCCATAAAATTTCATGTTAATAATTTAGAAAGATACTAGAAATTGTGGCAGCTCCCTCGCTATATTACAAGGTTTCACATGGAAATTATGGCAGTTTAAGTTGTCCCATGCATGTCTATTCCTTATTAAAAATAATAGGATCTTGAAATATTTATCAAAATATCAAAGCAGACAAGCAAATTGATTTCTTTAGCTTCTGAAAGGCCTGATATGCTGTCATGCCAAATCTACAAGACAAGGGATTTTCTTGGATCTCATGTAGTACCACTCTGTCTTTTAATATGCAGTTCTGGATTTCCGTTCATTACGGTTGTGTGGCTGTTTTTAAAGTCACCTAATACTGCTCTTCACAAGCCAAACTGTCCCAGACTGAGGAGAGAACCTCTTCAACTAAAGAGATGAATACTACCCAAACCTGTACTCTCCACAAACATTTGATAATTAGCTTTTTTAAAATGAAATTGCATGATCTTCCAATACCATCTGCAGTCAGGTATAACCAGGTATAACCATATATATCTTTATATGATAAAGATACTTTCTAGAGATATACCCGACTCTCTGTAACATATCCAATAGGCAGTTTTATCCATATATCTGCCATAAATCTAGAGAGTTATTATGGATCTTTTTCCAATAAGCTCAGAAAAAGGAAAAATATGGTTTAGGGTTGGGGTTTTTTTTTCTGATTTGGACACTACTGAACCTTGCTCTCATTTCAAGACAGCTTACTTTCTACTTTTACTTACTTAAATTTAAAACTGGAAACAGGCACATTTATTTACATTTTACCTGCTTTCCACTAGGAAAAAATCCCACTAATTTGAAATTTTGGGAAACAAGATCAGGTGCAAAGAAAAGCACCAAGTGTAATAATTTACAAATACATATGACACCATCATAGCACTAAAGGTACCTGTAATAGTACAGCTCCCACAGCAGTTTCACAAAGACTATTCTCCTCAGTACCCTCCTCTGGATGATTAAGAGCCAAAGTTCTGTGAAGTCATCATGAATCTTACTGGTGCATTCCCAGTAAAAATTTTCATTTTATTCCTGAAGCCAGTTAAGGAGCTAAAAGACAGCTTTTCCATTCTGGGATTCAGTCACCCTAGTTTGCTTTCACATATGCGTTTGTGCTCCCCAGCTGAAAAAGCTTAGTGCATAAATAACTGAGATAGCAAACACAGCTAGAGAAACAACTTCAAGCTTCCCCATTCAGAAAATATTTGATCCATTCTTCATGAAGAAATTTCATTTTCTGGATTCTTTTAAAACTCTTAAATACGTACCTTGCTATTTTCCTTATTATCATCACTTGTACATACAAAGTTTATAAATTGACAGAAAAACATAAAGTAAAAGCCCTCCCTTTATTCCTGTCTGGAGAGGATCAGCAGAGTTGTGAGTTAAACAGCATCCTATAAAGTAGGGCTCACCTGTCTTTGTTTAAATACTTTTACTTAGATGCTCACAAGAGACAGGTATTCCTTGGACTTCAAGTAGTCTCAGCTTTTATGTATCTTCACTGGCTTCTTCACAGACAGAAGAGGAGAGGAAAATAATGCTTCTCATTTAGAGGCAGGAGACACCAGCTACTACTTGCATGCTAACTTGTGTCTGCTTTTGCTGGAAAAATTTGGTATTCATGTTGTGTTGGTTTTGCATGGCCTGGTTTTTGGTAGCAGGGGGTTCACAGAGATGGCTTCTGTGAGAAGGTGCTAGAAGCTTCCACCATGTCCAGCAGAGCCAATGGCTCTGAAGATGGACTTGCCACTGGCCAAGGCTGTGCCAATTAGAGATGTTGGCTGCACCTCTGTGATAACATATTTAAGAAGAAATTCAAAACAAAGTGGGAGCACGCAGTTTTTCCTAGCCAAAGAGGAGGAGGTGATAACATGTGAGGGAAACAACATGGAGACACGGAAGTCAGTGGAGAAGGTGGGAGGGAGGTACTCCAGACGCCGGAGCTGAGATTCCTCTGCAGGCCGTGATGAGGCAGCTGTGCCCCTGCAGCCCACGGGGTCCACAGGGGGTGCAGAGATCCACCCACAGCCCATGGGGACGTGCCCACACCAGAGCAGGTGAATGCCTGGAGCAGGCTGTGATCCAGTGGGAGACCCGGTGGAGAGAGAGGTCCCCTGCTTCCAGGCTGGAGCAGCCTGGCCTTGGAGGTCTGCACCCAGTGGACGAAGGACCCGCACCACAGCAGTTTTGGGAGGACTGCTGCTCGTGAGTTGGACCCACGTCAGAGGGGTTCACAGAGAGCTGTCTCCTGCGGGAGGGACCCTACGGCAAGGCGGGGAAGGACTCCTCTCCCTGAGCAGCGGAAGAAGATCTCAGTGATGAACCTGACCAAAACCACCACGCCCTGTTCCCTGCGCTGTCCGTGGGAAGGAGAGAGGGGCTGGGGGGAAGGACAATGTTTTAAGGGCTGATTTTACTTCTCATTACCCTCCTCTGATTCTGTTAGTAATAAATTCACTTTGGAACTCTATAAGTTGAGCCTGTTTTGCCCTTGGAGTGTTTTCTTCTGGTCCTTATCTCAACTCATGATCCCTTCCTTTAATTTTTTTTCTCTGCTCTGCCTAGCTGTGTCAGGGAAGAGAGAGTGAGCGCCTGTCATTGATGCCTGGCAATTTGGCCAGTGTCAAACCACTATGCACGTAAAGAATCATTTGCCATCTAGACCTTCCACTTACCATGCAGACTCTCATTATTCATTTCTTACCTTCTCTATAGTCTGTTCCAGCTTTTTTTATCTCCTTAATTTTGCAGGTCCTCATCTTCCAACATCTACCTTTTCAAGGGCAGGCTGTTTCCCAGGGGATTCAGGAAAACCTCTCTCATGACCTTGAGCCCAGGCCAGAACTGCAAGGCTAAACTACTTGCAATACATGCCACATCCTTCATCATTTGCCCTCCATAGAAAGGAGGTTGAGCTAATTAAAAAGAACAATAGTCAGGTGGAGGAAAAGCCTACCACTCCCTTCTCCCTGCTTTTCCTCAGGAAAAGGAAACTGGCCATTGTAGAAAGCCCTGAAATACTCTCCCTGATGCAAGGACAGGTTTCCTGCCACACCGGGTGCGTTCACAGGGTTGGAGCAAAAAAACCCGCTGAAATAGCTGAGCTAATCGCATATGAATGATCCCCATTTTATATCTAATTGCCTGTATCACCTCATGAAAGAACTACTACCAACTGCTGGGAAACCTGGGACAAGCTGGGGTACTAGATTTTAGGCAAGGTGTGAAGCATCTCTTATCTACCATTTACCTACCAAGGGAAAGGGAACAGAGAGACTTTGCTGATGAGAGAGCCAGCAGTGGACAGGGACACACCTCGGTAATGCTGGCACTCACACAAGTTGATAGGAGGAAGGGCTGCTTGATTTGTGCTGGCCAGAGAAGCCTCACATGGAAAGCAGTTTGCATCCCCTCCACTTCATCCGGACTTCACTTGTTTTGCAGTAACAGTCCCAAGCATTCACAGGTGAGAAACCACATCAGTCTGAGCCTCAGGTGAGAGAGCAGTTAGTCTCCAAATTCATGCTATCCCGTGTTTGACTCTATAAAGTTTACGTTTTCATGGGCTTTCTTTTCAGCATACATAAAGGGGTTAAAGCTAAAAAGCAAAACTTTCCAAACAACACATTATCAGCACAAAAAAAAAAAAAAAAGTCCTTTAGGTTAACAGACGTTCCAAGAGCAAGTGAAAACAGTATTTTGGGAGTTGTCAACACTTCACTGCAGAGCTGAATAATTGCAAATAGGTGGGAAAGGGAAGAAAGTATTCCCAGGTGAGAGAAGAAAAGGTGGTAAGAGGAAAGAGTCAGCACCTTCAGACAAGGGCAAGAAAAGAATACTTATCACTGCCATGTAATTAGGTCCTGGGGGAAATCAGTAATAAATTCCACATAACAGTGCAAGCTGGAGGCACGAAGAAGTAATTTGGTAGGGTGATGGCAAATCAGAGTATTTGTACTTCCCAGCTGGTGACATACTTGCTTACTAAAAAGCCATGTATTTGAGTAGCGCCTTTTTCTTTCCTATTGTGTATTTCCCACTGGGAAACCGCTGTGCATTTGCAGATTGATGGCCACAGAGACCTTCTATGTTCTGAGCAGCTAAGCTTCAGTTAAATATTGAAGGACCCTGCAGTGTACTTCTACTGCAAACATACAGTATTCTTACTGGAGTTCAGCCAAAATGTTTTCACATCTCTATTGGATATGGCAATCCCTTAACTACGACTAAAGCTTGTTCACCAGTATTTTTGTCATGCCAAGACAACATCATTTTCCTTCTCTAGTACATCCATAGAGATGTTTCTTCTTCATCCACATACTTTTGTATTGCAGAGTTATGCTTTTGTTGTGATTCCCCTAAGGGTCAGCACACTAATATGACCTGTTATAGGGGTTAAGGGATATAAAAAGTTTACAGTGACCTTGCTCCTCTCTTGTTTTGCTGGACAAGGAACCAGGTGATCACAGAGGAGCCCTGGCCTACAAGGTACTGACTTCTCTGCATTTTCTGAAACTAAAAGAAACATTTCTGTACATGGTATGGGAACTCATCCCCTAATGACTTGATAGTACAGTGGCCTCAGTGCATTATATTACAGTATATAAATACAAGGGAACATGCTACTCAATCACACTCACCTGTATTTAGGGCTCTCCTAAAATATCAAAGCAGCATTATAAATGTGTGTATTTTCAGTATAGACAGACTTGGGTGCAATGTTCACACTGGTGAGAAGGGCAAGATGGAAAAATCCAGACCAGTCAAGTGGAAACAAGGACGGAAAAGGGGAAATTAGGGCATGGAAGCAACAGGGGAAAAAAACCACCAAACCAGCCCAGAGTATATTAGATATGATCTCAAACAAGTGATGGCAGTGAGAGCTGGAAGGAAGGCCAAGAGGGAGATACAGAAGGCTGAAAGTGAGATGAAAGGTAGATGCGCTTGGACAGTGGAGACTGCATGGAAAGATTTAGAGAGGAAAGGAGCTATGAGCTGTCTTTGGAGTATCTGTGAGAAAAAATCAGAGCTCAGGGAAAATGGGAAAATAGCACCAGGAGACATCCAGATGTATTTAGGTGAAAAAGATAAGGAAAGTTTATGGGATTCCATTGTTTGAACTCCTCAAGAAGGTCCTACAACATCAATGCATTCCCTTCTTGCCATGACCTTGACATGATTCCTTTCTGTGAAGGCTTTGCTACCCAGTCAGTGTGTTATAGTAAAACAAATGTTTATTTCTGCAGCTTTACATGCCAAAATGAAACTTCAGCCTCAATTCCAGAAAGGCAGTGGCACTAAAACAAGTCTCCAGGTTATGCTGTGTGATTTGAAGGAGAAGCACCATCTGACAGACAGACTTCAGCAAAGGCTGGGCACCAAGTCTCTCATGACAGAAATTCCTCTTTATAACATGAAGAAATACAGGATCATGACTGCAGCATGGGGACTTCTACGGAGAAATTAAGCATATGTAATGAAGTATTTCTTTAGGAAGTCTGCCTGGGAAATTGTGTGTATATTTAACTCAGTGGAGAAAGCGTTTAGAAGTACTTCAGCCTTGCAAAGATATTGCCCCTCGGTGTAAGCAAGGTCAGCAAGAGCCTGAGTTATCCACACATAACAACCCATCCGCCTTTATAAACCTGACAGCAGCATGGTTTTGTTCTCCTCCTGAGAGCGCAGTAGATGTGCAAGGATTTAACATGCAGTCAATTTTATTAGTTCCTGGAAGGAAGAATGGTAGTGCTGTAACTCCTTTTTGTAGAAATGTTTGAAATGCTCAGTGACTCCAAATGGCTTTGTTAGTGACACCATCCTTGCAAGGTATGAAAGGGCACATTCTTCCCATTTACTTCCAGACAGTACAATAGCATTTGTTTTCAAACTATTCAGGATTACAACCTGTGTGTAACCCATTGAAGAACATTTTTGTCAATTGCCTTTTGATGTGCGTCCTGCTAACTTTAACCTTTAATTATTAAATATGCATATTATAAAAGGTTCTTCATGCCAATCCTTTAACAATTTTCCTTGAAGAAGAATGAGCTTATAAAATGTAAAATACCCTAAGAAAAAAATAAAGGTTATAATTCAGCTCACCAGCAACACTTGTACAAGAAAAATGCTACAGAAAATGCAACATGTGCAAATGCACATTATAAAGAAAGCTGCTTATCATATAAGCAGTGTGTGCACGTGTGCCTGCGTATTTTATGTAGATATGTCCCTTCTCACAATGGGATTATTCCGTATTTTAAAATGCACAGAAAATATATTAGTAAATGGGTTGCCATTTCTTGATGTAAATAAATTTGTCTGAACTCAAAGTGCCCTCATTTCCATTATTTTATTTTTTTGGGGGGGGTGGGAGAAGGATAATAGCAAGGAAATTACTGAGATTCTCCAATAACTTTTATTTACGGCACGTTTTGAGATTTTTATATGGAAGATGTCTAAAAGAAACAGGCCCATATTCCCTGTTAAAGTTAATGGTTATTTCAGAGCAAATCTGTTGCCACAAACACGACTATTTACTCCCAATTATACAACAGTAAGAATAGTAGGAAACATATGGGAGACATAAAATACTCCATAATCTTCAGGTGAGCAAAATTGAATTATCCTGAAACAAACAATGGTAAATATATATTCACCCCCAATACAGTACATGTCTTTAAGATGCTGTACTTATCCAAAGCCTTTTCCTCAACACTTTATCAGTCTGACTCCTTCAGCATGATTAGTGGCAGGCAGCCTTGGCCCCTCAACCTTGCATTTGCATTCCCAGCAGTATGTCCTTAGCAGTGCTGGAACAGTGCTTGCCATTTCCTTTTAGCGCATGCATAGACATGAAACACTTCATGCAGGATAACATGTTTTAGCAGTCTTATAGGGCAGAACAAATCAGCCAAGCTAAACAGCTTCAGCTTCATTAAAGTCATTTTGGAGCCACCATGAGGTTGCCAGAAAGAGAGGGAAATGGATAACAGAAATGCATTCCATAAGGGGATTAAATAAATGGTGGGCCACCAAACACTTGTTGGATAAAGAAATTTGGTTCTTGCCAGATCAGCAGATAGTTTGGGGCTGAAAGTAAATGCTAAATTGCAAATGCTGTCTTGGCAACAGGCAGAGGCAGGCAGGACAGCACTGCTGAGAGTGCTGCTGATGCAGGAGACAGTTCTCAGCAGGACAGATGCGAGGGCACATCTCCCTCCATGCAGGGGCTCAGCCTGTGCAGCAAGAGCTGCTGGAAGCATTGGCCAGCCAGCTCACAGAGGGCAAAAACATTACTTTCTCCCTTACAGTCTTCTCTTACATTTACCAGAATCCAAGGCAAGCATTTAAAATTTTCCCATCCAGGCATTTAAAATTCAAGAGTGATCCCAGAACTGTGTATTATGGATGTCAGGAAAAATAAATCCACAAACACCAGAGGTTTATGTCAAAAAAGAAGACAGAGGAGTCCTGTAACTTTATTCATTAATAAAGGGAGAGGTCATGGGCATTTCCCATGGGGTCTCTCAAATTGCTGGAGCACACAGCCTCTTCTTATCCTAATTTCCTGGCCACAGGTTCCCTCTCTCTTTTCCCCATTGGCTGAGGTACAGACTTCCCAGAACGCCTGATGCAGACACAAGTAATATACCCCTAATGCAGACACCCTTAATAAAAATCCCCCCTTTCTTCTTTTTCTTATGTCTCTGTTCCTGGAGTTTATTAACACAGTCTTGGGTGAGTCAATCAGTTTTTCAGTCAATCAATTTCCTATGGAAATCCTTCCCATTGTTTCTTCTATCTCTCAGTATCTGTCTTACCAGCAGTGTGTTTGTAAAGACACTCCCTTATTCCTTTCACAGAGCACAAAGATGAGGTATTTTTCAGCATAGCAGGAGGTGGTGTGAGCTTCCCTGTGGCACCCAAGTCCCCAGTAGGAGGAATGCAGGGTGAGAATACACTGACTCTGATAATAAAGGAGCATTTGACATTTATTAGCCGCTGGGGTGCACATTGTTATCACTGAGCTATAAAGAGTAACTCTGAGGTTATTTCAGCCATTTCATGGAAGTGGGGTAAGCTGTCTCAGTTTTGTCCTGGGGCAGGAGCATTTCTGCCTGATACTTGCCATGAAGCAGCTTCCAGGTGAGGACTCATCTCTTGCTTTTGGCAGCAGCATCCCTGAGATTGCGTAGTGTTACAGCGAGTTCTCGTGCTGATGTGCTGTGTGTGGCACACGGACCACTGCGGATAAGGGCAGCCCTCTGAGCCCTCCTCCTCCCCATGGGGGTGAATTTGCTACTGTCCAATATTAAGCTCATGGTTTTAATCTGCTACAGCTGTTCTGCATCGTGTGATGGGTGCAGAAAAGCTGCAAGTGCTCTTGTGAGGTTTTGTTCCTTTTGGGATGTTTTCTCACCGCTGCGCAGCTCTGCCGCACACACGCAGCATTCCTGTCTTGCACACTGCTAAAGGGAGGCTCCCTTTACACACTGCTAAATGGAGGCTGACAGAGTTGTAGCCACACATCTAAACTCACCCCTGAGAATGGCACAGAGAACGCAGTAAGTAGCTGTGTAGAGGGTAGGAAACACGCCGTACTGAAGTATGTGTGGGTAACAGACACACAACTAATCAAAAATTAAAAATAACAAGTTGTGCACTGAGCAAAAAACCCTTTGATGGAGTCTAGAAGCATGTAACATCAGTTGATCACCAAACCCTCCCAAAAGACCAAGGGAACGATCATTAAATGTCAGCTGCTGAGGATGCCACCACTGTAAATTTTTCTACAGCTACAATCGTGCACATGGCCAGCACTCCCTTGAACTGTGTTAGAGCAAGTGCTCTGTCCATCTGTACCAAAATATTAACTGACTATCACCAGTATTAATTGGTCTATCACAGCTCATACATATTTGTCAGGGCAAATAAACAGTCTTTTTTGACCTATCATCCAATGCTACTAAAAGCTACCACTCAGTCCACATCAAAAATACTGCCAAAATCCCAAACAATATTTGCTATCCTGGGACAGGGTATAAAAAATGGAAGAAAATTACCCCTACGTGTCATGTGTAAACAGAAAATACCTGTGCAGGGATTAAGGGAAAGGGAGCATGGCACAAGGTAATAGGGATGTAGGTCTAGAAAAGCTTCCTGACTGCAGCACACAGCAGCACTCTGCTCAGTGTATCTGGAGGGCACAAAAAAACTGAGTAAGGGAGAAGTGGAGAAAGGGAACGCCAGTCTTCTCCTCACTGCTTCTGGAGCATGAAAGCAACTGGGTCTTCAGCTGCAAACATGCTTCAGCAACCACTGAGAGGGGCAGCAAAGACACACCTGCAAGATCCAGGTGACCTCCAGACACCTGACTGGGATGGGAAAGAGGAGGAGAGAGACACCCACTAGTCCCATGAGAGAAATGCTGCATTTTACACTCCAGGCAAGAGACCGAAAATTATTTTGGGTGGGAAGGAGAGGCTGAGGCTCAACCTTACACCAAAAGCAGAGAGGAAATTATGAAAATAGCGACAGGCTCAAGCAGAGTTAGAAGTATTCCTGGTCATGGATTTTTCCTGTGATTTGCAGAATCAGATTCCCACATGCTTTTCTATTAGCTTACTTCTACTTTGTATTAAGAGTTTGGTAACTACCAATTTGTTGCTGAAGAGCACAATTACAGGTCATGAGATAGGGCTTATATGCCCTCCTCAGGATTCTCTCCAGTGCATTTCCATTTTAAATTATATGCCCATTTTAGAGGACTCTCTTTTAAAGAGCAAGCCCATCTTACTGTTTTTTTAATATTTTACCAACATGTCTTTGTAGTCCAGGATAGCAGCAGTGCAGTCTTGCTCCATTTTTTCTCTGACTTCCATTTTTTATTTTCTTCTGTTAGCAAAAACAATTAAGACTGCAGATTGCCCCGTCCTATCTTAAACTGACTTTTTATCTGGATTGTTGCTCTCATTCCACTGTTTCTTGTCATCCGGAAGAGCACTGGCTTTGTATCCCAGTGCCGTGAGGCGTTTCAGCAGTGCATATGTACCGAGCACATACACTGTGTTCATTCTCCTGGAAGGTGGGAATTGTCTTCTCACCAGGGGGTTTTGAGGGAGAAGGGAAGGTGAACAGAAAATGCTCATACACAGGTACAATATCCAAGAAATTATATACCCAAGACAATACCAAGAAAGCCATAATGAGAAGTACCTCATACTTGTCCCTTCAGTTGGTTTCATCCTAAACCTGACTTCTGCAATTTCATATCTCTGTCAGTCCATTTACCCTTTGTTCCTACAGGTGACTTTTTAGTCTCCATATTAACTCAGTCTCCCTGTCATGGCATGCTTTTCCACAGCATACAATCCATGCCTTAACAGTAAGCTAGTACAAAACATAAAACTTCTCACACAATATAAGCAAGAACTGTATCCCTCTCCACTCCAGCAAAGTCAGGACAGCAGAAATTCCTAACAGACTGTAAAAATTGCACCTCACATTTACTAAATGACTTCTACATCATTACTCCTGCTCTTAATGTCCCATTCAAGTCAATGAGACCTGAGGACACAGCAATTTGCAGAAACAGGTTTTGTAAGATGCACAATACATCTGCTCAGCATGTAAAATGTCAGCACAGTTTTATTGTAGATTCAGTGACTTAACAGGCTTAAAAGTAGAGTGGATCAATGAGGAAAGCTTGTGCCCAGCTGGACCATGCTCCTTTCTGGAGGTCTGGATCAGAGGGAAAGGCTTGCTGCTCTGACCTGCCCGCAGCCAGGTAAGCAGAGTAGAAATTTGACAGAAGCGAGGTACAAAGCCTTCATTCCCTATTCCACACAGAGATTGCAGGTGACCCCTGACCCTCATCTAAAACTACCGGGACAAATCAGATCAGGGTCTTTTCCTCTCCATAGGCTCAGCAATGTAAGCCATTTTATCCCAGCCTCTTGCTAAAAACCTGTAATGAATCCCCTGACAATTTAATTCATGTGTGTTCAACCCTTTGAAATTTCATTAAATTACTATATTTGCCTTTTATGAATTATTTACCTATTTTTTCAGTGATAATAAATGACAGGGAAGAAATAGGTAAACAAACAGAAATACACAGGCCTCCCCACAATTAATTTTTGGGGGAAAAACACTTAACATTAATGCAACCTTTACTGCAGAAAAGCTGATCCCCAAAATGGCCATGGAAAGAATGGAATCAGTAAGCTTGGAAAACACCTCTAAGATTGAGTCCAGCCATTAACCCAGCACTGGCATCTTGCAAGAGATATCAATTTTTATTGGGAATTCACACAGTAGGGAAACAAACAGGAGAGAAAATGTTTTTCAGGTCCTCATGTCATAAAATGAGGCGTTTTCCTGACTTACTGTTAACATCACTGGCAGTGTAGTTATCAGCTGCAGTGGTTCATGTAACATTATCCCTGCAAAATTAACATTTTTAGAATAGAAATATCTCTGCAACATAATTTCCCATTACAACACTAAGCCTGGCATAAAGTAAGAAGTTCTTTTCAATGATTTTATCTGCCATATTAAAAAACAGAAGCTCATAAGCTGCAACAAAAGCTATTTAAATTCATTCAAGTATACAGTACTTCAGCTAGATAAAGTGAGACAAGAATACATTTCTTTATCAAAACTATGGTGACAATTTCAGCTAGATGAATATAAATGCATTATAATTTACCTAGCAAATGCTTAGGATGTTCCTTATTACTTCTCACTGCCTGTGAGAGTTTTCATTTTATTCCCCTTAGTGAGGAGATGTTCCAGCAATAAAGAATGTGTTTTTGTGTTTCACTGAACAGCAGACGAGAGGAAGATCTCTCTTTTTAAGATATTGGCATTACTTCAGGATACTGAAGTATTTATTTGGACAAATAAGGAAGTGACATGAAGTGGCAGTCAAAGGAAGAAAAAGGAACCATTTCCAGGGTAATCTTCCTGACAAACACAGGAGAGAATGATTTTAGTAGTAAAGTGTTTTTAAAGTGTTAGTTGCTTCAAATAATTCCCTGCTATCTCTGATCCTTTGAGACTTTCACACCTAGGAAAATAGAGCATCAAAGGTGAATTGCTTCCATTTTGCAGAGATGTAACTACATATTATCCAGTCAATCTTAAGTGGTCACTCTGGTCCCTTGTCACAGTTGATGAGGGGTAGCTCTAATGCTACACAATTCATGTGATCCTCACCAAGTCAGAAACTGAGGGATGGTAACCCTGCTAAAACTACATTGCTACCACCCCTTCCCTCTCCCCTAACATAAAAGGGCCATCATGTTTTCTGCCAAAGCAAAGGGCTTCTTCTCAGTTTATAACAAATAGGCCCTTAGTCATACAAAAAAAAAAGAAGTGAAACAGGACCACTAATGATGCAGACTGAACTGAGAATAAAGATAATCTAACCCTGGTTCAAATACTGCACACATCCCTTGTCTCAAGTATCAGGAATGGTAAGAAGGTTATAATGGGTAAAAGCAGGATAACTAATGGAACAGAAGCATGGAAAAGAAATTTGCCAAATGGGAGAGAAGGAAAAGGCAAAAGATCTCAATCTCAGAGTGGTGAAAACATCCTGTAAAGCATGTGATGTATTCAGAGAATTCTGAGATCAGCTCTGGTCAGCCGTCTTCAAGCAAGAGGAATCACACTGGAAGAGGAGGAGACTCCAGGGGTGATCAGGGAAAGGAAAGCTGATGCTGAGAGGAGATGACATTGCTCTGCACGAACTCATCATGAGTTTAGAAGAGGAGACTGAGGTCAGTCCTAATTGAGGTCTTCAACATCCTTCTGCGGGGCAGTGGTGGGGCAGGTACCAAACGCTTGACTCTCCTGACCAGTAATAGGACTTGAGGCAACAGCTGAAACTGTGTTGGGGAGGTTTAGGTTGGATATCAGCAAGGTAGGGTGGTAGGGCACTGAGCAAGCTCCACAGGGAATGGTCATGGCCCCAAGGCAGCCAGAGCTCCAGGAGCATTTGGACAAAGCTCTCAGGCACAGGGTGGAATAGTTGGTGTGTCTGTGCAGGGCCAGGACTTGGACTAGATAATGTTGATGGGACCCTTCCAACTCAGCATATTCTGTGACTCTGTGATTCAGTTACTGGTGATGATCAGTGAGACATTTCACAATAGCAATGTCATAAGTAAAGTTGCCCTTTTGCCTCAAACAGCTTGCCAGCAGCACACTCCTGAAGGCGCAGGATGGTACTGCCTAAGCAATACAATTTCCTTCATTTTCCTAGTAAAAATTATGTTTCTGTGAAGTTACTCATTTGAGTGGAAAACCTTGAAGTACAGATCAGCAGCAAAAGACATTTCTCCTAGCCCAAGCAGTAACTGCTACTCCAGCCCACCTTCAGAAAGAGGCTTCAGTGTCAGGGAAGTGAAT
Source organism: Acanthornis magna (assembly GCA_036785705.1). Taxonomy (NCBI): domain Eukaryota; kingdom Metazoa; phylum Chordata; class Aves; order Passeriformes; family Acanthizidae; genus Acanthornis; species Acanthornis magna. The sequence continues at coordinate 12,002,433 of JAWUZG010000093.1, forward strand.
GGAAATGCTTTCAGCTCCTAAAACAGCTTTTTAAAAAGAAGTGTCAGCTAGACCTGACAATACATTTGAATGATACAAGGATGCTTCTGAAAATCTTATTGTAGGATGTGTCATCTTGTGACAAGGTGCCAGAAGTTTCACTGAACAGAAAAAAGAAGGGTCTTTCTTTCCCTACTAATTCCACCCCAGACTTCAGCCACAGAAAGACTTTCCTGAGAGCTTCTAATTAGAGGATAAAGAGCCTGAAACCCAGTTTCAGTGAACATTTATCCACCTGGACAGAAAGTCACTTTACAATGAGATTTTCCCTTGGATCAGTGAGAGGGAAGAACTGAAGAGAGAGAATAACACACTCAGAAGCATTCTCAGAAAGACTTTACAACCAGGCACCACAGGACTCTTGTAAAGGCTGACAAGCTCTCTATTATTTATGTAAACCCTTTGTACTTCTTACATGGCAAAGACACTACAATGGTCTTAACCAGTTCGTTGGCAAAGTATTTATGACACGTTCCTAATGTAGCACTTGGAATCCAGGTATATGCCAAATAAAATCTGTGGCAGATCCCTTCAGCTTGGCGCTAAGGTTGTCTTCGTACTGTACACAGATTATTTTGGTTAGCAAAAACGTTGACATAGACAACTTTTTTTTTTTTAGGGACTGTCTTAGTTTGGAAGACAGGTGCCTGCTAGGGAAGGTGGGAACCTTCCTTAGAATGGATAATGTGATCCCTCTTCCCTTTGAATTATTGTAACATTGGAATCAAGGGCTTTCAGGCAAAGATATGGGAAAAGGAATAACAATTCTTTACAAGTATCTAGTAGTAAAGATCCACTAGAGGCAAACAATCAACAAAAATAGCAACAACACAACAAAACCAAAAACCCGGTGGCACATGTCTCTGGGCTGCCAGGCACTGTTCCTTTGGTGCAGTCACGGTAACAGCCAGCAGGGGCGCTGTTGGCTCCTGGCCGGGCAGGGCAGGTGCGATGACTCCCACGCCTTCAGGGGGCACTGTGGGGCGAGGTCAGGTCTGTGTCACATGGATAATGGTGGAAGGGCTGGGCAGGGATGGCGTGAGCAGGACAGGCTGGGCAGGAATGGCGTGAGCAGGACGGGCTGGGCAGGGAGCTCAGAGCAGGGAGCTGGAGCAGCAGGATGGGCTCACCTGGGCTAGCCCACAAAGAGTGGCAGGAACTCCGCAGTTGTGGCAGTGCATTCCAGCAGGTGGGGCCCAGGGCAGTGGCAGCTGCAAGCACATCCAGGAAAATGTGCCCTCCAGGAGGGGAAAAGTGGGTTGGAATTCCCTACCCCTTTCCCAAACAAAATCTCACCCACCAGGTAGAGAAAACAGTGCAGAGCCGGGCTTTTCCGCAGTCACACCCAAAAACAGACAGCAGCTCCACTCGCTCTTGCCTCTCCAAAGTCTGGGCAGCAAGTGCTGTTATCGATGGCCATATTTCTCCTCCCCTCCCCACCCTTGGCCAACATCTTTTGTCTCTTACAAAAGAGTAAATGGTCCTCAAATACCTGGTCATTGGTTACCTAGCAACAGAATGGGGAAAAATTCTGCTCCCCCTAACCTTCAACAGGGACCAAACATTACAAAAGCAGAAAGGCAGTTCAGAGAGGAGCTGCCAACTCCTGAAACCTTGGCAAGCAGAAGCTCAGCTCAAAGACATTTTGATTTAGTCCTTCAGTTGGGAACTGTGATGTTCGGGATCAAGATCCAGGCTGTGTGGTGTAAAATCTTGAGTGAGCCAGCAGATACTGACCAAGGATGAGATTTCAAAAATAAATTCTCAGACAAAAAAACAGGCAAGGACAAAGCCTTCCTCTTCCTGTCATGCCTTCCCATGCCATTCATGCTGGGGTATCTCCTTGTTCTTAACTCTCACAGCATTTCCAATATGTAAGAAAATACTTATTACTGACATCTCTTTGCATGCTCCAGGTGAGCAAGGTTGCTCGGCTCTCACAAGGTACTGAGAGAGGGAATAGAAGAACAATGCCTGACCCCACATGCTGATGTAAAAGTGACAAAGGACCATCCCTGCACCTGCAACTCTCAGCACACAACAGGAATAGTTACAAGTTGGGAGGATTTTGGCTTGCCTGAAAAGGAAGGAGAACTTGACCCTGCAGCTCTACAGAAAATTTCTCTGATATTTAGATGCATAAACCAGTCTGTGTTTAAAAAACACAGTTCAGTAGTACCTTTAAATGATTTTTCATACCATGAAATTTCAAGAACCTATTAAAAGGCTGGAAGTCTGATTAATCCAGACAAATGACCCAGAAACTTCACATATTTCCCCAGGCATTTGAGGTTCACCCGGATCATTGCAAGCTAAATACCAGTGTGGTGGTCTTAATGCAAAAGGGATTAGAGAGAGATTCTCTTCTACAGAAAGGATAATTATTATCTATTTCTATAGAGTCTGAGACAATTGGAAGCCCATCTGTTTATTAACATTCATTGCCACATGGGCAGCTTGTTCTTTCATGTGTCTTCAAGATCTCCCACCAAAACCTGTATTTCTGAACGTAAATGCCTAGTTCGTCATGCCATGTGTTCAAAAGATGATCAATGGAAAGGAATTCCCTATTCAGAGAAAAACACAGTGGGTTTGGAAAACACCCCCAGATATACCTCTCATGAGTACTGCCTAGAATGCAATTTACAAACTCTTCAGTGTTATCTGAAGCCTCTCCCACACAGCACAAGAGGCTCGGGGGATTTTGCTACCAGCCAGAGTGGGAAACAGAGGAGTCATTTTCTAATTATGCCATTCCTGAAGTGTTCAGCTCACTATACGAAGTCCGTAGCCACCAGCTACCAGTCATGATTAGCATACTATAATGGCATTTGGTTTTTCTCATGGGACATCAGGGGGCCCAGATGTGTAATATAATAATTGCCTTTAACTTAAATGGCTAACTTTTACCTCTTAGAGACAAAGTTATTAATTTTCCATCTCTGAGGAAAATCAGTTATATAAAGCCTACTGAAGCCTACTCCAATTACCTTCCCCTGAGTGTTGTATTGGTCACTCCCGCTTGGAATGAGTCTGTACTGCCAGGGGAGAGCTGTTTGTCAGGAATGTTAATGACGGTCTAATAAAGAGGAGCTTGATTTTAAAATAGGAGTAAAATGAGCATTTAGTACAATAAATAAAAAGCAACAGAAGACAAGGCACAAAATTCATTGGAAGTGGTGACAAGAGACAGGAAAATGAAAGGTATCATGCTCAACGCAAGGGCTGTTCATCAAGGTCACTGTGATGAACCAAAAAAGCAATAAAGATCAAACATCAGTTTCATCAGATCAAACATCAGTTTCTGGTTATGCCAAATTTTAGACTGTCCCCATAGATCATCTGTAGAAATAGAGAAGTTCCACAGTCTTGTTGAACCATGATGCCCAGAACATATGAGATCTGATTTTATTTATTTACAAGTTATGTTTGTTAGAGTAGTTAATTCCTGGAGAGAAAAGTTTTCTAGTTCTAATGGGCACCTCTCTAAAGAGCTGTATGATGAAAAAAAACCCAAGGGTAACACGTGGTTTTCTATTGGAAGGCTATCTCATCTTCTCCAGAAATCATTCCTCAGTTTTCTAATATGTTATCCTATTGATTTCTTTTCAGTGTCCTCATATTTATATGCTTTTTCACACTGCAATAATATGAGGATTAAAGAGCATGAACAAATTTTCACCTGTTCAGGCTCTTTAACTTCAACAAATGAGAACTGGAAGTGATTATTTTTGATAAGTCTTTGCTCTGCAGGCTACCAATAGCTAGATAACTATCCCTGTGAAAGAAATGTCAACATACAATTTATAAGCATGACATTTTTTCTGTACAATCAAGATTTCTGTACAGCAAGATCTAAACACTTTAAGGTAGTATATAACAATTAATCTTGGAGTTAGTAAATTCAACAGCCTAGAATATACATGACACATCCATGGTGGGGACCTTCCTTAATTATAATAGAAAAATATTAAAAGACAATAGTACTGCAGTCCAGAAGTCCTACTCAAAGTTTAGAGGATTATGCACTGCTTAAGACACGGAAAAGCGTCTTCTTTCAAATTTAGCCCTTTTTTTTGTGCTATTCTGTATGCTGTACTCTCTGACAGTGGAGTTTAGGCAGCCTTGTCCTATTACTGGCTTCCACATACATCCAGCGGTTTGATTTTCATTAAAAGCAATACCAGTACTTATCAGTCCCTTGGAGTTTTTGGAGGTTGCTCTTTCCCAGGTTTTTTTTCCTAGTCAGTGGATGCACATGTGTGTAGGCACAAATGCATATATGTATGTATGTACATAGGTATGTGTGTATATATATATATGTATATGTATATATGAAATGAAGTCCAGAGTCAGCAGCTTTAAGAGTTTGTTTGGATCTCTGTTAAACAAATGCCCAGACTTTTTGACCCTCTCCACACCTATTACTCTCACCATTTCCACAACCAATGTCAGGCCAAAGCTTTTCTCCATCCAGAAGTGCAGCTTCAGACATGAGTGAGTTTCCACATATCTATAGGCTAATGGTGTTTCCTGGGCAGGATCTCATCCCACAGGATGTCTTGGGAAGAGGAGATGTGTCTCACATGGCAGGGAGGAAGAGTTCACACATGGTATTGGTCCATGGCAGGTGATGTCACGTGTCTTCCTCCTCACAAAGAGGGTGGTTGGAGGCTCTTGTGGGCTCTCCTATTTCTGTTTGCATCACCATCAGCACGATGCTTGTCTCCTTCCAGTGAATGCCAGGGAAGAACTCCAGGGAGCCCAGAAGAAATCTGGACAGCAGACAACTGACTGATTTTAACTGCTTACAAACTCCATGTGAGTTATGAGTCACAGGTCATCTACCTCTACATTCAGGTCCTAATTGAAGACATTTGGGTATTTTAAGTGAGTTCTGCAGTTTGGGGCTGTTCATTTATCCCATAATATATCACCTTGGTTCCTGGGCTGTATTCACCCAGGAACAGAAAAGGCAAAACCAGGGTTTGTGTGCATGCAAACACAAGGGGGTGCATGTGTGGGCAGACACTGAGCCTCAGGAGAAATTTCCTTGGGAAGGGCAGCATCTCCAGCTAATTCTCCAAAAGACCACGAAGTTGAAAGACCACAGAGCTGTTTAATTTAGACAGTGCTGCAGGCCTTTCCAGGGCACAGTGACACAAGCATATCTCAACTTGCTGAAAACTAACTCATTTAGAGTTTCATGGCTACACTGGTGTTTCTGCCCAAACACAAAGCCTGGTGCATCTCCTCACAGTTTTGGTAAGATTTTTTGTTTCCCTGCAATCCATGATACTTTTCCTCATTAAGCAAACTTCTTGCAGAATATGTTCCGGAGGCCTACAAGCTGGAACACTGCCAACTGTATTAGCAAAGCCATCAGTCCCTTGCCTAAGAGGTCTGAAATGGCCAGAGCTCAGCCCAGAGTTGCAGCACAACCTCCCTCTCTGATCCCAGCCATAAATCATGGCAGGTACAGGTGGGAGGGAAAGTGCTTGAACCAAATCTCTGCTCACATAGAGAACCGTAACTCAACATCACTGCATAGTCCCAGGCACAGATATAAACCAGGGGCCAACACAGCCCCTGAGAAAGCAGGAAAAATTCCTCTTGCTGGGACTTCCGTGCAGAAGGACTGGGAATTACCTGCACACCCGGTGTTACTGCTCAGGCTTTCTCTTATCCCAAATCAGAGCTGGATATAGGTCCAATCCACAAACTATGTGTTACATCTCCATGAGATACAAGGCATATGTTCTCCATATGGAAAGTACAAGACTGTTGATCATTTCCTAGGGAAAAATGAGGTGCTTTCCAACCAGGATGTTTTCAAGCTGAACCACTGAGCATCTGGAAAATATTCTCTCCTTTGTTCTGCCACTATACTTGTTATATTTACACACAATATATTGAATTAACTTACACAGTTAGATCTGGTGAACAAGTATTTTAAAAGGCCATTTTCTTTCTGTTACCTGGAGTAGCACTAAGTTCTATTTCAGCACATGAAGGCTACGTACATTCAGTCTAACAGCAGCCTAGAAGATTTCAAGAGTGGTTTTTAATTTTTAAAGGAGTTCTCAAATGATCGCTCAATGAACCTGTCATGGCAATGAGAGATATCTTCCTGTTTAAACTGGCTGGAGGGATTACAACATGCTGTCCTGCTGCTGACTTGTCCTGCAGAAAACCCACAGGGATTGCTTGGGAAAGAACACAAGTCCATGGTCATCTGCCCATTAGACAGACATGCAAGGAAAAGCCAAGAACACGCCTATATTTAAATGCTACAAGGAGTTAACTGTGTCTTGGAGAGCCTCACAGGGGAGAAGTCCAAGTAGCAGATCTAAGGCTTTATTTCCCCTCCAGCCACCCCTACTCCTCACAGAGTTTTTGACTGCTAACATAATCAGTTTTCCCAGCAAGAACAAAAAGTGGAAATGTTTCTGATTGCATTTCACAAAGTGAAACCTTTTGGTCCATCCCAGCCCTTTTCCAAAAAGCCATGACTAGCTCCTGGGAAGGACAAGTAGGCATCCTACACCCTTTTCACTCCAAGCCACTGGAGTGCATCAGTGCCAACAGGCACCTCGCCCAGTACTGACCACTGCTGAGAGGCAAAGCTCCCTGCTGAATTCAGAGATCTTCAGCCAGGCTCTGCTCTTCCTGGTACTTCCTGAATGGCTCAGGGATCAGGTCTCTCCTGTGAATATTTAACAAGGTACCTCACCTGGTAACAGGGCAATACCATGAGCCACAGCTGCCCTTCTGCTTTATTGTCCCCCCATTCGTGCTCACTGTGGGGCTCAATACAAACTGTGAAGCAACTGGAAATTCCACAATACTTATAAAACTTTATTAATACATGAGCACTCACTATTTCAGAATGCAAAATGAAACCTTGAATAATTCACCATGACTTTCTTTGCTGAAAATATTAAATACTATTTTTAATTAACCATCAATATTAATATGTATTTTTTAATCCTCTAAAACAGCTGGTAATTTCATGACCAAGCAAGCAACACAGACCAAAATGCAATCTCCATTATTTGCAGTATACTACTCAATTGAGAAAAAACTATCAGCAGCCACGAGTGTCCCAGTAGGTGGGGGCATCACACAACATGAGCACAGGGATGCAGGATGTTCCCCTGATGCTGCAGGGTGGGAAATGAAACCATGGCCCAGTCATGTGCCCCTTCTACCCAGTGGACAACCAGTGCCAGGCAAGTGGAGCCATGGAAAGGCACATAAAAGAGTTTAGGTTGCACATGTACAGTCTTGCTTTTCATCAGTTTTGGAATGATCTGTTAAAGGCATAACTCACCAGTACTATTCTTATAGTGAAAAAGGGAAAATGTCACAGAGAAAGCAAGTAAATATAATCAAAGAGTAGGAAGAAAATACAGGTCACTATTAGGAGACTAAAACAGTCAAGTGGAGCCAAACTTGACAAGATCAAATTCCCCCACCAAAAGCCATAGCCATAGTCTTCTGTGCCAGAACCTGAATCCATAGGAAGTTAATCCTTGTACAAACACTATGCCATGTGTAGGGCACTCTTTCAGCAATAGTCATTGCTCTTCTATTTTTCTGAAGAAACATTTTGGTGACAAAAATATTGGTGAGCCTCTGGTTGGAGAAGTTTGTAAGCTGTACCTCTCAATTGTTCTGGAACTAAAAATCCATCAAAATGAGAAGCAGTAAGTCATGAGTTTAGTAATAATAAACAAATTGTTACTTTTTTACCCACTCTCAGCTTTCAGTTTTTTGAAATTCCCATCTATGCATTTTGTGCCCATCCAAGCTCAGTACAGGGCCAAATACATTTAACACTATTGACAGTCAGAGAAAACAACCTGAGACAAATCCTAAGGGAAATTCTTAGACCAGAATCCTCTGAAGATTTATAGGCCCTATTTACACAACTTCTCTATGCCAATAAATCTCAATTAGAAGCCAGACTCTGGAGAGAAAACCTAGAGAATTTTCCATGCCCACATTGCCTGATCTCCACTTGGGAACAGATCTCGAGTAGCAACATCATTTCCCAGGGATCCCAACTGCTTCCCTACCACTCATGACTCAGTTTTTTCTGCTCTCCCAGTAGATGCAATGATACCACCATGAAAAAACACTGCTGCCACCAGTCCTATGGCTCTCTGGAGGGCTCTGCAGAATAGCTATTGCTGTTAGTAAACATCCTAGAAAATATACACTTCAGGTAAAAAATGCCTTCCCTATTCCAATCTATCTCTAAATAAAAGAAATTTCTCTTTCTTGCTCATTTGCCATTGTTCTCTCTGCCACATAAACAAGTGCTACAGGGGAAAAACTGCAGTAAAGATCCCTTTTTAGAGAAGCAGAACAAATTCTCTTCTTGCTGCAAAGATTTAGAAAAGAAAAAAATCTTGCACACGGAACAACAAACAAATTAAAGAGGTAAACAAAACATACTAATGTTTTTTATAAGTTTTCTACTTATCCTCAAAATGCTTCAGTTGTTGCACACAGAATTTTAAGTACTGTATTGTCTTTAAAACATAAGGATCATAATGATTTAAAGACAAATTTGATTTTCTGGGTAAGGAAGCAGCACTCAACTTTTAAACACGAGTGAATTTAATTTAAAAGATAATTGAGTTTGTAAGTCAAGTTTTAAAGTAGCTGGGTCTTCAGAGCTGAGGATCTGAATGTCAGAATTACAATTGCTTTTTTACATGTAAACACCATTCTCTAACAGCAGCCTCTGCAGCTGCTTAGCAACTCTCAACTCAAGCCCTTTAGGGAAGGACTATTTTTCCTAAGTTATCTGATTCACCTCTTAATTCAGGGGTAAAGGACCAAGACAGCAATGAAATATAAAATTATGGGCTGAGGGTTCATTCTTGGCTTTGGAACATTGTCGCCGTTGCAGCAACTTTAGTTCCTTGCATTCAAGCACTGTTTGCTGCCTGGTTGCCCATCAGTCCTGAGTCTTGGGGACACTGTGTGATACATCAACCTTCACCACAGCCTTGGTGTGCTCAGCTCAGGGGGAAAAGCCTGGCAGCAGCCTGGGGATGAGAACCTGGGGATGAGATCCCGTGGGACAGAGCCAGGGCCAGCAGGCTGTGGGGCCTCCACCGCTCCTAAGAAATTACCACAACACCAAAACAAGTGATTCCTCCCACGCTAGCATCAAGTCACACCTTGCCAAAAGTTGACAAATTCTTCAGCCATGATTATTTGGTCTTTAAGTGGTAGATGTTCCACCCCATAACGATGCCCGTTATCTTGTAATTAAATATGCACAGCTGCTTCACAAAACCAGCACCGAGGATTATTGTGTTCCAGGAAGAATTCTCCCCAAAGCTCAAACAGAATGTAAATTAAACTGCACGTTTTTATGGAGAAGGAGAAGGAGAAGGAGGCTGGAGTAGGGAAAGGGGGAGCGTTGCTACAAGGGGAACAGCAGGTTTTCAAAATCACCTAGTTTGATATATTTTGTTTCTAGAGACAGATAAAATTCAAACTATTTTGGTGGGCTAATTGCATTCTGATTTGAAGGGATGATCATATATCACAAAATTTAAGTCAGATTCCTTTACTTGAATGAACAACATTCACAACACCCACTAATAGAAACACAAGGTGATTATGGGAACATTTGTTTCAAGCACAGACATTTATCACCAAGTTAGTTGCTTTTCTTTTTTAGTGGTGAGAGAATAGCTGCTATACCATATACCCATGTAAAGTCTTCTGAGGTTTCTAAGACCTTGTTGCTGTAATATTCAAGCATTTCAAAGCTGTCAGTGCCATTGTCTTCCTAGCAAATCTAAAAGCTTTGCAAAATCTCATCTAGAATAGAGAAAAAATGGAACTCCCTATCCATGGGGAAATAACAGAATTTTGAAGCATCCAACTTCAAATCAATGCTAAGACAAAAGATACCCTTTCCCCCATCCTCCTTTCTTGTTTTTGCAAGAAAAGGATCCCAAAATTTTCAGTTTCATGAGAATCAGTACAGACTTTCTAGATCACAAGGCATCTGAGAGCATCTCCAGAAGGTTTTTGGGTAGGCATTAACACAGATACACATTCAATTCAAAAGGTAGCTGCTGGATCCTCTGTTCCACAAGGTAAACCAAACCTTTTTTCATTAAAAAGATCATTCCCACTTCAAACTAACCACAACCCTGCTGTGGTTTTGGGGTAGAAAGAGAAGGCCCAGAATTTCAAAGGGTCTCCTTAGGTTTGGACCACCTCATTTTGAGCAACCAGGAATGGGCCTCACAATCCGAGTGTTGATTTTAGTATTTACATTTCTTATAATCTTCTAATAATTACTAGAGCCATCACACTAGCCATGATTCAGAACTGCACCAAGCAACAGAAAACGTGAAGGAAATATGTGTCTGAAGTCCCAGCCCTTTCTTCTGGGGTTTGACCCTGAATTCCAAGTCTGCTATTATAAAATTCTCTTTCAACACCTGAAAGCCACTCCTGGGCTTCTGCACTGCAGCATCTGACAGCCAATAAGTAAATCCCAGCTTTTCTCTAGCAGGGATGGAAGAGGTGGACATCTAAATGCACTTTACACAGTGATTTTCATGCAAAACACACAGCTGTTCCCTGGGAATTAGGACTTTGATTTTCGCTGAAGCATCCATGTGAGCATCCAGCAGTGAGCCATGAAAGCAGACTTATTCTTGCTCACCCCTTTCCTGGCCCTGGAGCTCCCACTGCAGTTTTCTCACACACAGAGCAGGACAGCACATTTTCCTCTGATGGGCACAGGAACACGAAAAACAGAAAAATGTTGCAGAAACTCACAGCTCTAATTTGATCTGATGTGCAACTCCATTGCCCAGCTCCGCACTGTGCATTGCAGCAGCAGAGTCCCCAAGACTCTTTCTTTTTTTCACTGTCACTTTGGTTTCCCTCAGGACAACCTGATATCACTTCAGTTTTATTCCCAGACTTAGAGGGTTTTTTGTTAATTCGTTTTCAAACACTGCACTGAACATCAGAACATCAGAACATGTTACTGCTTCACTTAATGTGCTTTCCTGTTTCGTAGCTGTATGTTTTCAACCTTTTTTTTTTCCCCTCCAAAAGGACCCCACGGTGGCAAATCCAATCAAGGTTCAGTGCTGCAATCAAGTTATTTTACTGCTGTGATTCCAGTGTGTGTTCGTACGTGCAAAGCCATTACTGCATCATCTTCCTAACACTGCATTGCAAGGTTTTCTTTTAATCATCAGGAGCAGAGTAATTTGGTTTGTTCCTTTGATAGTATCCTATGTATGGGAGAGCAATGGTCGCTCCTGCTCCTCCATTAAACACCACAGGAGTCTGGGTAATTCGCTTGCTCATTGGTTGGAAAAGCACAGAAATTCACCTTCATTTTCTAAGATTTTCTGTAGGAGCCTCATGACATATTCCAAGAGCTGGGAGAAGGGGGACAGCTATGAATGTCACACCAGCTCCCCTTCATATAAGAAATCCTTTAGCTAATTTGATCCATATATTCATGGTTTCAGATTAGCTCTTAATGCAAGGCTGTTGTTTCACACTCTCAGCTTCAAAGGCAGAGAGATACAAGAGTTCACAGTTTTTCCCACTGTTGTCTTTTTCCGCCTTTCCCACACTTCTATGTAATTAAACTCCTTGTTTTTAAGGGAGTGCTCAGATCCAGCACAGCCGCAGCAGTCTGCCCACACCCAGGTGAAGGCTGCAGGAAAATCCATCATCCCAAGGACTGATTTTGCGCAACTAAAGTGACAAGGCCCAGAAACAACACTGGCTCCTTGTGTCTGTCCTGTGAACATGCAGGGAGGTGAGAATGTCAGGCAGTAGCTCCCAGCATCCTTCCATGCTTGGCTGTGATGATAAAATACTCATGAGTTGGTAATAAGCCTGGCAGCCTCTTCCTGGTTGGAGCTATCAGTCATCTCCAGCACAAGCTCGACACAGCGTTTGCAGAGAAATCCAAGAGCACTAAACCATCCCAGCCAGCTTTACTAATTATTTTGTCTTTTGCTTTTACATAAATGAAGTTACCTGAGCCACAGCTCAGGCTGAGCGTTTTCTAGATGTGCCTTCTAATTGGGCTGGCTCAAAAAAAGCACCCCAAAAAACCCAGGAAGGCTCTTAATTATTCTGCAAAATGAGGATATTCAAACTTTTCAAGTGGCTATTTTCGATTTTCTCTGCACCCCAAATTCTAACTCATCCATATATGCTATTTCCCTCCTTCAAAGTAAGAGCTGTGTATAAATGGAAGAAGAGTTCAAAAATGGCACCACTGCTGTTAGAGTGTGAGCAGACTATACTAGCAGCACTTTTTTAAAATACATGAAGTTCCTAAAACTCCAATGAGGAGCAAGCCCTTACTATGCTAAATTGTATGGAAACACAGAAAAAGCCTTGCTGCTGCCTCAAAGACTTCTAGAGTAGTATTTTGTTCTTTTTACTCCAACATTTTTACTCACTGCCATATTGCTGCTGGCTGCGATGACAGTTTTAGCCTCTCCTACAGCAGAGAGTAGAAATTAGTAGGAAAAATTGCTTTTATGGTTACTACTAATAAATGTAGTTACTGGTAACTGTACTAGTTACAGTGACAATTAGTTGGTGATAAAAGCCAGATTTTCTGCCTTTTTTGAAGCTAGAAAATGGTGTAAGAAAAGCAAGACCAAACAGAGGTATTCCTTCATTTCTGTGGAAGTTATTGGAAGCTATTACATCAGAAGTTTATAATCAAGGTGTCACTGATTCATGGTCCCATTTCCCAAAAGTTTGTCAAATCACTAATAATGTACTTCGTCATTAAACTTACAGCACAAAGCCATATCCTGCAGCAAAATTAAATCTGGCTTAAATCAGTTTATTTCTCCATACCTTCCACTTTTGCAGGCTGAAACACTCTTCTAGTGCCTCCCTTTCTAATCAGTGCCATCAGCTGAAGCTTTCAGATGTCACACAGCATTTAGCCCATGGTGGGGATTATTTCTTTCAAGTATCTTAAGCAGAAATAAAACCAGCCATGATGCAAACAGCATGAATAAAGGGTGCAGTGTGCAGTCTGCGCTGCCTGGAACAGACACATGTCAGCTAAGCTCTGGGTGCTGTCAGGAAGCAAAGGCTCAGACTGTTGCATGAGGATCTGCTCATCGTCTGTGGGGCTGCCCAGGTGATCAGCCCTGCTGGGTGCTCACTTGGGCTTCTCAGGGCAAAAGGAGCAGGCAGAGAGATGAAGGAATGCTATTTTGGGCAGCAACCATGAAAGATGGCATGACTGAGACATGGCTCTTACGTAAACACTTTTATCAAGTTTTACAAAGCACCTTCTCCTACCGACCCACCCATACCAACAGCTGGGTCGTGTTTGCGCTCTGTGGCTGCTACGTTCCTGCTGGAGCTTAAATGTGCTTTGCATCCATCTCAGGGACCAACAGGGCCCTCCCTGGTGCAGGTGTGAGCTGGTCCATGCCTGCAGAACACTTGTTCGCAGTAGGGGAGGTCACGCCCTGGGGACAGTGTGAGGAGGTAACATCCTCCCTGAAAGGCGCTGTGCTCCACTGGCTGCAGGAGTTCCTTTTCCAGAGCCTTCCATTGCTCTGAAGTGCCTTCTGCAACAGTGTGCAAATTCTGCATGCCACAGACTTGTCATTTTTATCTCTCTCTTTAAAAGTCATATTAGAAATTATGGCCGTGTACACAAATTATTTGTTGGGACCCTAGCTAAATGTTTCTGTGACATTAACTTACTGGCTCACATTTTGTCCCCAAACATGAACATCAGTAATGTTGTTCCAGGCAACATCTCAAGAATCCTGCTGTTTTCTGGGAAATTCAGGAATGCACATTTGATTTCACTGCTGAGCTTGCTTCTACCACACAACACCTACAATTTCACTCAAAATTCTCTGAGACATGGCATGATTTTGGTGCATGGATAATGGAGGTGCGGAAGATTCAGTCTTAATATGACGAAAACAACAACCCAAGGTATAATAATTGTAGCCCTACCAGATGGGGCAGACCAGGGAGAATTAAAAGAAAATATTTTCCCTTTGAAAAAAAGTATTCTCCTCCAGCATTTCAGAGCCAGGATGGCACTAGGAACAAACATCTGCTCCCATTTTGATTTTGGATCAGGATCCTCTCTGTAGGAGTTTAAAACAACCATCTGGAGTTGATCCAAAGTCTGTTTGGAAATCAGCGGGAGCATTTACACCATTTCTGGTACATGTTGGAACAGCTCATTGGCTTCCAAAGTACAGTTGTAAGGATGAAGAACATCCAAACCCTAACTCACAGTTTTATTGATTCATAAACAAGTTTTACTGTGCAAAAATGTTTATAGTGGCTTTTACTTCTTTATCTGGGTTTTCCCATATCTTGACATACTTAAATTTCTGCTGGAAAACAGAGCAGCAATGACTGAATCAACACCTGCACTTCAGTGATAAAAGATCAATTAACAAGTTGTGAGGGCTGTTGCTGTTCAGAGCCCGCTAACTACACTAAACTTCTGTGGCTGTGAAGGCCTAACTCCAACTAGCCATAGCAATACTTCATACCATACACTTAGAGAGTTTATTATCACCCCTTTAATTCTGATGCAACATTTGCAAAAGAGAGAAGGAAGAATTTGTGTTTGCTGATGCTTTTTTTTTTCAGTATAGCCCAATAAATAGCAACTGTTTCAACTTACATTGAACCAGCAAATTATCACTGAAAAACGTAACTAAACATATTTGCCATATGTGCAACTGGAGGCTGGGGAGTTGCCTGCTCCTTCCATGACAAACAATGTTATGAGTATGTTCCTGTGATTCAGGCTGGAGCATCCTGTGCCTGAAGGACTGACCCCATGAAAGAGCGACCCATGCTGCAGCAGTTCACAGTAGGACTCAGGCTGGAGAAGTTCACGGAGGACTGTCTCCAGTGGGACAGACTACACACTGAACAAGGGAAGGACTCCAACTCCCCACCCTGAGCAACAGTAGAAATAACATGTGATGAACTGACCATAACCCCCATTCCCATCTCCCTGCACCACTGGAGTAGGAGGTAGAGCTGGGAGGGAGGGAGAGGTGGGGGGAAGGTGTTTTTAAGGTCTTGGTTTACTTCTCATTATCCTGCTCTGACTTTGTTAATAATAAATTCAATTAATATTTCTAATTCCAGCCTGTTTGGCCCATATGATATTTTCTGAGTGGTCTGTCCCAGTTCCTGTCTCAACTCATTAACCCTTTGCTGTATTTTCTCTCCCCCATCCAGCTGTGGAGGGGAGAGACAGAGAGGCTTTGGTGAGTGCCTGGCATCCAGCCGGGGCAACCCACTACATCAAGCTGCAATTTGCAGGCACTCTTCCTGCAGCTTTTGATGCCCATTCAGTGTCCTAGTGAAGGCAGAAATGGCCTCAGGATCTTTTCTCTTGCAGCATCTTCCAGAAGCCCCTGGGGAGCTGTTCCATCCCTGAAGACAGAACAGCCCAGGTCAGCACAGCAGAAAAAGGGATAAAGCCACAAACATGGCTGAACAATTTCATCAGGCTGATGCACTGGGGAAGGAGCAACACATACTTTCCAAATTACATAGTCTACTCTTCATCTTTGCTTGTCCTCGGGAGAAAGAGCAATAAAGACAGAGTCTTCCAGGGAAAGCACTTACACACATACATATTGGACTATGAATTGAGATCTAGACACTAAGTCCTCACACTAAGCCATGCCCAGAACACCATCAAACATTCCTCATCTTCATGACTATTATGTTAGACACTTCTCAGCTTATCATTCACCTGCACACTCATACAAAGAGACTACTCATCATCTTTTAGAACTTCCCAGTACAGCCGGACACACAAAATATATTTTCGCCTTTTCTTTCTGAAGGTTTTGCTAAAGTCATCAAAGCTGGAGAAGTCTCAGCACTTGCTGCAAGGTAATTTCTTTTGTATCGTGTGGACACTTGGTCAAATAAACTTCCTTTTTTTTTTTAACTTTCACTGACCAATATTTATTTCATATCAGCAAGAAGAGATTGCTAAAACCCTTCTTCTTAGAGGAAACACTCATTCCAGAGTGTTTTCTCTCAAAACTTGTCTCTGAGCCAATACAACCTGAGCTCTTGTTGGAAAATACACCAGTTTAAAAATTTTGTATAACTTTAGTCAAAGGCTTTGTTTGTCTTTACCCTAGGAAAAGGAATTTTAAGTTTCTTCCCAAGACATTGTTCTACCAGGTGAGGTCTGATGAACTCAACACATCAACAGACTGGGAGCAGCCCAAAAGATAAAGGGTCATCAGCGGCCATGAACGGAACATCAGCTCCAAACCTCCAAACGCTCTGGTGGGTCAGAGACACCTGGTCTGGGAAAAGAGAGATAAGAAAGAAGACCTAATTAGCATTGGAGTGAGGAGATTCGGATCCAATGGGAAATTGAACACTGGGGGTTGCTCAACTCTGGACCAATGGACTTTGAAGCAGTGCATCTCTATGGGTTTTGACTGTATAAAACTTGGGGGAAAAACCCATAAAACTGGTGTGTCACGGAATGATCCTCTCTGCACACCCAGGCTATTTGTGGATGAAATTATTTCTGTGGTACATCCTGGCCAGATGGACAAGATCAAAGCTGAAGGGTTTCAGAAGAAGCCACAGAAGCTGCCAAGGATACTGTTGCAGTCCAGGGAAAAACTGCTTGCCTGAGTTAACATCAGCTGAGCTAGCTCAGAGAAACACACATCCCCAGCACGCGGGAAGTGAGGGCTTGAAGAAAGCCCGCAGAGTTCCCCCAACCCAACTTTAAAGCAACAGGACTTATTTTTGGGGTTAAAGCAGTTGATCAGGAATAGAGTGTCATCATAAAATCACCCCAAGACAAAGATGCACATTGTGTCTGGTAATTTAATGCACAAATCCATTGCATTTTTCAATCTGTCAGGAAAAATTAATCCACAAACACCAGAGGTTTATGTCTAAAAAGGAGACAGAGAAGTTCTGTAACTTTATTCATTAATAAAGGAAGAGGTCATGGGCATTTCCCATGGGGTCTCTTGAATTGCTAGAGTATGCAGCCTCTTTTTATCCTAATTTCCCTGCCGCAGGTTCCCTCTCTCTTTTCCCCACTGGCTGAGGTACTCGAGAGGTACAGACTTCCCGGAACACCTGATGCAGACATCCGTAATATACCTCACCCCTAATGCAGACACTCTTAATTCAAAACCGCCCTTTCTTCTTTTTCTTATGTCTCTGTTCCTGGAGTTTACTAACACAGTCTTGGGTGAGTCAATGAGTAGAATTCCTATGGAAATCCTTCCAATTGTTTCTTCTATCTCTCAGTATAGGTCTTATCTTACCAGCAGTTTCTTTGTAAAGACATTCCCTTATTCCTTTCAAACCCATTCTCAAGCCCAAAATCCTTCAATGGCGTTGCCCTGGCATGAAGTTCTCTTTCCCCAAGCAAGTTGTATTGTTCCAACTAGTAAAAATGCTCTCTAATGTCTGGTACATATATCAGCAAACTCAAAGCCAAGAGCTAATTGGATGGAGAAATCAAAAGCACACTTCACAAAAACTCCTGTTATTGGTGTATTACGGTCTTTTGAATCACAGCTGCTTGAACTGTCTCACAAAAGAGAGTAAAAAGCTTTTAGAAGTGAAAAATTTGTCACATAGCTAACAGATACAAAGAAAATTGATAAAAACTAATGGCAATGCCAGAGAAAATGGTGATAAGTATAATGTTGAATAAGCTGTTTTTCACTCTCTCCTGCCTTAGGACACAGAAATATAGAGCCTAAGGAATTATATCACCAAGGTGTCCAGGCCATGAAGTTCTCTTGTATGTTTCTTCCCAGCACTCAAGGAAAAACCACTGGAAAAAGCCTTGGCTGAATTTATCAGTGCTACTTTTAATTTTGTATTTCTGCACAGACTTCTTGTGCATTGCACATGTCCAGAACGCTTCTGGCTGTGCAGTGAGGTGCACACCAATGAACATGTCTCCTAGCAGCAATAGCCCCAGGACAAGAAAAAGTGATCATTCTTATTACTGGGATGAAGATAAGGAACAGAGCAACACCCAAAAATTAAAAACATTAAAATTGAGTAACCCGTGCAGTCCTTTTAAAAGATAAATTCTAACTAAATGTTTCCTTTTGGTCAATGCTCACACTTCCATTTCTTTCCTGCAGCAGCATCCATCCCTTGCAGGAATCCAACAGGAATACAAGAAAAGGCCAATGGAACCCCACAAAGCTTATTCTGTAGGAACATTAAACATTAACCAGGAAGAGGCACAAAATCATGACCCAGCCTCGGTGTGCCAAATCTGCACTGTATTTGGGAGGTAACACCAGTTCATCCAGCAGCAACTCTGCAATCTACAAGCACCAGAGGGACCCCTGCGACTGATGAATGTGCATGCAAAGGGGACTGTGTTAATGATTCAGGGAAAGGATTATCATAGAAATGGTTTACTCACAGGAAATCAATGAATATGTATGTAAAATACAATATACAAGCAGAAGGTTTTCTATGCTCAGGATGTCCGATTTTGGTGGAGCTATCTGTCTTCGTTTGAAAGACAGGTGTCTGCTAAGGAAGGTGGGAACCCCCCTTAGAATAGAGAATGTGAACCGCCTTCCCTCTGAATTATTATAACTTTGAAATCAAGGCTTTCAGGCAAAGATATGGGAAAAGGAATAACAGTTCTTTACTAATATCTATAATGAGGAAAACAATCAACAACAACAATACTAACAACAAACAAAGCCAAAAACCCAGTGGCAGATGTCCCTGGGCTGCCAGGCACTGTCCCTTTGGTGCAGTCCCAGTCACGGCCAGCAGGGGCGCTGTTGGCTCCTGGCCGGGCAGGGCAGGTGCAATGGCTCCCGCAGAGCTGCAGGGGGCGCTGTGGGGCGAGGTCAGGTGTGTGTCACATGGGGAATGGCGGAAGGGCTGGGCAGGGATGGCGTGAGCAGGACAGGCTGGGCAGGGATGGCGTGAGCAGGACGGGCTGGGCAGGGATGGCGTGAGCAGGACAGGCTGGGCAGGGATGGCGTGAGCAGGACGGGCTGGGCAGGGATGGCATGCAGCAGGACGGGCTGGGCAGGGATGGCGTAAGCAGGACGGGCTGGGCAGGGATGGCATGAGCAGGGCAGAGCTGGGCAGGGAGCTCAGAGCAGGGAGCTGGAGCAGCAGGATGGGCTCACCTGGGCTAGCCAGCAAAGAGTGGCAGGAACTCTGCAGCTGTGGCAATGCATTCCAACAGGTGGGGCACAGGGCAGTGGCAGCTGTGCGCACAGCTGGGAAATGCACCCTCCAGGAGGGGAGAAGGGGGTTAGAATCCCATGCCCCTTTCCAAAATGAAAGCTCACCCACCAGCTAGAGAAAGCAGTGCAGAGCCGGGCTTTTCTGCAGTCACTGCAAAAAGGTGGCAGCACTTTTTTTCATTGCTCTCTCCTCTAAATCTGGCAAGTGAGTGAGTGAGTTACCAATGGCCAGATCTCTCCTCATGTCCCCACAACCTAGCCACATCCTTTGTCTCTTACAAAACAGTAAATGCTCCTTAAATACATGGCTGTTGGTTAACTAGCAACAGAATGGGGAAAAATTCCGCTCCCTCCAACCTTCAGCACTGTCCAGCACTGTAACAAAGAATGCCTGCTTCTTAATGCTACATAGGTTTAAGGAGTTTTTGACTGATTGTGACAGCAAAATGAGAGGTGACAGCAAACAGTCACTTTCACATGATAAACTCCATGGGATGGGGGAGGATGAAGGAAAGACTGCAGCTCTGAGAGGGGTTGGGAGGTACAATGGAGACAGTGTCCATCAATACACACTTAGATACACAACAAAAATAGAATAGTAGTTCCTGGCTTGCTTTGGTGACCAGCTGAGAGGTGGTATTATCAGCCCAACCTCAAGAGTGCCACGAGGTATCAGCTGAAATCCCTTTTTCCAGCATTTACAGGAAAACGGATGTTTCCGACATAGAGCTCTCTTTCTTCTTTGGAAATTTGCTTTCTTGTTTTTGTTGAAATCGAGCTATTTCAGCTCAGGGTGGCAAAATTAAGAATTCCAGTGGCAGCATGGTTTTCAGCTTTTCTGCTGGGCTTCAGCCCCTCTCTGGGAAGGCCTTCAGCACCCCTTGCTGCACCCAGGCATGGCTGAACCAAAGGCAGGTAAAGATATTTTGCCAACTTTTTAGTGTGGGAAGTAATAATATTGTTATATTTATGTTATAGATTTCATGCCATAAATCTTCAACACAACAAGAAACCCAAGCTGCACGGAAGAACGATCTGTGCCACTCAAGCGTATTTTTGGGTGAAATGCAGCTACATTTTCATATACAAATGGGTGACTCCCAATTGAAATGGGCAGTGCTGCAACCCCAAGTAGACTATTTTTCTCTAAATAGGAGCTTTGCCAATATAGGAAGGGCTACTCCAGTGAGACTTCCTATCACGTGATTTCCAATGTTGTCAGCATCTGTCTAAACTACTGCCAAACCCTTCTTTGAAATGAGCAGTTCATAAATGTTTGCCAGTATTCAACAAAACAAGATTAATTCAGTAGTTTTATTTGCATATGTGTGCCAATATTAATCTGAAGACAATCTCTTTTGAATATGGAAAGAGAGGGTTTATGGAGTCTGCTCATCACTAGGGCTGAGCCAACCCATAATGTCCCATAATTCAGTTTATCTTTTCTGAAGGTGCAAATAACTGGGTGTTTTGCTGGCATGCTCTTCTGGGCACAAGTAGTCAAATCACACTTTTGTAACAAAGCACAGTGGGTTGATTTTCTTCCCTAAGTGCTATTTGCTTTAAGTGGTCTCTGTCACATAGAATATATGTGGCAGGGGGCTTTCTTCAAAAATTAAAATCACCCAGAGGAAACATTCTGACAATTAAAAAAATAGAAAAGCCGCACTGATTTAATTAGGACTTCGATGATGTCCCAGTGATTTGTGTCTGAAAGTAACTGTTGGCTTTGACCACATGTGCTGACCATCTGACCTTCACTCTGATGGACAGTTTCTCTTCCTTTCTCACCATCCAGTTCCAGTCCCTTTCAGCCCTCAGTACCTGCACTGCAATGCTGCCACTCCAGTCCACGGCATTTAATGCCATTATTCTGTTTGCGAACAGGAACTGGCAGCAGCTCCTCATGCTCTGCAGTGCTGTGTTTCCTCTCAGACAGCCTTCCCAGTGAGCACAGCACCACACCTGCACCTCTGGGTGTGCTGGGAAGTGCCACACTTTCCTTTGCACCTTCCTCGTGCCTGCAGTGCATCTCACAAGGCTGGCTGACAGCACCTTGACATTTAGAATGTGATGCAATTCTGCCCACAAAAAAACTTAATAAAGCTTACTGTGAATTTAAAGTGGTCTCTTCTGTCAACCACAAACTAAATAAAAAGGGAATGCAGTATTTCCCTACATAATGCTATCCATATGCTAATGGGGAAGAGATTATGTATAAGATTTTGTATAAGATTTATCAAAGTAAACTCAATTCATTCCAGCAAGCATCTCAGTGCTGCCTATCCAAAGTGATATGTTCTGTCAAATATGCACTGTATCAAATAAAAGCTCCTAGACAGTGAATATACTTGAGGCATTTACCAAAAATTATACAGTTTTTGAACATTGCTGATTCAAAATGACTTAGCATTCTACCTTGGAGTTCAAATAAAACAATGTGAGTTCTCTGATGATATTTTAATTATCTTCAAAATGGATAAAAAACATAGCTAGGGTCAATTTACAAGGGCAATAAAAGTAGATAAAAACCACATTTATATTTTAAGTCTTGTAATGATAGCAAAATTTTCCCAGCACACTGACATAGAGACAACATTGATCAAAAATCCAGTAAAAGGCATACAGAGCTGCATGGTTCTAAGGCTGCTTCTGATAGATGCTGCATCATATGTGCATTCAGGGTTCAAATAGATTCTGAATATCATGAATACACAGACTTTTTTATCTGGTGCAGGTTTACTGGGAAAGAATATTGGTAAGTAACTGAAATGCAGCCCCTCTCCAGCCCCTCTCCAGTGACAAGACATTGTTCCTCCCTCCCTCCTCTTCATCGCAACACAGCTAAACTCTTTAAATTAACTGAAAATAAGGCACAATGGTATCATTGCACGTTTGCTTTGTGGTTATGATTTTTAGATTCATAATTTAGTCTGGCAGTAAATGCACTCAACATGATCTGTCTCTGCTCTTAAATACAAAATTCATTTAAACGATAACAAGTTACAAGTCTTATGAAGTCAGACTGGGCCTAAGGCTTAGTTTCAGGTAAAGGCACTTGAACTTAGGTGTTCACATGCACCCTTGTGTCTTTAGAGTCTTGCTGTAACCCTCAGTCAGTGCAGTCAGAGACCATCTAAACATGACAAGTCTGTCGGAGTGGCCTCCAGTTGCCCCACTGCAGTACCCAGCAACATTTTGTATGCCACCGGGCCTCTAGCTACAGGTCCAAAAAGACACAGATCCTCCCTGAAGGCCCCACACCTGCCAGGTGTGTGCAGACATTGTGGATCCTGCAGGGCATCCCACACAGCACCAGACAGCTGTGCTGACACAACCAAATCCCCGCTTCAGCACCTGTTTTAGGACGAGCCCATCTGCTTTTTACGGATCTGCTCTCTCTAATGGGAGCTGAGACACTTGACTCCCAAGCAGACACTTACTGTGACATCTGTGCCATTCCCTGGGGTGAGTCCCTTGAGTCAGTGTGGAGAGAGGTCCTGACACATCTCTGAGAAGCAGAACAGCATCAGCAAAACCCAGACTTTCTCTGTTCAGACTCCCAGATGAACTGCCTTAACACCAGAATAATGTTTTTTTCTTGAAGTTTGAAATGTGTTTTTTGCAGTCTCATTCTCTGAACAGGTTGAAACAGATGACAATACCCCCCTTGGCTACTGCCCTCAAAAATGAGATCACCTGCAGAGATATGGTACTGCCATTTTCAGAACAAGTTCTGATTAAAGGGTGAGAGTGTGAGCCACAGAACAAAACAGGTTTTTCCAGCACACAGCCATAGGCAACTACAACTATTTGAGGCTCCATTTACAGCGGAATGGAGAGGGCAACTTTCGTAAGCTGTTAGTATATCCAGTAGTGATAATTAAAGCTGATTAATTCTCACTAGTCAGCAGCAAAAGAAAGGCAGTTTTGCAAGGCTGCCACATCCAGGAGGCACAAACATCTCACAGAACAGCTGGGGCCCAGCACGGCAAAGCTCTTTGCAACACCTCAAGCAAACTGTAGAGTATCTCCTGAAAAAGTGTTTTGTACACTGCAAGCTGGATAATGAGGCAACCCCATACTTGTAAATGAATTTTAATAGGTGTAGCTTATTAGCAAAATGCTGCACAGCCAAATTCTGCTTTGCAAACACAGATCAGCTTCTGCTGCTCTCTTTACCTGCAATTTCTCCCTCTGCCTTACATAGAAAATAAAACAAAATGGGCCCCTTTCTTTCTTGTATATTCAACCTACAATGCAATGAGGTGCACGTGTTTCTAGTCTTGCATTTTATTTTCTGGTGTTAGGAAATTCAGTGTTTCATATTCATTAATGATAGAATTATACTTGAGCAGGCTGAAAAAATATGATTTCCTTCCCATATTAGTCCATTTGGGAAGGACCTCCTGCACCTGAACATGTGCATGTGTGAACCCAGGGGCTTCTGGTGCCTCAGAAACACAAATGACAGTTACTTCTGCATTTCTGCTGTGGTTAAAGAGGTAGAATTCAGAGGCCCCTCGGATACATGCCTTGAGATAACCAGGTGAACTGTTTCTGCCCAAAATTCTCTGTGATAGCACAGCAGGTTAGAAAATCATAGCTGAACACTTCTTTCGGCACCTGAGCTAATTCTTTACTGAAGTAAAGCTTAGAGTTGTCTTCTCAAGAGACTCAGAGAAGTATTCCACAGAATTAAAGCTCCATTTCCTATGCAATATGCAAAAGAATAGCAGGTCCCAACAGTGGACAGTCTTCCAAACAGAAGAAAAGTCATAGCATTTTTTTCCTGGGATTTATGGCACTTACAGTATTTGCTGCATGGAGGAATACTGCAAATAGCATTCATAGTACTACACTGAACAAAATGACCAGAGTCTACCCGCCCTAGAGTTATCTTTGCAGGCTTCCCATCTTTCCCTACTCTGGTGCAGTTTATATGTAGGATTGAAATATTTTCATAGAGATGCAACAGATAGGTAAATCTCCTGTATCCCTGTGCATTCTCTATAGGGAAAAGTTACTGCTTTAGGTGCCATACTTGGTCCATAAAACTCCTGCAGTAGCTCAGATGTTGTTATAGAGGTCAACTCTGGAAAGCAGAGCTGGCAAAGCTTTGCCTTTCACCCCGAGTGGGGACTCACAGATTTGACTCTCATAGTCAACACACCCTTCAGACCTCTGCTGATCAGCCCATAAGACTGTTTCCAAGAGGCAATTCTATACCATCACAGTGTGATCTCTTCTGTTCCTAGAAGAGATCCTCTTCTGTTCTTCTTCTGTTCCTCTTCCTCGTCTGTTCCTTCTGTTCCTGGGAATGGCTACCCAGGCTGTCTACCCATAAGAACACTCCATGGAGGTTGATGGGAGCTAAAGATCTGAGTCTGTCTAGTTGCAATACCATATTTGGTTCTTGAGGCTCAGAGGCTCTTCCGAATCAGTATGTTTGCTGTGCCAAAAGGAAGGTACCCATACAGGTAAATTCCTGCCCATGTAGGCTTGGCTGTATCAACTACAGGAAAAACACTGTTAAAAAGACAAAATAAAAAGAAAAAAAGCTTAAGAAAATCCAAGTAACAAACTACTGTAACTGGAGACAGTGGATCTCTTGCTGAGATGCACAAATAATAGACAGCTGTGTGTCCAAGCTCAGTACGTGCTCACGAAGCCCAAAAGGCTCATGCTGTGTCCTGCCCCTCAGACAGGTATTTCTGCTGTAATTCCATCTCAGAGACACTCTCTTTTTCCTCTCCTTCTCTGCCACACCATGTGTTTTAGTCAATTATAGGGCTCCCTGGGTAATAAACCTGGTGCACTCTGCCCTTTCTCTGCTGCACTTTTCTATGGAAATTCCAATATTTGTCTTTTCTCATGTATTTAACAATATACCTTGGCTGCTTTCATAGAAACTATCAAGCATCACAGCTCAAGCATGGAAGCCCTGGAATGATTAATGTGAGTTCAGCAGCTCCCAAGCCTTCTATCTCAGCAGCTATTTGGGGGCTTCATCTTTAAAAAATGTGTGTTTTGGCAAAAGCTGTCAGAGCACAGCACAAAATCAAGAGCTTTATGGGTAATCTTATTCAGAGAGCAGCACCTATAGATTATAACCATATATCCAGTGCCATCCCACTGAGTCTGCACAGACTTATGGCACTGCTGGAGAACAGAGAAGGTGCAGATTTCCAACCGCTTCAGTGAGCAGGATCAATGTTTAAATAAGTGAGTTGAACAACCACATTTTCATCCTTCTGAATAAACCTCAAGCTTTATTCAGAATTACTGTATGTATATATATACACACATATAGATGTTGATGACCTGGCAGCCAGAGAACATGAACAATTTAGTGGAAGGGCATGGTGCACATTTGACAGCTTCACTAATTTTAAATATATTTCAGGAATCAGTGGTTAGTCCCGCAAGACCAGGAGTCAGACAGAAATAATGTAATGCTGAAGATAATATTGGGGGCAGTTGGGTCAGAATTATTCTTTCAAACATGGCTAAAGAAAAACAGCAGGCCGTGGAGTGCTCCCAGAACTGAGAAAGGCTGGGAAATTTGCTATTAGTAGCAATCAGACCATGCAGCCATTTGCTACGAACAGCAGTTCAATTGGCAACTTAAAAACATCCACAGGCTATAAATAACGCAACCAGCCACAAGTTTCATTGAGAGCAAGTTGCAATAGTGCCTGGTATTGACTGCTTTTATGTCAATCTACTCACTTTTGTGTGTGTATTTTTTCTGTGCCATTTCCCTTTAGACAGCCACATGCTGTAAGAGGAAAGCTGTATTCCCACCTTCTGCCAGGACCACAGTCCTGTGCTTTGACATGAGAGAGTTTAAATATCTTATCTTATAATAAAAAATGAAAAGTTAGCACTCCAGCCTTCTAAAGCACAAGGCAAGTGCTGAGCAGAGCTCGGAGTGCTTTCATGGCATGCTTAGCATGCAGACCCTGGGGAGGAGAGCTGACATGTGCTTGTTGGATGGAGCAGACCAGACAAAGAAGAGAAAAGAGAGTTTTAGAGCTCTCTAGTGACAGAGAAAGGATAATTACTCTTCTAGAAGCCTTGTTGCCTCAGTTGTCATTGGAACATTGAAGGATTAGTTCTCCTCTGCTCCTTTCGCAGTACAAGCCATCAAGCCACAAACAGGAGTTTGCTTTTGGGGGCCTGAATGAAGCTCCTCAACCCAACCAGCAGTAAAACAAAGCATGCAAACAAACAAAGTGGTAAATGCGGTTTGAAATGCAGTGTCCAGGATTCAAGTAAGATCTGTTCTGGTTTACAGCTGGTTTACAAACAGGTTCCCACACAGAAGCATCGTGACTGTAAAGAAATTTGTTTCAATTGCGTCAGAGGAAAACATTTTAGGAGAAGAGGAAAATTCAGAAACAGTTAACTTTGGAGTTTGGTAGGAGTTTGGATTTTCAGACTGATTGTCCCTGGGAGTGCACACTAAGAAACAATGATACGCAAATACCCTTTTTTGCTCTTGGGTTTTTTTTGTTTTTTTTTTCCTTTTCTTTTTTTTTTTTTTTTTTTTTTTTTTTTTTAGTTAACAGGAACACAAACCCCAAAGTAATATCCCTGCCCCTGCTGCTTTTCAAAGGATGAAGCAAATACAGTGTCATGGTTTAGGAATGGTACTCCCTAGTTTAGTTCTCCCACCAAGACTCTCCAAACGACACTATCACTCACTCACCCCCCCTCCAACCCACAGGCAGCCAGAGAGGAGAAACAGAGTCAGAAAGGGCAAAGATCACGGGTTGAGATAAGAACAATTTACTGGGAAAAGCAATGAGGTAAGAAAATGAACAGTAATAGCAACAATAGCTGAGACACACAGCTGTAGTGTAGCACTTCTTTTGTTTTCACAACCAGAAACACTATCTACTGAATGATGCAAAAAGAAGCACTGAGCCCCTGTGCACACCTAAATATCCATTTGAGTGGAGGCAGAAAGCAACTGGCAAGAGAGGAATTGCACATCTGGGGACATGGGAGAGCATCTGATGTTCTCTCTAAGTCTTGTTTGCAAGCCCCATTGCCCCCAAAGTGATGTTGGTCCCTGCAAGCCTTAAGGCTACCCCACGTTGGAGGGCCTGGGGCCATCAAGCTGTGCAGCCAAAGCAGCTGAGTCCTGCTAGGACAGTGCTGCAGCTGAACATCTACTTGTCATGTCCTCAGTGAAGAGGATGTCTTCTTCACACTGCTGTACTGAGGACTTTTTGTTGGGCCATCTAAGGGCCTTAGGGCCAGTTCAGGGTTTGATCCCCACCAAACTCAGTCCTTCAATCACTGAAGTGCTCTCAGAGGCAGCACTTATTGCCAGCCACAGTGTGCTGCACCCCTCACCTCCTCTGCCCCAACATGCAACTACAGGTCTGCACTGGTGGTCTGAGGAGTTAGGTCAAATAATCAGATCTATGCGGGACAAAGGGAGGATAGGTAGCTCTCCTTCTCCTAGCCAGACTCTCTGGGTAGTAATTTGACCCCGAGGTGGTTTAACATTGACCATTGCTTTTATTTCTGAATTTTAAACTGTCTATCCAGCCTTGTCTGTCTTTTCCTCAAAGCTGATGCCAGTTTGCTGGATACACTACGTGGCCTCTGTTCAGAAATATTGTCTCACCAGGGTCCCATCACTGTAAGACATCACAGGTACCACCCTCATACATTTGTGACTGGGTGTCATCTATCTACAGTGAGGTGGTGGGAGGAGAAAGTTTTCACCCATCTCGAGTACTGAAAATAACCTGAAAATAATTACTGCCTCCTAGTGACCTTTATTGTTTAAAGATGCTGATATTGGCATAACACTGAAGCAAAGCCATTCCAAAGGCAAGAAGGCATCTTCTCAATTCACCTACTACTGATAAACTCTATATCCTACCATACTTGATCCTGGGATTTTCCTCAAAACTGCCTCCCCACTCTGAACCAATCCATCTGCTCAGACACAGCCACAGACAGACAGCTTCAGACAGAACTCAAGCATTTCGGCAAGTTCCCTTCATGTAAGGCTTGGGTTCCTCAAAATGTGTGTAAGGAGATGTTATTAATTTCTTCTTTAATCAAGTGTAATGCAAAGAATCAAGAAGAATATCTCCTTTACACACAGATTCCAAGAATTTGCCACTTCAATCATCACATATGTGATCTTCTCCTATGGATTATATATGCTTGTAATAGGCTACTGTTGGAAAGTTACTGTAGCTGTGCCCAAATTCCTGTTCTGCTGCATTCCTAACAGAATTCTGCTTTCCTCAAATATCTCACCATTTCAAAAAGAAGATTAAAAATGTCCTACAATATAGAACCCTCAGCATAAAACATTCAAATCTGGAAAATTGAAGCTGGAAAATGAGGAGTTGCTCAGAATGGCTTTATAACCATGTTAGGAGAAAACCCCAAATAAACAACCAAAAAAAAAACCCAAAACAAAAAAAAAAAAAAAAAAAAAAAATTAAAAAGCTGCAAAGAAACAATTTCTTGACATACTTGTGACTCACACAAGAGTCACATTTGGTTCCCAACCTGTCACAGTGACAGCTCGCCTTAGTCACACTGCACATCACAGGCTGCTGCTGGCTGGGTGGAAAGCTTAAGTGAAAAATCCAAACCACCTTGGGAAAGGGGTATTGGGTAATTTTTCCTTAGCTGTATCTTTTCTGCAACCTTTAGCCCCTCACATCCAAGCACCATAGCCACAAAAACTCCTAAATATTTATATTATATTTATATTACATTTATATTCCATTTACTTTTATACTCCCCTCTCACTATGCAACTACCTACTCCAGGCAATAGCAAATACTCAATTTGTGGACATTTTGCTTGACTCTTTCACTCAGTCCTCCTTATTCACCTGAAAGAGAATTAGTAACTCGCTCTGAAATTTGGTTGAGTGTCATTGCATGGCCCAGCCATGCAATGGTATGTGCAGAAAGGTGCATCCATGCAGCCTGAAAGGTCTCATACATAAATTCTCGTAACTACTCTCTTACTTAAGGCTAAGGAGGAGCTAGTATGTAAGGATCCAGGTGAGTGCAATCATGTTAAAGGTTCTGGGCCTGGAGATCGGGGTCTACATCTGAATCTATGTCCCGTTGAAGGGGCTGAGGGAACAATTAAAGGCAAACAGTTGAGTCATGGTACTCAGCCAGCTCTTTTGTTTGGCGTTCTGGCACTAAGTGTCTTTGAGGGAGCACTGCAATCGTTGCAATTCAAGTGCTAGACAAGCTATCCTTCCCTGTACAGCTCATGTCTCCTGAAATGTCCAAGCTCAGCCGCTTCAAGGTTCCTGAAAGAGTGCTCAGTCCTGTGCTAGCAGGAGGACAAGATCATCCTTAACCGACAATAATTCTCATTTCACAGGAAACTCACAGAAAGCCTCTTTCAAACTCACCCTTTTGATTAGTTACAGCAGAAGCTACATTTAAGACTAGCACATGGTACTCATTTAAGACTGGGGGATTTTTTAGCTATTTAGATATTAGCATTTTTAATTTTCAATCTAATCAAACAAGTCTAGAGTTGTGTTTTCTAACAACTTGCCAAATTAAAACTAAAGCTACCTATACCCGTGTCTGTATTTACATGCACACACAGCATAACTACCATCAGAACAGATTGTCATATCCTCAGTTAAAGAGAAAAGACACTATAATATAATCCAGTAAATTAAATAGACCCTCCTCAGAGAGACAGAAGGCACTGATCAGCTCTGAGGGCTGTATTTAGTCCCTGCCAAAGATAATGAGAGCAGGCACACACAAAGGTCAGCGGATGTCTGAAGCACGGGCTCTGCTCTCTTGCCTCCTCATAAAAGATGCATGTTCCCTTGATTTTCCTTGGGAAGATTTGTGTGCTGGTGAAGTTAATTGGTAGTGTTGGAGTTTGTGTTCTCTATTGACACAGTAACAGATACTAATAGACTCAGTGCCCAGGCGTGCTGAGGATGAAAATCAGCCCTTAGCAGCTAGTCTGCAGTGACTTTCAATTTTTACAGGACACTACACCATGCTATTTTCTAAGAATTTAAGCAAATATCAAAAGTGAAATATGTCCTTCCCTGCAATTCTTCATCTTTATATACAATCGGCATGATTAAGTATGATTGCTTTTACAAAACATAGGTAGGCAACAGTGGTAGATTTACAGAAAATACAGTCAGAGCTGACAAATTAGAGATGAAAATTATCCTTTCTCCTTTCCCCAAGGTTCAACTGGGCTCAAAGTTCCAGCTCTGCTTGGTGCAGGCACTGAATTTATAGCTTTGTGCTCCTCAGGGAACTTCCCGTGTCCTATGGATTTCCCAGGAACAACTTTAGGCTATCTTATTTACATGCTCCAACAGACACAAGCTCAGCAGTAGCCTGGGATCACTTTTATCAGCTCAGCCCTAGGGATAAAACTCTGTATCTGAGAAAATCATGACAGCAATGGATAACATTGGACTCACCAGTCCAAGACTGAACATGGAAATTTCCTCCAGGGGAAATTTGCTCAGCTCTGCCATTCCCTGAACACCAGGAGCTGTTATTGTATTTGGCTTCCTACCTGCCATTCAGGCTCCAACCTCTTCTTTGGCAGCAGCACAGATTTCAGCACCTGTCTTCAATTGGCTGGATGCTTCAAGGATTATTGGGAAAAGAAGTGATGGGAAGAGGGCCTAACTCACATCTTATTCTGACCTCTTTCCTGAAAGAAAAATTTATTTGGGGAAGAAACTTATCATTTACTTCAAGAAAGAAAAAGAGAGCACAAGAGCTAAAAATCTGGGCAAAAGACGCCAATGATGAAATTTTCTCTGTTCCTTGTGATGCCAGACTGAACAAGAGGAGGAGTTTGAGCAGTTTTTCTTTCTTATTCCCAATGTTAAGCCTATCCGTTCCTCTTACAGGTTAGTTAAATATTAAAATGACTTGCCTAAAAATCACTACTGTAAGACAGAAAGGAGGGAGGGGTTTGCATTGCATTTACACAGGCACATAATAGAGAGAGGAGACAAAAAATACTTGTTGACAATTACCTAAATACACTGAAGATCTCTTCTAAAAAGAAACTCCCTGGCATGGCTGAGCTGCTCAGCTAAACTGGCAGTCCTGGGGTCTTTCCTCACTCTCCAGCCCCAAAAGAAGTCCCCAGTCCCTGCCATGAGCCAGCCCCAGCCCCAAACCTGACCCAGGAGCAAAGGGTGCTCAGGCAGAGGTGAGAATGAATGACTGGGATGCTGGAATTCTCCTGTGTTTCAATCTTCCTTGAGGAATTTTCATCTGAGATTAGTTCATTATTCCAGAGCAAAGAGGTTTTGTTTTGGTTTTCCCCAAATTTCATAGTGTTGGATATGCAACCCTTTAAATCTCACTACCCAAACGAAACGTTATTTTGTTTCCTAAGTTAAATTACCTTACCTTTCCAATGCAATATCTTAACACACTTAAAAGTGTCCCTGATATTGGTCTCCATAGTACTGGCATACCAGAGAGAATCCTAACTGGAATCTGTGCCACGGAAATTCCCTCATTGGATGTACCAGATTTTAATTTCTGGTACATTAATGGGACTTCACAGGATGAGGTGGCACAAAGTCTGGGGGGACAATGATGAGGCATCTTACAGTCAGCAGAAGAATGCCAAGGAGGAGCAGACCAGATATTAAAGACAGGTTTCAACAGGGAGAAAATTACACAGGGAAATAAAATATTGTTTAAAGAATGCTTACCTGGTTTAATGGCTTAAAGAAGAACAGAATCCAAGTCTGTCTATTTGCAAACGCCAGTGCACCTTGACCTATCCATGAATGTAGGTGGTCATGTGGAAACCAATGCTTTACAAATAATCCCTAGTAATGCTGATTTTCAGGTAATACAGAAAAGGGGGAAAAAATCCAATTTGTGCACATGGTAAATCCAGAGTTTAAATTAAAAGATGGTCCTTTATTATCCAAGGTTTAATTTGAGGCATTAAATGTGCAGACTTCATAAGCTCCCCCACAATTTTACTGCCATGCCATTTTCACCACGGAAAAGCAGGGCTGGCAAAGGGGAAAGAGGATGGAGTTTGAAAGCTAATACAAAACATAATTTATTTTTTTTTCTGCTGTAGAAGACAGAAATCCTGCTTTGGGCCATTTGGAAGCCAAACTATTGACCACATCAGTCCTATCTAAAAAAGGACACAATTCCTACAAATGCAAATGTCTTCTTACACTGACTAGATAACATGAAGCTACTCAACCTCAGCATACCATCAATAGGTCAAGTATTCAAAACAGTTTTTGTTTTTTCCTTTTTTTTTTTTTTGTTTTGTTTTGTTGTTGTTGAGGCAACTGTTGTACTGTTGTTTCCTAGATACTCCTATGAGAACATACAAAATTCAGCTACCACAAAGCAAAGACCTTTGGTATCTGAAAAGGATGCTTCTGTTACATTTGTTGCAGCAGAAGCTAAAATCACTCATCAAATTTTGAGGGATATCTTATTTGGCCCAGTTCTCTGATAATTTCCCAAGACTGTCTTTAGGGAGTCAGTTGCTTGCATTTTCTTAGTTACAGGTCATTGGTAATCTAAAACCCATCAGCACATTTATAGGGTGGGAAGAAGGGGAAACAACATTTTGGCCACACTGACATTTATAGCTGTCTGGCTGTAATTATGCACCACTGGCATTGAGTAGGAGCAGTGTCACTTCATTCACATACTTTGGAAGAGGACCTTTCCTGGGTCTGAATGAATAAATGGGGTGACTGACCATGGGAGGCTGAGAGCTTGGTGCCTGCAGGAGATGGGGGAGATGAGGTGGGGCAGACTCAGCAGAGAGTAGCAGAGGTAAAAAACTTCAGAGATTAAGTAATAAGACATGCTTACTTGGGGATGTTTACAAAGCCAAAATTTATGCTACAGGAGGTTTGTGAAGCAGATGTAATTGGTGATATATCTTTAGCATCAAACAATCCAAAGAAAAACTCAAATTAACTTTATGGATTAGACTAAAGGTGGACATATTTTTCATTAAACTAAAAGAAATGCAGCCAGTGATGGGAGCTTTGACAAGTTAGATGGATCATGCCTGACTCTTGCCTTTAGAGACTTACCTGAAGGGCTGGAATTGGTACTGTCTTAGAGGAACGTAACAAAATCAGATCTGAACTGGATTGCTCTGAGAAATGTGCGCGCACACCCCTGCCCTGTCTATCATAGTGATGAGATGTCTCAGGCAAATGGATAACATTCATTGGGATAAATATGACTCCATTTCCAGAGACACCATCTAGGTCATCAGGCATTAAACCAAGTCAAAAGAGGCCAAACTTCGTTGAGGAGTCAGAGCTGATCCCCATCCTGGCAGAGTTCCCCGTCTCCTTTGGGTCTGCAGAGTCACTGGTATTTCCTGTCTGTATTGTTTTAAATGATTCAGCTGGTTTACTTGCACTAGAAAGAGATCACAACCCTTCTTCCAAGACCAGATAACCTTCTGCAGCAGAGAGTTTCTCATACTGAAACTCTGGAAGAGATTCAGCCATCACAAACAACAACAGCAGGAAAGGTGTCAGGCAAACAGCAAAGGAAAATGCCAAATTTTTCATGCTAACACCAGGTGATTCAATTAAAACAGCTGTCTACAATAATAGACGAAGACTTAAACGTCTCTGTGGTCCCAAAGTCAAGCTAAAGATATGCCAGAGAAATTTGAGGGAGGTTTCTGAAATGGATTTAAAGTACCAAGGTGACTTGCAATATTACTGCTTGAAAGCTGATTAATTCAGTCTGGGAGTGTCAGACAGTGCTTATGCAGCAGGAGATAGAGAAGTGAGAACCTTACGGACCTTAAACAAGTTCATCTAATGGGAAGCAGTTTAATACAACCAAAACCCTTTATGTTTTTCAAGATTTTATAGTAAATGTGTTTTAATAGAGTACATTCCAGTAAATTCCCAGTAAATTCCCTGGGACTAATAAACGTGTATAATGCCCTAGAGCACAGTTTACAATACAATAAAGACTCTTCTTTACAAAAAATTTGTTCCAAAATTTTCTTAAGAAATTCAAAATTACATCTTGAAAAAAAATTCTTCACACAAAAATACCTTGTTCGCTAAGCCTGACCTGAATAATGTGTCTTGGTTTGAAAGACAGGTGTCTGCTAAGGAAGGTGGGAACCCCCCTTAGAACAGAAAATGTGAACCGCCTTCCCGCCGAATTATTATAACTTTGAAATCAAGGGCTTTCACGCAACGATATGGGAAAAGGAATTACAGCTCTTTACTAGTATCTATAATGAGGCAAACAAACAACAACAACAATAGTAACAACAAACAAAACCAAAAACCCGGTGGCAGATGTCCCTGGGCTGCCAGGCACTTTCCTATTTGGTGCAGTCACGGTCACAGCCAGCAGGGGCGCTGTTGGCTCCTGGCCGGGCAGGGCAGGTGCAATGGCTCCCATGCAGCTGCAGGGGGCGCTGTGGGGTGAGGTCAGGTGTGTGTCAGATGGGGAATGGCGGAAGGGCTGGGCAGGGATGGCGTGAGCAGGACAGGCTGGGCAGGGATGGCGTGAGCAGGACGGGCTGGGCAGGGAGCTCAGAGCAGGGAGCTGGAGCAGCAGGATGGGCTCACCCAGGCTATCCAGCAAGAGGTGGCAGGAATTCCGCAGTTGTGGCAGAAACTACAGTTTCTTCCAGCAGGTGGGGCACAGGGCAGCAACAGCCGGACCCCCACAGCAGCTGTGAGTGCAGCCGGGAAGACGTGCACTTCAGGAGGGGCAGAGAGGCTCAGAATCCTGTGCCTTTTCCCCAAACGAAAACAAACGCAGCAAGGAAGAGAAGGCAGTGCAGAGCCAGGCTTTTCCACGGTCGCAGCGAAAAGGGAGACAGCAGCTTCACCGTTCCCCCTCCAGTGTCCAGCGCGCAAGTGGAAAAGTCACAGATGGCCAGATGCTCTCCTCCTCTCACCACACCCTGGCCACATCTTTTTAAGTACCTGGTCGTTGGCTTCCTAGCAACCAAAAGGGAAAAATTCCCCAACATTCAACATAATGAAATGAGAAGCACACTATTTCTCATTGTAAAGGGGAAAAAAATATTATTGTTTGAAAGAAAGGTGCTTAGTGCAGTCCCTTCACCCACCACATTACCCATATGCTATCTGAGAGAACGTAGGAGAATTCCCAAAGCAGAAATCCATCCATCTTCTTTCTGGAACTGCTGGCATGAGATCTCTTACCATTTCAGCTAAGATATTCAAGGCTCCCTGTATGTGTTCTGCAGCAGCAAAATGCTTCTTTATTCAAGGCTTCAGAACAAGCCTAACTGATTGGGTCAGCACTGCCTATTTATGCACAGAAGAATAACTGCATTCCCAATTCAGCCATCAGGGCTGTAACTCACAGGAGGGCTCCTGGCTTACTCCATAAATTGCAGTAATACTGGTTGCATTGTTTACTCTGCCTAGGAAAGCTTCAGGGATGCACAACAAGCCCTGCACACCCACCCAGCCTAGAAACTCCTTGTGCAAAGCCCCAAATTGCTGGCAGTAAAAGCTCCACCTGCCAGGCACTTGCACATGGCCAAAAATAGCTCTAAACACCACTTAAAGTGTGCATACAAGGCATTATACTGTAACTAGTCACTGCCTGCTGCTTGAAAAAAGCTATCACTACTCATGTAAAAATATTTAAGTTGGTAAATACCATTGAATTTGCAGGCTGCAATCAGAGATGGTAGCTTACCCTATGGAAGGTGCTCAAAGTGCATATGCTGACTCCAGTAGCCCAAAACCAGCCCTGGATTCCCCTTTATTTGATCACTTCTTTGTATGCCATATCCAAAAGAAAAGTGGAGGGCATCTCTATCAAAAATGTCCCATCAACATTTTCTTAATTGGTTAATTGTGTTTTCCATACTTAAGGTGTAGACCCAAGATCTGTACAATGCAAGATGACATCTTTGGGAGATTTCCCCCTCTGTACTACCTCCTTGAAATACTGTCGGCATCTTGTGTATTCTGTACTTTAGTTCATCAGACAAGCTCTCAAACTCACCAATATTTCACACAACAGCACCTAATTAGATTTTACACTTTCCGGGTGTTGCTTTAGAGTCTACCTGATGCTGTATCTGGTTGTGCTTTTGACACACAACAGGCTGGCACTGTCCTTACCCCTGCATGCTCCTCTTGGTAAGCAGCACAGTGCATGCTGGCCACACAACACAGCCTTCCACATGTCACAGAATCATGGAATCACAAAATATGCTGAGTCGGAAGGGACCCACAAGGATCATTGAGTCCAACTCCTGGCCCTGCACAGCACCATCCCCGAGTCACACCATGTGACTGAGAGCATTGTCCAAATGCTTCTGGATCTCTGTCAGGCTTGGTGCCATGACCACTGCCCTGGGGACCCTGTTCCAGTGCCTGACCACTCTCTGGGGGAAGAACCTTTTTCTGATATCCAACCTAAACCTCCCCTGACACAGCTTCAGCCAGTCCCTCAGGTCCTGGCACTGGTCACTACAGAGCAGAGATCAGTGCCTGCCCCTCCTCTTCCCCTCACAAGGAAGCTGTAGATTGCAATGAGTCTCCCCTCAGTCTCCTCCAGGCTGAACAGACCAAGTGTCCTCATGCACTGCTCATACAGCTTCACCCTTGTGTCCCACCTTTGGATGCTCTCTAACACCTTAATAACTCTCTTTTATTGTGGTGCTCAAACCTTTGCACAAGATTCAAGGTGAGGCCACCCCAGCCCAGAGAAGAGCGAACAATCCCCTCCCTGGCCCAGCCTGCCATGCTTGGCCTGGTGCCTCCCAGGACACAGATGTTCATCCTGGCTCCAGGGCACTGAAGACTTGTATTCACTTACCCTTTCAGCAAGCTGGTTTTTTCTCCTTAGTGAGATAAACTGTCTCAGGTAAAGTGTTGTAGACGCATGAATAAGATGGAGACGACGATGAGACGAAGGGTGGTGGGAGGAAGACTCCTTCCCAAGCTCTCCTTTATTTAGGTAGAGGGTTCTTGGTGGTCGGGAGGGAGAGCAGGGGAAGGAGGGCCATGTCCGCAGCAATGGTGTGGCATGAGGACAAAATGGCAGGACAATGGCACCAACTGCCTGGGTGCAGCCGGTTAAGTAGGGAAGGGAAGGACCAATGAGGAGAGAGGGAGAGAGCAGTGCAAGCATACATGAACCAATAGTAACATAAGAAGGAGAGGTATAATTCAAATCAACCAATCATATACATAACTGTCAAGAAGGTTCAGGAAGGGTGGGCGGATCCTGAGCCCTGGGCACACCTTCCCCGGGATCCAGGGGCGGATCCAGAAGCCCAAACCCCCAAGGTCCCCCCACGGCAGGCGGAGCCGGGCTGGGAGGCGGAGGCAGCATAGGGGTGGAACTGCTCCAGTAAAGGACACAACCTTTCATCAAAGGGGAGATGGGCCAGGAGAAGGTGGCAAGCAAAGTGTTTGCACAGCCACACAGAGCAAGCTCAAGTGTTTATCGTGGGAGTCTGTACAAATGTTTTTTCTCGGGTGTAGGCAAGTCCACCCATGTACTCTCCCCATGGAACAACAGAATAATATAAAATCATCCTAACTCAGGCTGGATAGAGTTTAAAAAGATAGACATTTTTGCTTAAGTCACTTATCTAGCAAAGTAGCTCAACAGATGCAATGTGACTGAACCATAGAGACTCAGCAGGCAGGCAGGGCTTTCCCAGTTCCCCCAGAGCCTTTCAAATTTTGAGACTGGAAGTGCTTACAATGGAACAGTCTCTCCTAAAGCACAGGGCTGTGTTTTCAGCTTCTGACCACCACTTCTCTGCTGCTATCAGTCATCAGCCTGGACTGAGTCAGGTTGCCACCAATGACAGGAGTCAAGAGAGAAAATCAGGTGCAGAGACTGATTTCACACACTGCCAAAGTGAAAGAATTTTGCCCTGACCATGAACCTATTGATTGCTGAGGAAGCCTGGCAAAAAGTGAACAACCTAATGATGTGCCAGTTGGGTGGCCAAATCCACCAGTCTGTCCTGAAGTCTGAGCTATGCTCACGTGGCACCCACCCCTCCTGCCTGGGCTGTCTGCCACTCAATCAGCCCTTCTTCAGGAACAAGGAGTCACTGTAGAACGTGTACCATAGCCTGAATGGGCAACTGGCTGTAGCACACAGTTCTGGTTTTAAAATCTGTCTAAAAATAGACACAGAAAAGAAGACAGATGCAGAAAAAACAAAACAAACTCTTCTCTCCCCCACAGACTCACTGGGGAAGACGGACCAAAATTCTCTCAAAGAGAAGCTTTCAACCTCAAATGCCCACTTATATCAACAGTGTCTTCTGGAGCATAGAGATAGTAGTGTTCACTTCTTTAAGCAGTAAAAAATTATATAACATGACATCTTAGTGTCTAAGTACATGTTGATCCATGAATGCTAAATCAGTATCTATTGGCAAAAAGGACATGGGTTTTTACAGTCACATTTCTGCAACTGCATCAATCCATTCTGAAAAATACAGAAATGTTTTGCCCAAATTCAGCTGTTCAGTGAAGACAGACTGTGTGATTAGGGAGGGGAAACAGCACCAACTTACAATTTCTGCCCTGTTCAAGTATAGGACTCTGCATAAATTCAAGTCCTTTGCCATCATAATAAATGTCTATCTAATTTGGATCCATACAACATACTGTACATCAAATTATTTAAGATTAGGAGCAGCTAGTTGAAGGGTTTGGCACAATTAGCAGTCAGGTGAGTTATTACTAGTGTAATCCAATGTAAATTGAAAAGAGACAGCTATGTACCAAAAAAGTTGATCTTAAAAATGTCAGGTTATAAATAAGAAATACTATTGTTATTAAACATAACATTATTAGCGAGGTTTGAGTAAGAAAGGGTTTAGCACTCTGACATTAAGAAAAGAGTCCAAGTTCCAAATACCAAAGTTCCAAGTCCTGAGGTACGCCAATACAGAAACCTTAGGTACTGTGCCTTTGGGAACATCACAGATATCTACCTAAGAGCACCACAAAACCAGCCCTCAAATACAGTGACATCTTCATTCCTATTTCCACAGCCTCAGCTCCTGCAGAAGAGGTAGGGTAGTTCAAGTCCAGTGAACTGGACTTGACTGTGGCTACATTAATGCATTAAAAAAAAAAGTTATGGGATCATGTGCAGAAACAATCTCCAAACTGAAGGAGCCTATGAAGTTTCTGCGGTCTCTGTTACAAGAAATTTGATAAGAAAAGTCCTTTCAAGCTCATCCATCTCTGGATGGCAGTGTTCAGATAACTGAGCACAGCACAGAAAGCCACACAAGTTTATGAGTCCTCAGATGCCTGATCCAGGTCTCCTCTGGGCTGCTATGTGCCAACATTAAGCTTTTCCAGGATGACTTGCTCATAATCATACAAACACAGAGAAGTAAATTTTTTTATATGGAACCACTGTCACTCATGACACTCACATGCACAAACACTTGTTAGCATGATATAACCCAGATGAGGGCAGGACAGAAGTAACACAAAGTCACCCCATTTCCAGAGCTGCCAACATACCCAGGACTTGGAGAAGCCGTGATACCACTGTTGGCGTAACTTTTGTTCAGTTGTCAATATACTTGCATTATGCCTAAGATCTGAGGTGTTCTCTGCCTTCCTAACTTCCCAGATCTGTTTCAAACATTGCTGTAGCATTTTATTATCCCAAATGCTCAGGATTGTGAGTGATTGCTGCTCATGAATGAAAAAGGATTTCTGCCAATATTTTTTTTTATGAGTTCCTCTCTCCTTGTTATATTCTTCTAAAAAAAAAAAACCTACTGTAGAACATGCAAAAATAATAGCCTGCCTCTGCCAAGATGGAACCGGAAGAAAATACATATTTCTCTCATGCTTTGAATTTTTAAGTTGCATATACACAATAAATTGTACTCTGCTGGTCATTACTCCCCTGATGGGATCACAGATGGCTTGAACTCTCTATTCAAGTCTAAAGGAATCATCCAGTTATAACAATTGTGGCATTTGTTCAATGTCTCAGTAGGAAAAAATTAAGAGAATAGAGAAAACAAGAGTGAGCGAGGCAGGAGGAGAGAGGGAGGAAGCATCCTTTACAGTTCTCATTAGAGGTGCCATGGCCCTGAGCACTCTACCTTAATTTTACTCCTAGCCATGTCCCACAGAGCAAGAGCAGGCAGGACTAGAGTATTCTTGACTGACTTTCTACTTTGATCATTCAGCTAAAGCTTTCCTTGACATTTTTCTCAAATTGTCTTCATCATTTTGTTATTATCACATCACCCTCCTCACCATTTCTTTTGTAGCTTCGTATTTTTAATCCAGAAACTTGAGGGGTTTGCACACACTTTTTTAAAACGTGGAGAGAAGAAGATTCAAAGGCAGCTTGTCCACAGAACTGGAAGTTCCTTTCCCTGTACAGGGAAAAACAGAATTTTACTTTTTTCCTTGTAGCTCTAGCATCCAGGATAGTTAGAGGCAAGGCACCCAGCCAGCTGCCCTGTTCTGGAGATCAGACATGTAATACAAAAAGGACGATTGAAGGTGATCTGAGGTTTCTCTCCCTTTCTGTTAGGAGTTTAAATCTCATTCAAATGAGCTGTGCAGATGGCTGAAGTTGCATGATGTAAAGTTGTCAATACTGGAACTGTTCCAGAGCTTAGAAGCACAAAGCCCTGGTCGTGCTTTCCTGAGTCGCAGGTGGAAGGCCCTGCTTCCTTTAGGGTGGGCAGCAGGAAGGGAGAAGGCTTTTTTCCGAAAGGATAAAAGGCAAACTGAAATGAGGAAAATTTTGATCTGATCAGGTATTAGAAAATATGGTTCTGCACGGATTGCTCCAACTGTGTGAAAGTGCCCAGACAGGCTGAGGGAGCCCCATGCTTGGGAAATGGTCGAAACTCAACAAGACATGGCCATGAACTATCTAATCTAATGCTGAAGTCAGCCCTGACTGACAAGATAATTATACAAGTTTCCCTCCAACCTAAATTATTCTGTGATTCTTCAATTCTGTCAAAAGAAATCCACTTCCTAAAAGTCATTCCTGTGACTTTATCTCCCAAGCTGCAACTAAATACATCGCTATAAAAATAGAATGAACTGACAACAAACTAATTGTGTAAAGATAACATGATGTAGTGATGGTTTGAACTAAACTGAATTTAAATTACTCATTTTCCTTCTGACAGCCCTCAAAATCATCTACGTCATCTTTGTTTTTTCAACTTCAACAAGGTCATCTGAGAAACCTATACTGTTACTGTTTGAAAAATCTCAGCTCTGACTTAATCTAAACTTGCCAATCAGGCTCTGATAATAAAGAACATATCACATGAACAACTTAGAGGAATTTTAAAAAGAAGTTGTAATGGTTAGAAATTGTAGTACCTGAAGAATTCCTCCTAATGTGCTCCTGATGTTATCTAACACTTGTATTACAATTACTGCCTTACTTCCACTAATAAATTGCTGCCTAGCTATAAGGAAATAGTTAACTTCTGGAGGCTAGCAAATCTACATTCAAGATTGCTCACCATGTCTCTTATTAAAACTTACCAAGTGATACAGATTATCTATTTTGTGGACTTTTCCCTTCCTTCCTCCTTACCAGGACTTACAGGGAAGTGGGCTTCACTGCCGAAGAAGAGAACCTTAGGAGACCAGAGGACATTTCCCTTCCTGAACTTGAGTCACCTTCCACAGCCAAATCAATACAAGTCTCTACAAATAGCTTCTTTCATTTGCAGGGAAAGGAGGATTTCTGCTAACACAGCTCTGCATCTCCATTGGGAGTCACCATCAGACAGCACCCACCTCAGATTCCTTCTCCAACAGTGCTACCAAGACCCCACAGAGACAGGCAGGAGATGCAAATCCAAGGGATACCTTCCTTGTGATAACCTGCTGTTTCAAGAGGCACCACAGTGAAACCTCATCCCCAGCACTTACAGTTATTTCATTTTCTTTTTACAGTCTTTTCAGGTGTTGAAAATCTTTATTTAAAATCTTTATATCCTTCACCACATGGGGCTGGAGGCCCAGAGTAACTATTCTGGAACCCAGTGGCCATGGGAAGGAAGGGTCACTTCTTTCCCTGAGGAGAGACAACCCAAGAAACACAAAATCAAACTGAGGAGAAAATGTTCCAAATAGCTTTTTCAAAATAAACTTGGATAGCTCTTTAAAGCTGACACTGACACAAATAAGGACCTGTAGCTCTTCTAAAAGCATTTCAGTGCATAAAACTAAAACCATAGAGAAGAGCCAGAGCACAAAAGAATACAATATACAGGAAGCTGCACTCAGGCATAGCTTCTCATAGATGTCAGAACAGCACAAAGGGCTGTAACAAAGACTTGTCAGGGGAAGGAGGAAAATAACAGTCATCTTCAACAAAACTCCACTTAGAAAACTCCAGGAAGCTGCTATGGCCATTCAAATCAGACATGAGAACCACATCCCCTTAATTTACTTGCAAAAATAGTTCCACTACAGCAGACTTATGAATGTCAAGCTATGCCACCAGCTCAATCTTCCAAACCTCAAGTCATCTTCTGGCCCCTGATAAGCTCTGTAGAGCTTCCTAGGTTTAAAATACACCTTCAGTTAAACAAGTGTGTTTTTCTCCTAAGGCACACCACCTCCTACTTGCATTTTTGCTCTTCCTCCCATCTTATTTTACCATTGATCATAAATCAAATAGATTACTGTAATTATCCAAAGCAATTGATTTTTTACATAGTCGTTTCCAGTCGTTACAGCTAGAGCCCCCTGAAGCATTTGGGAATATTTTGTGAAAGTATATATTCATACATAAAAGCAAGTGACAACATCCCCTTGGGTAGTGAATCCTAGTTGTGGGCACAAATAGTGCTTGCTGTGCTGGCAAAGTGTACCAACGTGCCTGAGAAAACAAGCCTACCAGAAAGAGTCTTAGGAAGGACAGTGGGGATGCTGCTGCTCTCTCTTCATGCTGTTACTGAGCTTTATACTATACAGGTTTTATTTATTACCAGCAATTTTGAATTTTCCCATGTGACAGAGAAGTGCAATCAGTTCCCAAAGAGCAGCCAAGCAGCTTTCAGATATGTCATGCAGACTGAAAACGAAAACAGAGCATCAGCCACAGAGCTCAAAACAAAGGTGTTCTCTAACTTGATGACTCTAAAGTGATATAATGCAAATATAGTCACTAACAATTAATTTACTGACTTGCCAAGCTCTAATAAAACAGCACCAAACAGAGATGGCATTTTCATTACCAACCTTAACTTTTGATTTCCTGCCCTTCAGTACCACAGCCTTCTGGTGTCTGCACGGCCTCATGTCCTATAGATTAGACCCATGGGAGTGAAACTTTTGCAGTGAAAAGTAGTCTGCCACAAACATGGGTTTTATCATCATAAAACTATTTGAAAATCTGTGTTAAACCTGGCTCAATCCTTCGGCTGAAGTGGAAGCAGCAGGTGCTTTACCCTTCCATTCAGTGGGGAGCACACTTACAGAGGTTGTGGAAGACCTGTCTTATCCTGCCCAAAACAGCAGAAGAACAGCTTCCAGGGACAGGGCATCCACACCTTCTCTAGGCAACCAGTCCCGACATCCTTTAGAAAGAACGAAGGCACAGAGTCTAAAAACTTATTTCATAAATATTATGTCTGTATTTTTTACTAAACTTTATCTCTGTTCAAATAACATGCAAATAATAATACAAGAACTTCTTGTTCAACAAATTCCAATGTTGGAAGAGGAAGTAAAAACAGCTCCCACTAATGAATAGGTGAAGGTAAGTAAGCTGTGACTGTCTCCAAATTTTATGGTGTCCCCATAAACATGATGCACAACAGTAATAAAGTCAGGCTAATATGATATGAAAAGGACAGTTACAACATTACAAAGTGGTCAATCATGTACCTGGTCCAACAACTTTATTATTGCAATGAGTCATTATTACAATGGGACATTTTAGCGCACCTAAGATATTTCAAGGGAAAAAGATGACTACAGGACCAGGTACATTACGATTAGCTGTATTCCACCAAAAGACAATAATATGCCATAAGCCATGGTGACATCTAAACCTTTCTTCTGAATCACAGTAAGTCTTTTGACACAATTTTACAGGAAG
Organism: Acanthornis magna; assembly: GCA_036785705.1. Classification (NCBI taxonomy): domain Eukaryota; kingdom Metazoa; phylum Chordata; class Aves; order Passeriformes; family Acanthizidae; genus Acanthornis; species Acanthornis magna. The sequence goes on from JAWUZG010000093.1 coordinate 12,046,909, forward strand.
GTTTTTGTTTCTCCTAATCCCCTGTCACAAAATCCGATTCTACCTAGTGAATGTACCTATGCAGAAAATACCGCCTTTATTTGCCTGGAATGAGAAGATGGTTTTTGCAATCTTTTCCTTACTGATGCATGTCTACACACCTTAGACAACTAACTGCCCACTTGGAAAACTGTTTATTATTCTCCCAATCTGTTACACGCATTTACTCTTCTTGACAGCACTTTCAAGGTGAAAGAAACGTAAAACTTTGGAAGTAAATGAAGAATAAACTCAGAACCCACAAGAAGATCCTTTGTATGACTCTAGCTCCAAAATCTGACCTTCGCAGAAGAGTCTACTCTTCCTACTCTCCCTCTCCCATCATGTGATTTTGAGTTTTTTTGAGTTTTCTGTGAGTCAGCACACATTATGGCAAAAAATGCTATTCTGATTTCTGCTGATAATCTAATTTTCTATGTTCTCCTCACTACTTCAGTGGCCACTGGGCCAAAAACACTGCAAGTCTTTTTCTCCTGACTCTGCAGACATCGTCACAATGTAATTTATCCTAAACCAGGGGACCATAGCTGCTTGCCGCAGAAGGGAAGAAAATTTTCACAGCCTCCTGGAAAGTTTTCCCAAGTCAACAGCAGCTCCTTACCACACAGCCACACCAAATGGTGTTCTGCAGTGCTGTACCTGAGGGATGAGAAACACTGGGGTGGGGTAAAGGGTAGAGTGGAGTAAGCAAGGAACATTGAAATTCATCCTTGAAACATTTAGCTGAAGTCAACAAAAGGACTTCAGAATTAATTAGATCTCTAAGTGTTTATCACTCCTCCAGGCAAACAGTAGCATTTTTTTCTTGACAAAAACCAGATACCTGTACATTTCAGTGTGACAAACCAGAAACATGCTACTAGATTCTCCAATAGTTTGTGCCCTCTTCTGAGATGATCAGAGCTTCACCTCAGGCAATCAGAGGCAGTAAATTCACTGCACAGTTCTCCTTCTAGAGGGAAAAATATCCTGAGGTATATAAGCATGGATCCTCATCCAATATATCCCACACAAGATTTTATTTGAATGATATCCTGCTTAAGTTTTAAGAAGTTACCAATTCATTTAAAAAAAAAAAGGAGAGAAAAAACACATTTTATTAGTATTGTTACAGCTTTGTCTTTAACAGTGTGAAAAACGAAGTTCACTCTCCTGTTGAAATTTAAAAGTTTAATAAAGGACAATAGGGGACAAAAACAATAAAGCAAAGAAACAGCGTTGGGTGCTTGGCCCTAAGCCAAGATGCACACCTGCCATTGAGGGAGTCGTCTTAAATACTCTCTGTATTATGTCAGCCTCATGCCTATTCATAAGCATTCATGCATATTCAAACTTTTCTCAAAACTATTTTGCATGTTCCAAGAACTGTTTTGCATGGCTCCTCCTTGGTCCCTCCTTTTCAGAGCATGCGTTTTTGGCTGTGGTTTCTTCCAGTCTTGGTTATCGCCTCCAGTTTGGGCTTTTGTCCATGGTCCTTGCATCTGATTATGACTGATAGTCAGGTATCAGTGACAGGTCTTCACTGTGCTGTTCTTTGGGCGTTATCCAGTCAAGCAGGTAGTGTGGTTAGTAAAGGAAAGTCTTTTAAATTAACTCTATTAGTTATTTTACTACTATATCGAAATCTAGTTCATAACAGAAATTAAAACATTGGTTATATGCCTCTATCTTTATGACAAGACTACTCCTATAAAAAGAATAAAACCATACACACAATGAATATCTGCGAAAAGCCAACACTATATTATGTATTTATCACAACAGAGAAAGATAAAGCAATGTAAAGATAACACGCCTGTGACAAAATCACAGTGGTTGGTTAAAAGGAATGGATAGCTGTTTATAATGGTATGAATGTAAAAATGTATTCAGACTGCATCTCATGAAATTTATAAAGTACCTCTTTAGATAGCCCTTTTTGGCCATATTCCTGAAAGCCTTTTTGAGAGTACTTAGCTTTCATGTGCATAACAATTTAACTTCTTCCATAAGCATCCCAGAGGCCACCCTCGTCAAAAAAAAACCCAAAAACCCAAACCACCTATTATGGGCCGCAAGACCACACAATCTGCAATGCTCCCAATTTTTAAGGTCTGAGAAGGATGTTCCTGACTCTATAAACTGTAAAAGCAACACATGGAGCTAACAAAAGTGAATACATTACGTCCTGGAAAACTCGATGTCCACAAATACCTGGTAGTCAACAGCTGGATGTAAACTATAATATCATTAGTCTCTGTAGCGAATATTTCAGAATCAGGCTCCACATCCTACATGCAGCTGAAGCCAGCACTGCTCTATCAGTCTCAGTTTAGACACAAATTTAGGAGAAACACTCTGAAATGAGTCGTCTCCTTTAAAAAGAGTTCCAACAGTCCCTTTCCACCAACCGGAAATGAATAACAGTGGATGAAAGTGAAAAGAAAAAAAACAACAAAAACCCGACAGTTTACTAACAAACAGAATGCCCACAAGACGGGGGTGGGGGGGGGAGAAATAAATAAATATTAAACTGTCAGACCTTACCCAGCCACACACACATCAGAACAAAAACCAAAAATGCCAGGGATAAGATAGCGACTCAGGCCACGCAGTAGAAGAGGGCGGCAGCTTCTCTCTCAGGGAAAAAGAAACAGGAGCTTCACGCAGCAGTTCGGCAAACAGATGAAAACCTGGTGACTCCGTGGCGTCGATCCCCTCTCCACAGCAGATGAAGCAGGTGGGCTAGAGCCTCGCGGTGTGCGCTGCCCCCCCGGCTCGGCTTGCCCGAGGTTTGGGGCCGAAACGGAGCAGCGCCTCTCGCCCGCCGATCCCGACCGAGCCTCTCCCGCAGCTCCCTTCCTCTCTGCTCTCGGACCAAACAGGCAGTCCAGTTCACCTCGAAAAGTTGCCGAAGGATTGCTGCTGCAGCTTCTGCAAGGCCAGTGAAGTAAAAAAAAAAAAAAAAAAAAACCCTTCTTGCTGGGCTAACAAAACCAAGCTAGCCAAGCAAAATCCGGAGCGCAGCACAGCCCCGTATGCGTGGGCAGTGAGGCCTTGCAAAAGGCACCCCCCGCCCTGGGCCTGCCTTGAACACAGCAACCATTTGTGGCATAAGGCAGAGGATCAGGGAATAGACTGTCATCATAAATCACCCCAAGGCCTTATCGCAACCCTGTAAACTCTGCAATGGAGAAAGGCCTTAACATGAAACAATCTAAGAAAAAATACATCTAATAAATCCTTCATTATGCCATGCTGAGTGCCTTTAAGTTTATTTTCCCTCATAGACACAAAAGTGAGTAGCAATAAAAATTACTCAAAAATTATGATAAAATACCTGTTTCCAGCTTTAAAAAAAATCAGATAAACTGTGAGCAAATTTTCCACCTTCAGCAGTTTTCCATATACTCACCCCTTCAGTGAAAATCTAATTGCAGCATGCAGACCAAATTACTTCTCGGTTCATTTACCAAAGCAGCAGAAAGTCTCTATAAAACTATCAGTCAAAGCAACTACATGTATCTCTCAATTAACTGGTATACCATACAGCAAAAGGCTGTTATCACTTTGCAAACATCAGAACATATTCCTGCAGGGCAGAACTCAGCCCAAATATACAAGATAACTCCTTTCAAATGGGCTTATGCTTCTAAGACAGTTAGAGGAGCCTTCTGTTAAAATTCCTTCTGGAAAGCCTCCGTGCAATCCCAGAGCATACACTGGGGGACTATTTCTTGTCTTCCAGACTACCGGGCACAGCATTGCCTTCTTACTCACATCCCTAGCATGTGTTGGCAGCAAAACACAAACACAGAGCAGAGCTAATTTTATTTTCTGCCTAAAGACAGTAGATTTTTCTACTTTCTCACCATGAAAACAACCACTTCAGTACTACCCATGATTTTGTAGCACTGGGCAGAAAAGCATTGGTGGGGGTTTTTTAGGTGAACCCTGGGCACATGCTTCTGGATGAAAGATAATTTGAGAGTGACTCAGATCTTACTGTAAAAGTGGTGGAGAACCTCACATTTATTTAGAGATGCAGCAATTCATTATAAAAAGAATTACATGAATTATTTTCTCCAAGGAACAGTGTGTATTTTTTAACTAAGAAGCATCTGATATGAAAAAACAGTGAATGGAAAAGAAGCCAGACATAGCTGCCATAATCTTATCTTTTTTTTTTTTACTACATTCAGCAGATTAAATTAGTTATACCTAATTTGCAGTGCTTTATCTTGAGAATAACTGCACAAATAGATGAGGCAGCAGGCACTTTATTTGGGATTCTTTGTTCCATGCTGGCAAAGCACAACAGTCATAAACCCAGCTTAAGCATCAATGGCTGCTTTATACTGTCCAAGTGATAAAAACCACTTAGAGCTTATCAGTCAATATGCACCTCCATTTATCAGAGGGAAATTTATTCGAGTTGCGTGTAAGTGACTGGAAATCAGAAATCTTTAGCTTGTTTCCTCCTGCATATCAGCTTCCCCACCTGAAATGATTTTATTTGCATGTTGTTGCAAAGTTTATTTATCATTTTTTATCCATTTGAGAAACTTTGAGAAATCCTTGTGGGGAAACTGCAGTAAACCGGATATATTTGTTCAAGCTGGAGCATTATCTTTTATTGTGGAAAGATTTTTACTCTGTATTAACTTTGAACACAACCTTTGGTTTATGCTCTAGTCACCACAGTGAAATTAGACTGTCAAGCTGTGACCTCACCTTGAAAAAGGGGAAATTGGTCCATCAGTGATTACTCCAAAAGGGCTCAAAAATACACAGGGTTCAAATGTAAATACACTGAAACAGACAGCTCTTCCAGCAAGAGGATGAAACCATGTTGCAATAGAAGATGTTATATATTGATGAAAAGGGAAAATTAAATACATAGTTCTGTTGGGTCTGACTGAGGTAAAGCTCACAGCCCTCCCTGTGGTGTTCTTTGCATTAGTAGCTGGAAGGGTACTGATAACAGAGCAGTGTTTTGGCTGCTGCTGAGCAGCGCTGTCCCTCTGACATTCCTTCCCCCATCAAAGGGATGGCAGTCGGCAAGGTCCTGGGAGGGGACACAGCCAGGCCAGCTGACCCACATTAGCCAAAGGAATATTCCAGACCATGTGACATCAGCTCAGATATAAAAGCTAAGGGAGAGAGGAGGAAGGAGGGCACTCCTGGCTTGTCAGTGTTTGGCACCTGGAGGAACCCTTACGCATGCTGAAGCCCTGCTTCCCAGGAGGCATCCAACCATCGCTCGCTGATGGGAAGTAGAGACTGACTTCTTTTTCTTAGCTTATGTGCATGCAGACTCATGACTTATTTCTTTCCCTTCACTGCAATAAAACTGCCTAATCTCACCCACTGGTTGTTCTCCATCTTATTCTCTCCCCTGCCCCATTGGGAAGGGGAGTGATAGAGCAGCTTAGTGGGCACCTGGAACCCAGCCTAGGTCAACCCGCTACAATAGTTTTAAATAACTATGATCTCTCCTATCTTTTTCAGATCACATCTGGACACTTTTACAAACAAGATCAATAGCTAGTGTCTAGGACGTCTCTCTTTCCTGGCGGCAATTACTAGTCTCAAATATGAAGTGAGCTCAAAACACACCAAGACCAATCAATACGGAGCCACCAGAGCTCAGAATCCTTCTCTGAGAGGCAGCACAACCTATACCAGGGAGAGCCCCAACAGAGGAAGACAGTAGGGCAAAGCAGCCCTACGAGAAGGGTCTGGCCTCAGCAACCTGGAGAAGCTATGGATTCACTCTCTTCACATCACACTCTTCCCCAGCAGAGCTCTAGTGCAAATTAAATCTGCAGTCTGGGCATCAGTGAGAGGTCAAAGTAATTTAGTAGAAGGAATCCCAAAAAACCCTCTTTCAGATATGAATCCCAGATGGGTCTGCTTAATTTGGTCCTTCAGCTGTCTAACAGCTGAAAACATCAAAAATGCTGCCAAACCAACTGTTTAATGAAATAAAAAGCTTTGAGCACAAGTACATGCCTTTGGATTCACAAATACAGTCTGGTCACTGGGAGAATTGCTGGGCATGCAGCTATAGGACTCCAGAGAGTTCCTTAAAATTTTTCCTTGCAGCTTCACAGCATTGCAGGATCCCTTAGTAGTGCCCAAACCACAGCTTCTCATACCTCAGCTTTAGCTGTGCTCTTCTCAGATGTTTCTTACTCTTTTCAGACAGCTTCTAGACAGAATAAGTGAAGGCCAAATCGTAAAAGGTTTTAAATCACTGGTAGCTGCATAACTGGCACAGCTGCACCTTCCCCAGGTTTTTGGAAGGCGGGGCAGGGAGCACTGTCAAGTGTGTTATTCCTGTCTGCAGTGTCAATCTGCTTTGTAGAGCACTGCGAGGTGTAAACGTAAGGCATCTTCACTGCCTTTTCCTGGCGTTTTAATCTCCAGATAGCCCTCTCTTATGTAGTCGTTTGAGAAGGAAAAAGTAACCTTTGCTTCCTTGTCATGGGTATTGGGGGCCTGTTTTATTTCTGTATGCCTCCTGGAAGAGCTCATTAAGGAATTAATGAGGGGACCACAGTTGTGTGTAGTGTGCAGTCATCTTCTCCAAAATTACTCTCAGTGTGATTTGGACATGGTTGGATGGGGCTTGGAGCATCCTGGTCTAGTGGAAGGTGTCCCGGCCCATGGCAGGGGGTGGCACTGGATGGCCTCTAAGGTCCCTTCTGACCCAAACCAGTCTATGCTGCTGTGATTCTATGGCAAAGACATTCATAAAGAAACAAGGTACCAGGGAAAGAAAGATGAATGAATGTTAGTGCTATTCTAGAAAGACTTCGTGTCCCATCTCCTGGTTCTGTCCAACTTAATTTTGTCCCCTCTTCCTTCCCACCATCTGCTTTGGTAAGCAGGGAGACATTTTCAGGAGCGATTTGAATGAAACAGATGGCTTGCCACAAGCTTGGAGAAAGGTGTTCCAAGTGGAAGTAGTTCCTGGTGTGATAGAAATGAGGGATATGAGGAAAAAACTAAAGATAGAGTGGGGAACACCACCGTCAGAACAAGGCACAGGAAAGGACATGGGCAAATGGAAAAAATTGTGATCAAAATAAGGGCAAGTGCAAATATTTTGGTGCAAGTGTTTTGGCTAAAGCATAGCTTTAGCATTGCTAACATGGAAAAATATAGAACAGCTGAGACAGGAAATTATTGGATCCCAGTTAAGAAATTTGCCTGAAGAATGTAAATTTATTTTACTTAGCATATTGCCAGTCTGGGATGCGCGTAACAGCCTGGGCTGATAAATGAAAAGCCCACTTTTGCTACCTGCCACTGCATGGCTTTACCTGCCACCTTGCCACACATGGCTGTGTCCCAACAGTTGAAGTCTTACTACCCTAGGCAGCAAGGTCACCTCAGTCTGTTCTCTGGGACTGCTCCCTGGGCTAGGCTAACTCCAGGGACAAAATTCAAGGGAGGGTCCTTGCCAACATTATTATAGCAGAGACAACTGCGAGGTCTGGCACTGCTTAATTTCCTGCATGACTCAGTGCTGAGGAAAGAAAAACACTGGAGATGAAGATGATTTGATCATTCACGTTGATTGTGTGGACAGTGGTAATACCATAAGAAATCATAGGTAAGGATATAATAGAAAGAGCTTGGGCAGAGAACTCTACTTGGAAACGGCAAACTTGAAAAGATTGTAAATGCATACAACAAAAACAGCCCAGAGTAAAGCCTCCTCTGATACTCCTTTAGCCTCCTTCCTTCAGAAAATTTTGAATATCAGGGGCAAAGATTTAACTGAGGTCATCTGATAGCATTGAAAACTGGTGATGTCTTGAACACTCATATAACTGTCAGGAATCTGCTTCCTTCAAAACAAGGAAACACTGCACAGGCAGGGTACGAGAGATTAGTCATCTTGCTAGCTTTATAACAAGTATTCATATTTTACGTTTTCAATGACTTCAGAAAGTAATAGGCATAAAAATGTATGGATTCTGCAAATTTTGCATTTTTCTGCACTTTTTGCTACTTCCCTCAAGATCAAGGCTTTGATATTAAAAAAAAATGTCTTGCATTTATATGTATTTATATTACAAAGACCCTTCACAGCAAAAAAGTATTGCTCTTTCTTTAACTTAGTCATAGATACCTGCCTGGAGTGAAAAATAAGGAAAAAAAAGTGTGTGTGTGTGTGTGTGTGTGTGTGTGTGTGTGTATTTCTTCCCTCTACTCACATCAATGATGTCTTAATTTCAAAGATCAGTAGAGACTTTGTAAAGAATATCATGACAAAACTCAGATTTATCTCTTAGAAAGTCACTTTCATTATAGGAAAATATGTAATTTTTACCAGAGAAGAAAAAGATAAAGACCGAGCAATACCTTCAGTTGCCTCTGAAAACACCTAGTCAAACTACTTATTTGACATTCAGGTATATTAACAATGGTAATTAATGATGCATTCCTGCATCTAGCATAAAATGCCTTTAGTTCTTTATTTCCTAGGGACCTACTGGAAAAAAATTAGTTGGGCTTAAGAAAAGTCTTTACAAACTTACCTGGGCACAGATAGGTCCATCTGGTCTCTACATCACTTTAAACAGTATGTTGATCATGTATTTTAAAAAAGAAAAAGAGCTGATTATCATGATAAAAATCAAGGGGGGAAGGATGTATTTCTCCCTTGAAAAGCTTGGTTGTTAGTAAATGATTTTAAAAAACAACAAACAGGAGCATGCAGTTTGCTGACTATGCTTATGCAGGGGTTAGACCTGAAGGACGTGATGCCCTCCAGAGAGACCTGGACAAGAAAGATCGAGAGAGACTATTTACAAAAGCATGTAATGACAGGACAATAGGGTATTAAACTGAAATAAAGTTTAAATGGGAAGTAAAAATTGGGAAGAAATATCCCTGTTAGGATGGTGAGGCCTAACACAGGCCCAGAGAAGCTGTGGCTGCCTCATCCCTGGAAGTGTCTAAGGCCAGGCTGGACAGGGCTTGAAGCACCCTGGTCCGGTGGAAGGTGTACCTGCCCATGGCAGGGGGTGGGACTGGATGGGCTTTAAGGTCCCTTCCAACCCAAACCATTCTGGGATTCTAGGATACCATCTTTTCAGCCTGCACTTTAAGAGGCATTATTAATCTTTGATATTGATGGAATTATGACATTTGCCTCCCCTTCTTCTCCTAAATATCTTGAACTTTGCCTGCAGTCATATGCAAATACACACATTATTCAGATTTTCCATCTTGGAATTAAAGGCAGATTTGCAAGGTTCAGGCAAGCAGCACCCAGCTCTGAAGTCCCTTACCAATAGCTCATTTGAGTAACAGACTGCCAGGCAATATGTGTTGTTTCTGCCAAGGAATGGAGTTCTCAGAGCTGTGTGGCCCAAATGCCCTGACCTCACCCAGCTTGCTGTTTCCATCCACTTGGGAAACTCATACTGCAAGAAACACACGTATGCAATGTAATTTTGTTCAGCTTGTTTCCACAAAGCATGTAGTTCTGCTTCTGCATGTAGTTTGGATACACCTTCTTGTGCTCTATTATAAAAGCATGAATTCTCTCCTTTCCAAGTGATAATATAGCCAGATTCCCCATCATGGGTAACCTACATCAACATGCCTTTGAGAAGAAAAACATCCTCACCAAATCCAGGTATCAAAACTCCACCAAAACCAATCACATGTGAAGTTCTATTATTTATTTCTGAGTATGTTGTAATGGCATTAGTTTTTGTTAAGCTCTAATTGCTGGTGACTTATCCATAGTGGTTTTTTTTACTCCAGAAGTGAGGCACTGAGACACTCCTCTGGGTGCTCCAGCTGAATTTCCAAGCCTTTTTCCCCAAATTGACTCACCACACTTTGGCAGGTTGGATATAAGGGCTATTTATGGTCTTAGCAGATATTGATTCTGAGATATCCACAAACTCAAGTCACACATCGTGCTCTATAACCATGTGTGACACAGATTGTCACACCATTTGTTTACATTGTGCTACAGAAGCCACATCAATATCAGGCAAAGCAGTATAAAAAGGGTATAACAGGAGTGAGTCATCCCCAGTTTTACCACTTAGAAACCTAGGAGATGGCAGAAGAGAAGCAGACACAATCAATGAACATTCAAACTGCCCGAGCACAAGATTTTGGCAGCAAGTCACTGCAATTCTTAAAGCTTCACTCACCTCATGTTCATCCCTTTTGGGGAAACAGTTTGAAGTGCAGATCAAACTCCTTCTCCGTGTCTTCTACCAGACTTTCTCCCTGGAAACTTTACCCCAGTACATCTTGTCCCGGAAAATATTACAGACACAATGTTGTGGGACACTTGGAAGGTAAAAAGTAATATAGAAATAATGCTCAAAAATGTACCTATTTCCTTGGCGTTCTCTATTGGCAACACTAAGGACACAAAATTTTCAGTGCATCTTTGCCTGTTTCCCTGCAAAATTCTCATCTGATAAAAACAAAACAGAACTGCTGCACTTCTCTCCCTATATGCTGAGCACAGATAGCTTTAAATAATTTGGGATTGATTACTGGATTGAATAACCAAAAAAGCAAAGGCTGTGAGCACAGCCCTTAGTAACATGCAAGGCTGAGTAACATACAGCTTGCCTCAGTCTAGTAGGAAAGGCAGATGAAGATTAACAAAGGATTTGGATGACAGCACAAGCAGTTCTGTAGGAAGTTCTGTAATGTGGGCCTGTTATTTTCTGGATTGCAAGGACATCTTCTGGAGAACATCTGACTGCTGTCCAAAGCCCTGTATTTTTCATGCTTACAAAATGATGCAGTTGCAGTCATATACCTCAGAGAACATTTTGCTTTTAAAATACAACAAAGAAAATCTGATGTGTATTGATCTGACCACACAAGTCTCAAAGCAGAACTCTTTATACAGTGGGATTTCTCTTCTGATTGTGTTACTCTACCTTATTATGTGAATGTCACAGATGTAATAATTTACTTGTTCAGTGACCTTAGCAGTAAGTTTGCTGATATAGAACCCTGTGTCTATGTTGTTAATATAGGACTGACATTCAGCAATTTTATATTGAAGACATTTGTACTTGTTTCGCTACTAAATGCCTGTGGAATTATGTGGATGCACTATGTTAAAAGTTTTTCTCTTCTTTCTCATGGGGAATAGAGATAAGCTGAATTCTTGTGCTTTTCTAATCTTTGTTTGGGTACTGGATGTTGTAGGGCTCCAGCCAATCCCTTCAGGGGGTGGAAAACTGTCAACCAATAATTGTTAGACTATTAATGCATATATAAAGAAAGTTTTGTAAATAAATTTTGCCTTATTCGCCATCTTGCATGTGCTGACTGCCTGATTACTACGAGCTACCAGCGACAATTGGTGACGCCGATGTGCACTTGCTGTCCTTCCAAGGTAGGCAGAAGCCCTCCCTGCCCGCCTGCTAGCCCCTCCCGCCCTCCTGGGGTCGCAGGGACATTATGGAGGACGCAGCTGCGGACTCTGGGGCATCATCACCGTCCCAGCACGATGCCTGGGCTCTCGTCCGAGCTAAGGTCTCTGACCGATTGCTAGAAGATCTCTTGCTATGGTTTAAACGAAAAGGATACCCCAAAATATTACAGGAAGTTCCAGGCCTTGAAATGTGGGTACATCTTGGGGACGAGCTGTGGTTTGAAGTATCATTTGGGAACTTTAAGACTATATGCTTGTGTTATGCTTGGAGAAAAATCCTCGATTTATTGAGAGAGGAAGGGTCGGATTTTGGCAGAAAAGACCCCCATTCGTATTTGGAGTCGTGGGCTCCGCCCCGTGATCACTGGCCCGGCCAGCACCACCCTTGCCCCGATACACGCAGTAGCTCTGAGCAGAGGTATATATCCCCTCTGGATTACAAGCCACGCACTTACCCAATGCCACAGGAGGTCCTTGCCGAGCACATGGAGCAGAAACAGCAGGCCGCCACCACTGGGGGGGCGGCAGTGGCCGGAGCCGCCCTTGTACCCCCCCCCCATACCGCCTAGAGTGGGGGCTGGGCAGCCCCACTCCGCGCGGCTCGGCTCTGTGTCGGCGATGGATGACGACACCGTGACGGCAGCGCATGGAGGGGGAGTGGCCAATCCCGCCTCGCTTCAGCCTGCACCAGAGCTCCCCCTCACCAGGATGGCTGATGTCAGTGGCGCACCTGGATTGACAGGCGAGCAGGCGTATCAGCCTGCGCCAGGGGCGGCCCCCTCAGCCCTGCTGGCTTCTCCGCCAGATGTCTTTACCCCCGCCGTGACGGCGGTGGCAGGGGCAGCCTCCCCAACCCCGCTGGCTTCTCCACTGGACACCCTTACCCCTGCCGTGGCGGCGGGGGTAGACCCCTGCCCGTGCTGGCTTCTGTGCCGGGCACTTTCTCCCCTGCGACAGCGACAGAGGCGGCAGCAGTGGCGGGGCTGGGCCCGAGGGTCATCATTCTCCTGAGCCCCTGAATTCCATTTCCCAGCAACTTGGAGTTATCTCCAACGTGCTCTTGGCACTGTTAGATGTCTCTAGACAGACAGCTACTGCTCTGCGGATGTCTGAAGCCAGGAATGCGTCTCTGAGAGCCGGACAGCCGACTGTGCCATACTCTCCCCCGAACGCGGACATTGTAACCACAGTAACTCCGGAAGCGGTGGCACCTCTTTAGCTGCTTCATTCTGCTGAGTCAGAGGAAATGGAAGTCACAGCCCTGTCCTCCTCGGCTTCCAGCCTGGCTTCTCTTCATGCCCTATCTCCCAGCCCACTGCCTGTAATTGCGGAAATTCCATCTTTTGTAATAGGGACAGCAGATGATGCCCAGATGGACGATTCCAAGACCGAGGTAGACAGCTCCTTGGTACACGGGCGAAAGGGAGAAGTGGCGAAGAGGAGAAAAAGCGTCTGTTACAGACCCATCTCTGGATAAGCCAGGAGTATTCCATCACATTAAGAGCCCGAAACCCGAGAAGATATTGGGACTGTGTCAAGCTAGGAGCTCTGCAGGCTGGGGATTGGAATCTATTGGAAAGGATGGGGATGCCTCAACCCCTACCAGAGGCAATGGAGACTCAGGTGACAGATGCAGTGCCTTCAGGTGGGCCAGTAGCTCAGGGTGATACTAGCGCCCTGCAAGGGGATATTCAAGCCTTTCCAGTATTCAAAGCAGCCCTGAACTCAGGCCAAGTGGATAACCATCAAGTTATAGCTTGGAAAGTGGTCCATGATTTACAAACTAAGGCAGCACAGTATGGGCTTGGGTCTCCTGAAGTTATGCAAGTTCTTAGGGTACTGAATACTGATCTGTTGACACCCTTTGACATTAGGCACTTGGGCCAAGTTCTGCTTCAGCTTGTGCAATTTATAGTTTTTGAAAATAATTGGAGAAAATTGGCTCAAAAGGCCGCAGATGAAAACATGCGTTTTCCTCTTGGTTACCCTAGGCGGGGAGCTGGATTGGATGTTCTGATGGGAGTTAAACCCCACGACAACCCTGACCTGCAGGCCAGATGGATCCCCAACTGTTGGAACAGGCCCAAAAACTAGGTGTAGGTGCTCTTCTTAAAACAATCAACATGGCAGAGCCAAAAGAGCAATATTCTAAGATATACCAGGGGTTATCTGAGCCCTTCCTGTCCTTCGTCAAAAAGCTAGCAGTGGCATTGGAAAAACAAGTGGAAGATGATACTTTGAGACAGGTGCTGTGCAAACAGTTGGCAAAAGACAATGCCAACGAAGAATGTAGAAAAATTATAGGTACACTGCAAGACAATCCCTCCATTGCACAGATGGTAGAGGCCTGCTCCCAGGTGGCACCACGGAGCTCAAAGAAGCCTGCTTTGGCTGCATTTCTGTCACCTGCTCAGGCAAGCCCTGACAGTGGGCAGAAGCAGTCCAAGGCTGGGAACAAACGAAGACGACCTAAATCACAGAAAAAGGGAAATGCAGGGACTGCGATTCCCCAGTGCAAGAGGTGTGGTAGACTAGGGCATTGTGCAGAATATTGCAGGTCTAAATACCATGTAGACGGCCAACCTTTGTCGGGAAACGTAAAGGGGAGTGCAAGAAGGGGGAATTGCCCTCCGTCACGTATGTTCCCCCAAAACAGGGTACCAACACTGGCTTATCCAGTCAGTGTAGAAATGGCACCCAAAGGCCAGCCCAGGCCAACATCGCCAGCACTGGCTCATCCAGCCAATGTGGAGACGGTGCCCACGGGCCAGCCCGGATCAATGTCTACATAGCCAGGACAGTCGTCCTAGACTCTGGTAACATTCACAGAGTCCCCTTGGATGCGCACGAACCCCTAAGCCAAGGGTATGGTGCTCTCCTGGTGGGAACACCTGAGGTCACCCACCAAGGGATCTTTGTTCATCCAGAAGTAATAGATGCTGATTTTACAGGCCAGATTCACGCTATGGTTTCCACACCAAGTACCCCTGTCACGATCCCTGAAAAAACCCCCATTGCTCAACTGGTGCCTTTTGAGTCTTCTATTCCCAGAGCAGAGCAACAAGTATGCGGAAGCAGCAGCACTGGATTTCCAGATCTTCCGCAGATCTGCTGGGCCGCAGACATCTCTAATCAGAGGCCACAGCTCACATGCACTCTGATCCTGCCAAAAGCCCACCTACGTCGGATTCGGCTTCAAGGTTTGATTGATACAGGTGCCAATGTAACAGTTCTTTCCTCCTCTTCATGGCCTTCTACATGGCCTCTAGCCCCTGTGGGATCAGCCATTGCGGGGCTAGGAGGAACCACACAGAGCCAACTGAGTGAACGGCCTGTGTTGGTGAGAGAGCCGGAGGGTCACACAGCTGTAATCCAGCCCTATGTTACTTCAGCCCCAATTAACCTTTGGGGGAGGGACGTGTTGGTGGCGTGGGGAGTCCGGATTGGAACAAATTTTTGATTGGAGTCACTGTGAGCAAGGGCGCACCATATCGCATGCTATCCTTGCGATGGCTGACTGAAACACCCGTATGGGAACCACAGTGGCCCTTGCCCAAAGAGAAATTAGTCGCCCTTTGTCAGCTGGTTCAGGAACAATTGCAACAGGGACACATTGAGCCTTCTACTAGTCCCTGGAATAGCCCCGTGTTCATAATTAAGAAAAAAATCAGGGAAGTGGAGATTGTTGCAAGATCTTTGGAAAGTTAATGCAGTGATGGAAAGTATGGGGGCCTTGCAGCCTGGTATGCCTTCACCCACAATGATCCCCACAAAGTGGGAAATCCTGATTATTGATTTGAAGGATTGTTTTTTCACAATTCCTTTGCACCCCAACGACAGACCAAAATTTGCCTTTACGGTGCCTGCAATTAATAATCCTGAGCCTGTAAAGAGATTTCAATGGAAAGTGTTATCTCAGGGCATGAAAAATAGCCTGACAATCTGTCAATGGTATGTCGCTCAGGCTTTGTCTGGAGTCCGTGAGCAGTTTCCTGAGGCACTCTGCTACCATTATATGGATGATATCCTGGTGGCAGCATCCACCCAGGATGAGTTGCGGAGGTTACAGCCTCGACTGCTCACTGCCCTGCATTCCTGTGGGTTGCCAGTGGCCCCAGACAAGGTTCAACAGCAGCCTCCTTGGAAATATTTGGGAGTCAAAATTTTGGATCAAACTATACAACACCAAGAGGTGCAATTTTCAGACACTATCAAAACTCTGAATGATGCCCAGAAGTTGCTTGGTACTATTAATTGGTTGCGTCCTTATTTAGGACTGACTGCCACGCAACTTTCCCCACTCTTTAATGTTTTAAAGGGGGACCCTGATCTGAATTCACCTTGAAAATTGACCCCGGAGGCGCGGCAAGTGCTGAACGAGGTGCAACAAGCTGTTTCTGCTCATCAGGTTTATTGAGTAGATCCCTCTGTTGATATCACTGTTTTTATTACTGCTCCAGACCTCCATCCCACAGGTATCATCGGCCAATGGAACAAACAATGGGCCGACCCTCTGCACGTTCTGGAATGGGTCTTTCTGCCCCATCAGCCAAAAAAGACAGCACCCACGCTGTTCAAATTGATCACTTGTTTGATAATCAAATGCAGTCACCGATGTCTAAGTTGTTAGCTGCAGACCCTGCTACCATTGTTGTCCCAATAACACGGGACAACTTTGAATGGAGCCTTGCTAACAGCGCTCCTTTGCAAAGTGCATTGCAAAACTTTTCAGGGCAGATTGCTTATCACCTGCCCAGCCACAAATTATTACAATTGGCAAATTCAACCAGCCTTGCCTTGCGACCAAAGAACAGTTGGGTGCCAGTGCACGGACCCACCATCTTTACCGATGGTTCGGGAAAAACAGGAAAAGCCATTGTTACCTGGAGGGAGGGATCCGAGTGGCAGGTACTGAAAAGCCATGAGTCAGGCTCTGCCCAACTGGTTGAACTAAGGGCAGTCACCTTGGCCTTTCAGCGGTTCTCTCAGGTGCCTTTGAATTTGGTTACAGATTCTGCTTATGTAGCAGATATAACCAAATGTTTAGGTTGTTCACTTCTAAAGGAAGTCAATTATGCGGCTCTGTTTTCATTACTACAAGCTTTGTGGAATGCAATTCAAGCTCGAACGCATCCATATTACATTTTGCACATTCGAAGCCACACCAAATTGCCAGGTTTTATAACAGAAAGCAATGCCAGGGCTGATATGCTAGCCAATCCTGCATGGATGGTGCCTCAGCCTGACAAAATTGCACAAACCAAAGCTTCCCGTGATTTCTTCCACCAGAGTGCACATACTCTGCAGAAGCAATTCCAATTGATGCCAGCTGAGACTCGTGACATTGTCAGCGCTTGTGCTGATTGCCACGGACTCACTGCACCTCTGCCACCAGGGGTAAACCCCAGAGGCCTAAAGGCCTTGCAGCTTTGGCAGACGGGTGTGACACACATCCCTGAATTTGGCCGATTTAAGTACGTGCACGTGTCTATTGACACCTTCTCCTCAGCCATGTGGGCATCTGCTCACACTGGAGAAAAGGGTCGTGATGTCATTGCCCATTGGAAATTGGCCTTCTCGGTCTTGGGCGTGCCATCTGCAGTGAAAACCAACAATGGCCCTGCCTACGCCTCGCAGAAGACGCGACAGTTCTTGCACCTATGGGGTGTGGACCATAAATTTGGTATCCCCCATTCCCCACTGGTCAAGCGATTGTGGAACATGCACATGGTACTCTGAAGAGCATTCTAGAAAAACAAAAAGGGAGAATGCATGGGGAATCACCACAGAGCCGACTGGAAAAAGCTTTGTATACAATTAATCATCTCACAGTGCCATCCTGTCATTTTGAACCATTTTCTCTCATTGCAGTCATCAGGCAAGTCGCGCTTGCCCTGGGGGAAGGTTTGGATTCGAAACCTACTTACTAACACCTGGGAAGGCCCGCATGAGCTTATTACTTGGGGCCGTGGGTATGCTGCGTTTCCACAGATACTGGAGTGCAGTGGCTATCTGTGACTTCAGAAGCAGAATCGGCAACCTCAAAACAATGACCAAGATATTGACCATCAGGCAGATGGTCCTTCTACAAGCAGAGACTGAATATTAACTTTCCTTATTATGGAGTCAGAAAATAAGAACTTTCAATAGAATAGGTTTTGATAGATGCATCATTTATGGCATTGCCTGAAAGTCTCTCTGTCCACCTTCAATCAGCAGCTGTTTTGGGCCCTGTCAGTGGCTGGCCACCACTGGCAGACCTCTTATCGGTATTTAACTCGGAATCTTCTTGGTAGTTGGCCACTGCCAAGCAGATCCTTCATGCCGAGCTTATCCTCCCTTCTTAGGGAATTAACAGGGGACTACAAGCAATACCTTTTGTCTTTTTTTAAAAACAAAAAGGGGGAATTGTGGATGCACTATTTTAAAAGTTTTTCTCTTCTTTCTCATGGGGAATAGAGATAAGCTGAATTCTTGTGCTTTTCTAATCTTTGTTTGGGTACTGGATGTTGTAGGGCTCCAGCCAATCCTTTCAGGGGGTGGAAAACTGTCAACCAATAATTGTTAGACTATTAATGCATATATAAAGAAAGTTTTGTAAATAAATTTTGCCTTATTCGCCATCTTGCATGTGCTGACTGCCTGATTACTACGAACTACCAGAGACAGAATTATATGTCTCTTGTCTAAGTAGACTTCTGACTACTAGGTCAAGAAACAGATTTTTCCTAGAACTTTAACTCATTTACCCATTAAGTACTTTTTTCTTCTTTTGAAAACCTTGAAAAAAGTCCCCAAATGTATGTGTGTTCAACCGTCTTCTCAGTGATATACTGAACAGCTCATGCTAAAACCAGTTCTCACATGGGTGCAAAACACCAGGAGAGAAATTATATCAGGTGGCCTGTGTTGTTACTAGAGCCAGAGACACAAGTATCCCTGCGTGTGCCGCGCAAAGAGAAGTAGAGACATGCAGCAGGATAGAAAAACTTTTCAGAGATTACGGGAATGGCAGTTCAGCCATAGCTTTCAGCAAGCTTTTATGGGGACCCTCCATGGGAATAGCTTTGGGGTTTGAGGACAGTCAGGTGCAGGGATAGGAAGAGTGAGAAGGCTTTGAGGGCTTCAGTATGAGGCAGAGCACTTCTCACTGTGCCAAGGGAGGGGTGAGCCACCAGCCCTACCACATGACCTAGGGTGGCAGAGGAGAAAGGAAGAGGACAGGGAGAGGAGATTGAGAGGCTCCAGCCCAGGAGCTGTGATTCCTGTGATCAGGAATGGCGTGCCCCTACACTGGCACAGGGCAGATCAGCAGCTAGGATGCCATGCAGGAAAAGTAATGCTTAACAGCAGAATGAGTGGGAACATACCTGAAGTTGTTTCACATTTCATCAGTCAGGACTTACTTGTTCCTGCAGATACAGACCTCAAGCTCCAAAGACTTTGAAGATACTTCTTCTCCCTTAAAACAGCCACAAACTTGCTCCTGTAGAAAAAGAAACCTGAATGAACCACATGCAGAGTGTTTCCTCTTCTTCTAAGGTTGCCTGTGTAGTGGATTGACCATGGCCATCTGCCAGTCACCCACCCAGACATCTTCTCCCCTCTCCTCAGCAGGATAGAGAAAATAACAAAGAAAAACTTGTATGTGGAGATTGAGACAGGGAGACCACTTACCAATCCCTGCCATGGGCAAAACTGACTCAATTGTGGAAAATTAGTTCAATTTAGTGCCAATTAGAATAGAGTTGGATGGTGAGAAACACAGATAAAAATTAACACCCACCTCTTGCTTCTTCCCTGCCACAGCTTCACACCCTCATTCCTGGTTCCTCTCGCCACCAAGTAGCACAGGGCGTGGAGGAATGTGGGTGACAGTCCCTAACAGCCCCACTCTGCCATTCCTTCCTTCCCACACCTTCCCCTGCCCCACCGTGGCCCTGGCGCCTGGAGTGGGTCACCATGCCTGTCTTGGCTCCATCATGATAATGGGATCATTGCAAGGCACATGCAAGCATGTTTGCTGCATCTGTTCTTTCTTCTGCCTGCTATTTCACCAAATGATGCAGTGAATTACCTTTAAATTCAAGACTTCCCCTTTTAATTTAACTCAAAAATTGCATTACTCTGCATTTATGCTCTCACTAACAATAAAGCTGACATATTTTTTCCTTCCCTGTTAAAAGCCAAAGCTGCTCATCTAAAAATAGCTCCTGCCCTTTAGCCCAGGTTTTTATGTGTTGGTTTTTTGTATTACCATCTTAGGCTTTTAGCCTCAGTATTGATATTCCAGTAATTAGATGCAAAGTGACATGCAAATTGCTAGTAGCATGTTCCTCTCATCTCATTTATTGCATGATACAAATTTTACTTCCACGGAAGTCAAAGGTAGTGATGGAGAACAGCTTGCAATGCACCAAGCAGTTGTTGACACACAACGTGGCCCTCTGGCTGTGCAGGCCATGATGTTAGCTGTCAGTCTGGGCTGTTCCATGCCCAGATGTCCATCAGCATTGTCAGAATGCAGCCTGGGGGTTCCTCACTGACCGTACTCTTTCCCTGCCTTGTGCCTACCCTGCATCCTGTCTCCAAAGGGCTGATGCAATGACCAAACTTATTTCTTATGTCACTGATGTATTTTTTTTCTGGTTAATGGACACTCAGATCTCTACAATCCTGCACCCACAGCAAGGTTTCTTGTCTTGAGGGCTCTGTCCCACAATGCTATCGCGGCTTCCACTCTGCCAGAGCTCAGATCATTGACGATCTTTGATACTCACACCAGATATCCCTGTGCTGAACCCCCCACGCTTGGGGCTGCCACAGGAGTTAAGAAGAGAAGAAAGAGTATTTCATCACCCAAAGCACAAGCTTTTACAACCCAATTAATTCTCTGAGCTGCATGACATACTACGCAATCACCATGGAAAAACCATAGCTGTCTATGTTAGGTCAGTGAAACAAAAACACCTTTAGTGATGGCACATATACGCATTCTATTTTATTCTTTCAGTTTGATGTTGTTAAATATACCTTTTAAAGAGTGACATTCCTTTTTGTTGTCCAAAAAGTGACAATACCCTCCAGGCTGCTACATGTCTGCTGAAAACTGGGCCACAGTTTGTTCCTGGGTCAATGTACATTGCTAATAGGAATAATTTTATACCAGTACATCTTTGATTTTAGCAAGAGTGAAAGCTCCACATAGACTGTGTATCTGTCCTCACATGGAAATAGGGTGTTATCTCCAGGAAGCTGGGCTGGCAGTGAATTAGCTCTCCCTTCTCCCGAGTGTTGATAAGACTTGTGTAAGTGAGAATACGAAATTCTGGAGATGTGAGCATTAACCACCCCAAATACCTATAAAGGTATTTTCCTTTCAGATCACATTTACAACTCGTTTGTGGCAATTTGCTGCTGTAGCAATTTCCACATGCAACAACCCAGCCCCAGGAAAGGGGCAGAGACACTGTAGAATCCAGCAAAAGGAACCTTGGAAAAAATCTGGACTGTGGTGGAGACATCCCCATGACTTCTGCAAAGACAGCTCTGTTTGTGGTGTTTGGGGGTTTTCCTATCACATAAACACACACATTACCTGTCACTTGTGAGATTTTTTAATCTTCCAACCTCCTTTGAGATCCTGATGTTTGATCATCACCATTTTGATTGTTGATACTGAGCTATGAAATTGGAAATAAAAAAGTCTTTGAGTGTGCAGTAGGAAAATTAAATATTGCCCTCTGAGTGCAGTGTGACTCATGACAGTGTCAGCAATCTGATGCTCTCCAAAACTAGTGCTGTATATCAAAAACAGCCTTTCTGTACCGATAACTTTCAGAAAGGACTGTAATAGCATCCTTTCAACAAGCTTTCTGTCTCTCCAGACATTTCATTGCACTCCTAACTTTGATACCACCTTCTTTTTAACAGCAAGGCTTTGCATCATAATATCCCCTGTGCTTTAGCAGGGCCTAAAAACATCCTGCTGCAGAAACAAAGTTTGAGAGTTGTCAGAAATTCCTCCAGAGGAGGGAACTCTTAATATTTACACCTTTGATACAGAAATTTCTTTTGCTCTGAAAACTTATTACACGAGTTGCCAGCAGAGGGGACTTTCTTTGCCCTTA
Source organism: Acanthornis magna (assembly GCA_036785705.1). Classification (NCBI taxonomy): domain Eukaryota; kingdom Metazoa; phylum Chordata; class Aves; order Passeriformes; family Acanthizidae; genus Acanthornis; species Acanthornis magna. Next base: position 12,068,503 of record JAWUZG010000093.1, read on the forward strand.
TCAAATTAAAAGTGTAAATATCAGTTGAAAGGTGAGAGGAGGTGGGATGTTCTTCGGTTTTGATCTTATTAAATCAAAGTGAATTGGAGCTCATTAACTTCATGAGTTTGCACATGCTGATTAAAATGGACCCAACTCTAACACATATGCCAGGCAGCTGGCATTGTTCTAGGAGGAAAAAAGGAACAACAGAGCAGAGCACTGACATGTACTCCATTTATTTTGAATAACTTGTGACTGAATTCCAGTGGCTTAAAGGGTATGAGGGTTCCAAAAGAAAATAGGGAACTGCTTTGCCCAGCCATGCAAGAGGTGGTACTGCTGGTCAGTGGCTGTACCAGCCTGAACACAGTTCTGATGCCACTTTATGTAGACTTAACCAGCTCTTAATAGAGTGTTTCATGCTTTCTCCTATCAGCTACCAACTCACATACATACATACGTACATACATACATACGTACATACATACATATATACATATTCCATATCATATTCCCCTGCTTTCACCATTAGCTGCTTGATCTGTAGTCTAAGCACATGCAAACATACCAGCCAGACTAGCACTAGCACCACAGTTAATGCTGTACATCCTAATTAGGCTTTACCTTATGTTCAGCTTCCTCCATCGCACCCAGTCTGCCACCGGCCCTCGGACAAATTGTGACCCCTCCGCTGGCCACTCACTCAGGTGCCCTGGTACCTCGGCTGCATGCTGACAATGATGCCAGATTTGTTAGGCCTCTCTTGGCATTCCTACAAAAGTCATCCCTGCAATTGCCAATGAGAACATCAACAAGGACTCTTCCATACAACAACTAAATTATGGAACCAGGAGTTTCCATAGGAGGCTGAATAAACCTCCTGAATAAACAAGAACAAGGTGCTTCCCATTCATTTCCTGTACAAAGGGCTTTTTTACCCTCCAGCCCAGCTGAGCGGAAGTACCTCTGGTTTTTTATCTTCCCTGCTGCAGTACTGTGCAGGGATTTGAACACCTTTCTGCATGAAGCAGTGGAGCAAACACCTGTCAGAGGAGGCCAAGCAATTAGGCCAGGGCAGCCATTCAATAAACACTGTACCCAAAGAGATGAAGTCACAATTAATCATCCCCAAACTGTGCCAGGCTGTTACAGATCAATTTGGTACTGGGAGCACTTGTCTTGGAGCTGTTTTAACTAACTGTAATAACAACATTAGCAACCTTGGTAAACATCTCATCCTTGACACAAACCCCAAAATGGATATGTATTCAGGCTGAGGAATGGTAAACCTTGTTAGCAGAAACAATTTAAACAAGGATGGAAGAGAAAGTACCACATCCAGAAAGTCAGCATCACTGTTTTCATACCTGTAGGACTCATCAGTGATAGCATATAGTGTACTGCTTGTCATTCAAGGCCTAAACATAAGCCCAGGAGAAGCTGGGGCGAGAGCAGTCCCCTGTCCGCACAGAGAAGCAGCATGGTTAGGGCTCATATCTGGCACCTGCACCCATGGCCACTTTATACAAGTGCTTGATGACCTCTGTGGGATCCCAGTACAGCATTACCACCAGTCTATTGCCCAGGTGCATCTGGTTTCCCAGTGAAGTTCTGTTCTTCAAAATATTCATCACCTATCTGTGAAAATCCCATCTGCAAGCCAGCAGCCCACTGTGCTGGCCAGTTTGTTGCATGGCACGGCTGGATCATTCCACACAGAAAGGCTGCACATCACTTCAAAGGCAAGTGGGAAATTAGTTGGTAGACATGGGAGACAAAGAAGGAATTGTGGGGAGGGCAGCAGAAAATCATCTGGGATTAAAGCACATACCACATCTCTGCTGCTTCTCTGTTCTCATCTATAAAATCCTTCTTTATTCATGCAGCTGAGCAAACCTGGGTGGATGTGCCTCTTCTCCCAGACATAGTGTCCAGAATGGGCTTAAAATAAAGGATAGCAATTCACATCTAGATTTTTTCATGGCCTCCACCAAAGGCACTTGGTTATTTTTCTTTGTTATACGAATCGGCCACTCAGCACATGCACAGCAACTTTGCTCCTGATCAGCCAGCATGCTTCTCTGGCCAAGTAAAACCACAGCCGTGGGCAAAGCAGTCAAAGCTTGGCTGCTGTGGGAGGCTCAAGATGAAGCTCTGCCTGGGACATGCCTCCCTGCCCTGAAGCCGATTCATACAGGGTGGAAGGGTTCAGAGAAGAAGATTGTGGGGCTTTTCTTTCCCACACAAGGAGCTCAGAGTTCGCTGATTCATCAGGAAAACCAAACCAGCCTCTATCCTGAGCACATAAAATTCCCAGGGCAACCGCCGGAATCAGTGCTCAGCCCATAAGCGAAGGGCTTCAGCTCTTGCTGCTATGAAGGTGCTCTTTGGAAAGTTCTTCCCATATGCGCACCCCAAAACCTCTTTTCTCCAAATTCTTTCTGGTATTTGCTAGCTTGCATATTGCCCAGGCTGATATTTGCCTTCAGACACAAGTGTCCTGTGGTTCACTCCCTGCATCACATCTTCATTAGTACATGGGGAGAGCAGCTCCAGCAGTGGGAATGTCTGTCATCATGAAAGAAAACATTCTCATTAAAAAATAAAATAAATCCATATTCCTCAACTTTTTCTGGTGCTTTATTCCCTTTCAACTGTGCTGATGAGCCTGAATATTTCCAATAAACAAGCAATTTGAGTAACTCTAACAAACTTAATGATTCAGTAATAAACATGAGCAACTCTTTTTAAAAGAACCAGTCCAAATTTCAACAGTTTTAGTGAATCTTACAGGACCTATAAACACCTTTTAAATACAAGCTAGAACGGAGGAGATATCTTGTTCTTTTTTTTCACCTGTTCCATTTATTCCCTTATTTTTATTTAGTTGATTGATTGATTGATTGATTGATTGTTTTTTAGCTTCTCTCAGCTCTCCTTACTTCATCTTTTGTATTGTCCATCTCAAGCAAAGAATAAGGGGATAGTGTTACATACCATCTGATATACCAGAAAGTATAAAAAAATCCATATAGCAAAATTTCCTCCCCTCCATTTGCTCTCATACCTTCACCACCCACATAGCCTAACTCTAGATACTAACAGCCTATATGCTGGGCTTCAGCTAGAATTTAACCTGAGAGTCCTCTATTAATGTGGATGGAAATAAGGAAGATTTTGTCACATCCTGTTCCACATTACAACAGGAATAATCAGCCATTGCCACAGAAGCTTTCAAAAAAAAAAAAAAAAACTCGAACAGAAATTGGTAAGATGAAAAAGTCACTTTATAAATCAATTCTTCTTATTAATATTATGCTTTTTTATTTTCCAGGAATCAAAACAGCATACTTTGTGAGTATTCAGAAATACAGTCATATTCTGAAATGTTTAATTTGCATGCAAATTAGAATCAGGAACCTACTGGTTGCAAATATTTCCTTTCACTCATAAACTGGCCTTTAAACCTATGTAAAAGGATAATATTATGGCAACAAGATTATTACTGATGTTGTAAAAGTTTAGCTTTGAAAAGCCAGAGATTTGATTCAGTGAACAGGAATCATGACACGGAAGAGAAAAAAACATTACAACAAGAAGTATATGGATCTTCAGAGCAGCAAATTTGAAATTGCTTCATTTTAGAATAAACATAACCAAAAAAAGATTTTTGGAATTACACTACTTTCTTCTCTGCTAATCACCTAGCTGATGATGCTTGCGTATCACCCTCATTCGTCCAGGGAAAATGTTGTCATATTTCTCTATTTGAACTTCTAATTTCTCATCTTAGCCTGATATATTCTAATGATGCACTGATAAAAATTATTTTATAATAGTGGTAGATAAGGAAGAAACAGTTTGGCAACATAGGGCATTGTTATCCAAAGCCTGATGAAGTGAAAGGAAGAACTCCATAATGCACTTAAACTGCAACAGCTCTGTCTGCGACAAGCCTTGCAAAACAACTCTCCAGGGAACGACTTTAATGCAAGTTTCACCATAACACTGGGCTATACAAGAGCTTGACCTTGTGTGAGCAGAGGTATAATATTTAGTTTCAGTTATCACTGTTACAAAAAAAAAAGTTATTTGATGGAAAACTGCACATCCTGAAACCAAACCAAAATAGAAAGATGCTTTTTCTAATGCTTCATGTTAGGTTTAGGCAAGTAGGAGCTACTGAAAAAGAAAAGAAATATTTTCTCATTGCCTGTCTCTGGCTCAAGAGACCTAAGTAAAAGAGCTCTAAAGGTATTTTAAAGGCAATCTGTTAAAAATAAGTATGTTTTCATGGTCGAGCCCTTTCCATGGAAACAAAGGGCATCCGACAACATGTTCAAGGTTTTTCTTCTGTGGCAGGCTAAAATCTTGTGACTAGCCTCTATTTCACAGTGCAGAAAAATCACTTCTTCTCGTTCCCTTCTTGCAGTTTTTCTATATGTAGCAATAGAACATTACAGTATCATTATGTTGTCCATGGGTGTGAGTACAACAGCAATATTAGTACCGTGCCAACCTGCAGAGAGCCCACAGTGTTTTCATCTTACTGCAAGAATATAATATAATCATTTGGGAAGTGCATGAAAATGCCATGGCAATGTCATTAGGTACCTTTTGCCCGCTGATGAGAAAACAATTTGAATGCTATTTGTGTAAAGATTCTTATTACGAGATATTAGCATTGGAAAACTAGTTTAGCAACATGATCTCCATGCGTGGCCACAGAATTTTCACACCTATGCAGTCTCTAAGCACAGGCCTCATTTCTACCCTCCTTGGTGGTGTACAGCTTTCGCTGAAGTGTGAGATGCTGCAAAGCTGATCTCAATCGAGTATCTGCAGTTAGATCCTTCTTCCTGTATCAACCCAAAAGTGAATTGGCAACAGATGTTTTATCACACAGCTGGAGGAGGAAACCTTGCCCTTGAGGTGATGGATAAAGATACTGTAAATTAAACTGGCAGCACAAGGGAGTCACAGCTCTAGAGGCAGGCTTGTCACACCGCTCATTTAAGTAGGGTTTGGGGACAGGACATTTAAAAAGTAGTTAAAACTCATCCGCTTGGGCTTCAGGTGGGGCACTGACAAAGTAAATGCTCCACTAGCAAACTCCAAATAGGTCAAAGACATTGTTCCTCCGGGAGATGAGGCTCCCAAACACAGCCAGGTCACATATTTTGCTGGTGCCACGCACAGCCCGGTTGGATGGGAAGCTGCAGAAATGCCTGTGTGCTGGGAAGAAAGTAGCCATGCAGGGATCCCTGGTCCCCAGTGTCCTCCTGCACTCGCAGGGGCTGCTGAGCTGTAACCTTGCTGTTCCTTTTGGCTTGAACAAACTTACATGTGTGCATAGATAAATTCACCTGCACAGAGAAGTCCTAATATATAAGGACAAAAGAGATGTGGAAGGAATCTAACCACCTGAATACAGACAAGTCACTCTCCCAAAAGCTCTGTGATGGCCATAAAGCACACTTCATGCCTACCAGACAGATGGTCCCTGTTTTCTCTGCCATGTGTGCTCTAACACATTTTCTCCCAATACCCTCCAGTATGTCTTAAGACTTAGTGTTATAAATGTCCTTAACTAGTTTAAGTCCTCCAACAATTCCAATTAATTATGCTCCAGGCAAAAAAAAAAAAACAACCATTTTTCAGTCATTCCCTGGATAGGAATTCCATCTGTTATCTTGCCTATTCACTTCATAATTCTTTTTTACCAGCTTTTTCTTTTTTTTATTGTAGTGAGATGACCAAATTTTGACCCTATGCTCCAAACAAATCTAAAAAGCACTTCATATAGTGTTAACACAATTCCTTGGAGATGGCAGTTTTCCTTGCTTGACCCAAACCAGTACCTTTAAACACATTTGCTGCTGCTTATGCAGCAGACTGAGGAGGTAAACGTTACCTAGTTTGTTTGCCTTGACAATGACAGGATTTGACTTTTATGATTTTGAGGTATTCCCATGCCTGCAAATGTTAATTGCATATTTATGTTAATTCAGAAGATTAACTTTGAAAGCAGGGGATTTCTGTGAATGACTGCGATTATTTTACATTCCAGTTTGTTTGCAACGTGTAGGCTTCCTTCCATGTAAAAAGCTAGTTATGTTATTGGCAATAATAACTGCAATGCCAGGGTTGAACTTCTGTTCTGTTCCCTTCCACATATAAACAGTAAGTTACGATTATATATTTTTCCCCTCTTCCTCAAATAATATACAGTAATGGAATAGCAAGCTGCTCTGCAGTCCTCTGCGTAGGACAGAAAATTAATTTACTTCTAAATTAATTCAGGGCTCTGCTTTAAAACCCATCTTGAGGCCAGCATGATCATGGCATTTCATCTTATCTGAAAGATGAAGTATTCTGATTGAAATTAACTCTTCCCATTAAAAATATTCATAATGCAGAATGGCAAAATTGTAGCACATATTTCAGTGGCCTCAGAGGGCAGTAACACACAAATTCAGTTATTCAGGGATGCTGGTGCTTCCTGGGAATAAATAATTATTTATTCCCTCAGTTTTTCTTCATTCCTCAGGAAAATGGGGATTTTCTTCACTAAAATTTTCCCATACAGGTATCTCTGTGTGCGTATCAGTTCTTCTTGTCATCATTTGCTTTCCTGAATAATTTCATAGCTCACTGATCTGACCCTCTCCTAGTCTTTCCTTTTTTTTTCCATTTGAAGAGAACTACTCCATTACTAGTGATTTATTAAGATTTTATCTACAGCTAATTATGACTGATTTCAATAACATGTTTTTCAAGCTCACACAAATTATTGATCAGCATACACATTCTTTACACCCCTTGCCTTAGATTCACACACTACATTAACTTATTAATGATTCCTACTAAAGATGGATAATAATATGATAAATCATTGCTACTGCTGCAAAATTTGCACATGCAGCTCTCAGCCTTGTTCTGCCTGATACAATATATGGGTATGTACCTCACAAACGCAGGTCACTGTGCTAATTCATCTATTGTGTTCATTACAGAACAAGACAATATACAGCCTAATCAGGCAAAAGGCTCCTGTGCCCACTTTGAGATAGTGAACATTTCATAACGTGGCCAGTTACACTGGCTCTGCCTGCAAAGCAGGAAAGGAAAAGGAAAAATATAATCTGTGTGTCTGTTCTACATGCATACATATATATAGAGCATCTGAATGTCTCAAGAAAACAATTCTCCCTATCTATTGCATTTTCTTTAATGGGATGGGATGATGGGAGAGACTGGACAGCTGGATTGCACCATTTTCCTAATTTTCAGAGGATTAAATCTGGTTGACACAAACCTCATTCTCCATTGATAATTTGACTGTATGTGCTGGGCTTGTTGCTATATGGCCAATGTTGTTGCAAAGTGACTCTGACAGTAAAACACTCTTTTTTGAAAATCAGCATCGAGTATAAAAACTTTAGTTATTAAAATAGTATGAGGCTATGATTGCTTTTTACCAAGAAAAAAAAGCTTGTTTGGAAAAAATTCCATATTTCTTTTCTACATTTAACCAGCATCTTCATAAACTCTAAGCCAGCCTGAGGGTACAAACACACATTTGACACACGGAGGAATCCGGGCCTATGCATTTTGCTGAGCTGGTCTTTTTCATCAGGCCCTCTTTCACAGTCAGTGGAGCAAAGAGACATGGTCACCAGGAAGCCTGGGGTCTAATACGACAGGAAACAGCTTTTTGCAGCTTCATACAGCGCACTCCTGAAGCAAGAGGTGGAGCAAGTGAAGCCCAGAATGCGACAGACCAACCTTCTTGCTTTTCACCGCGCAACCTAAAATTGCTTTTCCTCCAAGAATCCCTGAGCATATTGGGCAATTACAAACAAATTTGACGAGATACAGAGGTGTCAGAAGATTTTAAGTTCCTACAAGTTTCTGAACAATAGCTGAGCATGCCCCACAGCCTGCAGCCTTTGGGTAAGTGGAAAAGGAAGTCTCCATATATGGAAGGGCTGCACATTAAGTTCAGGAATTATGTGCCTCTACTAAGTGGTACACATGTGCTGCCATCCATCCAGCACAGCCATCCCTCTAACCCACCACCAACACTTCCCTCCTCTTCTACAAGTGTCAACTGGACACATGGGAGGCAGCTCAGGACACAATGGGAACACTAGAGAATTATAGTAGGCAAGAGCAGCAAATGCCTATGAACATAAGGTCTCACTTATCTCTTTTTTACTGCAAAAATGCCAATACAAAACTGGGACTCCCAAAAGATATGTGCATTTTTATATTAGTCTAAGTAAATGTTGATAGCATCTCATTCACATGATAAACACAATTAGTGAGACTAAAAAAAAAAAAACAAACCCAGAAGTTTGAACTTGGCAAACCACTTGCTTGTAGTTACCAGAAGCAAATCTCTGTGTCCAGGGCTGAAGCTCTGTTTCAGGAATTACCTTTCAGGTACAAAGCTGTTACCTACCATTTGTGCAGGTACAAGGCAGACAAAATATTATACTGGAACAGAAACCACTTTGGCTTAAGCTGGCAATGAAAGTTGTTATCACCTAACAGCTGTTTAGTAGCCTGCATTAAATGAACTTGTAGCTACAGCTCCATGAGGATAGGAAGAAAAGCTCCCAAAGCTTTGAAATACCAAACCGCTACTGCAGCTCTGCCAGTTACGGGGGGTTTTGTGTGTGTGGTCATGCTTAAAATTCACTTTAAAGATAAAGTTTCTTCCCTGAGGATGTTTAATTCCAGATGAGCTTGGCTGTCTGGTTCTGAGGTCAGCTAGAGCTGAACCAATGTAGCCACCAGGGAAATGCAAGAGGCACCAGCAGTGCTGCCTCATCCCAGAGGCACTGGGTGCCTTTCCCTGGTGCCTCAATGATGCAGCCAAGACACTGCCACAGCGATCAGAGGGCTCTGCCCCATCTGATAGCTCCTTACAAAACTTCCTACCCAGCAGCTATGTCAGCTACTCAAGGTCTACACAGAAATTAACCTTAGGTCATGGCTCTGAACGCTCCCAGGTGTGGGGAAAGCAAAAGTGCAAGTGCAAAGATAGTGCCAAGTCTTTCCCTTAGGAAGCACCAGGTATAGGGATTTCCTATCTCTGGGAAAGACCTGCTCCACCTCCCAGCTCCCATGCTGGAAATCTTTGAGCTTCACCTCCTTCTTCAATAGTTTTAATTTCATAAATCACAGAACACTTCTGTGTGAGAAGGGACCTTAAAGCTCATCCAATGTCATCCCCTGCCATGGGCAAGGACACCTTCCACTATCCCATGTTGCCCCACCCAGCTTGGCCTTGAACACTTCCAGGGATCCAGGCGCAGCCACAGCTTCTCTGGGCAGCCTGTGCCAGGGCCTCCCCATGCTCACAGGGAAGAATTCCTTCCCAATATCCTGTCTAACCCTGCCCGCTGGCAGTGGGAAGAATTCCTCCTTGTCCTAACACTCCAGGCCCTTGTCCGAAGTGCCTCTCCAGCTCTCCTGGAGCCCCTTTAGGCACTCAAAAGGACTCTAAGGTCTCCCTGGAACCTTCTCCAGGTGAACACACCTGGCTCTCCCAGCCTGTCTCCAGAGCATAGCGGCTCCAGCCCTCGGAGCTTCTCTGTGACCTCCTCTGAAATTGCTCCAACAGGTCCGTGTCCTTCCTGTGCCGGGACCTCAAAGTTGGATGCAGAACTCCAGGTGGGGCCTCCAGAGTAGAGACAGAGAGCCACTTTCCTCAGCCTGCTGGTCACACCTTTTTTTGATGCAGGCCAGGATTTGCTAGGGTCAAGCTCACCTTTACCAAGTGGATGTGCCTTTTCCTACCAGCTGGTCCCAGTTTGTACCAAGCAGTATCCTCAGCTTGTGTATTCCTGCTCTGAATATTTACAAGGTCACATACTGGCTGTCATCTCATCTAACCAAACTACCAGCCTCAAGATTTTATAGGGGAAGATCAAGGATTGCCTATTTGCAATAGGAATCCTTCAGAAGACAAGGCTGATATTTTTCTCCAGTTCATCGAAAATTCTGCTGCATTGGGGACATCTTTATATGAATTTTAAAAAATCTATTTGTATGAAAGTGAATGAACTTCAAATAAGCAAAAGGAAATAAAATACCATATGGCATATTCAGATTCATGGGATTGCTATCTCGCTTAATAAATCTTCCCTTACTCACATTTTTTATGAAAGTATTGTATCCTACAGGGATTTTAATTTTATATCTCAAAAGGAGGTTAGTATATTAGATTTTACCGTATACAGATTAAATGAGGACTTTCGAAAATTCTCAAACTTATCTGCTCAGCTAAATAAATTTTCTGACTTTGCACTTGGGGTAATTGTAATAGAGTTTCTGATCCCTGGGTAGATGGATGTAATAGTCCTATAAATCCCAGATTTTCAACATTTTCAAAGACTATAAAATGCTTATGAGAGGATGTGGTTTTAGAGACATCTGGTGGTTATATAATCCTAAGGAAAGAAATCAACAGTGAAAGTATTAAACATAAATTCTACTTTTTCAACAAAAGTATCCTGTAACGAGAAGAAGATATTAGCTTATTCACTGTCTCTGCAAACTGAGGTAGATAATTTTCCACAAGAGCCAGCCTTGCTTATGGCAACTTGGCAGCTTTGCTCACACTAGAACAAAAGAGGGAAAAGATTTTTCAAGGTAAACTAATGTATGTGTCTTTCGGTAGCATTAAAACTTATCATAGTTTAGTCAGAGAATGACAGGGGTAAGAGATCGGATGCTGAATATTTTAAATCCTCCTGCTAGACAAGAATCATTATCTCTGCCAGCATCTTGTTAGCTTGGCTTTTGTTCTAACTCCTGGTGTGCATTTTTTTTTTTATTTTTGCTTGAAAGTTCACTGACTCTCCATTGTATTTTTTACTGAACTTCTTGCCTAAAGCTAGAAGCTGGAAATATAACCTCAGAAACTAAATTGCATTCTTAACTTCTTTGGTTCAAACCACAAGGACAGGTACCCTACATAAAAGAGCCATATTTATTTTCTATCCATTAATAACATAGAGTAATTATCATAAGAGTGATTTATAAGGATTTATAATTGAAGTCCTTATTAAAAGTTTAAGTATTTGGTGCTGTATTTGAACCGCCTCCAGATTTCCACAGATCTACTGGGATACAAGGCACAGAACTACTCATTTGGAGACATCAGATCAAATCCTGCTCTCAGTCCCAGTGACATAAATCCAAAAGAACAAATCTCCACTTCAGGAGAAAAAAAATTACTTCAAACTGAAGGAGAAAAACCTATTTGGGCTCACTTTCTGTACCTAAGACAGAGCTGTGACTGCAAGAAAAGAAAAAAATCCTCCCAGACTCACTCTATAATATGGATTTGAAGAGTTTTAAAGCAAAAGAAATATTGAAAATTCACATTTCTGCTGTCTGAAAGGAGGATTGCTCCTCTCCCATTTGGGTGGGGAGGGAGGCCAGGTGCTTCCGCCTCTTTGGGGTTCCTAGCCCTTTGGCAACTACCCCAATTGCTTTAGGAGCATCTGTTTTCTCAGCCCAAGTGCTGCCCCCCTCACTCTGAGCTGCCTCCCTGCACACAGCAGTGCTGGCACCTTTTCCTAACTCCTTTCCTTCCCTTGCTTAAAGTGCAGCATACTTCTGTGAGAGCTAAAACTGGCATGACACAAATGTACTTGCTCTCAAAGGCAAACATCTCTGGGGTGGTTTTTTGCTGATCAGAATGCAACACCCTCAGACATAAAGCAAGGCCTCAGAGGAACAAAGCAAAGAGCCATCAGCAATTTGCTGGCAGCCTTACCTTCCCAAATCACAAGTGGTGTCAACATTTCCTGGGAGCAACACAATAATTCTGCCTCAGAAGGTGTGTTCATAAACTTCTATACAGTGTAAACAACACTGACAAATTATACTCACCTGTTTATTTTCAGCCAAGAAAGAAATTGGCTTGGAAAGTCCAAAATATATTTTATTTTTAACCATCTGAACAGGAACCAACATAAATTCTGATGCTAAGGAGGGGTGTCTCATGCATGTTTTTCCATTCTGATCGTTCAGAAGCAGTTCTCTCCTAGAAGTTTTAACTTTGAATATCATTTACATGAAATGAACTGCATCAGTCTTTCATTATATTTGAGATTATACATAATTCAGGATATTTAAAGTCATGGTTGCTGTAGAAACCATAATTATATTTCTTGTTAAATCATTAAAGTTACCATCATTTATGAAATTACAGGATATTATGCAGGAGTAGGAACACAACAGTGCAAAGCCTCTTTACGACTTGACTTCTACCCATGCACAAATACCTCAGGAAATAAAAAATTTGGGCATCCCCAAGGGCTCTGAATGATGTAAGGAGCTCCAGTTCTGTCTCAGACATCAGTTGGCCAATTATGTTTATTGGCTTTATAGCCACAATTTACTTTCATTGAAATGTCCTGTGAGGCCAGTTGATACATAGATCGCCTTCAAGTTCCAGAGGAGTGGGTTTTTTGGCTTTGCTCTAGTTAGGGCAGTGCCTACAGCCTCTGAAATGGGCTACAAATTGCATGGAGGAAAAACATACTGCTATTTCTTCTTCTCTCACTTTGATCTCACGAAGGACTTTCCCTCCCCAACATGTCACCATCCTCTGGTAAGCTGATGGGCACTGCCTGGAGCTCCAATCTCCCACTCCAGAGCAGAGGACAGGGGTGTTTTCAAATGGATAGTCTATCACCTCATGCAAAATAAGGAGCTACTTTCCAAACCAGGAGCAGCTGTGGGCTAATTTCTGGATCCTTTTCAATCACATGAAAACCTTCTAAAGTAATCATGTCTCATGATCCAAGCCATAACAGAATTAGCATTCAAGTGCACAGCACCTAAGTCATAACTTATATTGTCATCATTTGTCAGACAAATCCTTCCCTCCTTTTCTAATGGTATTCCACAATTAATTGAAATGTTGTGAAATATAAAACTTGCTGGGAAAATCTTAAAACTTTTAGAACTCCCATATTAAAACGTGCTACAAGGTCATCACTATGGAGACTTGGGAGTCTCCTCTGTTGAAAGCCAAAAGTTATTTTGGCATCAGCATTGGGTTTATGTACTTCATTATAGTGTAGTTTTCCTCATAATTTCTGGAGACTTGCAATTGTATTTAAAAGGCATTTCTACATTGAATAATTATTGTCTGCATTGACTGAAAAACAAATGAAAGAAGGTTCAGAAGGCAGAAAAAACAGCCAGTGCAGTGATGCAGCTCAGGTTCTCTCCTTGAGACCCTGGGCAGATGAGCAAATGTCTTAACAGCCGTTTCGGAGGCTGGCACCTCGGGAGGCAGTGTACAGTCCTCCTTGGGAGAAAAGAGTGGGAAAGCAGGATGTAAAGCAGAATGCTATTTCTTTCTTCTTGCAGCTAAAGGACATGGAGTGAGAGGACTTGCACTTTATCAGACTCACCAGAACTAATCCCAGCTCAGGAGGTCATACAGCCCTCTCACAGCTGCTTGATGAATTGTTTTTCCTTTCTTCCTGCTCTTGTAGCTCACTCAGTGATAGAGCCAGGCCGTTCTGCTATTTCCCTCTCTTCCTCCTCTGTCTGAAGTGTTTGCATACACAAAGAGGGTGAGGTTTGTGACCTGAGTTAGCCAAATAATTCTATCACTGCTTTAACCTAAGTCGTGTCTTTCAGCATTGAACCCGCTCCATGTTCTTCCACCCATTCTCATAGGATCCCAGTAAATAGCACTGAGAGTTTTTCATCTTTTCTGCTTTTCTCCATTGAGTTACTTGTTCCTTGCTTCGGACTCCAAGTCCTCAGAGCAGCAAAACAGCTTTTTGCCCCGTCTCTGACAGCACTGTGCACATCTTCTCCACCCAGAGCTCTTAGGTACTACACAATGCAAGCTACAACTAGTAATCCTAAATGTCAGATAAATCGGTGATACAAACCTGGTCCCTTCACTTCTTTCTGGAACAGAATTTCAAGCCTATTTCTCACAAAGAACCCTTATGCCACCCCAACATGTACAAGTTTCCTGCTGTGCTATTGCCATCCCATCTTTCAGGGACCGGGACTAAAGACAAAATTATCAATAAGCCACAAATGCATGAAAGTGGTTGCACCCAATTACAACCAGTTAGTTCTTCATCTGGTTTATGTGCTGAAAGGTTAGAGTCAATACATGGATTGGCCTTTTGCTCTGTCTTTTAAGAACTTTCAACTCTAAGTTCTTTGTAGCTCCTCAGCCCCTTGTGCAGAGATTTTCATGAGACCTGCAACATCATGGAAGTCCTCTCCATCAGCCTTCTGGGGGAGGCCTGAGTATTTGGTAGGGACATTCGTCACTCTCTTGGGACTGCCGTTGGAGTGTAGATCAGAAGGCAAATACTGAGTGGGACAAATTTGTAAATTCAAGAGCAGAAAGACATGAAATAAAAGCCAAAGCACATCAACCATGGATAGCAAGGCCAGATCCTGTAAGTGAGGTGGTGCACCATTCTTGTGCAAGGGTTATCGCACTCCACTTTGCCCTCCTGCTTAACAAACTCCCTCTAAAGTATGTACATGTGAACAGGAGGCTGCATTTTTCTTAGCTCACAAACCTTTCCTCCCTTCACTCACAATTAAGAACAGAAAAATCACTGTGAGTTGACACAACCATCTTCCCCTAAGGCAGGTCACCCCTTGCTGCTTGCTGATGACATAGGAACTTCAGCCTGCTCCTACTGTTTGCTACAAAATCTTTGCAATTTTACTGGAACACAAAGCTCTTGAGGTTACCATGATACTCGAATGTCTTAGGTGCTTCCACTAGTTAAAATTCCACTGAGTCTTTCCAGCACCGTCCCTGAAAATCTGATGTACCATCTTCTTTCTATTGTTAATTAATTCACTAATTATTTCTGATTGATTAACTTTCTTTATTGAATGACTATTACACTGAATAAAGAAGAATTAGCCTAACACCAAACTGTACCTTGAACATGAATCTGTAGCAATTATGAAACAAACTCAGAGGTAACACAGTATTATAGAGAATTTAGGAGCAATTTGTTTTCAGCTGTCATTCTGATTTCTGCAGTCTGAGCTCCTTACAGCAAACTGGGATTGCATGTGGCCAAGATGTAATTTCTGGTTTAATGTACCAATATAGTGGTTTTAAAATATCCACTTCAAAACTTCAAGCCATGTAAAATTCATCAAAATTTGAAATTTCACTGCAAATTTGAAATCAGATTTATCAATATTCAGTATCTAACCTTAGTATCTAGTATTCTACTAACATTTTCAAAAGTTCATTAAACTGAGTCCAACAAGAAGAGAAAGCACTTAACTGTGTGCATCATACTAATGGTACTACTTACAGTCTCACCAAGTTTTTTTCAGAACTTACAGGTAAAATAATATGTATGTAAACATGTGTAAAAGTTGTCCTAAATAAATAAAGAATAGGAATTAAGAAGCTCATCCAAAGGCCGCTAGGGAAAGACCAACTTCAGTCACGTTATATCCTAGTTTATAAATGAGCTCCAAGACTTGGCTTTATACAAGGTACTGATTTGTAAACTGTAGGATAAGAAACTTGGGGGAATGAAGCATGTACGCGAATATCTGCATGTGGTAATTCCTATTGTAGAGATCCGTGTCTTTATTAAACATTAGGGGGTCTCATATGCTGTTCTGTGGCTTCCAGCAATACTGCCAGCTAAAGCTTCAAAGCTGAAAGCAGGCACCAAAGATTTCCACGCTTATTTCTGATACAAACTTACCTACCTCACTTTCAAGAAAAACCACACCAACAGATTTCCAGCACTCCTTCTTCCTGGCAAGGATGGAACAAGAAGCTCTTTTGCCATTTAATTATCGCATCTTCCCTTTCCCCTCATAGTATGTGCAAAAAATCAGAGGGAGGAGGTGGGAGATTGTACACTTTTATTTTCTTTAAATTACAGTCCTGGCATCCGAGGGAGGAGTCCTGCCAGAATAGGTTGTAATTTCATCTTGTCATGTTCTAACTAAGTTTTGTGCTTTCAGAAACCTTTCTTCTTGCCCCTTACATACACGGCCCTCAGCTGGGTGTTCTCTGAATAAAGCCAGAACCGTCCTGGTGGGAAGCACATTCCAAAGTCTATACGTTAAACATCCCTCTCTTTAATCACAGCTCTGCTGTGTCTTACTGTACAGTTGCTTGTTAATGTTGCTTTGGTGATAGCAAAATTACCCTAAAAGATTCAGATAATTATAAAATCAATATTTTAAATATTTGTCTCCTTGTTACATATGTAACAGTTTTATTTCTGTTTGTAGTAAGGTGTCCTGATTTTTCTTTTATTGATGTTGTTCCTTCGGCTTCTTTCATTCTTG
Organism: Acanthornis magna; assembly: GCA_036785705.1. Lineage (NCBI taxonomy): Eukaryota > Metazoa > Chordata > Aves > Passeriformes > Acanthizidae > Acanthornis > Acanthornis magna. The sequence continues at coordinate 12,084,841 of JAWUZG010000093.1, forward strand.
TGGGTTGTAAAAAGAATATATGGGGAAAATGACAACAAATTAATTTTACAAATGTAACACATAAAGGAGAGGCCTACAAAGATGTCTTTCCTCTTGTATAATTGCTGATTGTGACATACGAATTTAGATGTTTACTACTGGTGGACACAACTCAAAAAGATAAAGCATGTCATTTAGGTATTTTCTTTTTATCTTTTGCAAATTAAGTGAGTTTTTTAATCTATCATGCCATATTTAATAACCCAAAGAGAGAGAAAAAATAATAATTTACCCACGTATTTCAGTAACAGTTTTTCATGGCTTACCACTGGAGGAAGAGGTCCCAAACCAGATTATCCTGATGTTATCTCAATAAAAGGAACCACATCTCTTGGTCAATAGCTCCACCAGACACAGGCTGCACATTCCTGCATTCATCATCTCTTTACATATCAGGGAGCCTTGACTGGTTTAGATGGGTGTTGTGCTTCAGGAATGGTACTCCTCAATTCAGTCTCCCACTGAGACTCTTTAAACCTCCTGCTGCTTTCTGCCTCCCCCCCCCCACTTTCCCCTCCCCATCCCCTGTGGTGGCTGGAGAGGGAAACTGAAGGCGCGAAAGGTAAAGATCACAGAACAATTTACTGGAAACAGCAATGACAAAAACGAGCAGTAACAGCAACAATACTAATGATAGAAGGTACAAGAAAGAAACAATTCACATGGACTCTGACAACAGAAAACACCTGACTGCTCCCTGCACCACGTTTCCTTGACCAGAAGGAACCCCTTCTCCTCAGAACAGACTCCTTTTCCCCTGCCCCCCGGCAATGACGTGAGGTGGCAGAGAATAACCTTCAGGTCCTGGCCATGCCCCTCCTGGCTACTGCAAAAAATTTACCCTGTGCTGGCTGGAACCAGAACAGATGGATCTGCAGGGAACTGCCCTCTCAGCAAAAGCACCCTTCAGATTTACTTAAAAGCATCATGAAGAAAGCAGATAGTCTGCAAATTCCAACAAAACCTGACCACAGCTGCAGGGAAAAGCAGCAGAAATCTCAGAGGTACAATCTGCTTCTGAATTGGTTCATCATACCAAAAGCTTTTCTCCTATCAAGCAGTTTTTTACCACAATACTGGGAGACCAGTGGGTATTCACAGCATGACAGCTGCATCAATCGCTCTCCAAAGACACTGGACTGGGTAATGTGGCAGAGGCAAAACAGGAATGTCTGCACATGACAGTTACTGGTACAATTTCTCTCCTCAAAACATGCATTTTCCATGACCCTTTTCTGCTCACATTTGTCAAGTGACCATGTTCAGATTTTCCTTGCTAGTGCAGAACAATTTTGGGTGCAGCACAACAAACAGCCTTAGTTTGCCCATATGGACTTCAGTCCATTCCAACACAGCAGTCACTAACTTCTGGTCCTAGCCTAAGACAGAAATCCAGTTCTTTCTGCAGTCCAAGAGAGAGATACGCATAATTAATGTGGATAATTCACTTTGTCTCACACACCACGCTTATGATGGGATAAACTCATCCTAGAGTTATTCCTTCCTCCCCCAACAGTAATATTTCTCAACTTCCAACATGGTAATTAGGGCCATAAAAACACTTTTGAAAGAACAAGGCATGTGCTAACAGCCTGTGTTGTGATAAAGCAGACTAGGAAAGGAAGGAACATCAAATTCTTTCAAATCACATGTAACTACCCAAAGTATTTTTTTAGAAAATCACTACAAAAGGCCCATTCTGATTACAGTCTTCCAGGTGCTCTCACATTTAGTTGCATAACGTATCTCAAATGTCATTTATCAGTGAACAATAATCTACCATTCTTCTGTTTCACTTTCTCACTCCTGAGCATCATCTCTGAATGCAGCTTTCTGAAAGTAAAGAAATCCAGGCTGGTGAGGTCAGAGCAGGTTTCACGTAACCATTCTTCCCTCTGGACTCTTGGTGATACAGCAGCTGCATAAAACTTTTTAAAGCAAGTCTGAATTGGGTTCCAATTCTGAATCCCTGAACCGATAGGGAGGCCAAATCCCGGATTGCTTACTAGCCAAGCAAACGATGTCCCATCCCTTGCACTACTGCTCAGGCTCTCCACCACACATTGCACAGATGGGAGGAGCTTTGTGCTCCTCCCATCTGCTCCCCTGCCGTGCACACTGGACGTGGATTGTGGGAACACACATTCATTCCAGCCCCTTAAACACGCTGCAAGATACAGGCAAGGGTGCAAGATACACCCACCCAGGCTCAGTTCCAGTTTTATCCTCCAAAATGCACAGTCAAGGAAATCACACGGCCCTTAGGCACCAGTTTTATTCCATTTGCAAACAAGGAGCAGTATCCAGCCAACTGGCAGAATGCGGCAACTTTTTCTGACGTTGGTAATTCCAGTCCAGATACCGACACAGAGCCAGCTGAAAGGGGTGATGCCCTATTACCTCTCATTCTGCCACCAGATTTTAGATTATTGTGTAGTTACCTCTCATTTCAATTTTCAAAATTTCCCATCAGGACTTTGACAAGGAATGTTAATATGATAGAAGATTATATCCTGTGCATTAGGTTAGGTTTCTAAAATGTGAAACTCAAAATGAAAAGACCCATCCAAAAGCTCTCTTGTAAAAATGTGTGGCTATATGGGCCTGGCAAAGGAATTCTTCTGCTCTTGCCGACACTGAATTTTTATAGCCCTCTTGTTCCCCTTTTAAGCTAGTGCTTTGTTTCAGAAGAAAACTGACCTTTATTCTACCAGAAGACTCTAAAGCTTGATTCTCCTGCCAGTCCTTGGAGCATCTTTGTCTCATGAAGTTTATCTTCATCCCCTTTCATTTTAAGACAGATTTTGAAGATGAAGGTGCAGATAAGGAAAGGTTGCAGTCATTGTGATGTCTAGAAATAAAGATGTCAAAATTCATCTTATTAGCAATGACAGTGAAAAGTTAGCAAACCTTTTGATTATCAACCACTCCCTCAAACAGGTAGTGCCAGAGATATTAAAAAAACAGAACCATATAAAAATAAACAAACAAAGCCCTACAACAGATTGGTCTCATACATGAAGACCTACTAACTATTAAATTAGGACACATAGATTTTAAAAAGTATTACATTCCCAGAAATAAGCTCAAGTATTTTTTCTACCAAATTGCATACGCAGTACCATTTCCAACCAAAGGGAGAAGTGCAAGCAGCTTGCTGATATTGCAATACAGCCACATTATTTTGGGTAAGACAAAGGGCTTTGGCAATTCTGCAGCTGAATCTTGGTGTATTGGTTTTGCTTGGCCAAGTTTTCGCCAGTGAGTAGGGTGGGGTACAAAGATGGCTCCTGCATGTCCTGAGTAAAGATTCTGGAAATTTCTCCACCATATCCAGCAGAGCCAATCTCTGATGGCTCTGAAGATGATGGACATGCTGCTGGCCAAACCTGGGCCAATTAAAGATGTTAATTATGCCTCTGAGAAAACATATTTAAGAAATCAAAACAATGTGAGCACGCACTTCTTTTTAGCCAGGGAAGGAGGAGGTAAAAATATGTGAGGGAGAACAACATGGAGGCACTAAGGTCAGCAGAGAAGGTGGGGGAGGAGGTGCTCCAGGCGCTGGAGCTGAAAACCCTCTGCCAGCCGTGGTGAAGACCGTGGGGAAGCAGGTGGTCCCCCTGCAGCCCATGGAGTCCAGGGGGATGCAGAGAACCCCCCACAGCCTGTGGGGAGGTGCCCATGCCAGATGAGCAGATGGAGGCCTGCAGGAAGCTGTGATCCAGTGGGAGTCCCAGAGACTGAGAGTTGCAAAGGCCTTGCAGGAGAAAGGCCTTGCTCCCGGGATGGAAACAGCCTGGCCTCGGCTTGGAATTCTGCAACCTGGAGAGAATCTCAGACAGCAGCAATTGGGCGGGGCTGCTCGTGAGATTGGACCCATACCAAAGAAGTTCGCAGAGGACTGTCTCTCGTGGGAGGGACCCCATGGCTAAGTAGAGGACTCTTCTCCCTGATGGACTGACCCTGACCAAAGGAAAGCCTCATACCCTGCCCCCACCCCGGAGCTGTTGGTTAGAAGGAAGGAGGGAGGGGGTGAGCTGAGAAATAGTCTCTTAATAGGGAGGGGAGCGAGTAGAGAAACAGCGTTTGTAGCAGAAGAATTGTGGTGATGGACTGACTAACAAAAACCCCACACCCTGCCCCTGCCCTGGAGCTGTTGGTTAGAAGGAAGGAGGGAGGGGTTGAGCTGAGAAGCAGTGCCTTAAGAGGGAAGGGGGGTCAGTGAAGAAACGGTATCTTAAGAGCTTATTTTTACCTCTGTTTTATCCTCCAACTCTGTTAGGTTGATAAATCACTTTGCAACTTTAAGTTCTTACCTGATTTTGCCCTTTTTCTGTGCATCCTCCCATCAGGGGCTTATCTCAACTCATGAGTCCAGTGTGTTTGTGTTAGATTTTTTATTCTCCTCTGTACAGCTGTGGCAGGAGAGAACAGAGAGAGCAGACATTGTAGGTGCCTGGCATTTAGCCAGGGTTTAACCACAACACTTGGGTTGGTTCCCCCTTCCCTCATCCAATTACAATCCGATATTGCACCTTTTCTAAATGTTACGTTCTGAAGACCTTTGTAGAAATACCCATGAAGTGGAGATAAGCTCAGTGCTGAAAACATTGAACCTCATCTGTTGACTTTCTCTTGCTTCTCACTTTTCTCACAGGGATAATATCCCTCTTCCTGGCAACACTTTGATTTGTGCTCTAGCAGCCAACCAAAAGCATTCACTTTTGGACAGAAAACAGTCTGTTAGTCTTCTGCACCACTGTCTCCTGCTCCTATGAAGAATTCCTCCAAGCTCGTGGGCTTCCCATCATCTCCTTTGTCCAAACTGTTGTCTCTGACTCTTTACTAACATCCATTGTTATGTAAGCAGGATAATAGCGTTTTTAAATCCATTAACCTTTGAAATTATCTTCTAGGTTGAAAACTTTTGAGCTTCACCTAGCATCCTACTTATGGCTGTTTCAGGGGTATTTTGGATTTGCTGCCACCTTCACAAATTCAAACTACTGCCCACTATCAGCTCCATTGCTGAGTCAAAGCACCTTAGAAGATTGTCATTGGTCTGGTGAGGGTTAATTTCTTCATCTTCTCTGAGCATCTCACAGCTTTTTATCAAACACTCAGTTCTCTTCATATGGCAAGACTGAGTTTTCAGCCTTATATGAGTTGCAAAAGCTCCCAAGTTTCACCTTCCTTTTCATACTCATCCCATGAAAGCATTTCTCTCATTTTTCATTTTTATTTAGACTGTAGCTCCCCTCAAATGTCTATACTATACTTTCAAATTTACTGTTTCTGAGTCATCAGAAAACAGTAAAAATAAAAATCAGCTACTCTGAAACACAAGGCTACTTCCAACCATCTCCCTTCTTGCTGGCACACAGTATTAACAGACAGAAGATGAAGCTGTCTCCAGAAGGATTTAGATCTGGTGGGGCTTTTAATGGCTCTGTTTTTTCAGTTTCCAGAATGTTCTGGAATGAAGATGGTCTATTACATAGAAGGTTTTTTTTCATTCAGCAACTATTTGATCAGCACTGCACAGGGGCTGTCTTACAGTGACTTGTACCGAATCCTGCAAAAGCCCTTTACAAGCCCAGCTCCCTGGTAAAGAGCCATCCATTGGCATTGTCCCTAGATGCTTTGAGACCTTGGCTACAATTAAAATGTTTACAGAAAGACTTAATGACAATTTGTGCATCTTCCAGTGGTTTTGGAATACGAGAGATAACAGGAATAAGAGACTGTCATGAACATTTATAATTAGCTGAAGCTCACAGCAAGGGGTATTTTGCCTCATTTTAGCCATGACAGTAGTTATAGGGTTTGAACCAAAACTGAATCATGAGACAGGTTCCACATTTAATTTCCATTCCTGATTCATCTGAAAACCAAGTCATGGACAAATGGCGTGATGTCAATGAAACACGTTGCAGACCTCACAGTCACGTCATTTCAGGGGTGTCCCTTTTCTTGGGAGCCTTGATATGAAGGGATCAGGTCTAAGGGCCAAGGCTGCAATGCCCTTGGCCAGGGCAAGTGACTTCTTCCTAAAAACACTAGCATTTTATGTCTGCTGGCACACGTGTGGTTTCCTAAGCACAGGGCTGCATGGGCTACAGCTGTTCTGCAGACAGAGACCCTTCAGCCCTGGCAAGTTTCTTACAATTCAAGCAAAAATGTCCTAAAAGCAAATGTAAATCAAAATGTATTACTGGTGAAGTTAGGCTGGGATGCTTACCTACATGTATTCAACATACTGTGATCATAACAATCCTGAATAAGACCTGATGAGAAAGACCAGACAAAGTATAAGTAGTACATGTTACTGAAAATGTAAGGCTGGTGATTCATTCCTGTGCAGAAACACCAGGGAATTCTCAACTAGGATTTCTAGAAATAACCTATTTCACCCATCTTGTATTCTGAATTGCTGATTACACAGTATTCACATTAGGCTTTTATACTTCTGCAATGACACTAAGTTACAATAATGTGGAACAAAGTTTTACCTTTCAGCCAGATCTTGCTCTCAGGCAAGCATAAATCTGGAGTAAGTCAATTGTTCTTGTGTTTTCCCAGGAGTTACACTAATTTAGCATACAATTGTCTCCACACCACTGAATTAAATTGCTTTTACAAAGTAATACTTTAATGTTAATATTATTTAATTTAATATAAACATATCTTCCAGTTATATTTTACCTAAGACCTATTTCCAGGGCATTAATTTAGTTATCTTCTTTTATAGATTTAAGTAGGCTTCTAGCAGTGCCAGAAAACCAGTGGCAAGGTCCTATTGGCAAAGCTCCTAGCAAGACCAAAGTCTAAATGTGCACATATTTATATTTGTAAGCTGAGACTTACATGAGGAAAATATAATTACTAAAATGCCACAGACCTGGGCAAAATTATGTTCTCTACAGGAGATTATTGGGTTTTCATGCACATTTGTTGCAAGCTGTAACCTGCATATACCGTGCCACATATTGCTCACCCCAAAATCAGTATAGCTGAGTTTCTTAGCTGTAATGGAACAAAATTTGGCCTATGTTCTCCATTGGCAGAAGAGAGATGAAAGAAATTCTGCATCTTACTTTTTACTTTTTTTATGCAACATAATCCCAAATTCCTACACGCTGATAAGCAGGAAGGATAAACATTCATTTGGTTTAAATCCATAATACAGTGGGGAACAAGTTCTTTGGCTCACTAATGCACTCAAAGCACATCTGCACTTTCCACGTGTGTGCGAGAGGGACAGGACTGATGGCAGAGTGCAAAATCACCCCCCTCCAGCAGCACAAGGTGGGGATGCTTGGAGCTGGTTATGCGTTTGTCACCAAGCTCTCCCCCCTCCATATGGGCCACTGGAGTCTCTCTCTAGCAGATTACACTGAGGGATAAAGTTAGATTTTTTGCTTGTGTATGGTTTGCCTCCCCCTGTTCTCCACAAGTACAGTGCAAAGATTGTAACAGTTCACAGGAAACGCTCCAGTAGCTTCATGGACTTAGACCCTGCTCATATTGCAACCCTCTGCATCAATGATTTAATCCCTCAGTTATCTCCTTCTATATATATTCAGAAATTGCAATACTGAATTAAGTAACTCTAGAGGTGCCAGAGACAAATCAAGAGACTTCAATATCAGAAGATCATGGTACATTTCCATCTTCTTGTCGGGCTCTGAGCTATGAGTAAGAGTTGCCACCGCTCCTCAGAGAACAGGGAACATTCAGCCTTTCTCTCCAGCCAAGAAACATTCAGCCATAGCATTTGTCCTGTGATTACAAATCAAATGTTTCCATCTGGCTGTCAAAGCTGAAGCAGTGCTCTGCCAAAATACCACTGATGATTTTCTCATGGTTACATTTTCCTTTAAACATTACCCATGCTTTAGTTGTACATAAAAATAGCAGGGCAGCCACTAAGGTGGGAGAACATGGAGTGTGATATAATTAAAAAAGGACAGGGATTATATTTTCAAATAAAGTAGCACAAAGATCTGTCTAAATTTTGTGTCTTACAAAGTGGAAAAGGACTGATCGTTTCACAGCATCCATCGAGAACCCTTGACAGCATCTACATTCTCAGAAAAAGAAACAAACATTGTTTCCAAAGATGAAACTCTTTCCTTATGCCCATATTAAATACTCCATTTTCCCCTCTAAACAAACATCCTGTTACAGAGAAGAAAGAAGGAAGAAGGAACAATCCACAAATGTAAGATCAAACCATTCATCCAGCCAGCCAGGTATCAAAGCTTTGGCTTGGTCCCATGAGTTCATCCTGAGTAAGAAATGCTCACCTGTACCTGCTCCCACTGAACCTGGCCAGTCTCACAGGGCTACAAAAACCTCTGGACTACATGCCTGAAGGAAGTGATTCTCTGCCCATGCAGATTATCTCTCACCTTTCCCCCTGAGATGCATATATACCCAAAAAAAAAATTCACCTGATGTAGACCAAACTGAATGATGGTTTTTACTGGCCTTGGCTCTCCTTCTGGACTTTGTGCACTAACATATAGAAAGTTAATTTTTCACCTTACTGCTGCAAATATATCATTCCAAGACCTAATATTGCCTTTTTGTTCAAGCAAACCTCAAGCAAATGCTCAAATGAAGAATTTTTTGTTTTATTAATGTTTGTATAAGGGCAAAAAAAGTTCTTTTTTTATTTATTCTGTAAAGCAAAGAAATGAACAGTGGACATTAAAATACTGCATGGGTTTAGATATCCCAAATCCCAAACAGCTCCAGTTTAATGGATGTGTATTTTTCATCTGTATAATGAATGTTTCTAAAGACAGAATATTTACCTTTTTAATATTTAGTCCTTTGCAGTCATATAGATGGAAACAATTTAGCATGGGTGTATTTCTGGGAAAAGAAAAGAGCTCCATTACAAGGCTGAAATCCAGGTTTAATTGCAAAACCCACCCATGTTTTGCATCCTGAATGCCAAATAAAAACGAGCTGACCCTAGAACGTTGAGATGAACTGTATATAATCCAGTGAATAATCAAATGCAAAATATATTTCAAATCTTGTTCAGTGGTTCATGCCCCTTCTATTTATGCTCAAATACTCCAAAATTATATCATCTGGAACTTCTGCCTCAATCCCAAGGCCCAACACTTATAATTTTTAAAAATATTATGTGAAGGCTGTTCACTTCAAAATGTCGCTGTGATTTTTCTTATCATCCCTTAAAATCCTGCTGATGTAGACAATATTTACCCATTTCCTGCACACTGTGCTAGCAGACCAATGGGCACAACCTGGCAGAGAGGATGGGAGAACTGCTGGTGGGACCTACAGGAACCTCCCCAGAGCCCTGTGCTCTCCCTGGGCCAGGCAGGACCACTCCCAGAGGCAGGGGTGCCTATTTTAGACAACTGAATCATGTTCTTCACATCATACATTTCTAAAGGGAGAAAAATAGTGTTTGTTCTATGCTATATAAATTACATGTTATCTTTTTCTCACTTAGATAACTTTTAGTAGATAAATTTAACCATGTTTCCTGTAATAGTAAAAGTGAATCCAGATTATTTGATGTCTTTGCACTGCTTTTTCAATACAAAAAATTACTTTTGAATGCACAGCAAAAGCCAGTATCACTATAATTACTACACTTAAAAGGATTGACTCCCTACCTCTTTACTCTGGTGTATCACCTGTAAAAGACCCTTTTCAAAAACCGCATGGAGAATTATCTTTATCTAATCCTTTCTTCTTCTTTTTACTTAATTTTTGTCAATTGCTTTCTTAGAAACATGGTAAGTAACGCAAGCTTTTTCATAGGGAATTGAAGCATAGAACTCCATGGCTCAGGTTAAGACCTTGTGGTTTACCATTTGAGCAAAAGATGCCAGTCTTCAAATTCTACACCAAAAAAAGCAGTAGTTTCATGCAGATTTTTATGTCTGAATCTTTTATATACAAATGACAAATTGCAAATTTATTGCAAATTAAGCCTGTCAAAAGGGACACTTTTCTGTTACTTTTTATTTAAGCCAGTGCCCTTGAAAGGATCTAATCATGTGTGCCCAGGATAGCACATATATTGGCAAGGATAAACACTTCCCTGAGGAAAGAAGAACAATGATCAGGACCAGCTCTGGCTCTGGGACTATTTTGTCTATTTTGCAATGTTTTCTTTTTTCTAACAATTTGCACGCTTAAACGTGCACAGCTAATTATACTCAATTTATCTCTTCTTGTGCTACAGAATTCTAAACAGGCCGTGTTCTTCCTTTCAGCTTTGTTAATATATAATTTCGGTTGTATGAAGATGCCTGTCAAAATAAAGAAGATCCATGACTCTCCGTTACCAGCATTTATAATTTGCAGGATCAAAGTGTCACAAGCACAAGCAATGTCTCCCAAACTGTCGCTGTAATGCACCACTACAGCAATTACAGAGAAAAAAAAGAAGCAGTGCACATAACATTCCTGCTCTGTGAGCCTCTATTTTAGCATTACATTTCCAATCTTTGCCCTTGAAGCTGTGGGCCATGCTGTCAGGTGGGGGAATTCCTATGAAAACAGACTAAGAGAGCTGGGGGTGTTGAGTCTGGAGAATGCTCCAGGGAGACCCTAGAGCCCCTTCCAGAGCCTAAAGGGGCTCCAGGAGAGCTGGAGAGGCACTTGGGACAAGGGTCTGGAGTGTCAGGACAGGGGGGAATGGCTTTCCACTGCCAGCAAGCAGGGACAGATGGGATATTGGGAAGCAATTCTTCCTTGTGAGGGTGGGGAGGCCCTGGCACAGGTGCCCAGAGAAGCTGTGGCTGCCCCTGGATCCCTGGAAGTGTTCAAGGCCAGGTTGGATGGGGCTTGGAGCAACCTGGGATAGGGGAAGGTATCCCTGCTTATGACAGGGAGTGGGACAAGATGATCTTTAAGGTCCCTTCCAACCAAAACCATTCCATGATCCTATAACACAGACTATGTTATTCCCTTTTTTCCCTTCAGCCAGTCTAATTATATCCATACTTTCAAATAACTTGTATGGACCTTGAACACATCACTACTGTGAAGATACTGGACTATCATGGAAAATATTTCCTTGCAGAAATATTCCCCGTGAGCTTTGTAGGAAGTTGCACAGCCATGCATTCCAGCACTTGTGCCATCTGTACAAGCACCATCCTGTCTCCAGTCTGGGTGCTGGTCCATTTTGCAGGTTGTTAGCAGGTAACTGAACCTCCTGGTTTCCAGGATGCAAGTTCACTGTTCGATGGTTAGTGGTGGGCAAAGCAAAAGTGAGTTTTCACCATGACACTGAGCATTAATAACCCATAAATGAACTGTAATGTTGAGAGTGGGAACAGTTTGTCAGGGGATACATTTCTTCTACCCTGGTGGGAACACACAGAGCATGGAAGGACACACCAAATCTTCACTACCTGCAGTAGCAGGTTGAGTCTGTCTCCAAGCAGACAGTGCCAACTTGCCAAACATACCAAATTCACTGAGGACAACCCCTCTGTGAGCCACTGTCATGGTTTAGGAATAACACTCCCCAGTTTAGTGCTCCCACTGAGACACACTGCCACTCTCTCTGGGCATGAGGAGGATGGTATGGAATAAGGGATGGATAATGTCCGGTAGTCAGAGAACACATCCTGTGCATATTGTGCCACTGCAGCCAGACACAGACACACTGCAGTCTCTCCCCACTGGCTCTACGGTGTCCCACTCACCTAGAACCAGAAGCAACTGGAACCATTCTCCCTTACAATCATCAAGGCTAATTCTCCTAGTGAGTAACATTTGTGGGCAAACCTTACTGGCATTTGATGTTTTGGAACACAGCAATGCAGCATGGCCTGCCTCAGCACTGCTCTTTTTCGGGGATTGCCCCATAGAAAGCAAGTACCCCCTGCTTTTTATGCCCATTGCTTTTAATGCTCCTAATTTTGCACCACCATGTGGATACTGTATACATTGCATGATCTCTTTACACAGAATCCCTGCTCTCAGGGCTTATGATTTTAATATATGATTATGCACAACCCTTTTTTTAATGAGCGGTGATAAATAATCCCAATTAGATACTTAATATTTGCCCTTCACTTATAATTACCCTTTTCCACTCATGAAGGGAGAGGGTTTTGTCTCACCTATACGTTTACTAATAATTTTCCCTCCCATGTTAACATTTCCAGTGCTATTTGACATTTCATTCTCAAGATCTTCACTTCCAATTATTTTTTATTGGCTGTGATTTTGTGTCTTTTATTAGAGGTGCAGAGGGTCATCCGCCAGAAATTCAACCCCTGCTGCAGAAGCCTTTTGTCAACATCTTCATCTAGACAACAGGTTTGCAATTAAAAAAGGAAATAAAATTTTAAACCAAACAAAAATCTAACCTGGTCTTCTTTCCCTTTGCCCTGGTTTTCTACCTGGAAATTACATTCCTCAAATGTCAAAACCCTGTGTTGCCGCAGAAGCATGACACCATCAAGCACTACTCCAATGCAGATGTGGGAACTCCAAAATGATCAGGGATATCTGCATCAGGTTTGGGTTTATTTTCATTGTCTCTTTCTTATAAGGAAATCCTGCCTTCAATTTTAAGTAATCCAAACTTTAAAATTGGGGAATATTTTTCAAGTATTTTCTCATCCACCATTTAGTGAATAAATATTCCCAACAAGACTTTGCAAAATTTTTCTTTTTTAGCCTTTCTTCTTTTTATTTTTTACCAGAAGCACAATTGCTTTCCTTTGTCACTACTGCTGTAAAAAACTTTATGTTAAAGCAAGTGTGTGATGTTAGGAAGAGTAGCCTACAATCACCAGTGAACAACCGAGCAAAATGGAATATTATTGCCTTGGGTGGCTATGAATTTTAAGATATTTTGCTGTTGATTTCTCTCAGGATCATGTCAGTGACTGGCAGCGGAAGTACCACACTCTGTGGGAGCAGCTGCTCCTCACCAGCACTGGCTGCTGCCACGCCCGGGGAGCGCCTGACCTGGCTGGGGAAGTCGTTCTGCCCCGCAGAGCTGGGCAGCTTCGGGGGCACCTCGAGACCTGACAGAGGAGCAGTGATGCCAAAGTAACACACAAGGGTGTAACCTGGCACAACTCCACTTTTTGCTCTTTCTCATCAAACTTCTAAAGTTTGCTCTTAAAGTATTGCAGCCATTAGCCCTCAGACATTAAAATGAACGCTCGCAGTACAGCCTGTGTGTACACGATCTTGAAGGTCATCGGGTTTTTATATTCCCCATTAGAGGTCACTTTTACATTTACAGCCTCTAATGGAGCCATGCATTTACCTTCTGCTGAGCACTTTGGGTTGGTTAAGGTCATTATTTTTATTCAAACTGAGAGCCACTAGAATTTCCTCATTATTTGCTCTCAAATACTCTTTATCTATTTCCACATTTTGCTCAGTTGTTCACAGTCCCTTGACTTGCAGTGTTAATGGTTGCACGGTTGTTTCCTCTAATTGAGCAGTGACCTGTTAGTTTCCAAGCCTATTTTTATTCTTCACTACTTCAGGTTAATTTGCAGTCCCTTTTGCAGCCAGTGAAGCTGCATTGGTCGTATCATGCAGAGAGGCAGCCTCTTTTTCTGAGATTGCATACCAGTTCCTATAATGCCATTACCCAGTTCCTTTCCCCATACTAGCTCTCTGTCTTTGGTGTTAGCAGGGTGGTAAATCTTAGTTCTTTGGCCATTCAGATGACTGTAGCTGGGCACCGTCACTTCCCTACTCAGTAAATGCTTATCATTCCTCAGTAACTCCTTGCTACTTGGCAAAACAATCATTTGCAGCTGCTGTTTTCATCTCAACATCTGTTTATTTCATCTTGCCAGTTCTTGTGGTAAAGAGAGAAGTTTTTGTCTTAGTTTCCTTTCCACAGTTGTTTGTGTTGGAAAAAGTTTAGGTCTCTACAAAAAGATATTTCCAAAACACGTTATCAAAGCCGCTCTTTGGATACTACTCTGCATAATTTGAATTTTCCAAACTCACTCTTTCTATCAAGTACTTTGGGGTTACTTTGGGCAGGATTATGATGAGTGTATACCATTAATGTCACTGAAAGCTAAAAAGGAAATGGAATAAATGTTTTTGGTCCTTCTCTTCTGATGATTGTCCCTGAACTATTCCTGAACAATTTGCACTGTGCTGTCCTGCTCTGTACAGCCTGGGCAGCTCATGTATAACACGACTTTTACAGGGCTTCAGGCCAACAGCAACAAAGCCCACATCCTCCACTAGAAAAATGCTAATCCTTGGAATTACTGCTTTTCCATTTTGTGTCCCCAGCCCTAGACTTCTCTGGATTCACTCCAGACCTGCTTCTTGAGGCTCCCCAAACAGCAGACGCTTTTGGCTTCCCATTGCCTCTACAAAAGGGGCAGGCAGAGAGATTGGCTGCTGTAATTACATTAAACAACCCTGTGCCAACTTGAAACCAGGCCACTGCTGGAGAAGGGCAAAACACTCGAGTTATCTGCAGGGCTGCCACAACCCTGAATCAGAACAGTACAGGTCAAAAAAGGGGGTTCCACTAATCTGCAGTTTCCAGGCCAGAGCTTTATACTTCAGAGAGCAATTGGAGACTTAGCTTCACTTTGATTTGGAACAAAAGCCACATATTTCCTAGTTCCCTCACAGAAGAAATCACTATCTCATCAGCAGCTTGCACCAGAGTCAGAAGCCTCAGGAGCCAGAGCTGAGGCTCAGCACAGGCCCCTCACGTGGGGAGCTGGGAAGTATTGGGATGAGATCCAGTTGAGCCGGTGGGAAACCAGCTCCTCCAGCAGCCCAGCCGGCTCCTGGAGCATCACCAGCACAGCAAACATCTCCTCTTCCATCAGCATTCCCATTTTCCAGCAGCATTCACAGCCTCTCCTCTCTCTCCATCTGGAAAGATGGTTCCAAATTCAGGAGAGATTTGTTCCTCAGAAAAGTGTCTGCTAGCTCTCAACACTCTTACAGTATTTTCACTAAGCCCAGACTTCACTTTCTTATTTAATTCTCTTCCAATCCCTTAAACATACTACAGTCTTTCTCAGTCATGTTCCTGCAGACTATTCCTAAATTAACATGTCATATGCACAATTTTCAAATTAGTGCAATTTCGCATTTCTTGATTTCATTCACATCATTCCTCAGGAATTTTCTGTGACAGCAGTATTTGAGCTATACATTAAAAGTGGATTAATGCCTTAAAGACGGAGCAGTTCCTCTTACGTTCCTATGCACTACTGCTATAGGATTTGACTGATTGCTTAAAAAAAAAAAAAGAGTTTGAAATTAATTTTTTTCATAATTTTGTATTAAACAAGTAAGAAAAACCTCCAGAAAACAGCAAACATTATGGTTGTCTTTTCTAAGTTTTTAAGAGTCTTAAGCATTAATAATGGGATGGCTTAATAAAAAGGAGATAAATGTCAAATTCTTACAAATAAAAATTAACAAGCAACTATTAAAATCACTTTCAAGTCTAGTGACAAAAACTCATCACCATAAATAAAAGAATAACAGGGAATTACACTGTGATTCAGCAATGCAGGTAGGACATCCTGCCTGAAACCAGGAATCTTTACAAGCCCACTTTACTGTGACTGAAATGGAATATAAACCTATATACTGCTGATTAAGGTCATACACTTGTAGGTCTTACCATCAGGTTTGTGTCACTGTCTACAGACATGCAGTGGTTGCTTAGATGGATTTCCAAAATATCTGAAAATTCATATCCACCCAAGGCAATAATATTCCATTTTGTTAAGTTGTTCACTGGTGATTGCAGGCTTCTTCCCAACATCACACACTTGCTTTAACATAAAATTTTATTACACAGTTATGTTTCTTCAACAATGAGTTTTGTTTAAAATATTTCCTTCATTCCTCTAGCAAACATAAACTATCTAGTAGTAATTTTAACATTGATTTTAATTTCTTCTTTATATATGGCTATTTTATTAAAATTCAAAATATTGTCCTTTCATTTACACCTTTTACAAGGCATTTATCTCTTAACTGTTGCTTAGCAGCATTGGATCCCTGAAAGTTTAAGGATTTGTGTTTATTTAATTATGTTGTGTGTTTTTAAAATTTTAATGCAAAAATTCTAATTTTGCAAGCAAGTTAAGGCCACATTATCTCCAATTTTTATTCTTTTAAATACAGTAGAAAGTTCTTTTCACATTTTTCCACTCTGCTTTGCACATCACACCATTCAGTGAATTGTGCCAGTGGAAACATGTAGGTAAGTTTAAAGGGTTTTTTCTCCTTGAATCTTCCCCTTTAAATACCATTTCTTGACCCATTTTTAAAAGAATCACAAGTTTGGAAGAGATTTTTAGTTCCAAATATATTGTGCAGGCAACTAAGTAAATTGTAATAACACAATTATTTGCTTGGTTTGTCTTTTTTAATAAAGCATTGGCTGCTTTGCCACTTACAGTAAGTTCTTATTGCAGCTGTCTCAGCCTGGATGTTTGCTTTGCATCACTTATCTTGGCTCTCTCATATCCAAAATGATCCTTGCTGAACAGCCATAGGTCTTTGGTGTTAGAAGTATCAAGCCAAAACTTTAGATCAAAAGGACAAGAATTTCCAAGAATATTAAATTTATAAAACAGAGTAAGATCCAAGCTCACTTATACCTAATGTCTAATAGCCTAAAGCTTTTTATTAAAATATTCCTAAATTTCTACACTCTTTAAAATTCACCCACAACAAATATCTCTGAACATCCCCAAAAACCCATTGATTTGGCAGCATTGAAATATATGAATCTAGAGTCTCATTGTCCTGATTGCACATTTAGATCTTCCATTTCCACTGGCTATTTTTAAAAACATTTAATATACAGTCCTGAACTTAATACCATTTTTTCATAAGCTGCTTTCCCTTCAACCCTTGACACTTATCAAAAATATTCTAATTGCACCTCATCACCATTCTTTTTTTTCATGCTACAAATGTCTGGAAAAAGCACTGCAACAGACCATAATCTTTTTCACCAAGCCCTGGGTTTCTTTTGATTTTTTTACTGTATTTCTCTAGGCTGAGATAAGAAAAGGAGGCTCGGGGAGATTATTTCACTCTCTACTACTGCCTGACAGGAGGCTGGAACCCTTAAGAAAGGTGACCCTTAGGAAAGGTCACCTTAAGGTGACTTTTACCCGTAATGGTGAAGGCGCACATTCATCTAAAAAGACCCGACAAAATAAAACATGGAAGGAAAAACTTGCCATGGAGAAATCCACTATGGCCAGATTTCCATCTGAGCTTTTCTGAGATGGAAGGGAACACCAAAGTACACAAGCACTGAGCGCTGGCTCATTGCTGTGGTGAGCTGAAATCCTTCATAGTGCAGGAGCCTACAAGGAGACAGGACATGACACGCTCTTGACAGGAGGAACATACACACATCGTACCACAAACCAAACAGCATTGAACCTTCAGCCAAAATTCAGTGGGATCAGATCGACGTGACTGCAGACATTTGGCAGTATCTAGTGATTGCCCTCCTGCCACACGCTTCAGTAGGTTCTGGATTTATTTTTGGACTACTGAGTCCAAAAATAAATCCAGCATTATAGGATATTTTTGTTCCAGTTTTCCCGTTTCGCTCTCTTTCAAGACAAAGTAACTGTAGTTTAAGCTGACACCTTCTTCCTAGAAGAGGTTTTTAGACATTCAATATTGTGTAAAATCACTGAAAGCAGGAGGTCACAATGGCACAGGTTAGAGATCTCTGGAGAGCTCCAGAGCAGATAAAAGGTATGGATACTGGTTATAGATTTGGCAAAGCTTGAAGCGGTAATGAGTTTATGTCAGATGAAAAAAAGTCATTCAAAAGAATTTTTTCTACCACCTTAACTTCTGCAGTGAAAATTAAATAATAA
This sequence comes from Acanthornis magna, assembly GCA_036785705.1. Classification (NCBI taxonomy): domain Eukaryota; kingdom Metazoa; phylum Chordata; class Aves; order Passeriformes; family Acanthizidae; genus Acanthornis; species Acanthornis magna. The sequence continues at coordinate 12,102,774 of JAWUZG010000093.1, forward strand.
ATCATTCTCTGACAGGAAGCAATTTTTAAAAACAGTTTTAGATCTGGACTCCGACAACCATCATGCACTTTTTGCACACCTTTCACAACACAATTTAGTAGAATGACAATTCATATGTAGAACAGAAAAATTTAGGAGTTTCACATGTGCTGGTTTAAATGCAGACGAAGAGTTCAGCATGGTCGCTAAGATTTTAAAATAAATTAACTCATTTATTTCAACTGAGTTAACTACAAAATCAGAAACACTTTGCATCATAACATGATCTCTGTGCACTTGCTGGAAAATGAAACAGGATAGTTTGAAATGCACCCAGCCAAATACAGATAGACTGACTAGTAACTGCAACACCAAAACAATACCTGATTTGTGGGGAAAGTTTTGAGCCTTTGACTCAGCCTACTGCACTGCCTTAGCCTGAGGGCAAAAGGACTCAGAGATAAACCCACTTCACGGTCAGGGTGACTACCTAGTGTACTACCCAGTGTACCCTGCTTCTCTATGGTAATGTCTTGTACCCAATTGGCTAACTGACTCCTGTCCCACCCCCTGCCTTCTCCATAAAAGAGTCCCCACCTCAGCCATTGGGCCAGAGTGCAACTGCCATCCCTGGCCTTCCCTTCACAAGAGCTGCTGAACAATGAAGGTTATCTTGTGGAATTGCCATACGGCGCCCACCCCTCCTCTCTCGGTCCCTGAGTTGGCCCTCAGGTGATTCTGCAAGAGCTGACTTCACAAGGAGCTGAAATTACTTGCTGAAATCACCCTGTTGCTTTGGGGGGCTGCTGAAGCCTCTGGAGAAGCTGTTCTTGAGGGGACGCTTCCTCCAAGGAGGCTGCAGCACACCAGGACACCCCGGCACCCCCTCCAGGAAAGCAACAGATTTGCAGCTCTTGTAACTGAGCACATTACAGATGCTCTTGTTTACATATGAGTACATTACTAATAAACTTGACCTGCACCTTCCATACTGCATTATGGTACACTGAACAAAAGAGAGCACCAAACTTTGGCATGGCCGTATGTCCCATGGCAAATTACTCATAGGTGGGGTTTTTTCCTAACCTATTTCCAGACAGGTCACCAAGTTCTGAAAGAACTGAGGAAACAGCATCTGTAAGCAGAGATGAATTGCTACAGTTCATCTTGTTAGTATTACATTGATGACGCACCTGAGCAACTTTCTAGATACTATGGTATGGAAGAAAAGACTTTGAGAATCCAGCATCCCAAACCAGCTGCGGTAAGCAGCCATGGTGGGCAAGAACATGGCTAGTCTCATTCAAGAGACAACAGTATTTATGATCCAATTAGATGGGCTAGATGATGGCTTTATCTAAAGTTTAACATACACATAAAAAGGAATAACATACAATTAAAAGCATTTGGTTAGGTAGAAAAGCATTCTGGGAATGACTCAGCTAAACTAGAGGTGAAAAATAAGTTACGTAATTGTAAGACAATTCGTAGAACCAAGAAGTGCTCACACCGTGGGGTTCATGCTTGGCTGCATCTGATGCCTGTTCCTATTGTGGTCTATGGTGGTTGGCTACACACATTTGTTGTGCCTCACAAGTATGCAACTCATAACAAACTAACAGTTTAAGAACCCTGGATTTTTGCAATAAAATGTCTTTGCCATAGCATGGTGGAGATTGTGTTTAATGCTGCAGAGACCTTTAAATGTCACTGGAGCAGAAAGCTGTTTTGCAACTAGTCCTGCTAGAGAAAATATGTGTTTAAATCTATATGGAGGGGAAACGACTTCTACTCTGTAAGATGTAGCCTTCCTCTACTTAAAAGAACACAGACAAGAGATTAAACCTGTCAAGACCGTTGAAGCCTCAAAAAGTTGATAGTAGTTAAAAAGTGGGGATAATCCATCAAGAGGAAGAGAGGTGATCATAGAGGCAAATGCTTTTTTCACCTGTGTCCAGAGAATAATACTGAGCTGAACTGAGAAATTCAAACTGTCTCCTCTGAAGCAAATTACCAGTAGGAAAAACAAACACATTTAGGGTTTTTTGGTTTTTTTTTAATTTCTTCATATTCTAGGTATTAACCTCAAATGCATGTATTTTCAGTCTGTAAGACTGCTTGGCCGGGATCAACATCTCAAGCCAACTGAAAAGAGTTTTTTGAACTGATCTTTGTCTTAGAACATAGTGGGGGAAATGCCTTTTTATAAAGTGACCCTTTTTTTGCATAGAAATTCTCAGCAAGAATGGAGAGAAATTATAAAGAGGAGCATGGAGCCAAGTGAGGCAGGAATGTGTGGGTGCAGGAAGAAAAGCTGGCCAGGGAGCAGAATTTGCTGTGATTCCAAAAGCCAACAAGGTGACTGAACCCACACCTGGAAGCAGTGACTGACCTGCAGCCACACCATGGATCAGGGGAGAGTTGGGTATCAAACCTTCTTTTTGTTATTTTATCTAATCTCATGTTTTAAAAAAACTAGTTACACTAATGAGTAATTCAATATACTTTTTTTAAAGTTAAAAAGACTTTCAAGTCTTCTCTGAATGCCTAGGAGTAATGTGTAATTACATCTGCCTCAAAGGTTTGGTTATAAGGGACCTGTTAAAAAAATACAACAAATTATTCATTGGGCACCCATAATCTTGCATTCCTTGTCCTCAGCTACAACAGTTTCAGGATATTTCACTTAATAAGCAGTCTTAATATGCTTCACTTAACATCTCTAACTCATTGGTTTTATTCTGCCATGAGTACAGAAACATTTACACAAACATTATAAAACTGCCAGTAACATCACCTCTTCTTTAACCTCAAACATTTAAAAAGTTTATTGGGTTTAGTTTTCTGCATTTTAGAAGTAGAGTTAAATATTTGCTGCTATTATAGGCTGTGATATTTCCTATTAGTCCTTAGTTTGATAGGGTAACTAATATCCATAAAAATTGAATTACATTACAGGTAAAAAATTACACTCTACACATGGAGAGTCACAATTCTGAAAATTAGGCAAAAGTGCATATAGAGGAAGCAGGAGAGAAAAGCAACCAATCACTTTGCTGCAAATAACAGGGAGAAAAGAATTGATGAGCTAATCTCATGCGCTTTTTGTATACAGTGCCTTAGAGCACTATCAGGAAAAACCTGCAATTTTTCGTGGTTTTAAAAAACAGCTGCAGTTGCCTCAGTAGCCTGGTGAAATAACCCAAAGTAGAAAACATCCACAAAATAGACACTCTGGGACAAACATGGAACCATGCATTTAACATATGCTGTCACACACTCATCCAAGGGAGTGTGCAACCACACACATGCATTTGCTACCTTGGATACATGTGAATTTAGCAAAGGTTTTGGAGAATACTATTAATCCATGCCCTTTCTCTCTTTGATGTTGTTTACGCCTGGCTTTCCTGGCCGTCCTCGACTGAGGCGTCAGCCCCCAAATGCTCAGCGGCTCGGCAGCTTCCACGCTGCTCCGAAGCCTGGCGTGGTTGGATCACGCAGAGGCGGGGCTGCCCACAGCGAGGGACCAACAAGGTGCCGATGAAATAAGACAAAAGAGGCAAAGGGTTGCGGGAGGGATCTCCCCCGTGCTCTCCTTTATTATGGGAAGGGCGAGGGAATCCGGGAGGGAGAGTCGTGGAGGGAAAACACCAGGGAAATGTCCCTGTGCAGCCGGTTTTAAGGGGGGGTACCAGCCAATGGGGTAAAGGACAAGGGGAAGGTACAGTGGTCAGGGGTCCAATAAAAACATTTGGGGGGGGGGGGTACAACAGCTCAGAACCAATAAAACTTCAAACATAACAGAACTTTTGGGAAAAAGGGGTTAGCCTTTCTTCTGGAACAAGGGGTGGATCTTAGACCCTGGTTCCACCCCTCGAGTCCTCCCCTAATGAGGACCCTCCTACAGAGGAGGTGGAGCTGGAGCATGAGGCAGCAGCAACCAGGGTTGGACCTCCCACACTTTGACATATACAGGTGGGTTTAGCATATACTCATGCCTAAAGTATGGTGGGTTTGGTCTACTCTAGTGACGCAAAGCCATTGTAAACCTTGCTCAGCTGCACAGTGAAATTTGATTTACTGCACCTCTGAATCTCCAAAGCATGGGAAAGCATCTGAAGCCTACCAGTAAGCCTGGCCTTGTGCGTCGCATAAAAGCAGTATGTGCACCAGAGCCGATCTGCTTTCAGTGTATGTTGTATTCCTGACATCACTTTTCTCTCTCAGACCACCTTCATTAAAATGCCTTTATGTTCTCTGAACAATATTTTACTCATCATACAAGAGAAATACTTTGGCTTAGCTGCATCTAGAAATCTTCTGGTTTATGACAAGTAATATTTTTGAGCTGATAAACAAACCCATGGATGTGAGTACTCAGTGAAATCCCCCAGTGTACTAATTGGCAGCTCTTCAAATTATTACAATTATATTACGAGTCTGAGCTGAGTTATCTTGGGGGAACTTGCTTCCTCAGTAAGAATCAAACAGCAACTGCTAAAGCTGAGTTGTACTTGTGAATTTCAGTCAATATATTTTGCTTGAATTTCACTGTTTTAGTCCAGCTGAAACCAGAAGAAAATAAAAAAGCTTCAGTATATAGGAGGGGAACAGCCCAATATCCCATGCCATTTCCCCTTCCATTGTGCAAGCCAATTCCATGTTCACGTGCCCTGAAAGTGCAGCAGAGGATTCATGTTGGTGCTGAGCATTGCATAATTACAGCATCAGAGCAGTGTGCCCAGGTCCTGCAGTGTCAGCGCCACTCCCCAGAGGCACAGTGCCGAGAGACACACAGGGCTGAGAACTTCCCTTATGGACCTGAAGTCCATATTGCTCTGGCAGCTGACAGGGCTGAAGCATGGACCAGGACGATAGGATTGATTTTGGAGCATGCCCCACCAGTAATCAAAATTTTTGTGCAGCAGCATGAACACATTTTGCTGCTGTATTATTTCAGAGCCTTCTTTGATAGATTTTTCTCTTGAGGTCCTTTTAATAGATCAGTTTATTGAATGAAAACTCACCTACTCCCTGTGATGATCAGCCATGTTCAGTGAGAGAACTACATAAAATATAACATGCCAGGAAAAGAGAATAACTGAAACTTTGAATGAGGGCTGACATACACTATCAGTCTTCTCTAGATACAAACACTTCATGTTTAAGGTGTGAAGTATTTTCAGTAACACCACTTCAATGCTTTTTTTTTAGAGAATTAAACTACTGCTTACATTCATTTCAGTACTGAGCTGTAGCTGCCCAGCCCTGTCCAGTATTTAGCTCCTATAAAATATTTACAAAGTCAAGACTCCTCCCACTAAGAAATTAAACCACTTAAAATGTCATCTGCATCCATTGCTTTATATTCAACACTAAAATTGAAGGTAAGAATTGACACTGAGTTATATTTATCCACAGCAGCTTACAGGATTGGAATAATTACTCAAGAGAGACCAAGTCCTTATACTTTAATGGAGAGTTTCATGGCCAGAAGAGGATGTTCAATGACAATGTCAACAACCCATTCAGCTGAAGAAATACAAATGTAGCTGGGGAAAAGAACAAGGTGAGCTGAATGGCAGTGTGATATCCAAATCTAAAGTAAAAGTGCTTGAAAAGGCCCAAATAACAAAGCACTCAACTCATTTTTATCTTTTCTTAACAAATCATTCACACATCTTCAAGTAGAGTGCACATTATATAAAGAAAGAAGAGCGTAAAGACTTAAGTGAATAACAGAGACTAGGCCTACAGGACAAATGGAGAATACTTGAAAAATCTTGCTTTGCATTACAAGTCATTACAGAAATTTTTGGGAGTATTGCAATCTTGTCTTCCAAGTCAATCAGACGTCTGCCTGGAAACAATAACCCAAAGAGTTATTCATGTGAAATGAGCTGTGTGTGCAGCCTTGCAGTGACAACCCCCTCCAGGGGAGGTTTAGATTAGATATTAGGAAAAATGTCTTCAGAAATTTTTGGAGGAAAGGTCTGTAAAGCATTGGAATAGGATACCAGGGTGGTAGCAGTCACCATCCCTGGAAGTGTTCAAAAAACATGTGGCACATGGGAACATAGTTTAGTGGTTAACGGTTGGACTCAACCCACTCAACGGTGAGTTCATAAAGGTGTTTTCCAGCCTTACTGATTCTATAATTCTATGATACTGGCAATATGACTAAGAATGCTCCCACCATGTCAGAGGCTCATTGTTACTCTGCCTGTCTCCTCCTCATCTAGAGAAGCAGGTTGCTGTTAATAATAGCACTGAAGAATTATTTAAATAATTTTGTTTGTAACTTCATGATGCATTGTTTTAGCACAGTGGCAATATGTAGTATTTCATTTAATACTGTGAGATCTTGAATATTTGCATTGGCTTTTAGCCATCTGACATACTGTGCTTCATAATATCTATTGTGTGCATTCAACATTTATCCCTGTCTAGCCACTAAAAAAACTCTGAATAAATCATCTTCCCAGCTCTGCTGCCCCTGCAAGCCAGACAGCACTGCTCCCTCCAGGTCAGGTCAAGTGGCTCCAAATCAGCATTTTTGAAATAATGAGCTCTCCAATTAAAAAGGTGCCTTGGATACATGGTATGGCAGATGGGTACATGGTATAGCAGAAGTCAGAAGAAAGAGATTTTCTGCAATGAAAACCCTTACTTTTGGCTACTTCAGAAAAATGAAAACCAGTAAAGGCAAAGTAGAAAGAAGAGAGTCATGACTCTTCTGGATTTGCTTCAAGTGTGTATAACTGATACAAGGGAAGGAAGAGTTAAGGAATGCAACACTTGGTGAAACCGCTTGCTAAACAATGTATATTGCTTGCTTAATATTGTTGTGCTCGCCAAAAGCAAGATGGTGGTGTAAGACTATTGTAAAAAGGAAGCAACCACGACCTGGTTCCTGCTCTCTGGACTCCTAAAACCAGTTGAGAGTGGCACCGAGGTTTACACAAAGATCAAAGAACCAGAGAGCAGGCGCAAGAACGCAAGCTGAAGAGTTCAACCCTGAGGAAGACTCGTTTACTTCTTCTCGGGACCCCTGCCCACGGCCACCAGGTGGCACTGCGCAAGCACAAGCATATGGAAATTACTTTGAAGCTCATTTTAATACAAAGCGGAATAGGTCATGAATATGTATAGGCATGTTGAGCAATTTAATGAATATGTAACCTGTAACCCAATATAAACCAGACAAAGTACCACTGGCGGTGCACATGGCTTTGGAGGAGCAATTCCCCATGCGCCCCAGCACTGGAATAAACACACCTACTTTACAACTTTTACGAGTTGTGGAGTCTTTCTGCAAATCATAACAACATATCACATTTGGTTCAGGCTTGCCCTGCATCATTTATAGAGCATCAGCAGTAACTCTCCTTCCAGGCAGGATAAATATTTACACATAATATACACTGGCACATATAGCTTCTAGATATATATCAGCCATAATATTAACTTAAAAGAAGGTTTTTATTACTTTATGGATCAAAATACCATATTTTCTGGAGGAAATAAGAGGCTCTGTCTTTGCTTTGGCACTTGGCAGTTGCATTCAGTAGGAGCATAGTAACTGACAGAGAATGCATTTAAATACCCAGGGATTCTTTTTGGAGACATCAAGTAGCTGGATTCATTGCAAACCAAGCTGAGCCAGGCACAGAACATAAGTCTAGACTCTCATCTATTCTCAACAGATTGAGGAATATCTTCAGGAATAGAAAGAACTTGCAATAGCATTCAAGCAGAAAGAACGTGATTAGAATTAAATGCTATCATACACCACTGTAATGGGCTTTGTACCCTCCTATTATCACATATACTGAAGCATAAAGTGATCAAGCTAATTATTTTTCTTGCTTTACATTGTCCTATACTCTATAGTGCTTTTTTGCAAGAGTTGCTCAGAGATTATAATCACTACTCTGTGTACAATCACACCGTCTGTTCAGTCATCTGAAGCTTTACTTCTGTTTTGCCCACAGCCTCGACCAAATGATCAGCACTGATTTCCTAACATCCTTGATGCAGTTCAAACATATTGATCCCATCACCTTAAAGTCTTTTCTCAGAGATAAATAGCTTGTGTTGTGAATGTTTTATTAATATTTATGCACCCTCGTACCATATGCCACGTAAGCTTCCTTAAGCCAACAAGTGAAGTATTGTATTCATAATAGAAAAGTAAAAATTCAAGTGTATTTTGAGAAATTTTCTTCCTGTAATTCAGGGTACATTGTAAATGGGAGGTCCACTGCTACAACTACAGTTCCAGTTCAAATCAGTGGATCTATCACCCTTTTGTCAACTCCCTATGTCTGATTACACACTTAAAATTCACAGCTCATACTTCCAAAACCTTCAGTATATCCAGAAGAAATGTAGCTCAAACTATCCCCTTTCTATTAATGCCATAATGACAATCTAACATCTGTTCTTTTTATCAGCATGAATCTTACAAGCGTGAATTACGACAAACACAAATCTCTGGAGATGCAAATTCTCACACAAGATAATATAATCTTGAAATGTATGCAAAATACGAGTATGTACTCGTTTTGGAAACTTCATCATATATAGTAAGAGTCAGTAAGATATTGTGGCTAGGACATCACATCCTGTTGGTACCACAATATACTATTACATAATTACTTAAGTACAAGCATTGCTGTATTTCCACAGGCCACTGGAATTTAGATTAGTGCCTCAAAAGACAAGGTCTTTCACTTCCAAGATTTAGTAGAATTTATTTGCTCTAGACTACAGCAGTGGGTAGCAGACAAAATTCATTCTCCTGTTAATGTTCTGCAATAATTGATGTGAGCCCAAAGAATTGCCAATTTATCTCACAAGTGGATGAGGTTTATCAATCCAATACTGCAAATGCTCCATACAGGAAAAATGATGGCACTGCTTGGAGTATCTGATCCTCAAATAACATGGAGGTTTATAGGAAGAAATTTGACATAAATTTCAGAAAGGAGAAAAGCAACTGTTTTGAAAGGCTGGGGAATATTTTAGAGGTCAAAATCCAGTAATTTTATTCCAGTACTCTGTTTCTAATGACCTGTCCATACTTCCATGCTGTGAGGACATGAAGAGTTCAAAACTCCATGAACGATGAGGCAAAGTTCCTGCAGGTACCCACTGAAGCTGGGCAAGTCTGTGTTTGGTGTCTGGCCAGACGTAAGGACACATAAGCAGTTCCTGGACCTCACAACTACTGGTGCCTCTCCTCTCTGACCTACACACAACCCTTTCTTTGCAGAACCAGTCTGAATCCTACTCCAACCCTACCATCAAAGGGCTGTTGAGATGGTATTCTATGATTAGCTTGCTCAGTCCTCACCCCATTCATTCCTAATTCAGGCAGCAGCACTGCTCTTTAAGGATTTATTTATTCACAACCACATGTGTATCAGATGCATCAGTATCTAAAATTAGAACAGTTCAAAACAAATTCTCCATGTTGACCTCAAAGTGACATCAAAACCCTGCCCAATGGGTTTCTGCATGCATTGGACAATTGCTTTTCACAATAAGCATCACAAATTTTAGCAGATGGCCATCTGTCTTAGGTTACATGGAAGGTGTAACCAAAAAGTATGTATTCTATTACCAACTTCATAAGCTGGTAAAAAACAGGTGGGGCAGTGTTCTTTATCTTCAGCATGACTCTGATAACACTGTCGGGGCTATCTCTGCTCATGGGCCATCAAAGTCTCCAGGTGTGACTCATAAGATTACATCATCCCATTGTGAGATACCCCACCCAAAGGGGAGGAACTGAACATTCTACCTGCATATAAGCTGAGTCTTTGGACCACTGGACTACCATTTCCACTGGAATCCCTGAGGAGAAGAGCTTGAGAGTCACCACTGGACTTCGAGAGACCAACCAGATCGTTCTTCAGGATGACCACTTCAACCAGACCACACCTATCACTCCAAGGAGACTGCAGCCACCTTTTAGCTGGACTGCTATCACCACCCTGACCAACAGGGTGACAGGTTGTATCCTGACTCTATCAGTTTAAGCTGGTATTTCTGTATTATTGTCTTTAATTTTTCCTGTTAAATTGTAAATCTGACTTGGAATCTCTCACAATAATATTTGTGTGGGATCAATTCCTGCGCTGGTTTGCTTCCAAACTAACACACCATTTCTAACTCTTGACTCGCTCTCTTCACTTTGTTTTCTATGACAAAAGAAAAAGATTTTTTTAAATTCTCATTTAATTCAAGCAGATCCCCTGTAGTCACCAGGGAGTTTCCACATCACAGCTACAGAATTGTATTATGCAGCTTTGAAAAAATGTGAGGTGGAAGGAAATCTGAGAATTGAGCAGGAACATAGATATCTATGTTTTTCAGCATGCAAATGAAGTGACATGCAAAAAGCAGAAGAGTTATAGTCCATGTAGTACCATATGACTTCTTCACAGTGATTTTGTAGCATTTTGAATTCAGACAAAAAGCTGAGTACTTGGTTTTTATGTACTTTAGCTGATGATGGCTTCCTTACTGAAATGGAGCACATACTCCTTTCTATTCCTCTAAATCCTTTCCTAACACTTGCCATTTCCACAGCACATGTACAACTGTTTTTGAGGACAAGTCATCCACCCTGCTGACCTCCATCAGCTGTGGAAGAATTTCTCATAGAACAAGGCCATGGGTTGATACAAATGAGCAACCCAGCATTTGTGGACATGATAAAGAAAAAGCATAAATCAGCCTTGAACTAAAATTAAAGACAGACTTTATGGAAGTGGAGATGGTTGCAAGACAGGTGGTACCAGAGAGGAGAAAACCGCAGACAAGCAGTGTCAGAGAAGAAAAACCACAAAGGAAACAGCTTTGCAAGAATAGAATAACGCACACCACTAAGCAAGCAGTTAATAGTTGCTTACACAGCTGAACATGCTTTTGCAAGAGCTTTTGTAAGACTATAAAAGCAAGATTGAGATATGAATAAACTGGCTTCATTTGATCACATTGGTTGTGTGTGAAGACCCTCATTGATCCTCCGCGACAATCAGCAGTTCCAGTTTCCTTCCCTAGGTATTTCCAACATTGCTTTGCTCCTTCCACAAACAACATCATTTTACCAAACCCATGAAGATATTTTGAACCTTGCACTGTCCAACCAGTGGTGTCCAAATCCCATCCCAGTTATACGGCAGGGCTTCAGAACTCAGCACACAAAGCTCCTGTGACACCCAACACATGCAACTGGATAATGAGATTTGCCCAAGGAGGTAAATTTAGCTTCATTATACCCAGCTGACTTTTCAGAAAGGTTCAGTGGTGACAAAGATAAAAAACTTGGGAGCCAATAGAGTCAGAATAATTTATACTCTCTCCTTTTAATCTCACTACTGTATGGGCAGAAACTCAGGAACACAGATTCAGCAGCAGTTCAAAAATAAATAAATTACAGGTTCACAAGAGTCTTGTGAAAACTAACATCTGTTTTACACTTTCTAAATAATAAATTACCAGAATTAGAGGATCTCATCTCATGCCACGTTGGAAGCCTGTCTCAGACAACTTGTTTGGTAGTTTAGGTGTCATCCACAACCAGACTTCTGTATGCACGTGTCCTTTCCAAAATGCTGGACTAGACACACTGGTCAGTGAAATCTGAGGCTAATTCTCTTATCCTCAGACAGGTAGACACAAAAAAACCCCTACCAAGGTGAATTTGTACAATCCCTGAAAAGATTTCTGACAGCTGCCATAGCAGATACTGAAAATGAAGGTAAATTAATTTTCCTCCAAGTTTTGCCCAAGCCATACTGTCCAGAAACATCACTGGTTGCACTCTTCATAATCTGTATTTGTGTGTTCACAGGGAAGTAATTAGAAGGGAAATGACTGCTTTCTAGGCAATTTCCATCCAAACGTAACAATTAAAAAAATCCAGTTAAGTTTCATTCCCTGTGTCACACTGGGGACAAACTACTCAAGAGGGGAACTTCAACTGGTAATGCCTAGGACAAATACTTTTGTTTTAATTAAATTAGCATGAAATGTCACTAATTTTGGTGACGAAGCATCTGCTGTCCTTCCCATTTCTTAATTACAAAAAGGTCAAATAAGTTTCATGTTAGTATAAATTTCCTCTTTTACCTCAAACCTAAACCCTAGATTTTGAGGAACAGAAACACCTCTTTTCTGTTATTTTAACTTTCATTTCACCTTTGTATAGAGGAGGTGATTTAGAGCCACAAATCACTAAAATCGTATCTGCCACTGATACATTTTTCTGCTCCTTCAAAGCTGATTTCAGCATTTTTTGATGACACAGGGTATAACATTTTATTGACCAACAAAGAAGCATCCTGAAATACGTTTCCATCTCCCTCCTATTGATTTAAGTCAAGCCTGGCAATTATTTCAAATCAGACATTTTACAGTTTGACAGAACAATCTGGAACACACAACAACAAAAAAACTGTGTTTATGCACAAGTAGGTGCACAAAGCGCTCAAAAAACCCCCACAAAACAACATTCAGGCGCCTTTATTCCAAACTCAATAAACAGAGTCTCATCCCCAAAGCACCAGTTCTCCACAGTCTGTCAAAGCACACAGCAAGGTAAAAGACTGGAAAAAACACCTTAGAGCAGAAGGTCTGAGGAGATCAATCCATTTGAATTATCAACTGAAAGTTTAAGTGGTGGCTTGATCACAGCCTCTTGCTATCTACAAAAATTTGACAATCTTTGAATCCAGCATTCTAAAGCAGACCAAACTGAAGGTAGCTCAACAAATCAGATGCAGAACAAAGGGCGTTTTTTAAACACTAGGATAATAACCAACTGGAATTAGAGGTCAAAGGCTGATGAGGATTCTCTGCAACTAGGATTGCATGGTTTAAAAAAAAAGAAATGCACTTTGTCAGTGGTTTTCAAATTTTTCTGTTTGGGGAGGTCTGAAAAACTTCAGAAGATGCAAACTTCTCAAAACCTTCCTATAAATACTTTAAGGCTGCTGACAAATGAAAGTATATCTACTCTTTTTTTGTGCTACCTTTCTTTGGTAATGAAATGTAACATTAGGACCTAAAAAGAGTGCACAGACCACCAGTCTTATTCACTAGCACTTGATTCAGAGAAGCTTAGGTAACATAAGGGCCCCCACTACCAGATCACCTGTGGTCTCTTATCATCTCCAGTTCTGTGGGAGCTGCTATAATAGAGGGAGGACAAAAAACCACATCACCAGAGATAATAAACACTTCAAAGGTCCTTTGGAGAGACCAGCAGCTGGAGAGGTAGGAAGAAGATGATGCAACAGGAAAAACCAGCAGAGGATAATGACTCCCATGGAAGGCCCCCAAATTTGCCAAGCAGCAGTTAACACCCACCAAGATGCATGTTTTCTAATGTATGCAAACGGTGGTCCCTGTTTGATTTGTACCTAACATGATCTACCCCTCTCACTCCAGCTTTTACTGAATGGTAAAAAATACACTAGGGAAAAATCCTGCATTGAAATTTCTGTCATTCTTGTAAGTGAAGCCACAAAGAAAAATGTCTGGCCTGCTAATCATTTCCAAAGCCTCATAATTGTTGGAAGCTGATGATGATACAATGGCTCTCTGAAGACATATATTCAGCAAAACTACTTTCCTATTGTTTCATACATTAACTATAAGCCTGATTAACAGATCTAGGCAGCATGTTCCATACTACAATTGAAAGTTTGTACTGTACAAAATGTGAAGTTTATACCATACAAAGCTCTAGGAATTACATAAGCACACATGAAGCTACATGTTAAAGGGCAAGGCCTGCTGCCTCCTTCGGCATCCCCTGCCCGAAACTGCTCAGTCTATACCAATGGGACAGGGCAGGAAACAGCTCCACAGGCATCACATGCTGCAAAGACCTGATATTAAATATATGAAGATATTTCTTATTTTTATTAAGTCATTTTGCTGTAACAATTTCATTCATGTGGAAATAATTTCTACCTATAAAAGTTCCACCAAAATTGTGTTAATTTCTCTAACAGACATAAGAGTCTTTGGTTCTTATACACAAAATCAAAGCAAGTATCTAAAAGTTTACCTTAGTACAGGAAGGGTTGCACAGAGTAGTAACAATAAATATCATATTACATTCTTTTTCTTTTAATTGCTGAGTGACATAGCTTTAATTGCTTCTGACACCAATGACAAAAGATCTCATTTGTGAAGTCAAGATATGCCACCAAATTACTCGAAAAGTTCATTTTTAAGCTGAGCTACAACTCTTATTAAAACTAACACACATGTAACACTTCTCTAACATTAACCAGCAGAACAAAGCACATTAAATATAAGGCACATGACCAAGGTAGAAGGTACAAAAGGTATACATGGTTTTTACTTTAAAGTTTTAAATGTGACCATTTTGTCCATGTAGAGGAGCAGCTCTCTCTTTTGAGAGATTTCTGCTGTTCCTGCCTTGCAGCCGTCAAGCCATAAGGATTCTCAGTGTGGCATGAAACAATGAGGGATCTCTTGTTTGATATACATCTAACCTCAACAGTAAAGCCTGTGAAATGTATGCTCAGATGCTTCCCCCACAATAGCATGGAATATTTCCTATGATACCTCCATGGAGCTATTTAAAAGCATAGGCCTGATCCAAGAACAGGTATTATTTTTACCTTGCAGCCTGCACCCAATTTTCGTGGAACAAGCATTTAAAGCTGAGGTCTGCAAAGAGGTCACAGCAGTGATTGGATGGTCCTGCTGAGAGATGTGAGGTGCCAGGGCTCTGGAAGGGGTCAGTGGGTATCAGACTACATGCAGAAGGACCACAGACTGGTAGGACTCTTCCATGTCTTTGGGCACAGCTCCCAAAGGAGATTTTTCTCCTGGCTAACCGCCGGATCTGAGCATTGCACAAGGAGACTGCTCAAGGCCTGCCTACACCACCCCCTTGGGCAAGGGCTACAAAATACATCTCCAAAGAGACATCACCCACAGCTGATGGCAGCAGCCTCCTCGTTTTTGCCTCAGGTGCTCAGGCACCGGTCACCCAAGCCTAAATGATTGCCAATACATGCAATCATTGTTATTAATGCCTGCAGTGGCAGAGGTGCTGATTCCATGGTGCCAGATGGTGCTTTGAAAATGGTGCTGACTCGCAGAAGAAAGAGGAATAATGAGATACTAAACCACTAATAATTTAGCTTGACTCTAAATCCCAGGGTGCCATTGTCTTCCAGTAAATATCCCATAACAACCATCAAGCAATGAACCAGCCAGGATATAGCTGAGCAGTAGAAAAATGCAGCATGACTAGCTGATGGTTTGTGCTTTTATATTAAAGGGATATCTTACATAACAGATGCAGGGAGAAAGGAAGTAACATTATCAGAGATGAGGGAGGAATATTCACCCTTCCTTTGGGATAGTCTACAAGCACAGCAGGTCTGAGCTGGGTAGCATGTGGCATTTTGGTGTTATTTTGCAGCATTAGTGTAATGCAGGTTTCTGGCTCTCTCCACTGCAGCCGTAGAGCCACCAACACAGATGCTCAAAGTGAGTTTGATTTTAGCTCCCAAACAAATCACCATGTGCTGTTATATCTAAAAATCCTTTTTTCTTTTCTAAACCAGATTTCAATCCTACAGGCATTTTCATCGCTTTAACTTTAAAGCACAAGGAGGGATTTGCTAACCTTTTGCAAGCACACCTTCACGGTACTAAAATATGTTTCCCAAGTCTGTAGTACCCATTTAGTTCAAACACGTCAGAAGTTTTACTCAGAAGTTTTGGGTGAATGATCTAGGTAATAACCTATGCTTAAATTTTACTTTGTTGGTCTTTCTTATAAATATTTACTTTAAATTGAGAACATTTACATAAATCATTGAACATTGTCAGGGTTAGGATTTTTCCAGTCTCTACAAGTTCCCTGGCTGGCTGTAGTGTCAACTATGATCTTGTTTTTCTGAAGTCACAGGGAATCCAGTCCCACATAGCTATGACTAGCTGTGAAATTCAGTTCCATTTCAGCAGCACTTCTTTCCTTCCAGCAGCTTTCAAAACCCCAGGAATGATAGAGTTTTCTATCTAAAATTGTGTCCAATTTAAATGATTGATTTATTACAATTGATGCAAAAGGCTTAAAGAATATTTAAAAGACTATTAAATGTCAACACCAAACCAAATGTAGTAATTATTTGAAAACTATTATTCCAACATGCAAAAAGAAGTTTGTGAACATGCAGACTCAGGAAAATCATCTTCCGCACACAACCAAGCACGGAATAATATTCCAAAACCGCCTTTTCAGTTTGAGAAAAATTAAACTATTTAGAATCAAATAGATTTCTATTTAAATCTCAATTTCACTTTCCAATGGACTATATTATCAAAGAAATTGCTCACATTAACAATAAAGGAAACATTTAGAGCAGAGAAGTACTCATAGGGCAATTAGTAATCGTAATGATAGACTGGGTCTTGTAGAAAGCAAAGAGGGAATTTTGTCGAAGGTTAGACATATTTGAAGTCTGCCTCCTCTGCTGGTATAGATCCAGGGAAAGCTCAGAGCCAGCTCCCTGGCTACTTCTGCATTGCAACGGCTCAAAAAGAAAGCTGAGGGAGGGGAGGGGAGTCAAATTGGGCAGGAGTGGAATTTTTCAATATCTCCACCACAATTCAAAGCAGGGAGAGGAATGGGAGGACAGGGCTCAAAAAGGGGGCTGTTACACCAATCATGTTCAATGAGATGGCAGTTTTCTCAACACAGAGCATCAAAGTAGTAATGCATGGCTGAGATCACTCCAAGTGCCTTGAAAAGTAATGAACCCCTATCTGTAAAGTCCCTCACAAACGCCCTGAGCCTAGAAACCAATACTTTGTTACACAAGAGTAGTCTCTTCTCCAAGGGAAAGCAGGCAGCATTTGTGAGGACATTTGAGAATCATCCTCACTGCTATTTACCTTCCTCAGTCAATTGGTATCAATAATATCTGGACAGCACAGAACACTCACAAAGGTGGCAAACGGCCTTTACCCAGAAGTCTCCCTGGAAAGGAAAAAAATTCTATCTAGTTTTAGGAATGAGCATATACTGACATCGAGTGGTGGAATAAATCTTCCTCCTCTGTTTCTGTAGAGTTTTCCTTGGTTTGAAACACCAATCTGAGACATCTCCCTGAAGATAATAGCCATTTACCCATCACTTTATCCATCTCTCCTCTGCTGAAGGCTTCAGCATTCTTTAATCAGGGATAAAAAATCAAATTAAGGCGTGCATTTCTGTATTTGCCAGGAGAAATGTACTCATTTGCCTGACAGATGTCTGTCATAACTCATAACCACAACCAGAGTAATGGATAATGTGCATTTTACTCAGATAGTAATTATTAACTCTGATTATTAACAACTCAATGCGTTAGTTAGACATGAGAGTGGCTAATCAATCTCACTCAAACTAGGGATATCAAATTTAGTAGCAGGTCAAAGTGAAAGCTTCCAGGAAATCATAGCTTTTACCTTTGAAATTACAGCATGGGTCCTGAATAAGGGCCATTCAAGAGGCTCTTGATTATATGACAAAGGTATTAAACAAATCTACGAAGCAGCTGCTAAAAATGCAAAGGAACAGTACTCTTTCACATGTAAATCAAAGCCAATAGTTCAGACTATTTTACATTCTTTAATTGTGAAAGGAAATCAGATCCCAGATTTATATCCAAAAATACAAACTGTTTATCTCTTCTGCAGGTTCTGTGTCCCTGCATGAATCCCTGCAGACACACACACGGTACTCTGAATAGAGACTCACAGCACTTGAGCTAACTAGTTAGGATCCATATTTCTCACAATAAGAGCCTTGTATCCCAGCATGATCAACACCTTGGACATTCATTACCAAGATCTCCATCCTGAATCAGAAAGGGATTGTTCCTCTTGGTTTTCCATTACTGAAGCTAAATCTGCATTAATGTGTCCTGATTTGGGCTCCCAAGCATGGGAAAGACATGAATGCACTGGAATGAGTCCAGTGTAGGATTACCAAGATGATCAAGGGCTGCCATGGCATCTGAGAGAAGAGGCTGAGAGATGGGTTTGTTTAACCACCCAAAGAGGAGGCTCAGGCGTGAATCTTAATGCTGTCGACCACCACATCAGAAAAAGTTCACAAAAAGGGTTATCAAACACTGGAACCTTAAGAAGTTGTGAAATACCCTGTCTTCGGACAGGACTTAGGTAATCTGATCTAACTTGTAAATTGAAGAAAATCTTGAAACCAGCCATGTGGAAACAACCTCCCACCTAAACTCATTCTATGATTCTGTTATCTGGAACACAAATTGGTTGTGGTGATAATTTAACTGTTTCTACTACATTGCTACCTGCAGGCATTTTCCTTCGAAAAAGAAAAATAGTCTAATAACCAATAAATTAACAAGCAGTCTGAAAATATGCTAGTTTAGGTACGAAAATTATTACTTTAGGTCCCTAAACTCTCAAAGATGAGGTAGAGATGGTCAACTAAACTGGAAGGAAATATGTCACGCGTACAGTCCTCTCAATGTGTGTTGCACTCTCCAACATTTAGTCTGTTTTTTGAATGTCTTTTAATTCCCCTTTTTTTTCTCTAATCTTACACTAATGCTGTACATAAATATATACTAACATGCCTCAGAGCTACACAAAAAATAAACAGAATCCACAGAGAAACAAATTAATCCCTGGCACTATGTCCTGTGTGTAATGACAAAAGAGATGAATACAACCCAAGCACATATAATCGCTGCAAAGCCACATGCAAGCTCCTTTTTGGAGTCCCCTATTCCCTGATTTTCTTGTCATCTTCAAGTGGTGGTACTCCAACTGTTCAATTAATGCATTTTCTCCAGAGCTCCAATTCTCTCTTATTTCACGGGTTTTCAAGGTGACATCCTGTATACCTTAGGAGTGTGGCCTTAATCTCAGTTTCCACAACAAGTTCAGCCAGCAAATCCATGTCCACTATTGCATTAGCTCAGCTGTTCCATGTTTCTTACCGCAAAAAAATTGACATCTCTTCTGCCAAGTGAATGGGCAATTTAAAGAACACAGACACCAATTGAAAGAATGGTCTTATTTTATTATGAATATTAAGGCAATACAAAAGTAAAATGATACATTCAATAAAACTACACACTTGGCTTTAGCAGCAAGGAAAAATAAGCAAAGTAATGCACCTAATCATTATTATACAAGAGAAAGGATAGTGATTGAGAAAAATACATCACTGATTGCTTAAATACTTTACTATCTTCCAGAGTCCACATTCTCACCCCATTTCACAGTGAGGACCTGGAGAACCCTTCCCAACAACAGGGAAAATCCTACACAGTGTGTCCACCTATAGGTGAAATCTCCAAATTTGCCCCAAAAGTGGGTCCAGCTTTTATCGGTCCAAATCAGCAAGCCAAAGTGATTTGATTATATTTTCTGCACAGAAACACCTGGATTTGATGGCGCATGACCAGCCTGGGCCAGAGCTTGGCCAGAGCCCAGGCTCTGGCTGGGAGGGTTTTCCCCTAAAATACCCTACAAACAAGCCTCTATTCATGTCAGTTGGGAAAGTTTCTTAAAATTATACATTTCTTGCAGATAATGACACAAGGTTATAACGAGCTAGCATAAGCATATTTGTCATCTATTTTTAGCTAAATAATACTGCTGCTGTTAGTCACACAGTGCCCAGGATCCATCTTCTAAGTTAACTCTGGCTGAGGCCTACTGCTCAGGCCTCAGCACATCAACATCAAGAAGTGTTTAGAGGAAAGGGCTGCAAAAACCAGGATTAACAGCTGGAACCATGAACACACAATGCATCATGAACCAATAGCTATGTGATTACACCAGGCACATTCCTGCCCCAGGGACAAAACGCTTTCACACTTCAGCTACTACTCTGGCCTTTGATCTGTGTGCTGACTCTTTACTTATGAGCACTTCTAAAGATGCAATTGGTAATGCAAATAATGGCTTAGTTATACGCAGAAAATCTTCTCAGCATAATTAAAATGTCCAAATGTAACAGATGTCCTGTTTAATTGCACTTGAAATGCAAAAGTATTTAGAGCTTTGAATAATAATCAAAACAGGAAGTTGTATAATAAACAAAGTAAATGCTATTTTCATACACTCCCAGAATGGTTTGGGTTTGAAGGGACCTTAAAGCTCATCCAGTCCTACCCCCTGCCGTGGGCAGGGACACCTTCCCCTATCCTAGGTTGCTCCAAGCCTTACCCAGCCTGGTCTTGGACACTGCCAGGGATCCAGGGGCAGCCACAGCTTCTCTGGGCACCTGTGCCAGGGCTGCCCACCCTGTCAGGAAACAATTCCTTCCAAATATCCTATCTATCCCTGCCCTCTGGCAGTGGGAAGCCATTCCTCCTTGTCCTGACACTCCAGGCCCTTGTCCCAAGTGGCTCTCCAACTATCCTGGAGCCCCTTTAGGCACTGGAAGAGGCTCCAAGGTCTCCTTGGAGCCTTCTCCAGGTGAACACACCAGGCTCTCCCAGCCTCGCTCCAGAGCAGAGGTGCTCCAGCCCTTGGAGCATCTTTGTGACCTCCTCTGAAATTGGTCCAGGAGTTCCACATCCTTCTTGTGCTGAGGACCCCAGAACTGGATGCAGAACTCCAAGAGGGGTCTCACAAGGGCAAAGGGGGAAAATCACCTCCCTCAACCTGCTGGTCACAACTTTTTTGATGCAGCCTAAGACACACTTGGTTTCTCGATCCCAGCACACACAGCCGTGGCATGTCCAGCCTCTCATCCACCAGCACCTTCAAGTCTTTCTCAGCAGGGCTGCTCCATCTGCTCATCCCCAGCCTGGATTTATACCAGGGGTTGCTCCAACCTAATTCCTGGAGAAGGGGCTCATCCTCAGTGCATTCTACTTCAACATGGATCCATCCCACCACATTTCCATGATGCCAATAAGATCACAGCCCTGCAGATGTACATGAGTCCAACTCCTCCTGTTTATTTCCCATGCTGCATAGAGGCATTGAAGGTCCCTGATACTGGCTGCCTTCAGGCTGGGTCCCTGATGAAACCGACTGGAGTGGTTGGGCTTCCTTTGTGCTGCTCTTCAGGTGTTCTCCTGCTGACTTGAGATCCTTCTCCACGCACCTCTTGATGTCTGTCCAAGTCTTAGAAAACAGGGCAGTGGGACATGGGGGCATGGCAAAGACTAAAAACATCCTGACAGATACTTTATATCATGGCAAGAAATACCTTCATTTTTACTGTGATCATGAACAATAAAATATGTTATTTGCTAATATTAGAACCTGCACATCAGCATTTGTGAAAGAATACAACATTTGCATTTACAGAATTTGTTTCTCAACTCACCCTCACCGTAAAATAATAATTAAAATTATTAAAATTTTGTATCAGGATTCTGAGATTGTTTGGATAAACTTTCAAGAGAAGCAAATCACTTACCCTTCTTATGTAGTACTGCATCATGTACAGGTGCACAGCACCATAGACATCGAAAATACCATACAACGGAAATCAAAGGATGCTTTGATTTTAATTTCAAAACCACCCATTGTTCAATTTATTTCATAAGTTACAAGAAGTGATACCTATATCACCCCAAATTCCCCACCATAGCCCTTATTTACTCCAACTAAAGCACAACCAGAAGCATTTCACTTAAAGCTAGTAAAGAAATGCAGCCACAGTGAATTAAATAAAGATCACTTCTGTAAAAATAATTGCCTTCCATTTCTCGTAGGCATCACTCCCCTTCCTTTTTGCCTAATAATTTCCTAAAAAATCTCAAGTTTTCTTTCTTGTAAGCTCTCAGCCTCCACCTTCACCTTCCCACCCTTCCTGCAAATCCTCAATCCAGCCATCACCTTATGGCTACTGCAGCTCAAGCTATTGCCTAGAACAATATTTTTCTGCCAGGTACTGTCTGTCTTCTGCATGAGACCAATGGGTCAAGCAGAACATTAGCCATGCTGGCCTCTTTTACACTGCATTAGATTTTTGCAGACACTTGTGAAGGCAGCTCAGCAGCAGGCACTATGAGAAAGCTGCTTCACACCCTATCTTGAAAGGGGCCTTTGCCCCCACCTCCTCCATCTGCAGTTCTCCACGGCAAGCTGGATCAAAAAAAGCCACTGCTTTAAGAACAAAAGCTATTTCAACATGTAACAAGTCTAAAAGGCTCCAGCTTCCCTCTGTTTCTGAAGCACGAAGTAGGGGCTTTGAGTTGGAACCCTCTGGCCTTTCCCACGTATGACTATTGCTGTGGGAAGGGAAAACAGACCAGCACTAAACCAAGGTGCAGATTCCATTTAGTCCAAGAGGGATGCAGCCTGGCCCTGAAGCTTACACTGCGTTTATCAGACAGCACCTCCCTGTTTCAGAACTTTCAGTTGCCTTTACTAGGGCAAGAAAAAGTAAATCAGTCTGTAGTAAATGTTCTGCAGTAAATACAAAAAGAAATAGAATTCAGACTGTAACTGAGGAAGATTTTAAAAGTTAGTGTTTCCACTTTTTCTCCTTCTCCAAATCCAAATGAACTCCTTCTCAGAACTAACTACACGTACCAGGAATTAAGGGGACTTGGGCTGCTGAATCATACTTCTGATAGATAATACACATTAAAAAGCAGTTAAACAATTGCACACCAAAACCCAGCTTGTTTCCTCATTATATACAGAAAGATGGCAGCAATGTATTGTACCAAATTGCTTTTGTATATCAGAATAGTCTCCAAAACTGGTAAAAAACCTGTAGGTCATCCACAATTTGCATGCTATATAAGAACTTAAACATACATTAACCACTGTTCATCTTTCAGAAATGCAGGTTTTAGCAGAAACAATGATAATATTTGTAACTGCAGCAGAGGTTTAATTATGAAAGATTTAAAGGATCATTGGAATAGGATTTCATTTTTTTAAAAAAATGAAATGTTAATGGAAAATTGACTCTACTTTACTATAACCAAACATGTTAGAGATCATGAAGTACCAGAGACCTTGCTTAATTGGCAGTGATCTTGTATAAAGTTTTAACCCTCGTCTACAGTAATTGAGCCCAAAGTCCCTTTAAGCTAATACCAGAAACTGTGTTTTTATGGATTCTTACAAAATATTACTTTTTTTTTCTTTAGTGGTACTCTGCAGGGAAGTGAAACAGAGGTTATTATAATTTTAAACCAATTAGAGATCAGTCACTCCATGTAACCGGTAACTGTACTCTATTGCGATGGTATTTCCACCCTCGCACAATGTCATGAATATGGAAAAACTTATAACCAAATTATTCTTTGGTGTAACAATAAGTTTTCTTCTACTGGTACACAAATGAAGTTATGAGAAATACAAATCAAGGTTGTCAAATAACATTTTAATGCCTCTGAGCAGCCCCAAGTTAGGTAGGTTTCAAAAAATCTACCAAAAAGACCTTTACAATTAGAAGGCTCATAAGTTGTTTTGTCTTCTCCCTCTACAAAATGTCAAGTCTGGATCAGTTAAAAAAAGGATAATTACCTTTCCCCCTACCCAAAGTAACAGAATTTTCAAAACAAAATTAGAAAAAACCTATAAAAAATCATTGCTGCTTCGGAGCTAATTAAATATTTTAAGCTGCCTTGCTTGTTGTAGGAAAAGCACCTAACTCCCAGGCTAATTATACTGCTCCCCACTGACACCAGACATTAGGAGGGTGAGTGCTTTTTCACACTGATGTGCACTGAGATTTGGCAATCAGGTATGAGCATGGAAGCTGGCTGGTGACAGTGAATACAAGTTCAAAAATAAGAGACATTGGCAGAGTTAGTGAATGTAGAGAAATAAGTATTGAGGTCATACATTAATAAATCAAAGTAGGAGTAAAACAAGATTTCTCTTATTAAAAGCCCATTTATTGGTTGTCTGTGGGAAGACAAGAATCTGTCTAGAAGTTATGCTAGCTAACGTTAACTACAAAACAGAACTTGGATGTATATTGCAAAAAAAAAAAAAAAAAAATCAAAAGTAACAAGCACACCACAGAAATTATCTCAACTTTCTGAAATGCTGGAGACACTCTTCCTGCGAAATCTGATAAAGACAAAGCCTCAGATCCTGAAGACCAGATAACAACATAATCTGTATCACTGGATTTAAACATGTGAAACAAGGGTGTGAATCTTCGCAGGATCACTGCAGAAGAAGCAAAAGAAAACCACAGGTCAGTTGAAGTAATATTTTATGGCACTGAGGCAACTCTGTTAGCACCTGCATTCCAATACAGGATAAAGTGGATTTGAAACTTATTTCTATTGGATTCAGTACACATTTCAGTATTTCAGATAAAAAGTGTTTCAATAACTAACAGAATGAGAACAGCATTTGGAGTTGTTATCACCATGACTGTTCCTATGCATATGAGGTACTCCAATCTCCACATGGCTAACAAGGCTCCCAAGTGCAATAACCATGCACCTGTAGTGTCCAAGACCCTGAAAGACTAGAAATTAGAGTAGAGCCTCACAGAGGTCCCTTCACATAGTGTGTGCGTGCAGTTACTTTTTTCCTCCCTTAGTCTTTTGCCATATGCAAAAGACATTTCATATAGATTGCAAGCAAGCAAAGAAACCAAGAATTTGAAACAAAGTAGGGTTAATTTCTGTAGCTTGAATGACAATTCCTACATCAGCATATTCACTTCAGCACCATGGAAGATGTGCACTGCGTCAGGAAAATTAATCCACAAACACCAAGGGTTTATGTCCCAAAAGGAGATAGAGGATTCCTGCAACTTTATTCATTAATAAAGGGAGAGGTCATGGGCATTTCTCATGGGGTCTTTCAAATTGATAGAGGACGCAGCCTCTTTTTATCCTAATATCCCAGCCGCAGTTGCCTCTCTCTTTCCCCATTGGCTGAGGTACTTGAGAGGTACAGACTTCCCGAAATGCCTAATGCAAACCCACTCCTAATATACATCCCTCCCTTTTTCTTAAGTCTCTGTTCTTGTCGTTTATTAACACAGTCTTGGGCAAGTCAATCAGTGGAATTCCTATAGAAATCCTTCCCATTGTTTCTTCTATCTCTCAGTATGGGTCTTATCTTACCAGCAGACTCACTTTGTACAGACACTCCCTTCCCATTCCTTTCAATTGGATGAATCAATGACTGCAGAATCAGGCAATGATGGTGCAATATAAATACTTCTTAACATCTCTCTTGTATTCTGTTCTTCTCAAGAAGCTGTGGGAATCTCCTACACCTCCTGGCTGAACTGTGCTAGAGATGTCTTGGTTTCTTTGGACAGGAAATTTCTCACATACTTTGATGTAAGAACTCCTCTGGGAGTTCGTTAAATAGAAGTCACACAGAATTGAATTTACTTAGACACCCTGGGTGAGATACCACCATCCAGGTTTTGCTATCACCAGCAATAAAAATCTTGCTTCCTGCAGCCTGAAATGCAGCTCAGACTTTTCACTAGAAATTTACAGACCAAACTCTCAACATAGCTTTGTGTTTAGTAATTTATTTCTTAGGACATGTTGGGGAAATATATATAACTTTCCTCTTATTACTTTCTTCAGTAGTTCACTTTTCCTCCTGGAAATGCTTTTGCTTTCTATTCTCATTATACTCTACCACATTGCTGATTTTCCTCCCTTTCTTTTCTTCCTTTGGGTTAAAGCAACTAATAATAAAAGTCACACGATAGCCAGAACTACAGAGGAAACCCTGCAGACTAAAGACTGCTTGGAAAATCTGTCCTTCAACTGGACAGGTCTGGTGGCCTGGGGAGAAGACAGGAGATGAAAATGAGCAAACGTCTCTGTATCTTCAAAGCCAAAGGAGACCTGCTGCTTTCCAGGCACTGGGAATCAGCTGGGCCATCCCCACAGGAGAGACCCACTGCAGTGATTACTTTGGGGGCCTTTCATGGTCTTTTGGAGGCATGTTTCCACAGAATTTCATAAGACCATCTTTTCCCAGGTCTGTCTCAAAACACAAAACCTGCTGAAGTCCAAATGACCTGGGCACTGCTGCAGCCCTGGGCAGTCAGTACTTCCCTGCTGCCAAGAGCAGCTTTCAGAGTTCACCTGAGCACCCCCCATCAGAGGGACAAGCAACTCCAAAGGTCTTCACAAGCCCCAAAGAGAGACTCTGTACCCGTGCCGTGGATCGCCTGCCACACTCCTTGGTCACCAGGATCTAAGTGCACAACACATGCATCCCCTTCAAGCATGGAAATGGTTCTCTGGATTATTTTTCTCCTGGTTATTCAAAATTTAGGAGTAGCTACTCATTGGTCTCTGTACAAGTCAGACTGTTTCTGGCTTTGCATTATTAGTGACAGGGTGGGCAATAATTCACATGACTTTGCGTTTCACAAATATTAAATAACCAATTAGCAGCATTAATAAAATGGACCTTCCGCTTCCAATTTCTGCTCATGAATAGGAGCATCAGCCCTGCATTAGGGAAGAAGTTATGCACAAAGCACATCTGCTGTATGTCCTGCTTTAAATTATAGCTGCAGGGTTAATTGAATACCCCAATCTAATCTCCCTGCAAGGGCAGTGCAGCACACTGTACTGCATCAGCATTTTCACTTGAGCTTATTATTTTAAACAACTACAATAAAATACTGACTCCAAAGAGAAAAACAGCATTAGACGGAAATATTTAACAATGGCCCTGTTGAGATCACCAGAAAGAGTTCTATTTTAACAGGCTCAAGAATAACATTTTTCATATTTCAGCACATTTTCACCAAGTTGCTCCTCTATATTTCCTGAATTCCTAGTCTGTCCGATATTGTAGTGTTAAACACACGATCTCCACAATGGTATGGCAAAGACACTTTATTGCAAAAATCCAGCATTCTTGAACTGTTAGCTTGTTATGAGTTTACATAGTTGTGTGGCTCAACAAATGTGCTTAACCAACCACCAAAGACCACAATAGGAAAAGGCATGAGGAGTGACCAGCCACGAGCCCCATGGTGTGAGCACTTATTGATTCTAATCATTGTTTTACAATTATGTCACTTGGTTTTCACCTCTGGTTTAGGTGAGTCATTCCCAGAACGCTTTTCTAGCTAGCCAAAGTAACAGAAGTGAGCAAGGATTTCACAAGGGCAACAAGGCCTTCATTTTGTAAGGCCTTTCTGCTCTGCAACATCTCCCCCTTTTTTGTTTTCTGTGCGAAGGGTTCATATATTCTAATGCTAAAACAAACAGTTTGCACCTGTAAAGCCATTACCTTATCAATACTATTACTGATCATCTGCTGGACACAGGATAAGAGGCATGGAATACGTGTCACAATCAATAAAAACCCATCAAAAACAATCATGCCACTGACAAAGAGACCCACAGCATGGGAAACCAAAAGGTGTTGTCCAATGTCCCCAGGAAGAGAGCTGCTTCTTCTGTGGTGGGAAGCAAGTGGCTACTCCTCCAGAGCTCATACGGCCAGAACTCGGGGGCCACGCTTTCTAGGCAGGAGAGAGGTCCATTATCTGGAAATGCTAACTTTGACATTACTGAATGTCTTTCTGGAAGCATGGGGCAGGGAATAACTGAAGAAGGGCAGCAGGAACACAACAGTATGATGGTGGTCGCAGTGAAACACAAGGTACCTGTTGGCAGGCTGCCTTCTTAAGCTTCCCAGCACAGCCATGTTCCTGGCGACCCTGCCCCTGCTCCTGCCTTGGCAGCGAGGGCTGGATGGTGACTAGGTAATTTTTTCTCTCACTGGACCTCGTCTCCTTGGAGGCAATTGATATTTGTCCAAACGGGTCACAGAATTCTTACAGTTCTGTTGCTAGCCAGGTAGGCCAGGAAGGTGTTCTCTGGGGTTGGTGCTGTTCCTACACCGTGCATCAGGATGTGTAACATCAAATAATATCTTCTGGATAATGCTCTTTATAAAAGCTCAGTGAACTCGTGTCATTGCATTAACATATCCAGAATCATTAATACAGTAACAGTAACCATTCTAAAAAAGCAAGATATATTTTTCCACACATCTATGCATATATGACAATAAAACAAAGCATTTTGCAATTAGTAATATCCATAATTTGAAATTGCTACCCATTCTTCTGTGTTACCTATGGAAGACAAAACTGCAAAGATTACTATGAACAATCATCTTGATTAACCAATGCAGAACATCTATACTCACAGAACCCATGATGAAATTAAGGATCCAGTAAATCGCATCTTCATGTATTTGTATATAACTTATCAGCTTTATGTTCTTAAACAGTTGCTCACCAATTTTCCATCAGAATTGTCAGAGTTGATTCCATCTTATCTCTATAAGAAAAGCACTGTATTTTTTAAATTAAATGAGCGTATTTCAACAGAACTTAAACTTAACTTCACCCAAACATCACTTAAACATAACTGAAAGTTTAACAGAACTGAATCATCACTGAAATTGAAGAGAAATTAATCTTAATAGAACTTAAAAATACCAGAACTTATACATAGCATTATTCAAATTTAACATCACTTAAACTTAATAGAACTTATCAAACTTAATAGAATTTATCCTTAACACTGAACAGAATTTAAAACTAACACTTAACAGAGTTGTTGAAGGTTGGGGGGGTAATTTTTCCCCATTCTGTTGCTAGGTTACCAATGATCAGATACTTAAGGACTCTTACGAAAGAGACAAAAGATTTTGGCTGAGGTGTGGCAAGGGGAGGAAAGACCTGGGGATTGGTAGCGTAGGCACTCATTTGCTGGATTTGGAGGAGAGAGCAGTGGAAAAAGCTGCTGTCTCCTTTTGGCTGCATCCGCGGAAAAAAAAGCCTGGCTCTGTGCTGCTTTTCTCTAGCTGGTGGGTGAGCTTTCATTTGGGAAAGGGGCATGGGATTCCAAGCCCCTTTTCCCCTCCTGGAGGGTGTACCTCCCAGCTGTGAAAGAGGACCCAGCTGCCGCTGCCCCGCACCCCACCTGCCACAGCTGTGGAGTTCCTGACACCTTTTCTGCTGGCTAGCCTGAGAGAGCTAGCCCTGTCGCTCCATCTCCCTGCTCTGGGCTCCCTGCCTAGCCCCATCCATCTGCACACCATCCCTGCCCAGCCCGTCCTGCTCACACCATCCCTGCCCAGCCCATCCGCCATTACCCACGTGACGCAGACCTGACTTCGCCCCACAGCGCCCCCTGCAGCTGCACGGGAGTCACTGCACCTGCCCTGCCCGACCAGGAGCCAACAGCGCCCCTGTTGGCTGTGACCGTGACTGCACCAAAGGGAGAGTGCCTGGCAGCCCAGGGACATGTGCCACCGGGTTTGGTTTTGTTTGTTGTTACTATTGTTGTTATTGTTCATTTGCCTCATTATAGATACTAGTAAAGAACTGTTATTCCTTTTCCCATATCTTTGCCTGAAAGCCCTTGATTCCAAAATCATAATAATTCAGAAGGAAGGGGGGGGGGTCACATTATCCATTCTAAGTGAGGTTCCCACTTTCCTTAGCAGACACCTGTCTTTCAAACCAAAACAAGAGTGTAGCTTCAACAGAAGTTAAACTCTGTGGTAAGGGCTAGGGCTTTCTGCATAACATCAGGTTGGGAGGCAGCCACAAGGATATCATCCATATAATGGCAAATGAGAGCTTCAGGCGCTTGCTGATGCACAGGGCTCAAAACGCGTGCCACGAACCACTGGCACATGGTTGGACTATTTTTCTTTCCTTGTGGTAGCACTACCCAATGAAACTGTTTCAGGGGTTCCTGTACATTGGTACAGAAAAGACAAATTTTGGAGCATCATCAGGATGCAGTGGAATGGTAAAAAAGCAATGGGAGCCCTGGCTGCAGGGCACCCACCTTTCCCATTACTGCATCAATTTTTCCCAAATCATGCAACAAGTGCCACTTATCAGTCTTTCTGAATGCCAAAAACAGGCAAGGTCCAGGGGCTAGTAGAAATTTAACAGATAAATTAAACTATTTAGCAACTGATTCATATAGAATTTACTATAACATGGTAGTAACTTACTTGTAGGCCAAACTTACCAATCTCAAACACTTAAGAAACTAGAACAGCATTTCTAGTATATTTGCTGCAGCACTTTCACACTCACATGCACACAGACATCAAAAGTCTGCTCAAGGTATAGCTGTGAGAAAAAATTCTCGTGAATGCAGTGAAGCGGTCACTTTGGATGCCTTTGCATCTTTTCAGTGGGCCCAGGGTTGAGCCTTAAATTTCACAAAACTAGATCCAAAGTTGAAAGTGTTACTTTAAAAGTTTCAAATACAGCAGAATTTAATTAATTTTAATTCCATTGTTACAAGAAAACTACTGAAAATTTGCAAGCAAACAACTGAGTGGTGAATGAGATAGCAGCAACATGGAACTCTAGAAGGCTGAATTTCTGCAGGATTAGGTGGAAAGATTTTAAAGGTGTGGCAAATATGTCATGATTGCACATAAGTTAGCTTCAGGAGTAACCTGTGGTAACTATAAACATTATTGAAAATGTCGGTTTCACAGGCAATAGTTTTCTACTATAAGCATAAGTCTGCCAGGATTTTTCCAAAGTGTAGCCTTACTCAGAAAAATGGTAACATTGTATGTCTTGGCAAATTGCTCAATTCACAGATGGTAAGACAACTTCCTATGATTATCATTACTGCCACGATTTCTGCACATACAAATCTGTGAGTTCAGTGGGTGGACAAGACCGAGCCATGCACATAAGTGGCCACAAAGGCACAGCCTCCATGAGATGCTCTGCAAACTGGTGCCACACCTAGCCACTCACCTGGTAATCACTGCATTTAAACTGCTTTGACATTGAGCTTAACTATAATTCACAAGTGTTCGGGAAGAACAAACACAGTGGAATCACTGAGTGGCTGCACCCATTTGAAATGCTGGCACACATTTCTTCACAGAAAAACAGTCACATTCAAACTGCCTGATTAAAGCTGTACAAGCGAACAAGTAAAGGTGACACTACGCTGTCCACCGCCACAGCAGAGAATCGTGAGCCACTGGCATCCAGCTCCTGGATAGCCTCTGCAGACAATACACATGAGGTCAAGCCCAGCACGGGCCCCATGCTTTTAACCATTCCCAGCAGCCCTAGCAAATCATTCACTGTGTTGACATCAGGCTTCAAAGTTAATTGCTATAGCCTTACATCTTGTCCAGTTAATTTTCACCCTAAATATTCCAAAGAGGGCTCTACCAAATTTGTCAGGGGCTACCTGAATCCATGCTGAGCAAGACTAAGACACCAAGCCTGTCCATAAGCCAAGACATTATGCACACAAGGATAAATGATTCTCTGAGGAGATAGCCCGAAAATTAACTTTGCTGATTCCTCATGGGATCACAATGTGCTGCCTGCAATTATTTTTGTACTATTTGGTTTATCTTAGGCAGCCCAGGCGTCTCAAGGCCACATAGCTGCAGTCCCAGCCATCCTCTGAACTTGTCTGAACATGTCAGTGGACAGGTGCCAACGCAGTTCTGTGAACTCCTGGGCTAGGTATGGAAAAAATAAATTTTACCCTATGGTTTTAGCGTTGATCCCTCAGTTTTATCAGTTGCATGACATTATAGCCTCAGTTTACATATCATAATAAAGCTGATGTAAGATATATGTAAAACTGAGCAGAATATAAAATTATTTGTTCAAACTAAATACTTCAGGTACATCTATTGAACTTGTTGATTGAAGAACTGACTTAAACAATCTACATCTGGCTAAGACTCCATGAGCATCAGAGGTATATTTAATATAAAACACTTTCAAAACTACTCAGCAACAAATCCGACCCCAAGCCCAACTTTCCCATTAACTAAGTTATCATCATCACTAGTCCATTTATCTTGCTGCAATGCTTTCTCGTTATGAAAAGTGGAAACAAATATAAAATACAACTCAGCGGCACTAATTAAAAGGTACTCTGAAAATACATTCATGAATTGACCTGTGCAGGCCTGGAAGGGCCCCCCAAGCCCCCCCACGCAGCGCAGCCAGCACCTGCCTGCTCCCCCATTGCAGGGGTGCCATGAGGGGGAAGGCGAGTGGGGGGAAGCAGCGGATCAGGCTGCGCTGCTTCTGGTCTGGCTGTTGCTTCTTTTGCACAGCTTTTCTTGCCTTCCTCAAGGGCAACGTCCAGAGCTGCTCTGCCAGAGTTTAATGCAGACGGGATAGCTCTGCCAGGGCCAGGGGATGCTCAAAGTGCTGCGAGCCGCACTCGATGCACTGAAGTATATAGTGAGCAGTGGTCCCACACCCCTGCCAAAAATGCACCCCAACCCACCAAGCAGCCCCTGGGAGGAGAGATATTAACATCAAGGCTTCTGTCATTTAAAGAACAATTGCAGGGTTCTGTAACGAATAATAAAAGGTGCTCTCTTGTGGAGAATATGTTGCAATACCTTTTAAACTGTACCGATGTCTTCGGGAAGCCTCCCAGTTCCCTGACACTCACAGTCCAACCCGATCTCATAGGCTGAGGCAGCAATTTGCTCTCCACCAGGTTGTGGCTCACCAAGCAGGTCCCCTGTCATCGTCGGGGTCTGAGGGTCCTCTAATCTGCCTAGCATTTGAAATATCTCTATTCTGCCAATGCAAGAGCTTCTGTTTGGGCTTGAGGAGCATTTTTCCTCCCTTTATGTTCCCTGCTACTCCCTGTGTCTCCCACAGGTCAGTAGTTAAAATCCTTATGGAGGTTACTCCTTTTTCATCAGCTGCAGTCCGTCTCAAAAGTTGCTTAAGCAAGTGAGAGGACATAGTCTTCTCATGCTTTTCTAGCAACTGCTTCATTAAGCCAAGGATGGACTGCTCCTCCATAGTAAGAACATAGTTCTTACCTATGTTCCCCACGGTTCACCTCTTCCCCCAAGGTGATTGATCACCGGCCAGCAGCTGCTTCCTCTCAGCGGAATTTCAGTTCCATGGAGTGTGCCGCAGGACAGACAGATAGCCAAGTTATCGCTCCTCACATGGTGGGCACCATTTGCAGCGTTAAACACATGATCTCCACAATGGTATGGCAAAGACACTTTATTGCAAAAATTCAGGGTTCTTAAACTGTTAGTTTGTTATGAGCTTACATACTTGTGAGGCACAACAAATGTGCTTAACCAACCGCCATAGACCACAATAGGAACAGGCATGAGGTGTGGCCAACCACCAGCCCCACGGTATGAGCACTTACTGGTTCTAAAAATTGTTTTACAATTATATAACTTGTTTTTCACCTCTGGTTTAGCTGAGTCACTCCCAGAATGCTTTTCTAGCTAGCCAAAGTAACAGAAGTGAGCAAGGATTTTACAAGGGTAACAAGGCCTTCATTTTGTAAGGCCTTTCTGCTCCGCAACACTATATTAAGGCTGTCCTATACAGGATATCAAGAATGGAACAGCAAAATCACTAAGGTCATGATGATACAGAAAACTTATCTGAATTAGATAGCCACTTCAACCTGTGCAGAAAATCACACTGTGAAAAGCCAGTGTCCACAAAGGAGACAGAGGAGTCCTGCAACTTTATTCAAATAAAAGGAGGGAGTCCACTGGAGCATATGCCTGTGGGGTTTTCTCTCTTGAGGTTTTGGAGGGCGCAGCCTCCTTTTAGCCTAAGCTCCTGCCCGCATGCTGCTCTTTTCCTTTCCCCATCATCTGAGGTGCTAGGAAGGCAACTGAGCCTTCTGGAACCACCTACCTCATACTCCCTCCACCTTGAATATGTACTTTCCCCCCAAAGTTCAGAAACTCAGGCTTGTGTGGACACATTTGTCTGCTTCAGGAGTCACACTGTCTGGGCTCTGTAACAAACGTGCAGCTCGAAATTGGTAGAGACATTAAGATCCATTGTTTGTAAAGACATTAGCACACATCTTTCCTATCAAATCCATTTGATGATCACTTTTGAGGACATGCATTTTATATCACATCGATGTAGCAATTCCTGTTAATACTTCCTACTCATTCTTAAAATCCTAGTGGTTCACAGAATATTATTTTTTTTCACTGTGGACATAAACTCCTATTATATTACCAATATTCTCAGAAACTCTTGGGTATTACCAGTTTTATATTTATTGGTATTTCCACTGATACCTGATTGCTTGACTGCGTAGTCATTAGCAGGACTAAGTAAAGAAAAAGTAACCTTATTTTACAAGAGTGACAAAATTTTAATAAAATTCAGCCAAGCCCAATCCAAACCAGCTAAATGAATTTTTAAGGCCTGTCCATTGTGACACATAAATAAGCTACCTGTCACACCTTTAATCCATATGTTGCTCTCTCTGTAACTATTTGTTGCATGGATTGTAATCTCAGTGAGCGCTGGCAATAGCTCCAGGTCTCCCTTGGGCACAGGAGAACAGCCACCTCTTGCACTTAATAAAACCTGACAACAAGGGAGCAATCAGCAATGTCAGTGTTCCTCATCTTTCTCAGCAAGGGTCAAAACCACAGCACTCCTTTCACACTATAGTGATGAAAGAAAATGGCACTAAAGCAGCAACACCCACCACAAATACTGACCCTTAGCACCAACTGCCAGCACAAACTATTCACACCTATTGCAAAAAAAAACCACACTGACAAAGAGCACAGAAGGCTACTACACAAGTCTTAAGGAGTCTCTCTATTCTCATTTTTTAAGCCTTTTTGTTTCAAAACCAGTTAATTCCTTAGCAAACCACTGAATTCTTTTCGATGCAAACTGTGTCTGAATTGTAAGTCAATGGAGCAAAGGAACTTACTCATGTGGAGTGGTTCAAGAAATCCTAGTGTTAAACAACAAAGGTAGCACTTCAAAGTAGGGGAGTGATGAGGACAAAGCACTCAAGCCCTTCTATTCTCAGTCCCCTCACTAAAAGAGCCAGATAGTGACGGACATCTGACTCACCTTCCAGTGTCTCAGGAAGCACATGTGTTTAATAATATAGCCAGTCAAAAAACCTCCTCTGCTTCAGGCAGGAGCAGGCAGTCAGATTCCAATGGGAGGATGATGGTTCTTAAGGCCAGCAGAGAAACCTGCAACCAGGAGCCTCAGCAGTTTGCTTACAGGCACAGACAGCAGCGGTTGCTGCTGCTGTCAGTACTGACAGCACACTGGTCTGCACTATTGCAGGGTTGGAAATATGCCACTAACAAGTGGGGCTGGAATAGCAAAATTTATCAGCTTTCTTTCTAATGTCTACAGACAATAGTCAGGGGCAATATTAAAGACTCAATGATCATCACTCACTTTTAATTTGCTCTCTATTCCATTCCACTCATTTTCTTTAGTGAGCACAATCACATGTCCAAATGAACTCATCCAGCAAACAAACACAGGCTAAATCTGTATTGAAGGGTTGAAGTTTTCTAAGTATTCACTGATACAACTTACACTGTGGATAGGCCACTGCTGACCCAAGAGGGTAAACTCTAATATGGATTAGACAGATGGAAATAGCCTGTCACACTAAGAAGGTATTCTGTAGGTTGCCTAGTAATTAATCTATTTAAAATGCAACAGGAGAATAATTTAAAATGTCCTTTTAAAATTCAAAGAGATGAAACTGACAATATGGTCAAATTTAGAAAGGAGAAATAAGAAGAAACAGAAAGCCAGCAATTATGGCTCCAGAATGATTTTATAATTATCCTCTAAGGAATGAGGCCTTAAAAAAATGTACGGAGAAGGATCTCCAACAGAACGAAACCAGCAGGTAGGATGCAAATACAAGTTAACAAAAAGCAGCTGAAGAGTGGCTTGTAGGTATCAAATTAAATTTTCAATATTCAAAATTTAATGTAAGTTCTTAAGAAAACATACCAAAAGCAAAAATGAAATATTAGACTAATAAACTCACAGCAATTGCCTCACTTCGGAGATCTACTTCCCCAGTGCCCAAAGAAGTACAAGCAAACAACAAGAGTAGTAACAGAAAGGTCAGTGAATTTACTAAATTGCTTTTTAAAACTTCTGTTTTAATCATAAAATCTCAAAATGGGACCAGACTGTGAGTACCTCTAATGTCTTCCCTCCCTATGCAAAGAGCTGTTAAAAGAAAAACCCCACACTATCAGCAACACCTTTTCTTTAGCATCACATTTGAAACACAGGACACTTTTAACATAAGCACCTCAATATACCAGCAACATAAAATATGCTAGCCCCTATGCTTAACGCCAACTGCTTCTGCAAAGATAAAAGTGCTTTTCTAAGCCAAAGAGGCCAAACCCTGGAAGGCATTAGGATGATAAGAAAGAAATGTGAGCTAGTAGGCATGACTAACCACTTTTTTGCAGAATAAAGACCTAACCTCCCCCGCCGACCCTGGGCTAAGCAATAAGGGAGAAACAGACTGACTGCTATAAGGGAAGGAAGCTACTTTAGTGACAAATGAGAAAAGAGCCATCACAGAAGGGTAGAAAAACGTAACTTTTTTATGTAATAGAGAATAGGAACATAATCAATACACAATTATAGATGAAGTATAACTAATATAACAACAAAGTGTTTTATAGTAAAATTAAGTGTGTGTATTAGCAAATAAGAGCGGAATAAATGTATAGCATGCCGTGTCTGTAACCCTAAGATAAAGAAGCTACAAATTATGTAAGGACCTGACCCTTAAAGACTGTACCTACAGAAAAATGAACGAAAATAAGGCAAATGTTGAATTTGTAAATGTATAAATAACCTTTGCAAAATGAGCATGGCAGGCATGCACATGGAGGTGTTAACCCCTGCATGCTCCCCGGCTGGGCCAATAAAGGTGTGCTTTACTTTACAGTACCTCACTGTGGAGTAGATTCCTTTGAATCACATTAATGTGTGTGGAGGGCAGCACAGAGCCTGGCTCACAGCTCAGGTCAGGTGCCCAGCAACCTTCATCTGCAGTTCATGAGTTAGATAGCTTTAAATACAGGCATTGATTTCAAGACAAAACAGACAAACTACAAATTGAATTACAGCTGTAGGACAACTATCTGTAAATAAGACATTGCAGGAATTTGTACATTGTCACCCAGACATTTCACACTTTAATTGGTGGTTTCTATGCTCATACTGCAGCAACAACTGGGCAGATGCTGTTTTTAAGCCCTTTAAAACAGAAAAAACCCAGCAAAACAAGACAAGGACATGAACAGAAACACCAGCTTGCAGTATGTTTTTCATCATTGTTCTTATGGGATGGTGACAGTCCAAGTTCTTGTGTGGGATGGGGTTTTTTGGTACAATTGGAGATTGATAAAGAATCCCAATACTGCATCTGACACATAGTCTTTTTGGCTATATTGAATTTTAAAGGTTTTCAGATGTTGAAAACTTATTACATCTGCCAACAGCACATTATATTTATCAACTGTGAGTCTTCAGGAAAATTAATTTTCCATTCTGTCAGAAATTGTCTGCTTTGGGGGGTGCGATTAGATCTTAACCATTGGTGTAGAAATGTAATTCTTTTTTGCAGTTCATCGCTTTCCAGCTCAAAGGTTTATTCATGGTCTATAGATTATATAATACCTTAAAATGAATTGTGGGTGTAGCAACTGTTTATAAAAAAATCAAACCTGATTGAATGTTTTTAATAAAAATTCACTTTGGCACCTAAGTGTTATGAGGAACCTTTATCTCACTCGAGCCTTAAAAGGAGCACATGGCTGGTGAATAGCAAAGGAATTTAGCTTCCCTGTTTGCATTTTTATGAGTAGAAGCTGTCTGCAATGTGTAGAGAAGTCCATAGACTTGTCAGAGCATTAAATACAAACATTAGCAAGAGACAACCCATGGAAAAACCAGGGTAAGCACATCTCAGCCAAGGAGAGAAAGGCAGGCTTCAGAGTTCAGTGATGTCCACTCATACCTGCTCACTCTGCACAAAAGTTAAGAGCTGACACTGATTTAAAGGTCAAGGGGAATCTTTTTTCAAGAACTGTGAAAAGCAACAAATACAAGTAGTTTGAAACCAATTCAGGTTGACCCATAATGACTGTTGGCCCTTCTGTCTGGCAAAGGGACCTCCCCACCGGGCTAGGCATCATGTATTTTGGAGCATTCAGCAGAGGAGACTCAGTGTTTTTCTCCTAGTGAGAGTCCATGCTTGGGAAGAGCGATATGGAACATGAAGGCTGAACACCTCTACCAGTACACAGGGAGCTCCTTTGGTGCTACCTCTGTCATTGCATCATACCCTGATCACCCCATAGCCAACTGCTCAGGCCTCTACAAATTGCTGTAAGAATATTAAGTATCACAGATCTAAAAGGAGCCCTCCCTATCACCAAACTGTGAGAAACAAGTTAATGGAAATTGGCTTTTGCAGAGTGTTATATGGTTTGATATTAAATATTACAATGTTGGTTTTCACAAATATTAGATGTTGTTGCAATAGCCCAGTTGTAAAGCTGGCTTTCACCAAAAAGTGTGGTTTTGTATGTTGTAATGTGGGTTTTATGAGTTCGCATTCGATGAACTATTGCTGGCCAAAACTCTCAAAGTGCAACCATAAAAAGAGTAGGACTTCATCCAGAGGACCCCAATACCACAGCTACGAAACTGTGCCGGTGCTGCTGCCGAAAGAAGTGTTTTGGGTTGAGACTATGTAAAACCAAAAATGAATATGCAAGAAGCTAATGCAATACCAGGAGTATAAAAGGCGGGGCCACCATCTTTTGGGTGTGCCTCTAGAATTTGGCTATGCGCCCAGTCCCTTTTGCTTTGCTGATTTTTTTGGTCACAATAAAATTTTTATAACTCGTTCCCACTTGGGATCTGAGTCATTTATAGCAAAACTATACCAAAAGAGCTCAGTGCTGTCCTCTGGAAAGTCAGAACCTATCTGAAAGATCCATATTTCTTTTGTTGAATGCCATTATATGATTTTATTTGAATGAAAGCAGGTACTACAAATAAAACATAGAATAAGCCATTGTAAAGAGAGGCACCAGAAGTGCTTCAGAAGCACAGGAAGCTCAGGCAAGTTCTGGCAAGATCTTGTTAAGGAAACTTCCCTGTCAGAGCATCCAGGACCACTCTGACAGTCACTCTTGCACCACCTGAGCTGGACCGAGGCCCCTTCGCAGCCCACACTCACACTGGGTTTCCTTATGGGCTCAGACCTAGGTTTCCCATAATAGAGTCTCAGACATCCAAGTCCTTAAAATAATTTAATCTTGGTGCAATAACTAAATAACAACTCTAGCTGGCTCCTTTGAGGAGGGATCCCAAAAGAACCCTTGGCTTTCATCCCCTCAAAGACTGAGCGCAAAAGTCTGGGGTGCTCTGCTCCTGCCGTGTCTCCAAGTGTCCGGTCCCCTGGCCGAGTCACAGGTCCCACAGCCCCCTGTTATACAGAGGGTCAGCAGGTCACAGCCTCTGGCCCCAGGCTCCCTCAGAGCTCAATATTCAGCTCCACTGCAGCTGCCCTCGGCCTACCTGCACTGATTCTTTCACAAGTTGTCACCATGGGGTTTTTTCTGCCAGGGGTAGAGTTTTGCTTCTGAACTAACACCTTCAAGGTCTCCTATACAGATATCATCACCCTCCAGGAAAGTCCTATCAGAGACCCTATCAGTGACTGGCCCCACTGCCCTCCCCTTCTGTACAAATACAAGAGTGTACCTTCCAGATTCTATTGAATGTCATAAGAAATAAAACATAGTCTGCAGGTCTAGGGAGTATAGATCCCAGTTCTGATAGCACCAATCTCAAATAGCCAGTGAATAAAATATTAAAAGGCTAGAGTTATTAATCTGTCATACAGTGCATGAGATCTCTTGAAGATATTCTACCATAACTCTTTTCCCATCACAACAGCTAATCTTTCAAAAGGCTAATACTTAAACACTAACAGTTTTGTTAGGCAGAAAAAACAAAAAGGCTGAGTCCTGTATGTATTACATAATTGTTACCAAGGGATGAGAGCAATGGGATTGTTTTTATTAACCTTCCAATCTTATAAAAGGACAGAAATCAATATCAAATTTATTCAGGCAAGTGAAAGGCAATTTCAAGCGATTTCACGAGGGATTTCACTTCCACCTCTTTTTTCCTCCCACAAATTCTAATAAAAAATAATATGATCTGTCCAAATGTAAGACAAATAGAAAAAGCAAAATACTGTCAGCTCCTCAAAGGCACAGGATGAAACTGCCTTTTTACAGCTGGATAACTCTTACTAAAAATATTGTTTCCTTTGGAATCCTAAGCAAGTCTGCAAGGCACCATCTTACTGACAACCTGTGATACACTTGTTGCACAATACTAAGCTCATCTCTTTTGAATAAAGCACCTATTAAACAGACTCCTCCCTATGGCAAATTAAGCAATTTCTTTTTGGTGCACTTTGCCCTTCTGTGCCATGAATAGAGGTTTAAATTACAGGGATTTTGATGCATATTATAACTTTCCTGGTACTGTTAAATACTCAATTGAATCTTGCCTTTTAAAGAATTGGCTTTGAATTCACAGTCAAACATCTGACAAAAGCAATGATAAAAACCACAAAGTAATTCGGCAGCAGCTCCATTTTCCATAGAGGACAAAAAATTATGAAAAGCACAAAACATGATTAATAATTGTTCAGTTTCATCTGTGACTTGACCCCTTTCCATGAATTCTCCATATATCCTTTCAGAGTCTGTCACAATGCTGTGAGGGGGAAGGAGGGAGCAGGGGCAGCCCCAGCCTGGTGCATTAGGCCCCACTAGTTCCTACAGAGCCCACCAAATTGGGCTCTTCTTCTTTTCTTTTCTTTTTTTTTCCTTTTTTGTTTGTTTGTTTTTGTTACAGTAGCCTTTAAAAATATTTTTTAAAGTAAAATTGTAAATTACTTCTATAAGTGCCATTATTCCATAGATGCATCTTTACTGCAAGTGTTTGGGTTCGAGTGGTTTTGGTCCCCTTGCCCAGGGTGATGATTTTGGAGAGTTTGAGGTCAGTCATAACTAATTTTCAGAAGTTCAACATCTAGGGAAACTTCTGAATTATTTGCACTATTCAAAACAGATCTAAGAGTACATTAAGTTGAGCAGAATTTGAATCCCAAACCACCACCCATCAAGGAAGGTGTTTAAAGCGAGATCAGTTCCTTGTGCTGCTTATCCTTATGCAATTGTTTAGAGATAAGCATCATCTCTCTTCTAGTGGCTGAAATTAGGGTTGCTGAGTCCACCATGGTAGGTTCCTAAAACCCTCAGTTGTCCTCCCTCAACACTTGCATTGCACAGGGAGACACAGCTCCTCTTCCACGTCACTGTGGGGGTACAAAATGGTGTGTTTGCTTTGAAGGTTATGGAAATAATGAGTTTGTTACTTCTCCCATCATGTTTTCCATGGGGCAATAGAGTTTGTGATGTTAGGAAATGTGCAGGTTTCCTGGAAAATATTAATGGATGGAAAAGCAAGCCCAAAATTGCAGCATTGTGCTGAAGGCCTTAATCTGCAATGTATTTCAGCACATTTCAGTGAATCTGTGCCCAAAAATGAACAAAAAATATGTAGAGATATACTCGCTTCTGTAAAAGGAAATCCAGACAAAGCCCACTCAAATTCAAGCAAGAAAGCACATAAAAACTCCCAGAAACATCTCCAGGTCTTTGTGAATAGTGTTAGAAGGCTATGGGGCAGCCCCTCTATGCAAACTGCCATTGGCAAACCTTTGAGAATGCTGCACATAAGACAACTATGACCTTAGTATGACAGTTACTTTGGAGAACCACTGTAATGCTAGCAATTCTGTTTGCACTGCTCAAAAAAATTCCTAGAATCAATATTTGGATTTATTCACTATAAATTAATTATAACACACAAGAAGATGAAAGAAATTATAAGGGATAAAAAGCTGCCAGTTAAAGGGATCTGATTCTAGCAGATGCATTATTTAATTGTTTTTTAATTACTGCATAAATATTACCAGGCTTTTAGGATGTTATATAATTCACCATCACCTAAAAGCAGGGAAAAAGTAGATAGCAAGGGAATATTCTGGGGCAAACTGAAGAGGTTTTTCTTTTTTCTTTTTTTAAAATTTTGTTTAAAACACAACAGCAGGAAAACATAAATAAGTATTTGAAGTTGCAGAAT
Source organism: Acanthornis magna (assembly GCA_036785705.1). Lineage (NCBI taxonomy): Eukaryota > Metazoa > Chordata > Aves > Passeriformes > Acanthizidae > Acanthornis > Acanthornis magna. The sequence goes on from JAWUZG010000093.1 coordinate 12,144,841, forward strand.
GTACCTAAAAGCCTTGTCATTTTCTCTCATCAAAGTGTGAGTTGGCAGGTGTGAAGGACCTGCCTTTGACAGGCTATCCATCTACAAGGATGAATCTACTACTAATTACAGTTAGCTAGATTAATCATAGAAATACAATATTTATATTCCCATTTCAGTTATTTATGTAGAAACTTCACAGAAACTTAATGCTATTCCCAAAGACTACCGTTATATTTATAGTTGTAAGTTTATGATCATAAGGTTATGCAAGTCAAAGCTGAAGCCCCACTGTGGTTTTCCCACAAGACACAACAACTCATTTCCTACATGATGTCATTATTGGTCTCATCAGCAAGAAACAGATTAGCAGAACTGCAAGAAGGGCCAGGGATCAGCACCCACATACACCTCCCTAGCAGATTTTAAATGGGGATTTCCTGAAGGGATTATGTGTCAGAAAACATCCAAACCACTCATTTCCACTCCCAGATTTGTCACTTGCATATCAGATAGAAATTTTTGAACCCGTTTGTCACAGAATCAGAACTACACCTTTTACCAATCATTTGAGACCAATTATATCTGTACCCTTTGAGTTCATTTTCAGACATAAGGACTGAAGGACTCATATTTAACCCAGCACTGCACAAGCATAGGGCTAGAAAGGGCACAGATGATCACCACTGAACCCCTAGCAATGCAGAGTAGACAGTATTTGTTGTGTCTGAAAGATGTTAATCCAGTTTATCCTCAAAGAAATCCATAGAGTTCTTTAGAAGAATTTTGGAAGAAGATGGAAGTGCTACATTTTGCCATGCCAGTGTATTCTACCACGTAATTATTTCACCTATGGCTAGCCAGAACTTCCCTCACTGCAGTTTATGCCCTATTTCTTTTCATGTTACACACTTTGGCTTATGAGATCACACGGATATTTATGATATTTTGAAGCTCCTCAATAGTGTCCTTAGCCCAGCCAGATGCCTTCTCCTTTGTCAAACATAGCCAATCCCAAACTATGTACAGATAAACTACATTCTCACTAGTGAAAGCTTTTGTTCTGACACAAAGAGAGTTTTAAATTCCACTGGGAAATTTCACAGCTTTTGGGGTAGCAATGCTCTCCCTGGCCTGATGTTAACAAAACCATCAAGCCCATCTAGGTACCAGTGCAGATTATTGCTTATTCATGCTGAAATTTTGTCATGATAGTTACAAAAAAAATATTCTAAAATTAAAAAAAAAAAAAAAAAGGAAAAAATTTTTAAAAATCTCTTCTGGCTTTTGTCTTACTGGTTTTGTCCTTAACAGTTCCTCAGCCAACCAAAAATGCCAACTAGCTCCAGTCATGTCAAGATCAACTGAGTCCAGCTCCTTTCTGGGCTTATATACCCTGCTGCATTATCCAAACCTTTATACCTTAAGTCTTCCACATATCCTCCACCTGGCTCAGCTGCACATTCAAGTGGCTGTCTTCCATTCTGCTACATGATACTGTCATAGTTTGACCCTGGTTAAATGCCAGGCACCTACGACATCTGCTCTCTATGCTCTCTCCTGACACAGCTGTGCAGAGGAGAGGAAAAAACTAACACAAACACACCAGACTCATGAGTTGAGATAAGCCACTGGTGGGAGGACGCACTGAGAAAAAGGGCAGAACAGGTAGGAAACTTAGAGTTGCAGAGTGATTTATTAACCTAACAGAGTCAGAGGATAAATGAGAAGTAAAAATAAGCTCCCTAGACACCGTTTCTCCATTCATCCCCTCCCTCTTAAGACGTTGTTTCTCCGTTCATCCTCCTCCCTCCTTCTAACCAACAGCACGGAGGGGGCAAGGTAGGTAAGGGGGTTTTTTCTTTGGTCAGTCCAAAATTTCTTCTACTGTTCAGCGAGAGGAGGGAGTCCTCTACTTAGCCATGGGGTCCCTCCCACGAGAGACAGCCCTCTATGAACTTCTCCGATGTCCAATCTCATGAGTAGCAGCCCACCCAAATCTGCTCTCTCATGAGTCCTTGTCCACAAGGTGCAGACCTCCAAGCCAAGGCCAGGCTGTTTCACCCCAGGAACAAGGCCTCCCTCTATATGGGACTCCCACTGGATCACAGCTTCCTGCAGGCATCCACCTGCTCCTCTGGCATGGGCACCTCCCCATGGGTGGTTCTCTGCACCCACTGTAGACCCCATGGGCTGCAGGGGGACCACTGCTCCCCCCATGGTCTTCACCACGGCCGGCAGAGGGTTTTCAGCTCCAGCGCCCAGAGCACCTCCTCCCCCACCTTCTCCACTGACCTAGGTGCCTCCACGTTGTTTTTCCCTCACATATTTTTACCTCCTCCACCTCATCTAGCTAAAAAGAAGTGCATGCTCACATTGTTTTGATTTCTTCTTAAATATGTTATCACAGAGGCATAACCAACATCTCTAATTGGCCCAGGCTTGGCCAGCAGCATGTCCATCATCTTCAGAGCCATCAGAGATTGGTTCTACTGGATATGGTGAACAACTTCCAGAACCTTCACACAGGACACACAGGAACCATCTCTGTGCCCCTCCCCACCCACTAGCAAAAACTGGGCCAAGCAAAACCAACACAGGTACATTGAATGTATTATAGACATCATATTCAAGGTCCTCTAGATATTGCTATGGTTAATTTCAGATTACCCATGCTTTTTCAAAACTCCTCTCATATGCACAGCCTTCCAGTTAACAGCACTGGAGCTGCTGCCATTCCCACCATTGGAGTCTCAGGGCTTCCCAAATTAGCTTAAGGATATAAAAAGTACTGAACTGTCTTGGTGTCCCATTGCTCACAGCAGCTGAGGCTCAAGGGAGAGGCAAGAAGCAGCCCACATATATCGTGGTCTTTCCGAGCTGACTCCCAGCATTTTCGAAAACCTCCCTTGTCATTCCCTGATTCAAAGGGGAGTGTTTAAAACTGTAATATTAAACAAGTTTTAACATAACTTTTTGTTTTCATTAAATATGATACATGTATGCCCTTTTCAACACAAGGCAGAACATCAGAATGGCTGATTTATGGCCTCCCTCGATGGGCCCTGGGTACAAAGTTCTTCTGCTCTCACTGCAGTCAGTTGAAGACATCAGTGGGCTTGTGTTTAAATAGAGAGAGCCATTAAACCATTTATGCACAGAGCATAAGCTTGGCTTCTTTCCCTCATGACAAAATGAGTAACAGCTGGCATCCAGATTTAATCAATTATTCCTCATCTAGCAGTTATTATTACAATTTATTTTCTTTTTTCACTAACCATTTTAGGGAGAAACAGAACTCCATAAACATCCCTCATACTATGTCTGGAAGCAAAGGGAGTCTAATCCTGGCATTCTCTCTGAGGCAGATACAACAGAAGGCAAAAAGAAGGAGAGCAGGGAACTGCACAATCCCCTTAGCTCCATGTCTGTCTCCGTTCCTGAACCAGGAATATGCTGAAACCCTGTAGGACATTTAATTGTATGAGAGCCCTACGAATGCCTCCTCTTGCCAACTATTTGGCAAAGCTCTCCAGCTTTTAGGGAAAGGAGGTGGGTGAGCACAGGAGCAGTGCTTGGCTGCAGCACAGCCCCCTTGCCAAGTTCGCTTTCACCAACAGAAATTGTCACTTACGATGGAGAAATTAAACTCCCTTCAGTACAGGAGGTCCATATATAATGTTCCAAAGTACATGACAATTCACAATATAACCTTTGAATAACATAGATTATTCAGGCATATTAATTATGGCTAAGACCCGTACTTTATCCCCAAGAAATCCTTTGCAGCAAAGAGAGGTAGTTAGTAACTATTCAGAAGGAAAAATGCTATGGTTTTGGCTTACAGGTACACCCAGAAGAAAAGTCAACGAAACACACAGGAGCATATTGCACTAAATAGACTCAGAGAACAGAAACGGAACACTTTCCAAACTCCCCTGCATCAAAATGCCATCACTCAGAGGTCCAGGATGGAAGCAAAGAGATGCAATTCACTGTTTGTCAGACAGTCTTGAATAACAGCTTTCTTATCCCCACTAAGGAACTGGGGGCCTAGCGGGGTGGGGGAGCTTCCCAAGATTGGGATGTAGTAAGGCACTGCTGGAATTCAGTCCTAAGGGCTCTGTGATCTCTCTTCTGCAAGTTCGATCTTGTTGCAAAAACCTAATAACTAGAACTTCTACTTAAGATTTAAACCTTTGTCCTCCCCATTTCCCATTCCTAGGATTAAAACTTTCTCTGATACAAAAGAGTTATAAAGAAAGGGATCTTTGTGACGTCTCTCATTTTAAACTGTTGTACAAATGTGTTTACCACATAAATTATAAGTATATATTACACAGTATATTTATAATGCTGATTTATACAAATCCTCTGTACACTTTCATATGCAAAATTCTTGCAGAAAAAAGAATAGACTATAATGACTGAAATTGAGAGAATTTGTGCATTAAACTACCAAGTATAGGCAAAAATACTTTTCCACAAGTAACAAAAAAACTTCACAGATGGGGGAAAAACCCAAATATTCAGGAGAATAAACATATTCTGGAGATACTACTATGTGAAGCCTACTTAAAAAGGAGGACAGTTAGTAACAACATGATCCAACAGCAAAAGAAAATGTCAGTAAGTACATCCATAAATTGCTCCTGACAAGCATGAGGAGGATTTTTTCCTTTCAGTGAAATAAGAACAAGGCATAGGATACCCAGAGCACAGGCCAGGCCAGTCCTATTCCCAACACAAAGGATACCAGAATTCAACCTGTTCTATAGTCTGAGAGTTAAAAAGACCTTTGGGGTTCCCAAATATTCAATAGCTGAAAAAAATGCTCTTGTTCGTCTGCCAGTATTTTTCACGTCTTTTTCACTTTCTTGCATTGCAGTGTCTGCTCTCCTGGGAAATTAGGAAGTTCATCTTATTAGAAGATATGCTTAAAATAGCCCTTAATTTGCCTCCAAATTATTTATTTCATTAGTTACAGCACTACACCTTTCTTTGCTTTTGAATAATCTCATTTTGCAATCCAAACATTCCACATTTAGCACAACATAATTGCTGATATTTTGGCTACATGGTTTTAGACACAAAACATTATTTTAAAGCTATGCTATACCAAATATCCCAGTGACAGGACTTAATTCTGATTTGCCTTTCATACAGGGATTAATTGAACTTTCACACAGCATTTTTAAATTTAGAATTACTTGGCTGCCCATCTTCCAGCTAGTGAAGCATAGCCATCCATGTATCTTACACAGTAAACTTGCTGCAGTCTGATAACATACCTAAATCATCTCCATCCTCAGCCACAGGCATATTCAACGTATTTTATATTTGTAAGCTTATTCTAAAACACACTTCGAAGATGTCAGTGGTATAAAGCCACAAAATTTTTTACCAAAACACCCTGACATATATCCCTTTCTAGATGGTCAAACTGCTAAAAAGTGTTTTCTAATCCTGAATACTTTTAATAAAATGTTATTATAACATGACAGAAGGCATAGAAATCTATAATAGTCCTTTAAAAAAAAATTAAAATCAAAAGAGGTTCTGTTCTCCCCCTTGAGGAAGTTTGGCTCTTTTACATCATGCCAATTTACATACTGAATATACAGTATCGGTTACACATCTCTCTCCAGTGCCAGAAACAAGTCACTAACTTACTTTTTTTCTCTTAATTATGAGGTTAAACAATTTTATTTTCCACTTGCTTTGAACAGGAGAGACAAGTTCCCAATTAACTCAGCATTCAGGCTCCATCAGGGTCGAGCTTCAAAACTTTTTCAGGCACAATGGCAGCAGCACAACTGACAATTTTTCCTATTTATAGGATCTTGTACTTGCTCAGCTGAAGGCACCAAGGGCCCCTGGAATGGGCATCCACAAGTGGGGGCACTTACATGGTTTTCTTTATATACCCACTTTCCCAAATTGTATAGCATTTTCCCAAAGGAGAGCCTCATTTCAACTGATCTGGACCAAGCTGCTGTGAATCAAGTTGTTCTGTTTCCAGAGCACAGCATTTGCAGCCTGTCAGAAGAAATGAGTTTCTGCTGGCATATTTTTTTCATCTGACACTCTATTAATCACATTTCAGCTTCTTCTGCTCTTCACTCATCAGTTATGTTGTTGAATCTGAACTTCCCCTTACTGTCACTATACTGCAGCACTAATTCCCTTCCTTTTAATTTCATTTTTGATCTCTGCATCACAAAATGCTCTGTAAAATTTGCTAAATGAGTTTCATTTAAAATTGCTAATCTATTTTGGTATCAGATCTAAACACGTATATTCCTTCATTATATTTTTACCTACTGGAATATGATTAGCATTTTTTCTCCAAAGATGGGTGGGCAGCACTTCTATATAGCTATTTATTCTGTATCCCCTTATACCCAAAATGATTAAGTTATTTAGATGAAAGGAAAGGCTCATCAGCATTACAGTATCCAGATTTTGACTCCTACTGACTAGTGGTTCACAAGCTCAGAAAAAAACACTCCCAGCACAGTAATGAATCCCACATTCTAAAGAATGTGGGATTCATTACAAAGAGCAGTTTGGTTCAGTCATCTGTTAGGCTGGTTTTTCCTCCCTCAAAAATAACTTGATATTCCCAGGAAATTTTCTGTAATTCTTTATGATGTGAAACCTGAACACCAAAGATCTCACATCAAGGTTGAGTGACACACTGCTCCTTAGGGACAAAAAGCCACAACCACTTTCAAGTACTCACAGACCACTGGGTTTGAACACTGAAGAATGCTCTCTTACAGGTTATCCACAGAGACACCAGGACAGGGGTTCTGCTATTTCTGACAATAGTAATAGACTTGTAGGGAAGTCTTCAGGGGCTGCTTTGGGTCCTTCAAATGCATCAGCAAAACTAAAAGTGGAATCTCCTATACCCTAACATAAGAGAGGGGAAATTTAATATTACAAGGGATAAAAAAAGTAAGACCCCTAGTAACAGTAGACAGGAATAAAGAACCAAAACAATCCACGTACTATGCATGGAATGTTCTAGCTTTCTGCCAGCATGCTTGTAGAGTAGGCTCTAAGGACATTCAGACTTTAAGGCTGCAAATAGGCCCTTAACATCAACCAAAACCTTGAATACCTGCTCTTCTCCCAGTCTGCTCTTGCTGCCTTTCAGCATTAGTCACCTTTAATACAATGGCAACAACCTGCATAGCCTTAGATCCCTTCCTCCTTCTCCTCCTCCTCCACACCACCACTATGCTCTCCTAATGGTAACAACAGGCACAGAGACATTCAGCAACATGTCAACATTTTCCTTCATGACTTATTTGTGCTTTTGCCAAGATGCTGCTGTAAAAGTCCCCTTCAGTCCTTGGAAGTTGCCATCACTGCTGCTGCTGCAACAAGTCAGCAACAAGCCAAAGGCTAAAGAAAAGGGATTTAAAAGAAGTGTTTGGAAGAACCAACCTAGATAAAGTTAGACCAGTCTCTGCTCTCCTCTACATCAAACAAATATGTTTTAGAGTTCCACATAACAAATCTGAAGGCCATAGCACCAGATTTTCTCATCTTCCTCTACCTACTTAATATGGCTGACTGCAGAGCCGCGTCACAAGTTCACATGTGAGATCTTGTGCATCCACCTGCTGCAGAATCCGGGCAACACCAACAGACCCCAACAAGTGGATTGAAACATTCAAAACAAACTTGTCTGTGGTCTGAAAACCATGGAGAGGTTTTCCTAATGATTTTTTTTCCAAATTGACTGTGTCTGAACAGAAGCATAAGGAGCAAAGCCCGCAGTGAGCTCAAGGACATGAGGCAGCCTTTCTCTCCAGCCTCTGAAACTTTAAGATCTGACAAGAGAACAGCACCCAATCCAGTTGCCAAAGACTAAAAAAAATTCGAAAGTAATCCTGCAAAGATGTGTTAAATGAGCTGTGATAGCAAATTTGAGATAAGACAATCAAGCCCATGAACAGACCATATTAATCAACCCCACTTCATGGACACAAGCAACACAAAGCAGAACTGACAGATGCATTCTAACAGCCAAAATTACCAGCATTTCTTCCCTCCATCATTTAGAGAATTTGTTTCCTAGGTCTGTCTTGCATTGTGTTAAGGGAGGGTAGTGAACAAGTAAAAGGTAAAGAATGTTTCTCCATTGCCTCTTCAAAGATTAAGGTTTCAAAATTAAGGTTTTAAATTGCCTCTAACAAAAACTCTAGGAACTGCTTTATTTAAGAAAATGAGGCACCCTGTTGAAAGTTATTAATAGAGCTTGGAGTTGATACACCAAGTGAGTAAGCAGTAAACTTTCTGATACATCAGGTGAGCCAGCCAATGAACTTTATGAAGTGGACGTGATGATTGCCACTCTCAAAACCCCCTATGAGCAAGTGCCAACCAGCCATGTGTGGCTGCACTGCTAAAATCTACACAGTGTTGGAATCTTTGCTGTGCTCTGCTGTCCTTCGCTGTCCTGGCTGCTCCTATGAGGCTGCCTGTGTCTCTCCGTGCTGGTCCTGCTGCCATGGCCCTGCTCCCTCACTAAACAGGCAGGCCTCCAAGGAACTTCCCCAGGAAAGACCCTTTGCACTTGACACAGATGTCCCCCATTGCACTCATGAGTCAGCGCTGGACCCATGGTGGTGGTAACCCCTTTCCAGTGCTTCTCAGTTATTCTGAATATTTTTTATATTCTGGATATTTTTCCTACTTTTCTATTTTCTCTCTTTCCTTCTTCTTTTATAAAAATAAAGTTGTATTATTGCTTTGTATCCCAACATTTAACCTCGTCTGTGTTTAAATCTCGCTTTTGGGTACGTTTAGAATGCAGTTCCTTTCCACAGTTGTGCATTGTGGAAAACCTAGCCTCTCCTCTCCTTAAGCAGGTTGGAACAGGAGCCACTCACCAAGTATTACTTGAGTTGTGTATCTTCCTTCTCTGCCAGAAGAAAATACTCTTCATTGAAAGCACACTACGAAAAATTATTCTGGTTTTAGTCCTATCCCAGTTCAGTCTCTTTGGTCAGTCAGAGATACATCTTTATGTTCTGGTTGTAAAATGAGGGATTTCTGAATATTTTAATAACTGGATCATTAAGAAGTTGGATACACAATTCTTCCACAAAAGCTTCTGGTTTTGTTTTATTAAAATTCAGCTGATGGGTACATAACCTTATGCTTTAAACTACACCTTAAACAAAACCAACTTTATCCTTAAATCTTTCTCAGCAATAAATCCGACTCTGAATATATACAATGCACTGCTAGTCAATCCAGGGAGCAGCCTTTGCACCTCTGCTCCTGAGCCACATCAGCAAGCCCCCAGTTGCCCATTATATTGCTTCAAGAGACAGAGAACTGTGTCCCCATAGAAAGTGGCTTGAGAGCAGATATCCCTGGAGGTAACAGCAGATCATCTTGGCTTCTGGTACCCAAGGATAACCAAGAAAGCCATCCAGGGCAGTTTGTGAAGATACCCAATCTGCAGATGTCTCAGAGGTACCTGTGATACCACTGAGCCCAAGTCAGCTCAATCTTAGCCTTTTGCAGAGCTTTGACTGACCTGGATTTTATCATCGGTGTCTTAATTACTGGGAAGGACAATTATTTTATTTTTAAACTGTGTCTTGTATAAGCCCCCAGAAAATGAAGCTGGCAGGTATTCCCATCTGACCATCTTGCTGTGAAAATTGCCATCTAATGACCTAGTCCTTTTACATCAGCTCATTAATACATCTCCACAAGAATGACTGTCAAAAACATATCTGTCCTTGCATATTTACAGTGCCCAAGTCAAAGAAATTAATTAGTGATGACAGAATTCAAAAGGCTGAGTGTAACCAACGAACAATTTAATGCCATTCTTACTAAGGAAGTAATTTTTCAGCCCAAACGAATCACTGATTTTGTTCAGAAGCATCTCTGCATACTTTTCAGCAGGTATGCTAGGTGTCAGCTTTTAGTAGGTTTTCAGAGTTTTAGCTGAGAAAACAACAGGTAGAATGTGCAGGACATAAGCCCAAGTATACCTGACGAAATATCACTTTCCCCAAATCAATAAGAAAGAATAAAATCCTATAACTTAACTGTCAATCATTTTAAAGATAGATCTATGTTCGTCTTCATTCCAAGCCGTAAATTCTCCACAAATTTTATCATTTGACCTCCTTGTGGAATATTGTGGCATTTGAACAATAAATCAATAGTACGTTATGAAACACTGGCTCACTGCAGAGATTCTCTGAAATGCCACATTCAAAAAAACTGGATTTGCTAGAAAGACTCTCTATTTTCCCTTTTGGGATAAATAGCATCTGACATTCAGCATCACTTTCAGTTTAACCAGAGTAAAGAAGCCACCTAAACTTTCACCGACAGTCACAGGAAAGCTGTGTCTGAAAGGTAGGCTGCAACAGAAAAGGGAAAAACTTAAACTTACTTGGACTCTAGAAATGGAGTTTAGTTCCTACTGCTGTTGCCCAAGACATCTTGCTGGACACTGAACAAGCCATTTCCCCTTCTGTGTTGCTGCTCTCCTTCACACAAAGGGATACATTAATTTTTAATTTTTAAGACAGTAAACTCGTAGATGAAAGGATAAAGTCTCTTCTGAAAATCTCATTTTAACAAGCACATAACATTCTGTCCTCAGTATAGCAACTGTATTTTTTAAATGGAAGACCTCTATTAATGAGAAAGGGGATTTTGAACTCTTTAGAGCTGGAAGCATTTTTTGTATTAGCAGCAAAAGGTGTCACAAGTAGATAGTGGTTCATCAGAAAGTTACAAGTAGTCTTATCAGATGCTATCTACAGCAAAAGCTAAACCATCCTTTGTTACTAGACTTCTTTCTGTAAATACCATATTTGATGCCCAAACAAAAACACTGATAAAAAGTTTCAGTCAACTTCCCACTTAAACTGAGAATCAGTCAATAACTCAGTCAAATACTAGTAGTGGTGAGATATCCCAAACAAGGTAAATTATCAGCAGCTGAGGAGCCAGGAGCTCGGATAATTCTCACTAACAGATATGCTTGTCAAAAGACTTCTCAAGAGAAGCTAAATACCAAAAGAAGTATCAGGCAGAAGTATCCAAGGCAGCAGCTGGCAGCAGTTAGGAATATTCTGGAAATGACTGGAGGGTGTACTAATGGCAAAGTTGACTCCAGCTCAGTAAACTGGCTGTCAGCAACTCAGCACCTTTCCTGAGCAGACAAGGAAAAAAAACCAAACCCAAACCCAACCAGGTTAACAATGCCACTGGAGAGCTCATTAGAGTGTCTTTGCTTCTTTGCTTTGTCTTTTTCATGGAGGTAAAAAAACCCCCAAAACCCAAACAAAAAACCAAAAACAAACAGACCAAAAATAAAACCAGAAAACCCACACAAACTAAAAGGAAAATTCTGGTTTATGAATCAATTATTGTTGTTTTGTGGAAGAATATCCTGCTTCAAATAAAAAAATACCCTATCTAGCCTGTTTCCTGTTATTAGCACCACTACCAGTTGTTTTCTACCACATTTAAAATTTATTCAATTCCTTGTCCTGTAAATTTGCATTAGGAGTTTTCCAGACTTGATCTCACCACACACATCTAAGCACTTAACACACTGCAGGCTGTGTCTTGCCAGTACTGTCAAACAACTAAATGAGAATAAATGTTTTCCAATGTTTTGTTTGGAGAAAGTGGAGTTGCCAATATAGCATATACACAATTTGCTGCTTCTAAGGCAGCAAACCTCTCGCCAAAAAATATCAAGTGGTTTTTTCCTCAACCTCTCACACAACGTATTCTCCCAGTCGAATGATACACACATTACTCATACTGCTTTCATCTCCATCCTGGGCTTTTCTTACCTAGACTCGCACCTGTCTAATTGTCTACCTTCTTCCAATTCATAATGTTTCCCTCCTGTTGTCAGTCATGGTGCAGAGACAACTGCCACATCAGCCTCCCAACTGCTCTCAGCTGGAACTGCCAGTTACGACTGAAAAGTCACTTTTTAATCAAATAAAAAGCCTATACAATTCTTCTTGCTATGGTGATTTCATTTTGTTTCCTGGAGAAACAAACCTTCAACCAGAATCCTCAGCTTATAAACAGTACATTGTGCCATTCCAATAGGATGGTTTCTACAGATACCCAAAGAATAAAAAAAGCACATCTTGAATAGAAAAGAAGGTACAACCTCAATAGAAAAGAATGAGATAATATAAACCAATGTCATGGTTTAGGAATGGTGTTCTCCAATTTAATACTCTCACTGAAAAAACCCTGCAGCACTCCTCCTCCCCTTCCTCCAATGCGAGGCAAAAAAGGCAAAGACTACAGATTGAGATTAAGAACAATTTACTGGAAACAGCAATGAGATAAGAAAATGAACAGTGGGAAAAGCAATATTAATAACAAAAGTGTACAAAAGAGAGAGTGATTCAAATGCAAAAATGTCCATGACAACAAACAATACCAAACGACTCCCCCACTGCCTTTTCTTAAACAGAAGCCCTTCTCCTCAGAAGAGAGTCCCCTTAGCCTACCCCCAGCAATGACATTAGGTGGTATAGAATAACTTCTGGTCCCTGGCCATGGTCCTCCCAGCACTGCAAAAATTAACCCTGTCCTGGCCAAAACCAGGACAACCAACACAGAATTTAAAGACTTTTTTATGGTGGTCCACTGATTCTGTTTTAAAGAACTCATTGCTTTCATTAGGCTTCTTTTCCCAATCTGAGAAACTTGCATCAAAACATCTCCAGTATATGGCTCATCATTTTTCACTCTTCTCCTCAGTGCTGGACCAATGCAATAGCTGCCCATTGCAGCAAATCCACAGTTACTCGCCAGAATGACTATGTGCTACAATTTGCTAGGAGCTGTGTCACCACGCAGATGGCCAAGATATAACTCCACATGTCAGCTCTCCATTATTTATTCAGAAATTCCTCAGAAAAAAATCAATTTGTTTCCTTTCACATTTGGAGATTTTTACTCGGAAAAAATTCATAGAAGAACAAAAATCCCTTGTTCTTCTTGGGAGCTGCCAACACTGGCATGAGATACATACATTGGAATTGCAGAAGAAGCAGGAGTCAAGAAAAGCCTGCACCACTGAAAACATTCTTTCATCAATTTCCAGTACTTGGGTGAAGCTCATGCATCATGGCTGGATTCCCATTTTCATGCATCTACCATCAGTACCACAGGCTCTGGATTTTTCTTCCCCAAGCATCTGTCTTGGATTAGAGAAAATTTTCCTAGGTGGAAAGTGTTCTGAATAAAACACCTCCCCACAGCAAAAACTTCCAGCACCCCTTCCCCCCCAGCAAACAGAATATCTCAGCAGAAAGTGGGATAAGAACTGTTTAATTAACACACCACACAGTGGAAGGGGAAAGGGAAAAAGGGGTCATTAAACCTGAATAAACAGCTGATGAACTTTAGTGTCCTTTTCCTCAGGCATAGCTTTCCCTTTCCGGGGTCCCCAAGGGGCCCGGTGGAGTCCCTCCAGTGGCTCCCTGGATGATTCTCGTCTGCTGTCCTCCGGGGCTCCTCAGGCTCTCAGATGAGAAAGCAAGTCAAGGAAAAAGGTCCAAAAAACAACGAAAAAACAATCCCAGGAAAAAAACAAAAAAACTTAGCAGCAGCCACACTGGTGGCAGCAGCAACCAGCAGCAGCAGCTGACTGAAGAAAAAAAAAAAAAAAACAGTGTCCCTTCCTTCTCACTCCCCCGTAGAACAGTCCGGGGAAAGAGTTTTCAAAACATCCCACGCTGGCAGAGCTTCTCTTGGCTGCAGGACACAGTTAAAGCTACAGGACCATATTTCTGGACAAACATACAAACGATAGGGAATACAAAATATCATTTACGCCACCCCAGGACAGCATCTCAACTTGGCACTGAGTATCAAGTCAGATTTCAGAGCCTGGGCGCTTGCACCAGCTCCTGCAAATAAGGTGTAAGAGAACATGCAACCTTAACAAGCACATTACAGGATTGATGCTGTTAAAAGCACAGAAATATATTGGGGCTTTCTCTTGTTAATGCAGAGAAATGTGTCATACTGCTGCACACCGGTAGAAATCCATTTTGCAATTACATTAATCTGATCTTTCCTTTAAGTAAATAAAAACAAAGCCAATGACACACAAAGGTGCTTTGGGCCTCTCCCAACAGCTTCTGGTAAGTTATAGGGCATTTTGCTGCTTTGGAATTTAGTGGAGTTTTGGGGTTTTTTTCCCCAAAACACAATAAAACTGTTGAAGGATCCTTAATAGAGTTAGGACACTGGGACATGCACAATCCGGCCTTAACTTAGCTGAGTAAGATAAACAAGAAGGTAAATATGTCCTTGATGTGCAGCTGTGGGGAAGTAGCTGCCAAGTGTGGACAATTCCAAGAATGCAAACAATGGAGTGTGTGAACGGCAGGTTGTAGAACCATGGCTGGCCAGAGCAGCAGCAGCAGCGTTTGTATGACAGCTCACCATCGCTCTAAGTGATTCGTTTAGATGTGTAAACAAGGAGCTAGTAACCAAAGTATTGCCTGCATGTAGAGAAGTAGAAAAAGTGTATAAGCAGCCTTCTGATATGAAATAAACGGCTTTACCTGATCATATTGGTCTGCGTGTGATGACCCAGGTTGATCCTCCGCGACATGAAACTAGAAGACATGTTAAAATTAGTAGGAAAATAATTACAACTTTTAAAAGGATGTATGAATTGATTTGGATTTAGCGTTAATGTAATCACATCACCAATTTAGGCAGGCATTCAAATACATCTGCTTAGAGGCATTTTCAACTAAATAAAATACAGAGTTAGAAAAGTATGATATAATGCACAAAAGATTCTTTTCTAATCTATGTCTATATATGTGTGTGTGTGTGTGTACATAGAATTCAACATGCAGAAATGGTGTGTGAATAAATGTTTTTGCACATTTATTGTCATCCAGACTTGCACAACAACTTAACTTGGTGACCCATCAGTTATTTGTATGTTATTGGGATTTATTGTAAAAAGGGACATGCAACAACTATGCACAGCTTTAAACAACTTAAGTGAATCTGCTTGGAAATTCCTTTCAGCCAAGAGAGACACCTTCATATTCTCAGCATTTTCCAAATTCATTGAAATCCAGCTTGGATGGGGCTTGAAGGAACCTAGTAGAAGGTGTGTAGGGGGTTGGAATGAGATTTTTTTAAGGTTTCTTCCAATCCAAACCTTTCCATGATTTCAAGAGTCATCCTGGACACAGCAAAGCATTTCACAAGTATAAAACAAAGACATTAAACCTTTTTTAAGAGAAACTATACAAAAACAAAGGCTTGAAAACATTCAGGAACCCCAAAAGCTCCTAATATAGCTTTTTGCCATTCAAAACATTCCCACCATTTCCCTGCTGGTCTAGAAGCAATAAGACCTACCAACACTCATCCAGACACTGTACCCCCCACTATCTACTGAACTCAAAAGCTGCCCTGTTACACCTGTCCTTTGAAGAAAAGGGTCCACATGAAGAGGGATGGAGGATACTAAAATACCTGGCCACGTGGATCTCAAATTTGTGTCAACTTCCAATTATTACAGAAATCACTGGCATATCTGAAATGAAAGTAGGAAGAACATCAGTGGAACTTTTCTGCTCTTTATTTTGGATAGAAGCCATTGCTAATTTTATCCTTTGTCTCTTCTATTTTGTCCCCATTCATGAGAAGAATGATCACCTTTATTTCTGAAGAGCTGACATCACTACAAACACCTAAAGCAGAAGAGAAATATTTTCAAGGCTATGTCCTGACCAAATCTCTCTCAAGCAAATTCATTGATTCCTCTTCTAGTTTCAAAAGAATAAACAGCTTGTGTTGCATTTTAGCCCACAGCATTTCACAGGGAAATCATTTTAAAAAAAACTTACACTGTGACCACACACATGACATGGGTTGTAAATGCATGATGCTGGTACCATGACAATTTGGAAGCTGCATACTGCAAGATGGAGAGTCCCATGGTAAGGAGACCAGGCTGGCACCTCACAGCAGCACAAGGCCTCTAGATAAATGCTGACAAAGCTCATGGACAAAAGGTAAGCTGCCCCTCCCCTGGTGTTTCCAAGAGCTTACAACAGCAAGATCCCACAGCTGGAAAGCACTGGGGCTGCCTGCAGTGCTTTTGTGTAGCTCTCCCTGTGAACGGCACAGCACTGTTGCCAGCCAGGGCAGGCACAGCCCAGCATTTCCCAGAGGACATCTGCTTTAGGAACTGTCTCCACCTCATACAAAAATGCTCCAGGGACTGTCCAAAGGAGTCTAAAATGGATAGGCATTTCCCCAACAGACACTGCAGACATTCCAACAGACAGAATATAGCATATATACCAAGCATGCATAGTAAATCAAGGGTGATCACCTATTTGGGGCAATTTTGCATGAATTTAGGCATGGCACATAAGTGACGTACACCTTTGCACAGACTTTTTCCTTAACACAGGGGTGTGCACACTTGACAAAAGCAATGTGAGCTGCACCGGCCAATAAGCCATCAATGCACAGAGACCTCAGGGCAAGTACAAGCTGCTCACAACAGCAAAGGAGACAGGAGGAGAGGGAAGAACTATACAGCCCACAAATATGGCAGGAAAGCTACAAGGTTGCATTTAACACTCTGGGAATTTTGTAGAAGTTTAAATCTTTGCGCCCAGCAAACCCTGCTGATACACAGCACCCGTCTCCTGGTGCCAGTGGGATTGACTGGCACTCCATCTCCAATCTCAAATGCTCTTTTAGCCCCCATGAATGTCTCATTTGCATTTTCAGGTTGGACATGTATCTATATTACATATACATTATGTAAATTTACTGTTCCTATGTACATTTCAATGAAAATAATTGAATGCAACCAATTCGAACAGTGAGGCAAATTAGACAAAATAACATCAATCCTGGGCCGTGCGCCTGGCAAGCGTCTCAGGCTTTGGAAGCAAAGCCAGGCTATTGAGCACACAAATCAAACACTAACATGTTTTTGTGGCATGTGGGTCATGTGGGTCACCTGAAAATAATTTCTGGACTGGACAGCAGCTTTAAATGCACTATATCCCCCACATCAATTTGTGTTGATTTTACCTGCATAAACTCAAGGGACAGAAAATAAATATTTTTCAGCTACTTTTTCTGGCTCACTTATCTGCAGCATATAAATATTAAAACAAGCTACAACAGCAAACAGCCAAAGGCTATTTCTTGGCAGAGCATGGTTTGCATTTGCATTTGCTGCCAGGGCCAGCAGAATTCCTCATTTCCACTGCTTGTAAGAATAGGATGAAAGTTTTCTCAGATATCTTGTGCAGGAAGTGACTCAGATCACGGGCTCTCACTCTGAAACGTGATCCCCCTGATAGTACAGGTGGTTTTGAGACACACATCCTCCTCTGGGGGCTGAGATTGTATCACAGATGGGACTGGAGGAGACCAAAAAGCCCTCCCAGTCCATCACCTTGAGAGGCTCTGAATGGTAAGTCAGTAACATTTAGCGCAGGGGGATATCAGTCTTTCATGCTAACACCAACTTCAGGGAAGGCAACTTAATGATATCTGTTAACTTTGCATGTTAACAGATACTTTTCTGCCTCTCAACAAATAAACTTCTATTAACTTTAAACTTCTATAGCTTTAAAATAGAACCTTTGCAGTGATTTTCCCCGACCAATTTATTCAAGATACAGAAAAAATTTTCCACAACATGAATGATCAAAAGAGTACATTTTTTAAATGTTCCACATAACTTTTAGGCCTCACAGCACACATATCTAATTGAGCATCAGCATCCAGCCATGTTGCAATGCTGCACCAGCCTCACACTTTCACATCCTTTTTATATCATTCCAAGATAACATTTGGGTGCAATTCCTGGAGTTTGTGTTAGCATGCTACCAATTGCATACAGATGATCATTTCTTCCCCGAGCCAATAAAAGAATTACCCAGGAGGCTGAGATTCATCTCAAATCAATGCACCCCAAGAGCTATCTGTAAATACGAGAGGAAGAAAATACTGTGGCAGGATCCTGACTTGTTCCAGGCTTTGAGACGGCTATGCTTAAACAATCTCCTTACAGTGAACTGCCCACCATGATTTCTTTTGAATGAAGAAACAGTTTAGTTTTTTTAAACAGCACAAAGCAATCAGCAAAGATAAACCAGAAACAAGATGTATATACAACCCTTGACCCTTGCAACCCTGTAGCTAGGTCTGTGCTTCCATCCTTGGATTCCACTGGGTAAGTGACCTGCAGAGCAGCTCGGTGTCTTCTCAGTCCTTGCAGGCTCCTCATGCCAGATCGTGGCTGTGACTTCTGTTCACCACATTCTGCTGCCTCTCAAATTTCCTCCAACACACAGAAATGGGACCCGGTTATGAACATAAAGAAACAAAATGGGAGGAAGTGCAAATGCTGTCAGTCGCCAGGAGCATCAATGCTCCAAAACAATTGAAAGCTCTTTACTAACAAGCAGCAGAGCCTGGAAATAAAACACTCCTGCACTTATGTGCTTGGGTCCCTCGGGCACTAGCTGCAGTTTCACAGCAGGGCCTGTTAGTACACTATAAGTGTGGCATTTGGAGGTAGTCATCACTCTTTGCACAAGAACAACATGCCTACAGAAATAACTGTGGCCCAGACAGTATTTCACAGCTCAGAATAAAAAGCAAATGCCACTTGCTCAGAGGTGTCTGCAGCCTTTTCACTACGATTCACTAAAGGCCACGCAGGGTTAGACAGGGAACAGACACCCCAGCACTATGGATCAGACAGCTGCTGCCACACACACAGGGAGCAGAGCAAGACCCACAGGCAGGCAGGGGAACACTGGTACAGAACAGGCCTCCAGTTACACAGAACCTGCTCTACTAAAATCGGTAACACAAGAGGGCCAGGACTGGGGTGTCACATGCCTGGCTCATGCCTCGAACTCTCGAACACAGTTGGCAGCACACAGTGTGCCTCGGAGACACCATCCAAGATTTCTGTTGGCAGCATGAAACTTAAGTTTTCACCAGTGGTATGCAGCACTGGAAAACTTCCTAACATGAGCCTTACCCTTCCCAGCTAACACTTACCTTCTTCACAGCTAACACAGGGAGTGGCACCACTGACTGCAAGTTTCATTTCTCCTTTTCAGCCAAGCAATGGAACAGCTCTTTTTTGGCAGTGTTCAGAATAAACTTCATTCAGCTTCAGAGGAGTTAGCCCTGAAACCAAAACCAAAAGAAGCTTTCAGTCTTCTTGCCCTCTCTCCTCTCCTAAAGCCATCCCCAGAAGATAAAACACTCTTCTTATACCTTCTACTGCTGCATCAGTTTTCCCCATAGCCTGCACAGTTGTCTCTGTACCCCTTCTGTGGAAACCGGGCTCAGACAATATTTACATACCTTTCAGTGTGTAAGAACTGTACATTTCAAATATACATATATGTATTTCATATATACGTAAGTACATTTAATATATACATACACTCTGTATGTATCAGCTGTATTCCAAGATTCTCTACAGTGAAGTCCTTTGGAGACTCCTTAGCTAAGGCAGCAACTGGATTTATAAATTATATCATTTTATCTGTCTAGGAAAAGGGCAGATGGATACTGACCTGACAGGACAAGTGCTGGGAGAGGGCTGTGGGAAAACAGCTCCAGTTAATTCAGTCTGGAATTATCTGATTTTCAAATCTATGAAGATAGACTTGTAACTGTGTTCAAAGTCTTAAAATAAAGGGTAAAATAAAGCCAAAAATGAGGCTACAGGCTTGTAAGACTGTAAGACTTTCACAAGTGGTACAGTTTTTTTCTTGAAATATTAGCATGTCAAGTGGAAATATTTTGAGAAAACAACTTGGTGTAGGTGGCTTTTTCCTTGACTATAAATAACAAAAATGAGACATTTGGGTGTGTCAAAATGGAGCCAAATACTTAGCCTAACCCCAGCTCTATTTCTTTCAAAGTCTCTGGTGAAATTCCACTGCCCTCTGCCAATGCAGAGCATCTCTGTATATCCACAATTTTATTGGGAAGGACTCTCAGCCAAAACAGAAGCTGTGTGCTGAGTTTGTTTTAGCCTTTTACACCCTTTATTTATTTAAAATAAGATGAATAAAAAGATGAAAAGCCATCCACTATCCTTTTCTCTCAATGACAGTAGGACCAAAGAGCTTCAGGAGGAAAAACCCTTAGTAACCCAAGCCCTGTTCTGACTCCTTCAGCAGCATCAGTGCTCCCCAGCACTGCTCACCCAGAGGACAGCTTTTTCCTCATTTATATCAGAGAAATCCCATTAAAGATGATAAATGTGCCAAGTCGTAAGGAAGAGAAAGCTCCTGCTTGCATAATCCTTATCACTATGATGAGTCACCTTAAAAATTTCTTTCAAGAGGGTAAATGAAACAGAACAAAATACAGCAAAGAAATTATTGTAGCATAAAACAAAGTCTCCCTGGTGGCTGGTATTTGAGAAGAACAACATTTTTGAATGAAACTGTTACTCTCCCTGATTACAAAACATATTTTCAAGTATGACTCATATTCGGAGAGGAAAACTTGCTCTCAAAATCTGGGGCATTATGATCTGCAGCTCAGTGTTCCCTCAAGGATTAAGTTTGATATTAATTCCAAAAGATACCTCTGATGCCCATCTCTGCTAATGTTGTTGCAGTCTGAAAGAAAGCTCCTGTGTCTGGTCCCAAAGTGCTGTTTTTGCAATTTCTAAAGTGCCATTTGGACTCAGCACTGAAAAGGCAGCTTAAACAACCCATCTCCGGTGCAGAACCTTTTGGAAAACCCGGAATTATGGTGTATCAAGAAAGACCACTCGCAGCTCTTGCTGCTCAGACTCTTCTTGCCCCAAGACATGGATATGCTTTCCCAAAGAGACTAGCTCTTCCAGGATAAACCATCACAGATGCACACTAAATACACACAATTTAGGATACAAATAACCCTTGAATTACTTTGTCAGTGAAAACCATTTGAAAACACAGACTTTAAAGCAAACCTATTATCATAACATTCTTAATACACAATGGCACTTCAGACATCATATAAATTACTCCAGAAGAGACTATTACTTATTCAACTTGACCAACAGCAGCAAACAGTATCTTCACTAGCATCCCTCTTCCTTCAGTTTAAGGCAACAACATATATTTAGTCAGCTCCAGCAAAACCAGGACAAGATAAATGCTGAGACCATTCGGCAGCCCAGCACACAAGCTGGCACTTCTCCAGGAGTACCATTAGTGCTCCTCCTTGCAGGTACCTGGAGTGCTGCTGTACCACATGCTTTCATCTAGGCATTCTCAGCTTAAACACTTGCTACTATTTAAAGTTACTAAAATGTGCAATAGCTATTCTTTCTCATCAAGCTCTTCTGGCCTAACAAAGTTTGTGAGGATTAAACTTATACCTTCATGCAAATGTGTTGGCATCTAGAAATTACTACCTGCTTGCTCTGCTGGAAATCACAAATGTCTGCACAGAGCCGAAATCCCATCTTTAGCCTTAATTCAGCAAAACACTCCATTCAATACCATAATTTATATAATTATTAAAACAGTGCCTAATATAAATTATGGAAATGCATATGCTATGCTTTGAGTTTGGAAAATGCTCTGTAGTTTCGTAGGTCAGCAGAGGGAGAACAAACAATGGGAAAGAAATACCTTTATAACCCTCTTAAGTTTGGTTTGGATCAATCAGGAAATCACAATCAGGAAAACACAAACCAGCACATTAAGGTTTGGCTTAGGAAGAGTATCAATTCAAACACAATAGCTGTTTGCACTGCTGAAAAGTTGCAGTTTCTTTAAATGAAGTGTAACAGCAGTAATTATGCTTCTCTGAGGGAGCTCAGAGGCAAACGGTGCATGAATCAATAACGATATGGCTTGTACACCATTTATCTCTTTTCGTAATCCACAGGAAATCCAATTGCATAATGACATTATTCAATCCAATTGCAATTGTGCCTGTGACAGCACAGAATAACTGGGTCTCATTAGTAGGTGCATTTACCCTGTCTTCAAAGGGCAGACACCCACCAAGAGGGATCTGGTGGGCCACCAGCCTAAGATTCCACTAATAATGAGATCATGCTCCCCGAAATTACCAGTGCTGCTTAACAGGACTTAATTTCTGCTTTCAGAGAACCAATTGCTATAAATGTCTTCAACATTAAGATATCTTTTGAAAGTTTCAAAGCCTTTCAGCTGCTATAGAGCTGCCACAGTGAGTGCTACCAATATGTCTGCTGACTCCAGAAATGAGACATTGAATTAGGACACACAGACACAGGTGCTTTAAACAATTATAAATCCCCTATTTAGATGCCTGAGGAAGCTGCAGGTACACAAGAAAGTCTGCAAACCCAGTGCTAAAACAGCATTAACCAGTGCTCACAGGAATAACCTCCAGTGGATGAAGTGTCATGCTGCGGCTCAATAAACCCAACATTTCAATGATTCCCTTTACTCATTGCTGAAGCACATATGTGCTGTGTTGATCAATTTCTGATGCAACATTTTAGACTTTCCATTTAGACCATTGGGTACGACACAACAGTGCCACCCCTGGTGACAAGCCTGGTTTGGCAATGCGCATCTTAAAAGCGCTTTTTCAACCTACAGTTGTCTTGCAGACAGATGAGAGCCCAGGAAAGGCTGCTGGTCCTGACCAAGCACACAGCCCCTTCATCTGCTGGCTGGCCAGATAACCTCCCCCCTCCAATGCAGTGCTGTCAAATATTCATCTCCTCTCAGTGTAATCTATCTTGCTCTGAAAAATTTCTGTATGAAACTAAAAGAACCAATCCTCCTGAACCACTTGATTTAACAAACTGCAAATTTCTACATATCTTTTATAGATTTGGAGAACACTAATCACTAGCAGACTTGTGGCTAAGGCAAGAGAAGTCTGCAGGTGCAATATAAATGTTGAGCTTCCTAAGCTCAAAAACTGGCTGTTCGTCAGCTGTCTGCATTTAAAAGAAAAAAAAAAAAAAAAAAAAGAGAGAAAAAAATAATGCACCTAAATAAAAATTATTTACGAATAAAAATTATTCCATGGCGCAGTTTTACAGATAGTGTCCTAGGTTACATGGAAGGTGCAACCAAAAGTATATATTCTACTACCATCTCCATAAGCTGTTAAAACAGGTGGGGCAGTGTTCTTTCTGTTCAGCATGACTCAGCCCTGATAACACCATCAGGGCTATCTCTGCTCATGGGCCATCAAGGTCTCCAGGAGAGACTCATGAGATTACATCAACCCATTGTGAGATGCCCCGCCCAGTGGGGAGGAACTGAACATTCCTACCAGCACATAAGCGAGAGACTTTGGAACATTGGACTACCTTTTCCACTGGATTCCCAGAGGAGAAGAGCTCAAGAGCCACCACTGGACCTCCAGAGACCGACAAGATTTTTCTACAGGATCACCACTTCAACAAGTCTACATCCATCACTCCAATGGGACTGCAGCCACCATTTTTAACTGGACTGCTAGCACCACCCTAACAGGGTGAGAGGTTGTATTCTAACTTTATCTATCTAAACCATTGTTTCTGTATTATCGCCTTGCTCTAAATATTAGTGTAAAACTGTTATTCCTTCTCACATATTTTTGTCTAAAAGCCCCTTAATTCCAAAGTTATAATAATTCGGAGGGGAAGGGGGTCACATTTTCCATTCTAAGGGAGGTTCCCACCTTCCTTAGCAAGACACCTCTCTTTCAAACCAAGACAGATAGTTTTCTGTACAAATTGCCTGCTTTTTTACAGTCTAACTCAAATGGAGCAGTGACTGACAACAATATCTGAAACTCAGAGTTTTAGCCAGGAGGGACACTGAGTGTTCCACCAGACTGCCCTCCCTCTCCTGCAAAGAACTCTTCTAAGTCTGCAGAGAGATTCTCAGAGGGCATCTGCAGTTCAAGCCTTTTTGTTGTGCTGTGCTGCCTGCTCTTTCCTCTCTATGTCAAAATTAAATAAAAAGTAAGCCTGAAAAATTCATCACAAATAATTTTCGATAATCATGGGAGTGTTCCCAAAGAAGCTATTGTACAACAGGTGAGTAAATGTCTTCCCAAGGCACAAATAGATGAGTTACAAGTATCCATGTTTATGAAACGAGGAGAAATTTATTGCCTCGTATATTTAGTTCTGCCATAGCACAATCACTTCCATAGCTGACCTGTTTAAAAGCAATACTGCAGTTTGCTGTGGCTAAAAGAAGTTATTTTGATCAACAGGATGGATTACAGTTACATGATATGAAACCAGGATAAGAACCCAACCTTATACTGTGACAGGAACTTAGTTTTATTACTAGCCCCAAAGAAAAAAATGGGAAATGGAAAAATTCAAAGAAACAATAAAATTACCCAGATGAAGACTTGAAAAATTCAAAAGCTCAAAACAGCAATCACTGTTTAAAGATATCAAATTAATTAATATGCATTTTTAATGCAGTCCTAGTTTTACCATAATCATCACTTGCAAGAAAAGAGATGAACTGCTTTACTATTCAGCATCTTGTAAATCAAAACAGACCCCAGAGTTTGTCATCATGCATATGAGATGATGGAAGAAACCAGGAATTTTGCCTTGAGGTCATATCAAAAACCACATGCAAAAGATCATTTCCCATATAAAGACCCACTTCAAGATGATCTATTCTTTAAAATAACGCAAATTTGGTGGGCATTTTTCTATTGATAATGATGTAGAGTCCCTACTACTCCAGGCTCTTTGGGATACAACCCAAGATAATTTCTGTTCCAAGGATTCAAAGGGAACTAGGGGGCATGGATAAGAAAAATGTGTGGATGCACTGTTCTAAGGTTTTTCTCTTCTTTCTCATGGGGAACAAAGATAAGCTGAATTCTTCCTGCTCTTACTAATCTATGTTTTGGTACTGGGTGCTGTAAAGATTCAGCCAATCTCCTTAGGGGGTAGATGGCTGAAAACCAATCACTGCTAAACCCTTAATGTCTATATAAGAAAATAAAAAATAATAAAATCTCTCTTGCCATTTCTGTTGGCTCCCGTCTGCCTCGATTACCTACGAGTACCTCTGCAACATCTGGTGAACCCCGACGTGTGCCGCGCTTTGTTTCCAAGGTACGCAAAAAGTCCCCCTTTTGCCCCTTCCCACCCACCCGGGGTCACGGGGAGACCTTGGAGGGGGCAGCTGTGGACTCTGGCGCACCGTCGCCATCCCAGCAGGACATCTGGGCTCCCGTCCGAGCCAGGATTTCTGACCGGTTAGTTGGAGACCTTTTGATCTGGTTTGAAAGGAAGGGGTACCCCGAAATTTCACAAGCAATTAAAAACTTTGAAATGTGGCTGCGCCCAGGGGACGAGCTCTGGTTTGAGATTAGCTTCGGGAATTTCAAAGCCATATGTTTGTGCCGTATGTGGAGAAAGATTTTGGATTTATTGAGGGAAGAGGGGTCAGATTTTGACCTAGAAAATGCTCGTTCTTATCTCGAGTCGTGGCTTCCGCTAAGCAGCCACTGGCCCTGGAAGCCCCACCCCTCACCCAAGACACGCAGAAGCTCCCAGCATAAGTACATATCTCCTTTAGAATATAAACCGCAGACTTACCCGACGCTGGCAGAAGTACTCGCAGAACACATGGAGCAGGAGCGGACGTGCCGTGCCGCCGTGGCAGCCAGTTCGAGCCCCCCTCTGATACCACCGACGGTGGGTGCTGGGGCCCCCCCCGGCCCCTATGGCTGGGCTTTCTTCCAGCTCAGGCTGACATCACGGCGATGGTTGGACAGGGAGACGGGGTGGCCAATCCCGTCCCGCTCCAGTCCATGCAACCTCAGCCCTCCCCTGCGCCAACTGACGTAAGCGGAACACCTGAACTGACAGCCAAGCAGGCGAATGAAATCGTGCCCGGGGTGGTCCCAGCCCTGCCGAGTTCGACGCCACTGGTCCCCCACCCCGGCCCCAGCGGCTGCAGTGCCGGGGGACCCTGCACGGGCAGCTGAGGCCTCGCAGTTCGTTTGTTCGACCGAGCCTCTGAGATACATATGGCAGCAGCTTGCAGGAATGACTGAGACATTTCTAGCAGTGTTGGAAGCTTTAACACAGAGAGCCACAGCCCCCCGGCTGGGTGAAACCGGAAACACGTTTCCGATACCCCCGCAGGCAGATGTGAGGTGCCCTGCCACGAATGCGGAAGTTGTAACCATAGCAACGGCGGATGCAATAATATCCTTTCAGCCGTAGCAATCCGCGGACTTAGAAGATACGCAAGCTACGCCCATCTTCTTCACCACCCAGCCAAACTTCTATTAACGTCCTTTCTCCCAACCCATCTCCTGTGCCCGCAGAAGTTCCATCTTTTGTAATAAGAACAGCAGATGAACCACAAATGGAGGATTCCGAAAGTGAGGCAGACAGCACTTTGGTGTGAGGGCGAAAAACGGCAGTGGCAATGAGAAGGAAAAAGCATCTGTTACAGACCCATCCCTGGATTCTTCCAGATTGTTCCATAACATTGAAACCTTGAAACTCGAGAAAATTCTGGGAATATGTCAAGTTAGGAGCCTTAGTGGCGGGAGATTGCAACCTCTTAGAAAGAATAGGGATGCCACAGCCGCTACCAGAAGCCATGGAGACTCAGATGACAGCAACAGTGCCCCCAGAAGGTGGGCCAGTAGCTCAGGGTGATACTAATGCAAGGGGGTGTGCAAGCCTTCCCAGTATTTAAAGCAGCCCCAAACTCAGGCCGAGTGGATAACCAACAAGTTATAGCTTGGAAAGTGGTCCATGATTTACAAGCTAAGATAGCACAGTATGGGCTTGAGTCTCCTGAAGTTATGCAAATTATTAGAGTACTGAATACTGATCTGTTGGCACCCTTTGACATAAGGCATCTGGCCCAAGTTCTGTTCCAACCTGTGCAATTTGTAGTTTTTGAGAATAATTGGAGGAAAATGGCGGAAAAGTACGCAGAAGAAAACATGTGTTTGCCTCTTGGTAACCCTGGGCGTGGAGTTGGATTGGATGTTCTGATGGGAGTTAACCCACATGACAACCCTGACCTCCAAGCCAGATGGGATCCTCAGCTCTTGGAACAGGCCCAAAAAATAGGTGTAGGTGCTATTGTTGAAACAATTGACATGGCAGAACCAAAAATACCGTATTCTAAGATATAGCAGGGGCAATCTGAACCTTTCTTATCCTTTATGGAAAAATTAGCCACAGCATTAGAGAAACAGGTGGAAGATGATACATTAAAACAGGTATTGTGCAAACAGTTGGCAAAAGACAATGCCAACGAAGAATGTAGAAAAATCATAGATGCACTTCAAGGGGATCCTTCCATTGCACAGATGTAGAGGCCTGCTCCCAGGTGGCACTACGGAGCTCAAAGAAACCTGCTTTGGCTGCATTTCTGTCACCTGCTCAGGCAAGCCCTGACAGTGGGCAGAAGCAAGTGGGAACAAATGCAGATGAACTAAATCACAGAAAAGGGAAAATGCAGGGACTGCAGTTCCCCAGTGCGGAAGGTGTGGTAGACTAGGGCATCGCACAGAATATTGCAGGTCTAAATACCATGTACACGGCCAACCTTTGTCGGGAAACGTAAAGGGGAGTGCAAGAAGGGGGAATTGCCCTCCGTCACAAACATTCCCCCAAAACAGGGTACCAGCACTGGCCTACCCAGTCAGTGTGGAAACGGCACCCAAGGACCAGCCCAGGTCAACATCGCCAGCACTGGCTCATCCAGCCAGTGTGGAGACGGTGCCCAAGGGCCAGCCCAGGTCAATGTCTACACAGCCAGGACAGTCATCCGAGATGCTGGTAACATTTAGAGTCCCCTTGGATGCGCACGAACCCCTAAGCCAAGGGTATGGTGCTCTCCTGGTGGGAACACCTGAGGTCACCCACCAAGGGATCTTTGTTCATCCAGAAGTAATAGATGCTGATTTTACAGGCCAGATTCACGCTATGGTTTCCACACCAAGTACCCCTGTCACAATCCCTGAAAAAACTCCCACTGCTCACTTGGTGCCTTCTGAGTCTTCTGTTCCCAGAGCAGAGCAGCAAGTATGAGGAAGCAGCAGCACTGGATTTCCAGATCTTCCGCAGATCTGCTGGGCCGCAGACATCTCTAATCAGAGGCCACAGCTGACATGCACTCTAATCCTGCCAAAAGCCCGCCCACGTCAGATTCAGCTTCAAGGTTTGATTGATACAGGTGCTGACGTAATGATTCTTTCCTCCTCTTCATGGCCTTCTACTTGGCCTCTAGCCCCTGTGGGATCAACCATTGTGGGGCTAGGAGGAACTACACAGAGCCAACTGAGTGAACGGCCTGTGTTGGTGAGAGAGCCGGAGGGTCACACAGCTGTAATCCAGCCCTATGTTACTTCAGCCCCACTTAACCTTTGAGGGAGGGACGTGTTGGCAGCGTGGGGAGTCCGGATTGGAACAAATTTTTGATTGGGGTCACTGTGAGCAAGGGCGCACCATATCGCATGCTATCCTTGCGATGGCTGACTGAAACACCCATATGGGAACCACAGTGGCCCTTGCCCAAAGAGAAATTAGTCGCCCTTTGTCAGCTGGTTCAGGAACAATTGCAACAGGGACACATTGAGCCTTCTATTAGTCCCTGGAATACCCCCGTCTTCGTAGTTAAAAAATCAGGGGAGATTGCTGCAAGATCTCTGGAAAGTTAATGCAGTAATAGAGACTATGGGCGCGTTACAGCCTGGTATGCCTTCACCCACAATGATCCCCACAAAGTGGGGAAATCCTGATCATTGATTTGAAGGATTGTTTTTTCACAATTCCTTTGCACCCCAATGACAGACCAAAATTTGCCTTTACAGTGCCTGCAATTAATAATGCTGAGCCTGTAAAGAGATTTCAATGGAAAGTGTTACCTCAGGGTATGAAAAATAGCCCGACAATCTGTCAACGGTATGTCGCTCAGGCTTTGTCTGGAGTCCGTTTCCTGAGGCACTCTGTTACCATTATATGGATGATATCCTGGTGGCAGCATCCACCCAGGATGAGTTGCGGAGGTTACAGCCTCGACTGCTCACTGCCCTGCATTCCTGTGGGTTGCCAGTGGCCCCAGACAAGGTTCAACAGCAGCCTCCTTGGAAATATTTGGGAGTCAAAATTTTGGATCAAACTGTACAACACCAAGAGGTGCAATTTTCAGACACTATCAAAACTCTGAATGATGCCCAGAAATTGCTTGGTACCATTAATTGGTTAGGTCCTTATTTAGGACTGACCGCCTCGCAACTTTCCCCGCTCTTTAAAATTTTAAAGGGGGACCCTGATCTGAATTCACCTTGAAAATTGACCCCGGAGGCGCGACGAGTGCTGAATGAGGTGCAACAAGCTGTTTCTGCTCGTCAGGTTTATTGAGTAGATCCCTCTGTTGATATCACTGTTTTTATTACTGCTCCAGACCTCCATCCCACAGGTATCATCGGCCAGTGTAACAAACAATGGGCTGACCATCTGCATATTCTGCAATGACTCTTTCTGCCCCATCAGCCAAAAAAGACAGCACCCACGCTGTTCGAATTGATCACTTGTTTGATAATCAAATGCCGTCATCGGTGTCTGCAGTTGATGGCTGCAGATCCTGCGACCATTACTGTCCCAATCACAAGGGACGTCTTTGAATGGAGCCTTGCTAACAGCGCTCCTTTGCAAAGTGCATTGCAAAACTTTTCAGGGCAGATTGCTTATCACCTGCCCAGCCACAAATTAATGCAATCAGCAAATTCAACCAGCCTTGCCTTGCGACCAAAGAACAGTTGGGTGCCAGTGCGCGGACCCACCATCTTTACCGATGGTTCGGGAAGAACAGGAAAGGCCATTGTTACCTGGAAGGAGGGATCCGAGTGGCAGGTGCTGAAAAGCCATGAGTCAGGCTCTGCCCAACTGGTTGAACTGAGGGCAGTCACCTTGGCCTTTCAGCAGTTCTCTCAGATGCCTTTGAATTTGGTCACAGATTCTGCCTATGTAGCAGATATAACCAAATGTTTAGATTGTTCACTTCTAAAGGAAGTCAATTATGCGGCTCTGTTTTCATTACTACAAGCTTTGTGGAATGCAATTCAAGCTCGAACGCATCCATATTACATTTTGCACATTCGAAGCCACACCAAATTGCCAGGTTTTATAACAGAAAGCAATGCCAGGGCTGATATGCTAGCCAGTCCTGCATGGGTGGCGCCTCAGCCTGACAAAATTGCACAAGCCAAAGCTTCCCGTGATTTCTTCCACCAGAGTGCACATACTCTGCAGAAGCAATTCCAATTGATGCCAACAGAGGCTCGTAACATTGTCAGCGCTTGTGCTGATTGCCACGGACTCGCTGCACCTCTGCCACCAGGGGTAAACCCCAGAGGCCTAAAGGCCCTGCAGCTTTGGCAGACGGGTGTGACACACATCCCTGAATTTGGCCGATTTAAGTATGTGCACGTGTCTATTGACACCTTCTCCTCAGCCACGCGGGCATCTGCTCACACTGGAGAAAAGGGTCGTGATGTCATTGCCCATTGGAAATTGGCCTTCTCGATCTTGGGCGTGCCATCTGCAGTGAAAACCGACAATGGCCCTTCCTACGCCTCACAGAAGACGCGGCAGTTCTTGCACCTATGGGGTGTGGACCATAAATGTGGTATTCCACATTCCCCAACTGGTCAAGCGATCATGGAGCTCGCTCATGGTACTTTGAAGCGCGTTCTGGAAAAACAAAAAGGGAGAATGCATGGGGAACCACGGCAGAGCTGACTGGAAAAAGCCTTGTATACAATTAATCATCTCGCTGTACCACCAAATTCGAATAATCCTGTCATTTTGAACCATTTTCTCTCATTGCAATCATCAGGCAAGTTGTGCTTGCCCCGGGCAAAGGTTTGGATTCGAAACTTACTTACTAACACCTGGGAAGGCCCGCATGAGCTTATTACTTGGGGCTGTGGGTATGCATGCGTTTCCATAGATACTGGAGTGCAGTGGCTACCTGTGAGGTCTGTTCGCCCTGATCTGCGACTTCAGAAGCAGAACCGTCAACCTCAAAACAATGACCAAGATATTGCCCATCAGGCAGATGGTCCTTCTATAAGCCGAGACTGAATTTTAAGTTTTCTTACTATGGAGTCAGAAAACAAGAACTTTCAATAGAATTAGGTTTTGATAGATGCATTATCTATGTCATTGCTTGAAAGTCTCTCTGTCCACTTTCAATCAGCAGCTGTTTTGGGCCCTGTCAGTGGCTGGCCACCACTGGCAGACCTCTTATCGGTATTTAATTCGGGATCTTCTTGGTAGCTGGCCACTGCCAAGCAGACCTTTCATGCTGAGCTTATTCTCCCTTCTTAGGGAACCAACAGGGGACAACAAGCAACACCTTTTGCCTTTTTTAAAACAAAAAGGGGGAATTGTGGATGCACTGTTCCAAGGTTTTTCTCTTCTTTCTCATGGGGAACAAAGATAAGCTGAATTCTTCCTGCTCTTACTAATCTATGTTTTGGTACTGGGTGCTGTAAAGGTTCAGCCAATCCCCTTAGGGGTGGATGGCTGAAAACCAATCACTGCTAAACCCTTAATGCCTATATAAGAAAAGAAAAAATAATAAAATCTCTCTTGCCATTTCTGTCGGCTCCTGTCTGCCTCGATTACCTACAAGTACCTCTGCAACAAAAATGTTTCTTTTTTTTGAAAGGTGATGGTAGGAGACATTAAGAGGAGGGAAGGAATGTGAAACTGCCTCTTACAACAGGTAAACATTTTCATTACAGACTACTGAGGTGGCAAAATAAAGCAGGAGACAGAAACATCAAATAAAGATGTTTTACACTACTGTTGCTGAAATGTTTTATTATAAAAATAAACAGATATAACAAAAAAAAGAAAAAAGGCACATCAAAACCAGCAGCCTTTTTGCCACAGATTCTACTACCAAGCCTTTCATGCAGCTTTGTCCTTACACCAGATTCCATCTTCATTACTAGCACAATATAGTGTTCAGCCAAAGTAGTCCATATCAAGAAGACTGAAAGTTGATATGGGAGGTGAAATGCTGATTAAATTCTTTATTAAAAGAGTAGCTTACAGAATTATTCAACTTTTGTATGCAGAAGTACACTCACATTGTATCCCACCACTCAAGAATATAGACTTCAGCATAATAGTCTGCAAAAAGGGATTTTATAAGTTCCAAAAAGAAGAGTGATAAATAATACAATATTTGTCTGTAGACACGATCATCATTCCCAACACAATTTTAAATGCTGTTTTCCACAAAGCATTGAACTGAAGTGAAACCACACAATTCTTCTTATCTGGCCCCAGAGTGTGTTGAATGTTTAGGACAACTTCGCAAAACTGCAGCTCCCAAAGAGTCCTCCCACACTCCCTGAGGGGAGGAGGGTGCTCAGGGCTCTTGCATTCCCCAAGCAAAAGACACTGTCCCACAGCCAGGTCTTCAACAATAAAAGCAATGAAAAATTCTGAAGAAGTGGATAGCAAGAAATAATTGTCACTTCAAAGAGACCAGAAAGGCCAAACTGCTGGAGACTAAGAAAACACACATCACTGGGTGGCTAAATTCTGGCTGAGCTGTGTTTGTAACACACTTTGGTTTACCATAACAAACACAAGGATGATTATTCTTGTTACACTTCCAGTAGTATGTAAAATAATATTTTGACCATTACAAAAGTAGTAGTTTAATCACAGGCTTCTAAAACACTCCACGATCAAAGGTTTGGTAGATTTATTCATGCCAGCACAGCTCCACTAGTGACTTTCAGCCTTAGACTCAACTTTGGCCCAAGGATACTAATTTATAACACCTATAATGCTTCAACAGATTTAAAACTTTAACAAAATTAATCCATATCCATAGAGCACCTACCATGTATCAGATGCACTGATGGGTATAACATTCAACAATAACACATCAACTTGGCACAAAGCCACCTGAAATCAAGGAAATTAGATCCTCTCTGAATTGAGGGGTGTGAAGTGACTATAAATAGACTGCTTTGCTTCTTGTTCTTTAGGATGAAACAACAGGTGCTGAGAGATATGGATGTGAAAGCACTCGGGACCACTCCTCGAAGAAGTAAACCAGCAACCTACGGAACGAGTGGACAAGAGGGCTTTTTCCCCCTCTCTAGTTTGTGAGAAGGATCATTCTGCTGAGAAAGGTGTGGGATTGGTGGTGGGGGGAACATTCTTTAATTTTACCTCATGGGGCATCTGAGACTGTTACAGTTTATAGTCTTACGTATATCCAGTAACTTAATTCTTTTAATAATTGGAAGTTCAAGATATCTAACAGTCATACAGAGCAAGGCACATGTGCAAAGACAAGATTCTCGGATTAATGGAAGCACTCTCATGAAAAAGCTGAAATGGATTTTGTAGGCAAGAGCAACCCTTCTGATCTCATAATTTTTTATATTCTCAACACCTTTTAGACTCAAAAATAAATACAGAGAATTACTCAGTTCCCTTAAGAGTGAAAGATTCTCCTTCCACCAAAGAACTGCAGCACCTGGCCAGCAGAACTCACAAATTCCTGTAATCCTGGAAGTCCACAAGCTCCCAGTTATTCCTGATCACCATCAGAGGCAGGACATGAGGTTAGGTAGACTTTTGGTCTGAGCCAGCACAGTCACCCTTAAGTTATTTTTGTATACCAAGCAGAGGACATTGACATATGTAGGGCTTGACAGCGAGTACACAAAATACAGCATTGCTCAGGGCAAAAAGCTAATGCTGAATATAACTCATTTGAGCACGTATGCATGTTGCAGACTCTGTACTGTGTCAATCCCCTTGTGCTGTGAATTGTTACAGCCCATGGCTATGGAGTGTAGGCTCTGCAGTGCAAGCTCCAAGAGCAGCATGTCATTTTTTCAGGCTATCAAACACCCAGCTCAGCTAACAGGTCATTTATATGTGGATCTAAACACACCAAGGCTCAGTTGCTCAGGGCTAGAGACCTGTGAGAAAGATAGCATTTTAAATTATTTAAGGCGATGTGGAGGAAGGCTTAGAAGCGCCTGACTGGAGGAGTTACAAACTGCACATGTCCAACTTGATTTCAGACATGCTACATAAGGCTAACATGAAACAGAATAAACGGAACACAGCAGAAGTGTAAGCTGCAAACATGAGCAGTTCCAGACACACATAGGAGCATTTTTACCAGCAGAGGTTAGCAAACACAGGATGTACTTGTCCAATACAGATGTAAAAATGAAACTGTTCTGACATAGGACTCCCCTTTACACTGACATGATTTTCACACTCAGGTTCCCACTGACAGGTCACCCAAAACTTCCTTTGAAGGGAGGGGCCAAATCTCAGCCAGAGATAGAGAACAGTGTTGTAGTTAAAAATAAAGGACTCAGCGGGGTGCAGGGTAGCGGGAGAGAGAACTCTCCTTGCTCTCCATTTATTACAGAGTCTGGGGTAATGGTGGTCAGGAGGGAGAGAAGAGGAGAAATCTTCCCCACCGCATGGCTGGGGGGGGGCAAGAAGCTTGTTTTGCCTCTGTTACAGTCCCTTTTCTAGGGACAGGCATAACCAATCAGGGGAGAAACAAGAGGAGGAGATAAGCATACAGAACCAATTACAACAAAAGAGAGAGGGAATAACTCTGGGGAGGTAGGTGGATCCCGAGTCCTGGGTCTGCTTTTCACCAGAGATCCAGGACACACCCACAACAGAACAGTACTTCCTTACAGACTACTCTTTGCTTACCTATAATACATTGTTCTTCATCTGCTCATCGTGCCATGCCTAAATGTTTAAATTAAACTCTTACTAAGCCCCCAGTGTGGGAATCTGGTATCTTGGGGACAAAAAGTTTCCTAAGTTTTTGGGTTCCGAGTTCACATTTTCTTTCACAGGAGCAGCATGCAGCCTAGGGATTTGTGTGTTTTAAAGGGCCCTCCCTTATTATCAAAGTACAAGAACATCTAGAGAATCACATTTCAAACTGTGAAGTACTTTCAGTCTAAAATCTTCTATAATCCTCAGTTCAATTTGCTTGGGTATTATCCAAGCAGCACTCAGTTCATGAAAAGAAAAAACAACTGTGCGGGGTGGGGCAGGGGGGTTGGTAAGGGGGAAGTGGACACAACAGATGACTTTGCCTTAATATCAGAAAATCCCCAAGCACATGCTAACATCAAATTTTATTTTTTCAGGAAATTTCACAGTGTAATTCCTCCCATTGCTGGTAACTCTGGCTCAACTACGCTAGGATAAATGATATAACAAGGCTCTTGGCTTATTAGCAGGTCCTCTTTTTAAACAGCTTCTGCAAACCCACACGGACAGAAGGACACTGAAAGCAGACTCTGGCCTACATCTGCACTGACACAATGGACTATTGTTTGTTTGGATTTTCACAAAATTTCTCTAAATGCAGATAAAACCTGAGAAAAATCTGTTTCATCTGTAGTTATGTTTAACAAACTTCAGAAAGAAGAACTGGACTTTACATAGAATGCTCAGTTACTAAAGTACAGAGCTTGTTAACCAGGCAAATAAAGGAAAAATATTCCGGTAAAAAAGAAAACAGAGGAAGGAGAAAATAAACATGACATCTTGCCTTTTTACAGCCTGTGCACACATTTCATCTATTATGAATTTAACTGCAAGTTTTTCGTATGAAAGCTGTGCTCATTACCTGAGCTGGATTTACCCCTTCCACGTGGCTAAGGAAAAGGGTTTGGTCACATATAGTCAGTGGGAAACCTGGCAAAGGGCTCCTGATTACCCACATCAGTGGAAGTGAGGGAAAACAGAGGCAGACCCTAAAGTCAATTACTTAGCAGGATGTAGCAAAGCACAAAAACACTCTTCAGTGGGAAAAATTCCAACATTACACCACATAACGGCATTTTGTGCTGAAGATGGTATTGCATTCTGTTTTCATGATGGGGACATTTGATAGGTATTTAAGAGATTTGAAAAACTCAAAAGAGCTCCTTGAAAAATAGTGTAGTATTGTGGCCTTCAGTGTTATAATCAAATGCTGAAATTCAAGCAGCAAAAATAGAAGCATATTGTCAGAGGTATCAAATTCTTAATCTGCCTGTCTGTATTGTAACAAAACAAGAAGCAAATTATGTTTAAACTGCTTAATCTGTACCAAAGTGAAGAAGGTGGTGTGGATATTTTCTGTTTTATAAATATCTAGAAAGTTAATGCTAAAAAGAAGTGCTTTTAACTTCTTTTTAGCCAGAGGACAATTTGCCCAGAGTACAGGGAAAAGCCCAACACATAGTAGACATTTATCTATTTGGAGAGATAATCAGTGGTTTTTGTATTTTAATTCTTCTCTTCATCACTACATCTTCCTTTCTCTTTTGTTCCCCCCGCAGGAAATTTGTCTGCTGAGCACAGCTGTTCAACCTGCACAGATGCAGGTATTACTGGTGCCAGGAAATACTGTACAAATCTACAAGTATAATAAAATTGCCTTCCCCAAGCAGGTGTTTGAATACTACTTTGGCTGCAATCCCAATCTCAAACTGGCCTTTGGCATTTGGGTTCAGCTTCTGTCCATCCCCCTGAGTTGAGACTCAAGTTGAATTCCTATCTTTACGCCTTCAAGTCATTCAAGAGCTCTCATCCCAAAGGCTGGCAGCACTCATAATTTTTGCATCTTATTTAGGAGAAACTTTATGTTACAGTAATTGGGCATTGCACCAAATAGGGGTTAAAAACCCTCTGTGATTCTGATTTATCCCTCAGTAATCCCACAGTAATTCCTCCTAAACTGTGTCCAATCTCAGTTAATACTTGTGGTAACTATGTTTAAAAAAACAAACCAGCCCAAGTGAACTGCATAAGGAGCTTGGCTTCATTATTTTTATTCTCTTAAAGGCAAATTGTATCTGAGATTAGATAACTGAATTAGTTTCCATTATCACCTTACAGGAGAAGTTCTGACATACTGCTATTCTACTTTTAGCAAATTATCTTCCAGGAATCCACTGTCACACTGCTTTAGCTTCTGTCACTTAAAAGCACTGTTTGCTCTAGAATGTTCTAGATCCCGTTGTTACACCCCAGTAACTTAATTAATTGGTTAAACCAAGATGCCTTTGCTCGGGGTAGACACAAAGGAGAAGATCCTGACGAGATATTCTCAAGAGGTAAAAAACACACAAAAGTTTGCTGGCAAACTATAGAAAATTAAGGAACATTGGCAAAAGAGTAAATACAACGTAACATCGCTTATCACAGCATAGACTTAGCTGATTGAACATAGAAAACCTTTAAACCCATGTTACATTCTGTGAGAGGACAGTTAGAAGGAGAAGAGAGGGAAAAAACAGAAAGACAAGAAAGACAGAGAAAAACAGATATAGCTATCAACTCCTGGTTTCCACCGATGTAAAACTCCAATATGAAGGTATAGTTTAAAGGACAACATGCTTGCCTTGTGGTGACCTTTTTTAAACCTTTTTGGCCCATCCTGGGCCTTCCTCCCAGGAAGGATTTGTGGTCCCTCAGCCACTCAGGGACTCGGTTAGGCAAACCTGGGGCTGCCTCCAGTGTGCCATGATTGACCAATACTGCAGGGCTGGGGACATGGGGGGCAGAGCACCACCTCACCAGAGCAAGGCCTGACCAACCCCTTACCACACATTCCAAGTCCCCAAGATGTCTCAAAACAGATTACTTTTTCCAGTCTCTGACAGCTACTTACAGGGATCCGAGATAAAGCAGCCAAGTTCTGTAGAAGAGAAATCCATGAGGGTTACAAAACACAGAGAAGCTTCTTCACATTTGGAAGACCTTTCCTCAAAGGTCAGAAAAACAAAAATGGTTGGAAGTCAGGGAAAAGGAGAGACAGGAGAAAGGAGGGAGAGCATTTTTGGGATTTTTCTTATGATCTTCCTGAGGTATCCAATTTTAATCACTGATAAATGATCTTAGCCTGGACTTGGTCTGGTCCTGCTCAATTGTCCCACATTGTGTTATCTATCATAGAGGCACCACATTTGGAAAAGTGAGGTGGCATACATTTTCCATAATATTAGGCAATTACTAATTGAGACCCAGGTGCAGCTGTTACTTAGGATTGTACACAGGAGAAAAAAAAACAGCCACAAACTAGGAAATTAGAGTATAATTAAAATTTCAGAGATCTGAATAGGTTTACCTTGCTTAAGTAAGGAAGTGGCTTGGTTGCAGACTTGCTACAGAGAGCAACATTGCCTAGTTAGGTCCCTGGTTCAAATACACAAACAGGAATTCATTTTTCTGGGATTCCACTGCTGAGAAGGTCTCACATAGGCTGTGCTGATGTACATACCGCAAACAGGTACACACTGGAGTGGTTAAGTGCAAGCAGCAGTGTCACTCAGATATGAAGTACAGAGCTGGAATATTGCCCAGTTCTCCCCCACAGCCTTTCCAAGAGACCACTGCTACCAAAACAGAGGTTAAAGATTTGACTGATATTATGTGCAAAAGCACTTTGCCACCCTGGGCACTGCTGGAGCCATTGGTAGGTGGTATCAGTAGCCTCCTGGAAGGCTTGAGCAGCTGAAATGTGCAAGTCGCCCTACTGAAGTCGCAAGGCAACTTCAAAAAAAGGACTTAATCCATGCAAACACACTGCCACTCCAGACCACCCTTAGTTAACTGACTCATGTATTTGACATTAATTTTTTATCTTTCCCCCCTGACTGCCCATGAAAGAACAAGAGTATATTATTATATTAGCAAAAAGAGACATGAGATTGCTCCTTTGTTTCTGAACATTCCTGAAAAGTAAAAATGTCCCCAAAATCCCTATGCATCAGCCTTGCCACAACCCCACTAATGAAACTGAAGGCTGAACCAATCTGAATACTGATGCCCAAAAAGCTAGGCTGGAAATAAAACCCCACAGACCAGTATAGAGCAGGTATTTGTTTATTGCAGTGCTGGAGGTGAGGGGGATTTCTCCACCTAACTCACCCACCTTTGTCAAGTACTGTGGTTTATTTACAGTAAA
Source organism: Acanthornis magna (assembly GCA_036785705.1). Lineage (NCBI taxonomy): Eukaryota > Metazoa > Chordata > Aves > Passeriformes > Acanthizidae > Acanthornis > Acanthornis magna. Next base: position 12,183,900 of record JAWUZG010000093.1, read on the forward strand.
TATTGCTTAATATTACTATGTCATTATAACATCACCACATATGTGCCAGAGCTAATTTACATAACATGATCTCATGCTTATAAATAATTCTTTTGCACTGTGCTTGTGCCTCCCCAATTAGGTGGTCATAGGGGTCTTCTTGTGATGAAGGCTCAAGGTCTTCTTTGCATCTGAACTTTTCGACTTTGTCGAAAATGCGCAGTTACGGTGTTCCTTGGTCCCTCCGGTTCTAACCTGTCTAAATTCTTTATTTTGTGGCTAACTGGCATCGCATTTGCCAATTTTTCATTAGTACTATACTTGACCATCTTTGAAACTATCCACCTGGTGAGGGTTTTTTGGTTTTTCTTTTTTTGTTGTTTTTTTGGTTTGTTTTTTGTTGTTGTTGCTTTTTGGGGCATTTTTTGTTTGTTGGTTTGCTTTTGGGGTTTTTTTGTTTGTTTTGTTGGGGTTTTTTTTGGTTGGTTGGTTGGTTTTGCTTTTTTGTGTTTTGGTTTTGGGGTTTTTTTGAGGGGGTTTTTTGTCTATTCAGCATTAAGCAACATACTAACCATTACATTGTATACAAAGTTATAATTCAGGTAATATTCCTATAGAAAGTTATGATTCAGGTTGTACAGGTATAGAAAGTTAGGATTCAAGCTATATTGATATAACTCAAGCTATATAAGCATCTTGTAACTCTGACCCAAATTATATAGGCATCTATACATTCACTCAGAAAATGTTTGTGTCCCGTTCCGCTATAAGGCGAGTCGGGGAGGATTCTTCTCGATAGATTTCTCAGACGAAATAAAGCACAAACGCAGCAAATATTGTATCTGAGAACTGTTCATTGATAAAGAAAGGGTATGGTCCCGACCGGAGAGGAACAGAAAAGAGAGCAAAAAGAGAGATGGAGAGAGAAACAGAAGACAGGGCCAGAGCGCTCCTAGCACCCCGGACCAGCCCGCGGCCATCCGCTCGGCGGGCGGAGCGTGTGTGCTGCGCGCCACGGCGAGTCCGCGCCGCTCCCGTGCGGCCACAGCGCGCGTCCCACTGGCAATGACGGCTGCGGGCAGGCTGCTCTGGGCTGGTGCCGGCAACACGCGGAAAGCGACGGCGGCGATGGCTGCAGGCAGGCGGCCAGGACAGGGAACACAGGCAGGGAGGATCAGGATCGCAGGGAGAAAACGGCGAGCGGAGGGAGGGAACCGAGCTCAACCTCCGGGCTGAGAAACCAAAAACGGCGGGCTAAATTGTGGCGCAGTTAACTGCTTTTATGCGCTGAGACTCCTCCCATAGCCCTATTTCCCCGTCATTTTTTCCCAGGCATCCGTGGGTCTGCCCCGCCGGCGAAGCGGTGTCGCTTGCAGCCCAGTCGTGGAAGCTTCTCTGCTAACACGCTGTCAGCAAACTCCCCCCAGAGCCAGAGCCAGAGCCGCCCTCCATTTGCTAAACGGGCTGTCTGCTCCAGCGCTCTCCTCGCCCGTCATGTGCCCTAGCTGCCTCCTTCACCTGGCAAGGCTCCTAGCACGTGTATAGCCCCTGTAGTAATTAAAATTCGGATAATGTTGAGGCATTAAAAAAAAGAAAAATTAATTTGGTTCCTCTCAATTCATAATGCGAGGGATTCACAGGACAGCAGTGGAGAGCCAAATGCTCCTCACACTTTGGAAGAGACCAAGGGAGAGGATTCTAAAAGCTCGAGTTGTAATAAAGCAACTGAAAGCTCCTGAACTGAAAGGTGTGCCTCGATGGAGCTCTCACATCAAGGAGCTGACAGTGTAAGATGTTTTAAAATAATAGTGATTCGTTTTAAAACCAGCAAATAATGCAATGTTTAAAAACATAAGTAGTACAGAAAGGTCAACTTCCAGCATGGGCCATAAGACATACTCCCAGAGAAAACAGCTGGTATTCGTGTGATTACAGAGCATGTGTGGGTACAGAAGTAAGGCAACAAGAAAGATGTACACCTATCTTGGCATATAAACCTTAGTCCTAGGGAGACCCTTGCAGAAACCAAGATTAACCCATCTGAGGCTCAGGTAAGTACTTGTCTGCCTCAGATAACACCTTCTGCTCTGCAACTGCAAATTCAGAGGTTGGTTTGTTTGGTTTGGCTTTAATAATGGAGTAAGAGCACTTGCCCAGGAGCTGCTTATATTTTGTTCACTCCTTTCCTTCAGTTGTATCAACACAAAAGATAAATACAGTCTTTAGGCAGTATTTGGGAAAAAGCACTTTGGGAGGGTAAAAAATTGGTCCTGTCAGGAAAAATTAATCCACAAACACCAGAGGTTTATGTCGAAAAAGGAGACAGAGGAGTCCTGTAACATTATTCATGAATAAAGGGAGAGGTCCTGGGCATTTCCCATGGGGTGTCTCGAATCGCTTAGAGTACGCAGCCTCTTCTTATCCTAATTTCCCGGCTGCAGGCTCCCTCTCACTTTTCCCCATTGGCTGAGGTACTCGAGAAGTACAGGCTTCCCGGAACGCCTGATGCAGACATCCATAATATACATCCCTCCTAATGCAGACACCCTTAATACAAATCCCCCCTTTCTTCTTTTTCTTATGTCTCTGTTCCTGTAGTTTATTATCACAGTCTTGGGTGAGTCAATCAGTGGAATTCCTATGGAAATCTTTCCCATTGTTTCTTCTATCTTTCGGTATGGGTCTTACCTTACCAGCAGTTTGTTTGTAAAGACACTCCCTTATTCCTTTCAGTGCTGTGGCCCTTCCCTTGTCACACTGCCTGAATCAACAGCTGGAAACAGAATATTGGTGATATGTTGCACCTAGCTTCAGGTTTCTGAAGAGTAAAATAATAATAAACAAGCCAGAAGAAAAGCTTCTGAAACTAAAATATACCATAGGCTAGTCATCGAGAGAATGAGGAAGGGGTTTGGATGAGGAAGAAACATGAGACAGAATAGTTACAAAATGCACATTTACAAGCAGGCAGAATGGGGAGCAGTAATCTTTCCCAAACTGCGAACTCCTATCTAGCACTTCAAAAACATTAATGCATGAGTATTAAAAAGTTTATTTCAGTGTTTATTAGCTGTTTCTAACTAATTGCATGGATCTGATTTTTAAAAATCCCCATTATTCCCCAGCAAAATCTTGTTAAAATTATTCCATCTTTCTCATTTGATTTCATGGATAAATCAGATAAGATCAGCAATAGATTTCAAGTGGAAAAGATTGGCAGTATAAGCACCAATGATATGTAGATTTGTTTAGGTATAAAAATGCTAACTTAAATACAGAAAAAAGACCTCTGTAGATGTTCACTTGACAGGCACTGAACTGATCATGTACATATAGATATTGCAGTTGTTCTTAAGTGACAGTGGTTTGTCCCTCCTTGCTGTGCAGAACAGCTGGGAAATGTTGGAAAGCCACTGCTACTTCCAGGTGTTGGTTTTTTTGATCCATCCAATCACATTATAATAATAACTACATTCAAAAGCTCATTTTTCTGCAGGCCTCCAGGCAGCCATAGGACAGTAAGGATGTGTATTCCAACACTAATGACCTCTGTTCATAGCGTTTCAACTGCAAGTTACTGCAGTCAAAAATACAAGTTTTGGTAGATGTCTACAAGCTGCTCATTCTCTGATTTTGTAAACTTGGCAAGGAAAGTATCAAGTCATTCCATTAAGAAAAGCTATACAGAGCCAGGCTAGGAAAAAAAGGAAAACCCAAGAAGAGCAAGAACCATGGGAAATTTTTCTGGAACTTCTTTCTAAAGCGTTCTAGAAGGAAATGTGTGGGGTTTTTTATAAGATCCAACATTTCAAATGCTTCTTAACACAGAAGCTGGCTAAATATTTGCTTTCAGAAACTTCTTATTAAATACATATTTTATATATGCCCAAAGATGGCATATTAGGTAAAACGCATGTCAGTTTTCACGTAGAGATGCTTCTGATTATCAGATCTTTTAACTATTATTTCGTTTTTTCCTACCTGTAGCAAATGGAAGTAAATTCACTTCCATTTCCTGTGACAAGGATTTACTTACACATTAAGCATTTACTTACACATGAAAAAGAACAGCAGACTGCAATTGCTGTGAACTAATCCTGCATGTATAAACATATTCATCTCCTGCCTGCTGCTGCAGGAAGAGTCATTGCACACTGTGTGACCTTTCAGCTGGTGTCCCAGTGGCTCTAGAGCAAATGAGTTTTGATGAATGCAATAAAATCTTTCACCTTCCACATATGGCTAAAATTATGTTAGTGAGTGTTGTAGCAGGAGAGCAGCTGAGCCCAAGGATTGACACGCAAGTGTGAAACTAAAATCAATGGCAAAAATTCCCAACATATCTGGGGGGTGTCAGAAGAAAACCCACTAAAGGAGAAAAACATTTCTAATGAACTATGAAGACTGTGAAATTGGACCAAAGAATATTGTTTAGCAGCAATATGCTCCATGGGGCTGCTCACTGTGTGTAATTTCCCTCCCTCTGTAAGCAGGAGAATCATGGCCTGCACTGTTCCTTTGCAGCATGCAGAGAATAATTATGTTTTTTTAAAGTGCTAAAAAGACACACTACTTTCCTCAGATGTGCATCTTGACATTTACCACTATTTATATAATAATTCAGTGAAATAGCCAAAGATTCACAGGTGAGCAAATTGCAAACACAATACTTCAAAAGAATCTGAAATATTACACCATTCCCAAAGTGCAAAGCTGGTGACTTCAGAAAGGTTTGAGAATAAGAATCAGTAAGAGTATTTGTAAGCTAGCAGGAAAATAAAACCAGAGATACTTAGAGTAAAACCAGGCAATTACATTGCATGTCATACTTCAATGTCTCTTTTTAATAGAATTATATATGCATGTTCCTGTAATGACAGGGAGTACATATTCTGAATTGAAATTAAGAAGCACCTAGACCTCTTTGATTTTTCAAAGACAAGCTTCATGGATATAGCATGATTGTCATGAATTAGATGCCAGCATTTCCAAAGCCAGCTCCTTTCTTCTGGCTCCTCTGTCTTTATGAGCTGTTACCAAGAAGAGGCAATGATTACAAACTCAAAACATGAACTGATATTCATCTTGCAACTCATGTTTTTTCTTCTTTCTTCAGATTTCAAAGTGAATAAAGAATAACAGGATTTAACTACACACAGTGCTTCATTAATGGCTTCTCCAAGGATAACACTGAGGTTTTCTTCAGTGCAGAAAGTCAGCAATAAACTTCTAATGCTGTGATGGCTTTAACTGCTGCTTTATGCACTTTATGCCACATCCTTATCATACAGAACCAGAAGCAATCAGGCGAAACAAAAAAAATTACACAATTTAAAAGGTTTAATATTCTTTGTCAGAGAGCTTCTAAGAAGCCGTGGGCTTTGGAGGAGCTCATTTCACATTATTGGCATATTTATTGCACAAATGTGGGATGGTTCCAAGACACTCATCTGTGTAGGAATCATTTCAAAACCCACTATTTCCAGATTAGACTCAAATGGCATTTTAATAAGCAACTTGTCTGTTTAGTAACCAGAAAAACAACAACATTCAAACCTACCATTGTCTGTTTATTTTGTGTTCCTTTGATTTCTCAGTGGCATTTGGTCACCATGAAAAGAAGAAGAATAAAGCAAGCTTTAAATCTTAGGCCATTGCCTGCTTCTCAAAATGCACAGCAGCCGTAGCTAGATCAGCAACACCCATATAAACCAGATTAATTCTGGATGCTTTCAGATTTAATACTGTGCTGGGTGGGTAGAGGGTTTCATTTGCATAATATTTTCTTTTTGCCCTAGAGCAACAAAGGCAAGTACCAACAATGTGGTGAGTGGAATGAAAATGTATTTCAACCTTTTGCCATTTAATCAAAGATAATGAAAGGCATAATTATAATTTCACAGGTGTTATGACAATCAGAATACGTCACATTTTAGCTCCAGCAATTGCAAAGAAGAGTCATTAAAATGCACTAGAAGTCACAAACGTCTTCCTTCTATTTAGGAATCTGAAAACAACGAAACCAAGAATTCCATACTGAGGAAAAATTTTATCATGTTTTATTGAACCTAAGAGGCATTTGAAATTATATTTGGCCTTAGTATATGCATGCAACTCTATTACTTATTCACAATTACTTGGTGGTTTCTGAATCAGATTCATATTTCTTAGCTTCAGTTTTGGGGGGGGGGTTATAATTTATTTTTAAAACTTGTGTCTTATGTAACATGTTTTAACAGTCTCTGCCCTCAACAGATTCAGAAACTTGCTCCTTTGCTCTAGGCAACCTACTCAACAGCAGTTCCATGTTGTAGCTAAAATTACACTGAAATGCATTTTTTCTGCCACTGAAGTTAATGAAAGCAGGTTATATTCTTCTTTATTTCATCCAAGTATTACGTTTATTCTAATAGCTTTTATGACAGCAAAGTATAATACAGAAAAACCCAAAAGAGAGAAAGTTTTCAGCACACCACACAATATCTGATTCCCAAAGTTCTTTATTCTGTGTCCATCTGAACTAAACCCATTAGGCCTGAGCTGCTTCACATAGCCTAGAACATACTTATTCCTACATGGTCATATGGCTATTAACCTGTACACTCTGAGACTCTTATTTATGCTAGAGGGAAACCAGAGCATCCAAGCACGACAATTTATTTTAGCTAACGTTGTAATTATTTTGCACATTGCAATAATAACTTTTGAAATTTAGTAAAATCTGTGGTTGCCACACCCACAGAAGAATAAGCTGGTTTACTTGGTATCAGTGTAGGTTTAAGACAAAAGATGCTACTTTCCTAGAAGTAGTACAATGTAGGAAAGACACCAAATGACAAAACTGAAGCATATTAATCTTCTGTCTCCTTAACCTTCTTGCTTCAGTTAAAATGGCCCTACCTTCTCCAACTTCCACAAAGGGGAAGGAAGTAATGAAAACTAGCAGTTGTGTATCCTCTTCCTCCTGTTTCTGAATTGCTCCAAGGTCCCAACCTTGCCTGGCCACCACTTCCAACACCAGTAACTCTTTTCTCCTTATTACCCACCAGACATGGACCAGAATCTGTGTCCCCTTGTCTTCTAACCACCTTTCCACTGTTACTGTCAGGCTCAGGGCCCCTCCAACTTCTACAACATCCAGAAGCATTGTACAAAGCACTACTGGAAAATTAATGTGCAGCCCTACCAGAAAACTCAGAGGGATAAACCACTCCAGGCAGGGAAAATGGGAAAGGGGAAACTTTTCCTCTGGCTAGGAGAGGCTACGGTTTTAGACTCTTTCTGAGGAACCTTCACCAAGCTCCCCACTTAACTGGATCAAAGGTTCACCAGGACAGTCACCAACCTATCCAGCCCTTTCCTTTCCTACATCCCCCAGACCAGACTGGCAATGAGGTGCCCTGGCAGCATGGGGCTGGGTGCTTCTACCCTAAAAGCTCATCATCTCCCACTCGTTCTGAAGACATTGCAGCTCTTCTCCACTGCAAAATCTCACACCTACTCATTGGGAAGAGAAGCCAATTCAAAAGCCCTACCCTTACATGCGTGTCTAGAATAGGGTAATCACCCGTTCCAGTTTCATCCCAGCAGCTGCTGGAGCTTCTCTTACAGGTGAGTACCTACAGGAGAGATTTAGAGGCTTATGCCCCAAAAAAGCAATAGGTTACTGAGAGGGACAACACAGTCATGGTTTGCATCCCTTCACTGAATACCTAGCTGGCACAGATCAAGTTACAAAGGCTACAACTTCTCCAAATGGGCCCCTTATGAACTCTTTACTCACATGAGAGCAGAAAGGACCCACAGCACAAACTGACTGCATCTTTACCAGGGGTGTTTAAGTCATGGGTTTTCTTTTTGTTGATTTTAATTGTCTGTTTTTCTGCGTAAAGAGTAGTTTATTTAGACAAATGATTAGTAGTGTGCTGTCAAGTAATTTATTTGTGTGCTTCAGCTCAGGTTATGGGAGCTGCATTATCTTCATGCAGTCAGGATCTCCCTGTCTTCATGGCAGCAATCCAGCCTGTGTCTGGTAAAAACAGAGGATTGGTACTTTCACAGTAATGGAAGTCAACATGCAATTAAAATATAACAGGCGTGGGATTTCAGTGAACCAGTTAACATTTTAGGGATATACACAGTTTAGCATCAGAGATTAAAGTCTTCCACACATGAATAAGTGCCACTTACTCATATCTCCACAATTTAATATCAAGCACCCCTCCCTCCTAACGTCCTGAATAAAATTGTTTCAGCATTACACGCTGGAAAGCTTAGAAAACAAAGACATAATGTTGTGTTTTCATCTTCTAAAAATTCATGAATTCTTTATCAACATACTGTTTTATTGATGTTAAAACAAGCTCCACCACTAATACACAGGGATTAAAACCTCAGATTAGTCCATTCAATTAGATTCATTGACTCAGACTCTTGATTCTATCTTCCCACTAGCTTAACAAGAACATCAACTTCTGAACTTCAAGTCCTAATAAATCTAATTTTAACAATGCATATTATTGCTTCAGCTTTCTTTTTTGGTCATTTTTAAACTTATAATAGCCAGATTTATAACATTCCTGAAATTCTGCCATTTGCAGCAGGACTCATACATGCCGGTCTATGAGGTTTAGTTGGCCACCTCACAGCACCTTTACCCTACACGTCCTTTCGGCTTCCTTTCTTAGATTAATTCCCAGTATCACCTGCCCAGAGAGCATCTGCCCTTGGGGTTAGAGACAATTCAAGTCTCCTAGTGAAGTTATACTTTTTATTTCCTACAAAAGCCACCAGTAGGCAAGTCAACAGTCAGGGCTGCAACCTAGGCTTAAAAATGCTTCTCTGCCTCATTAGAACAATCTGATTGCTGGAAAACCCTGTTTGTGCCAAGAATTTGAAGTTTTGAAATGTCACGACTAGCAAAAATAAAAACAACCAAGAAACAAACAAAAAGGATGCAAGCACCTCTTGCAGTTTCAACTGGTTTAAGGCTTAAGGCTGAGGTTAAGGAATCAACATTTTCAACTTGGCATGTGATCCAGAATGCCATTCACATTTTTCCTCTGCCAGACACTGGAAACAATAATCCCACTCTGCCTAGGCATAAAGTAAAAAATTGCTGAGAGGAAAATGGGATTTTCTGACATGTCAGAAGACTTTCAAGTTAAAAAAAAGCTCCCCAGGTCTGGAACCTCTGCACAAGGAACAAGGCATGTTCCTGAGGTGGGCAAGCAGGCTGAGAAAGGGTGAAAATAAACCTCTGCCTGCAATCACTCATTTTTGCAGCAGGATAGCAAAATTGCAAGTTTAAAAATGACACTTTCTACTTGTATCACTGTAAACTCAGTCACGTTATTACGCCACTGAAATGGAAGAGGAGCTGGTGGCTTAAATAGAGGAAAAACATTCAAAAGATATAGCAAAGGCCAAGCCTGTTGAAGAGGTGAAGTTATTTACATCTTAAGCTGGCTGAGTAAAATTTATTGGAGTTGCCCCAAGTAATCAGTTCCTCAGAAAAGTATGTTTGAACAAACCACGCTTGGTGTTTAATTTGAAGGTGCAAGTTTAGGGTGCAAGAAAAGGACCAAACTAGCTGCTTTTGCAGGTACAATACCCAGTGCTTTGGGGGATCCAGAGGTAACCTGCAACCTGGGGCAAATGGGCTGCCAAGAGAGGTGGGGGCACACCAGTATCAATAACACATGGATTACATACTTGAAAATGTGACAATCATGCCTTGAAAATCACTGAAGACTCAATTCTGTATGTATTCTGGATTCTCCATATGCAAACACCAAGACAAAGAAAGCTGAAAAGTTTAGTAGCAACAGAGGCACATTCTGTAAAATTATTTTACTGAAACAACAAAACAATGAAACTACCTGAAAATCTAAGCATATGTAAAGACAAAAGAGCAACAGCAAAATCAAGCACACCTGTACACATCCACAAAGTAACAGAATCAACAAGAAGCAGCATAGACTCAAAGAATGGCTCCTGCCAGATAACATATTATTTAATTGTATTATAAAACTAAAAGCTGAGGGGAAAGATGTGGCTTTGTTTCCCCGAGGCTGCAGGAGCTGGCTGAGAGAAGAAGGCAGGCAAGCGATGTCAAGATGGCGAAAGGGAAAGTTTATTTGCAAGAAGGGTTTTTATACCATTAATATTCTAGCAACTATTGGTCAGAAAAGAAATCCACCTCCTAAAACCATTGGTCACAGCCAAATAACACCTGATACCAAACACAGAGATTAGGAAAGTAAAAGAATGCAACTTATCTATGTTCTCTCTGAGAAAGAGCAGAAAGAGTTTCAAAACAGTGCAACCACAGAAAGAAGCAACTATCACAGCTACACTGAGTAGCCTCAAGAAGTCATGCTTGAAAATTAATTCAAGTTTATGGGAATAAAAAGCACTTCAGACTAAAAGCTACATGGAAAACTACGAGTAAAGGGTATAATACACAAAAAGTGCAGGAAAGGGGAAATGTTAAAGCTATTTTTTTGCAATCCTAATTAATCAAGTAAAAGAGAAGTAAAGTAATGGAACTCAATGCAAAAATGCACTGCAAGGTTTGTCAGAGAAGGGTGAAAGACATAACAGTAGAAACATTGCCTGAAATCAAATAAAGCAATCACTGGAAAGATGTAGAAATGCTGCTTCTCTGAAATAAACATGAACTTCTCCAGAATCAAGATTATGTCAGTACAGAGTAGACAATTATTTGTGACTTTGCAGTGTTGCTTACTTTAAAGATGAAAATAAGCTAATCAAATTCAGGCTGTGTGCGCACAGGCGCTGAAGAACACTGAAAAGAGATAATAGACTGTCACACTGCCCCAGTACAGCCAAAGCAAGCCTTGCTTGTAATTCTCAGTGCTATTTTCGGGATCACAACAGCAGTATACAAGGAGTTCCAAAATAAGAACTCAGGCGAACTCGTAGGAAACATTGCTGAAAGCTCACTTCAGTTTGACACTGCTCTGCAAGGCAACCATCACCCTGGACCACTAATGCTTCAAAGATTTTGTGGCTTCTTAGTGTACTAATATTATTTTGGGGCTGTCAAATAAAGGAAACCCTGGAAATGCTTGGGACACCAGGGAAAGAGTCGTGATTATATCAGCCATCAGGCACCAGGAAAGTCTCAAGAGAAAAAGCTGTTGAAGTCCCAACACTTACATTTTCTGTCCCAATTGTTTCAAATGCTGCAAGAAAGGACAATATATTCTCATTTTTCTAAGAGGCTTGTTGGCCTAAGTACACTCCGGTGTCCTTTTACATCTTTAATTTGCACAGTTCGTCAAGAAGAGGTGGACTGAGACACAGGGAGAAGACAGCTGGGAGACACCACAGGAAGGAAGGGCATGGGGGAGTAAGAACAAGAAAGAACCAATTAAAAGAAAAAAAGAAATTTAAGGACTCGTTTAAAGTCAGACTCCATCTATCAAACACCACTGCACTGCTATTCATGGCACAACTGAATTATGTGTTATTTAAGATTTACAACCCTTTTCTGCATGAACAACCATGGTTTTGAAGCATTTTTGAGTTGCCTTGAGAATTTATGATGCACTCAGTAGTTTAAATCCACAAGATGAAAGGTAGGGGACCAAAAGGGGACTTAACTCAATGTCGCAAGGCAGATCTGCATTTCTGGGGGATAAATACTTTCTAGTTTACAGTGCTATCTCATGCCAAGTTCAGACTTGCTTATATGCCAAGTTCAGACTTGCATATAAGTCCTTTCAGAAATAAAGTAAGTGTGGGCTGCACGCTCTTTGAATTGCTGCAGCAATTCCAAGAGCAATTCCTTTTCTTGCTGTTGCGAGCACCTCAGAATAAAGAAGCTTGCATGGAAATGTGCAAATAAATTTCAAAAAAATTTATAACACCCAACTAATTTTAACGGAAATCTATGTTGCCTAAGAGAAGAAAGAGATTTTAAGTGTTCTTTACCACTGTTGTTTCATTGCTAGAATCCCATTAGTCTGTACAGATGCAAACCACTTTGGTCAGGCACACAAGTCTGCAGCACAGTATCTAGACTTCTTTGCTAGAGAATGCACCAAATGAATGAGTGCACCCCTCATTGAGTCTCCCCTAAGCAAAGTTCTGAGTTCCTGTCTAACTTAAAAATACACATCGTGGCTGAGACACCTATCCAGGTGAGTTTCCCAGTCTAATACCTTCAAGTTATGAAGCTGAAAGGAAACACTGTGGTATTTCCATCTGATGTGCTGCACGTGGGGTTTTCCAGAGTTAAATTCTGCTTGCATTAGAACAACATCTTGCAGAAAAACAGGCCGATTAGTTTCCAAAATAACTAGTGTCAGAAAACCCCTATAGCGAAGAGCAAGTTGTCCCAAATCTTAATTATTCATCCAGAAGGAAAAAAGCCAAATCTTACCTGATGAACTGTTAAATACCTGTTCCCTTAAATAAAGATACAGACTATCACCAAGTCACTCTTCAAATTCTCCTTAATAAAGCAAGCCTGAGCTGCTTGAGCCTTTTAAGGCAACCCTTGCCAGTTCTCCCGACAACCCTCCTGACTTTGCTCAGCTCTCTCCGGTTTCTGGCTTCCCCCTGAACCAGCAGGGCACAGGGCAGGCCTGAGGGCGCTGGGGTGGGTGACTCACAGGGCAGCAAAGCCTTCCCATGCCTGTCCTGGATGCTGTACATGCAGCCATGAGCCACACTGGCTCATCTTTCCCTCATTTCACATTTAGTCCTATTACAAGGCATGTTATATGAAATTTACCAAGCAGCTGAGATTACACTGAACCAACGATCCCACTTGCCCATTATTTATCACTCTAACTTCCCTCCCCCAGGTTAGAAGTTAAGAGTGGGTATTTGTGCCATCTGAAAATTTCTCTTGCTAGTATCTACTAGGATGCTATTTCTTCCTCAAACTACTTATTTAACATCAAAATAGCATGGAGACAAAACACAAGTTCTGTGAAATATGCAAGGGAAACTGCTCTAAACTTACAGATGAATGATGATTGTATTTAATCACGACCTCTGCAGTCCCACTGCTTAGCTGGCTGTTGCTGCGTTTGGTATTGGATGGTTAAATCCTTAACTCATGACAGCCGAGGTTGTATCCCACGGAAAAGTGTACTGTATTGACATTATTAGATTTATCATCTGTGATCTCATCAGTCTTACAAGATGTATTTTCTGCACCAATACAAGATAAATTACTTTCTGATCTTGTATTCATCAATCAAAACCTGTATCAGTATTTCACACTATAACCAAGATCAGGGTAAATCAAGTCAACAGCCACTTAAGGCTCTTTCTCTCTGTTCAGCTGTATTGAAAACAAGAACGTTTAGCCTTTTGCATTTCTCCCACTTTTCAACATACACTAAACAAATAAAACAAAGTTCAAGTCAATCCAAGCCAGAAGTACCTTCTCCCCCTCTCATATAATGCAAAACACCAGTTTACAAATGACTGCGTTACCTGGTATCCTTGTACACAGTCATACTATGAATGACAAAGTTAAGCACTATGTGAAATTCAGGTGAGCAGCTCATCCGCATTAGCTGCTCCAATACCTCAGCCCCTCCTGATGTACATGAGGTGATTTACCCAGAAACAAAACACTGCTCAAAGGCAGAAAACCAGCACTAAGGGGATCATAGTAGCTCATGCATGGGCCCACAATACTGGTACAGCCACACTGGAAAAGAATTAGTCACCACCTTCATGTGACATGACCATATCACCTGACTGATTCCCAGATACAGTTCAGCACTAATTAAGCATATTTCTACACACAACTGCCAAACCCCATCATTGCTATCAATAATACAAGTAGTTTTCTTGGTGGCATTTTTCTCTAAACTGAAAAAATTCTTTATTATATTCAGTCTTGATAACTTACAGTTACTTCTTGTATCCTGTTTCTTTCTTCACCAGATTCTGCTCCTAATAAAGCATCTAATAAACACCCTTACTATCCATTTGCCCTTGCTGTTTTGGATATTTGTGTGCTTTACATTAGATGTAACAATGCATTTATTTTCCAGATCAATTTATTCTTTACTGTGGGCTTGAGCATATATGGCAAGATACTCCTGGCAGTTTCAAAATGCCATTGATTTTTTCCATTTAGACATCATCTTCCTACCTGCTTGGCTAATAATCTTGTCAGTTTTTACAATGGGACTTCAAAGTACTAGAAACATAACTGGTTGCGTTTTGTTCTATGCACATCACACATCAATGTATTTAACTTAGCCTCAATTTTCAATTCCATGTTTCATTTTTAACCTGCCAGGGCAAAATCTAATGTAGGTTATGCCCTTGTAAGGCATAGGAAAAAAATCTGGAGTTCAAAACATGCTGTAAGTTCTTTATTTTAAGAAGGTTCCTGCTTTGCACAAGGAAAACCATCACTGGGGCTTTGGGGAAGCTAGGCAAGGCAGCCCCTGCCTCCCACACAAGGATCAGTCCTTCAGCCAATTCCACAAGGAACAGTCTCCTGGCTTCTTGGGGGTCCTGCCACAAGGGGAAAGAAAATAGCCTCAAACATGCTCCTGAAAGACTATTGGCCTCTCTGGAATGATTCAAGTCAATGGTTCATTTCTGATCAGATCCTCCAAAGTGGCGATGCCTTTCCTGACAGTGGCACTCACACTCCTCTCTCACATTCAAACCCTGAAGAAAAGGTCAGACACAAGGGTTTTAATATTCCACCCATGCCAATTTTGCCACCAGGTTTCAGTAATGCAGCTATGCTCAGAAATGAACTAGTCTAGGCCCTCCTGCCTATTTTTCCAGGCTCTTAGCACTGACATGGAGATAATTACAAATTTTCTTCTCTCCAGATCTTTTTGTCTTAACTAATTTTGTTAATAATATCTTAGTTTTGCACTAAGTGAACACTGATTTGTTCCCTGCTTCACCCTTTCTTCCTGTACAAGTTCAACACTTCCCAGTTTATTTCTTTCCTCAGCCACAAAAATTTGCTTTCTGATAAGAGTCAGAGGCCAGAGTCACCATCTTCTTCCCTGCGGTAACTTGTGACCACAGCATAAAATCCCTTCTGAAGACTAACATGCTCTTTTGTAATAAACAATTGCCAGATGTTTCTTACCTAAATTGCTGAAATATCTCAAACATTTAGAGATCTTCCTCAAAATCCAGAGCAGCTCCTCAGTAGCTGTCCTCAAGAGCAATAGGGAAATCACTAGCCCCATGAATTTCTGTGGCTTTGAGCTGCATAAAGGACTTTTCACATTTTTACACCTGCAAGAGCTCAGACACAAATTTGCCAGGACTAGACTCAACATCCCTGAAAATATTCCAGGTCAGTTTGGATTGGGTTTTGAGCAACCTGGTCTGGTTGAAGATGTCCCTGCTCATCTCAGGGGATTGGATTAGATGGTCCTTGAAGGTCCACTCTAACCCAAATTATTCCATGATTCTATTACTTCATTTTTATTCTACATTAACTAAGAAAAAATTGAGTGTTCGGCCTTCCGTTACAAGGACACTTTCCAGACTCCATGAAAGTAACTCCTATATTGGGCACCCTGAATCATTATTGTCTTGGTTTGAAAGAAAGGTGTCTGCTAAGGAAGGTGGGAACCTCACTTAGAAAGGAGTATATGACCCCCTTTCCCTCCGAATTATTATAACTTTGGAATCAAGGGCTTTCAGGCAAAGATATGGGAAAAGGAATAACAGTTCTTTACTAGTATCTATAACGAGGCAAACAAGCAACAACAGTAGCAATAACAAACAAAACCAAAAACCTGGTGGCACATGTCCCTGGGCTGCCAGGCACTGTCCCTTTGGTGCAGTCACAGTCACAGCCAGCAGGGGCACTGTTGGCTCCTGGCCGGGCAGGGCAGGTGCGATGACTCCCGCGCAGCTGCAGGGGGCGCTGTGGGGCGAGGTTAGCTCTGTGTCACATGGGTAATGGCGGACGGGCTGGGCAGGGATGGCGTGAGCAGGACAGGCTGGGCAGGGATGGCATGAGCAGGACGGGCTGGGCAGGGATAGTGTGAGCAGGACGGGCTGGGCAGGGATGGCATGCAGATGGATGGGGCTGGGCAGGGAGCCCAGAGCAGGGAGCTGGAGCGGCAGGATGGGCTCACCCGGATTAGCCAGCAAGAGGTGGCAGGAATTCCGCAGCTGTGGCAGAAACCACGGTGTGTTCTGGCAGGCAGGGCACGGGGCAGCGACAGCTGGACCCCATCCACAGCAGCTGCAAGAACAGCCAGGGAGACATGCACTCCAGGAGAGGGAGAGAGGGTTGGAATTCCATGCTTTTCCCAAACGAAAGCTCACCCAGCACGGATGAAATGCAGACGCTGGGCTCCAGCGGTCACAGACAACCCTCTCCTAGATGCAGAAGTTTGGCTGTCTCCCCCGATGCCCCGGAAGCAAAGGAGAGCCATGGGCTGTCCCCAACTCTCTTTTTCTTAGCCCAGTTCCTCATGATATTTATCTTCCCCCAGAGAAACCCTGGGAAAAGAGGTATACAGCCAGGTGTCCCCTCCCCCTGAGCCTGGTAACTTCTTTTGTCTCTCTTAGGTACCGATAGTTGAGGTGTCTTAGCAACAGATGGGACAAAAATTCCCAAAGAGAAAGAAAACAAAAGGAACAAACCCTACCCTCCAAAAATTATCTATTTGAGACCAAAGGATTTCTTTTGAAGTTCTGTCTGATTTTTCATAAGAGTAAGATTTCTGTTAAATGTCAATCCAAGTTTCAAAACAGATCTGATCGTTTTCCAAATATAGAAAATGTTTAGGTCTAGAAAAATGAAAACTGTTCCGCTAAGTATTTCACCACAAAGAAATCTAACACAGGTGTCCTGGGTGACGCTGCCTCCTCATTAGCATTTGCCTTCAGATCTCCGCCATGAAGCTACCCTACAGCTGGGCAAAGGTCACTGATGTGGGTCTGCAAAGCACACTTTCAAAGCACCTTTATGTAAATGAGTCTCGTTCTTGATCTGCAAGAAAAGCAAAAGCAAAAATGTAGTTCTGATAATGAATGTTGAAGTAGAAGACAAATAGGATATAAGGTGGCCAGCATTTTGCCATGGGATCTGCCCCAGTCAGAGACACAGAGTGGCCCACATTCTTATTTCAGCACTAACTGTGCTGAGATCAAAGCAGTGGACCTTAATGAGCATATTGGGGAGTGTCAATTTCATGTCTCACCAGATCTGTGATTCTGTGAAATTTAACAAGAAAAATGCAGAATTTGATATAAACAAGTGACAGACAAATGTCTCAAGGTGCTATGGGGTAACCTGGCAAGTTTCACCAACCCCAGGGAGAGAATAGGGACCCCCAGACATCTCTCTCTCCTCATACCAGACAAAGACTATAGGTCCTCAAAACTACTCCAAGCCTTCCAGCTCTGTTTAAAGAGATTTATTGCCCAATAGAGCCTTATGCAAACTGAAAAACTGGAAAATGCTGGCTTGTTCCTTGAAGTTTGATTTACCTCATTTGCAGGAAGAGACCAAAGTATTGTCCAAGGCAATCATATCTTAACACAGAAATAAAAGGTAGTTCCAGTATCACATTGACAAGGAAAAAATACAGCTAATACCCTGGCTAAGTGTATACTGTACTCTCTGACAGTGACTCTTCAATGTCTAAATCTGCCCACATTCACATTCTGAATTTATAAATGAAAGTTACTAGTGTATTCAGGTGACCTTCAACACACAGATTTCAGAGGGTGAAAGCTAATGAAGCCTAGAAAGAGGGAGAAACTACAAGCAGTAGCAATGTGGAAATACAACAGCATCTTCTCTCAGAACTGAACATGTATAGGCCGAAAATATGGTAAAGAGCTCTGGTAAAAGTGCCATTCTATAGATGAGAAAGAAAAATCAAGATGAGAAGAGAGAAAAGGGGTATACAGCATATAAAGAACTATATTGTCATTTCTTTACTGCAATATACCAGAGGACCAAATGAAGAAGATGAACAATATATGAAGGGATGAAGGCACATTTCTAATGTCATCAAGACTACTAAAAATCCAATAATTTCAGCAAAGAGGACAGAGCCAGAAAACAACAATAACAATAACAGCAAATTTGTAATGTGCAGGGTGTTGCCTTTTGGGGGATTTTTGAGGAAAAAAACCTGTCTTCAGGCACTGCAGATTCCACTGAATAAAGCATATAGGGACAAGCAAATGAAAAAAATTAACCCAAGTGCTCAAATTCAGATCCTCTCCTTCTATGCCCTGATATGCCCTGAGACCAGCAGCCTCCCCCATCTCTGGGAATTCAAGGCAAATTTGATGAAAAGCATGAGCATTGTTAGTAGCTGCCACAGAGACATTAATTCTTGGGTTGTTGGACTGCAAACAGGAGCAGCTGGAGATGCTGGGCCTGCTGAGCTGCCTGGCACAAGCTCCTGTGCTGTAAGAGAGCGGGGGACACTGCCAGGCTGTCTCACCAAGGCATCCCACTATGCTAATTAGAAAGCACAATAAAAGTTAAATTGCTTGTACATTACACTGCTATGTGAGTCTGGGGAGGAAGATGTCTTTCATTTAAGAAAAGCAGAAGGGAAGAGGGAAAATTAAGGGTTTTGTTTTGTTTTTTACCTTATTTGTGTTAAAACATTCTACCAGTATGAATTAATAATGCATATGTGAATAAGGGCTCGTGATTTCTTATTGCATTTTACGCTGCTGGTATGTTGCAGTATGTTGAAGGTTGAGGGGGGGAAGTGGAATTTTACCATTTTGTTGCTAGGCAGCTAACGACCGGTACTTAAGGGCTATCTACGCTCACAAAGGAGACAAAGACTTTTGCCTGGGTAGGGAAGGGAACAAGAGATTGCAAGATTTGATAGCGGGACATTCGCTCGCAAGTCTCGGAGGAGAGAGCAGTGGAAGAAGCAGCTCTCTGCTTTTTGGCTGCGACTGCAGGAAAAGAAAAGCCCGGCTTTGCACTAGCTTTTCTCTACCTGCTGGGTGAGTTCTTGCATTGAAAAGAAGGGCCCGGGACTCCAATCCTCTCATCCCCTCCGGGAGGGTGCATCTCCCAGCTGCGCTGCAGCGGAACAGGACCCCTGCCTGCCACCACCCTGCGCCCCGCCTGCCACAACTGCGGAGTTTTCCTGCCACCTCCTCTGCTGGCTAGCTCGGGTGAGCCCACCTGGCCGTTCCATCTCCCCGCACTGCCCTACCTGCCCAACGCGTGTGGCTGTGCTCCATCTCTGCCCAGCCGCCTGCCATTCTCCCCGCGAGACCGGCCTGACCTGGTGCCACAGCACCATCTGCAGCTTCCCGGGAGTCATCGCACCTGCCCTGCTGGTCTGGGAGCCCAACAGCGCCCCTGCTGGCCGTGACCGTGACTGCACCAACCGGGAAAGTGCCTGACAGCCCAGAGACACCTGACACCGAGTTTTTTGGTTTTGTTTATTGGTTTTTTTAATCTTGTTTACTGTTTTCGTTACTGATTGTTTACCTCATTCTAGATACTAGTAAAAAACTCTTATTCCTTTTCCCATACCTTTGCCTGAGAGCCCTTGATTCCAAAGTTATAATAATTCGGAGGGAAGGGGGTTCACATTTTCTGTTCTAAGGAAGGTTCCCACCTTCCTTAGCAGACACCTGTCTATCAAACCAAGACACAGTAATAGATTTAGAGCATACATTTATTTTGCACCAAATTTCAATATTGGCCATGCAAGGGGGATATCCATTTTTACCAGGAAGAAAGCCAGCAGATTGTTCAGCAGAAGAGTAAAATTTATTTTAGTCTCTCTGCATAAGCCATATTGGAACAGTCAGAACTTGTATCCGCAAAGCATATAAAAATCCCATATGGATTTCAGATCCTGACTACAGTGGTACTGACTTAAGGCCTGATTTTCACAAAGCTTTCCTCTGCACGGGTTCTTAATTCCAGCTACAAGATGAAGACACTGTAACACTCAAACGCTTACAGAACAAAATACTTCTTTTGGGAAGGTAAAAAAATTAAAAAGAAGATTAAAAAAAATAACATAGAGGTAGTATTTCAGATGGCTGTTAACCCCTACACCACTTTTATTATCTAGAACAACACTGTACAAACTTCTTAAGCCTAAGAGCCCTCTAATGTTTCTGACAAGGACATTAAAGTACTTTACTGAAGTTTCATGCTTTGCCATCTGCTGTTGATGATGCATGACTCACCAAGCTGAAAAACAATTTTGACCACTGCATAAAGCTGGCCATCCTTCACCATTTCAATTAATTAGGATTTACTGAGCTGACCTCACTTGTGCTGAGCACAGCCTTCAGAAATTCACATTACCTAGAGATGACAGAATAAAACTTAAAACCTTTTTCCATTCTCAACTCAAAAGAAAGTTTTGGGTTCTTTAAAAAAAAAAAGTATTCTGCCAGACAGAAAAAAGATAAGGTAGACAGAAACTTCTCAAGACACTCCTGGTCCCAGGAAAATCCAAGCAGATAAAGGCCAAATAACCAGAGACATCCCAAAGGGTGGCCCCAAAAGGGCCATTTGGGACAATTCCCTACTCACAGAGGCTGAATGAAGTGCAGCGCACATTACCATTTACATGATTTCTGGAGGGGCAACAGTTCAAACAAGGCTCCAAAGTGCCACAAACCTATAGATATGCTCAACTTTGCTGTCATGGGTAAAACATGAAATTAATAGAACAATATTTAGAAATAAAGTTAAGTACTCACTTCAAAATCAACAGTCTTTACTGAAGTCAGCCCAAAATTAGGATGCCAGTACTTCCTGCTCCCAGGTAATGACTGCTGATTTCCTTAGGCTTCTTTGATGTATGAATGAATGCACTACACACATTTCTGCAGCCTTCTTTAGACGCTCATTATTTTGCTACCATGACATGTAATTCTTTAAGTATGTAATTTAATTTACTTGGCCTTTTTTTTTTTATCAGAAAAATGGAAAAAAGGGTGATGTATGAAATAAATTATTTTTGAAGTCTTATTTTCATTCTTAAACTGGCTACTGGATAGTAATTTCTGCAGGACACCAGCTTCCTTCACAGCTGGCAGGAGTTGATGCTCCTGCTCCACTCCCTACCACCACTTTTGTCCTGCTGTGCCTCTGTGCACTGGAGAAGGACATGGGCTGACATCAGCTGAACCATTTCTCAGCCACAGGAGAAACTCATGTCTATCCACCTTGCTTGAAGAGCAAATGGATCGTACTTAAAAATCTCAAGTTATGAAAAACTTTTTATCAGTTTCACAGCAATTAAAAACAATAATTGCACTAAGCTCCTTTTTTCCACTTCATTTAACATATTGCTGCCTCAAGTGATCTACCTGCGTACCCCAATCAACACTTGTGGAAGTCCATCACAAAAAACCTCTTCAAAGCATTTACACTGTTATGTCTTTCTTGCACAAGACCGTTGGGTTTTTTTTTTTGTAAATCACTCTTCTTCCTTCCACCTTGCTTGGAAATAAATGAAGCATTTGGCTGAAGAAGCAGAGGAGGCAGTAGGGCAGCAGCAGAAGAGAATGAAAGAGGCAGGCTCTTGATGACAAAGGAATAAGATACTCTGACAGGTTTTTTTTGGTTGATTGCTGGCTTGGTTGCAGTGTTTAAGTTTCCAGGGGTGTCTTTTCAGGGTCCAAGCATTAGGAAAAGGCAGAGGCTTTTTAGCTGACAGAACTGCAGAAGCTTTGCTTTTAATCACTGGCAGATGACAGACAACTACCGAGCCTTATCACAAGCCCAGCCTCAGCTAAAAGCTTTAAACGTCTGAGGAACTGACCAACAAACATAACAAGATGAAGAGACTATGCTGGAGCCTTTAAAATATTGTTTTAGGGATTAACTTTTGTGACAAAACAGGAGATGGACTTCAAAGACACAATGAAGGTGGCTTAAAGACGGATAGAGATAAGAAACATCACTATTTTCCAGCAGAAGTCATAAGATTTTATTACTTCCTAATGAATACTTCATGTTAATACTTGAAGAGAACAAGAGAAGCAGGACAGAGAAAGGCTGCCCCATCGTGCCTGGAAAGTCAGGAGAGTGATGCAATTCCTGAAGTTATTAAATACACAGGGAGAGCAAGGGTTGCTGTCCTCATTACAGCTTCTCTACAACCTCCACGGTGTGACACAAATTTGTCATTGGTGCCCAGCAAAAGACAGCTGGGCAAGCAACAGCACTCAGCTGGCTGCATGCCAACAGGCAGTTCTCAACCCCTACAGAGAACAAAGGCCCCAGAGAATAAGGGTGTAAACATGTAGAGACTACCTGACACCTTAAAACAGGGTATGCTGCAAAGCTTCAAGAGGCAAAGCAGCAACAGCATAAAGAAAACAGAGCTGATCCTATGCAAAGCCTTTTGAAAAGAGCTGGTAAAAGACACAGGGCAGTGCTGAGAGCTAGTGTGGACCACCAGCACTGAGCCAAAGAAGGACAGAGACTGGGGTGGGGTGGGGAGCATGCATCCCAGAGACAACCAATGGAACAAAAGGCGATTTCCCAGCCTGGCTATTTCCAGAGAAAAACTGTAGCATTTTCTCAGAAGGTCCCTAAATCCATGTCTAAATCACAACAAAGCTGACAATTTGGTCCTTCACAGGAGTGGTCAAAATCTATTACCCTAAATATTCACCCAAATCCATCCTCTTAACAAGCCCCATACAAAGCAAAAGATAAAGGATTTGTAAAACAGGTACAGCTGAATAGTAGAATGCAAAGAAAAAAATACACCAATGTAACAGTTTGAACCTTCTACTGCCAAGGTATCATTTAACAATGAAACCATGTATGCTCAAGTTAGCTTTACAATGCACAAGATACATTTTTCTGAATCAAATAGAAGGGTCTTGTCCCTATTATGTATCTTTTGTATGTAATTAAGCCAGTCTTCCGATGACATAATATAGAAACAGTTTTTTCAAGACTTCATGTGGGAGGGAAAAAAACCCAAAACATCCGGAGTCCTACATTCTTTACAGATATTTCCAGGCACTTGCCAAGCCTTCACTGACAATTTAGATATATGCAGGTTTCCCTATCACTTTTGTCATGTACGAGCATCAACTACAAGGCTCACATTTTTAACTAGCAAAGAACTCTGCACCACAGCTCCACTTGCAGCAAAGAACATATATTTTGTGTGCTACAACATACCACTTTGCATAGCAAATCAATGACTGCCAATACACAAGTAACACAGTTCCACATCATTTCAAACAGCAGCAAGAACCTGCATTTTACCATCTGACACCATGTACAGCGCTTGGAGAACATCAATATTTCCAAGTAATGGTTAGTTACCATGAGGCAAAGTAAAAATGCAAAATAAATTTGAACAATATTCAAAGATGGCAAGTACTACTTTTTTTCAGAAGACTGCTTGCTGTTTTTTCTTACCTTTTTAATAAGCAGTGTATCACAGAATCCCTGAATGGCTCAGGTTGGAAGAGCCCACAGTGCCACCTCCCTGCTCCAGCAGGGTCATCCCAGAGCAGGTGGCACAGGATTGTGTCCACATAGCTCTGCAATATCCCCAGGGAGGAGATTCCACAGTGTGTCTGGGCAATCTGTTCAGGGCTCAGGCACTGCCCAGGGAAGAAGTGCTTCCTCATGGTCAGGTAGAACTTTCTGGGCATCAGTGTCTGCCCGTTCCTCTGGTGCCATTGTTGGGCCCTGCCCAGAGCCCTCCCTGCACACAGTGATGGACAGCCAGGGCTGAGGGCCCCTCTCAACTGGGGCTCCTCTGGAGGCTGAGCAGCCCCAGCTCCCTCAGCCTTTCCTGGGCACTGCCATGCTCCAGGCCCTTCCTCAGCTCTGCTCCAGGAGCTCCTGTCCCTGCTGGGCTGAGCATCCTGAGCTGGCACAGCACTCCAGAGGTGCTCCAGGGCTGGGCACAGGGGAGGATAATGTCCTGACTTGCTGCCAACACTCTTCCTGCTGCCCCCAGGATCCCATTGGCCTCCCTGGCCCCAGGACACTCTGTTGGCCCTGGGACAGCTCAGTGTCCCCCAGCTCCTTCCCCTCAGAGCTGCTCCAGCAGTTCCCCCCAGCCTGTGCTGGTGCTGGGGTTGCTCCTGCCCAGGTGCAGGACCTGTATTCCCTTGTTGAGTTTCAGAGAGTTCTTTTGTGCCCATCTCTCCAAGCTGTCAAGGCCCTTCTGAAGGGCTGCACAGCCCTTGGGGGGTTTGGCCACTCCTCCCAGCTCTGTGTCAGCAGTGAACCTGCTGAGGAGGCACCAACCCCTACATCCAGCCAGGGATGAACATATTAAATACTGGGCCCAGTATTGAACCTCAGGGACACCACCAGTGACAGGCCTCCAACCACACCCTGTGCCACTAACCAGGAGCCCCTGGGATCAGCCAGTTCTCAATCACCTCACTGCCCTGCCATCCAGCCCCCACTGCCTGAGTTTGCCTAGGGGGATGTAGTGAGAGAGAGACAGTGTCAAAAGCCTTGCTGAAGTGAAGTAGACAGTATCCACTGCTCTCCCCTTATTCATTCAAGAAATATGCAGAGTTTCTGTGCCCTGGGTCAAATTGCTTCCTGCAACTTCATTGCAACTTGGACACCATCATTAAAACATTCAATTAAAAGGTAAAATTTTTTCACCTAATTTAAATTCAGGTTAAATTTTCCAGACACTGTAGATATGAGGAAGCTGTGTCTCTTCCATGCAATGCTTGGGCACATTTGCAGACCACTTTACTTTGGACATACAGAGCTGGGAACTGATTTCCATTAACTTCTGGGAAAACTCCACAAACCCTAGGATTATACCAGATTTTCCCAAGGATAATAAGGGTCACAAGGATAATCACATTGTTTTAGACAACAAGTGTTTGTATATTCAGATATTTATTGAGAATATGCATATGCCCTCTCAGATCTGTGGGAACATCCCTCTAAGCCAGGAATACTACTAGTTTGCAAACAGCAATGACCATGGCCTACCATTATGTGAGGTTGCAGTTTTTGTGAGGACTAGGGTAACTGGGTTTTTCTAGCTGCACACCAGGAGAGAGTTGAGAAGTGATGGTCTTTCACCACTGCTTTAGCCCTTCTCCAACAGTTCACTGTGCCCTTGCTCATAGTTCAAAATCATGAGCTATAACAAACCAGAGCAAGGAAAGCAACAAACTCACTGCATTGTCTCTTTCCATCCCTCCCACATTTTATTTCTGGAAAAATAAATTATTATGGAAAGACTATATGATATAATAATTTCTTAAACAGAACCATGGTGAGGCATTATTGAAAAGATAGTTATTTTCCACAGGATTCTTACGGATTCTTACAGACCTTACAGAAATGCTAAATTAATTCAGGAAGTAAAGATATGGCAGCACTCAAATAGAGCTATCAGGAAAACAGATTTTAAAGAGTTGAGATTTTTTTTGTCATTTATAATTTCTTGTACTTTTTGGCAGCTGTTCATGAATATTATGGGTTCAGGGCTGGGGTTTTTTGGGGTTTTGGTTTGGTTTTTTTTTAATAATCATTTGTTATCCTGTTATCTTTTTATTTTTAGTACTTAAAGGCTGCAGTCAGATAACTGCAGAAATATTTCCCATCTCAGAAGGGACAGCCATGAGCATAATGCATTCCAAGCTCTGGGAAACACAGAAGATTTAAAAGCACCTGCTGTAGTCCTTAGACCCACAAACCCTGGTTAAAAATGTATCACTAGCATGAAGGTGACATAGACAGCTCAAGGCAACACATCTTTTCTAGAAAGCAGGGATAGGATAGGATAGGATAGGATAGGATAGGATAGGACAGGACAGGACAGGACAGGACAGGATAGAGGGGACCACAGAAATCCTGTCACAGCTCTTTTCACAGAGTACAGTAACATATAATAGAGTTAGACTTCTTATAAGTATAGCTGAAGAGAATACTATTTTGAACTGATTTTTGTATTACGTTCAGAAACTTGCACATTTTTTGTTTGCTGATAAACTTGTCAATAAGAAATACTAAGACCCAGCACAAATATTTGACCTAAACCTGAAAATCAGCCTTCTGGATTTCAGTGGATTTCCAGGAAACTGCATTGTGTACCTCTATATCTACACATTGCTGCAAGGAGCAATTCATAACTTCTCTTAGCATTGGCTCTCCATAATGCAGTGCAGACTTCTTTTACAGAGAACATTAAAATCCACTTTAATGCAGGAAATTTCATAAGCAAGTAGCCAAAGACTGATACATATTTCTTAACATGGTACTCAATGGTACCCAGACTCCTTACTAACACTCTTCAGGTAGCTGCTACCTTATACAAGAGTTTTCTTCATTTACCCTTGCTATCCTAATTAAAGACACCAAAAATGGCCTAATATTCTGAAATTCCTTTCCAATGCACTGTAGATATCACAGAAATGTTATCATAAAAGTAGAAAGAAAATTGCTTTCAGGACAGAACTCAAATTTTATTAAATATCTATAAAAATTAGTACAGAAACTAAATGCAGTTTAATAAATCACATACTAACACCTGCTTATACCTGGCTGGTTGGCCAGACTGTACTCCTGATAGGCTCCAGGCACAAGTCAATACAGAGCTGGCTGATTGCAACCAAGTATTTTACATTTATTTAAAAAAAAAACAAACTGAAAACACAGCATACTCATCTCAATGAGCACTGGGGGCTACACTAACTCCCCAAGGGACCCTAAACCACATCAACCAGTGACACCTCTTGGACACCTCCAGGAGTGGTGACTCCACCACTTCCCTGGGCAGCCCCTTCCAATGCCTGACTACCCAAAGAGTGGAAATTGGGTTTTTTTAATATCTAATCTGAATCACCCCTGTCTCAGCTTGAGACCGTTTCCTCTGCTCCTCTCTCTGCAGGCACAGCAAAAGAGACAGGCCCCACCTCATTTCATCCTTCTGTCAGGGAGTTTGGAGAGTGATGAGGTCTCCCTCAGCTTCCTCTTCTCCAGACTAAACAGCTCTCTCAGCCACTCATCAGACTTGTTTTCTACACCCTTCATGAGCGTCATTGTCCTTCCATGGACACACTCCAGAACCTCAATGTCCTTTTTTAAGTGAGGGGCCCAGAACTGAATGCAGCGTTCAAGGGGTGGCCTCACCAGTGCCCAGTACAGGGGGATGGTCACTGCCCTGGTCCTGCTGGCCACGCTGTTCCTGATACAGCTCAAGATGCTCTTGGCCTTCTTGGCCCCCTGGGCACACTGTTGGCCCATGTCCAGCCACTGTTGACCAGCCCAAGGCCTTTCTGCCCAACAGCTCCTGAGCCATTCCTCCCCCAGTCTGGACTTACAGGAGCCAGCACTTGGCATTGTTGACCCTCACACCATTGTCCTCAGCCCATCGCTTGAGTCTACCCTGCTCTCTCTGCAGAGCCCTCCTGCCTGTGAGCAGATCCACACTCTCACCCAGCTTGGTGTTGTCTGTAAATGTACTGAGGGTGCACTCAATCCCCACACTCAGATCATCAGTAAGGGCATCAAACAGGATCTGCACCAAAACTGAGCCCTGGAGAACCCCACTAGTGACCAGGTCTTTCTCCACTTTGTTACTTCTATGATGCATGGGAGTATAACAACACAATATTTCCTCTAACTAGGAAAATACCAGGATGAACTTGAACCAAAGTCCAGAACATCAGTAATTTGACCCTAATGAATAGCAATTACTTCTGCCAATCAAAAATTACAACATAAATCTCTATAAATGCTTTTTTTCTCGTTAGTTCTTCATCCAACAAGGTAATCAGCTAACAAAAATACTTTGAAACAACTGGTTTCCCAAACTGCAAGGACTTCTTCTGTGTACTGCTAAAAACTACTAAATCTAGTTTGACTTATCTTAGCATCTTTAACCTTGAACTACAAAGGCTCTCAAAACAGTTCAAAGAATGTTTTATTGCAGCAGGAGCCATTATTATTACACAATCTCCTGGTCAAGCTATAAATGAAGAAAATCTCATTATTTCCGAACATTAGCCTTTCCAAACACATTTATAATCAGCATTGGAATAGTCTGAAAATTAAGACATTGATAATAAAAGTTTTGAGAAATGAGGTAGAAAAACCCCACAATTGTGCATGCACTATTTTAAAAGTTTTTCTCTTCTTTCTCATGGGGTATAGAGATAAGCTGAATTCTTGTGCTTTTCTAATCTTTGTTTGGGTACTGGATGCTGTAGGGCTCCAGCCAATCCTTTTAGGGGGTGAAACACTGTCGACCAATAATTGTTAGACTATTAATGCATATATAAAGAAAGTATTGTAAATAGATTTTGCCTTATTCCCCATTTTGCGTGTGCTGACTGCCTGATTACTACGAGCTACCAGTGACACACAATTTCTCGGCTTCCACTTCATGCAAGAATAGAGCTTTATTTGAATAGAGATGTATAATGGAACTGGAAGATACAATTCCATTCAGGAGGGCAAAATGAAGTATTTCATTATAAAAAAATTCAAATCAAGCATTACCTAATTAGGGATTACTTATGGAAGCAGCACTGGCAAGGATTCAGGTCTGTGGCCCCAGTCACAAGAGCAGGAGGGATGGGAGTCCCTCTGACACACAGATGGAGGACCAAAGAGAGTGGAGGCTAACAGCTGTAAGAGCATCTCTTCAACATTTTCCCTGCATGTATTTGAGTTATTTCTCTAAGACAAATAAAAATTTTTTCACCCTCTCCAAACTCTTAATCCAAACTGCTCTAAACTTCATGGCAAGTTCCTACTCCTGCAGCACAACAAAGCAAAAATATTTTTAGGAAGATCACTACCCCTGCAACACTTAGAAGTTTTATGCATTGTTTTAATAAGCCAGCTTTTAAAAAAGTAATTTGAAATTCAGGATAAAGCAAGCCCTGTAGAAATGGCTGATGACTGTCCCAATTCTTTGGACTACCTGGTGGATAAGTGGATTTAATGACACCATCTGAGTTATAAGTTTCCATACCGGATTTTCAAAATGTATCCTGCCCATGAAGCTTCAAATCATTTTCCAATTTGATGCTAAATAAAAAACACATACAAAAATATTGCAGATAAATCTTCACTGCAAGTATAATTGACAAAATACCACTATGGAAAGATAAGTTTATACAGAACTTTTTTTTTCATTAGGTACACATGAAATATTATTTGAAATATTTCAACTGAAATTTACTTTTTCCCTTTGGAGGTATTTAAAAGATCACATTAGAGTAGAGATTGAATAATTTGGCATTGCTTAGCCCCAAGAAAAGGAGATGAAAGAGGAACAAAACAACAGACTACAAAAAAAGCTGCTGCACAAAGCCAAGGAATAATCTGTTCAGTGTCCTTGTGGATAGGGACAGAAATAACCCACTTCAGCTGGTGCAAAGAAAAGCTATGTCAGGTAAGAAGCAAAACTTTTAAAAATTAAGGCCAGGCCAGTACTGGGGGGTTAGGCTTCCTGAGCAAGCCTTGAAATCCCTGCCATGGGAGATGCTGAAGGAGCAGGGCAGGGCAAACATTTGCCACAGAGGGCCTCAGGAGCAGCTGATTCTGGAAAGGAGACAAAAGATGGCATCTATTTTTGCCACTATGGATTTCTACAGCTGTCTCCAAAGCAAGTCACACTAGTATCACCAAGCAGCAGTGCCCTAATTCCAGCACACAATACAAATGAAAACATGGTTGGGAGAAAGCTAGCCATTTAAACCTCTCTTGAAAAGTAGCAGCTACTGAAGAGGCTTATGGCAAGGATTTTATGCTTTATCCAGTCTGCAAGAGTACTGCAGGAGGAGTTTGACGCTGCAGTTCAGATGTGTGATTAACAGCATCAGCAGATCTACACAGTTTTGCTTGAGTCTGAAGGAGAAAGACAAACTTCAGAACATGGATCAGCTGAAAACCCAAGTGTTCCCTGGTATGACAGCAGAAGCCCCACTAAGAAGCTTCGCTAGGCTGGACAGGGGAGCATCCAGCACTCTCCCTTGTAACAGCTGTAACACACCCAGCACTCACAGAATATTCTGAGTTGGAAGGGACCCACAAGGATCATGAAGCCCAACTCCTGGCCCTGCACAGCACCATCCCCGAGTCACATCATGTGACTGAGAGCATTGTCCAAATGCTTCTGGATCTCTGTCAGGCTTGGCGCCATGACCACGGCCCTGGGGACCCTGTCCCAGTGCCTGACCACTCTCTGGGGAAAGAACCTTTTTCTGATATCCAACCTAAACCTCTCCTGACACAGCTTCAGCCAGTCCCTCAGGTCCTGTCAGTGGTCACCACAGAGCAGAGATCGGTGTCTGTCTCTCCTCTTTCCCTCACAAGGAATTTGTAACTGTGATGAGTCTCCCCTCAGTCTCCTCCAGCTGAACAGATCAAGTGCCTTCAGCCACGACTCACACAGCTTCCCCTCAAGGCCCTTCACCATCTTTGTTGCCCTTCTTTGGGCTCCTTAGTGCTCTCTAATAGTTTAATATCTTTCTTATATTGCAGTGACCAAAAGTGCCTCCAAGCCCACTCAAGGTGGGGCTGCACCAGTGCGAAGCAGAGTGGGACAATCCCCTCCCTGGCCTGTCCAGCAATGCTGGGCCTGATGCCTCCAGGACATGGATGGCCCACCTGGCTCCACGGCACTGCTATTCAACTTTCTGTGGACCAGGACCCCTGGTCCATTTCCGTGGCACTGCTCTCCAGCACCTCATGCCCCAGTCTGCCTGTACATCCCAGGCTGCCCCATCCCAGGTGCAGAATCTGGCACTTTCCTTTCTTGAACTTCATATGGCTGGTGATGGCCCAGCCCTCTAATTTGTCCAGGTCTCTCTGCAGGGCTTCCCTGCCTTCCAGGGAGTAAACAGCTCCTCCCAGTTTTCTATGGTCAGAAAACTTAGTATCCCTTCCAGTCCTGCGTCCCAGTCATTTATGAAGATGTTGAAGAGCACAGGGTGGAGGATGAAGCCCTGCAGAACCCCACTAGTCACTGCCAGCCCAATGTCACCCCAGTCACTGTCACCCTTTGTGCCTGACCCATGAGTCAGTTGCTCACCCATCACATGATGTGTTTATCCAGCTGTGGGATAGGCATTTTCTCCACAAAGATCCTGTGGGAGACAGTATCAAAAGCTTTGCTGAATCCCAAGTAATTACGTCTGCTGGCTTCCCTTGATCAGCCTTGATCAAGGTGGGTTATCTTGTGATAAAAGGAAATCATGTTTTTCACAAGCAGGACTTTCCCCTCATGAAGCCATGCTGGCTGTGACCAACGTTGTCTTTAAGGTGTTTTTCAACACCATCCAGAATAATCTTCTCCATAGCTTTACCAGACACTGAAATGAGACTGACAGGCCTGTAGTTTCTGGGATCCTCCTTCTTCCTGAAAACCAGGACAACATTCACCAGCTGAGACCTCTCTGGATTCCCAAGACTGCTCAAAAATCACTGAGAGAGACTTCGTGATGACATCAGCAGCTCTTTGAGGACTCTTATATGAATCTCAACAGGCCTCACAGATTTGTAGGGATTCGGCTGGATCAGCTGGATTCAGCAGATCCCGCACATTTTCAGGATCAGCTGGGAGTTGATCATTCTCTCAGTCATGGTCCTCTGGTTCAGGGCACTGGGACCCCCTTGGTCCATCATCTGTTGAAGACAGAGGTAAAGAATGTGTTAAGCAGCTCTGCCTTGTCCATGTCTCTGTGATCTGACCATGCTCATCCTGAAACAGGCCAGTGTTATTTTTACACTGCCTTTCACCATTAATGTATTTGAAAAACCTCTTTTTATTGTACCCCACAATTCTGGCAGCTTCAATTCCAGCTGAGCTTTGGCTGCATGAATTTTCTCGCTACAGTGAGGAGCAGCATCTCTGTGTTCTTCCTATGTCATCTGACCTTGCTTCTTCTGGGCGCATGCCTTCCTTTTTTACCTTATATCCAAGAGGAGATCCCTGTTCAGCCAAGCCGGCCTTCTACCTGACTTGTGACATTTGGGAATTGCTGCTCCTGCACCCTTAGGAGGGGATGTTTAACAAGTGACCGGCACTGATGGAGCCCAGCACTTGCACAAATATTTTCAAAGGGGACCTTACTCACTAATCCCCTGAGCAGCCTGAGGTCTGCTCTCCTCATGGCCAGAGTTGAGGTTTTACTGGCACTTTTCCTCCTGTCATCCAAGATTTTTAACTGAGTTTAAAATCTTGGATGGCTCTGTGGTTGCTGAGGCCACGAAGGCCCCAATCTCCTCTTCACTCACAAGATCCTCTCTGTTGACAAGCAGCAGACCAAGAAGGGCATCTTTCCAAGTCAGCTCCCTTAGGACCTGTTCCATAAAGTTGTCATCCAGGTGTTTTAAGAATCTTCTGGCCTGAGTTGTACCGGCTATATGATTTTCCCAGTTGATTCCTGGCAAGTTGAATTCCCCCATAAGTACAAGGGAAGTTGACTTGGAAGTGTCCCTGTGGTGGTTTTGCTTGGCCCAGTTTTTGCCAGTGAGTAGGGTGAGGTACAAAGATGGCTCCTGCATGTCCTGAGTAAAGATTCTGGAAGTTTTTCACCATGTCCAGCAGAGCCAATCTCTGGTGGCTCTGAAGATGATGGACATGCTGCTGGCCAAACCTGGGCCAATTAAAAATGTTAGTTATGCTTCTGTGAAGACATATTTAAGAAGAAATCAAAACAATGTGAGCACACACTTCTTTTTAGTCAGAGGAGGAGGAAGAGGAGGCAAAAATATGCGAGGGAGAACAACATGGAGGCACTAAGGTCAGCGGAGAAGGTGGGGGAGGAGGTGCTCCAGGCACTGGAGCTGAAAACCCTCCGCTGGCTGTGGTGAAGACCGTGGGGAAGCAGGTGGTCCCCCTGCAGCCCATGGAGTCCAGGGGGATGCAGAGAACCCCCACAGTCTGTGGGGAGGTGCCCATGCCAGAGGAGCAGGTGGAGGCCTGCAGGAAGCTGTGATCCTGTGGGAGTCCCAGAGACTGAAAGTTGCAAAGGCCTTGCAGGAGAGAGAGAGACCTTGCTCTTGGGATGGAAACAGCCTAGCCTCGGCTTGGAATTCTGCAACTTATGGACAAGAACTTGTGTTTGCAGCAAAATTTGGGTGGGTTTGCTGCTCGTGAGATTAGACCCACGCCAAAGAAGTTCTCAGAGGACTGTCTCTCGTGGGAGGGACCCCATGGCTAAGTAGATGACTCTTCTCCCTGATGGACTGACCCTGACCAAAGGAAAGCCTCATACCCTGCCCCCACCCTGGAGCTGTTGGTTGGAAGGAGGGAGGGAGGGGGTGAGCTGAGAAATGGTGTCTTAATAGGGAGGGGGTGAGTAGAGAAATGGTGATTGTAGCAGAAGAATTGTGGTGATGAACTAAGAAAAACCCCATACCCTGCCCCTGCCCTGGAGCTGTTGGTTGGAAGGAGGGGGGGGGTGGGCTGAGAAGCGGTGTCTTAAGAGGGAAGGGGGGTGAGTGAAGAAACAGTGTCTTAAGAGCTTATTTTTACCTCTGATTTAACCTCTAACTCTGTTAGGTTAATAAATCACTTTGCAACTTTAAGTTTTCAGGCCTGCCTTGCCCTGTGTCCGTGTTTCTTGCCATCAGTAGCTCATCTCACCTCATGAGTCCTGTGTGTTTGTGTTAAGTTCTTCTCCTCTCCTCTGCACAGCTGCAGCAGGAGAGAGCATAGAGAGCAGAGGTCGTAGGTGCCTGGCATTTAGCGAGGGTCAAACCTCAACAGTCCCTTAGCTCCTCAAAGAATAATTCATCATTCTGGCAGGAGTTAGCCAGAAGTTTCCCTGCTGGGACTCCCTGGGGGTGACAATCCAGGAGGCAGGGCACAGTGTTCCTTAGCGAGAAGGAGAACAGAAACATTGAACTTAAATGCATACATCAGAGCTCTTTTAGTGGGACTTAAAATTTCAAATCACAAAATCCTTCCTCCCATGTGCTTTTCAAAATCTCAAAGTACATTTTCAGGATGTAAAAGAGGGGGGCAGAATGCATTTGATTCACCGCCCTTTCATCCTCCCAGGTTTATAACTAACAATCCCCCAGCGGTATGAATCCTCCTTATTTAGTACCTGTGACAACACGGTCTTCCAACTTGTCTGTTAAAAAACCCAGCATTCCAGCATAACATAATTTTATCTGCTTTCTATTTGTTCTAGAAGACAATTAAGCTATTTCCCCTTTGACTCAGCACTAAGAATAAAAGGGTTAAGTTATATACTAAAGATATTTTCAGAGCACTTCTTAAAAATAAGTAGTTTCCTGCTATCTCCAAGCACTTCTTGGTGCTGCAAAGGAACATAGTGACTCAATAACTCCACAAGACAAGATGTCCCAGATGGGCCTGACATCACCCTGGTAATAATTAACATTAAATGCTTGCATTCACTTTAGAATTAAATCACTGCCCACCACTGCTGCCGCTCAGAATTGTAACAAAAGTAGCTCTTTTGGCAAAGATGAGGAGTCTGGGCAGACTCACAAGCGTGACAGTGCTCTAACTTATTTTCTTTCTTTTTTTTTTCTTTTTCTTTTTTTTTTTTTTTCCCAATATAGTTTTTAGAGATAAAACCAGATCTCCAGCACTAAATATAATAGACATGGCTAAGCCCCTTGTATTTTTTTGGCTCCCACAGTATACAAAAATCACTAACAGCAGTAATGCATTCTGAAATCTTACATGAAAAATAGCTATTAGAAATGTGTGATTTGTATTTGACTTTACATCTTTACATATTCTCTTTTCTGAGAAGGAAAAGAAAATAATTGAAGCAGAAGACGATACAAAAGACCATCTAAATTGCCACTGACAAGGGATTTTGAGCTTGGCTAACAGTGGAAGTCTGTCCATAGAGAGACTGCTAATGGAAGCTCATCAACACCATAGTAATAGAGAGCCAGCTGAAGAATTAAGATTTTTCAAGGAACACCTGGGGCAGGAAAACTTGCACATCTCTCAGTCAGTTAAGAACAATGCCCGAAGCTGGACACAGTCTGTCAGTCCACCCTGACAGTGCATGGCCTAGAACAGAGAGAAACCCAAACAGTGCAACAGGCGATTGAAGGTGTGTTCAGGCACGCCATCCTCTCTCCCTGGTGTGCCCCACCACAGTACCACAAGGCCAGAGTACCACCCAGCAGAACATAATACATGGATTATCCATCACAGCAAATTGGATATTAATTTCCTTGAAGTTAGGTGCAAAAAGCAGTGGGTTACTGCGCACTGTGCCTGGCATGAAAAGAAAAGCCACTAAGCAGTGGGATGTAAGAAGGCAACATCCAGACTCCACAGGTCAGCTCCAGAAAGGAATATGTGATTTGGCAATATGGGTAAGTCTCATGCACTTTTTAGAGAAAAAAGAGACTACAAAACAGCTGATGAAACACTTCAAAACATTTTCCAGGGAACAGAAAAAACAGAAGGTGAAGATCCCAGCCTGTCTCCAAGAAATGCCCATGGGAAAGCATTCTTCTCCTTCCAGCAGCAGCCAGAAGGGCTGGAAAAGGCCAGCTTCGTGGGTAATCAAAGAGACAAGTTAAAACCAAGGAGGCAAGCAAACTCACTGGTCAAAGCGGGAGAAACATCATGTTCAGCAAGCTGATTGTTAACTGAGAGGGGAAAAGGCCTACAGAGTCCCAAAGTCCTACAGAGCAGGAAATTACAAAGAATAGCAACTGATGCCAGATGATTCCCACACTTTGTGTCAACCCAAGTATGCTGAGGAAACCAGAGAGCATGTCTGTGCTGATCCAGCTTTGGGATGGACTCCCTCCACCAACTGCCATTCATGTACAGCAACTACTATTTTGGCCTCACTGAGTCTTGGGAATGTTCTTTTATCCCCCACCACGTTTGTTTTTGTGTCCAGGATGGTCGCTGCCCCCCCACCCCAGCTCCAGGAATATTGCGATAGTTGACAGCCAGCCCGAGATTTCCTGGGACAGTTGGGGCGGGGACAAGGGGCAGCCCCTTCCTTACCTGCTGGGTGGGCGATTCAGCTGGCCGTGCAACAGGGTCTCTCTGGCAGAGATACTGTTGCAACGTGGCTTTTGCCTGTTTCCTTTTCTTTCTTTTCCTCCGGCACTGTGACTGGGCTTTCTGGCTCCTCTCTTTGCCTTTGTCCTGTTTGGGAGCCTGGAGCCAGTGCGTGCGGCGCCCGGACCGGGAGTACCCCGTCCCCTGCGGGGGGCTGCCCTCCCCTCTGCACAGCCTGACCCAGGGACCAGCCGTCGCTGGATGAGCTACCCAGGGGAGGGATTCCCCACTCAGCCCCTGCCCTTTTCTCTGACACTTTGCATAACTTTTGCTTTAGACTTTTAGTCTAAAGGCTGTCTGCAGTCGCCTGTCGTGTTTGTGTCACATTTGTAAAATAGTTTTCTACTGTTTGTTCCAGTCATTAAAACATTGTTATAACAGCAATTTACACCATTAATTCTTGTCTTAAATGTAGGATTCATTTTACTACAAGCCAATTTGAACAAGTATCCCTGATACTGCTATTTAAACTGTTAATGATTCATTATCATACTCACTTCAGAAATCATTTTCCAGCAATTTCTTCTCTTTTTTCCCTATCTATATGAAAAATAACAAAGACTTTGCACTGCCCTGTGGTTGTAGAACTAATTGTCACTGGTGCACTAATTAATCCACTCAAATAATCAGGAGAACTCCTTCCCTGGGATTGGGAGAAGCTGAGTCACACACCATATCAACACAACAAACATTTACAGGATTTAATCAATAACCGTGTGGCAAAACACCATCCTAAGTCCGTACTTAGGCACAGTAAGATATTTGACTTGATCTGATTCACTGAGACAGATGAGCAAAACATTTTGATCAAATCCTTACTGAAGGAATCAGGTCAACTGAAATTATTCACAGAACAATTGTATTATTTTATATTTCACTGAATTGAGAAGAGACCCCATTGTGGGTTTTAAAATTTGAGAATTAAAAATAAAATGTTTCATTCCTAAAAATTATCAGTAAGTATGTTTGCCTAAACTTTCAAGTCACATCTCACCTCAAAATTGAAAATGCCAGCACTTTGAAAGTAGAAATATTTTTTGTTCCTTTTCATTTAATTCTTAACTTTTC
Organism: Acanthornis magna; assembly: GCA_036785705.1. Lineage (NCBI taxonomy): Eukaryota > Metazoa > Chordata > Aves > Passeriformes > Acanthizidae > Acanthornis > Acanthornis magna. Next base: position 12,220,958 of record JAWUZG010000093.1, read on the forward strand.
CTCCTGTTTTGCCAAGCTCAATATACCAGTTTATTCACAGCATGCTGCTGACACTTAGCACTTGTAACCCTGCCTGTAGGGATTTCCCTCTTTGCCCTACAGTCACTTCCACTCTTCCCTGGAACCCAGATGGAGGTACCAACCTCCATCAGCCATCTTCAGAGGGTGTGATCTTGTCCCAGCTCAATTCAACAACAAAATTTCCACCTCAGCATTAAGATATTTGGTATTCTGCCTCCCCTCTCACCTTTTTGATTTTGTGCATTAACCATGTTGGCACCTCTCTGACCTTCCCCTTGGCAATTCTTAGTTTTCTTCAACTACCAGTACACTTTTTTTTTTGTCTTTGCCCCAAGACAAGCATCACAGGCAGCTAGTGCATGGAACAGACTGAGGGAAACTCTGAAGTTTCAAACAAGAAACCAGATTATTCATTAAGCATTAAATTAGAAATTTGATCTCTGCTCTGAAGATATGGTATCAAAGTCTCCAATGAAGATAGTTTCTTATTAGCCTCCAAGTAAAGTTTTTATCCTGTATTATCACAGCAAATGGCTGAAACCAAAGGAATTTAATAAGCACCTCCAAACTGCAGGTCAGGTTGCTCACTGAGCCTTTAACTGGAATACAGTAGATCCTTCGGGTGAACACGTCTCTACTCAGGACGTGCATTTTTTCCACTTTATTGGAGGTGAAACGTCAAACTACTTTCATTAGGTTTCATGTGTATTTGTTCTTGAGTATCTGTAAGACCTTTTCAGAAAACCACCACCTCATCTCCATCCCAAATAATTTAAACCATCTCTCCACTTTTTTAGGCAAGCCTAGTACATCTTACACAAGTGAAAGCAAATACACAACAATGCGGTAATGACTTATTTTGGAATTTCTGCTGTGAATTGTTACGTATTGTCATCTGCAAATTGCAGCAAAATTTGCTTTCTGAAATAAAGCTTGAGACCAGCCGAGGTTCAAAACCAGCTTTCTGAGGAGGGGTCAGTGATAGATCAGGCAATATCCAACTTTCTACCATCAGTATGTTCCCCTTCAGCAAAGAGCTTTTCTGCCGCTACAACCCAGGAAAAGGTTCCAGATACATCCTTTCCTTACACAGCTCAAGGAGGAAAAAACTTCTGAGATTGAAGGATGTTTTTTCCTTGTCTGAGTTATCTCATAGAGCCTAAACTAGATTTTTAATAAAATGAGATTAAAAAAAAAAAAAAAAAAAAAAGCATTTCTGTTATCCCACATGAGAAACAACAGTGTTTAGTAAAACTTGAAAGCCTTGGGGAAGTAAAATACATTTCTGCCAAAACAATTCCACTGTGGCAATAAACCACCCAACCCAAAATTCTGTTAAAGAAAACAAGCAAACCACACCAAAAAAAGAAAGCCCCACAAAAACAAAACCCAAACAAAAGAGCAAAAAGTGAAGAAAACAGGAAAACACTGTTCCTCCTTCCAAAAAATTTCATAGGTAAAATATAGGAAAACCTATGATCTCAGGAATAGATTCTCCTTCAGGGAAATTTTACAGGAACACAAGGAGGCAAGGTTCTGTGCAATTTTTGTGTACAGCTGTTGACAGTTGGGGGGCAGAATTTTTTCCCCGTTCTGTTGCTAGGTAACCAATGACCAGGTATTTGAGGACCATTTACTCTTTTGTAAGAGACAAAAGATGTGGCCACGTGTGGTGAGGGAAGGAGAGATTTGGCCATCGATAAATCACTCACTCGCTCACTGGATTTTGGAAAGGAGAGCAGTGAAAAACTGCTGCCTCATTTTCACGGTGATTGTGGAGAGAAGACCCGGCTCTGCACTGCTTTCTCTTCCTTGCTGGGGTGAGCTTTCATTTTGGGGGGGAAAAGCATGGGTTTCCAACCCCCTCTTCCCCTTCTGGAGTGCACATATTCCCAGCTGCACTTGCAGCTGCTGTGGAGGGGGCCCGGCTGCTGCTGCCCCACGCCCTGCCTGCCAGAATGCACTGCCACAACTGTGGAACTCCTGCCACCTCTTGCTGGCTAGCCTGGGTGAACCCACCCTACTGCTCCATCTCCCTGCTCTGGGCTCCCTGCCCAGCCCGTCCTGCTGCACACCATCCCTGCCCAGCCCATCCTGCTGAATGCTGTCCTGTTGCCCGGCCTGTCCATCTGCATGCCATCCCTGCCCAGCCCATCCTGCTGAATGCTGTCCTGTTGCCCGGCCTGTCCATCTGCATGCCATCCCTGCCCAGCCCATCCTGCTCACGCCATCCCTGCCCAGCCTGTCCTGCTCACACCATCCCTGCCCAGCCCGTCCTGCTCACACTATCCCTGCCCAGCCCATCCTGCTCACACCATCCCTGCCCAGCCCGTCCTGCTCACACTATCCCTGCCCAGCCCATCCTGCTCACACCATCCCTGCCCAGCCCGTCCTGCTCACACCATCCCTGCCCAGCCCATCCTGCTGAATGCTGTCCTGTTGCCCGGCCTGTCCATCTGCACGCCATCCCTGCCCAGCCTGTCCTGCTCACGCCATCCCTGCCCAGCCCGTCCTGCTCATGCCATCCCTGCCCAGCCCGTCCGCCATTCCCCATGTGACACAGACCTGACCTCGCCCCACAGCGACCCCTGCAGCTGCGTGGCAGTCACTGCACCTGCCCTGCCCGGCCAGGAGCCAACAGTGCCCCTGCTGGCTGTGACTGTGACTGCACCAAAGGGACAGTGCCTGGCAGCCCAGGGACATGTGCCACCAGGTTTTTGGTTTTGTTTGTTATTGCTACTGTTGTTGCTTGTTTGCCTCGTTATAGATACTAGTAAAGAACTGCTATTCCTTTTCCCATATCTTTGCCTGAAAGCCCTTGATTCCAAAGTTATAATAATTCGGAGGGAAGGGGGGTCACATTCTCTATTCTAAGGGACGCTCCTGCCTTCCTTAGCAGACACCTGTCTTTCAAACCTAGACAACAGCCTACACACAAAAAAAGAATTTACAACATTCAGTCTTTATCAAACAATCTCTCGTGTGAATAAGCAGGACCATAAAACCTCCCTAGTCACAGAAGTAATCTGTCATTATTTTTTCTCACCATCTTACTTTTAAAAAAAGTGTAGTTATTATTATTAACATCATCATTATTGTGTCCAGTCATACTTGTTTAATTTCTCAAAACATTATTTTCCTGAAAAACAAAGCAGAAATAGTTTTCTTCATAGATAATAACTGCAAAATATAATAGTACACTCGTCAGATACAAGTCCATCAAAGCCCATGAACTTCTCCTCTACCCTATTCCCCATTATAACAGAAATATTGTAAGAAGTCAATCAACTAATATGCAGCTCTGAGAAGAAAGACAGAGGAGCTCAGAGGATGCACTGACTGACCATAGGACTGCACATGCTGGGGGCTTGTGGCATCACAGTTACAGGGGAAAACACGTTATACCTGCAGGGACAGAAGAAAAGCCATCCCAGCTCCAAGCCAGGGCCTCCAACCCAGCCTGCAGCAGCAATATCCATATCCACATTTCCCTCTTTGGCCTCTTGCAATCCCACTGGCTACTTGAATACCTTGCAATTGAGAACCAGGAGGGTCCCACTACACCCCCTCTGGTCTAGAACATAATTTGTACACCAACAAGCATACACAGCACATTTTGAGACTAAACTTAAAGCATCCCTTAACTGAAATACATCCCTAAGGATACCATATGGCATCCTCTTTGCTAATGTTCCCTCAGTACTTCTCTGGAAAAAGTGCCTATAGCTCATGATTGAAAAGAAAACATTGACAAAGTGTCTTGTCTGAGCAGAATTAATATGGGCAGAAAAAATCAGATTTCACCTCACAGATTTTGAAGGCTAGGTTTGGATAATAGCGAATCTTCATTTATTGACCCTGCACCGTCCTGAAGGAACAGACACGCTGCTGTCCTCGTTTCCCCCTGCACAACAAACTCAGAGTTGCATGAGATTGGATTGTTGCTGGCAGTGACGGAGCCTGCAGTCATCCTCTTGCCCCACAGCCTCCTCCTCTCCACAGCCTCCTCCTCGTCTTCAACACCACTGCCCAAACTGCTTCAAGCATGAGTTGACATTTGGAGATGCCCTTTTTCTACTGTGGCACCTCACAACCATGCCACCTTTCTGATCTCTTTTAAATCACATCCATCTCTGATTTGCCTTTTCAAGATCATTAGCAGCAAAATTGCCAATAGTAGTGCATTTTGTCTAGGTTGCCTTGCCAAGGGGACGCTCATTCGTATTGACTCCATTCCTGCACTATCCGGGCTTCACACATCTGACAATGTATCACCTCCTTTGGAGCACATGCAGACATTCCTTATTCTGGGCTCTAGCTTGTTGAAATACTTCCAATGTATGAGTTTATTTGCTAGCTTGAGTCTGACAGCAGGCCATGGTTGTTACTCACTCTTTGCTCATGCAGCTGATTGACCTTTCACATGGTGTCATAACACTAAACTTTCAATCCTCATTTTTAATGCCACAATAGGTTATCACTAGGTATCATATAAGTCAGCTAACAGGGGTACAAACCTCTCCACTGCACACAGCTGGTGAGCCAAGCCCTTCTTTAAGAATTTAGCAACTCTTTTCTGTTTACATCAGGCCGCAGCTTCCAGGCTTTACTTTTCAGACATGGATTAGCTATTCATTAACATGGCAAAGTCCAAGTCATTCAGCACAAAAATGTTCTTTTTATCTTATGTGTCAAACTGAGAAGAAATAGTTTCCCACATTGTGAAAGCTCTTTGAAAACAGCCTGAATAACCATTAAATCACAGCTAACAGAGGCTTTACAGGAAACATTTTTGTACATGAATACAATATGAAGGATAATGGACCTCCACAGAGCCAGCAAATTCTGCAGACATAAGAAACATTTGACCATGACAAAAAAGAGCTGCCAGACCATCATTTTGAAAGAGAAAACAAGAGAAAAACTCCTCAAAAATACAACACAGAGACTACAGCATTGCAGGGATCCCTGATATGACACAGAATGAAAAGGCAGGTCAGCTGTTGCAGTGCTGCACCATTGCAACACAATACCATGTCACTGTATCACAACACAGAGGACACTCAGTCCCTGATGGGACCAAAGAGCCACATCACCGAATACCAACCTGACCCAATTGATTGCCACCTCCTCATTAAAGACTGTACACACCTCCAGACAAACATTCTGAAGAACCACTGGACAAATAACTTCAACATTTTTCTGTAAGTGAAGGAAACCAACATTCTTCTCCCCATACTTCTATCTAGCCTGAGCACTGATAGCCATAATGCTGCAAGTAGAGACAACTCTTCCTAATGAATAGCCAGGAAGAAGAGGAAACTCCCACAATCAAGCTGTTGTTAATATCTGATGTTAATTACAGAGAGAAATTTCATAATGCAGTGTTTAACAGCATGAAACAAGAACCAGTGCAAAATGGTTTTAAGGAGTAAGGACTCCAGAAAACACTACTTCCCTGTATTCACCCTGATACAATTCAGTAAGATGCTAGTTTAGATTGCTGTTTCTCATTTTTACTATTCTGAATTTAAATATGCTAAGCAAAACCCATAATCTAACTATTTTCTATTTGGGTTATGTAGAGAAAAACACAAAATGAAGGTGACACATGAACTAACTTCACAAATCTGTATTTTAGACTGACCAACAATAATCTTTTTCTCTCAAAAAAAAATTGACGGTCTTGTTTTTTCCACTGTGCTGCCTCAAAAAAAATTCACTTCTGAGAGTCATAATTCAGTGTTTCCTCAAGAAAATCAAAGTTAAGAGCTTAAGTTTTCCTTTCTATGCTTGCCTTGCCTTATTACCTCTTACCTGTCAGTGAAGAGAAGGCTTAACTTACCAATTTTCCTCTGAGAACTCTTACTATCACTCGATGTTTTATTCACTTCCTAAAATGCATAATCTTAAAGTATATATTTTATATATTTTATAATTTACAATGTTTTAGTACTTTTGCACCATTTTTTCCCTTGTGTGATGCATCCTTCTCCTGAACTCCTCTCTCAACTCTGACAGAGATCTAAAGCTGAAGGGAAAGAAGCATTTTGCAAAGAGTCTAGAGTGACTGGGGATGCCTTGGAGGAAATTACATTAGTTTCTGCAGTGATCAAAAATATTACAGTAGTTATAGTTGCCCAGTGCAAAGCAATTGGATTTTCCCTGCTGAGCAGCTGCTATTGCATTTGCTTTGCTGCAGCCTTTTTTACGTAGTATCTCAGTGTGAGGAGCTGCACAGGGACCCATCCCTGGCAGCAGAAAGGCAGAGCACATCCTTAGAGAGAGCTACAGACCACTGGTTTTCACTGGGCTTCCACAATACTGCACAGAGCATTATGCAATCTGCTATGATGAATCCACAATCTGGAATTTGGCAGAAATGTGCTGAAATTCCCCACAAGAAACAAGGTGTTCACTGTAAGACTGAGGAGAGCATCACTCAAACTTAAAAACCTATAAGGATTGGCCCTCAGGTGTAAAAACATGAGCTCTCCGTTATAAGGTTGTTCTGTCAGTTTGCTTTCCCAAATCTCCCATGAAGATTGGGACACATTGTGCTAATTGCTGTACAGAAACCTCAACACAGAAATACAGTCCCTCTTCCAAACAAGTTATACTCCTGATTGCCTCAATACCATGGGCAAATATGAGCAGAGTTGACAGCAGAAAGATCAACAGAGGGTGAAACTTAGTGGTTACCCACACCACCCATGTGGGGTTGGATAATTCCACAATATCATTTGGGAAAGTGTTGACACTAAAATACATAAACTGACACCTTAATTTTAATGAAAGAAATGGCCTCTGGATGTCAGAAATCTTAGAGTGAATCTGCCACTATCTGAGTTACCTAATGTTTTGAGTTTTCAAGGATAAGAATTTCATGACTGCTATATTCTACTGTAGGCAGAAACCCTGGGGAGGGTGCAGGGAGGAATGAAGAACCATACAAAAACATTTTAAAAAGCTGGAAAAGTGAGAAAACATCCCATGCAAACATTCTTTTAACTTTAGCAATAGAGGATGTTGTTTTGCAGTTCTCTCTCTTCTTTTATGGAGTAAGCAACAGACCCTCTCAATAATCTTTAAGACAGTAGAAGACAGCAGCAGCTGTCCTATTTTTTGAAGCAAGGCAAAAATGCAGTTGAGATGGAATGGATCTGCTGTTACGACGGTCCATGCCTGTTTCTTGAAAGAAAGACATTACAAATGAAAAATGAAAAAGCAAAAAGAAAAGGGAAATAGAGTTTCTGCTTGAGGCAAGCTGTTTTCTTACACACAGGCTAGAAGGTACAATGCCTAGGCTTAAACCTCCTCCAAAAGCTGCTTTGTGGGCATGAGCTCATAGCAGTGTTAAAAGAAGTCATCTGAAGGTTTTTGAAAGAAATCAAAGAAGTCCAAAGAAAAAAAGAAATAATATGGAGAAGGATGAGGAGGTAGGCAGGAGTCAGAGGATAAAGGGCAGTAGGGCTCAAGCAAGTTCTCCGTGGCCAATTAACCTTACTGAAACACAACCTTTCCAGACACATGCGGGGAGAAAATGGGGCAGACTGCAGAACATTTAGAAAAAGGGGAAGAGATTTAAGAAACAGCTTGAATATTTGCAGAAGACAACAGGGAGGAACACAAGTAACCATGTCTTGCCAGCCTGATAACAGGTAAGACAGCACTGATGCTTCTGTGCCACAGAGCAGAAGGAAGGTTTGGATGGTTAGCCTTATCTGTGTTAAATTTAATCTGACAGAAATATCCAAGGAGAAGTGTCTGAGGCAGAAATGGATGGACTGGTGGAGGAAGACACACAAGAAACAGAGGGAAGTGCAAATAAATCTTCCCTGGAGGTCAGCAGAAGCTGCACCACAAGTGCAGCTCAAAGCCACTGCTTCTTTCCTTTCTTAAAAGCCAGTTCAGTGCCTCCTACCCATGCTCCTGCCTTCTCACACTGGGGAGGGCTGGCCAGCTCTGCCACTGAACATAGGCACTCCCACTGTTTTATAACACCTGTGAGGCACAGGACTGAGTGGAAAACCTGAACTTCAGATGTAGTTTTGCACTAATATATATATAAATCAAAGTTTTGTTTCAAAACTCCAATAAGAGCTTACAGCTGCTACATGCAAGACTTACAAATATCAAAAGCAACTCTTCAGCTTCACTCTGGCACTGTACAAATTTCTGCCCTAATCCCAAAGTTACATTAAAATAATTTCTCAGTAAGATTTATTTTAAATTATGTCATAGCCTGCCTAGTGATATGAAATCACGGTTAATACACATATTTGAACTGAAAACATTATCCTACAACAGTGATTTCTGCATTGTAATAGATTCATTAGCACAGCCTCCGCTCAAATAATTCAGTGCAATTTCAAATTGTAACAGAATTGTAATGATGGTGGAATAGGCTGTCCATACATTTGCACTGAAATAGGCCTGATATAATAATCATCATTCATCAAGCCATTTACACTAAGTATCTACAGACTTACACAAAATTTTGCCACTAAACTCCAGCACTAAGTAGCTTTCTAGCACTATTTTTCATTCTGGACACCTTTTTAAATCTGTATCTACTCCCTCGCCATAATCCAAATGGCAATAGGGACAAGACTGTTGAAGACAGAAGCTATGTTTCCAGTTCCAGTGCCAAGGAAATATATATTGTAATCATAGCACAGGCACTATGTTTCTCACCTGCTCATCATAATTTCAGCCTTTATGTCATTTAGCACCATTGAGTTCCTTCTTCATCCCGTTCTCTTCAAGAAATTGTCAGTATTATTCAGATGAGTTTTATCAAGGAGCTAGAGAAAAAGACTAGATCTATGGAAATATTGTTATATAGTTAGTTTAGTAACCTGCAGTGTGCACTTAGCTAAAAAAACTATGTAAGCAAAGAAATTCTAAGCCATAGCAGCTGCAAATGCTGACCACTGTAATACAAATATTCAACCTGCAGCTTTTCATAATAATGATGAGTACATATGGGTAAATGCGCTAGCCTCCAAAATGTCACTAGCAGAGTCTTAAGGACTGCAATTTAAGCAAAGTGACCAAACAAATCTTAGCTCCAAACTGCCAGAAATTAACTTCTGAAAAAGTTAAGCTCATTTGTTTGAGGATTTTCCAGTTATGCAACTACAAGTGGGGCTTGGTGCATCCCAAACAGTCACAGGGCTTAGATGGCTGGAAGACACTGGGCCTGGCCAAAGCCACATTTCAGAGGGGCTGGCAAAAATAACCACCTCGAGACATCACTTCAGAGTAGCAGGAATGTTTGTCCATTTCTGAATGGCTTCAGTCAGTTGTATCAATGAGACACTTTAAACGTACCATTGTCCCTGAACTAGAGAATATCACTTGGCTTCACACATTCAGAAGCCCACACTTAAAGCTCAGAATAGGTAGTTTATGCCAAATATGGACTGCTAACTCAGTTTTCACTTTGGGGAATGATGTGCAAATGCACGTCATTCATACATCAATGATATATGACTATACAAGTGTGCGCCTTGTGTCACTGCAATGAGGACACAGAGTCCAAGAGCAAAGCCAGGTCAAATTTCCCTGCACGGAGGTCCATGGTAACTGGCTTCTGCCCACAGCTGGACATGCTAATCAACTGCCAAAGTTTATACCACAAACAACAAACCACAAGTACCTGGAGAGATCAATTACATCAAACCAGCCTTTCCCATGTGGTTCCTTAAACTATCTGCCACTTTTCCAATGGGATTAATTTGCTACCTACCACCAGCCACTTGTCTAGAGATACAGCAACCTTATTCTTCTGACAAACTGCCTCTGGAAATGTTTTTGCAGCACAGGAACAAGCTCCAGCATCTTCAGAGACCAGCCAGTGACACCTGCGTAGATAAGGAGCACCATCTGGTGTCACACAGAGCCCTCCATCTCCCATCCCTGTGCCCCTCTGTGGCAATATTACTGTTCGCCTTCATTTGCATCACAGTAACAGAGCTAGCTAAGAACCTGATCATTTTGGATACTTTGCCAACATACAGCAAATCGCTTTCTTGCCTCTATCTCAGCAAATGCAAATGTTTTCAAGAGCAGAGTTGCCAGGTCACACATTTAGTTTATTTTACAGGGAGGTGCACTGCTGGGTTGATAACTCCAATCAGAAAATAGTCGCAGATTTCCATAGAGTCTTTTGATTCCTATCTGCACATACATGCTCAAATACACCTATCAAAAACATCAAAGAGGGGACACATGATAAAATGGAGGGAAAAATAACATTAGACCCCTTCTCATGAAAGCTTCTGCTACAACAATGTACCAGGGTGGCACATTGGAAGTGAGGTACTAGTACACGTCCATGGCAGCTGCTGAAGGATGTGCAGAAGAGCCAACACACCATATTCTGATGTGGCAGTTCTGCCCCAAAGCTCTTAGAGCTTCTTCCCAAGGCAGGAGAGGTGAGTGCCCTGCCTATCCATAGCAGGCACAAAGCCTGGAACACACTGCTCTTGTGGCAACGTAGGTACACACATCCTTCTACAGGAGGGCCAGGTGCCCATCTCAACTCGATGCATGCAAGCTAACAGGAACAAAGGAAGGTTCTCTCCATCTTCCTCCAAGCACCCAAAAGGATAACAGAGCAACAAAGAAAGGCTTAGAACAAACATGAAGAAGGAGAAGCCAAATTGTAAGGCAAAATCCTTGAAAACAACTATTGCAGTTAGCCAGTAGGAAGGGGAACAAAACAAATCACACCACTGTCCACAGAACTTGTATGTTCTCCACCTCCTTGTGTTTTCAAATCAAATCAAATTCTTTATAATGTGCTTTCATCAAATGCCCATCCCTGAGCTCAGTGCAGAGTACACAGGTTAAATACAGTGACTTGTGTTCACACTATAGAACAAATAGCATGAACCAGGAGCTCCCCCAGTGGAAATACTAATCAGTCCCTGCAAACATGGCAATTAAGTGCCATATTGCTTGTCTCCCAGTAACATGCTTCATAACTTTGCAAAAACATTCCTGCTGCAACACATCCTGGCAGCTCAGCCATCTCATCTTTCTAGGTCTCACCTGTGGTACTTCAGCTCTGATGGCACTTCTACTGAACTAGCTTCTACATGTTGAAGGAAAGCTGAAAATGTCAGGCTTTAAATCTTGAGATTTTAAAAAAAATCATATCTTGATCAGTTGAAGTACAGTGCTAAGCTAAGCATGTTGAATTTTACAAGGATTTTCAACTGAAATGTTTCATTAATATTGAGACCCTTCTTTCACACAGATCACGAATGCATTAGTGCTCAGCAGAAAGTGGGACTTTGAGGGAGATCTTTCAGCTGTTTTAACAAGCTCTCAATAGAAGCTGGTGAAATGAGATGAGGCATTACCCGAGGTCTGTCAACACCACTTCTCTGTGAAGCCTTCTTGTGCACGGGGCCAATTTGATGCAAGTCACACCTTTTGAAAAATGGCCCCTTAATTTATCACATTTGCAATGTCACAAAGGCTGTCCCCATCACTGTAAAGGGCTGTCCCCTTTACAGACTATTTATTTTTTCTGCCAGTTATCATGTTGGAAAATATACCAGTTTAAAATTTTTTTATATAACTTTAGTCAGGGGTTGTGTTTGCCTTCACCCCAGGGGAAGGGCATTTTAAGTTCCTTTCCAGGGCATTGATCCACCAGGTGAGGTCTGATGAACTTAATGTCTCAACAGATTGGGAGTAGCACAAAAAAAAAAGCACAAAATGACCATCAACCCCAAACCTCACCCCTGGCACGGTCGGAGACACCTGGTCTAGGAAAATAGCGATAAGAATGAGGACCTAATTAGCATCAGAGCTGAAGAAATCCAGTTCCAGTAGGAAACCAACTACTAAGAGCTTCACAACTTGGAACCAATGAACATTGAACCAATACATTTCTATGGGTTTTGACTGTATAAAGTTTGGGATAAAACCTAGTAAAATTCATGAGTCATGGAATGATTTTCTCAGCACACCCAGGCTATGTGTGGATGAAATGATTTCTGTTGCACATTCTGGCCAGAACAACATCCTGGCCAGAAAGAAAGTAATGCCTTGACTCTATAACACTAAAATGTTGCTGGAGGGTTTTTGTTTTTCCTGCAGTTTTGGTGACAATCATGTTAGTCAGGAGACACAGTTGCACGCTTCTCAGTACACAGAGCTCCCCAGTGTACTGAGCAGAGCCTACAAGAGGTATAACCACAGTGAGCCAGAGCTCCAGCAACACATCTAACTTGACCACAAGCAATAAGATGAAATGCCAAATAGAAAAGTGAATCCATCTCAGACCTGTTTGTCAGAGAATTGGGTCCATGAACACTTCTCGTTCAGCAGATCTTGCATGCATGCAGGAATACGTGTGCATATTATCCACATGATGTGGGATGCATGCTCCACATACAAAAGGCATGAGCATAGCAAGGATTGCCTGTTAGGGCTTGGGCACTCAAGGACTGTTGGGGCAGTGAGAAGTCTGAAAAAGGAGGTTTTCCCTAAGGAATGGAAAGGTCTTCAGCTACTGTAACCAAGGCAACTCAATCCCAGCACAACAGCCATTTTCCACCCAACCTTGTTTGGTTATTTCAGCCACAATATGCAAATACCAGGGTAAACAGAGTGGGTAGAAGTATTTAATTGGCTACAGGTGTAAGTGCCCTTTTGGATTGCTGCATGCTTATTGCGGAAAGATAGCTGGGGGTAAAATTAGAGAAAACTGGTGTGATTTAGGAATATAAGTCTCCCACCAATACTCCAAACCACACTGCTCCTTGCTTGCTCCCTCTTTCCCTTTCTCCTTCCCTCTCCAGTGATGGAGATAAGGACTGGAAGTACAAAAGGCAAAGATCATAGGTTAAGAACAATTTTCTGGAAATGGCCATGAGATAAGAAAAAAAAAAAGTAATAGCAACCATATCAGTAACAAAAGTACACAAAAAGAGAGGGTAATTCACACATAAAAATGTTCACTGAGGACCCTGAGACAATGAACAAGGGCGGACAATGCTGCCACATTTTCTGACCAGAAGCCCCATCCTTCTTCTTGGAAGCCAGAGCCCCTTCCCCCACCCCCAGCAATGATGTGAAGTAGTACAGAATAACCCCTGGGTCCTGGCCAAAACTGGGGCAACTGGGAAGTACTCCCATCCTAACAGAAGGTGCAGAAATTACAGGGTGAAATGCATTTGCTGTTCCCTGGATGGCAAATGGCAGATGGCATGCCCAAAATCTATTCCATGATGATTCCCCAAAACACCAACCACAGCACCTGCTAAGGCGATGGAAAGGAAGGTGGAGTGGAGTGGAGACACCATGGCCAGGCTCTGTGGGAATCCTTGCAGGTAGTGGAACTCAATACCTTGTAGCTGATCAACCACAGAAAACCCCTCAACCAGGGGAGATGGAGGAAGGTGTCCTGTTGCTGAGCCACCAACTGGGGCAAAATCGCTCTCCTCGGATGAACTTGGTTTATTAAAACTAATTGTAATATTAATGTATACCTCCATCCTAAAGTAACCTGCCTCCAAGGTATGACCACCCCTCACTGGGCATGCATTCTATATTTTATTGGCGTTATTATTAATAGCAAAGCAAGAGAATTTTATGGCAATCAGTAACAAAGGTATGTATGACTAGAGTCGCTCAAGATCCACTTAAACATAAAGAAATAGTCTAAAAGTAAATTAAGAATGGGGAGAAATCAGGGAAGACTCCATCGTAACTTCTGGGATCAGCCAAAGGGTTGAACCTGCCTACTCCCTAAAAGGAGCCCATTGAGTAAGAGCTGCACTCTGTATGCACTGAATGATTATCTCAAGCTCACTTTTATTAGTGATTAAAACTTGTCGGTATATCACTTTGAATACATTTTTGCAGTCAGATACTGTCACTGGCAATCCTTGAACCTTAATCTATCACAATTTTCTATTATCAGTGTGTATCATAAAGAGTGTTACTCTGTAAAGAGTTAGTGTGAGTCCTTCATGGGTGCTGGCGGTCACCAGCAGTGTATAACAGACTCAAATAAAAGTATGGAGATTCAGGAAAAGTCTCTCTTACGCTGTTGGTGTGTGTCCCTGAGAATGTGAGTCAAACATCCCGTGATCCAGCAGGACTGCTCAGTGGGAAGTCTCCCTAATGGGACACTGACAGACCAGTTTGGCACAAGGGTCTCGGCTTTCCTGAGCACTGACAAGACTGAGCAAGAACAAATGGTTTGCAGAGATCTCCCCTTTTCACATGACACCTATGAAGGGTTGCGAAAGTGGAAACATGAAGGAACAGAGAAGAGAAGCTGGGAATCCTTGTGCACATATATAAGTAGCCAGGAAAGCCCAGAAGAGGGGAATCCACAAGACTTTGCATCTGAGACCCCTTCTCCTACAGGTATCACAGGAAGGAAGTAGGGGTGGGACTTTCTGCTGTCCCTACATGCAAATATGCTTTTAACTAACCTCCATAAAAATACAGTCACTGAAGATAACAATCCAGCTAGCTGTGGTACATAACACTGCTCCAGCCCCAAAGCTTACCTTTCAGAAGTCCAACAAGTGAAAAAGTTTCTAACACCAGGTCTGCTTTAAGAGCAAGATCCCAAATTTATGAGATGATCAGGTGTCTGCAGAGCCTACAATACATTATCCTGCCAATGAAAACTCTCAATCGTAATACCTCATCATGACATAGATATTTAGTCTTCAATGCTAGATTATACATCTAGAAGTGAGATAAAATATTCAGTGGTTCTGGTTCCTCCATAACACATTTGGCTCTTGAATTCTTTTTTTTTTTTTAACTCATCAAATGAATTATTGAATTTATGAGTTTGGTTGAATTTATGAGTTTGGTTAAGCAAAAGCTAGCCATCAGTGAAATCAAGTGCAACTGGGTGTAGACATTACACTGCAGAGAAGTCTATCAAAAGGCAGCATTGCTCAAAGATTACAAAAATCTATGGTGATAACATGGCTAAACGACATGTATATGGATGCATAAAGTGCAAGGGTTCAGGCTGTTTTAGGAAATAAGTGAGATTTCTATGAGCCAAGTAACACACAGAAAAAAAAATATGGGTTTGTCAGGCAGTTTAGCGCCTTTCTTTAAAGGTTCATCCATAGTGTCATCTTGTTGGAGGTTAGGATTTTTCCGGTTTTTTTTCTTTCTCTCAGGGAATTTTTCTCCCATTTGTTGCCTAAGAGATGATAACTACCATGCTTTAAAGACAAAAGAGGTGGCTGGGAGGGGGAGAAGGGGGAAGGGTACAGTTTTCTACTGTCTCTTAGCTGGGGGACTTCCTCTTTGGAAGTGCAGAGATACTGCAAGAATTGGCTGGGAGTCAGGGGCTGGGCTCAGCTCTCTCACTCTTGGGATCAGAGTGGAGACTGTTGTGGTTTTGGTGCTAGACTGCTGCTGCCTGGGGGATTCACTGCCACTGCAGAGTTTTTGTCCTACACTGCTTCTCCTTACAGTGGGTGACACTCTGCTCGCGAAAGCAGCTGTCAAACTGGGACCTTTCCAACACCCCTGACCTCACTGGGAAGCGGACCCCAACCCACTCCCTCTCCCGGGAGGGAGTGTCTCCTGGCTGCTTGTGGAAACCCATCTGCCACCACCCAGCCCCACTGTTTTTCTCGGGCTTTTTGCTACACTTTAACTCAACACCTGGTGTCCGCCCAGACCCCCAGGGCTCCTGCCACAGCCTCAGGGTATCTGCTACATTATGTTTGCCACCTCAGATGTGCTCACCTCTGCTGTTCGAGCCTGCTGCTCTGAGGTTCCTGCTACAGTTCATCTCGCCATCTGGAGTGGCACCAGAACCAACTGCCCCACCATGAGTTTGCAAAGGAAGGCCCTTCCCTCTCTCCCCTGCCTCCTGAGCTGCCATTGCCTATGTGAGAGAGATGACTGAGCTCACACCACAGTGCCCCCTGCAGCCCTGGGGGAATCATCGCACCTGCGCTGCTCAGCCAGGAGCTAACAGCGTCCCTGACAGCTGTGACCGTAACTACATCAAAGGGGAAAGTGCTCGACAGCAGAGAGAAGGCTGTTACTGGGTTTCTGGTTTTGTTTGTTGTTGCTGCCATTGTTGTTGTTTGTTTGTTTGTCTGGATATACATATATATATTCGTAAAGAACTGTTATTCCTTTTCCTGTATCTTTGCCCAAAAGCCCCATAATTTCAAAGTTATGATAATTTGGAGGGAAGGGTTTCATACTTTCCACCCCAGGAAGGTTCCGTCCTTCCTTGGCATGCACCTGTCCTTTAAACCAGGACACACCTCTGCTTTGAATACCTAATCTCAGAGCCACTTTTGCCATTTTATGTTGTCACAATAAATATTGCCAAGTATTGCCCTCTGTTTCAGTTCACATTACTGTTTCATATTACAGTTTTCCATTGTTTACCTATATACACTGTAGGAATACAAAACCTGAATCTGTCTAATTCAATACTGACTAGCATTTACAGACTCCCTTTTAGTTTGAAGACCATTTTTGCTAGCCTGCCCTGTGGAGTAGGAGGGGTGGTTTTGCTTGCATGTTTTAAGGCAGATAAACAGGAGCTAGTGTTTCAAGAGATTCTAGAACTAGGCTGTGTGTCTTTCAGGCAAGGCATAACAAGGATATAACTGTGCATGGCACACGCAGCCAAGGCTTCTGTGCAACACGAAGCCAACACAAACCTGCAGCTCAGTAGCAGCCTTCTTGGGTATTTTCCAAACATACAAAACATACAAACATGTAGAATGCTCACTGCATCTTGCAGAAGCACACAGCTCTCTTCTTGCAAAAGCTATGCATGCAGTATGATTCTTACACTTTCTTAATACAGGAAATTGCTCAATATGTGCCAAGACTTCAGTCCAAGGGCCACACCTTTCTGACAGCGACTGTGGTGGAGCTCACAGAATAGTTTATTTGCTACTCACCCAGGTAGCTTCTCCTCTTGCATGAACTGTCACAAATCCTTCCAATCTAAGTTTGGCTTTGACCAACTTTAAAGCAGGTCCAAATCTTCAGAGGGAGTGCAGTTGCATAGGGCCCACACTTCCTATTTTCAAGAGGGGAAACAAGCCTACATACCTATGCAAAAAATAAATAGCAAAACATGAACTTTAGAAAGCAAGAAGAAAAAGCCCACAGTTACTAGTCTTGCAACCTTTGAAAATCAGGTGCTTTTTGTTGCAGCCTGGAATGGATGAGAAGTGTTGAAGATTTTCAACTCTGGAAATACAAAGCAATACAACTGTAATATAACAAGCAAATTAGGCCCTCCCGACAATGTGCCAGTAACAATGTGGTAAAGCTTCCAATATATGCACAAAAGTTAGCCTGTATCAGTTTCCTACTTTTACTTATTATATGAAGCACTTGGATCTCCTCACATTAGAGTTCTTGAACATAGCAGTACACCTGATACAGTATACCAGCACAATAAGAGGGTTAAGTCTTGCATCACAGGACAATATTTTTTTTAATTAGTCTTTGACAGAAACACCAAGTTCCAGCCACAATCCCACTAGAAAATCTGAAAATGCAATTGTTGCTAAAAACAGCGGAAGTCTGCACAGCCAACAGGTTCATACTAGGTACCCCTTGCAATGTTAACAGGAGATTCACATTAACTGCTTCTAAACATGCTTTATTATCAGCATTTGTTATGCTGTGAGAACACAAAGCATTTGTATTCTAGAGTTTCCAGTGATTTTTTTAGTGTAGACATAACAACCCAGAAATAACCAATGCTCTATCCTGAAAGCACATGTAAGCAAAGAGCAAACCAAAAAATGCATGAGGACACTCAAGAATTCAAGTTATTTGAGAAACAGCAATACTGCGCCTCCTGCTGTGAAGTAGCTTTCAGTCATTCCTGGCTTAGAGATTAGAGACCTTTCCTGAAACATGGTGTGAAAAGTGTTTCCTTTGAGGTCTCTTCTGTACGCAGATGTCTCAAGTATGTTCCTCACAACTTTGGCTCTAAGCTGCTCCTCTTTGTGCTTGCCCAGCTGCAAAGCACAGCTGTGAACACAAGCCTGTCCTTCGCAGGAAAGCTTCTGCAGCTTCCTTTGGGAGGACGGAAAGTCAGGTCCCAGCAGGTGATGTGGTAGGAGCACATGGGCTCATTCCACCGTAGTCCCCAACTGAAAAGACAAAGCTGGCACATGGCTTTGGGTGTGCACTGTGCAGTCCAAGTGATGCCTTGAAGATCCTAGAAATGAAAAAACACACCTTCAATATA
The DNA here is from genome assembly GCA_036785705.1 of Acanthornis magna. Classification (NCBI taxonomy): domain Eukaryota; kingdom Metazoa; phylum Chordata; class Aves; order Passeriformes; family Acanthizidae; genus Acanthornis; species Acanthornis magna. Next base: position 12,239,232 of record JAWUZG010000093.1, read on the forward strand.
ATATTAGTATAGGTGGCAATATAAAGGCTGGTCTTTATTGGAGGCCTCCAAGCAGCAGATATGGAAAATATCAAAAAAATGCCCACCCCCCCACGAGGTGAATACAGTTTTCTAAGTGTAGCAAATTAACATATTTTACACAAATCACCAATTAGATGCATAAGAGGTGACGTAATTCCCCCCCAATTCAGCCCCTTCTAAGTCTTCCCCCTTCAGATATGAACTAAATTTTGTTTATGAAAAGAGCTGTTTTCTGCCTTGGTTCCCAAGAAGAACCAAGATAAGATAGGGGCCTTGGAATGTAAGGCCTTTTGTCTTTCTGCCTAAGGAAAACATAGGGAAAAGTACTGAGACTAGCTACTAATACAATAATAGGCTACAGAGCTACAAATATATGTGTATAGAGAATATATTTTTTAGAAAAGGCAAAAATCAATCTGGCATCACAAGGACAGGTTCATGAAGACCATTTCATTTCCCCTGAGATCTCCACAGGGAGGTAAGGCTCAGCTAAAACACAAACAATTAAGACAGATATCTCTTTAAGTTATATCAGTATGAATACCAGCATCACCAGGTAACTAACCTGGACTGGTATTTTTCTAAGTGGTTTGGGCTTGTTTGTTGTGTTTTGGTGGTGGTCTTTTTTTTGCTTTGCATAAGAAGTAAAAGCATTAAACTCTCTCCACTTCCTCTTATAGCAGGATAATCAATGCCAGTGCATTCTTACAGGGCAGGGAAAAACCAGGAAGTAACACACACACATTGTTTTGTCTGCAAGGTCCTACCATTGACATTGAATTGATTTCTAAAAAAAATAATTCTTGGTGGTCAGCCTGGAGGGATAGCCATTTACAGCAGTACATTTTCACATGGCACTGTCCTGGCATGGACTACCTTCTAAGTAATAAAATTACTTAAAATACTCACAGTGACTCAAAGGAATCTACTCCACAGCAGGTACTGTAAAGCAAAGCACACTTTTATTGGCGCCAGAGAACACATAGGGATTAATTCCTCCATGTACATGTCTGGTTGTGGTTCATTTTACACAGGCTTTTATACTTTTATAATTTTCGTGTCCACCCTTGTTTGTTTGCTTATCTGAAAGTTACAGTTTTAAGGGTTGGAGTCTTACATAACTTGTGGTTCCTTTATCTCAGGGTTACAAACACGTTCCCTCACTTTACTGATACAAAACCTATGTTCTGTTTATAGCTGTATTTTATTGATTATGTCCTTCTGTTTCCTATCTACTACAAAATAACTTATTTTTTTAGCCTTTTGGGTCAGTTCCCATTCTTATCTTCTTGGCCCACCAGGGCTAGACCCTTGTTTACAGAAGTTATAGTTAGACACAGCAGTTACACTTAAGCCTCTTCCTATCTCCTTAACCCACCAGGGATAGACCCATTTTGTAGAAGGATCAGCAGTTACATTCAAGCCCTTCCCTTTTTATCTCCTTAGTCCACTCAGGGTTAGATCCCTATTTACAAAATTGGTCACAGTTATGCGCAGAAGTTACACTTAATTCTTTTACTAACTTAAAACTTACTTCTTTTTATACTTTAATTCTTTTGTTAACATATACCTGTTCTAAGGTGCTTATGCCAAGTGAGGTCTGTGTTTCAACAGCAAAGGTCTTTTCGAACATCTTGCATTTTTTTATGTTTCCTTGTAAGGCAAAGAAAATTCAAGCTGACACTGGTTTTTCTGAGGCTACCTACATCTACACAAAACAAATGCAAATCTTTCTACTAGTATCAAAATTATGCCTTCTGGTACAGGCATGGGCCCTGATGCATGCAGTGACAGTTTCTTCACCTAATATCAGCTTCAACATGTTGGAGGGAGACTCCCCAGCTTCCACCCAAATTCAGTCAGACTTTAGGATATGTAAAAAAAATTAAACACTAATGCAAAGAGAAGTGTTCAGATACCCCCTAAGGCATTGGGAATAAAACCCACTCAAGCTCTAGACCAGAGGAGACACATATCTTTACAGATCTGCATTTACAAATCCTCCTACCCAATGATGAACTTTCAGAACAATGTCATTCCTAGTATTTTGACATTCTCATAGTTTTTCAGTTTGGCCTGTGGGTGAGATCTCTACAAAGTTGTTAGAGAAGCCATACTCAATACTAACTTGTTCAGGCTATTACAGCAGTGTTTTTCCTTAGAAAGTTATCTAACTTTATGTATCTATCAAAACATTGGACTTACTCCTACCTTTAAATACTGCATTATAGCTGTTCATCTTTCAGCAAGAAGTTTGAGAAATGCAGTTTTTCCAACATCATTCTTTCCACTAGCTAGCATGAAATGCTCTGAGACACAGACAGCAGCAGCACATACCCAGAAGGAGCTATAATATGTATTGAGGTTTTAAGGAACAATATAGTTTTGTCTGCAAGGTTCTGATTTGTAATTCCTTTTCCTTGTAATTCTTTTTTCCTCTAAATGCCCAGAGCGAGAGCAGCCACTTCACATTCACTACCGCCCACTTCAAAAAACTAGGAAAACCAAAGGGTAACACCCACAACTCCAAATCCAACAGGTCCCCAGAAGCAGGCAAAGGCGGAGGACACCTGATTGTAGACACTGCTATTTCCTCTCCATAAGTTTGCTCCTCAAACACCCAGACTTCTTCAACGCCCCAAGAATTAATCCAATTCTTGAGCATGCTCATGCATAGTACAGAGGTGGCTGAGAAGAAATTAATTTGGTTTGTGGTATCCTGAAAAGAAAAACCTTGCACTGTAATATCCTCTCTTTGCATGTAAGGGCATAGGGTGAATCTGCCACCTAATGGCCCTTTAAACTTGGTTAATGGTAGCAGATGAGGCAGCCCTGAGGTGCTATTGCTCTCAAACATGTATTCATTACCCCTACTGCATCCCAACAATGTTTTTTGCCATGGCTTTTGGTGAAGCTAGAACAGATATTCCAATAGTTTATCTATCCAGCAGCTACAAATCACAAAAAATTACTAGATTTCTTGCAGGGTTTAGGGATTTTCCATACCTAAACAGCTTCTAGAACAATACAAACTTTGTCAAACACAAAAGTATCTGAAGCATACATGCAGCCTTGGAGAAAACAGTCTCAGTGAGATACATTTACATATTTCAAAAACTTTAAGTCAACAAAAAAACCCTTCTGACTTACTGCTATCGACTTCACTAGTGGGCACAGATCTGTGTCAAAGGGAAGATTTCTACCCTTGTCGCTTTGGAAGCAGAGAGAGATGCATTCAGAGAATCCAATAAACTGAATAACTATCCCCAGTGTTGGGACTGGGATGTGATAGAATATCTTTCTCAATGAGATAGAATATCTTTCTCAAGACATACAGCTAACAGAGTGCTGTTCAGGAAGCACTTCCAGTATTTTGTTACTGTTGTTGAGAGACTCAGATTCATAATAAACACTGGTTAGAAGGAACACTGATTTTGCTTCTCTCACTAAAGAGCCACTCCATAAATTTGAAATTAATCATCTCTCTGCACTTTACATACAAACAGGATCCCACAATACTACCAGGAAGAATAGTGAATATGTGCAGTGGCTCACTTGGAAAGAGTTAGAATACCAATTCAACTGGCTTTGTTAAAGAAATCAGTATCTAGTCTACCAGCATGGCAGGTTGGGAAACACTTTAATGAAATAAGGCAGGAGCTTCTGATAAATATATTCCTCACTGTCTTAGTCTGATTAATACCTTTCAGTTTGTCCAGCTTGAGGTTTCACATTCTCTGAATCAAAAATCTTCTAGGGAGTCCTTTAAGACTTCTAGGTATTTTTAAGTTTTTTTCAAAGACTGAATGCTTGTTATCAATAAAATTATTAAAAGTATTATTTCCTGTTAGTATTATTACAATAAATAGACACCAGGTAGAGCTATAGGGGCATTGCAAGGCCACACTCTCCTGTGCCAGAGACAGATATCTCCAGGGCTTTGACTGCTTCTCCTTAGCCTTGCACAGGCTGTCAGTGACCACATGTGCTTAAGAGCACTTACATATAGAAACAGCCTGTGCTCAAAAAAACCCCAAACCCCACATATTGCCCACAGTTCATCCCGATCACTTCCTTCACCAGACAGAGTGATCCAAAAGACCATCAAAATAGGCTCAAGAACAGCATTTCTGCACCAAGCAAAGGAAAGCATATATCCTCTTGTTGCTGCAAAAGCCCGTTGCTGGATTTGGACCATCACAAGATGGCAATGGCTCACCCAGTAATTCAACAGGAGCTGCAGAGGCATGCAGGAATTCAGCGAGGAAAAAGCAGTGTTCAATGGCCCAGCACACAGAGCAGGACAGCAAGTTGGGTTTAGACCCAACTCCAAGGACAGCTGGGACAGCTGTTGTTAAGCACAATGCCTTTGCTTCTCTCTAAAAGGGGCTCTCACTAAAAATTTATTTTGTGCTAAGGCCATGAGGTATTTAAGAGAACAACAAGCACGTTCTTTAAAAATAATTAACATATTGCACACATTCATCACTGTTTGTGACAATGCTTGTAAAGCACCCATTCAGAGAACTTTCTATGGAGCTGCAAAGCAATACCAGTGACTTTCATCCGTCTGTTATGAAAAGCCAAGTGCCCACCACTAAAATTAAAAGCAACTTGATTCAGACAGTGAAGATATAATCTTACTGAGAAGTTCAAATTAAAAGTCTTAGAACAGTTTAATTGGTCTGTGTTGGGGTTCAACCTTGACCAAATGCCAGGCACCTAAGACATCTGCTCTCTCCACTCTCCCCTGCCACAGCTGTGCAGAGGAGAGAGAAAAAATAGTTAACACACATACACAAAGGGCTCATGAGTTGAGATAAGGACTAAGGAGAAGATGCACTGAGGGCAAAATAGTCTGAAACTTAAAGTTGCAAAGTGATTTATTGCTAACCTAACAGAGTCAGATGAAGATAATGAGAAGTAAAAATAAGCTCTTAAGACACCATTTCTCTGCTCACCCCCCTCCCTTCTTCCCACCAGCAGCACAGGGGGATGGGGGATGGGGGTTTGGTCAGTCTATTGCTGAGACCTTCTTCCGCTGCTCAGGGAGAGGAGTCCTCTACGTTTCTGTGGAGTCCCTCCCACGGGAGACAGTCCTCTGCGAACTTCTCCGATGTGAGTCCAATGTCACCAGCAGCAGCCCACCCGAACCGGCTGCAACATGAGTCCCTCACACGGGCACACAGACGTCCCAAAACTCTTATGCTGTGCACCCCTCATCCACAGGATGCAGACCTCCGAGGCCAGGCTGTTCCATCTCGGGAGCAAGGCCTTTCTCTCCACTGGGACTCCCACTGCATCACAGCTTCCTGCAGGCATCCACCTGCGCTGGCATGGGCACCTCCCCACGGGCTGTGGGTGGATCTCTGCACCCCCCGTGGACCCCATGGGCTTCCCCACCTGCTTCACCGTGGTTCTCACCACGGCCAGCAGAGGATTGTCAGCTCCAGCACCTGAAGCACCTCCTCCCCCACCTTCTCCACTGACCTTGGTGTCTCCATATTTTTCCCTCACATATTCTCACCTCCTCCCCTTCCTCTAAAGAAGTGCTAAAAACGCTAAAAGACTAAGGCTAAAAAGAAGTGCATGCTCACATTGTTTTGATTTCTTCTTAAATATGTTATCACAGAGGTACAATCAACATCTCTAATTGGCCCAGGCTTGGCCAGCAGCATGTCCATCATCTTCAGAGCCATCAGAGATTGGCTCTGCTGGACATGGTGAAAACTTCCATAACGTTCACAGAACACCCAGGAGCCATCTTCATGGTCCCCCCCTCCCACCCCACTAGCAAAAACTGGGCTAAGCAAAACCAACACAGTCTGGGTTATAGTTTTCTCACAGACTGCTGTCCACATTTCCATGTGGATTAAAAAAGGCAGGACAATAAGAAAAAGGAAGCAAGCCCACAAAAAGATGTTGTGCATAGCCTCTCCTTAACATACTGCCACACAAACTGACTCCAATTAAGGAAGTTAATTCCTCAAGCACAGACACAGAGCCGCACTTTTCTGCTAATCAGTCCCAGGTGCTCTGACAGCTCCCGCGCAATCACATCCTTCAGGCTATTAATGGAAAGTTGGAAATTTAAAAACTTGCCCAGGAGGTAGTGGTTTTCTCACTTGTTCAGACCTCCAAACACTTGCTTTAATTCTCCCTCTTGGGCTGGGTTATGTTTCCAACCACTGTCACCCCTGCACACCCTCTGTCAGGGACTTCACATAGAGATTTCCATACCAGGTGCTTGACTGTCAATGCCCATTTCTCAGCTGTTCCTCACTGTCCAGCCTGACCACGTCAGCTCAGAAACAGCAGCCAGCTCACCCACATCAGCACTACTCTTCTGCTTTTACCAGTTTTACTTTTTTTTTGCAGTCTTTGTCATAGTTGAGATGGTCACAACAAGTAAAAAGTTCACCACAACAGCTTCTTGGTCAGAGAAAAGGAACTCACTCTTTATTTTACAAGGCCTCTTTTTATACTATTTTCTTTTTATACTATTTCTATTGGCTCTCAATTCACCACCCCACAATGTCATTGGTTACCTATAGTTAGAACAACATCTTGCAATAACACCACCTGCGAGTCTCTTATTATCGTTGTTTATGGATTCCTGCTTGTTTTGAGCTAGAGAGAAATTGTGCGAACTCAGACAAACAGGCCTCTCTCATGGCTAGGTAGTTCTCACTACATGCCTACAGTTTCCACAATTCCCCCTTTTTCTTTTCATCCGAAGATGCAGCGTTTGTAGTCTTCTGCTGGGGTGTCGAGTTGCTAGATTGGTTCCTCTGAACCCTCTGTTCTCAGTTTTCACTAGGCAAGCAGGTAACTGCTTTAGACCTGTTGGTGACAGAACACATGCATACTCTCTCCTCCAGGTTAACAAGTTATCTGAGCTTTGTTATTGCGTGCTATTACGCACTCGATTGTGGGTATTGCATTATGAGCAAAGGGGATCGAGGCAATAGGTGCAACTACTAATATACAAGAGAGAGAACAGTGCTTCAAAAGGATACACATCTTCAACTATTTAACTATTAGCTACTACCCAGAGTCTGCAATCACTGGAAAGTCCCATTTCACAAGCGAGACCTGGATGACCTTTCCCGGACAAGGCCTCCAAGTTTACCTGAAAAGGGGGTCCAATTCTCATCAAGCCAAATTAGTGAGCCAAAATGAGTCAATTGCATTTTTAGCTCAGAAACATCTGGGATTAAAGGTATAGTGCCCAACCAGCCAGGGCCAGGGCTTGGCCAGAGCCCAGGCCTTAACTCGGAGCGTTTCCTTAAGACATCCTAGAAACAACCCTCTAGTAGTATAAATTCCTTAAAACAATACACTTCTTACAGATAACTACACAGGGTTATGTGAAAATTTCTAAAGCAGCCGGCATTGTCATTTAGTTTTAACTAAATAATCAATGGTACCGTAAACAAACTGCAAATAACTGTGAACAAAGGAATGCATATGTGTAGCATCAAATAATATCTTCTGGATAATGCTCTTTATAAAAGCTCAGTGAACTCATGTCATTACATCAACGACATATCCAGAATCATTATTACAGTAACAGTAACTGTTCTATATTTTCCACACATCGATGCATATATGACAATAAAGCAAAATGAAAGCAAGAAAGAAAAGCACTAAGCATCTTATAATTAATAATATCCATGATTTAAAATTGGTACTTATTCTTTTGTGTTACCTATAGAAGATAAAACTGCAAAGGTTGTATCTCTATAGCAAAAGAATTGTAAAGAACTCTTTTCCCCTTTTTATTGTTTTGGATTGGTTTTTGTTTCATTTTGGTTTTGGGGATTTTTTGGGTTTGGTTTTTTGGGTTTTTTTTTGTTTTGGTTTGGTTTTTTGTTTTTTCAAACCAGTCTGGTTTTACTCTGGTTTTACTTTACACCTAAATCAGCACCAGTCTGACCTAGAGAAGCACTCATCACTCTGATCTCTGAAGCCAACTAGTGTGAAAAGACCAGCTTCAGCAAGGAGGCAAAACTATGAACCTTTTTTAGGACCTTGAACTTTTTACTGAAAAATGGCACTCAACTGTAACCAGCCTTTCCATCCCTGCGGCTTACCAGAGAGGGGCTTGAATTACTCCCCTTTTTTTATTATTTATTTATTTATTTAGGGTTTTACTTGCCACCAGATTTAGCGTCCTTTCACTTTTAACATATGCACTTGCTCTCTTTTTATTTCGTACTGTGGGAGGCTCCCTAGCAGCTGGTCCCTTTTCTTTCTTTCAGGGGTTACTAAAATTTAACTTCTTAATAGAACTTAAAATCAACAGACTTTACTTAAATTTTACTCAACTTAAAGTTAACAGGCCTGACCTACAAATTTAAAATACTTAAAAAACGAGAACAACATTCCTAGTACATTTGCTGCAGCACTTTCACACTCGCATGCACACAGACATGGTTCAAGGTATGAATACCTGTGAGAAGAAAAATTCCTTTGAATTCAGTGAGGTAGTCACTTTGGATGCCTTTGCATCCTTTGAACTTCAATTTACCGAAACTAGATACAAGGTTAAGAGTATACTCTAAGAGTTTCAGATACAGCAGAATTTAACTTATTTTGACTCCATCCTTACAAAAAACTACTGAAAATTTATCATACAGCAGTTAAACATCAATGAATAATATCAAGAAAACAACTGAGTTATAAATTAAATAGTAGCAACAGAGAACTCTAGAGGGCTGAATTTTTGCAGGATTAACTGGAAAGATCATAAAAGTGTGGTAAATACATTGTGATTATACATAAATCAGTTTTGGGACTGACTTATGGTAACTATAAACATTATTGAAAATGTTTGTTTCACAGTCAGTACTCTTCTGAGATAAGTGTAAGTTTACCACGATGTTTTCAAAATGTAGCCATACCCAGAAAAATGATAACATCGTATGTCTTGGCAAATTGCATTTAAAACCTGCTTAATTCACAGATGGTAAGACAGCTTACTGTGATCATAATTACAATAGGTTTGAGATATAAATAAGACAGCAGGGACATAATAATATAATACTGCCATGACTTTTCCACACGCATCTTACTTAGTGTTGTGGGTGTATAGAACTGACACATGTATACAAACAGCTGTAGTTACGGTTTTAACTGATTTTAAAGGAGTGTGCTAGTGTATATTTCACTGTGACCTCTCTGCCATAAGAGCAGAGAATATTAAGAACTCAGGTACTGAGCAGACAACTGAGCAAGTCTATTTTACAAGATAATATCACATTCAATAGCTGTTCTGGGCAATCAATGTACTTAAACTATTTTGATATTAAATTCATGTGCATTCTAAAAACGTTAAGGAAGAACAAGTACACTTGAATAGCTGAACAGCTGTACTAGTTGGAAATGCTGTCACATGTGTCTTCATGGCAAAATAGTCACATTTAAATTGTCTTATTAAAGCTGTACAGGCAAATGGGTAAAGCTGGAACTACGCTGTCTGTTTTTACAGTAGAGAACCATGAGCTAATCATGGCTGATTCCCAAATAGCTTCTGCAGATAACAACTATGGAGTTAAGCCTAGCATGAGCCTTACACAGTTAATTGCTCCTAGGAACTTTGTAACTCATTCAATGTTTTGACATCAGGCTTTAAAGTTAATTTCTGTAGCTTTACATCTTGTGCAGTTAGTATCCACTCTACTCATTCCAAGTAGGGGTCTACTAAATTTGTCAGGGTTAGCTGAATGTATGTTGAATAAGACTAAGACACCGAGCTTATGCACAAGCCAAGATATTATACACATAAAGATAAATGATGCTTTGAGGAGATAACTTGAAAATTTAACTTTGCTAATTCCTTATGGGATTATAATGTGTTATGTGCAATTATTTTCTACTATTTGGTTTGTCCTAAGCAGTTCAGGCATCTCAAAGCCACACAGCTGCAGTTGGAGCCATTCTCTAAACATTTTGTTGGATGGGTGCCAAGTTAGCTTCACAAACCCTTAGGCTAGGTAGAAAAAGATAAATTTTACCATGTGGGAAAAAAACAGATTTTACTTTATGGTTTTAGCGTTAACTCCTCAGTTTTATCAGAGTTGGGTGGCATTATAACTTCAATTTGCAGATCACAATAAAGCTGAGGTAATATATATGTAACTAAGCACAATATAAAATTATTTGTTCAAATTAAATACTTCAGGTATATATATTAAAACCTGCCAGCTGAAAACTGACCTCTTAGCACTTACACAGCAAAGTTTAGAATGCAAAAATAGTGGGTTTTCCTTTCAGAGATCTCACCAAAAGACACTCTGTCCCAGTAAGATCTGGAAAAAATAGAAAAGCCTGTGAAATTTCTTAAGGGAAACATACATAGTGGGGGGTGGGGGGGAAGCTGTTATTTACAGCTGTTACTTACAGGCAGATTGTCATGATTCATATACCAGTTCTGTAGAGTTGAGGTAAAATGTATTGGGAAAGGTTAAGCTGACTTAACAATCGACAATTGGCTAAGACTCCCTGAGCATCAGAGGTACACTGAACATAAAACACTTTCTAAAGCACTCAGCCAACAAATCTGGCTTCCAGCCCAACTATCTCATTTAACCAAGCTGTTATCATCATTGTGCTGCAATGCTTTCTCGTTTGGAAAAGCTGGAAACAAATTCAAAATACAACTCAGTTGCACTAATTAAAAAGGCACTTTGAAGATACATTCACGAATCTACCTGTGCAGGCCTGGAAAGGCCCTCTGCCAGCACCCACCTGCTCCCTCACTGCTGGGCGGGGGGGGGGAGGGGGCGGAGGGGGGTCCGGCGGGGGAAAGTGAAGGGGGGGAAGAAAAGTGGTGGACGGTTGCTGCTTATTCTGTGCTGCTTTCTTGCCTCCCTCGAAGACATCCCGAGATGGCTCTGCCAGGGTCACTGGACACACTGCACAGCCAGAGCCACTCTGCCAGTTGGTTGCGGGCGGGGCAGCTCTCTGACCGAGAGATGAGAAGCACTGACCATAGCGGCCAGGAGAGTGGGGCATGTGGGACTGGGGATCCAGGCTCTGAGCCACCGAGCAGACCCCAGGAGGAGGGCTATTAACATCAAGGCTTCTCTCATTAGGAAACAAAGTTCCATAAGGAATAATAAAAGATGTTCCAATGTGGAGAATATGCTGCAATACTTTTAGACTGCACCAACTCTTCGGGACACCTCCAGGGGAAGAGCACAGTTTTCAAGCAGGGGAGAACGAGCCAGAGGCGAAGCAGCCTCGGTGGGGGAGTCGGCTGTTGGGGTGGTAACTGCAGACATGAGTCCCAAACCAAGTGCTACGGCATTAGCAATTTTTCAGCTATTTCATCCCCTTTTTGTAGCTTCCTCTCCACAATTTTGACAAAAGAAGCAGTCTGCATATCTCTCTCTCCCCACTTTCTTCTACTGTTTTTTAAGGCATCTTGCACCACCCTCCAGGTATTCATCAAAGATTTGGCGGTTTCATAGCCCCAGGAAGCAGAGTCAAAGATAAGTTGTCCCACTCACTCCCGGATCATTGCAGCAAAGGCATTTCCAGAGGCAACCTCTAAGCCCAGGCTCCTATGCCACAACAGCAGGGCCCTCCATGCAAACAGAACAGTCTTTTCCTGCTTAGACAAATGATACCACATACCCGGGGTGTTCCCCAGCAGCTCACCTGTGTTCCAGGTGTTTAAAAATCTGGTCTGGATCTGAGCAGAATCCTCCACTCTTACGTTTTGCTGGGGCTCCGTCTCCACAGCACGTATCCACTGCTCTCAGCAATGTGCCCTTCTGCCATATCTCAGCAATTTGTCAATCGTTACCCGAAGCTGTTGTACATGTCGGGATCACCGGATGTCGTTGCTGAGATGGTCACAACAAGTAAAAAGTTCACCACAACAGCTTCTTGGTTAGAGAAAAGGAACTCACTCTTTATTTTACAAGGCCTCTCTTTATACTATTTCTAACATTCATGTCACACATCCATTGCTCTCAATTCACCACCCCAAAATGTCATTGGTTACCTATAGTTAGAACAACATCTTGCAATAACACCACCTGCGAGTCTCTTATTATCATTGTTTATGGATTCCTGCTTGTTTTGAGCTAGAGAGAAATTGTGCAAACTCGGACAAACAGGCCTCTCTCACGGCAAGGTAGTTCTCACTATATGCCTACAGTTCCCACAGTCTTCACAGGCTTTTCCCACTGACCTTTCCTACTCTTCTCTGATGCAATAGCACACATTTCAAGGCACAAAATCTGCCTAATGAACATGAGCAGAGTCAAGAGCCAAAATCAGTAGCTTTATTTTGGAAACACTGATAAGAAAAGTTCCCAGAATACTCAGACCCTCAGGCTACATTTCCTTGTAATATTTCCTACTGTCGCTGCCAGAAAACCTGTTCTGCCCAACAGTAAAATAGCTTTAAAATCTCAGGCTCCCACAGCAGGAAAGGGCTGGTCACACATGACCAAAAGCTGCTTGGTCAGCATCTTTTGTTTTAGTACAAGAAGTTTTGTTAGTTTTTTCTGGACCCATTTTCTCCAGGCTTAAGGTAAATACATGACTTGGTACAATATGAACTTGTACCAAGGGGCTGGAGAATCACTGATGTATCCAGGTCACATGGCCCTTACTAAAACCACATCCTCCATGTGTGTTTGTCCCAGGTAAGGAAGCTCCACCTGGCCCACATCACCACCAGGACATGGATGTATATCTGACTGCAGGAGATACCCACACCAGGCTTGTTCTGTTCCCTCTGTTTTGTTCCAAATAAAGCATTTTTTTCAAGTTAAAAATCTCTCCTTCAAGGAAGTCAGATTTCATTTTTCTTTCATAATGGCACATATGCTTGCTTGGTTCCTTACCCTCAGGTATTTTCTACTTTTTACATTACAATGAACTAGCTTTTAAAACTTTTTTTTCCAAAAGCCACTTTGATGAGGTAGCTAGTTTTCTTTTGTCTATAACACAAAAGTCTTCAAGTTTAGTTATGTCAGTATATTACTACAGAGCAGAAGGTTTGAATCTAACAAAGACTCCAATCTTCTTTACTCATATCCAGCAATTAGCAGGTGTAAAACTGTTAAAAACAGCATCATTTCTGAGTAAGCCTTTCCACACTTACATTGACATGCAGGAATTAATTTGGAAACTTAAACTTAGCACAGCCCCATAGTTCTCCTCACTGCAGGAACTCTCAGGCTGGTTCACTACTGTCTCCTGCTAAACACATCACCCAGCTTCTTACAAATATCTACTGCTGCCCTCAGTTCCCCCTCTGGCACAGAAGCATGCTTTTCAAAAAAATAATTCTTTATATCCAGAACACCGCTGCCAGCTTAAGGAAAATGGCACCAAAGAGTGTCACCTCCATCATATCCTCTACAGCTTCCCCATGCATTTTAAAGATTATTTATTCCTATGAAAGAAGTGTCTGCTCTTTACATCCAAGGCCTTGAATGAACACATGCCCTAGCAGGCTGGCTCAGAACCAATGAAGCAAAGTTTAAATACACAAGGTGGAGGATGCAAGGAGAAAAACACAGAGGTGTGAGGTCAACAGGAAAATCAGGGAAAAAGCCATCTCTCACGAGTCAGGCATAAGTGCCCTTACCAGCACAGCTCTCCTTTGCCTCGTGAATCAAACGTCTCTCTGGACCGCACATACTCTACTACTCAGGGAATTTACTTATTTGTTTCTACATTCCATTCTGCCACAGTTGGTACATCATTAACCGCTTCCTGCCCTTCACTTCAAAACAAGCACTAGTTTCATGGTATAAAAATCTCCTGCTTGCCAATCACCCTTTTCCTCCCATTAGAACAGTGACCTACCTCTTGTCTGTCTCAATAGTGCTAGATTATCCTCCTTCAGGAACTCCTGTATCTGCCTTTTTCTAGTCAAGCAATATTACTTTAACATTGCAGTTTATTAAATCCCATATCAAATACTGGAGCATTTTATGACCAAGTTAAGGAGAAGAAAATTCACAATAAAATCTGTAAACACTATCTGAATGCTAATGGAAGGTTTCAGATACCTTATGTATTTTTATGGTTTGAGAACCAGCATTTGCAAACTGTCCTACCTGAGACCAGTCACAGGAAAAGGTGACTGAAACTCCTAGTCCCTTGCTAACAAACTCATCCAGGTTTGGAAAGGAGCTACTGATACTATACTTCATCTTTCATAAACATTAAATTTGAACAAACAACAATTTACTGCTTGGTGCACCTCCTGCCTTTTGGGGTACAGTAGAGTGCTTTAGTGTTCACTAAAGCCTTTTGGGCAAGCTCTGTGTGTGTGTGTATGTGTGTGTGTGTGTGTGTGTGTGTGTGCATGCTGATGGGTTATTTCTAGGACACCACTGAAAACTCATCTCTGAAACTACATGCAGGAGGACACTGGCAAATTCTCCCCCCCACACCCCCCACCCCGCTTTAGTGAAAGACTCCTCCACAGACAAAGATGCCACAATCTCTCCTGGAAGCAGAAGAGATGACAGAGCTTTTTGTGACCATTCTTGAAAACAGTCCCAAGCAGAGCCAGGGAAAAGCCCCATTATAGCTGAGAACCTGGTCTTCCTTCTGGTGTAGCTCTAAGAAAGCCCACCAGAAATTACAAGGAGAGGACAAGGTCATGTATAGCAAAACCAGGAGGAACAGCGTACATGCAAGGGAGCTGTGCCCAGAAACGCCAGGGGGTCCTAGGAATGACCTTGGAAATCGCTGCCTGTAGTATCAGAGTATACACAGTCTGGTAACATTTAACTTCAACAGCCCTATCTTCCTATAAATAATATATAAATCTGGAGTGCCTCATTTGAGGTTCTAGCACTAACACAAGGGTTTCTCAATGAGTTTTCTCCTGTTTCATTCTTAACCACCATGCATCACCACAACTCATCTCATTTTCCCAATATGATGAAAAAGCTTCAATTAGCAGAGGTAAATAATCCACCATAGCAAGAGGTGAGATGGGACCTCAAAAGTATGGCAACATCAGGGAGATCTCAGTGGTATTTACTGCACCTGCTTAGACGACGGTGGCTCCACAGTCACCAGACCTGCCCATTAGAGTTTTACCATCACAAAATTGAAAAGACTCTTTCCTTTACAGTTATTTTACAAAAGTTAAGGGAAAAAATAAACTCAAACTATTCTCAGCTCATTAAGGAATTTGAAACAAGACCATGTAGCCCTTTAAAATTTATAACCTTATTTTTGAGAACAGGATGAAGCTCAGCGTCCAGGAAACAATTTAAGAAATTGTAGAAGAATTCTACTTTCATTTCCGGTTCTAAAAATTCAGATGTCCAGTTGCATCAACTTTGTCTTGCTGTTTATTATATGGGGACACATTGAGGAAAAAAGAGTGAGAAGAATAAGCAAATCACTTTACTGAAATGACTCTCAAGTACATTAAATCTTTACATACATAGGTACATTTATAAAATCTACTTCATTAGCATCAGGCAACCAGATACTCATTCTAGCAACTCATAAAGCTAACACTATCTTACTGTAAAATATAACTTTGCACAACTCAATTACATAGCTGTTTATACAGATTAATTCAAGTATATGGTATCTTCTTCATTTGCACAATTCTCATCTGTCCTTATAAGCTTTTGACACCAATATTATCCACATTTATTATTTCACAACTGTCTACTGTTCTTAACTAGAAAGGCTACTGTTTATTTCTGGGAACAACAGAGCCAGTCACCTTCCCCTGTCTTCATTCCCTTAGGAGGAATGAAA
This sequence comes from Acanthornis magna, assembly GCA_036785705.1. NCBI lineage: Eukaryota > Metazoa > Chordata > Aves > Passeriformes > Acanthizidae > Acanthornis > Acanthornis magna. The sequence goes on from JAWUZG010000093.1 coordinate 12,255,018, forward strand.
AGCTGGAAAGCCTTTACTTAAGAGTAACACCTGATCCAATTCCCACTACTGGAAATAATCACACAGAGAAAGCAAATTGTACTTGTTTTAGAGATAGTCTGTGTACATAGAGTAACTAACAGTTTTTTAAGTTTTTTTTAAAAAAATACTTTCCTGTCCTTTAGCTGCAAAGTTCAGTTCTGCTGATGCCACCAAGCAAAGCCACAGAACACACTCAGGTTTCCATGAGACCACCTTACATTGAGCAACACTAGATTATATTAATGTCTTGGGATGATTTTATGATGATGCTCTATTCCTGACTGTCTGCTTTATGCCCAGAAATGGGTGCTGTGACTTTAAGATGGATCTGGGGGAGGGGTGGGAGCCTTGGGGCTCCTGTCCCAGCTTTGTTCAAAGTCTCACTCTCCAGCTTGCTCCAGTGCCCTGTAGATCAGAGTCTACATTGTTGCTTAGCTAGCTTGGGCGGGGGGGTTGCTCAGGCAAGACCTTTCCTTTTTAACTTTTTCCCGGGACTGCAGTAGCAAGTCTCCGGTGGCTTCGGTTGTTTTCTTTCTTGGACTGTTCGACTTGGTATTGGTCTGAGATCAGACAATCCCCAGGAGCTGCCAGAGCGACTCCACCTGACCCAAGACCTCAGGAAAAGCTGAACCAACAAAAGAAAGGACTCTAAATCCACCAGCTTCTTCTACTGCAAGGAGGAGACCAACATCAGAGGTTCACCGGGTTCCCATCTGTTTTTTTCCTTCCCCGAGCTGCTGAGTGGACCTTTTCTTCCCTCCCCAAGACAAAGCCATCCGCCATTTTGTTCTTCCCTACCACATGGTCAGCAGAGCTTCTTTTTCCCTTCTCCTGGCATTTTGGGGTTTTTTTGTTCTGCTATGGGAGGGGGGGGTCAAAGTTCTGACAGTTCAATATCTAACAGTTATTAATATTTTTCCCGTGCCATGGGGGCACCTTGTTTGTCAAATAAACAGGGTTTTTTTCACTTTCATCCACTAAAAATTCACTTCATATCAGCAGGAAGGGATTGCTGAAACACTTTTCTTTAGAGGAAACATTCATTCCAGAGTGTTTAGTCCCAAACTTGTCTCTAAACCAAGACAATTAAAAACAGGGGGATCCCAAATTGGACATGCCTTTTCACAGATTCACATTTGGATTTGCTTTTCTTTGCCTTCTTTTTGCCTTTTTCTTCAGCTTTGGTTAGTATTTGACAGTATTTGACAGTTCACAGTGACTGGACAGCCATGTTCATGGCCAGGTGGACAATAAAATTACACAAATGTTCCCTTCACCCCAATACAGCTGACTTTCAAAGTGACAGCATATTTCTCCTCAGGCAGGAATCACCATCTTTGGTGCCGGGCAACAACAGAGTACATCACTCCAGCCTCTGCTCCCCCAGTGTAAACCTGACCCTTTGGCAGACTGATGGTGGCAGTTGTTTTCAGACTGGGAAAGGACAATGACAATGGATAACAGTCACCTCTCCTACATACACTTGTTTGAATTGCAAGAGATTGTGCATACAACATACAGAAAAATACGCGTGTATTCTGTGTATTGCAAATACGTGTCTGTAATGGACAGCAGGCTTCATATTTCATTTAAGGTTATTTTATGATTAGTTTATTCCAGCTACCTTACACAATGTATTAGTAATAGTAGTTTGTTTCTCAGCTCTTTTCTACTAAAAAAAAAAAATTCTGAATGACCACTGTGTCTGTCCATAAGCTCCTATAAACAGAGCAAGCGTTTAATAAGAGAAGTTCATAACAAGCTCATAAGAACTGCACTCAGCTACATCACAAACCATCTTGCCTGTTCCCCAAGAGACAGACTGACTTCAGCATAGAGAATGAAGCTAAAAGCTTTTCTTTTAGATCACAGGCTTTGTTGGTCTTTAAAAACCCAGCAGCTACAAACAGCCCACAGAGTTGTCTTTGTCAAGGGATGCAAACCCCGGCCTGTAATTTAGACTGGGCAGAGTCACGGAGTCACCCTTTTGCAACAGCTGGTGTAAAGCATGGCAGAGCTGCTGTATAACTGCAGTGCAAGCAGGCAACAAGAAGATTCTGAAGTTTTAAACAGTTTTGTCAGTTCTCCAACAGTGACGTAGCTCTCTCTGATGGGAATCTGCTGATCTGGGACCCAATACCACAGTCATGACCTCTTTGGAAAGAGAGAAAAAAGGAAAAGGAAAAAATAAAAAGTTCAATTTCCCAAATTCCTCACCCACTTGGTAGGCACACATGCAAACAGTCTGGGGAGCCATCAGCCACCACCCCACACTGACGAATCCCAGCCAAAAAGGAGGGTGACACCATACCACCTCTCTGCCCCTCAGCACACACACAGCATTGTCTTTTCACTATTCTGCTGCATACACAGGACAGGAATATTTTATAAAGCCTTCCTTTGCCAAGCTTCTCTAGCCTGCTCAGGAACTCCCCAGGAAATAAAGTTTCTTGTAGTTCTTCTGCCTGTCACCTTTACCTTTTAAACACATCTGTATTCTTAATCCTTGCTTTACTTCTCTTGGAGTAGACTGCAAAGCAGAGGGAAGCACCACATTTGCAAAGTCCAATGTGACACTGTCTTCTGCAAAACAACACCAGTGAAGCACACTCTTGTAATATTACTTGACAGAGCCTGAAGTGCTAAGGCCTGAACAACAGGCCCTATGCCAAAATTCACCTACAGATGATCCTTCCAACCATATATATATATATATTCACTCATTTACAAAATATTGTTGTATGTGTTCATTTATTAGCAAAGCATGTATTCACCTTTCCGTATCTAGAAACCAGGTAAGGCTACATCTGGCCTAACTAGGGGGGGTGTAGGATCAAAGACAATTCCCTTGGTTCCTCATTGAGCCCTGGCTAGGTTTTGGGAAAAAGCCAACAGGGGAGTGAAACAAGAAATTATGTCAGCTTACTTGTTTAACAGTATAAAAGCTGAGGTACTGCGACAGCAATGTTGGGGGAGCTTCATGGCCTGCAAAGGTGGACACACCACAGGATGTATCACTGGGCATGGTTCTCCAGTCCTTTGCTGTGACAGCTTCCCCCAGCTGATGTTTCTCTGACTTGGATGATGTATCTTTATTGGTGATGTACCTTTCTTAATCACTACAGGCATTCCTTCATAGTAATGATTAGGTGCATTGCTTAGCTTATCTTTTTGTGATTCTTTGCAGTTTCGCATTATTGCAAATTACACTATTCCTTAACTTGGTGTCTGTCTGTGGCTCTGACCCTACCCGCTGGCAAAACAGAGCCACACTCATGAACCAAGAGAGCAAATTTACTAGAAAGTAATTTTTTTTTAAAACCGTTTAATTAAAAGGACTTGTAGCAACTGGAACAGCTGAATTTTGTGTCCAGAAACTGTGTCATACCCTAATGATAAAGTACTGAAAAACATTTTATGCATTAAAGTTGCTGAAAGAATAAGTAATCTGATAAGGGGCTTGTGCAGACATTTTGCATCATATTCATATGAATTATTTCCTTAAAGAAATTATGTCCTGTAAGAAATATTTCCTGAGGATGCCTAAAGCTGTTTGGTGAAGAAGAAACACCCATCCCTGGATTAATTACTCTTTCACCTGTGGCTGTAGTGGAGAGCACTACATTGTCCTACCATACCACATACATCTAAGTGGTTTTCCACAGCTCTTACTCTGTACAAACCATAACAGGTGCCAACCAAGAATAAACACAAAGACATGAGCCTACACAGTTGGAAGACCAAAGCAAGATGAGTACACAGAAAACTAAGGAACAGAGATAAATGGATCAAAAGTCATATGTTGCTCACACATATTTAAGTAGAAGGAAACTTCCTCTTTGGGCTAGCAGCTGGCTTGGAGCAACAGCTGTATCCAACCACAATAACATAGCTCCCAAAGTGAAGGCAGATTTTTAAGAACAACAGGTCAGGACTTTTCCCATTTTGGCAAAGACCTGAAGCACCATTTCATAGTCATGCACTACAAAGGAGTTGCAATACCCACCACTATATGGAAATCTTTGCTTCTGCAAGATGTTGTCTCACCTGACATTGTTTCAGCATAAAAGCTCATGAGGATAGCAGGCAGAAGCTTGCTCACGGTCCTGAACCCTAATTTTACCTGTGCTTGACTTTCCTCTGTAGGAACACAATGGCCAGGAAGGAGGTGACAAAGTGCAGGCAGACCCTGCCAGATCAACACCAGGAACTGAGCCCTCAGCTTGCCTAATTGAACTGCATCATTCCCGCTGGCAGCAGTGGGACAGGATTTCACTCCGGGACTTCAAAGCAGATCCCAGCTTAGACGAAGGCAGTGTCCAGCAGGACACTGATGTGATAAGCTCCACAGTCTACCTTTTTGCACTTTCGAAACAGCAAAACAAGCAACAAAAGGGTCTTTTGCCCCCCCCCCCCCACCCCCCCAGTATGTGTGACCTGGAGACAGTGATTCCTGTCATTCCTCTGCCCAGACTGCAGCTCCCCTCAGCCTGGGGGAAAACAAATGCCCCATGGACCAGGCTCCTAAGGGTAAAACAAACTCCCCGTGAGCCAGGCTCCAAGGCTGTGGTGAGGCAGAAACCTGAGCATTGGCAAGCTTCAAATTCACCACATGGCCTGCAGATATGTGCCCTGTGGAACGGAGCAGCTCTGGGGCTCTGGGTCACCTCAGCGCCACCATGATGGTGGCCCTGGCCATTCTCCACATGCACACATTGCTCCCAGGCAGCGACAGGGCTCAGGGTATGGTCTGGCTCCCCCGCAGCATGAGCTTCACCCGTCCAGGAGCTGCCAGCTCCCTCCCTGCCGGGAGCCCCAGCTCAGGGCCAGGAGCAGGGCCTCGCTGCTGCCCCAGAGTTAAGCACAAACCAACCCAATCTGCATTTGGTTTAGGGGTAAATAGAGCACTGAGAGCCACGGGCGGCTGGCTCAGCCAGGTCTGCAGCGCAGCAAGGGCTCACAGTGCCTGCCAGCAGCATCACTGTCCCAAGGGGGGAAGAGACGCCAAACTTTCCTCAAACGCATGGGTTTAGTTTTTGGGGTTTTTTTAAATTATCCCAGTTTTGACTGAAAGGGCTTTTGATGAAAGCGAGTGCTACTTTACCAGAAGAAATGGCACACTTCTTACCAAGAGGCATTTCTGCTCCAGACCAAGGCTCCCTAGCCCAGGTTCAAGCCTGACCAACAATCCAAATTATTCCTTCACTCAGGAAGAAAGTAGAATCTTTCTGCATGGACAGAACACTTGGAAGAAACAGCTGCTCCAAAATCAACAAAAGAAATAGGAGCTACTGCTCAGGCACTCCTCACACTACATCTAAAACATCAGTGTGCAGGAAATCAGGCTACGTAAGCCCATGTCCACAAAGGAGACAGAGGAGTCCTACAAATTTATTCAAATAAAGAGAGAGAGTCCACTGGGGCATATGCCTGTGGGGTTTTCTCTCTCGAGGTTTCGGAGAGCACAGCCTCCTGTTACCCTAAACTCCCAGCCACATGTTGCTCTCTTCCTTTCCCTGTCAGCTGAGGTACAAGGAAGGCACAGCCTTTCCAAACCACCTACCACATATTTCCTCCTTGAATATGTAATTTTGCCCAAAAGTTCAGAAATTCAGGCTTGTGTGGACCCATTTGTCTGCTTCAGAAATCTGACTGTCTGGACTATGTACCAAACGTGCAGCTTGAAGTTGGTAGAGACATTAAGACACATTTCAAATATGTTAACACCGACACCTCTCCCATGGAATTGTTTGTAAAAACATTAGCACACATCTTTTCTATCATCAGCAGAGAGAGACAGAAGTCCCCAGGGTTGGGGAGAATCCATGCACAAGGAAAGCTCCACAACCTCCAGGTCAGCCTCTGACAAGACTTTTTTCAGTGTTTTTTAGCCCACCTTTGAGATTGGTAACTTCTCAGCAGTAATTTTCCAACCAAAAAAAACCCAAAAAACCAACAAAAAACAAAACAAATCAAAAAACAAAAAACAAACAAACAAACAAACAAAAAAACAAAAAAAACCCCAAAAACAAAAAAACAAAACAAAAAAAAACAAAAAAAAAAAAAAACCACAATGGGAAAAAAGCCTCCCAAAAGTTAGTTGATAAGCATTGCAAAGCATTGCACAAGTAGCTAGCTAAGTACTAACTTTGGTCAATTTTGGTTTTTGACATCTCAGGTTTTAAATTTAACTATCCCCTCCCCTAATCACTGTCTCAAAAACAGCAATAGCACTCAAAAGCCATGAAAATCCTTTAAAAAAAAATAAAAATAAAAATCCACAGCCGCTGTCTATATTTTGTAGTTTTACCAATCCCCTTGTTTCTCTAGCCCAGAGGAAACTGATACCCAGCACAGAAAACAGAGGTGGTCTCATACACTGATGAAAACCACTAAAGCTTGACCAGGAAAGGTGCAGGTGAATACTATATTCAGAGACGTCAGTAATGACATTTGAAGCTTATAGGTGCAGGGCTAAGTAAAATCATTTCATTTTTAACAACTCAAAAATGTAACCATCTTCAAATGTCCAACACACCACCTCTTTAAAGTTCAATTTTGGCTGAGAGAGGAAAAAAGATAAAAAGAAGAAGTTGTGCCAAAACACTGATCTTACAGCTCCCTCCAGAGTTTCTGCTGCTGGAGCCAGCTTGGAAACACTGCTGCAGGTGCTGGTGGAGCTCTGAGTAACTCCCTCAAATTTTCACCAGGAAGCAAAAACTTTTTCCAGCAATTCCCAGCCACTGTAACAATAACATTCCCATTGCCCCAGACTTTCACTGCTGGGACCAAAACTCCTACTGATATATGTCAGTCACATATTGCACTAAGCATGCAAAGCAGAAAAGTACTCTTGCTTATTAGTAGTAATTAATAATTAGTATTTACCACTGATGGAAGAGCTCTATTACTTCACCACATCTTGTGAGATAATCCCGTTCACATATAGATAGGTTTCTCTAATAGACATTTATAAAGCCAACAGATAAGCAGTAGTAAACTTGTCTTGGTCAGATTTAATGCACCATCTCCAGCATTTACTGAAGCAGAGCAGCTCTCCTTACCGCTGGCAGTATCTCAGCTGCTGCCTCCAAAGAAAATAGTTGTAGATCTCCTATCAAGGGAGAGAAATTCAGGGAGGTTTTCAGCAGTTGTTATCTATAATATTGTTGTCTATTCAGGGAGGTTTTTAGCAGCCCACTCAGCAAACCCCCTTTGTCTTCACCTGCTTGTGCACAAGACACAGAGTATGTCTAGCACAATGGGAGCTCCACCAAATACTCTTACTATTGACAAGCCAACATTCTAGCCTTATTTAACAAAATATCCCCTTTAACCTAAGGGCTGTACAAAGGAAAGACAAGTGTTGTCATTTCCTTCCCAGGTAACTGGAACACTGACTTCGGGATGTCTCACCTCGCAGTTAAAGACATCCCACAGCCTGAAACACAATACAGCATTTTCTGAAGGTTCATGAATGATGCAGAGCCCAGCTCATGCATCTGAGTGAAAAAAAAAAATATAAATCATCACTGGCATGGAATAAAAATTATGTCTGATAATTTTTAATTAAAGTAATTGCAGGTCAAAAGCTAAAAGCCCCATGGGGAGTAGCCTTCTCTGCCATGAATTTGGCAGGTCTTCATCCAGAACCATTCCAAGGTTTCTTGTCCTGTGCTAGTGAGGTATGAACACCCTCAGTAAGAATGGGGCCAGGGCCGCAACAGTGCCAGAAACTGCAAGAGAACCTGGGAGGCTCCAGAGCCTCCCCACCAAAATGGCAAGCAGGAAAAATGCGGAAGATTCTCTCTGCCAAAAAAACCCAATCATTCCCTGTGTGTAAGAAAGCTGCATGATGTATTTCCCATGTTTAAGGGTGCACAAGCCTGAATAGCTGTTAACATGTTTGGAAAAAATGGGCCAGTGGTAGAATTCAACAGTGTCTCTTGGTGGTGTCTTTAGCTCCTGCTAAAGACAGGAAAAGAAAAAAAAAACCCTGAAGCAAGAAAATAATCTCAAGAGGGTCACTGGAAATGCTGGAACCAGACAAGAGGAGGGGAACTGAGCCAAAACAGGACCAGAATTCAGGATACCCACCACAAACAAACAAGATACTCTTTTTGAGGTATGGAAGAAATATAACTAAAGAGACACTGCAGATCATTGTAACACCCTGCAGACAGGGTACTACTCTGTATTCAGGGGTGCAATGTGCAACTGGAAGTGGCACAGAATTCCATCAGAGTGGCAAAGAGTCTTTTCTAAATGCACTCCAAGAGGAAACCTCCCACTCATGTCCCAAGAAAAGTGGACCCAAACAGTATTTGTTCAGTAATACCAACCAAAATGCAACAGCTTGTGTTTTCTGTACCAAATTATAAGGTCACTTTAGTGCAAAAATTGAATTCTGTTTTCTACTTTATTAAGAGTTGCATGGGATACATGCAGTGGTTCCCATGGAAAGACCTAGCATTGGAATTCAAGGATAACATAGGTGAGGTTAAGGGAGCCCTTCTGCAATTCCCAGGCTCTACTTCAATGTGATGAAATCTATGATTTCTGTTACTACACTGGTGTGCTTTATTGCTATGTACAAAATCTTCTTTTCACTAAACTTCCTTTATTTGAATGCACTTTAAGGGAGAATACCCAGTTCCCTGCAAATGAATTCCCCCTCTTCAGCCTGGTTCTCTCTCCCCGCCCTTTCTTTAATCGACTGTCTGTTCCACCTTGGGTTCTATGTAGATATTTCACTTAATGAAAGCTAACATAATGGAGGGCTAAAAGTGGAACCTTCCTTTCCTGCTGGAAAAAGGTTTTCATTATAAATAACTCCTGGTTCACTTCCTGGACTTCCCGTGCTGGCTGTCCTGCTGACTGTGCTAAGACACAGTATAGCGGCTTTTGTGCTGGTACCAGGTGAGGTGATGAGGTGCGGATCTCACTCCACAACAAAGATTGCAGAGTAGGTATGTTTATTCCAGTGCTGGGACACAGGGGGGAATAGTTTCCTCCAAAAAATGTGAGAACCACCAGCGGCACTTTGCTTGGTTTATATCGAGTTACAGGTTACATATGCATGAAGTTACACAATGTCCCTATACATATTCATTATAAATTCCCATTTCATATTATAATGAGTCCAAAGTTCATTTAAATACGCTCACGCCTGTGCAGTGCTGCCTGATGGTCGTGGACAGGGGTCTTAGGATGAAGTAAAGAGTCATCCTCTGGTGAAGTAAGGAGTCTTCCTCATGTTGAACTCTTCACCCTGCTTCCCTGTGCATACTCCCTGGGTCCCTGGCCTAAGTCCAAACCCTGCAGCTGGCTTGGGCTGGTTTGGGGTCCAAAAACAGGATGTCTGGTCTCCTTGTCAATGGTTCAGTATCCTTTTTACATCCTCTCTTTCTGTTTGGCAAGTGCAAAAAAAATGTTAAGCAAGTTGTATACATTGTTTTAGCAAGCAGCCCCTAGTAAATCATTATCTACCTCTTAGTCCCTAAATCAATGGAAGCCTTTAAAGTGAAAAAGGGCTCAGTAAAGAAGTGCAAATCAAGGCCATACTCAGGACTTCTGTTTTTTTGCCATTTTCCTAGAGGCACACCGACCTTTATGAATCAAACAATTCATCATTTTACTTCTCCAGGCAGGGTTTTAATAACATTAAAGCACCGGTGCTTCTGGTTGTGTCACAAGTGGATGTGAAAGCTGAGCTGTGACAAAGCCTGGCTGATTATCAGCTTCTGGCAAGACATCACCATGCCAGGGGAGAGACTCCTTGCACCAAATGTTGGGGTACCAATGTTAAAAATGGACCCAAAAAACTTCCAGGCAGGGTAAGGAGAAGCTGTGAGCTCCAGCTGATTAAATGTCGAGAGAGACCAATCTGTTTTTTATTTATGCCCAACATAGGTTATACATGAGGTGAAAAAATTACTTTAGGGGCTGTATACATACTGGGAGCTCTGTCCCCGGGGGAGGCTCCGCCTAGCAGCCAATCAGGAGAGAAAAAAGCTTCCACTACTGGACACACGCGACCCCCCCGCCCCCCTTGCTGGTGGATGAGATCCCCGGATGCCCGGGAAAAGATGCTTGGAAAAAATGCCAGGAAGTCACGCTATAAGAGGGCCAAGCACATAAAAGCAGTTAACTGCGACACAACCCCGGGGGGGGGCATTTTCTTCGGGTTTCTTGGAGGGAGAAGGGCTCACCTGGAGGGTCAGCTGTGCTCCCCCCCCTCCCCCCCCCCCGTATTTTCCTCTCTCTGCGGCCCTGCCCGTTCCCTGGCTGTCTGTCCTGCCCAGCTTCGCTGCTTCCCCGAGGCAGCTCCGTCGCCGCGACAACCTCGTGTTCGCTGTTTGCCCGACGGAGCCGCTGCCGCCTGCGCCCGAGCCCGGAGCCGCCGTCGTGTGTTCCGCAGCAGCCCCGCAGCCATCGCCGCCTGCAGTTGCCGCGCTCCGACCCTGACCGCCCGCAGCTGCTCCTTGAGTGCGCCCGTAGCCATGGCAGCCTGTTCTTCGCCCACGGAAGGGACACGGAGCTGCTGCTGTTTGGAAATCGTGCCCAGCCCGCCACGGGAGCTACACAGACTCCTCTCAGCTCACAGCGCACACGTTCCATCTGCCAAACTCGCCCACGGGGCGCCCGGGTACAACGGTAACAATCTGTCCAGTATTCTCTTTCTCCGTCTCTCATTTCCCCTCTTTGATGCTTTCTTTATCCCCCTTCGGTAGGCACACTTACCCTTATCAATAAGCAGTTCTCAGATACAATATTGCCGCGTTTGCGCTTTACTTTTTGTCCAAGAAATTTATTAAAAAGAATCCTTTCCAACTCTCCCATTTTACAGCGGGATGGGATGATGCCTATATAATTTGAGTCAGGGTTACAAGGTCCTTATATAGCTTGAGTTATATCAACATAACCTGAATCATCATTTTTCTATATCAATATAACCTGAATCATAGCTTTTATACCTATATAACCTGATTATAACTTTTTATATTAATAAAACTTGAATTATAACTGTCTATACAACGTAATGGCTATTATATGGCTAACTAGTTGCTTAATGCTGAATAGACAAAAAACTCACCAGGTGGATAGTTTCAAAGGTGGACAAGTATAGGACTAATGAGAAATTGGCAAATGTAAAGCCAATTAGCCACAGAATACAGATTTTAGACCAGTTAGAACCAAAGAGATCGAGGAACACCATAACTGCACATGGCTCCAAAGACAAAGTTGAAAAGTTCAGATCTGAAGAAGACCTTGGAAGCCTTCATCAAGGAGACCCCTATGACCACCAAATTGGGGAGGCACAAGCACAGTGCAAAAGAACTATTTATAACCATGAGATCATGTTATGTAAATTAGTTCCAGCATATGTATGATGATGTTAGTGACATAGTAATACAAAGTGAAATTTACTGTATAAATAAACCACAGCACTTGACAAAGGTGGGTGAGTTAGGTGGAGAAATCCCCCTCACCTCCAGCACTGCAGTAAACAAATACCTGCTCTACAGACATGGGTCTATGGGGTTTTATTTCCAGCCTAGCTTTTCAGGCATCAGGGACAAATGCCAATGTCTGGTTGCAGTCAGTGGGCTGAATTCTGTGGGAGTCCTGACTGAGGAGGAGTGCAGGGGAAGTGCTGAACTGGAGACTTGCCTTCTCCCACTGCACAATTAATCTAAAAAGGCCACTGAACAAAGTGTTGTCTTCCTGAAAGGAGTGCATTTTACATACCCTCTCCTTCATGAGCAAGCAAATGCTAAGTTTGGGTCAAACTTAGAAACTGTCATCAGCATTATGTATGTCAGCTCCAAGATTTCAGAGGTAGCTCACGCTGAGCTGCTTGCAGACCTTCAGGTTGTTTCAGAAGGGTCTCACAGCCTATGTGAGCTGTTGGGTTTTAATTAGACTGAAAAATCCAGTTACATGAGTTTTGATTAGCTTTAAGAATAACTGTAATTTAATCAAAGCATATGTATGGGCCATCAGTTTGGTTTCATTTGTTAACCACTGCAATGGAAAGAAAAGCTTGTGTGAACTGCCCAGCTTTCCCATGATAATTACAAACTCATAAAAATACAGCTCTGGACCCAGACAAATGGTAACTATTGCTTTGATGCCTGGATTGATCTTTTTCCACTTCACTGCTGCCATCTTCCTCAAACAGACCACGAAACAGTCTAACTGATAAAAAAAATAAAAGCAATTATGATATGTCTCTTAGTTAATTTCTAAACAATGGTTTTAATACTAAAGTTTAGTAAAAGTCAGATTTAAAAGAAATAAGAACAGCCTGCCTGAGGCCATGCTATCTATTTACAAAAATATTGTTTTTCTTTATAAAGAAGGTTGTACAATACCATATTAAAAATTATTACTTCAATCCATGGCAACATCCTGTGGGGTTGGGTTATTCTGGATTTTTGTTACACACTAAGGAGAGCAGTGTGCTGCTGGAAGAGGGCTTTGATAACCGAAGTTGCCTCCCATCCAGAGATCACATGACCCTTCACAGGTGAAAAATGCTGCTTTGGGGTTTTTTCCCAGCTGGGTTTTAAAAGGAAAAAAACAACCAAAAACAGAACAGCAAAGAACTTGGAATAAAATTTGGAAAGAGGATAGGGAATGCCTGAGCTCAGTGTTTCATGGCATAGGAAGGAGGGAGGGAAGTGCTCCGCCAGCCTGAGCTGGAGATGAAATGTGCCCTGGGTGACCCAAGCAGTGTCCAGGGAAATGCACCATCTGCAGGTGAGACCACAGTGAAGATTTAAACAGCGTAAGACTATTACAAGGTTGTATGATCCTGCATGAGAGTCCAGCCAGCTCCACTTTCCTTAAGTATTTTGAAACCACACTTGAGTATTCAAGCTGGACTTCTACTATATTCAATGGAGGACCACTGCTTTTACAGATTTAAATCGTAGCATAACAGTTTTCTGCTTGGATTGAATAGAGACCCAAAACAAATTCCCAAGGGTTTTTGACTGATACTGAACATGATGTATTTCAGGAATTAATCCCTCCTACATATAAACTTACATGAACAGGCATTGGGGAAGCCCAAGGGCATATCCTAGATGAGACACCAGTTTGAGTATTAGAATATTTGAATACAAAAGGTTCACGTTGCTCAAGCCCAAGTTGTCAGCATTTTCTTTGCAGCTATTCCTGGTTTGTTTCTGACTTTTCTTTTGAGAAGTGATTTTGCAAAATTAGTACTTGGGCATTGTACCTATTTGACAGCTTCCCATCTGCTGGCCCAATTTATATCCACAGAAACTGCTAAAAAAATCAAACTTTATTGCCAGCCACATTGCCAAGTTTATATAGCTGTGGAAAAATGGGCTGAATGCAGTTTCTCCTTATGCTTCATCAACCAAAACCTGTACACTGACACCAATCCTTTACTGCCAGCAGCAAGGACATCTGGGGCAACAGGCAACTGGCTGCCCTTCAGATACACTGCACAACACACAGGTGGATTTATTGGCTCTGTTCAAGGTCAAAGTAAGTGTAGAGATGGCCAGAGGAAAATGTGTATATGGCAGGTATTTTACAGTTCTTATTCTAGATTGTATTTATCCCCAAATCTTGTGCTGGCCTAAACCACAAACTACACAGTTACATTTAGAGGAAGTCTACATTTGGGGACGGCAAGAAGGATGAAAAGTACAAGCAAAAACAGCAGAGCCGCAACAGGAGATAAAGGAAATGTCTGATATTAAAGGTGAGCCTCTTTAATGGCTCTCTAGAAACCCCATTGTTAAGAAAACTTCCCTGTCAGAGCATCCAGGACCACTCTGACAGTCACTCTTGCACCACCTGAGCTGGACCGAGGCCCCTTCGCAGCTGCAGCCCACACACACACTGGGTTTCCTTATGGGCTCAGACCTAGGTTTCCCATAGCAGAGTCTCAGACATCCAAGTCCTTAAAATAATTTAATCTTGGTGCAATAACTAAATAACAACTCTAGCTGGCTCCTTTGAGGAGGGATCCCAAAAGAACCCTTGGCTTTCATCCCCTCACAGACTGAGCGCAAAAGTCTGGGGTGCTCTGCTCCTGCCGTGTCTCCAAGTGTCCGGTCCCCTGGCCGGGTCACAGGTCCCACAGCCCCCTGTTATACAGAGGGTCAGCAGGTCACAGCTTCTGGCCCCAGGCTCCCTCAGAGCTCAACATGCAGCTCCACTGCAGCTGCCCTCAGCCCACCTGCACTGAAAGGATTCTTTAACACCCATTCCCCTCCCACAGCCCCAGTCTTTCCTCCACTGTGCCCAGAAGAGGTACTTACCTCCCTCAAAATGAGCGAAATTGAGGAAGCCAGGACAGCAGAAAATTTGAAATTTATGTGTCAGATAGGTTTACAGTGAAACCCAGCTGCTGCAAAAGGCTCAGTTGAGCTGGGAGAGGTGCAGGAATGGATCACAGAGGGGGAGTGGAAGTGTAATATTTGGCATCTGCCAGGCATCAGTCACACTGTGTACAGAGACAGTGGAACACAAACCCAAGAGCTATGTTAGCAGAGACTCACGAGGAGGTCTTTGTGCTAAGAGAATAGTAGGTTTGGTCTTCACACAGGGGGCCGTATCCTGACAACCTGAACTCTGTGTCCATCCTGGATGGGATGTCCCTCTGTGGGGGCTTGGTGCAGCTCCTCAGCTCCTCTCCAAACCTCCCCACATGGCATTTTCTTAGTCTGAGGCAGTTCTCAGCTGCATCAGCTCCCTGACATATTTCACTGTGCAACTGTTCCAACACACATGTGTGCAAAAGGCAGGAGACAGCAGAGAGACGGTGACCCCCAGCAAGGCAATACCCCCGACAAGTGATGTGAGCAGGCAATGAAGGAGTGTGATTCCTTCTTCACTTTAAACCAAGGAAATGGGGATTTCTTTACAGGATTCTTCAGTGCATAACCACTATTTATTTTTTAAATTCAAACCACAAACCTAGATCCTCACAACACTGCTTTTTGCCAGTTAGAAACTCACCCCATCATTTCTTCCAGTTCTGGAGCATGGGAAGTAAGGTTGTGCAGAGCCATGGGACAGACTACTGAACACATTTAGAAAATGTCTGGTAGACAAACAAGACAACACATTAAAAAAAAGAAAAAAATCCCCAACATAATCTCCCCTCCAAACCAAACCAACTTAAAGTGAAGCACTAAGGCTGTTCCAGCATGCTTTTAGAATTTGGGGCCTGATGTTGGATGCAAAATGACTTGTAAACAACA
Organism: Acanthornis magna; assembly: GCA_036785705.1. Classification (NCBI taxonomy): domain Eukaryota; kingdom Metazoa; phylum Chordata; class Aves; order Passeriformes; family Acanthizidae; genus Acanthornis; species Acanthornis magna. The sequence continues at coordinate 12,270,290 of JAWUZG010000093.1, forward strand.
ACATATACAGCCTCTTGTGGTCCTGATAAGGGTTTTTCAGGATTAGTTTAAAGGATTGTGGAATTTTTTTTTTTTTTAAATTTTAGAGACGATTCTTGTATACCCAGCAGTATTCCCAGCAAACAATGGCAATGGATGCTGTGACAAAAATACAGTGGTAAACCAAACCTGGTAAATCTAAGGGAAACCCATTACAGAGTGCACAGAAAAGAGAAAGAAAGAAGGAAAGAAAGAAGGATTCATCAGTGCAGGTAACAGTCAAGTAAACTTTTTCTCAACAACCTTCTTGTATTAAAAAGAAACCAATTATACTTGCAAGTCAGTTGCATTAAATTTTAATAATTTGCCAAATATACAGCTATTAGAATGACCCTAAAAATCACTAATAATTAAGTTACAAAAGTTGGTCAATAGCATAGTACAATGTTTTATAAAATAAACATGGGTAATATTAACAATACCCCCTGTGGTCCAAGAATGTCAGAAAATAGCAAATGAAATTACAAAACACATACAGATTAGAGGATACTGAGGGGCAGCTTTAGACACTTGGATCAAAGAAACTGAGACTAGACTAGACACATTCAACCATCAAGCAAATGAATGCAGAACTTTAAATTTCAAAAACAATTAACACAGCATCAGGTGCAATTTCACATGCTTTCATCTACCTTCCAGTACAGTTCCCAGAGGATTAAAGTGCCTTTGTGCACTGTAGTTTCATTTAGTCAGGTGCAACACACATATTTGGAAGTTACTTTCCTTTTTAAAAAGGGACCTGTGAAGTAAAGTAACTACTTGAACCAATGTACACAATTGAAACTAAGGTGTTTTGAAGATCCTTTGCTCTGACTTTGCTACTGAATGTCATGTAATAAATTAAATTCCAAATCCACAGGGTCCATCTCCACTAAACAACACCAGAGTAAAAGATATTTATTGAAATATGTTTTCTGCTGTACAACCCTTAGTTTATTTTCCCCTTTCAAACACATTTGCCCTTTGGATGAGAATTTCCGACTGAAGCTTCCATTTACAGATTGCTGTGAACATGAAGAACAGGCATGACTTGGCCCATGGCTGTGGAGATGAATGCGCTGGCCAGATAACATCCTGGTTTAACCCAATGAAGACACATGGCACACTCTCTCTGTGAGACACCTGAAGATCTGCAGCCTTTGGATCCTACCCCTAGCCATTCTCTGTGCTACAGCATGGGCCCAGTGCCCTGCCCAGGGCTCCTTGGGAACTCTGACTGCTCCCTGCTGTACTACCTCCCTAAACCCAAACCTCCACATGAAATGCAGTGACGGAAGGAAAACTCTGCACAGTTCGGCCGTCACTCACCTTGCCCCCAAAAGATCCTCCTCAATCCACGAGTAAAGAACTCCCACAAAGCCTGCAATCCAGTCCCCCATCGAAGTGTGCTCACCACCAGCATCCACTCCTGCTCTTTCGGGGAGAGTGAATTTCCACAGTATTTGAGGCATTTTACGGTGTTTTCCAAAAGCAGCACTTTAAGAGGAGTTACAGAGCAAAAGCATTTTAGGAAATACAAATTTCCATCATGATGCCACCTGTGACGAGGGCCAAAAGGCAGCACTCAGGAGGAAACCACACGAGGAAAAAAAAAAGAAAGAAATTAGGAGGATGAACAACTAATCCTAACTTTAAACAGCACATGTGGATGTGAGCCTCCACCCTCTTCCAGTGTCTGCCTACATTTGATTGTGCTTCACATCATGAAGTGAGCAAGTCATTCCAATGATTTTAGGCTCATGATGTAAACACCCCTGCACACCTGACATGGCCAGTACAGGTGACACCGTCCCTTCACCACTGCTGCTCTTACACCTGAGAAAGCCCATTTTAAACTCTGCACAATCCAGACCTGGATCAGGAGCTCTCTGCAGGTGAGGAAGTTTTACTGGGGTTCTAGATTTGTAACATGATAACATTACTTACAATATCACATGCACTGAAATATTTCAAGAACATATGCACTGTTAATCAAATTAATGGAAATTAGTGATTTCCTTATCCACTGAGTACTTTAAAAGTTCTCCATGAAAGTGTGAAATTATGGAAAAGAACACTCTGGTTATGCATTACAGTAGCAAAAAGCAAAACAGTACAAGTTTCTTCAGAATCACAACTACAAGTCTCCAGTTAGTTCATAAAACAAATTGATTAAAATATTTTAAATATTTCATAGTGGTATAGTAACTTCCAATGTAATTTATGCAACAAATTTCATCCATATCCACAGATACATTTGTAAATGCTTTTCATAAAATTTTACACAACTCACGTTCTCCTTAGGTAAGCCTGTGCACAGTTCTCACATCACCTAGGCAGAAAGGCTTCAGACGCCTATAATCTCAGAGTCCACGAGAGACAGTGCTGCTTGAGTTCTTCCTTTTTGAGAGTCAGCTCTGCTAAATCAAATTCTTATTGCTTAAAATCATCATTTTCCTCAGCAGCCCTAGCACCCAGCCACACTACACTAGTCTGGGACAGGGACCCACTGTGTTATGGGACATAAACACCTAAAAGCCTTGTAACCATTCCTGTAAAGATTTCCATGTAATGGTTGCCTGTCCTGTAGACTTTGTCCAGAGAACAAAAAGGGGCATTGCTGGGAGGGAGAGAGATCAATCATTGAGAGTACATCAGCTCAGTGACCCACTGTCTCCCTCTTCATCTTCTAATTAATTACGTATTCTGTTTAATGAGTTCAGTGAATACATCTCCAATTGTAACTGAAAACAATTGGCTCAGATACAAGACACTAGACACACCAAATCTAAAATGTGCAAGAACAACGTGGATACAAGGCCTCTGCAGGCACAAACTCACAGCTGGTACTATGTCCAAACACCTCCATGGCAAGGTTTATTTACACAACTTCCAATGAAAAATACTGTTATTTCTAAAGCTACATTTTAAATTAACAGAAATACATTCATAATAACTACTGGTACAAAAACCATGATTTTTTTTTTTTTTTTTAATTCAAAATATTCTGACAGGTTGACAATATTCCAGGCGCGTTACAAACACTGCCATAGCCAACAAAACAATCAACATTTAAAGAGCATTCAAACACCGAGGACATGTATCTTGAAGCAGAGACAGGAGAGTGCATGGTACTAAGTGCATACCGATCATTTTCCAATAACTGACTTGAGGCAAATGCCTGATTTCTATGGCACAAAATGGATTAAAATCCAGAAGAGATGAATTACAGAGGACAAAAATGATGATGTTTACATATTTTTGCCCATATTTTCTATAAAACCTTGTAGCTTTATCCTATAAGGCCACTACCAGTCTGGACTACTCTAGTGTTGACTATTTATGGGATAGAACAACAAAATCATAACAGAGAAACCAGTAACAAAGCAAACAAACCCACGAATTCTTTCTAGAATATGGCTTAAATTAATTCACAGAGAGCTGGGAATATATTAACTACATGGTGCAAGAGAAATACCAGATAGGAGAAAAAAATCGCTCTTACTGGTACTTTCCCCCTCAGCCTTCACTGTAATTCACATAAAATTTTCAACACACTGGTAGTACCCTTCCTGCAAGCCTCTTTTCCCACACTTCCACATCATGTTACTAAAAGGTTGGTTTCAGTCTTGAATGTATTGCCAATATGAGCTCTAAAGTTTAAACCATGTAATTCTACACATAGTAATACCCTGTTTCTCCCAATTAACCCAAGTTCTCCAATAGAGCTAAAAATTCAGTTTTATTTTAAACAGCATATTTGCTTGAAAAAGTATGAATCTCTTTGTCATGTAGAAAACAAATGTCCAATGAAGAACTTGTCTAGATGTGTACACAGCTGAGTGCATAGTGCAGAACATGGTACAGAGAGAGCAGCAAGGCCACAGGGTCACTAAGTCCATATGAAAAAGACGTATGTTTTCAATGACCAAATCCATTCTAAAACATTTTCATCCTGGAAATGCTTTAAGCATTAAAATCTTGCTCTACGGATGGCAAGACTCCTCCATTCCCACTTTTCATACAGTAATATGCATGGCAGCACAGCCACACATACACAGCGTACAGAAGAGACACACCAAAAATGCTTTGCATTCATCATCCTGATCTCAAGTATTCCATACAAAAGTTGAATTTTTCTTATGAAAAGGAAGGAAATGGGACAGCTTTCAAAATACACAGCTTGCTTGTGTGTCATTAAAGAAACCTGCAATGGCTGCAGCCCAGGGTGGGAGAGCCACAGCTCCACTGGCACAAGCTGGTGCTCCAAGGCTGAACGATCTCGCAGGAGGCTCCTCCACCTGTATTGCTTGTGGTTCCAGTCAGTGCTCCCCAGCAGCGGAAGCATCAAACAGTCGTTGCAAAAATGCAAGTGGCCAACAGCCAGCGGAGATCTCTGTACACTCACCAAAAACACTTGTTCCCCCATTCCATTAGTTTGCTTTTTAAAGCAATGTTGTCGGAGAAGGGCCATGAGAACAGAGGGAGGCATTTCCCTTAATCACAGCATCAGACACTCCATTAACAGATTGACATGATCTAAACCAAATTAGCTCCTGGAACATCTTGCATTTGCATTCTTTCACTCGTTCTTAGGAACAAACAGTTTCTCTAGAAGTTGTGCAGTTTAAGCCTGTTATGGTATTGTACTCCAGCGTTTTCTTAGCACCTCAACACAAATTACAGGGTAGCTCATCTGTGGTGCACATCAGCTACAGATATCCATGAAGGGGGAAGGGCTGAAAGAACAACAATATTGTCCCATGACATGGAAAAGCACTTTGGGATGCACTGCCTTCAGATGAGACCGCTGATGCAGCAAGGGATTTCTCTCCAAGCAGGGTTACTCCAGTTAATTAAATACAGTAAACACAAGGGCAGTACTGACGACATCAATCCTGCACCTCACAACTTTTAGTCTATTTTCCATACACCTGTTAATGGAGATGTGGCTCAGTGTCAAGGCTAAGTGGGCAAAAATGTCATCTATGCTAAAGTCATTAGAGGAACTAACATAACCCTTGCTTCTTAAGCCAACCATATACACTTCATTCTATTAATTTACCTATCCTGCTTTATCTCAAGTATCTTCATCCTTTCACACTTCCTAATTAATTATCAATATTTTTCCTGAGTGAAATTACAAAAAGTTAAACCCTTCTACCAAAAGTACAAAGACAAAATATAGAACAATACAAACCCAGTTATACAGCATTACAAGTGCAGAAATTCTTCATGTTGTGGCTCTTTATCATTGGCCCCCAATAAAAAACATAGCAAAGAATTTAGTTATCCAAAATATTTTGAAGTACTGTGATTAGATTCTTCAGACCATAAATATAGCCCTCATCCTTTGTGTTGCTAGGAAACACATGAGCAAAATCGATCATTCGGACTTCAACATTTGCACTTTCCTTGGTCTCTGCTGGCATGTGATAGAAAACTTTTTCCAGTTGGGGTAGAACATTTCCATTCAGGTGCTCCTGCGTAATGCACGAGCTGCTTTTCCACACATTGTCTTGCTCTGAGTTTTCAACTTTTAGTGAGAGCTGACTGTGGTGCCTCTTTGAGCATGCCTTTTTGCGAAGTGCATAAAATTTAGACAAGCCTTTACTTACAGAGTCTTCAATTTTTCCATTCTCTGTAGAATTTATTACATGAATATTATTATTATACTCCAATACATCTCCACCTGATAACAGGCCTTTGGGCACTCCTCTCTTCTCTGCCAAGGTGACGTCACTCAACCGCACGGTTGTCGCTTGACATGAACCTTCATAGACAAACAGCAATGAGCTTGCGTAGAAGTTGAGTTGTGTCTGGCCCTCAAACCACTCCAAAATCTTTTCAACCTTCCGAATGCTGGCAGCTACCACATCTTTTCTCAAGCAGTATCCACTGTGAAAAAACTTTGAGATGCCTGCAAGAAATACACACTTTTTGGGATTATTGTCACTTCTGAAATGAAAGCAAACAGTTTTCATTTCTTTTGGGATGAGAACAGTTCTTATTTGAAGGAACAGACAGCATTCAGGTAGTTTCTGTTCAAGCAATTATTAACTAAACCCAAACTGAACCAAAGACATGACCTTCAGTCATGTCACCTGCTGTGTAATACTACCACTTGGGCTTGGGTTTTAAGTAAAAATAAATGTATCAAGTACACAGCAAACAATCATAGTTCAGGCTCCCAGGTCAACTTCGTAAGTGTCTGGACAGTTTTGGGCAGGGACCCATTAAATTCTCCAAGCATAAACAGGCCCAAGCAGCTTGTTTTCATGAGTGTGTTTGTGTGTGCACCTTCTGTTCCTTGCTGGGGAACAGATGAACAGGTGTCAACTAATAACTAGTTTGCAGTAGTTATCACCAAACAGCCCCATGATGGCAGCATTTTTATTTATTGTTAATGTAGAGCAACATGTGCATTGACTTCAACTGAGAAAGTCCTTCAAATTGAAAGATGCATTTGTAGTAGCTTTCTAACAGAAAAGACACTTAGATATTCATAGAAGACAACTAGAGATTAAAAAATGTATTTATAATAAAAACATGCAATACTTTTAAAATATTTCTATTTCATTATAGTTTCAAAGCTGGAAAGAAGTTGAATTCTAGAACTCTCTCCCCCTTATTAGTAGTAAAAGAGACTTGAGGAAGAAATTCCTATCATCTGCACTGCTGTTACAGCCAACTGCACACTTAATTTCATATTGACAGGGAGCTCAAATACTACAGGGAACAGCTGAAGATCCATCTGCAATGAGGACAAAATAGGACTTTTGAAAAGGGAACACCCAGACTACTTTTTCCATACAGTTGTATAAATAAGTATATAAATGAAAATATCCAAGAGCACTGAGTTCTGACACCCCAATTCCCTTACCGTCCTTTACTGTTTCCTTGGTCAAGCTCCTTCCATAGTGCTGGTTTTGCGTCTCGTAGCTGTCCGAAGACACATCGTACACCTGAAAGAGGCAAGGAAGGGGCTCCCTACGTATTTTGAACCACCAGTATTTCTGCAGAGCAAGAGACACTTCACAGACAGGCCACAAAACCCTGGGTACCATTTAGCCCCTCTCAGTTTTTCAGTTTCTTGCAGTGCCCAGCACTGGCTTGTGCTCTCCAAAATCTTCCTTGGAGTCCTTGGGCTCCATGCTACAGCTTTCCTGTGCTAGAGACATCCTGGTGGTGGCAAAAAGCAATGTACCTATTACAGGGAACTCTTTTTATATGACCTTGAAAATCACAGCTGAGACCTGAAACTATCACACTCCTACCTGTGTTACTGCAGATGTTAGTAAGACAACAAAGCAAAAATTTCAATGCAATTGAGTTCTTAAAACTATACAAGTATTTAGCACAAGAACAAAACATCGAATTACTGTATGTGACCACCAAGGCCCAGCTCCATAAGACACATATGCGATTGTCAGCAAAACGAAGCTGCACTAAAAAAACAGCAGCAGGCAAGCAAAAGCTGGTTCCAGCATCAACAGCAGTACATCAGCTCTTATCCGAAAGGACGCAATTCACATGGGTTCAGTTTTGTCCATATCAGGAATTGTACAAGCTTAAGAACTTAATTCAAAACTGCTTCACATATAGACATATTTTCTCTCTCACTGAAATTATTTCCACAGCAGAAACATGCGAGGCAACAAGGCCCAAGTTTAATTTGTTTATGAGAGCGTAGATAATTTTTATTTGCAGAAATAATGGTGTTACCAAGCAGGCAGTTGTCTCTGGCAGGAACTTGGTGCTTGGCACTTGTTCAGACCACCCAGCCCTGTGGCACCCACCCCAGCCACAGTCCTGCCCTCCCTTCACCGTTGTAAAGAGAGATGATCCCGTGGAAAGAAAGTCTGAGTACACTGCTGAAGTGCCTGGTCCTCATCCCTCCTCTGGGGCCTTATTCTTGCTGAAGCCAACAAATAAAGTCCACAACAGTAAGACAACAGCACATAAAAAGGAATGGTACAGGAGCAATAAAGAAAATAGAATTCCCTGTTTTCATTACAGCCCATCACCCCAAAATGTCTCTCCCCCATCCAAACCACAATAAATCCCGTATGATTACACAGATTCCCCACCTCCTGTTTTGCAAAGCAGCTGGAAGAACAGTCTCAAATAGCTTATTTTGACAAAAATACAGAAGTATTTAAATTCAGTTGTCAAGGAGCTTAAATCGTAGCATGTAGAAACTGATACTAAGTCACCAACCATTAATTGAAGGGGCAGTAAATAGTTCTCGTTATTCTAAAAAAATAAGAGCTGTAAGCCTAAATATTTAAACTCACTCAGTAGCAGAGACACTTGACACTGTTACAATACTTGGAGAAACTGAGGCCTCCATGTCTATGAAATGCAGAAGGCCATAGCAGGGATGAATTATTCTAAAACTGCATCTGACAACTGTGATCTTGGTTCCACAAAAACAATAATTTGTCTCCACTTAGTTTTTGCTGGTTTTCTTTTTTCCAAAGCACATGAAATAAGTACAGCATACACAGAGAAACCCAAAGATTAACACTTCAGGGACCAAAGTAACCTTCAAAAACAGACCAAAAGTTTCAAAACCTTTTAAAGAGCTACCAGTCAAAAGCAGTTAAATAAAGAATAATATTGCTTAGAAAGAGAACCAAGAGTCTGATGACTACATCTAAGTTTTCACTAGCTGTGCCTTCATTTTAATGATAGTAAGCATTCTCATGTAGTCAGCCCAGGAGCAGCTTTCTGCAGACATGAGCACTGCAGCAGTTCCTGACCAAATTATCTTGTTTACCAGACCCTTATCTCTCCCTGTAGGAGCTACAGTTTTTGTGACATGTGCACAAGCTCAAATAGGCTGATTAAGATCTGCAAGCTCATTTTGTTTTCCAAAGAAACACTGAAGCAGCACATTAGCCCCTGTGCTTCTGAACTGAGTTTCCCATGCAGCCACCCCACCTATTCTCATAATTTGAACAAAACTATTCCCCAAATGTTTTGTATATAGCTTACAAACACCAAGGCAGATGTGCATGCTGCATTAACAGCACATTTTCAACTATACGAAACAGTCAGTGACAAAGCACCAAGTCCCAGACCCACAGCATGAGTGCAATGTATGTGTTTAACTGCCTTGTGCACTCAGAATGCCCTTGGTCACAAAGAGGCATAGCTGCAGCCAGTGGCATTAAAGGGCAACAGATCTGGGTAATCACAAAAGCCATCTCTTTCCACCACCTCACGGCTCTGCACAACTACAGGAAGAGACTAGTTGAAACAATCCTTGAAAACCTCACTCTAATACCCTCACCCCATTCTGAAAGCAAGGGAGCTGAATGCCAAGCTCAAACAGAAACAATCTTTCACCAGCCCTTCCTTCACCCTCACCACACGAACGCAGGGATGGTTGTGATGGGGAAGCAGGAGGCTAAAACCAATTTCCTATTTGATAGACCTCTTGCTCCACCGTGCTTTTGTTCACATGGTCACCACCACCAATCTGCTACTAACCCTTCTCAAAATGACATTTTGCCTTTGAATCAAGCTTTTTCTGTATCCCTGTTGCAGCCGTCTGGACTAGCCCATTTCTGTAAAGACAATGTCAAGTCAAGTAAGTCAGATCTGTAACCTTAACAGCAGTCAAGAAATTATTGACAGGAAAATCTCATTTCTTGGTCCACCTGGCACAGCTTGTTATGCGTTTGCTCTGTATCCACTGGGAGGTTTCCTACAGAGTGCAAGATAAAGAAAACTCTTTCTATGAGCTGCAAAACACTGCCTTCAAGAAACCACCTGCTTCATCAGTCATCTTTATATATTCTTACTATACAAGACCAGAGCTGTTCTGGCTGACAATGCAAAGGCTTCTCCTAGTGCCTACAAGCAGCTCCCACTCAGTTAGCTTCCTGCACAAAAAGGCTCTGGAATCCAGCAAGCTAACAGGTGCAGTTTTCAATTAGCAGTAGTAGTGACTCTGTATGGGCAGCACATCAAAAAATCCAGACCATTAACTGTTGAGGGAAATTATCTTTGGATGTTCTCAACCTGCACTTGGCTTTTGTTTCCTGGTGAGGTGTTCAGTCATTGCTGTTTGCATACCAAAACAGCTTTTTGTACATTTTTTCAGTTACAGTTCCTTCATCTGATGTTCCCGGACTGATGGAAACCTTGAGTTAAAATAAGAAGTTGGTCCAGCACAGTCTCTTTAAAGGAGCACAACCCTCACAAGGTCTCAGCAGAGATAGACAGTTTGGAAACCTTGCATCTTCAGTTTTATGACATTAAACTGAAGGCAAACAGGTATCAAATGTTATGTAATGTTAATTATGGCAATCCAGTACCAATATCCATGGTAAGGCAGAAAAATGTCGACACTGTTCAAATACTTACTGTGGCAACTCCCTGACTTCCAGAAAGTACAATTTAAATACATGTTCAGAACTGTGTGGGGGAGATAGCGCTGGCACAAATAAAAATCCCTCTTCAGTAACTTGCAGAGCTTTTTCACATCCGCAAAAAAAATCTACTAATCCACATCACCGAAGCAGGGAAAAACAACCCCAACCTATTTTGAGCAGGCCTGTAGAGCACTACAGAGCACCTGGAGAGCAAGGATCGACTCAGCAACATGCACAATACAGACTGGTGTGGCACTGACATTCCCACAGTGCCTGGGAAGCAGCTTCCTGCACAGCTGCCAATGCCCATCCCTGCTCCCTTGCGTGCCCTGCAAGCGCAGCTCGGGATCTGCTGTCCTAAGACAGGACATGGAGATTAGAGATACACGCTCTGACGCTGAGGCATCCAGACTTCACTGGGCCAAGGGCCGAGCTTCGCACTCCTCAGATATTTTCTGTAAATACACCTAACATACAGGTAGGAGTTAACAAGTGTTCAGACATTACACGGACATTTCAGTTTACAGCAAGGCACCTCTGCATTCCTGACAGCATCTGAAAGTCAGTACCCAGCTGCTACCAAAGCTGGAGCCAAGCTGAAAGCCAGGGTAAGAAGGTGGCACCCCAACTCACCTAGGCACATCCAACACGAGCATCCATCCCCCAGCTCTGCAGGGACCCTCCCAGCGTGAGGTCGAGACCCACACCCACACCTGGGCACCTTCTGCCTGTACCCCATGACTGTCCCAATATAAATACATTTCCTTCATGCCCAAGTAACCCAGGGTCCTCTGCAGGCCCTTCATCCTGCCACAGTGCAAGACTTAAACAGAGTTTCAAGAAGCCTTATTTTTTCTTTTTCAAAAAGAAAGCAAAGCAAAGATTTGAGGAAAAATAACAAAGGGAGAATTTTTGTTAAAAAACATTCTCTTATTTGATATCTCTGCTTTATAGTAATGCTCTCACATTAGCACTGCTGCTGAGAGCATGCCCAGTTGTCCAAATCCATTTATCTAAACACCTATTTCCCTCACTTTTACTTTTTTTAAACTTATCTTATTGTTGCTAGACCACAGGTGATGAAAGCACAAACATCCCTGCTTGCTGCTGCCTTGAAAATTCAGCACAGGAAGGATGCATCCCTGCTCCCTGATTTCCAAGACTAAGATATTACTCTGGCCATTTTGCTTCTTTGTTCCTCTGGACTACTTTGACCGAGTGCTTCATATGACTAAGTATACCCCCAAATGCTCTGACAGTCAATATACAGTTTTAGTCAAGTCCTTACACATATAAGTTGTAGAATGAAATTACATGGAAATGTATCCAGTGAAAAAGCAGACTATTAATATCCTAAATGAAAGAAACAACAATACAACAAACTCAATCATGAACCATCTTAAAAATAGCTTAACACAGTCATTTTGGACTCCCAGAACTTCCACAAAGCATCTCATTAGAATAAATTTCTTCTATGTTTCCTTTTTATGTAATAAAAAAACAACTGCTCCAGCTTGGAAGATTTTTTTTTCAGGGCTTTTGGTTGGTTTCTTTGGGTTTGGGTTTTATTTACTCATTTATTTATTTTTAATTTCATGGAATTTTTTTGTTTGTTTTCTTTTACGTTTTGTTTTGCTTTGTCTTACCGTTTTCTTAAACATTAAAGCTTGAATTAGATGTAAAAACCCCAGTTCTGGTAATTTTTTACTGTGGAAGAATCTGAACACTAGATGCAGAATTTAATACTTTTATGACTTCCTTCATAAATCTTGTTATTAACAGATTAGAGCTTATGAAAATTACAATACTAGAAAGAGTTCATAAAAAACTCAGAAAAGAGTCAGCTACCGTCAATTTGAAAATATCCCGCAGAATCATGTGCTGTACATTAGAAAATTCACTTGTAAAACCAGCTTTGATTATTAAACATTACTTCCTGCATGTTCATAGGCACAAACAAGAGAAGTCAATGGATTATAATGAAACATAGGGTTTTCTTTTAGACACTTAAATGTAGAGATTTTAGATAAGTTAGTTCTGTTAAAATTAACAAGAATAAAAAAAGACGCTGAACTCCGCTAGAAAGAAATTAATGATTAAGTGCAGAGTAGCCCTTTGATTATTTGATATTTACTCAGCTGTGCTTAGAATAGACAATTAATAATCTTAAGAAAAGAAGTTCAAAGGAGAGCCTAGACAGTTACAAATTTTGCCCAGATGCAACCTACTTAGAAGCAATAGAAGAGAGCATTGGGAGTTTTCCAGGGTCAAATGTATTGTCAAAAATCAGCGAAGTAAGAAGGTCACAGTGAGGAAGACCCATATTACTTCATCAAAAGCAGCCCTCAGACTCATTTTTCAGACCACCGACCCAATTCCATTGCAGGAACTGCGCATGCTTAATGACTTTCTGCTAATTTCCATATGAAGTGGGGAGTGGGAGGCGCTTATGCAATGAATATGTATCTGTATTTTAAATATGCATTATTGTTATGGATAAATAAGTTCTGTGTTGCATTGTTACTTCGGAGCTGTACATTCGGGAGTTATCCCTGCAGCTCTCCGGCGCTGAAATAAACATACACTTTCTAACCTTAACAAGTTAGAGAGTCTTCGTCCATCTCAGGTGGATATCAATATTAGATCTACATCCGCATTTTAATAATTCAATACTTGTAAAATTACATAATCACCAGTTTGTGCATTAAACAAGCGTTTCAGAAATACTCTGAAATAAGTGAGATTGCAATCGATGTTCTGGAAAAAAAGGAAAACCTGCAGAATCCGGGAACTGTGGATTCCAAAAGGACTGTGAATCTGAAACGAGAGTACAGCCAACACATTCTGCTTGTACCCAACAGCATGCAGAATGCTCTATATTTAACATTGTCTGTGCTGCAAAGAGATTTATCTGTTTATATGTCCACTACTGAAACCATATTACAATTTGTATTTTTGCTATTGCAACAGCACCTGCGACTTCCAACTTCTATATAAACTCTAACTACTTTCATAACAAATCATGTTCAGTCTCATAGAATCCCAAAATGGTCTGGTTTCAAATGGACCTTTAAAGACATCCCAGTTCCAATCCCCTGCCAAGGGCAAGGACATGTTTCACTAAATTAGGTTGCTCCATGCCCTGTCCAGCCTGGCCTTGGACACTTCCAGGGATGGGGCATCTGTTAAAGAAAGGAACTTCTCCACTAAATACAGAACTGTGTTTTCAAACAATGTTATTAAAATAACTGTGTTTCCTAAATGTATTTCCATGCACATATTCTGTCTATTTGGTGTGTTCGGCTAAATACAGGTCAAATGCCAGAACTGTGTACATAAATTAATGCTGTGCCAGACAGGAGACTCCCATTTTTAAGGATGCACCACACATATTTTATATACGAACAGATGACTGTTTTATATATGAACATATGACTGCTTCTTTACCAATGCCTAAGAAAAAGCTGTTTCAATAGCCTTTAGGGTAAAAATACACTGTAAACAGATTTTGGGGTAAAACCCTCAGCTAAAACACTTTTTTGCTTGCATCTCTTCATGACAACTTATACAGTGGGTGCTTTAAAAAAAGAACAGCTCTTTCTCTGTTTTTCCCAGCCCTCTCCTTCTGGCTCTTGTAAAATTTACCACGTAAGCCCACGTCCCTGGTAAAAATAACACTGAATGGAGAGATTAAAACCAAACCCCTGTACTTCCTCATTACATTATGTTTTGTCCCACAAACAGGAACAACTTTCATCCAGCACATGAGCTGTTCTGGGCAGTACATATCCATGTAGGAGTGTTTTAGAGTATGGCCAGAAAACATTCTGGCGAAAATAAAGCAAGCAGACAGGCCGAGAACACCCCGTAATCAAGAGGCAGAGAACATGCTTTGTGATTTCAGACTTTGCTAAGTGCTGTGTGAGGGCAGGAGGAACCTTTTCAATTCTCTTTGGAAAACAGCTTCCAACATGCAATTTGGTGCCAAAGGCAAAAACCCAAATCTCACCTAGTAAAACACTGGAAGGAAAACTGCACTACTTGCGAGAATCATCATTACACATCCAGTCTGAATTAGGGGACTGAAAATAATTCTGCAACAGGACAAAGACACAAATAACTGACAATGTTAGAAACAATAGTCACAAGCATACCACAGAAGCAATCAATCATTCCTTTTGCACTGTCATGAAACAAAGGATGTGAAGTACATTGTTTTACACGTGAGATAAAAAAGGTTATGTAATGACATCAACCAAATCCAAAGCTATAATCCCTTCCTTTTCCATCCAAACTGTTTGGCTGTTTTTTGACTTAACTCCCACTTTCTTGCTTATAGGCTTACTTAATTACTACTCATGACCACTACAATTTATATAGCAGCTTATCTCAAGGCACAGTTAAGGGCTGGGAGCCTGGGCAGTTCTGCACAAAACAGTACAGAGACATTAGAATAATCTCGAACAATGGTGCAATCTGGTTGCCGTCGCTATTGAACAGCAAAGGGGAAGGTTATCAAAGTCTTCAGCTATTTATGCATGTTGATGCAGAGCTTGAGCAGCCCTGGCTTTGTGTGTGAGAAGAAAAACAAAAATCTCACACCAAAAAGAAAACTATTCCTGTACCTATCATTGCAGAAAAAAGTACTTTTGGATTGCATCAGGAACTCAGTGACATCAACGCATTTCTCTTACTGAGCCACAAATGCTCTGTACAGCTTTTCTTTACACTGAAGTTTTAAAGTAGCCAATATAAACATAAACACATTAGTATTTCTAAGAGTAATAAGAGTTAATAGAGACATCTGCAGGGCCTCATCCATACCTAACTAACCTTCCTCTGACAGCTGTTCCTTGTGCGTGTAAACATCAAAAGAAGTTTCCTTCTAATGAAAAGCTTTTTAAAATGTGGAAGCAGCAGATCATGGCTATATGCATCACCTCTGAGAGCTTATATACTCTTCCTTGAATAGAAAAATTATGTAAAAATTATTTTTATTTAAAAACAGAGTATCAAGATGAAAAATGTGGAGGATACAGCTCATTATTAAATTATTAGAAAGACTAGTTCAGTATGTTAATCTCTGATATAAGCCTGCAAGAAAAAAAACAAACCATAAAATCTCTCTTAAAATTTTTAAATATCTGCTGTGGTGGTGAAGAATTAATTGCAACTATATTCAATTTTAAATAGCCAGGCCCTCTCTTGTATACATATAGAGCGCCCAGGTTGCAAATAGCTTGCCCTAAGGAACACAGCCAAATTAAACATTTGTTGTGAACCAGTGCAGCGTTTTGGAACACATTTCACATGACCATTGATACCAGCACTACCATGACATTCAGGTAACACTTTACTGATGTAAAAGTCAAGAGGACTGTTGTTTGCCAGGAAAACCAGTTGCTGTATCTGGTGTGGGACAAGAAGCCTGAGCATAAACTGAAAGTGAAGACAAAACAAGTTCTTACCCTCATTCCAAGAACCAAAAAGCCAATCTCTTCCATCAGCGGGTACTTGCTGACCTGCTGCTGTATCTTCTCTGCTGAAGCATACGGATCGTAACTTTTCTGGCCTATTTTTACATCCATTATGCAAGGCTTATTAAACTCACGGGTCACGTCTTCCAGTTTTAGATAAGTATCTGTCAGAAAAATCAAAACTTTTGTTAACAGTGGGTCAAAGCAAAACAATTACATAGCTTCTGCTGATCACCTGTGGATGAATGTGACTAGTTTAAGGCTTAACATCACATGAATTCTTTAAGAGCCAAATTTGGCTCCAAATGCAGACTAAATCATGGTCACTGACCCCCACAAATTCTATTAGTATGAAAATCTAAATGCTTTCCTGTTTAGGAAATTGTATACAATTAGCCTGTGTTAACATAGCCTTCAAATTCAAATTATTGCCCAGATGAAATCTGTGAGTAGCTTTTATTAAGTTATTAACATATCACAAAGAGCATTACTAAGTACATACAAATGCAGGTTTTGCAACTGTGTGGCTGGCTTTGCAATGCAGATGGTCTCTTGTGACATTTCAAAAATTAAGTGAACACTTCAGTCCTAGACTTCAGGGGCTGAAGTGCAGCTCATTTTGCTTCTTTTTATGCCGCTCCCATCTGCACTTACTTCTCATTGCACACCTTTGGGGAAAATGCTCTTCAAATCCTAGGCTGCCTTTCATCCATTTCCAACAGTCCCTTTGGGAGGGTGGCTGGACCAAGAAACCACAGAAGTACTTGGAGTGCCTGGAGATTTAAAGGAGTATCTAAAACCTGATGAAAACAGCTTATACTTTTCTCCAGGGCAGCACGATCATTACCGGCATGACCCCCGCACTGACTATCTGAACACAAAAAGGAAATTAACTTCAGCACCTGCCCGGCTCTCAGACAACTCTGCTTAGGAGACACCTGCACCCACCTCCAGCCCTTGCCAGGACATGGCATAACCAAGGCAACACACAGCCTCAACACCAGTCTCATTCTTCATATGTGCTTTGCAAATCCACCTGTCACCAGGCACAAACTTCAAGTCTGGTTTTCTTTACAGTACAGCTTATTCCATAAATGTATTTCTTTGACTTCCAAATACAAAAATCCATTGTATTATTCCCCATTCCTGCAGCATGATCTAAAATGGGATTGTGAGAGTAAGCAAAACCAGTTCAAGTTTAAAAAGAGGCACAAAGCACTTTGTTTGAAAGCTGTACAGACAGGTAACAAAAACCAGTCCATGTCAAGATAAAGTGAACAAGCAACATTTCATTTACACTTAAAAAGTAGAAACACTTAAGGAAAAGAAATGAAAGGGATTTTTATTACTTTAAGTCCTGCTGAGAGCTTCAGTTTTTACACCATCATGATCAAATGTCCTAATTTCTCGCAAAGCATGTATGTATCAATCTAAACAGGCTTGATTTAATCCTTAGATGCCTGCTTTCTGTATGCCTGGAACTAGGCATCTTGTTAATGTAAAGTTATTTTCAGGAAAACATGTCAAACCAATACACTAATTTAAAAAAATCCAAAACAATTCTTCTACTAACTCACTTCATCAGCTTTCAATGTCCTTTGGGCTACAGGATCAATCTAGCTACAGCAAAAAGAGTTTTGTTACAGGCTAGCTCACCCACTAACTACAACTGCAGGAATACATCCAAACTCAAATAACTCGTAGTTAACTTTGAGGAGCCCTAGGCAGAAAACATACTTGATATTTGCTCACTGAATATCTCCAAAGGAGAAGTGGGACAAATACACTCCCTATCAGGCAATGTATTCCGTATCACTGGAACTGCAGGTGCTGCTTTTACCGTTCAAAAGTCTAATTCAGTCAGATATTAGCACAGCTTTTGCAGGACTTTGGGAAACCACTACCAATAACTGCAGAGCCCATAAAATTTGTTCGCTATTTCTTACTAAAACAAAAATTGTAAAAATCTAAGTGTCATTCTTCTGACTCTTTTCACATATTACAGAAATCACTGCAATCAACACATTTGTGTCATCACTCTAAAACAAAGCAGAAAATAACTAAATAAAGTTCAAGGTTTTCAGTACATAGCTCTCAAAAGCAAAGAGCCACAGGTTAGCATGGGAGGGGAGGAAAGACAGTAAATACAAAAATGTCTCAGAAAAGGGCTGCAGGTCTTCGCCACTGAAATGCTTTGAAGCATGTTGCGAGCACTCCAGAATCATACTGTTAGAAATATAAAATGATACAAAGTGTTTAGATGCAATGTTTTCATCAACCCTATAATAAAACCGTATAAGAAAGTAGTATAAAACATCTATTTCCACAGGCACCCATGGATATCCGCTGTCCTCCAATGCACTGGTCTAATTGCTGCTTTTTAACCATACAGCACCAACATTCAGCACCTCCCAAATATTCTGAAGTCCTAAACATCTGTCATTTCTTTGTTCCCCATCCTTTTCAGAATTGTTAAACTACACTATCTTACTGACCTCTTAAAAATGTAACAATAACTGTTTTTTAAAAATTAAGCATTAAGTTACCTTCATAGGTAACACCAACCCTGGGAAATTCTAATTATCTGGCAAAGCCTGTGAATTATCCAGAAATTTCTCATCCCTCTCACACTTTTTGGAATTAAATCTTTCTTTTTAGGTAACAGCTAGCTCAGAATGAGGGCTGTTATATCTGTTCAACACTGTTCAACGCTCTGCTCACCCACAGCTGTCTGGTCTTGTTGGCAGAGCAATGTCACCCAGATAAAGCACCACACCACGTTACTTTTTCTCATTACTGCTTCAAACAAATGGATCAATTGTTTATAATCCATTTTTCCTGACACTGTTTGGTGTTTATTTGCACCATATTCAATAATCTAATGAAACAGCTCCCAAACCCACAAAATTCGTACATACATAATTTTCACTTCCAACAGTTATCCCTATGACATCTCCAAGCACCAAGACTACAGCAAACAAGGTTAAGCCTCAGACAGATATCAATTGCTCTCCATTTTCAAGTCAGTTACTGCAAGTCTCTGAAGCTCTGACCGCAAGTGTGGCAGAGGGCATCAGTGAGTCTGCACCTCAGCCCAGGTAACTAGGGCACTCTCCTCCCTTCTCCACTTCTCCACCTCCATTTCCTTTGCACTAGCACTGGGTATGTGATTTCAGCATAATGGGAGTTACTTTACAAATTGTATTGATGCTGGGAGTCCATCTTTTCTGCCACACTTCCTACATTCTTATTTACGCTTCATATATTTCACCCCTTTTAGCTAGCAATTTTATCCACTTACCTACTTTTTCAGTATAGAAGACTGATGCTTCTCCCTAAATATTTCTCTAAGGAAATAAATTATGTTCTTCACCTTACCAACTGCAGTTCCGGCTTACCTGTCACACAGAAACTCAGAGATAGTCACAAATCAAGTTCAGAGTGGTCTAAACTAAGTTTTCGTTTTTTAGAAGTCACCTACAACCAACTTAGTAACAATAGGAAATCAGTGGTTGTATGGAGCTGCGATCCCAGAGCCTGCAGAGCAGTGATTGCCAAGGGAAAGGTCAAGCTTCCAATGTCAACACTGCACCAAACCTACAGATATATCTACCATCTACGTTTAAGAACAAGAAACACATACATTCTGCTAAGCTCCATCATCTCCGGCAACTTTGATTGCTATCAAGACTACACAAAGCTCATTAATACTACAGATAACAGAGCTGGCAGTGCAGTGTTTTGGTTGAACTGCCGCCACAGCTTTCTATGAAGAGGACTCGTGATAGTGCACAGCCTTTCCAAGAAGCAAAACAAACAAAAGCAAAAGTGTCTCTTCCTTTAAACAGTTATTCCTACTGCCTATGTCTCAATGACTAGTGGAGACCTTCCAAAATCCAGCCCCATGGCACACAGTGCTATTGAATTCCCAAAGCAAATGAGGAATGTGTTGAATTTCTGTCTCTTGGTTAGACCACATATTTTCACATCTTAAGATCATACTGCAAATAGAAGAAAACTATTTGCAAATGAGAGGGAATATTAAGTGAACTCCGTGACACATTAAATTGTGAGGGAAAGAAAAAGGTAGCTCTTGTAGAGCTATTTGAGTTAGTGCCAAACAGGAAAGCGTGAAGGCAAATCTGAGGCAAGAAACTGCCGGTACTACCACAAACTTCCTTTCATTTTTTCCTGTAGATACTACACCATGTCTTTGGATACTGTCTTACTACTCTCTTTGGAAAACAAGTCTATCAAGTGACAGCATAAGCAAAAGAAGACAGAGCTCTCTTAAAGGAGCATGGCATCTAATTTTGGTGCCCATGTATTTAAATGGACTCTATGGCATCCCTTTGTTTCCGTGTGTTCCAGAAGCTCCGCTTCCCCAGAAAAGTCCCCAGAAGAAAATCTAGTTTCTGTTTTAAATATAACAATATCTATTTTCTCTTGAAGCAACAATCTTCCAGTTGTTCTACCAAAACACCATTTTCTGCCTGACTCCGAATGTTATACAAACATAAATTTTAAGACACTAGATCTCTGTTTCATTCAAACCAGTAACGGAGACTGACAAGTGGAGCTCCTCACCATGGTACCTGCTGAAGTAAGTGCTTTGTGTGGTTAGGCATAGTGATAGGATCCAGCCTCTGGAGCTCCAGCAGCAGATTCCAGTTTGAATGCTTCCCCTTAGTCCCAGACTATCCATCCTTCCTTTCTTCCACACCCACAAGGGTGCTTTGATGGCCTGACTGGACATAACCATGCAACCAGCCCACTCCTCCACCACGACCCCACTCAGAGCAGCAGCTCTGGGGCAATGTGCATCAGGCCCACCTACTCAGGCAACCTTTGCTGTACAAGCAGCCACACCCTATCTTCCCTGGGAGGAATATCCCAAAGACCTAATCCAGCCACAGGACCGCAAACTGAAGTCAGTTGTTAGAGTGAACATCAGTGGGCTCTAAAACAAGCCCAAAAAACCCCTACAGAGCTCACAACTGCCAAAAATCAGTCTCCAGAAAATTTTTCCAGGAGGTTTGGATTAAGAGACAGACTTAGAACAGTACCATTTGGTGCAGTAGGTGGTGACCAGACACCGAAGTATTTTGGCAGATATTCCCGCAGCTCCAGAAGAATCCTGTCGCAACAGTCGGAGTCATAAACCTGAAATAAATTAGGGAGGGTTGGAGAGATCATAATTTTAAAACATTCATTTTTGCTGGTGGCACGGAATGAGCAAGTAGCTGCATGGTACTTGGTAGCTGGTTGGGGCTAAACCATAACAACTTCCAATTGTCCCGTAATTATACTTTCTTACAGTCTGTTTTCGTAAGCCTAAGATAATTACTTCACATTTAAAAAGCATACAAGATGAAGATGATAAAGTCCAACGCAAATGAGTGGCATCCATTCTTTCAAATTTTAAAGTGGCAAAGATACATCAATCCCAAGCATAATTTATGGCTTAACTTCAATAAAAATCTAAAGTGCAATTGTTAACTTCAAAGCCTAGTTATTGAAAAGGGTGTTCTCACATTTGTATCAAGACTGTGTAGGATTGCTGCATCACATTATATATCCAAATCTTTTTAATTTATATCAGGTAAAGTATAGAAGCTCAGACTGGATAGTATTTTCTCATCTTCTCCAAGACCATTCATGCTGTAGCTACATCATACAGACTATGCACAACTCAAATATATTTCTTTTCATTTGCTTTAATGCTTTCAACGTTTTTTTTCAACTTCTGTTGGAAAAACAGTAACAGTTTGGAAACAGCAACCGGCTTATATTCCCAAAGGAACAACTCTTTGCAGTTAAAATGAAGCCTTGGATACTATCTGCTATGGAATTGCATGACTCTTACCAGTTTGTGGCATTGCTAAGAGGGTTTCAAAACCATTCCCTTGCCCAGATTCCCCCATCTCACTCAGTGATGTAGTTCCAGACACAGGGGATTGCCTATACCACAGTTCCACGTGCTTTGTGGACTGAAAGATCTATATCCACACCAGTACAGGTTACAATGATTGTTATTGCATTTAGGAGCCATCTCATCCCACTCCTCATACAGATCTCCCAGTTGTGCTGCCATCAGAGTGGTGTCCTGCCCCTCAGCCCTACCATGGCCACACAGCAATACCCATGGATGCTGCACAGTGACCAGGGCATACTCAGGGTTCTGCTGTCACTGCAGTGCAGCCAGAGCCCACTGTAAAGCTGGCAGCAAGGCAAAAAAATGTCAGGTGTCAACAGCTCTGCAGACTTGGCTCAGCTCACTGTGTGAGGACACATTTAACCACAGTGGGGTATACCTGGCTATGGCAGCTACAAAAGAAAGGTATCGCAAATACATGCCCGTAGTGTTGTAATGCCAACACAACTAGGGAGAAAAAAAAACAGAGCTGAAGTCCAGATGCTATTTTAGAGCATCGAAGCAAGCCTTGGCTATCCTCACCAGTGCCAGGAACTGAAGATGGCGCTTCATGCTGCAGCAGTGTTAAAATTAGTTAATGTGAGTTTGTGTTAAATTTAGGTTTCACTGCAGAAACCTCAAACTAGGTAAACTCAAATCACCAGTGTGCTTGTAAGACAGGGACTGCTCCATAGCTAATGCATGGCTCTCCTGGGCTTGCACTAGCCACAGTTTCGACACCCTCACTGTTGTCAACACAGTGTTGTCAACGCTGCACGCTGGCAGTGCTCAAGAGCATGATACACCTATGCTGACTGGATGCTAAGGTATGGAATTTGACCCATTCCTTTAACCAGTTCATGGTACAGGCCCCTTTCTGAAGATCCTAAGGGAAGGGGCTGAATCCTCAAAGCTCAAGCCACATAAATATGTGCACAGTGTATTGCAAAACTGGTGTACACCCAACACTGCACCCTCTGCCACTACTGTTGCTATCTTAAGCACAGAGAAATTGCTGAGTTTGTATCTTAAAAGTCACAGTGTCACATCACAGTGCACTGATGTCTCTTCACATGTCATGGCTTGACAAGCTGGCATGACAGCTGAGGATGACACATAATTGTATGTCTAAGTCCAGTTTCCCTCCATGTTAGCACAAGCTGGTATGCTGATACATCATGCTCTAAGACAAAAAGCCTTGCCTGCCCCTGGGATCAGTGTATATATGCAACATTTCTTCACTGAGACTCAGGGGTTGCCAGCAGAAGACAGTGCATTTTCCAGAAGACTGCAATGTAGCTTGATCTTATTCGTTTGAGGAAGGGAAAAAAAAAAAGCTAAGGGTGGGAGAGAAGAGAGGGAAAAATTGGCAGCAGGCAGATGCTGAGGCACAATCTTAATCACTGCTCTCTTTGATAACAGTTCAGTGCTCCCTGCTGTACAGACAGCAGTTTCTGGGCCAGCATTCCAAGCACTGACTGGTGCCATTACTTCATGCTGTGTACAAGTAGTACAAACCCAATTTTTTTTTAGTGTGGCAGTTTATGATCATAGCACCTTGCATCCAAGGCAGGGCACTGCTCTGCCCCCAGCATAAATGCTCTTTTCCCAAGTGAGTTTGACCAGATCTGAGAAGCAGAAATCATCATGCCTTTACATGGAAGCAAGTGCATATATTTAGGTCACGACCAAGAGAAGAGCAACAGAAACCAGAAGTGCAGCAAACAAGGAGAAACACTGAATGCAAGTGAAAAAACAGGCAAACAGATTAACTCATTTACTTAATTTATTAGCAAAAAATTCTGAGAAAGTGAAATGTCAGGAGACCACTTCTGTTTTTATTAAGAGAGACGGGACCCTAGACTTACTTTTTATCACCAACATTAGGCAATTAAATTTGAACTTAGCAAGTAATTATGAGTATGCTCCCGTGTATTTCAAATAGCAGGACACAACAAAGATACTTACATAATTTGTAACAGAGTGTAATAGCCTAAAGTCAAGACCAAATGGGGAAAGAGCTCCAGAAGTATTATCTTCCAAGTAGTCTACTCCTCAATACCCTAAGACATTTTACATGGACACAGAACTCCCAATAATGCATTTTTCAGTATCATTACTTTGACATAACAGAAATAACTGCATTACTTCTGTCCCTCATGAAGCTACCTTGCTCACAGAACCAATAAGAAACTCCCCTCATAAGTCTGACATAACAAAGAACTTACTTGACCTTAACATAGAAGACCTCCATGTTAGCCTGTAATGTATTTGCATGTCAAAGAATAAGCACTCAATTTGCATGTCAAAGAATAAGCATTCAATTAATAAAGATCAGAGGAAGTCAGTTGACGTGGGCAAAGCAACAAAACCAGACATTTCAGGAATTATGCTCATTCCTATGCAGGACAGAATCAGTTCTGCTCATTAGAACAGGGCCTTATAAGCAGTAAACATGCAAATGTCATGGGCATTTCTTCTCATTTCATACAACCTGGTAGCAAGCCACAGAATACCAAACATAAAAGAAAACATGACAAAACCATCCCTAAAACTACACAGGGAATACACCATGCACCTCGTGCCCCACAAGGTATTGCTACCAGTACTGCTGGAAGATTCATGAAAAATGCAAGTTATCACTTACCTCAGAAAAACCTTAATAAATAAACCATTAGATTTTTACTTACATCAGCAATATTCCAATTTTCTTTCAAGTAAAAGTGCCTTTTTTTAAATGTAACAATGGAGGTCCATTTCTCCAGCAAACACTGACAAACGCAAGCAATTTCTGCATTAGTGTATATAACGTCTTTATCCAATAAATCAAGAAATACAAAACAATTCTGCGTCAGCTCAGCCTGCAGAGTTATCCTTTCTACATATCACAGGCTATGTTCTTCTAATAGCACAGACTGCAGACCTAAAATGCCTCCAGGAAAGCAAGTAAACAGGATGCTGACATTTGGAGGGCTCACAACATGACCATTACAAATTCCAGCCACTAACTCATAAGAGGAATATGCTCCAGGTATGTTCTGTGGCAGCTCAGATGGTCTAATAGACACCATGAACTCATAATTTCCAGTCACGCAGGACTTTTTTAATTCTGAGGCAAATTTACCATCCCTAAGTTTTTAATCCAAAGTACACTCTGGGGTTTCTTGTACCAGATTCATCTGTTTTTAATGCAAACAGGGGCTGCTTGGGACAATGGGAATGTTCTTTTCCTTATTTAAAACATGACATTTAGGGTTTTTTTCTAAAGACTAGCTATGACATAAATAACAGAGGGAGGGCAAAACAAGTGTTTAAATTTCAACAGGAAGCTAGTTCTGGCACTACAGACCTGTCTTCAAATGTCCTGATGGCAAAATACCACTTTGAAAGAAAAGTAAGCTATAGATAATCTTCTAAAGTACATTCAAGAGCTAGTTTAAAAGAACATATATTTTAAAGCTATTTGAGTAGGAAACTTTAAATGTCAGAGTAGACATATCAGTCTGAAGCATCACCTTTCTTTGTTGCTAGCTATCATAAGCTGTCCCTAAAGGCAGCAGCACTATAGCCTGCAGAGTCTCAGGAGACACAGCCAGCTGTGAACGTTAGGCAGAGAATTTAGTGTCCAGTGTGGGATTTGAGACTTTTTTTGAGCAGTTAATGCAACTAAGTCATGCACTTTAATTAACACATGCAAGATTTACAGATGATAGTGCAACCTTAATTCCCTCTTCCATTGGGTATGTATTATGTCATAGACTTTAATTACCTGAGCACACACTGCATTTCCCTCCAGACTCTTACATCAGCCAGTTACATCAGGCAAGTGAAAGGGCCAAAAAATTGAGGTTGAAACAGCAGCTGTGATTTTAGCAAATCATATCTGCTTGGCTCTACAACTCAGACAGTCCTGGCTTCTTTTCAAAGTGGTACCATCAAGGCTTGACTTGTGTGTCCACACAACTTGTTTCCACAAACATGACCGACCCTGAGCCAGCTCTGCTTATATTCAAAATCTCTTACCACAATAACTTCAGAAGTTAAATATTTGTGGATGTTGTTACACTAAATGCTATTATACCAAATTGCTTATTTTACTAATATGCAACCGTATTAATGAGATAGCAATCGTTTTCACTGAAAATACCTACAGAAAGAAAGAATGTTTAAAACAAATGAGGATCTATTCCCACAATCTGATCACATAAATGGATTTTCAAGTAAAGATGGCACACACTTTTGACAAAGTCAAGAGTCTTTCAGAAGTCAGGGAAAAAAAGCACATTATAGAAAGAGATTGGCCATCTTATCTTCCAAAAAATGAGGGCTGTGAAAATAAGCCACAAAAATCTCCCAAAGAGACACTCATTTCATCATGTTTATCAACAAGTCATTCTCTAACAATGCCAAAAAAGAGCAGGTCTCATTTCATCCACTTTCACATTTTATGTAGTCCAATTTAGGTTTGACCCTAGCAAGATTTGAAGCCCCAGGCACGGAAACATTTCTAAAAGAGACAAAGCAAACTGATCCATTTTGAAGGTGTAGCAGAGCTTCAAAACTTCAGCAGCCAAGAGAACCACCCAAAAGGCTGCAGTCAGGCACAGCCACCAGCAGAAACACTAAAAAAATACCATAGAAGTAGCTGCAAGTAAGAGCCGTGGGCACCATCCACAGCAAGTTGCTCCAAAACTGTCAGAGGTCAGTTGGAAAGAGACAGATCTTCCAGACCCTCTTTCTTTCCAATAACCACTTATTACAGAGGCAAGGCAATAAAGGATTTTGAAAGACATTAGCAGGCACTAGGCCATACCCCATCACAAGCAAAAAAGAGTTCACAAGACAAAAAACTCCAACTCTCTGATAAGGAATTTGTCAATTTTAACACATTAAATATTTCTCCCATTCTTATTATTTCTTTCTTCTTTTCCAACACTTACCCAACAGAGCTGGAGAGATGCTGACCTGAAGTTACCCACTGCAAAACTCAAGCTACCAGCAGGCAGGGAGATCCAGCAAATTTCAAGACAGCAAGGCAAGTACTGCTCCCTTGCAGAAGTACAGTACAACCAGTTTTCTCATTTTTCTTCATAACCACTGTGCCAAAAGGCAGCTCTGTTACTGCAATGCGCTGTGTGGCACAACATGAATACTGCTTGGGATTTTGAGGGAAGACAGACACCTGGTCAGAAACCACCACCACATCCAAGCTCATAGGCCTAAAAGCGAGTTGGGCAAAGCCAGCAGCCAGAGTGTTTTAATACAAACTCTCTGCTGCAAGAATTTTTTTTTAAAGGAGCTCCAACTATTCAAGCTTAAATTATCACTGAAATTACTGAAAGTGGAATGGTAGAACAATACAAGAAAAGGGAAAAGAGGCTAGTATAGCTGTCCCACTTTCTGAGAACATTCAGCCTTGCTTTCTGGGGGAAAAAAAAAGTAATCTGATCTCAGCTGAATATTCCCAGAGAAGAGTGGGAGAGAACAAGAGTTGGGAGGAATCCTGAAGCAGTTCCTCTTAAATAAGCAAAATTTAATTTTACATTTCAAAGAGACAAAAATGGGAACCAAGTCCTGACAGACATATGTTGGCTTGTTTTCCCTGGTACTGCAAGAGGCAGCCCACAGAAAGAATGTACTGTAGCAACTACCACACTGATGCAGACTGATGGTAGGTTCAGTCACTCAGAGACCGCACTACCACAGACAAACACACATTTCCATGCCCTCCCCTGCAGCAGTGACAGAATACAGCTGGTCTCCCAGCCTCCTGAGCAACTAAAGCTGACTCACTGCCCAAGTGCCAGGCCAAGGCACTCCATTTTAACTGCCATTGATAGAATTGCAGAATCACAGGATGTTAAGGGTTGGAAGGAACCTTAAAGTTGGGAATCTTCTAGTCCCAAACCCCCAGCCATAGGCAGGGACACCTTCTACTAGATCAGGTTGCTCAAGGCCTTGTCCAATCTGTCCTTGAACACTGCCAGGTTTGGGAAACCCACAACTTCCCAGGGC
Organism: Acanthornis magna; assembly: GCA_036785705.1. NCBI lineage: Eukaryota > Metazoa > Chordata > Aves > Passeriformes > Acanthizidae > Acanthornis > Acanthornis magna. The sequence goes on from JAWUZG010000093.1 coordinate 12,298,099, forward strand.
AACTTGTTCCAGTATCTCACCACCCTGACAGTAAAGAATTTCTTCCTAATATCCAGCCTAAATTTCCCCTATTTCGATTTGTATCCATTACTCCTTGTCCTGTCACTCCAGTTCCTGATGCAAGGTCCCTCTCTGGTTACCTGGAGGCCCCTTGAGACACTGGAAGGTGCTGTGAGGTCTCCACACAACCTTGTCTTCTACAGGCTGAAAAGCCCCAGTTTTCTCAACCTGTCTGGGAGGGGGAGGTGCTCCAGTCCCCTCAGCAACTTCATTGCTTTCTCTGGACCTGCCCCAACAGTTCCATGTCCTTCTTATGTTGGTGACACCAGAACTGTATGCAGTATTCCAGGTGGGGTCTCACAAGAGCAGAGTAGAGGAGGAGAATCCCCTCGCGCAACCACTGGCCACGCTCCTTTTGATGCAGCCCAGGATTCCATCAGCTTACTGGACTGGCAGCACTCACTGCCAGCTCATGGTGAGTTTTCCCAACAGCCATCACCCCCAAGTCCTTCTCCCAGGGCTGCTTTCAATCCCTTCTCAATCTAAGCTGTCGGCGTGTCTGGGATTGCCCTGACCCAGGTGCAGGACCCTGCACTTCTCTTTGCTGAGCCTTATTAGGTTTCCATCGACCCACTTATCAAGCCTGTCAAGGTTCCCCATGATGGTATCCCTTCCCTTCAGTGCAATGTCAGCAATAATATTCTCATATTACAAGACTGGTTTGTTTTTTTTTTTACTCTGGAAACTATAATTCTTTTTGGAGACTGAATTTGTTTTTCTTTCAAGTAGGCAACCTACACTTTCCTCAATCTCATTCTGGCAGCTCACCAAACATATCTTATTTTTAAATGAACTCGTAACTAACGAAGTATTTTCTGTATAACACCAACATGTATTAGTAAGTTGATCCATATCCTGAAACATTCTGAAGTCTAAATAGTATTTGATCCAGTCTGAAAAAGCACTTGGATGACCCTCCAGCAGAGCAGGAGCACCGTGTTGTGTCTTAATTCAATTTAACATACTGTGCACTTTACAACTATCCATTTTCACTTTATTTTCAACCACATCTACTCCTGGTAAGGAATCTTTCTCAAAATCAGGTTGTTAAGAGAATTGGATTTTTTTCCTGCTTATTTGCACATCATAGACTGTAGACTACTCAGTCTGTTACCAACTCCACCCAGTAGTTCCACAAGAGTATCAAATTGCAATAATGGCCTTTTACTGTCTCCCTTTTAAAAGACTTCCTTAGATTTATTAAACCAGTTTGTAGTTTATGACACACAATTCTCAAAGAGCATGGAAAACAGATGCTCACCAGACCCTGCTAGTTTAACTTTCTACTGTGTGGTGTGTTTCTTCCAAATCTGTTTTGGCTGCAGAGTGCAAGAACCACAAAAATCTGCCATATTTTCTAAGTTGTACTGTCCAGTAATCTAATAGTGAAGTACAAAAAAACGTATTTATAGAACAGTAGTAGGAACTCTAAGTAGATTTTTACAGCTACACCTCAACCTTCATCTCTCTTAGACAACTCCCCATGTGAAAAAGATCTGAATACAAACTGCCAGTATTTCTCAACTTTGTCAAAAAGCCATTTTCTTCTCATTAGTTAAGAATTACTGTGTGTATTACTGTGTGAATTACTTTTATTACATCTGCCCAGGCTCATGGTTTAGACGCAATTTCACATGCTGGTTTGCTCATTTCCCCAGCAGAACAGGATCCCTTCTAGACAGTTCCTCAGCAGAAGGAATTACGCCGAGGGCAGGAATGAACTGCATGAGAACATGCTCACTGTTTGCCAACACGTAATTTGTACACTTCATTGCCCGTATCTCTGCTGTCAATGCAGCAGATCCAGATGTACCAGAATGAAGCACACCCAAAGATCCTTTTGAGCTACAGCTCCAAATTCAATAGTAATGAAAGGCATGGGTAAGGCATTGCATTCCCAAAATAAGATGTTAAAAAAAAAAATGCATCCTATATTTTTGTCCATACAAGACTGAAAATCAAAACCTTAGCTGGAGATCTGATCACAGGATAAGGATATTTTAGTACACAATAGCAGCATGATGGCCATCATCCACTCCTTTTTCAGCCAAGGATAATCATCTAAATGAAGAGCATAAAGGCACTTAACTCAGCTTACAAAACAGGCTAACTCATCCTGAAACAAGACATACTTTGTCTCCCCAATCCCTTTCCTTTCCTGTCAGTAGCAGGGAACAGTTTATGGAACACAGGCTGCCTTATCATGATTTGTGCTACACAGGCTGGAAGGCGGCTGAGCCTTATGAGTCAGTTCTTGCAATTCTGGGCAAAAGCTTCCAGGCCAAAACCCATCTTTCAGACTGTTGGCTTGATTTTATGCCTTGGAGAGGGGGAGAAGTCACCACAGTGTCTTTTGCATTGCCTGAAGCTGCTGGAATACTAATTAAAATTAGACACTGCAGAAAAGAAGCAAGCATCAAGTAGAAATGAAAAGACACAGCCCAGAAGCTGCAGCAGGTTATTGAGAACAAAATAAATAAAACAGTAAGGAGAAGATTACTGCTAATGGTCCAAATGGGCACAATTCCTGAACATTTCCTCTCTGTAACCACAGAAGCACAAGGAACTGTGGCTTCAGAAATACTAATACAACTGCGTTTCACTAATACAATATCCTCTGGTTACAAACTCAAAGACCGACTGTTACAAGAGACAGCAAAAGTTGCACAAACTATATGCATTCTGCTAAGTATCAGGCTCTAAAATGAGTTAGTGGTTCTTTAGGGAAAGCAAAACAGTGACAGGTCACTGCCCCATGGAAAGCAGCATTTCAATGCATCCAAGCAAACTTCAGAACAATTGCATAGGCAACCACAAAACCATTCCTTCCTAGCTTTCAAGTGCCTCTCACCCAACCATGTAAATCTCTTTCACATGCTGGAGCTATTTGTGTCTCTTATATCCTGGCTTTGTTTTTAGGAGGTGGAACAAGAGCTATCTCCAGTGGTAACAGCTTCCTTGCATTCAGATTCGATGTCAACGGGACTCAAATCCTGAACTCGGACTACTGCTACAGCAGTTAACAGAGCCATCACTAACAGGGAACTGGTAGAAAGAAGATCTGTTAACCAGAAGAGCCAGGTGATCAGCTGAATTATCTTTTCACAATGCTGCGTGTGGTCAATCAGCTCCCTTGGCTCACAAGCATTGGCAAGAGGTAGGAGGTTACCAGACCAGAGCTGGACTGGGAGAACCCTGTCCACCTTTTCATTCCAACTCCCTGAAATCACCCTTACACCTGGGACAGGACTATCTGAGAATTCAGGTAAGACTTGCGTTACAATAGCCTTGGAAACCTTATACCATTGCAGCTATGTTATTTGGAGCCGTGACATGGCAAGACCACTAGAACCAGCTATGACAACTCTGATGTACAGAGAGGAAAAAGAAAAAACAAGTTTCCACTGGAAGCTGTCCATGCTGCAGGAGCTTTCTCAGGACAGTTTTCATACCCCCACGTGTCACACAGACACTGCAGGAAAATTGAAGAGCAATTCAAATAAAAGTTTACAGGAACATTTATTGATCTGTTAAACATCAAATCCCAGTTTACTTGCTGCTCCATTAGCAAACTTTAAACTTCAGTAGGCCATACTCAGAACAGTTACGCACAGTAACAGGTTTACAACCACACTGAGTGAATGCCAGGATCAGAAGTGAAAGAGTAGCCATTTCAAAACAGTTCAGCAACCTTCTCTTGTTCTACTGAACATTAAGAAACACTCCATCTCTTCATGCTTAACATACAGCTTGTAGGAAACCACTCACAAAGATAACTGTAAATTCTCTCTTCCTCAAGTCTTCATAGAGTCACAGAATGGTTTGGGTTGGAAGGGACCTTCAAGACCATCTTGTTCCATCCCTCTGCCATAAGCAGGGACACCTTCCACTAGACCAGGTTGCTCCAAGCCCTGTCCAATCTGGTCTTGAATACTTCCAGAGATGAGACAGCCACAGCTTCTCTGGGCAACCTGTGCCAGGGCCTCACCACACTCACAGGGAAGAACTGCCTCCCAATATCCCATCTAACCCTGCCCTCTGGTAGTCAGAAGCCATTCCCCTTTGTCCTGTCCCTCCAGGCCCTTGTCCCAAGTCCCTCTCCAGGTTCTCTTAGAGCCTCTTTAGGAACTGGAAGGGGCTTCAAGCTCTCTCCAGAACCTTCTCTTCTCCAGGCTGAACAAGCCCAATTCTCCCAGCCTTTTCTCATAGCAGAGGTGCTCTAGCCCTCCCATCACCTTGGAAGCCTCCTCTGGACTCACTCAAAGAGGTTGATGTCCTTCCTCCGCTGGGGACCCGAGCTGGAGGCAGCTCTGCAGACAGGGTCTCACCTGAGGTGGGCAGAGTCCCCTCCTTGCAGCCCAACCTCTCTCCTTTAGTGCCCACAAAAGCAGCTGCCCTATTTAAGGCCTGACATTCCAGCTTTCTCCCTCTCTAGAGGACAACAGTTTCTGCAGTGATACATTCTTGATATGACAAACCAAGGAAAGTCCTGTGCTGGAGAGCTCTGAAATGCAAAGACTATGCTAGCACAGAGTGCTCTGGGGTACAGCCAAGCATGGCTGAGACAGGAGCTCAACATCCAGCTAAGCAGGGGGTTACCTCATACAGTGCCCCCACTAACCTTTTCAAAGGACACTGTTCTCGCATTTTTCAACTCACCTGGCACAACAGATTACCACAGGAGGGTTGATAGGTTTCCTCCTTCTCCACACACTGCTGAACTAAATCAGACCATTTCAGCACAGCTAAATGAGCCCTGGCATAAAGCAGGCTGAAGCCAAATCCCAAAACACACTGAGGAGCAGGCCACTTCTGTGGATTTCTTAACATGCTTGCATAGGCAGCCTACCATAAGCTCACACTGCCTTTTACCAATTTAGTCTCTTTATTTGAAAAGACTACATTTTCAAACAACACTATTTCCCTGCTCCCACATCACTGTATACTGCTCGCTCCCAAAACTCCTTTAAAAGTAGTCCTTTGGAGTACCTCCCCCTACACGTTCTCACAGAGCACTGCCATTACACAGAAACAACTGATCAGCAGTGTAGATAGTCCTTAAATGAACATGACTCTTATACTTCAATTAGTTTCATTCTCTTGCTGCTCATACCTATTGAAAACAAAGTATTTTGTAGCTATTCAAGATTAAAAAAAACTTGCATTTTTTCACAGAGATAAGGGTACCAGAATATCTAGTAAAACACTCCATGGTTATGCAGGCAATGTTCATAAGGAGTTCATGCCCCCAGGTACAGAAAGGGAGTTTGCAGGAACAAAATTAAAATGTTATTATTTTGATTGGATAATTACTCGGATTTACAGAACTCAATTGCAAGTGGACATTACAGCTAGAAAGTCACACCCCAATGAGAAGTTAAGCAGTGCACAGTAAGCTATTAACAAAGAGCGCAAACAGCTCATTGTTCTACGTTTTATCATAGAGGGTATTCATGATAATCTTGTCATGCTGTTTTTCCCCTACCTCGTAACACATGGCAAGCCCCTTCCCCATCAGTATAGAATGAGACATAGTGCTGTGGTAGGTAAAAGCTTGGTTTACTTGGTGAAATAATCTCTTAAGAAAAAAAAACTGCTTTTTTTTAACTGCTAAACTGAAAACATAGCATAAGGAAAAGAGAAAAGTAACCTGACAGCAGCCCAAGTAGGAATTACTTCAGCAATCTTCCAGATTTGACAGAGACCTGTGAAATTCTTCCAAATTTCAGCTGCCACCTGCTTCTGAGCAGGTTTTGGATCCTTTATTAGTATTTTGCAGTACAATGTCTTGCTCTAGTTTCCATTCCAAAACAGAAGCCCATTTTATGTGGGCTCTACTGGTAAGTACTCAGCTTCATGCTCAACAGAGAATAAGCCATCAATAACAAGGGAAAAAACTTCTGCTGATTCACTGACACAGACTTTTACTTCTGTCATGTTCACACACCGAGCTGCAAGCAAATCCAGTAGGTACCGAAGAGAAGACTTTCTTGGTCCAAACAGAAGATAATACCCACCTGGTATCACATTAAATACATCAGAGTTCTAGTCAAACTTGTCTCTTAATGCCTCATTATCTTCTATCATGACACATTCCCTGCAGCCTTCAACTCACAAGCACTAGGACTGCACACTGAAATACCACTTCCTGGTTCTTGGAAGACACTTCTGCCTCAGATAGCTGCTATAGCCGTGATAGCAGCTCTCCAGCTGATTCATGCAGCTGAAACTGAGACATGCTCATCTCACTACCATAAACTACAGAGCTTCTCAGTTACTTCACATGATGAGGTATGCTGTTCTGGAAGGAAAGATACCCCCTTGTATCTAATTTTCATTTATGCTAGTATAAGGTGGGAAGCAAAAGGAGCAGTAACTCACCTACCTACAGACAAAACAGTTCTAAGCACATATGAAAAAACAGGGGCAGAAATATAAAAAAAAAAAGTCTTAATTAATCTTCATATACTAATGGACAACCTACTGCTTTGATCTTATCAAACGACCTGCTGTTTTGCCCTGACAAAGTGAGAGCTTGGGACTCATCAGTCTTATTTCACTTGCTTCATTTCCGCACTGTTTCTCATCATCTCCTGTACCTGGCCGCCTTTTAAACAGCTCCCTGTTTCAAGTACTGGCAAAATACTCTTCCCCTCGATCTCTGAAGGCTTATCAGCCTTCTCCAAGGTGTTAATGTCTCTTTGATTATAGCCCACAAGATGGGTTGAACTCAATCACCAAAGCAGGGCAGCCTTGCTGCTGTTCCCATTGCTTGTCCACTTAGTCACCTAAACTGCCAGAAGACTACCAAGACAAGAAAATTTTGCCATCTTTTAAATAGGTCAAATCAGTTCATACATGTCCAAAAAACACCATCACGGTACGAGGTAAATGGCAGGAATGGGAAGAAAGGCATTTCAGCAATGAGCTATTGGATGACCTCAAGCTGCATGTGAAATTGTACCTTACCCAGAACCTCCCAACCCACAGCAATCCTCGTCCCCATAACAACAACATGTCGTGCTTAGATGTCTATAGCCCACATTACACAATTCTTGCCTGAGAGCAAACATGATAGGAGTTAATCATTGAAAAGCAACAAATCCCCAAGACCTTTCTCCTGTACTTTCACCTACACAACACACATGTATTTGCTCCCCTTCTCCCACAAATAGGCCTTCTAGTCCACACACAACTAATCATGTGTACACCTTTCCCTTTCTGTTATTTTTCAAGAATTGCCCAACCCCTTTCAAAGATGGCTTATAACCAAAAAAAAATCAAGTGTTGGAAGCAACCCATCAAAGCCTTAGAAGACAGAATTGAAGCTTACTTTGCAAGTTACTAGCATTGAGACCTGACTTCTTCACAGCACAGTACAAAGGGCACTAACACAGACCTCCTTCTCAAAGACTTTGCCCAGGGTCTTGCTCACAGCCTGTCATGTGAGTCAAAGCTTAAACAGCAAAATTATACAGTCTCTGATGTGAAGGGTTCATTCCAAGCAATGCTTGAACTTACCCCTCTTCCCTGCTGGCTTTAGGCAGGGACAGCATGTTACTCTCTCTGCCTCAGGATTTCACAGCACAGTAAATAGCCTGGTGCCGAAAAGAGTCTGTTCAAGCTTTCTCCTTCTATTCAAGTTACCACTCAGGTTGGACAGCATATTTCTTAACCTCATCTCAATGACAGTCACAGAGAAACTCAGAAAATTATTTACATTTAACTGGCTCTTAGTAACTCAAGAGCTGTTGTTTTGTCCTATTATGAGAATTATCAAATAATGCTAGTATGCAAACACACTGTTCACTTAAAGCATCTTGCTTAGTTTATGTGAGACATTTCCAATATATCTGCAAGGTCTTTTGGTAACTTAAATACCCTTTTAGGGAAAAAGAGACCAACCAACCAAAATCCAAGCCAAACACCACATGTAGAGGGTCTCACGACTCCTCTTACATGGAGCATGAAGATTTCTATAGTTCTTCGTATCTAATAAGCCATGGAAAGGCAGGCATATCAACGTGACACAGGAAAAACATGTGACAGACTATCACTGGCAGGTAGGACAGTACAGGCTCTAGAAACTGTTTATAGGAAAGCAACAGCTTTTCCGGTCTCCATTGTTAAAGTTACTGATAAAGCAAACTGAAGATGAGCAATAGGAAAAATGCAACAATTGAAGTTAAAACAAATGGAGAGTTTTAAATTTTACTGACTTTTTAGAGGAGCTGAGTTTTAATACAGTGAACAGTTTTAACAGAGTGAACAGAGCAATACTTCTAGCAGTAAAGCAGACTAGGCAGAAGCGTAAAATATGCTAAATTAGACGCAAGCAATTTTGAGAGCACAGCTATGTGAGAAAGCTGGGATCAAACATATAACCCTTTAAACACAGATGGGAGATAAGGCTTTTTAATAAAATCTTAGATGCTGTGAAAATTCTGCTGGCCCATGAACAAATAAGCAAGTTTAAATCCTGAGTGAAGTAGGTCTGGCATGGGGATTGACATGCAAAGAGCCGAACATTTTAAAGAGCACGCAGACACCATGGCAGGGTATTTAGGCTGCACTTTCCCAACTGCAGTGATAAGGATGTACTTCTATAGGAAGCACACCCTTCTTTTCACCTGGAGCATGCCAGCCTCCTCCACACTGTGGGACCCTCACCTTGTTGTAGAACTCCTGCTCCCTGGGACCACGAGGTGGTGGCTGCAACTGCTTCAGGACAGTCCCATCTGGATGCTGCAGTATGCCTAGAAGAGAAGCATTTCCTTCAGGACTTAGTTTTAAGAGGTACAGCTTGGGTTTGTTTTTTTTCTCTTCCCAGGAATAGTGACTTCACCATCAAGGACAGCCTATTGAAAAGTCACACTGCTTCCACTGCACACACAGTAGAGACATTGTCTGCTCCTACACATAACCCTTAGCAGAGGCTTGCACGCATTCCTCTTATTTCTAGCCACTGAATGATTTCCTGAGTGTAGTTCTACCCAAAGCCAACACAGTACTGGGATTTGACATTAAAAGTTCCACCCCCAACAACCCACCATTAACTAAAAACAATTGCATAGACACTCCCTTTTAAAATAATTCATAAATTGTCTTCCGACAATGCAAAGAAGTTAAAGGAGTACCACATTTAATGCATTTCTCACTACTAGAACAGAAATAAATGTCCTGTGGATGTACATCTATACTAGTGGCACAGAAAGAGTATGTCTATACTACAAGTAGCACCCCAACAGCACTCCAAGGTATCTGTATCACCCATAATTACAGTACAGAATTTCATCTCAGCCAGGCAACACCTTAATCAAGCCTACACAAGAAAACCCCTCCAAAATACTCTTATGAAACAGCCTTAATGACTCTCCAGGCACCAATATTTCTGAATACCTGCACAAGAAATGCAATCAAGTATCTGAGGATACTCAAGAGAGGGATGTAGGCACCAATGGAGAAAAGTAACTGTATCCCTCTGAAATGTGTACTGAGTTGCATCATCAAATGCAAGGGAAAACCCAAAACCCACTTCTGGAAAAGAAATTTTCTCCTCGGATTGATTTCTAGCTTTTCAGACAGTGATTTATTTTGCTTCGAAAGGTAGCAAAAATGTCAACTGTATCCAAAACAGGTTCTATTTTCAACATATCATGTGAGAAAACAGAAAAATAAGCCAGGAGCTTTGCATCCCAAAGAGAGTTGGCAGTTGTAACAGCAATTGTGTTTTTCACCTCTTAAAAACCATTATCTATGAATGGGCTCTGTTGTGTAGTCTTGGAAACAAAACAAAATCTTTAGAGACCAAGATACTTACTTTAAAACAACCACCAGACTTAGAATAGTTATTTCAATAGTAGGCTATGCCAAAGATTTGCTTTTAAAATGTGTGTAAAACAGCTCTCAAGTCATGTTTCTTGCTTAAAGTTGGATTTTATATACTTTCCAAAACTAGAAAAATATTGCCACACAACACATGCAGACTACCACAATATCTTCAAGACACAGCAGCTTGTGTTCCCCCTCCCTGTACCCTTTTGCATGTGCTGGAAACCACTCCACAAAGTGCACCAAGTACTTGAATGGCACATGTTCTATATGTTAATTGCTAACAATCACAATATTAAAATAGGTTTTATACAACACTCCTCAAAAATCTGCCTCTTGGCTTTGGTAAGACAAGTAGACAACCTACTACAAGGTAGAAAGACCAGGCAAAGATACCTGGAAGCAGAATCCATACACTATTGGATTGATACATATTACTTGAAGAGTTTAACATAAACTGACATCTTAAGTGCCCTCATTCTCTGCAATCTTGACAGACTACAGCACCTACACTGTGACTGGGGAAGGCCTGAAAACCAGAACCATGTTTCAACATTCACCACAAAGATGTAAACTCCATAACCTTCCCTCTGATCTACAACAAGAAGCAGAGATACCATCACTTGCAGATCATACTAACATGGATGTTGGTCACGGATTTGTTGTCGACTTCCTGGGGTTTTTCAGCACAGACAGGGAATAGTACTGTTTTAATATATGAAAAAGCAACTTAACATTTCTGAAGAAGCAACAGAACTATGCTGAAAATAAAATCCTGAAATAGCTCATAAACATTTCTCTCTGGCTGTGGATGCAAAACTTGCTACCATTCTGAAATAAGCAAGCAAGTCACTCTGAAGCAGAATGGCCCCTTTAGCTACAGAATCCCGGTAATGGCTTAGGATCCCCAGCACTCTGCAGGTCCAGGCAGCAAAACACAGCCAGGTGCAGGAGGCTCTGTAAGGTGGTATATCCCATTGTCTCTCTCTACCTGCCTATGGAATTAAGCCACAACCCAAAGTCATTACTTAACTTACTACACACGATTTATCTGGGGGAAGCACTACTGCACACAGCATCCAACAAAAGGGCAGTCACAATGCACAGAAGCCTACTGTCTACATGTGCATGCAGAGAGGCTGTGAGAGGCCTCTCTTTGCAAGGCAGTAACAGTCACAGGGAGCAAGGGGAAAAATGAAGGTTATTCAGGAGGAGGCCACCCTATGAAAAAGAAATTTCACAGTGCACTTTTACTAAAAAAAAAGTTAAAATTACTTTGGATACCTTCAAGTCCTCTGTCTGTATGTGGGAATAGAAGGCAAAGTCGAGCTACAAAAATGAGAGCTGTGAGTACCAGAGCAGCTTTGGTCTTCATTTCAACATTAAACAATTTCCAACATGAGACCATCAACCATGGTGGTACCACTACAGTGAAGTCTTAGTCTTGCCCATGAGATGTAGTGGAGGTAGCTTTACCTAACTCATTGGAATGGCACCCAAAATACAGATGATCACCCATGCTGTTTGATCTAAATGCAGTAAGACTGACGTGCCAAAGGTGAAGTTTTCCCTGAAGTGAGCCTTTTTTTGCCTGATCCCACCTCTGCTATGATATATGCACAAGGAGCACATATGCCTGGATCCAATGCACCTCCATCTACATTTTATTGCACTGTCTGCAGCTGAGGCAAGGGACAAGAATTACTCTTCCGTGGAGATTATCAGCACCAAGACATGCCATGGACACAGGCTGTAGATTAGACAAACTCATAGCTCTCTTAGCACTGTAATCCCACTCACTGATGATTGACAAGGTTCTGAAGTTCAGCCCTTAGCAGGGGCAGAGAGAATGACTTTTCTGTTGAGGCTATCTGCAGCAAGGCACACCATGGATGCAGGCTGTAGATAAGACAAACTCACAGCACTGTAAGTACTGTAATTTCACTCACTGATGGCTGTCAGGGTTTTATAATTGAGCCCTTGGCCTATTCAGCAGGGGCAGTTCCTACCGACAGGGCTCAAAGACAGCAGGCCAGAAGGTACTCATTACAGCTACTCTCGAGGGGCACACTGCAAGTGGAATGGATGCGTACTTTCCATCTGGCTGAGAGGCAGCAGTCACCCCAAATGCAATGTCCTGGAAAGGTGAGAAATGCCATTTGGCAACATTAAATTGGCCACTTGCTTTGGCACTGACCACTGCCTATGCTAAAATGCCCCTTCATCAGAAGGGCCAACACCTTACTCCTCAACATGGAATTAAAATAGAAATTTAAAGCTAGTGGAGGCATACTTAAAAATGTGTGCTCATGTATTTGTATTATTAGATCACTTAGTGGCCACTGGCTCAGATTTATCATCAAATAAACAAGCAAATAACAACAGCTTAATAATAATTTGCTCAAGCTTCTGGTGGCCACAGGTTCAGGTGGTGCCGTTAGATAAATCACGGTTTTGACATATGTTCTGAGAGAACCAGCATGACGTTACTTGGATTCCCACTTTTAAAAAGGAGCCTGATAAAATGAAGACGAACGGTAGAAGTCCTTCGGTTTAAAGGTGCCTGGTAACTATTGGGTCCTGACAGGGCAATGCCATTTAGAAAAAGCACCCAGAAGAAAAATTTGGCAGCGGTGACACCGCTCCATCCACGGTCTGTCACAGCAGGGGAGCTCGATCGGCTCCCACTTCGGCCTTCCCAGGGAGGCTCCGGTCCCTCAGCACTGCCCCAGGCCCCAGCACCGCCGACCCCCAGCGCTGCTGCGGTACCTCCGGCGGAGAGGTGCGGGCAGAGCCCGGCGGCGGGAGCTCGGGAACGGCGGCAGCAAGTCCTGCCCTCGCCCCCAGGCGCCGCTCCCGCCTGCACCGACCCTCGCCCCGCCAGCCACGGAACTGCCTCTTCGCCGGCGTGGCGTGAGGGAAATCGAAGCCAGACCCGCCCCGTCACAGCCGGTCTGGGAGAATTCGTATGAACGCAGGGTGGGGTGGGAAGAACCCTCCACGGGTGACCCGGCCCGGCCCGCTGCTCCTCCCCGCGCCCGCCGCCGCTCACCGCCTTTATCCTTGCCGTACATGTGCCCGGCCACCTGGTGCGACAACGGCACGCACCCGTTCAGCGCCCGCCGCCGGCCGCCCCCCGCTGCCGCGGGGCCCGGGGAGGCGCCGAGCACCGGCTGGGCCGCGGCCTCGGCCTCCTCCGTCTCGCCGCGCCCGCCGCCCGCGCAGCACCCGCGCCCGCCCTCGGGGCGCCCCGCCGGCCGCGGGGGCTCCGTGGCCATGTCCCGGCGGTGGGGGGCTGGGGGCGGCGGGCGAGCGGCGACCGCGCTCTGGCAGCGGCGGCTGCGGGCGGGCCTCAGCGGGCCCCGCGAACCAGGACGCGAGCGGGGAAGGCCCGCGGCTCCATCACCCCGCACCGCTCCGCGCTGCCCGCCCACCCCGTGCTGGGGCAGCGACGGCCACCGCCCCGCCCCGCCCCAGTCGCGGCTCCGCCTCCGCCGCCCGGCCGGGCCCGCGGCGGGGCGGCTGTCGTGACGGTGACGATGACGGTGACGGTAACGGTGACGGCGACGGTGACGGCGACGGCGCCGAGTGGGGCGACGCCCCGGGTGGAGGCCGGGAGGGGCAGCGCCGGTTCAGCGGACGCTGGAGGAGGCAGCAGGGCCCGGCGCAACCGCCGAGTCGGCCCCGAGCCGCAGAGCGGCGGGGGACCTCAACGCCGCGGGCATACCCGGTCGGGCCGCCAGCCCTCGCTACCCCGCGAGAGCCGGCAGAGCCATGCGGTGGCGGGCAGAGGTCGTTCCCCTCCGCTGGTTCTCGGTAACCCGAAATACCCCCGAATCTTCTTCATGTTTAAATAAATCTACCGTCACGCCGAAGTTTGTTTCTCTCCAGTAGATCGGAGTGACTGCAAGCGAGATCCAACCAAAGCATGTGAACAGCATAAACCTTTACCGTGGACAGGGAGCGCTTAAAGCAGCCTGAACCAGAACCTACCCACACTCTGTACGTGCTGGTCCTGCATTAGACATGAGTGCACCTGGCCCAACACCAGATCAAAATTGGATAATGGATTAATCTCTAAGTTGGATTTTACCTCCTCATGGACAGAGGAAGGTATGCATGGCCCTGCATTCACTCTCAGGACCCCAAAGCTTGGCTAGGAGGCTTCATTACCACTTCACTAGGGCACATATCAGCTCTATTTAGCAGCGTATAATTACTGCCTTTTCTTTTTGCTGTTTCTTTCCTTTATAAAATGATCAGATCTCTGTGAATATTAGACCTGCGTTTTTGCTGTGATATCTGCCAGTATCAAGTTGTGTTTAGCATTAGTAGGACATAGAAACAGGAAAAAAAGGCCAGAGACAGGAAAATTAATTTTAGCAGCTATAGGTTGTTTTCCCAGGTTTTATAAAATGGCCTGATGCATAATCAAGAATTGGCACTGACATTGGAACTACAATATGGTGAGCTTGGCTATTTATCACCTCTTCCCCATCCTGTAGTTGGGAGATGTGGCAGGTGGTTGGGAGAAGTAATGGCAATTTCAGGGATTTACCGGGCAAATTAAAGTATCAAAGGAGCAGGAAGGTCACAGGGAAAATTAAGACTTGAAGAGTGAGAGAAAGGAGAAAAATATGCAAGTCTATTGAAACTGAGTTTCTTAGTTCATTGTTCATGGAACAGTTTGTTTTACACTCTTAATTGGGTAAGGATGGGGCAGACGGGTTACAGCTCAGCAAGATCCTTTCTGAAGTAACAAGGCTGGGCAGAAAATGTTTCTCCCTCCTGAATATCCCCTCTCATCAGTCATTACTGTCCAGCCCTAGAGATTAGGAGCCAGATGGGTGCAAAAGTAAGCTCCTATCTTCAGATTCCCAATGATGAATTTTCCCAGGGGGTGTCCTGGCACAAGAGAGAAATACCTCAGATTGGCCAACCCTTGCACAAGAATTAGAGAGGAGTACAGTGGAAAAAAAAGCACAAGTGTATGTATCTGGCAGAGAGAAGGCTCCCACTCTTGACAGCAGCAGCCGTTGCAAGGTTTGAATGCCACTTTGAGCCTTTTGGAAAGATATTTCCCTCTGCAGAGATGTGAGACACTTCAGCTAATCCGGGTCTAAACACAGAGAAAAACAGAAATGGCATTTCAAACTTGTCTAAGTGCCCATCTAACACTGCGATCTGCCTGAACTCAAAATCTCAATGGAAAAAAGAATGGAATTAAAAGGGAAAGAAAATTAAAGACTATTCAAGCACCCAGTCTTCAACAGATACCTGCTAGATATTCTTGTAACTAACAGAAGTGGGCCTGGAGGGCATTAAAAGAAATATGAAAGCATGAGTAATTGAAATAAGCAAACACTGACTCTTTGCTTTTCCCTGATATTTGCTTTAGTCAGATTCATGCATATAGAAATAACGTGATGCGAGGCTATCCTCCACTCGCTCATTCTACCCTCACACTTCAGCACACGGAGTTCACTAATCTTACCTGGGAACTTCTAAAGTGGAACAAGTGAAACAGAGAATAGCAGAAATGGCAAATAATTCCTTTCTTCACGGTGCAATACTTTAAGAGATTGCACTGAAAGCTGAACCTACCAGCAAGATTCCTGAGGAAACTTCTTGTCTCCAGGCTGTGCAACTGTACTCCAGGAGAAAGGAGAAGAGGCTGCATACAGCTCCTAAAGGAGGGACATTTGTTTGAGAATCTCCTCCAACAAAATACATTTGGCAAAATTATACTTAATTCTGGATTACTCTTTCTCACTGTTACTGAAAATCAATCTTATCTCATTCAGTCTGATGACAATGTGCAGACTAACAAAGACTAGAAAATACCAGGCCTGCATTTGCACTGCCAGAGGATGTGTCATGGGCAGATTGCACAGCTGCCCCAAACCGAGGATTACAAAAGAATCACTTTCTCCTGAAATAAAGGCCTTTTTCAAACACAACAGCTAGTTAATAACTAACTGCAAGACTCATGGTACAGGAAATAAGATCGTGCTTAAGTGGAAGTGCAGGAGGATATTAGGTAAACAGATTAGCGGGGCTGGGTCTTTGCCAAAATATTGGTACTCTAGAGGTATGCTGACAGCAAACGATGGATTTTTCATTGTCCCTTCACATGGTTCACAGCCACCTCTTCCATACCTCATCAAAAATACTGCTCTTTTGCCGGAGCAGTGTTTTCTTTGCAAAGTCCATGTGAGAGACATGGATCCTGCTGCCCACAGAGCCACTTCCTGCATCAGGCAGCCACATTTGCTGCCACATTAGCTCCTGCCAGCCCAACAGATTGCAACAGAGCTGGCCAGGACCATGCATGTGGGCCTGAGAACAAATGTCCATCACCCAAACCAGTAATCTGCTGGACAGGCGAAAGCATCTGCAGTCGGTCTCCTGCAGGCATGGAGGCCTGTCCCAGTCACACAACACAAGGCAGACACCATCGCAGCAGTATGGAAGTTGTAGCTGCGTTGCAGCTCTTTTCTCTTGCCATTTCAAAGCAGAAGTGTTGCTGTATTGTGACCTCTTAGAATCGCTATGGGCTTTTAATCCTTTGTTAAATTCACAGAAGTTCTGTCCTGTTTTGTTCTTGTTAAGTGATGGAAAATCTAAACTCACCCTTGTCTACTGCAACTGTAAGACTCAATGGTGCTGTCATGCTTTCTTTCCCAGCTATGGCCTTGTGACTTATGCATCATGTCCCACAATGATTAATATGGCAAAGTGATGCAAACTCTTTGACACTACTCTTCTCCCTGGCAACTGGTCCATCTAGGGTTTTCCAGAATGAAAGGGATGCTGTCAAAGCCAACCTATGCTCTCTGTGATAATGTGGTACATAAAAAAAATTACGAGGTTAACTCATGGCAGTTGTGTATCTTCTGGATCATCTTTTCTACAATCAGAACTGCAGCTGTAAGTTTGGGGAGGGGTCTGTTCTGTATTAGAAAGATACAAGGACTATAAAAGTGAGAAGCTCATTTCAACAGTTCTTCAGAATTTTTGAATTTTATTTTCTTCTTGGTGATCAATAAAGAAACTAAACCAAGCATTTAAAAGAAAAAGTTAATTTTTGAACTGAGAGAAGGTTAAGGGGTGTGAATCAAGTGGACGGGCTTTGATGGTGGAGAGGAGGCAGCAGTGGGTGTTTGCCGAGACTGGTTTTATTCAACATCTTCATTCATAACCTGCATAAGGGAGAGTGCACAAGATCTCCAGGTCTGTGGATATTCCTGACCTCCTTAGGCCAGTCACATGCCATGCCAATAACAAAGTCCTGCAGGATCTCACAAAATTGAACAAAAGGCACACTGTTGGCATAGGAGTTTCAGTTTAAATCAATGTAGAGTAATGCATGTAGAGGAAAATAATCCAAACCATAGCTCTTTGATGCTGATGGCTGTCATGGCCCAGGAAAGAGATCCTGAAGTCACTGTTAACAATTGCCTGAGATCATCAGCCCAATGTGCAACTGCAGCCAAAAAAAGCCAACAAAACATTGGGAAGCACCAGGAAGAGTGTTGAGTCACAGACAAAAAGTGTCATTTTGTTGCTCTGTGTACCCTCAGCATGCCGCACACTGAGTCCAGCTTTTATGCCTGGTCTCTCACAGAGAATAGGAATATGCCATTAACTATCAGTGCAAAAGATAAAACCATGATTTGTGGAGAGTTTACATAGTTGAAGCAGGCGTTAACTGCCTCCAATCCTAGAAAACAGCAATGACAGATGCACGTGCTTTGACATCCTTGACAAAGTTTTGCTTCTTTCTGAAACAGAAACTTTGGATCAAAGTCTTTGGTACCATCTCCTGATCTCATGACTTACATGTAGATACAGATCCTCCCTTTGTCCTTCTAAACAGGAATTTTTCCAAGTACAGTGTTGTATCACTATCAGGGGTTGCTGAGGGTTTACAAATGCATGATGCCATTTTACCAGTCACATACTAATGCTTTAGGATAAGCCCAGAGCTTGATTTGAGATGATTAACATGCCAAGAGGTTTATTTAAAATGCCTATTTTTCTTTCCCTAGAGGTCCTGCAGTAAAATTAAACACTTATTTCTTGATTAAACCCAGTGGAATTTAAAAAAATCTCTTCTATTAAATGGTATTCTACTGCCAAAATTTATTTGCAAAACAACAAAGTCACAACCCTTAATATGTAATCTAACCTGCACAGCTGTTAAAGCCAAGAACAAGATTGAGAGAACAAGATCACACAGTCTGAAAACAGCAACAAATTTAGTAATTACTGCATGGAAGTCTGTGCTGGCCATTGTTTTGGTACCCAAGCCTTGAGCAAGAGCCCTGACAGACAGTGCATCTTGAATACGTCTTATCCATGTATGGTGATATTTGCCAGCTGTAGAAAAGTATTTGAGAAAAGTTACGCAGTCAGTGACCTTATCATTCATTTTGCTTCCTGTTGCCAGCTGACTTGACTGAACAGAACAAACATTGCAGTTACTGAGCAGACCCTTGCAGTACACTGATTTTTGAATGCTTTACACATTAAAGCTGTAATTTCTGGGATGCTCAGGAAGCTTTTTTGTACAGGCTGCTCCTGGAGAGAAGAAAGCACTTTTTTTTTTAATAAGTCTGCCACACAAACAAAAACAGCAAAAGAAAACCACAGGCTGCATGACAAAAAGGATGCAGAGCAGATTAAGGGCAATGCAATGTCAAATAGGAAAAGAGGGATGGTTGAGTCTTCAGCTGGGAAATCATAATATGAGACATGATCTATCTATGCTTATGTGAGACCTTTGCAGTTTCTATATATTGAAGGAAACAGAAGTTGCTTGAGAAGCCAGGTAAATCCTTTCTTACCAGTCCAAACTGCATATAGGAAAGATGGACTGCATCCTGCTTTGCTAGTCCTGTAAACCTACTGTGATTTTACTGACTTCTGGGCATGTACCAGTAAGTACTCCTTCTATTTATTACAATTGCACATCTAATTAAACAGCTTACAAAAGGGTGTGGAGGAACAGGAGAATGCTAATAGTACCCACCACATGGGGTTACGTTGCTTTCTGTCTGGTACTGCAGGATTTCAACAATTTCAACAATTAAACAATTAAGGAAGAAAAACCCCAATAACAGATGTCTGCTCAAACACGTAACCCCTTCAACTCTGAGAAGCATAGGGTTGGCTAAAAGAACCGCCACTTTACACTTTTTATGCTCAGCTCTATTAAGGTGTATAATGAAATGCAACCCTTTTTGCTACCTTGTAGTACTGTTACATGATGGTAAATCTTCTCTAGCTTATGGTCTCCTCCCATCTGCCACGTTCTTCTTTCTCCCTTTTCTTCTCCTTTCTTTCTCTTCACAAATTTATTTTAATGTTTCGTTTTTATTCAGCTGCTGTCTGCATTAGCCTCAGCATTAGGCAGCTTGGAAATCATCCTGCCAAGAAATGCACTACACACCACAGCAGCGCAGCTATAGCAAACAAGCAGCAGAGAGCTTCAAGCAGCAGCCTCAGGTACCCATGCTAAATAAATCATTGCTCTATGAAAATGATTCTGATAGTGCAAAGAAGCCACTCATCAATGCAGGAAAACCACAGCAGAACAAGCCTGGATGCAGAGAGCAATTGAGGGAACAGGTATCCGACACTGCTGGACTGAATGTGTGTCAGCGGAGATCTGCATGCAATGTTCTGCCTGGGCTGCAATAGCAATGCTGAGCACCAATAAACTCAGCCTCCTGGCAGTGGGGTTGGGCATCCCCTCTCTGCCCACAGTAAAGGGGGAGATCGTACTTGTCCACCTAATCCAGTCAGGACTCAGCATGGGTTTTTTCAGCCTTGATGTTTCAGGAGTTGAAACAAAAGCTAAATTTAGCATGAGACTTCCATGTCCAGGGTGGCTAAGGAGAAGCTAGCTGACAAGGTTCCTTTGCAAAAGCAGTGTTTAGTTTCATGCCTACATTCTTATCCTTCCTGCTATTGTAAAATGTTCTTCCGTTTCTTGGGAGCAAGCAACTGCAATACAGCAGTGACTCATGTTTCCATGTCTTTAGCTGCATTACACTGAAAGAAAAATCCAAGTCTAACTGCTGCACAATTGCACAAGCTAAGTTTTACAGACCCCAATAGCCAGAGGAAGGCCCAAATTGCAACAGTAAGGTAATTTTGGCAGGGCCTGTGGTGAGCTCTGCAGCTCGCTCTCAGGGAACTGACAGTACAACTCCTGGACTCAAAATGCATGAGGCTCTGGGCATGAAAAGGTGCTTAGTACCTAACATATTGATGCAGCACTTCCAGCTGCTTTGGCTCAGCCAGCCAACACTGCTGCTGAATTCCTTAAATCCATGGCTGTAGAGAAAGCCCCTAGACCAGCACTGCCCTCATGGATGCCCTGTTGCACAGCCTCTGTTTCCATCCAGCAAAGTAGCGTGGCTGCAGTGCTGGCTGCTGGCCTCCACCACCTCCTCAGCCTGCAGACTACCAGTGCTCCAATGAAACCTGCAGGAAATACTTGTAACTGACAGCCTCTCCCCTTCAAGGATGCTGACTGTAGAAGCATTCAAATACCTAACATTCACACTATTTCAATGAGTCACACTTAATTACTTAAGAATAAGTACTTTAATTTCTGGACCTTCCCAACAAACACATGTTGAAAATAACAATGAGGAGCAGAAATAGTTTTACACTGCAGCAGGGATTCTTCTCTGCTTAAGTGTCAAGGATTTGTACCACATTTCTATTCGGAGTTTCACTGTGAGGTCAAAACTGCACATTCGCATCATTTCTTTATGGTTAAACATGGTAGAAATGTAACCAATGCACTTCATACTCTAGAGATTATTTGAGGAAAGCACTAAAGAAAGAAACTTAGGAAAACACTCTAATAGTCAAGCACTCTGCCCATTAGAACATGGTGACCTATTATGATACTGAGAAAAAAATGAAGTGTCCTCTGTGATGCTCATTGAGACTGCTTGGTAAGTTTGTTTCCTCAAATCCAAGTCTGCCTTTTCCTCACCTTTGAACAGCTTGCATAAATAACAGAAACTTCCAGGTACAGTACAGGAATTGTACATGCCTCAAATTAAAATCTGACCACTCAAATCAACATTCAGAAATGTGACACTTCTCCAAAACAAAAGTCACCAGGATGTAATCAACACAGACCCTGCTTCTGCAACTTTGCTTCCCAGGAATAAAAACTTCCCACGGGGCCCACCACCCTGATGCCCAAACTCCCAGAAGTATTTTATTGGCAAACTCCACAAAATAGTTTTATGGCTTGGGAGACTCATCTGAAACCTCAGGACTTAAATTTCTCAGACCATTAACACTGAATTTCTATTCCTTCGGGAATGCTAGGCTTTGATGTTGACAAGAAAAGGAGTCTCAGAAGGAAAATCCACCCCAGACACAGGTTCACAACTACAGCAGCACAACTGTACAGCAGTACTCAAAGAAACAGCATACCCATGAGAACACAGATTTTACAGCCTTGAGATTAAAATTATTTCAAATGTGTATTTGACAAAAATACAGAAATATCCAGTGTCATATTCTAATAATACAGAAGTTACTTTGCTTTGGATAAAAGCCGTGTATTTGATAATTTAAGGTTAAAACAACTTTCCATATGCATTAGTACTCAGCAAAGTAAAAAATATCAAGTGTCTTTACATTCATCTCAGGCAGAAAAGACAAACGAACGTATTTGACTGCAACATCTTTCAAGCAGAGGTCTCTTGGACAGTAGCGCCCTTACTGCGACACTCCACCTGCAAACCCTTTCTGTATCTGTGCCTCCTTCTTCACTTTTTGTGCCTTCTGCCCGAATTCAGACCAGTTGGCCAAGACCTCAGCCTCTGAAAGCCTCATATAAGAGACTATGCAAAACATCTTCAGTTTTAACCAGTCGTACCAACCACCCTTAAAAAAATAAAATAAATAGAACCTCTCCTGCCCTGATCATCTGAAGAATCCTTAAGGGGCCAGGCTAAAATGTCAGCTTCTTAACAAGGCCTTTAATCTAGCCCCGAGGTAGCTTCTGTCCCAGGACATTCAGAGCTCAATCTTATGCAGGCCACAGTTAACACTAGTGGACTGGGTTTAGTACAAAATTGCCCCCTGCTGCCCCACTCTCTAGGTTTTGCTTTGTAGTTATATGCATGTTAATAAATCAAAGCTATGTAAGGAAACCAACATGACAGCCATTAATGCAACCACACCAGACAAGACAAGTGCCATAGCTAAGGAAGGTAAGAGCTCTCTCTGTCTCATCCTTCCCTCCCTTTTTCCTATCCATTTCCAAAGCCTTTCCTTGTCCATGCCAGGTTTTTGGTTTTTGGTTTTTTTTTTGTAAAATCAGCTGAACCACATTAGCAGTCCAGGAAGGCAGGAGTTAAGACACATAGAGCCTAAGGCCACATAGGAAGAAAGGTGTGCCTCCTCCCTCCTCAGCAGGAAGAACTTTGCAGAACCAGTCAGCACAATGGTGAAGGAAATGGCGGTGATGGGTGTGGTTTTAATTTTTATTTTAGCTTCTGGAATCAATCAGCATAGCTGCCCCAAAGCAGCATCCTGTGGTCTGGGGAAGTTGGCTTCATTGCAAGACTGCGAGTGAAACTAAGGCTTTCTAGCAGCAAGAAAAACTCTGCCACCCCGTGCCCATTGCTCTTCGAGCACTTCGTGTCATTCTACTCATCTATTAAGAAAGCTCTCACAGACCACTTTCCGAATCCTACTCTAAATACAAGTCTGCAGTTTGGATAGTGTTTTCTTGATACCACATGGAAGTAGGGTCAAGTTTCAATGCTGCTGTAAAATCAAAGGTAAAGTTGCCCTCTAGCCCCATCTTTCTGTCAACCTTTTCTGTTGTCTGTTCATAGTTAACAATTTTGAATTTGTTATTTTACAGAAGCCACACAGCACAGTAGTGTAACAGGCCAAATATGACACCTGCAGAAAATGCAGCATAATCAGAGATTAAGATGCATTTTGGCACTGCGATTTCTTCCCTGCCACTGCCTTTCACATGGACATCTATCCAACTCTGTGACTTTAGAACCTCTCCAGGATTTTAGTATCTAACTTTCGATACACATGTATTTTGAAATAATTTAACATCTATTTCCTGATGAAGTATATTCTGTGCATCATTTTAGTTTCACACTCAGTGAGAGGGTACACACACTTTACAGGACGAAAAATTTAAACCATGACTACTTAGTAAATTATGCATTGTAGTGATTGAAAGACAACAAGCACCAGAAAAAATATACATGCTGAAGCCTGATGTATATACTACATTGGGAAGTCTTCAGTGACATGACAAAGAATTTGTGGGTTTTCCCCCAATTACAAGAGAGCAGAGGATTTGTCAGACATTGATTCTGTAGCTTCTACTGTCCACTCTACGCCTCCTTCCTCTTGATGATCAGAGGCCCAACGTTGTCACCAGTTTCCTCGTTGTGCTTTGTGTGAGAGCCATCACACAGCGGGAACTGAAAAAAGAAAGAATAAACACATCTAAAGTACATCTGGAGTCAGAACTAAGAATCTAGGCTGAAAGTTTATTAAGCATCTTCTCATTAAATCCACTGAAACCCCAGACGACGACTTTTATACCAGCATCTCAGGTCTCCCTGAGTTTTGGCTGAACACTAGCTTTATCCTTGTTAGTGCAGAGCAGACAAGAGGCTTGCTCTAAAAAAGCAGCCACCAAACTTCACTCTATTTGGTGTTCCTGCCTCAGGTGAGCAGGAGGAAACTACAGCCCGAGACGACCTTCAGCTGTAACCTACCTGAGCACCTTACTCTCAACCTTGCCCCACGCTTCTTCAGTGCTGCCCTTAAGAGCCACATCAGTTGGAAGTAATTTGAAGAAATGTTTGTTCCATTAAAAAGCCCCAAACAAATGCCACCCTAGAACAGGCTGGTCAGAGCAGGAATTACAGGGGCTCCTTTAACCAGCTCTAATTGCCCAGGTCCCAGTTTCCCAGCAGGGAAAACTACTGTTCCTGGGCAGCTCTTTTCACATGCAAGAGCCAAAAGATATTCTGTGAGGCAGTAAGAGTGAGGTTGGATCCCATCACTTCTCATGGATGTGTTTTCAGGGCTACACCTCCTCTGTATGGGAAACCCTGAAGACGATCACAGAAATCACACACTGATATTCTGCATTCAGTTACATTTGTTTTGCTTAGAATTAATGGGACTCAAAGTTGAGCATTACTCAGCTTTTGCCTTTGCAACAGCATTATTCTCTTGCAGTACTGTCAGAGTCAGTATTCAACATTCCACAGATCTCAATGCTCCTACTTCAGTAACAGCCTTTGAGAAACATTAATACCCTATTACCCATGCTTAGTTAGAATAAAAGATTTCAAAGTACTGCACAAAACCAATACAATGAAACAACATACAGAGCTTTAAAAATAACCCCACCTGGTCTATAGGGTAGTGTTGGGAGGGAAGGAGAGAGGTGAGGTGTGGGGGTTTTTTCTGGCTTTTCACAGTAACGAAACGTCAAAATCTATGCTAAAAATGGCAGGTGATACTTCTGAATAAAGAAACCTTGAATTCAGAGAATGCTCATGTAAGCTCGTTCATGCAGAAACTTTCTCATCCCATCAGTCACTTGTGACTCAATGAGTAAGTAGTGACAGATACTTGGACTGAGCAAACAGGAACATATGTTTGTGGGACACTGACTAGCTTTCAACAGATGTTCCTGGGCCAGTTGTTTTTCCATGCAACACCACCACAGTCCACTAGTCTTCACAGAAGCAACAACAGAGCTTCCACCAGACATTAGCATCTCACAAGCCCCAAGGAGGCAACCCAAAGTCCAGATACAGCAACATCATCACTTCAAGTTTTCAAGCAACAAAAATTGTGGGATTCCCAGGTTTCAGATAACATCCAGACATCTTTAACAGCTACCAACACTGACTGCTCTGAATTAATCTTACTGGTCAGCTGGTCTCAGAACATTGGCTCCCAGGGGCTGGTACACTAGGCTTGAGCTTCTCAGGAAAAAAGAGCAAACTAAACACCACTTTTCCAGAGCACCCACTTGATCATCTTGAAGACCAGATGCTGCACAGATGGATATTAGGCCTGACACAATGTGTTCATCCCTGATTAAGAATAAAGCAGGATAACAATAGTGGCCAAATTCAAACCCCAGGGGAATTGTACAGTGATCTGGACAGCTCAGCTGATTTCCCTTGACACTGAATGGATTCTCTATCACTATTTCTGATGACAGTCTGCAGCAATATTCCTCAACCCGGAACCTGGGGACTGATACTTCCCTGGAAGACAAAGAAGCTACAGGTCATTGGAAAAGGCAGCAAATTAGTTCCCCTCTCCCCCAGCTCACAGCTAAAAATGAAGACAAGTAAGAAAACAAGTGTTCTAAAACTTTAATTACAGTTTAAAGACAAAACTCTTGCCTCTACACTATTAAGTTTGAGCACTGGATTTTTTCACTAAACTGGACAACTATGAAGTGCCTGCAGAGCACAACACTGAATAGAAAAGGGTCATTTAAAGAACCACCCATTTATTATTAACAGATAATTACATACCAAGACAAATTTATTTCAAGATACCACATGTGGTTTTTTAAAACATACATTCCACAAAGACTTTGGCCAGCACAAAAGCCTTTTAAGTACTCTATTTCAGAAAAAAAAAACAAACAAACAAAACCAACTGCAAATAATTCTGCTCTTTTTTCAAGAGTTACTCCAAAATACTCTGATATAGTCCAACTGTTTTGTTATTTCCTGTAGAAGAGGAACACCACGCAGGGTCAGCTGTGCATGCATGCACACCATCAGCGCAATAGAAACAGCCTGTAGTTCCTAACGCTACTGGTTCTACCAACAGCCTCATGCCTCAGGTAAGCCTGAATCTCATGAGTAGTGCATACAGTGATACAAAAGGACATTTCTTCTAGCCTTTATATGCACCTATTTAACAAAAACATGGCAGGTACTTAATACATTTGAATTAATTGTAATTTCCTGCATTGAAAGCACACACATTCCACATTCTGACACCATGTAATTACAAAGTTTAACAGTTTGAGAACTGTAAGAGCTAGATAATGCTAGCTGACAACTTCCAAAGATGACTAGCATGCAAGAATGATGTATTTTATTACTGCTTGGCAACAAGAAGTATCAGAAGCACATAAAGCGTATTAAAGGTTATGCTACTGATGCCGATTGATTTTTGCCTTTTTTCTTTTATATATTCTCTGCATTCATTACACATATATTCGTAGCTCTGTAGCCTATTATTGTATTAGTAGCTAGTCCCAGTAGTTTTCCAAACACCTTTCCTAGGCAGAAAGACCAAACACATTCCAAGGACCCCTATACTATCTTGGCTCTCCCTGGCTACCAAGGTTGAAAACAGCTCTAGAAGACACACATTTTCATAAACAAAGTATAGCTAGTACCAAGGGGGGGCTCCAAAAAAAGGCTGAACCAGAAGGAAGAATTACCTCATCACCTGTGCTTCTAACTGGGAATTCTTGTCAGGTATGCTAATTTTCTAAACTTATAAAACTGTATTCACCCTGTGGGGGGTGGGCTTTTGCGGACAATTTTCTGTATCTGCCCCTTGGAGGCCTCCAATAAAGACCAGCTTTTATATTACCTCCTATACTAGTATTATCTCCAAAGTGTATTGTTTCATTTCTAGGGTCTTTAAGGCATCACTATCCATGCTGCAAGGCCAGCCCATCAAGACAAGAGGAAGGCAATGAAAGTGGAAATTACAGTCTTTGAAGCAGAACATATTGACTAAAATACTCATCATTAAACAGCAGTAAAAAAAAAAAAAGCCTTCCAAAATTTCCACTGACTTCCTAAATGCCTTTACAAGACCTTTCAGATCAGAGTTCTAAGAATGCACTCACTATATCCTCATCTTTCTAACTCAGTAGGGCAGTATGTTACTAAACTGACCATACCCCTTAAACATATGCCAAAATGTACTTCTTAAGGTTTTTATTTCACTCCCAAAAAAAGTTAATATCAAACAACAGCAAACAACTGGCAGGAGCTGCAATGCAACCACTAGAACTAGACACCATCTTCCATTCCTGTTTAGAAGACTGAATAAGAGGTAGAAGGCACAAACACCAGGGGTCGAGTTTTTTCAGTTCAGACTCCAGACAGAATAAAGAAGACAAGGCCACCTCCACAGGACTATTTCATAATCAAATCATAATGCTGTTTCAATCCTTAGTAGTGTTACGCTGTAAAACCAAATTCAGGTATAAATATGTAAACTCCAGAGTTACCTGCAAGGTAATATAGTCAGATCTGAGAACAGCAAGAACCAGAAGTTGCAGCATCTGTAAATTGCTGAGTGTGGCCTAATAAGACCACTGTCTAAGACTTGAGAAGTTGCATATTCAGCTCCCTGGAGGAGAGAGCTGGATTTCAAGACAGTTATCTGCCTTTGAAGGTCTGTATTATTCCAGTCTCCACACATTGGCACCTTCAAAAAAAAGTTTTTAAATGTGCACCAGTGGTAAATGGACAGGATTAATCATGCAATCTGCTTTCTCTCATTACAGATCCCAGAACTACAATTATATATAAAGTATATACATTTCCGCTACATCAGGTGTCACATGTCTCTAAGATCAGATTTAAATCCGAGGTACTGTTATTGAAAGGCTAGGTTACCACTAATTTAAGGCAATTGAGGCAACCCAACTTCAAATGCAAGCAAGATGGACCAATATTTAGGCCAGACTTTTAACTGCTCAAAAATAGGAGCTTAAAGTATGCCACTGTGATTGCACTGGCATACACCATGAACTAGTAGCAAGGTACCTTCTGACTAAACTTCTAACTTTCTTCAAAAAGAGGTGTTTAAGGTCCTCACAGACTGTGTTTCCTGAGCTCCTACTGCCAACAGGCCAAGAGTTTTGGATAAGTCTCAGTATTAGCACAGGTAGCACACAAAATGGTATCTGTCAATCATGACAATGCTCCAGACAACTGCTCTCCTTCCAAGAGATCTTCTTCAGAGCTACAGAAACATTTTGTCCACTATTAGCACTGATCTGCAGGCTTTACTCTGAGCATCTGCACAAATCTGCAGAGTTCTACAGGTTAGAATACTGCTACATCTCAATGAAAAGGTGAAAAGGTGTGTAAAAAGGTGAATAGGTGAAAAGAGGTTAGTTTCCTCTAAATAAAGCAGTTTAAAAATAGTTTTGCTGAAAGATGTGTGCACATGAACAATACTGAACCATTCATTCTTCTCTTACCTTCTTAGACCTCCAACAACGACAGTACACAGCCTTGTCTCCCAGATCTTCCATATCAAAGGCATGGACTACCTTGGGGTTATCCTTCTGGATATGGGGATTCACCATTGCTTTGCAGCATTTGTCTTTAGACAGAAATTTTTTGTAAGCTAGATATCCAACAGCAGCTGCTCCAGCAGCTAAGGAGACTGCAGCAATCCATTCAACTAGAACAAAAGAAGAAAAAGCAAGAGACTGTCAGGTTTTGACCACAACATTCTACTAAAACAACTCAGCAGTAAATGTTTTCAGGCTTGCAGCAACACCTTTTTAATTTCCAACAGTAAAGTAAAACCTGCTTTTTCTGCTTTTTGTTCTGTAATAGTAACTCTAGAAGAGTATTTTCCTTTCACACTCACCTAGTTAATACGCTCTTTTCTATTGAACAGAGTTCTACTTCATCCAAGTCCTTTCTACAAGAGGGTGAGACTTATTCTGGCAGAGTTTTCAGGGTTTTGGGGTTGTTCTGGTTTTTTTTTTTCACTCTTCCATCTAGCAAACTCTGATATCAACATCAATAGTACATTGTTTCTAAGTTCAGCATGTTAACAGCTGTATGTACATCCTGTAGCAGCAAAAAACCTGTGTTTTTTGTTTCAGTTGCAAGAAAGTCACTAAAGAACAGTCAGCACCAGCAACCCAAACAGGTTTCCCTGGCCAAGGCACAGGCACTGAGAAGCTTTTAATAAAATGCATCTTGTAACTAAAAAAACTAGAAACAATTGTTTGGCAATGGGGAAAATATTAAATATACTACCATCAGTAACAAAAGCCATCTTAGATTAAATCCCCACTGTGGTACAAAGGAAAGAACAAGGATCCAAAAAGATTATATTTAAGAATCATAGCACATGTTTTTTCAACTAGATTAAGTCCTGAATCTCTACAAGACAACTTTCATTGAAAAAACCTCTTCCCACCACTTCTCAACCTCACTTTTCCTTCCTTTATTTACCAATAAAATTTTTTGCAGTCTTTCTTAGTACAGTTTCCATTCCTGCAAGAAGTTTTCCTACTTTTTTGTGGCTCTACTGTTTTCTCTCTTCTTCAGGAAAATATGCTGGATTTGGCCCAAAAGTTCGGGTTGCAGCACCAGCCCTGGTCATTTCCTCTCAGAGTAACAAGTGGCTGCTCTTCCTTTGCCTTTTATCCACCACTTCTACATATACATGTACTGTGAGTTCTGTTTACAGACAAGTAGACAGGAATTTAAGTTTAAGCACATTTACAGAACTCAGTAAAATTAGAACAGTCTCCAGTAGGAAATTTCTATCTTGCCCTTCTATGTTTCAGTTGGATTTGTGAGATGCCAAGCCAGGTGGCATCTTTGGAGCAAGAGACATCACTACATTCAAGTCTAGGAGGAAACAAAAGCCTTTGTTAGTTCTTGCTACTTTCCATGACCAACTGACTTGCTGTATTTCCACTGTGAGCTTGGACTAAAAGTATCAAGGTTTTCTGTCCCTGTCCCACAGACTTTCCTAAAATCTATACCAAGCCCTTTCCTCAGCTAAAACAGTGTGTTAGCTCAAAGGCACCACACAGATCCACAGGCGTCTGGCTGTAGCCTAATATGTGGAATTAGACAACTAATCTGTACAGTGTCCACATCTCCGTAAGATCAGGGAAGGCAGACACTCCTTTAGAGTCTTACTAAAGGAGTAGAAGATGCAGAAATCAGAGTTCATTTTCTTAGTAAACGACACAGAAGAGACCAACATACACTGAGATCATCCCTGCAAATGAGTGCCAAACCCTTCTTGTAACTGTAAGGTGATATTAAGATACAAAAAAACATCTTTAACATGGAAGAATTTAGGGCAGGCATGCTTCCCTGCTCCCCAACTCCTTAAAACATAAAAGCCCCAGAGACCACATTGTGAATGCTGTTTTACACCCAGCCAGTGAGTTCTCACCCTTTATTCCCCAGAGTAGCCGGGACTAATTTTCATAAAGAAGTGAGGAGATGAAATTTTAAAAAAAGGATTCTATGAAAATCTGCTTTAATTTAGCACACCAGCCCAAACTAATCAAAAGAACAACCACAGTTTAAATCCAAGACAGCAGTTCTCCCAAGAAAAGCCACTGCAGCACCCTTGCCCTGTATCACTCAAGCAGGGCTGAGGCAGGGAGAAGGTACTCAGCAAGCTCATGGACAAGCTGGGTCTCACAACTTTGAAGTGAACCCTGATGAAATGTCAAGTGCAGTGACAACAGCAAGAGCAAAACTGAGGGACTGCCCATTGCATGGCTTTCGGGAAAGCACCAATTGCAAGGATTGCCCAAGCTGCTACCAATGCACTGCCAATGGATCAAAACTTCATCTACATTTTAAATAAGTGATGAGGGGACAGGGGGACCATATCCATTCCCTTATGGAACCTAAGGAGAAGGAGTGACTAATGAAGACCATGGATGGCTCCTGTAACTGAAGCACCCTCTACAGTGCTGCACCTTAAGGAAGCTGATCTTTACTTGCACTTACCCAAAAGCCCAGATCAACTTAGCAAACAAGAAGAGGAAAAAAAAATTATGATAACATTTCTGTGACTCACTACAAGCAAGAGAAATCTGTACTAAAATTCAGCAGCACATTCAGAAGAGCTGTTCTGTAGGCATATAGGCAGCCAACTCATACCCTTCTGACATCCATCAGGCCATCCCCCATAACTGTGCTCAGCACATCCAGCTCAGCAAGCAGAGATCATGAATTAAATTGTCATCTCATCCTGCAGTGATCCTCTACCTCTTTTCCCAAGGGCCAGAGTAAACTCCTACACACACGGGCAAGTTGCATACATACCAACAGCTTCAAGTATTTTTTCTTACAAGAGAGCAATGTCTTTTCTACTGTATTACCTTTTTTCATTACTTCCCTGGAGCCATTTCTCTTTTCCCCTTTCAGGATGGAAAATTATATCAACTGATAATGCATTAAATTCAAACATTTAAAGCAGGCTTATTCTTTAAATTCCAGAATTTCCTTAATAAACATAATGAAAACTTAGAAGAAATATTTGAACTTACTCAATAGACTCTCTCTTAAATCATCCTACAGGGTTTCAGAGGCAGTAAGTTTTGTCGTTTCACACAGAGATCTGGAAAAGCTGGAACACCCATTTAATCTTTCTAACTACGTTAACCATAAAACGTATCTGGAAGAAGAACACTTTTCAGGTAATTTTAAATACTCTGAACGGTTTCAAGAGACCTCTGGTGCCAATTCAACAGATTGCTGCCAAACTCTTAAGGTCATATATGAGGCATCTGTTAACAGAGTGACACAGATGTAGAGTGTCAGGGGGGTTTTATTTCTCCTTAAAATAAAAAGCAGTAGGAGCAACTTTTGAGTTATTATTAAAGAACTCCCAATTCTGGTGTAACACAAAACCACAATGTTACAAGACAAGATAAAACAGGCCTGTATAACATGGCAGGAAAATTGTTTTTGTGTTGTAAGCACTAAACAATGGAAAAAAGTTTGGCTAAAACTCCAGAAAAATTAACACACAAAGCAGAGAAGAGACAGCAAGAGAGACGGAAAGAAGGAAACAGAAATTCAAAGAATGAAGTTCCAGGAGAGCAGGCAGTGCACAGAAGTAAACAAAAAAAAAAAAAATCAAAAGATGAAAATGGCAATAAGGCACCAATAGGAATTAATTATCTTCTGTGTTCTTGGGACATATCCTAATGAAAGAGATTTAGATCAAAGTTTCTCCTCTCTTCTCTCTCTAAAGATCTAGAACATTGCTCTACATGTTTTCAGATCTAGGCTACAGAGGTAGTTTTTGGATCTGCTAGAGAGCTCTGAAAGATCTGATCCACAGGAAAACATGCATTTACCATCTGCGCTGAGAAGTGCTCTAAGAAACTGAAGTGGTCTTGCCTCCACCAAGATCTTTGTTAAGAGCCCAGATCAACTTGCATTCTACCAACTGTCAACAATATGGGGGAGAGCTACACCCTGACAAAGTCAGTCCAAGACAGTCCTAGGAGGCAATTTTCAAGTTACCTCTGCTGTTTAGAAAATATTTATGTTACTCAAAAGTCACAGAGTAGTAACTCCAGGCACGCAAAACCATATTTTATGTCTCCAGTAGTGCTTGTAACTTTCAAGCATTTTTCGCCTCATTTTGTTGCCAATGAAGAGACTACTACTGTACAAGAGTTGTTCATGACAGTCCAGTAGTGTCATTGCCCACAACAAAAGGCAATGCTGGAGAAACACATGATACTCGCTTACTGAAGAGTCATCCAGGATAACTGGATGCACAAAAACAGTAAAAGCCAAGCAATCAAGCCAACAAAATCACTTATATCGTTCCACATCATCCACAAAAAATGGGATTATGACTAGCAGGTTTAATTTAACTGAAGCCGTAGGGTAAAGAGGCCACCTGAGGAAAAAAGATTGCTGGATTTCACTAATAAGCAGCTAAAGACAGGTCACTGTGATCAGATCCGTGGTTGGTGTGGGGTCACACCTGGAAACAACCACATCTCTCAAACAAAAAGCATTAGCTGGCTACTTACTGCCTTCCAAAGCGCACACAAGCACAGGAGCAATTAACACCCCCACTGCTACCACAAATCAAATCTCACAAAAATATGGCACATTTCTGGTGTCTAGTTTTCAGCACAGAACAAACGATTTTCAAAATTCATCATTCTGAGACACATGGCAGCTGAAGGAAGAACAGGGACTTGCCAGTCATAAGGCACTGATCAAGTTTAATCTTGTCAGAAATCAGAACAATGCTGTCTCCTCCTAAACAGAGCACCCTCCAGACTGCTCCATCAGCTCCTCCCATGCTTTTCTGAGATAACGAGGATATTTTCAGTTTGTTTAAGAGCATATTTTTCTCCCATCCCCAGAAAGTTTTTCTGCTCAATTCCTAGTCACTAGGAACTGTTCTAATTCTTGCAAGCTTATCAATACCAGCAAGCTGCCCTTGGGAACGCAACCTGGATGCAGGCTATTACCAAGTCATCCTCAGGACTTTGATTATTTTAATAACCACAGCCTTCCATCACTACAGCCCATTTTAGACAAATATCTCTGCCACCATACTCTGTACCAGCAGTCTCCCGCCCTCCCCAACCCCCCGAATAAAACCCAAACCCAGATTATCTGCCCGCTGAATTAAAGACATAAACCATGAGCAGCTTTGCAAGTGGAAACCAATCATTAAGCTGAAGCTCATTTTTTTGAAGAAAATTAGGTAATTCAGCTCTCTATTCTGTCCTTCACCCAGCCCAATACTTTCACCCTGTACGGTTGTGCAAAAGCATTTAAAACACACAACGCTACCTCAGGCAAGGTCCAGGTCAATCATTACACAGAGCGAATGTCACCGTTACCTCTAATGTACAGGATCGGGCACTGAGAGCCAGACAAAAACACTGAAATGTACAGGTTTTCATGAATCTTTTACTCAAACAACTGGAAAGGCATAAATAAAACAGCAGTGTCTGAAATGGCCTGTCCCCACCACAGACAGAACCCGGCAGGCGGTCGATCCCGCTGCGAGGGCCGAAGCACCCGCAAGGGCCCGGCACGGAGCTCGGCGGCTCCCGGCCCTCACACGGCAGCGGGGTGGGACGGTGAGGGCGAAGGGGGAGGTCCCTCAGGGCCCGCGGAGCAAGCCGCCACATCGCGTTCCCCCCTCGCCCACCGCAATAGGGATTTTATTATTGAGCGGATCCCATGAGCCGCCTCCAGACCCGCCGCGTCCCATGGGGAAGGTGGGGGGGAGTCCGCCATTTTGTCCCGGGGGTCCGGGGGGCGCGAGCCTCGGAGCAGAGTCGCCCCCTCCGAGCAGCGCCCCCCGTTCTGCCCGGGCGAGGCCCTGCACCCCCAGCCCTGCCCAGCACCCACGATCGGCTCACCCCTCCAACCCCCCGGCCAGCCATACCCCGCACGGCGCTCTTCTGTCCCGGCCCCATCGCTCCCGCTTCCACGCCACACCGCGCACACGCCACTCCCCAAGATGGCCGCGGCACCGCCCCTTAAAGGCCTCCCGGCAAGACAAGCGACTAGGGCAGAGGTGGTGCTTGCGAGGTTCGCGGAATGGTGCCGTGGAGAGGAGGAGGGAGGAAGGCGGAGGGAGCAGCAAGGAGGGAGCAGCAGCAGCAGCAGCAGCAGCAGCAAACGAGCGTTGTCACTGGCCTGACACCCGGTACAGGGCTCACAGGGAGGCCTCTGCACCTGTAAAATGAGTGTTGGACACCGCTTTGTGTCTTGTGCAGACACTGGCTCAGCGCGGCCCCGCGGTTCTCTTCTGCTAATGATGTTGTGAGTGCCCAACACCTCTGCAAACTGCTTCGGACAGGTCGCTGTATGAGCTCTCTCCTGTGCAGTTGTGGAAAGATGAAGCTGAAAAGTGATATCCTCGAGTGACAGCTGCCTCGAACCTCATAAGCTTGGGTATTGATGTGATTATTGCTATTCTTTACCTAAAATAAGTATTATCGCAGTTCTATACCTGATTAAGGACTTGCTACTCTGGGACCTAGTTTATGGTTGGATGTGATAGGAAAGTTGTGTGCTAATATCTTTACAAACAATTCCATGGGTGAGGGTATGGGTGTTAATGTCTTTTTGAAATGCATCTTAATGTCTCTACCAACTTCAAGCTGCACATTTGGTACAGAACCCAGGCAGTCTGACTCCTGGAACAGACAAATGGGTCCACACAAGTCTGAGTTTCTGATCTTTTGGGGGAAATTCCATATTCAAGGGGGAAATACGTGATAGGTGGTTCAGGAAGGCTGTATCTTCCTAGTACCTCAGCTGACAGGGAAAGGAAGAGAGCAACATATGGCTGGGAGTTTAGGATAAAAAGTGGCTGCATCCTCCAAAACCTCAAGAGAAAAAACCCCACAGGCATATGCCCCAGTGGACTCTCTCCCTTTATTCGAATAAAGTTGCAGGACTCCTCTGTCTCCTTTGTGGACACTGGCTTTTCATAGCCTGATTTTTCCGCACAAGATGGGGACTCATCTGGGATCCTTCCATCTGGGAAAGGCACACAGCAAGAGGAGCTGGAGGCATGCCTCATCCAGTTTCGGTGATCAGCTCCCTTCGATGCTGGCCAGCGCTGGACGATAGATTGGGTTCCCAAGACTGTCCAGGAGACAGACAAGCAACGGACTAAGGGGGTCCATGAGGAGTCCATAAGAAAGAACCCCTGAAAATCTCACTGCTGAGTACAATGGGAACTTTGGGGAGTAAACATGGCTGGATGCCCAGAGGGGGCAGTAAAGTCAAGAAAGGGTCTGAACTATAGGGATGATAATCCCGAAATACCATCAATGGGTCCTTTGGGAGATGGTTTGCACATTCTCCCAGAGGTAGTTAAGGACATGGACACCCAGAGAGGGCAGTAAGGGAAAGTAGAGAAGGCGTCTCAGCAATGCACATCCAGAGGGGGCAATAATGGAATGTCAAGAAGGGGTCCCAGCAACAGGGGACGGATGGTGTTGGTTTGGGAAAGGATTGGTTGAAGGGGAGTGTGGAGGAATATGAGTAAGGCAAATAGCAGTGGGAGACTATGTGATAAAGAAAGAAAAGAGAAACAGTGATGTTCGCTGTCTTATCTTCAAAATCTGCAACCTAATACAGGGCCGGATGCCAGTTCTTTGTGTTCCCGGCTTTCAGAATAGGGAAAACAGGGAGGTATTGTTCCTACATCCCCACCCCTCCCCACATCATTATAGCACCAGGGTGGAGGACTTGAGTTTGCCCACTTACTACTCAGGACTTAAGGGGGTTTCTCTAGGGTGAGGAGTGCTGAGGCCAGGTGTGAGAGTACTGGACCAGTGGCATGGGCTGGGGATTTGTGGGGAGGTGCGGGACCAAGCCAAGGCTGCGGGGCAGCCAGGGCTCAGTGCCGGGTGGTGCCTGACCCCACCACCCCCATGGGTAGGGGCAGCAATGGCCCCCCCGCCCCAGTGAGGCTGCAGGATGTCCCGTCCACCTGCCCATCCTTATTGGGCTGTCTGCCATGGCTGCCCACTGACCTGCACCAGCACCTGGTGCTTTACAGAGCTTGTGGTGCTGGGAGAGTGGCCCAGGAGCTTGGACGGGTATGCTGGGGGTGTGTGTCTGGACACTGTGGCAGGACAGTGTGGTAGTTTTGCCTGGCCCAGTTTTTGCCAGTGAATAGGGTGGGGTACAAAGATGGCTCCTGCATGTCCTGAGTAAAGATTCTGGAAATTTCTCCACCATGTCCAGCAGAGCCAATCTCTGATGGCTCTGAAGATGATGGACATGCTGCTGGCCAAACCTGGGCCAATTAGAGATGTTAGTTACGCCTCTGTGAAAACATATTTAAGAAGAAATCAAAACAATGTGAGCACGCACTTCTTTTTAGCCAGGGAAGGAGGAGGAGGAGGTAAAAATATGTGAGGGAGAACAACATGGAGGCACCAAGGTCAGCGGAGAAGGTGGGGGAGGAGGTGCTCCAGGCACTGGAGCTGAAAACCCTCTGCCAGCCGTGGTGAAGACCGTGGGGAAGCAGGTGGTCCCCCTGCAGCCCATGGAGTCCAGGGGGTGCAGAGAACCCCCACAGCCCGTGGGGAGGTGCCCATGCCAGAGGAGCAGATGGAGGCCTGCAGGAAGCTGTGATCCTGTGGGAGTCCCAGAGACTGAGAGTTGCAAAAGCCTCGCAGGAGAGAGAGAGGCCTTGCTCTTGGGATGGAAACAGCCTGGCCTCGGCTTGGAAGTCTGCAGCCTGGAGAGAATCTCGGACAGCAGCAATCGGGCAGGGCTGCTCGTGAGATTGGACCCACGCCAAAGAAGTTCTCAGAGGACTGTCTCTCGTGGGAGGGACCCCATGGCTAAGTAGAGGACTCTTCTCCCTGATGGACTGACCCTGACCAAAGGAAACCCTCATACCCTGCCCCCACCCCAGAGCTGTTGGTTAGAAGGAAGGAGGGAGGGGGCAAATAGAGAAACAGTGTCTGTAGTAGAAGAATTGTGATGGACTGACTTAAGAAAAAAACCCTACACCCTGCCCCTGCCTGGGAGTTGTTGGTTAGTTGGAAAGGAGGGAGGGGGTGAGCTGAGAAGCAATACCTTAAGAGGGAAGGGGGGTCAGTAAAGAAATGGTGTCTTGAGAGCTTATTTTTACCTCTGATTTATCCTCCAACTTTGTTAGATTAATAAATCATGTTTTTTGCAACTTTAAGTTTCCTGCCTGCTTTTGCCCTAAATCTCCTGTGTCCCCTTATCAGTGATCTTATCTCAACTCATAAGTCCAGTGTTTTGTGTTAATTTTCCCTCTCCTCTGCAGCAGGAGAGAGCATAAAGAGCAAACATCATAGGTGCCTGGCATTTAGCCAGGGTCAAACCCACGACAGACAGGGAACGGCTTTGGTGTAGGGTGTAGGATACAGGGAGAGGCTTTGGTATACAGCGTAAGACACAATCTGTCACCAAAGCCTGTCCTGGTAATAAGAGGGGATTTTGTTTTGGTCGTCGGGGAGGTGAGTGATTTTGCAGAAAGTTCAGCAGCTGTGGGAGGGTGAGAGCCCACAAACAGCAGGAACACAGGCAGAGTAGGCCCCTGGAGGAGTTGGTTATAAAGGCACATCACGTATATGTAAGAGGGGATGAGGAAAAGGTAAAGGTACCATTAGAAATTGATTATTAAGGGTATCAGAGTCTCCTATAACACCAAGGGCTCACCCCACTGGAGGCCTTGATGACATGCAGGGTGGGTCTGAACCAAGAAGTGTGTTTCCTGGTAGACACATGTGCCTCTCAGACTGCTTTGAATTTTATGCCAAAGAGGAGACAATGGTACAAATGTTCTTTTGATTATTCAGGAAGTAATTGGGAAAGATGAGTGTGTGCATTTTATTCGACCACTATTGGTTGAATATGTGAGGGATGGGTTTGAAATGCATAAGTTTCTGTTTGTTTCTAGTTGTGACTGGTTTGCTAGGAGGCGATTTGATGACTGAGTTGGGAATGTGGGTTAGTGTTGTGAGGGGTGATGGGGAGGCTAGCACTGTTGTGACACTGCATAAATTATCTGATCAAGCTTATGCTAAAATGAACCCAGAAGTGTGGACAGTCCCAGGGAAATATGGAAAACTGGATATGGAGCTACTCCTACTCTAAGGCAACCAGGACAACTGATGTCTAGAAAGCAGTACCTTCTTTGAAGGGAGGGAGGGAAGGGGTTGCAGCCTGTTGCTGAGTCCCTGGTAAAGGCAGGTCTTTTTGAGCGATGTATGTCTCCCTGTAACACTCCTATCCTGCCACTTATGAAATCAGATGGAACCTATAGAATAGGTGCAGGACCTAAGAATAATAAATGAGATTATTTAACCCAGGCACTCCACAGTCCCAGATCCTTATAGTATCCTTGAACCAGGTTCCCTCCTCACACCACTACCATTCAGTACTTCATTTAAAAGATGCTTTCTGGGGATGCCCACTTACAGAGCACAGTAAACAGTATTTTGCCTTTGAGTGGGAACAAGAGGTAGAAGGGAAAATACGAAAGACATGGATGGTTCTTCTGCAGGGATACATGGAAGCACTGGTCTTATTTGGGCAAGATATTAAAAGAATTTACTCCATCCCCAGGAATTAGGTTATTGCAGTTTGTGAATGACTTCTACCAGGAGAAAGGGAGGAGATGGTAGGGCAAGCCACTGTGAAATTGCTTAATTTTCTGGCTGGAGGGGGGCTTGACGTATCTGAAGGGAGGGCACTGAAGGGTTCAATGTTTGGGGTGTATTTTGACTGATGGCTTGTGGTGTGTTGGCCCAGAGGGGGTCCAGGGAATCTTGGAGGTGTTGTTGCCTAGGACTGAGGGGGAGCTGTGATAATTTTTAGGATTAAGAGGGTATTGCAAGACCTGGGTTAAGGACTTTTTATTCTATGACTTTTTAAACCAAGATAGCTCCAATGTTGTGGTAGGGACACCAGAAAGACAGCAAAACTTTAGGCAGACTCAGAAAAGGAATTTGAATTATATGTGGATGTTGAACCGGAATGTGCCAAAGGAATCCTAGTGCTAAAACATTTGACCCATTGGCAAGGGGTGGCTCCACTGTTTGCTTTAAAGCCAACTGAGGCCCTGTTGTCTGCAGAATTGTGCAGCCACAGCTTTGATGGTAATTGACTGGCATCAAGTTTTGAATGGATGACCAGCACTATATTGCTAAAGTATTGAGCAGAAAAATCAGGCTATGAAAAGCCAGTGTCCACAAAGGAGACAGAGGAGTCCTGCAACTTTATTCGAATAAAGGGAGAGAGTCCACTGGGGCATATGCCTGTGGGGTTTTTTCTCTTGAGGTTTTGGAGGATGCAGCCACTTTTTATCCTAAACTCCCAGCCATATGTTGCTCTCTTCCTTTCCCTGTCAGCTGAGGTACTAGGAAGATACAGCCTTCCTGAACCACCTATCACGTATTTCCCCCTTGAATATGGAATTTCCCCCAAAAGATCAGAAACTCAGACTTGTGTGGACCCATTTGTCTGTTCCAGGAGTCAGACTGCCTGGGTTCTGTACCAAATGTGCAGCTTGAAGTTGGTAGAGACATTAAGATGCATTTCAAAAAGACATTAACACCCATACCCTCACCCATGGACACTGGCTTTTCATAGCCATTTTTCTGCACGGTCTCGATCTTAGAGGTCTCTTCCAACTGTAATGATTCTATGACCTATTAAACGGCCTTTTCAACCACACACGTCTGCTGCTTCTCTCACACACCATCATGAATATGACACAGCTCTTCCTTGTATGCAGTTTTGAAGGTCCCCACGGTTACTTTCCTCTTCCTAACCTCTCCGCGTGAGGAGGCCGTCATTTTCACCCCCTAGTTCATCACACACAGACACTAGTCGTTTCCCACTCAGCCTCGCTGACTCTCAGGGGCGGGACCGGCCCGACCGAGCCTCCCGCACCCGCGCACAGCCGCCCGACAGGAGGCGCGCACGCTGCTCGGCCCGCGGACTGCGCTTCCCGGCGCGCCCCGCGCGCGGCCGCGGCTCCGCAGGCGCAGGAGGACACAAAGGGCACGGCGAGCGCGTACCCGCTCCTCCCGGCTCCACGGCGTGCGCTCCCGCCTCCCGCCCCGCCCCGGCCGCGCTCCTTCCCCACGCTCCCGCCGCGCGTTCCCATGGCTCTGAAGCGGATACAGAAAGTGAGTGGGGCCGAGCCGTGGGAGGGGGCGGAAAGGGTCCCCCGCCCTGGGCTAGCCGCCGGAGCTGTCCCGGAGGTTGTGGCGGCGGCCGGACCGGGCTCAGCGAGAGGCATAGCGGCAGGCGCTGGCGCGCGCTTTCTCCGCCAGGACCCGTTCTTTCCTCGTCGGCAGCCGGGCAAGAAAAGTGGGTGTGAGGCAGAGAAGGAGGGGCTCTCGTCGGTCGCCTCATCGTTTCGGAACTCTGCCTCCTTGAAGGCCCTGCTCCCCGAGTCGGTGCTTTAACGCGCCGTTTGTGGCTCAGCCTCGATGCTCCGAGCGCGGTGTGGGAGCGGGGAAAGCCGAGGTGCTAATGCGGGGGTCTTCAGCAGAAGCGCAGATACAACCTCAGTCGCCCAAACGTTGCGCTGCCGTTGTGCACGGCTGCTCAGCACTGTGCTTCGGCTGTTACCTGGGTTAAGAAGTGCCGTCAGCATAGTTCTTGGTGTGTGCTTTGAACGTACCCTAACTGTAGTGTTTTGGGCTGATATTTGTACATGGTCAGGTTCAAGTTGTGTTGTTCCTTTGATTTGGCACGGCCGAGCTGATGGCTCTACAGTACAGGCAGGGTATTGTGGGTGGCAAGCACGGGAGGGGTGTTAAGGTTAGTGCTGTGGCCGTGGAACAGAATCCGTGGTGTTTGGTTGCTGTTGATGTGCCATGTTTAGTCGGCATTGCTGCTATCCTGGTTGCGTGACGGTGCTATAATTTCTTGTTCGGGTTTCCCTTTTGCTCTCGGAAGCCATTGGTACTGCAGAAATAGGATTCTATAATGACCGATTAACCCCGCAGTAGGGTAGGGGATACCCTACTGTAGGTACCAACGTACTTGGATGGATTTCTACCAGAAGCTGGTAGTCCTGTCTCATGCTACTAAGCTTATGCCTTTACAGGTAGTGCAATTAAGGAACATTTTTGTGCCTTCATATCACATACTTGTAGTGAATGTTGCATTCGACCATTATGTCAAATATTAACAAATAACTACACTGGTTTCCCTTAGCAATAACTTTGTCATGCTTCTATATATTATAGGAATGGTTTGCCTTTTGTTGCCATTTTAATTTCCCACCTCTTTTTGAACATCTCCTTACCCTCATGTTTCAAGAAAAGGATTGTTCTGAATGCCATCTCTTTCCACTTCTTGTTCAGCTTCTTTCTGCTAAAGTAGACAGACAAAGGGGAAAACCTGGTAATCTGGTATTTTTGAGATGGAGTGGTGGTTTGTGGCTTTCCAAATGAGGTCCTGTTAGAATAGGATTATTCTTTGTACTTTTATCACATTCCGTGCGTAACTTTTCTTTTTGCTTTAGAGATGTTTATACATATCAGGAAGCCAAAATTTTATTAACATGGCATTTAAGAATTTTGTCTTTGATAGATGTGAAATTATGTTAGACTTTTTATGAAAGTGTCTTTCATCCTGTTAGCCTTATTAAATTCTGTTTCTCCTCTTTCAAAATGAAGTGATGCTGTACAACCTGCTGACTGCGAGGTGCTATGAGATTTCCTAGTTATGCAATAACTTCTACCCAAAACATGATGAGATACTGGGTAAGGACCTCCAAGAATTGAGATTAAATTCAGAACTAGTTACCATTTGCTTCTAGTTTGCTGCAGAAATGACTACTGCTGGTTTTCTTTTTTTTTTCATTAACTGCCCTCATCACTCTCTGCTGCCTTTCCAGGGGAAGAAAAAAATTCTACTAGAGGGATTTGGCCAGCACCCTATCCCTGAAGAAGTAGAAGAGGAAAGGGGATGGCAAGGAAATAGGTTTGTTCCAAATGGAAAGTTAAAATGAAGGGGAGAAGTTTGAAAAGGCAAACTATTTTGATGTCACTGTAATACATAGATCTTTCCTGAAAATCACAGAACTGGAAGTTTAATGGTAGATGAAATGTATTTATATATTGGCGTGTTTATTTTGTCTACTTTCCTGGTGTTTCAGACTGGCTGTATAGGTTGATAGTTATGGTGTATCCAAGGATAAGAAGGGATAAGGTCTGGAGTAGAAGAAATGCTGTGGTTTTATACAGTGCCTAGAAGAATTCTTTGAAGAACAAAGTGCTGTCAGAAAACACAGTGGTATTGCTTGGGAGCTCATCAGTCTAGACATACTGTCTGACGTTAAGCTTGGGTGGGTTCAGGGTGGTTCACAATTGTGCTTTAACAAAGCCAAGGGATTTTGATGGCAAGCTTGAGGGTTTGTTCACAGTAATTCTGATAATTTGTGTGTTCACTATGACAACACCTACAAAGGAAGTAAAGCTATAATATGTAGACATGTTAGTAAGCATATTTTTTGTCATACTGGTTGGGACTCTGCTTTCTTAATTGAACTGCCATTGGGATCTATGTCATTGCATCGTGCCTTTGGTTGATTGTCCTCGAGGGGTTCTCAAAGGAGGATAGCATGTGGACTTCCAAGACTGTACCCTAGTTATAGAAAAACCTACTGCACTTTGGAGCTTTCTTAAAAAATGAGCTACTGAGTAACCAGTGAAGAAGCTGATCACTGCACATGGAAGTATGTTGTTCATAGTGCTGTAGGTGAAAGAACAGTGAGGACATGAAGCCCTGCTCTGCAGGCACAGCTGTCAGCAGTCTTCATGACAAACTCATCTCAGAGTTCCTCAGAGAGTCTTGGGTCAGGGGATTCTTACTCATCATGAACTGAGGAGCCTGTGTTCATTTACCTTGTCAGTACTTCGCTTTGCCATTGTATGAGGGAGGCACCGTATTTCTACGCTGTCAAAAAAGTTTGGTTGCACTTTGTGTGATGTAGAATAGATGTTCCTTGGGGCAGTGAAAGAAGAACATGCTTTTGTGGGCATTGTAAATTCCAGATGTTGCAAATGCTAAGGCAAAATAAATAGTGTAGGTTTTAATCGGGAAGGAATATTGTGCAAAGAAGCATTTATTCTTGCCACCTCTGGAAAGTGAAACACCATGACTTTTGTGCAAGGTGGAAAATAATTCAGGCTGTCAGGTTCTGCAGAAGAGTGTGTAGGTCTCAGTTCTGCCCATCTCTCTTATGCACAACCATTTTTCTGGGGTTCCTGTTCTGACTTCTTTGTTCACATATCCAATTTGCAGTTTGCCATCCTGTTGCTTCTGTATCACAGCTGAGATTGTTTTCATCGTAAGTCCTGTAGCTGGGTGCTCCTCCAGTGTTGGTGGGAGGTTCATGTGCTTGTTAATGCTCAGGCTGCCTTGTACAAAATGAGTACATACTTTTGTTACAGGCATAAAAAATCGGACTTAAAGAGATTTTAGAAGACATTTTGAAACTGGAAAGGAGGAGAGAGATTTCAACATTGCTTTAAAAATAGCTTTTGTTTTTATCTTATTGGTATGTAGTGCTTGATTGTTTTTCTCCTACAACTCCGTAAGAATAGAAGCATCCAAACATTAGTTATTTGAATGAACTGTATGTCGCTGTATTTCAGTATGTCTTTCATATTTGCATAAGCTAACAGGACATACTAACTTGAAAATTTATGTTGAAAATAACTTTTGTTATTGTAAATTGACTCAAATAAAAATTATTGATATTTGTGGTTTAGATTTTGACTTAAACCTGCAGTCTTTAGATAGTCATGGACATAACAAGGAACCTTTTTTGTCTCTAACATAAAATGTTTGAATTTGCTTTCAAAACCTTAGCTGTGATATTGCATATTTAGTAATATTTTTTGCGTTAAAACAATGAATGGAAATAGAATATTTATTACTCACTAACCATTACAGCAATAAATCTTATGATAAATATGTGCTTTATATTTAACAAATTTGTGAAGAACCAGGGAATTCTTTAACTAGTCTTAAGTACTA
Organism: Acanthornis magna; assembly: GCA_036785705.1. Lineage (NCBI taxonomy): Eukaryota > Metazoa > Chordata > Aves > Passeriformes > Acanthizidae > Acanthornis > Acanthornis magna. Next base: position 12,342,369 of record JAWUZG010000093.1, read on the forward strand.
CCACTGTGGGGTTTTTTGACAGATGGTTCCAAGCAGCAGTGTACTCATGGAGTTGGTAGACTATGAATCTGTGGTCTACAGGGCATTTTGTGCAAGAAATTAAGAACACAGCTGACAAATATAAATCTATATTTTAAATAACAGTGTGGAGAAAGGTTCTGGTTGTGGTTTTGTGTTCATTAGAGAATGACGATAGCTTTTAATGATGCTGTTTGCAGTTTATTTTGGTCTTCAGATAATCTGCAGTCTTTTTTTCTGAATTTTTTTAGACTGCAAAAAGACATTTTTAGAACTTTGTTTTGGGTTTGTTGGGTTTTTTTTGTTTGGTGTTTTGTGGTTTTTGTTGTTTTGTTTTTTGGGGGGTGGGGTTTTTTGGTGTTTGGTTGTGGGGGGTTTTTTTGTTTGGTTTGGGTTTTTTGGGGGGGGTTTGTTTATTTGTTTTTGTTTGGTTTAGGTTTTTTTGTTTGGTTGTTGTTATTTTATTACTACTTATGCTCATAGTCACTGAGTGTCCCTGAGTACTATGCTGAGGACATTTATTTCCTTGTCACCAAAGTATCCTTTACAATGTTGTTCTAGGAGTTTTTTGAGAGAAAAGCCTGGATGCTAATCAAGCATGTAAGTGTTAAATTGGCCTTGCAGTCTTCATACTTTTATGAAATACATCCTGTATTATTCTTTGACTATGGGTATTAGTCTGCACACTCAGAAATGTCTCCAACATTTATAGCTTACCTCAGCCTGTTTTTTACAGCTGTTAAATTTGAATTTTTGCTTCATACTGCCTACAGGGCTGTTCAGGAGTGTGTGTGGTGCAAACAAAGGTGATAATTTGGAGGCTTTGCCCATCGCCAGTAGTATGTTAGCCATTAGTATTCTATTCTACCCGGTAATATTTTGTATGAGAGGATTAGAAGATTTATTCCTACCACTGTCCCCAGTGTAGGTATTTTTCTCTGTACACGTTTATGCTGGCTGTACTGGGATAGTGTGGCGTGTGTTGGAGCTCTTGACAGATGCTTTTATGCTGTGATGTTCACCAGTGTTTGAAATAACTCATACTTATGATGCATCTCTTGCAGGCAGAATTTTGGGTTTGTGTGTTCTCATAAAAGATGTTGCACCGGTGTACACTGTAATTTATAATAGTGACTTTGTCTTTTTTAAGTGAATCTGCACTGCTTTGAGCTATAGCTCCTGTTTGTCAGCATATGTACGTCTTGCACCAACATTTTCTATACCAGTGACTAAAAGTATTCATACAGGCCCTTGAAGTGACCAGTTCTGCGTCATGCAGCTACATGGTGATAATCCATAAAGCTCAGACAAAGCTGCTATAACCAATTAACTTAAAATTACAGGGGAATGTCTAGTATAGACTCTGTAGTGCCTCACATGCAGTTACCTTGCACTTCTTGATGAGGTTTCAGCATGTTAAGCTTTGTAAATCTTCAACCTTGTCCCTTGACAAAGCAAAGTTTTGGCCATCTTGTAAAGAGCATTTGTACTTTGTATAGAGACTTCTTGTATTCAATGTCTCATTCTTTTGTGAATATGTAAAGTCATGAAGAAGTTTTTCTACATGTGTTTAGAAGATCCTCACATTTGTTCTGCAGTGTTCAATTCTGGGCAGTCTGACTCAGGGGGCATCTGAGTATCTCCTTGCACCATTTCAAAAGGTGTAGGAAAGCTTGAAGTCTAAATCTTACAGCTCTCCAGATAATTTTGCTTTGAATCTGAAGCTTATAACAATATAATCGACAATATAAAGCTGAATAGTTCTTTGTTTTTTATCACAGTTTGATCTGAATTTCTGTATGTAAAGATTCAAACTGTTCATACTGTTGGATCATGTTACCGCTTCTATTTTTAAACCACATTAGCTTCACTCTGTAATTCCATACGTTTGCAAAATAAAGCTTGAATTTGCTCTATTATGATTTTGAACTTTGGTCTGTCTTTATGTTTCGTAGCTGCAGAAGCTCTCCAAACGTATTTGTGAACATTGCTCTCATTTGGTGAAGTTGATTGAAGGGAATCTTTTCTTGATTGTTAGGAAATATTAATAACAGGAGTTTATAGTTCGGGGTCTCATCAAGGGATAATTAAAAATGTTTGGGGTTTTTTTTTAATCATGAACAAATGCCAGTGCCTTTTTAGCCTGTACAAATTGAAGTGTATACCCGAGGAGCATTCTCCAGTTCTGTTAATTCTTAAGTGCATGTGCACATACAAAAGAAAACCAATTTGTGTGGATTTGGGGTATGTAAAGATCATGATGAAAACATTGAGCAAGAAAAGTGCTGTTACAGACTTGTGACTCTAAAATTAAGTGGTTGCCTGGTAGTTCCTATATGGATACAGAATGTTTGCATATACTTTAGAGACTTTCTGAAAAGTTTAAGCTACATGTTTTTCCAGTTACTGCCTTGAATTTAGTAGTCAGCAATGACTGTTATAAAATGCATGGTTGTTAGTCTGAGTTCTCTGTTTTGTCATAGTGTAGTGTAGCTGTTTGGTTTTGGTTGTTTTGTTTTAGTGCGTGTACAAGTTAGGTTAGATCTTGAGTTGCAAATTAGAGAAGACAGTGTCTGTAACAGCTCTGCTGCTGGTCACATTTGCCTTTGGTGACCACTGGAAACTTGAGATTTGTTAACTCCCTGTGTGTTCTGGCAGTGGCTTGGCTTTGCATAAATAGCTGGTTCTCTGAATCACTCCTTAATGAAATCTGAATAATGAAATCCAATTAAAACAGGAACTGCACTTCTAAAGTGCCTTTATTAGTTCAAGTCTAGCCCAGAGTGTTGTTCCAGTATCAGCATGTGATGTCACCAACAGAATAAAAGTGCAGAGGAGTAGTGGCAGTTGACAACCTGAGCTATTTCAGTATGTGAAAGAAGTGTCTCTCATTTTAAATCACAAGGATTGGGAGAAGTGACTTCAGAGAAGTAGTAAGATATCATGCAGTGCTTTTCTTTGATTTCAGGACCAAGAGTGGACCTGAAGTCTGGCTGAATTTAGGTGTCAGGTCCATGGTAAATTGAGTTGAAATATTTACTGGATGTCATAAATGGAAAAATATATCACAGCAGTTGAGAAGTGCAGATTTTTAACCCTTCAAATTGTATGTAAGGTCTGATCACACTAAGTACACCAATTCTACTTAGTTCTAATTTAAACCTTGATTTTGTAAGTAGTTGCCTTGACAAATGTTTTTTGAGTAGAAATGTTTCCGGTGTTAGTCCTTAAGGTAAACTCACAGACCTGCTTATGTCCATTGTTGACTTAAATGTGTATATTTTGAGTAATGAATTGAGTTACTTACAAACAGTTATTTAACACGCATCTTTAAACTTATTTCAAAGGAAGTACTTGCATGTAAGTCATTAAAGTTCCTACAGCACATTTCCTATCAGCCTAGAATTGGAAGAATGTGTTTGTCCTTAGTACAGTAAAAGACATCAGTACAGACATCAAAAGCAGTATATTGGATTAAACAAGGAAAATGAACTAACATTACTGCCTGTCTTGTTTTCTGTTTGAAATAGTGATGATAAATTGGATGAAAATCTGAGCTGGTTTTGTGTAATCAAATCATAATTTTAAATTATTTGGGACTCTATGGACTCCTGCAAGAGAAATAAATCAGTTCACCACAAAAAACTTCTCTGAGTGCTTAAGTTTCAATTTGGGAGTTTTTTAGTAGTCATTAAAAAAAAAAAAAAAGCAGGGAATTGAATCAAGGTACAATAAATAAGGTGTAAAGCTAATACTTTTCCTTTAGCTTCCTGTTTAGTTAGGACCCTTTGTATAATGTTCATATATAATCTCTAGGGGGGCTGCAAGCATTTTATGAGCCAGTTTAGCTCAGCTGGTGTACATAGACTAAGACAATACAGAAACTTTTGTAAAATCAAAACCTAAGGGAACGATCAGATCAGCACCTAACTCTAAATTAAACAGTGAGTTTACAGACTAATCAAGAAACCCTTTTTATTTTTTTGTCTCCCTCAAGTGTAGTGAACTAACTATGAACTTGGTTGCAACTCTTAAATTCTTTCAGATATTCATTTCTAGCACGGTGCTAGCTGCAGGCCATCTGGCAAAAAAAACTTTTTCAATCTCAGTAGGCATTTCAAGTGTCGATTGTTTTATCAAAATACCACAAAAAACGCCCACAGGTTTCATAAAATTCGTTTGTGTTCCCATTTTTGAAGGGATGATGCCAAGTGGTATGGATTTTTATGTCTTTAAAATATTTTTCTGTTTCTTGCAGGAACTAAGTGATCTGCAGCGAGACCCACCAGCCCACTGTTCTGCCGGACCTGTTGGAGATGACTGTAAGTTCTTCCTAGTACTTTCAGTGCATTTCAGTTCTGAAAAAGTTTAGAAAATCTCTAATTGTTGTATCTTTTTGACTTTCAGTGTTTCATTGGCAAGCAACTATTATGGGACCTGTAAGTACATGAATCGTGCCCCTTAAAATGTAAGACCTTGCTTCTCTTTTTGTTACAGAAGGAGTCATTTGGGTTTCTGTAAACACAGCAGCCACATTCAGCTGTTCTGTGTATAGATTGAAACTTTAGAATGATGATATTGTTCTTAATAGTCTGGTAGCAGTTGCTTTCTGTAGCTCTTCAAAAATCCATCCTCTTCTTGAAGTTAGATGTGCTTAATTAGTCAGCTGTGGTGACTGAGTTGGTGATGGGGGCTACAAAGCAAAGAGCTTGCTTTTTGTAGGTGGTCACATCAGTTCTGGAAGATTCATCCACCTAAAAGGAGGAAGAGTGGGGGAAATCTAATATTAAAGTTGGTAACTCTAAACAAGAGCAGAGTTGCAGAGGGTAATTTTTGGGCTTTTAGATGGAGCTTGTTTTATTTGATAGTTGTGATGTGCCTTTGGCAAAAGCATATGGCTTTTGCAAACTGCAGGCCAGCAGTGGGTGCTTTTGTTGGTTTTTGTGTGAGAAAGGTGCTTTCCTTGGGTTGAGGAAATTACAACTCTTGTCAAGGTAAGACATGAGAAATGACAAAAAGCTTAAAACCAGGAGGCTTTAAAGGAAAACTGAGAAGAATTTTAGCAAAAAAAAAAAAAAAAAAAAAACAACATGATCTGAGGGAGGGTGTGCTTATTAATATCCTGGTAAGGAGTTTGTATTCTTAATGTTTTCCTTTCAGATTTAATGATTTGGAAAGAAGAGTCTCTAGTTCAGATAGTGAGCTGAGTCACTGTGCAAGGTGAAATTTTGAGATAATACTTAATCCATTTAAGATGAAGCATTACATGGTGGAGAAAAGTGGAAATGTATCTGCTTTGAGACTAATTCTCTCTTTTCAGCACAGTTGTTCTGAAGCAGTGAAAGATCAGTCACTAATTTGCCAGCGGTGTATTGGAGTCTGTTGTCCAACTTGTCCATGGTCCAGCAGCTACTGTTTTTCTGTAGTATGCTAATGCTTTGCCCTTTTTGTTGAACAGCTGTGTTTTTTCACATACCAAGGGCTTCTGACTCTTGCCCTCTTGCACTGCCAAAGGATGAATGGCAAAGCAGCAGCGAAGAGTTAACAAAAGCTTATGTGCTGGTTGCCTCCAATAGTGTCTCTGTCCTGAATGACTCTCATGACATGAGTAAAGGAAATACTAGCACATAAATTTTGGCTTAAATTCCATTTTCTTCTCCAGCTTTAAGCTTTCATATTCTACAGTGGAAAGTATTCTTTTCTTTGATTTAATTTCCTCAGATGTCTCTAGTTAAGGATAAGAGAATGAGCATCTCTTGCCAGCCTTTCTCAGCCATATCTGCAGAGATACAGGAACAGAACACTTCAGATTTTAATCCTGTATCTTGATAACAAAAGAAATTAGAGGTGCACATTCTGTATGTTTCCCGATGGCCCGAGGGAAGCATAAGACTAAAGCTTACCTTCAGAATTCACTTCGTATGTGTGGAAGTAGGGTAACCTCTTCTGTCTGTGGGTATCATCAATTTGTTTTATATACCTTGCTCATGAAACACAGAGTGACTTCACTTTGCCTTCTTTTTGACGCTGAACTTGTCTCATCTTCAGCTTACTTTAACTTTGAAAAATCCATCTAGTATGCAAGCAAGAGGTCCTTTCAAACCTTATTGGAAGTACAGTGGCAATCTCTTCTGAGATCACCTAATGCTGACTTAGCATGACGGTATATAACCTGCCTTACTCTGCAGCCCTCTGCACTTCGAGCGTGTAAGGCAACATGGCTTAATAGACCATTTGTGACTTTACCTCTTACAGTCATATAGTCATCTCTAAAACTGTTCATTTCCAAGGTAAAGGTTTTACTTAAAAACAGTCTGCCTTTCCTTCCATAAGAAAACCCAAAAACTTCATCTTCTTCAGCTTTGCTGAGATTGAGTTCCTACACTGTTGTTGTAAATTTACCATGTAATGAGAGTTTTCTTCTTTCTCTTAACCAGAAATGGCAGAACTGCTCTCTATCATTTAGCATCAAGACTTCCCAACTGCCTTTTTTAGTTAATAGAAATGAAAGTTCTTCAACAGATGACTACAACAAAATTATTTTTAGCTATTAACTGTGTGCAACCTGGACGTAAACCTGTGCACATGTTTTCTAACAAAATGCATGTTCACAGATTTGTACAGGTCACAAAGATGTTGTGTGTTTTAAAACTCCCTGATGTCATCATGATGAACTGAATTATGTTGGAAAATCCTACTCTTTGCAGATGCAAAGAGAAACCACTTCTTAAGGTAAGTATGTTTGTAGCTTAAGGATGGAGGAGGATCGGAGCAGCTGTGGTCTTGCATGGAGACAGGATTTGGAGGACCTGCTCTGGTTTTTGTATTCCCATCAGTGCAGTGAAGCTATTGATCTCCCTCTCTTTCTCTCCCCAGAAGGGCAGTGCTCAGTAACTGTGTTGTGCTGCTGCTATAGTAGCCACAGTTGGCTCTGCTGTAGCTCTGTAGGCCAGTGGGAGGGTTCAATTCCCTCTGTGCCTTCCCAGTTTATAGCCCATAGTGGGCTGTGTATTGGGGAAAAAATTGATTTTCTTTAGGAGGTTATCTGCATTTGGAAGGGAAGCTCCAAAACATCTGAAATATACTAATGTGTTTTATTTGTTTGGTTTTTTTCTCAGCCTGATAGTGCATATCAAGGGGGAGTATTTTTTCTCACAGTACACTTTCCAACAGATTATCCTTTCAAACCACCAAAGGTAAGTCCTGTCTTTTAACTTAGCACAGTCTTTTGGTCAAAGTTTATTCTTTGAGGCTTAATTTTGGAAGTTAAACCAGAAAAGTGAACAATAGTATACATGTTCATCATGGATGCAGATAAGACTGTAAAAAATAGTGTTGGCAGGTCTGGTACAACTGGAAAGGAAGGACGATATTAAGGGATATCAAGGGATGATATTAAATGTAACAAGGGATGATATTAAGTGATTATATTAAATGTAAGAACCCTAATCCAATGTTACTTGTTTTTTATTTATTTTTTATCACAGATTGCTTTTACAACAAAAATATATCACCCAAACATAAACAGTAATGGAAGTATTTGTCTTGATATCCTGAGATCACAATGGTCACCAGCTCTGACTGTCTCTAAAGGTAAACTCACTGATTTGATAATGCATTTATGAGGTTGCATACACTGCCATGGCACTTTTTTTTGTATTACTGCACTATCTTAAAGGTGGCAGTGGGAACTCATTTATCCTGCATGTTTCAGAAGGGGCAAATTCCATTGGTATTCTTGTTATGATCCAAGATCTTGTGCAGTTTATTGGAAGTGTCACATTACAGAAAAATGTTGCACAGCAAAGAAATGTTCTAAACCAAGTTGGGTAAGATGATAAATGTCCAATTAGCCTGAAATGCAATAGCTGACTGCGCATGCTGAACTGAGAAGAAACTGATAAGCAGGGCTTCAAAATCACAACTTGGAAGTAAATTTGAAACCCTGATACTGATGTTGTGTGGGCTTACATGATTGCCTATTGATGACTCTTTGGGTTGCTTAAGCATCCTTGTATAGACTAAGGTCTTAATTACATTTTATTTTAAAATGAGATAATTTGTTCTGGTTTGCATTCCTTTGTAAGATGAATATTTTAAAATGTAGCTCTTTTCACAGTCATCAGTAAAATATTTATTAAAACATTCTCATCCTGTAAAAATTTCTCCAGAGTTGAACACTGTAGATTTTTGGAACACTGAGTTAACAGTTAAGCAGTTCTTTTGTTGCAGGCATTTTGTGTCACTTCAAAAGTTGCTTAAAATGTGAGTGCTGTTGTTTTTCCTCACCCATCTTTAAAATGCTAGGCACACGTAGTCATATTACGGAAATTTCTCATGTGACTTGAAAGGTCAAGCAGTATCACATTTTATGTGCTTGGGAGCTCTCTAAATTATGTGCCTTTTTTTAGAAGTGTGATTGCATTGGGTGTACAAGCAAAGAAAAAATTGTTGGTTTTTGTCCAATGGAAATTGCTCTGTGCAAGTCCAGTTGCTGTACCTCCTTGGAAAAGCAACCTCGCATGCTCATAGCCTTGTGCAATAATCTCACAAGCTGTATAAAATCTAAGTCTAATACTGTTTCCTGAAGTCATTGCTGAAGACATGAATTACTCTTATGTGTAATTGGTATCATTTTTTCACATAAATTAGTTGCTTTATAGCTATCCAAATGTCTTGTTTCTAGTTACTAAGCAAATGAAAATTGGCTCTTAGGTTGAACACTAGGCATCTACAACTGAAAACTTGTAAAGTTTTTAGATCTTCAGTATTTTTCTATCTCTTTATTTGTTGAGCACTTCTTTGGTTGTAAAGTGGAGTGGTCTGCTGGTCTCATGTTCTGATTTGATGTGCTTTTAACCCACTTGCATATTATATGATTCATAAACTGGAAATTAGCTCAGTGACTTATGGAAGTTTCTCCTTTGTAGTCTTTGTTAACTGAATCAGAAGTTTACAGCATATTATAGCACTTCTGGTTGGTGTGACCATGTATTCTAACCTGATTTTCTAATATTACTGGCACTTAAAATATGTCAATATTGAAGTGGCTGAGCTTTCTAATCCTGAAAATAGGCATGGGCTCATGGGTAACAAGATAAAGCAGGGATTCTTACGGTAGCATGAAGTTCCCTTTCACAACATATTTAGAATTATTTAACTGTGTACTTTTTTATGCCTATTGGTTCTGAGTATAAAAATAGAAATTGCCTGAAAAGCATGGTCTGAAAATGCTAGGAAAAAATAATCAAACATCTTTGGTTCAATACCAGGAAATGAATATGAAATTGTAAGTGAATACCTGTATTTAATGCTGATCTAGTATTTCCCAAAATGCAAGTCACGCTTAGGTAAAATGTTCATATGATTGAGAGAATAACTGTCAGCACAGAAGTGGAAAAGGATATGCACAAATAGAGTACTGCATGGCAATGTAATATTAATAAATATTAGTTACCTTAACTAGCTGCAGATGGAAGGCTTAGTTTGAACAAATACCTGTGTGTAACTGTGTAGTCTGTAATTTGGCTAATCTTCCTAGGCTGAAATGTGGGAGAGAGATTATTACAAAAGGTAGATGGGTTGCAAATTTTCTAGGCCTGTACCAGGTGTTGTTTACTTAGGCCCTAGAACATTGATACTGTATAAACATTTCTGAACAGAACTGCTAAATGACAGCTTAATACTAATATGCATTCTTTTCCCAGTTCCCTCCTACCACCCTCCTTCAGTGTACTGGAGTATATTAAAGGATTGTAGAAATAAAGCAAACTAACTTGTTTAATCTAGTGTCTCTTTTATTTAGTTTTATTGTCCATATGCTCCTTACTTTGTGATCCTAATCCAGATGATCCTTTAGTACCAGATATTGCACAGATCTACAAGTCAGACAAGGAAAAGTGAGTATAACATACATAATTGTGTGTGTGGTACTTGCAGATGGCTATCTGCTATGCACCTTCTATATTAACTTTAGCAATACTCTTTTCCTAGATTTCTACAGGATTAGATTTTAAAATCTTGAGAATAGCGATGGCAAGTAGAAAACTAGGCATACACAACTGTTGGTAACTAATTTTTTTGTAGTTAGTTACATAAAACCTTCATGCTTTTGTGTAACATCTCACATTTACTGCATGAAAAATACTTTTTCCAAATATTAGTTATTTGTCGCTACTGCAATCTTCTGGTTGCAAAACCTGTACAGAAGAATTTTTGACCTTCTGTTTAACTGACTGAGTTGTTTCGTACCTATTTTTTAGTATTGAGCCATTGAAGACTTGCAGTGTGTGCAGTGGCCTGTGGCTCATCACGTGTCACAGATTCAGGAAGATTTGAGTATTGCTTTTACCTTGAGCAGTAGACAACAAAGGAGTGATGTACGAGTTACATGGAAGTCTGTGGTCTAGTATTTCTCTGCCTAGACTAAGAATTATTAAAATATCCTTTTTCTGGCAGTTCAATGTCTGGTATAGTCAAATCATGTAACTTCTGAAGCACTTGAACTCCATCTCATTCTGCAAAGTAGATAGTGTTCAAGTTGAGGATGTTGTGCATCAGCTTCTCTCCATTTGTGGCTCAACTTTTTTCCACCCACCTACTTTTTAGTGATTTCAGCTGTTGTGTCTCCTGTTTGTGAAGGAAGTGAATGAGGGATGGTTTTCTGTCTCCAAATCTCAAAATTTAATCATTACTAGAAAAAGTGAGAAAACGCATAGTTTTGATTATAGCTTTTTCTTATGCTGATCACCTATTAAATTTTGGTTTGTTTCATCTTGGATTTAGGAAATTAAAGATACGGCTGGTTACCCCTGAGCATTTATCTATGGGTATTTTATTATAAGTAAAGATCCAAAGACTTGTATGGTAGCCTAATCTTAAGAAGAAAACCAATTAGTACATGAGTTACTATACTGATCTTAATAAAAAGATTTAAAAACGTGTCAGCATATTTCTCTGGATGACTCAGAAGAAAGTGAATCCAGTCTGAATAGTGGAATGTAGCAAATGTAAGGACCAGAGGGGAAGCTATCAACTCTCTAAAGACATTTATCTTTGAGATTATGGAATTATAAGATAATCAGCTTCATACCAGATGGAAAAGACCCTAGACCTAAAACCTTGTAAAAAATGCTTTTCAGAAAACTTTCCTTTCAAGTTCTGAAGTGCAGATGGCAGTGCTGAATGGAGAATAAAATCCCAGTTAATTATACTGAATTTTATGAAACTAAAATGTGTAAACTTTGTTAGACTCTTAATGGCATGTGCCTTTAGGAGTAATTGACAACAAATTCCTGTTAAGGTACAAGTAAGGGAACCAGTTGTGAAATGCAAATGAAGGATGCACAATGCTATGCAATTTAATGCAAAGCTCTGAAGAAGAGCTCTGATAGGTAACCTTAGAAACCGAATGCATAGTGGGTATATACTTCTTGGCTTTTAGACTGTTTTGATGTTCTTTGACTCAATGCTCAGAGGTGAAAAGCTCAATAACACCTGTATTAAGTAAATACTTGGCCATTGTCAATGTATCACTAACAGCTCTTCACTGTAATGCCTTCTTTCTGCACGTACAGATACAACAGACATGCGAGAGAATGGACTCAGAAATATGCAATGTAAACTTTTGAAGACATTTTCATATACCACAGAGTACTCTAAATTCTAGGGTTTTTCAAAATTAGAAGGAAATGGAGCACAGTTTATGGTTTCAATGTGACACCCCTTGAATTTTTTTTCACCCAAATAAGTTTGTTTCTGGAGCAAGGGAGAACAAACTTCCAAAAAGAACCTTATGACTGTGATAAGAATATTTATCCTCTCTGTGTGCTTTGCAGAAGACATTTATTATAGTTTTTCAGAGTTGGACATCTGCATCTTCAGAATACGAGATCTATAATGCAGTTGTAAAGTAGCCAAATTATTTTTGATGGAAAACGTAGCTGTTTTCATGTGATGAATACTGTATGTGTGTCATTGAAGTATGTTGTCTCTTGAAGTTTCTTTTTGTTAGTTCACTTATATAATTTGGGGTTTTTTAACTGTATAGACTATTCTATTTACAATGTAAGTAATTTCATTTTAGACTTGCTTGTGCACAGTGTTGGCAAGATACAACTGCTAATAGTGAAATTAATTGGAGTATCTCACCATTAGAATATTCTGAAGACTGACTGCAGATTTCTTAAAACCTAAAATGATCTTTGCACTGTAAATCTTTGTATTCTGATTATGGAGAAACACTTGGTTTTGATTCTGTTGCATACTTGACTTAATTTTATTGCAATGTGAACTAATTGCACTGATATGTAGAAAGATATGTAACCATTTTGTTGCTATTCACAACCGATTTTTAACCTGTGGGCAACCTAACAGTATCACAGACCTTTTACAAATCCAGATGTAGCCTTTTCCATATAAATAAAATACATTTTCTACTTTCCTTGGCTATTTTTTTTATTGTAACTCATACATATCCTTAAAGTACTTGTTCTAACATCAGAGAATTGCCAGTAGTAAGTGGTGTATGTGTCTTATAGACAGAATATCCAATAAAGCCATGCATCATGTACTACTTAGGACTGGGTTGCAGTTAATTTTTATGCTAGCTCTAGCCTAGTGGATTTACCATATTATGCCCATTATTGGATATAGGATTTCAACTAGGTTAATGCCATGCTACACCAATATTCATCTAGGGAGGAGATAATCACAAGTGTCTGTTAAGGTTGTATATTTCCAATATCAGAATGTTACAGTAAACTCCTCACTCTTGAAAGTAACTTCTCCATTAACTTGCACTTCAGTTACTTCAGACTATGTATGTGGAAAACCAGTAGTGCGGGAGAGGGGCAATCTGTTCTTAAAATGTAGATTAAAAGAAGAAAAATTCATTATTTCCTACCATTCATTCTTCTTGGTTATTTGAAAGTAAAAAAGGATGACAAAATGTCTTTCTCTGTATCTTGCACATGAAGGAAAAATGACTTGCAGTTGGGAAATTTGTCATCATAAAATAGGTTTTTAAGATGACATATATTTGATTTGGGGTTTGGGGTTTTTTTGTTGTTTTTTTGGGGGGGGGAGTTTTGGTTGGTTGGTTGGTTGGTTTGTTGTTTTTTATTCTAATATGCGTTGAAGTGGAATTTGGGGTATGGGTGCTAAGCATGCGCAGTAGGAGCTTTTGTTCCTACCAGTGGAATATTAGCTTTGTGTTTGCTGATTTACTGACCTTAAGTTGGCCACATGGGAAAACATAATTTCTATGCTAGTTTTATCTGTGAAGTAAGGATGATATTTGAAACAGCAGCTTGCTTGAGAGTGGCTCTAATAATCTTAAAATACCCCTGTTCACTACATTTTGCAAGCTGAAAAAATGGATTTTTTTTTTTTTTGTTACTGAGTGCTTCATTATACTTGAACTAGGACAGTGTAGCTAGGAAGGCAAAGACATCATTTATACTTCTTATTCAAATGATCATAGAAACTCTGACATGTGAACATCAGAATGTGTTCCGAGGGGTTTTTATTTTTTCTGGGCAAATAATAATGTGTTTGTAGTAGAAGTTATTTAAATTTTTGGAGTATCTGCACTGAACTGTGTGAAATTGGAAGTTTGACTTAGTTTCTTTTGGTTTATCATTTTGCATTAGGGATGGTTTGAGAACATTTGTACTTTAACTGGTAATGTTTCTGCTTTGTGCCATGCATGCAGGAATGCCTTTCGACTGCAGTATGGACCAGGAGGAGGATTGAAAACCAACACCCATGTGTAATACATATTAAGCATATGTAAATATTAAAAAAGGAACTTGTCTTATGATCATGCTGGTTTAGAGGTGTGAAACTAAGTCTTTGATTCTTATAATACTCCTAGCAGTTCAGCCCTTCTGCTTTTGAAATTATCAGAATGAAATTATAAATACATTATTTAAAACTTAAGTCATGTAGTGAAGTGGTTTGGTTTAATTTTTGGACAGAAACATCTCCACTACTGCACCTTCAGAGCTTCTCCGTTAATGCTTTCCATACAACTTCTGATTACTTGGGCAGAGCTGAAAAGTTACTTCTGTGCTGTTTACTACGATGGAAAAAAAAATTTAAATCTTCCTTTTACCCCAAGAACTGGTCGGAGCTGTGGCGTCTGCTATTTCAGACAGAGCTGCGCCCCAAAGCTTGCCATTGCGAAGAAATCAATAAAGCCGTGGCGTTAATTTTTGGCCACACCTTATCAGCTGAATTAGTTCCTTAGTGCCCAGTTGGTTTCTGATCTATTACAAGTTTCTGCCTGCAGTATGCGCCCTGCGGGCGCACACAGAGACCCTGCCCGCTGGCGGCTCCGAACCACCTGTGCACGTGGCGGGCGGGGCCGCGGGGTCACCTTGTCGCCGTCGCCCTAGCTCCGCCCCTCGCGCTGCTGTCCCAGGGTGCCGCGCGCCCCTCATGCGCAAGCGCGGCGGGCCGGGATGGCGGCGGCCGTGGGGGTCTTGCTGGGCCGGGCGGCGGGCGTGGGCCTGGGCCTGGGCCTGGGCCTGGGCTTGGGCCTGGGTACGGGCACGGGCGGGCGGCGGCTCCTCCGGTGCGGGACGGGAGCGGGAGCGAGGCTGCGGGAGCGGGGAACGGGGACCGGGACTCTCCTCGACAGTGCCGTTGTGTGCAGGGCCCGTGGCGCTGCGGAACAGTGCCTGTCTCGGGGGATCAGCTCGGATCAGCGCCCGAAGCGGCCCCTCACCGCCTATCTCCGTTTTGTGATAGACAACCGTCCGGCTTTTAGGGAAAAAAACCCAGGTACGAAGTGTGACGGGAGGTGGGCCCGCGGGGCCCGCGGTTGGCGATCTTGGGCGCCGGGGCCCCGATACCGCCGCCCCCCGGAGCGGGGCTACGGCCTGTGCCCTGCAGAGTGGGGTGAGCCAGGAAGCCGGAACGACCCGTCCCTTTGTAAAACCGAACCTCGGGAACGATCTAGTAGTGATTTCAGAGACCCAACCCATCTGTTTATTCGTACCATTCCCTAAGTGAATCCAGTATGGCCATATTCACTACCTGGACGTGCCTGCTTGGTCTTCCGTGCTTCATAAGTCAAAAAAGTGAACCTCTGTGTAACTTTAAAAATGCTTGATGAAATATCTCACGTAGGTAATACATGTTAACAATGGTTTGTGATTCTCAATTATTTTTGGACTTGATATTTGATATACTTTTGCTGATACTATGAGCTGTGTATGATTTTATTTTGAGGCTTAGTAATTGAAAAATTACAGGTACTAGATTGCAAACTATATATGGGAGAAAAAATAAGTGTATTTAGAGGAGAATTATTTTCTGTAAATATGTTTGATTTACTAGCAAAAACTTGACTTGTAGGCAATGCGGTCACTCTTGCCAGAGACCTGCAGAGTAGAAAGAGATGCTGGTTTTGAAATACTGTTAAAGGTTAAAATGTTTAAAAAACTATGGTCATATTGGGCAAATCCTGAGGAAGATTTAAGTAGGGAAAACCATTTGATAGCCTTTTTTGCTCACCAGTTCAAGAGTTTCACACTCTCATACATTGGTAACTGAACTGTCAGAGTATATGGTAGTTACATACCACACCAATGTTTTCCTCATTTCCAAAATTTGAATAATTTGCAAATAAACATACTGGATCTTATATACAAATTGAGAATTTTGGGGTTTCTTGTTCCTGATAATTTATTTGTTTTCTTTTATCATTGGTCAAAGCATCATATTTTTAAAGGTTTTAAGTTGATGTACTTGCACTAAACCCTTCCCATTGTCTTGTATTTCCAGAATTCTGAAAGTCAGGTTACTGAGAAGAGTTTAGTTACGCTTTTCCACCATTGAGGTGGCTGAGCTTTGCATCTGAGGTGGGAGAGAAGCTCATCTGTCTTTTCTTTTAGTGTGAAGGAGAGGAGGAAAGCCTGTAAAGGATTTTTCAAGAAAAGAAAACCTTATATCCTCTTTGCACCACACTTGGGTTTGTTGGCTTGTTTGCTTGGCGCCTTTTTGTGGTTGGTTGATTGGTTGGTTGGTTGGTTTGTTATTAATTATTCTTTTCCCCTTTGCAAATTCAAGTCTGGCTGGAGGCCTCATCAAATGACCGTGGTGCAAGAGCCAGAGGCTAAGGCAGTCTACTGAAAAACAAAGTAGACTAAAGTCACTAATTTTGTTTGTTGGAGAAGGAGATTACTTTTTTTTTTTTTTAACTTCTTTTGAGTAACATTGTAAGTGAAGGATAATAAAAGTGTATGTTCTGTTGTGGATGAAGTGGATGAAGTCACATTATGCTTGAATGAAGAATTCAGCAGACTCTTCTTGCTAAAAAACTTAGAACTGGAAATTTTACTTTTGGTTTCTTGCCTGCTCCCCACTCCAGATTCAGACCATCTTGCATTGTATAGAAAAGGATCCAGCTCAAAAGACAAAAAATATGAATTTGTTGTGGAGTGATAATAGCTGCCTTGAAATGGTGCTTCTGTTTATAATTGCATGTTTTGTTCCAGTGAGCAGTGACTCTTCCCCATCACCCAAGTATTACAGTGCCTTTAACTGCCACAATGAGGTAATTTTATGAAAGGACGAAAGTGCATTTGTACAGGAAGATGATAATTGTGACAGCTTTCCTTGGGAAAAATTGAAGAAGCTTACTAGAGATACAATGTTGATCTTTATTTCCGGGCTTTCTCATTTTAATGTACAGAGGCAAGCAACCTGGAACTGATTAAAAAATTAGCAGGTGCGTGGAAGGAGTTACCAGCATCACAAAAGCAGGTAAGGTTGTATCCTTTCCCTGAGTACATTGAACTCTACAGGTGGTGTGTTTTTCTTTGGTTTGGTTGTCTCTTGTTTAGTCTGGTGGGTTTTTTTGGTTGGTTGGTTGTGTGTACAAAGGTTCAGACATCGAAACAATTGGGAGAATTGGGAACTTTGAATAGCTCAAGAGAGGTGTGGTGAGGTGACTCTGGCTGAATGCCAGGTGCCCACCAAAGCCACTCTTAGCTGCTCTCCTCAGCTGAGCAGGGGAGAGAATATACATCAAAAAGTTTGCGGATCATAATAAAGCAGGGAGAGGTCCCTCACCAGTTACTGTCAGGGCAAAACAAACTTCACTTGGGGAAATCAGTTTATTACCAATCAAATCAGAGTAGGATAATGAGAAATAAAACCGTAAATCCTAAAAATCCGTAAATCCTTTCCCCATACTCCCCCCTATTCCCAGGCTCAACTTCCCTCCCAGTTTCCCTACCTTCTGCCACCAGCAGTGCAGGAGAACAGAGAAAGGGAGCTGAGGTCAGTCCATCACGTGTTGTCTCTGCTGCTCCTTCCTGCTCAGTGGAACAACTTCCAGCATGGGGTCCCTCCCGCAGGGGACGATCCTGAATGAGCTGCTCACAGTGTGAGTCCTTCCCATGGGCTGCAGTTCTTCAGGAACTGCTCCAGCATGCGTTCCTTTCCATGGGCTGGTGTCTTTCAGGAACAGGCTGCTCTATTGTGGGTCCCCCAGAGGGTCACAGCCCCCTTTATGCATCCCTCTGCTCCAGTGTGGTCTCCTCCATGGGCTGCAGGTGGATCTCTGCTCCCCCATGCACCACCATGGTCTGCAGGGGCAC
Source organism: Acanthornis magna (assembly GCA_036785705.1). NCBI lineage: Eukaryota > Metazoa > Chordata > Aves > Passeriformes > Acanthizidae > Acanthornis > Acanthornis magna. The sequence continues at coordinate 12,359,999 of JAWUZG010000093.1, forward strand.
AACTGCCTCACCATGAGCTGCACTCCAGGCTGAAGGGGAACCTCAGCTCTGGTGCTTGGAGCATCTCCTGCCCCTCCTTCCCTGACCTTAGGATTGGTAGAAATGTTCTTCTGGTATTTCTCTGGCTGGATTTGTGCAGTTTTCTTTTTCTCCTTTTTGACTGTTATCCCAGAGGTGCCGCCACCAATGCTTATGGCCAACAGCAGGTGTCTCTTTGAGCTGGCTGGCCATGGCAGGCATGGCAGCTTCTCATAGGACCCCATCCCCATACCCCCCGCGCCACCAAATCTGGCCATGCAAACCCAATACAGGAAGATATGTTGTTGCTTATACTTGCACTTGTACATGACCTTGGCTTGAATAGTTTTAATCTGTTGCCAGAGAAATTACACAGCTCTTGCTCCATGTGGCTGTACGGCTGCAAACCAAATTTTTCTTTTTGAATGGCAGTATGGCATTACACGTATAATACAAGTTTTGTAAAGTTGTACTTCTCTCGTGCATATGTTAGGTGAAACCTCAGTTAATTTTGATGAAAGGACCAACTTCTTTTGCTAAGTGTAAATTTCTTTAAGAGTCATCAAATTAAGTCATAAGTAGTGAAGTTTCTCTGAGTGGCAGTTTCAAGGGATAATGTAAAGGACTAGGACTTGCTGATCATTGCTGAATTTAAATGCCATTTATAACAAAGTAATTATTGTTGTTCCTTGATTGCAGTTAGCAGTTAGATGCAGTTAGAAATTAAATGCAGTTTTCTAAAGGAAAGATCTTTATTCAGTAGAATTGAGGTGCTCTCACATCCCTTCTGGACTTCTTACTCTGCTTACCTTTCCCTTTGTGTCTCTGAAAAGTAGAACAGGGAATCAAACAGATCAAAACCTAATGTTCTAGGGTAATTTTTTTCAGTCTGTAATTTTTCTACTCATAGATTAGAAGTGTTAGCTTGTCTAATGGTCAGGTGGCTTGTGACTGAAAGCATCTGTTTAAGGCTGGTGGTGGTTTGTGCTGTAGGTTTATGAGGAAGCAAGAAAGACAGACTGGAAAAGATATGGAGAACAGATGGCCGCTTATAAAGCCCAACTGACTCCAGCCCAGGCTGCGGCTTTGAAAGAGGAAAGGAGAAAACAACTGGCAAAGAGAAGATCAATCAGGGCAAAAAGAGTAAGTATTTTGAAGTTCAGGTTTCTTTGCTCTCAAGAAACCTGAAGTCTGTCTAGTGTATCAAGAGTTGAAGCATGTTTTAGAAAAACAAGAGCAAATCAGAATTAAAAAAAAAAAAACCAACAAACAGAAACCCCTCAAAATGCCATGGACTAAAATAATTACTGGTTTTAGTGGCTTTCCTGTGCTTGAAGAGCACAGAACTAGCACATATCTTTGTGCGTAGAGGTAGCTTCTCTATGTTTTTTTCTCCCTATTTCTAGAGCTACCAGAGAAAGCATAGGCAATAAAAGACATTTGGACCAGCAGTGCTTTCTTCAGTTGGAAAGACATCCGGAAATAGCTTTTCACAATGACCTTGTATCTGTTACCTCATTAGCCCCTAGAGGTAGCAGCTGTTTGAAGTAGCCTTTTTTCCTTCCTTTCTTTGGACTCTGCCACTGTGTAGCTGCTGCTGTGACATCTGTTTGTGTCCTTTCATATTCATAAGGATCATCTTCCCTATTCCGTTTTGGCTGGTTTATGTGTAAATCCTTAAAGACAGAACCATCTGTAAAGGTACAATATTATGGTTTGTCTGGTAAAATCAAAGGTGTTACGTATTGCTTACTTATTTCTATGAATTGAACTGTTGATGTGACTTTGCCCTAATTGGCAAAAGCAAAATTCATTTGGTTTAAAAGACCCCAACTTAGAGTGAGTTTTTAATCTAAATGATTCTGCTGATCCTTTTTGAGTGTGGCATCACAAGAAATTCAGTTGGCTTATCTAATACCTAAACAGATGTTAATTTACAGCACCTAGGCTCCAGTGGGAATGTCAAGACTGGACAAAACAGGAAGCGTAATTGCATCTATAACTTGCTGTATTTTTATTCTCTAGCTATCATCCCCATAGGCAAAGCATTCTGATAGCAGAAACCCAGTTCTTCTGCCTTCTCAACTCCCACAGATAGGTGTCTGCCCTCCTCTCTGCAAGCAGACAGTTTTTCAGACAAGAAACTGAAGCCTTACTGAAGAATAATAGAAAACCTGTCATCATGGTTTTCTTACAGAGTGGAATTTAGTAACGCTCTTTGGTTTCTTGAAGACTTGGCTGAAGTAAGAAAAGTTTTAAATACTTTTTCAACAACTTGTGAAAACTCAAGTTGTTAGCTTTTTGTAGTTTAGCATTGGTCTTGAAAAGCACTGAGAGCATCTTGACATACAGTCCAGTTTACAGAACAAAACACCACAGAAATAATTTTTGTTTGATTTTTGTATAAAATATAAAGACAAGTGCTAAGTTTAGTTTTGGACAAAATACATGCTTGGTAGATGGAATAACTTCTCTTGTTTTTAAAGGAATTGAATCTGCTTGGAAAACCTAAAAGAGCTCGTAGCGGCTTTAACATTTTCCTGTCAGAAAATTTTCAGGAAAGTGAAGGAATTTCACCAGTGGTAAGCCTGGAAAGATGGGTTTGTTTGTTTGTTTGTTTGTTTGTTTGTTTGTTTGTTTGTTTAATATATCCATTATATTGAGAAAAATTTAGTTTAGATTCTGTTATTTTCAAAGATACTGTTCAGTGGTTCAGTATCTGGATGCTGCATTGTATTTTTTTTAAGCTGTGGTAATCTGGCTGTACTGCTGGCATGGCCTGTATAAAGTGCTGTGTGGGTATACAGACTTAAAATGTTTGTGCTCTTTCTTGCACTTCACTGTTACAGACTTCATCTGTTCCTTTTGTAAGCAGAAAATTATTATTCCCTTTGTTTTGATGTAGAAATACAATAAGTTTTAAAAGAGTTGTGGTGGTGTGTTCCTGTTCAGCAGTAGCAGTTTATTGCCCCTCGTATAGCTCAGTTGGTGTTACAGAACATGCAAGAGTTCCTCAGCAAATTCACAAATTCTGCACTAAACTGTGCTTTGGGTTGATGTAAGTTACACTGGTGGATTATAGCACTTGAAGTGCGGGAGACCAGCCCTGTGTGCCTTGTGTTTCTTACCCTACTGACTAAACCCTCTTGGGGTTTTACCCTCTTGGTTTAGTCAGTAAGTCGGGATGGTGGATGTACTTTATTCCTCAGTTTTTCATGTACAAGGCAGGCTTCTCCAGTCAGCTGAGGCCTGGGCTGTAAATGTGGCTCAGATGATGCCCAGAAGCTTGTTTTGAACTACATAGTTTGTTATTTACTTACATTGAAAGGGTAAATAAGGGCAAGTAAGCTTTTGTGACTTGGTGCTTTTTTGCATTGATTTATGCTTGAATTTCACTCATACAGCATTCATCTGTATCCCTCTGAAGTCAGTCTGCTCCTAAAATAACCCTTGTGTATTGCATGTTCTGTATCCCATAGGCAAAGCTGAAGAAAATAACTGATACGTGGCAAAAACTGTCTACTTCCCAAAAGCAGGTATGTCAGAGGATTTGGGTGAGGCTCTGCTCTAATCAGAATTACAAAGTGGAGTCAAAATTGATATATTCATTCAAAACCATGAACTTGGTTGCTCAAAATATAGTACTGTGGAAAATACTCTTAACATCTTCATGCATCTTGAAAAAGATTGTCATTGCCTTTATTCCAGTAGTGACCATTACATTCATAGTGTTGTTGAAATGTGAGTCAGTGGGATAGGATGGAAGTTCAGTGTGCCTTAAAAGTGAATGCTAAGCAACATCTAGAGAAGAAGGTGGAATAATGTGCAACAATTCAATTTTTTTCTAATAATCCATAACATCTTTAAACACCAGCATAAGATTTTGCTGCTCATGGAAAGACTTCTGACAAGGGAAAGCAACAGAAATCTACAAGTGATGTGCACAGGGTAATTTATTAACTTTGGTTGTCTGGGGGGTAATTTTCTGACAGCTTTCTCAGTGTATTGAACCATGAACCTGCAGATGAGCAAATCAAATCTGGAGGAGTACTGCATTGAAATCTAAACTAAACGTTGACGTTTTCAAGTATTGTGTACCTTACTGTCCTTCCTCCTGAATGCTCTTCTTCCAGATGGTTTTTATGTGTACTTAGGACACAGCCTAGATTCATGTTCTTACTGTAGAAAAATATTTTGAAATCATTCTACAGGAATGTCTTTTCCTGTTCCTCATGTAATCCATCTTTCTCAAACTAGTGCTCAAATAAAAAAGCCTTGACTGTTAATAGCAGTACTGAATAAACTTCCTCTTCAGGAATGGCCAGCTGTTGACGTAACTGCAATTTAGTGCTAAAGCTTTGTATTTTCCTGCAAGTTTGATTTTTTTTTTCCAGTTAGCTGGAGGCAAAAGCAAATGCCTGGGCTGTTCACTGCACAGGTGTTCTAAGTCACCTTTGTGTTGCAGCAGTTTTCCAGAAAAAGCCCCTTCTGTAACTCTTGATACCTGATTTTCTTTCAGCCATACCTGCAGCTTGCTGAAGATGATAAGGTTCGGTATGAGAATGAAATGAAATCATGGGAAGCAAAAATGATTGAACTGGGACGTGAAGACCTGGTGCGTTCCAAAAGGCAAAGGCTAAGAAAGAAACCTGCTGAGCCTGCAAAGCAAGTTGAAACAGCCAAAGCTTCCTCAAGTGGAAACAAGGCAAAATTAAAGTTACGAAAATCTGAAGAATAAAAAAATCCCATTTGGTTGTCATATTTCTACCCTGCTGTGTTAATGCTGCAGTTGGCATTAGCACTGAAATTTGGAAAACGCATGAAGAGTCTATTGAAAGGTGATCAAGTAAGAGAGGAGTTACTTTCTCTCAGACACTGACTGAAATAATCACTGCAGGTATAGCCTGAACTGTAGAACAGCAATCCATTAATCAAGCTGTGAATACTCATACCCACTGACATCAGCAGAGCTCTCCAGTAATGGTAGATAATAGTCAGCTTTTATAAAGTTTTTTTAATGAATAAAATATTCTTTATGAAAGAAAGACTATTCTACAATGTTACCATCTAAATTCTGTAAATAAGAGCTGAAATCTGAGTTAATGCCTGCTGCGTTTTATTCCCACCATGTTACTGGTAACGAAATGTTCTGCATTTCAGCAACAGGCACAAGAAGTGTAAAATGCTAGCTTTTATTTTATGCATCTGTCTTTTTGTACCTGTTAATCTGTGTATGCCACTTACGTTGCATTAATTAAAGACCATATGAATTTTGTATGAACATACCTTTATTGGACTTTCATTCTGTGGTAATGTTTGGATACATACAAACACTTTTGTCTTGCTCTTTTCACATTTGGGACAGCCTAGAAGGAGAAGAAAAAATGGGAATTGTTAAGACTTTGAGTTTTGATGTGATAAATACAGGTATTTTGAAGCAGTGGTTGGTTTCTTTCCTGGGGTCTCTCCATCTTAGTGAAAATCTCATAGGTATTTTGAGGAATCTGCTTTTAGAAGTCAGGCTGACTTTTTCCGTAGTTGGTGGATCACATCTGCTCTGAGTAACCCACAAATAATCATGGAATTCTAGAAAGGCTTGGGTTGGAAGGGTCCTTCAAGATCCCTTGTTGGTTCCCACACCCCTCCCATCGGAAGGGATGCAACTCACTAAATCAGTTTGCTCAGGGTCGCATTGAACCTGGCCTTGGACACCGTCACATAAATGGGGTTTTTCTCAACCCCTTTGATCACTCTGTCAATGCCCTGAGGTTGACTGCAGAAATAAATTGGAAGCCTTTATAGACAAGCTCTGATTGCCAGCACGAACCAGCTCAAGATAATCATTCAGTGCACGTAGAATCACAGAATCATGGTATATTCTGAGCTGAAGGACCCATCAGGATCAAGTCCAACTCCTGGCCATGTACAGGTTGCCCCAGCAATCCCACCCTGTGCCTGAGAGTGCATCCAAACACTTCTTGAAGGTAGACAGGCTTGGTACTGTCACCACTGCCCTGGAGAGCCTGTTCAGTGCCTGTAGCGTACGGAATGAGAATTGCTGTATGTGATATGTATTCTGATTTTATTACAAAGCCATACAGTATATATAATTTTTAGCATGAGAAGTTGTCTCTTAGTTGTTTTTTCAGCATTTTACAATTCCCCAGTACATCTTGTTAGGTTTGACAGCTTTTTGTTCTTCCCAGGGGAGAGAAGGAAGCCTGCTTATCTGCTTCAGATCCTGTGCTGATCAATACTTTTCGGTATCCAGTTCTTTGGTTTCTCGTGGGATCTTGGGTGCCTCTTCCTTTGCAACCCCACATCTCCCCCTTCTGTTTTTATTGAGGTCATAGATACTAAGGAAACCATTACTTGTTTTTGTGCACTTCTAACATTTTTAACTAATTTGAAAAGGACAAGACAATTAAAAGGGCTATTACTGCCAAACAGCCTCGTCCAATGAAAACCCAAACTCGTAAATTTATTCCCGAGAACCGATCTTTTGGATTTAGCCAAGAGAGATAATTTTTAAATCTGTCAACACTTTTTGTTCCTCCAGAGCTTGTAAGACTCTGAGCTGACTTTTTAACTGAGTGTGAAGTGAACGAGTGTTTGGTCGTATGGTTTTGTCGAATGCCCCAATGAGATGGGTTTTCACTGTCTCCCAATTCTGTTCTGTTTTATTCCACAGAAGAGGCATTACATATAGGGAGTTATGATGTGTTCCCAGTCACAGGGAAGGGATAGGTGAGTTTTTTGGGCCTCAACTCTTTCACCCATCCATAAAAAAGCACTTTGTAGGGCATCTAATCTGTCTTGATCAATTTGTTATTGTGTTTGTAATTCTTGTGTAATATTAGTTACAGCTTGTCCCATGGTATGGGCAGTTTGAATTGAATTGTCAAGCCCACAACAGCCACAGAGGCTGTGGTTAATATTATCACAGCAGAAACTATTGCAAAAATCAGCCAACCCAGAAATTTGGGTACTTGTGTCTTAATCTTTTGGATTTCTTTTCAGACTAGTCTGGATAATTATGAAATGCCATCTTGTCCTTCCCAGGTTCAAGTTAAATCTACAGTTACCCAGATTTCAGGTCTTTTAAATGGAAAAAGGACAGAATAATTATGCATATCATCATAGGTTACACAAGATTTAAAAACAAAAGGGTTATTGGATAAAAAATACCATTTCTATATCAAATATTAATATTCAGTGACAGCACAACAAAGTTCATTGGCAAGAGTCACTCTGCTCCTGACTGGACAGTTCAGGCATGCCAAGGAAACAAAGCAATAACAAAACCAAACAAAATCCAGTCAATCAAACTGGAAATGAACTGAGAAAACTGTCCCTGTGAGTATGTCTGTATGTGTGTGTGTGTGTGTGACAAAAGGACAGTGAGGGCAAGGATAAAAGGAATATGGCCTAAAAGCTTAACAGCCGTCAAACTTAACAGTACTTAACTTCAACATTAACCTTAACTTATACCTATCACTTCATAATTTAGCAAAAGAACAGCTCTTAACAGTATTTAACCTCACTTATAACCTATGACTTAACCATTTAAAAGGAATAGTATTTAACTTAGCTTCTAACTTACATTAACCGTGTAATTATGGCAAAGCACTTCACCAAGCACTGACTCAGAAAACTCTAACCCGTCCAACTTCAAGTTATCCAGATTTTGACAAGAGGAAGTCTGGAAAAGAAACACAGAGAGAGATATCCACGGTCACAGCCTTGCATCCAGCACCATCTCAGCTGCTGTGAGCTCTGGGGCTGTGGGCCGTGTCAGTGTCACAGCCGCGTCACAGCCTTTACCTGCTCTGGTCCCTCTCACAGGTGGGGTTTTCGGGGTGCCACAGCTTTGGCAGCCACTTTGGGGCTGGGCCAGAGGCTGCAGTGGCTGGGGGTGGGGCAGTGACCGCCCCACCTACGCAGACCTTGCCCTGCGCCCCAAACACACACTCCAGATGTTTGGGGCCATCCATCATTTCTCTGCTCTCCAGCACCGAGGCAATGGACTCTGCCTACAGCTCTGAGCTTGTGCCCATGGCAACCACCCCTGGCAATGGGGATCCATGGAGCTGCTCTCAGAATCCCCCAAGAACTGGGGAGTACCCCAAAACTGCCTCCAAAATGTGGGATGCCCCAAAATCCCTTCAGGAATGTGGAATACCCGAAAACCCACTCAGGAACTGGTTCCCCCTCCCTTCATCACTCCCAACCTTCGGCTGTCTCATTCCAGACCCCGCCCCACCCTCCCAATCCACACCCCAACCCATCCCACCCCTCCTGGACACCATGACCCCCTTCCCAAGCCCCATTTCCACCCCATTCCACCCCTCCCAAACCCCATCCCACCCAATCCCCACCTCACCCGTCCGGATTTGCATCTCACTTCTACAAATCCCCTTCCAATCCCACTCCACTCTGAGGGGCTGTGGAATTGAGTCATTTTGGGCTCGGATTGAGTAGTCTCCAGTGGCATTGAGTGGTTTTGAGGCGAGAGATCAATCGCTCTCACCTTTTGGCGTGCAAAGCAATGGAGAAAACGACACCAAATGCCCCCAAAATACTCAAATCCTCCCAAATACCTCCCTGAATCCCAGATTCCCCCCAAACATTAGTAAAAAGTGAGGCTTTAGATGTTTTTGATCAATTCATTGATTTTGACCCCAATTTTGTGTGTTTTGAAGGGATGAAGATGAATCAAAAGAAAATTAGGGACACAAAAGGACCACCGTTAAGGTGTCTCCCCAATGTGGATCACGGGGAATGTGGGTTACCAGGGCTCTTCCCAAAATGGGTCCTCTGATAGGGGATGAAGATGGAGCAGAGCATGAAGCTCTTCCTACAGTCAGGGAACTCACAGGGCTTCCCTTAGTGGTGCCTCCGTTGGTGTCCGGTCATGTTAGAGTGGTCTGAGAAGCTCTTCCCACACTCAGGACACACATAGGGCCTCTCCCTGGTGTGGCTCCACTGGTGCCTGACGAGGTGGGAGTTGCGCTTGAAGCCCTTCCTGCAGTCAGGGCAGCGGAAGGGCCTCTCCTCTGTGTGACTCCGCTCATGTACGAGGAGATCGGAGCTGGTCCGAAACCTCCTCCCACAGTCAGGGCACTCATAGGGCCTCTCCCCAGTGTGGCTCCTCTTGTGGACTATCAGGCCAGTGCTGTCTCTGAAGCTCTTCCCACACTCCCCACACTCGTAGGGCCTGTCCCCAGTGTGGATCCTCTGGTGGACGATGAGGCTGTCCCTCCACCTAAAGCTCTTCCCACATTCCCCACACCTGAAGGGCTTCTCCCTATTGTGAAGCTGCTCATTGATCACCAGGTCTGAGCTCTGCCTGGAGCTCTGGTCACCTTCCTGGCACAGGGTGGGTGTTTGCTCCTCAGAGCACCCTGGGCTGCGTTTGGAGCCCCTCCCCGTGTGGGACCTCTGTGGCTTTCCCTCCCCATCAGATTCCTGCACCGTGGAGCTGCTCAAAATGGCCTCTTCCACAAGGTTCTGACCCAAGGATTTCTCCTCCCTGGTCCTCAGCTCGTGTTCTGGGGGAGGAAGGACAAGGAGAGGATTTGGGATTTGCCTCCGTGCCAGAGGGAAGGGGAAGGACATCCCCCAATTTGTCCCCAGCAGGATGGCATCAGCAGCAGGGTTGGGCCTGCAGCCAGGGGCAATGCTGGGCTTGGAGATGGAGGAGAAGAGAGGAGGGAAAGGGACAGTGACTTCCTCCTCACCTGCCTGGGGGTCCTGCGCCATCTTCCTCACAGCCTCCTCCTCCATCCGGCCAAAGTTTGGGAATAGGAAATCTTGTTGTGAGGAAAAATACGAACTATGATCACCTCAGGCTCCTCCTGCCCAAGTCCACGTCTAGAAGTCACTGGGCATCAGGTGTCCACAAAAACCTCCAAACACCAAGATTCACTCCCCCAAAATACACAAATCACCAAGATGAAGCCAAAACACCCAACCAGGAGTTTCCCCTCTCTGGTCTCTCCACTTTGGGCTTTGGTGGAGTCCCTCCTGTGTAATCCACTGCAGGTCAAGTGTGTATTGGTGTTCCCCTCTCTGGGCTACTGGGGGTCCTGGGAATTCCAGAGGTCCCCCTTTTCTGGGAGCCCCAGTTTGGTGTAACAGGGGTCCCGGGGTCACTGCTGTCCACCGTCCTTGTTTCACGGACCTGGGGTAGCCATGGGTCTCCCCTGTCCATGCTCTCAACATCTCCAGGCTGCCAGGGGTCCCCCCTCTCTGGGTACAACCCCTCCCCCCACAGTCTGCCAGGGCCCCCCCACCTCTGGTATTGCCCCTCTCCATTCTCCCCATTTATTCTCCACCCCCCATCACCAATACCTCCTGGGGAGCAGGGAGAGCTTGGAAGGAGGAGGGGTGTGTGGGGAGGTGTTTTAATTTTACTTCTCATTATCCTGCTCTGATTTTGTTTGCAATAAATTCAATTAATATCCCCAATTCGAATTCGATTAATTTCCCCCATGATGGCAGCTGACGAGGGATCTCTCCTCGTGCTTATCTCAACCCACCAAGCCTTGGTTGTATTTTCTCTCCCCTCTCCAGTTGCACAGGGCAGTGACAGGACAGCTTTGGTGGGTGCCTGGCGTGGCAAGGCACCTGGGAGTGGTCAAGGATACTGCTGGGAGTGGTCAAGGACCTCCAAAACCTGCTGCTGAGGGGGATTTAGGACACCCTCAAATCCACCTAAAGGGTCCTTTTCAAGGGCATCTCCACCCCCTCAAAGGAGTTGGGGCACAAAATCTCACCACATCCAGTAAGGGGGATGCCAGAACAGTCCCGAGGTGAACCCCACACCTGGGACCAGGGCCCCCAACTCCCCAGGAGCCCAGGAAGGGCTCAGGTGTCCAAGCAGCGGCGGCCGGGGGCAGCTGAAAGGGGAGGCCGGCAAGGGCACCAATTGCATGAAATCCATCCCCACAGGCATTCAAGTGCCCGTGTGCCCGAGGCAAGTGGCGCCTGTGCCTGCCCAGCAGCACCAGCCCCGCGCTCGCAGGGTCCCTCGGGCGCCGCGCTGCCGCCGTGGAGAGCTCCGCAACAGTGCGGCCGGAGCCGGCAGGGACCGGCAGGAGGTCTTGGGCTCTGTGCCCAGGGGCTGCAGGGCCGAGAGCGAGAGAACGAGCCCAGAGGAAGCCCCGTGTCCCCCCCAGCCCACGCTCCCCACTCCGCGCTGCGGCGCTCATCCAGCCGCTCCGTGCTCCGCTCCGTCGGCAGCCGCGCCCAGCCCTGGGCACAGAGCTCCGTCAGCCGCCGCTGCCCCCTCCCCAGGGACCCCCAGGGACTCCCCGCAGCCGGAACTGGCTCTGAGCAAGGCGGCCACCCAGCCCAGCTGCAGGGGCAGGGGACCACGGGGAGCCCAAGGCCTCTTTGCCATGGTTTCACTCTCTCTCCCTCAGCCTCTGCCCTGCGAGCCCGGCTCAGCCCAGCCCCCGAGCACGGCCATGGCCGGGCCGGGCTGTTCCCCTCGGAGCCCGCTGCGGACACGGGCCGGGGGCTCACGGGCCGCCGAGCGCTCCCCGCGCCGCCCGGGACTCGGCCCATAGCAGAGAGCTCTGCCCGGCGGCTCCGGCCTCGGGCAGCCGCTCCCCGCGCTCGCATCCCGCCCAGGGCTGTCCTGCCCGTGCCGGGGCTGGGCCAGCGCTTCCCGCACCCACAGCGCCTTCAAACCGCGGGGCATGGGCGCAGGCAGAGAGGGGCAAGGACAGGGCTGGGGCAGAGCAAAGATCCTTACCCCCGACAATCCCCCGGCGGCCCCTCACTCCTGCAGCGCCTCGGCCTCGCTGGATGCTGGTGGCACCCCCGTCTCCCTCCCGGCTAATGTCTTTACAAATAATTCCATGGGTGAAGGTATGGGTGTTAAGGTCTTTCAAATGGGTCTTAATTTCTCTACTGACTTTGGGCAGCAGGTGTATTGCAGAACCCAGACAACGTGACTACTAGAGAAAGAATGAAACAGGGAGCCCCAAATATATTTCGTGTGAGCTCCAAATATCCCTCCCCGCTTCAAAAAAACTGCCCGAGATATTTGGGATGAGCTGCCCCCCTTCCCGGTCACCTGTGGGATGCGGCGGGGCGATCGTCCCGGGCCGAAGGTGCTGCAGATAGAGAGCGGTGAATGCACGTGGAGCCTCCTGTCTCCTTTTCCCGCTCTCGCACCCCCTGCTGTATCCCCCCTCTTGCTCCTCCCCCACCTCCAGGGGCTCTCGGGAGCGCGGGGCCGAGCCGGGACACGACGGGAAAGGGGTGGGTCACCCCCACACCGAGCTGGGGGGGAGCGGAAGTTTGGGAGGAACAATGGGAGAGGGGGGATAAGGAGAGGTGGGACAGCGAGAAAGGGGTTCTCAGTGGGGGTCCCCCAGTTAACCCAGGACCCCCAAACCCCCTCCCACCCCCCCCCGGCGCTGTGGAGCCCAGACCGTGCCCTAGTGCTGGCTCAGGGGGTGCTCCCGGCTGACCTAGTCCACCTGGCAGGTGGAGGGGACCCCGTGCCGGCAGGGGTTTCCAGCAGCATCAGCAGCTGCTGGGTCCAGTCCCCACCGGGTTGGTGGCCGCCACGTGCCCCAAGAGCTCCTGCTGGCCCTGGAACCACCTCAGCTGCAGCTGTGCAGAGGAGAAATCCAGCACGGAGCAGAGCAGGTGGCTGGGGCCAGGCTGGGTACTCGAGTGCACCAGCGAGATGGACACACTGGGGGACACTGGGAGAGAGCAGGCAGACACTGGGATGAGCTGGGGGACACTGGGAGAGAGCAGGCAGACACTGGGATGAGCTGGGGGGCACTGGGATAGAGGGGGTGGAGGTAAGGGGGGCATTGAGGGGTACTGGGAATGTACTGGGAGGGACTGGAGGGCGCTGGGAGAGTGGGGACATGTCTGGGAATGGATTGGGAGGGACTGGGAGACTGAGTACAGCTTGGGGCACTGGGTGCTATGGTTCTGCCTGGCAACTGAGGGGGAAAATATAAGGAAAGGCCCAGGAGTTCAGATAAGGACTGGAAGGGATCCTGCCCCAGTCAGCAGCATGGGCGAAGCAGACTCACCCTAGGGATAGGAACTGAATTTATTACCAACCAAATCAAAACACGATAATGAGTGGGAAAACAAGTCTTAGAAGCACCTTCCCCCAGCCCTCCCTCCTTCCCAGGCTCTCCCTCCTCCCTCCAGGGGAACAGGGAGAGGGGAATGGGGGTCACAATCGGTTCATCCCACATTGCTCCTGCTGCTGCTCAGGGAGAGGAGTCAGAGTCCTTCCCCTGCCCCAGCGTGGGTCCCCCACAGGGTCCCAAGTCCTTCAAGCAAAGCTGCTCCAGCGTGGGCTCCTCTCCCCAGGGATCCACAGGGCTCTACAGGGAGGCTGCTCCAGCACAGGCTTCCCACGGGCTCACATCCTTTTTGAGCATCCCCCTGCTCTGGTGCGGGCTCCTCCAGGGGCTGCAGGGCAATCTCGGCTCCGACGCCTGGAGCAGCTCCTGCCCCTCCTTCTGCACTGCCCTGGGTGTCTGCAGAGCTGCTCCTCTCTTGGGATCCAGTGTTTTAAGACTTCACAGAAAAAGTGACAGCATGACAGAATTCCTCAGCAAGGGACATTCTACCACTGACTGGATGGTTAAAGCACCCCGAGGAAAAGCAAACAAAAATCTAAAATCAATCAATCCAAACAGAAATAACCCCAAAACTATTTAGGTGGGGGTTGGGGGATGGGGGGAGCTGGAGGGTTGTGGGAGAGAAAAGGATAGAAAAAGGTTAAGGATGAAAAGGAACAGGGTAGACCCCCCATTGGATCACAACGGTCAGAGTAGCCCTGCTGTGTTAAACTGAGCCCGGACTGATGAAGTTTGCACTAAAAGGCCAAACAGCCTTCACTTAAATTCAGCTGAACAGCACTGAAACTGAGCAGCACTTAGCCCATAACTCAAGTTAAACAAATAGAGGGCTCCAGCTGCATGAAACTGGAGTCCCAATCCCTGCCTCACAATCGTTCAGAAATACTGATTAAAATGGGCAAGAATCCTTGTGCTCCACAAATTCCTACAGAGTTACAAAAAACAGTGAAAATGGAAGGCAAAAATAATTGCCTTCTGCCCATGCTTTGAATATATAAGTTGTAAAAATGAAATGCTGAGTTTATAAAAAAGAACACACTGTCAGTTAATTCTACTGCTTCCTAAAGACAGTGTATTTCCCATTCAGTCTTTACCATATGTCCTACAATATGTGAAAGCAGATGCAAAACCTGAAATTAAAAAATTACTAAGTAATTGTATTACACCATTACTTGTTCATTAAATGTCTTTTCAGGATGGCAGAACACCAGTCTTACAAAGTTTTGCCTTTCCTCACACACAAATTTTCCATTAATTACACTAAAATAGAATTAAAACTGAAAGTTCAAGATCCTTATATACGTGTGTCATTAGAACAAAACATGGACATGTGGTGTAGTTACTATGATGAGGCTTTGTTCTCAAAAATATTCTTTTACTTACCATCTCATACAAGTAGCAAATCTGGAATAAAATTACTTAGTTCCAGAGCACTTTACCTCTCTTTCAAGGCTTTTGTTAAATGTTTTCACTACATACCTCTCTTTGCACATTTCTATCAGAAAAGGCAAAGTTGTAGATCAAGGTGTTAAAAAACAAATGAGATAACAATGAACACAGAACCACTGATAATCACAAAGAATAACTAACTTTATTTATTATTTCCAGGTTTTTCCAAACACGGGAAGTTTTCAGTATATTTTCTGAAGTTTTGAGGTTTTGTTTGGGATTTTTTTAATCTATAATCTTTATTTTCAGTTTCTTCTAAACATCAAGAGGTTGTCTTACTACATGCATGAATCATAAAATTACAACAAGAACATTGTCCTGTCTTCAGTATGTAACACTAACAAAATTACTAAAAGCAGCTGCAAGAAATCCTGAGACATTAAAGGAAAAACAAGCTGTGAGGCTTATTGTCATAACCAGTTATGTATTTTCACAATCAGATTTCAACTGGTGCCTCCATTTTTCCTTCCATTTTCCTGTTTGTTCTAACAATCGTCTTCTATACACCAAGGATCTTTTACTGCAGAGTGGGACATGCAACTCACCCTACCACCTGTGCACCAGGTATATAAAAGCACCCTTAGAAGACGAGATGAAGATTTTATCGAGGCGGCAGTTTTTGGAACAGATGCTTTCTTTCACGAAATGGGCTGTAGCTGGTGCCGTGGGCTGGACCAGCTGACCACCAGGGTTCGGTCAGCAGCCCAGCAGCGGCATCTGCAAGTGTCCCTGAATTTCAGGTTCACAGTAGTCAGGGATAGTGTTCCCTGGCCGTGGGCCGCGCCTTCCTTGAAGGCAGCCACGCTGTCCACAAAGCCGGAGTGCTGCAGGGAGTGTTTCCCTCGCCCGGAGCAAAGCAGTCAGCTGCTTGAGCTCAGGGGCGAGAGACCCCGACCTCAGCAGGACATCAGACTTTTATTCTGAGGGTAACAACCAATCTTGGAACGGCACGGGGGAGGAACCAGGGAGGGACAAAGGGACAGGGACCAATTGGGAAGGAGGAAGGGAGGAAAGAGGGAAATACGAAATACCATCATGGACTGAGGGACAGGAGGAACTCGACCCCTCCCTGGGGCAATCCACCCTCGGCTCCACCCCAGGGGGGTTTTAGTCCCTGGGTCTCCACAGATTTCTCAGGGGGGAAGGAACTCTCTGGGCTTGAACCACTGCTACAATGGGCCAGGGCGGTTTGCCTAATGTACACCCTTTTCTTTGTGGAGGTTCAGTCTATGAACTTATACAAAGAAAGGAAGACGCAAGTTGAAGAAACGGAAGCTTGAGTTAAGGCTGGAATCCCAATATAACGTAATTTTTTTTTTTTTTTTAAATACAGGGAGTAGAAAATTTGGTTCTAACGTTACTCCAAGGAACTGGAAAGATCAGGCACATAAACAGATATTACACATGACTTTCTTAACAAATGCCTTGACTGACATAATTTTTCAGATCTGACTTCCCATCTGCCTTTTCAATCCTTCGCTAATATAAGTGAAGTATTTTCTGGAAAATGTCAAGAAGAAAGTATTTAACAAAATGCATTTAATAAAACCTGTCATTTACCAGTAACACTCCAACAAACTTGGAGGGAACAGCACACACGCTGTTTTATTACTAGGCATAAAAGTCAGTGTTCTCAAAAACAGTGTAGCTTATGTAAGGCAAGGCATCTTCACAGTATGCCTCTCAAAAGCAGCAATTAACCATAATTAATACTAACCATAGTAACAAGCGTCTATAAGGAAAAATCCTCCTAAAAATAATTTCACTATACCCAGTATCAGAAACAGACTAACCACGCCATGTTCAACAGAGAAAAAAACCTCTCATTTATATCAAAACATCTCTTTGATCCGTCAATTGCCTATTTGAAAAAATTATGCAACTGCACTTGTTACTGAAAAACTTGCAGGAACAGCCTTGCTTGTTGGTGTCAAGCATCAAAGGTTTACTGCATTTTTTGTTGGGGGGGATTGTTTGTTTGGTTTGGTTTTTAAAACATGGAAATCAGTCAGTAATTTGTTCCGTACCAGCTATTTACCTTTTTGGTGCTTACATAAAGCACCAAACTGACTATAAGATATTCCTTTGTTTCTTCCAACCACGCAAACTTAACACAGACTTTCCCCTCTGAATCCACATAGTCTGCAGTATACATACGCCCCATGTACTCATAAAGGCTAGAATACTTGGAAGAGAATTCCATGCAGACTGGAGCACTAAAACACCAGAAGGGCTTTCTAGTGTCCTCCAGCAGGGTCAGATCCATCATGAAGCAGTCCTACAAACACAAGCACAAGAGGTTATTTCCTTATGTCATGGCACAGTAAGTAGATGTGTCCCTGGTTTTAGGAGAAATATCAAGGGTTCAGGGTTTTGTATGAAAGCTAAAAACTCAAAATATAATTGACAGTGCTTCACTGACTACTGCAAATACTTACTTAGAGGTTTCCTACAGAAATCAAAACTGCAACCTACAGACATCAAAAGCTGTGCTACAGAAGGTACCACTGCCAACCCAAATCAGACATTATTTCTTGAACATTTTAAAGCCCTTAACATCTGTTTTTCTCAATTATGAATTACTTTACCATTCAAATAACAATAGTCCTTTCAATACGAGAAAGCAATCTAAGTTTAAACTCTGGTGCTAAACTTGTGTGAATGCAGCAATGTTTGCACCCCAAGGCAGTGCACACACAGTTACCCTTCCATGCCAGCTGTAAAAGGACTTTAAAAGACTTCTTTAATACAATACTTTTTGAATGGTTTGAATGAATACCTACAGTTCCCAGAAAGGTAGTAATAATCATCTTCATGTAATTCCTCCTTTTACAAATTCTTGAAAAGATTTCTTTACAACATTACACAACTACATAATTTTAAAATGCTAATGCCAATTCTTGGGTCTTTTCAAATCGATAGTTTCCCATACCCCTTGAAAGCAAAGGAGTTGTGTGTCATTGTTAGTATCAGCTGTTACTTATTCTCATGAGTTCTGAATCACTAAATGAATCAAATGATCTTAATTATGTTGTATCAATGCTCCAAAAGCATAAACAAACCAACACCACGTATTCCATGCCAAAAAAATTGATTTGCAATGCTTTCTTTCTCTGTACTACAGAGCTGTGCTTCTGTTGCTCTAACATTGCTTTCACTATTACTTACTTCAATCAAACAAGAGCAGATGGCACAAATGTGAGGCAATAGGATACATACAGTTTTCCTACACTTTTTACTGTCGACTATGCTGAAAATACAAAATTCAAAACAAACCTCATGATGATGTAACAAACTTACATGAGCTACAGAATCACAAGAAAGAATTACTATCTCCTGGTCTGACAACTTGCATATAAAAGGCCAATTATGAAAAGTAAAATGGTGTTGAGTGTTGGGATGGTGGGGGTCTTCCTATGCATTTTTGTCCTGGTTGGAGCCAGGACAGGGCAATTTCTGCAGCAGCCAGGAGGGAGCATGGCTAAGACACAGAGGTTGTTCTACACCACCTCACCTCATTTCCAGGAGCAGGAGAAGGCCTCTTTTCTTAGTCGGTGGAGTGTGGCATGGTCAGGTCCAGCTCCACAGTGAGCATTTGCATGTGAATCACTGACCTCTCTTGTATGTTCTTGTGATTAATATTTGTTGCTGCTACTCTCCATTTTCTTATCTCACTGCTGTTTCCGGTAAATTGTTCTTATTTCAGCCTTTGGCCTTCACCTTTTCTGCCTCCAGTTCTTCTCCTCTCTAGCCCAACTCAGGGGAGAGGGACGGAGGAGTGAATGAGCACAGTGTGGTTTGGAGTGGTTACAGTGAGAACACTGAATTGGAGAATACCATTCCTAAGCAACGACAATTTCTAACTATCAGCAATTAATATTTTCTATTAAAAAAATACCCAGAAGTGCCCAAAAAACCATTAGTGTTTTTTGGTTTTCCTGAGAGTATTGAAAAAAAATCAAATGAATTCAAAGTAGTGGCATGTCCTGCTTCTGTTGCTGATATTATTTGGCCTTCACATGTTCTAAGAATTTTAGAGACTTACGTTAAAAGCCACACTGAATTCAACCCACACCTATATGTTGATATGCTCAGTCTGTGACCACAAAGTGTGGGGTTTAAAAAAAAACCTGTATTCTTTATTTTGTCCTAGAAACAAACATTCAGTATAATTTATGCTGTAAGCACATAGGAGAGAAACTAAAACTAAAAAACCTAAAGAATACAGCCATAGCTCTCACCTTCCTCTGACAGATAACTTCCCAAATTCTTATCTGCTACTCATGATTATTTTAATGGGAAAAAAAAAAAATCGGCCAAGCAGCTGTTAATCCTATAGAATCACAGAATGATTTGAGTTAGAAGGGGACCTTTAAAAGTCTTCTAATGCCAACTCCCCTGCCTCACCATGCTCAGCATAGAGAAAGAATTTTTTACTTCTTTTTTCTGATGTCCAATTTAAATCTACCCTCTTTCCCTTTAAAAACATCGTCCCTTGTTTTGTCACTACAGACATAGGTAAAAAAAGTCTCATGTTATCAAACAGTATTCCATACCACATTCATACAGGATTTGCAGAAACAAAGTTTTATCAATTTTGAGGGTTTTTTCAAAAGAAGTGCCAAAACTGAAATCATGTGTTGAACTAGATAATTTTTCAGTAGTGCTCAAATTACATTTATCAGAATTTTTGGGACTTCTGAAATATTCATGCTGATGAAGTACATTTAAAAATATGCGCCTTCACCACTATTGCAAAATCTACAGAACTACTCTGAAGCTTTGTTTGAAATAATTATATTAGGAATTTTATCCAATAGAATGTGAGAGCATTCATCTAAAATACAGAGTTAATCCAGCAGACGGATGCACCTGGCTCGAGCTAGGTGCTGACTCTATGGATTTGGACTGTAGTTTCTGCCCGTGTCCGTTGGCATTTCGACATTCCCCAGCAGTTCCTAACTTCCACTGCATATACATCTCAGAACTGCAGAGTATTTCCCCAGGGGTTCAAGGTTTATTGCTTGGGGAAAAAAAACCCAAAAACAAACAAACAAAAAACCAACCCCAAAACTCACACCAAACAAACAAACAAATAAAAAGACAAAACCAAACAACAACCAAACAAAACAAAACCCCCAAACCCCAAACAACAACCAAAATCCCCCCAAACCCCCCAAAACAACAAAAACCAAAACAAAAAGAAACAAACAAAAAGAAACAAACAAAAAGAAACAAACAAAACAAAAACAAACGAAAAACCCCCCAAACAACAAAATCCTCAAAAACCCACAAAAACCAACAAAAACAAACAACAACAAAAACCAAACCAAAACCAAACAAAAAACAAAACAAAACAAAACAAAAAACAAACAAACAAAAAACCTGACCAAAAAAACCACACAAAAAAAGTACATCTGCAGTACAATTGTTTTTGTCCAGCATTTCCAAGCAGGGCTGGTCAGTCTCAGCATCTTTGCTGAGTGGAACGCACTGCAGTAATCACACATGCATAAAGGGTCTATCATGCAATCAGACTCTATGAGAGAAAGGAGAAAACTGTTCTTGGAATAGAGGTTTCTGTCTGCTTCCAGACATCATCTACAAACCAAAGAATTTTTTTTAAATTAGCACATTTAGGATGCACAAACATAATTCTGTTTTGAGACAACCATTTCCAGAAACAAAAAAATGTATCTGACCTTTACAACACCTTTAAACGTATCTGTTTCCCAGCATATGCCAAGTGTCCCAGCAATAGGGCAGTGCTTTCTGGTATGCTTTAAGCTTACAACTGTGAACCTCAGGTATCCATTCTCAATGTCACCTGAAATATAAACAATACCCAACATTATAGCAGAATAAATCAAATTCAGCCCAAATACACTGTAAATGTTCTTGTGTCTTCTCTCTGTGTCTTTTTCTTCCCCCTCAGCTAGAAGAAACCCTGACACACACCAACAGCTACATACCAAGCATGTTGTAGAGGAATTAGCTGCAGTTTGGGGCTTTGTTTCTGTGACCCACAGCAGAAACAGCAGCTAAAAACTCTTTTGTATTTTTTAGAATAAAAATAGGAATGCCACCTAAAGAACTTACACAAGGCCACGAGGAGTAAATTCCACATTCAACATTTCAATTTCATGCCGCCAGTGCCTCCATCACTGCCTACTCACCAAAAGTCAAGCTCAACACTAACACACAAAATAAATTATGAGATACCTCCTCCAACCTTATTTTTGCAAATTATTTCAATCTCTCAGCTCTGACTGGAAACTCAAATAACCCAGTAAAAAGGGTATACAAATAACTATTCCTCCTTGGAATGGATATTGCATCATTTAAATTGATGTGCAGTATGCTTTGATTTGAATCAAATTTTTCAATTATGGATTTCTTCATTTTTTTAAATAGCTTTCTGAGGGCTCCCTCTTTTTAAAAAACAGAATTATTATGATTTGTGATTATTTTATTACTACATATAACCATATTTCTTTGGTATCTCTTCCTCTCCTCTGAGAAGAGATAGACTTTTTTTGAATTGCTCTTTTTTCCCTTGCTATCAGAGAAGGAAAATTAACCAGGGAGTCCAACAGTCTAATTATAACTTGGGGTACATCAGAGTTAAACATGATCTCTGACTACAAAGAAAAGTGAAAATAAAAGTGTCACATTGTGACACAAGCAGATTTCTTAGTAGGACATTCCTTCAACAAGTTTCCCTGAACAAGAGGAACCACAGTGAACACACTGCCCTCGCAGTGAAGTCCAAAAGAACCCAGTGAGGAAAACGTAAGCAGAATTCATTTCCAGGATCCTGCTCCAAGTAGAAAACTGCCCAAATGGTTCAGTTCCAAACCTCAGTAAATCAAATTCAATGGCAAGATTTCATTCAACATAAAATATCTTAGATAAATAGTTTATTGACTAAGCACTGAAAGCCCACATTTAAAGTTGAGCTTTCACACAAGAGACTTGAAAACAGGCTGACTTGAAACAGGAGACTTGAAATCAGTCAACAAGCATTTTTTCCAAAGGACTATTCTGTTATCCACAATTCCAATCTGGATGGAAGAGGCTACTTCTCTTACTCATTCAAACCAAATAAAGTTTGAATGGAATAAAAATACACTAAAAAAAAGCATTCTGCTAATAAATTAATGAAACCCAGGACATCACCACCATTGCATGGCATTAATACAGCACTGCTAGACAGATCAGCTGGCTAAGGTGTGCTGCAGTTATTTCTTAACTTTAGCCAGAACGGAAACAGGCAACAGACTAATTATTCATGAGTTAGTTAATCCAGTCTTTTTTTTTTTTTTTTTTTTTTTTTTTTTTAAATATAAAAGCTCACATTCAGAAGAAAGGAAAGGTCTGCCTAGAAATGAGCAAGAACCTGAAGGCTAAGTATTGAAATCTCCCCTTTCTCACCCCAGTCAGATGAGAAAATGAAGTTAACAGGCAGAACAAGCTATGTTAAACATACCAAAGGAAACACAGAGGAAGCAAACTGGACAGGGCTTTCTTCAAAGTCTGATCCAGACTTTGTTTCATTACCCATAGTCCTGGGTTTATGCAAGACATGTACAGCAGCCAAGCAGCAGAGTAAGTTACAGGGAAGAAATATTTCCAAATATTTACCAAATAAAGGTAATACCAATAAAGAGACAAACCTCAGGGGGAAAGAAACAAATAGATCAATAGTTCCAAACCACTTATTTTAGCTAAAAGCCAAGGAAGTTTGTTTTGCTAAGCCATTGTTGCAAGTTGCAATTTGATGGGTATTTTCAGCAGAAAAGCCGTGCTTAACACTAATTCTGGTGCCAACAACCAGCCTTACTATGCTGAAATGGTTATTTAAACTTGCAAATCAATCTTTAAGGTCAAGCAAAACATTTCAAATGCCTGATATGAGATTTTACAAACAAATCTTAAAAGCTCTCTAAACACACAAAAGTCACCCCTTAGATTTTGCAAGCGTAACTCATCAATTTACACCAACAAGAAATGACATTGAGCTTAAACTACTGTGTGGCTACAAAGCTGTGCTTAAAAAGTTGAAACCCTAGATAAATACATTTCAAGAATGTTTATTAAGAAGCTAGATCCATGGCTTCTGTGAGTCATATGAAAAGCCTGTCATATCTTCCTGAAGACAAGGAAACTTTTCTGAATATTTTCAATTAGGTTAGAAATATTAGTCAGCATATTCACCCTACAGTATCTGTCAATAAGACCATATTACCAATTCTGTTTACATGAAAGGGAGCATCAAATAAAATGCTAAAACCCAGCCAAAACAGTGACAAAACAGCTAGTTACTGTAATGCAC
Organism: Acanthornis magna; assembly: GCA_036785705.1. Classification (NCBI taxonomy): domain Eukaryota; kingdom Metazoa; phylum Chordata; class Aves; order Passeriformes; family Acanthizidae; genus Acanthornis; species Acanthornis magna. Next base: position 12,382,931 of record JAWUZG010000093.1, read on the forward strand.
GTATTAATAACAGAAAAAAAATCTGAAGCCATATACACTCCGTCTGCTTGGGTCAATGAAGTGTGATATAACCTTTTAAAATTTAATATTAAGAATTCTGCAACATCCTGCTTACCAGAAAGAGAAAAATGAACAACAAATCACAACGAAAAACGGGACAGCAGACAGTCATAAGCTGCCTCACTACACCATTTCCGGAGGAAGTCAAGCATTTTCCAAAAGGAATTATTGTGCAAGCGCATGGAAGGGACTAGATGACAAATGAGTTTATTGCCTGCAGAACCATCAGGCTTCAGTTGCCCGATGTCCTGTGAGACCAGAATCTGGTGGCTGCCACACTGCTGAAGGTCACAAAACCAAAGCAACTCAGAAACACTTGTGAGCATAACACAGATTCTGTAACTAAGCTGTAGCTGGTGGACCTTTGCTACAATTTGCATAAACATCAGCTCCATCTTTTGTGGAAGCAGTATCTAAGCAGCAAAAAAGTGATACCAAGAAAAGAAGTGTGCCACATAATACTTTTCCTTGTGCAACTGCATTGCTAGGAGCACAACATTTTAATTTTAGAAAACAAAACGTCATATTAAGCTAAACAAGAAAAACCAAAACCCAACACAAACCGAAAAGCCCAGCCCTCTGCCCAATTTTGAGAAGATAGGGTTTTTTTGACAACATAAAGAGGACTCCTGTATAGCACAACACTTCAGGTAAGATTTCTTCCTTCATGCACAGACTTTCACTGAAGGTTTAGCCTTAGAAGTATTCCTTTCATTCAAGCTCGGAGCTTTTCTGGAATCTGAAAACATGTATATTTCAGGTTCAAGTACTAGAATATGCCACACTGCACAAGGCTGCAGTATAAATGACATTTCTTGGAATCACCAAACACAAATGAGAAAACCAAACCAAATCACAGGGAAATTTTGCAGCTCTGTAAAAGCAGTCATGCCTGACAATAGGCCCTCTACTGACTAAAAACCAGTATTTTCTGAAATCCACAGAATGCTCAGCAGTGCCAGTATAAAAAAAATACTGAGGACCAATAATTAATTTACAGTACTTAATTAAAAAAATTAAAATATTAAAATTATACACTGTAGTTAATCTGTCTCTGCTTACAGAAAGACAGCTGTGTAGCTGTAGGAAGTTATGTTGAAGTTATCTCAAAAGAGAGATCACCCATATTTTGCAAAACCTCAGTACAATTATGAATTTGGGCTGTACAAGAACAACAAGGATGGTCAGTCATGTCTCATGAAAAGAAGTGCTGAGAACAGAATGAAGCAGCAGCTAAAAACAATGACTGAAATTGTTTACTACACAATGAAAGGATGTCAGAATAGGAAACCTTAAGCTCACAGAAGTAAAAACTATAAATCTTAAAGTTCACAGTAACTTCTACAAATATATTTATATATTTAATCTGTCAGTGCACCCAAAGTATAATTCTACCAAAACAAGCCTTCAAAATGTATGAGGATAAACTGTCTCTCCTTTATAAAATACAAGTGGAAGAAACATCAACCTGCACCAAAAGCTGTGCCACTGCATTATTAATGCTGCAGTGAAGCAAAAGAAAAGACCCTGACAATCTGCAGAATTTGTGTCCCAGGCCTGACACCGTCAATGTGACAGAGCAGGCTGAGCACACCGCACAAATTGCCATGCAGATATAAAGAAGCCACACAACAAACAGAGAGATCACTTACTCTTAAAATTCCATTTCAGTTTCTCCCCTTAAAACAGAGACACTGGATATAAGAAGGAAAGACACAGCAGCAGGGATCATTTCTAAAACAGACATTATTGTTCCATCAACTTTACCTTTTCTGCAGAAGAGGCCATTGAATGTTCCACACAGGTACCTGCAGCTTCTGCCATGCAGATCCAGGTGCAGGCTGTAGTGATGGAGTCCACAGTCTGGGTCAGTATCATCCAGTAAAGGTCCATTAGGTGGAGGGGTAGATTGGCTTGAAAAAAAAATAGAATTTAGCAACGGGGATGGCTTAATAGAAAGAAATTAAATACATGGCTGTACACGATCATCTTGAGAGAGTTTTGAAATCAAACATCTCTAGTTCATCATGCTTCTTTTCAGCTAATACAGTGTCTAATACTGCTCATCAGCTGCTTGGCCTAGCCAAAGGCAGCAAATATGGCAGTCAGCTTTAAAAGGCACATCTGTTAAGCTTCAAAACATGGACTTGTCTACGAAAAAGAAAAAAGCATCAGCTTAACTACAAATCTAAAAGCCCACTAGCTAGAAACTTCTCTGAAATAGCAATTATTGGAATAATTTTGTTTGTGCCTAAGTAAATGAGTAACTACCACACACAAATGACCTGAAGAGACCAAATGCCAGAGGCAACTGCACAGCTTCTACAAAGGATCCAAGTGGGCACTAAGGGAGATTGTGTAAAACCTCACCTTCTGTGGGAGAAGAGCCGAACTAAGTTACCATGGGCACTTAAGACTACTGGTTAGATACAACAATATCTGACCAGAAAGCTGAGGGGAAAATAAATTCCCCAAATAATGTTCTAAAGCTAAAAAACTCCATCTTTTGAAACAGCTCACAGTGTATATACAGGTATTGTATTATATTATATACTGCAATATACACATATACAAACACGTCATAGGAAATCCAGCTAGTTTCTCAATAGGACTGAAAGATAAAGTCTAACTTTCTCAATACTGCAAGTATTACTACAGTTGTATAACTAAATTATCTCCTTAATAGCATAACAATGGCAATATTGTAGTATGAAAATGCTTCTACACTTTTGTATATCATTACTGTAACTAGTTAATTACTGCCTAAATATAAACCTCTAACAGCAGTCAATTTTAACTGTGAAACTCAAAGCTTTATTCAAAAGGTTATCTTTATTACCCACAAAGGAAAACCAAACTTACACAAGAGCAGAACCCAAAATGCTTCTCTCAAGAAGTTGATTATAATGAAGACTGGCCATAACAAAAGCAATTTCATTTGTATCCTGAAAAATTAATTAAAGTAGATGTATTTTTATCTGGAAATTCTTTTTTTCAGAGGGTCTTTCCAAGCATTAAAATTCATAGATAAATGCTGCTGCTTATTACTCTGCCAATTACTGTAATAATGTTAGTAATGCCTTGCTCTAACATTTGGACTCCTAAAACCTTTACTGTCTTTTCACAAGAGTACAGAATATATAAAAAAGATTAGAGCATTTCTATCTTATGGAGAAAGAGAGGGAAACTAGCTATGCCAGGGCAAAAGTTATGAGAGCAATCCAAGAATTGTACTTCCCTAACTTCTACTTTCCACTTTAAAATAGGTACCTAAACAGAATCAAACAGCACTTACTCCCAACTACTGAAGCATCAAGTTTATTTTCATAGGTAAGGAACTATTTGCAAAGAGGGCTAACATCAGTGAGGGGTACAGAATTACTCAAGAGAAATGGTGAATTGCAAAGTAAAACCTTGGATGTCTTCACCAGATTATGTGCTCCTGGGAAAACATTAGGAACATAACCTTCTATAGATGCCTAAAGAAAACATAAATGTGAAAACTAAATAGAGACAGAGGTATGTATTTACTTCAAGAACACAGAATGCTAGGAAGTCAGCTTTTTTTCTTTAAATGTATTTTTTAAGTCATACATTTACAAACACCTAAGTCAATAGGAAAATTATTCACTGCCAGAAGTCTATTACTCTCCTGAAATGTGGGCGACTACTGTTTTCATCTCTCTGCGTTACCAGAAAATGACATCCCCTAATCAAACTTTTGGCTTCTTAACTACTTCTATATTTTCATAGTACAACATTACAGCTATAGAAGATATAACAAGGGAGATTTATCAATCACATAGTTTCTCAGTCTATCCAAATACCAGGAGGCCCATGTAACCTGTTTGTGGTTTCTATTATGCAGCTATGTGCAAAAAACCAAGATATGTGGCATTTACAATTATTTCACCCTCTGACAGTTAACTACCTAGTTACTAACTACCTCTGCCTACACAGAGAGTAAGAACTGCTGCTCAGAAAAGCAAGCAGGGGAAATATTCTAGAGTGAAGCACACAATTCTTAATGTCTATGTGGAACTTAGTTATGATGGAACCATTTCCAGGTGCTGAAAGAAATCTCTTTCCAAGCGTGGGAGGGGCCAATGCATGAGCAAGACCATTGAGCCAACAACACAGGGACACCAGCCTACTAAACTTGTGAAGATACAAGAGAAATGGCTGTTGGTTTATCAGAGCTTTTCACAGACTGAAACAACCTGGAACAGACTCATGCAGGTCAGTTTTCTAGGAAATGGACTTTCAGTCTTACCTTAAAGTAAGAGTGAAAGAAATAGTCCTTCTGTGGTTTTAAACATTGCCTCTGGTGATTGTGCACAGCATGTTTGCAGCTGCAAATTAGGCACAGCTTGGAGGAACTATTCATAGGCTCCCTAGGAAAGTTCCTGGCCAGTGCCAGACAGGCTAAACCTTCATCAATAACATGGCTGAGGGGAGGAAGAAAGGGCTGCCACCTCTGAATTCAGACCAAGAGCAGAACACCTGAGACAGGCTTCCACAGCGCCCAGCCCTGTGCAGCTGCAGGCAGACACTGAGGTCCCCGTGCATTCCGTGCAAAATGCCAATTCCTTTTGCATAGGAGTCTGCTTCAGATGTTCCGTTCTGCCCTCTGAAGACATTCATCTCTACACCCACCCTACAGAGACTAAATGCTTAAGTTAGACTCTTAATACCAAGAATGTAATGCCCCCAAAAGGGCACAATTTAAAGAATTCCTACTGATGGAGCAGGATATAGCTACCTGGTGATGAAGATTAAAGCTAAGTTGCTATGTGGGAACTCATCACAGGGCATGGCACGAATCAGAGGAAGAAGCACATCTGTCCTCCAACCTTTCTATTTAAAATTACTCTAGGATATCAAACTTGGGTATGTGAAGACTGCAAAACAAATAAAACTGAATGCAATATTTAATCTAGTATCTTACATAACTGATCTTTGAATTAGAAGTGAACCTTTTGAAAAGTATATACACTCCTGTATTTTAGAATACAACAAATCATCTGCTAGCTGTCCCTACATGCATTTGGTTGTTACTAGTTTAGAAAAGAGCTTTCAAAATCCAAAGGAAAAAAAACAAATTAAAAAAACCCCTCCCCAAATCCCAAACTACAAGGCAAAAAAAAAAATCTATTCCTTCAAGTCATAATATAATATGGAAACAAAACGTTATCTTACCTTCCAATTTCCTACTAACAATCCTGGATTCAGACTGAAGAGCTGGACAAGCTCATCGGCACCAACTGCTACACTGCTTTCAGTCAGGTTAGCAAGACTGTATTCAGCAATCAAGGCAAATCGACGAGGTCTTTGGAAAGAACACGCAGAATGCAGGAAAAAGGCTATGTCTCCTTATTCATGTAAAAGTTCAGCCTAATTTAATTTTTAACTGACCAGCTTAAGTCTGAGCAACAGCACATGATGAGAATGGTTTTGAAAGCATTTGGCATGCAGAGCCATAAACTACACATTCAAACAACTACAGTGCACTAGCAGGATCTCAACCCCTAACAAGAAAAGAAGCAAAACCACTATATGATCTTCTAAAACACTCTTTAGAAAAAAAGAATTTATGTGCTTGCCCAATTTTTCAAAATACCACAGAATTACTTTCCAATTCATTTTTGATACTTTATTGGTACTAGATAGAATCACTGAACATTTATCAGTGTCAAGCAAGCTACTAAGGTAAATTTTTCTTCCACAGAAGCAAAATTCAAGGGAAAGGACCAAATTGTACATATAATCAATTGTTTTTCTTAGAGGAAGCCTTCCTTTTTTAGAATTTTTTTCTGCCTACAATTTTGCCTACAATTAAAGCCATTTAGCTCCAAAACACTCCTAAATAAAAGTTCATGGACAATCTTATGAACTAATGATGCATTAAAAAGAAAGAGCAGAAAGCAGAGTTTGCATTACCTATTCAGAATGAAGAAAGAAGTCTTTCTCAAACCCTTTTCCAACTTAGGCTCTTATCTTATCCAAAACAGTTCCTAGATTTCCTAGCAGTATCACTGTAGTATCACCAGGGATGGAGCATCCACGACCTCCCCACACAACCTGCTCTAGTGTCTCACCACCCTCACAGTAAAAAGCTTCTTCCTAATCAACCTCAACCCTTTCCATCTTTAAGTCAATCAGGCTCATATTAATACAGGAACATTCCTAAACTCCCTGCACTACTGCCTTACAGTCTTAACATGGATATATTGAAATTGGTGAAACCACTACTTTCATCTATATTCACAATCTCTAAAAACTTACAGTTCTGTGAAATAAATACATCAACTGCCTGCAAGCTTTTATTTTTTTAATAATTTTCTACATATGAATCATCATCTTGGTAAAACAACTACATTTCCCACATAATTTGACTGCAAGACTTTTTCAGCTGACTTTATACAAAAGCCTTCTTTTAATTTATTTGTTTTTTTAACTTCTGCTTGAGGAACCAGGTGTTTTGTAGGTGAACAATTCCCTCTTTTCAGAGCTCTGTGACTAGGGGCTTTGTGTAAGAAGCGTGTAGCTGATACTGCACATACTGTACACATAGACTCCAGATGCGTGCAGAACTCCTTAACAGCAACCAAACACCTCAAATAGACACTTTTCATTTAAGTATCTTCTCAGAATATAATGAAAAAAAACTATTGTACACACTTAAGCTAAGAAACAATGGATATGCTGTGGACTGGTGTTTTTATATGCATGTACTGAAGACTGCACACATCGTTGAACACCAAGTTCCATAAACTCACACACACACCTATCAGACACAAAATAAATTTTAACAACATAGATTACCTGACTGTAGCCACATAAATATTGATGACATTTTCCAAGCTAAGTTTCTCACAATAAATTCTCCTAGATTTACATGTTTCTTTCATGCTCATTTGTGTCTATGCCTTAAACCCACCTTTCCAAGTCAGGACCTCTCAGCCTGAATATCACATGCCAGTACCCATATTAACTTATGAATTAATGCCATAGCTTGTTGGATTATGCTATTTCTTGCTAAAAAGCTCTACCAATGAAGAGAAGAATATAGGAAGAAATACTACAGGGAGGCTTTCTAACAACGAGTTAACTTGTTGAGTCAAACCAATGTCAGACAGCTCCTACAGACACATTATCCAAAAAATCCTCAAAAATCCTATGTTAAAACTCACCCCTTCTTTTTGGGAGGTCTGCTCAGATCAGGAAGCAATGGTGTAACTCCATACAGTTTTAAGGTTGACAGGATGTCTAAGCATGGCCAGTCTCTACCATACCAAAGCATGGTAACCGATGTGTCCTTAAATGATAGCTTTGGCTTCTCCATTACATGTTCTTTTCCATTTTTGTCCTTCAGAGCAATTACCCAACTCAAGCCAGAGACACTGTTATTTAGGAATTGAGAGGGGAGACGGGTGTTTAACAAAAAATTCCCGAAGTGACAACAGTTAAACTATGTTTTCAACAGAATTTTTATATTTCTACTAACTGCTACTTATGTTCCTCAGTTTCAGCAATTTCTAGATTATCATCATATCTTCCCATTTTATAGCTCTATTTCTATACCCCCAAGCCATTAATATTTTGTACATTGTTCTCAAGTAAATCTCTTTGTGACAAGGCATTGCTTACTTCATAGCTTCTTTGCTCACAAATGGAAGACCTGTATAAGGATCTAGAGGTTTAGCAAGCAGCATTACTCTCGTTTTGAAGGCAGATGTCTGTTTGAAGATGTATTCATTCTTCCAGTACCCAGGGTTCTTATCATGTAGAGCATCACAGCCCAAAGAAACAGTTTCTGGTTGTTTAGACTTTGTTTTCCACATTGTCCATTTTGGTTGCAAAGCACTGGAATAGAGTTTCAGCCAAAGTCCACTGAAAATAAAAATAAAGAGGAATAAATTTCAAGAACAGTCATTTAATTTTTATACGCACATCTCAGCTACCACCAAGCTGAGATGTTAGCACAATGTTAGCATAACGTTAGCACAAAAACAGTCTTGTCTGCCTTCTTCAAAATATGGGATCCAGCATGAAGCTCAGCGACAGCAGAGCCATAGTCAGCAATGGAAGTGAAAACTGATAAAGGTTAAGCAGTAAATTTTGAAAATACCACCCCAAAACAATGATGCATCCTCCTCACAGAAAATCAGCTAGTGGAGAAAGTGTTTCAATAGCTTTTATTCAACAAAGATAATCTGTACACTTCAAGTTTCTCACACAGATACAGCAGGAAGTGGGGTGGAGGAGGACAATCAGATTTACACCTTTGCTTGGTGTTACCAGAGTCATGTCCCTTCTTCACTCTTTGGAAAAGCTCAGAGAAGACATGACTTTCTGAAGACAAAGAAACATGTGACAGTAATGATGGGTTCATCTCCTTCACGCCAGGAAAACTAGGAGGTCACATTTCAGCCCTCTAGGACATTCAGTATCTCTAGGACAGTTCATGGAATATTGAATACAGGAACCTACAAGAATTCGAACAATAACCTGTGAATGCAGGTTTCCAGCAAGTTTTCTAATTTTAAAGTGCCAGACATACAGTTTACATAACTGCACTAAAGAAAATTAATGGGAAGGGCAACAAATTCTCAAGAGACATTTTCTACCATTAATTGGCAAGATTACCTTTACCAATCCTCAGTCATCCCCAGGCAAACTTACACTGGTATGCTTTGTATTGCATTTTGTCCTCTCCTGAAAGCATTCAAGGACTAAATCCATCCCACATTGCCTCCTACCCACAACAAAGATATCAGACACTTCTCTTTTAAGACCAGGAAAGGCGGCCAAGTTACCAGACAGCATAAAACATTTCTGATGGAGAGGGGAAGTTTTTTTTTAACCCCAAAGCAGTTTAGAACTGTCTGGTAATGTAAACAAAGGAGAGACGTCCTTGACATACAATCACTGGGGGAAATTGAGCTATCATCCAACTGGTCCTAATCAGCCTAAAAAGTCCAGTAAAATAACCTGCTCTGAAAAGTCTCCTGTTAACTAGAAACCCCTCCCCAACTCCCCCTCCCCTCCATCCTTTCTTTCTGGGAGAGAGATACTCCGCATCTTACTCTATGACACCGAAAAGACAGGGCTTAGCAGTAGGCATTTCCTGCATTTTGAAGTTACAGACTCAGGCAATTTAGCTGACTCAAGACAGACTAATCACAAATACCTACCATCCTTGTCCTCACTCTCAGTTACATATTGCTTCTTCCTTACCAAAAACAGTGTTGTGCAACCAAAGAAATTAGTTCAAGCTCAAAAATTCAGTTAGGGCAGGGAGACAGAGGAGAAAACAAAGGAGGACCTGGAATCACAAATGTTTATGGAAGTATCACTGCCCTTTCATCCTCAAGTCCCATTTGTGCACATTTTCTAATCTCTGTTGAGATTAGAAAATTGAAACAGACATCATCGAGATGGAGGCAAATAAATCATCCTGCCCTGAGCAGCCACAGTGATTTTATCCTGCCTTACCACCCTGAAGTGGAAAACGCATACTAAGATAATTTGTGTCAACTATGCAATTTTTATCTAGACTGACCTGCTGACAATCTCAAAACATACATCTGGATTACAGTCTTCCCTTTAAATTCATCAGTTCTAAAGGTGTCAAAGCCAATGTAAACCAATTGACTGTACAAGTTTTGGCAAATAAGGGAAAACGGATTCATAGTGGATGCAGCAACTTCCTATACAGGAAGACATTTTCTCATTCAAACGACACTAATGCAGTAGAATCCTAGAAAATAAAAGGATACCCAGACATCCTAGTTATCACATATCAACCCGGGTCTCTCCTCTTTTTCCTTTCACAATATTATCCTGATACCGGTAGGAGCAATTGGTGTACTCTGTATAAGCAATCCTTATACAAAAAGTGTCAGTATTTATCGTCATCTCTTTTGTTTCAATTTAGAAATCACCAAAATTTGACCAACAGAGCAACAGATAAAAACCACTAGTGAATCATTTGATTGAATCAATCCCTCTACAAAAACCTGATGAAAGAACTAAATAAGTAGAACTTCAAAATTATGAAAGCTATGACCATTCCACAAAGCCACTGGTGACACACAACTAAGGATCACTTGAGCAGAAAAGCTTGTGCAGGTGCATGTGGACACAAACAAATATATGCAAGTTTTAAAACAAAAATAAGTGCTAATAGCAACATTTCAAAGCACTGGATTTAGTTTTTGCCTCGTAACTCCCATTAAACAACAGGGCTTGCACAGCTAGAATTCCAAGAAACACATCCCGTGGGCTATGCAGTGCAATTTCGGCAGAGTAACTGCACACAGGTACAAGCATCAGTGCTCTGGCATCAGAGAAACTAAATTAGAAAGACTCATAACTCAGGTAACTACAACTGGGGCATGACTGAAACCTTCCCTCTTCCTTACTTGTCACTGGCCAGGTCATAGAAGCGCTTATTCACACAACCGGCAGACAACAGGGACACAGGCTCCAAATAGGAAAATATCTTCAGCAGCATTTCTGATGGCATGCTGGGAAACAAGAGAGAGAGGAATACTGTTACACTTGCCGGCAAACTCCAGAAACTGCAATGGCAGAGAATTTTAATTTCAAACCAGAGAAAAAAAGAAGAGGTGGAAACCAGCAGCTTGTAAACAGATGAATCTAAAATCACCTGAAGAGGAATCAAAAGTCACCTGAAGAGTTAAACTGGAATTTGGGTTCTATTTTCAGTCTCCAGTATGTGGCATTTGCCTAAAACAATTAATCAAAACTTATTCAAGTGGCACAGCACTATTACATGAAAAGTTATGGGTTTGCATTTTCATTAAACTTTGTTAACTTTAACCCAGTTTGACATGAAACTACCTCATTTAGCTTCAGTTTCTTATTGCTTGCACCATGACTTTAACATTTATTCCACAACGGCCAGCTTTTCCAAAACTGCAGATATATTCACTCTCCCTCTTGACAGTGGTGTCCTATCTCAAGATGCACCAGGACAGAAATGATCGTGCTCTACCTCATCATAATCTTCAAACGCTATGTGCTCAGGGGTCTCGCGCAATTCTCATTTATGTCAAAAGAAAGATGTGAACTTCAAAGCAAGAGCCAAGTGGAATCTTGAAAATGTTAATGTCTCTGTGCATCTGGAAGGCTTCCAGAAAATGAAAGCGCCAGTCTAAGCCTGACAAGCAGAACATACCCTGGAGATGAGCCAACATGGTTTTTGTATTAACAGATAGTAACCTCGTACCATTTGAGCAGTACCTTGTAACTACACGGAGTTTAAAATACATGGATTTTATACTCTGATCTTCTCAAGCGTTGATTACGGTCAAATCACTGCTGAAAATACAAGGTGCTGTGGAGGTTGACACCCCAGGAGTGCCTCTCGTCCTTTTACTACTGTTATTTGCAACACTTGATTTATAACACTATTTCAGAAGCAGAGAGCTTTAAAGAGTAGCATGATAATGCCAATACCTCAATGTTTGTATTAAATTCAGAATCTTAGTTGCATAAACATAGAGACAATGTGCCAAAACTTTCAACGTGCCAACAGTTCCACTCTTTCACTCTTACTCCTTGTGTAAAGACATACTCACCTCTCAATGCATGCATTTGGTTTTGGTTTTATGGTAGGTGTCAAATACAGACTTTTAATTCTAGCATTTTTGGTTTCAGAGCATTCCCCAGGCCTGGTAGCAAAGGTCCTTAACCTAGTTGTAAGAAAGAAAAGCTGATAAGAGTCACATATCCACAAAATGAAGAAATACGCATCCTGTGCGAACCTAGACAGTACATTTCAACCAAGGCAAGATTCGGGGAATACAGGATTTTGTCGGCTGTAATTGCAAATACTGTCATTAATCCACATAAAAATATGGAGAGAGAGTTTCAATTGTAAATCAAATCCTTATGCTTCATACCCACTGATGTCACCGAGCAGACAGAGCTCCCCATTCTCTGCATTATTGGTGTTTTAAGTTGCCAGCAGACTTTGCAACACCTGGTCAAATCAGCTCTGGGTTTCTAGGCAACCAATCAATATGGGAGGAAAACACCTAATTTTGAAATACTTGGGTACCATGTACCTTTAATGCACACTGCTCTTGATTTAAGATTCATTTAGGCTCAAAGAAAAACAGAATCGAAAGAAATTAACAACTCTGGTCTACACTGTCAACTGTGCTATGTAAAAAACAAAAAATCAAAACAAAACAAAGAAAGAAAAAACAACCAAGAAAACAAGAAGACAACAAAACAAAACAAAAAACAAGCAAACGACAAACAAACAAACAAAAACCAAAAAACCCCAAATACAAAAAACAAAGACAAAAAACCAGGAGAAAAAAAACCAAAACAAAAAAAAAACCCCACCAAAACAACCAAGACATTTTAGCCCTCCCTTCCCAGGCACAAAAGGGTGTTAAACCCAGGCCTCCCTGCACCTGCGTTTTCCCATTCCGAGGTCACCTCCATAGGGACAGGGACAGCAGAGCACCACGGCCACCAGGGCGTGTACATGACCACAGCCATGAAGAGTTTAGAGCTAGAAACCAGGCTGCTGGAGCAGAGGAAAGAGGCTTCCCAGGGGAGCAAAGGGACCTGAGGGAAAACAACACACCACCCTCCCCGGCCGAGGGACGGCCCTGCCCACCTGCCACCGCCTGTCGCCATGGCCGCCGGCAGCGAAGGGAGGGAAGGCCCCACGAGCCTGCCGGGCCCTGAAGGTGTTGATTGACGTAAGGATTGTCCAATAGAAGCTTAGCTTCCCTCCCCTGCGTGACGGCAATTGGGCGTCGGGGAAGGGGCGGGGCGTTCTGCCCGGAGCCGAGGGGCTCGTGGCCGCGCCCCGGGTGCCCTGGGCCCGGTGGTCGTGCCGGGGCCCGGTTCAGGTGTGATGCATCCGACTCAGTTCCACAGCAATTAGCCAAACGTAGAAGAAAATATGGAAGACAGCAACAGCTGACTCACTTCTAGTGTTTCAGGCATGGATAAAATGCAGAGGAAGGGCGATTTCACGGTATTTGGGATGAGGGGAAGGGTTAAACGTGGGATGCAATGAGAATCACTCCATTCCTCTTTCCAAGGGATCGCTGGGAATCCTCCCCACAGACCCCCAACATCTGCTCTGCTCTGACACAGTTACGCCAACACTTAGGGGAAAACCATGTTTAGGTTAAAACCTACTGTGTTACTACTTCATTAAAATACTACTTGGCTCGCCTGGGTGTATAATCTTTCCTGTCATACACTGGCATTTCCTCTCTTAAAAACATTCTGTGCTTTCTCAAGGGTTGCCCTCAGAAAGTTTTTAGGAAAGGAGCACATAATTAGCCTACCTGAAATCTGCCTGGTCGCCCTTGTTTCTCAAACGTCAGCTTTGTAAGAGGAAGGTGGCCCAAAGAGAGCACTAAATGATGGACAGAAAACAACCTCACTTAGGAAAAAAACCCAGCTCTGAAAGGGAGCATGCACCGAGAACTCTGCCCAGCATGGGCTTGAAACACTGGACTTGATTTTTGGGATACAAATGCCTGGGTGCTCCTGAGGGAACAGCAGGATGTCAAGATACTTTATATGACCCTGTGGACACTTCATTAAAAAGCCAAACTCTACAACACAGAAGTAGGATTGCTGCTCTTGTAATGCTCTCTGCATTTTAAAGAGAACCCTTTTCAAGAGGGTAACAGAAAAAAAGACATTTAATAGTAAATTTTGAGAGAAGGATAAAAACCAGGTAGTTCAACAACTCCTGAAATCCCAGTGGTGGTCAATAAATCGACTTGTGCTTCACATTATATGAAGAGGCTATACTTAGCAAATCACTGTGTAAGCTGCCTGAATAACAGCAATCCTGCTATCAAGTTTACTTGCAATGAGTCCAACAAAGAAATTAATTTCTTAGGTGACAAGAAAAGGTTATCTAGAACTGGGAAAACACATGAGACAAAAATTTCCACTAATAAAACAAATATCAGACTCAGAGCTGAATGTGAAACTATCTTTCTTTTCTCTGAAAGATTTGAAATCCCCGTAGCCCAACCACCAGAGCTACAAAGAAAACATCCTGCAACCTGCCCTGCTAAAAATACAAGGAAAGCAGAACAAGCCACAGCTCTTTTCAGTACATGAGTTACTCCCTCAGCTCCCTGCAGTGTTCCTTGAGCAAGGCCTAGAACAAGAAAATATACTGCAACTCAAGTTCCAGACTTAAAAGTAAATATCACTTTGAGCTACCAGATGATATATTCCCCAAAAACTTCAGTACAATATAATTTCCAGAATTCAGAACATGCCCTTTTCACAAGTACAAAGGTGTTTCTCATGACTCCAGCAAGTAACAAAATATACCTTCCTAGTCTCATCTTACTGATTTTACTGATCTGGTTATTCCCAAGACATTCTACAGGTATCAATCACCTGTCTTATTTTCCAGTTATCAATTTTTTCATAAATCTGTCCACAAAAGTGCTCCACTTTCCTCTATATTACCCTTTATTCCTCTCACTGTAATACACACCTTTCTGTTAGTGCTCTCATTTTATAATCCTCCCACTTGGCTATGTACTTCAAGTGAGGAAACTGACCTGATTTATCCACATGCCCACAGGAAGTCAGCCAAGAACATGAGACAACACAGTGGTTTGATTTTGAAGGTCATTCTATAAAAAAGTGTATTCCCTGTCTCTGCTGCCCAAAGATCTGCTCCCACTGGCTCTTACAGCAACCCAATCCATCCAACATCCAGGAACTTTGTGATCACATCACACAACTGGCAGCTGTGCTGGATGGCTTGGTGACAATACTGCATTTGCAGGATAAATTTCTGTAGATTTGGGGTTAGTTGTAAAAGTTTGTTGACTTTCTCTATTTCACAGCTGCAAAGATTAACGTCAAATTTTAATCAACTACAGACCAAAGCCATGCAATTCACCTGAAATAATAACACAGAGATTTAGACCCTCAGCTTCTGTCCCACATCCATCTAATCCCAGCTGCCCAAACCAGTGACAAGTCACAATCACCTCTAATGCTGCTGCTCTGGCCAGTTAAGTAGGGGACCTCTAGGAACCATCCTGAGAAAGGATTCCTGCAAGTCCCACAGGAGGACAGATGACTCTGCTAGGACATTTAAAACTTGAATGAGTGGCTTGAAGTAGGTCAAATGGGAAAGAGTTAAGATCAGGTTTCAATTTTCATGGTGATTAGAAGAAAGAACTTGTCTGAGGAGCTGTTTGGATCCCTAATGCTAATTTTTAGTATTCTTTGGAAAACACAGTCTATTTGAGAGGACAGAGAGAAACAATAACAGGGTTTTTTTTTTGGTTGTTGTTTTTAGTTTGTTTTTTGTTTGTGTGGGAGGTTTTTGTTTGGGTTTTTTGTTGTTGTTGTTTTGTTGGGGCAGATCTGGTGACATGAGTAGTTATAATCTTGTCTGTGTGACACTGATCACAAAGCAACAGAATGGCCAATACGAGACTCAGGATAGAAAAAAAAGATGGAGAGGGTAATATAACATTAGTGACATGAATTTTCAGAAAATATATTCTTGCACTAGCATGATTTTTAATTAAATGCTTACTGCTAATTAATAGCACAGATATAGCAGGTTTTGTATGGCAGCTGACTTGATGCAAAATGACATTTGATTAAGAAAATCAAAATCAACATGACACATCAAGTTGGCTAGAGACTGATAGCCCTCCGAATGTAATTGCAGATGAGGCCAAATACTAAGTAAATGTTTCCAGCTTATAGCAATTGAATATCAACACAAAGGAGAACAGTTTCTTTTATCCCACCCTCAAGAGCTTGACCCTGTGTTATGCAGCCGTTTTGTCTATGCTCTGAAAAAAAAGCACAAGATGATTACTGAACAAATTTACAGATTAGAGCAATGAAAACAAGGATCAGTGGTAGAAAGCCATTTAGGTTGCCAGACAAAGGAGACTGGAGCAAAGATCACCATTTTTAATATAGCTAAATGTAAGAAAACATGCCTAAGCCCTACTTTCAGGCTGGCAGCCTCTCCTGAAAGCAGGTACCCTGAAAGGTCACCGTAGAAAAATATTTGTAGGGAGCTTCAAGGGAGATATTGTGAGTAAATAGGGCCATTGAGATAATTTTGCTTTCAAATTTCCTCCAAAACTAAAATTACACAAGTGAGGCTTCGGAAAGCAGTTGACAGCAGCTGGTGATAGAAACTCACACAATTAAAAAAAACCAAACCAACCTCTTCCCTAGAAAACTGCCAAAAGTTTGATTGAAACAGATGTAAGGAAGTATTTGGGCATCTAATGCCTTCCTTGAAGGTCAAATTGGACAAAACTCAGGTGTCTGAGAGACAGTTAGGAAGCAAGTGAGACAGATGCCAACTCTACTCACAGTTCTCTGAGCAACATCCTCATATGACAAATACAGGCATTCAAACTCCCCTGATTCTTCCGTTCATACCTTGTCTTTGCAGAACCTGAAGAGCATTAATATTTCCTTTTCCTGAAGGAACACTCTTATCTTGAAAAGCTGAACTTACAGGGAGCTACTCACACATGGTGAAACTAAGCATCTTGCTTTCTTCAGCAATTAAATCCCACTGCTACATGTCACAGCTGTTTTCACCTGAGGTATAGAAATGCCAGGTAATGCTGTGACCTCACCCACCTGTTACGAAACCTCTTAGCAAGCACTATGCAATCCCCCCAGCTGGTGACCGTCCCATGACAGGGCATGGCACATACCAATTGCACCTAGATCTGCTGCTTTGTTCTGGTCATAAATATACAGACGGGAGAGGAAGAAAAAGCCTAGAGAACAATTTATCCTGGATTTCTTTACATCAAAACCCATCTCACCATTCTTTGCTCTTTCAGTTAATCTCTCCACCTTTATATAAAGTTGTATTTAGAACATCACACACAGCTAAACAACTGAAAGTCTGTAACACAAAAACTCAAGGAACATGCATACAAAGTGCTCAAGGACAGGCAGAAGAGTGACAGAGCTGAGGACTTACAGCCCTACCTCCCTATTCCCTGCCAGGGGTTCTCAGGGTCCCACCTGACAGCACCTGTCAGCCATGTTGAACAGTGCAGCTGTGATTCTGGCCACGATCAAGTGATGTACAACACTCCTTCAGCAGCTGTGATTAATCAAGAGCTCTGACACAAGATCTTTTAACCACACTAAGGGGAGATTTCTGCCACAAGAAGTATTACACCACAGGACCACCTTAGACACCAGCAAGCCAAGTTTCTCCCAGCAGAGTCCACCTGCCCACAAGCCAGGACCCAGCTGCAATAGAGAGGTTTGTGATTTCCCTACCTGCCACCTGCCTCCTTTCAACATCAATGCATAGCTTCAAGGTCCAAAGGGACGCTCAAAAGAAAGCTGGAGGGACAGAGAGGAATCAATGTCAAAACAAATAGCTTTCAAGTGATTTGGGACTCTAAAAATGAAGGGATTGTATTTTTAGCCTGCATACAAGAAGCTCTCGGTGCTTTTCCTTTGTCCCCATGACAGTAGGTAAGTGAATACACCTACCTCACCTTGCACCCTGCTGATGGTAAACACGAGGTCTTGTATTCAGGTTACAATGTGGAGTTACTTCAGAGCAACACTGTGCCAAAATAGCACATTTCTGAGGGATGCAAAGGTATTCAATAAAAAGCTTTTAAAGGCATATTTTTAAACTTGCAGCAGGAAAGCTTTTCTGTGTCAAGACAGTAGTTCTTTTAACAACATTGATCAAAATGTCATTCTTTTATGAGTGTGCAATACCTTTTAATGGCATACAACAAACCATTTGGGTTCTACACCTCCGTGCAGCACACAGCTTACTGGAAAATCAGGAACACTGGCCAAGAGACAGCCACTGGGTTTTATGCCTCTCATAAGGCAGTTTCTTCCATTCTCGGTTGTACCCAAATACCCACAAGTGAAGTGACCTCAAAAAATTAAGTCAAAATTCTCATCACTTCTACCAGAGCTATTTTCCCGCATATTTTCCCCCAAAAATGTCTCTCATAAACACAATGAATATTCTGGCTTTCCAAAGTCGGATTTTATCACCATGGTTTGATCTGGCTCTTTCTTTTCCTCAACAGTGATCACACTTGCCCCAAGACAGCATTGACTGAGGAACAAAATGGGTCTGATTTTCAGAAATGAGAAGAAGTGCCACCTGCCCTTTCCTAACACTGAAGTCTGGGACAGAATCCATCTACAAATCATCTGGTTCTTTTTAAGTGCTCCAACCCTTCAAAGGGTGAGAGCACTGGTGATTTTATTTGCTCTGCTTGAATGGAAGACCAGCATGGGCTTTCTGGATGCATTCAGCACTTTACAGGTCATATCCAGCCATCATTCAAAACCAATCCTCAGATGCACTGGGATTTGTTCCAAAGGTTACCACAGGGACAATTAAAGATGCTCTGGGCATCTGTCACCAGGGCTACCATGCACACCACACCTTTCTCTAGAAACAATTTGGATTTTTGAACGCTTGGGATGGCACCACGTAAACTGAATATCAAAAGGAAAGGAATAATGAACAGTGTTCTCAGCACATTAGTCCTTTTGTTCCATTGGATAAATCTTCTCTATTCCACTTCCTTGAAGAAGCCTCAAGATTTCTACTCTGCGCTAACACACAGGGATATGCAGAATGTCTAGATGTTGCTCTAGTTCAGACTTTGCTATAAAACTTCCTGAGTTCAGGAATTAAAACACCTATTGCTTTTTTGCTGCAAAGTCAACATGCTGAACTAATGGGCCAGGAATCTTGTTATCAGACATTCCTGAGGGAACAACTGCTCATGCTAGGTATGCACCGAGTGAAGGTGTGCCTAAGCAGGATAACACCCGTATCCGCCTGTGTTGGATGGAGTGAAGCCAGGTAAGGATGGGCTGTTGAGGCCTGGGAGCAAGACTGGAGGGATGCCCTGTAGTGCTGGGTACGCAGCAGGAAGGTTCAGAGCTTGCAAGGGTGTGTCGTCAAACATGCCCTGCTGTTGAGCTGCCAGACCAAGAACCTCGTTGGCTTTTTTGATTCGGTCCAGCTCCTGCTGAGCCATCAACTGACGTACAGTAGCTGGGTCGAAATACTCCTTTTCCTTATCCAATTGGCTTCCAATGGTTTCTTTAACTTTGGAGATATGCTGTTGAGAGAAGATACAGTCACGTACAGACAGCCAAGCATTGTGTTGATGCCACACAAAGTGCACTGTGTTTTGGGTCCCTCGTAACTTGTTTGGTTTATACCAAAATGCTTGGCCATGCTGAGTTTTGACTTCTTCTCTCTCGCCCTCGCATTCTGGAACCAGACCTGAACAACTCTCTTTGGCAGTCCAATGTCATTGCCCAGGACCTCACACTCCAGGAAGGTTGGTGTCCTGTAGTCATTAAAGCATGACTTAAGAACCTTGAGCTGGAGATTGGTCATCTGAGTGCGAAAGGGTTTCTGCCTAGGCCAGTCCCCGCTTTTGCCAGACTTGCTGGCTGAACCACTTGCACCAGGGCTGGGTGAGCAGGGGTCTGCAAGGCTGGAGATTTCTCTATAGTCCACAGTACCTTCATGGTCACACTGGTTAGCTGAGGAGGCAGGTTTGGCAGCTGCTGAGGGGTAGAGGTGTGAATGGGTTCGAGGGACAGGTGTGAGAGCTGAGATGGACTTGGACTCGACTGAGACAAGGAGCACTGAGGGGGCTGAGGAGGAGGTGGCTGTTGGATAAACTGGTTCTGTGCACTCAGGAAATGGAGCTGCTGATGCTCCTGCCAATGCTCGAAGGAAGAAAATGCCAGTTCACACTGGTCACACTGGAACAGGATTAGCTGAGGAGGCAGGTTTGCCAGCTGCTGAGGGGTGGAGGAATCATCTGCCTCTGCCGTGAGCTGCAGAAAAGCTGAGGAGGTCACGTTGGCTGAAGATGTAGGTGTGCTGTAAGCTTGTGAGGGCATCGGTGTGCTGCACGAGGAACTGGTTGGAGTCAAGAGCTCTATTGCATCCATAGAGTCTTGAGTCATGAGGAAAAATGGGAAAAAATGGGAAGTGGAAGCAAAAGGGAGAAGGGGATAGAGAAAGACGAGAGAAAGAGAGCCAAAAATGGAAAAAAATGGGGGGGGGAAAGGGGAAAAAAGGGGGAAAATTGGGGAAAAAAGGGGAAAAATGGGGAAAAAAAGGGGAAAAAGAGAAAGAATTGGGGGAAAAAGGGGGAAAAGTTGGAAAAAATTGGAAAAAATTGAGAAAAATGGGGGAAAATTGGGGAAAATGGAGAAAAATTGGGGGAAAAATTGGGGGAAAATAGGGGAAAATTGGGGGAAAAATTGGGAAAAATTTCTGGAAAATTGAGGAAAAATTGGGGAAAATTTGGGGGAAAATTTAGGGGAAAAACTGGAGAAAAATGGGGAAAAATTGGGGAAATTGGGGAAAAATTGGAGAAAAATTGGGGGGAAAATTGGGGGAAAATGGGAAAAAATTGGGAAAAAATTGGGAAATATTGGGGAAAATTTGGGGGAAAAATTGGGGGAAAATGGGGAAAATTTGGGGGAAAATCGGGGAGAAATTGGGAAAAATTGGGGAAAAAATGATAATTTTAGGAAAAACTCACTGCTTTCTTTCTTTCTTTCTTTCTCTCTCTCTCTCTCTTTCTCTCCAACCCGGGACCCCCAAAATCCTCTCCCAACTTTCCCCCGGGACCCCAAAATCACTGCCGGAACCCCAAGCACTTCTTCGCGCTTCCGCCCGGCCCCATTTCGCTGCCACACCGCCGGCAGAGCCTCACGCCGTGCACTTCCGGGGAGCGAGCGACGGCTTCGCTCCCAGGTTCCGCGGCGTTTCGGTTCCGCTCGGCACGCTCCCTGAGCACGGTGCGGGGCTCGTCACGGTTCCTTTCGGGACCTCGGAGTGCCGAAGGAACGCCGACACGGGGAATTTCAGTTTCAATCGAAACAACGCGCTTTATTGCGCGCCGACGCGCGGTTATTGCCATAGAGAGGAAAAGAGGGCAGGGGGATTAGAGCTACCGACGGCAGACGCAGTCCTCGTGTTTGGGCAACTGGGATATACAGGGAGTGACTGGAATCATGCTGGAGGTGACTGGCAGTGGCTGTGAGCAACTCAAATCCTGCTGGAAGCTACTGGGAGATACTGGGAGTGAGTGGAAACACACTGGGGCCAACCGAGATAAACTGGGAAAGACCGGGAGTGACTGGGATCATAGAGGAGCCATAAAGGAAGTTACTGGAATAATACTGTGAGCATCTGGGAGTGACTGAGATCATCCTGGCAGTGACTGGGACTGTGCTGGGAGCAAATGGCATTGTACTGAGAGTGACTGGGTTCATACTGGAATCATACTGGGAAGGACTGGAGCCACAGTGGGAGTTCCTGGGATCATACTGGGGGTAACTGGAACCGTACTGGGAGTGCCTGGAACTATCCTAGGGGTGAATGGGAACACCTGTCCTGGGATCATAGTGGGATCATACTGGGAGTGACTGGGCTCATATTGGGATCATACTGAGTGTAATGGGAGGTGACTGGGACCATCCTGGGAGTGACTGGGAGCCACAGGGCCCACGCTGGGAGTGACCTGGGGGAACTGGCCCAGCTGGGGCTCAGGGTTGTTCTCCTTCAGGGCTGCCCGGGGTCCTACTGCCACCCCCTGCCCCACGGAGCCGAGGGACACGGGACAGCCAGGGAACATTCCCAAGGAGCCACCTGGAGCGCTTTGAGCCCGGCCGGGTGGCCGGTGCCACCAAAGCCGCTCCATCAGTGCCCTCCTGCCCCAGGCAGGGCACAGAACGCCCAAGGAAAGGCTCATGCTTGCATCAGGGCAGGGAGACGGCACTCCCCTGTCGCTGCTACGGGTTCAACAGAGCCGGCCTGGGGAAAGGATTGGCATTTGTGTCCCCTCGATTCACAGCAGGGATTACTTCTCGTGAATTTGACTGGGGACTGGGAGAGCTGGGAAGGAGGTTCGGGGGCTCAGAGTCAAGGGAAGGGGGTGCAGTGACTGGGAGAGGTGGGATGGGATGTCCAGGGAATCCTGTGCCCAGGAAAGGGGTGCTAGGGGTCCTCAGTGTGAGGGAAAGAGGGGCTGGGGGCTGGGAAATGCAGCAATGGAGGCCCAGGGGTGCCAGGGTCAAGGCAAAGGGTGGCTCTGGGGGCTGGGAGAGGCAGCGTGAGCGGGAAAAAGGTTGCGTTGGTGCCGGATAAGGGGGTGCAGGGGGGTCTCAGTGCTGGGGAATGGGGTAAAAGGGCGTCTCAGTTCTCAGGAGTGGGCATCCAGGGGCGTCTCAGGGTCAAGGAAATGGTGGGGCAGGGACCTGGAGAGGTAGGAGGGAGTTCCAGGGGTCCCTGTGCCCAGGAAAGGGGAGTCCAGGGTCTCCCAGAAAAGGGAGGTAACAGGATGGGGACACCCGGGCTGTCCTGGAAGGGGGACGTCAGGGGGTCTCTGGTTCTGAAGAAAGGTGGGACTGGTGGCTGGGGAAGGCAGGAATGGGAGTCTAAGGCATTCCAGGGCATCCCAGGGTCAAGAACATGGAAAGTCTGGAGGTTGGGAGACACGGGATGGCTGGGAAAAGGGGAGAAGGGGCATCCTGATATGGAGAAAAACGGGATTTGGGGGGCCCTGTGCAGGATAAGAGGAGCACGGGGTCCCGGGTCCAGGAATGGCGTTTCACAGGTTACAGACACTCCCAGTGTATCCCAGCTACCCTCAGCATGTCAGTAGTCATTCCCAGACACTCGCAGTGGTCCCAGTAAGGTGTTCCTTATCCCAGTATGATCCCAGTCATGCCCAGTATATCCCAGTTGCCTCCAGCATGCATCCAGTCACTCCCAGTTACTCCAGTTTGCTTGCAGCATGATCCCAGTTTCTCTCAGCTGTTCCCAGTAGCCCAAGGTGTGATCCCAGTTGCTCCCTGTCAACACGAATGTGATCCCAGAAACCTCCAGCATGATCCTAGTCACATGCCAGTACCCTTACTATGGTCCCAGTTGCCTCCACCATCATTCCAGTTGCTTCTGAAATCAACCCAGTAAGTCCCATTATGACGCCATTTGCTCCCAGCATGGTCCCAGTTGCTCCCAGTCACCCCCAGTATGGGCGATGATATACATGGTGTGTTCCCAGTCACTCTCAGATACTCCAGGTTTAGTCCGGTCACTCCCAATGTGATCCAAACATGACCCCAGAGTGGTCCCACTCACTTGCCAGTGGGAACCAGTTGCATCCACTTGGTTCCAGTTGCTCTCTTTCACCCTCACTTTTGTTCCAGTCATTTCCAGTCTCTCCCAATTCCCTCCAGCATATTCCCAGTCACTCCCAGTTCCTTTCAGCATTATCCCCGTTGCTCACATCCCCTCCCAGGCACTCTCAGTGTAGTCACAGTTACTGCCAGCATGATCCCAGTTCATTGCAGTAGGAGCCCAGTTGCTTCCAATCACCCCCAGCATGCACCCAGTCACTCCCAGCTCCTCCCAGTTGCTCCTAGCATGATTCCAGTTGCTCACGTCTGCTCCCAGTCACGCTCACAATGATCCCAGTCACTCCCAGTATATCCCATTTGCTCCCAGCATGGTCTTAATTGCCCCCCAGAGGCTCCTATTCACTCCCAGCATGATCCCAGTATGATCCCAGTAGAACTCAGTCACTCCCAGTGCTTCTCTTCCGGGATCCCCCACCCCTCTCTGCGTTCCCCCCTCCCGGATCTCCAGGCTCTCCAGAGGAGCCCCAAGGGCTGCAAGTCCCCGCCCAGGCTCCCCAGCAAGACCCACTTTGCATCTGCAGCCCCCAGTTTTCCCTGTCTCCCTTTCCTTTTCCCCGGGCCGGCTTCCCCCTGCCCCCAGCGCTGGGCTGGGAGCAGCCGAGAGCCCCGCGCTGCCCATCCCGACCTGTCCCGGCTCCACCCCCGGCTCGGGGAACGGCGGAGGAGGAGGAGGGATGGAGGAGGGATGGAGGAGGGATGGAGGAGGGATGGAGGAGGGATGGAGGAGGGATGGAGGAGGGATGGAGGAGGGATGGAGGAGGGATGGAGGAGGGATGGAGGAGGGATGGAGGAGGAGGGAGAAAGGAGCAGCGCGGGAAGCGATGGAAGGAGGAGCAGGAGAAGGGATTGGGCGAAGGAGGAGAAGGAGGTGGGATTAGGGCGGAGAGGAGGAGGAGAAGGGATGGAAGAGGAGGAGGGGGAGGAGAAGAGACAGAGGGGGAGGAGCGGGAAGAAGGGGAGGGACAAAAGAAGGGGCGGGTCGGTGCCACGTGGTCAGGCTCTCCGTGAATTCGCGGGCGCCCCTGCCCCGTCGCCGCCCTATCCCGCAGGTGAGTGGGGAGGGGGAGCTCGCCCCGAATATCCGGGGGGTCCCCGGGTTTGGGTTTTTTTGGGGGGCAATGTTTGGAGTTGGCGGGACTCCAAAGCAGACCCGCAGATGCCCCACGGGAGGACATCGGGAGTTCCCCGGGAGGTGTTTTTGGGGGTCCCGGTGGCGGTGCGGGCAGAGCCCCGATGGGGTCGGGGGGATGCGGGTCCCCCCCGCGGTGGGGGTTGGGCTCTGCCCGGGGCCACGTGCGGACCGTCTGGGGAGGGGGGGACAGCGGTTTTGGGGATCCCCGGGAGCCCCGGCTTCCCTAAGCGGGACCCCAGGGAGAGGCGACCCCCACAACTGCGGAGCGGGGACCCCGCGAGGGGGAATCCCTGGGATTGCCGGGACCCCCGGCGGGGGGTGTGGGAGCTGGAGGGGCAGGATGGCCGGGAAGGGGTTCAGGGCTGCCGGGTCCCGGAAGTGGCTGTTCCCAGTATGAGCCCAGTTGCCCCCCCCGCCCCGTGTGGTTCGAGTTTCCTCGTCACTCCCAGTATGAGCCCAGTCACTCCCAGTCATTTCCTATTATGAAGCAATTTGCTCCCAGCACGGTCCCAGTTGCTCCCAGTTTCTCCCTCTTTTGCCTAGTGTGTTCCCAGTTCTCCCAGTTGCCCCTAGCATAGTCA
This sequence comes from Acanthornis magna, assembly GCA_036785705.1. Lineage (NCBI taxonomy): Eukaryota > Metazoa > Chordata > Aves > Passeriformes > Acanthizidae > Acanthornis > Acanthornis magna. Next base: position 12,407,984 of record JAWUZG010000093.1, read on the forward strand.
CAGTCACTCCCAGTACGATTCCAGGATGAGTCCAGTATGATGCCAGTCTCTCCCAGCAGGGCCCCAGTCACTCCCAATTGCCCCCACCATGGTCCCAGTTCCCCCAGCACATTCCTCACTTTGGGGGAGGTTACTTCGGGGTCCGGGGGTCACTTTGGGAGGGTCACTGTGGGGTCTGGGGGTCACTTCGGGGTAGTCACTTTGGGGTCTGGGGGTCACTTTGGGGGGGGTCACTCTGGGAGGGTCACTTTGGGGTCCGGGGGTCACTTCGTGGTCCCCCTGACCCCCCCTTTTCTCTCCCCACAGCCTGGAGCTCCGGAGCCCCCCCAGCCTGAGAAGAGCCCCGCAAAAAAACACCCACGGGATCCCCAACCCACCCCCAGGGACCCCCTAACCCGCCCCATTTTGGAGTTGGGAACCCCCTAACCCCCCCCCAGGACCCCTGACCCCCCCCCCCCGGACCCCCTGAACTCCCCCCAAATTCTCTCCAGGATCCCCAAAATTCACATTTTTTAGGGTTTGGGGCCCCCCAGATCCCCAAACCCCCCCAGATCTCCCCTCAAAGCCCCCCAGGATCCCCCAAACCGCCCCTAGCACCCCCCAAATCCCATTTTTTGGGGGTCGGGGACCCCTGAAACACCCCCAGGACCACTTAAACCTCCCCCAGGCTCCCCAAATTCCCCATTTTTGGGGCTGGGAACCCCCAACCCCCCCAGATCTGCCATTCTTTAGGGGTCGGGGACCCCTGAACCTCCCCCAGACCCTTTAAATCTTGTCCAGGACCCCCGAAGTTCCCCATTTCTAGGGACTGGAGACCCCCAAGCCCCCCCCAGTCTCTTTAGGGTCAGGACCCCCCAAACCTCCCCCAGCCCCCCAGTTTTGGGGTTCAGGACCCCCAAACCTCCCCCAGCCGCCCAATTTTGGGGTCAGGGCACCCCAAACCTTTCCCAGCCCCCCAGTTTTGGGGGTCCGGACCTCTCCTCTCCATGGCCGACCCCATCATGGACCTCTTTGACAACCTCAACCTGTTCGGGCTGGACCCCCTCCCCGAGGACCTGGTGGCCCCCCCCAAGCTCAGGCCCCAGTGACCCTCTGGCCGAAGCCTTGGGGCTCTCATGGGCTCTGGACCCTCCCCCACCCCAGGACCCCCCCTGAACCCCCCTGGCCCCCGCCCGACCCCCAAGTGCTGAGTCAGGGGAATCCTTTCATGGGGTCTCGGCCATGCCCCTCGCGCGCAGGCTCATCCAATCAGGGCGCCCCGTGAAGCAGTTGGTGCTGCAGCCCCTCGAGGCGGGGGTGGCGCCCCCCCGGGACCCCCCCTCAAACCCGGGGTCACCCTCGGGCCCGGCAGGTGGGGGGGACGGGGGGGTTTGGGGGGAGCCCAGGTGGCATTTGGGTGGGGTTTGGGGGGGTTCAGGCGGGGTTTGAGGGGTCCTGGTGGGGTTTGGGGGGAGTTTGGGGGGAGTTTGGGGGCTCCAGGTGGAGTTTGGGGGGGCCCAGGTGGAACCTGGGGGGTCCACGTAGGATTTGGGGTGGTCCAGGTGGGGTTTTGGGGTTTCCAGATGTGATTTAAGGACATCAGGGTATGATTTGGGGTATCCACGTGGGGTTTAAGGGTGTTCAGGTGGGATTTGGGGTGTCCAGGTGTGATCCAGTGGCTCCAGGTGGGATTTGGGATGTCCAGGTGGGAGTTGAGGTATGCGCGTGGGATTTAAGTGTATCAAGGTAAGAATTGGGATATCCAGGTGATATTTGCGATGTCCAGGTGGGATTTGGGATGTCCAGTTGGGACTTAAGGGATGTCCAGGTGGTATTTAGGATGTGCAGCTAACCTCTGCTCTGTCCCCATCTGCAGGGTGAGTCCAAGGTGGGATTTAGGGTGTCCAGGTAGGATTTGGGGTTACTCCAGGTAGAATTTGTGATGTCCAGGTGGGATTTAGGGTTAATCCATGTACTGTTAGGGATGTCCAGGTGGGATTTTGGATGTCCAGGTGATGTTTCAGATGTCCAGATGAGATTTGGGATGTTCAGGTGGGATTTAGGGATGTCCAGGTGGTATTTAGGATTGCTCCAGGTGATATTTAGGATGTCCAGGTGACATTTGGGATGTCCAGGTGCAGTTTTGGGTTAATCCATGTAACGTTAGGGATGCCCAGGTGGTATTTAGGATTACTCCAGGTGATATTTGGGATGTCCAGGTAGGATTTAGGGATGTCCAGGTGGGATTTAGGATTACTCGGGGCAGCGTTTGGGATGTCCAGGCGCGATTTAGGATTACCCCAGGTGGGATTTGTGATGGCCAGGTAGGATTTGTGGATGTCCAGGTGGGATCTAGGGTTGCTCCAAGTGATGTTCACGATGTCCAGTTGGGATTTAAGGGTATCAAGGTGGGATTTGGGGTGTCCAGGTGGGATTTGGGGTGTCCAGGTGAGATTTAGGGTTAATCCATGTAACATTATGGATGTCCAGGTGGGATTTGGAATGTCTAGGTGATATTTGGGATGTCCAGGTGGGATTTGGAATGTCTGGGTGGGATTTGTGATGTCCAGGTGGGATTGAGGATGTCCAGGTGGGATTTAGGCTTAGTCCAGGTGGGATTTGGGATGTCCAGGTGATATTTGTGATGTCCAGCTGACCCCAGGCTGTCACAGGACCCTGTGTGTCCCCGTCCGCAGGGCAAGTCGAAGCACATCACGCTGGTCCTGCAGCAGCCCGGGGCTGGCGCCGTGCCTGGCCAGCCCGGCCAGCTGCAGAAGATCCAGCTGATGCAGCAACCCAGGGCAGGGCCTGTGGGCGTGGCCTCTATGCCGCAGGTGGTGGGCGGTGCTGGGCAGAGGCTGACCGTGCCCCTCAAGGTGGTGCTGCAGCCGCAGGTGAGTGGCCGGGGGCGTGGCGGGCACTTGGGGGGGCTTGGGACTGGTCGTGGTGGTCACTGAGCCATGGTCTTGGTGGTCACTCAAACATGGCCTTGGTGGTCATTGAATCGTGGCCTTGGTGGTCACTCGGGCGTGGCTCGGGAGTGGTCATGGTGGTCACTGAACTGTGGCCTTGATGGTCATTGAACCGTGGCCTTGGTGGTCACTCATACATGGCCTTCATGGTCAGTCAGCAGTAGCCTTGGTGGTCACTCGTACATGGCCTTCATGGTCAGTCAGCAGTAGCCTTGGTGGTCACTGAACCGTGGCCTTAATGGTCATTGAGTCGTGGCCTTGGTGGTCACAAGCCGACAGGGAAACTGAGCTGACAGGGAATCGCTGCCAACCCCCTGAAACTGCGGAAACCTCCATAAACACCCTTCCCAGCAGCCCCTTTGCTCCCCCGCTCACAAATCGACATAACCCTGCCCCTTGTTCTCCCCCTCCTCTGCACCACGCTGCCTGCCCCGGAAAAGAGGGGCTGAGGGGGGATGGGTGCCGGGGCGCAGTGATAAAAATCAAAGTAAATCTGTGTCTAGACTTGAATTTTCCCTCGGTAAAGGAGTGGATCTGTTTTTACATTGTGAAAGAAGTTTGATTAGTGTACTACATCAGATTTGCTTTGGTTTGATTACAATTTATGGGTTGTTATTTAGAAATTCATTTATCTACTATTACTTACTATGGTTTTGTGTATTTGTTTGTTTGGTTTTTTCCTCCCCCGCTAAAGAAAGGGTGGATTTTTTGTCGATCTCTTTGTGAGAGTATCAAATCAGGTTGCTGTAAGTATGTGTGTATCGGACAGCGTTAGAGCACTACTCCGCTAGCAGTGGGGAGCCAGATGAAGATGCTCATGGTAAGTTCTCGTTCCGTCTTGAGTCAAACGGAGCGATTCTCACATTGGGGGTTCCTGGGCTCATTTGTGAGACTATTATTCGTTTTTGGCAGATGAAAGAGTTTCTCATAGTTGCTGATTAATAAGACTTTTGTATCCTCCTTTAGATAACTTTTCCTACTTAAGATTATATCAGTTCCAAAACTTAATCTTGCAATTTATACATTTTGTAACATCCCTGGCAAAATCAACTGCAGAATAGTACCGGGCGTGTGACAAAAGCCGGATCGTGCATCTGATGTCTCTGCCGGTACCATGCTCTTACATTGGAGTTATTCCCCCCCTGCAGCCATTCCAGCTCTTGTCTTGCGATCACAGGGAACGAGTTTCCAAATGCTCCCGGGCTCGAGCCATTCCCCATTGCACCGGTCCCCCACATGGTCTCCCAGCTGTCAGTCCCCTCCCTGCAGGTCACCGAACACTGCAAGACCCAGAGTACAGCTTAGGATATTCCAGCACCGGGCACAGATCCCCGCATCCCAGCCAGCCCCGGCTTGGCTTTTGGGAGAGGCCGGTGCCGCTCCTGACCACCACCACCCACTCGGAACCCGGGTCCCAGGGCTTTGCACGGTGCCCGGCCGTGGGACCATCATCTCTCGGGGAGATCGACTCTCTGGAACATGGCACGGACAGAGCAGTCGATGCTGTTGGGATGGAACTGGATACAGCACAGTGTATGGAGCCGGTTGCCAGAATTACCAGAGGTTTTTTTGCAGCATTCCTGCTCATCTGCTGCCCATCTGGGAACTGAAGTGGAGTCAGATACCATCAACTAAAAGTAAATGTGTGTGTATATGTATATAAATAAATGCATATACATGCATACATGTATATGTATACATCTATACATGTGTATATCTATATATCTCTATATCTATAGATATATAGAGATATAGGTATAATGTGTGTGTATATATATGTGTGTGTATAAATACACATATATATACATACATACATGTATATATGTAAATACATATACATACCTGTTTATATATAAATAAGTACGTATACATATACATGTATATATAAAAATGCATATACATATGTATACATATATGTGTCTATATACACATATACGTGTATATATAATGTGTGCATATATATATGTACGGATATATGTGTGTGTATAAATACATATACATGTGTATATATATAAATATACATACATATATATGTGTATGTATACATATATATGTATATATATGTGTATCTATATATGTATGTGTATATGCTTGTATGTATATATCTAATATACATCTACATGTATCTATATTTAATATATATGTATGTATGTGTATATATATGTGTATATCTCTATACATGTATATCTACATCTACATATATGTATATATATGTAGATGTATATACATGTGTGTATATCTGTGTTTATATATACACACATGTATGCGTATATATAGATGTATGTGTATATATGGATATATACATACACATATATGTGTATACATATGTATGTGCATGTATATATGTGTATATCTATGTGTATATACATGTATGAAAACCTATATGTACATATATCTATGTGTATCTCTCTGTCTCTCTCTTTTATGTATGTCTGTGTCTATATGTGTTGTGGTTTGAGCCTGGCTAAATGGTAGGCAGCTATACTGTCTGCTCTCTCTACTGTCTCCCGCTGCAGCTGTGCAGAGGAGAACAAAAAAAACTAAAACAAACACATTGTACTCATGAGTTGAGGTAAGCCCCTGGTGGGGGGATGTGCAGAAGAAAAGGGCACAACAGGCTTCAAACTTAAAGTTGCAAAGTAATTTATTAACCTAACAGCTGGAGGATAAATTAGAGGTAAAAATAACCTCTTAAGACACTGTTTCCTCACTCACCCCCCCTTCTCCTCTTAAGGCGCAGTTTCTCTGCTCACTCCTCTCCCTCCTTCAACCAACAGCTCTGGGGCAGGGTATGGGGTTTTTTCTTAGTCAGTCCATCACCAGAATTCTTCTGCTACAAACACTGTTTCTCTACTGCCCCCTCTCCCTATTTAGACCCCATTTCTCAGTTCAACCATGTCCTTCCTTCCAACCAATAGCTCTTGGGGTGGGGGGGGACGTTCAGCAGGGTATGGGGGTTTCCTTTGGTCAGTGTGTCAGGGAGAAGAGTCCTCTACTTAACCATGAGGTCCCTCCCATGAGAGACAGTCCTCTGTGAACTTCTTCGGTGTGAGTCCCATCTCAGGAGCAGCAGCCTGCCTCAATCTGCTGCAATGCGAGTTGTTGTCTATAGGGTGCAGACTTCCAAGCTGAGGCCAGACTATTTCTGTGATAAATGAGTGAATGATAAATGCTGGCTTTTGCATATATGCATTTAACATTTACAAGTGATATGTACTGTATAAAAAAATAGTGTAAAAGTAAAATATAATTAAGTAGAAAAAAGGTTAGGGTCAATTGTAACTTTGAAATAGTTGTGGTATGTTAGAAAATGTAGTAATAAATACATGGTAATAAATGCCTTTTAAGTTGATAAATCACAGACCCAGGGATCAAGACATCTTAAAGAAACCAAGAAGGTAACTGCCAGCATCTCAGGAAGTCTGTTATCTTGACTCACACCTCCCAAAAGGAACTGTCACCTACAAATTATGTTGGAACTGAGGAAACATAGACAGGAGGATTTCGGCCTTCAGCCCTGAGGCAATCCAGAGGGTCTGAGACTCCAAGACAGGCTGGCAGAAAGGGACAAGGATCGGGGGGGGGGAGTTGAGTGAAGTGTTAATTACTTTCTGCACTTAATGAATATGTAACATTAAAGAAAGTACTTAAGTTCACAGTACAATGCACGGGTGTGACTCTGGCAAAACTGCTAAGTACCCAGTGCTGTTTTTGCCTTTGCTCTATTAATAAATACTCAATATTATGCCGTTAAAATTTCAGCTTGTGAACTCATATCGTTTCCATCCCGGGAGAAAGGCCTTTCTCTCTCTTGCAAGGCCTTTGCAACTTTCAGTCTGTACCGGGATTCCCACTGGATCACAGCTTCCTGCAGGCATCCACCCGCTCCTCTGGTATGGGCACCTCCCCACGGGCTGTGGGTGGTTCTCTGCACACCTATGGACTCCATGGGCTGCAGGGGGACCACCTGCTTCCCCACGGTCTTCATCACAGCCGGCAGAGGATTTTCATGCTCTGGTGCCTCAGGCACCTCTTCTCCTACTTTCTCCACTCACCTAGGATTCTGCATGTTGTTTTCCCTGACATATTTTCACCTCCTCCTCCTCTGGCTAAAAACAAATGCATGCTCACATTGTTTTGATTTCTTCTTAAATATGTTTTCACAGAGGCGTAACTTACATCCCTAATTGGCTCAGGCTTGGCAGCAGCATGTCCATCATCTTCAGTGCCATCAGAGATTGGCTCTGCTGGAAATGGTGAAAAATTTTCAGAACTTTCACAGAGGATGTGCAGGAGCCATCTTTGTACCCCACTGTACTCGCTAGCACAACTGGGCCAAGTGAAACCAACACAATATGTGTATATATGTATATGTATGTGTATCTATGTGTATATGTAGGTATATGTATATACATAGCTGTATATATATCCGTATATATGTGTGTATGTATATGTGTGTGTTTTTATATATATACATATATATATACATATATGTGTATATAATCAGTCTTACTTTATATTATATATGACAATTAAACATTGTCATAAGTATGATTATTATGAACCAGATTCACATTGGGTGTACCAATGTGTGTAACGTCTTGGTGGCAGTGGGTGAGTATCCAGAAATATATGTGTATATACATAGTATAGACTGTAAAATCAGACTGATTGATAGGGTCTCTGTGCCGTATTGGAGGTTGGGGGGGGGACACAAGAACGTGTCTAAACCTGACCTGGCTTCTGTGGGCTGTGATCTTGCCCACCCTGATGCTCAGCCTGAGTCTAGCTGGTGTGTTTGGCCTTTTTGGGGAGAAGGCGGCAGCGGGTGTCAGCCTGGCTTCTGTGGGCCGTGGTCTTGCTCCCTACCATCACTGAGCCTGAGTCTAGCTGTGGTGTTTGGCCTTTTTGGTGAGAAGGGGAAGTGTGTGACAGCCTGGCTTTTGTGCACTGTGGTCTTGCCCCCCTGACACTCAGCCTGAGTCCCGCTGCTGGGTTTGGCTCTTTTTGGGAGAAAGGTGGATGCATGTGTCAGCGTGGCCTCTGTGGGCTGTGCTCTTGCTCTTTGCCATCACTCAGCTGTGCTGCAGTTGGTGGGTTTGTCGTTTTTGGGGGGAAGGGGGAAGTGTGTGTCAACCTGGCTTCTGTGGGCTGTGCTATTGCTCTGTGCCATCAGTGAGCTGGAGTCTAGCTGCTGGGTTTGGCCTTTTTGGGCATATGTGGGAAGAGTGTGTCAGCCTCGCTTCTCTGTCCTGTCCTCTTGCTCCCTGCCATCACTCGGGCAGTGTTCCAGGTGCTGGGTTTGCCCTTTTTGGGGGGAAATGGGAAGTTTGTGTAAGCTTGCTTTCTGTGGGCTGTGGTCTTGCCCACCCTGACCATCAGAGTCCACTTGCTGGGTTTGCCCTTTCTGGGGAGAAGGGCCAAGCATGTGTATGGCTGGTTTCTGTGCATTCTGCTCTTGGTCCCTGGCAACAGTCAGCTGGGATGCAGCTGCTGGGTTTGGCCTTTTTGGGGAGAAGGGGCAAGTGTGCCTAAGCCGGACTTCTCTGGGCTCTGCTCTTACTCTGTGCCATAACTCAGAAAGATTCTAGCTACTGGGTTTGGCCTTTTTGGGGAGAAGGGGGAAGCGAGTGTAAGCCTGGGTTCTGTGGGCTGTGGTCTTGCTCCCTGCCATCGCTCAGCTGGAGTCCAGCTGCTGGGTTTGGCCTTTTTGGGGAGAAGGGGGAAGCAAGTGTAAGCCTGGGTTCTGTGGGCTGTGGTCTTGCTCCCTGCCATCGCTCAGCTGGAGTCCAGCTGCTGGGTTTGGCCTTTTTGAGGAGAAAGGTGAATGCATGTGTTGGCCTGGCTTTTGTGGCCTGTGGTCTTGCTCCCTGCTATCAGTCTGCCAGAGTGCTGCTGCTGTGTTTGGCTCTTTTGGGGAAAAGGGGGAAGTGTGTGTACGCCTGGCCTCTGTTGGCTGTGGCCTCGCTCAACATTTTAGTCAGCTTGAGTGTAGGTGGTGGCTTTTTTCTTTGTGCATGTATTCCTCTCCTTCACCCTGATATCCCTCATTAGTGGCTTTCCCTTTATGTAATGTTAGCAGTTGGACTTTCAATGTCAACTGTGACTTGGGTATCTTTACTGAACCTTTTTTTGTTGTAGCTTTTTTATGTGGTTTTTTTTCATGAATAAAAGTCATGTGAGTGTTTGAGCCATTAACTACCTGAGTATATGGCTGTTCTGTGCTATGGTGGGTGGCTCCTTTTGTTTGCTATTTGTCCTGTGTGTTGTAGTATACATGGGCTTCAGCTGGGCTGCTAGTTTTATTCCTGAGTCTGTCTTTTTGTCCTTGGGCTTGCTTTGCAGGAGGTCTGTTGCATTGTCTTCCCTCTCTGCATGTTGTTTAAAGCACTGTCAGTGACTTCTATGCCTTCAGGGGCTAAAGTACTTTTGCTTTTAGTACCTAGATGGAGCCTATGTGGCTTCAGCGGGCCAGGTGCTGTGGATGTTGTCCTCTCATCTAATGGTGTAAAGTTCTGCTCATGCCACTTGCCATTGAGTGCCTTGTTGATCATGTGGGCTGTGTTGTTCCTTTAATAGTTTGCGTCTGCTGCTCAGTGTACTGTGTGAAACACTATCTGTGCTCCTGCCTTATTGACTACTTGACCCTGTGCCCTGAAGTCCCTTTCAGTTGTTGCACCACTCTTCTTTTTTATCTTCCTAGCCTGGAGCATGCACCCTGGGCAGTAATAGGAGGGCTCAGTCTGCCTGTGGTGTCCTGTTGTGATATGTCGTATCTGGGCTCTGGGGAGGTGCTTGGCCCTCTCTGGGATGGCTGTGATTGACCTGTGGGGCCTTCTTTTCCCCTTGGAAGTCACTTCCCTCTTCTGAATGCCTTTGTTTTATTTTTAGTGCTAGCTGTAATGGTCTGTTTGAGCGGTGAGGTGGCATTGGGAGGCTCACCGGCAAGATTAATTTCTTACTTGCCTTCTTGGTGATCCTAGACATCAAGGACCTTATATTTGTTCTGATGTGGCACGTGTGTCAGGTGGGATGTGGGTTCTGAGCAGTTTTTCTTACCTCCCCGAGCAGCACCTCATTTCCTGTTCCATTTGTGTGCCGTGCGTCCTCCTATCGTCCGATGGTAGGAGGCACAGGAGTCTTCTGGGTCTCGGGTGCCTTCTGTCTGCACTTGGTGGTTGAACCTCCACTGGTGTCTTTCTGTTTTGCTCTCTCTCCTCCTCCTTAGTCTTTCTCCTTCCTCCTTGTCAGCAGTGTGCTTCACCATCCTGTTAGAATTTAAAAGTTTAATAAATGACAGTATGTGATAAAGACAATAAAGCAAACAAATTGTGCTGGGTCATTGGTCTTTAGCCAGAAGGCCCCCCTGGTATTCATGGGGATATATTAATTACCGTTTCTATTGCATCAGCTTAATGTCTATTTATTGGCATTTGTCCACATTGAAGCTTTTCTCTGAAGTAATTTGGTCTTGGAAGCAAGAGCCATTTAGTGTGGCTCCTACACGATCGTACCTTTTTAGAGCATGTGTATTTTTTGGCTCCTGTTTTTTCGCTTCTTGTTGTCATCTGCAGTTTGCCCCTTGTCGTGTGGTTCTTGTAGGTGGGTATTGTCGGTAGTTGACATATCAGTATCAGGGGAATGTGTCGTTATTGCTCGGGTCTCAATTTCAGATGCAGCTCTAAGCATCCATTTCTGTTTGTGCATTTCAGGCGGTCCACTCGCAAGTTGTCTTGGCCCAGGATGTCAGAGGCCAGGTGGGTGCAAGCTGAAGGTATAGATGTGGTGTACTTCAATTGAAACTGCACATTTTGTAGTTTCACCTACAGTAGTCTCAGCATGTTTCTTTGCTTTGCTTCTTTGCAGGTGTCGCCGCTGCCCTAGGCAGGCCGAGGAATAGAGGCGAGCGGGTGAGTCAGCGTTTAGGGAGGGCGATCGATAGGGGAATGGTATGCGGCAGCCAGCATGCTCAGCGTGTACTTTTTCATCGTGCAGGTGCTGTCCAGGTGGCCTCTGGAGTCAGATGAAGATTTGAGGTGAGCCGGGGTGGTGTTGCATAGGAGCCCGGGCATTGCTCTTTTCGAGGGCGATAGTCACATTTCCTCTTTTGTCGTCTCTAGGCGCCGTCAGCAGGCATGGAGCTGAAGTTTGGGAACGGCAGGTAAGCAATAAGCCTGGGCAGGCGAGGGAGAGGGGCATTGCGGAAGGGGTCTCTTTTGGGTCGTGCCATCGCAGTCTGAATTTTCTGAATCTTTACAGCCACTGAATCAGACCTCGGGAAACATATCAACGTCCACGGCGCCGAGGCATTCTTTTCTGTCGAGGGTGGACTCGGTCGGCTTGTCCTCCGAAAGCTAAGCTTCGGGACCGGCGGTCAGGGGAAGGGAAAAACCTTTGGAATCACGGGAGGCAATCTGAAGTTAGCTTAGAGCAGAGGGCTGTAGTGGGACAGGCCCCTTGGAAGTAAAGGGAGAGGGTTTCTCCTCAGCATCAGCCGAGCCTTTGCCAGGCAGGGCAGGGCAGCTCCAACCCCTCTACACATTCTCGTGGGCTTCTATGAGTCTTGATGTCATTGTGCATCTCTATGCATCTTGGTATCATCCTGGATCTTTTTGCCCGAGGAGACCACCTTTTTGAGTCCGGAGCGATCGCCACAGTCATCTGGCAGTCATTGCCTCCTCCTCTAGGCCTACTGAGCTTCTTGAGCATCCTCTTAACAGCTTTGGCCATAACTTCGTGCCAGGAATTGTGTTTCACTGTCATATGCTATTTCTGTAAAGCTTGTGTCCATGTTGTGTTGCTTGTGTCTTGTGTTGTTTGTGTCTGTGTTGTGTTGTTTGTGTCTACATTGTGTTGTTTGTGTCCATCATCTTCTGTGTCATAGGGCTTTGTTAGGTCTCGATGCTCTATCAGCATCGTTCTGGGCCATATTGGCAGCAGGGGTTTTTACTCGTGTACTTTCCCGCATCGGGCTTATTCCGGCATCTTTACATTTTTACTTTTGGAGACCAGAAGATGTTCTCATCCATGTTCCTTCTCTGTTTTGGTAGTACCTTCCTTTCATGTGTCATTCCCTTGGAGTTCTGTAATGAAGAGTATTAGACCCTCTTGCAGTGACTGCAGTAGTTCTGTAGGTTCCATCATCTTAAAGTGTATCAGGCTCAATAACTAATCTTCTGGAGAGTTATCTCAAGTCCTCGTGTCGTCTTCGCTTTTATTTGGTGCACCGTGGGTCCATGCACCACTTAGGCTTGGAGCTGCCCTGCCCCGGCAGGTAGTGTCACGGCTAGGTAGAACAGTTACAAGACTTTATGTTTCATCTATTGTCTATGGGGTGTTGGGTACAACACTTATGGGCCGGATGTGGGGATAACTCCTAGCCTTCAGCCAGTCATAGACTGCCTCACATTGTCTTGCAGGTCCCCGAGGGAGATTCCAGTCACTGCAGTCACGGACGCTACCGATTTTCTCAGAGTCCAGAGTTTGACATTGAGGAGAGGGAGTTGGAAAATGAGTTGAAGCATCTTCTTCACTAGAGTGTCTCGAGTGAGGGCTGCAGTCAGTGTGTAAGCTGAACAAGGGTGGCTGCTTGTAGCTGGTTATGGCTGCCTGTGAGAGTGTGTGTGTTGCCTGGTGCTAAGCTTGTGTGTGTATGTGTGTGTGTGTGTGTGTGAGAGAGAGTCTTTTACCTTTCAGGTTTCTCAACAAATTTTTAAACTTAGAATAAGAAAAACCCGGCTGGGGAATTTTTTTTCCCCTTCACCTGGGTTTTTTTTTTTCCCTTGGTCCTGGCCGGTCTGCGAGGCGACATTCATTGCCAACGTTCGAGTGCAGACCGTGCCGGGCTGGGGTTTTGTCAGGCAGGAGGATTTTGGAGGCTCCTGGGAACCACGTTCCCATGGAGTGCTGCGAATGTGCGTCGGTGGCCAGACGTGGCCAGGGAGTAATGGAGCTGTCGAGATGGGAGCGACGGTGGGTTTGTGTGTGAGCTGAAGGAGGGTTGTGTCTGTGTGGATGAGCGTTGTGGTTTCTGTGTCGTGCTTTTGTTTTGGCTTTCCTCTATCAATGAAACCAAGTGTAACAAATTTCCCAGACATAGAGAAATGGTTATATTGGGTTGATATGTATTTGGCTTGTATTGGTCTGTATTCTGTATTTGTGTTTGGTGCTGCATTTCCATGTATTGCTCTGTATGTAAATTGTACTTTTACCCCTGTGTATATGGATTGTATTTGTAATTGTGCTTGTACACGTTGTTTACATGTGTTCTGCTGAAATGTAAATAAAATTCATTCAGTAAAGTTGAATAAATCCTAATAAAGATACATTCCCCAGCCCCCCCTCTTTGGCTCTTGTCTGTTATTGGTGTGGTATAGAGTGAAAAAATTACTATCTCTTGCTTTGCTTCTCGCTTTTCTATTTCTGTCTGTCTGTGTGTCTCTGTTTCTCACTGTTTCTCACTGCCCGTTTGTCTCCGTTTTCCCTATGTTCTCCCTTTTTCCTATTTTCTCCAACTCTATTTCCTCTATCTTCCTCACTCTCTATTTTCTCTGACTTTATTTTCTCTATTTTCTGTTTTTTCTGTAACTTTATTTTCTCCACTTTCTCTATTTTCTATTTCTCTAAGTGTCTTTTCTCTATTTCCTAGTTCTCTAGCTGTTTCCTCTGTTTTCTAATTCTCTAATTCTATTTTCTCTGTTTCCTCTAAGTCTATTTTCTCTGTTTTCTTTGTCTAACTGTATTTTCTCTACTCTAAGTCTAACCCTATTTTCTCTAAGTCTAACTCTATATTCTCTATTTCCTCTACGTTTAACTCTATTTTCTCTATTTTCTCTAACTGTATGTTCTCTATTTTCTAAGTCTAACTGCATTTTCTCTGTTTTCTCTAAGTGTAACTCTTTTCTCTACGTCCAACTCTATTTTCTGTAAGTGTAACTTTTTCGCTAAGTCTAACTCTATTTTCTCTAAGTCTCCTTTGTCTATTTCCTCTACGTCTAACTGTATTTTCTCTATTTCCTTTAAGTCCAACTCTATTTTCTCTATTTTCTCTAAGTCTAACTCTATATTCTCTATTTTCTCTAAGTGTAACTGTTTTCTCTCAGTCTAAGTCTATTTTCTCTAACTATTTTCTCTAAGTCTAACTGTATTTGCTCTATATTCTCTGTCTAACTGTATTTTCTCTCTTTTCTCTAAGTCTGACTCTATTTTCTCTACGTCTAACTCTATTTTCTCTAAGTGTAACTGTTTTCTCTAAGTCTAACTCTATTTTCTCTAGGTTTAACTCTTTTCTCTAAGTCTAGGTCTCCTTTGTCTATTTCCTCTATGTCTAACTCTATTTTCTCTATTTCCTCTAAGTATAACTCTAGATTCTCCATTTTCTCTAAGTGTCACTCTTTTCTCTAAGTCTAACTCTATTTTCTCTAGGTCTCTTTTCTCAAAGTCTAAGTCTCCTTTGTCTATTTCCTGTACGTCTAACTCTATTTTCTCTATTTCCTCTAAGTCTAACTCTATATTTTCTATTTTCTCTAAGTGTCACTCTTTTCTCTAGGTCTAACTCTATTTTCTCTAAGTCTAACTCTATTTCCTCTCTTTTCTCTAAGTCTAACTCTATTTCCTCTATCTTCTCTAAGTCTAACCCTATTTTCTCTAAGTCTAACTGTATATTCTTTATTTCCTCTATGTCTAACCCTATTTTCTCTATTTCCTCTAAGTGTGACTCTATTTTCTCTATTTTCTGTAAGTCTAACTCTTTTCTCTAGGCCCAACTCTATTTTCTCTATTTTCTCTAATTTCTGTATGTCTAAGTCTATTTTATGTATTTTTGGAGTCTAAGTCTACCTCTATGTCCTCTATTGCCTGAGTCTAACTGTTCCCTCTAATTTCTCTAACTCTCCTTTGTCTAACTCTACTTTCTCTAACTCTATTTCTAATGCCATGGTAGAATATCTTTCACTCGATATCTTTCACTCGATATCTTTCACTCGATATCTTTCACCCGATATCTTTCACTCGATATCTTTCACTCGATATTCTACCATGGCATTAGAAATAGAGTTAGAGAAAGTAGAGTTAGACAGGGGAGAGTTAGAGAAATTAGAGGGAGGAGCTAGACTTTGAGACAATAGAGGACAGAGAGGTAGTCTTAGACTCCAAAAATACACAAAATAGACTTAGACGTGCAGAAAATTGAGAAAACAGAGAAAATAGAGGTGGGCTTAGAGAAAACAGACTTACAGAAAATAGAGAAAATAGAGTCAGACTTAGAGGAAAGAGTTACACTTAGAGAAAATAGAGAAAACAGAGTTAGAGAAAATAGAGAAAATGCAGTTAGACTTAGAGGAAAGAGTTAGACTTAGAGAAAATAGAGTTAGACCTAGAGAAAAGAGTGACACTTAGAGAAAATGGAGAATCTAGAGCTATACTTAGAGGAAATAGAGATAACAGAGTTAGACATAGAGGAAATAGACAAAGGAGACCTAGACTTAGAGAAAAGAGTTAGACGTACAGAAAATAGAGATAGACTTAGAGAAAACAGTTACACTTAGAGAAAATAGAGTTAGACGCAGAGAAAATAGAGTCAGACTGCAGGGCGCCGTGCCAGCCGCTCGCTTCGGCTTGTGGCCGCCTAAGACGCACCTTCGCTGGCTAGGCGCCCTTGGCTCGCAAAGCGCGAGAAAGCAACGGGCAGCTCGCTGCAGTCCGGCAAAGGTGCGAACAGAAGAGGCAACGTTGAGAAAATATTCTCCACGTACGCTACCTTCTCTGGCAACTCCAGGTGCACGGGTTGTGTAAGTCTAAAGCTGGAGCAAAGTGTTTCTCTCTCTCTCTCGCTCCCTCTCTCTCTGCACATTGTCCCCGTGTCCCGGTGCTGCCAGAACATCGTAGCAGCGAGAAACATCCTTTGGAGATGAGCCTGCATGCTGCTATGCCTGCCGGTGCAGTTTGGATGTGAAATGCAGGGTGCACAGCAGCTCCGCGTTCTCCGGCACCTCGCTTCGGCTTGTAGCCGCCTAAGACGCACCTTCGCCGGCTAGGCGTTCTTAGCTCGCAAGGTGCGAGAAAGAAGCGGACGGCTCTCTGCGGTCCGGCACAGATGCCAACAGAAGAGGCTATGTGGAGAATACATTCTCCACGCACGCTGCCTTCTCCGGGAGCTGCAACTGCACGAGTTTTGTAAGACTAAAGCTGGGGCAAAGTGTTTCTGTCTCTCTCTCGCTCCCTCTCTCTCTGCACATTGTCCCCGTGTCCCGGTGCTGCCAGAACATGATAGCAGCGAGAAACATCCTTTGGAGATGAGCCTGCGTGCTGCTATGCCTGCCGGTGCAGTTTGGATGTGAAATGCAGGGTGCACAGCAGCTCCGCGTTCTCCGGCACCTCGCTTCGGCTTGTAGCCGCCTAAGACGCACCTTCGCCGGCTAGGCGCTCTTAGCTCGCAAAGCGCGAGAAAGAAGCG
The DNA here is from genome assembly GCA_036785705.1 of Acanthornis magna. NCBI lineage: Eukaryota > Metazoa > Chordata > Aves > Passeriformes > Acanthizidae > Acanthornis > Acanthornis magna. The sequence continues at coordinate 12,424,388 of JAWUZG010000093.1, forward strand.
GACGGCTCTCTGCGGTCCGGCACAGATGCGAACAGAAGAGGCTATGTGGAGAATACATTCTCCACGCACGCTGCCTTCTCCGGGAGCTGCAACTGCACGAGTTTTGTAAGACTAAAGCTGGAGCAAAGTGTTTCTGTCTCTCTCTCGCTCCCTCTCTCTCTGCACATTGTCCCCGTGTCCCGGTGCTGCCAGAACATGATAGCAGCGAGAAACATCCTTTGGAGATGAGCCTGCATGCTGCTATGCCTGCCGGTGCAGTTTGGATGTGAAATGCAGGGTGCACAGCAGCTCCGCGTTCTCCGGCACCTCGCTTCGGCTTGTAGCCGCCTAAGACGCACCTTCGCCGGCTAGGCGCTCTTAGCTCGCAAAGCGCGAGAAAGAAGCGGACGGCTCTCTGCGGTCCGGCACAGATGCCAACAGAAGAGGCTACGTGGAGAATACATTCTCCACGCACGCTACCTTCTCCGGGAGCTGAACTTGCACGAGTTTTGTAAGTCTAAAGCTGGAGCAAAGTGTTTCTCTCTCTCTCTCGCTCCCTCTCTCTCTGCACATTGTCCCCGTGTCCCGGTGCTGCCAGAACACCGTAGCAGCGAGAAACATCCTTTGGAGATGAGCCTGCATGCTGCTATGCCTGCCGGTGCAGTTTGGATGTGAAATGCAGGGTGCACAACAGCTCCGCGCCCTCCGGCGCCTCGCTTCGGCTTGTAGCCGCCTAAGACGCACCTTCGCCGGCTAGGCGCTCTTAGCTCGCAAAGCGCGAGAAAGAAGCGGACGGCTCTTTGCGGTCCGGCACAGATGCGAACAGAAGAGGCTATGTGGAGAATACATTCTCCACGCACGCTGCCTTCTCCGGGAGCTGCAACTGCACGAGTTTTGTAAGTCTAAAGCTGGAGCAAAGTGTTTCTCTCTCTCTCTCGCTCCCTCTCTCTCTGCACATTGTCCCCGTGTCCCGGTGCTGCCAGAACATCGTAGCAGCGAGAAACATCCTTTGGAGATGAGCCTGCATGCTGCTATGCCTGCCGGTGCAGTTTGGATGTGAAATGCAGGGTGCACAGCAGCTCCGCGTTCTCCGGCACCTCGCTTCGGCTTGTAGCCGCCTAAGACGCACCTTCGCCGGCTAGGCGCTCTTAGCTCGCAAAGCGCGAGAAAGAAGCGGACGGCTCTCTGCGGTCCGGCACAGATGCCAACAGAAGAGGCTACGTGGAGAATACATTCGCCACGCACGCTACCTTCTCCGGGAGCTGAACTTGCACGAGTTTTGTAAGTCTAAAGCTGGAGCAAAGTGTTTCTCTCTCTCTCTCGCTCCCTCTCTCTCTGCACATTGTCCCCGTGTCCCGGTGCTGCCAGAACATCGTAGCAGCGAGAAACATCCTTTGGAGATGAGCCTGCATGCTGCTATGCCTGCCGGTGCAGTTTGGATGTGAAATGCAGGGTGCACAACAGCTCCGCGCCCTCCGGCGCCTCGCTTCGGCTTGTAGCCGCCTAAGACGCACCTTCGCCGGCTAGGCGCTCTTAGCTCGCAAGGTGCGAGAAAGAAGCGGACGGCTCTCTGCGGTCCGGCACAGATGCCAACAGAAGAGGCTACGTGGAGAATACATTCTCCACGCACGCTACCTTCTCCGGGAGCTGCAACTGCACGAGTTTTGTAAGTCTAAAGCTGGAGCAAAGTGTTTCTCTCTCTCTCTCGCTCCCTCTCTCTCTGCACATTGTCCCCGTGTCCCGGTGCTGCCAGAACATCGTAGCAGCGAGAAACATCCTTTGGAGATGAGCCTGCATGCTGCTATGCCTGCCGGTGCAGTTTGGATGTGAAATGCAGGGTGCACAGCAGCTCCGCGTTCTCCGGCACCTCGCTCCGGCTTCTAGCCGCCTAAGACGCACCTTCGCCGGCTAGGCGCTCTTAGCTCGCAAAGCGCGAGAAAGAAGCGGACGGCTCTCTGCGGTCCGGCACAGATGCCAACAGAAGAGGCTACGTGGAGAATACATTCTCCACGCACGCTACCTTCTCCGGGAGCTGCACTTGCACGAGTTTTGTAAGTCTAAAGCTGGAGCAAAGTGTTTCTCTCTCTCTCTCGCTCCCTCTCTCTCTGCACATTGTCCCCGTGTCCCGGTGCTGCCAGAACATGATAGCAGCGAGAAACATCCTTTGGAGATGAGCCTGCATGCTGCTATGCCTGCCGGTGCAGTTTGGATGTGAAATGCAGGGTGCACAACAGCTCCGCGCCCTCCGGCGCCTCGCTTCGGCTTGTAGCCGCCTAAGACGCACCTTCGCCGGCTAGGCGTTCTTAGCTCGCAAGGTGCGAGAAAGAAGCGGACGGCTCTCTGCGGTCCGGCACAGATGCCAACAGAAGAGGCTATGTGGAGAATACATTCTCCACGCACGCTGCCTTCTCCGGGAGCTGCAACTGCACGAGTTTTGTAAGACTAAAGCTGGGGCAAAGTGTTTCTGTCTCTCTCTCGCTCCCTCTCTCTCTGCACATTGTCCCCGTGTCCCGGTGCTGCCAGAACATGATAGCAGCGAGAAACATCCTTTGGAGATGAGCCTGCGTGCTGCTATGCCTGCCGGTGCAGTTTGGATGTGAAATGCAGGGTGCACAGCAGCTCCGCGTTCTCCGGCACCTCGCTTCGGCTTGTAGCCGCCTAAGACGCACCTTCGCCGGCTAGGCGCTCTTAGCTCGCAAAGCGCGAGAAAGAAGCGGACGGCTCTCTGCGGTCCGGCACAGATGCGAACAGAAGAGGCTATGTGGAGAATACATTCTCCACGCACGCTGCCTTCTCCGGGAGCTGCAACTGCACGAGTTTTGTAAGACTAAAGCTGGAGCAAAGTGTTTCTGTCTCTCTCTCGCTCCCTCTCTCTCTGCACATTGTCCCCGTGTCCCGGTGCTGCCAGAACATGATAGCAGCGAGAAACATCCTTTGGAGATGAGCCTGCATGCTGCTATGCCTGCCGGTGCAGTTTGGATGTGAAATGCAGGGTGCACAGCAGCTCCGCGTTCTCCGGCACCTCGCTTCGGCTTGTAGCCGCCTAAGACGCACCTTCGCCGGCTAGGCGCTCTTAGCTCGCAAAGCGCGAGAAAGAAGCGGACGGCTCTCTGCGGTCCGGCACAGATGCCAACAGAAGAGGCTACGTGGAGAATACATTCTCCACGCACGCTACCTTCTCCGGGAGCTGAACTTGCACGAGTTTTGTAAGTCTAAAGCTGGAGCAAAGTGTTTCTCTCTCTCTCTCGCTCCCTCTCTCTCTGCACATTGTCCCCGTGTCCCGGTGCTGCCAGAACACCGTAGCAGCGAGAAACATCCTTTGGAGATGAGCCTGCATGCTGCTATGCCTGCCGGTGCAGTTTGGATGTGAAATGCAGGGTGCACAACAGCTCCGCGCCCTCCGGCGCCTCGCTTCGGCTTGTAGCCGCCTAAGACGCACCTTCGCCGGCTAGGCGCTCTTAGCTCGCAAAGCGCGAGAAAGAAGCGGACGGCTCTTTGCGGTCCGGCACAGATGCGAACAGAAGAGGCTATGTGGAGAATACATTCTCCACGCACGCTGCCTTCTCCGGGAGCTGCAACTGCACGAGTTTTGTAAGTCTAAAGCTGGAGCAAAGTGTTTCTCTCTCTCTCTCGCTCCCTCTCTCTCTGCACATTGTCCCCGTGTCCCGGTGCTGCCAGAACATCGTAGCAGCGAGAAACATCCTTTGGAGATGAGCCTGCATGCTGCTATGCCTGCCGGTGCAGTTTGGATGTGAAATGCAGGGTGCACAGCAGCTCCGCGTTCTCCGGCACCTCGCTTCGGCTTGTAGCCGCCTAAGACGCACCTTCGCCGGCTAGGCGCTCTTAGCTCGCAAAGCGCGAGAAAGAAGCGGACGGCTCTCTGCGGTCCGGCACAGATGCCAACAGAAGAGGCTACGTGGAGAATACATTCGCCACGCACGCTACCTTCTCCGGGAGCTGAACTTGCACGAGTTTTGTAAGTCTAAAGCTGGAGCAAAGTGTTTCTCTCTCTCTCTCGCTCCCTCTCTCTCTGCACATTGTCCCCGTGTCCCGGTGCTGCCAGAACATCGTAGCAGCGAGAAACATCCTTTGGAGATGAGCCTGCATGCTGCTATGCCTGCCGGTGCAGTTTGGATGTGAAATGCAGGGTGCACAACAGCTCCGCGCCCTCCGGCGCCTCGCTTCGGCTTGTAGCCGCCTAAGACGCACCTTCGCCGGCTAGGCGCTCTTAGCTCGCAAGGTGCGAGAAAGAAGCGGACAGCTCTCTGCGGTCCGGCACAGATGCCAACAGAAGAGGCTACGTGGAGAATACATTCTCCACGCACGCTACCTTCTCCGGGAGCTGCAACTGCACGAGTTTTGTAAGTCTAAAGCTGGAGCAAAGTGTTTCTCTCTCTCTCTCGCTCCCTCTCTCTCTGCACATTGTCCCCGTGTCCCGGTGCTGCCAGAACATCGTAGCAGCGAGAAACATCCTTTGGAGATGAGCCTGCATGCTGCTATGCCTGCCGGTGCAGTTTGGATGTGAAATGCAGGGTGCACAGCAGCTCCGCGTTCTCCGGCACCTCGCTCCGGCTTCTAGCCGCCTAAGACGCACCTTCGCCGGCTAGGCGCTCTTAGCTCGCAAAGCGCGAGAAAGAAGCGGACGGCTCTCTGCGGTCCGGCACAGATGCCAACAGAAGAGGCTACGTGGAGAATACATTCTCCACGCACGCTACCTTCTCCGGGAGCTGCACTTGCACGAGTTTTGTAAGTCTAAAGCTGGAGCAAAGTGTTTCTCTCTCTCTCTCGCTCCCTCTCTCTCTGCACATTGTCCCCGTGTCCCGGTGCTGCCAGAACATGATAGCAGCGAGAAACATCCTTTGGAGATGAGCCTGCATGCTGCTATGCCTGCCGGTGCAGTTTGGATGTGAAATGCAGGGTGCACAGCAGCTCCGCCTTCTCCGGCACCTCGCTTCGGCTTGTAGCCGCCTAAGACGCACCTTCGCCGGCTAGGCGTTCTTAGCTCGCAAGGCGCGAGAAAGAAGCGGACGGCTCTCTGCGGTCCGGCACAGATGCCAACAGAAGAGGCTATGTGGAGAATACATTCTCCACGCACGCTGCCTTCTCCGGGAGCTGGAACTGCACGAGTTTTGTAAGTCTAAAGCTGGAGCAAAGTGTTTCTCTCTCTCTCTCGCTCCCTCTCTCTCTGCACATTGTCCCCGTGTCCCGGTGCTGCCAGAACATCGTAGCAGCGAGAAACATCCTTTGGAGATGAGCCTGCATGCTGCTATGCCTGCCGGTGCAGTTTGGATGTGAAATGCAGGGTGCACAGCAGCTCCGCGCTCTCCGGCACCTCGCTTCGGCTTGTAGCCGCCTAAGACGCACCTTCGCCGGCTAGGCGCTCTTAGCTCGCAAAGCGCGAGAAAGAAGCGGACGGCTCTCTGCGGTCCGGCACAGATGCCAACAGAAGAGGCTACGTGGAGAATACATTCTCCACGCACGCTACCTTCTCCGGGAGCTGCACTTGCACGAGTTTTGTAAGTCTAAAGCTGGAGCAAAGTGTTTCTCTCTCTCTCTCGCTCCCTCTCTCTCTGCACATTGTCCCCGTGTCCCGGTGCTGCCAGAACATGAGAGCAGCGAGAAACATCCTTTGGAGATGAGCCTGCATGCTGCTATGCCTGCCGGTGCAGTTTGGATGTGAAATGCAGGGTGCACAGCAGCTCCGCCTTCTCCGGCACCTCGCTTCGGCTTGTAGCCGCCTAAGACGCACCTTCGCCGGCTAGGCGTTCTTAGCTCGCAAGGTGCGAGAAAGAAGCGGACGGCTCTCTGCGGTCCGGCACAGATGCCAACAGAAGAGGCTATGTGGAGAATACATTCTCCACGCACGCTGCCTTCTCCGGGAGCTGCAACTGCACGAGTTTTGTAAGACTAAAGCTGGGGCAAAGTGTTTCTGTCTCTCTCTCGCTCCCTCTCTCTCTGCACATTGTCCCCGTGTCCCGGTGCTGCCAGAACATGATAGCAGCGAGAAACATCCTTTGGAGATGAGCCTGCATGCTGCTATGCCTGCCGGTGCAGTTTGGATGTGAAATGCAGGGTGCACAGCAGCTCCGCGTTCTCCGGCACCTCGCTTCGGCTTGTAGCCGCCTAAGACGCACCTTCGCCGGCTAGGCGCTCTTAGCTCGCAAAGCGCGAGAAAGAAGCGGACGGCTCTCTGTGGTCCGGCACAGATGCCAACAGAAGAGGCTACGTGGAGAATACATTCTCCACGCACGCTACCTTCTCCGGGAGCTGAACTTGCACGAGTTTTGTAAGTCTAAAGCTGGAGCAAAGTGTTTCTCTCTCTCTCTCGCTCCCTCTCTCTCTGCACATTGTCCCCGTGTCCCGGTGCTGCCAGAACACCGTAGCAGCGAGAAACATCCTTTGGAGATGAGCCTGCATGCTGCTATGCCTGCCGGTGCAGTTTGGATGTGAAATGCAGGGTGCACAACAGCTCCGCGCCCTCCGGCACCTCGCTTCGGCTTGTAGACGCCTAAGACGCACCTTCGCCGGCTAGGCGTTCTTAGCTCGCAAAGCGCGAGAAAGAAGCGGACGGCTCTCTGTGGTCCGGCACAGATGCCAACAGAAGAGGCTACGTGGAGAATACATTCTCCACGCACGCTACCTTCTCCGGGAGCTGAACTTGCACGAGTTTTGTAAGTCTAAAGCTGGAGCAAAGTGTTTCTCTCTCTCTCTCGCTCCCTCTCTCTCTGCACATTGTCCCCGTGTCCCGGTGCTGCCAGAACACCGTAGCAGCGAGAAACATCCTTTGGAGATGAGCCTGCATGCTGCTATGCCTGCCGGTGCAGTTTGGATGTGAAATGCAGGGTGCACAACAGCTCCGCGCCCTCCGGCGCCTCGCTTCGGCTTGTAGCCGCCTAAGACGCACCTTCGCCGGCTAGGCGCTCTTAGCTCGCAAGGTGCGAGAAAGAAGCGGACGGCTCTCTGCGGTCCGGCACAGATGCCAACAGAAGAGGCTACGTGGAGAATACATTCTCCACGCACGCTACCTTCTCCGGGAGCTGCAACTGCACGAGTTTTGTAAGACTAAAGCTGGAGCAAAGTGGTTCTCTCTCTCTCTCGCTCCCTCTCTCTCTGCACATTGTCCCCGTGTCCCGGTGCTGCCAGAACATCGTAGCAGCGAGAAACATCCTTTGGAGATGAGCCTGCATGCTGCTACGCCTGCCGGTACAGTTTGGATGTGAAATGCAGGGTGCACAGCAGCTCCGCCTTCTCCGGCACCTCGCTTCGGCTTGTAGCCGCCTAAGACGCACCTTCGCCGGCTAGGCGCTCTTAGCTCGCAAAGCGCGAGAAAGAAGCGGACGGCTCTCTGCGGTCCGGCACAGATGCCAACAGAAGAGGCTACGTGGAGAATACATTCTCCACGCACGCTACCTTCTCCGGGAGCTGCACTTGCACGAGTTTTGTAAGTCTAAAGCTGGAGCAAAGTGTTTCTCTCTCTCTCTCACTCCCTCTCTCTCTGCACATTGTCCCCGTGTCCCGGTGCTGCCAGAACACCGTAGCAGCGAGAAACATCCTTTGGAGATGAGCCTGCATGCTGCTATGCCTGCCGGTGCAGTTTGGATGTGAAATGCAGGGTGCACAACAGCTCCGCGCCCTCCGGCGCCTCGCTTCGGCTTGTAGCCGCCTAAGACGCACCTTCGCCGGCTAGGCGCTCTTAGCTCGCAAAGCGCGAGAAAGAAGCGGACGGCTCTTTGCGGTCCGGCACAGATGCCAACAGAAGAGGCTATGTGGAGAATACATTCTCCACGCACGCTGCCTTCTCCGGGAGCTGCAACTGCACGAGTTTTGTAAGTCTAAAGCTGGAGCAAAGTGTTTCTCTCTCTCTCTCGCTCCCTCTCTCTCTGCACATTGTCCCCGTGTCCCGGTGCTGCCAGAACATCGTAGCAGCGAGAAACATCCTTTGGAGATGAGCCTGCATGCTGCTATGCCTGCCGGTGCAGTTTGGATGTGAAATGCAGGGTGCACAACAGCTCCGCGCCCTCCGGCGCCTCGCTTCGGCTTGTAGCCGCCTAAGACGCACCTTCGCCGGCTAGGCGTTCTTAGCTCGCAAGGTGCGAGAAAGAAGCGGACGGCTCTCTGCGGTCCGGCACAGATGCCAACAGAAGAGGCTACGTGGAGAATACATTCTCCACGCACGCTACCTTCTCCGGGAGCTGCAACTGCACGAGTTTTGTAAGTCTAAAGCTGGAGCAAAGTGTTTCTCTCTCTCTCTCGCTCCCTCTCTCTCTGCACATTGTCCCCGTGTCCCGGTGCTGCCAGAACATGATAGCAGCGAGAAACATCCTTTGGAGATGAGCCTGCATGCTGCTATGCCTGCCGGTGCAGTTTGGATGTGAAATGCAGGGTGCAAAACAGCTCCGCGTTCTCCGGCACCTCGCTTCGGCTTGTAGCCGCCTAAGACGCACCTTCGCCGGCTAGGCGTTCTTAGCTCGCAAAGCGCGAGAAAGAAGCGGACGGCTCTCTGTGGTCCGGCACAGATGCCAACAGAAGAGGCTACGTGGAGAATACATTCTCCACGCACGCTACCTTCTCCGGGAGCTGAACTTGCACGAGTTTTGTAAGTCTAAAGCTGGAGCAAAGTGTTTCTCTCTCTCTCTCGCTCCCTCTCTCTCTGCACATTGTCCCCGTGTCCCGGTGCTGCCAGAACACCGTAGCAGCGAGAAACATCCTTTGGAGATGAGCCTGCATGCTGCTATGCCTGCCGGTGCAGTTTGGATGTGAAATGCAGGGTGCACAACAGCTCCGCGCCCTCCGGCGCCTCGCTTCGGCTTGTAGCCGCCTAAGACGCACCTTCGCCGGCTAGGCGCTCTTAGCTCGCAAAGCGCGAGAAAGAAGCGGACGGCTCTCTGCGGTCCGGCACAGATGCCAACAGAAGAGGCTATGTGGAGAATACATTCTCCACGCACGCTGCCTTCTCCGGGAGCTGCAACTGCACGAGTTTTGTAAGTCTAAAGCTGGAGCAAAGTGTTTCTCTCTCTCTCTCGCTCCCTCTCTCTCTGCACATTGTCCCCGTGTCCCGGTGCTGCCAGAACATCGTAGCAGCGAGAAACATCCTTTGGAGATGAGCCTGCATGCTGCTATGCCTGCCGGTGCAGTTTGGATGTGAAATGCAGGGTGCACAGCAGCTCCGCGTTCTCCGGCACCTCGCTTCGGTTTGTAGCCGCCTAAGACGCACCTTCGCCAGCTAGGCGCTCTTAGCTCGCAAAGCGCGAGAAAGAAGCGGACGGCTCTCTGCGGTCCGGCACAGATGCCAACAGAAGAGGCTATGTGGAGAATACATTCTCCACGCACGCTGCCTTCTCCGGGAGCTGCAACTGCACGAGTTTTGTAAGACTAAAGCTGGGGCAAAGTGTTTCTGTCTCTCTCTCGCTCCCTCTCTCTCTGCACATTGTCCCCGTGTCCCGGTGCTGCCAGAACATGATAGCAGCGAGAAACATCCTTTGGAGATGAGCCTGCATGCTGCTATGCCTGCCGGTGCAGTTTGGATGTGAAATGCAGGGTGCACAGCAGCTCCGCCTTCTCCGGCACCTCGCTTCGGCTTGTAGCCGCCTAAGACGCACCTTCGCCGGCTAGGCGCTCTTAGCTCGCAAAGCGCGAGAAAGAAGCGGACGGCTCTCTGTGGTCCGGCACAGATGCCAACAGAAGAGGCTACGTGGAGAATACATTCTCCACGCACGCTACCTTCTCCGGGAGCTGAACTTGCACGAGTTTTGTAAGTCTAAAGCTGGAGCAAAGTGTTTCTCTCTCTCTCTCGCTCCCTCTCTCTCTGCACATTGTCCCCGTGTCCCGGTGCTGCCAGAACATCGTAGCAGCGAGAAACATCCTTTGGAGATGAGCCTGCATGCTGCTATGCCTGCCGGTGCAGTTTGGATGTGAAATGCAGGGTGCACAACAGCTCCGCCTTCTCCGGCACCTCGCTTCGGTTTGTAGCCGCCTAAGACGCACCTTCGCCGGCTAGGCGCTCTTAGCTCGCAAAGCGCGAGAAAGAAGCGGACGGCTCTCTGCGGTCCGGCACAGATGCCAACAGAAGAGGCTATGTGGAGAATACATTCTCCACGCACGCTGCCTTCTCCGGGAGCTGCAACTGCACGAGTTTTGTAAGACTAAAGCTGGAGCAAAGTGTTTCTCTCTCTCTCTCGCTCCCTCTCTCTCTGCACATTGTCCCCGTGTCCCGGTGCTGCCAGAACATCGTAGCAGCGAGAAACATCCTTTGGAGATGAGCCTGCATGCTGCTATGCCTGCCGGTGCAGTTTGGATGTGAAATGCAGGGTGCACAACAGCTCCGCGCCCTCCGGCGCCTCGCTTCGGCTTGTAGCCGCCTAAGACGCACCTTCGCCGGCTAGGCGCTCTTAGCTCGCAAGGTGCGAGAAAGAAGCGGACGGCTCTCTGCGGTCCGGCACAGATGCCAACAGAAGAGGCTACGTGGAGAATACATTCTCCACGCACGCTACCTTCTCCGGGAGCTGAACTTGCACGAGTTTTGTAAGTCTAAAGCTGGAGCAAAGTGTTTCTCTCTCTCTCTCGCTCCCTCTCTCTCTGCACATTGTCCCCGTGTCCCGGTGCTGCCAGAACATCGTAGCAGCGAGAAACATCCTTTGGAGATGAGCCTGCATGCTGCTATGCCTGCCGGTGCAGTTTGGATGTGAAATGCAGGGTGCACAACAGCTCCGCGCCCTCCGGCGCCTCGCTTCGGCTTGTAGCCGCCTAAGACGCACCTTCGCCGGCTAGGCGTTCTTAGCTCGCAAGGTGCGAGAAAGAAGCGGACGGCTCTCTGCGGTCCGGCACAGATGCCAAAAGAAGAGGCTATGTGGAGAATACATTCTCCACGCACGCTGCCTTCTCCGGGAGCTGCAACTGCACGAGTTTTGTAAGACTAAAGCTGGGGCAAAGTGTTTCTCTCTCTCTCTCGCTCCCTCTCTCTCTGCACATTGTCCCCGTGTCCCGGTGCTGCCAGAACATGATAGCAGCGAGAAACATCCTTTGGAGATGAGCCTGCGTGCTGCTATGCCTGCCGGTGCAGTTTGGATGTGAAATGCAGGGTGCACAACAGCTCCGCCTTCTCCGGCACCTCGCTTCGGCTTGTAGCCGCCTAAGACGCACCTTCGCCGGCTAGGCGCTCTTAGCTCGCAAAGCGCGAGAAAGAAGCGGACGGCTCTCTGCGGTCCGGCACAGATGCCAACAGAAGAGGCTAAGTGGAGAATACATTCGCCACGCATGCTACCTTCTCCGGGAGCTGAACTTGCACGAGTTTTGTAAGTCTAAAGGTGGAGCAAAGTGTTTCTCTCTCTCTCTCGCTCCCTCTCTCTCTGCACATTGTCCCCGTGTCCCGGTGCTGCCAGAACATCGTAGCAGCGAGAAACATCCTTTGGAGATGAGCCTGCATGCTGCTATGCCTGCCGGTGCAGTTTGGATGTGAAATGCAGGGTGCACAGCAGCTCCGCCTTCTCCGGCACCTCGCTTCGGTTTGTAGCCGCCTAAGACGCACCTTCGCCAGCTAGGCGCTCTTAGCTCGCAAAGCGCGAGAAAGAAGCGGACGGCTCTCTGCGGTCCGGCACAGATGCCAACAGAAGAGGCTATGTGGAGAATACATTCTCCACGCACGCTGCCTTCTCCGGGAGCTGCAACTGCACGAGTTTTGTAAGTCTAAAGCTGGAGCAAAGTGTTTCTCTCTCTCTCTCGCTCCCTCTCTCTCTGCACATTGTCCCCGTGTCCCGGTGCTGCCAGAACATCGTAGCAGCGAGAAACATCCTTTGGAGATGAGCCTGCATGCTGCTATGCCTGCCGGTGCAGTTTGGATGTGAAATGCAGGGTGCACAACAGCTCCGCGCCCTCCGGCGCCTCGCTTCGGCTTGTAGCCGCCTAAGACGCACCTTCGCCGGCTAGGCGCTCTTAGCTCGCAAGGTGCGAGAAAGAAGCGGACGGCTCTCTGCGGTCCGGCACAGATGCCAACAGAAGAGGCTACGTGGAGAATACATTCTCCACGCACGCTACCTTCTCCGGGAGCTGAACTTGCACGAGTTTTGTAAGTCTAAAGCTGGAGCAAAGTGTTTCTCTCTCTCTCTCGCTCCCTCTCTCTCTGCACATTGTCCCCGTGTCCCGGTGCTGCCAGAACATCGTAGCAGCGAGAAACATCCTTTGGAGATGAGCCTGCATGCTGCTATGCCTGCCGGTGCAGTTTGGATGTGAAATGCAAGGTGCACAGCAGCTCCGCGTTCTCCGGCACCTCGCTTCGGCTTGTAGCCGCCTAAGACGCACCTTCGCCGGCTAGGCGCTCTTAGCTCGCAAAGCGCGAGAAAGAAGCGGACGGCTCTCTGCGGTCCGGCACAGATGCGAACAGAAGAGGCTATGTGGAGAATACATTCTCCACGCACGCTGCCTTCTCCGGGAGCTGCAACTGCACGAGTTTTGTAAGTCTAAAGCTGGAGCAAAGTGTTTCTCTCTCTCTCTCGCTCCCTCTCTCTCTGCACATTGTCCCCGTGTCCCGGTGCTGCCAGAACATCGTAGCAGCGAGAAACATCCTTTGGAGATGAGCCTGCATGCTGCTATGCCTGCCGGTGCAGTTTGGATGTGAAATGCAGGGTGCACAACAGCTCCGCGCCCTCCGGCGCCTCGCTTCGGCTTGTAGCCGCCTAAGACGCACCTTCGCCGGCTAGGCGCTCTTAGCTCGCAAAGCGCGAGAAAGAAGCGGACGGCTCTCTGCGGTCCGGCACAGATGCCAACAGAAGAGGCTACGTGGAGAATACATTCTCCACGCACGCTACCTTCTCCGGGAGCTGAACTTGCACGAGTTTTGTAAGTCTAAAGCTGGAGCAAAGTGTTTCTCTCTCTCTCTCGCTCCCTCTCTCTCTGCACATTGTCCCCGTGTCTCGGTGCTGCCAGAACACCGTAGCAGCGAGAAACATCCTTTGGAGATGAGCCTGCGTGCTGCTATGCCTGCCGGTGCAGTTTGGATGTGAAATGCAGGGTGCACAACAGCTCCGCACCCTCCGGCGCCTCGCTTCGGCTTGTAGCCGCCTAAGACGCACCTTCGCCGGCTAGGCGTTCTTAGCTCGCAAGGTGCGAGAAAGAAGCGGACGGCTCTCTGCGGTCCGGCACAGATGCCAACAGAAGAGGCTATGTGGAGAATACATTCTCCACGCACGCTGCCTTCTCCGGGAGCTGCAACTGCACGAGTTTTGTAAGACTAAAGCTGGGGCAAAGTGTTTCTGTCTCTCTCTCGCTCCCTCTCTCTCTGCACATTGTCCCCGTGTCCCGGTGCTGCCAGAACATGATAGCAGCGAGAAACATCCTTTGGAGATGAGCCTGCATGCTGCTATGCCTGCCGGTGCAGTTTGGATGTGAAATGCAGGGTGCACAGCAGCTCCGCGTTCTCCGGCACCTCGCTTCGGCTTGTAGCCGCCTAAGACGCACCTTCGCCGGCTAGGCGCTCTTAGCTCGCAAAGCGCGAGAAAGAAGCGGACGGCTCTCTGTGGTCCGGCACAGATGCCAACAGAAGAGGCTACGTGGAGAATACATTCTCCACGCACGCTACCTTCTCCGGGAGCTGAACTTGCACGAGTTTTGTAAGTCTAAAGCTGGAGCAAAGTGTTTCTCTCTCTCTCTCGCTCCCTCTCTCTCTGCACATTGTCCCCGTGTCCCGGTGCTGCCAGAACATCGTAGCAGCGAGAAACATCCTTTGGAGATGAGCCTGCATGCTGCTATGCCTGCCGGTGCAGTTTGGATGTGAAATGCAGGGTGCACAACAGCTCCGCGCCCTCCGGCACCTCGCTTCGGCTTGTAGACGCCTAAGACGCACCTTCGCCGGCTAGGCGCTCTTAGCTCGCAAAGCGCGAGAAAGAAGCGGACGGCTCTCTGCGGTCCGGCACAGATGCCAACAGAAGAGGCTATGTGGAGAATACATTCTCCACGCACGCTGCCTTCTCCGGGAGCTGCAACTGCACGAGTTTTTTAAGACTAAAGCTGGAGCAAAGTGTTTCTCTCTCTCTCTCGCTCCCTCTCTCTCTGCACATTGTCCCCGTGTCCCGGTGCTGCCAGAACATCGTAGCAGCGAGAAACATCCTTTGGAGATGAGCCTGCATGCTGCTATGCCTGCCGGTGCAGTTTGGATGTGAAATGCAGGGTGCACAGCAGCTCCGCGCCCTCCGGCGCCTCGCTTCGGCTTGTAGCCGCCTAAGACGCACCTTCGCCGGCTAGGCGCTCTTAGCTCGCAAAGCGCGAGAAAGAAGCGGACGGCTCTCTGCGGTCCGGCACAGATGCCAACAGAAGAGGCTAAGTGGAGAATACATTCGCCACGCATGCTACCTTCTCCGGGAGCTGAACTTGCACGAGTTTTGTAAGTCTAAAGCTGGAGCAAAGTGTTTCTCTCTCTCTCTCGCTCCCTCTCTCTCTGCACATTGTCCCCGTGTCCCGGTGCTGCCAGAACATCGTAGCAGCGAGAAACATCCTTTGGAGATGAGCCTGCATGCTGCTATGCCTGCCGGTGCAGTTTGGATGTGAAATGCAGGGTGCACAGCAGCTCCGCCTTCTCCGGCACCTCGCTTCGGTTTGTAGCCGCCTAAGACGCACCTTCGCCAGCTAGGCGCTCTTAGCTCGCAAAGCGCGAGAAAGAAGCGGACGGCTCTCTGCGGTCCGGCACAGATGCCAACAGAAGAGGCTATGTGGAGAATACATTCTCCACGCACGCTGCCTTCTCCGGGAGCTGCAACTGCACGAGTTTTGTAAGACTAAAGCTGGAGCAAAGTGTTTCTCTCTCTCTCTCGCTCCCTCTCTCTCTGCACATTGTCCCCGTGTCCCGGTGCTGCCAGAACACCGTAGCAGCGAGAAACATCCTTTGGAGATGAGCCTGCATGCTGCTATGCCTGCCGGTGCAGTTTGGATGTGAAATGCAGGGTGCACAACAGCTCCGCGCCCTCCGGCGCCTCGCTTCGGCTTGTAGCCGCCTAAGACGCACCTTCGCCGGCTAGGCGCTCTTAGCTCGCAAAGCGCGAGAAAGAAGCGGACGGCTCTCTGCGGTCCGGCACAGATGCGAACAGAAGAGGCTATGTGGAGAATACATTCTCCACGCACGCTGCCTTCTCCGGGAGCTGCAACTGCACGAGTTTTGTAAGTCTAAAGCTGGAGCAAAGTGTTTCTCTCTCTCTCTCGCTCCCTCTCTCTCTGCACATTGTCCCCGTGTCCCGGTGCTGCCAGAACATCGTAGCAGCGAGAAACATCCTTTGGAGATGAGCCTGCATGCTGCTATGCCTGCCGGTGCAGTTTGGATGTGAAATGCAGGGTGCACAGCAGCTCCGCGTTCTCCGGCACCTCGCTTCGGCTTGTAGCCGCCTAAGACGCACCTTCGCCGGCTAGGCGCTCTTAGCTCGCAAAGCGCGAGAAAGAAGCGGACGGCTCTCTGCGGTCCGGCACAGATGCCAACAGAAGAGGCTACGTGGAGAATACATTCTCCACGCACGCTACCTTCTCCGGGAGCTGAACTTGCACGAGTTTTGTAAGTCTAAAGCTGGAGCAAAGTGTTTCTCTCTCTCTCTCGCTCCCTCTCTCTCTGCACATTGTCCCCGTGTCCCGGTGCTGCCAGAACATCGTAGCAGCGAGAAACATCCTTTGGAGATGAGCCTGCATGCTGCTATGCCTGCCGGTGCAGTTTGGATGTGAAATGCAGGGTGCACAACAGCTCCGCGCCCTCCGGCGCCTCGCTTCGGCTTGTAGCCGCCTAAGACGCACCTTCGCCGGCTAGGCGCTCTTAGCTCGCAAAGCGCGAGAAAGAAGCGGACGGCTCTCTGCGGTCCGGCACAGATGCCAACAGAAGAGGCTATGTGGAGAATACATTCTCCACGCACGCTACCTTCTCCGGGAGCTGCAACTGCACGAGTTTTGTAAGTCTAAAGCTGGAGCAAAGTGTTTCTCTCTCTCTCTCGCTCCCTCTCTCTCTGCACATTGTCCCCGTGTCCCGGTGCTGCCAGAACATCGTAGCAGCGAGAAACATCCTTTGGAGATGAGCCTGCATGCTGCTATGCCTGCCGGTGCAGTTTGGATGTGAAATGCAGGGTGCACAGCAGCTCCGCGTTCTCCGGCACCTCGCTTCGGCTTGTAGCCGCCTAAGACGCACCTTCGCCGGCTAGGCGCTCTTAGCTCGCAAAGCGCGAGAAAGAAGCGGACGGCTCTCTGCGGTCCGGCACAGATGCCAACAGAAGAGACTACGTGGAGAATACATTCTCCACGCACGCTGCCTTCTCCGGGAGCTGCAACTGCACGAGTTTTGTAAGACTAAAGCTGGAGCAAAGTGTTTCTCTCTCTCTCTCGCTCCCTCTCTCTCTGCACATTGTCCCCGTGTCCCGGTGCTGCCAGAACATGATAGCAGCGAGAAACATCCTTTGGAGATGAGCCTGCATGCTGCTATGCCTGCCGGTGCAGTTTGGATGTGAAATGCAGGGTGCACAACAGCTCCGCGCCCTCCGGCGCCTCGCTTCGGCTTGTAGCCGCCTAAGACGCACCTTCGCCGGCTAGGCGTTCTTAGCTCGCAAGGTGCGAGAAAGAAGCGGACGGCTCTCTGCGGTCCGGCACAGATGCCAACAGAAGAGGCTATGTGGAGAATACATTCTCCACGCACGCTGCCTTCTCCGGGAGCTGCAACTGCACGAGTTTTGTAAGACTAAAGCTGGGGCAAAGTGTTTCTCTCTCTCTCTCGCTCCCTCTCTCTCTGCACATTGTCCCCGTGTCCCGGTGCTGCCAGAACATGATAGCAGCGAGAAACATCCTTTGGAGATGAGCCTGCATGCTGCTATGCCTGCCGGTGCAGTTTGGATGTGAAATGCAGGGTGCACAGCAGCTCCGCGCCCTCCGGCGCCTCGCTTCGGCTTGTAGCCGCCTAAGACGCACCTTCGCCGGCTAGGCGCTCTTAGCTCGCAAAGCGCGAGAAAGAAGCGGACGGCTCTCTGCGGTCCGGCACAGATGCCAACAGAAGAGGCTACGTGGAGAATACATTCTCCACGCATGCTACCTTCTCCGGGAGCTGAACTTGCACGAGTTTTGTAAGTCTAAAGCTGGAGCAAAGTGTTTCTCTCTCTCTCTCGCTCCCTCTCTCTCTGCACATTGTCCCCGTGTCCCGGTGCTGCCAGAACATCGTAGCAGCGAGAAACATCCTTTGGAGATGAGCCTGCATGCTGCTATGCCTGCCGGTGCAGTTTGGATGTGAAATGCAGGGTGCACAACAGCTCCGCGCCCTCCGGCGCCTCGCTTCGGCTTGTAGCCGCCTAAGACGCACCTTCGCCGGCTAGGCGCTCTTAGCTCGCAAAGCGCGAGAAAGAAGCGGACGGCTCTCTGCGGTCCGGCACAGATGCCAACAGAAGAGGCTATGTGGAGAATACATTCTCCACGCACGCTGCCTTCTCCGGGAGCTGCAACTGCACGAGTTTTGTAAGTCTAAAGCTGGAGCAAAGTGTTTCTCTCTCTCTCTCGCTCCCTCTCTCTCTGCACATTGTCCCCGTGTCCCGGTGCTGCCAGAACATGGTAGCAGCGAGAAACATCCTTTGGAGATGAGCCTGCATGCTGCTATGCCTGCCGGTGCAGTTTGGATGTGAAATGCAGGGTGCACAGCAGCTCCGCGTTCTCCGGCACCTCGCTTCGGTTTGTAGCCGCCTAAGACGCACCTTCGCCAGCTAGGCGCTCTTAGCTCGCAAAGCGCGAGAAAGAAGCGGACGGCTCTCTGCGGTCCGGCACAGATGCCAACAGAAGAGGCTATGTGGAGAATACATTCTCCACGCACGCTGCCTTCTCCGGGAGCTGCAACTGCACGAGTTTTGTAAGACTAAAGCTGGGGCAAAGTGTTTCTGTCTCTCTCTCGCTCCCTCTCTCTCTGCACATTGTCCCCGTGTCCCGGTGCTGCCAGAACATGATAGCAGCGAGAAACATCCTTTGGAGATGAGCCTGCATGCTGCTATGCCTGCCGGTGCAGTTTGGATGTGAAATGCAGGGTGCACAGCAGCTCCGCCTTCTCCGGCACCTCGCTTCGGCTTGTAGCCGCCTAAGACGCACCTTCGCCGGCTAGGCGCTCTTAGCTCGCAAAGCGCGAGAAAGAAGCGGACGGCTCTCTGTGGTCCGGCACAGATGCCAACAGAAGAGGCTACGTGGAGAATACATTCTCCACGCACGCTACCTTCTCCGGGAGCTGAACTTGCACGAGTTTTGTAAGTCTAAAGCTGGAGCAAAGTGTTTCTCTCTCTCTCTCGCTCCCTCTCTCTCTGCACATTGTCCCCGTGTCCCGGTGCTGCCAGAACATCGTAGCAGCGAGAAACATCCTTTGGAGATGAGCCTGCATGCTGCTATGCCTGCCGGTGCAGTTTGGATGTGAAATGCAGGGTGCACAACAGCTCCGCCTTCTCCGGCACCTCGCTTCGGTTTGTAGCCGCCTAAGACGCACCTTCGCCGGCTAGGCGCTCTTAGCTCGCAAAGCGCGAGAAAGAAGCGGACGGCTCTCTGCGGTCCGGCACAGATGCCAACAGAAGAGGCTATGTGGAGAATACATTCTCCACGCACGCTGCCTTCTCCGGGAGCTGCAACTGCACGAGTTTTGTAAGACTAAAGCTGGAGCAAAGTGTTTCTCTCTCTCTCTCGCTCCCTCTCTCTCTGCACATTGTCCCCGTGTCCCGGTGCTGCCAGAACATCGTAGCAGCGAGAAACATCCTTTGGAGATGAGCCTGCATGCTGCTATGCCTGCCGGTGCAGTTTGGATGTGAAATGCAGGGTGCACAACAGCTCCGCGCCCTCCGGCGCCTCGCTTCGGCTTGTAGCCGCCTAAGACGCACCTTCGCCGGCTAGGCGCTCTTAGCTCGCAAGGTGCGAGAAAGAAGCGGACGGCTCTCTGCGGTCCGGCACAGATGCCAACAGAAGAGGCTACGTGGAGAATACATTCTCCACGCACGCTACCTTCTCCGGGAGCTGAACTTGCACGAGTTTTGTAAGTCTAAAGCTGGAGCAAAGTGTTTCTCTCTCTCTCTCGCTCCCTCTCTCTCTGCACATTGTCCCCGTGTCCCGGTGCTGCCAGAACATCGTAGCAGCGAGAAACATCCTTTGGAGATGAGCCTGCATGCTGCTATGCCTGCCGGTGCAGTTTGGATGTGAAATGCAAGGTGCACAGCAGCTCCGCGTTCTCCGGCACCTCGCTTCGGCTTGTAGCCGCCTAAGACGCACCTTCGCCGGCTAGGCGCTCTTAGCTCGCAAAGCGCGAGAAAGAAGCGGACGGCTCTCTGCGGTCCGGCACAGATGCCAACAGAAGAGGCTACGTGGAGAATACATTCTCCACGCACGCTACCTTCTCCGGGAGCTGAACTTGCACGAGTTTTGTAAGTCTAAAGCTGGAGCAAAGTGTTTCTCTCTCTCTCTCGCTCCCTCTCTCTCTGCACATTGTCCCCGTGTCCCGGTGCTGCCAGAACATCGTAGCAGCGAGAAACATCCTTTGGAGATGAGCCTGCATGCTGCTATGCCTGCCGGTGCAGTTTGGATGTGAAATGCAGGGTGCACAACAGCTCCGCGCCCTCCGGCGCCTCGCTTCGGCTTGTAGCCGCCTAAGACGCACCTTCGCCGGCTAGGCGTTCTTAGCTCGCAAGGTGCGAGAAAGAAGCGGACGGCTCTCTGCGGTCCGGCACAGATGCGAACAGAAGAGGCTATGTGGAGAATACATTCTCCACGCACGCTGCCTTCTCCGGGAGCTGCAACTGCACGAGTTTTGTAAGACTAAAGCTGGGGCAAAGTGTTTCTCTCTCTCTCTCGCTCCCTCTCTCTCTGCACATTGTCCCCGTGTCCCGGTGCTGCCAGAACATGATAGCAGCGAGAAACATCCTTTGGAGATGAGCCTGCGTGCTGCTATGCCTGCCGGTGCAGTTTGGATGTGAAATGCAGGGTGCACAACAGCTCCGCCTTCTCCGGCACCTCGCTTCGGCTTGTAGCCGCCTAAGACGCACCTTCGCCGGCTAGGCGCTCTTAGCTCGCAAAGCGCGAGAAAGAAGCGGACGGCTCTCTGCGGTCCGGCACAGATGCCAACAGAAGAGGCTAAGTGGAGAATACATTCGCCACGCATGCTACCTTCTCCGGGAGCTGAACTTGCACGAGTTTTGTAAGTCTAAAGCTGGAGCAAAGTGTTTCTCTCTCTCTCTCGCTCCCTCTCTCTCTGCACATTGTCCCCGTGTCCCGGTGCTGCCAGAACATCGTAGCAGCGAGAAACATCCTTTGGAGATGAGCCTGCATGCTGCTATGCCTGCCGGTGCAGTTTGGATGTGAAATGCAGGGTGCACAGCAGCTCCGCCTTCTCCGGCACCTCGCTTCGGTTTGTAGCCGCCTAAGACGCACCTTCGCCAGCTAGGCGCTCTTAGCTCGCAAAGCGCGAGAAAGAAGCGGACGGCTCTCTGCGGTCCGGCACAGATGCCAACAGAAGAGGCTATGTGGAGAATACATTCTCCACGCACGCTGCCTTCTCCGGGAGCTGCAACTGCACGAGTTTTGTAAGTCTAAAGCTGGAGCAAAGTGTTTCTCTCTCTCTCTCGCTCCCTCTCTCTCTGCACATTGTCCCCGTGTCCCGGTGCTGCCAGAACATCGTAGCAGCGAGAAACATCCTTTGGAGATGAGCCTGCATGCTGCTATGCCTGCCGGTGCAGTTTGGATGTGAAATGCAGGGTGCACAACAGCTCCGCGCCCTCCGGCGCCTCGCTTCGGCTTGTAGCCGCCTAAGACGCACCTTCGCCGGCTAGGCGCTCTTAGCTCGCAAGGTGCGAGAAAGAAGCGGACGGCTCTCTGCGGTCCGGCACAGATGCCAACAGAAGAGGCTACGTGGAGAATACATTCTCCACGCACGCTACCTTCTCCGGGAGCTGAACTTGCACGAGTTTTGTAAGTCTAAAGCTGGAGCAAAGTGTTTCTCTCTCTCTCTCGCTCCCTCTCTCTCTGCACATTGTCCCCGTGTCCCGGTGCTGCCAGAACATCGTAGCAGCGAGAAACATCCTTTGGAGATGAGCCTGCATGCTGCTATGCCTGCCGGTGCAGTTTGGATGTGAAATGCAAGGTGCACAGCAGCTCCGCGTTCTCCGGCACCTCGCTTCGGCTTGTAGCCGCCTAAGACGCACCTTCGCCGGCTAGGCGCTCTTAGCTCGCAAAGCGCGAGAAAGAAGCGGACGGCTCTCTGCGGTCCGGCACAGATGCGAACAGAAGAGGCTATGTGGAGAATACATTCTCCACGCACGCTGCCTTCTCCGGGAGCTGCAACTGCACGAGTTTTGTAAGTCTAAAGCTGGAGCAAAGTGTTTCTCTCTCTCTCTCGCTCCCTCTCTCTCTGCACATTGTCCCCGTGTCCCGGTGCTGCCAGAACATCGTAGCAGCGAGAAACATCCTTTGGAGATGAGCCTGCATGCTGCTATGCCTGCCGGTGCAGTTTGGATGTGAAATGCAGGGTGCACAACAGCTCCGCGCCCTCCGGCGCCTCGCTTCGGCTTGTAGCCGCCTAAGACGCACCTTCGCCGGCTAGGCGCTCTTAGCTCGCAAAGCGCGAGAAAGAAGCGGACGGCTCTCTGCGGTCCGGCACAGATGCCAACAGAAGAGGCTACGTGGAGAATACATTCTCCACGCACGCTACCTTCTCCGGGAGCTGAACTTGCACGAGTTTTGTAAGTCTAAAGCTGGAGCAAAGTGTTTCTCTCTCTCTCTCGCTCCCTCTCTCTCTGCACATTGTCCCCGTGTCTCGGTGCTGCCAGAACACCGTAGCAGCGAGAAACATCCTTTGGAGATGAGCCTGCGTGCTGCTATGCCTGCCGGTGCAGTTTGGATGTGAAATGCAGGGTGCACAACAGCTCCGCACCCTCCGGCGCCTCGCTTCGGCTTGTAGCCGCCTAAGACGCACCTTCGCCGGCTAGGCGTTCTTAGCTCGCAAGGTGCGAGAAAGAAGCGGACGGCTCTCTGCGGTCCGGCACAGATGCCAACAGAAGAGGCTATGTGGAGAATACATTCTCCACGCACGCTGCCTTCTCCGGGAGCTGCAACTGCACGAGTTTTGTAAGACTAAAGCTGGGGCAAAGTGTTTCTGTCTCTCTCTCGCTCCCTCTCTCTCTGCACATTGTCCCCGTGTCCCGGTGCTGCCAGAACATGATAGCAGCGAGAAACATCCTTTGGAGATGAGCCTGCATGCTGCTATGCCTGCCGGTGCAGTTTGGATGTGAAATGCAGGGTGCACAGCAGCTCCGCGTTCTCCGGCACCTCGCTTCGGCTTGTAGCCGCCTAAGACGCACCTTCGCCGGCTAGGCGCTCTTAGCTCGCAAAGCGCGAGAAAGAAGCGGACGGCTCTCTGTGGTCCGGCACAGATGCCAACAGAAGAGGCTACGTGGAGAATACATTCTCCACGCACGCTACCTTCTCCGGGAGCTGAACTTGCACGAGTTTTGTAAGTCTAAAGCTGGAGCAAAGTGTTTCTCTCTCTCTCTCGCTCCCTCTCTCTCTGCACATTGTCCCCGTGTCCCGGTGCTGCCAGAACATCGTAGCAGCGAGAAACATCCTTTGGAGATGAGCCTGCATGCTGCTATGCCTGCCGGTGCAGTTTGGATGTGAAATGCAGGGTGCACAGCAGCTCCGCCTTCTCCGGCACCTCGCTTCGGTTTGTAGCCGCCTAAGACGCACCTTCGCCAGCTAGGCGCTCTTAGCTCGCAAAGCGCGAGAAAGAAGCGGACGGCTCTCTGCGGTCCGGCACAGATGCCAACAGAAGAGGCTATGTGGAGAATACATTCTCCACGCACGCTGCCTTCTCCGGGAGCTGCAACTGCACGAGTTTTGTAAGACTAAAGCTGGAGCAAAGTGTTTCTCTCTCTCTCTCGCTCCCTCTCTCTCTGCACATTGTCCCCGTGTCCCGGTGCTGCCAGAACACCGTAGCAGCGAGAAACATCCTTTGGAGATGAGCCTGCATGCTGCTATGCCTGCCGGTGCAGTTTGGATGTGAAATGCAGGGTGCACAACAGCTCCGCGCCCTCCGGCGCCTCGCTTCGGCTTGTAGCCGCCTAAGACGCACCTTCGCCGGCTAGGCGCTCTTAGCTCGCAAAGCGCGAGAAAGAAGCGGACGGCTCTCTGCGGTCCGGCACAGATGCGAACAGAAGAGGCTATGTGGAGAATACATTGTCCACGCACGCTGCCTTCTCCGGGAGCTGCAACTGCACGAGTTTTGTAAGTCTAAAGCTGGAGCAAAGTGTTTCTCTCTCTCTCTCGCTCCCTCTCTCTCTGCACATTGTCCCCGTGTCCCGGTGCTGCCAGAACATCGTAGCAGCGAGAAACATCCTTTGGAGATGAGCCTGCATGCTGCTATGCCTGCCGTGCAGTTTGGATGTGAAATGCAGGGTGCACAGCAGCTCCGCGTTCTCCGGCACCTCGCTTCGGCTTGTAGCCGCCTAAGACGCACCTTCGCCGGCTAGGCGCTCTTAGCTCGCAAAGCGCGAGAAAGAAGCGGACGGCTCTCTGCGGTCCGGCACAGATGCCAACAGAAGAGGCTACGTGGAGAATACATTCTCCACGCACGCTACCTTCTCCGGGAGCTGAACTTGCACGAGTTTTGTAAGTCTAAAGCTGGAGCAAAGTGTTTCTCTCTCTCTCTCGCTCCCTCTCTCTCTGCACATTGTCCCCGTGTCCCGGTGCTGCCAGAACATCGTAGCAGCGAGAAACATCCTTTGGAGATGAGCCTGCATGCTGCTATGCCTGCCGGTGCAGTTTGGATGTGAAATGCAGGGTGCACAACAGCTCCGCGCCCTCCGGCGCCTCGCTTCGGCTTGTAGCCGCCTAAGACGCACCTTCGCCGGCTAGGCGCTCTTAGCTCGCAAAGCGCGAGAAAGAAGCGGACGGCTCTCTGCGGTCCGGCACAGATGCCAACAGAAGAGGCTATGTGGAGAATACATTCTCCACGCACGCTACCTTCTCCGGGAGCTGCAACTGCACGAGTTTTGTAAGTCTAAAGCTGGAGCAAAGTGTTTCTCTCTCTCTCTCGCTCCCTCTCTCTCTGCACATTGTCCCCGTGTCCCGGTGCTGCCAGAACATCGTAGCAGCGAGAAACATCCTTTGGAGATGAGCCTGCATGCTGCTATGCCTGCCGGTGCAGTTTGGATGTGAAATGCAGGGTGCACAGCAGCTCCGCGTTCTCCGGCACCTCGCTTCGGCTTGTAGCCGCCTAAGACGCACCTTCGCCGGCTAGGCGCTCTTAGCTCGCAAAGCGCGAGAAAGAAGCGGACGGCTCTCTGCGGTCCGGCACAGATGCCAACAGAAGAGACTACGTGGAGAATACATTCTCCACGCACGCTGCCTTCTCCGGGAGCTGCAACTGCACGAGTTTTGTAAGACTAAAGCTGGAGCAAAGTGTTTCTCTCTCTCTCTCGCTCCCTCTCTCTCTGCACATTGTCCCCGTGTCCCGGTGCTGCCAGAACATGATAGCAGCGAGAAACATCCTTTGGAGATGAGCCTGCATGCTGCTATGCCTGCCGGTGCAGTTTGGATGTGAAATGCAGGGTGCACAACAGCTCCGCGCCCTCCGGCGCCTCGCTTCGGCTTGTAGCCGCCTAAGACGCACCTTCGCCGGCTAGGCGTTCTTAGCTCGCAAGGTGCGAGAAAGAAGCGGACGGCTCTCTGCGGTCCGGCACAGATGCCAACAGAAGAGGCTATGTGGAGAATACATTCTCCACGCACGCTGCCTTCTCCGGGAGCTGCAACTGCACGAGTTTTGTAAGACTAAAGCTGGGGCAAAGTGTTTCTCTCTCTCTCTCGCTCCCTCTCTCTCTGCACATTGTCCCCGTGTCCCGGTGCTGCCAGAACATGATAGCAGCGAGAAACATCCTTTGGAGATGAGCCTGCATGCTGCTATGCCTGCCGGTGCAGTTTGGATGTGAAATGCAGGGTGCACAGCAGCTCCGCGCCCTCCGGCGCCTCGCTTCGGCTTGTAGCCGCCTAAGACGCACCTTCGCCGGCTAGGCGCTCTTAGCTCGCAAAGCGCGAGAAAGAAGCGGACGGCTCTCTGCGGTCCGGCACAGATGCCAACAGAAGAGGCTACGTGGAGAATACATTCTCCACGCACGCTACCTTCTCCGGGAGCTGAACTTGCACGAGTTTTGTAAGTCTAAAGCTGGAGCAAAGTGTTTCTCTCTCTCTCTCGCTCCCTCTCTCTCTGCACATTGTCCCCGTGTCCCGGTGCTGCCAGAACATCGTAGCAGCGAGAAACATCCGTTGGAGATGAGCCTGCATGCTGCTATGCCTGCCGGTGCAGTTTGGATGTGAAATGCAGGGTGCACAACAGCTCCGCGCCCTCCGGCGCCTCGCTTCGGCTTGTAGCCGCCTAAGACGCACCTTCGCCGGCTAGGCGTTCTTAGCTCGCAAGGTGCGAGAAAGAAGCGGACGGCTCTCTGCGGTCCGGCACAGATGCCAACAGAAGAGGCTATGTGGAGAATACATTCTCCACGCACGCTGCCTTCTCCGGGAGCTGCAACTGCACGAGTTTTGTAAGACTAAAGCTGGGGCAAAGTGTTTCTCTCTCTCTCTCGCTCCCTCTCTCTCTGCACATTGTCCCCGTGTCCCGGTGCTGCCAGAACATCGTAGCAGCGAGAAACATCCTTTGGAGATGAGCCTGCGTGCTGCTATGCCTGCCGGTGCAGTTTGGATGTGAAATGCAGGGTGCACAGCAGCTCCGCGTTCTCCGGCACCTCGCTTCGGCTTGTAGCCGCCTAAGACGCACCTTCGCCTGCTAGGCGCTCTTAGCTCGCAAAGCGCGAGAAAGAAGCGGACGGCTCTCTGCGGTCCGGCACAGATGCCAACAGAAGAGGCTACGTGGAGAATACATTCTCCACGCACGCTACCTTCTCCGGGAGCTGCAACTGCACGAGTTTTGTAAGACTAAAGCTGGAGCAAAGTGTTTCTCTCTCTCTCTCGCTCCCTCTCTCTCTGCACATTGTCCCCGTGTCCCGGTGCTGCCAGAACATCGTAGCAGCGAGAAACATCCTTTGGAGATGAGCCTG
Organism: Acanthornis magna; assembly: GCA_036785705.1. Lineage (NCBI taxonomy): Eukaryota > Metazoa > Chordata > Aves > Passeriformes > Acanthizidae > Acanthornis > Acanthornis magna. Next base: position 12,450,415 of record JAWUZG010000093.1, read on the forward strand.
CATGCTGCTATGCCTGCCGGTGCAGTTTGGATGTGAAATGCAGGGTGCACAGCAGCTCCGCGTTCTCCGGCACCTCGCTTCGGTTTGTAGCCGCCTAAGACGCACCTTCGCCGGCTAGGCGCTCTTAGCTCGCAAAGCGCGAGAAAGAAGCGGACGGCTCTCTGCGGTCCGGCACAGATGCGAACAGAAGAGGCTATGTGGAGAATACATTGTCCACGCACGCTGCCTTCTCCGGGAGCTGCAACTGCACGAGTTTTGTAAGTCTAAAGCTGGAGCAAAGTGTTTCTCTCTCTCTCTCGCTCCCTCTCTCTCTGCACATTGTCCCCGTGTCCCGGTGCTGCCAGAACATCGTAGCAGCGAGAAACATCCTTTGGAGATGAGCCTGCATGCTGCTATGCCTGCCGGTGCAGTTTGGATGTGAAATGCAGGGTGCACAGCAGCTCCGCGTTCTCCGGCACCTCGCTTCGGCTTGTAGCCGCCTAAGACGCACCTTCGCCGGCTAGGCGTTCTTAGCTCGCAAGGTGCGAGAAAGAAGCGGACGGCTCTCTGCGGTCCGGCACAGATGCCAACAGAAGAGGCTATGTGGAGAATACATTCTCCACGCACGCTGCCTTCTCCGGGAGCTGCAACTGCACGAGTTTTGTAAGACTAAAGCTGGAGCAAAGTGTTTCTCTCTCTCTCTCGCTCCCTCTCTCTCTGCACATTGTCCCCGTGTCCCGGTGCTGCCAGAACATCGTAGCAGCGAGAAACATCCTTTGGAGATGAGCCTGCATGCTGCTATGCCTGCCGGTGCAGTTTGGATGTGAAATGCAGGGTGCACAGCAGCTCCGCCTTCTCCAGCACCTCGCTTCGGCTTGTAGCCGCCTAAGACGCACCTTCGCCGGCTAGGCGCTCTTAGCTCGCAAAGCGCGAGAAAGAAGCGGCCGGCTCTCTGCGGTCCGGCACAGATGCCAACAGAAGAGGCTACGTGGAGAATACATTCTCCACGCACGCTACCTTCTCCGGGAGCTGAACTTGCACGAGTTTTGTAAGTCTAAAGCCGGAGCAAAGTGTTTCTCTCTCTCTCTCGCTCCCTCTCTCTCTGCACATTGTCCCCGTGTCCCGGTGCTGCCAGAACACCGTAGCAGCGAGAAACATCCTTTGGAGATGAGCCTGCATGCTGCTATGCCTGCCGGTGCAGTTTGGATGTGAAATGCAGGGTGCACAACAGCTCCGCGCCCTCCGGCGCCTCGCTTCGGCTTGTAGCCGCCTAAGACGCACCTTCGCCGGCTAGGCGCTCTTAGCTCGCAAAGCGCGAGAAAGAAGCGGACGGCTCTCTGCGGTCCGGCACAGATGCCAACAGAAGAGGCTACGTGGAGAATACATTCGCCACGCACGCTACCTTCTCCGGGAGCTGAACTTGCACGAGTTTTGTAAGTCTAAAGCTGGAGCAAAGTGTTTCTCTCTCTCTCTCGCTCCCTCTCTCTCTGCACATTGTCCCCGTGTCCCGGTGCTGCCAGAACATCGTAGCAGCGAGAAACATCCTTTGGAGATGAGCCTGCATGCTGCTATGCCTGCCGGTGCAGTTTGGATGTGAAATGCAGGGTGCACAGCAGCTCCGCCTTCTCCGGCACCTCGCTTCGGCTTGTAGCCGCCTAAGACGCACCTTCGCCGGCTAGGCGCTCTTAGCTCGCAAAGCGCGAGAAAGAAGCGGACGGCTCTCTGCGGTCCGGCACAGATGCCAACAGAAGAGGCTACGTGGAGAATACATTCTCCACGCACGCTACCTTCTCCGGGAGCTGAACTTGCACGAGTTTTGCAAGTCTAAAGCTGGAGCAAAGTGTTTCTCTCTCTCTCTCGCTCCCTCTCTCTCTGCACATTGTCCCCGTGTCCCGGTGCTGCCAGAACACCGTAGCAGCGAGAAACATCCTTTGGAGATGAGCCTGCATGCTGCTATGCCTGCCGGTGCAGTTTGGATGTGAAATGCAGGGTGCACAACAGCTCCGCGCCCTCCGGCGCCTCGCTTCGGCTTGTAGCCGCCTAAGACGCACCTTCGCCGGCTAGGCGCTCTTAGCTCGCAAAGCGCGAGAAAGAAGCGGACGGCTCTCTGCGGTCCGGCACAGATGCCAACAGAAGAGGCTATGTGGAGAATACATTCTCCACGCACGCTACCTTCTCCGGGAGCTGAACTTGCACGAGTTTTGTAAGTCTAAAGCTGGAGCAAAGTGTTTCTCTCTCTCTCTCGCTCCCTCTCTCTCTGCACATTGTCCCCGTGTCCCGGTGCTGCCAGAACACCGTAGCAGCGAGAAACATCCTTTGGAGATGAGCCTGCATGCTGCTATGCCTGCCGGTGCAGTTTGGATGTGAAATGCAGGGTGCACAACAGCTCCGCGCCCTCCGGCGCCTCGCTTCGGCTTGTAGCCGCCTAAGACGCACCTTCGCCGGCTAGGCGCTCTTAGCTCGCAAAGCGCGAGAAAGAAGCGGACGGCTCTCTGCGGTCCGGCACAGATGCGAACAGAAGAGGCTATGTGGAGAATACATTCTCCACGCACGCTGCCTTCTCCGGGAGCTGCAACTGCACGAGTTTTGTAAGTCTAAAGCTGGAGCAAAGTGTTTCTCTCTCTCTCTCGCTCCCTCTCTCTCTGCACATTGTCCCCGTGTCCCGGTGCTGCCAGAACATCGTAGCAGCGAGAAACATCCTTTGGAGATGAGCCTGCATGCTGCTATGCCTGCCGGTGCAGTTTGGATGTGAAATGCAGGGTGCACAGCAGCTCCGCGTTCTCCGGCACCTCGCTTCGGCTTGTAGCCGCCTAAGACGCACCTTCGCCGGCTAGGCGCTCTTAGCTCGCAAAGCGCGAGAAAGAAGCGGACGGCTCTCTGCGGTCCGGCACAGATGCCAACAGAAGAGGCTACGTGGAGAATACATTCTCCACGCACGCTACCTTCTCCGGGAGCTGAACTTGCACGAGTTTTGTAAGTCTAAAGCTGGAGCAAAGTGTTTCTCTCTCTCTCTCGCTCCCTCTCTCTCTGCACATTGTCCCCGTGTCCCGGTGCTGCCAGAACATGATAGCAGCGAGAAACATCCTTTGGAGATGAGCCTGCATGCTGCTATGCCTGCCGGTGCAGTTTGGATGTGAAATGCAGGGTGCACAGCAGCTCCGCGTTCTCCGGCACCTCGCTTCGGCTTGTAGCCGCCTAAGACGCACCTTCGCCGGCTAGGCGCTCTTAGCTCGCAAAGCGCGAGAAAGAAGCGGACGGCTCTCTGCGGTCCGGCACAGATGCCAACAGAAGAGGCTACGTGGAGAATACATTCTCCACGCACGCTACCTTCTCCGGGAGCTGAACTTGCACGAGTTTTGTAAGTCTAAAGCTGGAGCAAAGTGTTTCTCTCTCTCTCTCGCTCCCTCTCTCTCTGCACATTGTCCCCGTGTCCCGGTGCTGCCAGAACATCGTAGCAGCGAGAAACATCCTTTGGAGATGAGCCTGCATGCTGCTATGCCTGCCGGTGCAGTTTGGATGTGAAATGCAGGGTGCACAGCAGCTCCGCGTTCTCCGGCACCTCGCTTCGGTTTGTAGCCGCCTAAGACGCACCTTCGCCGGCTAGGCGCTCTTAGCTCGCAAAGCGCGAGAAAGAAGCGGACGGCTCTCTGCGGTCCGGCACAGATGCGAACAGAAGAGGCTATGTGGAGAATACATTGTCCACGCACGCTGCCTTCTCCGGGAGCTGCAACTGCACGAGTTTTGTAAGTCTAAAGCTGGAGCAAAGTGTTTCTCTCTCTCTCTCGCTCCCTCTCTCTCTGCACATTGTCCCCGTGTCCCGGTGCTGCCAGAACATCGTAGCAGCGAGAAACATCCTTTGGAGATGAGCCTGCATGCTGCTATGCCTGCCGGTGCAGTTTGGATGTGAAATGCAGGGTGCACAGCAGCTCCGCGTTCTCCGGCACCTCGCTTCGGCTTGTAGCCGCCTAAGACGCACCTTCGCCGGCTAGGCGTTCTTAGCTCGCAAGGTGCGAGAAAGAAGCGGACGGCTCTCTGCGGTCCGGCACAGATGCCAACAGAAGAGGCTATGTGGAGAATACATTCTCCACGCACGCTGCCTTCTCCGGGAGCTGCAACTGCACGAGTTTTGTAAGACTAAAGCTGGAGCAAAGTGTTTCTCTCTCTCTCTCGCTCCCTCTCTCTCTGCACATTGTCCCCGTGTCCCGGTGCTGCCAGAACATCGTAGCAGCGAGAAACATCCTTTGGAGATGAGCCTGCATGCTGCTATGCCTGCCGGTGCAGTTTGGATGTGAAATGCAGGGTGCACAGCAGCTCCGCGTTCTCCGGCACCTCGCTTCGGCTTGTAGCCGCCTAAGACGCACCTTCGCCGGCTAGGCGCTCTTAGCTCGCAAAGCGCGAGAAAGAAGCGGACGGCTCTCTGCGGTCCGGCACAGATGCCAACAGAAGAGGCTACGTGGAGAATACATTCTCCACGCACGCTACCTTCTCCGGGAGCTGAACTTGCACGAGTTTTGTAAGTCTAAAGCTGGAGCAAAGTGTTTCTCTCTCTCTCTCGCTCCCTCTCTCTCTGCACATTGTCCCCGTGTCCCGGTGCTGCCAGAACATCGTAGCAGCGAGAAACATCCTTTGGAGATGAGCCTGCATGCTGCTATGCCTGCCGGTGCAGTTTGGATGTGAAATGCAGGGTGCACAGCAGCTCCGCGTTCTCCGGCACCTCGCTTCGGTTTGTAGCCGCCTAAGACGCACCTTCGCCGGCTAGGCGCTCTTAGCTCGCAAAGCGCGAGAAAGAAGCGGACGGCTCTCTGCGGTCCGGCACAGATGCGAACAGAAGAGGCTATGTGGAGAATACATTGTCCACGCACGCTGCCTTCTCCGGGAGCTGCAACTGCACGAGTTTTGTAAGTCTAAAGCTGGAGCAAAGTGTTTCTCTCTCTCTCTCGCTCCCTCTCTCTCTGCACATTGTCCCCGTGTCCCGGTGCTGCCAGAACATCGTAGCAGCGAGAAACATCCTTTGGAGATGAGCCTGCATGCTGCTATGCCTGCCGGTGCAGTTTGGATGTGAAATGCAGGGTGCACAGCAGCTCCGCGTTCTCCGGCACCTCGCTTCGGCTTGTAGCCGCCTAAGACGCACCTTCGCCGGCTAGGCGTTCTTAGCTCGCAAGGTGCGAGAAAGAAGCGGACGGCTCTCTGCGGTCCGGCACAGATGCCAACAGAAGAGGCTATGTGGAGAATACATTCTCCACGCACGCTGCCTTCTCCGGGAGCTGCAACTGCACGAGTTTTGTAAGACTAAAGCTGGAGCAAAGTGTTTCTCTCTCTCTCTCGCTCCCTCTCTCTCTGCACATTGTCCCCGTGTCCCGGTGCTGCCAGAACATCGTAGCAGCGAGAAACATCCTTTGGAGATGAGCCTGCATGCTGCTATGCCTGCCGGTGCAGTTTGGATGTGAAATGCAGGGTGCACAGCAGCTCCGCCTTCTCCAGCACCTCGCTTCGGCTTGTAGCCGCCTAAGACGCACCTTCGCCGGCTAGGCGCTCTTAGCTCGCAAAGCGCGAGAAAGAAGCGGCCGGCTCTCTGCGGTCCGGCACAGATGCCAACAGAAGAGGCTACGTGGAGAATACATTCTCCACGCACGCTACCTTCTCCGGGAGCTGAACTTGCACGAGTTTTGTAAGTCTAAAGCCGGAGCAAAGTGTTTCTCTCTCTCTCTCGCTCCCTCTCTCTCTGCACATTGTCCCCGGGTCCCGGTGCTGCCAGAACACCGTAGCAGCGAGAAACATCCTTTGGAGATGAGCCTGCATGCTGCTATGCCTGCCGGTGCAGTTTGGATGTGAAATGCAGGGTGCACAACAGCTCCGCGCCCTCCGGCGCCTCGCTTCGGCTTGTAGCCGCCTAAGACGCACCTTCGCCGGCTAGGCGCTCTTAGCTCGCAAAGCGCGAGAAAGAAGCGGACGGCTCTCTGCGGTCCGGCACAGATGCCAACAGAAGAGGCTACGTGGAGAATACATTCGCCACGCACGCTACCTTCTCCGGGAGCTGAACTTGCACGAGTTTTGTAAGTCTAAAGCTGGAGCAAAGTGTTTCTCTCTCTCTCTCGCTCCCTCTCTCTCTGCACATTGTCCCCGTGTCCCGGTGCTGCCAGAACATCGTAGCAGCGAGAAACATCCTTTGGAGATGAGCCTGCATGCTGCTATGCCTGCCGGTGCAGTTTGGATGTGAAATGCAGGGTGCACAGCAGCTCCGCCTTCTCCGGCACCTCGCTTCGGCTTGTAGCCGCCTAAGACGCACCTTCGCCTGCTAGGCGCTCTTAGCTCGCAAAGCGCGAGAAAGAAGCGGACGGCTCTCTGCGGTCCGGCACAGATGCCAACAGAAGAGGCTACGTGGAGAATACATTCTCCACGCACGCTACCTTCTCCGGGAGCTGAACTTGCACGAGTTTTGCAAGTCTAAAGCTGGAGCAAAGTGTTTCTCTCTCTCTCTCGCTCCCTCTCTCTCTGCACATTGTCCCCGTGTCCCGGTGCTGCCAGAACACCGTAGCAGCGAGAAACATCCTTTGGAGATGAGCCTGCATGCTGCTATGCCTGCCGGTGCAGTTTGGATGTGAAATGCAGGGTGCACAACAGCTCCGCGCCCTCCGGCGCCTCGCTTCGGCTTGTAGCCGCCTAAGACGCACCTTCGCCAGCTAGGCGCTCTTAGCTCGCAAAGCGCGAGAAAGAAGCGGACGGCTCTCTGCGGTCCGGCACAGATGCCAACAGAAGAGGCTATGTGGAGAATACATTCTCCACGCACGCTACCTTCTCCGGGAGCTGAACTTGCACGAGTTTTGTAAGTCTAAAGCTGGAGCAAAGTGTTTCTCTCTCTCTCTCGCTCCCTCTCTCTCTGCACATTGTCCCCGTGTCCCGGTGCTGCCAGAACATCGTAGCAGCGAGAAACATCCTTTGGAGATGAGCCTGCATGCTGCTATGCCTGCCGGTGCAGTTTGGATGTGAAATGCAGGGTGCACAGCAGCTCCGCGTTCTCCGGCACCTCGCTTCGGTTTGTAGCCGCCTAAGACGCACCTTCGCCGGCTAGGCGCTCTTAGCTCGCAAAGCGCGAGAAAGAAGCGGACGGCTCTCTGCGGTCCGGCACAGATGCCAACAGAAGAGGCTATGTGGAGAATACATTGTCCACGCACGCTGCCTTCTCCGGGAGCTGCAACTGCACGAGTTTTGTAAGTCTAAAGCTGGAGCAAAGTGTTTCTCTCTCTCTCTCGCTCCCTCTCTCTCTGCACATTGTCCCCGTGTCCCGGTGCTGCCAGAACATCGTAGCAGCGAGAAACATCCTTTGGAGATGAGCCTGCATGCTGCTATGCCTGCCGGTGCAGTTTGGATGTGAAATGCAGGGTGCACAGCAGCTCCGCGTTCTCCGGCACCTCGCTTCGGCTTGTAGCCGCCTAAGACGCACCTTCGCCGGCTAGGCGTTCTTAGCTCGCAAGGTGCGAGAAAGAAGCGGACGGCTCTCTGCGGTCCGGCACAGATGCCAACAGAAGAGGCTATGTGGAGAATACATTCTCCACGCACGCTACCTTCTCCGGGAGCTGCAACTGCACGAGTTTTGTAAGACTAAAGCTGGAGCAAAGTGTTTCTCTCTCTCTCTCGCTCCCTCTCTCTCTGCACATTGTCCCCGTGTCCCGGTGCTGCCAGAACATCGTAGCAGCGAGAAACATCCTTTGGAGATGAGCCTGCATGCTGCTATGCCTGCCGGTGCAGTTTGGATGTGAAATGCAGGGTGCACAGCAGCTCCGCCTTCTCCAGCACCTCGCTTCGGCTTGTAGCCGCCTAAGACGCACCTTCGCCGGCTAGGCGCTCTTAGCTCGCAAAGCGCGAGAAAGAAGCGGACGGCTCTCTGCGGTCCGGCACAGATGCCAACAGAAGAGGCTACGTGGAGAATACATTCTCCACGCACGCTACCTTCTCCGGGAGCTGAACTTGCACGAGTTTTGCAAGTCTAAAGCTGGAGCAAAGTGTTTCTCTCTCTCTCTCGCTCCCTCTCTCTCTGCACATTGTCCCCGTGTCCCGGTGCTGCCAGAACACCGTAGCAGCGAGAAACATCCTTTGGAGATGAGCCTGCATGCTGCTATGCCTGCCGGTGCAGTTTGGATGTGAAATGCAGGGTGCACAGCAGCTCCGCCTTCTCCGGCACCTCGCTTCGGCTTGTAGCCGCCTAAGACGCACCTTCGCCGTCTAGGCGCTCTTAGCTCGCAAAGCGCGAGAAAGAAGCGGACGGCTCTCTGCGGTCCGGCACAGATGCCAACAGAAGAGGCTACGTGGAGAATACATTCGCCACGCACGCTACCTTCTCCGGGAGCTGAACTTGCACGAGTTTTGTAAGTCTAAAGGTGGAGCAAAGTGTTTCTCTCTCTCTCTCGCTCCCTCTCTCTCTGCACATTGTCCCCGTGTCCCGGTGCTGCCAGAACATCGTAGCAGCGAGAAACATCCTTTGGAGATGAGCCTGCATGCTGCTATGCCTGCCGGTGCAGTTTGGATGTGAAATGCAGGGTGCACAGCAGCTCTGCGTTCTCCGGCACCTCGCTTCGGCTTGTAGCCGCCTAAGACGCACCTTCGCCGGCTAGGCGTTCTTAGCTCGCAAGGTGCGAGAAAGAAGCGGACGGCTCTCTGCGGTCCGGCACAAGATGCGAACAGAAGAGGCTATGTGGAGAATACATTCTCCACGCACGCTACCTTCTCCGGGAGCTGAACTTGCACGAGTTTTGTAAGTCTAAAGCTGGAGCAAAGTGTTTCTCTCTCTCTCTCGCTCCCTCTCTCTCTGCACATTGTCCCCGTGTCCCGGTGCTGCCAGAACATCGTAGCAGCGAGAAACATCCTTTGGAGATGAGCCTGCATGCTGCTATGCCTGCCGGTGCAGTTTGGATGTGAAATGCAGGGTGCACAGCAGCTCCGCCTTCTCCAGCACCTCGCTTCGGCTTGTAGCCGCCTAAGACGCACCTTCGCCGGCTAGGCGCTCTTAGCTCGCAAAGCGCGAGAAAGAAGCGGACGGCTCTCTGCGGTCCGGCACAGATGCCAACAGAAGAGGCTACGTGGAGAATACATTCGCCACGCACGCTACCTTCTCCGGGAGCTGAACTTGCACGAGTTTTGTAAGTCTAAAGCTGGAGCAAAGTGTTTCTCTCTCTCTCTCGCTCCCTCTCTCTCTGCACATTGTCCCCGTGTCCCGGTGCTGCCAGAACATGGTAGCAGCGAGAAACATCCTTTGGAGATGAGCCTGCATGCTGCTATGCCTGCCGGTGCAGTTTGGATGTGAAATGCAGGGTGCACAACAGCTCCGCGCCCTCCGGCGCCTCGCTTCGGCTTCTAGCCGCCTAAGACGCACCTTCGCCGGCTAGGCGTTCTTAGCTCGCAAGGTGCGAGAAAGAAGCGGACGGCTCTCTGCGGTCCGGCACAAGATGCGAACAGAAGAGGCTATGTGGAGAATACATTCTCCACGCACGCTACCTTCTCCGGGAGCTGAACTTGCACGAGTTTTGTAAGTCTAAAGCTGGAGCAAAGTGTTTCTCTCTCTCTCTCGCTCCCTCTCTCTCTGCACATTGTCCCCGTGTCCCGGTGCTGCCAGAACACCGTAGCAGCGAGAAACATCCTTTGGAGATGAGCCTGCATGCTGCTATGCCTGCCGGTGCAGTTTGGATGTGAAATGCAGGGTGCACAACAGCTCCGCGCCCTCCGGCGCCTCGCTTCGGCTTGTAGCCGCCTAAGACGCACCTTCGCCGGCTAGGCGTTCTTAGCTCGCAAAGCGCGAGAAAGAAGCCGACGGCTCTCTGCGGTCCGGCACAGATGCCAACAGAAGAGGCTACGTGGAGAATACATTCTCCACGCACGCTACCTTCTCCGGGAGCTGAACTTGCACGAGTTTTGTAAGTCTAAAGCTGGAGCAAAGTGTTTCTCTCTCTCTCTCGCTCCCTCTCTCTCTGCACATTGTCCCCGTGTCCCGGTGCTGCCAGAACATGGTAGCAGCGAGAAACATCCTTTGGAGATGAGCCTGCATGCTGCTATGCCTGCCGGTGCAGTTTGGATGTGAAATGCAGGGTGCACAGCAGCTCCGCGTTCTCCGGCACCTCGCTTCGGCTTGTAGCCGCCTAAGACGCACCTTCGCCGGCTAGGCGCTCTTAGCTCGCAAAGCGCGAGAAAGAAGCGGACGGCTCTCTGCGGTCCGGCACAGATGCCAACAGAAGAGGCTACGTGGAGAATACATTCTCCACGCACGCTACCTTCTCCGGGAGCTGCAACTGCACGAGTTTTGTAAGACTAAAGCTGGGGCAAAATGTTTCTCTCTCTCTCTCGCTCCCTCTCTCTCTGCACATTGTCCCCGTGTCCCGGTGCTGCCAGAACATCGTAGCAGCGAGAAACATCCTTTGGAGATGAGCCTGCATGCTGCTATGCCTGCCGGTGCAGTTTGGATGCGAAATGCAGGGTGCACAGCAGCTCCGCCTTCTCCGGCACCTCGCTTCGGCTTGTAGCCGCCTAAGACGCACCTTCGCCGGCTAGGCGCTCTTAGCTCGCAAAGCGCGAGAAAGAAGCGGACGGCTCTCTGCGGTCCGGCACAGATGCCAACAGAAGAGGCTACGTGGAGAATACATTCTCCACGCACGCTACCTTCTCCGGGAGCTGCAACTGCACGAGTTTTGTAAGTCTAAAGCTGGAGCAAAGTGTTTCTCTCTCTCTCTCGCTCCCTCTCTCTCTGCACATTGTCCCCGTGTCCCGGTGCTGCCAGAACACCGTAGCAGCGAGAAACATCCTTTGGAGATGAGCCTGCATGCTGCTATGCCTGCCGGTGCAGTTTGGATGTGAAATGCAGGGTGCAAAACAGCTCCGCGTTCTCCGGCACCTCGCTTCGGCTTGTAGCCGCCTAAGACGCACCTTCGCCGGCTAGGCGTTCTTAGCACGCAAAGCGCGAGAAAGAAGCGGACGGCTCTCTGTGGTCCGGCACAGATGCCAACAGAAGAGGCTACGTGGAGAATACATTCTCCACGCACGCTACCTTCTCCGGGAGCTGAACTTGCACGAGTTTTGTAAGTCTAAAGCTGGAGCAAAGTGTTTCTCTCTCTCTCTCGCTCCCTCTCTCTCTGCACATTGTCCCCGTGTCCCGGTGCTGCCAGAACATCGTAGCAGCGAGAAACATCCTTTGGAGATGAGCCTGCATGCTGCTATGCCTGCCGGTGCAGTTTGGATGTGAAATGCAGGGTGCACAGCAGCTCCGCGTTCTCCGGCACCTCGCTTCGGCTTGTAGCCGCCTAAGACGCACCTTCGCCGGCTAGGCGCTCTTAGCTCGCAAAGCGCGAGAAAGAAGCCGACGGCTCTCTGCGGTCCGGCACAGATGCCAACAGAAGAGGCTACGTGGAGAATACATTCTCCACGCACGCTACCTTCTCCGGGAGCTGAACTTGCACGAGTTTTGTAAGTCTAAAGCTGGAGCAAAGTGTTTCTCTCTCTCTCTCGCTCCCTCTCTCTCTGCACATTGTCCCCGTGTCCCGGTGCTGCCAGAACACCGTAGCAGCGAGAAACATCCTTTGGAGATGAGCCTGCATGCTGCTATGCCTGCCGGTGCAGTTTGGATGTGAAATGCAGGGTGCACAGCAGCTCCGCCTTCTCCGGCACCTCGCTTCGGCTTGTAGCCGCCTAAGACGCACCTTCGCCGGCTAGGCGTTCTTAGCTCGCAAAGCGCGAGAAAGAAGCGGACGGCTCTCTGCGGTCCGGCACAGATGCCAACAGAAGAGGCTACGTGGAGAATACATTCTCCACGCATGCTACCTTCTCCGGGAGCTGCAACTGCACGAGTTTTGTAAGACTATAGCTGGGGCAAAATGTTTCTCTCTCTCTCTCGCTCCCTCTCTCTCTGCACATTGTCCCCGTGTCCCGGTGCTGCCAGAACATGGTAGCAGCGAGAAACATCCTTTGGAGATGAGCCTGCATGCTGCTATGCCTGCCGGTGCAGTTTGGATGTGAAATGCAGGGTGCACAACAGCTCCGCGCCCTCCGGCGCCTCGCTTCGGCTTGTAGCCGCCTAAGACGCACCTTCGCCGGCTAGGCGTTCTTAGCTCGCAAGGTGCGAGAAAGAAGCGGACGGCTCTCTGCGGTCCGGCACAGATGCCAACAGAAGAGGCTATGTGGAGAATACATTCTCCACGCACGCTGCCTTCTCCGGGAGCTGCAACTGCACGAGTTTTGTAAGACTAAAGCTGGGGCAAAGTGTTTCTCTCTCTCTCTCGCTCCCTCTCTCTCTGCACATTGTCCCCGTGTCCCGGTGCTGCCAGAACATGATAGCAGCGAGAAACATCCTTTGGAGATGAGCCTGCGTGCTGCTATGCCTGCCGGTGCAGTTTGGATGTGAAATGCAGGGTGCACAGCAGCTCCGCGTTCTCCGGCACCTCGCTTCGGCTTGTAGCCGCCTAAGACGCACCTTCGCCGGCTAGGCGTTCTTAGCACGCAAAGCGCGAGAAAGAAGCGGACGGCTCTCTGCGGTCCGGCACAGATGCCAACAGAAGAGGCTACGTGGAGAATACATTCTCCACGCACGCTACCTTCTCCGGGAGCTGAACTTGCACGAGTTTTGTAAGTCTAAAGCTGGAGCAAAGTGTTTCTCTCTCTCTCTCGCTCCCTCTCTCTCTGCACATTGTCCCCGTGTCCCGGTGCTGCCAGAACATCGTAGCAGCGAGAAACATCCTTTGGAGATGAGCCTGCATGCTGCTATGCCTGCCGGTGCAGTTTGGATGTGAAATGCAGGGTGCACAGCAGCTCCGCGTTCTCCGGCACCTCGCTTCGGCTTGTAGCCGCCTAAGACGCACCTTCGCCGGCTAGGCGCTCTTAGCTCGCAAAGCGCGAGAAAGAAGCGGACGGCTCTCTGCGGTCCGGCACAGATGCCAACAGAAGAGGCTACGTGGAGAATACATTCTCCACGCACGCTACCTTCTCCGGGAGCTGAACTTGCACGAGTTTTGTAAGTCTAAAGCTGGAGCAAAGTGTTTCTCTCTCTCTCTCGCTCCCTCTCTCTCTGCACATTGTCCCCGTGTCCCGGTGCTGCCAGAACACCGTAGCAGCGAGAAACATCCTTTGGAGATGAGCCTGCATGCTGCTATGCCTGCCGGTGCAGTTTGGATGTGAAATGCAGGGTGCACAACAGCTCCGCGCCCTCCGGCGCCTCGCTTCGGCTTGTAGCCGCCTAAGACGCACCTTCGCCAGCTAGGCGCTCTTAGCTCGCAAAGCGCGAGAAAGAAGCGGACGGCTCTCTGCGGTCCGGCACAGATGCCAACAGAAGAGGCTATGTGGAGAATACATTCTCCACGCACGCTACCTTCTCCGGGAGCTGAACTTGCACGAGTTTTGTAAGTCTAAAGCTGGAGCAAAGTGTTTCTCTCTCTCTCTCGCTCCCTCTCTCTCTGCACATTGTCCCCGTGTCCCGGTGCTGCCAGAACACCGTAGCAGCGAGAAACATCCTTTGGAGATGAGCCTGCATGCTGCTATGCCTGCCGGTGCAGTTTGGATGTGAAATGCAGGGTGCACAGCAGCTCCGCGTTCTCCGGCACCTCGCTTCGGTTTGTAGCCGCCTAAGACGCACCTTCGCCGGCTAGGCGCTCTTAGCTCGCAAAGCGCGAGAAAGAAGCGGACGGCTCTCTGCGGTCCGGCACAGATGCCAACAGAAGAGGCTACGTGGAGAATACATTCTCCACGCACGCTACCTTCTCCGGGAGCTGCACTTGCACGAGTTTTGTAAGTCTAAAGCTGGAGCAAAGTGTTTCTCTCTCTCTCTCGCTCCCTCTCTCTCTGCACATTGTCCCCGTGTCCCGGTGCTGCCAGAACACCGTAGCAGCGAGAAACATCCTTTGGAGATGAGCCTGCATGCTGCTATGCCTGCCGGTGCAGTTTGGATGTGAAATGCAGGGTGCACAGCAGCTCCGCCTTCTCCGGCACCTCGCTTCGGCTTGTAGCCGCCTAAGACGCACCTTCGCCGGCTAGGCGTTCTTAGCTCGCAAGGTGCGAGAAAGAAGCGGACGGCTCTCTGCGGTCCGGCACAGATGCCAACAGAAGAGGCTATGTGGAGAATACATTCTCCACGCACGCTGCCTTCTCCGGGAGCTGCAACTGCACGAGTTTTGTAAGACTAAAGCTGGGGCAAAGTGTTTCTCTCTCTCTCTCGCTCCCTCTCTCTCTGCACATTGTCCCCGTGTCCCGGTGCTGCCAGAACATCGTAGCAGCGAGAAACATCCTTTGGAGATGAGCCTGCATGCTGCTATGCCTGCCGGTGCAGTTTGGATGTGAAATGCAGGGTGCACAGCAGCTCCGCCTTCTCCAGCACCTCGCTTCGGCTTGTAGCCGCCTAAGACGCACCTTCGCCGGCTAGGCGCTCTTAGCTCGCAAAGCGCGAGAAAGAAGCGGACGGCTCTCTGCGGTCCGGCACAGATGCCAACAGAAGAGGCTAAGTGGAGAATACATTCGCCACGCACGCTACCTTCTCCGGGAGCTGAACTTGCACGAGTTTTGTAAGTCTAAAGCTGGAGCAAAGTGTTTCTCTCTCTCTCTCGCTCCCTCTCTCTCTGCACATTGTCCCCGTGTCCCGGTGCTGCCAGAACATGGTAGCAGCGAGAAACATCCTTTGGAGATGAGCCTGCATGCTGCTATGCCTGCCGGTGCAGTTTGGATGTGAAATGCAGGGTGCACAGCAGCTCCGCGTTCTCCGGCACCTCGCTTCGGCTTGTAGCCGCCTAAGGCGCACCTTAGCCGGCTAGGCGCTCTTAGCTCGCAAAGCGCGAGAAAGAAGCGGACGGCTCTCTGCGGTCCGGCACAGATGCCAACAGAAGAGGCTACGTGGAGAATACATTCTCCACGCACGCTACCTTCTCCGGGAGCTGAACTTGCACGAGTTTTGTAAGTCTAAACCTGGAGCAAAGTGTTTCTCTCTCTCTCTCGCTCCCTCTCTCTCTGCACATTGTCCCCGTGTCCCGGTGCTGCCAGAACATGATAGCAGCGAGAAACATCCTTTGGAGATGAGCCTGCATGCTGCTATGCCTGCCGGTGCAGTTTGGATGTGAAATGCAGGGTGCACAGCAGCTCCGCGTTCTCCGGCACCTCGCTTCGGCTTGTAGCCGCCTAAGACGCACCTTCGCCGGCTAGGCGTTCTTAGCTCGCAAGGTGCGAGAAAGAAGCAGACGGCTCTCTGCGGTCCGGCACAGATGCCAATAGAAGAGGCTATGTGGAGAATACATTCTCCACGCACGCTGCCTTCTCCGGGAGCTGCAACTGCACGAGTTTTGTAAGACTAAAGCTGGGGCAAAGTGTTTCTCTCTCTCTCTCGCTCCCTCTCTCTCTGCACATTGTCCCCGTGTCCCGGTGCTGCCAGAACATCGTAGCAGCGAGAAACATCCTTTGGAGATGAGCCTGCATGCTGCTATGCCTGCCGGTGCAGTTTGGATGTGAAATGCAGGGTGCACAGCAGATCCGCCTTCTCCAGCACCTCGCTTCGGCTTGTAGCCGCCTAAGACGCACCTTCGCCGGCTAGGCGCTCTTAGCTCGCAAAGCGCGAGAAAGAAGCGGCCGGCTCTCTGCGGTCCGGCACAGATGCCAACAGAAGAGGCTAAGTGGAGAATACATTCGCCACGCACGCTACCTTCTCCGGGAGCTGAACTTGCACGAGTTTTGTAAGTCTAAAGCTGGAGCAAAGTGTTTCTCTCTCTCTCTCGCTCCCTCTCTCTCTGCACATTGTCCCCGTGTCCCGGTGCTGCCAGAACATCGTAGCAGCGAGAAACATCCTTTGGAGATGAGCCTGCATGCTGCTATGCCTGCCGGTGCAGTTTGGATGTGAAATGCAGGGTGCACAGCAGCTCCGCGTTCTCCGGCACCTCGCTTCGGCTTGTAGCCGCCTAAGACGCACCTTCGCCGGCTAGGCGTTCTTTGCTCGCAAGGAGCGAGAAAGAAGCGGACGGCTCTCTGCGGTCCGGCACAGATGCCAACAGAAGAGGCTACGTGGAGAATACATTCTCCACGCACGCTACCTTCTCCGGGAGCTGAACTTGCACGAGTTTTGTAAGTCTAAAGCTGGAGCAAAGTGTTTCTCTCTCTCTCTCGCTCCCTCTCTCTCTGCACATTGTCCCCGTGTCCCGGTGCTGCCAGAACATCGTAGCAGCGAGAAACATCCTTTGGAGATGAGCCTGCATGCTGCTATGCCTGCCGGTGCAGTTTGGATGTGAAATGCAGGGTGCACAACAGCTCCGCGCCCTCCGGCGCCTCGCTTCGGCTTGTAGCCGCCTAAGACGCACCTTCGCCGGCTAGGCGTTCTTAGCTCGCAAGGTGCGAGAAAGAAGCGGACGGCTCTCTGCGGTCCGGCACAGATGCCAAAAGAAGAGGCTATGTGGAGAATACATTCTCCACGCACGCTGCCTTCTCCGGGAGCTGCAACTGCACGAGTTTTGTAAGACTAAAGCTGGGGCAAAGTGTTTCTCTCTCTCTCTCGCTCCCTCTCTCTCTGCACATTGTCCCCGTGTCCCGGTGCTGCCAGAACATGATAGCAGCGAGAAACATCCTTTGGAGATGAGCCTGCATGCTGCTATGCCTGCCGGTGCAGTTTGGATGTGAAATGCAGGGTGCACAGCAGCTCCGCGTTCTCCGGCACCTCGCTTCGGCTTGTAGCCGCCTAAGACGCACCTTCGCCGGCTAGGCGCTCTTAGCTCGCAAAGTGCGAGAAAGAAGCGGACGGCTCTCTGCGGTCCGGCACAGATGCCAACAGAAGAGGCTACGTGGAGAATACATTCTCCACGCACGCTACCTTCTCCGGGAGCTGAACTTGCACGAGTTTTGTAAGTCTAAAGCTGGAGCAAAGTGTTTCTCTCTCTCTCTCGCTCCCTCTCTCTCTGCACATTGTCCCCGTGTCCCGGTGCTGCCAGAACACCGTAGCAGCGAGAAACATCCTTTGGAGATGAGCCTGCGTGCTGCTATGCCTGCCGGTGCAGTTTGGATGTGAAATGCAGGGTGCACAGCAGCTCCGCCTTCTCCGGCACCTCGCTTCGGCTTGTAGCCGCCTAAGACGCACCTTCGCCGGCTAGGCGCTCTTAGCTCGCAAAGCGCGAGAAAGAAGCGGACGGCTCTCTGCGGTCCGGCACAGATGCCAACAGAAGAGGCTACGTGGAGAATACATTCTCCACGCACGCTGCCTTCTCCGGGAGCTGCAACTGCACGAGTTTTGTAAGACTAAAGCTGGGGCAAAGTGTTTCTCTCTCTCTCTCGCTCCCTCTCTCTCTGCACATTGTCCCCGTGTCCCGGTGCTGCCAGAACATGATAGCAGCGAGAAACATCCTTTGGAGATGAGCCTGCGTGCTGCTATGCCTGCCGGTGCAGTTTGGATGTGAAATGCAGGGTGCACAGCAGCTCCGCGTTCTCCGGCACCTCGCTTCGGCTTGTAGACGCCTAAGACGCACCTTCGCCGGCTAGGCGCTCTTAGCTCGCAAAGCGCGAGAAAGAAGCGGACGGCTCTCTGCGGTCCGGCACAGATGCCAACAGAAGAGGCTACGTGGAGAATACATTCTCCACGCACGCTACCTTCTCCGGGAGCTGAACTTGCACGAGTTTTGTAAGTCTAAAGCTGGAGCAAAGTGTTTCTCTCTCTCTCTCGCTCCCTCTCTCTCTGCACATTGTCCCCGTGTCCCGGTGCTGCCAGAACATCGTAGCAGCGAGAAACATCCTTTGGAGATGAGCCTGCATGCTGCTATGCCTGCCGGTGCAGTTTGGATGTGAAATGCAGGGTGCACAGCAGCTCCGCGTTCTCCGGCACCTCGCTTCGGCTTGTAGCCGCCTAAGACGCACCTTCGCCGGCTAGGCGCTCTTAGCTCGCAAAGTGCGAGAAAGAAGCGGACGGCTCTCTGCGGTCCGGCACAGATGCCAACAGAAGAGGCTACGTGGAGAATACATTCTCCACGCATGCTACCTTCTCCGGGAGCTGAACTTGCACGAGTTTTGTAAGTCTAAAGCTGGAGCAAAGTGTTTCTCTCTCTCTCTCGCTCCCTCTCTCTCTGCACATTGTCCCCGTGTCCCGGTGCTGCCAGAACATCGTAGCAGCGAGAAACATCCTTTGGAGATGAGCCTGCATGCTGCTATGCCTGCCGGTGCAGTTTGGATGTGAAATGCAGGGTGCACAACAGCTCCGCGCCCTCCGGCGCCTCGCTTCGGCTTGTAGCCGCCTAAGACGCACCTTCGCCGGCTAGGCGTTCTTAGCTCGCAAGGTGCGAGAAAGAAGCGGACGGCTCTCTGCGGTCCGGCACAGATGCCAACAGAAGAGGCTATGTGGAGAATACATTCTCCACGCACGCTGCCTTCTCCGGGAGCTGCAACTGCACGAGTTTTGTAAGACTAAAGCTGGGGCAAAGTGTTTCTCTCTCTCTCTCGCTCCCTCTCTCTCTGCACATTGTCCCCGTGTCCCGGTGCTGCCAGAACATCGTAGCAGCGAGAAACATCCTTTGGAGATGAGCCTGCATGCTGCTATGCCTGCCGGTGCAGTTTGGATGTGAAATGCAGGGTGCACAGCAGCTCCGCGTTCTCCGGCACCTCGCTTCGGCTTGTAGCCGCCTAAGACGCACCTTCGCCGGCTAGGCGTTCTTTGCTCGCAAGGAGCGAGAAAGAAGCGGACGGCTCTCTGCGGTCCGGCACAGATGCCAACAGAAGAGGCTACGTGGAGAATACATTCTCCACGCACGCTACCTTCTCCGGGAGCTGAACTTGCACGAGTTTTGTAAGTCTAAAGCTGGAGCAAAGTGTTTCTCTCTCTCTCTCGCTCCCTCTCTCTCTGCACATTGTCCCCGTGTCCCGGTGCTGCCAGAACATCGTAGCAGCGAGAAACATCCTTTGGAGATGAGCCTGCATGCTGCTATGCCTGCCGGTGCAGTTTGGATGTGAAATGCAGGGTGCACAACAGCTCCGCGCCCTCCGGCGCCTCGCTTCGGCTTGTAGCCGCCTAAGACGCACCTTCGCCGGCTAGGCGTTCTTAGCTCGCAAGGTGCGAGAAAGAAGCGGACGGCTCTCTGCGGTCCGGCACAGATGCCAACAGAAGAGGCTATGTGGAGAATACATTCTCCACGCACGCTGCCTTCTCCGGGAGCTGCAACTGCACGAGTTTTGTAAGACTAAAGCTGGGGCAAAGTGTTTCTCTCTCTCTCTCGCTCCCTCTCTCTCTGCACATTGTCCCCGTGTCCCGGTGCTGCCAGAACATCGTAGCAGCGAGAAACATCCTTTGGAGATGAGCCTGCATGCTGCTATGCCTGCCGGTGCAGTTTGGATGTGAAATGCAGGGTGCACAGCAGCTCCGCGTTCTCCGGCACCTCGCTTCGGCTTGTAGCCGCCTAAGACGCACCTTCGCCGGCTAGGCGCTCTTAGCTCGCAAAGCGCGAGAAAGAAGCCGACGGCTCTCTGCGGTCCGGCACAGATGCCAACAGAAGAGGCTACGTGGAGAATACATTCTCCACGCACGCTACCTTCTCCGGGAGCTGAACTTGCACGAGTTTTGTAAGTCTAAAGCTGGAGCAAAGTGTTTCTCTCTCTCTCTCGCTCCCTCTCTCTCTGCACATTGTCCCCGTGTCCCGGTGCTGCCAGAACACCGTAGCAGCGAGAAACATCCTTTGGAGATGAGCCTGCGTGCTGCTATGCCTGCCGGTGCAGTTTGGATGTGAAATGCAGGGTGCACAGCAGCTCCGCCTTCTCCGGCACCTCGCTTCGGCTTGTAGCCGCCTAAGACGCACCTTCGCCGGCTAGGCGCTCTTAGCTCGCAAAGCGCGAGAAAGAAGCGGACGGCTCTCTGCGGTCCGGCACAGATGCCAACAGAAGAGGCTACGTGGAGAATACATTCTCCACGCACGCTGCCTTCTCCGGGAGCTGCAACTGCACGAGTTTTGTAAGACTAAAGCTGGGGCAAAGTGTTTCTCTCTCTCTCTCGCTCCCTCTCTCTCTGCACATTGTCCCCGTGTCCCGGTGCTGCCAGAACATGATAGCAGCGAGAAACATCCTTTGGAGATGAGCCTGCATGCTGCTATGCCTGCCGGTGCAGTTTGGATGTGAAATGCAGGGTGCACAGCAGCTCCGCGTTCTCCGGCACCTCGCTTCGGCTTGTAGACGCCTAAGACGCACCTTCGCCGGCTAGGCGCTCTTAGCTCGCAAAGCGCGAGAAAGAAGCGGACGGCTCTCTGCGGTCCGGCACAGATGCCAACAGAAGAGGCTACGTGGAGAATACATTCTCCACGCACGCTACCTTCTCCGGGAGCTGAACTTGCACGAGTTTTGTAAGTCTAAAGCTGGAGCAAAGTGTTTCTCTCTCTCTCTCGCTCCCTCTCTCTCTGCACATTGTCCCCGTGTCCCGGTGCTGCCAGAACATCGTAGCAGCGAGAAACATCCTTTGGAGATGAGCCTGCATGCTGCTATGCCTGCCGGTGCAGTTTGGATGTGAAATGCAGGGTGCACAGCAGCTCCGCGTTCTCCGGCACCTCGCTTCGGCTTGTAGCCGCCTAAGACGCACCTTCGCCGGCTAGGCGCTCTTAGCTCGCAAAGCGCGAGAAAGAAGCGGACGGCTCTCTGCGGTCCGGCACAGATGCCAACAGAAGAGGCTACGTGGAGAATACATTCTCCACGCATGCTACCTTCTCCGGGAGCTGAACTTGCACGAGTTTTGTAAGTCTAAAGCTGGAGCAAAGTGTTTCTCTCTCTCTCTCGCTCCCTCTCTCTCTGCACATTGTCCCCGTGTCCCGGTGCTGCCAGAACATCGTAGCAGCGAGAAACATCCTTTGGAGATGAGCCTGCATGCTGCTATGCCTGCCGGTGCAGTTTGGATGTGAAATGCAGGGTGCACAACAGCTCCGCCTTCTCCAGCACCTCGCTTCGGCTTGTAGCCGCCTAAGACGCACCTTCGCCGGCTAGGCGCTCTTAGCTCGCAAAGCGCGAGAAAGAAGCGGACGGCTCTCTGCGGTCCGGCACAGATGCCAACAGAAGAGGCTACGTGGAGAATACATTCTCCACGCATGCTACCTTCTCCGGGAGCTGAACTTGCACGAGTTTTGTAAGTCTAAAGCTGGAGCAAAGTGTTTCTCTCTCTCTCTCGCTCCCTCTCTCTCTGCACATTGTCCCCGTGTCCCGGTGCTGCCAGAACATCGTAGCAGCGAGAAACATCCTTTGGAGATGAGCCTGCATGCTGCTATGCCTGCCGGTGCAGTTTGGATGTGAAATGCAGGGTGCACAACAGCTCCGCGCCCTCCGGCGCCTCGCTTCGGCTTGTAGCCGCCTAAGACGCACCTTCGCCGGCTAGGCGTTCTTAGCTCGCAAGGTGCGAGAAAGAAGCGGACGGCTCTCTGCGGTCCGGCACAGATGCCAACAGAAGAGGCTATGTGGAGAATACATTCTCCACGCACGCTGCCTTCTCCGGGAGCTGCAACTGCACGAGTTTTGTAAGACGAAAGCTGGGGCAAAGTGTTTCTCTCTCTCTCTCGCTCCCTCTCTCTCTGCACATTGTCCCCGTGTCCCGGTGCTGCCAGAACATGGTAGCAGCGAGAAACATCCTTTGGAGATGAGCCTGCATGCTGCTATGCCTGCCGGTGCAGTTTGGATGTGAAATGCAGGGTGCACAGCAGCTCCGCGTTCTCCGGCACCTCGCTTCGGCTTGTAGCCGCCTAAGACGCACCTTCGCCGGCTAGGCGCTCTTAGCTCGCAAAGCGCGAGAAAGAAGCGGACGGCTCTCTGCGGTCCGGCACAGATGCCAACAGAAGAGGCTACGTGGAGAATACATTCTCCACGCACGCTACCTTCTCCGGGAGCTGCAACTGCACGAGTTTTGTAAGACTAAAGCTGGGGCAAAATGTTTCTCTCTCTCTCTCGCTCCCTCTCTCTCTGCACATTGTCCCCGTGTCCCGGTGCTGCCAGAACACCGTAGCAGCGAGAAACATCCTTTGGAGATGAGCCTGCATGCTGCTATGCCTGCCGGTGCAGTTTGGATGCGAAATGCAGGGTGCACAGCAGCTCCGCCTTCTCCGGCACCTCGCTTCGGCTTGTAGCCGCCTAAGACGCACCTTCGCCGGCTAGGCGCTCTTAGCTCGCAAAGCGCGAGAAAGAAGCGGACGGCTCTCTGCGGTCCGGCACAGATGCCAACAGAAGAGGCTACGTGGAGAATACATTCTCCACGCACGCTACCTTCTCCGGGAGCTGCAACTGCACGAGTTTTGTAAGTCTAAAGCTGGAGCAAAGTGTTTCTCTCTCTCTCTCGCTCCCTCTCTCTCTGCACATTGTCCCCGTGTCCCGGTGCTGCCAGAACACCGTAGCAGCGAGAAACATCCTTTGGAGATGAGCCTGCATGCTGCTATGCCTGCCGGTGCAGTTTGGATGTGAAATGCAGGGTGCAAAACAGCTCCGCGTTCTCCGGCACCTCGCTTCGGCTTGTAGCCGCCTAAGACGCACCTTCGCCGGCTAGGCGTTCTTAGCACGCAAAGCGCGAGAAAGAAGCGGACGGCTCTCTGTGGTCCGGCACAGATGCCAACAGAAGAGGCTACGTGGAGAATACATTCTCCACGCACGCTACCTTCTCCGGGAGCTGAACTTGCACGAGTTTTGTAAGTCTAAAGCTGGAGCAAAGTGTTTCTCTCTCTCTCTCGCTCCCTCTCTCTCTGCACATTGTCCCCGTGTCCCGGTGCTGCCAGAACATCGTAGCAGCGAGAAACATCCTTTGGAGATGAGCCTGCATGCTGCTATGCCTGCCGGTGCAGTTTGGATGTGAAATGCAGGGTGCACAGCAGCTCCGCGTTCTCCGGCACCTCGCTTCGGCTTGTAGCCGCCTAAGACGCACCTTCGCCGGCTAGGCGCTCTTAGCTCGCAAAGCGCGAGAAAGAAGCCGACGGCTCTCTGCGGTCCGGCACAGATGCCAACAGAAGAGGCTACGTGGAGAATACATTCTCCACGCACGCTACCTTCTCCGGGAGCTGAACTTGCACGAGTTTTGTAAGTCTAAAGCTGGAGCAAAGTGTTTCTCTCTCTCTCTCGCTCCCTCTCTCTCTGCACATTGTCCCCGTGTCCCGGTGCTGCCAGAACACCGTAGCAGCGAGAAACATCCTTTGGAGATGAGCCTGCATGCTGCTATGCCTGCCGGTGCAGTTTGGATGTGAAATGCAGGGTGCACAGCAGCTCCGCCTTCTCCGGCACCTCGCTTCGGCTTGTAGCCGCCTAAGACGCACCTTCGCCGGCTAGGCGTTCTTAGCTCGCAAAGCGCGAGAAAGAAGCGGACGGCTCTCTGCGGTCCGGCACAGATGCCAACAGAAGAGGCTACGTGGAGAATACATTCTCCACGCATGCTACCTTCTCCGGGAGCTGCAACTGCACGAGTTTTGTAAGACTATAGCTGGGGCAAAATGTTTCTCTCTCTCTCTCGCTCCCTCTCTCTCTGCACATTGTCCCCGTGTCCCGGTGCTGCCAGAACATGGTAGCAGCGAGAAACATCCTTTGGAGATGAGCCTGCATGCTGCTATGCCTGCCGGTGCAGTTTGGATGTGAAATGCAGGGTGCACAACAGCTCCGCGCCCTCCGGCGCCTCGCTTCGGCTTGTAGCCGCCTAAGACGCACCTTCGCCGGCTAGGCGTTCTTAGCTCGCAAGGTGCGAGAAAGAAGCGGACGGCTCTCTGCGGTCCGGCACAGATGCCAACAGAAGAGGCTATGTGGAGAATACATTCTCCACGCACGCTGCCTTCTCCGGGAGCTGCAACTGCACGAGTTTTGTAAGACTAAAGCTGGGGCAAAGTGTTTCTCTCTCTCTCTCGCTCCCTCTCTCTCTGCACATTGTCCCCGTGTCCCGGTGCTGCCAGAACATGATAGCAGCGAGAAACATCCTTTGGAGATGAGCCTGCGTGCTGCTATGCCTGCCGGTGCAGTTTGGATGTGAAATGCAGGGTGCACAGCAGCTCCGCGTTCTCCGGCACCTCGCTTCGGCTTGTAGCCGCCTAAGACGCACCTTCGCCGGCTAGGCGTTCTTAGCACGCAAAGCGCGAGAAAGAAGCGGACGGCTCTCTGCGGTCCGGCACAGATGCCAACAGAAGAGGCTACGTGGAGAATACATTCTCCACGCACGCTACCTTCTCCGGGAGCTGAACTTGCACGAGTTTTGTAAGTCTAAAGCTGGAGCAAAGTGTTTCTCTCTCTCTCTCGCTCCCTCTCTCTCTGCACATTGTCCCCGTGTCCCGGTGCTGCCAGAACATCGTAGCAGCGAGAAACATCCTTTGGAGATGAGCCTGCATGCTGCTATGCCTGCCGGTGCAGTTTGGATGTGAAATGCAGGGTGCACAGCAGCTCCGCGTTCTCCGGCACCTCGCTTCGGCTTGTAGCCGCCTAAGACGCACCTTCGCCGGCTAGGCGCTCTTAGCTCGCAAAGCGCGAGAAAGAAGCGGACGGCTCTCTGCGGTCCGGCACAGATGCCAACAGAAGAGGCTATGTGGAGAATACATTCTCCACGCACGCTACCTTCTCCGGGAGCTGAACTTGCACGAGTTTTGTAAGTCTAAAGCTGGAGCAAAGTGTTTCTCTCTCTCTCTCGCTCCCTCTCTCTCTGCACATTGTCCCCGTGTCCCGGTGCTGCCAGAACACCGTAGCAGCGAGAAACATCCTTTGGAGATGAGCCTGCATGCTGCTATGCCTGCCGGTGCAGTTTGGATGTGAAATGCAGGGTGCACAGCAGCTCCGCGTTCTCCGGCACCTCGCTTCGGTTTGTAGCCGCCTAAGACGCACCTTCGCCGGCTAGGCGCTCTTAGCTCGCAAAGCGCGAGAAAGAAGCGGACGGCTCTCTGCGGTCCGGCACAGATGCCAACAGAAGAGGCTACGTGGAGAATACATTCTCCACGCACGCTACCTTCTCCGGGAGCTGCACTTGCACGAGTTTTGTAAGTCTAAACCTGGAGCAAAGTGTTTCTCTCTCTCTCTCGCTCCCTCTCTCTCTGCACATTGTCCCCGTGTCCCGGTGCTGCCAGAACATGATAGCAGCGAGAAACATCCTTTGGAGATGAGCCTGCATGCTGCTATGCCTGCCGGTGCAGTTTGGATGTGAAATGCAGGGTGCACAGCAGCTCCGCCTTCTCCAGCACCTCACTTCGGCTTGTAGCCGCCTAAGACGCACCTTCGCCGGCTAGGCGTTCTTAGCTCGCAAGGTGCGAGAAAGAAGCGGACGGCTCTCTGCGGTCCGGCACAGATGCCAACAGAAGAGGCTATGTGGAGAATACATTCTCCACGCACGCTGCCTTCTCCGGGAGCTGCAACTGCACGAGTTTTGTAAGACTAAAGCTGGGGCAAAGTGTTTCTCTCTCTCTCTCGCTCCCTCTCTCTCTGCACATTGTCCCCGTGTCCCGGTGCTGCCAGAACATCGTAGCAGCGAGAAACATCCTTTGGAGATGAGCCTGCATGCTGCTATGCCTGCCGGTGCAGTTTGGATGTGAAATGCAGGGTGCACAGCAGCTCCGCCTTCTCCAGCACCTCGCTTCGGCTTGTAGCCGCCTAAGACGCACCTTCGCCGGCTAGGCGCTCTTAGCTCGCAAAGCGCGAGAAAGAAGCGGACGGCTCTCTGCGGTCCGGCACAGATGCCAACAGAAGAGGCTAAGTGGAGAATACATTCGCCACGCACGCTACCTTCTCCGGGAGCTGAACTTGCACGAGTTTTGTAAGTCTAAAGCTGGAGCAAAGTGTTTCTCTCTCTCTCTCGCTCCCTCTCTCTCTGCACATTGTCCCCGTGTCCCGGTGCTGCCAGAACATGGTAGCAGCGAGAAACATCCTTTGGAGATGAGCCTGCATGCTGCTATGCCTGCCGGTGCAGTTTGGATGTGAAATGCAGGGTGCACAGCAGCTCCGCGTTCTCCGGCACCTCGCTTCGGCTTGTAGCCGCCTAAGGCGCACCTTAGCCGGCTAGGCGCTCTTAGCTCGCAAAGCGCGAGAAAGAAGCGGACGGCTCTCTGCGGTCCGGCACAGATGCCAACAGAAGAGGCTACGTGGAGAATACATTCTCCACGCACGCTACCTTCTCCGGGAGCTGAACTTGCACGAGTTTTGTAAGTCTAAACCTGGAGCAAAGTGTTTCTCTCTCTCTCTCGCTCCCTCTCTCTCTGCACATTGTCCCCGTGTCCCGGTGCTGCCAGAACATGATAGCAGCGAGAAACATCCTTTGGAGATGAGCCTGCATGCTGCTATGCCTGCCGGTGCAGTTTGGATGTGAAATGCAGGGTGCACAGCAGCTCCGCGTTCTCCGGCACCTCGCTTCGGCTTGTAGCCGCCTAAGACGCACCTTCGCCGGCTAGGCGTTCTTAGCTCGCAAGGTGCGAGAAAGAAGCAGACGGCTCTCTGCGGTCCGGCACAGATGCCAATAGAAGAGGCTATGTGGAGAATACATTCTCCACGCACGCTGCCTTCTCCGGGAGCTGCAACTGCACGAGTTTTGTAAGACTAAAGCTGGGGCAAAGTGTTTCTCTCTCTCTCTCGCTCCCTCTCTCTCTGCACATTGTCCCCGTGTCCCGGTGCTGCCAGAACATCGTAGCAGCGAGAAACATCCTTTGGAGATGAGCCTGCATGCTGCTATGCCTGCCGGTGCAGTTTGGATGTGAAATGCAGGGTGCACAGCAGCTCCGCCTTCTCCAGCACCTCGCTTCGGCTTGTAGCCGCCTAAGACGCACCTTCGCCGGCTAGGCGCTCTTAGCTCGCAAAGCGCGAGAAAGAAGCGGCCGGCTCTCTGCGGTCCGGCACAGATGCCAACAGAAGAGGCTAAGTGGAGAATACATTCGCCACGCACGCTACCTTCTCCGGGAGCTGAACTTGCACGAGTTTTGTAAGTCTAAAGCTGGAGCAAAGTGTTTCTCTCTCTCTCTCGCTCCCTCTCTCTCTGCACATTGTCCCCGTGTCCCGGTGCTGCCAGAACATGGTAGCAGCGAGAAACATCCTTTGGAGATGAGCCTGCATGCTGCTATGCCTGCCGGTGCAGTTTGGATGTGAAATGCAGGGTGCACAGCAGCTCCGCGTTCTCCGGCACCTCGCTTCGGCTTGTAGCCGCCTAAGACGCACCTTCGCCGGCTAGGCGTTCTTTGCTCGCAAGGAGCGAGAAAGAAGCGGACGGCTCTCTGCGGTCCGGCACAGATGCCAACAGAAGAGGCTACGTGGAGAATACATTCTCCACGCACGCTACCTTCTCCGGGAGCTGAACTTGCACGAGTTTTGTAAGTCTAAAGCTGGAGCAAAGTGTTTCTCTCTCTCTCTCGCTCCCTCTCTCTCTGCACATTGTCCCCGTGTCCCGGTGCTGCCAGAACATCGTAGCAGCGAGAAACATCCTTTGGAGATGAGCCTGCATGCTGCTATGCCTGCCGGTGCAGTTTGGATGTGAAATGCAGGGTGCACAACAGCTCCGCGCCCTCCGGCGCCTCGCTTCGGCTTGTAGCCGCCTAAGACGCACCTTCGCCGGCTAGGCGTTCTTAGCTCGCAAGGTGCGAGAAAGAAGCGGACGGCTCTCTGCGGTCCGGCACAGATGCCAAAAGAAGAGGCTATGTGGAGAATACATTCTCCACGCACGCTGCCTTCTCCGGGAGCTGCAACTGCACGAGTTTTGTAAGACTAAAGCTGGGGCAAAGTGTTTCTCTCTCTCTCTCGCTCCCTCTCTCTCTGCACATTGTCCCCGTGTCCCGGTGCTGCCAGAACATGATAGCAGCGAGAAACATCCTTTGGAGATGAGCCTGCATGCTGCTATGCCTGCCGGTGCAGTTTGGATGTGAAATGCAGGGTGCACAGCAGCTCCGCGTTCTCCGGCACCTCGCTTCGGCTTGTAGCCGCCTAAGACGCACCTTCGCCGGCTAGGCGCTCTTAGCTCGCAAAGTGCGAGAAAGAAGCGGACGGCTCTCTGCGGTCCGGCACAGATGCCAACAGAAGAGGCTACGTGGAGAATACATTCTCCACGCACGCTACCTTCTCCGGGAGCTGAACTTGCACGAGTTTTGTAAGTCTAAAGCTGGAGCAAAGTGTTTCTCTCTCTCTCTCGCTCCCTCTCTCTCTGCACATTGTCCCCGTGTCCCGGTGCTGCCAGAACACCGTAGCAGCGAGAAACATCCTTTGGAGATGAGCCTGCGTGCTGCTATGCCTGCCGGTGCAGTTTGGATGTGAAATGCAGGGTGCACAGCAGCTCCGCGTTCTCCGGCACCTCGCTTCGGCTTGTAGCCGCCTAAGACGCACCTTCGCCGGCTAGGCGCTCTTAGCTCGCAAAGCGCGAGAAAGAAGCGGACGGCTCTCTGCGGTCCGGCACAGATGCCAACAGAAGAGGCTACGTGGAGAATACATTCTCCACGCACGCTGCCTTCTCCGGGAGCTGCAACTGCACGAGTTTTGTAAGACTAAAGCTGGGGCAAAGTGTTTCTCTCTCTCTCTCGCTCCCTCTCTCTCTGCACATTGTCCCCGTGTCCCGGTGCTGCCAGAACATGATAGCAGCGAGAAACATCCTTTGGAGATGAGCCTGCGTGCTGCTATGCCTGCCGGTGCAGTTTGGATGTGAAATGCAGGGTGCACAGCAGCTCCGCGTTCTCCGGCACCTCGCTTCGGCTTGTAGACGCCTAAGACGCACCTTCGCCGGCTAGGCGCTCTTAGCTCGCAAAGCGCGAGAAAGAAGCGGACGGCTCTCTGCGGTCCGGCACAGATGCCAACAGAAGAGGCTACGTGGAGAATACATTCTCCACGCACGCTACCTTCTCCGGGAGCTGAACTTGCACGAGTTTTGTAAGTCTAAAGCTGGAGCAAAGTGTTTCTCTCTCTCTCTCGCTCCCTCTCTCTCTGCACATTGTCCCCGTGTCCCGGTGCTGCCAGAACATCGTAGCAGCGAGAAACATCCTTTGGAGATGAGCCTGCATGCTGCTATGCCTGCCGGTGCAGTTTGGATGTGAAATGCAGGGTGCACAGCAGCTCCGCGTTCTCCGGCACCTCGCTTCGGCTTGTAGCCGCCTAAGACGCACCTTCGCCGGCTAGGCGCTCTTAGCTCGCAAAGTGCGAGAAAGAAGCGGACGGCTCTCTGCGGTCCGGCACAGATGCCAACAGAAGAGGCTACGTGGAGAATACATTCTCCACGCATGCTACCTTCTCCGGGAGCTGAACTTGCACGAGTTTTGTAAGTCTAAAGCTGGAGCAAAGTGTTTCTCTCTCTCTCTCGCTCCCTCTCTCTCTGCACATTGTCCCCGTGTCCCGGTGCTGCCAGAACATCGTAGCAGCGAGAAACATCCTTTGGAGATGAGCCTGCATGCTGCTATGCCTGCCGGTGCAGTTTGGATGTGAAATGCAGGGTGCACAACAGCTCCGCGCCCTCCGGCGCCTCGCTTCGGCTTGTAGCCGCCTAAGACGCACCTTCGCCGGCTAGGCGTTCTTAGCTCGCAAGGTGCGAGAAAGAAGCGGACGGCTCTCTGCGGTCCGGCACAGATGCCAACAGAAGAGGCTATGTGGAGAATACATTCTCCACGCACGCTGCCTTCTCCGGGAGCTGCAACTGCACGAGTTTTGTAAGACTAAAGCTGGGGCAAAGTGTTTCTCTCTCTCTCTCGCTCCCTCTCTCTCTGCACATTGTCCCCGTGTCCCGGTGCTGCCAGAACATCGTAGCAGCGAGAAACATCCTTTGGAGATGAGCCTGCATGCTGCTATGCCTGCCGGTGCAGTTTGGATGTGAAATGCAGGGTGCACAGCAGCTCCGCGTTCTCCGGCACCTCGCTTCGGCTTGTAGCCGCCTAAGACGCACCTTCGCCGGCTAGGCGTTCTTTGCTCGCAAGGAGCGAGAAAGAAGCGGACGGCTCTCTGCGGTCCGGCACAGATGCCAACAGAAGAGGCTACGTGGAGAATACATTCTCCACGCACGCTACCTTCTCCGGGAGCTGAACTTGCACGAGTTTTGTAAGTCTAAAGCTGGAGCAAAGTGTTTCTCTCTCTCTCTCGCTCCCTCTCTCTCTGCACATTGTCCCCGTGTCCCGGTGCTGCCAGAACATCGTAGCAGCGAGAAACATCCTTTGGAGATGAGCCTGCATGCTGCTATGCCTGCCGGTGCAGTTTGGATGTGAAATGCAGGGTGCACAACAGCTCCGCGCCCTCCGGCGCCTCGCTTCGGCTTGTAGCCGCCTAAGACGCACCTTCGCCGGCTAGGCGTTCTTAGCTCGCAAGGTGCGAGAAAGAAGCGGACGGCTCTCTGCGGTCCGGCACAGATGCCAACAGAAGAGGCTATGTGGAGAATACATTCTCCACGCACGCTGCCTTCTCCGGGAGCTGCAACTGCACGAGTTTTGTAAGACTAAAGCTGGGGCAAAGTGTTTCTCTCTCTCTCTCGCTCCCTCTCTCTCTGCACATTGTCCCCGTGTCCCGGTGCTGCCAGAACATGATAGCAGCGAGAAACATCCTTTGGAGATGAGCCTGCATGCTGCTATGCCTGCCGGTGCAGTTTGGATGTGAAATGCAGGGTGCACAGCAGCTCCGCGTTCTCCGGCACCTCGCTTCGGCTTGTAGCCGCCTAAGACGCACCTTCGCCGGCTAGGCGCTCTTAGCTCGCAAAGCGCGAGAAAGAAGCGGACGGCTCTCTGCGGTCCGGCACAGATGCCAACAGAAGAGGCTACGTGGAGAATACATTCTCCACGCACGCTACCTTCTCCGGGAGCTGAACTTGCACGAGTTTTGTAAGTCTAAAGCTGGAGCAAAGTGTTTCTCTCTCTCTCTCGCTCCCTCTCTCTCTGCACATTGTCCCCGTGTCCCGGTGCTGCCAGAACACCGTAGCAGCGAGAAACATCCTTTGGAGATGAGCCTGCGTGCTGCTATGCCTGCCGGTGCAGTTTGGATGTGAAATGCAGGGTGCACAGCAGCTCCGCCTTCTCCGGCACCTCGCTTCGGCTTGTAGCCGCCTAAGACGCACCTTCGCCGGCTAGGCGCTCTTAGCTCGCAAAGCGCGAGAAAGAAGCGGACGGCTCTCTGCGGTCCGGCACAGATGCCAACAGAAGAGGCTACGTGGAGAATACATTCTCCACGCACGCTGCCTTCTCCGGGAGCTGCAACTGCACGAGTTTTGTAAGACTAAAGCTGGGGCAAAGTGTTTCTCTCTCTCTCTCGCTCCCTCTCTCTCTGCACATTGTCCCCGTGTCCCGGTGCTGCCAGAACATGATAGCAGCGAGAAACATCCTTTGGAGATGAGCCTGCATGCTGCTATGCCTGCCGGTGCAGTTTGGATGTGAAATGCAGGGTGCACAGCAGCTCCGCGTTCTCCGGCACCTCGCTTCGGCTTGTAGACGCCTAAGACGCACCTTCGCCGGCTAGGCGCTCTTAGCTCGCAAAGCGCGAGAAAGAAGCGGACGGCTCTCTGCGGTCCGGCACAGATGCCAACAGAAGAGGCTACGTGGAGAATACATTCTCCACGCACGCTACCTTCTCCGGGAGCTGAACTTGCACGAGTTTTGTAAGTCTAAAGCTGGAGCAAAGTGTTTCTCTCTCTCTCTCGCTCCCTCTCTCTCTGCACATTGTCCCCGTGTCCCGGTGCTGCCAGAACATCGTAGCAGCGAGAAACATCCTTTGGAGATGAGCCTGCATGCTGCTATGCCTGCCGGTGCAGTTTGGATGTGAAATGCAGGGTGCACAGCAGCTCCGCGTTCTCCGGCACCTCGCTTCGGCTTGTAGCCGCCTAAGACGCACCTTCGCCGGCTAGGCGCTCTTAGCTCGCAAAGCGCGAGAAAGAAGCGGACGGCTCTCTGCGGTCCGGCACAGATGCCAACAGAAGAGGCTACGTGGAGAATACATTCTCCACGCATGCTACCTTCTCCGGGAGCTGAACTTGCACGAGTTTTGTAAGTCTAAAGCTGGAGCAAAGTGTTTCTCTCTCTCTCTCGCTCCCTCTCTCTCTGCACATTGTCCCCGTGTCCCGGTGCTGCCAGAACATCGTAGCAGCGAGAAACATCCTTTGGAGATGAGCCTGCATGCTGCTATGCCTGCCGGTGCAGTTTGGATGTGAAATGCAGGGTGCACAGCAGCTCCGCCTTCTCCAGCACCTCGCTTCGGCTTGTAGCCGCCTAAGACGCACCTTCGCCGGCTAGGCGCTCTTAGCTCGCAAAGCGCGAGAAAGAAGCGGACGGCTCTCTGCGGTCCGGCACAGATGCCAACAGAAGAGGCTACGTGGAGAATACATTCTCCACGCATGCTACCTTCTCCGGGAGCTGAACTTGCACGAGTTTTGTAAGTCTAAAGCTGGAGCAAAGTGTTTCTCTCTCTCTCTCGCTCCCTCTCTCTCTGCACATTGTCCCCGTGTCCCGGTGCTGCCAGAACATCGTAGCAGCGAGAAACATCCTTTGGAGATGAGCCTGCATGCTGCTATGCCTGCCGGTGCAGTTTGGATGTGAAATGCAGGGTGCACAACAGCTCCGCGCCCTCCGGCGCCTCGCTTCGGCTTGTAGCCGCCTAAGACGCACCTTCGCCGGCTAGGCGTTCTTAGCTCGCAAGGTGCGAGAAAGAAGCGGACGGCTCTCTGCGGTCCGGCACAGATGCCAACAGAAGAGGCTATGTGGAGAATACATTCTCCACGCACGCTGCCTTCTCCGGGAGCTGCAACTGCACGAGTTTTGTAAGACGAAAGCTGGGGCAAAGTGTTTCTCTCTCTCTCTCGCTCCCTCTCTCTCTGCACATTGTCCCCGTGTCCCGGTGCTGCCAGAACATGATAGCAGCGAGAAACATCCTTTGGAGATGAGCCTGCGTGCTGCTATGCCTGCCGGTGCAGTTTGGATGTGAAATGCAGGGTGCACAGCAGCTCCGCGTTCTCCGGCACCTCGCTTCGGCTTGTAGCCGCCTAAGACGCACCTTCGCCGGCTAGGCGCTCTTAGCTCGCAAAGCGCGAGAAAGAAGCGGACGGCTCTCTGCGGTCCGGCACAGATGCCAACAGAAGAGGCTACGTGGAGAATACATTCTCCACGCACGCTACCTTCTCCGGGAGCTGCAACTGCACGAGTTTTGTAAGTCTAAAGCTGGAGCAAAGTGTTTCTCTCTCTCTCTCGCTCCCTCTCTCTCTGCACATTGTCCCCGTGTCCCGGTGCTGCCAGAACACCGTAGCAGCGAGAAACATCCTTTGGAGATGAGCCTGCATGCTGCTATGCCTGCCGGTGCAGTTTGGATGTGAAATGCAGGGTGCACAACAGCTCCGCGCCCTCCGGCGCCTCGCTTCGGCTTGTAGCCGCCTAAGACGCACCTTCGCCAGCTAGGTGCTCTTAGCTCGCAAAGCGCGAGAAAGAAGCGGACGCCTCTCTGCGGTCCGGCACAGATGCGAACAGAAGAGGCTATGTGGAGAATACATTCTCCACGCACGCTACCTTCTCCGGGAGCTGAACTTGCACGAGTTTTGTAAGTCTAAAGCTGGAGCAAAGTGTTTCTCTCTCTCTCTCGCTCCCTCTCTCTCTGCACATTGTCCCCGTGTCCCGGTGCTGCCAGAACATGATAGCAGCGAGAAACATCCTTTGGAGATGAGCCTGCATGCTGCTATGCCTGCCGGTGCAGTTTGGATGTGAAATGCAGGGTGCACAGCAGCTCCGCCTTCTCCGGCACCTCGCTTCGGCTTGTAGCCGCCTAAGACGCACCTTCGCCGGCTAGGCGTTCTTAGCTCGCAAGGTGCGAGAAAGAAGCGGACGGCTCTCTGCGGTCCGGCACAGATGCCAACAGAAGAGGCTATGTGGAGAATACATTCTCCACGCACGCTACCTTCTCCGGGAGCTGAACTTGCACGAGTTTTGTAAGTCTAAAGCTGGAGCAAAGTGTTTCTCTCTCTCTCTCGCTCCCTCTCTCTCTGCACATTGTCCCCGTGTCCCGGTGCTGCCAGAACATCGTAGCAGCGAGAAACATCCTTTGGAGATGAGCCTGCATGCTGCTATGCCTGCCGGTGCAGTTTGGATGTGAAATGCAGGGTGCACAGCAGCTCCGCCTTCTCCGGCACCTCGCTTCGGCTTGTAGCCGCCTAAGACGCACCTTCGCCGGCTAGGCATTCTTTGCTCGCAAGGAGCGAGAAAGAAGCGGACGGCTCTCTGCGGTCCAGCACAGATGCCAACAGAAGAGGCTATGTGGAGAATACATTCTCCACGCACGCTGCCTTCTCCGGGAGCTGCAACTGCACGAGTTTTGTAAGACTAAAGCTGGGGCAAAGTGTTTCTCTCTCTCTCTCGCTCCCTCTCTCTCTGCACATTGTCCCCGTGTCCCGGTGCTGCCAGAACATGATAGCAGCGAGAAACATCCTTTGGAGATGAGCCTGCATGCTGCTATGCCTGCCGGTGCAGTTTGGATGTGAAATGCAGGGTGCACAGCAGCTCCGCGTTCTCCGGCACCTCGCTTCGGCTTGTAGCCGCCTAAGACGCACCTTCGCCGGCTAGGCGCTCTTAGCTCGCAAAGCGCGAGAAAGAAGCGGACGGCTCTCTGCGGTCCGGCACAGATGCCAACAGAAGAGGCTACGTGGAGAATACATTCTCCACGCACGCTACCTTCTCCGGGAGCTGAACTTGCACGAGTTTTGTAAGTCTAAAGCTGGAGCAAAGTGTTTCTCTCTCTCTCTCGCTCCCTCTCTCTCTGCACATTGTCCCCGTGTCCCGGTGCTGCCAGAACACCGTAGCAGCGAGAAACATCCTTTGGAGATGAGCCTGCATGCTGCTATGCCTGCCGGTGCAGTTTGGATGTGAAATGCAGGGTGCACAGCAGCTCCGCGTTCTCCGGCACCTCGCTTCGGCTTGTAGACGCCTAAGACGCACCTTCGCCGGCTAGGCGCTCTTAGCTCGCAAAGCGCGAGAAAGAAGCGGACGGCTCTCTGCGGTCCGGCACAGATGCCAACAGAAGAGGCTACGTGGAGAATACATTCTCCACGCACGCTACCTTCTCCGGGAGCTGAACTTGCACGAGTTTTGTAAGTCTAAAGCTGGAGCAAAGTGTTTCTCTCTCTCTCTCGCTCCCTCTCTCTCTGCACATTGTCCCCGTGTCCCGGTGCTGCCAGAACATCGTAGCAGCGAGAAACATCCTTTGGAGATGAGCCTGCATGCTGCTATGCCTGCCGGTGCAGTTTGGATGTGAAATGCAGGGTGCACAGCAGCTCCGCGTTCTCCGGCACCTCGCTTCGGCTTGTAGCCGCCTAAGACGCACCTTCGCCGGCTAGGCGCTCTTAGCTCGCAAAGCGCGAGAAAGAAGCGGACGGCTCTCTGCGGTCCGGCACAGATGCCAACAGAAGAGGCTACGTGGAGAATACATTCTCCACGCATGCTACCTTCTCCGGGAGCTGAACTTGCACGAGTTTTGTAAGTCTAAAGCTGGAGCAAAGTGTTTCTCTCTCTCTCTCGCTCCCTCTCTCTCTGCACATTGTCCCCGTGTCCCGGTGCTGCCAGAACATCGTAGCAGCGAGAAACATCCTTTGGAGATGAGCCTGCATGCTGCTATGCCTGCCGGTGCAGTTTGGATGTGAAATGCAGGGTGCACAGCAGCTCCGCCTTCTCCAGCACCTCGCTTCGGCTTGTAGCCGCCTAAGACGCACCTTCGCCGGCTAGGCGCTCTTAGCTCGCAAAGCGCGAGAAAGAAGCGGACGGCTCTCTGCGGTCCGGCACAGATGCCAACAGAAGAGGCTACGTGGAGAATACATTCTCCACGCATGCTACCTTCTCCGGGAGCTGAACTTGCACGAGTTTTGTAAGTCTAAAGCTGGAGCAAAGTGTTTCTCTCTCTCTCTCGCTCCCTCTCTCTCTGCACATTGTCCCCGTGTCCCGGTGCTGCCAGAACATCGTAGCAGCGAGAAACATCCTTTGGAGATGAGCCTGCATGCTGCTATGCCTGCCGGTGCAGTTTGGATGTGAAATGCAGGGTGCACAACAGCTCCGCGCCCTCCGGCGCCTCGCTTCGGCTTGTAGCCGCCTAAGACGCACCTTCGCCGGCTAGGCGTTCTTAGCTCGCAAGGTGCGAGAAAGAAGCGGACGGCTCTCTGCGGTCCGGCACAGATGCCAACAGAAGAGGCTATGTGGAGAATACATTCTCCACGCACGCTGCCTTCTCCGGGAGCTGCAACTGCACGAGTTTTGTAAGACGAAAGCTGGGGCAAAGTGTTTCTCTCTCTCTCTCGCTCCCTCTCTCTCTGCACATTGTCCCCGTGTCCCGGTGCTGCCAGAACATGATAGCAGCGAGAAACATCCTTTGGAGATGAGCCTGCGTGCTGCTATGCCTGCCGGTGCAGTTTGGATGTGAAATGCAGGGTGCACAGCAGCTCCGCGTTCTCCGGCACCTCGCTTCGGCTTGTAGCCGCCTAAGACGCACCTTCGCCGGCTAGGCGCTCTTAGCTCGCAAAGCGCGAGAAAGAAGCGGACGGCTCTCTGCGGTCCGGCACAGATGCCAACAGAAGAGGCTACGTGGAGAATACATTCTCCACGCACGCTACCTTCTCCGGGAGCTGCAACTGCACGAGTTTTGTAAGTCTAAAGCTGGAGCAAAGTGTTTCTCTCTCTCTCTCGCTCCCTCTCTCTCTGCACATTGTCCCCGTGTCCCGGTGCTGCCAGAACACCGTAGCAGCGAGAAACATCCTTTGGAGATGAGCCTGCATGCTGCTATGCCTGCCGGTGCAGTTTGGATGTGAAATGCAGGGTGCACAACAGCTCCGCGCCCTCCGGCGCCTCGCTTCGGCTTGTAGCCGCCTAAGACGCACCTTCGCCAGCTAGGTGCTCTTAGCTCGCAAAGCGCGAGAAAGAAGCGGACGGCTCTCTGCGGTCCGGCACAGATGCGAACAGAAGAGGCTATGTGGAGAATACATTCTCCACGCACGCTACCTTCTCCGGGAGCTGAACTTGCACGAGTTTTGTAAGTCTAAAGCTGGAGCAAAGTGTTTCTCTCTCTCTCTCGCTCCCTCTCTCTCTGCACATTGTCCCCGTGTCCCGGTGCTGCCAGAACATGATAGCAGCGAGAAACATCCTTTGGAGATGAGCCTGCATGCTGCTATGCCTGCCGGTGCAGTTTGGATGTGAAATGCAGGGTGCACAGCAGCTCCGCCTTCTCCGGCACCTCGCTTCGGCTTGTAGCCGCCTAAGACGCACCTTCGCCGGCTAGGCGTTCTTAGCTCGCAAGGTGCGAGAAAGAAGCGGACGGCTCTCTGCGGTCCGGCACAGATGCCAACAGAAGAGGCTATGTGGAGAATACATTCTCCACGCACGCTACCTTCTCCGGGAGCTGAACTTGCACGAGTTTTGTAAGTCTAAAGCTGGAGCAAAGTGTTTCTCTCTCTCTCTCGCTCCCTCTCTCTCTGCACATTGTCCCCGTGTCCCGGTGCTGCCAGAACATCGTAGCAGCGAGAAACATCCTTTGGAGATGAGCCTGCATGCTGCTATGCCTGCCGGTGCAGTTTGGATGTGAAATGCAGGGTGCACAGCAGCTCCGCCTTCTCCGGCACCTCGCTTCGGCTTGTAGCCGCCTAAGACGCACCTTCGCCGGCTAGGCATTCTTTGCTCGCAAGGAGCGAGAAAGAAGCGGACGGCTCTCTGCGGTCCGGCACAGATGCCAACAGAAGAGGCTACGTGGAGAATACATTCTCCACGCACGCTACCTTCTCCGGGAGCTGAACTTGCACGAGTTTTGTAAGTCTAAAGCTGGAGCAAAGTGTTTCTCTCTCTCTCTCGCTCCCTCTCTCTCTGCACATTGTCCCCGTGTCCCGGTGCTGCCAGAACATCGTAGCAGCGAGAAACATCCTTTGGAGATGAGCCTGCATGCTGCTATGCCTGCCGGTGCAGTTTGGATGTGAAATGCAGGGTGCACAACAGCTCCGCGCCCTCCGGCGCCTCGCTTCGGCTTGTAGCCGCCTAAGACGCACCTTCGCCGGCTAGGCGTTCTTAGCTCGCAAGGTGCGAGAAAGAAGCGGACGGCTCTCTGCGGTCCAGCACAGATGCCAACAGAAGAGGCTATGTGGAGAATACATTCTCCACGCACGCTGCCTTCTCCGGGAGCTGCAACTGCACGAGTTTTGTAAGACTAAAGCTGGGGCAAAGTGTTTCTCTCTCTCTCTCGCTCCCTCTCTCTCTGCACATTGTCCCCGTGTCCCGGTGCTGCCAGAACATGATAGCAGCGAGAAACATCCTTTGGAGATGAGCCTGCATGCTGCTATGCCTGCCGGTGCAGTTTGGATGTGAAATGCAGGGTGCACAGCAGCTCCGCGTTCTCCGGCACCTCGCTTCGGCTTGTAGCCGCCTAAGACGCACCTTCGCCGGCTAGGCGCTCTTAGCTCGCAAAGCGCGAGAAAGAAGCGGACGGCTCTCTGCGGTCCGGCACAGATGCCAACAGAAGAGGCTACGTGGAGAATACATTCTCCACGCACGCTACCTTCTCCGGGAGCTGAACTTGCACGAGTTTTGTAAGTCTAAAGCTGGAGCAAAGTGTTTCTCTCTCTCTCTCGCTCCCTCTCTCTCTGCACATTGTCCCCGTGTCCCGGTGCTGCCAGAACACCGTAGCAGCGAGAAACATCCTTTGGAGATGAGCCTGCGTGCTGCTATGCCTGCCGGTGCAGTTTGGATGTGAAATGCAGGGTGCACAGCAGCTCCGCGTTCTCCGGCACCTCGCTTCGGCTTGTAGCCGCCTAAGACGCACCTTCGCCGGCTAGGCGCTCTTAGCTCGCAAAGCGCGAGAAAGAAGCGGACGGCTCTCTGCGGTCCGGCACAGATGCCAACAGAAGAGGCTACGTGGAGAATACATTCTCCACGCATGCTACCTTCTCCGGGAGCTGAACTTGCACGAGTTTTGTAAGTCTAAAGCTGGAGCAAAGTGTTTCTCTCTCTCTCTCGCTCCCTCTCTCTCTGCACATTGTCCCCGTGTCCCGGTGCTGCCAGAACATCGTAGCAGCGAGAAACATCCTTTGGAGATGAGCCTGCATGCTGCTATGCCTGCCGGTGCAGTTTGGATGTGAAATGCAGGGTGCACAACAGCTCCGCGCCCTCCGGCGCCTCGCTTCGGCTTGTAGCCGCCTAAGACGCACCTTCGCCGGCTAGGCGTTCTTAGCTCGCAAGGTGCGAGAAAGAAGCGGACGGCTCTCTGCGGTCCGGCACAGATGCCAACAGAAGAGGCTATGTGGAGAATACATTCTCCACGCACGCTGCCTTCTCCGGGAGCTGCAACTGCACGAGTTTTGTAAGACTAAAGCTGGGGCAAAGTGTTTCTCTCTCTCTCTCGCTCCCTCTCTCTCTGCACATTGTCCCCGTGTCCCGGTGCTGCCAGAACATGATAGCAGCGAGAAACATCCTTTGGAGATGAGCCTGCGTGCTGCTATGCCTGCCGGTGCAGTTTGGATGTGAAATGCAGGGTGCACAGCAGCTCCGCGTTCTCCGGCACCTCGCTTCGGCTTGTAGACGCCTAAGACGCACCTTCGCCGGCTAGGCGCTCTTAGCTCGCAAAGCGCGAGAAAGAAGCGGACGGCTCTCTGCGGTCCGGCACAGATGCCAACAGAAGAGGCTATGTGGAGAATACATTCTCCACGCACGCTGCCTTCTCCGGGAGCTGCAACTGCACGAGTTTTGTAAGTCTAAAGCTGGAGCAAAGTGTTTCTCTCTCTCTCTCGCTCCCTCTCTCTCTGCACATTGTCCCCGTGTCCCGGTGCTGCCAGAACATCGTAGCAGCGAGAAACATCCTTTGGAGATGAGCCTGCATGCTGCTATGCCTGCCGGTGCAGTTTGGATGTGAAATGCAGGGTGCACAGCAGCTCCGCCTTCTCCGGCACCTCGCTTCGGCTTGTAGCCGCCTAAGACGCACCTTCGCCGGCTAGGCGCTCTTAGCTCGCAAAGCGCGAGAAAGAAGCGGACGGCTCTCTGCGGTCCGGCACAGATGCGAACAGAAGAGGCTATGTGGAGAATACATTGTCCACGCACGCTGCCTTCTCCGGGAGCTGCAACTGCACGAGTTTTGTAAGTCTAAAGCTGGAGCAAAGTGTTTCTCTCTCTCTCTCGCTCCCTCTCTCTCTGCACATTGTCCCCGTGTCCCGGTGCTGCCAGAACATCGTAGCAGCGAGAAACATCCTTTGGAGATGAGCCTGCATGCTGCTATGCCTGCCGGTGCAGTTTGGATGTGAAATGCAGGGTGCACAGCAGCTCCGCGTTCTCCGGCACCTCGCTTCGGCTTGTAGCCGCCTAAGACGCACCTTCGCCGGCTAGGCGCTCTTAGCTCGCAAAGCGCGAGAAAGAAGCGGACGGCTCTCTGTGGTCCGGCACAGATGCCAACAGAAGAGGCTACGTGGAGAATACATTCTCCACGCACGCTACCTTCTCCGGGAGCTGCACTTGCACGAGTTTTGTAAGTCTAAAGCTGGAGCAAAGTGTTTCTCTCTCTCTCTCGCTCCCTCTCTCTCTGCACATTGTCCCCGTGTCCCGGTGCTGCCAGAACATCGTAGCAGCGAGAAACATCCTTTGGAGATGAGCCTGCATGCTGCTATGCCTGCCGGTGCAGTTTGGATGTGAAATGCAGGGTGCACAGCAGCTCCGCGTTCTCCGGCACCTCGCTTCGGCTTGTAGCCGCCTAAGACGCACCTTCGCCGGCTAGGCGCTCTTAGCTCGCAAAGCGCGAGAAAGAAGCGGACGGCTCTCTGCGGTCCGGCACAGATGCGAATAGAAGAGGCTATGTGGAGAATACATTCTCCACGCACGCTACCTTCTCCGGGAGCTGAACTTGCACGAGTTTTGTAAGTCTAAAGCTGGAGCAAAGTGTTTCTCTCTCTCTCTCGCTCCCTCTCTCTCTGCACATTGTCCCCGTGTCCCGGTGCTGCCAGAACATCGTAGCAGCGAGAAACATCCTTTGGAGATGAGCCTGCATGCTGCTATGCCTGCCGGTGCAGTTTGGATGTGAAATGCAGGGTGCACAGCAGCTCCGCGTTCTCCGGCACCTCGCTTCGGCTTGTAGCCGCCTAAGACGCACCTTCGCCGGCTAGGCGTTCTTTGCTCGCAAGGAGCGAGAAAGAAGCGGACGGCTCTCTGCGGTCCGGCACAGATGCCAACAGAAGAGGCTACGTGGAGAATACATTCTCCACGCACGCTACCTTCTCCGGGAGCTGAACTTGCACGAGTTTTGTAAGTCTAAAGCTGGAGCAAAGTGTTTCTCTCTCTCTCTCGCTCCCTCTCTCTCTGCACATTGTCCCCGTGTCCCGGTGCTGCCAGAACATCGTAGCAGCGAGAAACATCCTTTGGAGATGAGCCTGCATGCTGCTATGCCTGCCGGTGCAGTTTGGATGTGAAATGCAGGGTGCACAACAGCTCCGCGTTCTCCGGCGCCTCGCTTCGGCTTGTAGCCGCCTAAGACGCACCTTCGCCGGCTAGGCGTTCTTAGCTCGCAAGGTGCGAGAAAGAAGCGGACGGCTCTCTGCGGTCCGGCACAGATGCCAACAGAAGAGGCTATGTGGAGAATACATTCTCCACGCACGCTGCCTTCTCCGGGAGCTGCAACTGCACGAGTTTTGTAAGACTAAAGCTGGGGCAAAGTGTTTCTCTCTCTCTCTCGCTCCCTCTCTCTCTGCACATTGTCCCCGTGTCCCGGTGCTGCCAGAACATCGTAGCAGCGAGAAACATCCTTTGGAGATGAGCCTGCATGCTGCTATGCCTGCCGGTGCAGTTTGGATGTGAAATGCAGGGTGCACAGCAGCTCCGCGTTCTCCGGCACCTCGCTTCGGTTTGTAGCCGCCTAAGACGCACCTTCGCCGGCTAGGCGTTCTTTGCTCGCAAGGAGCGAGAAAGAAGCGGACGGCTCTCTGCGGTCCGGCACAGATGCGAACAGAAGAGGCTACGTGGAGAATACATTCTCCACGCACGCTACCTTCTCCGGGAGCTGAACTTGCACGAGTTTTGTAAGTCTAAAGCTGGAGCAAAGTGTTTCTCTCTCTCTCTCGCTCCCTCTCTCTCTGCACATTGTCCCCGTGTCCCGGTGCTGCCAGAACATCGTAGCAGCGAGAAACATCCTTTGGAGATGAGCCTGCATGCTGCTATGCCTGCCGGTGCAGTTTGGATGTGAAATGCAGGGTGCACAACAGCTCCGCGTTCTCCGGCGCCTCGCTTCGGCTTGTAGCCGCCTAAGACGCACCTTCGCCGGCTAGGCGTTCTTAGCTCGCAAGGTGCGAGAAAGAAGCGGACGGCTCTCTGCGGTCCGGCACAGATGCCAACAGAAGAGGCTATGTGGAGAATACATTCTCCACGCACGCTGCCTTCTCCGGGAGCTGCAACTGCACGAGTTTTGTAAGACTAAAGCTGGGGCAAAGTGTTTCTCTCTCTCTCTCGCTCCCTCTCTCTCTGCACATTGTCCCCGTGTCCCGGTGCTGCCAGAACATCGTAGCAGCGAGAAACATCCTTTGGAGATGAGCCTGCATGCTGCTATGCCTGCCGGTGCAGTTTGGATGTGAAATGCAGGGTGCACAGCAGCTCCGCGTTCTCCGGCACCTCGCTTCGGCTTGTAGCCGCCTAAGACGCACCTTCGCCGGCTAGGCGCTCTTAGCTCGCAAAGCGCGAGAAAGAAGCGGACGGCTCTCTGCGGTCCGGCACAGATGCCAACAGAAGAGGCTATGTGGAGAATACATTCTCCACGCACGCTGCCTTCTCCGGGAGCTGCAACTGCACGAGTTTTGTAAGTCTAAAGCTGGAGCAAAGTGTTTCTCTCTCTCTCTCGCTCCCTCTCTCTCTGCACATTGTCCCCGTGTCCCGGTGCTGCCAGAACATCGTAGCAGCGAGAAACATCCTTTGGAGATGAGCCTGCATGCTGCTATGCCTGCCGGTGCAGTTTGGATGTGAAATGCAGGGTGCACAGCAGCTCCGCGTTCTCCGGCACCTCGCTTCGGCTTGTAGCCGCCTGAGACGCACCTTCGCCGGCTAGGCGCTCTTAGCTCGCAAAGCGCGAGAAAGAAGCGGACGGCTCTCTGTGGTCCGGCACAGATGCCAACAGAAGAGGCTACGTGGAGAATACATTCTCCACGCACGCTACCTTCTCCGGGAGCTGCACTTGCACGAGTTTTGTAAGTCTAAAGCTGGAGCAAAGTGTTTCTCTCTCTCTCTCGCTCCCTCTCTCTCTGCACATTGTCCCCGTGTCCCGGTGCTGCCAGAACATGATAGCAGCGAGAAACATCCTTTGGAGATGAGCCTGCATGCTGCTATGCCTGCCGGTGCAGTTTGGATGTGAAATGCAGGGTGCACAGCAGCTCCGCGTTCTCCGGCACCTCGCTTCGGCTTGTAGCCGCCTAAGACGCACCTTCGCCGGCTAGGCGTTCTTAGCTCGCAAAGCGCGAGAAAGAAGCGGCCGGCTCTCTGCGGTCCGGCACAGATGCCAACAGAAGAGGCTACGTGGAGAATACATTCTCCACGCACGCTACCTTCTCCGGGAGCTGAACTTGCACGAGTTTTGTAAGTCTAAAGCTGGAGCAAAGTGTTTCTCTCTCTCTCTCGCTCCCTCTCTCTCTGCACATTGTCCCCGTGTCCCGGTGCTGCCAGAACATCGTAGCAGCGAGAAACATCCTTTGGAGATGAGCCTGCGTGCTGCTATGCCTGCCGGTGCAGTTTGGATGTGAAATGCAGGG
Source organism: Acanthornis magna (assembly GCA_036785705.1). Taxonomy (NCBI): domain Eukaryota; kingdom Metazoa; phylum Chordata; class Aves; order Passeriformes; family Acanthizidae; genus Acanthornis; species Acanthornis magna. The sequence continues at coordinate 12,493,967 of JAWUZG010000093.1, forward strand.
TGCACAGCAGCTCCGCGTTCTCCGGCACCTCGCTTCGGCTTGTAGCCGCCTAAGACGCACCTTCGCCGTCTAGGCGCTCTTAGCTCGCAAAGCGCGAGAAAGAAGCGGACGGCTCTCTGCGGTCCGGCACAGATGCCAACAGAAGAGGCTACGTGGAGAATACATTCTCCACGCACGCTGCCTTCTCCGGGAGCTGCAACTGCACGAGTTTTGTAAGACTAAAGCTGGGGCAAAGTGTTTCTCTCTCTCTCTCGCTCCCTCTCTCTCTGCACATTGTCCCCGTGTCCCGGTGCTGCCAGAACATGATAGCAGCGAGAAACATCCTTTGGAGATGAGCCTGCATGCTGCTATGCCTGCCGGTGCAGTTTGGATGTGAAATGCAGGGTGCACAGCAGCTCCGCGTTCTCCGGCACCTCGCTTCGGCTTGTAGCCGCCTAAGACGCACCTTCGCCGGCTAGGCGCTCTTAGCTCGCAAAGCGCGAGAAAGAAGCGGACGGCTCTCTGCGGTCCGGCACAGATGCCAACAGAAGAGGCTACGTGGAGAATACATTCTCCACGCATGCTACCTTCTCCGGGAGCTGAACTTGCACGAGTTTTGTAAGTCTAAAGCTGGAGCAAAGTGTTTCTCTCTCTCTCTCGCTCCCTCTCTCTCTGCACATTGTCCCCGTGTCCCGGTGCTGCCAGAACATCGTAGCAGCGAGAAACATCCTTTGGAGATGAGCCTGCATGCTGCTATGCCTGCCGGTGCAGTTTGGATGTGAAATGCAGGGTGCACAACAGCTCCGCGCCCTCCGGCGCCTCGCTTCGGCTTGTAGCCGCCTAAGACGCACCTTCGCCGGCTAGGCGTTCTTAGCTCGCAAGGTGCGAGAAAGAAGCGGACGGCTCTCTGCGGTCCGGCACAGATGCCAACAGAAGAGGCTATGTGGAGAATACATTCTCCACGCACGCTGCCTTCTCCGGGAGCTGCAACTGCACGAGTTTTGTAAGACTAAAGCTGGGGCAAAATGTTTCTCTCTCTCTCTCGCTCCCTCTCTCTCTGCACATTGTCCCCGTGTCCCGGTGCTGCCAGAACATGGTAGCAGCGAGAAACATCCTTTGGAGATGAGCCTGCATGCTGCTATGCCTGCCGGTGCAGTTTGGATGTGAAATGCAGGGTGCACAGCAGCTCCGCGTTCTCCGGCACCTCGCTTCGGCTTGTAGCCGCCTAAGACGCACCTTCGCCGGCTAGGCGTTCTTTGCTCGCAAGGAGCGAGAAAGAAGCGGACGGCTCTCTGCGGTCCGGCACAGATGCCAACAGAAGAGGCTACGTGGAGAATACATTCTCCACGCACGCTACCTTCTCCGGGAGCTGAACTTGCACGAGTTTTGTAAGTCTAAAGCTGGAGCAAAGTGTTTCTCTCTCTCTCTCGCTCCCTCTCTCTCTGCACATTGTCCCCGTGTCCCGGTGCTGCCAGAACATCGTAGCAGCGAGAAACATCCTTTGGAGATGAGCCTGCATGCTGCTATGCCTGCCGGTGCAGTTTGGATGTGAAATGCAGGGTGCACAACAGCTCCGCGCCCTCCGGCGCCTCGCTTCGGCTTGTAGCCGCCTAAGACGCACCTTCGCCGGCTAGGCGTTCTTAGCTCGCAAGGTGCGAGAAAGAAGCGGACGGCTCTCTGCGGTCCGGCACAGATGCCAACAGAAGAGGCTATGTGGAGAATACATTCTCCACGCACGCTGCCTTCTCCGGGAGCTGCAACTGCACGAGTTTTGTAAGACTAAAGCTGGGGCAAAGTGTTTCTCTCTCTCTCTCGCTCCCTCTCTCTCTGCACATTGTCCCCGTGTCCCGGTGCTGCCAGAACATGATAGCAGCGAGAAACATCCTTTGGAGATGAGCCTGCATGCTGCTATGCCTGCCGGTGCAGTTTGGATGTGAAATGCAGGGTGCACAGCAGCTCCGCGTTCTCCGGCACCTCGCTTCGGCTTGTAGCCGCCTAAGACGCACCTTCGCCGGCTAGGCGCTCTTAGCTCGCAAAGCGCGAGAAAGAAGCGGACGGCTCTCTGCGGTCCGGCACAGATGCCAACAGAAGAGGCTACGTGGAGAATACATTCTCCACGCACGCTACCTTCTCCGGGAGCTGAACTTGCACGAGTTTTGTAAGTCTAAAGCTGGAGCAAAGTGTTTCTCTCTCTCTCTCGCTCCCTCTCTCTCTGCACATTGTCCCCGTGTCCCGGTGCTGCCAGAACACCGTAGCAGCGAGAAACATCCTTTGGAGATGAGCCTGCGTGCTGCTATGCCTGCCGGTGCAGTTTGGATGTGAAATGCAGGGTGCACAGCAGCTCCGCCTTCTCCGGCACCTCGCTTCGGCTTGTAGCCGCCTAAGACGCACCTTCGCCGGCTAGGCGCTCTTAGCTCGCAAAGCGCGAGAAAGAAGCGGACGGCTCTCTGCGGTCCGGCACAGATGCCAACAGAAGAGGCTACGTGGAGAATACATTCTCCACGCACGCTGCCTTCTCCGGGAGCTGCAACTGCACGAGTTTTGTAAGACTAAAGCTGGGGCAAAGTGTTTCTCTCTCTCTCTCGCTCCCTCTCTCTCTGCACATTGTCCCCGTGTCCCGGTGCTGCCAGAACATGATAGCAGCGAGAAACATCCTTTGGAGATGAGCCTGCATGCTGCTATGCCTGCCGGTGCAGTTTGGATGTGAAATGCAGGGTGCACAGCAGCTCCGCGTTCTCCGGCACCTCGCTTCGGCTTGTAGACGCCTAAGACGCACCTTCGCCGGCTAGGCGCTCTTAGCTCGCAAAGCGCGAGAAAGAAGCGGACGGCTCTCTGCGGTCCGGCACAGATGCCAACAGAAGAGGCTACGTGGAGAATACATTCTCCACGCACGCTACCTTCTCCGGGAGCTGAACTTGCACGAGTTTTGTAAGTCTAAAGCTGGAGCAAAGTGTTTCTCTCTCTCTCTCGCTCCCTCTCTCTCTGCACATTGTCCCCGTGTCCCGGTGCTGCCAGAACATCGTAGCAGCGAGAAACATCCTTTGGAGATGAGCCTGCATGCTGCTATGCCTGCCGGTGCAGTTTGGATGTGAAATGCAGGGTGCACAACAGCTCCGCGCCCTCCGGCGCCTCGCTTCGGCTTGTAGCCGCCTAAGACGCACCTTCGCCGGCTAGGCGTTCTTAGCTCGCAAGGTGCGAGAAAGAAGCGGACGGCTCTCTGCGGTCCGGCACAGATGCCAACAGAAGAGGCTATGTGGAGAATACATTCTCCACGCACGCTGCCTTCTCCGGGAGCTGCAACTGCACGAGTTTTGTAAGACTAAAGCTGGGGCAAAGTGTTTCTCTCTCTCTCTCGCTCCCTCTCTCTCTGCACATTGTCCCCGTGTCCCGGTGCTGCCAGAACATGATAGCAGCGAGAAACATCCTTTGGAGATGAGCCTGCATGCTGCTATGCCTGCCGGTGCAGTTTGGATGTGAAATGCAGGGTGCACAACAGCTCCGCGCCCTCCGGCGCCTCGCTTCGGCTTGTAGCCGCCTAAGACGCACCTTCGCCGGCTAGGCGCTCTTAGCTCGCAAAGCGCGAGAAAGAAGCGGACGGCTCTCTGCGGTCCGGCACAGATGCCAACAGAAGAGGCTACGTGGAGAATACATTCTCCACGCATGCTACCTTCTCCGGGAGCTGAACTTGCACGAGTTTTGTAAGTCTAAAGCTGGAGCAAAGTGTTTCTCTCTCTCTCTCGCTCCCTCTCTCTCTGCACATTGTCCCCGTGTCCCGGTGCTGCCAGAACATCGTAGCAGCGAGAAACATCCTTTGGAGATGAGCCTGCATGCTGCTATGCCTGCCGGTGCAGTTTGGATGTGAAATGCAGGGTGCACAACAGCTCCGCGCCCTCCGGCGCCTCGCTTCGGCTTGTAGCCGCCTAAGACGCACCTTCGCCGGCTAGGCGTTCTTAGCTCGCAAGGTGCGAGAAAGAAGCGGACGGCTCTCTGCGGTCCGGCACAGATGCCAACAGAAGAGGCTATGTGGAGAATACATTCTCCACGCACGCTGCCTTCTCCGGGAGCTGCAACTGCACGAGTTTTGTAAGACTAAAGCTGGGGCAAAATGTTTCTCTCTCTCTCTCGCTCCCTCTCTCTCTGCACATTGTCCCCGTGTCCCGGTGCTGCCAGAACATGGTAGCAGCGAGAAACATCCTTTGGAGATGAGCCTGCATGCTGCTATGCCTGCCGGTGCAGTTTGGATGTGAAATGCAGGGTGCACAGCAGCTCCGCGTTCTCCGGCACCTCGCTTCGGCTTGTAGCCGCCTAAGACGCACCTTCGCCGGCTAGGCGTTCTTTGCTCGCAAGGAGCGAGAAAGAAGCGGACGGCTCTCTGCGGTCCGGCACAGATGCCAACAGAAGAGGCTACGTGGAGAATACATTCTCCACGCACGCTACCTTCTCCGGGAGCTGAACTTGCACGAGTTCTGTAAGTCTAAAGCTGGAGCAAAGTGTTTCTCTCTCTCTCTCGCTCCCTCTCTCTCTGCACATTGTCCCCGTGTCCCGGTGCTGCCAGAACATCGTAGCAGCGAGAAACATCCTTTGGAGATGAGCCTGCATGCTGCTATGCCTGCCGGTGCAGTTTGGATGTGAAATGCAGGGTGCACAACAGCTCCGCGCCCTCCGGCGCCTCGCTTCGGCTTGTAGCCGCCTAAGACGCACCTTCGCCGGCTAGGCGTTCTTAGCTCGCAAGGTGCGAGAAAGAAGCGGACGGCTCTCTGCGGTCCGGCACAGATGCCAACAGAAGAGGCTATGTGGAGAATACATTCTCCACGCACGCTGCCTTCTCCGGGAGCTGCAACTGCACGAGTTTTGTAAGACTAAAGCTGGGGCAAAGTGTTTCTCTCTCTCTCTCGCTCCCTCTCTCTCTGCACATTGTCCCCGTGTCCCGGTGCTGCCAGAACATGATAGCAGCGAGAAACATCCTTTGGAGATGAGCCTGCGTGCTGCTATGCCTGCCGGTGCAGTTTGGATGTGAAATGCAGGGTGCACAGCAGCTCCGCGTTCTCCGGCACCTCGCTTCGGCTTGTAGCCGCCTAAGACGCACCTTCGCCGGCTAGGCGCTCTTAGCTCGCAAAGCGCGAGAAAGAAGCGGACGGCTCTCTGCGGTCCGGCACAGATGCCAACAGAAGAGGCTACGTGGAGAATACATTCTCCACGCGCGCTACCTTCTCCGGGAGCTGCAACTGCACGAGTTTTGTAAGTCTAAAGCTGGAGCAAAGTGTTTCTCTCTCTCTCTCGCTCCCTCTCTCTCTGCACATTGTCCCCGTGTCCCGGTGCTGCCAGAACACCGTAGCAGCGAGAAACATCCTTTGGAGATGAGCCTGCATGCTGCTATGCCTGCCGGTGCAGTTTGGATGTGAAATGCAGGGTGCAAAACAGCTCCGCGTTCTCCGGCACCTCGCTTCGGCTTGTAGCCGCCTAAGACGCACCTTCGCCGGCTAGGCGTTCTTAGCTCGCAAAGCGCGAGAAAGAAGCGGACGGCTCTCTGTGGTCCGGCACAGATGCCAACAGAAGAGGCTACGTGGAGAATACATTCTCCACGCACGCTGCCTTCTCCGGGAGCTGCAACTGCACGAGTTTTGTAAGTCTAAAGCTGGAGCAAAGTGTTTCTCTCTCTCTCTCGCTGCCTCTCTCTCTGCACATTGTCCCCGTGTCCCGGTGCTGCCAGAACATCGTAGCAGCGAGAAACATCCTTTGGAGATGAGCCTGCATGGTGCTATGCCTGCCGGTGCAGTTTGGATGTGAAATGCAGGGTGCACAGCAGCTCCGCGTTCTCCGGCACCTCGCTTCGGCTTGTAGCCGCCTAAGACGCACCTTCGCCGGCTAGGCGCTCTTAGCTCACAAAGCGCGAGAAAGAAGCGGACGGCTCTCTGCGGTCCGGCACAGATGCCAACAGAAGAGGCTACGTGGAGAATACATTCTCCACGCACGCTACCTTCTCCGGGAGCTGAACTTGCACGAGTTTTGTAAGTCTAAAGCTGGAGCAAAGTGTTTCTCTCTCTCTCTCGCTCCCTCTCTCTCTGCACATTGTCCCCGTGTCCCGGTGCTGCCAGAACACCGTAGCAGCGAGAAACATCCTTTGGAGATGAGCCTGCATGCTGCTATGCCTGCCGGTGCAGTTTGGATGTGAAATGCAGGGTGCACAACATCTCCGCGCCCTCCGGCGCCTCGCTTCGGCTTGTAGCCGCCTAAGACGCACCTTCGCCAGCTAGGTGCTCTTAGCTCGCAAAGCGCGAGAAAGAAGCGGACGGCTCTCTGCGGTCCGGCACAGATGCGGACAGAAGAGGCTATGTGGAGAATACATTCTCCACGCACGCTACCTTCTCCGGGAGCTGAACTTGCACGAGTTTTGTAAGTCTAAAGCTGGAGCAAAGTGTTTCTCTCTCTCTCTCGCTCCCTCTCTCTCTGCACATTGTCCCCGTGTCCCGGTGCTGCCAGAACATCGTAGCAGCGAGAAACATCCTTTGGAGATGAGCCTGCATGCTGCTATGCCTGCCGGTGCAGTTTGGATGTGAAATGCAGGGTGCACAGCAGCTCCGCGTTCTCCGGCACCTCGCTTCGGTTTGTAGCCGCCTAAGACGCACCTTCGCCGGCTAGGCGCTCTTAGCTCGCAAAGCGCGAGAAAGAAGCGGACGGCTCTCTGCGGTCCGGCACAGATGCGAACAGAAGAGGCTATGTGGAGAATACATTCTCCACGCACGCTGCCTTCTCCGGGAGCTGCAACTGCACGAGTTTTGTAAGTCTAAAGCTGGAGCAAAGTGTTTCTCTCTCTCTCTCGCTCCCTCTCTCTCTGCACATTGTCCCCGTGTCCCGGTGCTGCCAGAACATGATAGCAGCGAGAAACATCCTTTGGAGATGAGCCTGCATGCTGCTATGCCTGCCGGTGCAGTTTGGATGTGAAATGCAGGGTGCACAGCAGCTCCGCCTTCTCCGGCACCTCGCTTCGGCTTGTAGCCGCCTAAGACGCACCTTCGCCGGCTAGGCGCTCTTAGCTCGCAAAGCGCGAGAAAGAAGCGGACGGCTCTCTGCGGTCCGGCACAGATGCCAACAGAAGAGGCTACGTGGAGAATACATTCTCCACGCATGCTACCTTCTCCGGGAGCTGAACTTGCACGAGTTTTGTAAGTCTAAAGCTGGAGCAAAGTGTTTCTCTCTCTCTCTCGCTCCCTCTCTCTCTGCACATTGTCCCCGTGTCCCGGTTCTGCCAGAACATCGTAGCAGCGAGAAACATCCTTTGGAGATGAGCCTGCATGCTGCTATGCCTGCCGGTGCAGTTTGGATGTGAAATGCAGGGTGCACAACAGCTCCGCGCCCTCCGGCGCCTCGCTTCGGCTTGTAGCCGCCTAAGACGCACCTTCGCCGGCTAGGCGTTCTTAGCTCGCAAGGTGCGAGAAAGAAGCGGACGGCTCTCTGCGGTCCGGCACAGATGCCAACAGAAGAGGCTATGTGGAGAATACATTCTCCACGCACGCTGCCTTCTCCGGGAGCTGCAACTGCACGAGTTTTGTAAGACTAAAGCTGGGGCAAAGTGTTTCTCTCTCTCTCTCGCTCCCTCTCTCTCTGCACATTGTCCCCGTGTCCCGGTGCTGCCAGAACATGATAGCAGCGAGAAACATCCTTTGGAGATGAGCCTGCGTGCTGCTATGCCTGCCGGTGCAGTTTGGATGTGAAATGCAGGGTGCACAGCAGCTCCGCGTTCTCCGGCACCTCGCTTCGGCTTGTAGCCGCCTAAGACGCACCTTCGCCGGCTAGGCGCTCTTAGCTCGCAAAGCGCGAGAAAGAAGCGGACGGCTCTCTGCGGTCCGGCACAGATGCCAACAGAAGAGGCTACGTGGAGAATACATTCTCCACGCACGCTACCTTCTCCGGGAGCTGCAACTGCACGAGTTTTGTAAGTCTAAAGCTGGAGCAAAGTGTTTCTCTCTCTCTCTCGCTCCCTCTCTCTCTGCACATTGTCCCCGTGTCCCGGTGCTGCCAGAACACCGTAGCAGCGAGAAACATCCTTTGGAGATGAGCCTGCATGCTGCTATGCCTGCCGGTGCAGTTTGGATGTGAAATGCAGGGTGCAAAACAGCTCCGCGTTCTCCGGCACCTCGCTTCGGCTTGTAGCCGCCTAAGACGCACCTTCGCCGGCTAGGCGTTCTTAGCTCGCAAAGCGCGAGAAAGAAGCGGACGGCTCTCTGCGGTCCGGCACAGATGCCAACAGAAGAGGCTATGTGGAGAATACATTCTCCACGCACGCTGCCTTCTCCGGGAGCTGCAACTGCACGAGTTTTGTAAGTCTAAAGCTGGAGCAAAGTGTTTCTCTCTCTCTCTCGCTCCCTCTCTCTCTGCACATTGTCCCCGTGTCCCGGTGCTGCCAGAACATCGTAGCAGCGAGAAACATCCTTTGGAGATGAGCCTGCATGCTGCTATGCCTGCCGGTGCAGTTTGGATGTGAAATGCAGGGTGCACAGCAGCTCCGCCTTCTCCGGCACCTCGCTTCGGCTTGTAGCCGCCTAAGACGCACCTTCGCCGGCTAGGCGCTCTTAGCTCGCAAAGCGCGAGAAAGAAGCGGACGGCTCTCTGCGGTCCGGCACAGATGCGAACAGAAGAGGCTATGTGGAGAATACATTCTCCACGCACGCTGCCTTCTCCGGGAGCTGCACTTGCACGAGTTTTGTAAGTCTAAAGCTGGAGCAAAGTGTTTCTCTCTCTCTCTCGCTCCCTCTCTCTCTGCACATTGTCCCCGTGTCCCGGTGCTGCCAGAACATCGTAGCAGCGAGAAACATCCTTTGGAGATGAGCCTGCATGCTGCTATGCCTGCCGGTGCAGTTTGGATGTGAAATGCAGGGTGCACAGCAGCTCCGCGTTCTCCGGCACCTCGCTTCGGCTTGTAGCCGCCTAAGACGCACCTTCGCCGGCTAGGCGTTCTTTGCTCGCAAGGAGCGAGAAAGAAGCGGACGGCTCTCTGCGGTCCGGCACAGATGCCAACAGAAGAGGCTACGTGGAGAATACATTCTCCACGCACGCTACCTTCTCCGGGAGCTGAACTTGCACGAGTTTTGTAAGTCTAAAGCTGGAGCAAAGTGTTTCTCTCTCTCTCTCGCTCCCTCTCTCTCTGCACATTGTCCCCGTGTCCCGGTGCTGCCAGAACATCGTAGCAGCGAGAAACATCCTTTGGAGATGAGCCTGCATGCTGCTATGCCTGCCGGTGCAGTTTGGATGTGAAATGCAGGGTGCACAACAGCTCCGCGTTCTCCGGCGCCTCGCTTCGGCTTGTAGCCGCCTAAGACGCACCTTCGCCGGCTAGGCGTTCTTAGCTCGCAAGGTGCGAGAAAGAAGCGGACGGCTCTCTGCGGTCCGGCACAGATGCCAACAGAAGAGGCTATGTGGAGAATACATTCTCCACGCACGCTGCCTTCTCCGGGAGCTGCAACTGCACGAGTTTTGTAAGACTAAAGCTGGGGCAAAGTGTTTCTCTCTCTCTCTCGCTCCCTCTCTCTCTGCACATTGTCCCCGTGTCCCGGTGCTGCCAGAACATCGTAGCAGCGAGAAACATCCTTTGGAGATGAGCCTGCATGCTGCTATGCCTGCCGGTGCAGTTTGGATGTGAAATGCAGGGTGCACAGCAGCTCCGCGTTCTCCGGCACCTCGCTTCGGTTTGTAGCCGCCTAAGACGCACCTTCGCCGGCTAGGCGCTCTTAGCTCGCAAAGCGCGAGAAAGAAGCGGACGGCTCTCTGCGGTCCGGCACAGATGCCAACAGAAGAGGCTATGTGGAGAATACATTGTCCACGCACGCTGCCTTCTCCGGGAGCTGCAACTGCACGAGTTTTGTAAGTCTAAAGCTGGAGCAAAGTGTTTCTCTCTCTCTCTCGCTCCCTCTCTCTCTGCACATTGTCCCCGTGTCCCGGTGCTGCCAGAACATCGTAGCAGCGAGAAACATCCTTTGGAGATGAGCCTGCATGCTGCTATGCCTGCCGGTGCAGTTTGGATGTGAAATGCAGGGTGCACAGCAGCTCCGCCTTCTCCGGCACCTCGCTTCGGCTTGTAGCCGCCTAAGACGCACCTTCGCCGGCTAGGCGCTCTTAGCTCGCAAAGCGCGAGAAAGAAGCGGACGGCTCTCTGCGGTCCGGCACAGATGCCAACAGAAGAGGCTATGTGGAGAATACATTCTCCACGCACGCTGCCTTCTCCGGGAGCTGCAACTGCACGAGTTTTGTAAGTCTAAAGCTGGAGCAAAGTGTTTCTCTCTCTCTCTCGCTCCCACTCTCTCTGCACATTGTCCCCGTGTCCCGGTGCTGCCAGAACATCGTAGCAGCGAGAAACATCCTTTGGAGATGAGCCTGCATGCTGCTATGCCTGCCGGTGCAGTTTGGATGTGAAATGCAGGGTGCACAGCAGCTCCGCCTTCTCCGGCACCTCGCTTCGGCTTGTAGCCGCCTGAGACGCACCTTCGCCGGCTAGGCGCTCTTAGCTCGCAAAGCGCGAGAAAGAAGCGGACGGCTCTCTGTGGTCCGGCACAGATGCCAACAGAAGAGGCTACGTGGAGAATACATTCTCCACGCACGCTACCTTCTCCGGGAGCTGCACTTGCACGAGTTTTGTAAGTCTAAAGCTGGAGCAAAGTGTTTCTCTCTCTCTCTCGCTCCCTCTCTCTCTGCACATTGTCCCCGTGTCCCGGTGCTGCCAGAACATGATAGCAGCGAGAAACATCCTTTGGAGATGAGCCTGCATGCTGCTATGCCTGCCGGTGCAGTTTGGATGTGAAATGCAGGGTGCACAGCAGCTCCGCGTTCTCCGGCACCTCGCTTCGGCTTGTAGCCGCCTAAGACGCACCTTCGCCGGCTAGGCGTTCTTTGCTCGCAAGGAGCGAGAAAGAAGCGGACGGCTCTCTGCGGTCCGGCACAGATGCGAACAGAAGAGGCTACGTGGAGAATACATTCTCCACGCACGCTACCTTCTCCGGGAGCTGAACTTGCACGAGTTTTGTAAGTCTAAAGCTGGAGCAAAGTGTTTCTCTCTCTCTCTCGCTCCCTCTCTCTCTGCACATTGTCCCCGTGTCCCGGTGCTGCCAGAACATCGTAGCAGCGAGAAACATCCTTTGGAGATGAGCCTGCATGCTGCTATGCCTGCCGGTGCAGTTTGGATGTGAAATGCAGGGTGCACAACAGCTCCGCGCCCTCCGGCGCCTCGCTTCGGCTTGTAGCCGCCTAAGACGCACCTTCGCCGGCTAGGCGTTCTTAGCTCGCAAGGTGCGAGAAAGAAGCGGACGGCTCTCTGCGGTCCGGCACAGATGCCAACAGAAGAGGCTATGTGGAGAATACATTCTCCACGCACGCTGCCTTCTCCGGGAGCTGCAACTGCACGAGTTTTGTAAGACTAAAGCTGGGGCAAAGTGTTTCTCTCTCTCTCTCGCTCCCTCTCTCTCTGCACATTGTCCCCATGTCCCGGTGCTGCCAGAACATGATAGCAGCGAGAAACATCCTTTGGAGATGAGCCTGCATGCTGCTATGCCTGCCGGTGCAGTTTGGATGTGAAATGCAGGGTGCACAGCAGCTCCGCGTTCTCCGGCACCTCGCTTCGGCTTGTAGCCGCCTAAGACGCACCTTCGCCGGCTAGGCGCTCTTAGCTCGCAAAGCGCGAGAAAGAAGCGGACGGCTCTCTGCGGTCCGGCACAGATGCCAACAGAAGAGGCTACGTGGAGAATACATTCTCCACGCACGCTGCCTTCTCCGGGAGCTGCAACTGCACGAGTTTTGTAAGACTAAAGCTGGTGCAAAGTGTTTCTCTCTCTCTCTCGCTCCCTCTCTCTCTGCACATTGTCCCCGTGTCCCGGTGCTGCCAGAACATCGTAGCAGCGAGAAACATCCTTTGGAGATGAGCCTGCATGCTGCTATGCCTGCCGGTGCAGTTTGGATGTGAAATGCAGGGTGCACAGCAGCTCCGCGTTCTCCGGCACCTCGCTTCGGCTTGTAGCCGCCTAAGACGCACCTTCGCCGGCTAGGCGCTCTTAGCTCGCAAAGCGCGAGAAAGAAGCGGACGGCTCTCTGTGGTCCGGCACAGATGCCAACAGAAGAGGCTACGTGGAGAATACATTCTCCACGCACGCTACCTTCTCCGGGAGCTGAACTTGCACGAGTTTTGTAAGTCTAAAGCTGGAGCAAAGTGTTTCTCTCTCTCTCTCGCTCCCTCTCTCTCTGCACATTGTCCCCGTGTCCCGGTGCTGCCAGAACATCGTAGCAGCGAGAAACATCCTTTGGAGATGAGCCTGCATGCTGCTATGCCTGCCGGTGCAGTTTGGATGTGAAATGCAGGGTGCACAGCAGCTCCGCGTTCTCCGGCACCTCGCTCCGGCTTCTAGCCGCCTAAGACGCACCTTAGCCGGCTAGGCGCTCTTAGCTCGCAAGGTGCGAGAAAGAAGCGGACGGCTCTCTGCGGTCCGGCACAAGATGCGAACAGAAGAAGCTATGTGGAGAATACATTCTCCACGCACGCTACCTTCTCCGGGAGCTGAACTTGCACGAGTTTTGTAAGTCTAAAGCTGGAGCAAAGTGTTTCTCTCTCTCTCTCGCTCCCTCTCTCTCTGCACATTGTCCCCGTGTCCCGGTGCTGCCAGAACACCGTAGCAGCGAGAAACATCCTTTGGAGATGAGCCTGCATGCTGCTATGCCTGCCGGTGCAGTTTGGATGTGAAATGCAGGGTGCACAACAGCTCCGCGCCCTCCGGCGCCTCGCTTCGGCTTGTAGCCGCCTAAGACGCACCTTCGCCGGCTAGGCGCTCTTAGCTCGCAAAGCGCGAGAAAGAAGCGGACGGCTCTCTGCGGTCCGGCACAGATGCCAACAGAAGAGGCTACGTGGAGAATACATTCTCCACGCACGCTACCTTCTCCGGGAGCTGCAACTGCACGAGTTTTGTAAGACTAAAGCTGGGGCAAAATGTTTCTCTCTCTCTCTCGCTCCCTCTCTCTCTGCACATTGTCCCCGTGTCCCGGTGCTGCCAGAACATGGTAGCAGCGAGAAACATCCTTTGGAGATGAGCCTGCATGCTGCTATGCCTGCCGGTGCAGTTTGGATGTGAAATGCAGGGTGCACAGCAGCTTCGCGTTCTCCGGCACCTCGCTTCGGCTTGTAGCCGCCTAAGACGCACCTTCGCCGGCTAGGCGCTCTTAGCTCGCAAAGCGCGAGAAAGAAGCGGACGGCTCTCTGCGGTCCGGCACAGATGCCAACAGAAGAGGCTACGTGGAGAATACATTCTCCACGCACGCTGCCTTCTCCGGGAGCTGCAACTGCACGAGTTTTGTAAGACTAAAGCTGGGGCAAAGTGTTTCTCTCTCTCTCTCGCTCCCTCTCTCTCTGCACATTGTCCCCGTGTCCCGGTGCTGCCAGAACATGATAGCAGCGAGAAACATCCTTTGGAGATGAGCCTGCATGCTGCTATGCCTGCCGGTGCAGTTTGGATGTGAAATGCAGGGTGCACAGCAGCTCCGCGTTCTCCGGCACCTCGCTTCGGCTTGTAGCCGCCTAAGACGCACCTTCGCCGGCTAGGCGCTCTTAGCTCGCAAAGCGCGAGAAAGAAGCGGACGGCTCTCTGTGGTCCGGCACAGATGCCAACAGAAGAGGCTACGTGGAGAATACATTCTCCACGCACGCTACCTTCTCCGGGAGCTGAACTTGCACGAGTTTTGTAAGTCTAAAGCTGGAGCAAAGTGTTTCTCTCTCTCTCTCGCTCCCTCTCTCTCTGCACATTGTCCCCGTGTCCCGGTGCTGCCAGAACATCGTAGCAGCGAGAAACATCCTTTGGAGATGAGCCTGCATGCTGCTATGCCTGCCGGTGCAGTTTGGATGTGAAATGCAGGGTGCACAGCAGCTCCGCCTTCTCCGGCACCTCGCTTCGGCTTGTAGCCGCCTAAGACGCACCTTCGCCGGCTAGGCGCTCTTAGCTCGCAAAGCGCGAGAAAGAAGCGGACGGCTCTCTGCGGTCCGGCACAGATGCCAACAGAAGAGGCTACGTGGAGAATACATTCTCCACGCACGCTACCTTCTCCGGGAGCTGAACATGCACGAGTTTTGTAAGTCTAAAGCTGGAGCAAAGTGTTTCTCTCTCTCTCTCGCTCCCTCTCTCTCTGCACATTGTCCCCGTGTCCCGGTGCTGCCAGAACATCGTAGCAGCGAGAAACATCCTTTGGAGATGAGCCTGCATGCTGCTATGCCTGCCGGTGCAGTTTGGATGTGAAATGCAGGGTGCACAACAGCTCCGCGCCCTCCGGCGCCTCGCTTCGGCTTGTAGCCGCCTAAGACGCACCTTCGCCAGCTAGGCGCTCTTAGCTCGCAAAGCGCGAGAAAGAAGCGGACGGCTCTCTGCGGTCCGGCACAGATGCCAACAGAAGAGGCTATGTGGAGAATACATTCTCCACGCACGCTGCCTTCTCCGGGAGCTGCAACTGCACGAGTTTTGTAAGTCTAAAGCTGGAGCAAAGTGTTTCTCTCTCTCTCTCGCTCCCTCTCTCTCTGCACATTGTCCCCGTGTCCCGGTGCTGCCAGAACATCGTAGCAGCGAGAAACATCCTTTGGAGATGAGCCTGCATGCTGCTATGCCTGCCGGTGCAGTTTGGATGTGAAATGCAGGGTGCACAGCAGCTCCGCCTTCTCCGGCACCTCGCTTCGGCTTGTAGCCGCCTAAGACGCACCTTCGCCGGCTAGGCGCTCTTAGCTCGCAAAGCGCGAGAAAGAAGCGGACGGCTCTCTGCGGTCCGGCACAGATGCCAACAGAAGAGGCTACGTGGAGAATACATTCTCCACGCACGCTACCTTTTCCGGGAGCTGAACTTGCACGAGTTTTGTAAGTCTAAAGCTGGAGCAAAGTGTTTCTCTCTCTCTCTCGCTCCCTCTCTCTCTGCACATTGTCCCCGTGTCCCGGTGCTGCCAGAACACCGTAGCAGCGAGAAACATCCTTTGGAGATGAGCCTGCATGCTGCTATGCCTGCCGGTGCAGTTTGGATGTGAAATGCAGGGTGCACAACAGCTCCGCGCCCTCCGGCGCCTCGCTTCGGCTTGTAGCCGCCTAAGACGCACCTTCGCCGGCTAGGCGCTCTTAGCTCGCAAAGCGCGAGAAAGAAGCGGACGGCTCTCTGCGGTCCGGCACAGATGCCAACAGAAGAGGCTAAGTGGAGAATACATTCGCCACGCACGCTACCTTCTCCGGGAGCTGAACTTGCACGAGTTTTGTAAGTCTAAAGCTGGAGCAAAGTGTTTCTCTCTCTCTCTCGCTCCCTCTCTCTCTGCACATTGTCCCCGTGTCCCGGTGCTGCCAGAACATCGTAGCAGCGAGAAACATCCTTTGGAGATGAGCCTGCATGCTGCTATGCCTGCCGGTGCAGTTTGGATGTGAAATGCAGGGTGCACAGCAGCTCCGCCTTCTCCGGCACCTCGCTTCGGCTTGTAGCCGCCTAAGACGCACCTTCGCCGGCTAGGCGCTCTTAGCTCGCAAGGTGCGAGAAAGAAGCGGACGGCTCTCTGCGGTCCGGCACAAGATGCGAACAGAAGAAGCTATGTGGAGAATACATTCTCCACGCACGCTACCTTCTCCGGGAGCTGAACTTGCACGAGTTTTGTAAGTCTAAAGCTGGAGCAAAGTGTTTCTCTCTCTCTCTCGCTCCCTCTCTCTCTGCACATTGTCCCCGTGTCCCGGTGCTGCCAGAACACCGTAGCAGCGAGAAACATCCTTTGGAGATGAGCCTGCATGCTGCTATGCCTGCCGGTGCAGTTTGGATGTGAAATGCAGGGTGCACAACAGCTCCGCGCCCTCCGGCGCCTCGCTTCGGCTTGTAGCCGCCTAAGACGCACCTTCGCCGTCTAGGCGCTCTTAGCTCGCAAAGCGCGAGAAAGAAGCGGACGGCTCTCTGCGGTCCGGCACAGATGCCAACAGAAGAGGCTACGTGGAGAATACATTCTCCACGCACGCTACCTTCTCCGGGAGCTGCAACTGCACGAGTTTTGTAAGACTAAAGCTGGGGCAAAATGTTTCTCTCTCTCTCTCGCTCCCTCTCTCTCTGCACATTGTCCCCGTGTCCCGGTGCTGCCAGAACATGGTAGCAGCGAGAAACATCCTTTGGAGATGAGCCTGCATGCTGCTATGCCTGCCGGTGCAGTTTGGATGTGAAATGCAGGGTGCACAGCAGCTCCGCGTTCTCCGGCACCTCGCTTCGGCTTGTAGCCGCCTAAGACGCACCTTCGCCGGCTAGGCGCTCTTAGCTCGCAAAGCGCGAGAAAGAAGCGGACGGCTCTCTGCAGTCCTGCAAAGACGTGAACAGAAGAGGCTACGTGGAGAATACATTCTCCACGCACGCCACCTTCTCTGGGAACTTCCACTGCACGAGTTCTGTAAGACTAAAGCCTGGGGCAGGCATAGCATCATGCAGGCTCATGTCCAAAGGGATGTTTCTCGCTGCTACGAAGGTCTGGCAGCACCGGGACACGGGGATAATGTGCAGAGAGAGAGGGAGCGAGAGAGAGAGAGAAACACTTTTCCCCAGCTTTAGTCTTACAAAACTCGTGCAGTTGCAGCTCCCGGAGAAGGTAGCGTGCGTGGAGAATGTGTTCTCCACATAGCCTCTTCTGTTTGCATCTTTGCCGGACCACAGAGAGCCGCCCGCTTCTTTCTCACGCTTTCTCTCGCCAGCCTATGTGCTGCGACCCTGGCAGTGCTCGGGCTCCTGCTTCCCTCCATCGGGAAGCGCCCCCCTGGGCTTTCAAGTGCCTCCAGGAGTGACTTGCCAATGATTCTGCCCTCTTGGCGGGGGCGGGGCTTTGCTGCGCAACCTGCTCCTTCCCACCCCCCCAGCTTTCCCTCCCCCTGTGCCCCGCCCAACTCCGGCTGTGCTCCCGGGGTGGCTGTGACTGCAGGAAAGGGGCACCCACCCCCTCCAAATGGCACATTTCTGCCTCACCTCTAGACACAAGTCGGAGCGGCAGACTGCCTGCCACTGCCCTTTTGGCCTCCAAGCTGCCCAAGCTGGCCTTTGCAGGGAGCTGAGGGGGTGGCAGGGCCCTGGCTGTTTGCTGGAGAGGGCTGCCTGCCTTCGCTCGCTCGCACAGGGGCTCAGTCTCCCGCGGCACGGGCAGCTGCAGCATAGTGTGCAGGCCAAGGGCTCATCCCTGCCGCTTTCCCACCCCAGGCGGCCCCCACTCCCCACCCCCCCGGCCTGGAGCAGCCATGCTCCACGCCAGGACACCGCTGTCACCTGCACAGCCAAGGCCTCACAGCAGTGGGCCTTGCGTACCACCAGGCCTGCGGCAGGGCCAGCCTCGGGCCTCGTGGGCACACGAGGAAGGGGCCACAATACTGTGTGCGCCCTGCCCCTGCCGCTTCTCCCCCAGCCTCTGGCCAGGCAGGAGCTCCCAGCCAGCCAGCCAGCCGCTCCCACAGCCAAGGGCCAACTGGCACCCTGGATCTTGCCCAAGCCAGGGGCCATTGTGACACGGCGGTGTTGTCACCGTGTCACAGGCAGGCACCCTGGAGACGCTGGCTGTGTTGACGCCGTGGAATGTTATTGGAAGCCAGGCTCCCCTGTGGCACCATGGCGCCTCAGGGAAGTGTGGAGACGGCAGAAAACAAGAGAGGAAAAGAAAGAGAGAAAGAAAGAGAGAAAGAAAGAGAGGAAGGAAGGAAGGAAGGAAGGAAGGAAGGAAGGAAGGAAGGAAGGAAGGAAGGAAGGAAGGAAGGAAGGAAGGAAGGAAGGGAGGGTGCGGAAGGAAGGGTGCGGAAGGAAGGAAGGAAGGAAGGAAGGAAGGAAGGAAGGAAGGAAGGGAGGGAGGGAGGGAGGGAGGGAGGGAGGGAGGAAGGAAGGAAGGAAGGAAGGAAGGAAGGAAGGAAGGAAGGAAGGAAGGAAGGAAGGAAGGAAGGAAGGAAGGAAAAGAAAGAATGAAAGAGAGAAAGAAAGAAAGGGAGAAGGATAGAGAGAAAGAGAGAAAGAGAGAAAGAGAGGAATTAAGAGAAAGAGGGGAAGAGAGAAAGAGAGAGAGAGAGAAAGAGAGAAAGAGGGAAAGAAAAAAGGAGAGAAAGATAGAAAGAGAGATTAAGAGAGTGATAAAGATTGAAAGAGAGAAAGAGAGAATGAGGGAAAGAAAGAAAGAAAGAAAGAAAGGGAAAGATAGAGAGAAAGAGAGAGATAAAGAAAGCAAGAAAGAAAGAGGAAAAGAATGAAAGAAAAAAGAGAGAGAGAAAAAGAGAGAGAGAAAGAAAGAAAGTGAGAAAGAAAAAGAGAAAGAGAGAAAGAAAGGAAGGTGCTAAGGCTGAACGTGTCAATGGAAGCCTCAAAACACAGAGGACTCCAAGTGGTCAAAAACATCCAAGACATAGGTTCAGGCCTGGCCTCAAGCCTTCCAGAGAGTCCGCGTACAACCCCGGCGGAGAGAGACAACAGGAGGAAATATTTAGGAAATATTGCGTGGCAGGCCATAGCAAGTGAAGTCTCGGGCAAGAAAAATGGCGAGATGAGAAAGCAGCTTACCTTGCCAAGGTATCGAACAGCTTGGAAGTTCCACTTTGCCGAAACTCTGCACATTCGTCATCTTCTCCACACGCACCTGCCCACCTCTTCCTGCCTGGAGACTGAAGCTGTGCTCCATGGAAAAACAGGCACTTTACCAACCAAGTCCAGAGCACCGTTCCAAGTCCCGATGACCCTCACTGAAGGCGAGGTTACGGCCAGAGGACCCGCAATTCACTGCTCCAGAGTGAAGAACACCTGTGCTTCTGAAACAGCTAGAAGACAAAAGCGGATACAAATCAAGATGGGGCCATTTCAATGGTTCCCTTATCCGTGCCTGTTATCTGCACAGCTGCTAACCCCGACTCAGATTTGGCCTCCAATGAGTCAATGTCAATATGTCAATGTCAATACTTCAGGCATGCTGCCAATTATTATTCAAACACCATCCCTGAAATGGATTTTCTTCCTGCAAAAGAACAATAGAGTGTTTCCTAAAATGAGACAAAGTGCTCAGTGCCGTTGTGGTTGGGGAGAAGCGAGAAAATGTTAAATTATCTTATTTTGTGCATGAAAGAAAGAAACATTTCTCATAAGAGGGTACTTTACAAGGTGGAGCAAATTGTGTCATCTTCAAACACTGACTTTTGCAGAGGCCTCAGATATGAGAGGTGGATACTTTTGTCCCTTGAAGTGTGATTTATAAGAAATGTTGTGTTTGGCAGGCTGTTATAACATGTCATGGTGCTATTAAATGCAAGTCAGAAGTTCTTTATAATTCATTAGCATTCCTTCTTGATTGGAAACTACGCGGCCACCTGCCCCTGCTGTTATTCAGAAGTAGGAGACAAGGTAGTCATTCAGAAAGTACCAGACTGACAAGCAGTTGGTAGGGATGAATACCAGTGTCTCAAAAAACAAGTACAAAACAAGAGTAATGAAACTACACATGATTTACTGGTCAAACTAGTGATGTAAAGTGCTGGGACTTATGCAAACCTTGTTTCTGCATCAGATAACCAGTGACTCATGTCAATATCAGGCAAATTCCTTGGTTCTGGGACACTGAGTTTGACAGCAATCATGCACAAGCAAAATTGTTGCCACACTAGTTGTTACAACACTCATACAAATGACACAACACTCACACAAATGACATAAATACAAGAACCACCAGAGAAAACTCTTTAGCATTAAAAGGAAATCTCTATCTAGTGTAACATATAATTTGCACATTCTACAATTCTCATCAGTGTATGCAATGTTAACTTCCAAGGATTCACCTGCATTTCTCAGCCTTAATTCTACCAAAAAATACAAGCAGTCTGACTTCTATGCATCCAGCTTGTGCCAAACATCCATTTCTAATACCAAGAAACAAAGATTCAAAAAGAGTTCTTTGATACAAACATCTGCATAAAGTTGATCAAAATTTAATCACTTATTTTTTCCCTTTCTCAGTTCATGCTGTAGACAGGCTGGATGGAAGCATTCCCCCTTTTGATTTCTTTACTTTGAAAATTGTATATCTCAACACTGAAATGGGGATTTTCTACAGTGTGTTACAATACTGATGTCTGTTTAGGACTGTACATCTTTTATCGACAACAAACTGCCAAAGTCTATGACTGTGATCACTGACATTTCACATACTCAGGTCCAAAGACAGGCTGTGGCAGTCAGATTAGACCATTTGCTATGCTGTGTTCCTTAGAAATATAAAAACATATGTAGCCCCGAAAGCATAGCTAATTTAGCTGTAATACAGTTTTAAGTAATTTTAAACTTTAAAGGGATACAGAACCACCATTTACTTCAGTACACTCAGTTACTAGCCCATATCAGAGACCTGTTTTCCCTGAGCTACTCACATACTTACAATGTGAAGCTTTTAAAAGGTGGATTTGTTGATACAAATCCAGTCATAACAGTGAGAAGAATGAAGTATTGCAAAACTGTTTTCTAATATATATATATATTTTACAACATGTGTGGCAGGCCAGTTTTCTGTGCAGAATTTGTACAAACAGCTGAAAAAAGTGTGGAAGAGGATCATGCTCTGGATTTCTTCCATTTTGAAAACCAGTAACTAAGTTTTCAAAATCCATACACATCCTTTTATGCCTTAAAATGATTATATACCAAGTCCACAGCAATAACTTATTTTTTTCTTGAAAAAAAGAGCACAGGAAGAATATAATTTCTAGCTGCAATTTGACCTATGAATCACATCCATAATATCTACAAAGACTTTATGTGAAAATCATTTCCCCATCACTTGCATAATACTCTTATACTATACTTGTATGCATGTAGCATATGAACACATACCTTTAATAGATTAAGTTATTAATTACAATTTCAAAGTTTACAGTTGTTGTTTTTTGATCTCTTTATAGAGGGTTGGTAAAAAAGAGACTGAAATGAATCCCGCATGAGGAAAGCAAAAGGGAAATACTGGTGAACTTATATAAAATAGGTGTATAAATACTTATCTGCTCTCCTCCTGCTATTACAGAGAAGAGCGGATAAGCTATATAGCTAAGACTGCAATTTTCTAGCCTGCAAACAGCCCAGCATTATCACTATGCACACTCTTTCACCTCGCACCTGTACACTATGTACAACTCTTTCAGTTTTCAAGGAACAATTTAATGCCCTTCATCTGGAGCTTTAGACTGGACTGTAGCAAGCATTTTTTAACTGAAAGGGGGGTCAAACACTGGAACAGCCTTTCCTAGAGAGGTAGTGAGCTCCCAAGCCTGTCAGGGTTTAAGAGGCTGTCGTGGCTAAATGCCAGGCACCTATGACGTTTGCTCTCTATGCTCTCTCCTGCTGCAGCTATGCAGAGGAGAGGGAAAATTAACACAAAACACTGGACTTATGAGTTGAGATAAGACCACTGATAAGGGGACGCACTAGATTCAGGGCAAAAGCAGGCGGGGAAACTTAAAGTTGCAAAAAAAAGTGATTTATTAGTCTAACAGAGTCGGAGGATAAATCAGAGATAAAAATAAGCTCTCAAGACACCGTTTCTTCACTGACCCCCCTTCCCTCTTAAGGCACCGCTTCCCAGCTCACCCCCTCCCACCTTTCTAACTAACCAACAACTCCCAGGCAGGGGCAGGGTGTGGGGTTTTTTCTTTAAGTCAGTCCATCACAATTCTTCTGCTACAGACACTGTTTCTCTATTCGCCCCCTCCTTCCATTCAACCAGCAGATCCAGGTTGGGGCAAGATATGTGGCTTTTCTTAGTCAGTCCAACGCCACAATTCTTCTGCTACAAACACTGTTTTTCTGCTCACCCCTCTCCCTATTAAGGCCGTTTCTCAGCTCACCCCCTCCCTCCTTCCTTCTAACCAACAGCTCCGGGGTGGGGGCAGGGCATGGGGGGTTTTCCTTTGGTCAGGGTCAGTCCATCAGGGAGAAGAGTCCTCTACTTAGCCATGGGGGTCCCTCCCACGAGAGACAGTCCTCTGCGAACTTCTTTGGCGTGGGTCCAATCTCACGAGCAGCCCCGCCCGATTGCTGCTGTCCGAGATTCTCTCCAGGCTGCAGACTTCCAAGCCGAGGCCAGGCTGTTTCCATGCCGAGAGCAAGGCCTTTCTCTCTCCTGCAAGGCTTTTGCAACTCTCAGTCTCTGGGACTCCCACTGGATCACAGCTTCCTGCAGGCTTCCACCTGCTCCTCTGGCATGGGCACCTCCCCACAGGCTGTGGGGGGTTCTCTGCATCCCCCTGGACCCCATGGGCTGCAGGGGGACCACCTGCTTCCCCACGGTCTTCACCACGGCTGGCAGAGGGTTTTCAGCTCCGGCGCCTGGAGCATCTCCTCCCCCACCTTCTCCACTGACCTTGGTGCCTCCATGTTGTTCTCCCTCACATATTTTTACCTCCTCCTCCTCCTTCCCTGGCTACAAAGAAGTGCGTGCTTACCTTGTTTTGATTTCTTCTTAAATATGTTTTCACAGAGGCGTAACTAACATCTCTAATTGGCCCAGGTTTGGCCAGCAGCATGTCCATCATCTTCAGAGCCATCAGAGATTGGCTCTGCTGGACATGGTGGAGAAATGTCCAGAATCTTTACTCAGGACATGCAGGAGCCATCTTTGTACCCCACCCTATCCACTGGCAAAAACTGGGCCAGGCAAAACTACCACAGAGGCATTTCGACAAGGCCCTTATGTACAAGCTTTGACTTGGTTGGTCCTTGGTCAGGTGGGTGGACTAGGTGATTATTGCACTTCAACTGAAATAATCTATTCTATTCTATTCTATTCTATTCTATTCTATTCTATTCTATTCTATTCTATTCTATTCTATTCTATTCTATTCTATCCCCATCCCATCCCATCCCATCCCATCCCATCCCATCCCATCCCATCCCATCCCATCCCATCTCTCCTCTAACAAGTAATAAGGAAGCCGGGTATCTAGCTTAGATTCTAGCTCTTTTTAAAATTGTGTTAAAATTGTAGGGGGTCACAGCTGAGGAAATTCTGCCAATATCACACCAAAAACTTCCTGCTTCACAGTATGAAGCCTGGTACAGTGGAAATCCTATTAAGACAAATATTTACAGATAAAAATGATGTTGAATGAAAGTTTCAGTGTTCTCTTTTTCATCAGCAGTTACGCAAATCACTTTCTGCTCTACCACAAATATTGATTTATATTAATCACAAAACCTTCATGACTTGCAGGCATGAAAGAAAATCAATACAGTAATGGTTGGTTTTCTGCTAGCCAGCACATTTGTGTGACAGAAGAGGGCACACAATGAAGCCCTGTGGTAAGTCTGTAGGTAAACGGATGAGAAATGTGAGAGCAAAAATGCTGGTAGTGAATGGGAAGTAAATCCTTTAACAGCCCTAACACAAATATGCTTTGAATGCTGATTTTACTCCATCTCAGAAGCCTATATTTAGAATTCAGCATGGGAGAACAGCTCTAGGAACCACATTTCCACAAGGCATTTGGTACATCTCAGACTTATTATTCAGATGCTACTGACAGATCTCCTGTCCTACTCTTCATACGTAAAAATTGCCACAATGAAGCTTAATTATTCAATAGTAACAGTGCATTTCATTCATACACACTTCTCTGTAAAACAGACACTGCTGTGTAACTCCATGACCAATGTAACAATGTGCTCTTTAAAATAACACCTCCATGATCTCAAACATACCTGTGTCAGAAAAGTCAGCATACAGATGAATTACTACTTCTGTGTCACTGGAACTGATATAACAGGATCTGTAGCATGAAAACCAAAGCACAGATGCCAGCTGAATCACACAGCTGATAGAACGAGACTAAAAGAGAGTAAAATACATCCATCTCTCCTGACTGAGGTACTGACTTCTTAGACTACTCTGTCTCCTGAAATGCACAAGGCCAGTGCAGTCAACAGAGATATTCTTGTTTATGTTTGCAATGAATTTTCACATAGACCTTTTTCTACTGAATTGTGGTTTACCGCTCACAAGCTGAATCTAGTTCTGCTTAAAAAAAATAGTGCTATTAGTCTATGCAATTCTGTAATGGAGTAGGAAATAAAGATTATAAAAAGTCACTGAATGCACTCTCTTAAAGTGTCCCAAAATTCCTTTTGCAGATAAGAAATTTTGGGGAAAGTCAGTTTTCTTTTTGTAGTGCACCAGGGAGGCAAAACTGCATGCCACAATCTTAATTACAGTTTTACATGCTCGGAAATGAGCTATGCTGTCAGTAGTTTGTAGCTACAGTAAATGAAAGCAGAATCTACTTTTTAGTGACAGAAGACAACATAAGAAAAGTATGAGTATGCATTAGTAGCACTTAAAGAGATTATGATACGGCTGAAGATTTTTATAACATTAACTTCCAATATTAATGAATGCACATGAATTTCAGACATAACAATTTCTATTTAATTTACAAGGCTGCCAGTTTGTCTTTAAAGACAATTCAAAAGGGAAACAAAAATGACAATCACAAAAAAAATACCTATTTAAATCTTTAAATCTAATCTGTGGAACCTGCTTCACAAATGAACTCTTTGCAGTAATGCATTCCTGTCTTGATAAAATGTTGAGATTTGCAAGGAAATGAACAGATACTATTTTCTAATTCTCTCTAGAAACCCAGAAAAGAACGGTTAGGTTCTATTGACCCTGTCTAAATGAAGCTGGAGGAACTGTCCAGAGCATATGAATATAATATAAATATAAAAATATAATAAAAACTGTAAATTTGGAGGTGGTAGTCTTGACCAGGTTGGTTGATGTTCTTTCTACTGAGGTCTGCTTTTCTCCTGTGAAGTTACTGACTGTAATGCAGGTGAATAACAACCAACAAGAAACTGGTAACAAAAGTGTAATGGATTATTGCATCAATGATTTCTGTGATTTCACTTAAGGTGATAATTTGCTACTAAATTCTGCTATTTAGAGGTTGAATTATCTCAAAATTGTATTGTAATTTAAACAATTGGTAAAAGTCCTAAAGTAGGAATGCTAATATGGGCTTTAGAGGGGAAGAAAAAAGCAACAAGAAGGAAGATTTAACAAAATATTTGGAAATTTTAAAAATAATTTTACTCTGTAAGTGCAAAGAAGGTGAGTATGCATTTTATGGAATTCAGTAAGCGAAAAAATTTATCTGCAACCATTATTTCTCCTTCTTTGTAAACAGAACCCCTATATAATGTGAGAAATCACTGAAAAATATTTTACTAAAAACAAGACTAGTGTAATATCATGCAGCCTAAGGAAAAATTGTGGAGTTTTTATACATCAAAATGCTTTACAGAATGAAATGTTCTGGATTTTTTTTTTTTTTTTTTTTTTAATTTTGAAAATATAAGTGTTTTCCTGGTACTTTCAATACAAACAAAAGTACTTTGGAACAAAAGCCTCAAAACATTTAATGCAAGCACTGGAATATATTTCCCTGAGTCCTTATGTAATGTTACTTTTCAAAAAAGACAACTTCAGTGCAAAACCTGCAATCCTCAAGCCCTGGAGAACTGTGGGAGCTGTAGTTCCAGCGACTGTCACTTCACCTTCTCCGTCACCTGCAAACTCTGTGGTCAGACTCAGCCTTTTGCCAAATTCAGAATATCTCTGCACACAGAGATCTGGGGGTCAGGCAGTACAGGAGGAGTGAAGAATGAGGGAAGAACGCACCCACACACAGCTCCCACGAGGCACCAGAGCAGCACACACCTGCCACACACACCTCAAAGTCACCTGAAATGAGACTCCGCAACTCAGCAAACTGTTTTCATTTTGTTTGATTCAAACTAAACGTTTACTTTAGATTTCCATGGCAGAATATTTGCATCTGAAGGCACTGAGAGGGAGCTGAGGTTATTGGGTTTTATGACCAGAAGAGACATGAAACCAGAGACATGAATGAGGCTCTCCAGCAACTCACAGAATTAATCAGTCACGTGTTTCCTATCCTGCAAGAACTTCAGCTCCACACAGTAGCAATATTCCCTCCCGGCTAAATTCTATGCCTATGTAATTATATCCAGTTCTGCTGCAGTTAATAAAGCGGCAGAAATTTACAGCAAGGGTTAGCACACCAATCTCAGCCACCTTCAGCCTTGGTATTAAGCACAGAATATCTCCATTTATCTCATTTGTTCCTTTCATAAACATCTTTAGAAGAGTTCTACCTATTGCATAAGAATTTATTTCCTCAAATTACTACATCACGCATCAGAGTAATTTCAACACTTATTTCCTTTCAACAATTCAGATAATTATGTTTAAGGACTTAGAACAAGCTTACATAAAGTCACTTTACTTTATTTATTATGTGACGGTTGCTGTATTACTCATGAGTAACCAGAGCCTGTCACATTGCAAAATTTCATGAATAATATGTCATATATTATGCATGCATGTATAGTTCAGCATTGTCAAATATAACCAAACAATTAATAAAACAAACGAAGAATGCATAATTGAAGTGCTAAATCTGAGAACTCAGAATTGAAATTACTAACAGAGGATTACCCATCTGCCAGGAAAATATCCATTGTAAGCAATCCGAGTGCAGTCAACCAATCTACAGTTTTTTTTAAAAATTAAGTATTGCTATTAGAAACTGATTATACTTTTTAACAGCAATAAATCCCCATGAAATTAGTTATTGTTTACCATAGCTGTAGCATTAACCTTTTGAAGCAAATTTAGCAAATTGCTAGCTAATGCTAATGACCAATTTTGAAAGGGATTACTCCTTAATTATATCATATACAGTAGTAGTCATAAGATAGGATCATTTTGACGCCAGCTGCATCTTAACAGGAACAGTCTGAATTGGAACGAAGAACATTAACCCAAAATCAGTAGCTCATATAATTAGAAGGAGCATGAGGACTACTCAGATGTGGTTTTTTTTGTATGACCAGGAAAAAAGAAACACCTTTGGTTTACATTAGAATGATCATGCTCTTTTAAAAGAACAGCTAAAGCGTGAACAACTGCTCCCAGGGACCTATCTATTGTCAGACTTATGCAGTGTGCTTGCTCAATTGTTTGCTTCGTGTGACCTAACCACCAGGACACAAGGGAACATGGGACAGCCTTATTTTCAAGGCAGACATTTATTATTTAGGAGACCCTGAGTTACAAAGCTTTTAGAAAGGGCCACTAGCTTCTTTTCTTACAAAACCACCACCAACATAGCAAATAATCTCTTCAAAACCTGTTTATTCTACATAATATGTTACGAGCCACTGCAGCTATTAATATTAAATGCAAATTTCAGAATCTGATCAATATATGCAAGATCGTTTAATTAAATTGGTGTTAGTTTTATCTGTGGTTGAAATGGAATAAAATGGAAAATGATTGTCACAATTCCATTGCCTCTTATTCCAAAGGAGCTGCTGGATGTGCTTTTGACCCCAACTCAGGCAGAGTTTCAGGGGGTTTCAGGGGGTTTCAGGGGGTGAAATTGTAGCAAAGAATTCAGGGGGTGAAATTGTAGCAAAGAATTCTTCTTACAAGAAGCAGGGATTTTCTAGCACCTCCAAGAACCAAGGAGCTCCTGCCACAACAGAAGTGCAAGAGCAATGGTTGTAGGCTGCTGCTGTGCCAACTCCGGCAACTGAAGCCATCTCCTCAACTCCAAATAAATTAAGCACTCTCCAGCATCTTCTGTATATTCTACCCCATGCAATTAGGTCAGGAAGATGACCTAATTGCAGGGTGTAGAATAAGTAGAAGCACAAAATGTCCACATTTATGCTTGTAGAAGCAGAGTCCCCCGAAATGGGGAAAAAATCAGATCTTCCAAGCAGAAAATGAGGATATTTAGCAAAATGCAGCAATGTTCTACAGCAAGTGCAACTCACAGCAGCCATTTCTGCCCATGGCTTTGTGACATTGGCAAGTGGTTGCCACGTCACTGCCAGCACAGTGGCCTCCATCTCTTCTCCCTTAGTACAGCTGAAGAGCTGGTTTTAGAGTATGGTAGGAGCTCACTCTCTCTCCTGCAGATAACCAAGTGCTCCCTAAAGCACAAGATCTGATATGGAGGCACAAGTGGTATTTACTCCAAACCTCATTTCAGGCTCATTTAAGATTGATCTGCAGTACAAATGACAAAGTATTTGTCATATATTTCATTTTAGCAAATTTATAAAGTAAATGGCACACAAAATCTCATGTAATCCCCTGGTTAATCAAAACTGCTAAAGGGCTTAAATACTTAAAGTATTACAGCTCCAACTTGAAAATCATCTTTTTTCATGTTTGTTACTTATTTTTGTGCATGGCTAAGATGAGTAAAATCTCGAAGCAGAGGGATAACTACTCCCAAACACGCAGGCATTTGGATCCAGATCTGAACTTTGTGGTTGGCCTTGCCTCCCACTGGCTGAAGCCCAAACCTCCATTACCAAGCACCCCAAACTGTGATACTGATGAGAACACATGTGGGAAACTTTGCTCTTACGCACATATAACTCCAAAGTTGTCACCACTTCCCTCTCCACAGCCTTGGCTGTGAATGAAGCCCAGTGGTGCCGCAGTTCATTCTTCCTCCTCTTTATATTCATATTTTCTCCCCACTTTGAAATATATTTTCATACAATGCCAACTGGAAGCCCTCAAAGCTGGAATGCTTGCTGTCACTTAGACTATGCAAGGGAGGCAAATTTTATTGGAAACATTCCTTCCTTTCCTTTTAAGTTTTGCTGCTCCCACGCTGTTGTTGGCAGCTTTAGATCCATATCAGAAGAAAAGCATGTAAAATGCATGCAGTTAGGCAGTGGTCCTCTAAGGCACTTCATGTGCACAAATATCTGCAGCTGTGCACTGCTTCTGATCTGCAGGAGACTTCATATGGGCACTGAGATCAGCACACATCAAATCCCTGTTATTAAACACATGTGTCTTTAAAGCAATGAGCCTTAATTCCTGTTAAGAGAGTCCAATAATAAGAAGAAAAATAAATTATATTCGCCCCTAGCAGAAGGGAAATGACAATCTCATTCTCTCTGTTCAGGTCATACCAGCCCGGAAATGCAAGAACATAAAAGACTAATAAGGCTTATAGTGAGATGTCTTAAAAATCCTGAAGTACACTTAGCATTCAAATAATATTTACAGTTTTTTCCTCTCTATATATAGCCAGATGTCTGTTATGACTTAACACTCTTGGTAGGCAGCAAGAACAGTCAGCTAAAAGCCAAAACTAAGTGCATTCAGATTCCTACCTGATGTATATTTTTAACCATGAAGATGAGAAGCTGGGAACAAATTAACAGGCAAGGTATTAATCTCAAAGCACATTTATATTGAGTTTAACTGTCTTACTGAAAGTAATCCTTATAAACTAAGGAGCACAGAGCATAACAAAGGAGAAGCTAAGTGATAATTGAGGAGTTGCTATATGCAAGTGAGACTAGCTGACGCAAAAGTCCACTTTGGCTTCATGCCCTGAAATCATATGCTGCAAATGAAGTAAAAACAAGAAGGAGATTGATGGAAAAGCCAATGAATAGTAACACTTCCTTGCAATTATTATTTTTCTTTCTTATATATGAATTGAGATATAACTCCATGCTGACCTTTGAAATACATGCCTAAAAAGTACAGCATTTTAGCCCTGAGTTTAGGAAATGTAATGTAAGATGAGAGACTTAGGAAGGCATACAGCAATAATTCGCAGGAAATACTGCACTTCTGTCATGTAATTTTACAACCAACATAAATTCATATGGGTACATATTTCAGCTGGCTTCTAGAGAGCTACCCATCAGTACAAATCCCCACCGAATGGAGCAGCCATACACCTCAAAAGATATTGGCATTAGTAGAACCATATCTTGCAGCCTTGCTCATGCAGAAATTCCTACCAACACCTTGAGAAATGTTACTGGTACAAAAAATTTAGGACACAACAGAAAAGCTGGCAATATGCTGAACAGAGGCCTCTTTCTTTTTCTAGACTCTGCTTGCCAGGTTACTGATAAAATCAAATCTTTATACATGGTTGTGTTTCTGCCCTGCTTTTGAGATTTGCACTCTATGTGCAAATCTATATTTGGGCCTTTATCCATGGCTGTGCACAAGGTGTTTCAGGACATCTCTCCAGCCTGAGCACAAGCCCTAGAGGATCCAGTGGTACTGATGGGCACAGCAACTCACAAAAGACTCACAGCTATCATCTACAAGGAATATTCAATGATATGCATAGAACAGGTTGGTGATTCCTACCCTAGCACCCTTGTGTTTCTAGTGAATATATAGATCCAACAGGACACACACCCTGGCAAAAGTTTAGATATTTCTGATTTTACTTACAGAAGGACAAAGTCTTGGTGGTTACATTTAGCAGGGAAATAAAAGAATTGCTGCTTTTTAAGTCTTTTAATACTGGATTTTTAAATAATTCATTCTACATGTATAATATGTAATTGAATTATCCTAGGCAACAATCAGCTGGAAAAGGCTGGAGATTTTTTAGGGTTATTTTTGCTTTACTTCCCAGTGTAGTATAATCTTAAATTGCAGATATGGGTATCTGACATTATACTATGCCAAGAAAAACCCTTCACACTTCCATTTATTTTTTCTACTCAGCAGATGGCCATTTAGTGGATGCAAGCTTCTGCATTGAGGTGTATAAGAGCTGCTCTTATAACCTTTATCTTTGGAGTGAGGTAGGCTTGGTCCCTTTTAGTTACTTTCCTTCAGTGTGAGCCTGCCACTGAGATTTGTTTTCTTGTCCTTGCTGTGAAATTATGAGTCTTGGTTGTGTTTGTTTCAAAAATACTGCAATTGATAATATAGACAAAGTTCTCCTTGCAAGGCAGTCCCTAACCAATTCACAGGTAATATAAGTCTCTTTCCTAAAGCTGATGTCAGGAATATTTTGTCACTTGAAGTGAGGCAGAAACAAGCTTCAAATTCACATTGATCACCCCCTCTCCAAAACACTGACATTTCAATTCCTATATCCCTCTGCTGCACAACTGATAGGCCTGGGCAATTAATTCTTGTTTTCCTGCATTCCCAATCTGCCCTTACCAGCTGTCCTTACACTGAAAACCAACTCGTGTTTGCAACTGGATGCGTAAAATATGACTTAAAAAAACATACCAGTAACAGTGAAGATGTGAATATGAAAATACTAAATGCCAGACTGTTGTTGACTTTGATATTTCATGTTTGATGAACAAACTGGGATTCCCAAGTTGAGGAAGTGGTAATTAGCATGGTGGCTGCCTCAAGTACACATCCATCCCTGTGAACAGGATAGTCCTGATATCTGTTAAGAGGTAGTAATAGACTGCATTCTTCATCCTTCTAACACCTAAAGCCTTATTGTGAAGGTAACACACATGCAACTTGTGATAAACCTGCAAACCCCAAAGTCCTCTTGGTGGCATCAGCCCTGTTCATATCAAATGAGCATTTATTTTCCTTAAATTCAGAAATCATGTGATGACTCATCAAGTATTGGCAAAGCTCTCTGCAGGCAATAAGAGAGTGGTGAGTAGAACAGAGACTTAGTGGATGTGTTGAAAATGCCACAAAGAACAATGTGTAACCAATGTTATTTGGCATATATGCCCATATTTTGTAGTACAAGGTGTTAGTAGCTGTCTGTCAAGGAATAAAAATATAACAATAGTCATGATGTCTTGTACCACTCCTCTACCTTCTCATAAAGCATAAATACTCAGCTTTTACCTCCATGTTTAAGAATCGGTGATATTACAGTAATATTTAGAACTTCTTTACCTTAAGCAGTAAAAATAACTTCACTGAGGAATTATGAATTCAACTTCAATGGCCAAATTAAGGATTTGGTTTCAGCTCAACATTTTCTTGGGACCTGCTTATTCAGTAATTATATTCACAAAACAAAACAAAACAAAAACCCCCAGGACTTCTTAATTTTACTGAACTTTTACAGTTCCTCCCAGTCTTTCCTATGAGTTTTTTAATCAGTGGAGTCATTAAACTGAAGGAATTCTGCATTTGTCTGCACAGTAAAGATCGGATTGTGATCACATACTTCTTTTACTATGAATTTTTCAATCTTTAGACAAGGACTAGGGAAAAAGGATAGAGCAGTTAAATAAGAAAGAAAAGTAAGAAAAATATAAACCCAAGCATTTAGTCTTAATTCAGATTATTTTCTGATGTACCTTTTTATACAAAATTCATCATAATTCACTCTTTTTCCTTGGTCTTGCTGAAAAATATGTTAAGAAAAATTGCGTCTGCCTTGTCTGAGAGAGCTGGTGCATATTAAAAAAATCTATGGGTCAGTGAAAATGGAGTTTTATGATAGAACACAAAATACAGTATAAAAAAGTATACAAAATACAGTATAAAAAGTATACAAAATGTAATAAAATAAGAGGAAGCAAAACTTGCTACAAGCAAATTTCATCATTTCATACTGTGGTGCATCTGCATAAAACAGCAGCTGGAACTGCTCTGCAGCCTTTATAACCTTCCGTTCGTGGTTCTCAACACACGGAGTTACTGGCGTTGTATGTGCACAGAAACTGCCACACCATTATCACACAGGAAAGCAAACACATTATTATTTTCTCCCTTTTCTCCCATCCCTAGCTAATGTCTCATCATAACAACCTCATCAGCTATCACCGATAATCTGCCCTACCTCTTATCTTCATCTCAAATGCAACTCAAAAAATGACTCTAAGGTAATAACCATGGCCAGCCTGGCTGTGAGCTGAAGGCAGACAGGGAACTGGGAAAAGCAGCACGTGCAAAAGGCTGACCTTCAAAACAGCCATTTGCAAAACGTATGTGCTGCCATAAAATAACATTAAGTAACCTTTCCTGTGCTGCTGCTCTCAGTTTCACACCGAGGCTGATCAACACTGCCCTGCAGCACCCACACACTCATGAAGGTTCCTGGTTTAAAGTCATTTAGCCTAATAATACCACTAGCTTGAAAATAGCCTAGTGTACCCCACAGAGGTGGCAACAAAGCAAAAGCCAAGCCAGGCCAGACAGCCCAAAGTGTCCCCCCCAGCAGATGACCCCACTGGCTGCCTGGGACAGGCACGACCCCCACCTGCAGAAACCCTCAAAGACAGAAGCACTTTCTAGGCCAACCAGCTAGACCGTACAAAATGAAGTTGATGTGGTGAATTCAGTGAATTTGGTACTTCTGTGAAAGGAGTCAGTTTTCCCTCCACCCTGCCCATCTATAACTTTGTGGGGAAGAGATTTTGTTTTATAAGTTTTGTTTCATAAATAATGGCCTATGCCCATGAGACATCATGGGGCTCGCCATAACTGCCCTGGTGCCAAGGGATTCTTTTCCTAATATATACCTGAATATTAGACTGCAGGGCCCTGCATTCCCTCAACTTGCAGAAAACACTCAGCAATATTATCCAGACCAAAGAAGCTTGGGTACACAGCACGGCTTCAGCTGGAACTCTACTCCATTCACCCACAGTGGGCTAACGACTGCAGCTCAGAGCATGAGGAGCACACAATAAAAAAAGAGTTTGAAGACAACTTTTTTCCTCCACACCACTCATTTACTCTCCCTGGTGTTGCTCAGGCCTCACAGCTCCCCAGTTCACAGCAGGAACTTCAACCCAGTGTGTTATGACAGGCATATTCCAGTGGCTAAGGCAGCCCCACTGGCAGTCTTATTCACAAACTCCTTCCAGCATTTCAAAAATTAAAAATAAGCTGATTTGCCATGCATGTGAGATACTTCTTCCACACACAAGTCCACCTGCAAACATAAATTTTAAATGTTCCTTTCTCCATTACTTATTCCCTCCATACTTTGTGCTTATACATTGTGGAGCACAGAATGATCTGTTGTTCATTTAAGAGCTTAAAAATCCATACCAGTTTCCCGGAACTAAAGCCAACACACTGCTTTACTCAAGCGAGATCTACTCCAC
Organism: Acanthornis magna; assembly: GCA_036785705.1. Classification (NCBI taxonomy): domain Eukaryota; kingdom Metazoa; phylum Chordata; class Aves; order Passeriformes; family Acanthizidae; genus Acanthornis; species Acanthornis magna. Next base: position 12,527,882 of record JAWUZG010000093.1, read on the forward strand.
AAAACACAATTACCCAGCAATTGACTACACATCAATGGGACAGCACATGATTAGACAACAGTGGGGAATCCTAATGATCCCCTGTGAGAATTAGGGGAGTGCAAGCCTCTCATTTTCTGCTCCATGATGTGTAGATGAAAAGCGCACTGGAAAGAATACAAAATGAACGGCAGTATTTCTGTGCACATCCTAACTTCATTCCCATGGGAATGTGGAAATCTAACAAGACCATGATTATCACATGGAAGACAAAAAAAACCACTGACCATAATGTCTTATTTAAAAGCACAATGACTTGTCCACATCTTTAGCCCTGATGTTTTCAAAGTGGCTCTTAGACACACATACTCAACTCCAAAGTATTTGGGAGCTCGCCAACATCCACAGGTAGGCAGCAGATCCACTGTGCCACAGCTCTAGGGAAACTTCACCTGACTCTGAGTGGAGGATTACTCCTCTGACAGAGCACTGCAGTGGAATTAATACAGCTCTCCCAAGGCCAGACATAGTGCAACAGCATGCTGCAAGGACGCTGACCAATATTTATTTGTTTATTCCATTCCCCCTCACATGGGTAGGGGAGAGTTTGAACCATGCATATGGGTTTCTCTAATCTTCTGAAGAAGAAAATAATTTCAAAATGAGCTATAAACCATGATTTCACACTCTATTCACTTCAACCCAGGATATATTAACATCCCAAGAGAGATGTGAATGTTACCAAAGGCTGTCAAATTAACAGAAATACATTGACAAAAAGGATTAGGCTATGTTAGTGCAGCATTAATGGTGCTAAGTGATGGAAAAGCATGGCCTAGCTTACAGCAAAATTCCTTTTTTCCTGTTCACAAAAAGAAATGCAATTTCTGTCACCTGATTTTTGTCCTTGCTTGATTTGTTTGACATATTTTAAAGGGATTCTGTGGCTTTCTCTTTCATGGTTCTTTCACAATCAGTACTTTACAAGGTTTGACACATAAAAACTCCTCAACAGAGCTGATCAAATTGCTTCGCAGTTTTAGGAAATTTAGTGATGCATACGCTACAATACAAATTCAGCAATTATACAGGGAAATTAGGGCAGCAATGTCCAGCATGTGTAATTTTAGCAAATACTTCCTGTCTGGTGTGTACTATCTTCCAGTAACTGGATTTTTGACTGCTTTAGGTCTCCTGTGTCACACAGTAAAAAAACAATGTTTCCCTTGTTCCCTGGGCAGCCAATTTTGTGGAGCACATGCCAACATTATCAATGGGATTTGCCATACTAGATTAACCTCATAGTTCACCTTGTCCAGGACCAAGTGACTAATGTTATCCATATGGTATTTTCAAATATTACTTATTTTGCCACTCTCAGTAAGCCTAGTTTGATTTCCTTTCTTGGCAACAGATGTGCATTGAACAGGGCTCTCAGTGAGCGATAGCTCTCTAAAATGTAGCTCAGTTTTCTCTTGTTAACTTCATCCTCTCCCAAAGCATTCTTATCCCACTGCTCAATTGCTGTGCATTTAGTAAGCTTCCTTCTTTCTTTAGTTTTTCCTATCAATACAGTTCAGTAGAAAGCAGTATGTTTTGAAGACTGTTTGAAGGAATTAGATGGCTGATTTAGCCTGAAACTTATTTATTGTCATGTTTGGTGATGATCAACACTGAAGAAGTGACAGTAAGGTACTTTTTACACTGCTCTAAGCTATAGTCAGCAAGGGACTGGGAGAGAAATTACTGGAACATTTCTATCTTCCCAGCATGCACAAATATCTACTGTTGTTGCAAGCATCTGAGACCTGCAGGTCTGGCTCAAAGCTGTCTCTCCTTCCACTGCTCTGATTCTGTGCCGAAATATCTCAGGTAGTCAGAAGAATCTGACAGCACATCTATCTTCCTGTTATTTATACTCACCAGTGTAGTACTTGAGCAGTTAATGATAACACGCAGTGTACCAACACCAATGTCCTTTGGCAAACATCACTTAGGACACTTCTTTTGCAAGCTGTGCACATGTAAAGTGAATATTTCTCTTCTACTTGAGGAAGTAATAAAGCCTTGGAGTCAGAGACATTAAATTTACTCATCTATTGGGAGAGTTAGAAGATGAAATACAAAGGCTGCTATGCTGTATTTTGGATGACCTTAGTTCTAAAGCACCCATGACTATGTGATGTTGTTTGCTCCCTGTCTCAAGTCATTCCCTGTACATTCAATTAGCAAAAATAATTGCTTCATCACAAACTGAATAAAAATGCCAAGACCCATTTAGAGACAACAGCAATCATTAAAAAAAACCCATCTGCAGGAGAGCTGAAGGCATTTCAAATACGCATATGAGATTTAAAAATAGAAGAACACTTCAGAGTGTTCCAACTGCAGACAAAATCCTGTTTAATTTCAAAGGTGGCAGGGTTACTAATGCATCAGCTACTTCAAAGACAACAAAATAAATTGCTTTTTTAAAACACTGGCAGTTCCTTCCAACATGATGGGAAATGCATAAGATTTACCAAATATGAAATGTAATGTGCACAGGTTGCTCAAAAGATGCCTTAATTTGCATGAGGGAGCATTACAAAAGGCATAACTTATCATCACAGTTAGGCTTAGCTTTGGAAATTGCTGTTCAGTCATGAACCTCAAATAGTCAACCCACAAGGCCATCTCTCCATTTTATTCCATAATGCTGGAAAAATAAAGTGTTGTTTATATAGCTGGAAGGCTTTGCTCTATTATAAAACACAACAGGAGAGTAATTTATTTAATATCATTATTTAGCATGTGCATGACCATAGATAAATAGCAATCCACTGAAGAATTTAAGGCCTCCCCTGAAATATTTTTACAATCCTCTCAAAACCAATGAACTTTTGACTCGGGACTGGGTTTTGTTTTCAACAATTATTTTTCCTAAATCTGTTAGCAAGCTCTTATTAACCTTTGCACTAAATGCAATTAAAAACACAATACCATGCACACAGGAAGGGCATATGCCTGGTTACTGGGATCCTCATTCTCAAGCTGAGATGGCAAAAGTTGTTCCTCCACGTTGAGTTTTACTGGCTCCATACAGCAACTCGCCAATGAAGTTGCCAAATAAAATATGAAAAGCTATGTTTGGTTTATGGTTGAAAAGTTTTCCTTGCATTTAGGAGCTCATATAAACACAACACCGCATGGATAACAAAGTCTGAGCCCCTAGGCTTCTAAGGCGTGCTGTGCTGTGTCCTTTGGATGATATTATCTCGATGGATCATATTGTCACCTGAAGTCTACCCATTTTAATGAAATTATAGTTTACTCTATGGATCAGGTGATCTTTTAAGATGCTTTCAGAAGATGAGCATAAGGAAATATAAAATGAAAACATTCAAGTTTATCAACAAAAACCTGAAGCCTGTGTTTCCAAAAAAAAAAAAAAAAAAAAAAAAAAAAAATTTGAGAGAAGAAGCTGAGAAACTGGAGGAAACCAGAGAAACACATAATTGTTTGCAAATAGTGGCTGGGTAAATAAATTCAGGCACAGGCTTGGTACACACTGTGTGATAGGGGAACAGTTCCCTTCCAAGTCTGAATTTTCATCAGGACACGCACATCTCCATCTGTTGCAGAGCCAAAACAAGAATTCAAGCTCGACAACTGCTTTGAAATTGAGAGGAACTGCTACCAGGACATTGAGCGATAGTGTAAACCATGTAAAAGAATTATTCTTAATGATTAGTGTTTTATATATGATGGCTATTGATCCAGTTACTGGATGTGTTTTACAGGGAATGGAAGTACTCCGGGGGAAAAAAAAGAAGATAATAGTGAGTAATAAATGGAACTTTTAAGTTTTTTTCTACCACTTGCATATGTATGTATAGATATATGGTATAATACTTAAATCAGTGTCTCCAGGTTCTGCCAAACAAAAGAAATGTCAAAGTAGTAATATCATACTTTTCCTATTAATAAAACAAGAGGATACTATCACCTTTCAGGAGTGGGAAGGCCTCATCATATTCTGCCGTCCTCTCCAAATTCATTGAACAGTAAATATTTCAAAGGGCTCAATCTTGTTCATTCACTCCTTTTTTTTGTGCAGCTTTGTATAGCTCCTTTGAAGCAGCAGTCCTCAAAGGATCAGACACTGAGTTTTCTAATCCTGTTTCAACTTCTCAGCAAGACTTCTGAGTTATGTTAAAGATTAGGCAACATTTTTTCTGTGCTGAGGCCTTCTAGGCATCTGAACAAGGAATGAGCCCCCCAAATACGCTAAACAAAGGTGACATTGCTGTTAGCCATAAAACTCCTTAAAGGAGATAATTTCTATTAACAAGAAAAAAACCAAACTAACAAACAAACAAAAAAAACCCCCAACCCCCCCAACAACAAAAACCCCCCCAAAACAAACAACAAAAAAACCCCTGCACCAAAAAACAAAACAAACAAACCGTTATTTAAACCAGCCCTTATCATGCCATCTGAATCAAAAAACATATGTACATAACAAACTTCTACAATCAAGTAAATAGGAAACAACTGGGATTTTAGCAATTGTGCCATATATGAAAAATGTTCAAAAAAGGGTCAAAGTGCGATCCACTGGGGGATGGAAAGCCAAATGTTCCTGCAAACTCCTTCCTTAAAATGCTGTTATGTTTAGCAAAGGTTGTAAACAGCCCACTCTCAGGTATAAAGTATGGGGTGTGAATCCTACCACAACAACCCTACAGGCAAGTATTTTCTGTAAATACGTCTTATTCCAGGCAATTTTGAGCACATGTGGACATGGGTGGATGTGTGTGTGTATATTTGTGTGTGTGTGTATGTGTGTGTGCCTGGGCACATTGGTGAGAATAAGACCACAATGTTATGAACCACCACATCTCACAAGTTCAGAATTTCAAATTTCAGCTGCACTGACAGTGTTTCTTAGTTAAATTATTCTTTATCAATTTCTGTGAAATATTTGGTGACACACAGGATGGAGATTTTTTTTTTTCTGAAATTAAGTAGAATGACTCCTGCGTAGCTGTTTGGGTTACTAACATCATGCAAATATGGCAAATTTCTTCTCTAAACATATTCCCTCTCACCCCTCCTGTAGCTGAGGGATTTTACAGGGGAACTGACAACTCAGGCTGCTGAGTTCATACCCACACAAAGGCTCCTGCCCAGAAGGTGTCAGGATGGGACTGTAACAATAAAGGTAAGCTCCAAGGTAAAAGATATGCTGCTGACCTCTAAGTGTTCCTTTGAGATGTGGGGCCATATGGAGCTCACAGGAGGGATGTGTGCTGGCACCAGGGGAGATTCTGTCCTAGCAGTAAATGCAGAAGGCATGCTGCCAGCCACCTTCCCTTCATACAGTCAGAAAAGGGGCACAGAGGGGACCTTTCTCTCAGCCAAAGAGGTCCGAGATGAGATCAAACCCTTCAACTGAACTGTAACAGGAGAAAATGTTGCACGTGTACACACTAGTGGCACATTTCAAAGTCGAAGAGACACAAGTGAGTATCCTTCTGATATCCAAGTGAGTATGCCCTTCTCCTTTGGATGCGAGTATGAAGTCATTCTGTGAATGGCTTCAGTGTGCAAAGCCATGACATGAACAAAAGCTGAAGCACAGCCCCTGCCAAGTCCAGCATTGCTCCCAAAACATCAACAGTGACACACAGAACTCAACTCCAACTGGTGCTTCAGGCAGCTGCCCTGCCAGCCACTCAGACAGGGAGATGAAGAAACCTTGAGTTTTTCTGTCTGGCCTCCAGGGAAGTGAGCAGTCATAATCTGAAATGTGAGAACAATCCTTTCCGTTGTAAGAATTCCACTGTGACAGTTTGGTGGTTTTTTTTTGCTTTGGGTTTTTTTGTTTGTTTGTTTGTTTGTTGTTGTTTTTGTTTGTTTGCTTGTTTGTTTGGATTTTTTGTGTGGTTTTTTGTTGTTTTTTTTTTAGGAGAATAGGGGCCTGTTTGACATTTCTGTTCTAGTCACACAAAGGTGAGTGGCCCTCTAAAAGGTGGTGTTCTACCAACACAGAAAACCAGAAACTTTCAGCAGTTCTCATGCTGACAGGTTTGTCCTGAAGACCGATTTTGTCTGGTTTTGGAGCCCAACTGATGAGAGCACAATTTCCTGTGTCTCAAGGAAACTCTGCCAGAGAGCAGCCCTGGAAAAAAGGGTGTTTTTAATTAGGTTTACTTTTCTTTCTAGCTGACTCTAGACCTGCTGAAGAGGGAAAATGTATAAACCTTTGTATGCAAATTCATTGAGCAGCTGGGGATAGCTCTCTTCATTTCTTTTTAGCTCTTTGCTTCAGTGTCATGCAGGATATTTAACTGTGATGTTTTCTTCTTCCAGACAGGAAAACAACTGGGTAGACCCATTAGAGACCAAAAATTCGCTACCATAGCCCTTGATGCCCGGGTTGATCATAACCACACACTTTCTAGACCAAAGTCAGATACTACAGTGTGGAATTTAAGAACAAGATGGGGAAACCCAGGACCAAAGTTAAAAAGCAAAAAAATAAAATAGTGCAAGTTCTCAAAACCATTTAAAAAGTAGTTAAAGCAAATTAAAATTAAAAATTTAAGGGTCGTGATGCATCCAAACAGTGGGGAGAAAACAGAAATTATAATACAAACAACAAATGAGAGGAAACTGAGGTAGAAACGAGCTCCAGTGTTCTTACTCTCATGTGAAGCACACAGTGTGGACAACCCAGATTATGTGCTACAAGTATTACAAAGCCAAAAACCAAAATTATCTGAACAGCAACCCTTGAATATATATGCCCAAGATGTGAACACAAGAACATAAATGAACCAACTGGATCAGTGATTCAATCACTGGCAGTAAATTCTGAGCACTTGGTTTGGTAACATTATCTAATTTCTTACTTCTCATTGCTTATTTCAAACTACAGATCACGGGACTGACAAAAAATGAAACATCAGAATTTTCATAGATGAGTAGCTGGCTGTATAGTATTCACTGTCTGGCAATGAAACAAAAGCAGATCAAAGCTACAGTTACAGATCAAATACACAAGAAAACCTCTAATTGGGGCTTTTTTCATCAAAGTCACACACACACATGTGGAATTAACATGAGTAATTAATAATCCAGGCTAAGGTGAGTCAAGCAAATTCTAGACATACATCCCAGAGAGCTGTTCTATTTCTCTTTAGAACCACCAGAGAGAAATGGCCTTTTCTAGATCATGAGTCATCTTATTTTAAAGTGGCTGTCTGGTTTAGATTTGATGTAGTTCATCCCAGCTTACGTTTTAACCTCTGACTGCAAAAAGAGTCCAAACAACCTGCTTTGAAATAGATATCTATCTTAAAAATATCCAAAATTCCACAGAATAGATTCCACCTCTAAGGCAAGGCCCATCATGGTGAGCAGAAGTTTACTCTAAATAGCAACACATTTGACAGCTTTAGCTGTTTCGTGAAAGCTCAGCTCATCCTCATCTTTGTAAACTTTAATGTCAGTTCTGAAAAAAAGCTCTGCAACAGTTACGCAACAATGTTTTTGACTTTAGCCCTTGAAAAATAAGGTCCATGACAGTCATAAAAATGTGATGATCTTCTCTTCGTCTTTTTTTCTCTAATAGGGTTGAGTTATTGTGGCACAGCTTAGCCTTATACAGGCAGATCCACCACACTTTGTGAGAAATAACACCACAAATCCAATGATTTGAGGTGGTAGAATTTATGATGTGCATCTTGGGTAAATATTTTCCCCTCTAATTTCTCAGAACTTATTTTCTTTTAGCAGAGATGAGTATCTCAGTACGTCCAAAATTTGGAAGTCTATCTTTTTGTAAACTGCAGTTTTATACTTCTCATCGCACATAATAGCCAGAAAGGTCTGACTGAAAAAAAAGCTGAAACATGAATGAAATGTTTCATTACATATCCAAACAATATATTTGGACCCTAAGTTCATTAAATTAATAGTTCTAAACTCAAGTGAAGAGTTTGAAAGCGGTATGTCTGTAGTATGCCTACAGATACAATTGGCAATGACAAAAATAAGGAAGGTCAACTTCAGAATGTGAAAAAATTTTACACCAAATTCTTCCCCTGTCTTTCCTACAAAAGTCACATGTAGTGCAGGGAATTGTGTACTTGTTATCGGTGCAGTGTGACCAGCAGCCTCAAAATCTCTGTTTCTCTTGAAGCTCTTTGGGTGACAAAATGGGGTTAACGCCCAACTGATATGAGCTCTTCTGTGACTTCAGCATGACTGTGTGACTGTAACTCAGCAGTCTCAGAACATGGATCATAATTAAGACACAGTTTCAGAAAGCAAAAATTGGAGGAAGATATGACATGAAACACTACCCAAACAGCACTGATTACATCAGGATGCAATAATCCAAATACCAATAGTCCAAAGATTTATTATCCCTAGAAGAGAACACCTTTTGACCAGATGGTGTTCCAGACTCTGCCTCACACCTTGGAGGAGCTCAAGAAGGAGCTCAGGTCTGAAATTGCTAATTTCTCATCGATACAACTGAAATGGGTAATTCATCATCTATGCTTCCTTTCCCCAGCTGAAGCTGAGAGAAGATTTATTTGGAGAAATTCCAACTGATTCATTTTAAAGAGCAATAACATATGCCAAAAGATTAGGACAGTATAAGAGGTAGTTTGAGATCCTAGTTGAAAGAACAAATATTATTAAAAATAACACAACATAATGAAACCACAAGTTTTCTTCCGAATTCTAAGTTTCCAGAGAAAAGCATGAGATTCCAAATGCAGAGAGATTAGACAAGTATTTAAAATAAATACAAATGACATGTCAAGTGAGCTTGGGTAAATACAGTGCCAGGTAACTGAAGACAGTCTAGAATTTGGTGTATTATAAGCCTACCTTTTCCAGTACTAAAGATCAGGATTTAGGAGACTTTATCGAACTTTAGTAGTGCATGTTATTGCATTACTCTGGGGGGAGGAAGGAGACATGAGGAACAAGGGAGGGACCAGTATGGGAATTCCACACCCATACTTTATTTTTAAAAAATACTGTAAGAAAGGCTCAATGCAACTTGCTTGCCAGATAACATAGCATCTGTCTTGCTTTGTTTAAATAAAAAGTCTTACTAATGTTGCATCTAATCTAGAATTTAAAGAGGCTAAAGATTTTCCAGTAGTATGCTTTTATTCTGCTGAATGTTTTGAAACACAGAAAGAGGAGCTGCCTCAAATATTTATTCACTGTCCACTCAATTCTTTAGAAAAGGAAGATCTAAAAGCATATCTGGCAGCCTATTTCTGTGCAGGAGCACTCAAGTACTTGTCATCTGGCATAAGCAAGCCTAATAATGCTGAGTCCCTTCTACTTTTTATTTCTGCAAAGGACTAAATCCAGAGATTAACTGTAACATCTTTCAACTACAGGCTCACATATTCATGAATAACAACAAGAAAATCTAAATCAGTACTTAATTTTTTGCGGCATCTTCAAGAGCAGCATGTTAGAAACTATAATAGTCCAGACACAGGAGTCATTCTACAAGCTGATTCTGAAATACTGCATATATAGTTTTGAAGGGTTTTAGGAGTTCTATTATTTAGGTTTGGGAAAATAAGCTCAGCTTGGTTTTAGGTTGTTATTTTGACAGATAATTTAGATAGCAGGCAATTTCAATATTTTTCATAGTAAACCACAGACTGCAAAGTTATGTTAAGAAAAATATGTCAAATATGTGCAATAGCAAGAAGCAATACAACATCATTTAAAAACAAGGTATTAAACATAGGTAATTTAGGTATAGTGCTGGGCCTATAGATGTGTGCTGGAACCCTACTTTTGCTCAGCTTTGACTGCTGTCCAAACCTAATGAAGACTTGGAGGACCCAGGAATAGGCTTTGACTGAATGATGAAGTACAGTAGAAGAGAAAATGAGCCTTGCTATGGCCCTGCCTTTTCAGTATAGAGGTCAGGAGCCAGACCCACTCTGTGCAAGTCCATCACCATCTATAACCCAATTCCCTCCTTCTATGTCCTGGAAAACATTTGCAATGCACAAGTCACTTAACATCCAAAAGAGGCTTCCCACTGGCTACAACAACTTGTTTTGGCAAAGTGGGCACAGATTCAGGTTATGATTCATTCTTCAGCCTTTTCCTGCACATGTGGCATGGAACTGATAAGTACCTTGCAAGCCTCATGATTGTCAGTAGCCCTGGTGTAACCTGACTGCTAACAGTGACAGCGGGGGCCACAGCACTGGGTACTCAGTAGCCTCATATAATAAGCAGAACTGTTTAAACATCTAAGAAATACAGAATTAAGGGGTTGTTGTAGCCATTACTGAAGAAGCCAAATACCAGAAGTATGCAGCTCTAAGAAAAATAATGTCATTACTCACATTCTAGCTTCTTTTACCTGAACCTTATTGAACACATTGGTTAAAGGCTTGCGACCTCTTTTTCCTGAAATTCAGAAGAGTAAATGAAGAATAAAACTGATGCTAAATATGCAGTTATATTTTAAGCTTTATTCATATATCTTAAGTGCAAATATCATATATCTATATCTGCAAATATTCTAGGAAATGCAACGTGCATTTGAATTTTTAAGCCGTTATTTATCGTAGACAAATTCTGAATTCATCGCTCTAAATGCTGGCATATGAAAACTGAACTGTTCTAACCACATAGAATACTGTGAAATACTTCTTTTTCTATCTTTTCTTTTTGTTCTTTCTTAAGAAATTAAGACAGGTTGGAGATCTCAACATTGCTTTATGGATTCATTTTTAGCACTATCAAAATTTTCATTTCAACTTTTAATTGGTCTATCTATTATGCTATAAAAACAGTATAATTTTGTTTTTACATTATGTAAATGATAATACAAAATTCAGAAATAAATACTCTCAATAGAATAAAAAATGAAATACACACCTTCCTATTAATATTCTGATTCTGAAGAATCTGCATATCTCAATGTAATGTGTCTGATGAAAAGAAACACAGACCTGATTTTGAATGAGATCTGCTTGAAGTAGGGCATGGGCAATGTAAATGCTTTCAAATCATTCATCCAATTACAATTACATCAAATCAAAGTGAGATAAATGAAAACTAGAAACTTTGCAGATACTATTTAAACAGATCATAAAAGGAATAAATGCAAGTATTCCTTTTATGGTGCACTGGACATGGTTGAGAAAAAGTCAATGATCTGATTAGTAAGAACTTACATATACTCACCAAAATAATACAAACAGTATATCTTGGCTTCAAACACCTATATAGTTATATAATTTCAGGAAATTTTACTGCAATAATGCTTTTTATATGCAGCTGTCTCTGACAGAACCGAATATATATTGAGGCGATACATGTTTGAGAAAATTACCATGGGCTAAGCTTAAGTGTTAGCACCTCAGCTGAACTGCTGTGCCTGCCTTAAGTTTTGAATTGTCCACAGTGAAGCAATCAAATTATTTTAAAGCTTTTCTACAATTAGACTCCAAGCACTTCATTTTATTTCCAGCTAACATCAAAATTCCTGCCATAAACACAGAAGTCCCATAAGAAATAGGAATCAGAGTGGCTGCAATATGGTAATGGACTGAGCATTGAATCCGTGTTATAAAACCCGGATTCACTTCCCAGTGTTCTTGGATTTCCTTCAGCACCTTTCTGCACCTCACTGTGGTTTTTTTCCTGGTTGCCTTAGCTGTTACCATTATATATTTGAGGCAGAGACCATTTCACATAATGTGTTTAGGCAGTTCTACAGGGTGGCACTACCATAAATTCAAGCCTTTTGATGCTATTGTAGAATTAATTAGAATGCAAAAATAAAAGCTTAAGATGTTTTCTGTATATCACCGTTTCCATCCTGAAGTGTTTTGTACTTTTACCAGTGCCATCCAATAAACCATTCTTACAAAGACTAAATGTTGTTAATCCCTTAATCGAAATATATTTTCAATTTATTAACATGAAATTTACACAGGAAGTAATTTTAAATACTTACTAAATATTTACTTGTTTACTTACCATGATCTTATGAATTATGAGGGATTAATGGTGTGAGCTGAACTGATACTAAAAAAAGTTTTAAAGCATTTCTGCTTTAAGGGGTTTTTTTAAAATGTCTTCATCAGCATCTGTGACTTTTTTGAGGGAAAGGGGGAGAGAACTACATTTGATTATGTAAATCTGCTAATATAGTTATCCCTACTGAATCAGCTGTCTTGGCATAATATTTTAAACCAGAAAGCAGTCCTTTCTTAAACAAGAAACATTCTCCTCAAAGTGAGAGCTGAGATCTGTGTCTCTCATCTCATTTCCTGTCTTTCTAATTTTTAATCAAAATAGATGAAGTCATTGCTTAAAATGGGTATTCAGTCACATGAATATTGTGGAACTGGTAGAACATAGATGTTTAGTAGTAGAAGAGAAGCATGACAGAGGTTAAATCCCACTGATCTCATTCCTTATCAGAGCCAATGGATCGTATTCACATGACCTCAAGGGGATCTCACATAAAGACTATGAACCACAAACAACCCCCTCTATCCTCCCCAGCAGTACAAATTGGCTAAACTACGACACAAACATCTAAAAAAATAAATCTTTATTCTGCAAAGTGTTGAATGCTCATACTGTAATCTCAGCAGAAACACAAGCACATAGTTCAGGGCGCAGCTGAAACAGCATCAGAGTGCTCTGCACGTGCCTCACTAAGTCTTAAGGACACCGAATTGCAAACATCCTCTTTTAAACACATACAAACACACTCAAAGAGCAGGAAAAAGATTTCCCTCTTTTGATTAAACATATTTCTGATATTTCTGCATCATACAAACTTCAAAGCACTTTTAAATGTGAACACTCCTAATCAATACTGAGTAATTTTAACTCCCAAACTGACAACAGTTAATATTTATTTCTTATACCAATCTAAATATTTTATCTCAAGTCCGTTTTAATGTTTCCTGTGACCCTGCCTCTTTGAGGATAGGAAAGAAATATGATCCTCATGAGGCAGACACAGTTCTACCTGTTGTAGGAGACAATATCGCATAAGCACTCCCAGGGAAGATTGGCAGTGCTCTTTCAACCTGTCTTGCTGTCACCAGATGTCAAATTGATAGTCATGGTGGGTTGACATTGGCTGTACACTGGGTGCCCACCACTCTACCATTCGCCTCCCCAGCTGGACAGGGGACAGAAAATATAATGAAAGGCTCGTGGAGGGGAAAGATAGGGACAGGGATAGTCACTGACCAGTTACTGTCACGGGCAAAACAGGTGAGTCACAGGGAAATTAGTACAATTTATTACCACTCACATCAGACTAGGACAATGAGAAATGGGGCTATTCTCACACTTCCCTCTGGCTGAAGTCGCACAGCTTTTTATCTCCCACTTCTCGACTCTGGTATCCCAGAGGTGCTATCACTGTCTCTGATGGCTTCGGCCTTGGCCTGCTCGTGGCTCCATCTTGGAGCCAACTGACTCTGCTGGACATGGGGAAGACTTTTCACAGAAGCCACCCCTGTAGCCCACTCTGTAATAACCTGGCCACACAAACCAAATACACCAATTTATGTATTATATTACAGGAGCTGACACAAATTTTGTTACTGCACAAGTATCAAAGTGCACTTTCCCATTGTGATGCACCAGCTTCACAGAAGTGATAGTGCAGGAATGTGGTGCTCTCGTTTTTCCAAAAGAGATGGGCTTCCCAACAAGACTATGCATTTTCGACAACAGAGCGCCTCTAGGGAATACCCTAGGAATGTGGTTCCCTTAACACCCTCAGAAAGGTATGCCATCTTGCATAACAGAAGCTGTTCTCTACATGAAAGAGTATTACAACACCGCATCAAGCAAAAGAACACAACTTCAGTTTCTTTACAGCGAAATGAAAGCTAGTGAGTCAGTCCCATTTTCATTTTCCTGCGATGCTATATGTAACTGATAAATTGTCACAAGAATAAAACATAAATATAAATATTTCTTCCGCATGGAACCACCCATTCAAATTGTAAGAAAGAACCCAAACATCATCAGCAGTACTCAATGATGTAATTAGAGTATAGTAAGTATACTGTGAATGAGTTTGTTCTCCAATTTGTTTTTCTGCTTGCAATCATAACATTGCCTGAGCCTAACTTTTTGTATCTAATGTTCCATTAGTACCCAGCATTCTAGCTCAGGTTATTTCCTGAAATTCTCTTGCAATCCACAAGGCCACACAAGGTCAGTACTTTCAGATATTGAACCACTGCCATCTGAAGACATTCCAGCTGTGAGGGTTAGCTAGTTTTCCTGCCATGAACATCTCCTTCATTTACAAGATTGCTTTCTCCACATTTCCCTTTTCACTCAGTAAATGAAAATTACATGCATCTCTGTTTTAATGAGGAAAAAATAGAAACTGAAGATTTCATGTCAGAACTCCAGTGTTTCAAATAAGACTGTTTTCCTTCCTCCCCCCTATTCTTAATGCTCATTTCTCTTTTCCCCTGTGTTCATTAAACTGTCCTGTCTACGGTAATACGGATCAAAGTCCACTCAGAATTACACAGCCCTAATGCAAAATGATCTACAAAGAACTTCATAATGCTGCTTAATTTGCCGATCTTTAGGGTAAGTTGCCCAAGATACAGAGATCCCATTCGCATATCAGCTTTCCTAATGACTGGAACTCAGTTCTTAGATTAGTCCATCAGAAAGAATACTCATCAAGGTTAATTTAATCAGGTGTAGATAATGTGTTGAAATAGTCTCCAGTCAATGGAGAAAAAAATATCCACCAGCAAAGCCTAATCTGACTGTTCTGACTCCCTCTGTGGAGGACAAATGCCATCTCCTCCACTGAGTATAGACGGGGCTGATGGAGATCAGCCTTACTGAGCTAATGTCAGCGTTCACAAGGAGCTCCTTCAAGTTTATTTCCTCATCTCTGTTTTCCTTTTCTCAGGCTTTACTGTCAGAGGACAAAACTGCTGCCAAAACTCAGACCCCAGAGGACTTAAGGAATATTTAAGTAGTCTCCATACCTACAGAGTGTATACATTTAGCCAGTTCTTTCTGAAATTGAGATGCATGGAAATGTCACATTCCAGACATCAAAATATCACTGCAGTGGAGCAGCCTAGGAGATCAAAATCAAACTATAACTAAAAGCTTAGATAGAAACACAGAATTTGCAAAGCAAACTAAAATCTGTACATCTGGGAAAAAAATCATATGCACATTTTTTGCTGTGCAGGTGACAAGCACAGAACTTTATGGGATACAAACACAGGTCCATGCTGGTGGACTTTTACATGCATGTATGCCACTAAAAATTAAGATGTGGGTGTGGGTACTGACCATGCTCACCCATGCAAGTGTGCTCAAAAAGACTTTTGATGACATGAAAACAGCGTCAGTGCATAGCTATTTATGACTTTAAGGTGGCCTCCCGCATCTTATAAATTTCTGAAGCAACTAAGAGTTGAGAAAGGAAGCTGGTGCTGTGATGTTGATCATAGCATCATCCTGGGCGCCTGCACAGTCGTGCAGGAAAAGGCGAGCCCCTAAAGCCAAGCAGCAGTGTCACTTCTTCCCAGCATGCAGTCTTCAGAAGCAGGCACAGGGAACATATCAAGAATATAGCAAAGATGTGTAGGAAAAAAAAATCACGAGGAATGGACATCAAGATCTATGTAATAAAAGATCAGTCTTTGTTACTTCCTTGGTTCCTCTGATATTCAAGGGCACCACAGTCTCACAAAGCATTGACCTTCCCAGCAGCCCCACATGGGTGAGAAGTACTCCCCTCCCTCCACGTGGGGACATGAGGTACGAGTGATCAAGAATAATGAGTCTGATGCAGCCTGGGATGTGGCCCTGAGAAGTTTGGCCAGCTGAGATGAGAACTGAGGAGCCATCTTCTGGCTCCTCATTCAGCTCCTGAAGAGAGAACCAGGGACTCAGTCAAGTAAGACTTGCAAGTTACGGCCTGAAAGCACCAAGGAAAAGACTATAGATCTCTCTAAATCCTAAGTGAAGCACCACCTTTCCATATTTTTCACTAATATTTCCATGAATATTTCTTTCCACAGCTATAACCATCAACTCAACTAGATTTTCCTGTGGTACGTGGAGAGGGAATTCCCCATATTAGGAAGAATATATAAAATTTAGTTTCCTTATTTGAAAGTATATAACATCTAATTCCCTGATTGCCATAAGTCATATAACTATGTTCAGAAACACCAAAATAGGAAAACATACTTGTCATAAATTGTTCTTTTCAAAACATACCACCAGCTAAAGCATGGTATTAAAGCTAATTTTAACATAATCTGAAATAGGATCAGAATAAGGATCACATTTCCCATGTTACATCTATTTTCAGGTTTAAAATATTCAAAACAAAAATGTTTACTTTTCCTAAATTTAAAAGCAACATGCATGGCAAACTATATTCTGGCCAACACTGCTCATCAATTGAACATTTCAGGGTTTTTCTGGACATACAGAGCTCTCACTGCAATGAATCAGGCAGAGCTGAATATAAATTTTTACCTAGAACCAAACAGAGGACTTAATAATTACTAGTGAAGGAATACTTTCAAATTCTTGTTTTATTTCATTTCTCATTTTTAGTCACATTTTCTCTGAGTTTTAAGAATGACTTTAGGCTATTCAGTTTCAGCAAAACTGGCTGGATTAATCAACAGCATCACACATTTTGTACCAGACCAAATATTGATCCATGAAGAGTTATTTCTGAAGGGTATTAGAAATGGAAAACTTCCATGTGTTCTTTTCTGTAACTCGTTCACCTATCTCTATACAAAATTGAAGTTTCATTTATGATTTTTACAGTTTGGTCTAGACTTACTCTGAAAAAGTATTCAGGAGATGCACACAGAAATTACCATGCCTTTAGGAATTTGAAAGTATAAGTCTGCACTTTTAAACTACAAATACCCATTTCAATACTTACAAATAAAATAATAAGCTATTTTACGATTTCTATTTAGCTTGTTTTTCAGAAAAACCAAAGTAAAAAATTAAAAAATTTGGGAATAACAATCCCACCAAAAATTTAAGGATCTGATCTTTCAAGAAAACCCAGACTCAGTTGAAAACTTGATCATTAATGCCCATTCCTGATTTCAAGGAGAATTAAAAGCACAGAAAACTTCTTTACAGGACTCCTTATTATATTGTGTACTTTGTTGTGCTTTGTGAGAACTCAGTAAAATTAATAATTTCAGCTTAGAAAGACAAGACATTCTGTGCCTTAGCTGGAAGCTATCTTCCTTGTCTATTAGTCAAACATTCAAAAGGATATAACACAGAGTTTAGTTTCTGGCCTGGCAACATTTCTCAGCTGCTTTACATGAGGTTTGCTGCTAATAACTAGACAGGATGTAAAGAACTAAGGAACATCAAAAAGTGGTTCTAGGATAAATATGTTTCACTGCCAACACAGGAACTGAGCATTTGTGCAAATCTAAGACAGAGTTTGGTTTTCTTTAGGAACTGATTCTTTATCGATGCCTCTAAACATGAACAGTTTCCATAATGCATTCAGTATTACCAGCTTAGCTTTCAAGCAGAGTCTACTGTCACAAGTCTGTTCTACCTCCCATACGTTCCAAACTTCAAAGATTTTTCATATATCTGTTTTGGTCCCAGTGCTATTCTATTGAGAACAGGCCCAAACAAAATTTGTAAGACAAAGGTAATGAAATTACAGGATATGTCACTTTGATCTGTTTTCTTCAGTGCACCACACAAACCAGACCCTGAAAAGTACATCTGAAGATAAACAGCTCATACACTGTTGAAGCACTGTGCATTTTCAGCATTTCCTGTGCTGAAACAGCCTTGAGTGGGCTATGTAGATAAATGAACACCATGAAAAGCACAGACAGGTCTGCTTGCAAGATACTTAACACTGCCTGTGGGATAAACATTCATACAAGTCAAGACTCCACTGAGTATATAGAAATTAAATATATCATTTGGAAATACAATAAACAAAAATGTTTCACAAACTTAGAGCTGATCTGAGAAAGTGCAGATTAAGCCGAGTACAATCTTCTAAAGGTACAGAGCCTCCTGCCACCGCAGCAGTGTCTGCAGACTCCTAACTTCACCAAATGTGCCCCAGTTTCCATGCCACATACATTATCCTATATGTTGTGCAGCAAATTGAGTGAAAACATGGATGAAGGCACAGGTTAGTGCTGGCTTTTGCTGAGGTGGTGTGCAGTAACAGTGTACTTGGGTGAAAAAACACTGGAGAGGCATTTCCTCCCTTCCAGATGACTGGCAGCAGGGAAGTGATACAGCCCTAAGGCACAGGTGCACTCATCCAAAGGGAGGGACTTGGGTCACTACAAGGACCTGCAAGAAACAGGGACAGCTACTTGTCTTCCTCAAGCTGACTGGTTAGTGAGAAGGCGCACCATTCACTCCCAACACATGCACCTTTCACATCAGCTTCAGCAGATCGTTTTCTCTTTCTTCTCAAGCCAGTATAGATTAAACAGATTTACCAGAGATTCCATGGTACACATGAAAGATGATTGACATCGAATCACTGTGACCCCCAAATCAGTTACACCCTAAAAGGTCAAAAGCAGCACACTTTGTTTAACAGATTAAAAAATCTGACTGTGACTTACTGTCCTTTCAATACGAACAGTTGTATTTACTGACAAATTGGCATTGTTTTTCCAAAGAAGAATCTCTTTCCTTATTTCAAGACCAAGGCCAAACCAAAACTATCTGAACTGCTTCTTAGACACAGATCAAATATAATATCCCTAAAGGTCATGTCAAGAGCCATCCTTCAAGGTTAGCTGCATTAGATGATGACTATAAACAAGTAGATAACAATAGCTAAATAGACATTTGCTTTTTGCAACACGTTCTCACTGGCATCAGTAGATCTGCTAATGGGAGCAAGTGCAACTCACTAGGATGTGTCTGCTAGGACAGCAGAGGGGGCATTGCCCATTTTGCTTTAGAAACACACAGCAGTGAAGGAACAGGATGAGGATTGCATAAGAAAAAATCACATTTGCTGAAGAAATTGCACCTGACTTAAAGAAGGCCTAAAAGACCACTTCTCCAGTTTGTTTCTAGGATAAGATGGTTATGAGGGTGAAGCATATGAATAGCAAAAGGCTTATTTTTTACCTTTTCTCCTCAGCTGAGTTTTCACAGCACAGACTAGGAGCACAGTCAATAAGGTCTGGATGAATATTGCAAAATTAATTAGGAAACTGCAAAGGAAACAGCCAGGAAACTGAAAATTAAGCAGATCAAACAGGAGGTCCACATATCGACCATGGTCAACATCCAGGGAGAAAACTTTCACACATCTTTCAGTCTCACACCTTCACAGTGGCAAAAGACTGCAGCATGATCATCTCCTACTTTGCTGAAAACAGCTGCTAATAGCTCCAGCACCAGAAAATCTAGAGAAAAATTGTTTTCCTAGGAAGCTCCTTTCATCTCTATAGGTCTTGGACACCATTAAGTCACACTTGTAACTTTGAGGGCATTCTTTATCCGTGGAAATGCATAACAAAATGGGACACATTACACATATTCTCCAGTCAGCAGCAGGCAAGCACTGGCTTATGCACAAGCAAGGTGTGCATCGTTTCCCCACAGAAAGCTTCAATTATCTTAATGTGACTACTCATGTTGGAAGCATCTACATCAAACAACCTGTTTAGTTTATTTAAGATGCGATAAGGAGGCAGTTAGTGCATAGACTCAGTGTGGAAGATATTCTTTGCTTTTTCCTCAGACAAACTCATAAGAATTCACATCAATGGAAGCTGAAGCTAACCAAATTCAGGCTAGAAGTTTAATCACTGCAACGTCACACTGAAATGCAGAGGCTTTAGCATTGCCTGACACCTTGAAATCAAAGCTAGCAAACTGTTAAAAACGTGCTATAACTCAGACACATATTCATGGGCCTGACATAGCAACTGTTGTTGTGGTTTGTTGCCCAATATTATAAAGGTTGTCACTGAAGATCTTGGCTCTACCTCTGGTCACAGAGCACTTTAATCTATGGCGCTATTCATTTTACCTTCTTTCTGTGTCAAAAGGTAAAATGTATCAGTCTGTATGTGAACTTAAGTCACCAGCTTAAACATTTAAAAAGATAGAAACTCTTCACTTTAAGAGATTTTTGCTAGGACAGTTTTAAGTCTGTTTTACAATGTGAGTGGGTTGTTTTGTTCGGTTGGTCTTTTTAAGAGGAAAATGGCAGTGCTTTTGGATGGCTCCATTCACAAGATCGGAAGAGAAAGCAAAGAGATCTTCCTCCTCAAAAACATTTAATATAGACTAATAAACTTAAATGAAATTGATGGAAAATATAGATAAATTAAGTAAAAAAATAATTACAATGTATTTCCCACAGACCTGAGGAATGTGAAATAATAGTTACCTGGCTCCAGGTGGCAACAATTTCTATTTTCTTCCTACAAATATTTTTGACATAGCTCTGTGATAATATAGGATGAAATTAAGACCTATTTTTGAGTGATAGGGCATGGACAAGATATCTTGGAAAATACTTCAAAAAGGCTTTCTAGTTTGATTCATTTGAAAATTCTCTTTGTTCAGTTTTATACTGAGGATACGGTTGTGGCAAGAGTAAAAGCAAGAATAACATAAGAGCATTTGTAGAAGGAAAGGAGTGTCAAGAGAGAGCCCTTGAGTGCCCTCTGTTCCCAGCTTTCCTCTTCCAACCGGAAAAAGCACCTGAAAAAAAATGTTGGAGCTTGCGTGTTCTCCTAATATTTCTTTTCTTGTCTAGAGCATTTGCTGATAGCAGTCTTCCAAACTCTTTGGAAGAGTTTTTTCTGGAACAGTTTTTCTGGAAATTACTTTCTGAAATCATCCTACTTAAACAAATGAAAACCAGCTGTCTTCTCGGGACTAGAAATCATTGGATATACAAACACATGACACTGTAAGCAAAGATATACAGGAAAAAGATTGTGAGCAATACATCAGGCAAAGCACTCAACAAAACCACAAGAACAGAGCCATGAGGAATCTTACTGTGCTGGTTTTGGCTGCAGTACAGTTGGTTTTCTTCACAGTGGCTCATATGGGGCTTAGTTTCAGATTTGTGCTGAACATGGTGATGATAATACAGAGATGTTTTTGTTACTGCTGAGCAGGGCATACACAGAGCCAAGGTCTTTGCTGCTTTTCCTACAGCCATGCTGGTGAGGAGGCTGGAGGTGCATGGGAGGAGACACAGCTGGGACAGGTGACCCAAACTGACCAAAGGGAAATGCCAGACCATGTGACATCCTGCTCAGGGGAGGGGGGATATAGTAGGAAGAAGGGGAACATCTGAAGTGATGGCTTTTGCCTCCCCAAGTCACTGTTACCTGTGATGGGGCCCTTGGGAAACACTGAATTAATTCCTTGTTTTCCTTTTCTTGTGTGTTTGACTTTTGCTTTCCCTATTAAACTGTCTTTATCTCAACCCACGAGTTTTCTCATTTTTACCCTTCCCATTCTCTCCCCAATCCCACTGGTGGGGGAGAGAGCGAGCAGCTGCCTGGGGCTCGGCTGCTGGCTGGGGTTAAACCATGACAGAGGCTAAGGCAAAGCCTCAGAAACAGGCAGAGGAAGAGAAGGAACTACACTTCCTTCAAGTACTCTCTGTACTCCAAACATTTACAGCCACAGCTTTTCTTAAGCCAAGCATGCTTTCACTCATTTACTAATTCTCCAGAGAACACTGTCAGGAATTTGCATGATGTTTTAATACACACAATGGCCTGCGGCAAGGATTTCCACCGATTAACAACACATGACGTCGAGAGCTGGCTTCTCTGTTTTGTTTTGCATTTTTACCGACAAATTTAAGCATGAATCCTTTACCAGCATCCAATAGCTGTAACACTCTTAGGAAGGATAAATACCACTGAAATCTAATGTCCTCCTCTCTGCTCAACTAGTTTTGGCTGAATTAGACAACTAATAGCAAAACAATCCAAATCACTCACCCAAAATGCATCCTGCAGGATCACTGAGGCATCATTCCCTTGCCTAGGGCTTCTCACCTTCCCCTTGACCAGGTATCATGAGCTCCACCAGCCACAGGGAGCCCACCAGGGCTAAGACAGCTCTTTCAGGGACACTTCTGTCACCTATCAATCCCACCTATTGGCACCCTTCCTGTGACAATCATAACCTCTTTCTCAGAGACAAATCCAGTGAATGAGTGTTAGGAATAGCTTCCCTTGTTCTAATAAAACAGTTATACCATAAGTACATTAAAGAGTGGTGGCCACCTTTGCTCTATTGCCACATGAATCAGGAAGGCAAAATCTGTTCCCACTGACAGATCCTGCTTTGCCTTTTGCCAAGTTTGAATGCTGTGCTGTTCTTTATTTAACTTTGGTACTTGCAATGTAAACAGATAGACAATTCTGGTTACATATATCTTTTACTGGGTTAGGGAAAATTAGAAGCAGATGGTAGCAATACTAAGTGTACCTATAAAAAACAAGTATCTGGTTCAGAGCTATCTGAAATCAAGGGAGGAGCTTCCACCAGGAGTCTGAAGGGTTATTGGTGACAGCGGCCAAAGCATGCAGCCATGGGTGAACAGCCTGGTGCTCCCCTTAGCACACACAGCGAGCTTCCTCCTGGGTGACGAGCCCTTGCACTTGCACTAATGGCAGGCAGAGAGAGGGGACACACCCATCCCGGTGCACCTCTGGTGTCTGAGAGGGTTGTGTCCCTGGGGAGGGAGTGTGCTGATGAGTTGTGCAAGTGTAAACTATAGACAGGACTGGACTCTTCAGCCTTCACAGAAATCAGCATCCCTTCAGGTGTGGAGCTGGAGAACAGTTTTGCAAATACAGTGAGAAGAAAGCACAAGTGGCTTTCTTCTCACAATGGCTCCCCAGCTTCTGAGTGACACTGACAAACTTCCACAGCTACACAGCCCAACATAAATAGACTTAAGGAGGCATCCTGGTAACACTTCAGCAGAAGCCTCCATAAGTTTTGTAATGATTCTACTAACAAAAGTCACTTTGGCTGTCTTTCTCTACTCCCCAGTTAAACCCAATTCCTCACTTTCTGCCAGCAAAGAAGTAAGACAGACCTTAACAAAACAGAAATGTTCAGAAAGTGCTACATTTCCATCCATCAGAAAGCAAAAGCACAGATAAGGTATGAGTCCCACTAAATCAAAACCTACAATTAAAGAAACTGTTGTCTGCACTCCATAACCAAGTTGTGTTTACACAGCAATTTTATCCAGCTTGTCATCTCATCAGCTTTCAGAACATATATTTCAGAGAACTCATTGCATAGTTACATTATGCTGTCTCCACAATTATTTCCATTAGATAGCAATAATAGGTCATATTATAAAGATTTCACTTGTTTTTCTGGCTAATGACTAAGTAAAAATTCTTTATGTAACCCAACATATTAATGTTTAAAAACATTTTGATTGCATCTAGAAAGATTCCAGGAATTCATTTGAAAACAATTCTCTGAGCTGCATGCTGCCTTTATGATTTTGCTAGAATTTATAATCAATTTTAATTAGCATTTACACTTAAGATATAATGTATCATAATCCAGTCTCATTCTCTTAAAAATCATTAAAATTAGTGAGAAAAGACAAGCTAATATTTTTTTTTCACTTCATCTAGGAGGGTTTTTTTCAGTTCAGTAATAGTATAGGTACATATACTATCCATTCAAAGATGGGAAAATTGATGAAAAGTAATTAACAGCACAAATTAAGTTTTGCTATTACCCTGAAAAAAATAACTATCAGTAGATGCTAATTAGCTGGCAAGTATAAGGAAAGACAGTCTGACAAGGGCATTCAGAACAAAAAGTTCCAAGTTCTATTTAGCACAATTATCCAATTTTTATGTGCTGCGTGCTTCTGGCTCCCCTAGTCAAGATCCCTGTTTGAGGACAGAGTGGCTGTTTCTCTCCTCCTCAGCAGAAGATAAAGAAGGACCAAAGAATATGTGCAATGTCAGTCTTATTTCTCAGTCAAATTCAGCCAGCCATAAGCATAATTCACAATATAAATTAGTGTTGTTGCAAATCATAGTCTGGGCTTTGTTTCCTTTTCCTCTCACAGATATGAGCTATACATCAGGCTGAATTCTGGGTATCTTCTCCATATGCTAAATCATGCAAACTAGTGCATTTTCTTTGAGCTTCCTGACACACCTCTACATCTACAGATAAAAAATGCTGCTTCCTCCCGCTCTACCCCCCCACCAAAAAAAGGCAGGCTGTCAGGAGCAGTGGGTCTCATCATTTCTATGCATTATCTAAGGGACAGCAACCAATGCGGCAAGGGGATGTTCTGTGCTCTCCCTACAAGGAAGGGAACAAAAGCAAGACACTGGTTCGAAGGTCTTTGAGAGCTTTCTAATCCTCAAAGGAATTACAGGATTCAACCATTAAAAAAAACCCCCAAAAACAAAAAACAGCTAAGTCTGAGGGAAGGGGTATGAGCTGATGTGCCATGCCTTCTGTTTGAATTTGCCACAGCTGCTTTCCAGTGCATATGGAAGAATTGGGTAAACACATGGATAGTTTCTTCAGTAATTTACTTAAATAAAAGAGATAATTAGTTTAAATGCTAAAAGAGGAAAGAAAACACTGGGCCACTTCTATCCTCCTATAGTCCCATATTCCCAAAATTGTGAGGATACAAATGCAGCCAGTGTAGCCGCCAAGACACAACTGAGGGGTAATGGTATCTTCTGAACTTCAGGAGCAAAAGGCAAGAGCAAACACAGGCAATGCAATCTCAAAATCTCCTACTGACAGGAGGCAAAAAGCCACATTTCCTACAGGGTCCTTCCTTGTTTATGTCTAGGAGGTTGTCTGAGACTAAAGACTACTACCTACTACCTACTACCTTCCCTGTCACTTTTAAAATGTTATATGTCTTTCTCTTCTTCCCCTCATGTATTTTTTTTCTTTTACAATAAATGACATATGTTGGTAATAGAAAACACAAGCTACACAATGTGAATTCCCAAATCCTCGGAATTAATTAGTACTTCACTGAAACGCCATTTAAGAAAAATGGACTTTTATTACTATGACTAATCAGAGCAATGCTGTTTACAGTAAGGGTATGTTGTGGATGCCTCTAAATTGCTTTTGCAATATAGAAGAAAAATTGGCAGCAAATGACATATATTGGCTTGCATTCATGCTGTTCCAGGTTGGTTATATTTACATTGCTCTGTAGAAAGCAGGCCCTGGTGGATATGTGGAAAATATGTCAATATATCTGTGTTCAGTAGCCAGGGCTTCCTCTAAAAGGGAACAAGTTGTTTTTGTGCCAAGAGGAGGCAAGAAGATAACTGACACTGGGCAATCACAGAGCTGGGGCCGTCACAGAGCTGGGGCCGTCACAGAGCTGGGGCCACAGTGCAAAACAGAGAGCGAGACAAACAAGAGCACAAACATATCCATGAAATGTATGTCACACACTCACACATGTAAATCACTTTAGAAGATTTTGGAAGGACATCAATAACTTCAAAAATAATTAGTAACCGAATCACTGTGTGGGCGTTTACCGCTGCAGCACACAGTATCGAGGGTCATGGTAAGGGACTTAGAGTGATATGGAGCTTTTCCATCTGCTTTCATTTTGCTTACTTTCTACAACAGAAATATTTGATGCAGACTGAGTTTTGCTGTCCTTTCTCCATGTGCCCCTGCAGTTCTGTGGGTCTTATATCCAGAGGTAGAAAAGAAAACCAACAGAAATCATTGAGCCAATGATACACAGCAGGAATATGAACAGCATCACATTAGGTAAAATGATTACTTCTTTTTTGGTTGGTTTTAAATCAGCAGCATTTCACTGTGCCTCTTTTTACTTAATATTTTTCCATAGGAGGTTTTATTTGTTGTGATTTAAATGCTTTAATTCTTCACAATATTTAAGGTATTTTATACAACACAAACATCTCTCTGAAACATTCCTGCTCTTTGTTTAAGTTCAGAGAATTTAAGAATCAGTCGAGCAGTTGACAAGACTGCTCTCACCAAGTAAACCAGCAACAATCCTGTTCTCACAGGACCACTATTTAAACTGATGTTTATTTTGGCACTAGTAGTTATGGTATGTCTCTGTTAACATAACTGTGATCAATAAATGGACAACAAAGTTCTTTCGCAGGAGCCATCCATCTGTTACTTGCTGTTAAGGTACTGATTTGTATTCTGCATGTGCAGCCACATTACCACACAATATACATAATACAAGGATGCAATTACTGAAACTAGGAGCTAAACCTTCATTTGTCTCATAGGTGGGGCAAATAAAAATAATGGACTCGTGACATTCATACACAAGCAACATTATTATTTCCAGTTCTCCATTTTGATGCCAAGGAAAATACATCCACACAAAACACACCTCGCAGTATCTTGAGAACAATAAAAGGTTTCAAAAGTTATGGTATTGTAATAACTCCCCTTTCAGAAAGCTGATTAGAGAATCTTAACAGCAAGTTCAGAATTTCAACAACAAAAAATCCTCTGCCTCATTTAATGAGATCGTTTAATGAAGAGCGCTCAATTACAGTTTTATGAAGACATCGTCACGTCCCTTTAATTGCTCTTTCCTATTCTAATTAACCTCTTGAATGCCAATCTAACTTTCTTTCTGGCATGCCCATGACTGTGCCTTTTAAGTGCCATCCAGCTGCTGACAGCAGTAGCAGGACATACAGCATACACCCTCCACATGGTGTGAGATCCCTGTGACAAACACACTTCAGATGGCACAGTGTGGGCACTTGCACAGGCCAGCCCTGGCTCTGCCGAGCTACCACACACACACACTGCTTGGTGAACACCTGTGTGCTTTGCTCTCTGCTCTCAGCAGACTTTTGTAATTGAACTATTAAATGGAAAGAGTAACAATTCATCACATTAATTAACATATTTTCAAAATCAGTTAGTAACAGGAAGATTCACCAAAGATTGTGCACTTTTCTCTTTCCCACAGTGAACTGAAAGTCCTTTCCATTTGACTGAATGCTGAAAAATTCTGCAGCCTCTTGCCACTACAAAAGATGACCCTTATCCCAAGCTGCCTTTCAGGGATTTTAGCTAACATGTGTGAGGAAGTACTGCAAATCATTCCATACTGGGGAGACAGGATGTATTTTTTTTAAAAAGGCAAAGATATTATGATAGTTAGGATACAAATAGAAATGCTGAGGTAGAAGTCAGCAAATCTGGATAACTTACAGAATAACAAGTATAAAGCATTTGTTAATATTTGTTTTCTTCTTTGCAAGATAAACTACCACAAGTTTAAACTACTACTCTACAACACTGTCTTTCTCTGCACTATAACACAGAAATATTGCAGCAGACATGAAAATGATATGCAGTATATATGCAGTACATCTGTTCCTTTAGTCCCCACTTGAGGCAGGGCAAAGAACGCACAGACATGAGAAAATAATTTAGTAAAGGGAACTTGCTTCATAACAGAGAGAGACTAAAACATTTGCACTATAATGAGCAAATTGCCCTAAGCAATCCTGGATTAAGCTACATAAAATCAAGGAGAAGAATAAAGACAGAAAATTAGGAAATCTCTGCATAGGCAGAGGAGCGAAGTAGTCAAGAGGATATAAACAGTCTTGCTGCATGTTTAGCTCTTCACATGCCTTCTCTGTTTCTCGTCAAGTGCTCCCATAGCAGGAAGATCTCTGTACTCATAAACACACCACTGACCATAGCTTATCTTCTCGGCAATCAGACTGCCTTGAACTCAGAGTTAAATTTCTCTAGAAGAAAGTTTACAGGCCACTACATCTCCCTCACATTATCTACCATTTGCAGACAGCTATTTTTTGTAAGAGTATATTATCAGTAAGTTACAAAACCAAAGAAAGTAAAAGGGATGACTGAAAAACACAGTAATTTCCTGAAATCTCATTAAAAAGCTCGATGTGTTTTAAACAGAAGCTACAAAACAGGGTGAAGTCTTAGCTGTAAGTCAACCAGAAACAAGGATCAGGCTTCAATGTCATGTGTCAGTCAATCGTGGGAAGATCAGCTTTCTCAAATATTGCTTTTGGCCCACCAGAATTTAACTGCATTTAGAGTATCAATTGCCATAAGTAATCAATAAACCAGTTTCCTGAAACAGCAGTTGGACTGCTTATTTTGTTGTTATGTTCTTGTTTACCCCAAAGATGGACATTTCTCATATGGGAAGCCTCACCAAGCACCTCCTCACTGAGCAAGTTTGTTTTCAAAATCAGCCTCTATCAAAGAATGTTCTTGCAGCTCTTATGCCTAAATGAAGATGTCAGCAGTGTCCATTGTCCACCCCCATTGCCTTCTTATAAATAAACCATTGCCAGACCACACTTCTGACCGTCCATAACTCTTCCAAGCATGGCTGTCAGTGGAAGTGGCCCTGGCTGCACTGACAAGAAACACACCCCGGATACAAACGGTGGGCTGGATCTAATGGTGGCTTTTTTATACTCCCAGGTGTTTGGAGGGGAGGAGGGTCAGAGTCAGGCAAAAGCAGTGCCTAAGAGCAGTGCAGAGGCTACAGGGAACTGGGAGTACAACAAAAGGATAAATGCAACAGTACAAAGATAGTACCTGCTTGAACATGGGTGCATCTCTCAGACTTTAACATTTAAAGGCAGACTATTGCTGAAATAGTTGCTGCCCCTAAGACTGAGAGGAACTACATATCAGAGAGCTCCAGAGCCCTCAGTCATGTGATCAGTTTCTTCCAACTAAATTAAAATTCTCCAGGACACATAGCTCAGGATAAGTTGTGAAGAAACCTACTCCCTCTCCTCACAACTTTTATTTTTGAGGCCATGCTGAGTGCTATAGACAAATATAATTGATTTAAAACAGCAGAAACACCTTCCTAGTCTCTACGCTAGACTTTGCAGAAACAGCTTTTACTTTTATTCCCTTAAAGTAGAAGCTAACAACATATGGGCATTTTGTAATATAGGGAATAATGCAACAGACTTAAAAATGGACTGACTGCATAGAACCCACACAAATTACAGCTGCTATCAGAAAGCAAGTACGCTGTGTAGGCATAGAAAATTTTTCATCTCATAATATCTTTATCATAATGAATATAATATTCCTTTGTTTCTGCTATAAAATGGTTTCATTAAAGTCCAGACCAACTATTTATGAGAACAAGTCCATCTTTCCCATGACTCCTGGCATTTCAGTTCCTGATTTGCTGCTTTAAATATCTTTGTTTTAAAGTTTTATTAATTTCAGAGAATCACTGTATATCTTACCAAATCACTGACTTCTGTGACATATATTTACACCTGAACGATGAATCAAGACTTCTCCTCTTCAAGAAGAGAGGGCTTAGCTATATCATTGGTTTATTGTAACAGGTTATTATTCTAATGCTTTTAATGCTCTGAGAGTCTTAATAATAGATGCAATTCCCAGTAGAGCTTTGCTTTTTTCTTCTACCATCATTTAAGAATCCTATATAGAAACATAATTTATTTTTCTCACACAGAAATAAACAGGCTGATCCTGATACATGGAAAAATCATGTATAATTATTGCTGTGATTAAGGAGTCAATATGTCATGGCTACCTTTTAAGAAATGTATTGTCTCTTCAGTGAAATAAAAACCATGATCATTCTAAACACCCTAAAGAAACTGCGGGGGGAGGAGTTGAGCCTGTTTTGAAAGTGCAGAAGTCATCTATATACTGACACTACATTAATGAATGCAAACCCAAATATTTTCAGACTTCAGAGAAATCTTCTTCATTTCTTTCATGCAAAGTTAAGATAGAAAAAGATGATCTTTTTCATGCAAAGTTAGGACAGAAAAACCTGAATCTTGTGCAAAGTTTGATATTGAATGTGTTTAACTTCACATAAATGCAGCACTTGGTTTTAAGTGTGCAGTTTCACAGCTCAGCAAGATTTCTTTGCTCTTAGTGACAGCGGAAAACAATGGATGTCACACTATATCAAAACTTTCAGATTTAAGACAATGCTCTGCCAACTTCCAAACTACATTAGAACAATCCACAGAGACATTTGAAGAAGGAAATATGGAAAACCAGAATGAAACCAGGCAAATAGCACACAGAACCAAAAATCATGGCAAAGCATTCAAATAATGAACTTCTAGTATCTCCTCTGTATTGGAGAGGTAGACTGGATTGAATGTTCATCCCTATATTATATTTCACAATCATGAACTTGGGTAGGGGCCATGCAAAAAATTTTTAAAATTTCAGTAAAACTTCATAAAATGCCTTTTAAGACTTTCTATAAACTCTCCCAGGACAAACCCAGATGCCTTTCACCTGCTGCCCCAGTGTAAAAAACTCAGTGGAAGGCATGCAAACCTCACCAGAAAGTCTGGGCACTTGGTCACAGCGTTATTCTAAGATAGAAGGAAATTTGAAAGCTACTTGTCTCCACTTTTTCCTCCAATCCTAAAATGTCAGCAGGATTTATGAAGGAAACATTACTTAATAAAGGAAGACTTGCTTCTTTTCAAACTTTTATGGAAATGACATTGCAAAACATATTTAGCATACAACCATGAACAATGAGTTCAACGTCAAATAACCATAGTGCGTGGCACAATTTACACTTACAAAGCCTTCAAATTCTTCCAGAACAGCAGCAGTGCAGGGAAGATTCTCATCTGTAATTTCAGAAATTAATCCAATGCATCAAGCCTACACCACTCACTCCCTTGAAAGATGCTCTTAACAAACTGAATTGCTTGCTTTTATTGTGACCTGACAGAAATTGAAGCATTTTGTTTAGATTTCCCCAAAATAAATCCAAATATTTCAGCAAAAGGAGGTGGGTTCCCACGTGATAACTTGATTTTAATGGAATTTCCTTTTTCTTTGTAGATATACTGGGAGAAGGCTGCAAATAAAATACAAATTTCACAATCACTGGAAGTGTAAAAGCTGACTGGATAATTCACTCAGTTATTATTTTAAGAAACAATATTGATGAATGGGAACCCAAGTCTAAAAATTAACAATGCATGTAAGAAAACAACAAAAATGCTGCTCTTTTCAGTAATGCAAATATGAAGTAATGAATGCATACAACTAAAAGGAACAGAAACTGCTCCCTCAGCAAGACGCGTTGCATATGAGAGGGAGGGCTCAGGTTAAGCTTGGTTCCAGAATTCTGATCTCTCTTGGGCTTACATAAGGGACAAAAGTAAGATATCAACAAGCAACGCCATTTCTCCTAACTCAGCCACAATAAACAGAGAAAGGGGGTGGCAGCCCTGACTGTGATCTTGCCAAGTCATATCCAAAGGACTCTAGGAGAAGTTGAGTGTTTGCATGATCGTCCCAATAATTTAAAATTAAAAAAAAAAAAAAATTGTAAAGTTCGTATGCTAGCACCTTGGGCATCTTCTGGCATATCTTCTTTCTCACTCATGTTTTGTCTGAAGTAAATTCTATTTAATCTTGTCGTAAAAATAACAGGAATTTAAAGCACAATGTTTATTTGTAAGTACTTTTGGTAGCACTAAATTCCAGAGGCTTTTCTCTGGGACATGGCTTTTCCTCGAGGCACCTGTTGGCAGAGGGGGAAGCAAATGTCAAGCACACCTGCAGGCACTTCATGCAGGATCCTGGCAGGCATTCTGCTACCAATCCAGCCGACTACAGTAGCTCCCAAGACTAGGTACACCTTCCTCTGAAATACTTGCTTGCAATTTTGTTCCCCTGCCAACTTGTTAAAAAAACATCCAAAGCTAATCAAATGTTTTTGTTTGGTTTTGGCTGCTTCCTTATCAAAACTTTACAAAACTTTAATTTCAGCCTCATGAGCCCTGCAGCTGTAAATTAATTGAATAAAATTTACAAACATTATGCATTGATAAAGCACTTCCAAGACTTTTCCCTATTCAGTTGACTTAGCTGCTTGGCATGACAGGTTTGCTTGACATGAGTTCAGAGCCTCTGGAAACCTTCCTAATCCCACTCTCCAGGCCTTGTGCCTATTCATGGAACCATGTTAACCCAACTCCAGAAAATTAATAAATCTCAAATGGTTTTAAGCCCTCAGAATCATCCCTTGGTACACATTCCACCTTTACATTGCAGGCATCTTGTTGCACAGAACAACTCTTATTTGAAAGACCTAAGAAGAAGCCAGTCTAGTCCCCAAAGTTATTAACATTTAATAAAATATCTCACTTAAGATTATTGTGGGTTGAAGCATAATTGCATTTGCTACCATCATTCTGAAGTCATCTGTTTATCTTTCAGTGCAATATTTCGATATCAGTGTTCAAACTAAATATTTTCAACGGAATCACTGGATGATTCCTTTTATACTAAAGAACAAAAAAATCTCTTCTGTCCATATAGCAATCCATTAAGACCCTCATCCTCCCCATTTCAGCTAATATTTTTGATTAGACCACAAAGCACAACTATTCTGACACATTATACTGGTACCAAAATAGGATGATTTCTTACATTCTCTGCAGGAGTAGAAGTAAAAACTATACATACTTTATGAAATATTTGGCTGCATGGTAAAGGAGTTTTCTTAAATGTTTATCTGTTTAGTATTTTTAAACCAACTTTTAAATAATAATCTGTTGGAACTACAATAGTCTTTATGCTTAAAATAAAAATGAAAGTCCAAGCAACACCTCTGAGTCATACTTATTGGAGCTCACAGGCAAAGCACATGGAAGCAAATATCCAGGCTGTAAAGAAGTTTTTACATAAAGACATGAATTAAAATGGAGGTCTATATTGACCTATAATACACATGTAAATAGCTCAATGAAGTTTTGATAGGGATTAATTAATCCAAATAACTTTATATCATCCCAAGATTCCTTTAATTTCTATTTGTGTGGGCATTTAACCAAAAAAACCATGATGCTAAAATGATTACAAAACCCACAAGTAATACTCTTTTAAGAGTCAAAAAGTTTGTGAAAAGTGTTGGGTGCTTAAGGAAGGGAGGACCAGCTGTTGCCAATACTGATATATCAGAAGAAAGTTTCAAAAAACTTCATGCATGCAACAAAAGAGAGTGATTCAAAACAAAGTCCATAACATAAAATACTGGAATCTATTCAGTCATGTAAGAGATGGAGAGAATACAAAATGTTGTTCATGTTTTGGCAGACTGATCATTTTAACAGAATCAGATCATCATTTGCATCAGACCCCTAAATCTACAGATGTGATGATGTCATGAAACTCCAAGAAAAATGTGTAAATATATTTCAGAAGTCAGATCAGAGCTATTGAATGACACAAAGAAACATGGAAGAACAATGTTTTTTAGCTCATCTTACTCATAATTCAATCAAGCGCTACAACTGGCTAATATTTCATGGGCAATATTTAAGCAATAAAAACCAAAATAAACTGGGGACCAAAAGAAAAAGCATTTTCAAAGGCATAGAATACTTTCAGTGCCCTTTCCCCACATC
The DNA here is from genome assembly GCA_036785705.1 of Acanthornis magna. Lineage (NCBI taxonomy): Eukaryota > Metazoa > Chordata > Aves > Passeriformes > Acanthizidae > Acanthornis > Acanthornis magna. Next base: position 12,561,427 of record JAWUZG010000093.1, read on the forward strand.
AGGAAAACAGAGTTTGGGCACATTACTACCATTTTTCCCTTGAAAAGCTCCCACATGAATCAGCTGTGCCCTTAAGACCAAGTATTTGAAATGCCTTAGACTAATTTTAGGAAGGAAAAAAATTCTAATATACTGTTACAATAACGCCCTTGGAGAGAATGACCACATGGGACACACAGTGTCACTGAACAAGGGACACCAGTGCCAGGGAAGAATATTGCACCAGTGTTACCCTGCTGATCCCTGGAAAAATAAAGGAAGCCTCACCAAATAAGGAGAAGAAGAAAAAAAACTGAAAATGGGTGCATTTTCAAAACTCAGGACTATTTAAGTTGGTTTTATGTACAAACCCAAACTTTTTAGCTGTGCCTTCTAGTTAGAAAAATATTAACCATGTGCCTAGTATTTTATTTATACAGTTCTAATCTTTATCTATCATGACACAGTCAAGTAGCTAAATCCAACTTAACCAACACTTACTGCATTAAGGAAGCCAAAATACAAGTTTCTTCCTCTTCATAGTAATTGGGGAAAATTTTAGGTAATGCCAGAAATTTTTGCCTTTAATATTATTTATTTAATGTTACTGAAATTTCTAGAACTTTGAGGGTATGAAGGCATTCTACACAAAGACTATCTGTATTTGTAGGCGGGGCACTGATGGAGGTCAGGGTAGTCTAGGTAATGATAAATCCTAAAACCTTGATATGAATTATATCTGAAGCACAGTGAGGAACCACAAGCAGTAAGACAGGTTTTTAAAAGCTCATTATTTTGAGCCTATGTTTTCCTTTGAACCAATCCTTCAAAAAGGGTTCTGCTCTATTGCGTATCCCCTCAGAATCATTTGAAGAGCAATCCTTTTCATTTTCTCATCACCCAGGCATCCAATCCTAATTCCTCACACCAGCATTTCAACTGGTGGCAGTCAAGAAGGTAGGCAAGTTTATAAAACACCTGAAGTGAAGAGCAGGAGCTCTGTTGTCACTTCCATGTGAGTGCTGGGGAAAATACTGAGGCAGGCTATGTATTTTATATATTTTATTTTCATCTCTTTACAAGTCACGTGACATACTCAAAAATCCTGCCAAACCAACCTCTTATACCTAATATCACAGTCTGTATACCATGTTATATTAGCTAGTTGGCAGGTTCTGTTGCTCATTTATCAAGATGTTTAGGAATTAAGGGATGAATCTCTTTCTGTTTTCCTATTAGTGATACTGGTAAGCTCTGAATATGCTGGAAGAAAGGAGCTCCAAACCAGATAAATTATATGGTTGCTTCAGTACACATAAATAGCAGAAAGGACTGCCAGCCTAAGAATTCATAAAGCCTGTGAGAGATGCAGAAGACCTCTGTTAAGTACAGCTAACAGCTGATATATTAACGATTTAGTTTTTTTAATGAAGACTGGTTTTTAAATATAGTGATGGTCCTATATAATTAACATGAAACTCAGGGCAACACTAAAGCTCACAAAATAGATGGATATGTTAAATAATCAGCAGATATCCCACTTCATCAGAATAAATTAACTTTGAAAGAAATGCGATTAAAAAATTAAATAGTAGAAATTATAAAGTACATGGTTTTGCCCACTGTGAAAACTCTCAGACCATAATAATTGTATTTTTTCAGTACATGTTCTTATCTAAGTCTTCTCAGATGTTTTATCATTACTGTTCATTATTTACAGCATATGACTGCCCCTTTGTAAAAGAGTAATGATTTGGAGGATTTTGCCATAGGTAACAAGCTTTTCTGGAAGAGAAGATACTCCTCATTTTCTCCTAGTTTCTCTTTATTCACAACATCTGCACAAACTGAAATAATATAAAGAGGATGCTGCAAAGAGTTGCCAAACAACACAAGGACAATTCCAATAGCAGCCCAGATGAAATCACTTTGTCCAGGCAGGTGGTCGGAAACTACTGTTTCAGCTTGTGATATTTCATTCCAACTCAGCAAAGTGCCTTCCTGCACCATTTGCTCTACCTTCACATGGCCCTGCCTCAAAGATATGTCCCAGTAGGAACACTAACTCGAAACACAGCAGGCATTTTCCTTTCTCCCTGTTCCAGTTTTGCTGCCTTGTTCTGAGGACAGAACATATAACATAGGGCTAAAATGGCACATTTTAAAAATATTTCAGAAGATAATGATGCAGTGGTAAAGCGGAGACCTTGCTCTTCAAGTAGAGTCTTAAATGTGATAAGCCAAATGAGTTAGAAATATAATCACCCTGTGCTGCTCTGGGGGGAGACTAAGAGCGGAGCTGGTGAGCCAGGAGCATGTGTAGACACAGGGATTCAGCTAGAAAATGGGCAGTGATGGCTGTATAACTCATGGGTGAGTCTGAAAGCTTTTCAGATGATCAGAAAGTGGGCACTGCACTGATAAGAGTGCAAAATTTCATCTAATGATGGATAGGTTTTCTCTGAATTATTCGGAGGTGATGCACCAAAATTGCTATATGTAAGTGGATGCCCTTGGAGGCATTTCCCACATGAAATAGAGACATAAAGCATTTAACTCACGTAAGTATGAAAGAAGAGGTAAAATTACACTAAAGCTGAAGACCAGATTATAAAATTTTTTTAAGAAGAAATTGAATTAGAATGGCTTAGTTTTTTAGCTGCCTGAAGAGAAGAACAAATAAAAGAGAAAACAGATGAATATAAGCACTATAAGTGCTGAGTATCTCCAGTCATGCAAGTCAATCTGTGCTCTGACCTTCAGAGGGTGAGCACCAATTCCCCAGCTTCACCTCTGCACCATTAGAAATTGTGCTGCAGGTACCTAATTTGTGTTTAAGTCACCATCTTTTGGCCATCCAAGCATCACAAAGAGATCAGGCCTTCAAAGAGTAAAAAAATAACATTCACTCCAGCTTTTAAAATGACTTATCAGTGAAATAAAGACACAGACAGTTTCAAATAACTAAACCAGAAATGAGATCTGTCTTTGCAATGACTAGGGAGCAAGGGGACAGATTGCCTATATCCATCCCAAAGTGTCTTCATCCATTGCACAACAGACTATTTGTGAAGCTAATATCATCAACAGTGTCTTCTATTCAGTTAAAAATCAAGTAAGAAAGGCAACACACTATTAGAAAACTGTAAATACTGCCCGAGGGTTTGCGTATGTAAGGATCAAGGTCTTTTGCAATTCTGCTGACGGATTATCACCCATTTAATTATTGAGGTCTGTACAAATTATGGAGAGACATGCAAATGTAATTAGGAAGGCTAGTCTTTTAATGAACTAACAAGAAGTGCTATAGGTAGTTAGATACTTAATCATTGCTACCAGCAACACTAGAAGCTTTCTCATTAAAAAGTTAGTTTGCGAAGACAATTTTTTTCAGGTGATGAAAAATGCATGTAGAAACTTAATACAAGTTAAATTATGATTTCTGCTCATTCTAGGCTTTCCCTTTATGCCAGGAAAATAGTAAGCAGTGTTCTGTTTCATTAGTCCCTTGGATGTGAAGGTAGCATGAAGTCATGGCTTCCCACCTACATACAGGAACAGGGAGAGTAGTGTAGTATAAATTAACACAAAGGGCCAGACAAAATCACACTAGAGTCCATGGAAGAAGAAAAGCATACATGTGACAAGACCACTGTCCATCTTCCAAAGTTCAAGCTGTAGTCAAACAGATGGGAATGTTACTTTTCACACAGCCCAGTTATGAGACGTAGTATTCACCATGTTAAACCTTGCTAGAGCAACCTTGCCAGAGCAGGTAAAAATAAATTAATTTGGCTGTAGAGGTGCCACCCCAATTCTTTGGGACTTTATTCACTCAAGGCTGCACACTTATGTGTGGGAGAAAACTTTCTTGAGAGCAAGGGCTTAATGGCAGCAGTGCGATAGAAACTGAACTGCTCCCATCAGACCACAGCAGCACTTAACAAGAATCCAGGAACCAAGGAGTGTGCTGCAGGCTGTAGAATGGCACTTGTTTCATACAACTCTTTGAACAATTTTTTTTTTCTTTTCTTTTCTTTTTTTGTAAGACAAAGGTATTGAAATCATCAAATCATTCTGCAATGTTATTGAAGCAAACCCAACCTTGTCTCAGCACATTAATGGGTTCAAATAAGCAAAGTTCAGTGATATTTCCAAAACATAATTGACATAACTGTGGAAATCCACTGTTGAAGTAGTAGGAATTAGATAGTAAATGTTACTATCTCAGGCTATTGATTTGTTACCTGTCCATTGAACTAGGTCATGACTGAATGAAAGGCCACTGTGAACCTGATGATGTTAGGATCTAGCATACAGCAGAACAAAAGGTTAGGTGAATTTAGACATTTTATCTCCTTCTAGAGGAACTTAATCTTCTAACTTCTGAAAATAACCCCAAACCCACACATATTACTGATTTAACAACTTACAGAGTTTTCAGTAAAATCATAGTTGGAACTAAAATTTGATCCTTAGATGAAACAAAAGAGAGAAAAGACAGCTCTTAAAATAGTTACTAGAAAAATTCTGAAGTATCCTTTTACTACTAATGTTATGTATACATTGTACCAATTACTTACAGGAGATGACAGGTATTAAAAATACATTTCAAACCTACACTGCATTTAACAGAATTTGAAATTCCTAAATTGATACAGCAAGTCATTTTATCTGCTAGCAATCCATAAATTAACCATGGCTTAAAAAAGTCTGCCTTAAGTAATCACGAGTACTAATATGACATCATTTGCAATAAAAATCCTGCATTATTGTGAACTTACTAACCTACCTAAAACCGAGTGTGCAAAACCTAGCATTATGAATGTTATTGGCAAAAGGTCTATTGAATTTAACAGCATCAAGGTTTGAGCCAGCACTTTTCTAGATTCAGAAATGTTTAATATAATAGAAATTCTGAAACTCTGGAAGGACCCTAAAACCAACTTGAATACAGTAAAAGTCAGTTTTCAATTCAAATTAGACTGTGTTAGGAAAATTCAACAGAGAGAAGAAAAGAGCATATCTTTGTCTTTTTTACATAATTAAAACCTATAAATTGAAATCTGAATTGAAAATGAGAGCAGAAAATAAAGGCAATGATTAAATATTCACTGCATGTAAAGAGAAGCCCTTTAAATAAAGCTTTCATAGAGCAGCTGAGCTGATATCCTCTACTAAATTATGTTGCTGTTATTCATAAGTGGTTTTGACAAGAGTCAAGTAGATGCAATAAAATAAAGTAGCATCATCAAATTTAAAAATAATAATAATAAAAAACCTTGGTAATTAATACAGCTCCACGTGACATTTAAAAAAAAGCCAACAAAAGTGGGGGAAAATCCTAGTACAGCTGTGAAGAAGTTAGAAAATACCATGTACTGAACTTCCCACACTGACACCCAGATCCAGTTACCGTCCTATATTATCCTTCGGTCATGGCAGCAGCAACCAGCTCACATCTCTGGTAAAGGAAGACAAATGTAATCTGAGCAGGGAGATTCCCAGTTTGAGCCTGGGACAATGTAATTGCCAACAGAGGACCCAAAGGGTGACTATACCTTGGAAGTTGTGCAACTTGCACCAAAGAAGGGGCAAACCTAAGCCAGAGGACAAGCTACCTTTCCACCCGGGACCTTTCACACTACAATGAGGACATGGAAGAATTGCCTACGTGCCTGTAAACAAAATGACAGATTTCCAGCTTCTTAGTCAGCTGTAAGCTTCATGAAGTATTTCCTTGAACTATTTCCATTACTGAGCAGTAACTGATGTCCAGAAACTACATTAGATGCCTCTAATCAACTGATACAATCGTTATGTCTATTCTACTAATGGTGCCTCAGATCAAATCCTCATAGCACCGCGAAAAGATAAGGAAAGAAATGGGAAGTTGTTGCCAGGAAACACAGGATTAATTCAGAGCAGTTTGAACACACACTAACACAGCAGTATTGGCTGCCTCTCACATAAGGCAAAAGAGGATGTTCAGCCTAAAAATATCCTTTGGAAGAAGAATCAGAAGAATTCCCCCAAAATCAAGATTTTAACATATACAGGGAAAAAAATGGATTCACTCCCCCATACTAATTACAGTAATATACATACACCCCTTGCTAGTATTCTATTTATTTTTTTTAAATCACTTTCAAGGGGGAAACAGAAGTACTTTGAATCTTTCTTGATAAAGAAATAAAGAAATACTAGCTCAGAATCAAGCAGAAAGATCTTTTCCAGTTAGATAAAGAAGCTGGTGGAGCAACCATTGTCATGAGGATTGCTTTTTATTATTCATTTCCAGGCAGTGAAATCTGTGGCTAATGGGGCTGCCCCACAACAGCTGCTAATACTCTAGAGACACTTTTTGATATTCCAGTTTCCAGCACAGTATTGCAGTACTGAGAGAAGTGCAGGTAAAAGCAGGACACTGCCAGGCAAACACACTTACCTGCACAACCCCTATAAACTATCCAGAGCAGGCACACATTAAGGACATTTACTTCTGAGGTTGATAAAACTTGTTTTACAGTACACCAGAGTCAGTAAAGGAAATTACTACCAACGACATTAGAAATGAACTGCCTTTTGTACTCAGTAATACTTTTTACAGTTTATGTCATGACCTAAAGCCCTAAAATTTTAACATACCATCAAGTGCCTTTTTAATGGTCTTTATAATCAGTCTTGTGGGACCAGGAAAGATGCAAATTGTAAACGGCACGTAACATCGGGCACATGCATTCATAAATATGTTTTACCCAATATCGCATTATTTGATTTCTCCAGACTAAAATAAATTAAGAGCAGGATTCAGATTTGAAAACAATGTACCTGTATAACATCAGGAAGTCTAATAGCTGTCCCTTCATATGCCTTTACCTAGCCAGAGCCAAAAGGAGGATGGGAAGTATGAAGTACAGAGGTTATAGAAATATTAAGAAGCACAAAGGTGCTCCTGTAATGCCACAGGTAAGGTAGGGCAAGATTCAGATTGAACAGTAGTATAAGTACATGAGGGAACAAAGTAGCAGGACACATTGTTTCCATGCTTCAAGCCCATTATGCTGCTATCATATCCCCTAGTAACAAGTTCTGAATCTCTAGGTCACTAAACCTCTCCTCACAGGTCAGACTCACAGTGCCCATGGAGGCAGAGCTGTCCTCTCTCATGCCAAGGGGTTGATCTGGGTCTCAGTACCAACACACCGATGTAGCAGGTGATGACTTTAGACCTCTTCCTCCATCTGGGTTACCAGCAGGAGGCAAAGCTTGTGCTCACTGTCCACATACAGGCTTGGCCTTCACAGAGCTGGCAGAGGCTGCAGCTGCTGCAGTTATTTCGCAGCACTGTGACAAAAGCACTGGATGCCATAAGGATTGCTATTGTGGCTGTGACAAGAATCCCTGCAGCTGTGACAAAGATCACTGTGGTGTCCTGCTGCATGCATGCTGGCAGAATCCACAGTGAAGCTCAGCGACACTTGCTCTGTAATCCCTATGACACAGACATTTATCCAGAAGGAGTTTTCCTAGCAAATCTAGAAGGCTCAGAGGATCAGGGATTTCCCTCTGAGGTCCAGCAGCTAACATCTCTAAGTTGGGTTACAACCCCACCATGCTGTGACTGCCAAAGTAAAAATATTAATGAGGTCAAAGTTATTCTGATGGAAGAAGGGCAGCAAGATTTTTTTCCATGAGGTCAAGATGGCTTTAGGGCTATTGCCATTGACAAAGTTCTCCAGCAGACAAATTTTCTACTGCTCCAGCTGGATCCCTACAAATCTATTCAACCTGATGGGATTCATCCAAGAATCCTCAAAGAGCTAGATAGCTCAAGAGTTGATATCATCACAAAACCTCTCAATTATTTTTGAGTGGTCTTGGGAATCTGGAGAGGTCCAGCTGACTGGAAGCTGGCAAATGCCCCAGTTTTCAAGAAGAGAAAGGAGGACCCTGGAAGCCACAGATCTATCAGTCTCACTTCAGTGCCACGCAAAGTTATGGAGATTATTTTGGAAGGTGTTGAAAAACACCTGAAAGACAACACAGTCATTGGTTACAGCCAGCACGGCTTCATGAGAGGAAAGTCGTGCTTATCAAACCTGATTTGCTTCTATGACAAAGTAACCCACTGAGTTGATCAGGGGAAGCCAGCTGATGTAACCTTTCTGTATTTCAGCAAAGCTTTGGATACCGTTTCTCAGAGGATCCTTCTGGACAAAATGTCCAGCACACAGCTGGATAAACACACCATGAGATGGGTGAGCAACTGGCTCATGGGTCGGGTGCAAAAGGTTACAGAGAATGGGGTGACACCAGACAGGGACCTGGCACTAGTGTCCATCAGACCCTGTGCTCATCAGCATCTTCATAAATGACTTGGATGCAGGACTGGAAGGGATACAGAGCAAGTTCACAGATGATACAAAGCTGGGAGGAGCTGAGAGAGGCCCTGCAGAGAGGCCTCGACAGTGGTGAGGACTGGGCAGTCACCAACCGTACAGAGTTCAACAAAGGAAATCCAGGTGCCAGATTCTGCACCTGGGATGGGGAAGTCCTGGAGGTATGGACAGACTGGGGAATGAGATAAAAGATATTAAGTTATTAGAGAGCATCCCAAAGAAGGGCCACGAAGATAGTGAAGGGCCTAGAGAGGAAGTTGTGTGCGGAGTGGCTGAGGCCTTGCTCTGTTCGGCCTGGAGGAGACCGAGGGGAGACCTCACTGCAGTTACAGCTTCCTCCTGAGGGGAAGAGGAGGGGCAGGCACTGATCTCTTCTCTGTGGTGACAGTGACAGGACCTGAGGGAATGCCCTGAAGTTGTGTCAGGGGAGGTTTAAGTTTAATTTCAGGGAAAGGATCTTCACCAGAGGGTGGTTGGGCACTGCAACAGCTCCCCAGGGAAGCTGTCACAGCAACAAGGCCAACGGAGTTCAAGAAGCATTTGGACAATGCTTTCAGGCACATGGGGTGACTCTTGGGGTCTCCTGCGCAGAGCCAGGAGCTGGACTCAATGATCCTCGTGAATTCCTTCCAACTCAGCATATTCTGTGATTCTGTGTGATTTATCCAAAATAAATGGTTTAAGGCATCTCAATATTTTCAACGAGGTATCAATTTGATCTCTTTTTAAAGCCAAGGCCTTGCTCCACTTACAGCAATATGAAGCAAAACTAGTTCCTGATATTTTGTGGACAGTCTGTAACAGGGATCACTGATCTGCTTTTTCCTTAAAAAACATGACTTCCATTATATGCATCTATTTTCAGAGGCTTACCATAAGTAGTTAGTGATTGCAAATAGTTATTCAGAACACAAGAGAGCAATATTCAAAAGAAGCTAGTTTGTTTTTAATTTTTTGGCTCTTAGGGAATCAACAAACCTTTAGCTGAATGCAGTATTCCTGTGCTGAATCAGAAGTGTATAAAGCAAAACAGAAATTACCAAACCAAATATTAACGTGACATAACTATATATGGTTTCAATTTTAGGATATCAATCTAACCAGCAAATCCACAAAGTAAGCCCTTTCAGCAGCCTAAAATGAAAAGAAACTGCTGTGACATTGGCAGCAGTGTCCCAAGACTGTGAGTATGAAAACAAACAGCCCATCATAGTCTGCCAGCAAGCAGCCAGCAGCCTCTGTGCTCCCTTCATGGTCAGGAGTACCTTTAGCTGCCTGCACATGCCAAGGGATGCCACCTGTATTTTCACCTTAGCACTCAAGGCAGCAGCTGTGACCACACACTTTCACGTGAAGGAGGCCTGAGTCTATCTCTTGCCCATGCAAAAGTTAACAGAGCAAAAATCTTCCTGTTATTACTGCTCCTCCTGCTTGCTCCCCTTCTCTTCCTTTGAAATTTTGCTGTTATGAACCTGTTATCATCAGAGCCCATTTGCCACTTGTTATTGTTTTCCTCAGTGGATTTATGTAGCTCTAAGGAGCTGTAGGCAAAGGTATCGCTGCAAGAAATTGTTTAAACTGAATGCTGCTTTCTTGAACAAATAATGCTCCATTCTACTTCCTTCTCAAAAGCAAGGTGGGAGGTTACATCTTCTGTAGAAAAACCCCACAACAATCTGCAATCTGAACTAACACAATTCTGCTGATTTCAGGAGCCAGGCAAGGCAGAGTATGTCCTTTGGGTTTCACAAGTTTGCCATGTACAATGAAACCAGTTTCTCTCAAGGATAATTACTGCCATCTCATTCCACTTGAAGTCATGCTCCATAATAAAATTCTCACACTGGGTTTTTCTTTTAAAAAACCACACAAACAAAATTAATTAAGTACTGGACAGCAACCACACTGAGTATTCAAATTATGTAGGTATAAATTATAATTCAATTTCTAACATGGTCCTGTAGGACTAGTCATGAACTTGTACTTTTGTGAGGCAACCTGGGTTGTAATTTTCTTCATGTTCTTTAAGATTATTCTAGAGCCTTGTATGTGGTCTACATTATTGTGTCTTGATCTATTGGCAGCAAACAAGTGCTTACGCAGAATGCTGTATTTCTTGGAGAGTCTGTTAAAAATGCTTTCCTTGATTAGTCTGTATTCATGTCAGTTTGTACATTGAACACAAGAAGAAATCTAGAGAAATTTGAGGGGGAAGTGAACTAGATTTGTTCATTCTTCTGATGAGGTTAAGGGAAGACCATGGTCTTTAACTGAACTAAAAGTAGATTTACACCACCAAATCCACCCCTGCATAGAAGCTTTCCTTCAGCTAAGTTTACTGGACTGAGACAATAACCAGAATCAAATCATATCTTTCACACAAGACTAAAAGCTGCCTTAAATGTCCAGGTAGATCCAGTGATCACTGGAGGAAATGAGCATGGGACTGTCAGTGGGCTCATTTCCACAAGCTCTTTCAGAAAGCCTCAAAAGTCCTTCTCTGAATTTCTGTAGATCTTCCTCTTCCCTCCAGTTCCATTTACATGTTCCTAATGCTCAGCAATCATTTTTTCACTTACAAACAACCAGTTCTTAACTTATAAAAAATAACACTTTATTTCAGAGTAATTGCAGCATCCATCATCTAGCTCATAAACTGAGAGCTGGAGCCACATGGTCATTTAGCTAATGGCTTCAAATAATGAGAACTAAACAACAAAAAACCACACCAAAACAAAAAATAAATTATATTAAAGTAACTTTTCATGTTTTGCCAGAGTTTTCTTCCCTGACTTAAATTAAAATTTGCAAATATAAAGAGTCTGGCTTGGGGCTAGCATCCAAGATACTGTATATCTTAAAAAAAAAAAAAAATCATGCAAGATACACAGTATCTTAAAAAAAAAAAAATTAAAGATGCATTCCTTTTTCTCAGTAAGAAATCCTTCTAGACCACATTTTTCTCATGGTACAGAAATTCAGCCAGTGTCCCTTACTTGGACTAAAATTGTCAAATAGTACGTGAGGTAATTGAAACTTTCACAAGTATGTGGAAACTATTTAAGATGTCTAATGGAGATGTTGGAAGACCAATTATGATGATTTCTCCCCATAGAAGAGACTTGGAATCTAACATGAAAATACTTTCTTAACACACATCACACTGCTTTCTCACAAACCAAACACTTCTTGTTCAAAAGCGCAATAAATTGTATCCAAAACTATAGATAGTAGAGTGTTCATGCTAGTCAGTGAAATAAAGAGGGCAGAAAATTGTGTATTCAGAAGAAAAGTATTACAGAATTTCATACATCAACCTAAATATATCTACGTCATCTCTGCATTAAGAATAAAACACCAATTTCTGCTTCACTACTGAGTCTTTCCTTTTCTTTAGAAGAGTAGGAGTATATACATCTATACATATATTACATTTACATATAAATGGAGGGTTTTTTCCTAAAAGCACTGCTAAGTATCTTAGGAGGCTATCAAAATAAAAATAACAGGATGGACTTTATCAGTAGGCTTTTATAGGCTAAGCTCCACTCAAAGAGGAAGTTAACACGCTCAGCAAACTTTCAGGCAGCTCTGAGCTAGGCAGAGTTGCTGACAGGATAAGGGCCAGAGCCTGTCCAAAAGACTTCAGTAAATTTGGGGGTTAACCAACAGACATGTCACAACCTTCAATAGGGAAAACCACAGGATTCGGCAACGAGAGCGGAATAACCGCATGCATTGACTGAAACCTTACCAAGCAGCAGCCCTAAGAACATGCCTGTGATATTTCAGTGGACACCACACTGCAGAAGTGAGCCCTCACTGTGAGCAAAATAAATTGCACGCTGAACTGCATCTGGAGGAGCGTGGCAGCAGAATAGGGGAGGCTGGTGCTCAGACAGCCTGGGGAGACCTTCAGTTCAAGAGGGATGCAGAGAAAACAGAAAAGGTTCGACAAAGGTCCATACCCTGCGTAGAGATGCTGAAGGAGCTGGGCCTGGTAAGTTTGGTAAAGAAGAAGCCACAGAGGTGTTTAATATCTGCTTACAACTATTGGAAGGGCACTTCTTCAGACACCACCGGCAAACTCCTCTTGGTAGTGTCAAACAGCATAAAAAGGAAAACAACCACACAAAGCTGTTTTAGAGATTGAAGTTGGACAGCTGGAAAAAAATTTCCCTAGCAGCACTGGAATAGGTCATCAAACAGGCTGAGAGATTCTGTCCTTAGAAAGGTTCATCCAGACAAAGCAATGGCTGATCCAGTCCTTGGTTTCAATAGCCCTCTTCCAAGTGGTAGAACCTTGGAGTATTGGAGGACTAGAACCAATCAGCCCTTGAAGGGCCTTCAAGATGGCATTTTTATCATTCCCCAAAAATAGTAAAGTTACGAACTATCCTTCCATTCATTCTCAATCTACTATTTTACTGATCAGGTACTGTAAATGTTGATTTTTTTTCCTTTATTTCTACTAGATTTTTTCCATGCAATACATGTATTCACAGAACCCAATATCTCAGGGCTTATTTACACTATTACAAAAAGCTGTTCTTAAACATGACCACATGTGCATCTGCCTAATCTGAAGATCATTTACAAGACCTATATCACAATGTTAATTCTTTTATTTCTTGCTTAATTAAGTACTGTTTCTATCCCTGTACAATATTTGGATTTTATAAAAGAGCTACGTTGTTCTACGTTCACTGGCATCACAAACTGGACATTAAGCACAGCTGAGGGAGATTGAAAAGAGTGCTGAAAATGCATCAGCCAGGCAGCATCACCTCCAAAAACAATGTCATAATTCTCATTATAACCTCTGTACTTGCTTAGAATGAACTGATGAATTTGCACCAAAGTGCTGCATACAAAAAGGGGGCATAACGTTCAGGAAATAGAGGTCACTAAAAACCACTTTGTTCAATGAAATTCAGAAGTTTCAATCAGTGACAAAGTTTCTTTCTTAAAAGGTAGTTCCTTCCTTAAATCTCTAACCAGGTAATGATGTGTCAGTATTCAAACTAGACACAAATGGCAGCCTTCATCTCCAAAAGAGAGCATATGTGCCAGTTACAGGCAATTTTTGTATGGCCTTGTAAAGATGAAAGGCAGATGCTTGGGGAAAAGCAGCAGAAAGCCCATCACAGTAACCTCAAGGCATAATGACTCCCTGAGATCCTCAAGGACTCGGAGCTGGGAGGAGGCTGGGGAATGGGCGCTCACCCCACACTGCTGAGCCGCTGGCCACTAGCTCTGCCCCAAGGGTGCCACTCCCCAGCCCCAGTGGGGCCCAGCCTTGCCCTTTCCTCCCCACACATTTGGGAGGCTGCATCCTCCTCATACACTTCTCTGGAAGCAGGAATCACTGCTGCCTTGGCAGCCTGTTTCTCATTAACAACCTGGTTTTGTTTGCAAATAAGTGCAAGGTATTGTTTGAAGATGCAGCCTTTGCTACCTTTTGCTGCCTTGGCCATCACATACCCCGTGGGCTATCAGGGTTCTTCCAGAGAGCCACCCAAGTCCAGTACCGCCAGGGAAAGGGAAGAGATCCTATGTTAAGTTGTCCCGGAAAGAAAGTCTGTATCTCTTCAGTGGGTCACTAAGCATCCTAACTTCAAAATGAAAAATAACAAATGGAGAAATCAACCAGCACTTATTTAGAAATCGCTGCAGTACGGAAAATGAAGAAAAGCAGCAACAGCAGCAACCCTCCCCCCACACAGAGGAAAGCTGGAAGGCTGAGGATGTCCTTGGATGCTTTCCAATAACAGGCAGGCACACTTCATGCTGCTGCAGCTACATAAAGGTGCTTGCTTGCGAATTCAGCAAGTGTGTTGCCATCAATAAACTGTTTTAAATAAGAAGCTTTGATGCAAATAGTTTGCTCTGATCTTTAGTTAGTGAAAGGAAAAAGTGTCTTACAGCAGCAAAGAGAATCTCTCTGCAGCAGATCACAAGTACATCATATACAAATACACACCTTTTAACCACTTTCAATACTTCTTTGCCAATTTGAACTTCTAGCACAATGTAATCCAAATAAATTGAGATCAGAATAACCATCTGATTTCACATGCAACACATACTATAATTATTTTTATATACTATAAGCATAAAGGTTAATTTAAAATAAACTGCTAGTGCCTATCTAAAATTATTAATGGAAAATATTCAAAAATTGTTTAACATTTGTCTATCTAAATACTTGAAATATTACTGAGGGTTAGCATGATTGACACCACTTTAAATACCCGGAACAGCACTCACTACTTTCTAGGCCCCCAACACTTGTGTTCAGATGCAAGTGCTGGCTCCTCGGTGCTTGTGCCAATGGAGACCCTTGAGGAAGAGAAACTTAAATATTCTGGGGCAAAACGTCGTCAGTGCAGAACAGAGGAAAACGGAGAAGTTTATCTCCACAGCACCCCAGAGAGTCCCTGTGGCTTGGGCAGGGGACAGAAACACATTCAGGCATTAGTTTCCCAAAACATACTTTTTTTTGTTCATTAAAGCTGATATGGAAAATTTGTTAGGAGTACAGCGGGAGCAGGTTAGACCAAGGCTTGAATAATTTCCTAGCTGATGCAGGTATAACTCATCCTGCAGGTATGGAGTTCCTTCTATCAAACAGGTAGAGAAGTGAGACAGAAATCCCATAAACGTCACCCCAAATTGTCAGCTCAGAAATAGAGAATAAAAACACATGCATGAAACAAGTCTTTCCAACAGATCAACAGATCAAGTCCCCAACAGCAGCAGCCTATTCCACGATACATTTTGTTCTCATGTACAGTACCATAAAACTGCTGTTCACATTACTGCAGTGGTTTCCCCCATTAGCTTATGATTGCCGTGGGAATCAAAATCCATTTGAGGGGTTATGGGGAAATGCTGAGGCTCGTGCAAACAAGGAAGAGCAAGCATTACTATAAATGCCTACAATACATAAACACAATTACAGTTTGGAAGTTAAAGAACTGAATTAAGAGTGCTATCTGGCCAGAGAAAGCTGATTAAAGGCAATGGAGATCGAGAAAGTGAGATTACATCTAATTAGTTCACAAAAAAAAAAGAAAAAACAACTCCTCCAATTCTAAGGCTGATTAATTAATTAAAATTAGAAAAATATTTGCTACTGAAATGGAAACCACAATATTTAATGTAATGGTAGCTCATCTTTAGAATGAATTTTAGAATTAGAAGTAGATTAAATTTAGAATGGAGAACTAGCTCACCCATATAAAGCAGACTTCAATAGTCATCTTTGAGAAAGGACCATAGATTACTAAGTACAGAAAAATACCTGACACAGCATATACCACAGGTCTTTCCGTTACTTTTCTCCATCATACGTATCCTGTATACTTTATGCGAAGTAATGCTCTGGCTAATCATGGAGTTCATTTCATACAGATCCTATACTTTTGAAAGAATGAGGAAATGTCTTAGCACCTCTAAGCCAGTCCTTAGAAAAATGACCTTTAAGAAAAAATAATTTAAAAAAAGAGAAAATAACCTTTCGAAAAGAAGTTTTAAAATTGATTGCCTTCAGAAATCAAATCTTTCCTTTTCCAAAAGAAACATGAGCAATGGAGTAAGTTAAAGTGGAGAGTGTATCTCAAATGTTAAAATCTAATGCACTATGTCAAACTACAGCATCTTGAGGCGATAATTTTACATGGGAATAACAATATACTCATATTTTCCAGGCATCCCAAGGTGTGTCGAAGAGATCAGATGAACAAATCAGGATCAGCTGTCAGGACAGAGTCCAGAAATAGCATCTCCCAAGTTCCAAGTCAGAGCTGGGTACCCAAGCTGAGTTATGCACGTTTATGCATATCTGGAAATTAAGGCAAATTTACTGCTCAGGTATGTTGAATCCATGTCTCTGGAAACCCAGAACCACAGAATGAGTTTGGGCCAGGAATAGCTCAGCATTCCCTTGAAATTAATTACTGAATTCAATTGCTTTGCAGAGTCTGCTGGCAGATGTTGGTAAAGTTTCAGAATTAAAAAGTAACAATTATAAATAAAATAATTCAGGAAAAATAGTAGATGAGATTTGCAGACACTGATCCCACAAATGCACCATCAAATAGAACTGCTGGAAATAATATTAAGAAATAAATAAGGAAATAAAATAGGAAATAAAATTAAGAATCTAAAAGTTGATAGAAATAATTGGGAAGCTCCAGCTTCTTCTTGGTTTAGAGTCATACAGAATATCTCCATCATGTCAAGACCAGTCAATGTCATTTTCCACAGGCCAAAATAGCAGCTTCAGTAGGGCTAGAAAAAAATTAGTTAAAGAAGCCTTTCCATTTCCCAAAGCAGAATTGCTACAACCATACCTTCTCATTTTCTCAAAAGTTTTATATTTTTTCTTAATGTTTTATTAAAAATTCTCATTGATTTCTTACTAAGAAATACAATTTTGGCCAACGTGCACATCTCAGACATTATTTTAAAGACATTTCTGTAAAAGACATCATGAGAAGTGTAATAAAAAAGAGGAAAGCACGTCTGTCTTAAACCCAGTGGAACAACAACTTTCAAATTTTAAAAAAATCATGAAAATCTATTCTTTGGAAGGTTTTTAGCAAGTCTAAAGAACATAATTTATAAGGAATCTTCACAGTGACAGTCAATTTAACAGAAGCTCCACCTAGACCAAAAATTAATAGCATCACACAAACCTTCCATTTTTATCTCCATTTCTTTCACTGGGTTTCCTTGGCCAGACAGGACCCTTAACCAGCTTCAGGTCACTTCTAGGTACAGTTGTGTTTGCAATGAGCCACACAGGGACCCCTCCTGTGAAGCCTGAACTCTGCAAGCTGGGCATTGGCTGGGTTTTTTCCAAATTCTTGTTTGAAAATTAAAATGATATTCACCCTTGATATTCTTGATGATTAGATACTCTGTGTGTATATATATTTATATATATATATTTACATACACATATAGTCCTGGGTGCATGGCAATCATTCGCACACACAAACAATGGATATTCAATGCAAATGTGAAACTGCAAATGCACAAATTGTTTCTTAATACTCATCTTCCCATCAATGAATATAATATAAATGATAATAATAAATATAAATTAATACTAAATTAATACTGAGTACTTGAAATATTTCTACACGCACTAACAGTCTCTAAGATTAACACCAAATTTGACCAGAGGATAATAGTCATAACAACTCTCACCAGCAGTAGCCTCTTTCTGTCATTTTTAACATCCAAAGGGTAAAGAAAAACTAATCTGAGCCAGGGTTTCTTTCTGTATGCTACAGATAGTCATCCCTGGCATCAGCAGACTGAGTCCAGGCTTCACATTGATTTTCTTTTTTCCTCATGTATACAGTGAAATTGAAGACCTATGCATTTCTGTTAAATGAGGTTCTGCCTTAGCTAATAGCAAACTATGACAATGGTCTGCAAAGAATTGGGGAAAAGGAAGCAGTCTTTCAAAAAAATTCACCACCAGCAGCTGTAAATTCATAACTGTCAATAAAATTGCTGAGGTTTTTATATGCACATTAACAGCATGCCTCAGTGTAAAATGGGATTCTTAATTCTTTCCACAGAGCATTAAATCATATTTAAGATAAAAGGAATCCTCAATCAGCTACTGACAGGGTCCCTCCCTATCAAAAACACTCTGCTCCCTATGTTTGTACTTTGTTGACTTCAACAACAATCTAATTGCAAAAATTCTTCTCAAAGTAAAATATAAAACAATAGGGTGCAATTACACAACATATGTTGCTCTTCATTTACTCTAAGCACAATTCCAGGAGCCTAATGTGTTTTCTTGTAATGCCAGTAAAATGTATTTCAAAAGGAAGGTCACAAGTGGAAGGTGGTGCAGGACAGGGCTTCAAGCTGCATGGGAAATGTTTTCTGTTTGCTTCATACTCCATGAGAGAGCACCCTACACCCTGTGACGATGGAATGATGAAGTGGCTCCCAACAGTCTGTCAGGACTCTCTCGGGATTCCAGTGGTGATACCTGCGCCTCCAGACAACTGGTGTTACCAAAATGTTTCTCAATTCCCAAATCCCGCTGGGCACCAAGGGCACCTTCTTACCCTTGCACACATTTCAGCCCATCCCTCAAAAGTAACATGAATTGTACCAGACAAAATCTGGCCCTCTGGTATCTCGTTCCTTAAGAGATTAATAAAAGTGACATGCAGAGGGTCTCCAACAACATGTCCACCCATCCTTCTCTTAACTTCACTGTCAGTGCAAACTAGCTAAGGCACTAGGGCGGCACAGGAGCTGTGAGTATTTAGCCCACGACTTGTTGCTTAAAAAAAATATTGTTAAAGTCCAAAAACTCTGTCACTAGGACAATATAGCACTTGCATTTATTTTATATTATTATTAATTATTTCTTCATAACCATGGGACTTCCTTTCGGTAGGAATTTGACTGTGACTCACAGTGTCTTTATCAGAACTCTGTGCTGGCTGCCCTGCTATGTGTTTACCAGCCCTCTGCCATCCCTCTGCTCCCAGGTCTCCCATGAGCACTGTCACCCAGACCAAGGGGCTTTCTGGAACGCGACCCTGGTATGCTCAGCTTGCCCTCTCCTCCTACTCAACTCAGTGTGCTGGCACAGCACAAGAGGGATGAAGCAGCAGGCATTCGGCTTCCCAACCTTCTCCAGAGCAAATGACATCTCGAGTGACCTGTTATTATTGAACTGGGTTTTAATGAAGTGCTGGTACTCCACACCATGACACAAAGAACATATGTGGCTGCAAGTAATTAATTACATTCTTGAAGAACCTAATAAGAAACTCTCATGTTTAAAGTACTTTATGGCAACTGTTAATTTTTTCTCTCTAATTATCAGAGTAGCAATGGAGTAATGCACTTTTCACCTCCAACTTG
This sequence comes from Acanthornis magna, assembly GCA_036785705.1. Taxonomy (NCBI): domain Eukaryota; kingdom Metazoa; phylum Chordata; class Aves; order Passeriformes; family Acanthizidae; genus Acanthornis; species Acanthornis magna. The sequence continues at coordinate 12,580,722 of JAWUZG010000093.1, forward strand.
CTTATTTTTCATTTCCTTCATCCAATAGCTTTGTTTATGCTAGCTATTGGTTCTGTGCAATAACCCATCTTATTTCTCTTTTCAATTTTAAAATATAAAATACATCAAGGATGAAATCAAACAAAAAACTTTAATTTCATCAGAAATTTTTTTTTTTTCACAGAAATGTCTGCTATAGGAAATTCACACTATTTTGTTTTCACATTTCCAAAGAGAATGGATTTTAGTATTGTGACTCTCTCAGGGGTCTGTCTTCAGGTGCTGAAGATGCTAAGCAGAAACACATCACCTTGAAGAAGTGATGAGCACCTCCTGTTGAGCACTGAAAATCAGTGGTGGTGTGCAAACCTGAAACTATTGACAATTCAGACTTTTACACTAACTTCAGGAAGCTACATTCTGATTCCATGCAAAATAGAAATATGTTTTTTCACCATGCTGACCTGTTTGACAAGTACGGACAGCCCTATGTGTTAAAGAGGAATCTACACAGAAATCAGAGGAACCAGGATCTGAGAAACAGCTTTGCTCTTCTGTGCTGGACCACAAGCGACTCTGAAACCATTGACCTTCTTTAGCAGCCTGACCCAAAACCACTGTCCAGCAGCAGAATTTCAATACCAGGCCCTAACTGCTGAAGGAATATTGTTCATGCTGATATGAAGTTTCACATTGATCAAATGTAACAAACCCCCACTTAATCTTTCACTAATTTTAATATACTGAAAACTACTGCAAAGAACTTGCTGCTTGCTGTTATTGTAGAACAGAGTTATTGTGTGAAGAAATGAAGAAAGCACCCACACACTGATATGACCTTTCTGAATACTTCTTTATGGTTGGTCTGAATGTTATTTTTCAAAGCCAAACTAATCTTAAACCTTTATTTTATGCAGCTGAAAATTGGCCAAAGCAGGAAAAAAGAAACTCTGAGGATACTAATCCATATGCCCCTAAATTTATACCTTTCCCAAATGAAAGAAAACCAACCACTCCCTATAAGTACACACAATTAATATCTATATAACAAAACATAACCAATTTCAGGAAAAAGCAATTATTCCAGGAATTCTTAAAATGATTTCCAACATTACAGCAGCTCCATGTATCTCTGCTTTTAGCTGCTGAAGTGGAGTCATGACACCTGGCTCAGCAGAGCCACAGGCACCGGCTTGGCTTGTTAATGTGCACTGAGGCTGCTGCTGCTCGGAAGAGGACAGCCACCTCAAGAACAATTATTCTGTCGTTTAGCACTCCTGTTGCAGTAGCTGCAGCCAAAGCACTTAAAATGCCATCTATTTGCTGCCATCTACAAGTGTCAGGATAGAACTAGATAAGCACAGACACCTGTGCTAAATAGGCTTGCCTTTGCAAGCCTGATGGGAGGATGAAAGCCTTGTTTTTTGGGAAAATTAACCTGATGAGTTCTGCTAGTTTGTCCCTTGAAACACAACTCACAGGTGAAATAGTGCATCCTCAGAAATGAGGAGCATAATGATGCTTTATTGCTTGAGAAAGCCACATGCCTCTAGAGAATTTGTGTCATCATATACCAGGAGTAAGGCTGATGGAGCTGGCTTTAGGCTCTAATAAAGGAGGTGGGAAAGAGATGAAAAAACACCATGACAAAAGATGCTTTTGTTGCTTGTTGAGATTAATCTGAATCAAAATGTGTTCACAGTTATAATTTCTTCTACAACTGGAAAAAAACTGCCAGTAAGAACAGCATGATTTTACTTTCCAATGCCACTGTAATTCTTATTCCTATCAAAGGAGGCTGAAAAAATTGCCAAGTTATTTCATTAGGAAATGCAGTTAATTTACAGGCAGGGTAATTTTCCCCCTACAAAATTGTATAATGAGCTTTAAACTCACTAAATAAAGGGTCTCTTCTCTGAGTGATTATGCTTTATTTACACAGGAATTAGTGGTGACTGGACCTCCTTTCAGAGTAGCTTTAAAAGAGTTACATTACAAAAAAACATCAACAGCTTTGAAAAATATCCTAACAGTCGACGGACTAAAAAACACTTCTCAGTGCAGCAGTGCATACATACATTGTCTTCATAAATATCTTTCAAAGGATAAGAACATAGCTTTTAAATCACATACCAGAATCCAGAAAATCTCTAATACTGATTTCTCATTACATTACTCACTTAGGCATTATGCTGATTGAATGTATAGAAAAGCCTAAAAAAACAGATGGACAAGAATGTGAAGGAACAATACTTTCCTCTTCAAAAATTGCCCTCACTCTATTCAATGCTATTTATTTATTATATTTATTATGATTTGTTATTATTGTTGTTATTATTATTATTATTTTATCGTGGATTTTTTTACTGATGAGTCTGTCTAAAGAATGGACCCTTTGGTTTATAGCCAATTCTTACCAAATGTAGTCTAGTTCAGTTTTCATATAATTAAGTGGTATCTAGAAAACCCCAGCATCTCCAAAATGCACGCATTCTTGGATATTTACATAGAAACTAGGCAGTAGAAACCATTCCCAACAGCAGCATGTTTATGGTATCACGACGGTAGTAGATATGGCACATAAATAGTGTTTGTCCCTGGCAAGTTACTGAAAGTAATTAAAGTTGCTGTTACCTAGAGCAGTTGACCCTGAGGTTGTGGAAGTAGGAGAAATATATTTGGAAGTTTCAGTTAAAAATTTCACCTCCCTTTCTTCCTTCGTAGTGTAGGAAGTCCTAATCGTCTTTCCACTGTACCACAGAAGTGAGATTCATAATATTTAAGGTCTGGAAGGGGCCATTTAATCATGAAGCCTGTCCTCCTTTATCATGGCATTTCGTAAGAGGTCTACGATCACACAGAATCAGTGACATCTGTGCAAGTGCTTAACTAAATCTAAGCCAAAATATCCTGAGTCGGCACCACAGACCATCACAACAGCACAGTTAGCTTACAGGGAATGGGGAGAAAATAATTTTAAAAGGAAAGGGGGGAGGAAGAAGAAAAAAAAGTATAAGAAAAAAAAGAGAAGTAGTAGTAGTAAAAACGAATCATGGGAATAATTGGGATGCACTCCTCGGGAACATGGCACACTCATCGTGGATGGGGCACCGGCTCCCTTCGAGCAAAACCGGGACATCATTGCCATCCACTGGGCAGGAGGGAGAATGCAGCGCGGGAGCGACACCGAGCACAGGGACAGTGGGCAGAGAAAGGGGCTGGCAGGAACGCCTGGAAAGCCTTCTCGACATCCCTGCTTCACTTTCACCCTTCACACACCCACCCTGACATGGTCGGGCCTCCCTCGGAAGCCTGGAAGACAAGTCGGAAGGTGTGAAAGTGGATCTGGTAACTAAAGCAGAAGCCAGCACGGTGCCATGAATACAGCCTGAGTACAGCTCTGCCACGAGGAGGGTGAGCTAGAGCCTGAGGCTGCTCTGGCAGGTGACACACATGCTGCCTACTTTCCAGCAGCTTTGAAAGAAGGAAACCTTTGGATCAGGCTCCTCATGCAAAGTTACGAATACTTTCTGGAGATTTTATGCCTGGAAGTCATTTGCACGCTTTGGAATAAAATGACAAGACCAAAGAATTTGAGAGTTACAATGGTTTTCTCTGACAGAGAAGTCTCTACTTCATCTTATAGAAATCCATCCATACATGGGTGAAACATCAGCTTCTGAAAGTGACTGCCTATCTATATGATGTATGCAAAGGAGCATATGCCTCTTGAATACAAATGTAGTAAAGCACCTGTGAAAATGCTTTTTAAATCATAACCAGTATTTACTGAACTGACACAAACCATTTAAAATAATTTAGATAATAAGCACTATCAAAGAACACGAAATGAACTTACTAATACCTACAAAATGATGAGGGACAACTTGCTGACAGTATTGGCACTCAACAAAATTTGGCCACCACAGTAGCTCATATCAACCACTCAACCTACACACTTGGATTATATATTAATTTTGCATGACTGCACATAGTTTTTGGTAGCAACTGGAAGACCTTGGCCACTCGTGGGAGAAGGACGAGTCCACCCCCAGTCTTCCTCCTCCCTATCCCAGATCCAGGTACTGAGGAGGCAGCTCCCAGATGCTGGGTGAGCCCCCCCATGCTGTGCCACAGAGTCACAAACTGGTGTTTGTTGGTTTATATATACTGCACACACTATGCACTGCTCTGATACTTTAGGGAGACTGGGAATTGCTGCTCAATCTGTTTGGATCAGCTGAGTGACTTGAAACAAGTAATTTCACCCCTCCAGCATTCACTTCCCACTCCCCCACCCCCCCCAATAAGGCAATAACAGCAACCTCCTTGGTGTAGCAGCTTCAGACTGTTATTTATAAGAGGAAACTATTACTGCTGAAATTAAATCCTTACGAACTTCACCCCATATGTGAATAATACTGGTCCAGGTGCAATTTTCTAACCCATCTTTAGTGTTACTAATTAAAAAACCTTTGTTGGACTCTGTTATGGCCTATGAATATGTGGGTAGGTAGGGTCTGGCGGTCGGAAGATATCGTGCTGTACGGAAAGATAGGACCCCTCCCCAGATAGCCAATAGTGTTTAGTTTATGATGTAAGCAGACGGATGTGACGTTGTAAACCAAAGTTATATTATGCGGTGCTAATCACCAATAAACGCCATTTGCCATCCACCACAGTGGTGTCTGTGAGCTGATGGCCCGAGCGGCCGGGGGGTGCCGCCGTGCCGTTTCCGAACCAGGCCGCCACGCCTAAGAAAGGCAACAAGTGCTGCCGAAACCCGGGAGATCGCCTGAGATCGGATGAACGGCGGCCGAAGTGGCGGGACCAACTTCGGCGGGGAGGACGCTCCCGGACCAACAAGGAGGATGGAAGCCCTTGTGAAGGTCGTATACCAGTTACATGAACAGTGGGGTATTGATTGTAAGCCCAAAGATTTTACTCTCGCTGTTGCGAGGCTTTTGCAGATCAGGGTCATAGACCAACCAGTAGATATTCTCCACCCTGAGGTGTGGGATAAATGTACTAAGGCTTTAGCTGAGGAAACAATGTCCTCAGGTAGTGGAAAACACCTTAAGTCCTGGGGTAAAGTCGTACAGGCCCTGCAAAAGGCTATCCAAGAGCAGGAGACCTGGAAGGCGGCAAAGAACTGTTTACTAGCCATCCCGAAATTGGGAGTTGGGGTGGCTACGCAGACACTGCACCCCCCAGGCGATGGCGATTCGGCTGAACCTGGGGATTTGCGAGGAGGTACTGCACCCCCCCAATCCCCAGATCTAGGCTCGCTTGCAGAGTAGTCAAAGCAGGCAAAATCTTTTTCGGACGAGTTGGCCGAGGAGGCCAGGAGTGCTGCGGGGAGAGTGGGGTCTGAGGAAGCCTGGGCCAGACCACCGCCCTATGCGCCTCAGCATGGTGCCGAGGACAAAGAAAGTGGGCGGGATGAAGATGCGCCCGGCGGGAACAGGGAGGCAGCGATTAACCTAACATGCATGTGTAAAGGAGTGGAGGAGGAAAGTGATAAGGAATGCGATAAGGATGGTGGGAGTGACCGAAAGAGAGAGAGGAGCGTGCGCGAGGGGTGGAGAGTTGACCAGAGCGCCTATTTTAAACAATGCCCCTATAAGGCAAACACCTCGCCGAGTAGAAGGCGGGGCGAGGCAAGAGGGAGGGAACGGCCCACCCGCAAGGGAAGTGGGCGGGGCCGGAGCCCTACCAAAAGGCGCTGGAACCCGGAAGTGGCTGGTCAGTCGACTTCTGGCTCCGAATCAGACACAAGCTGGAGCGAGTGGCTCGCAACTGATTCGGACTTAGAGTGGGAAGATACGAGAGCAAACAGAATTAAAAGCCAGAATAAGGAGAGGCCGTTAGAGAGTCAAATCCCTCTTACGGATTGGAGGAAAATAAAGATTGCGTGTGCCGACTGGGCCCCGTCGGCCGCACTGGCGTTCCCGGTCCGAGTGACAGAAGGGGGACAGAGGGTCCATTCACCAGTTAACCCTAAGGATGTACAAGCGATTGTTAAAGCAATTGCAGACAAAGGGCTCAATTCTGCTATGGTCTCCACCCTTATAGACGGTATCTTTGGGGGGGATGACATGCTTCCGTTCGATATAAAACAAACTTGTAGATTAATCTTGGACGGAGCAGGGATGATTGTTTTTAAGCAAGAATGAGAAGACAATTGTACAAGACAACTAGCCCAAGTAACTGGGGCGGACCACCCACTGCATGGCTCCAGCCTGCAGCGGTTAATGGGTACAGACCCCACAATGATCACTCCCCAGGCTCAAGCCCAGGGCCTGCGAGCTCATAAAGTTATAGCAACTACCCGTGCTGCCAGAGAAGCTATTCGCACAGCTTCTAGAATAATTGCTAAACCGTCACCATGGTCCACAATAAAACTAATGAAAACTGTGAGTTTTTGTTCACAAGACCAGTTCATCGGACACCCCCGTAACCCATACGCCCCGATGGTAAGCAGAGACGACAAGCCGCCAAACATCCCGTCCACGCCTGAGAGCTCCGCATCGACAGAACCTGACCGACAGCGGAAAAGCCACCGAGAAAAAAGACCACGATGCCTTTGCGTGCTTTTAGTGTTCGGGTTTGTTACTATGGGGCAAGTAGAATCACATAGTCATTACCACCAGCCATTCAAATGGTCCCTCCTTCGATTTGGGGACCAAAAGGTTATTGCAACCCAAATAACATCAGGTGCGCCGAGTTTTAATGCCTCCCTATGTCAGCTTGTCCCAAGACAGCGTTGTTGGGAGTTTCTGGGCTTTTATATGTGTCCCAGCTCTAATCCTGAGAAAGGGTATTACAACTACCCTAATCAATATTATTGCAGCCACTAGGGCTGTGAGACCATAGCCCCTGATTGGATACCTGGTGCCGGCAGGGACAGATATTTAAAAGTCCAGTGGGGCCCACGCGGCTGCACATCACCACAAGGATGGCGGGGACGCGGAAATTGCCGATACCTCTATTTAAATGTTACCGAGCCCCACGAACACAGTTGGTTACTTGGAAAGATTTGGGGAATAAGGTACACGGAACCAGGGACAGACAAAGGTGGCTTAATCCTCATAAAAAAGGAGGTTGTCCCAAATGATCCACCGCCAGTAACTCCCAGCCAACCATTTGTTAATAAAGTAGTCCGAACTACTCCTGGTCATGACTACGCAACCACAGAGACCAACAACCAGAAAACTTCGACAAATACCTATCCCACTACGCCCGCAGTAACACACACCACCAATGCCCCTTATCGAAATTCATTTTGGAAAATGATGCAAGCCAGCTATCAGATATTGAACAAAACTAATCCAAATCTTACGGAGCATTGCTGGTTGTGCTACGGAATAACTCCCCCGTTTTATGAGGCAGTGGGAGTAAGTGACACACCTATACAGGCAAATGACACAAACCCGGCCCAGTGCAACTGGGACACAGAAAAGCGAGGCATCACCTTGACACAGGTGATGGACAGTGGCGTGTGCATAGGCCAAGTCCCAGAGCATAAGAAACATCTGTGTACTAACAAGTCACAATACAAACCCTCCGCAAAGTGGTTAGTACCGGCCGAAAATGCCAAGTGGGTTTGTTCTACTATTGGAGTTACACCTTGTTTGTCGTTAGAAATATTTAGTGAGTCCTCAGAATATTGTGTTCAGGTATCCATCATTCCTAAAATATTTTACCATCCTGAAGACTTTGTTTATGACGCACAGGTTACCCCAGAACATCATCTGTCGAAACGAGAACCTTTTACAGCATTGACAGTAGCCACCCTGATGCTTCTAGGAGGCGCGGGAGTCGGTACCGGCGTAGCATCCCTGGTGCAACAGAGTAAAGAATTTAGTGCCTTGAGAGTGGCAGTAGATGAAGACCTGGCTAGAATTGAGCAGTCAATAACTGCACTGGAACAGTCCATTAGATCATTATCTGAAGTGGTGCTACAAAACCAAAGAGCTTTAGACCTGGTGTTCTCACAGCAAGGGGGTATGTGCGTTGCACTTAATGAAGAGTGTTGTGTATATGCAGACCACACCGGCGTAGCAAGGATGACAATGGCCAAATTGCGAGAGGGATTGGAAAAGCGAAAAAGGGAACGAGAGGCACAGCCAAATTGGTTCGAATCCTGGTTCAACCATTCGCCATGGCTAACCACCCTGATATCTACTTTGATAGGGCCGATCGCAATGATCATACTGGCTTTGGTCTTCGGGCCGTGCATATTAAACAGGCTTGTGTCATTTGTCAAGAGCCGGCTGGACAAAGTTAACATTCTGTTCGTAGAAAACAACTGTGCTAAGAATGTACCTTTGTAGTGTTATCCCTAGTTATCCCCAATTCCTTATGCAGTATTATCCCCAGTCATCCCTAGTTACCCCAAGCTATATCCCATCCCCTTACCCCCCTAGTTACCACTTATTCAAAGTGCCTTCTGTTCTACCTCCTTAATACCTTTTTATACATTTGTTAGTCCTCTTAGATTAGCATGGGGAGGGGGGAAATGTGGGTAGGTAGGGTCTGGCGGTCGGAAGATATCGTGCTGTACGGAAAGATAGGACCCCTCCCCAGATAGCCAATAGTGTTTAGTTTATGATGTAAGCAGACGGATGTGACGTTGTAAACCAAAGTTATATTATGCGGTGCTAATCACCAATAAACGCCATTTGCCATCCACCACAGTGGCGTCTGTGAGCTGATGGCCCGAGCGGCCGGGGGGTGCCGCCGTGCCGTTTCCGAACCAGGCCGCCACGCCTAAGAAAGGCAACATGAATGTTTTTTACAGGGCGCTCATCTCTGCTCCTTGACTCTTGTCTTTTCCAGTCAGTTTTTCTCTCTCATTCAGCAGCCGCCTCCCTAACACTGCCACACTGGTTTAATCACACCAGCCACTTCATGACCTCTTGCTGCAGCCTTCAGTAACACAAGACTTCATTCTGCAGCTTCATGAGCTGGATCATTGTGTTGTTACTCAGACATGCTCACCTGGGACATGGAGAGGCACTGAAGCTTTGCACAGTGCCTGGAACAGAATTTTGCTAAAACTCACAGCAACCTTCATTCTCCAAAGTATGCGTAAGACTAAGACACAGCAACAATGCCCCAACACAACTAGCTGCTCTGATTTTTCTGGGGATTAAGGACCACCTGTAAGAAAAGGAGGGAAGGTTTATTTGCCATTGACCCCAAAGAGTCATTTTTCTTTGGACTCATTCTTCAGAGTATGTGGAAAAGGCACAGCACTCTGCACTCACCCTGCAACTGAAGGAAGAGGTTCTTGCATCTCTAACACTAAAGCAAGGGTCCTCTTTTTGGATACAATCAAGAATTAGTTTTTCAGTAGCAGAAATGCTAAATATGCATAAATACATTTTAAAACTGGGCAGAAACATCCATTCCAAATTCTCAGCTTTGACATTCCTCACATACTAAGACTCACTTTCCAACGTGCAGAATAACACACATTTCTGTGGTATTTTACCAGTACTAAGCACTATTACAGGCAAATAGGAACTGATCTATATACCAAAATACACTGCTGAGGATCTGTCATCCCTACTCTATGTATTTCAGATTTTTCTGTTTCTCTGTTCAAACTTCAGACTAGCTCTGCTTTGATGCCTTGTCCTGAAGCTCACACGTACCTGGTGTGCATTCAAGACTCCCTTAGCACATCCTCTAGTTTAGTCTCATTAAAAAAAAAAACATCAACTTCACATTCTTCGTGTACTGCTGTTCAACCAAGACCAATCAAAGGGGACCAACTAGGAAATTCACTTCAGAGGAGCATCCCTGATCTGAATTAAAACATGAATATAGATGCAGTTGTTGAGACACTCATTTTTTGTGATCCATTCAGTTTTGACAAATGACCATGTCTCAGTGATAACTACATGGAAGCTCATCATAGGAATAGGATTTGAATTTTTGTTGTAGTTACATTAGACAATGACTAAACCCGCAAGGACTTTAAGCATATATACTCTGAATTGTTTCCTTCCAAAAAGAGCTAAATTATTTTCAGACTGTGTTTTATCACAGCTTAATATCTCAGCAGGCACAGCTCCACTGAAACTGCCTTGTTTGCCTCTACAAGATCCTGTGATTTTTACTGTCAAAAAAATATGCCAGATTTCCCTATTAGTCACTCACTGAATTACAGGGCATGGGATCCCAGGCATGGCCAGCATACCAGGGGCATCAGCATCCCTGCTCATAACCAGATTTTGCTGCTTAGCTGAAGGATGAGATCCTGCTCTTGCCCACATTCAGAATGGTCTGGATGTAGAGGAGAGGACCCACACAGTAGCAGTGCCAGGGCCCAGGTAACCCCCTTGCTCTAAGTGGGGCATAAACATCACTTAAGCTGCCTCTAGTTTGTAGCTTTTCAGCTTCAAAGTCAAGTTAATAAAATGGCTGTTGTTGTGAAAGCATTACATAGAAAATAATAAAAGCTCAGAAAAAAATTGTAACAGGGAACAGAAATTCCTCCATAAGCCACGACTATGAATTTGTCCCAACAAACCATTCTGATCATCACAATTTAGCAGCACCTGATTGCTCAGGGACATTATCTTGGCAGTGTCAGCCCAGACTGTAGGCAAGCACCCAACATCTTCAAAGCCCCCCCAGAAGTTAGTGTTAATTTGCAACACTGTGGAAAGGGCCTGCAGACAGGAAAAGGGATGAAAAGCACAAAAAGAGGGACATCCTCTCGTAAATCCAGATGTGGTCCCTCAGATCTTCCTCCTGAGGCACAGTGACAAAGCAAAGCAGTGAAATTGCCTCTTGTGCTGTTCTATAAATGCTCCTTCACCCTGGAAACTGGGAAATTTAAACAATATCAGATTGAGACCCTTCCACTCTCAGGAAACCAATCAACAAATGTATTGCTTGATGCAAGTTTTAATGTTTAGAAAAGTTAAAAAGAGGGTTTGTTTTAAAGGATGTTAAAGAAATAGTAGGAAACAACCAAAACAGCATCAGTTACCTGTTACATTTCAACAACTACTGAACCATAAAATCTTCCATCAATCCCTTCAACTTTTTTGGCAAGTCAAACACTCAGGTAGTTATCCTCTGACACAAAACAAAGATTTTACAGTTTTGGATGGAAGAAATTAGTGCCATGTCTTTTTGCTATATAAAATATCCCTTTTGCTATCATTCCTTTTCCAAAGCTTTTAGAAAGCCTAGTGAAAGTGGGAGCATACCTTTCACATTATCAAGACAGCACCTAAATTTTCATCTTCCATATTCCAATAAGGCAGCTAGCATAAAACATTTAGAAGCACCATAAGATGGAAATGTAGCAGGGTAACTCATTGAGAACTGAAAGTCTCAGATGCATCTCTCAGTCATGCACAGTTCTTATTCTTTCCTTCACTGAGAGAAACACAGTAATGAAAGAGTTATAAAATAGTGAATATGACAGGTGCAGGTTAAGATGGAGTCAAACAGAGATGAACTGATATTTTATTATTATTTTAATAAATACATAATCTAACTGCTTTACTTAGATGCATTGGTTCCAGTGTAATTATCTCTATTGCTTATGATTTTGGTGCTATATGAGAGTAAATCCCTACCATCTAAAGCCAATAGGAGAGCTAATCTTGACTGCCTATAAAAGGGAAGTATTGTACAATTGCTGAGACAAAGGGAAGAGTACCACCATTTCAGCTGATGATTGCTGTATTACAAATCTTTTTGCAATGCTGATGACTCTTAGGAAAATGTAAAGCCTATTTTCTGACCAGAATTTTGTGTTGCTTCAAAATTAAGAGTACAAGAGCAAAAGAGGTACCAAAGGAGAAACAACAAAGAAACAGTGCCTGAAATTTTATGGTGAAACTAAATGATCACGGCTGCAGCTTGCTGCCAGTGGAAATGAGAACAGACTTCCCTTTCCAATACTGTCAGAAAGCCCATCTGGGGAAGATGCCCAACAGTGCCCAAACCAAACCACAGTCAACAGATTACCAGAAGATGATCTTTCTGTTAAGGCTGTTTTTAATAAACAGGCTCATCCAGAACAGGAGGTGAAAACCCCCATCTTTAGAGCACAAATCTTCATCAGTTTCTTTGAAGAAATAGCTTATTTTCAAGTGCTTCAGCATAGCAAATCCCAGGTAAAAGCAAATAAGAAAAACGACCTCTAGAAGTATTGTCATAAATCTCATAGGTGTACTCACTAGTCACTTTTCTAGAAAGTTTCATGCATGTAAAGCATTGCCTTTGAGACCATTTGCCACAATAAAACACAGCTGAAGATGCAAGAAATTTCTCACATATGAGAAAATTTTAATTTTCATTAATTTTATCTCAGTCTAAATAACCAGTCTCTGGAAAAATTGCACAAAAAATTATTTGACACTTCAAGAATAAGGGATATTATTTTAAAGAGATGCCTCATATTTTTTCAGAGTGTCTTGTGATAACATTTCAGTTCTCACTTTAACCAAAAGACTTACTGTTTTTGCAGTATGAGAAGCATATATGATATACTCCATTTCTGGAGTGAAAGGTGAAGTATTTCTGGATATTTCTGGATAAAAGGTGAAAGATATGCAAGACATACATACAATCTTAGGAGAACATATTGAAAGTTATGTAAAAAGTACATTAAAAGACTCCACAAGAGAAATAGTGAATTAGCAGGAGGACTAGGGAGATTTTTGTTACCTCTGCTGTTCAGAGGTAACTTTTTCTGCAAAAAAACTGCTAGTGGCTTGAACTGGGATAGCCAAATCCTAGTCAGCAGATCCTTTTAGATTTTCTTAACTCCAGGCCCAACATGTGGCTCTAGAGTAGGAAATCACCTCTTGAAATCCTTTCCTAAAGGGGAACCATGAGCTGAGTCTGCCAGGAAGAACTGTAAGACTCCCCTCCTCACTTCTGAGAGACAGGACAAATGAAAACACAAATGAAAAGCATCCATTCTTCCTTCCTATTTGTCTAAACCAGCCCTGTAACCCACCTTCAAAAAATTAAATTTTTGGAAAAACAACAATGTAACCAACTTAGCAGGCAGGAGATAGAACACTGATGCAAGGTGATAATGGTGTCTCAAAGGGCAGAAGAAATTCAGAGTTGGCCTCTGCAAAGAAGATGCAACTCCATATGCAGACGTGGGTCTAGACAGTTTTAGTGGACATATTTTATTGCTCTGTCAGCCCGTGTTTAAATGTGACTTCACATCTACCTCACTTTTGCATGTGCATACAAAAATATGCATTTTTAAAAAAAAATCTCAGAGAAAAAAGTGTTAGCTGATGTAGAGCAATAATCCTGTGGCAGAACAGTTTACAAAAGATGACAGAAAGCAGGCAGCACAAGTAAACCTCTGGAGAAGATGTCATGGGAAAATGAGAAAAGCTTAGTCAAAGAAGATCAGATAATTAGGGCACTGTTATAAAAAACACAAATTAATTACTAAAATTTAAAACAAACATAGACTAGGTCATAAACTTACTGGTGTCATTAATGCACGGCGAAGTTGAAAGAAAAATCCTCCGTGACTAAGGATGAGCGAGTTGTGTGATCAGTTAAAGAGAACAATATGAATTCAAAATAAAAATGTCCCCAAGAAAAAAAAATCCACCTGTGAAGAGAAGAAAGGAAAAAATCTTATTAAAAAAACAAAACAAACCAAACAAAAAACCCCCCATCAAGTAAGAATTCTATGGAGTTGAGTGACAACAAAATAAAAAACTTCTACAAAGTTAAAACTACAGGGAGGAAAACACAGTCACTTTCTAAGAGGATCAAGTGCTCAAACAGCATCAGTGTCAAGTGCGGAGAGCCTATCAGTCTTACCACAAGAAAAAATGTGCCATGTACACTTATTAATTCCCAACACTGCAGTGCAAAGCTGTAACACCTTTCAAAGTATATTAACAGTATAACAACTGCTTCTGGAGAGGCTGGGAAGTTAAAAAGCTAAAAATGAACATTTGAATTTTAAAGTTTGCTTGGGCAGCAACTGAGTACCATAGTAAGACTTTAAAATAATGAGAGCAGTGATGTACACCAGAAAAACTGGATTTATTTTATAACACCTGTGCACCCACAGAGGATGGCAAGCCTTGTCAGAGCCCTGAGAGTGGCTGAGGATATCTTTTCACACTATTGCTACTATTAGGGTCTCTTCACTACTATTGGCTTGGACTACATGGTCTCCAGAGGTCCCTTGCAACTATTCTGTGATTATTTCCCCAGCTGAAGGGGAAGGGAACTGACACAGGCATATTTTAGGAAGCAAGATCTAAGATCTGTTCATTATACTGCATAAATAAGAACTCAGTGTTAATAGTATTTTCATCAAGCCAAAGACTGGATAAGCATTAGAGCCTTAGTTATCCTGTAGCAGAAAAAGTTATAGGGACACTAAAGTTTACACACTGCATTTGTGTGTGAGATTTTAATTTAGTTAAAACAACTTCCAAGATTACTATAACTGAAAGGAGTTGAGAATAAAAAATAAACCTTCATTTGTTTACTGTGTTTAAAGTAAATATTGTTTGCTCAACTTCCCTGAATTATTGCCAAGAGTATTTGTATTTATTTCTTCCTCTAACAGATGAATAACACTTCAAGGAGAAAAATATAAACCCAATGACATCTTCAAACATTCTGATTAGCATCTGAAACAAATGCTATTGTATGATTAACCCCCTACTTTGTCTATTCCCTTTAAAGAACAAAACAGGAGTTTAATTTTAGTTTTTCTAATTACAAAATATACTTACCATAAATTGTTGACTATCCAGTTCTAAGTGCTACTTACCTGTAAAACAAATCAAACAAACAAAGAGTTACTTAGCGCAATAAACTACACAGGAGTGTGGATATAATTTAGGTGGCTTGATGATCATTCCTTTTTTGATTACCAGAGTTAAATGAAAAAATGGAGTGAACCCAAGGATTCAGGAAAAAAAATAAGAACTCCAGCTGGAACACTGATACGCAACTGGAAAGCTCAGTCTCAGCAAAAGCACTTTATGACTTGAACTGCACTGCCCCCAAGGTGAAGGGAAAATGGCCAAAACTAAAACTTGCTTGTTCTGACTCTCAGAATCGCTTCTGTCCCACCTAAGGTGAGCATCTGTAACACGGGATACAAGCTCTTTATGAGGTACAGTCTCCAGCGTATTCCCTTTCAGACTAAACTTCACAGGAACCACAAACCAATATTGCTTATATTACAAAGAATTTCACAACTTAAATGAGTTAACTAGCAAACTCCACTAAGGCCTTTACATGCTCACTGAGAGTTGGGTAAGGGTAGGGCCATTACTGCATTTGACATTGCTGTGTCTTGGCTTCATTTTTCTTCTAAAAAACTTTCCTTCTTAAAAGAATAAAATTAAACTATAAGCATCTGTTACTCTCTCTCTATCAAAGGTGACAATTGCAAGGTTGCAAGTACTTAATAGTGGTATCTTTAATAATCAAACAGTGATAGAAATATTGGTTGGAAGGAGCCTCTAGATGTCATCCAGTCCAACTTCCTTTATTGGGAGTGGATAACATTAGATAAATTCTTGAGTTTAGTGTTCTTTGAAATAGAACTATCAAACAGAAGCTAAATACAGGAAAAACCCACGTTTCATTAACAAAATATTACAACTAAACAGTTCGCAATATGTATTGCAGTCAGACACTGCATATTTTTATGGCAGAAACTCTGATATTGTGGTACTTAGAGATACAAAGGCTTGAAGGTAATAAAGTTAACAGCTTATTCATTCAAACTCCAACTTTTGCAGGAAACTGTCTGAATACTCTTTGGCATAGAGCATCTTTGATACTGTTATACCAAATACATGTTATTTATCCCTTAAATCATAAAATGTGTTTGAATATGCCAATTTCTTTTTAATACATATTCCATACCATATCAAAATTCATGCTTTTACTACATATACATGATGTCCAAATTCTAAATACATAGACCCATGCTGCATTCACACTGGGGTCTTGGCAGCTTCCATAACAGAGAGCTCTCACAGTGGACCAAAAGTTCAGTTAGAAATATCATGTATTACAATCCACCATGGCAATGATGTCTTTTGCTTTGAAGATTTAAAATAAAATACAAATTTGAACAAGAAAACTTGTCAAAACAAAAAAATATATTTGGGGAAGAAGAAAAAATAAATAAAAATCACTGGGATGAAGGAAGAAGGAACAGTGTGGCCTTAAAAATAGCAAGAAATTCTCTCTAATAGCTTTGCCACTGATCATACCATAACCCTTGTTAAATGCATTTCATCGCAGCTCAAAATTTGAAACAGGTCTCATTTGCAGTCAAAATAAATCCAGAAAAGCTTCATAGGGATATTTCTCTTCTAAGCTAAGTTTGTTAATCAATCATGCTAAAGAGTATAGAAAAACAATCTTTAGATTCCTGACTATCTGGAACAATTTTTCATATCTTGAATTCTCCGTGTGATGTAAGGATGTTAATACAATACACTATTCACAACATTATGACATATTATAATTATCTCCATGGATGCCAGAAACAATTTTGACCATTGTGATAGACTGGGTACTACCTAAAAGAAACAAACCCAGTATATATTTTAAAATATATGGGTACAAGTGCACTATGCTTAGATCATACTGACAAAAACTTGAAGAAAGTCAAGGGCAGCTGGGGCTGGGAAAGGATGATGCCAATTTAAACTTTAAGATTGATAGCTCTGTTTGGGATAGGGAAAGCTGAGTGGATCTTATTCAGCAAGGGAAAATCACTATGGGGGAAGAGAAGATGTAGGAGTAATATATTAAAAATAAATATGGAACTTGAGGGCATGTTTAATGTAAAGCAAGCAAAATGCTTTGCTAAAAAAGGTGGCCTTTGTGGTCTTTTGAAACTATTACCATAATTTTTTTTTCTCCCCTTGAGCTAAGTTCCTAAGCAGACATAAAAATAGTTGTAAATGGTAATTAGTATTCAGAAACACATTTTAGCACGAGAAATAGAAATGTGCTCTGAGGAGCTCAGCCTTGCTGCCCTGGGACAGCTCTGTCCCCGACACCAAACATGGACAAACAGCTTCCCAAGGCTTTACACTGTCCACGGTCACAATGTGACACCAGTGCCCACTCCTGCATGAGCGAAGTCCTGGGAAACCCAAAAAAAGCCAGCGAGTGCCAGTGAAGGCTCTGGGGGACACAGACACACAGGTCTGCCATCCTGCTGACAGCAAGTGATAAGCACTTCTTGAGTCTTCAAGAACCTGGAAAATCTGAACTTGCAAACCAGTTGGAGGGGGAAAAAAAGCTGCTAAGAAAAGCTTCTCCAACTAAAGTGAGCTTTGGGAACAAATGTAATTTCCAGGAGATCCAGCTCCACTGTTGACACAGGTCTGTTACTTACATGCTGCTTGTAATAATAATTCTGGCCCAGGGTGAACTTCTTTAAGGAAGAACCAAGACTTCAAATTTTACTCCTCTCCAACAAAAAGCTGACTGGCACTTCTGCATCTGCTCCTACTCAACACAAGCAATCATGTACACATGGTTTGGCTTCACAGCCTTCCCAGACCTGACTTTTCATAGCACTTCATGCCTTGGTCTTCACTCCTGCACACTGGACAAGTTCTGCTTCAAGCTGGCCATAGAAACAAGGGCAGGATTTGGCCTCAAGAATTTCCTAATCCAAAAATTCCATTGATGCAACAGCTGCTGCCTTCATATGATGACAGAAAAATTGCACCAACAGTGCAATTTGATGCTATGCCCCTGAGGACAACTTAAAACTACTGCCTTGACTCAGACCATGCTCATTTTCCTCCAGGAAGCTGAAATATAATACTCTCAATGATTTAGAGAGAGCTGTTGAAAAGCCTTTGCCAACCTCAGGAAATCAGGAAAAGTTGTTTTTACTGAGCTGGGAAAGGGGAAAACAACACAAAAACTGTAGGTGTTCTTCTTGGTTTGCTTTTTGAAGCCATTAATTGATCAAATGGTTAACTCTTCATAGAAATATCTGACATAGCTGAGTGAGGCTACAAGATATAAGAATGTGCTTCAGTAAACAGGCTGTAACTAATTTATTACTAAAAAAATATTTCTTTACTCACATTTTGCACAGGCATGGCAAACCTGCACTGCTACAGATTTCTAAATGCACAAAGGAAGGTTTCCAGCTTCCAGATTTTTATACATACATGCTTTTCACACTAACAATGCCAATATCCACTGAGGTAAAAAAGAAAAGAGTCATTTCTGTTTGCATGATAATCTATATCCGCAGAAAAACTTTCCCTATAAAGGGTAAGGAACATCCCTATAGCTCTCCTTCAAAATTTCTGCTTTCTACTGTAATCCCAATAGAAATCTACAGCATCTGGGCTTTACCAAAAATTTCTTACTAAAACTAACGCTCTCCTTTGAGCCCAGAAGAGATTCCATGAGTTGGTTTCTTCCACCTATGCTGACATAAAAGGATTTATTTCTTTCGACAACAAATAAAAATACTGTAACATTAAACTCTGTTTTAGTCTATATTTCTGCCATGCACATGTTATTTCTCTGATAGGACTGTATTCCTGCTTCCCAAACACCCCCACTCTATATGCTCTAACTGATATTCCTACTTATACCTAAGTTTAATATACATTAATAAAATCTATTGTCTAAAAAGTTTTATTTGTTTCCTAAAAATAGTACTCCAGCTTTCCAAGCCATTTAAATTTAAGGTGTAACTACAAAGATGTTACATACTGACCTAATCAAAAGCATGTTGACACCAAAATTTGGATCAAGTTTTTGGTGCCCAAACAAATATTTTCTTTTAGCATATTTCTTTGGACTCAAAGACATTTAATTCAGTTCTGGAACTATATCTTGAACATAAAACATATTTCAGAAATAATAATTGAAAAATAAGGAATTAAGTAGTTCCTAAAAAAGAAATTTTTATAAACTTGCATCCACAAAGTTAGTGTTCTGATATGAATCAGAACTTTATTTCTTATCAAAGAACAACAATCACATCATTCTCTCCATCCATAAAATGTGAACAGCAACTGCTATTCAAGTATTGGTAATGGGTAAAAAAAAGGCTTGTATCAAACCTAATGACTTTTGGAATCAATAATATTAAAACTAAAAAACTGATTTTAAATTAAATGTAGATCTTGGTGTACTGTCATTATACCAAAACACTTACCATAACAATGCACTTCAGTTCTTTTCTAAAAACCCTAACATCTCTTGAAGTTATGGAGCAAAATGCTGGAATTCTTACTCAAACAATAATTAAGTTTTGCTGGACCAGGGACTGTAGATTTCGAGCTAACTCCAAAGGGAACTTGGACAGGGAAATTTCTTCAATAGACCTTTAAGCAATACCTTGATTTCTGTTACAGGTCTGACTAAATCTGGGCAAGTTCTCAAGTGGATTGCAACAATTATTAATGAATATATAAACTCAGCTGATTAGCTTGAGAAAATCTGCATCTCTTCCCCATAAAAAAGTTCTCTCCCTCATGTTGAAATGTATTGGTGCCAGGATGAAAGCTGGCACATGAAAGCTGCAGTGTGGTTGATCACCTTGCTTTCAGCTTTTCCCAGTACGGTGATGCAAAACCTCCAGATTTCATTTGCAAAAACACTCCTTTCGCCAGACATCAAACACTCATTCACGTTGGCAGCACAAAAACCACTTAGAAAAAGCCACAATAATAGCTGTGATCATACATGCAATTATATGCAAAACGCTACAAGAAATTGATGAAAGTTTTGTTCCAGAAGCTGGCAAATTTGCATGGATTTATCCAATCTGTGCTTTGGATAGGGTCATTCATCCCAACAAATAATCTCAGAAGCTCAGTGGTCAGCAGAGTTGAAAGTCTGTGCTTGTGCTAAAAGGTGACATTTGAAATGCACTACATATGCCATTATTTTTAGCTTTGCACATAAATAAAAACTCCCAGTGACAAAAAATACAATAATGCTGAACTTTGCTAGGCAAAACCTGATCGAAACCAACACAACAGGGGCTCATACAACTTAGTCTGCAGTTCCATGAATTCAGCGTAAATACTCTTACGGATCAATCTAGTTCAAACACTTTTCTTGTCCAAAAACTTAGAGATGCTGCAGTCACTGTTGGTGACTGACCTTGATGCAAACATCAGCTGATTATCTGGCAGACATCCCCTTTTAGACAGGAAGCTTCTGTTTCTTTTTTAGTAGCATATGCCTTTCCAAACCATTGATCATTCAATTTCTCATCAGCACTGCTATTTTCTAATCTCTCTTTCTGAATTTTAAACACTGGAATAGAAACTATTCTTTTGATAACTTCCTTAATACTTTCCTGTTCCAAAATAAGCATCTTCACTATTCTTTAATATTTCCATTCTTTTCCTTATTTTGATCTCACAGGTCATCCATTGCCTCTTACTATTTGCTTATTGATATTTCTGCATTTTGCCTAAGCCTTCTCATTGTTACAGATACATTTAACATTAACCTGTTATTTTCCAGTCAAATATCTGTTTCATCAATTCTCTCATATTACCCTGTTCCATTTATGGCCACTAAATACATAACAGTTTTAAAATTAAATATAAAATACAGAAATGCTGCAACTATGGAGAATTTCAAGTCATTACCTCACAATCACAAATACTAGAACCATCTTTCATGTGGAATTCACTTTAATTTAGTTTGCTTCACTACCAGGCTATCAAAAACAAAACTCTTAAGTGGATTAAAAAGCACTAGCTAAACTTTCAATTGCATAATTTGGCTTAAATTGCTTGTAAGGGCATATAATTATGCCATATAAAACATACAATTGAAAGAAATTCAGTCACTATTCTAAGGAAATGGCTATTTTGTTTAGTCATGGAAAAATACTCTGAGTTGGAAAGCATAGGGGCCCAGCATACACACTGAGTACAAATCCTTCAGTCTCTTTCACAAATGTCTCTTATTATGGACTAACATAGTTTTATTTTGGACTTCCTCAGCAGAAATGTACAGACAAAGATCATTCCCAGTGAACTGAAACACCAGCAAAGTCCCTAGCCTAACGTGGGCTTCCTGCACTGCGACCTTTGCGTGATGTGCCAAGCCCTTCCACATGCATGCAAGGTGCAGGCACTGGGGAGCACCTGGGATTTGCCAAGCAAATTGCAGACACGCTGTTACTCCTCCTGTGCTCAGGAAATAACAGAGTGTGACAGGCACAACTAAAATGCTACCATACGTACTGAAATGCCAGGCAAATTACCCCCAAACACAATGTCTACCCTGAAATCACAAATTGAATATTGAGCAAAAGACTGCCCCTGCAGACCTCCATGTCAAAGTCCGTTTGGTTTTGTTTCTGTTTCATGTATTTTTACAACTGCTCCTTCTGAAAGCTGCTCCAAGGCCTCACCATGCTCTTGTTTAAAACCTTTTTCTAATTAACAGTCTTCATCTATTTCTTCCCATTATACCTATTAGCAGTAATGAACTTACAGAGAGCAGCAAGAAGCCTTTCAAAGACTTCATTTGACTTCTCTGAACAGCCAAACACTCTGATTCCTCCCTATTGCCCATAATCAATCATTTTCACAGCCCTGCTTTGTACCTGCTCCACTTTGATTTCACCTCTAGCGGGACTTGAGCTACATTTAAAAAAACCCACTCTGGAAATTCCTGAGCCAATAACTTTCAAGTGTCATTTTCTTTTTTCGTCAGCACGTCACTAGTGGCTGCTGGTGGTGGTTTATGGTATGGCTTAGCAGAACACACCAGTACACACTGGTCAGTCATTTCCAGACTGGTGGAAATCTCTTGGAGTGGTGGCTCACACTCCATCAACAGTTCTTGTTATCTGTCCCCAGCCACTGCAATACAGTTCTGTTGAACCTTTTTTAAGAAAACGTTTTTTAAGACAAGGTTTTTTAAGACAAGGTGGTCAAATACTGCAGCTTGCCCAGAGGAGCTGCAGATCTCCCTCTTTGGAGATATTCAAGATTTGAGTGGACACAGCCCTGACACAGAAACCTGATCTAATCAGACCTGCTCTGAACAAGGGACTGTACTAGATGACCTCCTGGAGGTCTCTTTCAACTTCTTTTAGAGTCCTTTTACTCTAGTGACTTGACCAGCCAGTTTCTTATGACTGATGAACTGATATACATAAGGTACTACTCTTTTCACCTATTTTGCAAGATTTAAACCAGTGCAGCAATTTAATTTTATCCTCGTTTTTCCTAACGGCAACAATAAAGCTGTGTTTTTCATTTGCTTTAAGCTTTTTGTCCACTTCTTAAGGTATGTTTTGAAAGCAGTTCTTTGTCCAAGTAGATATGGAGTTTTTCTTTACCTTTCTTCCCAAGAAAGGCCAGAATAATTCAGGATTTTTTACAAGGTTTGTACCTTTGACCTGCGGAATTCTTGTCTGGCCCTACATTCAGTTCCTGAGCTCATCACTGTGGCTATCAATATGAATGAGACTTCTTAAAGTTGATGCTTTCAAAATTACAAGATAAAACAAATTACAGACCTACTTTAGCCCCTTCAATCAATAAATTTAAAAATAGCATTACAGGGAGTCTCATCACAGACATGATTTTGGCATGCCTAAGTCTAGCCCAACAGAGCACAATCCCCTGCTGGCCCAGGGTGTATTAAGTATAAAAAAAAAAAAAAATCCAGAAATATATCTCTCATATATCCAGAAATAACTGGGTTCAACCATCATTCTCCAATATATACTTAACAAGTAATACAGCATGGTCATTGTGCATCTTATTGTGTGGCTGTGAGTCCGAGTTCTATTCAAGGAGCATAAAATTCACAATTCATTTTGCAGTATTTATGATGCAATGTATGAACACAGGTGTTTGCTGAGCAATGATGAATGATGAGACTAAAAGCCAGACATCTGCACTGAATAATGTGAATAATTCAACTCCTGTTTGCTCCCCAAGAAGCACAGAGGATATGCACCTTTAAGCTGCAAATGCTTAACTGTATCAGCTGTCAGGTGCATGTCTCCCCTCAACACTGTGCAGGACACAGACTTCAATTATTTCTGCTCAATTCATCACATTTTAGCCAGTGTGGAACTCTGTAGTCCACTAACAGCATAAATAACATTAACACCCACACCTTTCACCTTAACCTTTTGTGCAAAGAGGCTAACCATTCCTGGAGTCAAAAGAGCCTGATCTTGCCATGAAGTCAATAAATCCTGTGGTTTCACAGGACATGGCCAGTGTGGAACTCTGTAGTCCACTAACAGCTTAAATAACATTAACACCCACACCTTTCACCTTAACCTTTTGTGCAAAGAGGCTAACCATTCCTGGAGGCAAAAGAGCCTGATGATGCCATGAAGTCAATAAATCCTCTGGTTTCACAGGACATGGCCAGTTTGGCTACAAAGGCAATTCCCTGCTCACAGCTGGGTATGATATGGAGATACCACCAGTAAAGATTTCTTCAGCTTGTAATCAGTGCTGTGGGACTTAGCACCAGCTGGTAGAGGCTGGTGTCTTCTCACCTCTCTCCAAGCACACTTTCAACAACCGGGAGAGAGCTGGCCCTCATATTATGCTTTCTGCTGTAATCCTAAAGTATCTGGAGCCCTTCGGTACTTCACTTGACTTCATTCTGGTCTGCTAATTTACTTGCTCGAGCTCTTGCAAGTCCTGAGAGTGCACACTTAATATCTGAAATACAGCTCTTTGAAATCATGCTGGCAAAATAGATGCACATACTCCTAGCTTGAAGCAAAAGGGTAACTAACATTCTAAAATAAAATAAATTTTAAAAAATAGCACAATGCAGGCAGTGCTTTCCTGCTGACAAATGTATAAGACAATGTAGCAGACATGCACTTTTGAAATGCAGGTGGGCTTTTATTCCTGGCAGTGCAGTGAGAGAGGTAATTCCAGATGTGGGGGAAACGACACCCCTCAAAAAGGGATTTGCAATGATATAGCACAGAGGAAGCCTGGAGCAAACTGGCACCATCTAGAAAGCTGGAAGAGAGCCAACCAAATTATGGCCCAGGCTCTTTAGAGCCCTGTCCCCCCCTTCAGTGGGAACTGCACAGGAAAAGGATGATTGTGAGAGGGTAGATGACAGGAATAGCCTTCATTGCGCATGGAAAGGAGCATAAATTACAATCCCTTGTGCATACAGAGGCAAAACAAGGTTCACAATGCCTTATTATATTAAGCCACATGATGAAAATGATTGTTTACATTGGTTCATTAATGTTTGTACAGGGCTGTGAACATGCAAAGTGCTAAGTATCAGCACAAGCATCAGTATGGTATCTCAACTTTGACACGTTCATAAGTGTTGTAACAAAAGAAAACACACTTTACTCCTAACAATTATTGTCCACAAAACATGGTGTTTAGCATTTTGTCTCTATACATCATTTCTGACCACACAAAGTCAGAAAAGGCTATCATTACTGTGTATTGTTATACTGAGTAATTTATTCTTCCAAAAGACTAAATGTGTGCAATCACCAATAAACTAACAAATTCAACACACTAGACTCACACATTTGGCACTGCAAGACTCTGCAAGTTCTGTGTTGCTAAAAACACCTTTAGTCAGATTTAGTACAATGCCTTATGTTGTACCGCCTGGTGAAAGGGAGGTTGTTTCTCAGCTTTCTACTTTATTTTTTTTATTCTTTTGTAACTCTAGCAGACCTCAAATCAACAGGAGGTTTTAGGATTAAGTGCTGAGATCTATTGCCTGAGTGGAGTACCTCAGCATCTCAGAAAGGCGGTTTTGTTCGAATGCCAGCTGGAGCAGTAAACTCTATTAACAGAAGAAATATCTGTCCTCATCTCTGCTGAGTGAAAGAGTGAAAGCAAAGGGGACTGCAAATAAATCTCTCCCCCAGCCTCGGTGCCCTGGCAGGGCAGGCCCTTTCCTCCAGCCAGGCTTTCAGCTGAGCAATACCTGCTCATTTCCTGGATCAAAGAAAATTCTACAAGGCCTTTCTTGCTGCCCTTTCATATATCCCCCTGCCATCTCCAAAGGCTGGCTGTGTCTCTCTGCCTCTTCTGGCTGCAGAGGCAGAGCTCACCATGTGAGCTTGTCAGCTCTGCTCCAGCAGCTCCTCCTCCAAGGCTTCCCAGTGGCGATCAGGGAAAGGGCAGCCTGCCCTGTGCCCCAAAGGCATCTGCTGAAAGGGGTCACAGGGGCCAGGGCAGGCTTGCCCTCCCCTTAGCTATAGCCTGTTAGAGGAGCATGTGGCAGGAAGGGAATTGTTAAACTTCAGGAAGGTTAATAATGAAAAACCCTCGGGGGTTGAGACCAATCTCACTTAATACTTGTATTAATGACTGGCACAAAAGTATAAAAACAAACAAATAGATTCCCTGAGACCTACATGTCTGGAGGGAGAGTTGGGGGTTCACAGAGCAGGGGCTGGATTATCTGGAAGGGTAATAGAAATGGGATGAAATTTAATAGGAGTGTGCAAGGTCAGAAGCTTTGGGACTAATAACAAGACTTTCTGCTATAAACTGTGACGTTGTCAGATGGAGGAGCTGTGTAGGGAGAAGTATATTTGTAGAATATGGGATGTCTGCAAACCATCAGCCATGAAAAGAGTAAACACATCAGGTGATGTATACTCAGAAGAGTGAAGGAAGATTGATTTTCGTGGTAAATGCTCCTTTGAGAGCTCTTCCTTTGAAATACTATTGACAATGCCAACCATGTTCCAGAAAGAGTCCTTCCAACCAGAACAGCCCCAGAAATAGGCTGCAAAAACCAGCAAGGCAATGTTCTGATGCAACAGGACTAAACAACCTCACTTTTTACTCTAGCAACACCAGGACAAGAAGGACATACCAGGCAAATTAAACAGTCCAAACAGTCCACATTATGCTAAAAGATACACAGCTATAGGTTTAAGAAGAAAATAAAAAAGAAGCCTAGCAGAAGATTTCTGGAAATGTTTCCCCATCAGAATCCCATCATCTTATATGGGGTTTGCAAAGTTCATAGAAAAGTGAAGGTCAGAGGAAAAAATTATGCAACAGGACCCGATTTACAGTAAAAAAACTACTACATATACGCTACATATTGGCACCAGATTGTTTTCCAAAACTTTTCTCTGTGTTTCTCTAGAGCAAACTTTCACAAAAATTGTTTTGTTTGGGATTTTTTAGCGTTGTTGAATAGTGGTGGCAAGGTTTTTCCCCTCCATTTCTTGCAAAAGTGCCAATAGCTTTTTCACTTTTCACACTAATGCTGTAACACTGCATCCCCCAAACACCTGAAGGTACACCTGACAGCTTGTACCTGCTCTACCCCACAGAACCTCTTTTGAGACAGGAAAGCAAAATGTGCCTATTCTGCCTTGCTCCAGCTGCCTCCCCCCAGCTGATTGTTACTATCTTTGTGATTTCTAAAAGAGTATGGTGCATTCCTTCAGGCCTGTGCTGTCTGTCACACTTTCCTAGCCCACCATGAGCCACTTGTAAGAAGTACATCGTCTGCACTGCCGCCCCCACCCAGTTGCCATTGCAGATCCATCCTTTCCCATTGAACAAGACCACTCGTTGTAGAGCAGCCCTGTCCTTAGTCTTGCAGCACAGTAACTGCCCGTGGGTTATGCTCAGAGAGAATAAGCATGCAAAATACTAATCAGGCTGCCAGAATGACCAAACCCTGTGAAAGACAAAATCTGCAACAAGGAGGCCTGAAAAAGTCGTATAAATAAGGCAGCAGCAAGTGTTTTGAGGAATGAGCTCAAGCAAGTAAAGTGGAATAGAAGAGTTTTCCTGATCTCAAATTCTAAAAGCACCAGGAGCACACGGCTCCTCAGAGCTCTCCCTGTGCCTGACAGTGATTTCAGGAAGCCAGAAACATCTCATCAATGGTGCTAAGGAAAGCAGGAACGTATTCAGTGTTTTCCTTGACAAGACCCACACACTACAGAAACAGCTGCTGGGGAGGGACAGTCAACAGCTCAGAGCTCCAGCTTGGATGGTCCACAGAAAAAGCAGAAAAGTAGTTAAATTGAATGGACAGAAAATTATGGCCTTCGCTTAGAGAAATGTGTCCACAATCCCCTGATAACAAATAGCAAAGGCATTTCTTGAGAAAGCTGTTTGCTCTTGAAAATATTAATTTAATCAGATTAGGTTTGGTAAACAAACAGAAGAAACAGGAACATTCTTGTCAATTTGAACAATACTGAACTTGAAATATTTCTATGCCCCTAAACCAGCATATTATAGAATGCTAATTTTTCCAAGTAGAATGACAGAAAATTAAAAAATGTTCAGCTCTCCTGGGGAATGGAAGTTCCAGTTTCCAGTCAGCTTTCTCAGTTGTCATGGACAAACTTAGGCTTTGGATTGTCCCCATGCTTTAAGTGGGCTCACAGAATTTCTGCCTTTCACTGAGAAGAAAAAAAAGCATTTATTATGTAACTAATAGCAGCACTGACCTCCTTTGTCGCACCCTTCCAGGACAGCTTTATTTTGTAGGCTGGAGACAAATGCTCTCTTCGTAAAAGTTAGGTGCCAACTGCTAAGCCATGAATAGAAATAAACAAAAAGACATTTACAGACCACAACCCAGAAGAATGATCAGTTCCTCCTTGCGTTATATCTATTACCTAGACTTCACTTTTCTAACAGCATCAAACTCAAGCCCAGTGCTCAAAGCTGCATCTAGTTTGTAAGTAAAACAAGCAAAAGCTTGATTTCTCTGGCTCCTTCTGTTAAAGAGCAAAGGTCTTTTTCACCTGCTCTAGGAGAACCACTTGAAAATTCCAAAGGCCTTAAAAATTTCAATATAAATGAGCTCCAAAAAAGAAGAGAAACAATTTTCTCACTTCTTTGAGGTTTGCATGTTAGAATCAGTCTTTCACAATGACTGCACATTAGAAAACTGAAATTGTTGCCAACATGAACTCTACACTTAGATCACAACATGAATTAAAGAGCTTGCTTTTCACCTTTATCTCCCCCTTCTTCAGTGCTTTCCTCCCTCTCCCAAATAAATGAACCATGTTCCTAATAACGTGCTTGAAAGGAAGGCTGGGAAATTTAATAATAAAAAGCTCTCTGAAATTAAGTTTCTGGCAGTGCTTTAAAAAAAAGAAAATGTTATTACTTGGTCATTTGCTTTTCCCCAAAGCAAATTTCAGTCCTTTGAGGACCGCACAAATATAAAGCAGATCATTTACAAACCTTTTATTCGGCAATTTGCCTGGTCCAAATAATCAACTATAATAGGAATTGCCAACTGAGTATTTAAAGATTCTAGTATAGGAAGAGAAACTGCACATTGCAGAAAAAGAAAGTTTCTGTCTAAACTATCAAATACTGGACTTTCAATGGGGCATAAATTGTTGAGTATGTTGATGTTCACAGGAAATAGAAGGGAGTATTAAGAAGTGAAAACCCAATATTATAATTGCTGGAGTTCTTATCACATAATAAGTTTCCTAATCTCAGCTCTTTCGCATTGGCTGCACTGAAGATGACAAAGAGGAAAATAGTGAGTTTGCCTTAGATTATTCAAGTCCAGAAGCACAAATGGGAAAATATTCAGTGACGCAACCCAGACTTTTCCTCTGCTCATGTCTTAGCAAAAGGAATTATCAAAATACTCTTGACAATTTAGGAAACTAAAAAATGTCAACTAAATGGGTGAAAACTTAGGAAAACAAATGCAAGGCCAATTCTCTAATTTTGCATCAGCTACAATGTTTTAGGGCTCTTTCTTACATAGGTCTCAAACTACAGTGTATGAAAATCAGGCTCCACTGAATTTTCTAGGAATTTTCCTGTTGCACTGGGTCAGGACTGTGCTACAATGAAATACACAATTCTGTCGATTTATTTAGCAAAAGCTAAACTAAGCGCTTAGGATATTGACATACATATCAAGGTCATCTTCCTTGTAAAATAAATATGGGCCAAGAAATTGGATTTGGAGTTTCAGGTTGAAAACCTGTTAGGTCCTGGCCAAGTTTAAATTTGGACAGATTAAAACTTTGAAATCTATGCAAATGACACCTTGACATTTACAGGTAGGGAGCTTGTAAAACTATTAATTTTTGACTGAGAAAAGTTGGGAAAAGGCATACATGTATCCGAACCTGATAGCTGGTTCTGGCTTCTATTTTATGGTTAGTATGTGGTCTATGCAACAACAGCAGAGCATTTAGAGGGATCAAAGGTACAAATTCTGAGCCCTTTTTCACATGCTGAGAAAATTCTACTGGAAACTATGTTTTAAAGTGGCCAGGATTTTCAAAAGACTATGAATAATTTCTAAACAGCTTCTTCCAAGTTTAGAAGGAGAAATTATGAAAGAACAGTTATTCTTCAATCACTACTTTAAATAAAATTAAAGATTGAGACTATATAAGTGAAATTTTGACCCTAGGAAATAGAAAGAGAAGTTATGCATGCCAGTATTTAAGATTTAAATTCAAGCACCATTTCAACCTTAATTACCAGATCACTTATTTGATATAAATCATTAATGCAAACCAATATATTTTATTCTTTTACCTTAACTCTAAAACTTCTAATCACTTTCTACACACAAAGTTTAGCAATGAAATGTGTATGTAGTATTACTGAAGCATTCCATATAATCTTGATTCTATCTTGATTTCTCTCACACATACAGATTTGTGAAAAAGAGACATAAAAGATTTTATCTGTGGAACTGTCTTCAACAGCAGTTTTAAAAGAAGAAATCTATGAAGGCTTACAGAAACCTCCATTTCTCCCACAGGAAATGTTAAGATCTTCTAAATAATTACCAAGAATAAGATTTTTGCATACAGATTTCTGATTCAGCTGCAAGTAAGTTGCTCTGATGTGGCTGGACAACTCCCTGTGCTTTGAGAACTAGAGGAGGCTTAGAAGCAAAACCTCATCTCCACATTCAGCCTGTTAAGTGCAGAATGGTTAAAAAGCATCATCTTCTCCCTTACAAGGACAACATGGAAAGGTGCTTCCCTGCCACCACTGCTGGCACATTTGAAGCCTCACTTTCTCCTACAAATGCCTCTTTCAGCAAGATCTGTTAGCACAGCCTCTTGGCTGTCTCCTGTATTCCAAGCAGTGTAAAGCATTTCCAAAATTCTTCTGTCTTTTCAGAAGCACAGAAGACACAGTCTTCTCTGGTTTAGCTTAATTAAAGCAGCTCCCCCTGATAAAAGGTCAGGTTATGCCTTTAAAAGGTTAAATTATGCCACATAATCAAATTAGGTTTTGCCGTGGACAGGCATAACTAAAGCTGCTTTTTTCTCCCCTCATGAATAGGAATTGTGTATTTATACCAAAAGCGAAAAGAGCTCAGTGAAAACTGACAAAGTGTGTATAATCCTTGGATGAAGTAGAAAAGCCAGAATCCATAAGCAACTTTATGTAAGAAGGATTCCCAAGTGGAGAATCACATCCTGAATGATGTTACTTTTCAGAGGTGAAAAAGGAGCAGAGAGATTATCCCTCTACATCTTCTTCATGCCTGGTGTAAAATAAAGTGGGTTTTCTGGAAAAAAAAACAAACCAAACCATGTAGCTTATGGATTCACTACTGAGCTAATCCCAGCTGTTCTGGGAGGAAAGATGCTCTGCTCCTGAAAGATAATCATTCAAGGCTTCTTGCACCAAGAGGAACAGAGTTTTTACACACCCTTCCAGAGAGACAACAGGCACCTACAGCTTTACTCAGCTGAAAAGGTCAGAAAATGACCTTCTCTAGTTTTGGAGTGAATTCTGAATTAAGTAACCAAATACAATCATACAGTGGATTCCACATTTCTGGAGCCTGCTTCTGATGTTCTTCCTAGTTCTGACAAAAAGGGTTTGGCTGAGAAGAGCCAGATCTGGCCTTTCATTGACAACAGGTTGCATTTCACTTGAGAAGATGCTCCACTCCACCACACATCGCCTGCTTCAACAACAACACAGAAGCCTGGGAGAAGTGGTACTTGCTCTTACAGCATCATTTGAAGAATCCTCAACAGAAGACAAGCAAGGAGATGCACTGAGGGCATGGAAAAGCCACCAGGACATGGCTGTGACGCTGATGTCCCTGAAGAGGGGTGTGCACCACACAGTGGGCTGTACATTCCAGTGCCAGCAGCTCCCTGGGTCTTTGTGTGCCTCAGTGCCACTGCACAGGGGTGGCTCACCACAGCTCAGCACCCCTCCACCTACTGCAACATTCCTTTCAGTGTTGCTGTCCTACAGGATCACTCTCAAATTGCAGACCTCAGACTACCCTGGAAATTGAAATCCTCTGGAGAGTAAGTGCAAAGAGGATTACCTGTGACTCCCACTTCTCACCCAGCTGCACCACCATGGTTCCTCTGACCTCTGCAGTGGAACACAGGTCACACAGGCAGAACAGCAAAGCACTTTGGGGGCTTATTTTACCTTTTCCTCCCAGGAGAAAGGAAGACAGAGGTAAGAAACACTACTTGCTAATATTTTTATTCTGACTATACACTTCCCTCCCTCTTCTGGTTTGTGACATTTCGCTGCTGCTGCTGACTGAGGTTTGCCACACTTCCCCACAGAGGGGGCAGCACATGTGGGCCAGTCTGGCAAAGACTACCCTCTCCTTGGACACTCATACCCCTCACTCAGCTCAATAGGGCTCTTCTCTCCATGACCAGTTTTCATCCTCATCCCCATCCTGCAGCAGGAGCAGTGCAGTGTAATCCCTTACTCTGTGGTGCAAGAAAAATCAGTGCAGCTCATATTGCAAAGTCCCCAGGCAGCTCTACCTGGGAGCTTTCACACTACACTGGTTGGAGTTTTCATTGCCTTCCTGGCCCCTCGGACACCAGCACCTCAGAGGATTACACTGCTGCTCATTCAAGCAATAATAGTGAGTTTCTGGGTAAGCAGAAATGTAATACTTCAGGTGAAAGAGAAGATTTTTAAACAGAAAGTTACTTCACTTGACTGAGATGGATGGCATAGCCTTATGTCAATTCCTGTATTTTATCTACAGGAAAGATCACCTCCTATAGTCCTTTAAGAGAGACCTACAGCAACCAACAGAGAATGGCTGAAGTTAAACACCAGCTTGGTTCTGTGTTTCAGACTTCAGAAAACCTTGGGGTGGCCAATTCAAGAAACAGATCTGAACCCAAAATCTAAACCCAGAGTAAAGATGCAAAAAACCTCTGGGGTCCTTGGAGTTCAATGTTCAAGGCATCCTAAAATATCCTAATTGTGGTACTACTGCTGACAGACACAGAAGCCGCAGAAAATGTGATCTCTTCATTCAATGCAGTCCTACAGCAACTGAAGCTTTTCTCATCTGCATTTAAGTCAATATCTCTTATAAATCTTTCTACCCATATATAGAGTGGGGCTACAGATTCAGAACTGCATTTGCATTTATGTGTCTCTTGGTTCCTGTTGTAGATGTAGGAACTTTCCTAGGCTTTCCTGTAAATAATCCTTGCAGACAAAACAAAACAACAACAACAACAAAAGGAAAAGTAGCAGTGAAATATTTTCTGTTAATATAAATAGCTTAGGCAAGAGGTTAAGCTCATTCCTCCCAGAGGATGGGGAGATTCCCCTCTGATTAGATTTCAGTAGAGTAGGAAGCAGAGAATTAGATGATGAGACAACATCTCCCACTCTGGACAGACGGAAGTGTTTAAAACATTTTTAAAACATAATGAAATGACTAACAGATTTGGGTTTCAGTTTTTAAAATAATGTACTTAACTTTTAAATGCACCTGAATTTCATTCATTGCAGTGCTTAGAAAACATTTATCTTAATACACTCCATCAAACAGTGATAAGCACAATTTCCCTTTTATTAGTGTTGATTTATATTTACGAACATTTATCTTAAACACTTCCTTCCCTTCCAATGTTTAAATTTTCTTTATAATTATGTGAACATCTTCTGTATTACAGTTCATCTACACAGAAATTATTTTTCCTCAAAACATAAATACGAACAATAACCCTGTTTCTGTAAAGATCACTACAAATACCTTGAATCTGTTGAAAACTGAAGCTAAAGCCACAATGTGTATTCCTCTTAAGTCCTACATAAGCTGTGAAAACTTTGATTCTTTAGCTCAGCTGACTTAACAAAAACCCCACTAAATCAAACAAACAAAAAAAACCGCATTTTTTTAAACTATTAGTTCTCTCCTGTGCATGTAACCCAAGATGGCATTTTTGTCAGACAGAGACAGCTGGCAGCAAAGTTGCCTGTCTCTGTTTTGCAGATATTTGTAGTTGCCAGCTATTTGGAAGATTCCCCAGTCTTGTCTCACAGCAAGTCAGGTTGTGTACCCAGCTGGCATCAAGCCACAGCCACTGTGGCAAACTGCAAAAGACTCTGAAGAAGGAACAGATTTTCACAGAAAGACCAAAAGAAAGTAATTGGACTATGAAGTGCAAGACAAAAAGTTTAAGGTATTCAGAATGAAAACCTCTGCAAGTTTTTTTTGGAGCTCTGCATTTCAGAATATCTTCTAGTTGGGATCATCTGTCCTTTCCGTGGGAGTGGTACCAGTGTGCATCTGTGAAAGCTGTCTAATCCAATCCCCCTGATCACATTAAGAGAATTTGTAGCATGTCCTTGAGCTCTTACCTGATTCTAGACAGAAGACATTTTAATAATAACTTCTTTAAGACACTCTAAACTTCACAGGACCCTGAACAAACAAAAGTAGTTTTGAAGTAATGCACTTTTGTGGGAACAGCTACAATGAATCTTATATTCTGATGAGCTCCTAAAGAGTTAGGACAGAGTAAGGAAATACAGAAATTAATACAGACATATTGATTAATCAGCCTATTTAGCAACAGTTGGGATGGTGAAAATGTCCATTCTGCACCCTGGAGAGCACACCCAGCAGTGAGCTCAAAGGGAGCCCCAGCACCAATGTGCCACCAAGGAAGGGACTCAGGCACACCAGGCAGTGCCTGCTTTGCCTCCACCAGGATTCCTCACAGGGACTGCAGGGATATTTATAGTGGTATTCAGCACCAGCTGTGCCAGTGTGTGTGCACAAACATTCAGAAGGAACAGGGAAAGAAACCCCCTACTAGAGCATCATGGATGTAATAACCACTTATTGCAGCAAAGCCACAAACAATTTGAGCAAGCCTTCACCAAAATGCTATTATCAAAGCAGGGGCAAGAAGTACACGGCCATAGAAGGGACAGCAGTCATCTAGAAATCACAGGAAACAGAAGGCAGAAAGCCATGAGAACCACACTGATGATGGCTAATGAGAACTCAAAGGGAAAAAATTCCAATTCCTCTCCTCATACTTGGCCATATTTTGAGCCACAGCTGCTGATGCTCACTTGCAACACAGGGGAAAATTATTTTAAAGAAGAAACTTCCAAAACTATGCAACTGTTCCTAGAAATTTTCACTATTTAGCAATGTATAAATCAGAATTACACATCAGCTTTGCCATTCATACCCTGGATTGTTGTTTCCATGGGCTGTCAAACTGTCTGTCTCTGTACCCTTACTTAGTGATTCACTTGTCACTTGCCTTAAAAGAAAACAGCTTTAAAATCTTGATTTAACAGGAACAGTAAAAGGAAACACAGAACAGCACATTATGAAAATGCCTTATAAAGCATCTGTTACAAACCTTCAAGTTTATTGCTTAAGGGATGGCAGCAGGTGTCCCATGCCCTGAAGCTGGTGAAAAATCTCTCCTACACTGCAAAGAACACCAGCAGTGTCAGACTCTGAGCATGAGCATGGCTCATCAGTTATTTAGCCAATCTAAAAGCCACAAACTTGGGTGTAGTCTAAGAATGAGAGTGCAGATCAGAAGCATGACAAAGACCTTAGCACTCATTTGAGAAAATTATTTGAATGCCAAGAATCTCGAAGATAGATCATTTTTTTGGTGCCTAATAACTGCTCTAGCATTAAAATGTTAGTTAGCGATGTTTGTTAGTTGCTTTTGGTTGAGTTCCACTTGTCTTTTTACTGATTCTTTCTCTTTTGCCATAAGATTAGGGTGAGATTAGGACATAATTTGTATGTACTGCTCTGTTCCCACTTTAGGGATGCCGCAAAGTGAATATTTCTGGATTCTGAAAGAATCAGCTTTAACTCAGAGGGATAGAATTACTGTGGGAGTCCACTTCAGTTTGTTCTTTGTAGGTATTTCCCTCCTACCCCAGCAGCTTTCATCTGCAGATACTAGCTTTGCTACAGGTAGTAATAGTAGACTTCAACTCCCCTGACCTTCTTTTCAGCTAGCACCATTTCAGTGTAATTCTTTAAATCCCCCCTCCCTATACTGATGGCCATTTTTGAATGGAGAGTGTCTTTAACCAGGGAGAATGTCTTTAACCAGGCAGACCTATTCCATACATCTCCCTTTGCCCAACAGTGCTGCACACCCACCTTGCCTTTCCCTTCTTTCCCATCTCCTCTCCTTTCACACACCAAAAACTCCAAACTGTGCTACGAGAACTAATTTTGATAACTGAACTTTTAAGCCATTTGTAAAACTGAAGCCAGACCGTCCCGTGTGCCCCGCAAAACTTTTTTGCAATCATTTCTTCTGCTCCCTCATCCAAGCCACAGACAGGAGTCCAAGACAGATTGCAGGTATTTTCTTTATTTTACATCAACTACTATTGATATTGAAATCACACATCATGTTCTCTCTACCACAGGCAGTTTTAGCTGCTCTAGTTGTTTCATGGTCTTGCTTTTACAGAACTTCATGCCCCTGTGGTACTTCACAAGTGACTCTGCAGTTTCAGATGAATTTTGTTCGTGCATCCTGCAAAGGCAATTGCAGGCAGTGCACGTGGGGTGCCCAAACCAGAACTACATTCCAACGCTCCCAGACAGCAAGGGAAAAAGGCCAGATCCATCTCTAATTTCCAATCTGCAAATGAAGTATCCTGTTTAACTTTGTGCTATTACATCATTTTCATTACACCATGCATCATTAAACTTTATAGGAACCTAACAACATTCTGGCTCCAGAAATCTTAAAGGATTGCTAAATGCTGCTGTGGTACTACTTTGCCCCGATTGAAGAGAGCACAATTTTTTCAAGTTTTCTAACTGATCACACTCAGGATAGATATAATCATGGTTACCAAAAGACATAAAATGGCACAAAATTAGTCATTTCTTATTCCAGACTGCTTGACATTTACTAAATTGGCCTGATTTAAAAGGAAGGAAAAAATTACCTTGAGGGTATCTAAGCTCACAGAGTTATTAGCCTGAGGCTCACTGAAGAATGGTAACACATTCATTAATTCCTAACATAACAAAATAGTCAAGGTGAAGAACCAGTCTTGAAATCTTCTGCACCCCATTTCTATTTAAACTACTTACTGTTTATTCACTGCCTGACTGCCCAGCCTGCAACCCACTGCCTGCCTCAAAACCCAAAGGGGGTCTGGGGCAGTACAGCTTCACCTTAGCAGACAGCATTTGGTAGGACTGCCCCATTGCAGGACTTCTCAGCTGTTGTACTGTACATCAAAAGTGTCTGCACTTTCGATGTCAGAGCAGGATCTAATTTGCCTGCTTCACAAAAGGTTCTGGAGGAACAGCAGATGAGGAAACACCATGCTTAAGCAATTAAAAAAAAAAAAATCAGACTTTTGCCATTTTCTGTGAAAAGGAAGGAAGAGAAGAAAGCTATTTTTCTATCAGTAACAAAGCCAAGATTCCTGGTTTTTGGCTACTGATTCTTATCAATTCATTCAGACATTTTTAGGCTGTCCACTGAATCATAAAGGTCAAAAATTTACATCAAGCAAGAAACATAAATAGAGTTTGCTGAACTTGCCTATCAGTGGGCAGGAAATGATCCTTAGCTCTGTATTTTATTACTGCTGTGCCCAGATCGGCCGCACACATTTCTGCCACAGCTCTCGAGCACATGTCCCACACGGCTCACCCAAGGCACAGGTCCAGGAAACTGGGCAGTAAATATCTGAGAGCTCCTAATAAACACAGAAGTGGCAAAAATGACACCTTATTGCAACTGACTGACACTTGTAGCCCCAGAGACAGAGTGAAATTGATGAAAACACCAGAGTGGCGAGCAGGGCCCTAAGAAAACATTTTATTTGGCCAGTCTCTGTGGAAGGGCAAAAAAATAAACTGATAAATGAAAACATCTCCACTTGATGACCAGTTATCCCTTGGCCCTGAACCAGTCCAAAAGCTAGGCTAGCTTTATTTCACAATCACAGAAATCATCAGACAGATAGGAAAAGTTTGCTTTACTGTTTTGACAAAGTGCTTAAAATTGGATCAGATCATGTTTTCTTCCTGATATTCACTAATGCTCTGCCTGTCTCAAAAACTAAATAAATAAGTAAGGTAATGATCCTCAGAGAGATTTCGCAGAACTGAAACAATGGTGCCCTCTCCTCATCAAAATCCAAGATTTCAGCTGCTGTAATAAAATATTCATTATGATGGTAGTGAACCCATGACATTCCCTGGCTTATATTCACTAAAAACAATGCCCTAAATTCTATTTAAATACAGTGCTAGAGCAAGAATCTCTTGTGAAAAATTTTAAAATAAAATGGAACATAACAAAAAAATCTTCCAGAAAATCTGCTTGTTGCCTGTACACAGTCCGATCTGCTGGCTGAAGAGCAAACCAAACTTTTTCCTTCTATCAGCAAAGCTGAACCAGCTCTCTCTTAAAGCATGGATGAAGTTTTTCTGCCACTTTTCATAACAACTTTTTAATTAACTGCTGGCTGAGTCCACTTGGTGGACTTGAGGTCACATGGAGGAGACATGGCACCCACATCCAACAGCCACCACCTTCCCTTCCCTGCTGGACATACACCTGGCTCCACTTGCTGTGCATGCTGCAGGAGTTATGTGCTTTAAGCTGGGCTGGAGCTCAGCAGTCATGTGTGCCAAATTTTGTTCTGGTTAAGTCATAAATCAACTCTAGCAAGCATGGATATCAAGACTTTGTGTTGAAATTTTGGCTGGCCCTCAAAGAAACAAGAAGCTTAGAATGCCACAA
Source organism: Acanthornis magna (assembly GCA_036785705.1). Classification (NCBI taxonomy): domain Eukaryota; kingdom Metazoa; phylum Chordata; class Aves; order Passeriformes; family Acanthizidae; genus Acanthornis; species Acanthornis magna. The sequence goes on from JAWUZG010000093.1 coordinate 12,618,754, forward strand.
GTTCCTATGCGTGACTGATACATATTTTAAAGCAGTTCCACATCGCAAAAATTCCTTACAGAAACCTTTGGTTCTAAGGTATTCCAAATATTAGCTTAATAGAGAACCTGAAAAAGCAGAAAACTATCTGCTAGTTTAAATAATTCCTAAAAAATACAAGACTGTATTAGGTATGCCTGCCACAAAATTAATAGATCCATGGTAGTACTTATACTCTAAATTAAAAAATTCTTTAATTAGCCATAGATTTTCAGTACATTCAATGGTTTGTGTTAGAAAAAGCAACTGAGTTCAGACTAAACTTTCTATCATAGCCTTTGCTTTAAAAAGAAAAAAGAAAAAAGCAATTTTGATTGACAGTGAAATATAACACACTGCAATTGTTCGTCTTATGATCAGACTTTACCTGATAGGAACATACTCATTTAAGAGAGAAACACTTTTTCAGCTGCCAAGAACATGTACACACATAAAAGGAAACGCTGACTGCTCCAATGAATTTGATGGTTCATCTCTAGTCTCAGGCGGTGACAATCTCCAAGAGCATCTACCATGGTCATTGCCACGCTGTAAGAACACTAATTAGAGAGGAGTCTAGCTGAACTCTAAATTGGTATTTTCTTCATTTGGATGTTTGACAAGTTCCCAGTAACAGGTTTGCTTGTTTTCCATGAGAATTAAAATTCAATGCTAAAAGCTATAGTTTCTCTTGTGCAGAAGGCTCTTCCACACTCTGACTCACCTGCAATTCAGAGCTACCACATGACTTGCATTGAAATGTCAAATCAGAATGATGAAAATTAGCTAACTGTTATCTTTTTCTAGATGAGGACTATGCTCCACAGAAGACTATGTGATCTCATTACACAAGTCCCATGTCTACAAGATTTTCTGAATGAATTATCACTGATTAAGGTGTGGTTTGGCATGCAAACTGCCAGAGGCATCTGAAAAGCCCTGTTGTCAGTTGATGCATAATTTCCTTCAGTATTCAAAACAAAAGTAAGATTACGATCAGGTGGGCAGCAAAGACGCTTTCTTCACATGCAGAAATGTCTTATTACATCTCTCTACCTTACTACTGCTTCCTAGAGCAGTTCATAACTCGCTTTTCACAAAGCTGTCTATAATCTGATAGCCTAAGTATATCCAAAGGTCCCCCTACCTTTCTGCCACCCCCTTTCATTTTCCTCCCCCTACATTTCCTGAGCAATCATCTTGCAAATTGAGACTATCACAAAACCTCGCCTATACTCTCTTTTCAGCTAAAAATCACTGTTTCATGATTTCTTGGAAATCAGTGCCAGTGCTCCCTCTCACATTCCTGACCTGTCAGCACTGCATGGGCAGCCCAAAACCACACAACTCCCACACCGCGCAGCTGCAAGGCTGCACGGAGCTTGAGTCTGTGGAAGCAGAGGAAGGGGAGTTGAGGTAGATCACTGCCTTTTTCTGATACTTTGGAAATGAATGACGATATTCTACAAGCTGTTGGGATAATATGAACAAATGGCAGGCATATGTAACAAGCTCACAGATAAGGGACTGGATTTTCTATTAACCACTTGAAGTGTTTTCCAGTGGTAGCAGAAGAGAAAACCTCTGCTAGGGAGAAAATAATGTAAGTTGCATGACTACCTCCAAAAATGATAGATATTGTTACACATTCCTACATGCAGCAAGCAGAGCACATTGTCATGCCATACAAGCAATGCCTCCTGATGTGCATTTTTGGGACTGTGCTAATGCCAAGACTGCAATTCTAGGGCTGCTTTTCCCAGGCACTACAGAAGAAAAGCAGTGGACAATGTCTCATCTGAAAGGACCATACCATTTTGTTGCCCAAGCCAGGCATTAACACGGCATTCAAAAGCTCAAGTTCAATTTCTGTATTGATTTTTTCTAAAAAAGATTAATTGGACATTGGGATGACTGTACATACTGTGGATGTAAGGATAAAATACATAAAAAAACAGCTCAGCAATTAATCTTGCAAATTAGATTACAGAGATAAACTCTCTTTAGATTATCCTCATCAATATATATGAAAGCTGTAAAATCTTTTTGTAGCTGAAATTCAGGTTACTAAATCCGAAAAAAAAAAAAAAAAAAAAAAAGCCTATCATTGCTGGCTGTGTTTCCTACTAGGTTAGCTTTTGGCCACAGCAGACTTGAAACACAGTAGAGAGCTTTCATTTCTAAAAATCCCATTGTTACAGTAACATCTTTTCAAATGTATCAGCATATTTTAATATGCCATAATTCCACCTAATTACTTACAGAGCCCTGGCAGAGGTTCTGAGAGGGCAGATGCATCTAACTCATATCCCTCGAGCCCGGGGGCAATGCAGGACACACTAAACGGAGAGCACCCACCTGCACATCCAACAGCTTCATCATTCAAACCATGTCACAGATGCACCGAGGGTGAGAACCAAAGAACTGTAAAGGCCCAAGAAAGCTCACTATTCATAATTATCATTTTTTTAAAAGATAAACCTTTCCAGCAGAACCCTCAGCTGAATAGCACAGAGTAAGAACTGGACAACAGACTTCCAAAAGACAGCTATGATAATGTATTTTCCCAAGGATTAATATCCCTGCTTTCTTAATGCATGAAAATGGCAGCCGCTACCAAAAGCTTTCAGTACTGAATTTTCAAGTCAGTGTTTCAGGCAACCTTTAACAATTTTTGGTGTATTTAGAACATTACATTACTCTCCCTATCTGTTTCATCATGAGAAACAGGGTATAGAGGGTACCAGGATGCCATACGTCCCTCAACTGATAAAGAACTGTGTTCTTTAGTCAGTCATATGCATTTTGCTTCATCTTTTATATCTAAACGTGTATTTTCCCTAGTATGTATCATCCTAAGACAAAGCATTTTGTGTGACCTAATGAGATCAATGGACAGCAAACTCCAGTATACTAAGTAAGAATTATTAAAGAAAAGCCCTTTCCTGAATGTGACATCTCCTTTAGCACAAGGAATTCTAATTTTCCCTGATTTCACAGATGTTTTTCACCTGAATTTCCATCCTAGCATGGCAGCAGCCAGCAGCTGCTCTCCTGTCTGGAATACGTTGCTTTGAATGCAGCCTCTAGTGAAATACACACATGAAATCTGACGTAAATAGAATCTTGAGATATAAGAAGCCATAAAGGAGATTTGATGGGCTTTAACTGCAGCCAAATGATACACAAGGAACATACTCTGCAATAACATGTACCTCGTATGGATCCTATTTGCTTCCCCATGATAAAGTGGCAACTTAAGCTGTGAAAATTACTGCCATCCATCTCACCCCATGCATTCACATGCTTGGGAAGCATAAGTGAATATGCAGCTACGTGTTTCGCAAACAAAATATTTCTCCTAAGATGAAAACGAGAGTAACTCATTTCACAAGAAATGATCAGGCAATGCATGAAGCCTGGCATGAGTCCACCCTATCAAAGCCCAACAACCCTGCTGCACACTGAACTCTTCTGCTTTGTGGACCAGAATCAGATCCACAGTACAAAGGTCCAACAACTGTGAAGTCAAAAGGGCAGAATTTTTTCCTTAACTCAAAATTTTCTTTGTTTTATGCTACAAAGGCATGTCCTTTCTGCTATTTTTCTGCGCACTGTATTTGTTCTGTCCTCCCCCAGGATCTCACTGATCTCAAAGTGTGTTTGTATGATGCTTGATGCGTGAGGACCACATGGCCATATGTCCTATAATGCAGATTTATAAGTGTATATATATATAGGTTAATTGAACTAAAATAAACTCCAGTCCCCCAGCAGCAGTACATACCCATGAGCAAATTGTATGTTCCGTAAAACACTGCTTGTGACTTTTAAAGACCCTTTGTTAAATTGTTCTTTTTATTTCAGGAATATTTCTTTGAAAGTCTTCCTTGAAATATGAGGCATATTTGCATGAGTTATGTCACTTTTCCTTTTTCTACATTACCAGTTCTTTATACATTTCTATCACATTTCTATTTGCATGATATCTCTTTAAATCTGATAGTTCTTTCATTCATTTATTTTTTTATCTCTAATATTATCATCAAACTTTCATTTTCTGCCTCTGGTTCCTTTCTTTATCTCCTTTGCCACAGAGAGATCATAATCCCACATTATTAATTATCTGACAGTGATATTGAAGAAGCTATTGCTGCTTATGTAATAGGAAAATCTAATTATTTTAATAAAGATATGATTGACTCCATCAGGTGATACCTTGGTCTGATTTTCTAGGACATTAACTCAGCAGAACTCTTACAGTCCCAATCTCTGTGACTGATGGTAACACGGCACCATAACCTGCTCCTGTAAATCTACCAGCAGGAACAGATTCCAACATTTTGCCCTAAGAGCCAAACACTACAGTCTCTGCATATCTTTTTATGAAACAGAAGTAGTTATTAGTTATCAAATAAATTCAGAGCTCCAGGGACTGGCAGCGACATTTTAATTTGTCAAGTGGGATAGAAATTTAAAGCTGGTTTTGCCCTGAACAATCGACAAGATATTTACAAAATTAAAGAAACAAAAGAATGCTTCCACCAAGACACAATTTCTCATTCTAATGCCCTGCCTGTACTATCACTGCTTTCAAAATGAAGAGTACACAGCACAGCACCTACTTTTATATTAGTCTCCATTTATTGTTCTCTTGTATTAGATGAACAATTCCTATGGACATTTTCACCCAAGTTTCTCAAACATTAACCATGTGGGGAAGCTTATTATTCCCATTTTACAAATGAGAAGACTGTGGAGCTAACATTATATGTGATCCAAAAACACAAGAAAATGGTGACTTGTCTGCCTTTCATGCAAGCACTGCCCAGAGCCTGCCTGGCAGGCAGTGCCACAGGCTGGGGGTCCAAACACCCTCTGGATGAAGAACCTTTTTCTAATATCCAGCATAAACCTCTCCTGACACAGCTTCATGCCATACACCTTCCTTTTTTACCTTATTTCCTAGAAAGGTTTCCTGTTCAGCCAAGACAGACATCTTCCTCACCTGCTTGACTTCTGACATTTGGGAATTGCCTGTTCCTGTGCCCATAAGAGGTGATGTTTTAAAGGTGATCAGCACTGATGGACCCCAACACCTGCAAAAAAATTTTCCTAGGTGGCCTTATTCACTAATTCCCTGAACATCCTGAAGTGTCCTCTCCTCATGTCGAGTATGGATTTTGCTGGCACTTTTCCTCCGATCACCAGAGATTATAAACTCAATCGCTTCATGGCTGCTGTGGCCAAGATGATCACCAATCCCCACTTTGCTCACAAGACCCACTCTGCTGTGCTATGGTTCAGTTGATACGGTGACGTTCAACCAAAGGTTGGACTCAATAATCTTGGAGGTCTTTTCCAACCTTAGTGCTTCTATGATTCTAAGAGTGAATGAATGGAAGATAAGGAATGATCCACTTCACATCTAAATACTCTCTTGGTGGAATTCCCAGAGAAGGGAGAAAGCATGGGGAAACCATGGAGAAAGTTAAGTCAAGAGCCCAAAGTGTCAGCACAAGCAAGACCTGAAGCGGTTCATGTAGCCACCTCCGAAAGTATCAGGGCCTGGGCATAGCACCAAAAATGGAAAATCAAATAATGCAATGAAATAAAAATTATTTACTACTTTTTTTTCTTCTGTGGATGCAGAGACACATAAAGCAAAGAAATCTACGTTAAAAATAAGGCTAATTGATTTGTGAGAGGTGAGAAAATAAAAATCAAACCAAAAATAGAATCAGACTTCAGTACCCTGACCGCTTTTACACTGAAATACACAGAAAAACTTGGCAGACAGAGCTACTATGGTTTCCTCAGGATCGCTGAGGGACCTGGCAAACCTGCAGGAATATCACCAGGACAGGTTGTCCTTGACAGTTAGCAGGCATAGTGATTCAGCTCAGACTGTCAATTAAAATCTTTATATCACGTTTTCTATCATCATAGCAGCAGGCCAGAATTGATATCCAACATTTAAGACTGAAAAAATTGTTTTAATTATTCTGAATGAACAGAGAGATTCAGTCTACAAAAGAAATAGTAAAAACCTTCAAAGAGAAAACTGGGGGAGGAAAAGAGATGGAAAAGGCACTATTAAACTTTAGCTTGCTCACTACCTTTTTTGGATTTGGAAATATATATCATATAATGTCATTCTATGGAAATATTTCAGTAAGCTGTTCTTGTATGCTGATACTACATCTAGGACATTTTGGGAGCTATTTAGTGTAAATAATTAGTCATAGTAGTAGCTCCCTTTGAGGATGCGTAAGTGCCCTCAGATACTGCCAAGAGATGGGCCAAGAGACTTGGAACTCCACAGTCATCCCCAGCTCAGACCTCAAAGCCTGCTCACCTGTTCACCAGGTACAGGAGCATGAGAGATGACCCCAGGACCCAGTGCCTGACAAAACAAAAGGTAGTTCCTAAATATAAGACTACCATGGAAAGGGCTACCAAAGGCAGCACAGTCAGCAAGATCAGGCTCAGGCTAGCACAGACAAGCATCCCAAGGCCAAAGCAACATGGAGCTACCACTCCTGCTCCCTGTATGTGGGCAGGACTAACCCCAAGCAGGTAAAGGCAAAGGCGTTTTTTCCCCAGGTATGACAGGAAACTTTCAAAAACAGCTTTGGACAATTATGGGTGGGCTGTGATTCTTGACTCCTCACTGGACTCAAGAATGGTATGAACACTAGTATGATACCTACAAGGAAAGAGAGAGCAATGCAGATAGGATAAAATCATTGTCCAGAACATCTCTCCTGGCTGCTTATCCCCCCAGGTACACATAGCAGCTTTGCAGGGTACAGAAATTATAAACTTTTTGAAGCCGGAAAATGAATGATGTTTACATTTAGTTAAGTGGAGGAGAGAGATGGCAGAGTGACTGCCAACAATCACTGGGCTGGTTTAAATTGCTTTTCACCAGCACTGTCACCTGAGCAGATCTGTGCCAAGACACCAGGAAAAGCTGCTAGTCTAAGAGCAAGTTTATGCACTTCAGAGCGGTACTGGAAGGTACTGCAATAGTGATTGACATCAATATGGAGATATTCAGAAGAGAGGAAGGAAAAAAATACGTGGATGGATTCAGAAGAAAGAGTGGAAATACAAAGTTCAGGAGGACACCATTTTACAGTACACAATTGCACAGATTAGCAAGTTAGATGGTACTGAAACAAAATATCCAGTATTGAAATTAATGACCATAAAAATATCCCAGCAGAAAGATGGAGATTCATTGAAACATAACACATACTGTAAATAATCATTAAGTAAGTTAATCTTTAAGGATACCAAAAAGTATCTTTATACACTGGAGGGGCCAAGAGACTTTGAAGTCTTTCCATTTTTCACCTTGTAATTCACAACTTTTAGACCATTATGCAATTGCAAAATTTTAAAGAAGCTTCAGTGATAACCCTGAAAGTCACAAGAAGATGAACAGAAATTATATGATAAAAAGGAAGGAATGTTCTTCATTCATTTTCTTAACATCAACCTTTACTTTTGACTGTTCCAGTGTGTACTAAGAATCAATATTTATACATTGGAAAGCACCTAAGCTCAAATATTTCAAATTTCAAAGATTTTGGATTCTAAACCCAACAATATCTTTATAAACTAGCACTGTTCAATCACAAGACTCCACATATTTTGGGAAACACAATTCAGATGAAAAATCTGGTTTTGCTATGGTTTTGAGATTCAAGTGACTTCCAGTGGGACAAGATTAGGAAGAAATAGGAAGAAATGGGAAGAGCTGTAGAAGAACATGTTCAGAAATTAGTACAGTGACACACGAATAAAGTTTGTGGAGTTCAAGGACTTTCTCTAACTAGTCCTGAAAAAATGAACCTCAAAGCCAGCCATTCTCCAATAAAAAAAAATCATCATTTCTGCCAAGTTTACTGTCTGGTTGTTTTCTTTTATCAACTAATGAAAAAATACCAAAAAAATTAGTTGGGACTTCCCATGCAGACCAGACTGAACTGAAGCTATAACAAAACTCCAGACAAAATGAGATGAACTATTCAAAATTTCATTTTTGCAATACTGACACCTCTCTAGCGATACGTTTAAGGCTCTAGAGAGAAAACACTACAAAGCCATCCAACATACTGCACTAAACATTAAGCAGAACATTTGACAGAGGTGTTATATAGAAGCAGGAAGAAGTATGAGTAGAGACTGCTGGACAATAACAGCTTAACCCGTGGTGAAATAATGTACTGCACCAAGGTCTGGGTAATCAGTTAGAGGAGTTAAATAAAGCTAGCAAAATTTCTACAGACACCTCATTATAGAAGTACTTTCTAGAAAACTGACAGAACCCAATAGAGGGTAAAAAAAAACCAAATAAAGCCCAGCTGACACAAAAGAAAAAGGAAGCAGAAAGACATAATGTCTCATGTTTTAAACCCTTAAAATATATTTCTGAGTATTTCCAGTCTATTCAGAATTTAATTCAGCTTTTAAACAGACCTTTAACATTCAGGTCTTTGTTAGCACATGAGTCTTTTAGTATGTGTCAGCACCTTTGGTATGTAAAAATCACTGTGCATTATGTTTTACCATGTATTTCACAGTTCTTTGTTCCTTGCAACACAAATAGAATTGTGGTTTTGAAAACTCTCTAGACACATGCTGCACTTTTTGCAATCTATTTTCTGCAAAGAATTGCTCTCAAACTAGGTTGCACTCTCTCTTGAACTTGTAATAAATACAAGAATGTTGGGACACACTCAGAAGTTATTTATACCCAATAACTTTTTTTTTTGCCTGGTGAGTAAATCATTCTTCACCTGAAAGTACATGAAGGCAATTATATTGGCTCGTGCTGAAAGGTGAAAAACAGCACATAAAATAATAAATAGCAGAAAGAGGGTATTTAAATAGGCATGTAAACCATGCTTTTCACATTAAAGAGCATAATAAGAGAAATATGATCTTATTTTAGCAGAACCTACAGGATGTTAGGATGATAGTACTGAGGTCTGTCCAAGTACTCAGGATCTTACACACCAAACAAGACAATAAAATAATACATTTTGTCTAAAATAATAAATTTTCAACCATACAGTGAAACAAACAGATAGCAGTCAGGAAAATACAGGAAACTGAATCTCAACAGTTGCAGCAGATTTTTGAAGAAGAAAAGAAGAATGATTAAAGACTAAACAGAGAGATTTGACCAAACAGTGTCCCTCTTCAGAAGGTGGCATCATTGCAGATAAATTCTACTGACTGCAGTACATTACTCAATAGGGGTATGCCAGTTTTAGTACATCATAAATGACTTCTGAATTAGTATTTTAATGATGTACCTTACAGCTGGCTCTGCAATCAATGGGAAAATCAGATTTGCACAATGAAAATGCAATATTTACTCATTTTTTTCTGAACCCCAAACTGACCCTAAATACTTCTGCCTCTGTCCCAAATCTCAGTGAAACACAAAGTTGAAAACCAATTTTATCACTGTGTATCTGTCCTGTGAACTGGTCCCTGCTGGGAGAGACCAGAAAGGTCTGTGGTCTGTGCTGCTGGAGCACAATCTCACTTTGCAAACTGAGGAGCTGGCTCAGGCTCATGATGTTTGTTCTGACCCTCCCCCAGAATAGTCCATGTAGCATCAGGGTACCCCAAGCAGGATCTGTCCAGGTCCACGAGGCTGCTGCACCCAGGACAGGACTCTCGACTGGACCAGAGCAGACCCCTGGAGAAAAGCAGCCCCTGAAGAAAAGCACCTTGTGCTGTGAGCAGCCCCTCCATGGCACTGCTCAGACTTCGAACCTTACATGACTTTGCAGCTGAGTGATGCTTTGGCAGGCCATGGAAAGGTGCCCTGGCACCTTTTCTCCAGTGCAGCACTTGTATGCCAGCCCCTCTTTCACTGTAGCTAACCAGGATTTCCTGGAGTTTTTCTCATTTTCTACCTGTACTGTTTTGCTCCTGGAATGAATATTAGGAAGCAAGCACAGAATAGCATTTGATAGACAGTGTGTCAGGCCTACTTACACCATTTCTTCCATAACACAGAGAAACTCCGGTTTATAATGGGAGTTCTAAGACAATTATAATTACCACAGCTCAGACTATGATGCTGTAATGGAAATGGTGCTATTACAGGAATTTGAAAGATACCAAGAGAGGGTGGGACGCTTTCAGGATTTACTAGACGCTGCCACTGTAATGCCCTTTCTTTGAGAAAACAGCACAGAGTACCACTCCCTGCTGATTCTAAAGCACAGTGAATGAGAGCACAGCTCACAATTATGGCAAACTTTGAAACCTGTCAGTCAAGGAGCAGAGCTGGTAATGCCAAACAAAACAGCAGATTTACACCTGGGAAATGAGGCTATAATGTAAGAAATACATTTTCTTTGCTCTCATTTATAACAGTAGTGGGAGAATTAACTACAGGGGATTCTTAGCATATTTACAAGACACTACAGGAGGCTTTTGGCATATTTACAAGCAACAATGGCATCATTTAACATGCAGAAGTTTAAATACTGTAAAGTCTGCTCTGTCTTTAGTTTCTGTGATTTAAGGCATCTGTATCCCCACCTTAAGTTTAAACAGTTACATGCTCTATTAATTTGTTACACTCAAAGGGATTTTGAGATGAATTTTCTAAAAGCAGCAGGACATTTGGGTTTGGAATCTCTTTTTATTTTATTTAATGCTTTGTTTTAAAAGGGGAAAGAAAAAGGCATTTTTAATGCTTCAAAATCACATGGGGTTTTTTTCAGACTTTGTTTTTGTTTGCAAAAATAAAATGCTGACACTAAAGATGTGTGCAGTACAGCTTCAGACAGTTGAAGCCTGTTAAGCTGCTGGGCTTTACTTCTTTTACAGAGCAAGAACAAGAAATCAACGTATCTTCTATTCCACTCTATGGTCTTGGGAAAGGAGACATGGAGGGGGATAGAAGGAACAGGATATATGACAGGAATATTCTGTGTCTGCTACAAACTTGGTTGAATGCAAAAACCAAACTGGACCTGGCCCTAACAGGAATCTGTCATTTCCATTCTCCAGTTCTGGGGAGCCCAGGGCATGGGCTCACTGGACACGACCATACTCTGTGACATGTGTTTTGCAGCCAAACAGCGGTGGGGCTGAGGGGTGCTCAGATGGCAAGACTGGCTAAAGCTGCCTTTTGGTCACATCCATCGAACATTTTCTTATTTGAAATATAAAACCTAGATTACGCAAATACCGATTGCACGGCTCCTAAATTTTTTGTGTAAGAAATCAAAGAGTTCACGTTAAAATGATGTCCTGACCTAAGGACAGGGCTCTGTACAATGTGTGAGCGCAATGACACACAGAACTCCTCTCTGAGACAGGCTGAAGGACCAAGCCTGATCATTTCCCCCATAGGAACAGAACCTACAGGAGCCACAGCAGTGTCTGCTCCCTGCCATACTGCAGCCCACAGTTTCTTATAACCTTGATCTGTGACATGTGACTACAGCCTGGGGATAAAAATCAGTTTCATGCCTCCTCTTTTACTCTATTTTAACACATTCACTTGCAGCAAGACTTACTCAAGACGAAAAGGAAAGACAAGACAGAAGACAGATTCATCCTCACCTGAATTTAGGAATGCAACTGAGGGACTTGATAGCGAAACATCCCCCAGAGCTATCCTGGACAGGTACTCATGTCCCAAGAGTAAATTAGTCCACCCACAATCAGCTTCAATAAAAAAAGAGAAAAAAACAGAATTATCAATTGCTTGAATTTGACACAAATTAACACTAACCAAAACAAAATATTGTAATATATATTTTTGGTAGACATTATTGTCTTTTACTGCTTTATAATGCATTTACATTTTTAATAAAATTCTGGATACATATCTATGCATAAAATTTCCTTCAATTTTTTTATTAAGTCTAATAAAAATTCATTATATATTCATGCAATTCCAGGAAACTTACCAATTATTATGGTTGAACCTAGCCTGCAATATTTAATACTCATAAAATATGTTCATTCATGATCATCAGTACACATAACATCAAAACAAAACCAAAATTTTCTGTATGTGGGTTTCTTTTGTAAAATAAATGCTTTAACCTCTCAGGTGCAGTGAGACACCAGAGGAGATAAAATCTGAAGCAGCTTTGTTATTTTTAGCTTAATTATGGCTCACCTCTGAAGGAAGGTGATGAAAAAGAAAGGAGAGTTTCAGAGGATAGAAACACTGGAGCTTAAGACAGACCCATTTTCTGGTTTTCTTTGAAAACCTATTTGAACAAGTTTGCTTGTGACAAAACCAAGGGGCAATGAATGCACAGCAGATCAGCCCTTCACACCAGCTGGAAGCAGCCTGTGTGCCCTCCCCCAGCCCCACAGCTTCCTCCTCCCAGCATCTTTCACATGAAACCCAAAATTCCCCTGCAGGACAGGCTTTTAATTGCCACCTTCCATTACTCATAACAACACTGGCTAAATGATGGGCCAAACTCTGCCATCACTTAATTCTAAATGCACCATTTCATTAAATTAAGGCAGAATCAAGATGTGGCACCGTATGTGTAGATTGTCTGTTCAGATTTTTGGCTATATATAGGAAGGAGGGGTTCAGTTCCTAAAGTTATGGCACTAAATCAGATGCTTGGGTTTCCTGATAGCATAATGTCAGTAAAATTTAGCACAGATGCTCCGATTTCTCTGTGCAAGTCCCAATTAAAGAGCCTAGGATTGCATGGCATGTGGGACTCCTGATCCAACCATAAATTCATGCACATTCACGCCCCTGCTGAAAGTAATCGTGATTGTAAAATAGGATTTTGCCTCTAAAAATGAAGATGCTAATTTTGTGTGCCTGATACAATTCCTGCTGCCATTGCACCATGGTGGGAGCCACATTCTTTCACAATTATTTCCTCATCTCTGCTCCGCTTTCCTTTCTTCTTACTGAGTACATGACTGAGTGTGTGCTGATCCACAAACCCCAGTAACTCAGAGCTCATGAAAACAGATCCCTTGCAGTGCCTGAACTACCATCATAAATAACTTGGATTTAGAGCCTGTTGCAAAGTAACAACACTGCCAAGTATTAAGCTAATAATTAATTAGCTGAGTTTAGAAGTAGTCACTCTTCAACTTAATAAATTGTAACTGGTGGAAACGGAGTCAAAGTCCACCTCTAATAAGAGATATACTACACTGCCATACATGTAACTGTTCAATACAACTCAAAATGTGCCAGTTAAGTATCCCTGAGTATATCAATTTAGTTATCTGGATTATTTACTACTGCAGGATGTGTCACTTTGGTACTATTCATATTACTCGCCTTTACTGTGCATACATTTCATATTCAATGAAAACCTATATTTATGAAATGATTAAGTGATACAGGATCTCTAAGGCCCCTTACACAGTAAAATACTTTGATAGCATATGGTCTGACATACAATTATTTTACTCTTTGATTTATTTATATGCTGTAAACTAAAAATATTTAGAAAGTTATCTTCTAGATTGTGAATAATGGTCTATAAGAATCTGGCATTATTGCTATTTTATTCAGGAAACTATTATTATACACAGTCTTGTCTCAGATATGTTGCTCCATTTGTATGACTTTACCATTTTATATTAATACACCTAGAGCAGTTTAGGGTTTCATTTAGGTCTATTTAACTGTTTTTTTTTTTTTTTTGGGGTGGTGTATAAAGCAGCTTGACTCACCTTCCATCTTTATTGGCATTTTTACAGAACAAAATTCGATGCCTACTCTATCAATCTTCACACAGATAGGTAATTTTTTTACTCACGATTTGTGTTGCCTTTGAAAAGGCTGCACATTATTTACTTGTACATAAATGGTATGCCAGCCTGAGCCTCAAGGGAGGATTTCCTTACTTCAAAAATTTTACACTTTTGAAAAAACTACCTGCAGAACACCATACACAATTGTGAGATGCCCAGTGCCCCTCAGTTCATCCCTTCAAAAAACAGAGGAGCTGGCAGAGGTGATGTGGTGAATTTTCAGACACAGTAGCTTGGAAATCAGCCCAGACTGCATCTGTGTCCTTGCAGTGTCCAGGAAGGCATTTTTCAGTGGATGCTGTAGCCCTGGGCACAGTGCATTTGCTTGCAAAGTGATATCAAGAATCATATTTGCAACAAGTAAAACCTGAGCTATATTGATATCCTAATACACTGCAGAATGACTTCTGAAAGTAATTTTCTGAGTTTTAAGACTGTTGAAAGCTAACAGCAAACTTCTAGAACATAAATAATACTTTTTTAACTTGTTGCAAATGCATAGTGATACCTTTCCACAAAGAATGCTGCCTTTTAAGATCAATTTTAATGCATTCAAAATATATTCAAATTTCTGTAGGAGAGAGTATTGAGTTCTACTAACAGTTTTCCTGTCCTGGGGGAATATGTCCAAAATCTTCTTCATTTCATATCAGGAAGACCATATAAATTAGAAAAATAAGAGACAACAGACTAAATTCTTAATAGTCACATAGTGCATATGCATTATTTACAAGGCAAAAGGGTTAAGTATTAGAAAAGTTGAAACCAGCTCCCATATTAAAGAAAGGGATATTTGAGATAAGATTACGTGACTCCAATACTAATCTTTTAGGTATTTTAAATTCAAATTCTATTCAGTAGAAAACACTGTAGATCATTGTATATTTATGAACAGTAGCCAAAAACACCTCTTCAATTTTATCATTAATAGAGTTGGAATAGGTCAAAATCAACTTAAACTAAGAGGATTGAATGAAAGAATAAAGGCTTGTAAATTCAAATTCTTTTGTTTGTAAAGCCTGATTAGAAAAACGTGTAACAAAAAATTACCCCAAATTGCAAACATCTTGTGAAAAAGACCATCACTGGTTTACTAGGTTTGGACCTGTCACATTGGTTTCTGAGCAGGCACCTTCAAAACCACATGACCTCTCCAGTGGAAGGGAGAGAATTACAGTTTCCACACACAGATTTTGACTCTGTTGTTGCAGCACAAGAACTTTGTTTCGGTCACACAAAGTGTTTGACCAACTCTGTCTCTTACAGACATCACAGAGTAGAAGGGATCTTTGGCATGTCAGGATGAGGCTAAACCTCTGCTTTAGTAAGCTGCTAAAAATGAGGTAGTACAATGTCACTGAGAGGTGGGAGAGGCACAGTGTTTCTCTTATGGAGACAGTGCAAAGTCCATTCTCGAGTCTTCCTGGCAGCACACCCGGAAAACCAAAAACAACCCAAGAGCACTAAGAAGGAATCACCAAAGGTCAAGTCAGCACCTGTCTCCTCCAGCTTTGTGAGGCAGCCCAGGTGCCCTCTTCCTTCTGAGTGATGTACCCTGCAAAGCACTCAACTCACTGCCCACTGCACTTTGTCCTCCAGTTTCACCAAATGAAGTTTTTTTCAAAGAAGACCAACACAAAACAATAGTACTCAAACACCTAACACTGAAATATTTACTCTCTTTTCTGTTGCACTAATTATCATCCTTTGATACACTTGCTTTAAGCAAGAAAACTTCTGTGAAGCTAGTAGAATAGCCAAGTCTCTATTTTCAAACACTGCTATTCCTAAATATTTACAGTATAAAAGGCCTGACATGCAATCTATCCTGGGAAAGTGTCAGACAACAACCTGCAACATATTAAAATTTTGTTCATTATTGCATAAACCATCAAATGCCAAGTACCTCAGTTCAAAGAAAATAAATCATTAAAATCCATTCTAGCTTCCTAGTCCTCCAAAAGTCTCCTTAACAGATCTATCGTGCCACCACAAGAGAGAAGCCACAGATGGCTTCATGCTACAGACTTTGCTCACCATCTACTGCTAGAACATTTTTGTGTCATTCTCTGCCTCCCCACAAAATGTCCCAGCCTGGTGAAGATCAGATACAGAGATCAACAAAAGCTAGAACAACACTGGTGGTGATGCTATACATTATTTACTCATTTTAAAAAAAGAAAAAAATACTGCGAAGCTTACAGCAAATAGCACTGCTGACCCTCTTCACCAGTAAGTAGGACCTCTGGAGGTACCAGGGCAAAGTGCTGAGCAGCAGTGCCTTGGAAGAAGTGAAGAGCAAGGGAGCAGCACCAAGACAGTGTCTTCCCTCTCTTTCTCCCCAGCGCCACTAGGTAAGAACAGGGACTGAAGGATTCTCCAAGTGCCTTGAAAACAACCAGAACTGACCTGAAGAGCTTTGCCTTTGTGGTGAAGCTCTTCAGCTAAACACATGCAAAGGCAGGGACTCTGTTTTCGTGCTGGAGTTGGGCATCCCCTGGGAGAGCTCAGGATGACCCATGTGGCACTCAGGGGGTCACTACTGCAACATTCTCTTTAACACACAGAGCAACTTTAAAAGAATTTCTGTCTTAGGGAGTGGGCTTTTCATTTTGCAATGAATGAAAATAACTTGTGCTACTGTTTCAACACAGGAGAATCTATAATATAAATTGGTACTCTTAGCTGCCATGATATTCTATTTATCCATATAATTTTACATCTTCTTACAAACTCTTCTGTAACATCATTTTATCATGCATTCCTACCAGTGTGAGAATGCCTTCTATTAAATGACTTTCAGATTTTGGTTTTTACTGTTCAGAACAAGGAAAATCCTGTTTGTTCAAAATTAATTTTTAAAAAATTTTAAAAATAAACTGAAATATCACTATTCCATATTAAAAACAAAATCAGTTTGTATTTTTGTTATGAATAGCTGAGGAAAATCAGTAGCTCTACTAAAAAGGTGTCTCTACTTCATGGACATGTAGAATTCAAGAAAACATGAGACACTCTTCGTTACATGCACATGAGGTAATAACACTCATACTTGTGTATCAAATAAATTATTAGAGAGATATAAAGACTATTTATATTTTAACACACATGTTGCATAACAGCTAGTTAGTTAGATGGAAAACCTCCTGGTCTCTCTTCAATCCATAGGATCAAAAATATTTTCCTAATTAGTAAGTAAAAATCATAACAGTTTTGAGGAAATTTCTGCTGTGCTAATATGGAAATCTTTCATTCCCTAAAGATGAAAGTTTTATGTGGTAAATAAATGTAGAACTTGTAGTCATAACAATGTAAGAAGTGAAAATGCCTAAGATGCAAGAAGACTTGTCCTAATGTGCACATTAGTCATTTGTTTGAAAGCATTTCATTCTTCCCCTCCCCTTTTAATGCATATTGCACAACATTAGCATTGCTCCATATGAAATGGCTAATAGTTCAGGATTCTTGAAGTAATTTTAAATCAAACTCTTCTGGAAGCTTCTTTCCTTTCTTTTCTTAAAATACTGCTTAATTTTGGAAAACAAGCAGCATGGTATGATACAACAGCATCCGCAAAACTAAGGCGAAAACCCCACTCAATCAGCCCATGTAAACCCCTATGACTACCTACTCCTGCAAGCTAACTGCACATTCCACGTATTTGGTTCACAGATTAAAACATTTGACAAACAGGCAATGCCCAGTGACTGTTAAATAGACATGGTTTAGCTCCTCAACAGGACATAGCATAACACACTATG
The DNA here is from genome assembly GCA_036785705.1 of Acanthornis magna. Classification (NCBI taxonomy): domain Eukaryota; kingdom Metazoa; phylum Chordata; class Aves; order Passeriformes; family Acanthizidae; genus Acanthornis; species Acanthornis magna. The sequence continues at coordinate 12,636,336 of JAWUZG010000093.1, forward strand.
CATTGTGGAAGAAGACAGAGCAGAAGGAGACAGAAGCAGCAAAGAGACCAAACCAGGATGTTCTTCTGAGATGTCTGAAGCCAGACCTGCCCTGCCTGGCAGGGAAAACACCTTCTCATCATGTGGTTTCACAGGCTGAAGAATCTTCCAGGTCCTAAGAAATTCAAGTATGCATCTACATCTAACTTGGTTGTAAAATAAAATAATAGCAAATTAAATCCTACAGTGCTGCCCCTCATTACTGCCCTGCACTATCAGTGTTCTATCACAAAGTGTATCTTGGCACATGCATGGCACATGCACATGTGTATCTACAGATTGATTCTTTGTGAGGCTTTGTGACCTCTAAGAAGCATTTGTTTCTACTGCCCACAGGCATGCAATGTGCTTTGCCTGTGCTTATTCGCCCTGAAATCCAGCACTCCCGAGGCTACAGCACCACTGTAAGGTCTGGAACTTACCAACCCATTCCACATAGGATGTCTCAAATGATTACTAGATATTATTTTTGGCAACTCTACAGAGAGCCTTATTTTTACATAGTATTACCACATCTCATAAAATAATAAAATCATTAAGGCTGGAAAAGATTATGCCCCCGTCATGACTTCCTGTTATTTATGATTTCTGTTATTTTCCTGCCTTCATTTTAGATTTTACTCTAGCTGCCCTTTCCAAACCAATTTTCATATAACTGGACATTTTAGCACATATTTCATTTGCTTGCAGGTGTCAAGGAAGTGGAGTCAGAAAGAGCATGATTTTTGTTGTTCAAGACACAGATGTACCCACTTCCAGAGAATAATTCCTTCCTTCCTTCCGCACCCTTCCTTCCTTCCCCTTGATTTACTTTCTTTTCAGCCTTTCCTGTACTTGGCAATATTTTTCTTCTACTACACGTGTTTAAAGAAATCAGAAACAAAAACACAGTAGCAGATTTCTGAAGCCTCCTTTTCCCAGTGTCACCTAGCCTGAATTAATTGTAGATATATTGATCACTTTTCCATTTCCACACAGATTTCTGCTTTCTGCTTATTTCCATATTCTCTGTATCATTTCCTTCTCTTTTGTCAATTCTTTTTCTCTCATCATTGGCCCCTGACACCACCTCATTCCATTCAGTTCAATACTTCATTCAGCGTATTAGTGACAAAAGACATAAACAAGTGGCTTTTCCCTCTCAAAAAAGATGTCACTGTTAACATGCACTTTAATAGACAATTTAGAGACACTGTGTGAACAAGGATTACTGACCTTTCTCACATGCAACTTGTTAATGAAAATGATCGGTGTAGAGAAACTTTTTCTGGGGTATCAAGACCACTTATGATGATGTATGTACAGCGCATTATATTTGATTCACACTCCTAGATTTTAAGCTTACTGCAGAAAGGCTCTTTTTTCGGAGTGATCATTACTCATGCAAAATACCTCATATGGCTTTGCAGAACCTGAAAATCTATATGAATTGCCATCAGAACTCCTGCTTAGCATGAAACAACAATTGCTGTTCTGGAGGAACAAAAAGTTACTCCTCAGGCTTACAGCACATGTTTTTAGTAGTAGAGCATCTTCCTCAGTGGCCTATCTTTTCTCAGGCTTGTCCTGAAAATCCTACATTCTTTAACCAGCATAGGATCAACGTCAGAAATTATTAAACTTGCTTCCTCAGCATCATAGCACTTCCCCAGAAACTCCAACTGCTGTCAGCAGTACAAGTTTTAAAGGCACCTGAGTAGACTGCCGGCAGTTTTATGAGAGAGAAAAAAAGATGATAAGCAAACACTTCTCAGCCAGACCTACCTTGTCCAACTCTTTTTCATATCAAAGCTAAAAAAAAGTTCAAAAACCCTGTCACCATTTCAGCTAATCAAATTCTGTGGTTGCTGGCGTGTGTGTGTACACACTGACCTCTACAATGTCATGACTTTCAGGTTGCTCATTGATTTCCAGGAATCAAAAATGCGATGCAAATAAGGAATTGCGAGTCAATTAGCTCTTATCACGAGCTCACAGTCTGCGGCAATGGGATGACACGCGGCTCTGCATAACAATTGGAAACAAGGCTTTTCCAGCCAGGTAAATGTCCTCAAAGGCAAGACGTGTCCCCTTTCACAAAAAGAGATGCAGTCAGCAACATGATTAAAGCCTCTGCACATGATACAGGACTGATTTTAACATTTGTCAGCAATTTCACATGGTATGAGCCCTCCCTTCCCACTTATCCTGTACATGAGATACCAGTGTAATCACAGTTTCAGTCTGCACACAGAAGGAAAGCTTTTCTTTCCCTCCTTATTACTCTTCAATTCCATCACTGCCAGCTAACTGTAATGAAACTATTTGGAGCTTCTTTAAAATGCCTATCATTTACCATATGTTCATTTAATTTTTAAGAGATGGCTATATCGTGCAAGTTGCAATTTTTTGCCTACCAATATATGCCATTAAAATGAATATTCATGTGGCATCACCTACCAGAGTCATTAAAAGGCTTGTAAACATAGCCCAGCAGTGCCTCCGGCACTCTTAAATGATGAACTTTAACTCTCTGTCTGCAAGTGCTAATCTCAGTATAAAACAGAAAAATAAATTATTGGCATCAATTATCATAGTTTATCAGTTTCATCAGCAAATTGGGATTTTTATAGTACCTCCAGCATGCACTTACCTTTATTAAAACTCGTTCAGATGTTACCCTTGACTCGTCCACACAAACACAAAACCACTTTAAATACATTGTAATTTCTGTTTATAGATTTCAGGTAATTGTCATTATCAGAAAGGAAACCTTTTTTTTTTAATTACAGAAATTTTACCATTTATTATCTTAAATCACAGAATCATAGAATGGCTTGGTTGGAAGAGACCTTAAAGATCATTTAATTCCAACCACCTTGACATGAGCAGGGACACTTTCCACTAGACCAGGTTGTTCAAACCCTCATTTAACCTGGGCTTTTACACTTTCAGGGATGGGACATACACACCTTTTCTGGGAAAACTGTTCCAGTGCCTCACCATCCTCCCAATAGAGAATTTCTTCCTCATATCTAATCGAAATCTACTCTCTTTCAGTTTAAAGACATTTCCCCTTGGAAAAAGCCCTTCTTTGTATTTCTTAGGCTCCCTTTAGGTCTTGGAAGGCTGCAACAAGATCTCCCCAAGGCCACCTCTTCCCCAGGCTGAACAATCCCAATTCTCTTTGTCTTTCTTCACAGAAGTGCTCCATCCCTCTGATCATCTCTGTGATGCTCTTTGGACTCACTCCAACAGGTCCAAGTCCTTGCTGTGCTCAGAACCCCAGAGCTGGATGCAGCACCCCAGCTGGGGTCTCACCAAAGGAGAGGGGCAGAATCCCCTCCCTCACCCCACTGGCCACTCTCTCTTTGATGCAGCTCAGGGCATTTTGGATTTTCTTGGCTGGCTCATGTCCAGCCTCACATCTACCAGCACCCCTAAGTCCTTCTCCCCAGGGCTGCTCTCAGCCTGTTCACATGAGGTACTGCAGAACTTGAGTGTGAAATAAAGGCTCTATTGCCTTCCCTTTTGTGGAAATTTCTCAGTGTAAAGGCCAATCAAACAGTCTGTGTGTGGGAAAAGTGAGAACTGATAGCTGATTAAGAGTTGTGTTGTTCAGAGCGTTCTACCCCGGCTTGTCCTTATACAATCAGTGTACAGGGGAACACACCCGAAGATCATATGGAATGAAAAGGTGCTGCCATTCCACACCCACAACATTTGGGGTGAGCCTCGCCCAACCTGACCTTGAACGTGTCCAGGGCATCCACCAGCTCTCTGGACAACAATCTCTGTATTTGGTTAAACAATACAAAGAATACGTATTATTTTCCACAGCCTTGAAAGTGTGGGGTTTGCCTTCTTTTTTCCATATATGCCAGATTTCCTCCAGTCTAGGTGTAAGAGCTCACTTTGGGAGGACGTCGCTCCTGAAAAGAGTTAGGCTTTCTCAGAGTGCTCACACTTCAAAGGAGCAACCAAGAGCAACAGTTATCTGTTACTACTCTCCCTGGCCAGAATTTTCCCATCCTCTGCAGACACTGCCAGGAAGCAAACTCTTGCTTCATTTTATTTTAGGCAACAAAACAATTCTTTCTAAGCTGTCAGGCTTTTCAAAATATGAGTTCTTGTTGATATTCAGTTTTTTGGGAATGCAGCCTTAGTGCAAAACCTGTGTGAAATCCAAGGACCTTTGAAAATCTAGTCCTTGTGTGTGCCAGTTTCAACTATATAACATGCTGTATATACATGCTGAACATTCAGCATGTAAAAATGCTGGGCATGCAATCTTCCAAAATGCTGGCAGTAACTGCCCAGGTGAGTCATTTACCGGAATAAACAAGGGATCTTACTCAAAGTAGGCAAGGAACTGCTCTGAATTTCCAGCAGTCTATTTTATACAATGCCAGTGCAAATGTCTTTGCTTTTCATTTTGGTCATTATATCACTGAACAACTAAACAGATGGTATATGAACAGGATGCAAAACATTTAATAATGCCAGGAAAGGTACAGTAATACCAACTGTTCTGGCCTGCTGACCTTGGTATAGTTTAGAAAACATTGAAAGAAAGATGCATGCCATTTTATTCTCTTTTTTTCCCTCCTGCTTCCTGTTTTGGTCTAACCTCTACAAAAGAGGAGCTAAAACCTGGAAATTAGACTTAGCTGTTTACATGCAAGGAGAATTCAACACATTTTACCTTGCCCATTTAGTACTAAAGATAGAAAAATAATGCAACCTGTAAAAGTGCTGCCTCTACAGCCTTATTATCCTTCCCAGGTCTATGGCCAAATATCTCTATAGTACATTAATTATGACCAGAATTTGGCTACAGGTAATTATATAAGCTGAAGCTACCAAAAATTTAGCAAACTGCTCCTCCTCGGATGAACTGTGGGTGCTGGAATGGTAGGACAAGAGGGACACCTACCTCACCTTCCTTTAAAGCCCAAGAAGTGCAGCCTCTGAATAAGGATTGGTAAGATATCTGCTTTGTCGCCTTTCTTTCTGGACAAAGAGGAGAGGCCAGGAGCAGACAGTGTCCTTGAGTCAGGTTTTCAAGCCAAACACACATTGCAGATGGTGATATACAAAAATAGGGACATTAGAAATACTCCTACAATGATATTAGGCTCTTGATTTTGTCTTTGTCCCAAAGACATGCATTTTTTTCTAATATCTTAACTTCTAGAAAGTAAAACAAAGTAAAAGTCAGAAACATCAAAGAGTTCATCAGCATTAACAGATCAAAAACCACTACAAAATTACAAAATAAGCCCCAACTAAAAACTAAATTAACCCAAGATTTGGGGGAAGTTATTTCAGTCTACATTTCTTATGCACATCTCATGACATTTTCATACTTTGGGTTAACTTTAGCATACACCGCTCACTCCTGCTTCCCTGCAAGGGTTGAACTACTTCCGTTTTATATTGTCAGCTAGCTGCACAGACCCTAGCTTTGAAAACATAAAACCATAAATGTCTCATAAAAACAATGATCTTAAAAATATTTGAGCATTTCAACTTTGTTGGGGGATCTTTGCATGAGAGCACACCACACCACAAAGGTGGATTTAGCAAAGTGGACTCAGTAAACATAGGAAAAAACCTTGTAAGGCCACCTGGCCGTTACAAGACAATTTTTCCCCCATATTTGAGCTTTTTTAATAAGAATGAAAAAAGGTGCTTCTAACATCCCTCTTAGCTAAGGTTCTCCCTCACTGAGCCAATAAACCTTCTTAAGCTATCTGAATTACTTTTTAAATTAAGAGAGCAGCACACATTCCTGCAAATGAGAACAATAAGAGGTTTTTGGCAATGATCCTGCTCACTAATTATAATATTTCACATTTATGCACTGCCTTTCATCTCTCAGGGTTCTAGAGCGCTTCACTAAACAGTGGACTCTGTCCACAACTGTTGCCTCCCAGTTATGTCACACTTGCTCACAGGACATGTGAAGTCTGACCGACTTCACAGCTGTTTGCCTCACACACAGAGACAAAAATGCCACTGTTGACACTACATTCAATTAATTTCATTAATATAGAAAGCATAGGAATAATACATTCAGGTCAAGGAAACTGGCCTGATCCAATTGAATCTGGTTGAAAAAGGAAGATGCTACAACCAGGCAAACCTACAGTACCTTAAAAGCAATGGCAGCAGCGGAGGTACATCTCCTAAATTCCTCCTGAGAGCAGGGATGTTCCCAGTGTTTACAGTTACACATTAGAACCCCTGCCATGGGTGAAGACACTCACACTGGATTGTTTATTATGGCTGCATTTGACCATGAGGATGTTACTCAAAACCAAAGGCCACATGCCAGCATTCCTCATGGTTGTGGGTCCTCCCTCCAGAAGCTGATCACACAAAGTGAACCACTATGGCCACACTGTCACTGAAGCATAAAAAACCAGCTCTCCCAACCAAGAAAACCGTGTACAGACTATGTCTGGGTGCCACCTGTTGACGAAACAGCACTAACAAGTCTGCTCAAATACATTAACTGAAGTAAAACCACTCCCAACAAAAACATCTCTAGCTGAGAAAGCCCCCACAGCATGGCCCTGTAGGCTTCACACAATCCCCTGCTGGTCTTCATTTCTGACCAACAAAAGCTGGGAAGATGGAGCAACTCCCACAGTCAAGGTCTTGGCAGAAAAACAGTGCCTGCCCTCCTGCACTCCCCCACCACCAAAATCACAGCTGGGCTCAGCATGGGGCCATTTTCTCCCAGGCTTTTTTCTATTAAATAGAAGGGATTGTTATTTTGTTTTGTGCTAACAACTGAAAAGTGGTTTTTTTACCCCTGCAAAGCACTGCCATCCCTTAGATCCGCAGACTTTGTGTGAGTGCAGAGCTGTGCAATCCATCAGGGAAATCTGTGATTTTGTCCATTGTGCTGGTTGAGTTGTGAGAAGGGCTGTAATGGGAGCTTTCATGGCCCCAGTAATTCATAGCAAGACACTGCACTAAAGTCACTGTTTGTCCATTTAGAATAGAAGGAAAGGAAAATGTCAGCAGTGCTTCAGCAGCTGTTTCAGCTCCTTTTAGGCATTTGGTAAGTGGATGTGCACATAATCACATGCTGAAGAGGAAAAGGCATTTTGGCAGCAAGGGAGGTGCAGGGATCTGCAGGAGGTGGCTCTGGCTCCAGCCACGGCTGCTCAGGTCACAGGTCCAGCAGCACAAGCATAAGCTCCCCACATATCTCTTACAGAAACAACAGCAGTCTGAATCTCATCAGAGTTGCACTGGTTTTAACCCCACACAAACTTCAAAGTTTTCCTGATTTACACACATAAAAGATCAAAATAAGTCCCCCCACCATCTTCAGCTCATTGTAAACAAAAAAAATTCTTGCAAGTCTGACTGGCCCAAAAATCAAAGTCCCTGAGCCTTTGCGGGGAGGCAATAAATCTGAACCTTTCACAAAATATTTTTTTCAAATAATTGCCAGTTGGGGTTGTGTTTCTCATTTAGAAACTTCCATATAATTACAATATTAAAAGAAACATGGTAAAAAGTGTGACAAGACAGAGCAATTTTAATTTCTGCAAGTATGAAACAATTACAGAAGAAGGACTCACACTCTGCTGAGAGAAACCCCATATCCAGGGCTCAGTGAGCTAACCAGGAGAGAATACAATTTGCATAATGTTAAATTAGCAGCATAAATATATGCTAATCATATCCAGCTGCAAGCATCTCACTTTATCTCATGTGCTTAGTACAACAAAGTAGTATAAAAAATTAAAGAAAAGCTTGTGTTGCAAAACTTAAAGGCAAATCCAAACTTCCTCCAAGTTGAAGCTTGTTCTATAGCTTAGGATCTTTAGAAGATTTCAGGCAGAGCAGTCCCTGGAGTCTCTTTAACTTGCCCCACACTGACCCACTACCAGCCTATCTCTGCAAAGACCTGCTGACTTACTGTTCTCAATACACCATTTTCATCTTGCAGACTTTCCATCTGCTTCACTAAGTTCCAGATCAAGCACAAGTGGTTTCAAAGTTGTTTAAAGCCTAAGTTGCCACCATCAGCAGTTAAGCACAACAAAGCATCTAACCTGACAGGTCCCACTGTAATAAAAAAATCAAAATAAGGGGGTTCTAAATTAATTTCTCCAAAAGGCAGGGTTACTCATGACTACAACTTGGGTTATAGCAAGTCTGTGGGAACATAGAAATGCATTAACTGGTGACCAGAACACATACATTCTGGTTAGTTTCTTCACAGGTGTTTATAAAATACTTCTAAGTGCAGTTAAACAAGTATTTTACATTAATTTCTGGTATTTTGTTGAGGGGGAAAAAAGACACCTATAAATCTCCGCATTAGCAAACTCAGATCATTTGCAGATGCATATACCACTCTAGACACAGCAGGAAGAAAGCCAATCAAACATAAATAAAAGCAGAAGTTGAGATTCAGGCTTTAAACCAATAAAATATTATTTAAGTAAGGGACTTAGCAAAATCTAAGACACAATTTTAAAGCCTGGTGATGATAGCAAGAGTGGTAGTGACTTTAAGGGAATGCTTTAGGGTTTTCTATGTCAAAATAAATGCAGACTCAATGCAAAATATTTGCAAATGAGAGAAGTGAGATCTTTGTATATTTTGTGCAGATATATATAAGCATGTAAGAAAGTTCAGACCTAAAAAGAAGCTTTTTTGGTTTGGGCACTGCATGTGTATGCATTGTCTGTTGATTCAAAATCGAAACAGATTAGGAAAATCAATACTCAATTCCTTTTCTAGATTTTTATCCACTGTAATAGACAAAAGCAATTTAGGTGCTGGCTGCACTGGATCCTTACTTCAGCATTTATTAGATGAGTATATTTGTCATTCCTTCTGACAAATAATAGATAACAGGTGACAAATCAAGATTGTTTTATTTTTGGAATATTTTTTTAAATGTAAGCAGAAAACTTTTTAAAAAAAATATATATTTAGTTTCTGATGCTAGGAGAGGCAAGAGTCAGAAAAAGCATCAGCCATTATTAACCATGACCAAAACCACTCATATTACAGGAGTCCACGGGCTTTCTAAAATGTTGCCACTAGAAAATGAGGAAGAAAGGCTGGTGTCATGATTAGCTGACTGTTCTACAACTTTGAATAATCACTGTGTGTTCAAGACCACCCTGTATGGAGACCATCATTCTCTTACAGTGATGTTGACTGGTTTGCAGACTAAAGCTATAGAAACAAGAAAGAAACAGATTTATGCTGGTCTACAGAAGAGACATGAAAATTTTAACCACAAATTACATCAAAATATTCTGGTCCCCTCACAGGATGAGACAGTTTGGGTGCTGAATTTTGGCTGCAGTCAAGTGTACCATCTAATTTTAAAATTATAAAATTATATTCTAATTATCTGACCACACTTTAAGTCAACTAAGAGTACTTTTTTCCTAACAAAGATTTTAAAAATTCTGTTCACCTTAATCTGTGTTACCCTTCTATCTTTTGAACAGTGTCGACTACACTAATTGTCCACGTTATATCCAAAAAACCAAGCTTTTGCCTTTATCAAGGACTCTAATTTTTCATCCATGTCCTTCATGTTCCTGTCCTCCTCCATTTTCAGTATGCAGTAGGATGTCTATGAAATTCATGTGTTACTATTTGTTTTTCAGAATCTCTTCAAATTGCAGCACAGTGAAAACAAAATTAGTCCCAGCTCCAGGAGAAGGAATCCCATTAAACAGTAAGGGCAAACACACAAATTGCCTGGTACTGAAAATAAATAGCAAGCTGAAACACATGACTAGATGGACTGTAGCATCTGCCTAGTGTGTTTTCATACTCTGATTCAGATGAAAATAATCAATAAAAAGGAGGACTGTCCATCAAAATCAGTGAAAAGTTTAAACCAGAGGAAGTTATACAGGAGATGCTCTACAGTCACAAATTCAGGAGACAGGAAAACAAAAATAACAAGCAGAACTTTAAACAAAGCACATGAAAATTACAGCCACTGGTGAAAAAACAGGATGTTACAAAAAAGCTTAATGGATGGGGAACTGAATAAAAGCAATCTGAAAATAACTACAGATCTTTTAAACATAAACTATCATAGACTGAGGAGATTTTGCATTATGAATAAGGCTAATGAAAGTAAGCTGACAGAGACAAAAGTTATGATTTCAACAACTTTCATTCAGTGAAGCAAAAAATGAACAATTTCAGGGACAGAAATCTATGGACCCATTCCTGTCACACAAAATAGTACATTAGCAGAGAGGCTAATGTCCAAAACTTACTTATCACGTTCTTTTATTCCTAAATCACAGTCACACTCCCTCTGCTCTGTGTTAAACTGGATGACTGCAATTGCTGCCTCAGCACTTCTTCACTTCTCACTCGAATCCCAGAATATAAGGTATTGGACAAAAGACATGCCTGGTTTGGCAAAATTAGTCAGCTTCCCTCTCCACATCCATAACACGTAGATCATCTGCTCAAAACACAAGGGCTAAAATACCATAATTTCTAGGATATTTGTGGTACTTTAAAGACATCTGCGCTCTAGAAACTGAATTGAGACCTCTAAAGTACTTCATACAAGTCCTCCAGCAGTTGTTAAATGGGAATGACTTTTACAGAGGGGGAAAGATTAGCTTTTGTCTTTTTAATACATTATCTAATTCTCAACTGGAATAAAGCACTGAAAACAGCTAATTTCTGCAGAATTCCTTTCCTTTTCTCATGGTCAAAATCATCTGTACCTTTCAACACACTTCAAACACTAAATAAGAATTCATCTAAGAAATTACTGAAAGTTTTTTCAAAATAGCCTAATGATAATCCAAATGTGTAATACTCATTATTATTAATGTAAAGTACATGTGTAAAGGAAGGGAGACTATACACCTTGAGACCAAGTATTGCACTGCTCCATGAAACTGAAAAGTTACTGCCATTCATACCAAGCAACTGAAGTACAAACATTTCTTTTACACCATACCAAAACTATATCAAAGTGTGCTCCAGAGATGAGGGTTTTCTTGGTGGCACTACACCTGTTCATTTCATGAGGTTTTAATAGTTGGGATGATAGAAACTGAGCTCTAAAAGGACCTCTTAGACATAACGGAGTTATTCCCTTAAGCTTCATGACCGAAATATATTCACAGACAATTTAAAGAAAAGATTACTCAAAAATATAAATGTGTATTTCTAATAATTTTTTTAAAATACACTTTCATTTCTCATACCTCAGAGGCTCCTTCTTACCTGTCTTCTGGGGAGGAAAAAGAAAGAATTTACAACATGCAAAAGGACTGTAAGCCATCTTCATTAACATTGTTTGTGATTAGTACAACACTTAAACCCCACCTGATTAACTGATTAACTGGAGAAAAACAAACAGATACTATGCTACACAAGAGAAACTAGAAGAACTCTGGTAAGGGTTGAACAGTGAGGTCAAGATTGTTATGAACAGAAATACATTGCAAGTCCTGTTTCATAAATATTTGTGTATTTATGTTTATAAAACATCTTCACTGTTAGTTCTGATGAAAGCACTACAATGACTCGATGGGCAGGTTAATAATCAGTGTTCTTTCACCCTTATGTGGGCCTTTATAAAACTACATTTTCTTTTGTCAAAGCTGCAGCTGTACTGAAAGCTCGTTCCTTCTTGAACATTCATTTAATTTCTGAACATATAGATGGTATTATTGCGTAAACTTATTTAAGAGGTCAAATCCATTCCTCTGGAGCTGTATAAGCTTTAAAAATACCTATCACAACACAAAATTTCCACTTCAAAACATCTGAATTCCCAGGCAAAGCCATTTTTTAAAGCATTTACCTTTTCAAAAAATAAGAAAATAAACAAACAAACAAAACTGCTAGCATTATAATAAATATAACCAAGCTCAAATTATAATTCTGGGCATGTGTTTTCTCTGCCTACTGGATTTCAGTCCTGAGAAGTCCCATTTCTCCCTGAGAAGTTCTTTCACCATGCAGCAGCTCAGACCTGTTTGTGGGGCTGTCCCCAGCCCCAGAACTCTCACCTTATAGCTTGTCTGCATGGTACTGAAAACACCGATCACCTCGGGAACCCTCAGCTGTATTAGACATAATTACTCAAATGATGACAAATTGGGAAGGAAGTTTACCATGCACTGATTAATTAAAGAAACAAAACCAGAATACCTGTGGCTAAAACTCTTTGGGGACTTCTGCCTCCAGCTCTCCCCCAGCACTCAGTCCTCCCCTTACCCTCCCAGGCTGTGAAAATAGGCACTTTTCAGAATAACTAAGGATGCCCTGCCTATGTCACTCCTGGGACACCCCAGCTTTCCTACAAGCAGCCACAGCTGCACACATGAAAGGGTACAGACCATATACCCAAATCATCAAACCCAGATTAGTTTCTTCTGAAGAGATCATTATTTCTTTTAAGCTGAGGAAAACGTCCCGTCTCCAAATTCTCTTTCCCCTGCCAAAAAGAAGGCAGATCCCCCCCTCCTATATCCAGGGGTTAAAAACAAAAAGCCTGCTCACAACCTGTGAAACTAACAAAAGACAAACTGAACACTATCACAGATATCACCTTGTACTCAGTACCGACGGCAGTAATTGAACCTCATAGTCTCTAAATTACGGTTTAATTTTTTGTAGTATAAAAACTGGATGGGATGATGAACCCTTTTCCTCTTTTACATCTTTGCCTCATTCACTTCCTCTTTTATATCTTTGCCTCATTCACATGCCCATGCCAAAAGCCATCACAACATATGGTACACAACAGAGCAGCAAAAGAGTGTTATTTTCACCCCTCCCAATGGCAAAGATCCTCTGGAGCAAGTGTTCTTTGCATACATTTGGCCTGCTGGGTCTGAGGTCTTCTGGAAGGAAATCACTACACTTTAACACCCTGAACATGAATTTTCAATAGACATCCAAACAGATTGCTCTCTCACTCTTTGTCTGGAATAAAATATACTTAATTTTGGATTGTAAAAGTAAATAACATAAGCAAGTACATTCTGGGAGTTAAGTATAAATGACAAAAACATATGTTACACCAGTGTTTATACAGAAGCATAGATCACATTTCTTTATACACTCTGGTTATTGTCTTTCTAAGCACTGATACAATCCCTTGAATATGAATGATGTTTCCTGTAAAATAAATACCACAAAATCATCCTACATAGCTGGCTGGAGTGTATTACTCTGAGGACAAATATATCTTTTGAACTCTACACAGACCACTGAGTATGGGGCTGAGAAGACCAGGGGTCTGCTTTCAGCCCTGATGCTGCCTAATGAGCAGCTACAGCAGCTTTTGATAGGGAAGTCTAACATTTCTGTGTCCCATTTCCACACATGCAGAATGGGAATAATGACTTTTTTTTTTTTAACAAATAATCTTGTGAGCAACAGGTGAAAACACGGTAATACAAGCTTATTTTATTCATTGTGTCAAGCTTTCTCCGTGCAATCTCATTTGTATTATTCATGCATGAAGGATGCAAGAGAAAGATCCTTCAGCATCACAATGCTAAAATTGTTCTCCTTCGCTATTCCCTGCTGCTGCTGTAACATATTTTGCGGCCAGACTCCAGTACGGCTGGTGTTAAACAAACAGGAATGGTACCTACATCTGCTCAGAAAAGGGTTGCTTAGCAACTGCAATCAAAGGGTGTTTTATCCTCACCAATCTACTGTAAATTAATAGAATTCTCTCTACAATATTCTAACACTTTTAGTGGCTATATAAATGGTTGTTTATTATTATTATTATTTTTATTTTGTAGCTAATGTGTTTCATTTCATGATCTGATTCAGGCAAAAAACAGAGCAGCTAGAAAAGGTCATATTATGAAGCACAAAAAGGTTCAGAGACTTGTTTGCTGTAGAAATATTCTTTGACAGCTCATTGCGTTTATTTACTATACCCTTTTCTTATGCCATTTCAGAATCTATTTCAGCTGCCCCACGGGAGCATGAAGCCATTAGCCTGAATTATCATTCTGAATGCAGATTTCACAAGGTAACACCAAATCATGAAGGTTTTGATTCCTGTAGCTACTGAGATGCTTTCCCTTTCGAGAGGTTACAGGTCTGCCATTTGTTTGCATATTAACAGCATTGATTTTCAGTATACCTGACACTGGAGTGTTCATTTATCATATATGTAATAGCTGAATACCAGAAGGTGTGCTGCAGAGTGCTTGTCAACACATAGAAAAGAAATTAGTATATCTGAGATATTAAACAGGCTATGCAAGCGAGGAAACAATCAAACATGGAGCAAAGAAAGCTGGTAGAGCCTATTCATCAGGTTTTAGCAAGTTTCATTTCCAGCCATGCTGAAATGGGAGCAGAATTTTGATTTAAAAGGCTTTTACTGAGGACACTGAAGCAAAAAAGCTGGGACTTATTGGTGAACATTAAAGGTCGCATACTCTCCTCATCACGAAATAGCTTTTAGTAGCAGGAGGATCAAAAAGGATGGTAGAACCCAGATGAACCCATATACCTCCTTTCTTCCACTATGTCCAGACATACTTTCACCAGGTGTGCATCTGAGCCTGCAAATGTCCTGGTCTACAGCCAGCCCTCAAACTGTCCTCTATTCCAGCTGCCCTTTGCTCTCCACATTCCACACCACACCCATGGTCCATGTGTATTTAAATGGTATGCAATTATTTAAATTCCTCCATCTGTCTCCCCACAACCTTACACATATTAATTCTTGGAGGGAAAATGGCTTTGCTATTTGCTAGATGCCAGCATTCACCTGGACAGCAGCCAGCGGAGCAGGTTGTTAAACAAACATCCTGATGGAACAAAACCAAGTGTGAAGCAGCAACACAGAGAAGAATACACTTGTACTCAAACAGAAACCTCCTAGAAGAACTCAGGCAAAGCCAGGAAACAACAAAACAAGCAAGCTTTCATTTGTTTTGTCCATAACTGTAATAAAGGTGAGGAAGTTGAAAGTGCTTTGCTTAGAGGAGCCCTCCACACTTCTCCTCCCTCATATCAGTGCTCTGTACTCCATGCAATCCAACATCAAAAGCAACTCTAGCCAAAACAGCTCCTTAATTTTTCTGCTGTGCTTGTCTCTGATTAAAGCGTGAACTTTAATGTAAACAGCACTTTATCTGAGGGCAGGAATTCACACAAAACCACCAAAACAGTAAGATGCAAGGTGGACTCTTGGTACTTCCAGAAACTACTGCAGGCTCAAGCCGTGGATGCAGTAACTACAATTTAGCACTATCTGTGCTTATATCAGTTTTCATACTCTTAAAATATGCACTATATTTGTGCAGTTCCCTCAGCAAGAGAACTGAGGTATATCCTGTGAGAGTAGCAGCTAAAGATCCAGAAGTTTGATGCAAGATTGCTTAATAATTCCACAACTCTCTTGAAAATGAACTTTAAAATAATACATAAACTCTTTAGAGATGGGGGCTGGTTTGTTTGTTTAAAGAGGCATGTTCAATTTTTGTATTTTCAATCCAGGAAATGTATAGGTGGTAAATGCTGACAAAACTCAGCTTAAAAATATATTTCTCCACAGTCGACTTATCCAGCCTGGAGAGTCCTAAACTGAGGATTCTCTAGAATGTAAACTGTTCCATAATTTCAATCCTTCTTCTAGATACTTCATTCAGCTCTACCACGCCTCTGTGAACGGAGAGGGAAGAAGGGTCCAAATGTGAGAGAACCACCAACCCACGATCTGGTACTGATGTTCCCTGCTCTGTTTTCCAATTTCTTTTCCAATAATTTCTACTCTTCCTTTTGAGGTTCTGATGTGTTCCCCTCTCTTGTGCGCCATTTAAGATTTCTCTACACAGAATTGGATCCAGCATTAATCCCCACAGTATGCAAGCTCTTTCCGTTATCATGTATGAGTATGCTGTGCTGCGTGCACCCATACTGGACTTCACCGCTGCCCTCTCTCCTTCAGCTGAGCTAACAAATATACCTTTTCTGTTTTATCTTTCAACCAATGGTTAATTCTCTTACTTCACAGGAATTTAATATCTTTGAGAGCCTTTAATGAGAGACTTCCCTTGCATACACTTGCAGAGACCATCAGGGAATTACACTGATTTCTGAAGCATGACTTCTCTTTACAAATGCTGTGTTGGCTCTTCTCCATATGGCCTTTAAATTCACATTAATTAAGAGCCACATGCCCGTAATTTTCAATTTTTACCACAATTCCTATTCAGTTCCTCTGAAATACTGTTTTGTGATTTACCTTGGAGCTTCTTTTTTTCTTTTTTTAACTAACATGTCATTAGCCTCTTGAAGTCACAAGGTAACAAAGTGGCTTTCAACAGCAAGTTGCACACTAAATGCTTTAGCTACTTCTTCACATTCATAGTAATAATGCCCTGTTAATTTTTCCTATTGGATCCACACCCTTGCGTATCAGCTGTTCAAATCGAAACTGATATTTCCTGTAAAGGAGACCGAGTTGGAACTAATGCCTTCTAGAATGCTGTTAAAAATTATAAAGAAAATTTTGCACAGAACAGCCCCACAACACCTAAATTTACCTTATTTATGTAGTTCTTTTACAAAGACATATACATAAACATGAGTTTCAGAAAAGCTCAGAGTCTTTTACTGAGATAAAAACTAGTAACAAATTAATTATGGTCAAAGACACTAGGCAGCACAAATATCTTGAAAAGGTGCTTTTTGTTCTTTGATCTCATATGAAAGAAACACTTTCACGCCAAACAAAACAGAATTCTATGAGTACTTTTTCCCCCCAAAAAATAGCGCATATTTACTTGTCTCTGTAGCCAACTCCACGAGACTCCATCTCCTTCCCTGAGGCAGGACTGTGACGTGGAGTGAGTCCCTCTGGGGCACAAGGGAGGAATGTCCAGGCACTGAGGTTTCACTCTGTGAGCAGGCAGAGAAGGACAGACAGATGCTGGATTTTATCACACTGAAAGAGTCAGCCATTGCAGCTGGGATGCTCAGAGAAACCAAAATGTGAGACTGGGATGGGCCAAGGGCAAACTGCTACACACGTGCACAGCAAAAGAGAACGGGACAAAGTTGTACCTCGGAGTGCCTTGGTGGCAACACAGCTGCTGAAGGCTTTTACTGGTCTGGTAAGACCTCGCAGCTGTACTGGCTCAGAGATGCACTCAGAAATTAAATCTAGCCTTACCTTTGCAAAAACTACATTCACAGACCTAAGTCTGTTTAATGAGTACTGATTTGTTCATTAAGCTGACAGGTGAATTTCCTCTTCAATCTACATTATATTGCATGTTACTTCTGTTGGTTTCTGGGGAAAAAAAGCAGCAGCAGCCGCCCTTATTTAAAAACAAACAAAAAAGCCCCTCATGATGAGATTGACATGAAAGAAACTTCTTTCTCATCAGTAATTGCTTCCCCCTGGGCTTGACAAGGTTTACAAATTAAAGCTTTTCCTTCATAGATGGCTTGACCTATCATGAATTATAGCTGCTGCTACTGGTCCACTCCTCCCTGCACACAAGGCTTGCTATCTCAATTTTGCACTGTAATTAAATATTTTCTGATGGCACGTTATTTATTATTCCTCACCTTCAGCTCTCCTGGTGTTTATACATCTCCACATATGAGTAGGCAATTCAAAAACTGTTATTAACAATATTAATAACCTGAGAGCTTGTTTGATGTGAGTGAGACACAGGGGTGGAACTGCTTGACTGCAAGGAACAAGGGGTGGGGGGTTTTTTTGTTGTCTTTGTCTGTTTTTTTAATTGTTGCATTATCTAGTACCATCTAGTCTTTGTCCACAATCAAAGATCTTAAGCAGTTCAGGAGGAAATATGAAAAAAGTACTGATGCGTGAAATTTATAACTAATCTCATTTGACCATTACAAAACCACCCAAGAGTGAAGCAAAGAAAAAAGAGAAGAATAGGCATATTTTTGTTATCTTACTTATTATTTTTTTGCTCTTAAAAAAAAAACCAACACATCTTTCCTCCCAAAACCAACTTGGAAGATAAGTAGGACCTGTTGCACTAGAAGGCAAACCAAGATCAAGCAAAAGAGGCATGTCATATTTCAGACATTCACACCTAACTGTCAATATAATTCTTCCAAAACTTTAAGGTTGGTTTTTTTTCCTTATTTGTCTTCTCTATATTCTCATCTGTACTGCTACTACCACAAGCAATACTCAGTGCAGCCCTTGAAAAATCACTGTGACTTGGTACCAACAGAGAATTCGGCCCAGGAGATAAAGGTGTTCACCCACAGACTCAACTCAGTGCACTTCAGAGCTGCTAATTACAAACCTTTCCATTGCAATCCTAGTGCGCCACACTTAATACATCTGACAAACCTTATGGCAATCAGCTTCCCATTTTGCATCTTGCTCCGTATTTCCCACAATCTCCTGCAGGAGATGGGCCACAGTCAACAGCCCCATCTCCCTCCTCTCCTCCCCAAGGAGCACTGGGGCAAGAGGCACAGTCTGCACCTTTGTGAGCTCAGAAGCCAAGGATCAGGCAGCCCCTCTCACACTTCTCAGGTAGGAAGGGCACCAGAGCTCAGAGTCCTGGGGAGCGCTTGGGGGGGAGGGACAAACATGGAAGGAAGGGGTGAGAGGCAGAGCCCAATGGGCATGGGAACAGGAAAAGCAGGCAGAACTAAGAGAGGATCCATTTTGGTTAGTGTTTTGCTGAAAATATAATTGATGAATAAAAGCATCCGCTGAAAGGAATTAGCGTACAGCTGGGATGGTTTTTTATGGAGAAGATGATTACAGTGACCTCCCAGGTGAGCATGGTGCTCACAGCCCTGGGGCAGCAGGGGCAGATCCAGAGAACACCCAAAATTATTTGCTGACGTAACAAACCAAGTTTAAAAAGACGTAAATATCTAGATCAACAATACTCTTTAGAGGCTCCACATGCAAAGCACCTGTAACCATCAATAACTATTTTCTTTTATAATTAACAATACTATTTGGTTTTATGTGTACAGTATACTAATGAAAAATAAATTACATGCTGCATAACTAGAGCACACTAACATAGTCACATTTGACTGCTAAAGCTTTTGTTTTCCAAGAAGTCAGTGCTTTTCCCCATTTTGCTAACTCACAAGAAAAAGGAATTGCTATGGCAATGGTAACTTACTTGAGGTTGAAAGGCATCCAAAAGCCAGGATCTGCAAAACTCTTATTTCTCACTTACTGCCAATTTAATCCTAATCTATTTGTTTTTAAAGACTTGATTCAGGCCCTGTGATACATGCTGTACTAGAAATAGATTGAAAATTATGATTTTGCAAAGGGCATTTTATAGACATCCCATATCACAGCAAATTTCATCAACTTCTTTTAAAATACATAGATGAAAATATGCATTTTTTGTCCAACATTTAAATCAATGTTGTTTGTGTAATGCAATGTATTTGAAACACTAATTAGGTTGCCTGACAAGACTTTTCAGCAATTTAAGGTACTGAAAATATTTTCATTTATTCTCTACCCTTACTACTCTCAGACATAAAGCTGAGTATATTTATGTCTATTTTTCCCCCTCAACAGAAGAAATAAATTCACAACATCATGAAAATGGGATTTTACAATGAGTTAGCATTTATCACACCAAACCACTAAGACGTCTTGCTCAGCTGGAACTGTGCACATTCCCAGATGGTGTATTGGATTATAATTTCACAAAATGAGTTTACTCTCTCAACAATTTCTCCTGCAATTTCCTCTGAAAAGTCATCTAAATACTTCCACAGTCTCTATTTCTACTCCCTGTGGAGTCTCCCATATCTTTTCTGTATGGCATTATTTTATTTTGCTATCATGGATTATTGTATGTAAGAATTATGCTACTGAGATTCTCCTATGGCATTCTTACTTTTTATTCTTTCATTATAATATTTATAGCAAGATCTTTACAAGCTGGCTTTTAATTTTTTTCATCCTGTACCTTTCACACAGTTCATTTTCCCTGCACCTGATTTCTTTAATAACTAAACTATGACTTGCCATATCCATGAACAATAATGAAAAGTAAAAATTTATCTATGTTGACACCTAGGTAATAGGAGAGCTGCACAAACCCTAGAAAGACAACTGCATTTCCGCTGTATGGTGAGACCAACTTGGTGGCCTACAGCACGGGGTCAGGAGGTGACCCTGGACTCGTAGGATATTGGCACTGAATGCCAGCCCTGGGAGCAGCCTCTCCTGCTGCAGAGATGGGAAATGGTGGCAGATCTTTGCTGGCCGGGGGCTGAAGAGGAGGCAACAACAAGGAGAGGCCAGGGATGGTTCATGTTTGCCCACAGTCACACGAGAACCCTGGCACCAGCTGGGTTAGTGACACATGAGCGATGGAGGCACCACGGTAACCTTTCTGAAACAGAAATTGCTCCTTAGAGGCATCACCTGCAAAAGTCTCCGCCCGAAGGTCATGAGGCAGAGAGAAATATGCTGATGTGGACTATTTTAGAGATGACCCAGAATATTTTCCTCACCTAATCTGGGCTCACCCAACCTTAATTTTATGATTCTAAATTAAGTATGTCAAGAAAAGAAACAGGTGTACAGCTAAATTACAGGTTACATTGCTCAGAGCACAACCCAAGGTTACAAAAGGGTTTTATTTGGACTTAGGGCTTGTCAGTGGCATTATATAATCCAACAACCAAGGATTTACATTATTTTACCTTTGTTCTCAAATGAAGATTTCTTACTGATTTATTGATTTTGTTTGTACAAGTGGAAGGAAGCTCATGGGTAATCCTTGGTGGTGGGACATTGCAGCTCTAATTAGGTCATCATCTCCTTTCAAATTGGAATGTGGCTTGCTTTGCTAAAATATTTGCATATTCTGAAAATTCAAAAATTCATTGTTTACTGCACACATACACTCAATATACCTCAAATAACAGTGACCCAAGCTCACACAATTAACACAGCAGTTACAGTATTGCAGGGACACCTTTGCTATTGCAGACCTCCAAAAGTAGCCCATTTTTTGTAGTTTGCATAGATGCTGAAACAAAACACAACTTCTGATAAGCATCACTCTTGTTTCCAAGAGATAAGTAATGAAACAAACACAGCCATGTACTCCCAAAATAATTTTGCTAAGTGAATGCAAGCAAATTGGATACCAAGGTAAGCCTTTTATTTGGTTATAATCCCTGTGTGGATGCCTATTCTAGCTACAAAGGGCATGTGCAAGTTGCTCAGTCAAACATCATTTCTGGTTAATGACAGAACAACTCATACAGAAAACATAAAAGTTTGCTTGGCCTTTACACTCCACCTTGTGCAACATCTCAAATAGTTAACATGCACAATGTATTAAAGAAAAAAAATTTAAGAATCTACAGTCTTAACAAACGTGAACCAGTAACTAATCATTACTGTTCCACTGTAATCTCTGCTGTCCACAACATACATTTCTGGACATAGAAATGAGAAAATTAGGTGGCAATATTTAAATTAATACACCATATACATATTCACTACATGCTGCTCTTACAAAATCTTGCACACAGCCAAACTATTGAAGCTGTCATTGGAACTAACAAACTGATCAAAGCACCTGGAAAGCAACAATGTTCTGAAGTAGAGCTGTGCTTTCTCCTTCTGCCTTACTGGAGCTCTGGTGACTAATCTGTAAAACTATTCATGCATTTCTCCATCATTTACTCTTTCCAACACATTGCTCTCTTTACTTAATGCAACAGGTTAACATTCACAAAAAGTCTAATGATGAAAATAATTAAAAGCTGTTTAAAATTCACAAATTTGGTGTTCGGCAAAAATATGTAAATCAATGAATCAGTAAATGGATAAATTTACTTTTTAGTTATAAATGGAGTTCCTTGGGATTTTTTGTTTTCCTCATGCATCTCGTGTTCTAGACGACAGATTTTACTAGCAATGGTTCAATCCATGAAGGCTGCATATTGGAACTAGCAGGTACGTGTACATTTATAGCCCTATACATATTACATACATATATGTATACACACACATATATGCACACATTTCTATAGACACAAATAACCTTTCAGAGACCCAAATGCACTCGAACATTTAAGCAAAGCACAAGAAGAAACAGAATATATAGGAATCGGCAGATCTGAAGATCAGCCACTGGCCTGGAAAGGAAATGCTTTCTCTCTGGCAGTTTGTGAACATATGCTCTTAGACGTGAGTCATATGTGGGACTATATCACACACACATATAAAATAACACATCATTTACAAATTACAGACTTTTCACATCTAAGCATTTCTGGAGCATGACTGAATCCAAACCATTAGTACTCCAGGAAAGCTCATTACAGAGACAATTTAACAGACTAGAAGATGCCTTTCCCAAGATACTTTCCCAACTTATCTTGGGTTATTTGCTAAATGGACAGAACAATATTGCTCACATCTCATATGAATTTCTTGCCAAGGCCAAGAAGTGAGAAGGACAAACAGTAAGGCTGTGGTTATATAGTCATCTCAGACAGCTAAAGACATGCCTTTTCCCCAGCAGTTGAAGCCGCACCTTTCACTTTAGAGATGCAAAGCTGTGCTGGTTTTGGATGGCACAGAATTTTTTTTTTTCATAGTAGCTGGTATGGGGCTGTTTTGGATTTATGCTGAAGCCTGTATTGATAATACAGGGATGTTTTAGCTTTTGCTGCACAGTGTTTACACAGAGCCGAGGCCTTTTCTGCTTGTCACCCCATCCCAGCAGTAAGTGGGCTGGGGGTGCACGAGAAGTGGAGAGGTGACAGAGCTGACCCAAGGGATATTCCATACCATACAGCTCATGCTCGCTATATAAAGGTGGGGAAAGGAGGAGGAGGGCAGGACATTTGGAGCGATGCATTTGTCTTCCTGAGTCACTGAACACCTGCCTGCCCACAGGAAGCAATGAATGTATTCCTTGTTTTGCTTTGCTTTTTGCAGCATTTCTGCTTTTCCTATTATACTATTTTTTTCTCAACCCATGAGTTTTCTCATTTTTTCTCTTCTGATCCTCTCCTTCATCCTGCTGATGGGGAGGGACTGAGTGCCTGCCTGGGGCTTGGCTGCTGGCTGGGGCTAAACCATGAAAACAGAGCTGATTGGGAAGATATATTTTTCAAACATGGAGGAAACAAGAGTACTCAATTTTGACATAATTGGAGTTTCCGGTGCAGCCAAAGGTCTTTCAACTGCCTCAAAGCACTTCATAACCTGGAGGTGGGAAATAGAGCTGGGGCTTCAAAGACCAAACCATACACCTCTGCTGTGCTTGATGCAACCAGTCCCATCTAACCCTACTGCTCTGTCTTTAACCACGGCAATTTCTCCACTAGTGGGCCTGACCTCAGACCTTGAGGAAACATTAGGTTCTAATACAGGTGTGGGGGTGGAATTGTTAATGGTACAGAGTTTTGGTATCTGAAGACAGAGAAGTTCTTGTCTAGTCTATATGCTTCAGGCACAGGAGGATGCTACATGCAGCACGGATCACCCCAAAAGAGGTGACACTTTTTTTCAGCTCACTCTGAATGGATTAGAGCAAACAGGTAACATTCAGACACACAGCTGCAGTAGAAACCCCTATCAGTATCTTGACATTCATCCAAGTAATGAGTTACGAGAGTTAAGGGTTCAGAGAAAGATATTATCGTCCCTTAATCACTGACCAAAACCAGCAGTTTATCGGAAAACTGATTCTCACAAACTTTGGCTTCCCACAAATAGCAAGAATACTTTTTTCTCTCCCTATTTCTCTCCAATACTACTTTTTCTTTTCCCCTCCAGCCCTTTCTGACCCCCTGACTGCCCCCCAACACACACACAAATTTTGTGTTCCTCTCTGTACAGTTTTTTCTCCTAAGAAACATTTGATTACATCTTCTTTCATGTTCAGAGTTTTCCTTAAATTCTGCTTAGATTTTTTTGGCTCTTGCTTCTTGAAGTTGCCATTTCTGTGAATCATTAATTCAGAGATGTATGAACAATCTTACTTGATAGACTGTGTATTATGTTACCTCTCACTTTCCTCTGTTATCTTACATGTTATCAAATCAGACTTCAAATTATGTCACAGCTACTCTTTCTGAATGGTTAATTTTTCACTGAGAGTCACACAGATGGGCAACTATTTTAAGGCTTGAATACCTGCCAATAATTGTAATGGCATAAAGCTGATCTCAAAAGCCCACACAACCACAGAAAACACCAAAAAACAGAAGACAACTCTGAATGTAAACTATACCAATTTTTATGGGTGGCAAAGTTTAAATGAAAATTTTCCACACTATTAACAAAGCCTTCAATCACTAAAAGCATGTACTTCTGTATATACAAACACACAAAGGTGCACATTTTAAATCCCAAAGAATAACTAGAGAGAACCAAACCAACATATAGAATAACAATGTTTCATTTATTTATGTATTTTAAAACAAGCACACTACTCATGGGAGGAATAGGATAACCATCCTTTAAGCTCCATGTATTTATCTATAAAAATGAATAAAATAGAAGCACCACTCTTGAAAAAAAAAGTCACCTAGAGAAGTGGGAAGTGGGTCACTTTCCATGTCCTCTAGCCTGCAGAATGACCAGTGACTAATAAATCCTCTTTTAACTATCTGTTATACATCCACTGAAACTGGGACAAAAAATATGGAGTCCCTCATATAAGCGTCTGGAAAACCACCCCTGCATTGTGGCCCTCTCCTGTTGCTGGCATACATTGATTCTGCATACTGACACTGCTCCTGCTGCAATGTAATCCCACTTACAGAATAGCCCAGGGAAGAACTGAGATCTAAAGAAATCACCAAACTTACTTCTACAGCCACCCTGAACAATAACATACACATAACAATACACAGAAAAGAGTTTATCTAAGTGTACAGTCATATAGCACCAAGCCAAGTCTGTCACTCACCTAAATCATCTGCTGCCTTCCCCTCTTTCCCCCTAAAAGCCCTCCCAAATTTTTATCAATTTTCCAAAACTCTGAAACAAACCCCCAGACATTCTGAAAAATGCACATTGAGAATTAGGACTTATTGGTTTGCACAGGATGAAACAAAACAGTGATAAGAAGGATTACTCAATACAGCCATCTAAAGCACGCTTTCAACAGAAAGTGTTGCCATGAAGCGGTCCATGCTTCAAGGTGCACATGGAGAAGTCTTTCATATCCAGAAGAATCATTTGTAGAGAGACTCGAATATTTGGTTCCAAATCTATAAATAATTAAAATTAATAATTAAATACATAGCCAGTCTTGTCTGAAAAGAAAATTCAGAAACTGTTACAAGCACTTCTTCAATGACATCGACTTTCTTAAGCATAGTACAGACTTCTCTCAACAGTGAAAAATGGAACATGTGATGTTTCAGAAGCAGACAAAGAAAAGGCTGGGTGCTAAACCACAAATTTCTAGGAGACTGCTCACTTCACCAGGACTTTGTTCAATACTCTAGCAGACAATACCAGCAAGCGCCAGCTCCATACAATACACACCAGTAGAATAAAAGAGAAAGAGAGCTCAGGCAAACTGTAAGAACAAACCCTGCCATTATTTGAGTAATTGCCTGATTTTATAATAATTTTGTTTCATGGGATTTTTTTTTCCACATGTGGTTCTCTTTCCTTTTCTCCATTTCTTTTCTACAAATTTAGAGAATGGTCTAAATTGCAGACATTGTAGAATGTCTACTATAGAATTTTGAAGAAATCCTGACATTGATTTCAGGCATGTGAAATTGTGTGTTCATACATGGACACACAGCCAGGTCTTGAGATCTGTAAAGATCCTCCTTGGCATGAGTGTCCTATTAACCAACTACAGTCCATGAGTAAATAGGAAAGGATTGAGAAAGTGAAGGGAACACACCAGAACGTGTCAGTCATTTATGATCAGCAAGGCAAACAATAGCATTACAGTGCTAAGTTTTAAAATTCCATTTCAAGAAATTGTTTATGCTGTTGAAACAGAGCTGACTTCATAAACCACATACAGTTTTGATTCCAGAGCATGCAATAATTAAAGATATAGTTGGTAGCTGTTGCACAGATTTCCTGTTTTCAAGAGGAGTGAAGTTAATTAATCTCTGGCTTTCCAAAAGCATTAAAAACGAGAAACAGCCTTCTAGACTGCCACCTTTTAGACTGATTTGGCCAGAATCGGTTTATTAAAGCAGCTTATCTATTTAACATCACGGGGACTACCAAGTGCATGTTCAGCTCTTCACAGATGAAGAGAACTGTTCCTCTAGCTCACGGCTGCTTCGCCCAAAACAGTCCCCAGACTTGAGTGGAAGTATTAACAGTAATAATCCATCAGCCAAAGGGAGGGAAGACTGCACATCTCACAGACCCACGAGTTCCATGAATGACTACACAGCAGACAGCAAAATAAGCAGCAGTTAGCATAGAGACAGGGGGCATGAGAAAAAGCAATGTACTACAGGGGAAATCAGGCACATGATGAAGAACTAAAAAAATTTCATCAGGAATTTAAGTGAACTCTTCTATTGCTCTCATTCAAATCAATTCTCTCTGAGCAGAACACCTATAACACTGCACTTGCCTTGCAACTAGGTGACTACTAATTACTACCTGGACTGAGAAAGATGCTCCACTGTTTTAATACTTGAAAGAGAACAGGGTTGGCAACCTCTGTGTAATTAGTTTCCTATCAAGAGAAAGGATTTCAGATGTAGGATGCCTGAGGAGGAGGGAGAGAGGACAGCCTCTCTGTATATACAGACACATTTTTGTTCATTCTTTTCTCTCTGGTGACCTCCCCTTTATCTTCCTGCACAAAGGCCCTCCATAATCTTGAAAATATAATCTCAACCATCAAGACAAACAGAGCCCACCAATAATATGCGTATTCCACATTACCTTCACCACTTGCTCACAAGAAGGCTAAATTTTTGTGTGCAGTTCTGATCCAGAGTCAGCCCAGCGTAACATTGATGTTGGTGGTGCTACTCTGGTTACATTCTTATTATGTAAATTAAGGGGCCAAATTTTGCCTTAAAGAAGTACGAGATATGGTGCTCTTTCTGTAACACATGCTTTATTTGTGGCCTGCTATTTTTTTCCCATTTTATCTCCTTAAAAGAACAACAATCTTTCTTTCTCATAGGGTAGAATCGAGAAAGGTTTCCTTTTCATAGAGATTGAACTGTTTCCTATAAACATTGTTTCTATTACATCTACATGATCTAAGATAATGGCTGTAATAGAAAATACAATGAAAAATAATGAGTGAGCTCATTTGAAATACAGGAGGCTTTGTCTTACTGGTAACAGCCAGAGGATGCCATAAAATAAAACAATCCCTTAAAAATGCCAGACCACAAAAGCAGTCGATAGACATAACGATAAGCACTGGCTAATCAATAGTGATAAGTCAGTGCAACTCAGCTGACAGATGCTTCTTCAACAACAGTTTGTCTAATTCCTACCTCACTAGCATAAACATATCAGGCCAATGCCTTAATAAGAAAGCTCTTCAGTAGATAACATGGCAGCAGAATGAAGATGGTACCACACCACCCCCTTACCAATTACCTCGATCTCTTCTATATTTTGCAGAACAAGGCCTCCCCAGGGACACTGCTGACTACCAAAGCCTTATTTTTATATGAGGGTGGAGGACATAAGGAGAATCAACATTCCTTGTCAAAAGCAATTGAATGCTGCAGCACTCTGACATGCTTTCAGAGAATGCAGAAAAACATCAGCTAGCAAAGAAAGGGGACATCTGAATAACCACAGCTAATAAACCACAGCTAACCAGAGCTGTCTCTAATAAAGAGGTAAAGAAAAAATAAGGAAAAGTTATTTACTAGACATTTGTTTTAAATGAAATGAAACAGCAAACACTCAGGTTGACCAATTTTTCAAGCATATTCATACACTTTCACAGCAGAAACTTATCTGTGTGTGTGTGCAGACTTAAACAATAAAAAAACTTTTTTAGCTACAACAGGCTGCAAGAATAAGTCTTACCTTTTACAAATGAGGTTGTTCCTCACTCCCATCCATTTCCACATGATGCTGTGGGCGATCCTAGCTGCATCACTGTGACCAGGCCACCTGACTTTTTGGGCTCACTTTGGTTTCTCCTGCTCTCTCCACTCACAAAGGCTCTTTCACCACCAAGTGCTCTCTGGCCTGTTCTCATTTCTCTCTATACCCCTGAGCTTTTGCTTCCCAGTTTGCCAAGGATAGGGATGTCCACTGCTTATTTGTGAAATTTTCAAATCTGCACTTTCCTGTGCACATCAATGAGCAGCATTTAATTTTCTAGGGCTTCGCTGTTGCTGTGTCACACTGCACTCTCTGAACGATGGGATGGGCCACAAGTATCTATAGCTGTTCCACTTCTCCCAGGCTCCCTTCAAATAACATTTTTATTGCTTTTATTTCTTGTTTCTCATCTTTTAAGTGGATTCTAAGCTTCTAACACAAGAAAGCTGTTCTTAAAGCCTGCTCCCTTTAAAGTATCCAATCAAATTCAAAGTCTTGGGGCCAATTGCAAGCAGGGAGTTCAGCTTGTTGCTGATTTAAGATACTTAGCTCTATCACAAAACCAGGCAAGTTTAACACCTGCATAACTTCACTGCAAAAATAGAGAACACCTGTGATTTCTCAGACAGCTAATGATGTAGGAAGGAGATTGCTGCAGTTTTCATTTTAAAAAAGTTAATCACTCATCTATTTTCAACCTGGATATTTGGGACAAACAAAGACAGGTTTTAGGCATAGAGGGCACCACCCATTCTCCAAAATAATGGCCATGGTCAACCCTCCTACCACGGCCAAGCCTTCAGCATTGATGGAGAAGCCTGTCTGTGCCATACAGCCATGAGGGAGATAGTGCTTCAGCAAGTTTATGAGCAACATCAGCATCCCTTGCCCTCAGTGGGCAAGAAACACTTATCCAATTTGCCTCCTCCCCCCTCTAAAGCAACAGCACAAAATAAGCACATGAAGCCCTTTCAAATAAAATAAAGTCCCTTAAAGTACACCTGCCTCTCTGGAAGAGTTGAAAGAGCAAATCGCATTAGTGAGGGTATCAGTTGCCTGAAGCAAGATTAGTCACAATTGAGAGTCACGAGAGATGCACTGTGCTTCTCAAACAACCCTGGAGAGCAGCAGACATGGCACAGGCACAGCAGCTGACAGAAAACAGCACCTGGAGGTCAGCTGGGGCACTCAACACTCTCAAGTGGAGGTGGAAGTTCCGGCTCACACTGCAGCATCTGGCCCCTAAGGTGTTCCTCAAAGTTTTCAAGTGCTGCAACAAGAAGAAATTAAGAACCTCTGAAGTAAAAGAAGGCCTCTGAATAAGGCTGTCGTCCCTCACCTCCTACACAGCAGGAGGGCACTGTTAGAAATAGATCTTAATATCGATGAGCCTCTGTGTGTCTGGCTGCTCTGGTCACAGGAATTCAAATTTGTTTGATGTTTTAATGGCTTTGACAATGTTGCAACACTTCAGATATTGACCCCACTGTATAATCTCAACTGAACTCCTGAACCATGCAAATATGAACACTAACACAACCAGAAGTTATTTTTTATTTTATAGCCACCACATTTTATTGCCACACCCTCCTAGACATCCTGTAAAATTAGACACTGTGTAACAGAGGCCATGACATGATATTTCCTGGTCTCTCAATGCCTGCATGTATGCATATGCTGGGTGAAGTAGAGAGGGAGATAAGGGAATTCTTCAGATGCATTATAAATTACACTTGAGTAACAAGGCAAGGATGAAAGTAAATTCTGCCAAAACTTAAACAGATGTGTATAGATACCATTTAAAATATTCTAGTGGTATTATCTTCCATATTTTAATACTCCCCCAGTTAACCGAGCAGATGACTCCTTTATCTCACAGTTGACAACTGAAGGTGCTTCATGAATGACAATTTTGAGAAAAAGATGAATTATAGCTGAAACAGTATCTGAAACAGTATGCCCCAATCCAAAAAATATTAGCTGACTTTTCACTGCTGGCAATTATAGTTTTAAGAGAGTTCTAAAATCAGTTCCTATAATTTCTTATTATAAGGGGGAAAACAAAATCAATCAAGAAGTGTTTATCCTGCTTTGCTTGTGGGGGTGGGGGGGAATATTACACAGTGGTGTTGACTGGCTTGTAGTCAATTCGATATAACTTTACTATGGCAACAGTTGCATCATTTCATATCATGCAGTCTCAGATGAAAAAATTAAACCAGCACCTCCTCCCTTTATTCTTTCACTTTGATCTTCCTTGAGGTGGACTTAAAAGGCTCTGCTTCCCAGATTTCCATGCCAGTGAGCCTCTGCTTATAAGATTTCTAACTGATTGAGCAGATTTTTCCTATTTACAAATTATCCAGTAAAAGCATTTTGCTCTGAAAGCTCCTTTGTGCTACATGGTACATCCAGCTCTTAGGGGGTTAATGCATGAAATGGATCACTGGGTTGAAAATAGAAATCACCGTTAAAAAGATGGGGTACCAGGAGAATTAGGCACAACATAATATTGTAACCACTGAGAATTCTCAACAGTAAAATAAAGCCTTATACTCCCAGCATTTTCATTAGTTTTCCAGTAGTGCTGGATGCAGTGTGAATTACAATGAGCAAGAAAGCAGTGGTTGCTCTCTTTAAAGAACATGCACTGTATAGGGGGAAGTCATTTCTTCAGATCATACTGGGCTGGTTATTGGTTTGTATATGCTGGTATGCATTTCAGCACTTAGAAATTATATTTCTCTCCTTTACTAGATTCTGCATATATAGTCTGAAAAACAATATGTGTTTAGAAGCTCTCAGAATGAATCTCATTGTAAGGTAAATATTTGTTTAGAAGTATGAATAGTGATAGAAATCTGTAGAAAGAGCATTCTGCACCAAATCTTTCATTGAGAGAATGTTTTTTTACGTCTGGACAGGATGTGCTGTGTTTTCATTAAAACAACTGCAGAAGATAACATTATGATGACTAAAAGCCAAAATGACAAAAATTGAGGTTGATATAAGTTTCTACTACAGAATGTTGTTTTGCTAGTAGTTAGCTATTCATCAGAAGAAAAAAAGAAAAAGAAAAAAATTAACAAACAAACAATCAAAAAAAGCTGCAGGAATAAACTCATTTGGGCAAATAGAGCATGTATTTGATGTGGTTTAGTCCTGTCCCACTCCAAAGCAGTACTAAAAATACCAACATATTAAAATACCAACAATTATATTGGAAAAGATGCCAACAAGCTTATGTGTACAGAACTACTAATTTCTCTGAAACCACTACTTATAAAGCTCTCTAAGAATTAAGCATATGATCTGTATTGAAAGGAAGGTATGAATTGATTCAGGCCTTAGCTCAAACCTTCCAAATACTTATTTGGGGAATCTATAAGTATGGGTTAAAAAAAACCCAAAGATGTGCTCTCTGACCATCTGTTGAGCATAGATCTCTGTTTTCAGCTGCATGATAGTATCTGGAAGACCAAGCTCAGACCAACCTGCACAACCATGGAAAACCAGAGCTTCTCATTCTAGAGAGCCCAACCAACCTCGACAACATTGTACAGAGCCTGCAATATGCTCTGTATCACAACATGCTCCTCCACTGGGAGGACTCTGGTATGAATTCAGGGACATGTGCCACATGCAGAAGTTCGTAGCAAGGAAACTTTCTCAGAGCCTAACTTCATGCAAGTCCCTGCACCTCAGAAAGTCTGAAAAAGTGTTGAAAACCAGCTGCTTACCTCCTAAGCAATTACCCACCCTACATGGTATGGACAGTTCGCATCTTTTGCACACAGTGAATTCCAATGCAATTCACAAAAACATTGAAGATGGTTGGAGAGAGCTTCTGCCCCTGTTCAGACAGGCTGCCTAGAGCAGGCTGCCCAGGACCGTGCCCCATCAGGTCTTGAGTATCTCCACAGATGGAGACTTTACACAACCTTTTCCAGTAGCTGATCACCCTAAGAGAGAAAAAGCTTTTTCTTTTGTTCAGATGGAACTTCATGGGGTTTTTATTTCTGCCCATTGCCTCCTGTATCATCAGTGGGCACTGCTGAGAAGAGTATAGCTCCACCATTTTCATTCTCTCTAATTAGGTATTTATACACAGTGATAAAATTGCCCCTGAGCCTTCCTGTCTCCAGGCTCAACACATAGCTCGGTCAGCAGAACGTTTTTTGGATTGTTTTTTCAAATTTCAACATTACATCCTACGTTCTCTCATTATCCACCTTCTTTTGATGTGCATTGCCTTGCCCTCAGGAGAAGTCAGGTGTTTTTTTGTTTGCTTTTTAAGGAATGGTTTTTTAAAAATTGGGGGGTTTTGCACTACTTAAAGGGAAAGACTTGTCTTTAAACAACTATGACAATGACAGAAGACTCTAAATCATGCAATTAACAAGTATTAAAGCTTTTTCCTTAACAAATAATCTGATATTGCTCTCTTGAGGATTGCTTCTTCTTTTTATCCCCCAAATGCAAACAGCAAGCTGTTTACAAAGTCATTAAGACTAAATATTTTCTGAAAAAAAAAAATAAATTTCAACAAGTAATAATCAGCTTTGGTGCTGTTTTCTGGGTTAGAGCACATACCTCTAGATACCAAAATTTTGTTGGACTTCAGTGGCAATGAAAGGTCTGGAATGCGATGTGTAGAGCATTTGCTCTATTTTCGGGGGGATAACCAATATCATGCAGCCCCTCTGCACAAGGGACAAGCAAGGATAGGTGAGGCAGGGAATGGACACCATATGCTCTATCATATCTGATACAAGTTACTCCCCTTACAGGATAGCAAAGGACAAGACCACCAGTTAAATCAATGGTGGCTTCAAATCACATCAGAGACTGAAATGTTATAATTTATGGCTTAAACGTCTTCATGAAGGACTTTTGCCTATTGTAGCAAAACTGTACAAAAGCTGCAGAGCAAACCACCAAAACCCTGAATGGAGCCCTGAACTGTGCGCTGATGGAGATAAGATAAAGTAAAAACTCCAGGCTGGGGGAAAAGAATACATTCACAGAGGGGTCAAGCTTAGCACCTTTGGGGTAGAGACCATAGCCCCAGGGCTATCAGCTGCCAGGCCAGCACACACCCTGACACCAAAGGGTGGAGGGAAGAGAGGTTTTGGATGTGTGGTGAAAAAGCCTCTGGTCCAAGGCTGTGCAGACAGAGGAGCCCAACTGCCCTACTCTTCCTTCTTTCTTTCTTTTTCTTTCTTTCTTTCTTTCTCTCTATTTCTCTTTTTCTTTCTTCTGTTTCTTCTTTTCTCTTTCTATCTTTCCCTCTTTCTTTCTCTCTTTCTTTCCTTCCTTCTTCCTTTCCTTCTTCCTTTCCTTCTTTCTCTTTGCCTTTTTTACTGTTACATAAAATATATCGATTTTTTTGGCAGCAACATCTAACCTCGTTTGGTTTTAACCTTTTTTTTTTTTTTTTGCTATATTTCAAACCTTTCTGGGTTCAATCCATTTTATTCACAGAGATCTAGCTATCTTTGCTCTTCTGTGTTTAAACCCATTCGTAACACATCATGACATAAAAATCATCACATCATCAATAACGACTCACCCTATCATGAAATAAAGCTCTGATGCAGTTCAATCACTGGGTTTACTACATCAGATCTTTATTTCATGAGGAAGATTTGTGTGAATGAAGTCATTTTTCCAACGCAGATTGTCTGGACTGAACAAGGAGGACATGTCCCATCTGTGAGGTTTGTCCCACCTCCCAGAGCACTGGAAAGCCCAAGGCCGTTCCCTGCTAAGTTGACAGCAGGTTTCTGGCTTCTGAGGCCTTTTCTCACATGGATTCACTGACACCTCTGGTGCTAAAAGCAGTCCACACTCCAGCCTTTTCCAGCACTGGCACTCCCCAACCAACCTATCCCAACAGTGATACTGCTGAGGAAGCTCACGCAAACATTATAACTGTGAGACCTTCAGCTTCCTGCCAAAGGCAGTGATGGGTTTAAAACACTCCTGACAGGGAGTCAGGGGAGTGTTTCCCTGACAGCAACAGGGAAAGGTTGAAAACCTTTGTTTTCCTAACAGATCTGGATAAAATCAGCCAAACTACAATAAAATAAGGACAGAGGAAGTACCCACAGCTGACATGCTAATAAAAATTCTCTTTGAGAATAAAGACTTCCAGCGTACACAAGAAAGCAATCCTGAAGTACAAGCAATCCACTGTACTTTAACTTCAGTTGCTCTCCACACCTCAGAAAAACAATTTTAAGACCTTACCCTAGAACTCTCTGCATGGAAGTAAGACAGTGTCTTGGTACCACACAACTCCAGCAAACAGGCTAAGAAAGCATCACTTTTTCCTTGAAACACCTGAAGACCACAGGGCAGAAACACAACAGTGTCACAGCTGTCATGTTTCCAATGCACGTTTACAAGTTTCACTGTCCTGGAGCAAGGCATGTCAGGCGAGTAGAGCCACTCTGGATTTTTCAGGACAAGGATCCTAACATGCTTCATTCTGATAGAGAATCACAGCAGGCCTTTATAACTGTGTTGGGTTTGTGTGACCAGGTTTTGATAGCAGAGGGGCTACAAGGACAGCTTCTGTGAGAAGCTGCCAGAAGCTTCCCCTATGCTGAACACTGCAAATGCCAGCTCCAAAAATCCACCA
This sequence comes from Acanthornis magna, assembly GCA_036785705.1. Taxonomy (NCBI): domain Eukaryota; kingdom Metazoa; phylum Chordata; class Aves; order Passeriformes; family Acanthizidae; genus Acanthornis; species Acanthornis magna. The sequence continues at coordinate 12,671,066 of JAWUZG010000093.1, forward strand.
TTGGCCAAGGCCAAGCCCATCAGCAATGGTGGTAGTGCCTCTGGGATACCAGATTTAAGAAGGGGGGTAAAAAACCTGCACAATTGCAGCCAGACAAAGGCGTAAGAACGAGAGAAACAGCCCTGCAGACGCTCGGGTCAGTGAAAAAAGAGGCACCGGAGTAGAGATTCCCCTGCATCTCATGGTGAGGCTGGCTGTCCCCCTGCAGCCCATGGAGGTCTATGCTGGAGGTCTATCCATCTTAAAGTTCTTAAAGTTCACAGTAACTTCTACAAATATATTTATATATTTAACCTGTCAGTGCACCCAAAGTATACTCGAGGAGAATTCTACTGAAACAAGCCTCCAAAACGTATGAGGACAAACTGTCTCTCCTTTATAAAATACAAGTGGAAGAAACATCAACCTGCACCAAAAGCTGTGCCACTGCATTATTAATGCTGCAGTGAAGCAAAAGAAAAGACCCTGACAATCTGCAGAATTTGTGTCCCAGGCCTGACACTGTCAATATGACAGAGCAGGCTGAGCACACCACACAAATTGCCATGCAGATATAAAGAAGCCACACAACAAACAGAGAGATCACTTACTCTTAAAATTCCAATTCAGTTTCTCCCCTTAAAACAGAGACACTGGATATAAGAAGGAAAGACACAGCAGCAGGGATCATTTCTAAAACAGACATTATTGTTCCATCAACTTTACCTTTTCTGCAGAAGTGGCCATTGAATGTTCCACACAGGTACCTGCAGCTTCTGCCATGCAGATCCAGGTGCAGGCTGTAGTGATGGAGTCCACAGTCTGGGTCAGTATCATCCAGTAAAGGTCCATTAGGTGGAGGGGTAGATTGGCTTGAAAAAAAAATAGAATTTAGCAACGGGGATGGCTTAATAGAAAGAAATTAAATACATGGCTGTACACGATCATCTTGAGAGAGTTTTGAAATCAAACATCTCTAGTTCATCATGCTTCTTTTCAGCTAATACAGTGTCTAATACTGCTGCTCAGCTGCTTGGCCTAGCCAAAGACAAAAAATATGGCAGTCAGCTTTAAAAGGCACATCTGTTAAACTTCAAAACATGGACTTGTCTACGAAAAAGAAAAAAGCATCAGCTTAACTACAAATCTAAAAGCCCACTAGCTAGAAACTTCTCTGAAACAGCAATTATTGGAATAATTTTGTTTGTGCCTAAGTAAATGAGTAACTACCACACACAAATGACCTGAAGAGACCAAATGCCAGAGGCAACTGCACAGCTTCTACAAAGGATCCAAGTGGGCACTAAGGGAGATTGTGTAAAATCTCACCTTCTGTGGCAGAAGAGCCACACTAAGTTACCATGGGCACTTAAGACTACTGGTTAGATACAACAATATCTGACCAGAAAGCTGAGGGGAAAATAAATTCCCCAAATAATGTTCTAAAGCTAAAAAACTCCATCTTTTGAAACAGCTTACAGTGTATAAACAAGTATTGTATTATATTATATACTGCAATGTACACATATATAAACACATCATAGGAAATCCAGCTAGGTTCTCAATAGGACTGAAAGATAAATTCTAACTTTCTCAATACTGCAAGTATTACTACAGTTGTATAACTAAATTATCTCCTTAATAGCATAACAATGGCAATATCGTAGCATGAAAATGCTTCTACACTTTTGTATATCGTTACTGTAACTTGTTTATATTAAACAAGAATAGTTAATTACTGCCTAAATATAAACCTCTAACAGCAGTCAATTTTAACTGTGAAACTCAAAGCTTTATTCAAAAGGTTATCTTTATTACCCACAAAGGAAAACCAAGCTTACACAACAGCAGAACCCAAAATGCTTCACTCAAGAAGTTGATTATAATGAAGACTGGCCATAACAAAAGCAATTTCATTTGTATCCTGAAAAATTAATTAAAGTAGATGTATTTTTATGTGGAAATTCTTTTTTTCAGAGGGTCTTTCCAAGCATTAAAATTCATAGATAAATGCTGCTGCTTATTACTCTGCCAGTTACTGTAATAATGTTAGTAATGCCTTGCTCTAACATTTGGACTCCTAAAACCTTTAGTGTCTTTTCACAAGAGTACAGAATATATAAAAAAGATTAGAGCATTTCTATCTTATGGAGAAAGAGAGGGAAACTAGCTATGCCAGGGCAAAAGTTATGAGAGCAATCCAAGAATTGTACTTCCCTAACTTCTACTTTCCACTTTAAAATAGGTACCTAAACAGAATCAAACAGCACTTACTCCCAACTACTGAAGCATCAAGTTTATTTTCATAGGTAAGGAACTATTTGCAAAGAGGGCTAACATCAGTGAGGGGTACAGAATTACTCAAGAGAAATGGTGAATTGCAAAGTAAAACCTTGGATGTCTTCACCAGATTATGTGCTCCTGGGAAAACATTAGGAACATAACCTTCTATAGATGCCTAAAGAAAACATAAATGTGAAAACTAAATAGAGACAGAGGTATGTATTTACTTCAAGAACACAGAATGCTAGGAAGTCAGCTTTTTTTCTTTAAATGTATTTTTTAAGTCATACATTTACAAACACCTAAGTCAATAGGAAAATTATTCACTGCCAGAAGTCTATTACTCTCCTGAAATGTGGGCGACTACTGTTTTCATCTCTCTGCGTTACCAGAAAATGACATCCCCTAATCAAACTTTTGGCTTCTTAACTACTTCTATATTTTCATAGTACAACATTACAGCTATAGAAGATATAACAAGGGAGATTTATCAAACACATAGTTTCTCAGTCTTTCTTTATCCAAATACCAGGAGGCCCATGTAACCTGTTTGTGGTTTCTATTATGCAGCTATGTGCAAAAAACCAAGATATGTGGCATTTACAATTATTTCACCCTCTGACAGTTAACTACCTAGTTACTAACTACCTCTGCCTACACAGAGAGTAAGAACTGCTGCTCAGAAAAGCAAGCAGGGGAAATACACTAGCGTGAAGCACACAATTCTTAATGTCTATGTGGAACTTTGTTATGATAGAACCATTTCCAGGTGCTGAAAGAAATCTCTTTCCAAGCGTGGGAGGGGCCAATGCATGAGCAAGACCATTGAGCCAACAACACAGGGACACCAGCCTACTAAACTTGTGAAGATACAAGAGAAATGGCTGTTGGTTTATCAGAGCTTTTCACAGACTGAGACAACCTGGAACAGACTCATGCAGGTCAGTTTTCTAGGAAATGGACTTTCAGTCTTACCTTAAAGTAAGAGTGAAAGAAATAGTCCTTCTGTGGTTTTAAACATTGCCTCTGGTGATTGTGCACAGCATGTTTGCAGCTGCAAATTAGGCACAGCTTGGAGGAACTATTCATAGGCTCCCTAGGAAAGTTCCTGGCCAGTGCCAGACAGGCTAAACCTTCATCAATAACATGGCTGAGGGGAGGAAGAAAGGGCTGCCACCTCTGAATTCAGACCAAGAGCAGAACACCTGAGATAGGCTTCCACAGCGCCCAGCCCTGTGCAGCTGCAGGCAGACACTGAGGTCCCCGTGCATTCCGTACAAAATGCCAATTCCTTTTGCATAGGAGTCTGCTTCAGATGTTCCGTTCTGCCCTCTGAAGACATTCATCTCTACACCCACCCTACAGAGACTAAATGCTTAAGTTAGACTCTTAATACCAAGAATGTAATGCCCCCAAAAGGGCACAATTTAAAGCATTCCTACTGCTGGAGCAGGTTATAGCTACCTGGTGATGGAGATTAAAGCTAAGTTGCTAGGTGGGAACTCATCACAGGACGTGGCACAAATCAGAGGAAGAAGCACATCTGTCCTCCAACCATTCTCTTTAAAATTACTCTAGGATATCAAACTTGGGCATGTGAAGACTGCAAAATAAATAAAACTGAATGCTGTATTTAATCTAGTATCTTACATAACTGATCTTTGAATTAGAAGTGAACCTTTTGAAAAGTATATATACTCCTACATTTTAGAATACAATAAATCATCTGCTAGCTGTCCCTACATGCATTTGGTTGTTACTAGTTTAGAAAAGAGCTTTCAAAATCCAAAGGAAAAAAAACAAATTAAAAAAAACCCTCCCCAAATCCAAACTACAAGGCAAAAAAAAAATCTATTCCTTCAAGTCATAATAAAATATTGAAACAAAATGTTATCTTACCTTCCAATTTCCTACTAACAATCCTGGATTCAGACTGAAGAGCTGGACAAGCTCATCGGCACCAACTGCTACACTGCTTTCAGTCAGGTTAGCAAGACTGTATTCAGCAATCAAGGCAAATCGACGAGGTCTTTGGAAAGAACACGCAGAATGCAGGAAAAAGGCTATGTCTCCTTATTCATGTAAAAGTTCAGCCTAATTTCATTTTTAACTGACTGGCTTAAGTCTGAGCAACAGCACAGGATGAGAATGGTTCTGAAAGCGTTTGGCATGCAGAGCCATAAACTATACATTCAAACAACTACAGTGCACTAGCAGGATCTCAACCCCTAACAAGAAAAGAAGCAAAACCACTATATGATCTTCTAAAACACTCTTAAAAAAAAAGAACTTATGTGCTTGCCCAATTTTTCAAAATACCACAGAATTACTTTCCAATTCATTTTTGATACTTTATTGGTACTAGATAGAATCACTGAACATTTATCAGTGTCAAGCAAGCTACTAAGGTAAATTTTTCTTCCACAGAAGCAAAATTCAAAGGAAAGGACCAAATTGCACATATAATAAATTGTTTTTCTTAGAGGAAGCCTTCCTTTTTCAGAATTTTTTTTCTGCCTACAATTTTGCCTACAATTAAAGCCATTTAGCTCCAAAACACTCCTAAATAAAAGTTCATGGACAATCTTATGAACTAATGATGCATTAAAAAGAAAGAGCAGAAAGCAGAGTTTGCATTACCTATTCAGAATGAAGAAAGAAGTCTTTCTCAAACCCTCTTCCAACTTAGGCTCTTATCATATCCAAAACAGTTCCTAGATTTCCCAGCAGTATCACTGTAGTATCACCAGGGATGGAGCATCCACGACCTCCCCACACAACCTGCTCTAGTGTCTCACCACCCTCACAGTAAAAAGCTTCTTCCTAATCAACCTCAACCCTTTCCATCTTTAAGTCAATCAGGCTCATATTAATACAGGAACATTCCTAAACTCCCTGCACTACTGCCTTACGGTCTTAACACGGATATATTGAAATTGGTGAAACCACTCCTTTCATCTATATTCACAATCTCTAAAAACTTACAGTTCTGTGAAATAAATACACCAACTGCCTGCAAGCTTTTATTTTTTTTAATAATTTACTACATATGAATCATCATCTTGGTAAAACAACTACATTTCCCACATAATTTGACTGCAAGACTTTTTCAGCTGACTTTATACAAAAGCCTTCTTTTGATTTATTTATTTCTCAAGCAAATAGTTTGCTTCTGCTTGAGGAACCAGGTGTTTTGTAGGTGAACAATTCCCTCTTTTCAGAGCTCTGTGACTAGGGGCTTTGTGTAAGAAGCGTGTAGCTGATACTGCACATACTGTACACATAGACTCCAGATGTGTGCAGAACTCCTTAACAGCAACCAAACACCTCAAATAGACACTTTTCGTTTCAGTATCTTCTCAGAATATAATGAAAAAAACCTATTGTACACACTTAAGCTAAGAAACAATAGATATGCTGTGGACTGGTGTTTTTATATGCATGTACTGAAGACTGCACACATAGTTGAACACCAAGTTCCATAAACTCACACGCACACCTATCAGACACAAAATAAATTTTAACAACATAGATTACCTGACTGTAGCCACATAAATATTGATGACATTTTCCAAGCTAAGTTTCTCACAATAAATTCTCCTAGATTTACATGTTTCTTTCATGCTCATTTGTGTCTATGCCTTAAACCCAGCTTTCCAAGTCAGGACCTCTCAGCCTGAATATCACATGCCAGTACCTACATTAACCTATGAATTAATGCCATAGCTTGTTGGATTATGCTATTTGCTGCCTTTTCAGGTGTGGCAACCTGGTTCAGGAACGGCACGGCGGCCAACCCCCAGCCGCTCGGGCCATCAGCTCACAGACACCAATGTGGTGGACGGCAAATGGCATTTATTGGTGATTAGCACCGCATTATATAACTTTGGTTTACAATGTCACACCCATCTGCTTACATCATAAACTAAACACTATTGGCTACCTGGGGAGGGGTCCTATCTTTCCGTACAGCACGACATCTTCCGACCGCCAGACCCTACCTACCCACAGCTATTTCTTGCTAAAAAGCTCTACCAATGAAGAGAAGAATATAGGAAGAAATACTACAGGGAGGCTTTCTAACAACGAGTTAACTTGTTGAGTCAAACCAATGTCAGACAGCTCCTACAGACACATTATCCACCAGTCACACCCAAAAAATCTTCAAAAATCCTCAGTTAAAACTCACCCCTTCTTTTTGGGAGGTCTGCCCAGAGGAGGAAGCAATGGTGTAACTCCATACAGTTTTAGGGTTGACAGGATGTCTAAGCACAGCCAGTCTCTACCATACCAAAGCACGGTAACTGATGTGTCCTTAAACGATAGCTTTGGCTTCTCCATTACATGTTCTTTTCCATTTTTGTCCTTCAGAGCAATTACCCAACTCAAGCCAGAGACACTGTTATTTAGGAATTGAGAGGGGAGAGGGGTGTTTAAAACAAAATTCCCAAAGTGACAACAGTTAAACTATGCTTTCAACAGTTTTATATTTCTACTAACTGCTACTTATGTTCCTCAGTTTCAGCAATTTCTAGATTATCATCGCATCTTCCCATTTTATAGCTCTATTTCTATACCCCCAAGCCATTAATATTTTGTACATTCTTCTCAAGTAAATCTCTTTGTGACAAGGCATTGCTTACTTCATAGCTTCTTTGCTCACAAATGGAAGACCTGTATAAGGATCTAGAGGTTTAGCGAGAAGCATTACTCTTGTTTTGAAGGCAGATGTCTGTTTGAAGATGGATTCATTCTTCCAGTACCCAGGGTTCTTATCATGTAGAGCATCACAGCCCAAAGAAACAGTTTCTGGTTGTTTAGGCTTCGTTTTCCACATTGTCCATTTTGGTTGCAAAGCACTGGAATAGAGTTTCAGCCAAAGTCCACTGAAAATAAAAATAGAATGAAGAGGAATAAATTTCAAGAACAGTCACTCAATTTTTATACACACATCTCAGCTACCACCAAGCTGAAATGTTAGCACAATGTTAGCATAATGTTAGCACAAAAACAGTCTTGCCTGCCTTCTTCAAAATATGAGATCCAGGATGAAGCTCAGCGACAGCAGAGCCATAGTCAGCAATGGAAGTGAAAACTGATAAAGGTTAAGCAGTAAATTTTGAAAATACCACCCCAAAACAATGATGCATCCTCCTCACAGAAGATCAGCTAGTGGAGAAAGTGTTTTAATACCTTTTATTCAACAAAGGTAATCTGTACACTTCAAGTTTCTCACACAGATACAGCAGAAAGTGGGGTGAAGGAGGACAATCAGATTCACACCTTTGCTTGGTGTTACCAGAGTCACGTCAATCCCTTCTTCACTCTTTGGAAAAGCTCAGAGAAGACATGACTTTCTGAAGACAAAGAGACACGTGACAGTAATGATGGGTTCATCTCCTTCACGCCAGGAAAACTAGGAGGTCACATTTCAGCCCTCTAGGACATTCAGTATCTCTAGGACAGTTCATGGAATATTGAATACAGGAACCAACAAGAATTCGAACAATAATCTGTGAATGCAGGTTTCCAGTAAGTTTTCTAATTTTAAAGTGCCAGACATACACTTTACATAACTGCACTAAAGAAAATTAATGGGAAGGGCAACAAATTCTCAAGAGACATTTTCTACCATTAATTGGCAAGACTACCTTTACCAATCCTCACTCATCCCCAGGCAAACTTACGCTGCTATGCTTTGTATTGCATTTTGCCCTCTCCTGAAAGCATTCAAGGACTGAATCCATCCCACATTGCCTCCTACCCACAACAAAGATATCAGACACTTCTCTTTTAAGACCAGGAAAGGCAACCAAGTTACCAGATAGCATAAAACATTTCTGATGGAGAGGGGAAGTTCTTTTTTAACCCCAAAGCGGTTTAGAACTGTCCGGCAATGTAAACAAAGGAGAGATGCGCTTGACATACAATCATTGGGGGAAATTGAGCTATCATCCAACTGGTCCTAATCAGCCTAAAAAGTCCAGTAAAATAACCTGCTATGAAAGTCTCCTGTTAACTAGAAACCCCTCCCCAACTCCCCCTCCCCTCCATCCTTTCTTTCTTGGAGAGACATACTCCACATTTTACTCTATGATGCTGAAAAGACAGGGCTTAGCAGTAGGCATTTCCTGCATTTTGAAGTTACAGATTCAGGCAATTTAGCTGACTGAAGACAGACTAATCACAAATACCTACCATCCTTGTCCTCACTCTCAGTTATATATTGCTTCTTCCTTTCCAAAAACAGTGCTGTGCAACCAAAGAAATTAGTTCAAGCTCAAAAATTCAGTTAGGGTAGGGAGACAGAGGAGAAAACGAAGGAGGACCTGGAATCACAAATGTTTATGGAAGTATCACTGCCCTTTCATCCTCAAGTCCCATTTGTGCACATTTTCTAATCTCTGTTGAGAGTAGAAAATGGAAGCAGACATCATCGAGATGGAGGCAAATAAATCATCCTGCCCTGAGCAGCCACAGTGATTTCATCCTGCCTTACCACCCTGAAGTGGAAAATGCATACTAAGATAATTTGTGTCAACTGTGCAATTTTTATCTACACTGACCTGCTGACAATCTCAAAACATACATCTGGATTACAGTCTTCCCTTTAAATTCATCAGTTCTAAAGGTGTCAAAGCCAATGTAAACCAATTGACTGTATAAGTTTTGGCAAATAAGGGAAAATGGATTCATACTGGATGCAGCAACTTCCTATACAGGAAGACATTTTCTCATTCAAACAACACTAATGCAGTACAATCCTAGAAAATCAAAGGATACTCAGACATCCTAGTTATCACATATCAACCCGGGTCTCTCCTCCTTTTCCTTTCACAAGATTATCCTGATACCGGTAGGAGCAATTGGTGTACTCTGTATAAGCAATCCTTAGACAAAAAGTGTCAGTATTTATCTTCATCTCTTTTGTTTCAATTTAGAAATCACCAAAATTTGACCAACAGAGCAACAGATAAAAACCACTAGTGAATCATTTGATTGAATCAACCCCTCTACAAAAACCTGATGAAAGAACTAAATAAGCAGAACTTCAAAATGATGAAAGCTATGACCATTCCACAAAGCTACTGGTGACACACAACTAAGGATCACTTGAGCAGAAAAGTTTGTGCAGGTGCATGTGAATACAAACAAATATATGCAAGTTTTAAAACAAAAAAAAAGTGCTAATAGCAACATTTCAAAGCACCGGATTTAGTTTTTGCCTCATAACTCCCATTAAACAACAGGGCTTGCACAGCTAGAATTCCATGCAACACATCCTGTGGACTATGCAGTGCAATTTCAGCAGAGTAACTGCACACAGGTACAAGCATCAGTGCTCTGGCATCGGAGAAACTAAATTAGAAAGACTCATAACTCAGGTAACTACAACTGGGGCATGACTGAAACCTTCCCTCTTCCTTACTTGTCACTGGCCAGGTCATAGAAGCGCTTATTCACACAACCGGCAGACAACAGGGACACAGGCTCCAAATAGGAAAATATCTTCAGCAGCATTTCTGATGGCACGCTGGGAAACAAGAGAGAGAGGAATACTGTTACACTTGCCGGCAAACTCCGGAAACTGCAATGGCAGAGAATTTTAATTTCAAACCAGAGAAAAACAGAAAAGGTGGAAACCAGCAGCTTGTAAATAGATGAATCAAAAATCACCTGAAGAGGAATCAAAAGTCACCTGAAGAGTTAAACTGGAATTTGGGTTCTATTTTCAGTCTCCAGTATGTGGCATTTGCCTAAAACAATTAATCAAAACTTATTCAAGTGGCATAGCACTATTACATGAAAAGTTATGGGTTTGCCTTTTCATTAAACTTTGTTAACTTGAAACCCAGTTTGACATGAAACTACCTCATTTAGCTTCAGTTTCTTATTGCTCGTACCGTGACTTTAACATTTATTCCACAACGACCAGCTTTTCCAAAACTGCAGATATATTCACTCTCCCTCTTGACTGTGGTGTCCCATCTCAAGATGCACCAGGACAGAAATGATCGTGCTCTACCTCATCATAATCTTCAAACGCTATGTGCTCAGGGGTCTCGCACAATTCTCATTTATGTCAAAAGAAAGATGTGAACTTCAAAGCAAGAGCCAAGTGGCATCCTGAAAATGTCAATGTCTCTGTGCATCTGGAAAGCTTTGGAAAATGAAAGCGCCAGTCTAAGCCTGACAAGCAGAACATACCCTGGAGATGAGCCAACATGGTTTTTGTATTAACAGATAGAAACCTCGTACCATTTGAGCAGTACCTTGTAACTACACAGAGTTTAAAATACATGGATTTTATACTTTGATTTTCTCAAGCGTTGATTACGGTCAAATCACTGCTGAAAATACAAGGTGCTGTGAAAGTCAACACCCCAGGTGTGGCTCTCGTCCTTTTACTACTGTTATTTGCAACACTTGATTTATAACATTATTTCAGAAGCAGAGAGCTTTAAAGAGTAGCATGATAATGCCAATACCTCAATGTTTGTATTACATTCAGAATCTTAGTTGCATAAACATAGAGACAATGTGCCAAAACTTTCAACGTGCCAATACTTCCATTCTTCCACTCTTACTCCTTGTGTAAAGACATACTCACCTCTCAATGCACGCATTTGGTTTTGGTTTTATGGTAGGTCTCGAATACAGACTTTTAATTCCAGCATTTTTGGTTTCAGAGCATTCCCCAGGCCTGGCAGCAAAGGTCCTTAACCTAGCTGTAAGAAAGAAAAGCTGTTAAGAGTCACATATCGACAAAATGAAGAAATACGCATCCTGTGCAAACCTAGACAGAACATTTCAACCAAGGCAAGATTCGGGGAATACATCATACGGCAACTCAGTACTAGCAGTTCACTGATTTGAACAACTATGCCCAAGTTAAAATACTTGGCATCAGGAAGATTCAGATTTAAACTCACAGCTGTCATTCCTGTGATTCATCTCTCACAGTGGTCAGAAGGGAACAGTGTCACTCCCCCAAATCACTTTGAATCCAGCAGAGATCTGTTACCTTTAGACAGCTGCACCACTGTGGCCACCACAACCAACCTCAACACAGGCCCCTGCAGCAAGTCAAACTCACTGATTAATCCTCTTTTTTACAGCATTACTCTAGAGATGTTTTTGAGCCATCCAACTTTACTAAGCTATTAAAAGATACCAAATACCTTGAAACTTCCTCAAAAACTGTTGAGGTTCAAAAAGAGTTTCCTTGAATACATAACAGAATCATACATGAAACAAAGTTGAAGTCTCATTTCAGATCTTCCCCAGCTAAAATACTCAAAATCTGAGAGATAAGCGTTATTTCCACAGGCAAACGGATATCAATGTTTTTATAGCTCATCAGTGTTGCAAAATGTGGAATATGTAAAATTTTCTTAAGAAATTATGTTCTTTGATGTTTGATCTTTGTGTACTTTCAAGCCTAAACAGCTTGGAAAGGAGATTCAATCCATGAAAACAGAGAGCAGCTCGGGGATGTCCAGATGCTAGAAAGACAAATTATTTGGTGGTAGAATTGCTTTGTTAAGGTTTAGGGCTTGGCATGCTTCAATAAATTCACACCTAGGGGGAGGTTAACAAAGCTTGGGAAGAAGGATGCCCACGGACGGTGCACACAACAAATGCAGATTTACAGGCCACACAAACACCTGGAAGAACTCCCAAGATAAGGGAAAAACTTCTAAAACCAACTCCTGAAATCAGCTCCAACTTCCCGAAGTGTGAACTTGCAACCACTGACCCAAGAAACCCAGTGACACAAAAGAAGAGAAAGAGCATGTGGACTAACTAGCATGAGAAGCAAGAGAATCATTAAACAATGGAAGACAGAATACTAACTAATCAGAAAGTTATGTAAGTTGTAGCCAATAAAAATGAATTTTTTCCTTTGGTAAATTGTATGAAATAGTAAAAAGCTTTGATAGTTGGTGTGCTGGCTTTGTAGGATTTGCCACCCAGCACCCCCTCTGTGCAGAACTGTAAATATTTGCTAAAATACCTCAGCTCTGTGTGTGGACTGGCCTCTGGCACAGCAGCGTGAAAGAACCTATTTTGGCAACATTAGCACATCACAGTTTGGAGAGAGAAGAAAGGAACTTTGCATATTTCTAGCACAAATTCTTACAATCCAACTGGTCACATATTTTCCCAAGTTTTCTGCTAGGAAGGACTTTGTAGGCTGTAATTGCAAATACTGTCATGAATCCACATAAAAATATGGAGACAGAGTTTCAATTGTAAATCAAATCCTTATGCTTCATACCCACTGATGCCACCGAGCAGACAGAGCTCCCCATTCTCTGCATTATTGATGTTTTAAGTTGCCAGCAGACTTTGCAACACCTGCTCAAATCAGCTCTGGGTTTCTAGGCAACCAATCAATATGGGGGCAAAACACCTAATTGTGAAGTATTTGGGTACCATGTACCTTTAATGCACACTGCTCTTGGTTTAAGATTCATTTAGGCTCAAAGAAAAACAGAATTGAAAGAAATTAACAACTCTGGTCTACACTGTCAACTGTGCTATGTAAAAAACAAAAAACAAAACAAAACAAAGAAAAAACAACCAAGAAAACAACAAAACAACAAAACAAAACAAAAGCCAAACAAATGACAAACAAACAAACAAAACCCAAAAACCCCCAGATACAAAAAACAAAACAAAAAAAACCAGAAAAAAAAAAAAAAAACACAAAAAAAAACAAAACAAAAAAAAAAAAAAAAACCCCACCAAAACAACCAAGACATTTTAGTGTGAATTGTTATAAACATAACAAAAAGACATGCACATTTCAGCTTGGGTGCCAGCCACTGATAGACCAACTAAATTAACAACTACAAAACAGTAGCCATATAACAAACACAACCTGGTGCTCAAACAAGGGTTTTATTCATGCATCATTATCAAGAAGTACACTTAGATGATAAGGCACCAACAAACTGTATTTTTCAAAAGCCATTAAAGGGATTTAGAGACCCAAGCTGTGTTCAACAGCAGCAGAGCTCTCACTTCTGGACGCTCCAGGGCAGCAAATCCCAGGCTGTTCTGCTCTGAATCCATGCTGAAAGCAGAGAGTGTGGGCACACTCTACAGGGACACAACTCCACAGACTTCAGGCACAGCAGTAACTCAGATAACAAGCTGGATTTTGGATTTTAAAACCCACTACCTTAGACAAGCATAACCTGCATTGCCTCTATTCAGTCCTCCTTGCTCATTTGAACCACTGCCCCCTCTTCTTCACTCCAGGGAGAAATACCTGAGAAAAGAAAAATTTGGCCCACACATGCCTTGAAAACTTTAATGCAATATCTATTCCTTTTGTAAGCTGCAGTTAAAAAAAAAAAAAAAAGCTGAACTTTTGCATCTTCCAAAAAAAAATATTCTCAAGGTGTGAAGAAACAAACAGCAAACCCAATCCACAAATTACTTTTCAAGTACTGTGTGTGCTAAGATTTTAAATTAGCATTAACAAAATGCTTTTACATTGCATTGACAAAGCTTGGGCAGATAAGCCTAAGAGAAAAGTCAATGAGAGCTGTTACATCCCCTCTTTACAGACTTCTAGAACAACTGAGAGGCTCTTACTTAAGAAGCACAACTTCAATTGCTTTTTCATTAGCTTTCAACCTGTGGGGCTCAGTTTTGTACCAATAGTTTCACTTTCACACCCCATAATATTTGCAATGTGCCTTGGTTTTTTCATGGTCAGCAAACAATTGTCTTTCAAGTAACATTTCAAACCATGTAGCTAAAGTTTCAAGTAGTGAAAAACCTGTCACCTCCAAATGTTAAAATATACCTGCGGATAAACAGAAATGACAATAATAGTCTGACATGGGTTGGTTGGGTTTGTTTTTTTTTTTCCCCTCAGCTAACAATTTCAGTCTCATTAAAAGATGGATATTACCCCAATCCATTTACAGGTTAAAAAGAAGAAAAAAAACCCCAAAACAACAAGGAATGGAACTGCTATGAAACCCAAGGTTGTACACATGGGTTAGCAGAAAAATCTGCCTTCTAAACTCTGCCTCTAAGATTGACACTTTAAAATTTGGAAGCCAAACCTGTACTGTAAGAATTAAGGTAATCACACCTTCCATAGTGAAAACCTCCTATTTATTACAAAGGCCCGACTGCCCTGAACAGAGTAGCCACTGAACTAACCTGTACTTTGTGGATACTCATTACAGTACCTCCTCCAAGCTGAAGGACATAGCGAAGGTTAAGCCCTCCTTTCCCAGGCACAAAAAGGTGTTAAACCCAGGCCTCCCTGCTCCTGCGTTTTCCCATTCCGAGGTCACCTCCATAGGGCCAGGGAGAGCAGAGCACCACGGCCACGAAGGTGTGTACACGACCACAGCCGTGAAGAGTTTAGAGCTAGAAACCAGGCTGCTGGAGCAGAGGAACCTGAGGGAAACCACCACAGCACCCTCCCCGGCCGAGGGTAGAAGGCCCCGCTCGGCACGGCCCTGCTCACCTGCCGCCGCCTGTCGCCATGGCCTCGGGCAGCGAAGGGAGGCAAGGACGGAAGGAAGGGAAGGAACGCGCGCTGTCATCGCGGTGGGCAGCGCCTGAGGGGGGCAGGGGCGGTGCCAGGCCGAGGGAGGCCATGTCCGGCAGGGCTGGGTCGGGGCAGGCGGGGACGGTGCCCGAGCATGGCCGTGTGGGCCACTCGGGAAGGGCTGACGCCCCGCGGAACCTTCCAGTGACTCAAAGGAATCTACTGTTGTAGTCGCTCTTAGGAAGCCGCCTGGCCTTCCTGGCTGCCCTCGCCTGGGACACGAGCCACTGGCCCACCAAAGGCTATTGCTGGGGTCTTTCCAGCCTGAGTGGGGCTGTTCCCGGCGAGTGGTCAGCTGCAGGCGCCGCTGGTAAAGGAGGCGAGACAAGGCAAAGAGTTGTGGGAGGGTCTCCCCCATGCTCTCCGTTTATTGTGGGGTCCGGGGGTACGGTATTCGGAAGGGAGAGTGGAGAAGGAGTCCCCAGGGGGCTGTCCCCAGCCGCCAGTTAAAAAGGGGGAAGGGTACCCAATTGGAGAAGGGACAAGGGGAGGGAACAAGGGTACAGGGGCCAATTACAACATAAGAGGGGAGGGTACAGTAGACAGCAACCAATAGTACAGTAAACTTAACAGAAGGTTCGGGAAGAAGGGGAAGGTCCAGAGCCCTGGGCACACCTCCCAAGCAGAGCAGGGGCTGGTCTCATGCCCCTGAGCTGCCATGAGAGGCAGCTGTGGCCAGGGATGGACCAGGGTACATTTCAAAGGTACGTGTGCTATCTTGTGTGTCCAAACACAAGTCTTCTGTCTCCAGCGCTGCATTTTCACAAATAAATCCCAGGCGATTATGGGGAATGCACCCTTCGGTACTTACAGTTTGCCAATTTTTAGCTAGTTTTATATTAATCTTAGACTAATTAATTTCAATATGTAATTGAGTAATATCCAGGCTAGTCATTTTCCTCATCGGCTCATCTTTCAGCACGTAGGGATAGTCTGTGTTTTTTCCTGTGTTTTGAAGCACACCCATCCTTCCCAGACTCCTTTGTTTCTAAGGGTTGCTTCCCAAGGTACTCTCTGGATAAGTCTCTTGAATAGGCCAAACTCTGCCCTCCAGAATTCCAGTGTGGAAGTTTTATTGATGCCCCTCCTTGTTTCACCAAATATTGAAAACTATAATTTCATGATCACTGTGCCCCAGATGGCCTCCAACCACCACATCTCCCACCAGCCCTTCTCTGTTTGCAAACAGCAGGTCTAGTGTAGCCCCTCCCCTGGTGGGCTCGCTCACCGACTGAGACAAAAAGCTGTCCTCCGTACACTCAAGGAAACTCCTAGACTGCTTCTTCTTGGCTGTGTTGAGTTCCCAGCAGATATCTGGCAGATTGATGTCACCTACAAGAACAAGGGCTGGTGATCTTGAAACATCCTCCAGCTGCTTGTAGAATAATACCTCCACCTCTCCATCCTGGTGGGGTGGCCTAGAACAGACTCCCACCAGGATGTCAGCCTTGTTGGCCTTCCCCCGATTCTTTCCCACAGGCGCTCAACCTTATCGATATTAATCTCAATTTCCATGGCATCAGGAGCCTTCCTAATGTAAAGAGCAACCGCTCCACCTCTTCTCCCTCACCCATCTCTTCCGTAGAGCTTGTAGCCATCCACTACAGTGCTCTGGTTACGCGAGTCATCCCACCATGTTCCTTTGATGGTGACTACATCAGAGCTTCCCTGCTGTACCATGGCTTCCAGCTCCTCTTGTTTGTTGCCCATGCTGTGTGCATTAATGTACATGCACTTCAGCTGGGCTGCTGATTTCACCCCAAGGCTTACTACCCTTGGGCTTGGTTCTGGAAAGCCTAACTGCATCCCCTTCCCCCTTCAAACCTAGTCTAAAGCCCTCTCAGTCAGTCCCGCCAACTCATGGACTAGAACCCTTTTGCCCTTGATAGGCAGACGGAGCCCATCTGGCTCCAGCAGGCCAGGTGCCGTAAGAGTTGCCCCATGACCAAAGAACCCAAAGTTCTGCCGATGGTGCCAGCCCCTAAGCCACTGATTGATCATGCAACTTCTCCTGTTCCTTTCATCGTTTGTCCCTGCCGCTGAAAGGACCGAGCAGAACACCACCTGTGCTCATGCCCCATCAACCACTTGACCCAGGGCCCTGAAGTCCCTTTTAATTGCTGTGTTGTCTTCTTGTCAATCATATTGCTGCCAGCCTGGAGTGTCAGCACTGGGTAATACTCAGAGGGCTGAATCAGCCCAGGGAATGTTCTGGAGATATCCCATACCCGGGCCCCAGGGAGGCAGCACGCCTCCCTGTGGGATGGGCCCGGTTGACATATGGGGCCCTCTGTTCCTCTCAGAAGGAGTCGCCTACTATGACTACCCTTCTTTTCTTTTTAATGCTAGAGGTAGTGATCTGTTTGACAGACGAAGTGGAGCTGGGAGGCTCTCCGGGCAGATTATTTTCTTCTATGTCATCTGGCTGACCCTCCAGATCCAAGGCCTGGATTCTGAAGTGGCACCTGGGTAGGCAATGGGGGTCAGGAGGAATTTTTATTACCTCCCTGGGTAGGAGCCCTTTTCCACTCCCCTTCATCACCTAGGTCTCCTCCTTCTGCCTGATGGTAGGAGGCACAGGAATCCTCTGACTCCTGGTGGGCTTCTCTCAGGAATGGAAGGGTGAAACTCCACTGGTCTATTTCCCGTTCGATTTCCCTAATACTCCTTAGTCTTTCTACCTCCTCCCGAAGCTCCACCACCAGACTGAGGAGATCACTCACCTGTTCGCACCTCACGCAGGTGATTTTTGCACCATCCCCTGGTACTGCTAACAGGCTCAAGCACTCCTCACAGGAAGGTGTCTGGACAGATGCATCCTTCCTGGAGGGTTCTGTTTGGCTAGGTACACTTTTACTAGCTGTAGCTTTTGATCATTTGGAGACCATTGCTGGAAAAAGAAATGAATAATAAATTAAAAAAAAAACCACAACAAAAAAACAACAAAAACCTGGGGTGCCTTTTTAGGGCAAAGGCATTTCTGCATGGCACCTCCCAACGTCCCCATGCCACAATCTCAGTCCTCCCAGGGCTCCTGTGTTTGGTTTTATCCCGATATGGAGATGCAGGAGCTCTCCCGGCTGGACAGGGTGTCCCTGAGCCTGCAGATTTCGGGGATTTGGGGTTGGGAATGGGATGAATTTTGGGGCTGGGAATTGGGGGGATTTGGGGCTGGGAATTCGGGGATTTAGGGGAATTTTAGGGCTGGGATTTGGGAGATTTTGGGGAATTTCAAGGCTTGGAATTGGGGGATTTTGGGGCTGGGGACTGGGGGATTTCAGCGAGGTTTGGGGGGACACTGGGAGTTTGGAGAGGGATTTTGGGAGATTGAGGGGGATTGGTGGAATTTTGGAGCATTTGGGGTGATTTCGGGAGGAATTTTGAATGGAATTTGGGGGATTTGGGAGGATTTTGAGGGGGGATTTGGAGGTTTGGAAGAGGTATTAGGGGGGATTTTGGGAGATTGAGAGGAATTGGGTGAATTTTGGGGTGTCATGGGGGGATTTGGGGGAGTTTAGAGGGATTTTGACCGATTTGGAGGGATTTTACGGGAGGATTTTGGGAGGGATCCCGGGAATTCCCAGGGATTCCCCCTTTCCCCCCGCACTCCCTCGGGCACTGTCGCGTCTCCCGGGCTGTGCCGCCGGGATCTGCTCGGCGACTGATGACGTCCGAGAACACCAAGCTGTCATTGGCGGGCAGGAAATAACCGCGCCAATCGCGAGGCCGGAGGCGGCTCTGGGGGCGGGGCCGCAGCGGAGCAGTGCGATGGCTCCAGCGCTGGGCTGGGGGCGCTCCTGGGGGCGGTGAGGCGGGAGTGGCAGCCCCGGAACCGGCACCGTGAACCCCCTTATCCTGCACAGGGACTTTTCTGCACGCCTCATCCTGCAAAGGGAACCCCCCCTTACTCCCAATTCCTGGACGTCAGCACGGCCCTGCACACGCTTGATCCCTTCTCCGATGTCTCTGAGTATCTGCACCCGCATTTCTTTGACCCTGGGACCTCCCTGAATCTCGATTTTTGGGAACCGAGAAGGCTTTGCACCCTTTTCCCCAGCAATGAGATCCTCCGTGTACCCCTTTTTCCACTCCGCAGCCACTTTCCTCGCCATTCCTGCTCTCCCAGACCCCAAACCCTCCCTTTTCCTTGACCCTGGCACCTCCTGGACCCTCATTCCGCCTCTCCAGCTCCCAGACCCTCCTTTTCGTTCACCCTGGGACCTGCTGCACCCCAATTCCTGCCTTTCCCACACTCCCACTCCATCTTCCCTCAACATTGGGGACCCCTTTAAACCTCTTCCTGGCTGTCCTGGCTTTCCCTACCCCATGACTCCTCTTTCCCCGACACTGGGGACAACTTGGACCTCCCATCCCACTTCCGCTATTTCTTTGTCCTCGGGACTGCCCTGCACCCTCCTTCCTGTGCACTGGGACTCCCCTGCACCCCCAACCCCACTAGTGACACCCCCTGCACCAACTTCTCCACACCGGGACCCCCCTGAGCCCCCTCAGATGGCACCGGGACCCCCCTGAAACCCCATTCCTGGCCACTGGGATTCCCTTGCACCTTCTTCCCAGCTTTGGGACCCTGCTGCACCCCTTTGTCCCACACGAGTACCCCCTACACCCCCTTTTCCCTTCCATTCGGCCTCTCCCAGTCCCAGCCCCCAGCTTTTTCTTTATCCTAGGACCTCCTGTACCCCATCCTGTCTTTCGCAGCTTCCAAACCCCTCTTAGCACTGGGACCCCATTCCTGATCATCATTCTCCCCACCCTGTGACCTCACTTTCCCTGACACTGGGGGCCCTGGACTCCCCTTTACTGGACACAGGTGCCCCATGGACACCATCCATGTCCCACCTCTCACAGTCCCTGCACTCCCTTTTCTTGACCCTGGGGCCCCCCTGAACCCCCATCCCTGGGCACTGCCAGCCCCTGAATCCCTTGTGCGGCCCTTGGACCCCCCCCGGACCCTGTTTCTGACCCATCTCATGTCTCTCCAGCATGTGACCCCCCCCCCTTTCTTGAGCACAGGGACCCCTGTACCCCCATCCCACCTCTTCCAGTGCTTGCATACCCTTTTCTTTAACCCTGGGGCTCCCTTGAGCCACCATTTCCAGGCACTGGCAATTCCTTGAAGCTCCTCCCCAACTCTGGGAGCCCCATGCACCCCCATTCCTGGCCATCCCATCTGCCCCAGTCCCCAGCCTTCCCCTTTTGCCTGACTCTGGGACCCCCTGGATGCCAGTTCTTGCCTTTCCCAGCCTCCAGACCCGCATTCCTTAACACTGAGGACCTCTGGGACACTCATTCCTGGCTATTCCGGGGCTCCCCACCCCATGACTCCCCTTTCCTTGAAACTGAGGACCACTGTACACCCTTTCCTGGGCACAGGAACCGCTTCAATCCCCATCCCACCTCTCCAAGACCCTACACTCCCCTTTCCTTGACCCTTGAAACCCCCTTGAAACTGCCTTCCCCAGCAGCCCTTATCCTGCACCAATCGTCCTCTGCACCCCTTTCCCTGACGATCCCGCCCCCACCCCCAGCTTCCCTTTTCCTTGACTCCGGGACCCCTCAGATTCCCTAAATCCCCATGTCCCCCCAGTTCCCCACCCCCTTGTCTCGGATTAGAGAAAATTTTCCTAGGTGGAAAGTGTTCTGAATAAAACACCTCCCCCACAGCAAAGACTTCCGGCACCCCTTCCCCCACAGCAAACAGAATATCTCAGCTGAAAGTGGGATAAGAACTGTTTAATTAACAGACCACACAGTGGAAGGGGAAACGGAAAAAAGGGTCATTAAACCTGAATAAACAGTTGATGAACTTTAGTGTCCTTTTCCTCAGGCGTGGCTTCCCCTTTCCGGGGTCTCTGGAGAGGCCGGGTGGAGTTCCACTGGTGGCTCCCTGGACGATTCTCGTCTGCTGTCCTCCGGGGCTCCTCAGGTTCTCAGATGAGAAAGCAAGGCAAAGAAAAAGGTCCAAAAACGACGAAATAACAATCCCAGGGAAAAAACAAAACAAAACAAAACAAAACAAAAGAAAAACAAAACCAAAGCAAGCAAACAAACAAAAAAAACCCCCAAAAAAACCAAAAAACCAAAACCAAACCAAAACAAAAAAAAAAATTAAAAAATTAAAAACCCAAGCAGCAGCCACACCGATAGCAGCAGCAACCAGCAGCATCAACTGATGGAAAAAAAAAACACCCAAACAGTGTCCCTTCCTTCTCACTCCCCCATAGAACAACCGGGGAAAAAACCCCAAAAAATTCCCAAAATTCCCAAAACATCCCGTGCTGGCAGAGCTTCTCTCGGCTGCAGGACACAGTTAAAGCTACAGAACCATATTCTGGTCAAGCATACAAACGATAAGGAATACAAGATATCACTACGCCACCCCAGGACACCCCTGCGTTTCCTGGGGTGAGGTTGAGAATGCGGAATATGGGAAGTGGAAAATGGGGGAAGAGGAATTTGGGAATGCAGAGCAGCAGGATGAGGTTGTTCCTCCTCCTCACCGTCCTGTGCATCCCAGAGCCATAATCCGGCGGGAATCTCAGCTCACTGCGTCCATCATCGCTGCTATCATCATCATCCTCATCGGATTCGGCATCCGGGAGCTGTGACCCAGTAACAGCCGGGATGGGGCTCGGGAAGGCAGCACGGATCCGCCCGGCAGTGATCTGGGGATCTCGCACCGTAGGTGCTGATCCCACTTTAATTTTTATATCCTTGTTCAAGCTCCACGATTTCCCATTCCAGCCCCACGGCTCCCCCCATTCCCACAGATCCCCCTATGCCCACAGACCCCCCCACTCTCCCTGCTCTGGCTGTGCTAGACCCACAGCATCTTCAGTCCGGGGGTGGCTGTGCCGGGGGCACTCACCCAGCCGGCTCCAGGAATCCCAGTGTTCCGCCTCGCGCTGGCCCTGCTCAAAGGGGGTCCCGCCCAGATACCCCAAAACCACAAACTGGGGGAGCCCCGGGCCAGGTTCTGACAGCGCCACAAACAGGAAAGGCAGGCAGCGAGGAACGTGGGGGACACGGGGATTTTAGGGGGTCTGAGGGGTCTCACGGTCAAGGAAAGGGGGGCATGGGGGCAGGGAGAGGCGGCATGGGCGGGAAAGGGGGTGCGGGGGAATTGGTGCAGGATAAGGGGGTGCATGGGGCCACGGTGCTGGAGAAGGGGGTCTCAAGGGGGTCCCAGGTTGAAGGAAACGGGGGTGCAGGGAGTTGAGAGGAGGGATGGGGGGATCCAAGAGATCCCTGTGCCCAGCAAAGGGAGTTACCCCAGTGTTCAAGAAAGAAGGTCTGGGAGCTGGGAAATGCAGCAGTGGAGGTCCAGGGTGTCCCAGGGTCAAGAAAAAGGGTCGGGGGATTGGGAGAGGCGGGATGGCCAGGAAAGGGTGTGCAGGGCATATAAGGGGGTGCAGAGGGGATCTCACTGTAGGGGAAAAAGGGCGCAAGGGGTCCTCGGTTCCCAAAACTCGATATTCAGGGAGGTTCCAGAGTCAGAGGTCGGTAGTGGCTGTGCCGGGGGCACTCACATCCTAGGCCGGGAATCCCAATGTTCCGGCTCGGCTCCGGCCCCGCTCGAACGGGTCCCGTGCAGGTATCCAAGAACCACGAACTGGATGAGCCCCGGCCGGAGGAAGAGCGGTACAGAGGGCCCTGGTGCCGGATAAGAGAGTGTGGGGGGGGTCCCGGTGCCGGGGCTGCCACTCCGCCCTCAACCCCCCCAAGGAGCGCCCCCAGCCCCAGCGCTGGAGCCATCGCGCTGCTCCGCTGCGGCCCCGCCCCCAGAGCAGGCTCCGGCCCCGCGATTGGCGCGGTTATTTCCTGCTCGCCAATGGCAGCTTGAGCTTCTCCTGACGTCATCGGTCACCGGGCAGATTCCGGCGGCGCAGGCCGGGAGACGCGACAGTGCCCGAGCGAGCGCGGGGGAAAGGGGGAATCCCTGGGAATTCCCGGGATCCCCTCTGGGGCCCCCGGCGTGAGCTCTGACACCTCCAGTATGATCCCAGTCACTCCCAGTTTCCCACAGCATTGTCGCAGTTCTCCACCACTGATCCCAGTCGCTCCCATTTTCCCAGTCAACCCCAGTATCGTTACAGACATTCCCAGTATATCCCAGTTGCCCTCAGCATGTTCGTAGTCATTCCCCGTCACTCTCCGTTGCCCAAGTGAGCTCCTAGTTATCCCCGTATGTCCCAGTCACTTCCAGCATATCCCACTTGCTTCCAGCATGCACTCAGGCATTCCCAGTTAGTCCCAGTTGCTTCCAGCATGCACTCAGGCATTCCCAGTTAGTCCCAGTTGCTTCCAGCACGATCCCAGTTGCTCACAGCTGTTCCCACTCATCCTGAGTGTGGTCCCAGTCAGCAGCAGTAGGATCCCGGTTGCTCCTAGTATCTCCCAGTTGCCCCCAACATGATCCCAATTGCCCCCAGCATGTTCCCAGTCAATCCCACTATGATCCTAGTCACCCTCAGTGTGATCCCAGTCTCCCCCAGCATGGGGCCAGCTGTTCTGTCCTCTTTAGTCCCAGTTGCCCCCGGTATAGTCCCAGTCCTTTCCTGTATCATCTCAGTCCCTCCCAGCATGGTCCCAGTCAGGCCCAGTTGCCCCCAGTGTAGATTCAGTAACTCCCCCTTGCTCCCAGTTGCCCCCAGCGTGGTCATGGTTGCTCCCAGTGTGCTTCCAATCACCCCCAGTACGGTTACAGACACTCCCAGTCTATGCAAGTAGCCCTCAGCATGTTTGCAGTCATTTCCAGTCACTCCCAGTTGCTCCAGCACGGTTCCAGTTGCCCCCACTATGATGCCAGTCACTGCCAGTATGATGTCAGTGTGATCCCAGTACAGCCCAGTCACTCCCAGTGCTGCCCTTCTGGAATCCCGACCCCTCTCTGCGTTCCCCCCTCCTGGATCTCCAGGCTCCCCAGAGGAGCCCCAAGGGCTGCAAGTCCCCACCAAGGCCCAGTTTGGATCTGCAGTCCCCAATTTTCCGTGTCCCTCTCCTTTTCCCCGGGCCGGGTTCCGCCCGCCCCCACCGGCTGGGAGCAGCCGAGAGCCCCGCGCTGCGCATCCCGACCTGCCCCGCCTCCATCCCCGCTCCTTCCGCGAGGTGCGAAGGGTTTGGGGAACGGCGGAGGAGGGATGGAGGGAGGAGGAGCAAGAGGTGGGATTCGGGAGAAAGAGGAGCCGGAAGAGGGTTGCTGTCCCTCGGAAGACGTGTGACGAGCGGGTGGAACTGGTTGGTTGTCTTGTTATTTGGGTCTTTTTGAGGGGAGGTTGTTTTTTTTATTTTTGTAAGACGTGCCGAGCGGTTTGAAGGTGCTGTGGGTGCGGGAAGCGCTGACCCGAGTCCCCGATCCCCTCTTCACAGCCCCCTACCCTGGTCTTCGCCCCTCCCCAGGGCCCCCAGTGCTGCCCCTTCACGCGCTCTCTCCCAGCGCTCGGGGGAGCTGCCGGCGGCTCCGCGGACACAGCCGCACCCTGCCCGGCTCGCCCTCCGCCAGCAGCGCGGTGCAGACGGACACAAATACTATGAGGAGGGTGTTGGCGAACATGGTGCTCATGGTGGTGCTATCACCGCCCCCGACCCGGTGACAGTGCCGCGAACCCGGAAGTGGATCCGCCACGGCCAAGCGGCCATGCCGCGTTGCCTAGCAACGGCCGGAAGCGACCACCTGCGCTTCCGGCTGCGAGAGAAGCCGCGGGAAGGGCGAAGGGCGGGGAAGGCGCGGCGGGCACTGGTCTGATCGGTGGGGTGGGTGCCAGTCGTGGCGGCGGGCGCTGCTCTGATGAAGGTAGGTGGCTGTCAATGGTGGCGGCGGGTCCCTCCCGCCCAGCGGGGCTAAGGGAGGGTCCCTGTCACGGCGGCGTGGCGGCGGCAGCTCCCTGGAGTCACGCACATCTGGGCCTGGTGGTACCGCGCTCGGTGCAGGGCTCGCGGAGAGGTTCACAGAACCAATTAGCTTGGAAAAGACCTCCGTGATCATCCCGAGTCCAACCTGTGATCCAACACCACGATATCAACCAGACCACTCAGTGACACATCCAGTCTTCACTTAAAGGCCTCCAGGGACGATGACTCAGTCACCTCTCTGGACAGCCCATTCCAGTGTCTAATCACCCCTAATGTGAAGAAATTTATCCCAATGTCTGGCCTAAGCCTCCCCTGGTGTGGTTTGACACTAGAAAGTCTGGGTGTCTGCTCTCCCTGCACCTTGCTGGGATGTGGTGCCTGAATCTGCTTGCCAGGGGAGGTGCACAAGACGTTTGCTTTCTTCAACGTACCCCTTGCAAAAAGGTTGTCTTGGAGAAACCTTCCTGGTTTCTAAAACTCTGTCCTGGATTCATTTGCCAGTGGTGTGAATGGGAGTGTTCAGGACCAACTTGGACAGGTTTCAGAGCAACTGGTCTAGTGGAAGGTGTCCCTGCCCATGGCAGGGGGGGTGGAACTAGATGTGCTTTAATGTCCCTTTCAACCCAAACCTATTCTGTGATTCTATCAATATCCTGTTAGTGCATCTCACTAGGAGGCATTTTCTGGAATCAAATATTTAGAAATATTGTTGCCTGCCCTTTACCAGAGGCTGTTAATGTCCCACACGCTCCTTGTACAGCTAGCAGTGGAGTACATCATTCTGTGATTCACAGGAAATTAAATTTCCCATTGCTTGTGTGTGTAAAATATTCACACACAAGGAGGGGATGAGACTAAGAAGTGCATTAATGAGGACAGTGCAATAATAGCAAGGGTTTGGCAGAGAGACTAATTAACTTTTATTGAGCCTCCAGTGGCTACACCTGTAGCAGCAGAACTAAACCAAATCCACCCATGGTAATGGGGTGAGGAGACCTGGAAAGCAGAAATACAGAAAAGGAAACAGGGCAGGCAGGGAAGGGCAGGTTTGTGCCTGTCCTTATGTAACAGAGGAGTTTGCTGTCAGTGACAGTGATGGACTGTGGGATTACATGGGCAGAGATGAGTGAAAAACAGGGAAAGGAAAAACCTCTCGCCCTTAAATTAAAATTTCCGTTCAGCAAGAGGGTGAGGAACTGTAGTTCATAGAAGACAGCGCAAGCAGCAAGTATGGGTGTGAGGTCGGACAGCAAACAAGCTCTCCGAGCCTGGGGACAGGCACACGAGGAAAGCAGAGAGCCACATGTGTGCAGCTGGCTGAGTCACATGTCACTGAGAGGTGCAGCTATGCACTGGAGGAAAGTCTCAGCACCGTGTCTGGGCACGGAGAACGTCCTGCAACATCAGGGCAGAACTGAGAACTGGACGTCAGCACCAGGGGACTCAGAGCCATCAGGGAGCCAGGGATGAAACTGATGATGGTTGTTTCAGTTTGGGATGAGCAGCAGGAAGATACTGACAGCTGGTGATGTGGCAGCACTTGTGATATACAGAGAAAATTCTTCCCTGTGAAGATGGTGAGGCACTGGCACATGTTGCCCAGAGAACCTGTGGATGCCCCACCTCTGGAAGTGTCAAGACCAGGTTGGATGGGGCTTGAAGCAATCTGGTCTAGTGGAAGGTG
The DNA here is from genome assembly GCA_036785705.1 of Acanthornis magna. Lineage (NCBI taxonomy): Eukaryota > Metazoa > Chordata > Aves > Passeriformes > Acanthizidae > Acanthornis > Acanthornis magna. The sequence goes on from JAWUZG010000093.1 coordinate 12,697,471, forward strand.
TTTCTGACCATGGCAGGGGGTTTGGAATGAGATGATCTTTAAGGTTCCTTCCAACCCAGTCCATTCTGTGATTCTATATTATTTTGTGCCACTTCATGCACTTCCCTGTGCTGTAGGCTGTCCTCCACCCTCTCTCCCGCTCTTTAGATCTCTCTTTCCTGGCTGTGAGAGGTATCAGCATCTATCAAAGCAGTATTTTGAAATAGTTTCTCTTATACTGCTGTGGGGAATGATTCACATGGTATCAGTTATTGATACTGCACGTGGTCTTTTGGCAGAGCCAGGCCAGGAGGAGATGGTCAGAGACAGGAAGCTTTCCTTTCTAGTGTCTGTGCTTTGAACTGGAGGTCGAGGTGACAACGGGCTCTTCGCAATTTCATCCTGACATTTTGAGTAACACCAGGATCTTTATTAGCAAATCCTTTTTTCAGACAACACATGGCATATTACTCTCAATGGCATTTCCTTTTCAAAAAAGCATTCTGTGCTTTGATCAATGTGTAAAGGACAGTTGAGGGTTGGGTGCAGTCTGCTTTGATCTACCAGCCTGGGATATGAGAAAAAGGAAGGCATTTTCCTAATACATGGCTCTGGTTGCATTAGTTAGGGGCTGGTGTAATCTACAAATATTCTAGATACGGAAGTGGTAATATTTATGGAGGCAACCTTGAAACCAGATTAGAGATCCCAGTAGATTTCATGTACTGCAGTCTCCAAGCTTAAACTGAACAAAAGGTTCAGTTGCTGTGCACAGTGTGTTAGCGACCAGCAGGCAGTAACAGGGTGTGTAAAATTCTCTGTTTGGAGGAAAGGTGCTGGTGGAGGTTAGGATTTTTCCTTTTGTTTTTTCTTTCCTCTTCGGGGATTTTGTCCCAGCTGCTGCTGGGAGACAATAACGATCGGTACTTAAGAGAGACAACTCCCATGGGGGAGGAGTGCACCTGGCTGCACTTCTCTTAGCTGAGGGCTTTTCTCTTGGGGAGCAGAGCTATCGAGGAGGGGCAGGTATATCGGTGTATCAGAGACTTGGCCCGGGGGAAGGGGCTGAGCACAGCTCCTAGGTCTGTCTCTCTGGGCATCGGAAGGGACAGTTGATCTGCTGCTTCCTGCGAGAATTCACTGCCATCGCTAGAGCCCACTTCTGTAAGATCCCGAGGGTGGGAGGTACAGCAGGTTTGTGTAATCATACTTACTGTTAATGCTGTACTTCTCATGTCGTTTGCTCTCTGATCTAAGTCATAGTAACTTTTGTTATCTTTATTTTTTGTTGGAGAGGTGTGATTTTCTTTGACAGACTGTTGAAAGAATAGGCAAGTGTCAAGTTTTGTGCGTTAAACATAATTGACACTTCAAGTATTTATACTTGGGATTCTAGATTGAAATGATTGGTTTCTCTTATTGCCTATTTGCCATGTTGTGTGTGTTTTGTTTTTAAGAATACGGTTTTCACCAATGTATTTTGTAACCAAATTAAGCTATGCAGACAGCTGTAGAAATACTACAAGATCAGTGCTATTTTTGGCAGTATTTGGTTTGCTTTTTCTTCTTCCTTCCTCTCTGCACAGCATCATTTATTTCTCCAGTGAAACAGAAGACACTCAGCCACACTTCTCAGCAGCTCTGCAGCCTGTGGAGTGCGTGGGCAGTCTCTGTGTGCAGCATCCTGGAAAATGTGCATTCTCTTGAAGTGATCTGCTGAAAAGTATGTACTTGTACAGTTGTTCCAGCCTCCCTTATTGCACTGCTCTCAAGATCTGAATTGCCTGGTCTCTAATACTCCCTGAGATTTGCATTTCATCTGCCAGAGAAACGCAGTTACCCAGCGAACCCCGAAAAGCAAGGACACTGAAGATGGCTCTGTGTGCTTTTTACGCAGTTTGGGGTTTGTTGCTAGAAGTGGCAATAGCATTTGGCCCAGTACCAAGGATCACTCGGGAACACCAAGGTAAGAACAGAAATTTAAGTATTGTAATATGGGACATTGTGACATCCTTAGGGTTTCTGTGGGATTTGAAACTCATTGAGGCTTTAGGTTCTTTCAGCCAGTTTGCTGTGAGTTTGGTCAGGTGTTGCTGGTTTTGCTAATCTATGAAGTGCATAGGATCAGAATATTCAAAACTCATTCGGGCACGGGGTTAACTGATTTTAGTTCTGTGAAAAACGAAGTTCACTCTCCTGTTGAAATTTAAAAGTTTAATAAAGGACAATAGGGGACAAAAACAATAAAGCAAAGAAACAGTGCTGGGTGCTTGGCCCTAAGCCAAGAAGCACACCTGCCATTGAAGGAGTCGTCTTAAGTACTCTTTGTATTGCATCAGCCTCATGCCTATTCATAAGCATTCATGCATATTCAAACTTTTCTCAGAACTATTTTGCATGTTCCAAGAACTGTTTTGCATGGCTCCTCCTTGGTCCCGCCTTTTTAGAGCATGCGTGGTTTTGGCTGTGGTTTCTTCCAGTCTTGGTTATCATCTCCAGTTTGAGCTTTTCTCCATGGTCCTTGGATCTGGTTATGGCTGATAGTCAGGTATCAGTGTTGGGTCTTCTCTGTGCTGTTCTTTGGGTGTTATCCAGTCAAGCAGGCAGTGTGGTTAGTAAAGGAAAGTCTTTTAAACTACCTCTATTAGTTATTTCACTACTATATCGAAATCTAGTTAATAACAGAAATTAAAACATTGGTTATATACCTCTATCTTTATAACAAGACTACTTCTATATAAAAAGAATAAAACCATACACACAATGAATATCTGCGAAAAGCCAACACTATATTATGTATGCATCACAATTCCCCTTTTTTCTTTTTTATAAATTATTTGGCTTGAGCAATACATCTTGCTTTCTAATTTCCATTTCTCGCTGGTTCTTTTCACATATTATTTTTGCTTCTTCAAAGGGGTCTTCTCTTCGTTTCTTTAACACCATTATCTTTTGTGCTGTTTCAGATGTGGCCCATTTTGAGTCCATAGGTATTATTACTACTTGCATTCCTTGGACTACACTGGTGATTAGTCGAATAAAATAGGGAATTAAGCAAGGAAGAAATAACAAACCATCTGTTGCACATAAAAGGAAGAAGCCCAGCTTTTTCCACCATTCTATTCCTAATACTTTATCCCACCAGTTAGCTTTTAGCATTGATTCCCATCTTTGGGTCGGTACATGGGCTATTTTTCTGATATCTTTGTCTATATCTAAGACAGCATCCCCATTATCATCAATTTTCAAACAGTCCAATGTATTAAATTTTCCACAAACTCCCCCTTCTTCAGCTAATAAATAGTCTAAAGCCAACCTATTTTGATACACTGTGGCTCTTGTTTGCCTTTGTTGACTTGATTTTAATTCCAGTGCCCGAGCAGTTTTGTTGGTTATGATCTCTACAACAGCTTGAAGTCTTATAATTCGATTTAACATATAAATCGGGGTTCGATAACCCCAGCTCCCATCTTGTGCCCAGGTGGCTGGCCCATATGTTTCCAGTATGCATTCAGGAGGCTAGCCCTCCTCTCCCCATTTTTGAAACCCCCCGATCAGTTCTCTTTTGTTCCTTTTTAGGTCCTCGTAAACTGGTACTCCTAATTGATCTCCATCTGGTCCTGGTAAAAGGAAAAATCCTGTCTGTATGATCCCCAGAGTGCAACTCCCTTTCCAGCGGGGGGGTGAGTTTTGGGTATGCTCTTTTTCCACATATCCAAAATAGACCATCTGGTGCCTTCCAGTAATCCTTAAGCCTGTTGATTTATATTGTCCCAGAATTTGGATATTTCTGGGATTCCAAAATAGGGATTTTTGCCTGTATCATTACATTGAAAAAGCTTGATTTCATTATTAAACTTGCAGGTTTTTTCTTTGGTTCCTTTCTGAGCCCAATACAGAGTTGGTTCCTCTGGGACCCACCCTATAGAACTTCCGTTACTAACTTTATATCTCTTACAGGGAGTATTTCCTACTTTGCTAAGGAAGTTTTCCCCAGTATGCCAAAGGCACTCTTCTCCTATCACTATTGAACTTAAAATCCACCCTTCTGGCCGGTTTTCTTCTTTCATGTTTGTTCGGTTCCATTTAAGAAGTTCTACAGGGCCTAGGCTAGTGCCCTTCCATGGCCATTCCTCTGTCATTAAAGCCCCACCACAGACTCAACAGTTGGTAATGTTTAGTTCCTTACTTATTCTTTCCCCCAGTTCTACAAACAGGTTTTTCCCTACTCCTGAGATTTCCATTTCTTTTTCCAATTGTTGTTTGAGTTTTGTATACAAATCCTGACGTGGGGTTGATACAGGGTTGGATTGCTGGGTTGGTTTCACCTTTTTGTTTACTGTTTGTTCCTTTACCAAATCTTGGACTCGGTTACTAAGGGCAAAAGTGAAGCAAACCCATTTTTCCCCTTTTGGACATTTTTCTCCTAACCTACTACCACTTGTTCCTAAGTTTTCCGCAATCCAGTATCTTTTCCCGTTTTGTGTGCAAGTAGCTAATTTGGATGGATCATAGCATTGATTGCTAACATGAGTATGGGTAAAAAAAAGGAACCTCGGGTTCATTCCCAGTAAAGTGTCCGGTAGCATTTGCAACACGATTTTGCTTATATCCCATAAGGGAAAAGGCAAAGAATGAATGACACAAGGAGGAATAGTAGAGGTCCGGTATGGCTTATACCCCCACCTCCCATGCCTATGGGGTTGCTGCCCATAGCAGGGCTATAGAATCTTCTCGGTGGCGAGTACAGTGGTCAATCCGGTCTTGCCCTCTATTTCCTTGTCACTTCCTCCTTATTAGTTTCCAAGCAAATCGCCTTCGACACTTTTTAACTGTGGTTTCCCATTGTTCCTCGGGTACTTCCCATTCAACAGGTACTCGAAATTCCCACCCACAGAGCAAAGTTATTATTTGAGTTAACCCTAGTTCTGTCTGGATAGGGAGTGAATTTCACTCTCGACACTTCACGCAATGAGCTTGCCATTTTTGTGAATGACAATACCAGTTTTTCCCACAATGTATGCAGTTACATTTAACCCAGCTAGCATGTCCGATGAACCAGACAAGGTATGTGGTATGGCATTGAAGAAGGTTGTAGTATCTCCTTGAGATTAGGATACAGTCTATTTTCTTCTTTATATAAATCACAGGCTAAGGCTAAAACGTAAGGACCCTTTGTTCGAAATAGTCCTGATCCTCCAGTTTGGGGTGGAAGTATTCCTCCCCAAGGCGGGTATCAGAGGTTTCTCAAAACTTGTCCAGATGGCACTTGAAACCGCTGATATAAACTTGACCTTATTTTCCAATTATTTGTGATTCTCGGTACCTCCCTTGGATCATTTGGGTCTTCCCAGTTCATTACCACCAAGTCCTCTCTTAAGAGTCAACCTGGTATCGCCTGGCTTAGAGGTTAGAGTCCACTCCTTAGGTTCTTCCACAGGTCCTTTAATTCTGCTGGCGTGGATCCATCCTCTTTCCCTGGTCCGGATCGCTGTCTCAGTTGTCAGTAGTACCTGAAAAGGACCTTCCCATTGTGGGGTTAAAGATTGTTCTCTCCACAATTTCACTAATACCCATTCCCCTGGTTGGATATTATGAATTTTAAATTCTAAGGGAGTGGTTTGAGGGATTATCCCTTTTAACCGCAAATTTTCAAGTGTTTTTGCAGTGGTGATGACACATTTTCTAACACTCATTTCCTCTTCTTCATAAGTAGCAGTTTCATGTTGTGTGGTTAAAAAAGGCAACCCAAAGATTCTCAGTAGAGCCAATGGTAAACATTTTACCCAGGACATCTGTGTTTCAATCATCAGTTTTGTTAGAGCTCTTTTTAAAGTCTGGTTCATTCTTTCTTCCCGGCCCGAACTCTGTGGATGCCATGGGGTATGTGATTCCCATTTTATTCCCTACTGTACTACTATTTGTTGTAGTACATTTGAAGTAAAATGTGTTCCTCTATCTGAGTCTATTCTATTAACCATTCCATATCTGGGAATAATTTGTTCTAAAAGGGTTTTACATACTACATTAGCTGTAGCTCTGACAGTGGGGACAGCTTCCACCCAATGAGTTAAATGATCTATTATTACTAATAAAAATTTCCACTTCTGTACTTGAGGGAGTTCAGTAAAATCTACTTGGATACTTTGAAATGGTTGCAGAGCTAACTCGTGACCTCCTGGGGTTGTTTTTCTCATTACCTTTTTATTTACTTTTTGACAAGTTATGCATTTCTCAGTTACTTGCTTTGCTAATCCAAAGACCCCAATGCACCCATAATTCCTTAAAAAGTGATCACACAAAGCCTGAGTACCCCAATGAGTCTTTTGATGCAAGCCTTCTAATACTTTTCTAGTAAGCGGTTTATTAAGTAACTGCCTTCCATCAGGGAGTTTCCATTTGCCAGATGGATCTTGCTTTCCCCTGATCTTACTTAATTCCTTTTCTTCTGCTTCACTAAATTTTGGAATTTCCGGTTCTTCCTTATCTGGAGTCAAAATTAACAAGATTTTTTCGGTCCCATTCTCTGCTGCATCTTTAGCTTCTTGGTCTGCCGGATTATTCCCTCTTATTTCTGGGGTCATTCCCTTTTGGTGTCCCTTAACATGTACTACTGCTATTTCTTCTGGCAACTTTAGTGCTTCTAAAACCTCTAAAATGAGTCCTTCATGTATTAATCCTTTTCCCTTAGAATTTAGTAATCCTCTTTCTTCCCAAATTTTCCCAAAAGTATGTACTACTCCAAAGGCATATTTTGAATCAGTATATATGGTTCCTTTTTCTTTTGCTAGATATTCCAATGCTCTCTTTAGAGCATATAATTCACAAGATTGAGCTGACCAATGTGAAGGTAATTTCCCTTTTTCAATAGTCTGCATATTTTCTCCATCTACTAGAGTATATCCTGACATTCTTTTTCCTTGTAGGCATCTAGATGAACCATCAACATATATTTTTCTCCCTTCTGGGAGGGCCTGTTCTGCTAGATCTTCCCAAACCTTAGTTTGATATTGTATAATTTCTAAACAGTTATGTATTAAATCACTTTCTGGTTCTCCATATAAAAATTGAGCTGGGTTTAAACTTTTGTCTACTTCTAATGTCAAGTCATCACTGTCTATTAGAATTGCTTCATATTTTAACATTCTGCAATCGGTTAACCATTTTTCAGCTTTCTGATTTAACATGCTCCTGACTGCATGAGGACTATGCACAATTAACTTGCTTCCAAAAGTAAGTTTACGACTCTCTTCTACTCGAATGGCAGTAGCTGCTATAGCTTGTACACGCACTGGCCAGCCATGGCTTACTGGATCTAGCATTTTAGATAAATAAGCTATTGGCCTTTTCACTCCTCCCCATTCCTGAACTAAGACTCCATGGGCTACTCCACTTTCTGCATTCACATACAGATGAAAAGGTTTTTCTCATGAGGGTAAACCCAAAGCAGGTACTGAGGCTAGCTTAATCTTTAGTTCTTCTAATTTAATATCATCTTTAGTCCATTTTATATTGTTCCCCTCTGTCAATTTTTCGTACAAGAATTTTACTGCCTGTGTATACCCTTCAATCCACAGTCTACAATGTCCCAATAATCCAAGCAGCCTTCTAACTTCCTTCTTTGAAGAAGGAGGGGGGAGAGATAAAATCCCCGCAATCCACTCAGGATTTAGTTTTTGGCTTCCTTTACTTATTAAATGACTGAGATACTTTACTTCTGATTCCACAAATTGTAGTTTTCCTTTTGATACTCTTAATCCTTTTTCCCCAAGAAAGTTTAAAAGTTTGATAGTAGTCTCTCTAACTTCTGTTTCAACTTCCCCTGATAAGAAAAGATCATCAATTTAGGTTTCTCAGCTGAAGGATATTGCAGGTGAAACTTGCTTCGAGAGAAAATCCCAATAGGTGTATTTTGTTTTAAACTAATTATTTTTACCTGGAGTCTGAACACATGAGCAAAATGCACCTCTCCACCTAATAATCAATTTTGACACCAAGCCATCCTGAGCACTAGATGAATCACCAGGTGAAGGGAAAAGAAGCATTTGGCCCTCTTCCAACAGCATTTCATGGTGCCTAGATATGAAAGTCTTTGACAAAACAGTGCTTTTCCTGTATTTGAAATTGCAGCACATATTCATAATCTCCCAAGACAATAACCAGGAGTCTGCAAGTGTGATGCAAAGAGAAGTAGTAGAAATCAGAGGATCCTTTAGTTTTTGGTTTACTAATTTAGCCTGGGACTGGAAAGAACTCTAGAGCAATGATTATAGAGTAGTTATTTCCTGTGTTTGTGAAGATATGCATTTTCTTTCTTACTTTCTCCTCCCCCCCACCCCCATGCCCCATGTGGCATGGATCCTTTAAGTTTTAAGAGATTTTTTTCTTTGGGTCCTTCTTTAATATTAGTAAGCAGCAATTGATTACTTACCCAAGTGTGCAGTAACTGAACAAACCCGAACAAGTACATTGCCATATAATAAAGCAATCTTAAATAAGGGTATTAAATTCTGAGCAGTCATTCTGTAGGAAAAGATAGATGGAGATTAAGAATGTAGTAGGAATAAGAAAATGATGACATGACTGTAGGAAGTGTTTTTCATGTATATTGGTATAGCAATTAGTGACTTGCTCATGCAGCCTTTCAGAAAGGGTGGCCTAAGTGAGACTTGTAGTTCCTTCTTAGACTCCTTGATGCTTCGATCCTGTAGTTAAAATTTGGCACATTGCTATTTAATGGTATAGCAAGGTGCTGCAGACTCATCTCCAAATTAGTTAAAAGAAATGGAGTTCATTTTCATTCCTGCTGTTTCTCTCTCTGTGTGCTAAGGATTGTTGCATTTAAGTGTTGGAAACCTACTTTGAATAGGAGAGGGAATTTAGTTCGGGGATGAACCCGTTCATCCATTTGGGGAAAATTTTCCTGCAAGGTAAAAGATTTCAAAATTATGTGCTGGAGCCTCTAGTTTAAAATTAATGTTTCTGGAGTATTATAGTTGAAAATGTGCAATTATTCATGATAGAATTGGAAGTAATAGTACACTGTTTTCATCTGTATCTTAAAAAGCCATGCTTAATTAATCTTGTGCTTTCCTGTACAAAATGTGGTCTCCCAAGCTTTCAGTCGTTTTTACATTATGGTTGTACATTCAGAAAAATTACTCTTTCACATTAGTCAGTTGGTGTCACCTTTCCCCAAGCCATTCCGGTCCATTCTGCGTGCTTCCTCATTCCACTGCCTTTTCTCTCATGTCTCCCTCTTCTTCTCATCTTATTTCTTTTCATATTGATTTTTTCCCTCATGCTCTTATTTTGTGTGCATTTCTTCTCTGGTTGTCACTTTACAATCAGCTGCAAACGGTGTCTTATTTGCTTCTGTGTCTTCTGTTATGACAATATGCTGAAGAGTTGTGTTAAGGTGCAGGATATTTTGTAAGATTTGTTCAGGGCAGGTGCAAGGGATGTGGTGACTGACCTGATTTTCCATGGATTGGTCTATGGAAAGGAAAAGGTGAGGAATGTCCTGACAGTGGATGTGAAAAATGGAAGTTTAGAAAAAGCAGGTAGAAAAAAAAAAAAATCAAGGAAGTGAGTTATAGGGATCAGCACAAGAGGAAATACTTGATCATTTGAAATGGAATGAGAAAGTGGGGACAAGGGATTTTGATGTTGCTGATGGAAGCTGCTGTTTCTGCTGAATCAAGCTTCTGAGGGGTCCCTTGTCTTTTACACAGGTTGTCTGAACTAACCTTTGTTGTTTTCAGATTATCCAACAGCTGTTGGAAAACTTAGAAAAAATGATTCATAAGCTTGGCCCTAAGTGATTGTGTTTTTTCATGAGGTGCTATTTTTTTTCATTTTGACAGAGGTCCAGCTAATACATTTTAAGGAATCAAAAGTGTCAAACTATTCAGTCTTGCTGTTAAGTGAAGACAAAAATGTTCTATTTGTAGGAGCCAGGGAAGTGATCTTTGCCTTAAATGCAGTGAATATTGCTGAGAAGCAGCACGAGGTATGCCTTTTAATACATTATCCTCCATGTAAAAATCATACTCCAAATTTGACTTAATTTCCTGATATCAGTAGCATTGCATTTTAGGCAAATAGGTATCTGAAAGAGAAATTACTCTGTATGGGCTACTCCAATACTATTTCTGGAAGGTTTTACAGAGTAAAAGAGAGGAAGAAGGGAGAGCTTAGATATAAACAAGTCATTAGAGGTCTCCTTGGGTGTTTTCTTACTGTCAGGAGTGGGCTGTCTTCTGTTAATCTGAATTTTCATGGGTGGTGGTGGGCACTTTCACCAGCATATAAAACATAGCTGTGAAGTTGTACTCAGTATAATGAAAATTGGTCCAGTAAGTTTTCTTGGATTCCTCTCCCCCAAGTGTTTTTTATTCAAGTCTTAGGAAGTACTTCAAATTGCAAAAATACTTAAACCAATTGCAGTTTCATTTCCCTAAGGCATATGGTAATGAAAAGTTTGTTAGCAATTTGTGGGGAATTGTCATTATGAACCCAAAAGACGGTAGTTCGGTTCTGCTTAAGGCACATGGATTTCAAAATGTCACCTCCCTGGGAAAAATGGCTTTGAACCTTGAAATGCTGCCTGCAAAATGTCTTGCATTTGCTCTAGATAGTATTAGGATTGCCTTTTCTTATGTGGGTCACTGCAAGATTTTCAGACCTTGCATTGAATTCAAGTACTTTCAATGTGCTTTTTGTTGCATGTTTTTTCACTTAGTTACACTGGAAGGTCACAGAAGATAAAAGGACTCAATGTGTACTCAAGGGCAAATCAGAACAGGTATGTACTTTTATTGAAAGTTGAGAAAGATCTTGCACATTTTACTTCAAGAGGAGTGACGTTAAAAGAAGAATTTGTCCAACTGTTTGAAATTAAAATGTCAAGATAATCACTTAAATTTTTTTTATTAACTTGAGCGTTAGAAACAATGCTTAGTCTTTTTTTAAAAATTCTTAGTTCTTCATTTTTTGTTGTTGAATATTATTTGAATGTTCGAAAACATGAACACACCGTGATGTGTGCTTAACGTTCATGGTTTTCCATTAAGACAATAAAAGATACAGCTTTCACTGAAGTAATTGATAGCAACTGTTGTGTTTTGTTACTGCAATAATTCCGTCAACGCATTTGATTTAACGGAATGAATGATTAATTTGAAATGCTTTGCTTTAGAGCATAGGGGCTTTTTATTAGGCCAGTGTATTTTTTCACTAAGTGTAGATCCGTGTGTTGTGTTGCTTGGCGGGTGTGACTCAGAGAGCAGCCAGACCTGCCAGCTCGGCAGGGTCCCGTGGTGTTTGTGGGAACCACTGACTCCGCATGACTGCCAGGAGCTGGCCTACTCCTTTTGCCTCTCTGTGGAGATGATTTACTCGAGCTAGTTGTATGTGGATGTACCTTTCTGTTTTGTAATACTACTTCATTTAGTGTATTTGTGCAATACCACTCATGCAGTAAAGCAGGGATTTGCTGGGCAAGACTGATGGTCAGGCCTTTAGCACAGGTTTGAAAGTAGAAGTCTGCAAGTGCTATGAATACAAAAAGCAGACCTACTCTGCACTTGAGGGATGTGATGCTCGAACTTGCAGCTTCTTTGGTTCACACTGTTAAAAAACCCCAAATGCTGCATGCAGGCCTGATAGTTCCCCTGCATTCATATGCTTCATCAGGGTGGAAGTGGCTCTCTCCCTCTGACTAGTGACTTCTTTTCCTTGACTGAGCACTGGTGACCATCAGGACATTATTGGTACATGAGGTGTGGCAGCCATTTAAAGTCTGTTTCCTCCTTGTCTATCTCTTCAGGATGGGATCAGAGAATATTATTTTTGTTTTCCAGTTCAGTTGGGGTTGCTACTAGTAATACTCACATACAGCTGTGATGAATATGAGATACGATTTTCTCTTCTATGTATGTGCATATGTTTAGCAGACTGTCTGTGAATCTCCACAAGTTCTCTCAGAAATTATTGGGGTATACTGCAGACCCCATTAATACATCTATTGACAGAGCTCTGAATTAATTTTCTTTTTTTTCCTGCTCCCAGTTTAGCAACTGACACTTACTGCCAGCCATGCTTTTTCCTCACTGTACTTCTGACCTTCTAGGAGTCAAGTTTATGTTGTAGCCATGATGTTTTGCACAGCGCAATAGTTTCAAAAGAGTCAAGGTATTAAGCCACTACTCCTATTTCTTACACTTCTCACTTACAGTTCTCTCCCCCACCCATCAGCACTGTGCTGTATAATGCCAGCAGAAAGCATTCATGAAGCTGTTCAAGGGCCTGGTCTGGCAGAAAACTGGTTTTACTCTCTTCCCCCCCTGCAGTTTTCTCCCATACAGTCACAGAAATACCTAGTTTGTCTCATGAGAAGGAACAGTAAGGCCAGAGCTTAAACTTGCTTAAGAAGTCCGTGGAACAACAGTTCAGTGCTGGGGTCTGGCAGTGTACCAGAAAGAATTAAGGGCTGTTGTTGATTCTGGGTTTTTTCACTCTTTTTAAGTGGGTGTTTAGAGTTGTTTTACTTCATTATTATTCTGAATTTTTATTGTATCCTTTATTAAGGGTTTTGCTCAAACTCCTTGTTCTATTTTAGAGCAAAAGATATTAAGGAGCTTCCTTGGATGATATCAAGGACTGGGAAAAAAGAAAAAAGGATGGCTCTAAGTGACAAAGCTTTGTAGCTAATTTAAGGGTATCAGAGGTTTTGCACTTAGGAAACAACCTTGGCTGTCACTGTTTCATCGAGGTGTACAAGGGCTGACAAAGTCCAAAAGTCCCTTCACGTTTAGCTAGTTGTTCCCATGGATTGGATGTGTGTTTGGAGCTTGTCCTTCCATCAAACAGGGGATGGACCCTGCTGAGCATGGTACCCTGCTAGGGTAATGTGGCAGCTGCCCACTCCTGGCTGGAGGAAACAGCTGCTGCAGGATTGATTAGAGTTCCTGGAGACTGTGGGGAGATGGTGTCCCAACGTCACGTGTGTGTCACGCGGGCTCGCTGCTGTGATGTGGCACAAGTCGTGGCGATGGACGAGCTGGCAGCACATTGTTTGTTTATGTTGGAATGTGGAGACTGTGGTTTGTCAGAGCTAGTCCTTTCCTCATCCTCTGTTGTTGTTCTGATTTTCTGATATTCGTGGAGGTTCGCGGAAGCTCGCAGGGAAGTCAGGCAGGCAGCACACAAGATGGCGAAAAGAGAAACTTTATTTACAAGAACTTCTTTATATATCCATTAATAGTCTAATAATTATTGGCTGATAGTTTTTCCACCCCCTATAATGATTGGTTACAATGCTGAAGTGTCCAGTACCAAAACAATGAGATTAGAAAGCACAAGAATGCAAGTTATCTCTATTCTCCATGAGAAAGAAGAGAAAGATTTTAAAACAGTGCAACTACACTCCGTTACAGATGGAGTGTCGTAATTACGTGCATGTCTTGCAACAGCTGAATGATACTTTTCTCTACGTGTGTGGAACTAACGCATTTCGGCCAAGGTGTGATTACCTGGTAAGAAATGTACCTATGTTTTGACCCAGCAGCAGCTGCAACTTCAAAGCAGCTCAGGTAAACAGAGTTAGTCTCCATTCCCAAAACTCTTCACTGCTGGTTGTAAGATTAGGAGCATTTATTGCACTGTCCCACCATAATGGTGGAGTATGGAAATAAGCTGCACTGCTCCTTTTTCAGACCACTCAATGAATGATTGATTCATCTTGTCTAACTGCAGATTTACTTTCTTTTAGCTTTTATAATTCTTTGTGTTTTGTGTGTTAGCATGAAACCAGTTACTAAACCTGAAATGACATTGTTTGCAACTTCCACCCATAACCAAATCTCCCTGAAATTTCTCAGTTTCCTGTCTCTGCTTGTCTCTGCTCCTGGCTGTGCCAAAGATTTGTAGTGTTGAATCCTTCAAAATGAAGTCTTGGCACAAAATTAAAACTTTTTTCTCACTGCTGACTCTTGTATCATTTTCCTTACTGCAGCTCTCAGCAATTTGAAAACTGAGAAATCTTGTAATTCTTTGTGCCTTTAGCTTCCAGTGTCTTCATTACACAATAAAACTGATTACTTCCCCAGCACTGTGGCTACAGTTCAACTTGCTGATCCTCATTCTCTTGATTTTTGAGGGATTTATGAAGTAGCAGCCAAAGTGCTCTATTGCTTTTTAAAGCCTAGTTGGATTACGCCCTATCTCACAAATTTAACATCATCTCAAAAATTGCTAAATCCACCTCAGAAAGCCTTCTTAATTTCTAAGACTCTCCTTTTTTTTTTTTCAGACTAATTCAATAATTACCAGTTCTTTCTACGTATCAGTTAACTTCTCTGCCTTTCCTGCTGTCTGGCTTTTTTGAATGCTCTTTCTTGAGGTCTGTCTGGATTTAACTTTTCATCTTTTGCTCTTTTCTCCTTCCACCCTCACAAATTATAGGATCATATTTCTTCTATGTGGGAGAAAATAAGATTTTCTGAAAGCACATATGTCTTTCATAATTTGACACAAAATGCCTTTGATGCTGGAAGTTGATGATATAGCCCATTACTTAGTGTTTAGTGTTCAGTTAACTTTGCACAAGTTGAGTGGCTGAAAGAAAAAAGTGCTAATAGCTGTATTGTGGTTTTCAACAGAATTTAATTTCATTTGAACTTGGAGGTAAAACTGAAGATGGTAGGGGCAGATGTCCATTTGATCCTGCTCACAGCTACACATCTGTTATGGTTGGTAAGTTCAGACTTTGCATTCCTTTTTATGTTTCGGAAATGTTTTATCTTTTCCACTGTCACCATCCAGTCTGTCATTATCAAAATGGCAGCTTGCATCTGTATTTTTTGTCTTTATTTTAAAGTATAGACATTAAAATACTTACATAGTCAACCTTAGCATCTTTCTTAAAAGGAGAACTTCAAACTCTAGGTTGTTTTGGAAGCAACTTCTAAAATACTAATTTTCAAACTGTATTTCCTGGTGTTAAAGATATTTAATTCAGAGAGTCTAAATGTGCTTAGAGTGCCCTTGTAGTATCAATTACTGTGATTTCAGTAAATATAACAAGTAGTATTGTTATCTGTCCTGAAGGCATGCGACAGAATAGGGAAGCGAGGTATTTATTGCATGTGTACTTACTGCATGGAAACTCGCCGCTGAATCTTGATTTGGGGAAGGCAGAATTTATGGCTTTACCTGAGTGTCTCACGGTCATAAGAGAGAAGCTCAACTTAGCATGAAATGGGAAATAAGAAAAAGAAACAAACATGCTCCCTGCATTGTGCCTAAATTTGTACAAGTCAAGTTTGAATAATGGTGGCATAGAAAGAGAGGAAAATAATTACAGACTTCTGATGCATTTAAGTAAATCTGCATGTGTTTACATAAACGGTAGGTTTTCATGTTAAGTGTTAAAGTCCCACAAAAACAATGTTGACTTTTGTCAGTTCTAGTGTTAGAGCAATAATAATAATAAACCCAAGTGTGGAAGTGTTAGGCTTGAGAGTGATCGGCAGAAATATAAACATAAAAGACATGTCTAGGGCAATTCAGAGGGAATCCATGTTTATTTTTTCTTGTGGGAAGTTTAAACATACATAGACTCACCAAATATTTATGTACCCTTTTTGGTATCTAGTCCATAAGTTCAATTCTTTTGGTTTTGTGTTGAAGATGAGGAGCTTTATTCTGGGACTTCTAACAATTTGTTGGGAAGTGAACCTATTATTTCACGGCACTCTCGTCGAAGCTCTCTGAGAACAGAGTATCCAATACCTTGGCTTAATGGTAAGTGGGCATGAGAAATGTCCCAAACAAGTTCCTTTTCGTTCTTCAACACCACGGGTACAGAGTATGTATCTTAGCTGGCTAAGGAGCAATCGTCAGGTGTCTCAAAGAGATGGATTTTGGTGTGCTGGCCTACACTGTGCGTGTGTGCCCTCGTGCATGCCATCAAGAGCTTTTATTTTGAAATTTCAGGATTTTTATCGGCATTGATGATGAAAACAGCTTCAGAATAGACACGCTTCAACTTGACATGAACGGTTTATTTCTTTTCTGCTTGTTTATCCTTGCAATAATGCAGTTTGGTTATGATACAGGAAGGAATAGAATGGTTTTGCTCTTGAATTGGTTCTCAAATTGAGCTGATCATGGTTCTTGGCTCTTTCAGTTCCTGAATTTCAAAATTCACTGAGTTTTGTGGTTGCTCAGAGGTTTGAGGCTTTGTGCCAAAAAGGACCAAAATCATGATCATTGTGTCCAAAAAGGATAGGATTGGACAGAGGCAGGCAAAGGAGGGTTGCCTTTGCAGGCCCATTAGAAAACCACATTTGAATGTGGCCTGAAGAATGATAAGGTAATGAGCTGTCACATCATAGGTATCTCTCAGGTATCTTAGTGCTATCACATAGGTTTTAGGGGTTTTTGTTTTTTTTTCTGTTTGTTTTCAGGTGGTTTGGTTTTTGTTTGGAAATGCTCTTCATATTGTGAACAGCAAAATGTGTAGGCAGGTCAGTGACTGGAGAGGAGGTAAATGCAATGTGGAGTTTGGAGTTTGGGCGAAAGACAATTTCTGAGGGTCTTGGATGGAATCAAGTTAGTAGTCACCTACAGAATAGAAAATACTTCTGTTTGTATCTCTAGAGCCCAGCTTTGTTTTTGCTAATGTGGTAAGAGCAGATCCAAACAGCACAGATGGAGAAGACGACAAGATACACTTCTTTTTCACTGAGGTGTCTGTGGAGTATGAATTCATTGGAAAATTGATGATTCCAAGAAGAGCTAGAGTATGCAAGGTGGGAGATAGTTCCATTTACTTTTACTGTATCTCTTAGAATCTTGTGTGTGTGTTAAAAAGTATTCATTTTTGTGGACTTACTGCCATGTAAATGGAAGTGATTGAATTTGGTGAATTTTAATGAATGAGCAGTTCCAATCAGGTCGTCAGAACTGAGAAAGCCAAATGGTTGCTTTGTGAATAAATACTTGATCTATTTTTCACAGTTGTGAAATTTCGGTACATCTGGGGGTTCTGCTCTCCTCTGGGAGAAAACAAAGCAACCGTGACAAAGAAAACAAAGCAACCGTTTTCCCAACAGCAAATTTATCTGGCTGTTTCGTTTTTATGAGGTTAGAAGTTTTATTTTGACTTTACTGTTTTGTAGTTAAACAGGGAAGTCAAAACATCAGTAATGAGTTAGTGCCATTGAGATTTCCATTAAACAAGGAGCTGGAGGCAGGTTTACATGGGACTTCTTATTATGGCACTCTGCCTACTGACAGCTTGTGCACACTTTCAGAGGGGAGTATTGTGAAATATGAGAGCTTCATTTATTGTGTTATTCTGTATTTCAGACTGTTGTTTGAAATGGAAATTGGTGGCAGGTTGCAAATCTATAAGCACTTCTACTTAATTGTTTTAATAAATTTTGCAGATTTCCTTGAATACATTGCATATACAATTGGATAATGAGTGGAAATATTAAATGGAAATATGAATACTGTTTCAACATACATTGAAATCTCTCTTTTAGAGACGTATCAGAGCTACAGGTCAATTATCAAACATTTTGAAACATTTCTAGTCAATAGATCTTAACTTCTTTAAGCCTTGGTACCTGCAAATCCTTAATAAAGATGGTAACTGCTAGAAGGATTAAGCCATTGCTGGATTTCTTCCAATGAAATTATCAATGTCAGGCAAGTTTTAAGGCATACTGCAGCATTAGAATTTAAATCAGTTTTGATGTCACAGAACAAATGCAATATTACCTATTTCTCTTAAAGGACAGTATAATACTTCCATGCTTGTTTTACTTTTTTCCTAATGATGCATCTCCCATCTCAGCTTTTTTGAGTGTTGCTGAGGTATGTTCTTCATTAACGCTCGTATTTCATCTTCCCTGTGCGTGCGATAGAAATAATTTTGCATTATTTTTGTTGAATCAATTTTCCTGTAGCTTTCATCCTGTTCTGTTTGTGGATGTGTGAACATTTATTGATGTTGCTAGAGATGAAATGTTACAAAATACCAGGGCTTAGTAATTAAGCCGCTGTACAGCAGTGGTTCTTAAATGCAAAAATACTGCTAGCGCTCCTCACAAACACCTTTTTATTTTTTTAATACCATAAGAGGGACCGAGGAGGATTAAAGACCTTGCAGAAAAAATGGACTTCCTTTCTCAAGGCCAGACTGCTTTGTACCATCCCTGATAAGAATTTAATTTTCAATGTTATCAATGATGTTTTTATTCTCAAATCTCCAACTTTGAAGGAGCCAGTGATATATGGAGTCTTCACCCCACAACTGTAAGTGTGCTGTAGCCTTTTCCTGGTTAAGTACCTTTCATCTCAGCTGGTTACTACAAGAAAATAATAATTCTTCCTATGTTTTGTTGTGTTTTGTTTTTTTTCCTAATTTCTTCCTGTGCTTACAGGAATAATGTGGGGTTGTCAGCAGTGTGTGCGTACAATCTGTCTACTGTAGAAGAGGTTTTCTCAAAAGGAAAATACATGCAGAGTGGTAGAGTAGAACCATCTCATCATGTAAAGTGGGTAGAATACTACAGGGAAATTCCTAATCCTCGGCCTGGTGCAGTAAGTTTCTGTAATCTTGGATCTGATGACTTCTTTTAATGCTCAGTAGTAAACAGACCAGGGAATACTGGTAACCTGCTAATGATTCATTTGTTTGCCCTCACCTGGTTGCTTCTTGTTGCAAAGGCTTTGTAGGAGAACGCTCAAGTGATGTGTTCTGAATTTTTTATTTGGGAATCAAAGTCTTTGGTTTTTTGGGGTTTTTTAATTTAGAATTAAGTTATTTGCTGGGTTTGTATTTTCATTATTTTGTTAATAATTTTCTCTTTGTGAAATAGAATTTAATATACACTAGCAACATCATAAACCTTTTAGTTCAGATGAAAAGAAGGATAGCAATTATTGCGTTGTCTCAGTAGAACCGGCACGTTTATCCGGTATAGTGCACTGCTCTGCAAAAGAAAACTTTCCTAGCACTGGGTCTCTTTCAGACTTTGCCTACTTCCTTACGTTCCTTACAGTTGTATTGTTGCTAGTGCTTAAAGAGGTGTTGGTTAAAAGTAGGGAAGATGCATGAGAGCACAGAGGGAATGTTTTTCTAGAATGTATTTTGGACCCAAACGAAAATGTAGTCCAAAGCTCAGGGATTAGTACATCCCAGAAGCCAAAGTGCAGTGAGAGTTGAGGATCTTCCTCGGTACAAAGAGTCTAGTGTGCAGGTGTGGTTACTGGCCAAAATAATGTGGAGAAGAAAATGCATACAACTGCTGTTAATTGTCTTTATTTTGTAGGAGTAAATGATACAATTTGGTTGTCTCTTATTTCCCGCCCCCTCTGTGTCCCGCTGCTGGTGTATAAACAATGAAGCCAGAGCATCAAACTACATGAGTTCTCTGAATTTACCAGACAAAACATTGCTGTTTGTTAGACATCATCCGCTAATGGATGGCTCCATGACCCCAGTGGGAGACAGACCTCAGCTAGTAAAGCGAGATGTGAAGTGTACACAGATTGTAGTAGACAGAGTCAGAGCACTCAATGGCACCGTCTATGATGTTATGTTCATCGGTACAGGTGAGTTCTGCAAAACACTTTTTTTCATGGTGCACTGATTGATTTGTTTTCTTAGACAAACTCTTGAGATTCCCATATTTACAGTGCTTTTACACCAGCTGGTGTTTTTGTTAAAATGTAAGGTGCACAGTAAGTGGACAGTCTTAGGTGATGTGAAAAAGTATTGCAGGAAAAGAACTGCGAAGCTTCAATGAGTTGAGCAAAACCACACAATATAATCCCCAACTGGTCATTCTGTGAACCAAATCGTTATTTCTTGCTCAGAGGTCCTGTTGATGGCAAGTGTAATGGTTGCCTTTGACACAGAATTATTCACCGGAACAGGAAGCAGATCATTGAGACAACTTACAGCAGTTGTGCAGGCTCTTTTCCTGCCTTTTTGTTTCAAGAATCTTACTTAAACATATTGCTCTGTTGTTTCAGATCGAGGAGCCCTGCACAAAGCTATCAGCTATGAAAATGGAATGCATATTATTGAAGAAACACAGCTTTTTCCAAATTTTGAACCAGTCCAAACTCTCTTGCTTTCAGCCAAAACAGTAAGTGGTGTAAGCATCACGGCAGTCATCTCATTTTGTTCTTTCACAAAACTTCTTTGTGCCGCTTTGTGACCTTGTGACAAGAGGCGATCACTGTGCACAGAGCCAGAGTGTGCATTTGTAACTCACCACACTGCAGCAATCACGTATTGCCTGCTGCATTTTGGTACATTTGGTAAGTGGCAAGTTTCTGAAGGTGCGTGGGCATGGGGGAGGGGCTGGGGGGGCACAGGTGTGCAGGTCTTCACTTCATTTCCATGTGCAGAAGCTGGAAATGGTGAGGTGTTTTAATAGACCATATTTCAGGTTAGGAGTAATGTAAAAAACCTGACCCTTTGTTGCTGCTGTAGATTTGTGCAGAAAACTGCCCAGGGCTAAGGAGTGGCGTGTGGTTCTGAGGAAACAGACCTAAGAAAAGAGAGCAGTCTTCTAGCACAGAGACTCGGAATTCTGTAGCTAGCTGATTCCTGCTGTCCCATATCTCGCAGGCTCCTCCCTGCTGGATGTGAGAGCAGTCACGTTGCTGCAGCTGTGGGTGAGGACCCCCGGTGAGGTCCTGTCCGCCCAGTCAGGCACCAGCTGCAGCTCCAGCTGGATGGCACAGGACCTGCTGCAGGCTCCAAACCTGGCAGCTGTCCTCCACCATTCATCAGTCACTCGGTTTAATTCTGGAGTGGTTTTGTGACAGTAGGAGGATAATCACTGTGTGTAGTTTGCACACGAGTTAGGTCTCTGGCCCTAGTTCCTCAGACCTTCAGATCCCTGAATGTGTCTGTCTATGCCTAAAGTCACTTGTAGCATCAGTGAGATTTTCTGGGCTTCATAAGGAATGATTGCCTCTTTTGAAGTATCTGGTGGTAATACCAGCATTCAGTAGCTACCTAGTGATCCATAAGTGCTCTGCAGCTTAGGGGTTTAGGAACACTTTGAAACAGCTTTTATTTTTGTGTGATATTTAGTAAAATTTTGCATGTCAGAGTGATCAGCTCAGTGGAACAGAGCTTTATGCCATAATTTTTATGAGCTCATCTTGAATGTTTATTTATCCTTTCATGCTTACAATAGAAAGAAAGGGCAGAATGTGTTTTTGCTAGACAAACGAAAATCAGAATTAAAAACTTCTGTGCTTAGTGTTCCGTAAACATGTTTGTATTATTTTTGTATGATACATCACACTGACAACTCACTTATATATGTGTGTGTGTATATATATATTATGTGTGTGTATTTATATGTATACAGAGACACACATCGAGTATTTGCGTAATCTGCAAAGAAAGCTTGAAATTACTTGCTTTGACAGGAAGTTTCAGAATATGCCCTGTCATAGAAGATAGTGACAGATAGCTCTTCTCCGTCTTTTCACGGAGAAACTTCTCTCAGAGCTTAGAATTGAAATAAAACACCGCTTCCTGCATTGGCACTGTGGAGAGTAACAGTTTGTGTCTTCTGCAAGTGAAAATTTCCATGTTGCAAAAATAATTATTGACAGATAAAACTAAACCCTAAAACTGAACTAGTGCTGCCCAGTACATTCCCATGAAAGCAGACCTACTTTTCAGTGATGAGGAGTGGGAGGTTGGGTCAGGTGCCAGCGTCATGATAACTGTATAGTCACAGTACCAGCCAAGCAGGGATTCCTGCTGCTCCCCGGCCTGAAAACACAAGTTTCTGCCTCCACAGCCTGTGGCTACTGAAGTCCTTCACAGAGCTGGTGTTGTTTTATACATCATGGCATCCCATAGTAGTGGATTAACCACAGAAGGGTAATAATTACCCTAATGGTGGGTTTTAGACCTCTTTGGAGTCAAGAGTCCTTTCTGAGTGCATTTTTCAGTAGTCTCTAGGTTCTTCCCGTAGTATGTGGAGCATGGTGGGCACAATCTATAGCAGAGCCTATAGTAGATCCTCTTAACTCCTGCTTGACTGGAAGGCGTGTCTTGGGTTTTTTAATGGTTTGCTCAGCTCACTGCCCGCTCCCTGAACTCTTGGATGTATTTCCATGTATTTCCATCTCCCATGAGCTGGGAAACATGCCGAGACGCTACAGCCCAAGCTCAGTATTGCACCATTTCAGCATTATCCAGCAGGGCATAAGAGAGATGAGCAGTGCTCGGTGCACTGTGGAAATCTTCAAGCAGAATGGGAAGTTTTCCTAGGAAGTTGTATGTCTCCAACACTATAGACTTCCTTCTGTGAGCACTGCAACATAGTCCAGCACTAATCTAAGTTAAATTTCAGAATGGAAGACTGCATTTGAATGGATGTTTGACTGTCTTTCAAACTGTATCTTCCAGCAGTGCCAGCAGATTCTTTTTTGATCCTGTTTTATCTTGCAGTTTCCAGTGTTGAGAGTTTCCTTGAAAGCTGTTTGCACACTTTATATGTGAGATGGATTCCAACTAATTTGTGCTTGGTCTTGCAGCTTCCTCTAGAGACTTCGTCGTGATCATTGCATTAAAGAGACTGACATGTTCGGCGTTCTCATGGCAGAAGCTCCTTACATCCTTAGTTGAAAAAGCAGTGTTAGCGAGCCCCGAAACCTAAACTGAACCCTAAGATACTCTGTCATTTGTTTTCTTGAGGGTATTTATCATGTCAAGACCAAATATCTGCACCTGAGCATAGGATTTTTGAAGGATGTTTCTGTACTTTCAATCTCTTCTTGGGTGTCCGCTCATCACTTTGTGACCGTACTCATCGTGCTGGAGTCCAGCAGTCTTACTGCAGACAAGACCCGAGTCCATTTCTGTGCACTGAGATCTGTATGGCTGCAGTACAGGAAAAGCCATTCCATGCTTGGATCCAGCTGATTTGCCTGACAACTGCAGTAGGGTGCTGATAAATCTGCTCAGGGTGAAGCCAGCCCACTGCTGAGGTGGGCTGTGCCATTCAGCTTTCTATGCAGGGTCTCCAAAGGAGTAGCGGGTCAGTCGCGGTGGTTTTGGGTTGCAGCACAGGGCCCTTTCTTGAGGCATTGCCTGATGATCTGTGAAGTCCCAGTGTACCTTTAGCCATCGTTTCCCCGAGCTCTAAAGCAGATGAGTGAAATCCAGCAGCTGCCTGCCTTTTATAATAAGGATGAGTGTGGTCTTTTCCTGCTGTGCCCAGAGTCAAACTTGTTTGGGATCCCCAGCAGCAGTGGTTGAACAGCCATTCTGATTAATTCCCATTCTCCTAGGTGCCTTGCCAGTGTTGTTTCCTTTGAACACTGCCAGTGTTCTTTCCTTAAGAAACATTGGACTCTTGTAAGGATGATGCTGCCGTGGCTGCAGAGACTGGCTGGCTGAAGAGCTGAAGGCACTAGGACTGTTTTGGGTTAACAGGGGCAGGTCCAGCACAGGCTTGCCTTGCCTCATAGAGGATTATTGCATTCATATTTCTGGAAAAACTGTGATAGACATGGTTATTTTCACGTCATAAACTGTACCTGTTTCAGTTTTTCATTGTCTTTTTGCACTTTTCAGCATTGCTGTAATATTTTCAAGATAACTTTTTAGAAATAAAAGCTAATGAAATGCTTATTCTCTTCATGAGCCAGTTTTTACAAAAATGGCTGTATGTATGCAGCTCTTTAATAATATTTGAATTGTTCTGTGAATTGGGTTGTTTGGGTTTGAGAAAGTGATTGGCTTTGTTTGTTTGTTTGTTTGTGCTTTTTGTTTTTGTTTGTGCTTTGTTTCCTTTAGGGCAGAAGATGCCTCTTTGCTGGTACACATTCTGGTGTGGTGCAGTCTCCAGTGGCATTCTGTGACAAGTACACCACTTGTGTTGACTGTGTTTCAGCAGGGGATCCTTACTGTGCTTGGAAACCCCTTGAAGCTTCCTGCACTGATGTTTTTAAAGAAGGTGGAATGGAAAGGTAATCATATCCTTTGATTAGCTTGCAGTTACAATCAGTATTTAATCAGTCTTGCCCCTTACTGATAAATGGAATTTTAAAAACTGAATGTTTTCAAATACAGACTTATTCCTATCCATATATGTCTGCTAGCGCTGTTCAAATAAGATGACTCTTAATTGAGTCCAAGGGGATGGGCAGACTTCAGGAAACAAGATTTGAAGTTGTAATGGTTGGACATCCTTTTACAGGAACTGGATTCAAAACACAGGTGGAGATGCTTCTTCTTGTTCTGGTGAGTTAGTCTTTGAAGAGCTCTTTCATAAATGTCTAGGTGGAGTGGCAGAAGAGTTCTGTTTAGTCCAGCTTTGCTCTTGTGATTATCTCGACATTAATTTCTATTTTAATAGTTATGAGATTCTGCCTTGAATATTTGAGAATCTGTACAAACTTGCATGTTGTCTTAAAAACTGTAGTGTATGGAATGAGAACTACTTGCTGTATGCGACCTGAATTCTGCCTTTATTACAAAGGCAACAGTATATATGCTTTTCAGCATGAGAAGTTGTCTCTTAGTTGTTTTCTCAGTCTTTCACAATTCCTCAATACATCTGTCAGGTTTGACAGCTTGTTATTCTTCTCAGGAGTGAGCAGGAAGTCTGCTCATCTGCTTCAGATCCTGTGCTGATCCATACCCTTCTGCATTCAGTCCTCCTGATTCTCATGGGATTTCGGGGGCCCTTTCCCCTGCAACTCCACAAAAACTGCCTGTGTTTGTGTGCATTTCAGTGTGCAGTGCACGAGCCCCTGAAATGAATGGGGGCACTTCCACAGCAACTCGTGAATGAAAGCAATACCAGAAGTACTTCTATTGCAGAGGCCTCTGTCTCTTTGATGCAGCATTTGACATTTCTGCTGCGAGCTTTAACAAGTGCTTGCTTATTGCTGCTAGATCAGATGAAACAATTCTGAAAAAACCTGGTTTTACCGTGAGAGGGGAGGGGGAACTCAGAACATGATACAGAGCAGCTAAAGTACCTTCCATAGTGCTTTAAGACAAGTAACCACAGGTCCTTTCTTTATAGTGTGTGCTGCTGCCACCAGATCCGGGCGATCATAAAGAGGAGTGGAGTTACAGGCGATTTGAACTGCAGTGAAAAAAGCTCTTAAGAGTTTGATGTAATCGCTTTTTATTTCTAATCCAAGCAAAGCATGGACCGCCATGAGAGCTTTGCTTGTTACTTTTTTTGTTAACTTATGGGGTGGCATTGTGGGTGTGCCATAAGTGCAAATATCCTTTTTTTCAGAAGAGAGTTCCTAGTTCAGTTTCCTCTTGGATATTTTGTAGTTGCTGATTTACTTAAAGTGCACTAATTGGATAGAAAGTGAGACCAAGTACAGTGTCTTTTCCCAAACAGTGACTTCTCTCAGGTGCACCCTCAGTTGTGGATCAGTGAGGTCTTGCCTTTATCTGGAAGCCCAGGCTGTCTTAGAGTTGAGTGTCCTCTCTCTTAGTTTGTCATGATGTTTTACGTGCAGCTTGGTATTTCACTGAGATTCTTGCATGCTGTCCACTGGTCTTGTGAGGTGAATGCCATAATCTCCATGCTTCCAGTAAGACTGAAACACAGTCTGGTGAAGCTGTACAGATTGGAGCAAACTGGAATCATTGCTGATACTCTGCATGTTTATTTTGATGTTCCAGATAAAGTAAGAGAGAATCCCCTACAGCATACATTCAAGCATGGGAGCACAGAAGGTAATAGCGATGCGCCAACAGTACCAGCTGTATCAGCCGAGGGGGTCCTGGAAAAGACAACGTTCCTCAAGTCAAACAATAACTTCCTGTTGATCTTCCTCTTCCTCTTCTTCTTCCTCTTCTTTTTCATTCTCTTTTTGTGCCTGCTCTCCTACAACTGTTACAAAGGTTACTTGCCAGGGCAATGCTTGAAATTTCACTCTGTGCTGCTGCTTGGTAAGAAGAAAACAAAGTCATATTTTTCTGATTGTGAGAAAAGCATGAAAGAGATGCTGGTGGAGCAGGGCAGTGCCAGCCACCAGAGCGGGGAGCAGCCCAAGCCCGCGCACAGCCCCAGCTACGAGATGGAGCCTGACTGCAGGAACAGCCAGCGGCAGGCTGGGGACTCGCGGGCATCCTGCCAGGCCAAGGACAAGCCCTTCGACTCAAGTGTGAACTCAAGGACGCTGACTCAAATGTGGAGGGGGGGAATGAAGGACCTCATCGTCCCTCTCAGTGGTGGAATTGAGCTGTGGTTGTCCTGCTGGCTGTTTGAGCATGGAGAGCCTGGCTGTGACAGCTGAGCCGTAGCAGGGTTACATGCTCAAGCTGTAGAGCAAGCCCATTTTTGTTCAGATCTCAGCAGACGAGAGAAATGGTGTACTTGTCTGGAGACCAGAGCATCTTGTGTTGTACTGTCTTTATTCTGGGTTTTTTTTTCAAATGGCCAGTTTCAGATCACCGCTTGTTTATTCCCAATTTTCGCCCCTACTGAGCGCTTTGCTCTAGTGAAGCTACTTGCTTGTTCTTTGGCCATATTCTTCGATAGAATAAAAGTAACTTTATAGTTCAGTTGGCTTTTAAAAGGACTTTGGTTTACGAATATTTTTAGTTGCCGTTACAAAAAGATCTACTTTCATTTTAATTCCAAATTGGAAATTGAGTTTAGTTTATCAGATTGGTAAATTACAGACTTTTGTCCAGATTGGGACTTTTTTTCTTTGCTTCTAGTGACTGTTTTTAGTTTTATGTTTTGTGTTCTGGCACACTAGATCTCTTTAGTTGGTTAATTTTTTTAACTGCTCTTTAAGTACCTTAGATTTTAAGGTATAATGGGCATAGCATTGCCTTGATTTGTGTAAGACTCAGGGATAATCTTGTTTAAAGGCTTTTTTCTTTGCTGCTTTTAATGGTAAAAAAAAAGCAGCACCACCGCCAGCCAGATGGACATAGGTCCCATTTTACTTTCTGTACAAAACTGGACTTTTGAAGAATTAACTTCAACAATTCAGCTAGTGACTCGCTGGAATGGACTGTTAGGACACAGCCTGATGAGAAAACGTTGCTGATTTTTCTCTTTTTTTCGCATTCAGAAATAACTCAGCTTCTTTTTGTGACAAATACTTGCAGCCTCACCCTTTCTGGATGATACCTTCACTCTCCTATGCAACTGGAGACTGAAACGGAAGCTGCGTAAACAATCAGTCTTTTGAACCATTTTTGTGAGGTGAAAGTGTGCATTTGTTCTCAGCCTGGTTCACAGCAGCACTGTTTGTCTGAAAAAGCATTTTGTGTGCAGTACAGTCCTGAAGAATTGTTCCTCTCACTGCTTCTTTCTGTAAATATTGTTAGAAGTAGAATTCATCGTTTTAACAGTAAATAGCAGTATGCCTGGGCTGCTTTTCTGTGTTGAACTTACATGCAAACATAATTTAGACCATCTTAGCGTAAACAGTTTATATTTTGTAAGATTCAGTTTGGTTTTATTTTTCTGTTTTTAATTATGTACGCGTAACAGAATAAATATTACAATAAATTGTATTCTATCTTGGCTTTTATGAAATGTGACACAATGACACTCCTTTCCATTTGGGAAGCACTAATGTACCTTGTGGTTTCCTTTCGGGGCGGGGGGATGTAAAGACTTTGTAATTAATTTGGGGCAGCCTCTCAGCTTCAATTGAATGGCTTACAACCCAGGGTGGGGAGATGGAAAGGATGGGAGGAAAAAAAGGTGGGTGAAGGAGGAAAGTGCTCCTCTCTAGGGGCCTAGGGACACTTCATCTTACTGCCTTTCTAAATCTCATTTGTCTTTTTGCATTATTTCTTCATTGCGTGATGCATTTCTTGCAACATTTTTCCTTAGTTCCCTTTTACTTTCTTTTCTGTCCTCTTGTGTCACACAGCCTCATCTCCGATACCTTTCCCTCCTGCTGGTGCCTCCTTTTTTGTCCTGTGTGGGAAGTGACTCTCCTCCTTCCCCCCTGTCCTGGGGTGGCGTAAATGATACTTCGTATTCCCTATCGTTTGTATACTTGACCAGAATATGGTCCTGTAGCTTTAACTGTGTCCTGCAGCCGAGAGAAGCTCTGCCAGCGTGGGATGTTTTGGGAATTTTGGGAATTTTGGGGGGATTTTTTGGGGTTTTTTCCCCAGCTGTTCTACGGGGGAGGGAGAAGGAAGGGACACTGTTTGTTTTATTATTTTTTTTGAGTCAGTTGCTGCTGCTGGTTGCTGCTGCTACTGGTGTGGTTGCTGCTTGGGTTTTCTTTTTTATTTCTTTTTCCCTTTTTTCCCCCAGGATTGTTTTTTTTCCGTCATTTTTGGACCTTTTTCTTCAACTTGTTTTCTCATCTGAGAACCTGAGGAGCCCCGGAGGACAGCGGACGAGAATCCTCCAGGGAGCCACCGGAGGAACTCCACCCGGCCCCTCCGGGGACCCCGGAAAGGGGAAGCTACGCCTGAGGAAAAGGACACTAAAGTTCATCAGCTGTTTATTCAGGTTTAATGACCCTTTTTTTCCTTTCCCTTTCCGCTGTGTGGTCTGTTAATTAAACAGTTCTTCCCACTTTAGGCTGAGATATTCTGTTGTTGTGGGAGGAAGGGATGCCTTTGCTGTGGGGGAGGCACCTGTTCAGAGTGCTTTCTACCTGGGATATTTGTCTCTAACCAAGACAGGGAAGCAGGGGAGGACTGGACTTGGTATTATGGGTTGGCATTTTGCTCCCCTTGTGCAGATATTTTGCCTCTTTCTGGGTCCTGCACATGAGGTTGCATGAATTCATCTTAGTTGGGGGGGGGGGGCCGCTAATCAATTGCTTTTGCAAGAAAGGTCTCTGCTTGGATTTGTTCACATTTGCTCAGTGTCTGTCGATATTTGTTTCTATTAACAGAGCTGTAATGGACCTTTATTTCCCTCAGCTATGAACAGAAGGTAAAATGTGTTTTCAAGGAGAAAAAGGTTAAACGAGACTGTCAGAGAGGTGAATGTTGTGCCTGGTTGTCTGCAAAATGGATATGGCATCACTAAATGTATGATGCAAATACAGAGATTGCTGCATCATCCAGTCCAAATCCTCAAGCTTATTTTTAATTAAGTTTCTAACTTAATTGTTATTTTATCAGAATTGCTAAATCTCTTCCTATTTTTAATTGTAAATATCTGTTTCAAGCTGTCTGGAAACTCAGCAGGAGTTGGTGAGTTCTTTTGGTCATCTCTTACTCATGGCACATGTTTTAAGCTGAAAGCTCGCCTAAGGATAGCACTTTACAACCTTGTGTCTCGTTTCTAGAAGGTAAAGCTGAAGTGGGTACAGCACAAACAGCACTTGTGGCAGACCACTACTTTTTTTCTGAAAAATAAGTTTTTTCGAACATGGAGTACTCCTGCCTTTTTGGGAAAGGAAGGAATAAATCTGCCTTCAGAAATTTTCTCCCAGTTTGTCCCTCTCTACTCCCCCAAAGTCTTCCATTTCTCAGAGATCTGTCCACTGGATGTGCACAGGCAAACAGGTTTCTTGTATGCTATCTCTAATGGAACTATTCTGTCCCACTACAGAATTTTAAAAACCTTTAGAGGCAGTTGAGGCAAGCTTCATGTGAATTGAACAAAATACTACACCATCTGGCTCAGGGGAGAGACGGTGATAATTTCTCTGGTGTGCTCTGTTGAAATTAGACAGAGCAGGAACAGCTTTTCCTTGGGTTTTGGTTCTACTCGAAGATGTTTCACTGGCACCTCCTTCCCCAGCTCCATGTCCATAACATCACAGACCAATGACATAACTAAAGTATTTGGAGTGTGCTGAGCAACAATTTAAATGCTTTTATAATCAGAAACACTGCAAAACACTGTGCTTTAGCTGCAGATCCAGACTCTGTGTCTGTGGTGTGAACATGACTCCGTTCCTCCCTTAGTTCATCTGCAGCAGAAGGTTTTACATGTTGGATTATTTTCAGTCTTGGTGAAATAACCCCAGGACTGTGAACATAAAAATTCTGTGAACTTGGCAATATACTTTAAAGGAGTGATTATTTCATGGAGATATTGAGATGGGTATGTGGTAACACCCACATCCAATACCTGTTCCCTGTGGTTATGCTTTTTTAGGAGTACAAGAAAGTTGCTGGGGAAGTGGACAGCAAGCAAGGGCACTCTTGGTGGTGAAGGGAGAGAGAGCTGCCCAGGAGTGTTGGTGTGGTGAGTTACATGGAGCTCTACTTGGGAATTGGGTTTTTTTGCTTGCTGTAATATAGGACTGCATTCCTATTGTTTTCATAGAGTGCACTCCATTGTACTCTGTGTAGCCTCCCAGGAGTAGGTTTAGCTTTTCTATGGAGTGGTCAGTAATTGGGATTGAGTTGTCTGTGTCGAATCATTTGTGTTAGGGAAGAGCTGCTTTTCTAGGAATAGATCAGATGGGCCATTTGTAAGTGCTGTGGGACAGAGTTACTTAAAGCACTGGCTTTAAGTGTGAGGCTGGGATTGGATGCAGCCGCCGCCGAGGCTCCTGTGTCTGAGAAGGAGTTGAGAAAGCCAAGGGCTGCTCTCTGGCCCTCGTGACTCAGTGGCCAGGCTGCTCTGGGAGGCTTTGTGTGAAGGTGCCAGCTCAGCAGCGACAGATGTCCCCGAGGAGCTTGTGTGAGTGCAGGTGAGATCAGAGCTCTTGAGCAGCCTGGAGAGCCTGGGGATGTGGCCACGGAGCCGCCAGGATATCTGGTGACCTCGGGGTTCCTATGAGCAGAGGGAGCACTAAGATGTGCCCATGGCACCTGTGTAAGTGCCTGTGGCTAAAGGGCTCTTTTGCAGCCTGGAGAGCCTTGGCATGTGGCCATGAAGCCACAGTGCGTGTCTGTGACATCAGAGCGCTTTGGCAGCATGGAAAGGCCTGGAATGGCTGCAGGGGCCAGAGGTGAGTGCCTGTGACATCAGAGCTGTCCAGCAGCAGCAGGGAGATGGAGGGAATGTCACAGGCCATGCCCTGTGAGTTGCTGTGACAGCGTGGCTCCTTAGCAGCGTGCAGATTGCCGGGATGTTACCCTGCAGGCCCTGACATTGCCCTTGTTGTGTGTGTTGTTTAGGAAGATAGAGAGAGCCCTGGCATGTCCCGCTGGAAGGCCAGGGAGTGGCAGTTGCAAAAGAGCTCCTTAGCACTTAGAGCCACGTGGGATGTCCCCATGGAGGCACTGTGAGAGCCCGTGACCTCAGAGGTCTTTGGAAGCTGAGAGAGCCCCGGGATGCCATGGGATGTGAGCATGGGGAGCCTGTGGGCAGGTGTGATCTCTCCCTGCTTGTGCTGGTGCATCCCCCCCTGCCCTTTTTTCAGGCTGCAGCATGATATGAGAAATGCTGCTGAGGCCTTGGCCTTGACGAAGGCAGCGGGGCTGAGGTGCTGTGGAGCTTCTGAGAAACGCTGTGTGCTGCCAGGAAGTGCTATGTTCTAAGGTGCTCCTGCTTTTTTTTGCTTGTTGAACAGACTTTGAAATTTGTTTTTGCCTGGATGGCATCACATTGGTGTTGTCCCGTGTTCAGGGAAAGCTGCTGATGAGAAGTGGGGCCAGGCTGAAGGCTTGTTGTGACTAAAGGCCATGCCTCGGGGCCCTGTAAGCAGGGGTGCCAAAGGAGGCCCTGGCAGCTGTGCTGGGCCGCAGCAGCGGTGAGCAGCAAAGTCCCTGTGCGTGGGGCCTCTGCCAGCCGGCAGCTGTCCCGTTTGCTGCACTCGGGGCATCCACGAAGGAGCACGGCTCCTGGGCCCCCGATCCTGCCGCTCCCCAAGGCCTCAGGCTTTGGCCGCTGAGAAGATGGCAAGGCACGTGAAAGGAGTATTTCAGTAGCTTGGAGGGGAATTTTGCCTCGTAGAGCCTCTTTGTGTGCTTGTGGGAGTGCAGGTGTGCATGCGCTCTCTGCAATGTGGGAGAGGGGCTGCTCTGGTGGATTCAGAAGTGCTTTAGGTTTGTCCCTAAGTTAGGTCTCGAAGTTGCTGCAGTGCTATGGTAAGCGCTGTGTGGATCCTTTGCTGAGGTCTTGAGTCTCAGCTCAGTTCTAAGTGAAGTGTTGTGTAGTTGAAGTCCAGTTCAGTTGAAATGCCCTGAACTGCTGTTCCTGCCCTAAATTGTTGATTTGAATTTGAGTTATCAAGTGAAATGTTGCTCAAGTTGAAGTGCTCCTAAGGGAAGTGCTCTTGAGCCTTTGGGCATGTTCTTCTTATCCTGACCCTTTCTCTTCTTTAGAGACACAGCCTCACGCACACGGACAGACAGACAGAGATAATTTGGGTTTGATTTCATTTTGGATTGATTGACTCTGGATTTTTGTTTGTTGCTTTTCCTCGCTGTGCTTTAAGCATGGTGTAAGTAGTAGAGTGAAGCTTGGCAAGGAAGCTTGTCCTGCTGCGGCTTTTCCATGAAATCTTTCTTTCCCGACAGCTTTCCTATGATTCTTGGAGTGATGTGCAAGTGCCTGTGCCATCACATCTCTTTAGCAGCGTGGAGCCACCTGGGATGTCAGCACCGAGGTGCTGGGAGTGAGTGCCTGTGACACCAGGGCTTCTGGGCAGCGTGTGGACTCCTGGCATGTGCCTATGGCTGTCCTGGGACAGCCTGTGAGCTCAGTGTTCTTTTGAAAGCTGGATAGCTCTGGCGCGTCCCCAGGGAGTTCCTGTGCCAAGATGTGACCTCCTGGCTCTTTGGCAGCCTGGTGATGGCTGGAGTGTGCCCAGGGGGCAAGTGTGAGTGTCAGGGACTTGCCAGCTCTTGAGGAGGATGGAGGGTGCAGGGATGTCCCCATGGAGGCCCTGTGAGTGTCTGTGAGCTGGCGGCACCTTAGCAGCGTGAGACTCGTGGGCTGTCAGCCCTGAGAGCCTGTTGAAGGCCGTGATGTGCGTGCAGAGAGGTTTGTCAAATGGGAGAGTCGTGGCATGTCCCTATGGAGGCGCTGGGGTTGTGTGTGCCCTCAGTGTTCTTGAGGAGCCTCGAGAGCCCTGGGACGGCCCCGTGGAAGCGCAGGGAGTGCCTGTGCCATGGCAGCGGTGCCTGATGAGATCAAAGGGCCCTGGGATGTCAGCTTGGAATGGCTGTGAGTGCCTGAGAGCACACGTCTGTCTCTCATGGCCGGAGAGCTGTGGCAGGTGCCCATGGTAGGTGTGTGAGTGCAGGTGAGCTCAGGGCTCTGCAGAAGGCTGTAGGCCTGTGGGCTGTGAGGCTGGAAGGCCTGGGAGTGCTTTGGAGCTGAGTGCTCTGTAGCAGTCGGGAGCCGCCTGGGAGGTTGTAGCAGGATGCTTTGGGCCGGCTGCTTTGCCTTGGAACGTGGTGCAGGCACTTGGAGCATGTGCTATTTGCAAATGTCTCCAGGTGTCTTTCAGAGGGCCAGCGTGTGTTGTTTTGGCCTTGAATTCTGCTGAAAGTCCTTCTGGCAAGGAAGCCTGCATGAAGGTGCTGCTAGTGAGGCAAAGATTTGGCAGCTGAGCTGCTGCCGGGAGTTGCAGGCGTCTGCCTGACAGTCAGTCCCTTGAGAGTGTCAATGTGCAGTCAGTCCCCTTTCCTAGGGGAGGTTTTTCTAGCGTGTTCCTCCTTGGAGTGTGTGAGGGCTCCTGCTGGGGAAGTGGACAGCAAGCAAGGGCACTGTTGGTGGTGAAGGGAGAGAGAGCTGCCCAGGAGTGTTGGTGTGGTGAGTTACATGGAGCTCTACTTGGGAACTGGGTTTTTTTGCTTGCTGTAATATAGGACTGCATTCCTATTGCTTTCATAGAGTGCACTCCATTGTACTCTGTGTAGCCTCCCAGGAGTAGGTTTAGCTTTTCTATGGAGTGGTCAGTAATTGGGATTGAGTTGTTTGTGTCGAATCATTTGTGTTAGGGAAGAGCTGCTTTTCTAGGAATAGATCAGATGGGCCATTTGTAAGTGCTGCGGGACAGAGTTACTTAAAGCACTGGCTTTAAGTGTGAGGCTGGGATTGGATGCAGCCGCCGCCAAGGCTCCTGTGTCTGAGAAGGAGTTGAGAAAGCCAAGGGCTGCTCTCTGGCCCTCGTGACTCAGTGGCCAGGCTGCTCTGGGAGGCTTTGTGTGAATCTGCCAGCACAGCAGCGACAGATGTCCCCGAGGAGCTTGTGTGAGTGCAGGTGAGATCAGAGCTCTTGAGCAGCCTGGAGAGCCTGGGGATGTGGCCACGGAGCCGCCAGGATATCTGGTGACCTCGGGGTTCCTATGAGCAGAGGGAGCACTAAGATGTGCCCATGGCACCTGTGTAAGTGCCTGTGGCTAAAGGGCTCTTTTGCAGCCTGGAGAGCCTTGGCATGTGGCCATGAAGCCACAGTGCGTGTCTGTGACATCAGAGCGCTTTGGCAGCATGGAAAGGCCTGGAATGGCTGCAGGAGCCAGAGGTTAGTGCCTGTGACATCACAGCTGTCCAGCAGCAGCAGGGAGACGGAGGGAATGTCACAGGCCATGCCCTGTGAGTTGCTGTGACAGCGTGGCTCCTTAGCAGCGTGCAGATTGCCGGGATGTTACCCTGCAGGCCCTGGCATTGCCCTGGTCGTGTGTGTTGTTTAGGAAGATAGAGAGAGCCCTGGCATGTCCCGCTGGAAGGCCAGGGAGTGGCAGTTGCAAAAGAGCTCCTTAGCACTTAGAGACATGTGGGATGTGCCCATGGAGGCACTGTGAGAGCCCGTGACCTCAGAGGTCTTTGGAAGCTGAGAGAGCCCCGGGATGCCATGGGATGTGAGCATGGGGAGCCTGTGGGCAGGTGTGATCTCTCCCTGCTTGTGCTGGTGCATCCCCCCCTGCCCTTTTTTCAGGCTGCAGCATGATATGAGAAATGCTGCTGAGGCCTTGGCCTTGACGAAGGCAGCGGGGCTGAGGTGCTGTGGAGCTTCTGAGAAACGCTGTGTGCTGCCAGGAAGTGCTGTGTTCTAAGGTGCTCCTGCTTTTTTTGCCTGTTGAACAGACTTTGAAATTTGTTTTTGCCTGGATGGCATCACATTGGTGTTGTCCCGTGTTCAGGGAAAGCTGCTGATGAGAAGTGGGGCCATGCTGAAGGCTTGTTGTGACTAAAGGCCATGCCTTGGGGCCCTGTAAGCAGGGGTGCCAAAGGAGGCCCTGGCAGCTGTGCTGGGCCGCAGCAGCGGTGAGCAGCAAAGTCCCTGTGCATGGGGCCTCTGCCAGCCGGCAGCTGTCCCGTTTGCTACACTCGGGGGATCCGCGAAGGAGCACGGCTCCTGGGCCCCCGATCCTGCCGCTCCCGGAGGCCTCAGGCTTTGGCCGCTGAGAAGATGGCAAGGCACGTGAAAGGAGTATTTCAGTAGCTTGGAGGGGAATTTTGCCTCGTAGAGCCTCTTTGTGTGCTTGTGGGAGTGCAGGTGTGCATGCGCTCTCTGCAATGTGGGAGAAGGGCTGCTCTGGTGGATTCAGAAATGCTTTAGGTTTGTCCCTAAGTTAGGTCTCAAAGTTGCTGCAGTGCTATGGTAAGCGCTGTGTGGATCCTTTGCTGAGGTCTTGGGTTCCAGATCAGTTCTAAGTGAAGTGTTGTGTAGTTGAAGTCCAGTTCAGTTGAAATGCTCTTAACTGCTGTTCCTGCCCTAAGTTGTTGATTTGAATTTGGGTTATCAAGTGAAATGTTGCTCAAGTTGAAGTGCTCCTAAGGGAAGTGCTCTTGAGCCTTTGAGCCACGTTCTTCTTATCCTGACCCTTTCTCTTCTTTAGAGACACAGCCTCACGCACACGGACAGACAGACAGAGATAATTTGGGTTTGATTTCATTTTGGATTGATTGACTCTGGATTTTTGTTTGTTGCTTTTCCTCGCTGTGCTTTGAGCATGGTATAAGTAGTAGAGTGAAGCTTGGCAAGGAAGCTTGTCCTGCTGTGGCTTTTCCATGAAATCTTTCTTTCCCGACAGCTTTCCTATGATTCTTGGAGTGATGTGCAAGTGCCTGTGCCATCACATCTCTTTAGCAGCGTGGAGCCACCTGGGATGTCAGCACCGAGGTGCTGGGAGTGAGTGCCTGTGACACCAGGGCTTCTGGGCAGCGTGTGGACTCCTGGCATGTGCCTATGGCTGTCCTGGGACAGCCTGTGAGCTCAGTGTTCTTTTGAAAGCTGGATAGCTCTGGCGCGTCCCCAGGGAGTTCCTGTGCCAAGATGTGACCTCCTGGCTCTTTGGCAGCCTGGTGATGGCTGGAGTGTGCCCAGGGGGCAAGTGTGAGTGTCAGGGACTTGCCAGCTCTTGAGGAGGATGGAGGGTGCAGGGATGTCCCCATGGAGGCCCTGTGAGTGTCTGTGAGCTGGCGGCACCTTAGCAGCGTGAGACTCGTGGGCTGTCAGCCCTGAGAGCCTGTTGAAGGCCGTGATGTGCGTGCAGAGAGGTTTGTCAAATGGGAGAGTCGTGGCATGTCCCTATGGAGGCGCTGGGGTTGTGTGTGCCCTCAGTGTTCTTGAGGAGCCTCGAGAGCCCTGGGACGGCCCCGTGGAAGCGCAGGGAGTGCCTGTGCCATGGCAGCGGTGCCTGATGAGATCAAAGGGCCCTGGGATGTCAGCTTGGAATGGCTGTGAGTGCCTGAGAGCACACGTCTGTCTCTCATGGCCGGAGAGCTGTGGCAGGTGCCCATGGTAGGTGTGTGAGTGCAGGTGAGCTCAGGGCTCTGCAGAAGGCTGTAGGCCTGTGGGCTGTGAGGCTGGAAGGCCTGGGAGTGCTTTGGAGCTGAGTGCTCTGTAGCAGTCGGGAGCCGCCTGGGAGGTTGTAGCAGGATGCTTTGGGCCGGCTGCTTTGCCTTGGAACGTGGTGCAGGCACTTGGAGCATGTGCTATTTGCAAATGTCTCCAGGTGTCTTTCAGAGGGCCAGCGTGTGTTGTTTTGGCCTTGAATTGTGCTGAAAGTCCTTCTGGCAAGGAAGCCTGCATGAAGGTGCTGCTAGTGAGGCAAAGATTTGGCAGCTGAGCTGCTGCCGGGAGTTGCAGGCGTCTGCCTGACAGTCAGTCCCTTGAGAGTGTCAATGTGCAGTCAGTCCCCTTTCCTAGGGGAGGTTTTTCTAGCGTGTTCCTCCTTGGAGTGTGTGAGGGCTCCTGCTGGGGAAGTGGACAGCAAGCAAGGGCACTGTTGGTGGTGAAGGGAGAGAGAGCTGCCCAGGAGTGTTGGTGTGGTGAGTTACATGGAGCTCTACTTGGGAACTGGGTTTTTTTGCTTGCTGTAATATAGGACTGCATTCCTATTGCTTTCATAGAGTGCACTCCATTGTACTCTGTGTAGCCTCCCAGGAGTAGGTTTAGCTTTTCTATGGAGTGGTCAGTAATTGGGATTGAGTTGTTTGTGTCGAATCATTTGTGTTAGGGAAGAGCTGCTTTTCTAGGAATAGATCAGATGGGCCATTTGTAAGTGCTGCGGGACAGAGTTACTTAAAGCACTGGCTTTAAGTGTGAGGCTGGGATTGGATGCAGCCGCCGCCAAGGCTCCTGTGTTAGAGAAGGAGTTGAGAAAGCCAAGGGCTGCTCTCTGGCCCTCGTGACTCAGTGGCCAGGCTGCTCTGGGAGGCTTTGTGTGAATCTGCCAGCACAGCAGCGACAGATGTCCCCGAGGAGCTTGTGTGAGTGCAGGTGAGATCAGAGCTCTTGAGCAGCCTGGAGAGCCTGGGGATGTGGCCACGGAGCCGCCAGGATATCTGGTGACCTCGGGGTTCCTATGAGCAGAGGGAGCACTAAGATGTGCCCATGGCACCTGTGTAAGTGCCTGTGGCTAAAGGGCTCTTTTGCAGCCTGGAGAGCCTTGGCATGTGGCCATGAAGCCACAGTGCGTGTCTGTGACATCAGAGCGCTTTGGCAGCATGGAAAGGCCTGGAATGGCTGCAGGAGCCAGAGGTTAGTGCCTGTGACATCACAGCTGTCCAGCAGCAGCAGGGAGACGGAGGGAATGTCACAGGCCATGCCCTGTGAGTTGCTGTGACAGCGTGGCTCCTTAGCAGCGTGCAGATTGCCGGGATGTTACCCTGCAGGCCCTGGCATTGCCCTGGTCGTGTGTGTTGTTTAGGAAGATAGAGAGAGCCCTGGCATGTCCCGCTGGAAGGCCAGGGAGTGGCAGTTGCAAAAGAGCTCCTTAGCACTTAGAGACATGTGGGATGTGCCCATGGAGGCACTGTGAGAGCCCGTGACCTCAGAGGTCTTTGGAAGCTGAGAGAGCCCCGGGATGCCATGGGATGTGAGCATGGGGAGCCTGTGGGCAGGTGTGATCTCTCCCTGCTTGTGCTGGTGCATCCCCCCCTGCCCTTTTTTCAGGCTGCAGCATGATATGAGAAATGCTGCTGAGGCCTTGGCCTTGACGAAGGCAGCGGGGCTGAGGTGCTGTGGAGCTTCTGAGAAACGCTGTGTGCTGCCAGGAAGTGCTGTGTTCTAAGGTGCTCCTGCTTTTTTTGCCTGTTGAACAGACTTTGAAATTTGTTTTTGCCTGGATGGCATCACATTGGTGTTGTCCCGTGTTCAGGGAAAGCTGCTGATGAGAAGTGGGGCCATGCTGAAGGCTTGTTGTGACTAAAGGCCATGCCTTGGGGCCCTGTAAGCAGGGGTGCCAAAGGAGGCCCTGGCAGCTGTGCTGGGCCGCAGCAGCGGTGAGCAGCAAAGTCCCTGTGCATGGGGCCTCTGCCAGCCGGCAGCTGTCCCGTTTGCTACACTCGGGGGATCCGCGAAGGAGCACGGCTCCTGGGCCCCCGATCCTGCCGCTCCCGGAGGCCTCAGGCTTTGGCCGCTGAGAAGATGGCAAGGCACGTGAAAGGAGTATTTCAGTAGCTTGGAGGGGAATTTTGCCTCGTAGAGCCTCTTTGTGTGCTTGTGGGAGTGCAGGTGTGCATGCGCTCTCTGCAATGTGGGAGAAGGGCTGCTCTGGTGGATTCAGAAATGCTTTAGGTTTGTCCCTAAGTTAGGTCTCAAAGTTGCTGCAGTGCTATGGTAAGCGCTGTGTGGATCCTTTGCTGAGGTCTTGGGTTCCAGATCAGTTCTAAGTGAAGTGTTGTGTAGTTGAAGTCCAGTTCAGTTGAAATGCTCTTAACTGCTGTTCCTGCCCTAAGTTGTTGATTTGAATTTGGGTTATCAAGTGAAATGTTGCTCAAGTTGAAGTGCTCCTAAGGGAAGTGCTCTTGAGCCTTTGAGCCACGTTCTTCTTATCCTGACCCTTTCTCTTCTTTAGAGACACAGCCTCACGCACACGGACAGACAGACAGAGATAATTTGGGTTTGATTTCATTTTGGATTGATTGACTCTGGATTTTTGTTTGTTGCTTTTCCTCGCTGTGCTTTGAGCATGGTGTAAGTAGTAGAGTGAAGCTTGGCAAGGAAGCTTGTCGTGCTGTGGCTTTTCCATGAAATCTTTCTTTCCCGATAGCTTTCCTATGATTCTTGGAGTGATGTGCGAGTGCCTGTGCCATCACATCTCTTTAGCAGCGTGGAGCCACCTGGGATGTCAGCACCGAGGTGCTGGGAGTGAGTGCCTGTGACACCAGGGCTTCTGGGCAGCGTGCGGACTCCTGGCATGTGCCTATGGCTGTCCTGGGACGGCCTGTGAGCTCAGTGTTCTTTTGAAAGCTGGATAGCTCTGGCGCGTCCCCAGGGAATTCCTGTGCCAAGATGTGACCTCCTGGCTCTTTGGCAGCCTGGTGATGGCTGGAGTGTGCCCAGGGGGCAAGTGTGAGTGTCAGGGACTTGCCAGCTCTTGAGGAGGATGGAGGGTGCAGGGATGTCCCCATGGAGGCCCTGTGAGTGCCTGTGAGCTGGCGGCACCTTAGCAGCGTGAGACTCGTGGGCTGTCAGCCCTGAGAGCCTGTTGAAGGCCGTGATGTGCGTGCAGAGAGGTTTGTCAAATGGGAGAGTCGTGGCATGTCCCTATGGAGGCGCTGGGGTTGTGTGTGCCCTCAGCGTTCTTGAGGAGCCTCGAGAGCCCTGGGACGGCCCCGTGGAAGCGCAGGGAGTGCCTGTGACATAGCAGCGGTGCCTGATGAGATCCAAGGGCCCTGGGATGTCAGCTTGGAATGGCTGTGAGTGCCTGAGAGCACACGTCTGTCTCTCATGGCCGGAGAGCTGTGGCAGGTGCCCATGGTAGGTGTGTGAGTGCAGGTGAGCTCAGGGCTCTGCAGAAGGCTGTGGGCTGTGAGGCTGGAAGGCCTGGGAGTGCTTTGGAGCTGAGTGCTCTGTAGCAGTCGGGAGCCGCCTGGGAGGTTGTAGCAGGATGCTTTGGGCCGGCTGCTTTGCCTTGGAACGTGGTGCAGGCACTTGGAGCATGTGCTATTTGCAAATGTCTCCAGGTGTCTTTCAGAGGGCCAGCGTGTGTTGTTTTGGCCTTGAATTCTGCTGAAAGTCCTTCTGGCAAGGAAGCCTGCATGAAGGTGCTGCTAGTGAGGCAAAGATTTGGCAGCTGAGCTGCTGCCGGGAGTTGCAGGCGTCTGCCTGACAGTCAGTCCCTTGAGAGTGTCAATGTGCAGTCAGTCCCCTTTCCTAGGGGAGGTTTTTCTAGCGTGTTCCTCCTTGGAGTGTGTGAGGGCTCCTGCTGGGGAAGTGGACAGCAAGCAAGGGCACTGTTGGTGGTGAAGGGAGAGAGAGCTGCCCAGGAGTGTTGGTGTGGTGAGTTACATGGAGCTCTACTTGGGAATTGGGTTTTTTTGCTTGCTGTAATATAGGACTGCATTCCTATTGCTTTCATAGAGTGCACTCCATTGTACTCTGTGTAGCCTCCCAGGAGTAGGTTTAGCTTTTCTATGGAGTGGTCAGTAATTGGGATTGAGTTGTTTGTGTCGAATCATTTGTGTTAGGGAAGAGCTGCTTTTCTAGGAATAGATCAGATGGGCCATTTGTAAGTGCTGTGGGACAGAGTTACTTAAAGCACTGGCTTTAAGTGTGAGGTTGGGATTGGATGTAGCTGCCGCCAAGGCTCCTGTGTCTGAGAAGGAGTTGAGAAAGCCAAGGGCTGCTCTCTGGCCCTCGTGACTCAGTGGCCAGGCTGCTCTGGGAGGCTTTGTGTGAATCTGCCAGCACAGCAGCGACAGATGTCCCCGAGGAGCTTGTGTGAGTGCAGGTGAGATCAGAGCTCTTGAGCAGCCTGGAGAGCCTGGGGATGTGGCCACGGAGCCGCCAGGATATCTGGTGACCTCGGGGTTCCTATGAGCAGAGGGAGCACTAAGATGTGCCCATGGCACCTGTGTAAGTGCCTGTGGCTAAAGGGCTCTTTTGCAGCCTGGAGAGCCTTGGCATGTGGCCATGAAGCCACAGTGCGTGTCTGTGACATCAGAGCGCTTTGGCAGCATGGAAAGGCCTGGAATGGCTGCAGGAGCCAGAGGTGAGTGCCTGTGACATCAGAGCTGTCCAGCAGCAGCAGGGAGACGGAGGGAATGTCACAGGCCATGCCCTGTGAGTTGCTGTGACAGCGTGGCTCCTTAGCAGCGTGCAGATTGCCGGGATGTTACCCTGCAGGCCCTGGCATTGCCCTTGTTGTGTGTGTTCTTTAGGAAGATAGAGAGAGCCCTGGCATGTCCCGCTGGAAGGCCAGGGAGTGGCAGTTGCAAAAGAGCTCCTTAGCACTTAGAGACACGTGGGATGTGCCCATGGAGGCACTGTGAGAGCCCGTGACCTCAGAGGTCCTTGGAAGCTGAGAGAGCCCCGGGATGCCATGGGATGTGAGCATGGGGAGCCTGTGGGCAGGTGTGATCTCTCCCTGCTTGTGCTGGTGCATCCCCCCCTGCCCTTTTTTCAGGCTGCAGCATGATATGAGAAATGCTGCTGAGGCCTTGGCCTTGACGAAGGCAGCGGGGCTGAGGTGCTGTGGAGCTTCTGAGAAACGCTGTGTGCTGCCAGGAAGTGCTGTGTTCTAAGGTGCTCCTGCTTTTTTTTGCTTGTTGAACAGACTTTGAAATTTGTTTTTGCCTGGATGGCATCACATTGGTGTTGTCCCGTGTTCAGGGAAAGCTGCCGATGAGAAGTGGGGCCATGCTGAAGGCTTGTTGTGACTAAAGGCCATGCCTTGGGGCCCTGTAAGCAGGGGTGCCAAAGGAGGCCCTGGCAGCTGTGCTGGGCCGCAGCAGCGGTGAGCAGCAAAGTCCCTGTGCGTGGGGCCTCTGCCAGCCGGCAGCTGTCCCGTTTGCTGCACTCGGG
This sequence comes from Acanthornis magna, assembly GCA_036785705.1. Classification (NCBI taxonomy): domain Eukaryota; kingdom Metazoa; phylum Chordata; class Aves; order Passeriformes; family Acanthizidae; genus Acanthornis; species Acanthornis magna. Next base: position 12,739,591 of record JAWUZG010000093.1, read on the forward strand.
GGATCCGCGAAGGAGCACGGCTCCTGGGCCCCCGATCCTGCCGCTCCCCGAGGCCTCAGGCTTTGGCCGCTGAGAAGATGGCAAGGCACGTGAAAGGAGTATTTCAGTAGCTTGGAGGGGAATTTTGCATCCTAGAGCCTCTTTGTGTGCTTGTGGGAGTGCAGGTGTGCATGCGCTCTCTGCAATGTGGGAGAGGGGCTGCTCTGGTGGATTCAGAAGTGCTTTAGGTTTGTCCCTAAGTTAGGTCTCGAAGTTCCTGCAGTGCTATGGTAAGGGCTGTGTGGATCCTTTGCTGAGGGCTTGGGTTCCAGCTCAGTTCTAAGTGAAGCGTTGTGTAGTTGAAGTCCAGTTCAGTTGAAATGCCCTGAACTGCTGTTCCTGCCCTAAGTTGTTCATTTGAATTTGAGTTATCAAGTGAAGTGTTGCTCAAGCTGAAGTGCTCTTAAGGGAAGTGCTCTTGAGCCTTTGGGCATGTTCTTCTTATCCTGACCCTTTCTCTTCTTTAGAGACACAGCCTCACACACACGGACAGACAGACAGAGATAATTTGGGTTTGATTTCATTTTGGATTGATTGACTCTGGATTTTTGTTTGTTGCTTTTCCTCGCTGTGCTTTGAGCATGGTATAAGTAGTAGAGTGAAGCTTGGCAAGGAAGCTTGTCCTGCTGTGGCTTTGCTATGAAATCTTTCTTTCCTAATAGCTTTCCCGTGATTCTCTTGAGTGATGTGCAAGTGCCTGTGCCATCACATCTCTTTAGCAGCGTGGAGCCGCCTGGGATGTCAGCACCGAGGTGCTGGGAGTGAGTGCTTGTGACACCAGGGCTTCTGGGCAGCGTGTGGACTCCTGGCGTGTGCCTATGGCTGTCCTGGGACAGCCTGTGAGCTCAGTGCTCTTTTGAAAGCTGGATAGCTCTGGCGTGTCCCCAGGGAGTTCCTGTGCCAAGATGTGACCTGCTGGCTCTTTGGCAGCCTGGAGATGGCTGGAGTGTGCCCAGGGGGCAAGTGTGAGTGTCAGGGACTTGCCAGCTCTTGAGGAGGATGGAGAGTGCAGAGATGTCCCCATGGAGCCCCTGTGAGTGCCTGTGAGCTCAGAAGTCTATGGAGGCTTAAGACAGCTGTGATGAAATGGGATGTCAGCAGGGGGAATGTAATGAAATTTGATCTCCCAGCTTGTGGTGGTGCATTCCTGTCTCCTCCCCTTTTTGAGCCCCACCATGATCTGAGAAATGCTCCTTAGGCATCGGCCTTGAGGAACTGCAGCTTGGCTGAGCAGCTCTTGAGCTTATGAGAAACACTGTGTGCTCCCAGGAAGTGCTGCTGTCTAACGTGGTCCTGTTTTGTTTTTTTTTATCGTAACAGCCTTGGAAAAAAACAGCCTTGTTTTTGCCTGAATGGTAAACATTGTGTGCCAGTGTGCGTGTCCTCTCCGGAATGTGGCAGAGGGGCTGCTCTCCTGGATTCTGAAGTAGTTTAGAAGCGCAAGGAAGTTCTGCCTGTAAGTAAAATTACTATTGAGAGATGGTAAATCCTGTGGGGGTCCTTTTCTGAGGTGTTGGGCTTGAGTTCATTTCTATGTGAAGTCTTATTAACTTGAAATATGGTTAGGATTAAATGCTGTTAAGTGTTGTTCCTCTGCTAGGTGGTTAATTTGAAGGTAGAAATTTAAATGTTGCTCAAATGGACGTACTGTTAAGTGAAGTGCTCTTGAGCCTTTCAAGCGTGTTCATGTAATCCCGACACTTTCTCTCCTTTGGAGACACTCGCACACGTACACAGACACAGACAGACAGACATAGGTAATTTTGGTTTAATTTCATTTTGGATTGATTGGATTTATTTTGTTTCATTTCCTCGCTGTGCCTTAAGCATGGTGTAGGTAGTAGAGTGGAGCTTGGCAAGGAAGCTTGTCCTGCTGTGGCTTTGCTATGAAATCTTTCTTTCCCGATAGCTTTCCTATGATTCTTGGAGTGATGTGTGAGTGCCTGTGCCATCACATCTCTTTAGTGAGTGAGTGAAGCTTGGCAAGGAAGCTTGTCGTGCTGTGGCTTTTCCATGAAATCTTTCTTTCCCGATAGCTTTCCTATGATTCTTGGAGTGATGTAAAAGTGCCTGTGCCATCACATCTCTTTAGCAGCGTGGAGCCACCTGGGATGTCAGCACCGAGGTGCTGGGAGTGAGTGCCTGTGACACCAGGGCTTCTGGGCAGCGTGCGGACTGCTGGCGTGTTCCTATGGCTGTCCTGGGACGGCCTGTGAGCTCAGTGTTCTTTTGAAAGCTGGATAGCTCTGGCGTGTCCCCAGGGAGTTCCTGTGCCAAGATGTGACCTGCTGGCTCTTTGGCAGCCTGGAGATGGCTGGAGTGTGCCCAGGGGGCAAGTGTGAGTGTCAGGGACTTGCCAGCTCTTGAGGAGGATGGAGGGTGCAGGGATGTCCCCATGGAGGCCCTGTGAGTGCCTGTGAGCTGGCGGCACCTTAGCAGCGTGAGACTCGTGGGCTGTCAGCCCTGAGAGCCTGTTGAAGGCCGTGATGTGCGTGCAGAGAGGTTTGTCAAATGGGAGAGTCGTGGCATGTCCCTATGGAGGCGCTGGGGTTGTGTGTGCCCTCAGTGTTCTTGAGGAGCCTCGAGAGCCCTGGGATGGCCCCATGGAAGTGCAGGGAGTGCCTGTGCCATAGCAGCGGTGCCTGATGAGATCAAAGGGCCCTGGGATGTCAGCTTGGAATGGCTGTGAGTGCCTGAGAGCACACGTCTGTCTCTCATGGCCGGAGAGCTGTGGCAGGTGCCCATGGTAGGTGTGTGAGTGCAGGTGAGCTCAGGGCTCTGCAGAAGGCTGTAGGCCTGTGGGCTGTGAGGCTGGAAGGCCTGGGAGTGCTTTGGAGCTGAGTGCTCTGTAGCAGTCGGGAGCCGCCTGGGAGGTTGTAGCAGGATGCTTTGGGCCGGCTGCTTTGCCTTGGAACGTGGTGCAGGCACTTGGAGCATGTGCTATTTGCAAATGTCTCCAGGTGTCTTTCAGAGGGCCAGCGTGTGTTGTTTTGGCCTTGAATTCTGCTGAAAGTCCTTCTGGCAAGGAAGCCTGCATGAAGGTGCTGCTAGTGAGGCAAAGATTTGGCAGCTGAGCTGCTGCCGGGAGTTGCAGGCGTCTGCCTGACAGTCAGTCCCTTGAGAGTGTCAATGTGCAGTCAGTCCCCTTTCCTAGGGGAGGTTTTTCTAGCGTGTTCCTCCTTGGAGTGTGTGAGGGCTCCTGCTGGGGAAGTGGACAGCAAGCAAGGGCACTGTTGGTGGTGAAGGGAGAGAGAGCTGCCCAGGAGTGTTGGTGTGGTGAGTTACATGGAGCTCTACTTGGGAATTGGGTTTTTTTGCTTGCTGTAAGATATGACTGCTTTCCTATTGTTTTCATAGAGTGCACTCCATTGTACTCTGTGTAGGCTCCCAGGAGTAGGTTTAGCTTTTCTATGGAGTGGTCAGTAATTGGGATTGAGTTGTCTGTGTCAAATCATTTGTGTTAGGGAAGAGCTGCTTTTCTAGGAATAGATCAGATGGGCCATTTGTAAGTGCTGCGGGACAGAGTTACTTAAAGCACTGGCTTTAAGTGTGAGGCTGGGATTGGATGCAGCCGCCGCCAAGGCTCCTGTGTCTGAGAAGGAGTTGAGATAGCCAAGGGCTGCTCTCTGGCCCTCGTGACTCAGTGGCCAGGCTGCTCTGGGAGGCTTTGTGTGAATCTGCCAGCACAGCAGCGACAGATGTCCCCGAGGAGCTTGTGTGAGTGCAGGTGAGATCAGAGCTCTTGAGCAGCCTGGAGAGCCTGGGGATGTGGCCACGGAGCCGCCAGGATATCTGGTGACCTCGGGGTTCCTATGAGCAGAGGGAGCACTAAGATGTGCCCATGGCACCTGTGTAAGTGCCTGTGGCTAAAGGGCTCTTTTGCAGCCTGGAGAGCCTTGGCATGTGGCCATGAAGCCACAGTGCGTGTCTGTGACATCAGAGCGCTTTGGCAGCATGGAAAGGCCTGGAATGGCTGCAGGAGCCAGAGGTGAGTGCCTGTGACATCAGAGCTGTCCAGCAGCAGCAGGGAGACGGAGGGAATGTCACAGGCCATGCCCTGTGAGTTGCTGTGACAGCGTGGCTCCTTATCAGCGTGCAGATTGCCGGGATGTTACCCTGCAGGCCCTGGCATTGCCCTTGTTGTGTGTGTTGTTTAGGAAGATAGAGAGAGCCCTGGCATGTCCCCCTGGAAGGCCAGGGAGTGGCAGTTGCAAAAGAGCTCCTTAGCACTTAGAGACACGTGGGATGTCCCCATGGAGGCACTGTGAGAGCCCGTGACCTCAGAGGTCTTTGGAAGCTGAGAGAGCCCCGGGATGCCATGGGATGTGAGCATGGGGAGCCTGTGGGCAGGTGTGATGTCCCTGCTTGTGCTGGTGCATCCCCCCCTGCCCTTTTTTCAGGCTGCAGCATGATATGAGAAATGCTGCTGAGGCCTTGGCCTTGACGAAGGCAGCGGGGCTGAGGTGCTGTGGAGCTTCTGAGAAACGCTGTGTGCTGCCAGGAAGTGCTGTGTTCTAAGGTGCTCCTGCTTTTTTTGCCTGTTGAACAGACTTTGAAATTTGTTTTTGCCTGGATGGCATCACATTGGTGTTGTCCCGTGTTCAGGGAAAGCTGCTGATGAGAAGTGGGGCCATGCTGAAGGCTTGTTGTGACTAAAGGCCATGCCTTGGGGCCCTGTAAGCAGGGGTGCCAAAGGAGGCCCTGGCAGCTGTGCTGGGCCGCAGCAGCGGTGAGCAGCAAAGTCCCTGTGCGTGGGGCCTCTGCCAGCCGGCAGCTGTCCCGTTTGCTGCACTCGGGGGATCCGCGAAGGAGCACGGCTCCTGGGCCCCCGATCCTGCCGCTCCCCGAGGCCTCAGGCTTTGGCCGCTGAGAAGATGGCAAGGCACGTGAAAGGAGTATTTCAGTAGCTTGGAGGGGAATTTTGCATCCTAGAGCCTCTTTGTGTGCTTGTGGGAGTGCAGGTGTGCATGCGCTCTCTGCAATGTGGGAGAGGGGCTGCTCTGGTGGATTCAGAAGTGCTTTAGGTTTGTCCCTAAGTTAGGTCTCGAAGTTCCTGCAGTGCTATGGTAAGGGCTGTGTGGATCCTTTGCTGAGGGCTTGGGTTCCAGCTCAGTTCTAAGTGAAGCGTTGTGTAGTTGAAGTCCAGTTCAGTTGAAATGCCCTGAACTGCTGTTCCTGCCCTAAGTTGTTCATTTGAATTTGAGTTATCAAGTGAAGTGTTGCTCAAGCTGAAGTGCTCTTAAGGGAAGTGCTCTTGAGCCTTTGGGCATGTTCTTCTTATCCTGACCCTTTCTCTTCTTTAGAGACACAGCCTCACACACACGGACAGACAGACAGAGATAATTTGGGTTTGATTTCATTTTGGATTGATTGACTCTGGATTTTTGTTTGTTGCTTTTCCTCGCTGTGCTTTGAGCATGGTATAAGTAGTAGAGTGAAGCTTGGCAAGGAAGCTTGTCCTGCTGTGGCTTTGCTATGAAATCTTTCTTTCCTAATAGCTTTCCCGTGATTCTCTTGAGTGATGTGCAAGTGCCTGTGCCATCACATCTCTTTAGCAGCGTGGAGCCGCCTGGGATGTCAGCACCGAGGTGCTGGGAGTGAGTGCTTGTGACACCAGGGCTTCTGGGCAGCGTGTGGACTCCTGGCGTGTGCCTATGGCTGTCCTGGGACAGCCTGTGAGCTCAGTGCTCTTTTGAAAGCTGGATAGCTCTGGCGTGTCCCCAGGGAGTTCCTGTGCCAAGATGTGACCTGCTGGCTCTTTGGCAGCCTGGAGATGGCTGGAGTGTGCCCAGGGGGCAAGTGTGAGTGTCAGGGACTTGCCAGCTCTTGAGGAGGATGGAGAGTGCAGAGATGTCCCCATGGAGCCCCTGTGAGTGCCTGTGAGCTCAGAAGTCTATGGAGGCTTAAGACAGCTGTGATGAAATGGGATGTCAGCAGGGGGAATGTAATGAAATTTGATCTCCCAGCTTGTGGTGGTGCATTCCTGTCTCCTCCCCTTTTTGAGCCCCACCATGATCTGAGAAATGCTCCTTAGGCATCGGCCTTGAGGAACTGCAGCTTGGCTGAGCAGCTCTTGAGCTTATGAGAAACACTGTGTGCTCCCAGGAAGTGCTGCTGTCTAACGTGGTCCTGTTTTGTTTTTTTTTATCGTAACAGCCTTGGAAAAAAACAGCCTTGTTTTTGCCTGAATGGTAAACATTGTGTGCCAGTGTGCGTGTCCTCTCCGGAATGTGGCAGAGGGGCTGCTCTCCTGGATTCTGAAGTAGTTTAGAAGCGCAAGGAAGTTCTGCCTGTAAGTAAAATTACTATTGAGAGATGGTAAATCCTGTGGGGGTCCTTTTCTGAGGTGTTGGGCTTGAGTTCATTTCTATGTGAAGTCTTATTAACTTGAAATATGGTTAGGATTAAATGCTGTTAAGTGTTGTTCCTCTGCTAGGTGGTTAATTTGAAGGTAGAAATTTAAATGTTGCTCAAATGGACGTACTGTTAAGTGAAGTGCTCTTGAGCCTTTCAAGCGTGTTCATGTAATCCCGACACTTTCTCTCCTTTGGAGACACTCGCACACGTACACAGACACAGACAGACAGACATAGGTAATTTTGGTTTAATTTCATTTTGGATTGATTGGATTTATTTTGTTTCATTTCCTCGCTGTGCCTTAAGCATGGTGTAGGTAGTAGAGTGGAGCTTGGCAAGGAAGCTTGTCCTGCTGTGGCTTTGCTATGAAATCTTTCTTTCCCGATAGCTTTCCTATGATTCTTGGAGTGATGTGTGAGTGCCTGTGCCATCACATCTCTTTAGTGAGTGAGTGAAGCTTGGCAAGGAAGCTTGTCGTGCTGTGGCTTTTCCATGAAATCTTTCTTTCCCGATAGCTTTCCTATGATTCTTGGAGTGATGTAAAAGTGCCTGTGCCATCACATCTCTTTAGCAGCGTGGAGCCACCTGGGATGTCAGCACCGAGGTGCTGGGAGTGAGTGCCTGTGACACCAGGGCTTCTGGGCAGCGTGCGGACTGCTGGCGTGTTCCTATGGCTGTCCTGGGACGGCCTGTGAGCTCAGTGTTCTTTTGAAAGCTGGATAGCTCTGGCGTGTCCCCAGGGAGTTCCTGTGCCAAGATGTGACCTGCTGGCTCTTTGGCAGCCTGGAGATGGCTGGAGTGTGCCCAGGGGGCAAGTGTGAGTGTCAGGGACTTGCCAGCTCTTGAGGAGGATGGAGGGTGCAGGGATGTCCCCATGGAGGCCCTGTGAGTGCCTGTGAGCTGGCGGCACCTTAGCAGCGTGAGACTCGTGGGCTGTCAGCCCTGAGAGCCTGTTGAAGGCCGTGATGTGCGTGCAGAGAGGTTTGTCAAATGGGAGAGTCGTGGCATGTCCCTATGGAGGCGCTGGGGTTGTGTGTGCCCTCAGTGTTCTTGAGGAGCCTCGAGAGCCCTGGGATGGCCCCATGGAAGTGCAGGGAGTGCCTGTGCCATAGCAGCGGTGCCTGATGAGATCAAAGGGCCCTGGGATGTCAGCTTGGAATGGCTGTGAGTGCCTGAGAGCACACGTCTGTCTCTCATGGCCGGAGAGCTGTGGCAGGTGCCCATGGTAGGTGTGTGAGTGCAGGTGAGCTCAGGGCTCTGCAGAAGGCTGTAGGCCTGTGGGCTGTGAGGCTGGAAGGCCTGGGAGTGCTTTGGAGCTGAGTGCTCTGTAGCAGTCGGGAGCCGCCTGGGAGGTTGTAGCAGGATGCTTTGGGCCGGCTGCTTTGCCTTGGAACGTGGTGCAGGCACTTGGAGCATGTGCTATTTGCAAATGTCTCCAGGTGTCTTTCAGAGGGCCAGCGTGTGTTGTTTTGGCCTTGAATTCTGCTGAAAGTCCTTCTGGCAAGGAAGCCTGCATGAAGGTGCTGCTAGTGAGGCAAAGATTTGGCAGCTGAGCTGCTGCCGGGAGTTGCAGGCGTCTGCCTGACAGTCAGTCCCTTGAGAGTGTCAATGTGCAGTCAGTCCCCTTTCCTAGGGGAGGTTTTTCTAGCGTGTTCCTCCTTGGAGTGTGTGAGGGCTCCTGCTGGGGAAGTGGACAGCAAGCAAGGGCACTGTTGGTGGTGAAGGGAGAGAGAGCTGCCCAGGAGTGTTGGTGTGGTGAGTTACATGGAGCTCTACTTGGGAATTGGGTTTTTTTGCTTGCTGTAAGATATGACTGCTTTCCTATTGTTTTCATAGAGTGCACTCCATTGTACTCTGTGTAGGCTCCCAGGAGTAGGTTTAGCTTTTCTATGGAGTGGTCAGTAATTGGGATTGAGTTGTCTGTGTCAAATCATTTGTGTTAGGGAAGAGCTGCTTTTCTAGGAATAGATCAGATGGGCCATTTGTAAGTGCTGCGGGACAGAGTTACTTAAAGCACTGGCTTTAAGTGTGAGGCTGGGATTGGATGCAGCCGCCGCCAAGGCTCCTGTGTCTGAGAAGGAGTTGAGATAGCCAAGGGCTGCTCTCTGGCCCTCGTGACTCAGTGGCCAGGCTGCTCTGGGAGGCTTTGTGTGAATCTGCCAGCACAGCAGCGACAGATGTCCCCGAGGAGCTTGTGTGAGTGCAGGTGAGATCAGAGCTCTTGAGCAGCCTGGAGAGCCTGGGGATGTGGCCACGGAGCCGCCAGGATATCTGGTGACCTCGGGGTTCCTATGAGCAGAGGGAGCACTAAGATGTGCCCATGGCACCTGTGTAAGTGCCTGTGGCTAAAGGGCTCTTTTGCAGCCTGGAGAGCCTTGGCATGTGGCCATGAAGCCACAGTGCGTGTCTGTGACATCAGAGCGCTTTGGCAGCATGGAAAGGCCTGGAATGGCTGCAGGAGCCAGAGGTGAGTGCCTGTGACATCAGAGCTGTCCAGCAGCAGCAGGGAGACGGAGGGAATGTCACAGGCCATGCCCTGTGAGTTGCTGTGACAGCGTGGCTCCTTATCAGCGTGCAGATTGCCGGGATGTTACCCTGCAGGCCCTGGCATTGCCCTTGTTGTGTGTGTTGTTTAGGAAGATAGAGAGAGCCCTGGCATGTCCCCCTGGAAGGCCAGGGAGTGGCAGTTGCAAAAGAGCTCCTTAGCACTTAGAGACACGTGGGATGTCCCCATGGAGGCACTGTGAGAGCCCGTGACCTCAGAGGTCTTTGGAAGCTGAGAGAGCCCCGGGATGCCATGGGATGTGAGCATGGGGAGCCTGTGGGCAGGTGTGATGTCCCTGCTTGTGCTGGTGCATCCCCCCCTGCCCTTTTTTCAGGCTGCAGCATGATATGAGAAATGCTGCTGAGGCCTTGGCCTTGACGAAGGCAGCGGGGCTGAGGTGCTGTGGAGCTTCTGAGAAACGCTGTGTGCTGCCAGGAAGTGCTGTGTTCTAAGGTGCTCCTGCTTTTTTTGCCTGTTGAACAGACTTTGAAATTTGTTTTTGCCTGGATGGCATCACATTGGTGTTGTCCCGTGTTCAGGGAAAGCTGCTGATGAGAAGTGGGGCCATGCTGAAGGCTTGTTGTGACTAAAGGCCATGCCTTGGGGCCCTGTAAGCAGGGGTGCCAAAGGAGGCCCTGGCAGCTGTGCTGGGCCGCAGCAGCGGTGAGCAGCAAAGTCCCTGTGCGTGGGGCCTCTGCCAGCCGGCAGCTGTCCCGTTTGCTGCACTCGGGGGATCCGCGAAGGAGCACGGCTCCTGGGCCCCCGATCCTGCCGCTCCCCGAGGCCTCAGGCTTTGGCCGCTGAGAAGATGGCAAGGCACGTGAAAGGAGTATTTCAGTAGCTTGGAGGGGAATTTTGCATCCTAGAGCCTCTTTGTGTGCTTGTGGGAGTGCAGGTGTGCATGCGCTCTCTGCAATGTGGGAGAGGGGCTGCTCTGGTGGATTCAGAAGTGCTTTAGGTTTGTCCCTAAGTTAGGTCTCGAAGTTCCTGCAGTGCTATGGTAAGGGCTGTGTGGATCCTTTGCTGAGGGCTTGGGTTCCAGCTCAGTTCTAAGTGAAGCGTTGTGTAGTTGAAGTCCAGTTCAGTTGAAATGCCCTGAACTGCTGTTCCTGCCCTAAGTTGTTCATTTGAATTTGAGTTATCAAGTGAAGTGTTGCTCAAGCTGAAGTGCTCTTAAGGGAAGTGCTCTTGAGCCTTTGGGCATGTTCTTCTTATCCTGACCCTTTCTCTTCTTTAGAGACACAGCCTCACACACACGGACAGACAGACAGAGATAATTTGGGTTTGATTTCATTTTGGATTGATTGACTCTGGATTTTTGTTTGTTGCTTTTCCTCGCTGTGCTTTGAGCATGGTATAAGTAGTAGAGTGAAGCTTGGCAAGGAAGCTTGTCCTGCTGTGGCTTTGCTATGAAATCTTTCTTTCCTAATAGCTTTCCCGTGATTCTCTTGAGTGATGTGCAAGTGCCTGTGCCATCACATCTCTTTAGCAGCGTGGAGCCGCCTGGGATGTCAGCACCGAGGTGCTGGGAGTGAGTGCTTGTGACACCAGGGCTTCTGGGCAGCGTGTGGACTCCTGGCGTGTGCCTATGGCTGTCCTGGGACAGCCTGTGAGCTCAGTGCTCTTTTGAAAGCTGGATAGCTCTGGCGTGTCCCCAGGGAGTTCCTGTGCCAAGATGTGACCTGCTGGCTCTTTGGCAGCCTGGAGATGGCTGGAGTGTGCCCAGGGGGCAAGTGTGAGTGTCAGGGACTTGCCAGCTCTTGAGGAGGATGGAGAGTGCAGAGATGTCCCCATGGAGCCCCTGTGAGTGCCTGTGAGCTCAGAAGTCTATGGAGGCTTAAGACAGCTGTGATGAAATGGGATGTCAGCAGGGGGAATGTAATGAAATTTGATCTCCCAGCTTGTGGTGGTGCATTCCTGTCTCCTCCCCTTTTTGAGCCCCACCATGATCTGAGAAATGCTCCTTAGGCATCGGCCTTGAGGAACTGCAGCTTGGCTGAGCAGCTCTTGAGCTTATGAGAAACACTGTGTGCTCCCAGGAAGTGCTGCTGTCTAACGTGGTCCTGTTTTGTTTTTTTTTATCGTAACAGCCTTGGAAAAAAACAGCCTTGTTTTTGCCTGAATGGTAAACATTGTGTGCCAGTGTGCGTGTCCTCTCCGGAATGTGGCAGAGGGGCTGCTCTCCTGGATTCTGAAGTAGTTTAGAAGCGCAAGGAAGTTCTGCCTGTAAGTAAAATTACTATTGAGAGATGGTAAATCCTGTGGGGGTCCTTTTCTGAGGTGTTGGGCTTGAGTTCATTTCTATGTGAAGTCTTATTAACTTGAAATATGGTTAGGATTAAATGCTGTTAAGTGTTGTTCCTCTGCTAGGTGGTTAATTTGAAGGTAGAAATTTAAATGTTGCTCAAATGGACGTACTGTTAAGTGAAGTGCTCTTGAGCCTTTCAAGCGTGTTCATGTAATCCCGACACTTTCTCTCCTTTGGAGACACTCGCACACGTACACAGACACAGACAGACAGACATAGGTAATTTTGGTTTAATTTCATTTTGGATTGATTGGATTTATTTTGTTTCATTTCCTCGCTGTGCCTTAAGCATGGTGTAGGTAGTAGAGTGGAGCTTGGCAAGGAAGCTTGTCCTGCTGTGGCTTTGCTATGAAATCTTTCTTTCCCGATAGCTTTCCTATGATTCTTTGAGTGATGTGTGAGTGCCTGTGCCATCACATCTCTTTAGTGAGTGAGTGAAGCTTGGCAAGGAAGCTTGTCGTGCTGTGGCTTTTCCATGAAATCTTTCTTTCCCGATAGCTTTCCTATGATTCTTGGAGTGATGTAAAAGTGCCTGTGCCATCACATCTCTTTAGCAGCGTGGAGCCACCTGGGATGTCAGCACCGAGGTGCTGGGAGTGAGTGCCTGTGACACCAGGGCTTCTGGGCAGCGTGCGGACTGCTGGCGTGTTCCTATGGCTGTCCTGGGACGGCCTGTGAGCTCAGTGTTCTTTTGAAAGCTGGATAGCTCTGGCGTGTCCCCAGGGAGTTCCTGTGCCAAGATGTGACCTGCTGGCTCTTTGGCAGCCTGGAGATGGCTGGAGTGTGCCCAGGGGGCAAGTGTGAGTGTCAGGGACTTGCCAGCTCTTGAGGAGGATGGAGGGTGCAGGGATGTCCCCATGGAGGCCCTGTGAGTGCCTGTGAGCTGGCGGCACCTTAGCAGCGTGAGACTCGTGGGCTGTCAGCCCTGAGAGCCTGTTGAAGGCCGTGATGTGCGTGCAGAGAGGTTTGTCAAATGGGAGAGTCGTGGCATGTCCCTATGGAGGCGCTGGGGTTGTGTGTGCCCTCAGTGTTCTTGAGGAGCCTCGAGAGCCCTGGGATGGCCCCATGGAAGTGCAGGGAGTGCCTGTGCCATAGCAGCGGTGCCTGATGAGATCAAAGGGCCCTGGGATGTCAGCTTGGAATGGCTGTGAGTGCCTGAGAGCACACGTCTGTCTCTCATGGCCGGAGAGCTGTGGCAGGTGCCCATGGTAGGTGTGTGAGTGCAGGTGAGCTCAGGGCTCTGCAGAAGGCTGTAGGCCTGTGGGCTGTGAGGCTGGAAGGCCTGGGAGTGCTTTGGAGCTGAGTGCTCTGTAGCAGTCGGGAGCCGCCTGGGAGGTTGTAGCAGGATGCTTTGGGCCGGCTGCTTTGCCTTGGAACGTGGTGCAGGCACTTGGAGCATGTGCTATTTGCAAATGTCTCCAGGTGTCTTTCAGAGGGCCAGCGTGTGTTGTTTTGGCCTTGAATTCTGCTGAAAGTCCTTCTGGCAAGGAAGCCTGCATGAAGGTGCTGCTAGTGAGGCAAAGATTTGGCAGCTGAGCTGCTGCCGGGAGTTGCAGGCGTCTGCCTGACAGTCAGTCCCTTGAGAGTGTCAATGTGCAGTCAGTCCCCTTTCCTAGGGGAGGTTTTTCTAGCGTGTTCCTCCTTGGAGTGTGTGAGGGCTCCTGCTGGGGAAGTGGACAGCAAGCAAGGGCACTGTTGGTGGTGAAGGGAGAGAGAGCTGCCCAGGAGTGTTGGTGTGGTGAGTTACATGGAGCTCTACTTGGGAATTGGGTTTTTTTGCTTGCTGTAAGATATGACTGCTTTCCTATTGTTTTCATAGAGTGCACTCCATTGTACTCTGTGTAGGCTCCCAGGAGTAGGTTTAGCTTTTCTATGGAGTGGTCAGTAATTGGGATTGTGTTGTCTGTGTCAAATCATTTGTGTTAGGGAAGAGCTGCTTTTCTAGGAATAGATCAGATGGGCCATTTGTAAGTGCTGCGGGACAGAGTTACTTAAAGCACTGGCTTTAAGTGTGAGGCTGGGATTGGATGCAGCCGCCGCCAAGGCTCCTGTGTCTGAGAAGGAGTTGAGATAGCCAAGGGCTGCTCTCTGGCCCTCGTGACTCAGTGGCCAGGCTGCTCTGGGAGGCTTTGTGTGAATCTGCCAGCACAGCAGCGACAGATGTCCCCGAGGAGCTTGTGTGAGTGCAGGTGAGATCAGAGCTCTTGAGCAGCCTGGAGAGCCTGGGGATGTGGCCACGGAGCCGCCAGGATATCTGGTGACCTCGGGGTTCCTATGAGCAGAGGGAGCACTAAGATGTGCCCATGGCACCTGTGTAAGTGCCTGTGGCTAAAGGGCTCTTTTGCAGCCTGGAGAGCCTTGGCATGTGGCCATGAAGCCACAGTGCGTGTCTGTGACATCAGAGCGCTTTGGCAGCATGGAAAGGCCTGGAATGGCTGCAGGAGCCAGAGGTGAGTGCCTGTGACATCAGAGCTGTCCAGCAGCAGCAGGGAGACGGAGGGAATGTCACAGGCCATGCCCTGTGAGTTGCTGTGACAGCGTGGCTCCTTATCAGCGTGCAGATTGCCGGGATGTTACCCTGCAGGCCCTGGCATTGCCCTTGTTGTGTGTGTTGTTTAGGAAGATAGAGAGAGCCCTGGCATGTCCCCCTGGAAGGCCAGGGAGTGGCAGTTGCAAAAGAGCTCCTTAGCACTTAGAGACACGTGGGATGTCCCCATGGAGGCACTGTGAGAGCCCGTGACCTCAGAGGTCTTTGGAAGCTGAGAGAGCCCCGGGATGCCATGGGATGTGAGCATGGGGAGCCTGTGGGCAGGTGTGATGTCCCTGCTTGTGCTGGTGCATCCCCCCCTGCCCTTTTTTCAGGCTGCAGCATGATATGAGAAATGCTGCTGAGGCCTTGGCCTTGACGAAGGCAGCGGGGCTGAGGTGCTGTGGAGCTTCTGAGAAACGCTGTGTGCTGCCAGGAAGTGCTGTGTTCTAAGGTGCTCCTGCTTTTTTTGCCTGTTGAACAGACTTTGAAATTTGTTTTTGCCTGGATGGCATCACATTGGTGTTGTCCCGTGTTCAGGGAAAGCTGCTGATGAGAAGTGGGGCCATGCTGAAGGCTTGTTGTGACTAAAGGCCATGCCTTGGGGCCCTGTAAGCAGGGGTGCCAAAGGAGGCCCTGGCAGCTGTGCTGGGCCGCAGCAGCGGTGAGCAGCAAAGTCCCTGTGCGTGGGGCCTCTGCCAGCCGGCAGCTGTCCCGTTTGCTGCACTCGGGGGATCCGCGAAGGAGCACGGCTCCTGGGCCCCCGATCCTGCCGCTCCCCGAGGCCTCAGGCTTTGGCCGCTGAGAAGATGGCAAGGCACGTGAAAGGAGTATTTCAGTAGCTTGGAGGGGAATTTTGCATCCTAGAGCCTCTTTGTGTGCTTGTGGGAGTGCAGGTGTGCATGCGCTCTCTGCAATGTGGGAGAGGGGCTGCTCTGGTGGATTCAGAAGTGCTTTAGGTTTGTCCCTAAGTTAGGTCTCGAAGTTCCTGCAGTGCTATGGTAAGGGCTGTGTGGATCCTTTGCTGAGGGCTTGGGTTCCAGCTCAGTTCTAAGTGAAGCGTTGTGTAGTTGAAGTCCAGTTCAGTTGAAATGCCCTGAACTGCTGTTCCTGCCCTAAGTTGTTGATTTGAATTTGAGTTATCAAGTGAAATGTTGCTCAAGCTGAAGTGCTCTTAAGGGAAGTGCTCTTGAGCCTTTGGGCATGTTCTTCTTATCCTGACCCTTTCTCTTCTTTAGAGACACAGCCTCACACACACGGACAGACAGACAGAGATAATTTGGGTTTGATTTCATTTTGGATTGATTGACTCTGGATTTTTGTTTGTTGCTTTTCCTCGCTGTGCTTTGAGCATGGTATAAGTAGTAGAGTGAAGCTTGGCAAGGAAGCTTGTCCTGCTGTGGCTTTGCTATGAAATCTTTCTTTCCTAATAGCTTTCCCGTGATTCTCTTGAGTGATGTGCAAGTGCCTGTGCCATCACATCTCTTTAGCAGCGTGGAGCCGCCTGGGATGTCAGCACCGAGGTGCTGGGAGTGAGTGCTTGTGACACCAGGGCTTCTGGGCAGCGTGTGGACTCCTGGCGTGTGCCTATGGCTGTCCTGGGACAGCCTGTGAGCTCAGTGCTCTTTTGAAAGCTGGATAGCTCTGGCGTGTCCCCAGGGAGTTCCTGTGCCAAGATGTGACCTGCTGGCTCTTTGGCAGCCTGGAGATGGCTGGAGTGTGCCCAGGGGGCAAGTGTGAGTGTCAGGGACTTGCCAGCTCTTGAGGAGGATGGAGAGTGCAGAGATGTCCCCATGGAGCCCCTGTGAGTGCCTGTGAGCTCAGAAGTCTATGGAGGCTTAAGACAGCTGTGATGAAATGGGATGTCAGCAGGGGGAATGTAATGAAATTTGATCTCCCAGCTTGTGGTGGTGCATTCCTGTCTCCTCCCCTTTTTGAGCCCCACCATGATCTGAGAAATGCTCCTTAGGCATCGGCCTTGAGGAACTGCAGCTTGGCTGAGCAGCTCTTGAGCTTATGAGAAACACTGTGTGCTCCCAGGAAGTGCTGCTGTCTAACGTGGTCCTGTTTTGTTTTTTTTTATCGTAACAGCCTTGGAAAAAAACAGCCTTGTTTTTGCCTGAATGGTAAACATTGTGTGCCAGTGTGCGTGTCCTCTCCGGAATGTGGCAGAGGGGCTGCTCTCCTGGATTCTGAAGTAGTTTAGAAGCGCAAGGAAGTTCTGCCTGTAAGTAAAATTACTATTGAGAGATGGTAAATCCTGTGGGGGTCCTTTTCTGAGGTGTTGGGCTTGAGTTCATTTCTATGTGAAGTCTTATTAACTTGAAATATGGTTAGGATTAAATGCTGTTAAGTGTTGTTCCTCTGCTAGGTGGTTAATTTGAAGGTAGAAATTTAAATGTTGCTCAAATGGACGTACTGTTAAGTGAAGTGCTCTTGAGCCTTTCAAGCGTGTTCATGTAATCCCGACACTTTCTCTCCTTTGGAGACACTCGCACACGTACACAGACACAGACAGACAGACATAGGTAATTTTGGTTTAATTTCATTTTGGATTGATTGGATTTATTTTGTTTCATTTCCTCGCTGTGCCTTAAGCATGGTGTAGGTAGTAGAGTGGAGCTTGGCAAGGAAGCTTGTCCTGCTGTGGCTTTGCTATGAAATCTTTCTTTCCCGATAGCTTTCCTATGATTCTTTGAGTGATGTGCGAGTGCCTGTGCCATCACATCTCTTTAGTGAGTGAGTGAAGCTTGGCAAGGAAGCTTGTCGTGCTGTGGCTTTTCCATGAAATCTTTCTTTCCCGATAGCTTTCCTATGATTCTTGGAGTGATGTAAAAGTGCCTGTGCCATCACATCTCTTTAGCAGCGTGGAGCCACCTGGGATGTCAGCACCGAGGTGCTGGGAGTGAGTGCCTGTGACACCAGGGCTTCTGGGCAGCGTGCGGACTGCTGGCGTGTTCCTATGGCTGTCCTGGGACGGCCTGTGAGCTCAGTGTTCTTTTGAAAGCTGGATAGCTCTGGCGTGTCCCCAGGGAGTTCCTGTGCCAAGATGTGACCTGCTGGCTCTTTGGCAGCCTGGAGATGGCTGGAGTGTGCCCAGGGGGCAAGTGTGAGTGTCAGGGACTTGCCAGCTCTTGAGGAGGATGGAGGGTGCAGGGATGTCCCCATGGAGGCCCTGTGAGTGCCTGTGAGCTGGCGGCACCTTAGCAGCGTGAGACTCGTGGGCTGTCAGCCCTGAGAGCCTGTTGAAGGCCGTGATGTGCGTGCAGAGAGGTTTGTCAAATGGGAGAGTCGTGGCATGTCCCTATGGAGGCGCTGGGGTTGTGTGTGCCCTCAGTGTTCTTGAGGAGCCTCGAGAGCCCTGGGATGGCCCTGTGGAAGCGCAGGGAGTGCCCGTGACATAGCAGCGGTGCCTGATGAGATCCAAGGGCCCTGGGATGTCAGCTTGGAATGGCTGTGAGTGCCTGAGAGCACACGTCTGTCTCTCATGGCCGGAGAGCTGTGGCAGGTGCCCATGGTAGGTGTGTGAGTGCAGGTGAGCTCAGGGCTCTGCAGAAGGCTGTGGGCTGTGAGGCTGGAAGGCCTGGGAGTGCTTTGGAGCTGAGTGCTCTGTAGCAGTCGGGAGCCGCCTGGGAGGTTGTAGCAGGATGCTTTGGGCCGGCTGCTTTGCCTTGGAACGTGGTGCAGGCACTTGGAGCATGTGCTATTTGCAAATGTCTCCAGGTGTCTTTCAGAGGGCCAGCGTGTGTTGTTTTGGCCTTGAATTCTGCTGAAAGTCCTTCTGGCAAGGAAGCCTGCATGAAGGTGCTGCTAGTGAGGCAAAGATTTGGCAGCTGAGCTGCTGCCGGGAGTTGCAGGCGTCTGCCTGACAGTCAGTCCCTTGAGAGTGTCAATGTGCAGTCAGTCCCCTTTCCTAGGGGAGGTTTTTCTAGCGTGTTCCTCCTTGGAGTGTGTGAGGGCTCCTGCTGGGGAAGTGGACAGCAAGCAAGGGCACTGTTGGTGGTGAAGGGAGAGAGAGCTGCCCAGGAGTGTTGGTGTGGTGAGTTACATGGAGCTCTACTTGGGAACTGGGTTTTTTTGCTTGCTGTAATATAGGACTGCATTCCTATTGCTTTCATAGAGTGCACTCCATTGTACTCTGTGTAGCCTCCCAGGAGTAGGTTTAGCTTTTCTATGGAGTGGTCAGTAATTGGGATTGAGTTGTTTGTGTCGAATCATTTGTGTTAGGGAAGAGCTGCTTTTCTAGGAATAGATCAGATGGGCCATTTGTAAGTGCTGCGGGACAGAGTTACTTAAAGCACTGGCTTTAAGTGTGAGGCTGGGATTGGATGCAGCCGCCGCCAAGGCTCCTGTGTTAGAGAAGGAGTTGAGAAAGCCAAGGGCTGCTCTCTGGCCCTCGTGACTCAGTGGCCAGGCTGCTCTGGGAGGCTTTGTGTGAATCTGCCAGCACAGCAGCGACAGATGTCCCCGAGGAGCTTGTGTGAGTGCAGGTGAGATCAGAGCTCTTGAGCAGCCTGGAGAGCCTGGGGATGTGGCCACGGAGCCGCCAGGATATCTGGTGACCTCGGGGTTCCTATGAGCAGAGGGAGCACTAAGATGTGCCCATGGCACCTGTGTAAGTGCCTGTGGCTAAAGGGCTCTTTTGCAGCCTGGAGAGCCTTGGCATGTGGCCATGAAGCCACAGTGCGTGTCTGTGACATCAGAGCGCTTTGGCAGCATGGAAAGGCCTGGAATGGCTGCAGGAGCCAGAGGTGAGTGCCTGTGACATCACAGCTGTCCAGCAGCAGCAGGGAGACGGAGGGAATGTCACAGGCCATGCCCTGTGAGTTGCTGTGACAGCGTGGCTCCTTAGCAGCGTGCAGATTGCCGGGATGTTACCCTGCAGGCCCTGGCATTGCCCTGGTCGTGTGTGTTGTTTAGGAAGATAGAGAGAGCCCTGGCATGTCCCGCTGGAAGGCCAGGGAGTGGCAGTTGCAAAAGAGCTCCTTAGCACTTAGAGACATGTGGGATGTGCCCATGGAGGCACTGTGAGAGCCCGTGACCTCAGAGGTCTTTGGAAGCTGAGAGAGCCCCGGGATGCCATGGGATGTGAGCATGGGGAGCCTGTGGGCAGGTGTGATCTCTCCCTGCTTGTGCTGGTGCATCCCCCCCTGCCCTTTTTTCAGGCTGCAGCATGATATGAGAAATGCTGCTGAGGCCTTGGCCTTGACGAATGCAGCGGGGCTGAGGTGCTGTGGAGCTTCTGAGAAACGCTGTGTGCTGCCAGGAAGTGCTGTGTTCTAAGGTGCTCCTGCTTTTTTTGCTTGTTGAACAGACTTTGAAATTTGTTTTTGCCTGGATGGCATCACATTGGTGTTGTCCCGTGTTCAGGGAAAGCTGCCGATGAGAAGTGGGGCCAGGCTGAAGGCTTGTTGTGACTAAAGGCCATGCCTTGGGGCCCTGTAAGCAGGGGTGCCAAAGGAGGCCCTGGCAGCTGTGCTGGGCCGCAGCAGCGGTGAGCAGCAAAGTCCCTGTGCATGGGGCCTCTGCCAGCCGGCAGCTGTCCCGTTTGCTACACTCGGGGGATCCGCGAAGGAGCACGGCTCCTGGGCCCCCGATCCTGCCGCTCCCGGAGGCCTCAGGCTTTGGCCGCTGAGAAGATGGCAAGGCACGTGAAAGGAGTATTTCAGTAGCTTGGAGGGGAATTTTGCCTCGTAGAGCCTCTTTGTGTGCTTGTGGGAGTGCAGGTGTGCATGCGCTCTCTGCAATGTGGGAGAAGGGCTGCTCTGGTGGATTCAGAAATGCTTTAGGTTTGTCCCTAAGTTAGGTCTCAAAGTTGCTGCAGTGCTATGGTAAGCGCTGTGTGGATCCTTTGCTGAGGTCTTGGGTTCCAGATCAGTTCTAAGTGAAGTGTTGTGTAGTTGAAGTCCAGTTCAGTTGAAATGCTCTTAACTGCTGTTCCTGCCCTAAGTTGTTGATTTGAATTTGGGTTATCAAGTGAAATGTTGCTCAAGTTGAAGTGCTCCTAAGGGAAGTGCTCTTGAGCCTTTGAGCCATGTTCTTCTTATCCTGACCCTTTCTCTTCTTTAGAGACACAGCCTCACACACACGGACAGACAGACAGAGATAATTTGGGTTTGATTTCATTTTGGATTGATTGACTCTGGATTTTTGTTTGTTGCTTTTCCTCGCTGTGCTTTAAGCATGGTGTAAGTAGTAGAGTGAAGCTTGGCAAGGAAGCTTGTCGTGCTGTGGCTTTTCCATGAAATCTTTCTTTCCCGATAGCTTTCCTATGATTCTTGGAGTGATGTGCAAGTGCCTGTGCCATCACATCTCTTTAGCAGCGTGGAGCCACCTGGGATGTCAGCACCGAGGTGCTGGGAGTGAGTGCCTGTGACACCAGGGCTTCTGGGCAGCGTGTGGACTCCTGGCATGTGCCTATGGCTGTCCTGGGACGGCCTGTGAGCTCAGTGTTCTTTTGAAAGCTGGATAGCTCTGGCGCGTCCCCAGGGAGTTCCTGTGCCAAGATGTGACCTCCTGGCTCTTTGGCAGCCTGGAGATGGCTGGAGTGTGCCCAGGGGGCAAGTGTGAGTGTCAGGGACTTGCCAGCTCTTGAGGAGGATGGAGGGTGCAGGGATGTCCCCATGGAGGCCCTGTGAGTGCCTGTGAGCTGGCGGCACCTTAGCAGCGTGAGACTCGTGGGCTGTCAGCCCTGAGAGCCTGTTGAAGGCCGTGATGTGCGTGCAGAGAGGTTTGTCAAATGGGAGAGTCGTGGCATGTCCCTATGGAGGCGCTGGGGTTGTGTGTGCCCTCAGCGTTCTTGAGGAGCCTCGAGAGCCCTGGGACGGCCCCGTGGAAGCGCAGGGAGTGCCTGTGACATAGCAGCGGTGCCTGATGAGATCCAAGGGCCCTGGGATGTCAGCTTGGAATGGCTGTGAGTGCCTGAGAGCACACGTCTGTCTCTCATGGCCGGAGAGCTGTGGCAGGTGCCCATGGTAGGTGTGTGAGTGCAGGTGAGCTCAGGGCTCTGCAGAAGGCTGTGGGCTGTGAGGCTGGAAGGCCTGGGAGTGCTTTGGAGCTGAGTGCTCTGTAGCAGTCGGGAGCCGCCTGGGAGGTTGTAGCAGGATGCTTTGGGCCGGCTGCTTTGCCTTGGAACGTGGTGCAGGCACTTGGAGCATGTGCTATTTGCAAATGTCTCCAGGTGTCTTTCAGAGGGCCAGCGTGTGTTGTTTTGGCCTTGAATTCTGCTGAAAGTCCTTCTGGCAAGGAAGCCTGCATGAAGGTGCTGCTAGTGAGGCAAAGATTTGGCAGCTGAGCTGCTGCCGGGAGTTGCAGGCGTCTGCCTGACAGTCAGTCCCTTGAGAGTGTCAATGTGCAGTCAGTCCCCTTTCCTAGGGGAGGTTTTTCTAGCGTGTTCCTCCTTGGAGTGTGTGAGGGCTCCTGCTGGGGAAGTGGACAGCAAGCAAGGGCACTGTTGGTGGTGAAGGGAGAGAGAGCTGCCCAGGAGTGTTGGTGTGGTGAGTTACATGGAGCTCTACTTGGGAATTGGGTTTTTTGCTTGCTGTAATATAGGACTGCATTCCTATTGCTTTCATAGAGTGCACTCCATTGTACTCTGTGTAGCCTCCCAGGAGTAGGTTTAGCTTTTCTATGGAGTGGTCAGTAATTGGGATTGAGTTGTTTGTGTCGAATCATTTGTGTTAGGGAAGAGCTGCTTTTCTAGGAATAGATCAGATGGGCCATTTGTAAGTGCTGTGGGACAGAGTTACTTAAAGCACTGGCTTTAAGTGTGAGGTTGGGATTGGATGTAGCTGCCGCCAAGGCTCCTGTGTCTGAGAAGGAGTTGAGAAAGCCAAGGGCTGCTCTCTGGCCCTCGTGACTCAGTGGCCAGGCTGCTCTGGGAGGCTTTGTGTGAATCTGCCAGCACAGCAGCGACAGATGTCCCCGAGGAGCTTGTGTGAGTGCAGGTGAGATCAGAGCTCTTGAGCAGCCTGGAGAGCCTGGGGATGTGGCCACGGAGCCGCCAGGATATCTGGTGACCTCGGGGTTCCTATGAGCAGAGGGAGCACTAAGATGTGCCCATGGCACCTGTGTAAGTGCCTGTGGCTAAAGGGCTCTTTTGCAGCCTGGAGAGCCTTGGCATGTGGCCATGAAGCCACAGTGCGTGTCTGTGACATCAGAGCGCTTTGGCAGCATGGAAAGGCCTGGAATGGCTGCAGGAGCCAGAGGTGAGTGCCTGTGACATCAGAGCTGTCCAGCAGCAGCAGGGAGACGGAGGGAATGTCACAGGCCATGCCCTGTGAGTTGCTGTGACAGCGTGGCTCCTTAGCAGCGTGCAGATTGCCGGGATGTTACCCTGCAGGCCCTGGCATTGCCCTTGTTGTGTGTGTTCTTTAGGAAGATAGAGAGAGCCCTGGCATGTCCCCCTGGAAGGCCAGGGAGTGGCAGTTGCAAAAGAGCTCCTTAGCACTTAGAGACACGTGGGATGTGCCCATGGAGGCACTGTGAGAGCCCGTGACCTCAGAGGTCCTTGGAAGCTGAGAGAGCCCTGGGATGCCATGGGATGTGAGCATGGGGAGCCTGTGGGCAGGTGTGATCTCTCCCTGCTTGTGCTGGTGCATCCCCCCCTGCCCTTTTTTCAGGCTGCAGCATGATATGAGAAATGCTGCTGAGGCCTTGGCCTTGACGAATGCAGCGGGGCTGAGGTGCTGTGGAGCTTCTGAGAAACGCTGTGTGCTGCCAGGAAGTGCTGTGTTCTAAGGTGCTCCTGCTTTTTTTTGCTTGTTGAACAGACTTTGAAATTTGTTTTTGCCTGGATGGCATCACATTGGTGTTGTCCCGTGTTCAGGGAAAGCTGCCGATGAGAAGTGGGGCCAGGCTGAAGGCTTGTTGTGACTAAAGGCCATGCCTTGGGGCCCTGTAAGCAGGGGTGCCAAAGGAGGCCCTGGCAGCTGTGCTGGGCCGCAGCAGCGGTGAGCAGCAAAGTCCCTGTGCGTGGGGCCTCTGCCAGCCGGCAGCTGTCCCGTTTGCTGCACTCGGGGGATCCGCGAAGGAGCACGGCTCCTGGGCCCCCGATCCTGCCGCTCCCCGAGGCCTCAGGCTTTGGCCTCTGAGAAGATGGCAAGGCACGTGAAAGGAGTATTTCAGTAGCTTGGAGGGGAATTTTGCATCCTAGAGCCTCTTTGTGTGCTTGTGGGAGTGCAGGTGTGCATGCGCTCTCTGCAATGTGGGAGAGGGGCTGCTCTGGTGGATTCAGAAGTGCTTTAGGTTTGTCCCTAAGTTAGGTCTCGAAGTTCCTGCAGTGCTATGGTAAGGGCTGTGTGGATCCTTTGCTGAGGGCTTGGGTTCCAGCTCAGTTCTAAGTGAAGCGTTGTGTAGTTGAAGTCCAGTTCAGTTGAAATGCCCTGAACTGCTGTTCCTGCCCTAAGTTGTTCATTTGAATTTGAGTTATCAAGTGAAGTGTTGCTCAAGCTGAAGTGCTCTTAAGGGAAGTGCTCTTGAGCCTTTGGGCATGTTCTTCTTATCCTGACCCTTTCTCTTCTTTAGAGACACAGCCTCACACACACGGACAGACAGACAGAGATAATTTGGGTTTGATTTCATTTTGGATTGATTGACTCTGGATTTTTGTTTGTTGCTTTTCCTCGCTGTGCTTTGAGCATGGTATAAGTAGTAGAGTGAAGCTTGGCAAGGAAGCTTGTCCTGCTGTGGCTTTGCTATGAAATCTTTCTTTCCTAATAGCTTTCCCGTGATTCTCTTGAGTGATGTGCAAGTGCCTGTGCCATCACATCTCTTTAGCAGCGTGGAGCCGCCTGGGATGTCAGCACCGAGGTGCTGGGAGTGAGTGCTTGTGACACCAGGGCTTCTGGGCAGCGTGTGGACTCCTGGCGTGTGCCTATGGCTGTCCTGGGACAGCCTGTGAGCTCAGTGCTCTTTTGAAAGCTGGATAGCTCTGGCGTGTCCCCAGGGAGTTCCTGTGCCAAGATGTGACCTGCTGGCTCTTTGGCAGCCTGGAGATGGCTGGAGTGTGCCCAGGGGGCAAGTGTGAGTGTCAGGGACTTGCCAGCTCTTGAGGAGGATGGAGAGTGCAGAGATGTCCCCATGGAGCCCCTGTGAGTGCCTGTGAGCTCAGAAGTCTATGGAGGCTTAAGACAGCTGTGATGAAATGGGATGTCAGCAGGGGGAATGTAATGAAATTTGATCTCCCAGCTTGTGGTGGTGCATTCCTGTCTCCTCCCCTTTTTGAGCCCCACCATGATCTGAGAAATGCTCCTTAGGCATCGGCCTTGAGGAACTGCAGCTTGGCTGAGCAGCTCTTGAGCTTATGAGAAACACTGTGTGCTCCCAGGAAGTGCTGCTGTCTAACGTGGTCCTGTTTTGTTTTTTTTTATCGTAACAGCCTTGGAAAAAAACAGCCTTGTTTTTGCCTGAATGGTAAACATTGTGTGCCAGTGTGCGTGTCCTCTCCGGAATGTGGCAGAGGGGCTGCTCTCCTGGATTCTGAAGTAGTTTAGAAGCGCAAGGAAGTTCTGCCTGTAAGTAAAATTACTATTGAGAGATGGTAAATCCTGTGGGGGTCCTTTTCTGAGGTGTTGGGCTTGAGTTCATTTCTATGTGAAGTCTTATTAACTTGAAATATGGTTAGGATTAAATGCTGTTAAGTGTTGTTCCTCTGCTAGGTGGTTAATTTGAAGGTAGAAATTTAAATGTTGCTCAAATGGACGTACTGTTAAGTGAAGTGCTCTTGAGCCTTTCAAGCGTGTTCATGTAATCCCGACACTTTCTCTCCTTTGGAGACACTCGCACACGTACACAGACACAGACAGACAGACATAGGTAATTTTGGTTTAATTTCATTTTGGATTGATTGGATTTATTTTGTTTCATTTCCTCGCTGTGCCTTAAGCATGGTGTAGGTAGTAGAGTGGAGCTTGGCAAGGAAGCTTGTCCTGCTGTGGCTTTGCTATGAAATCTTTCTTTCCCGATAGCTTTCCTATGATTCTTTGAGTGATGTGCGAGTGCCTGTGCCATCACATCTCTTTAGTGAGTGAGTGAAGCTTGGCAAGGAAGCTTGTCGTGCTGTGGCTTTTCCATGAAATCTTTCTTTCCCGATAGCTTTCCTATGATTCTTGGAGTGATGTAAAAGTGCCTGTGCCATCACATCTCTTTAGCAGCGTGGAGCCACCTGGGATGTCAGCACCGAGGTGCTGGGAGTGAGTGCCTGTGACACCAGGGCTTCTGGGCAGCGTGCGGACTGCTGGCGTGTTCCTATGGCTGTCCTGGGACGGCCTGTGAGCTCAGTGTTCTTTTGAAAGCTGGATAGCTCTGGCGTGTCCCCAGGGAGTTCCTGTGCCAAGATGTGACCTGCTGGCTCTTTGGCAGCCTGGAGATGGCTGGAGTGTGCCCAGGGGGCAAGTGTGAGTGTCAGGGACTTGCCAGCTCTTGAGGAGGATGGAGGGTGCAGGGATGTCCCCATGGAGGCCCTGTGAGTGCCTGTGAGCTGGCGGCACCTTAGCAGCGTGAGACTCGTGGGCTGTCAGCCCTGAGAGCCTGTTGAAGGCCGTGATGTGCGTGCAGAGAGGTTTGTCAAATGGGAGAGTCGTGGCATGTCCCTATGGAGGCGCTGGGGTTGTGTGTGCCCTCAGTGTTCTTGAGGAGCCTCGAGAGCCCTGGGATGGCCCTGTGGAAGCGCAGGGAGTGCCCGTGACATAGCAGCGGTGCCTGATGAGATCCAAGGGCCCTGGGATGTCAGCTTGGAATGGCTGTGAGTGCCTGAGAGCACACGTCTGTCTCTCATGGCCGGAGAGCTGTGGCAGGTGCCCATGGTAGGTGTGTGAGTGCAGGTGAGCTCAGGGCTCTGCAGAAGGCTGTGGGCTGTGAGGCTGGAAGGCCTGGGAGTGCTTTGGAGCTGAGTGCTCTGTAGCAGTCGGGAGCCGCCTGGGAGGTTGTAGCAGGATGCTTTGGGCCGGCTGCTTTGCCTTGGAACGTGGTGCAGGCACTTGGAGCATGTGCTATTTGCAAATGTCTCCAGGTGTCTTTCAGAGGGCCAGCGTGTGTTGTTTTGGCCTTGAATTCTGCTGAAAGTCCTTCTGGCAAGGAAGCCTGCATGAAGGTGCTGCTAGTGAGGCAAAGATTTGGCAGCTGAGCTGCTGCCGGGAGTTGCAGGCGTCTGCCTGACAGTCAGTCCCTTGAGAGTGTCAATGTGCAGTCAGTCCCCTTTCCTAGGGGAGGTTTTTCTAGCGTGTTCCTCCTTGGAGTGTGTGAGGGCTCCTGCTGGGGAAGTGGACAGCAAGCAAGGGCACTGTTGGTGGTGAAGGGAGAGAGAGCTGCCCAGGAGTGTTGGTGTGGTGAGTTACATGGAGCTCTACTTGGGAACTGGGTTTTTTTGCTTGCTGTAATATAGGACTGCATTCCTATTGCTTTCATAGAGTGCACTCCATTGTACTCTGTGTAGGCTCCCAGGAGTAGGTTTAGCTTTTCTATGGAGTGGTCAGTAATTGGGATTGAGTTGTTTGTGTCGAATCATTTGTGTTAGGGAAGAGCTGCTTTTCTAGGAATAGATCAGATGGGCCATTTGTAAGTGCTGCGGGACAGAGTTACTTAAAGCACTGGCTTTAAGTGTGAGGCTGGGATTGGATGCAGCCGCCGCCAAGGCTCCTGTGTTAGAGAAGGAGTTGAGAAAGCCAAGGGCTGCTCTCTGGCCCTCGTGACTCAGTGGCCAGGCTGCTCTGGGAGGCTTTGTGTGAATCTGCCAGCACAGCAGCGACAGATGTCCCCGAGGAGCTTGTGTGAGTGCAGGTGAGATCAGAGCTCTTGAGCAGCCTGGAGAGCCTGGGGATGTGGCCACGGAGCCGCCAGGATATCTGGTGACCTCGGGGTTCCTATGAGCAGAGGGAGCACTAAGATGTGCCCATGGCACCTGTGTAAGTGCCTGTGGCTAAAGGGCTCTTTTGCAGCCTGGAGAGCCTTGGCATGTGGCCATGAAGCCACAGTGCGTGTCTGTGACATCAGAGCGCTTTGGCAGCATGGAAAGGCCTGGAATGGCTGCAGGAGCCAGAGGTTAGTGCCTGTGACATCACAGCTGTCCAGCAGCAGCAGGGAGACGGAGGGAATGTCACAGGCCATGCCCTGTGAGTTGCTGTGACAGCGTGGCTCCTTAGCAGCGTGCAGATTGCCGGGATGTTACCCTGCAGGCCCTGGCATTGCCCTGGTCGTGTGTGTTCTTTAGGAAGATAGAGAGAGCCCTGGCATGTCCCCCTGGAAGGCCAGGGAGTGGCAGTTGCAAAAGAGCTCCTTAGCACTTAGAGACATGTGGGATGTGCCCATGGAGGCACTGTGAGAGCCCGTGACCTCAGAGGTCTTTGGAAGCTGAGAGAGCCCCGGGATGCCATGGGATGTGAGCATGGGGAGCCTGTGGGCAGGTGTGATCTCTCCCTGCTTGTGCTGGTGCATCCCCCCCTGCCCTTTTTTCAGGCTGCAGCATGATATGAGAAATGCTGCTGAGGCCTTGGCCTTGACGAAGGCAGCGGGGCTGAGGTGCTGTGGAGCTTCTGAGAAACGCTGTGTGCTGCCAGGAAGTGCTGTGTTCTAAGGTGCTCCTGCTTTTTTTGCTTGTTGAACAGACTTTGAAATTTGTTTTTGCCTGGATGGCATCACATTGGTGTTGTCCCGTGTTCAGGGAAAGCTGCCGATGAGAAGTGGGGCCAGGCTGAAGGCTTGTTGTGACTAAAGGCCATGCCTTGGGGCCCTGTAAGCAGGGGTGCCAAAGGAGGCCCTGGCAGCTGTGCTGGGCCGCAGCAGCGGTGAGCAGCAAAGTCCCTGTGCATGGGGCCTCTGCCAGCCGGCAGCTGTCCCGTTTGCTGCACTCGGGGGATCCGCGAAGGAGCACGGCTCCTGGGCCCCCGATCCTGCCGCTCCCGGAGGCCTCAGGCTTTGGCCGCTGAGAAGATGGCAAGGCACGTGAAAGGAGTATTTCAGTAGCTTGGAGGGGAATTTTGCCTCGTAGAGCCTCTTTGTGTGCTTGTGGGAGTGCAGGTGTGCATGCGCTCTCTGCAATGTGGGAGAAGGGCTGCTCTGGTGGATTCAGAAATGCTTTAGGTTTGTCCCTAAGTTAGGTCTCAAAGTTGCTGCAGTGCTATGGTAAGCGCTGTGTGGATCCTTTGCTGAGGTCTTGGGTTCCAGATCAGTTCTAAGTGAAGTGTTGTGTAGTTGAAGTCCAGTTCAGTTGAAATGCTCTTAACTGCTGTTCCTGCCCTAAGTTGTTGATTTGAATTTGGGTTATCAAGTGAAATGTTGCTCAAGTTGAAGTGCTCCTAAGGGAAGTGCTCTTGAGCCTTTGAGCCATGTTCTTCTTATCCTGACCCTTTCTCTTCTTTAGAGACACAGCCTCACACACACGGACAGACAGACAGAGATAATTTGGGTTTGATTTCATTTTGGATTGATTGACTCTGGATTTTTGTTTGTTGCTTTTCCTCGCTGTGCTTTAAGCATGGTGTAAGTAGTAGAGTGAAGCTTGGCAAGGAAGCTTGTCGTGCTGTGGCTTTTCCATGAAATCTTTCTTTCCCGATAGCTTTCCTATGATTCTTTGAGTGATGTAAAAGTGCCTGTGCCATCACATCTCTTTAGCAGCGTGGAGCCACCTGGGATGTCAGCACCGAGGTGCTGGGAGTGAGTGCCTGTGACACCAGGGCTTCTGGGCAGCGTGTGGACTCCTGGCATGTGCCTATGGCTGTCCTGGGACGGCCTGTGAGCTCAGTGTTCTTTTGAAAGCTGGATAGCTCTGGCGCGTCCCCAGGGAGTTCCTGTGCCAAGATGTGACCTCCTGGCTCTTTGGCAGCCTGGTGATGGCTGGAGTGTGCCCAGGGGGCAAGTGTGAGTGTCAGGGACTTGCCAGCTCTTGAGGAGGATGGAGGGTGCAGGGATGTCCCCATGGAGGCCCTGTGAGTGCCTGTGAGCTGGCGGCACCTTAGCAGCGTGAGACTCGTGGGCTGTCAGCCCTGAGAGCCTGTTGAAGGCCGTGATGTGCGTGCAGAGAGGTTTGTCAAATGGGAGAGTCGTGGCATGTCCCTATGGAGGCGCTGGGGTTGTGTGTGCCCTCAGCGTTCTTGAGGAGCCTCGAGAGCCCTGGGACGGCCCCGTGGAAGCGCAGGGAGTGCCTGTGACATAGCAGCGGTGCCTGATGAGATCCAAGGGCCCTGGGATGTCAGCTTGGAATGGCTGTGAGTGCCTGAGAGCACACGTCTGTCTCTCATGGCCGGAGAGCTGTGGCAGGTGCCCATGGTAGGTGTGTGAGTGCAGGTGAGCTCAGGGCTCTGCAGAAGGCTGTGGGCTGTGAGGCTGGAAGGCCTGGGAGTGCTTTGGAGCTGAGTGCTCTGTAGCAGTCGGGAGCCGCCTGGGAGGTTGTAGCAGGATGCTTTGGGCCGGCTGCTTTGCCTTGGAACGTGGTGCAGGCACTTGGAGCATGTGCTATTTGCAAATGTCTCCAGGTGTCTTTCAGAGGGCCAGCGTGTGTTGTTTTGGCCTTGAATTCTGCTGAAAGTCCTTCTGGCAAGGAAGCCTGCATGAAGGTGCTGCTAGTGAGGCAAAGATTTGGCAGCTGAGCTGCTGCCGGGAGTTGCAGGCGTCTGCCTGACAGTCAGTCCCTTGAGAGTGTCAATGTGCAGTCAGTCCCCTTTCCTAGGGGAGGTTTTTCTAGCGTGTTCCTCCTTGGAGTGTGTGAGGGCTCCTGCTGGGGAAGTGGACAGCAAGCAAGGGCACTGTTGGTGGTGAAGGGAGAGAGAGCTGCCCAGGAGTGTTGGTGTGGTGAGTTACATGGAGCTCTACTTGGGAATTGGGTTTTTTTGCTTGCTGTAATATAGGACTGCATTCCTATTGCTTTCATAGAGTGCACTCCATTGTACTCTGTGTAGGCTCCCAGGAGTAGGTTTAGCTTTTCTATGGAGTGGTCAGTAATTGGGATTGAGTTGTTTGTGTCGAATCATTTGTGTTAGGGAAGAGCTGCTTTTCTAGGAATAGATCAGATGGGCCATTTGTAAGTGCTGTGGGACAGAGTTACTTAAAGCACTGGCTTTAAGTGTGAGGTTGGGATTGGATGTAGCTGCCGCCAAGGCTCCTGTGTTAGAGAAGGAGTTGAGAAAGCCAAGGGCTGCTCTCTGGCCCTCGTGACTCAGTGGCCAGGCTGCTCTGGGAGGCTTTGTGTGAATCTGCCAGCACAGCAGCGACAGATGTCCCCGAGGAGCTTGTGTGAGTGCAGGTGAGATCAGAGCTCTTGAGCAGCCTGGAGAGCCTGGGGATGTGGCCACGGAGCCGCCAGGATATCTGGTGACCTCGGGGTTCCTATGAGCAGAGGGAGCACTAAGATGTGCCCATGGCACCTGTGTAAGTGCCTGTGGCTAAAGGGCTCTTTTGCAGCCTGGAGAGCCTTGGCATGTGGCCATGAAGCCACAGTGCGTGTCTGTGACATCAGAGCGCTTTGGCAGCATGGAAAGGCCTGGAATGGCTGCAGGAGCCAGAGGTGAGTGCCTGTGACATCAGAGCTGTCCAGCAGCAGCAGGGAGACGGAGGGAATGTCACAGGCCATGCCCTGTGAGTTGCTGTGACAGCGTGGCTCCTTAGCAGCGTGCAGATTGCCGGGATGTTACCCTGCAGGCCCTGGCATTGCCCTTGTTGTGTGTGTTCTTTAGGAAGATAGAGAGAGCCCTGGCATGTCCCCCTGGAAGGCCAGGGAGTGGCAGTTGCAAAAGAGCTCCTTAGCACTTAGAGACACGTGGGATGTGCCCATGGAGGCACTGTGAGAGCCCGTGACCTCAGAGGTCCTTGGAAGCTGAGAGAGCCCCGGGATGCCATGGGATGTGAGCATGGGGAGCCTGTGGGCAGGTGTGATCTCTCCCTGCTTGTGCTGGTGCATCCCCCCCTGCCCTTTTTTCAGGCTGCAGCATGATATGAGAAATGCTGCTGAGGCCTTGGCCTTGACGAATGCAGCGGGGCTGAGGTGCTGTGGAGCTTCTGAGAAACGCTGTGTGCTGCCAGGAAGTGCTGTGTTCTAAGGTGCTCCTGCTGTTTTTTGCTTGTTGAACAGACTTTGAAATTTGTTTTTGCCTGGATGGCATCACATTGGTGTTGTCCCGTGTTCAGGGAAAGCTGCCGATGAGAAGTGGGGCCAGGCTGAAGGCTTGTTGTGACTAAAGGCCATGCCTTGGGGCCCTGTAAGCAGGGGTGCCAAAGGAGGCCCTGGCAGCTGTGCTGGGCCGCAGCAGCGGTGAGCAGCAAAGTCCCTGTGCGTGGGGCCTCTGCCAGCCGGCAGCTGTCCCGTTTGCTGCACTTGGGGGATTCGCGAAGGAGCACGGCTCCTGGGCCCCCGATCCTGCCGCTCCCCGAGGCCTCAGGCTTTGGCCGCTGAGAAGATGGCAAGGCACGTGAAAGGAGTATTTCAGTAGCTTGGAGGGGAATTTTGCCTCGTAGAGCCTCTTTGTGTGCTTGTGGGAGTGCAGGTGTGCATGCGCTCTCTGCAATGTGGGAGAGGGGCTGCTCTGGTGGATTCAGAAGTGCTTTAGGTTTGTCCCTAAGTTAGGTCTCGAAGTTCCTGCAGTGCTATGGTAAGGGCTGTGTGGATCCTTTGCTGAGGGCTTGGGTTCCAGCTCAGTTCTAAGTGAAGCGTTGTGTAGTTGAAGTCCAGTTCAGTTGAAATGCCCTGAACTGCTGTTCCTGCCCTAAGTTGTTCATTTGAATTTGAGTTATCAAGTGAAGTGTTGCTCAAGCTGAAGTGCTCTTAAGGGAAGTGCTCTTGAGCCTTTGGGCATGTTCTTCTTATCCTGACCCTTTCTCTTCTTTAGAGACACAGCCTCACACACACGGACAGACAGACAGAGATAATTTGGGTTTGATTTCATTTTGGATTGATTGACTCTGGATTTTTGTTTGTTGCTTTTCCTCGCTGTGCTTTGAGCATGGTATAAGTAGTAGAGTGAAGCTTGGCAAGGAAGCTTGTCCTGCTGTGGCTTTGCTATGAAATCTTTCTTTCCTAATAGCTTTCCCGTGATTCTCTTGAGTGATGTGCAAGTGCCTGTGCCATCACATCTCTTTAGCAGCGTGGAGCCACCTGGGATGTCAGCACCGAGGTGCTGGGAGTGAGTGCTTGTGACACCAGGGCTTCTGGGCAGCGTGTGGACTCCTGGCGTGTGCCTATGGCTGTCCTGGGACAGCCTGTGAGCTCAGTGCTCTTTTGAAAGCTGGATAGCTCTGGCGTGTCCCCAGGGAGTTCCTGTGCCAAGATGTGACCTGCTGGCTCTTTGGCAGCCTGGAGATGGCTGGAGTGTGCCCAGGGGGCAAGTGTGAGTGTCAGGGACTTGCCAGCTCTTGAGGAGGATGGAGAGTGCAGAGATGTCCCCATGGAGCCCCTGTGAGTGCCTGTGAGCTCAGAAGTCTATGGAGGCTTAAGACAGCTGTGATGAAATGGGATGTCAGCAGGGGGAATGTAATGAAATTTGATCTCCCAGCTTGTGGTGGTGCATTCCTGTCTCCTCCCCTTTTTGAGCCCCACCATGATCTGAGAAATGCTCCTTAGGCATCGGCCTTGAGGAACTGCAGCTTGGCTGAGCAGCTCTTGAGCTTATGAGAAACACTGTGTGCTCCCAGGAAGTGCTGCTGTCTAACGTGGTCCTGTTTTGTTTTTTTTTATCGTAACAGCCTTGGAAAAAAACAGCCTTGTTTTTGCCTGAATGGTAAACATTGTGTGCCAGTGTGCGTGTCCTCTCCGGAATGTGGCAGAGGGGCTGCTCTCCTGGATTCTGAAGTAGTTTAGAAGCGCAAGGAAGTTCTGCCTGTAAGTAAAATTACTATTGAGAGATGGTAAATCCTGTGGGGGTCCTTTTCTGAGGTGTTGGGCTTGAGTTCATTTCTATGTGAAGTCTTATTAACTTGAAATATGGTTAGGATTAAATGCTGTTAAGTGTTGTTCCTCTGCTAGGTGGTTAATTTGAAGGTAGAAATTTAAATGTTGCTCAAATGGACGTACTGTTAAGTGAAGTGCTCTTGAGCCTTTCAAGCGTGTTCATGTAATCCCGACACTTTCTCTCCTTTGGAGACACTCGCACACGTACACAGACACAGACAGACAGACATAGGTAATTTTGGTTTAATTTCATTTTGGATTGATTGGATTTATTTTGTTTCATTTCCTCGCTGTGCCTTAAGCATGGTGTAGGTAGTAGAGTGGAGCTTGGCAAGGAAGCTTGTCCTGCTGTGGCTTTGCTATGAAATCTTTCTTTCCCGATAGCTTTCCTATGATTCTTTGAGTGATGTGCGAGTGCCTGTGCCATCACATCTCTTTAGTGAGTGAGTGAAGCTTGGCAAGGAAGCTTGTCGTGCTGTGGCTTTTCCATGAAATCTTTCTTTCCCGATAGCTTTCCTATGATTCTTGGAGTGATGTAAAAGTGCCTGTGCCATCACATCTCTTTAGCAGCGTGGAGCCACCTGGGATGTCAGCACCGAGGTGCTGGGAGTGAGTGCCTGTGACACCAGGGCTTCTGGGCAGCGTGCGGACTGCTGGCGTGTTCCTATGGCTGTCCTGGGACGGCCTGTGAGCTCAGTGTTCTTTTGAAAGCTGGATAGCTCTGGCGTGTCCCCAGGGAGTTCCTGTGCCAAGATGTGACCTGCTGGCTCTTTGGCAGCCTGGAGATGGCTGGAGTGTGCCCAGGGGGCAAGTGTGAGTGTCAGGGACTTGCCAGCTCTTGAGGAGGATGGAGGGTGCAGGGATGTCCCCATGGAGGCCCTGTGAGTGCCTGTGAGCTGGCGGCACCTTAGCAGCGTGAGACTCGTGGGCTGTCAGCCCTGAGAGCCTGTTGAAGGCCGTGATGTGCGTGCAGAGAGGTTTGTCAAATGGGAGAGTCGTGGCATGTCCCTATGGAGCCGCTGGGGTTGTGTGTGCCCTCAGTGTTCTTGAGGAGCCTCGAGAGCCCTGGGATGGCCCTGTGGAAGCGCAGGGAGTGCCCGTGACATAGCAGCGGTGCCTGATGAGATCCAAGGGCCCTGGGATGTCAGCTTGGAATGGCTGTGAGTGCCTGAGAGCACACGTCTGTCTCTCATGGCCGGAGAGCTGTGGCAGGTGCCCATGGTAGGTGTGTGAGTGCAGGTGAGCTCAGGGCTCTGCAGAAGGCTGTGGGCTGTGAGGCTGGAAGGCCTGGGAGTGCTTTGGAGCTGAGTGCTCTGTAGCAGTCGGGAGCCGCCTGGGAGGTTGTAGCAGGATGCTTTGGGCCGGCTGCTTTGCCTTGGAACGTGGTGCAGGCACTTGGAGCATGTGCTATTTGCAAATGTCTCCAGGTGTCTTTCAGAGGGCCAGCGTGTGTTGTTTTGGCCTTGAATTCTGCTGAAAGTCCTTCTGGCAAGGAAGCCTGCATGAAGGTGCTGCTAGTGAGGCAAAGATTTGGCAGCTGAGCTGCTGCCGGGAGTTGCAGGCGTCTGCCTGACAGTCAGTCCCTTGAGAGTGTCAATGTGCAGTCAGTCCCCTTTCCTAGGGGAGGTTTTTCTAGCGTGTTCCTCCTTGGAGTGTGTGAGGGCTCCTGCTGGGGAAGTGGACAGCAAGCAAGGGCACTGTTGGTGGTGAAGGGAGAGAGAGCTGCCCAGGAGTGTTGGTGTGGTGAGTTACATGGAGCTCTACTTGGGAATTGGGTTTTTTTGCTTGCTGTAATATAGGACTGCATTCCTATTGCTTTCATAGAGTGCACTCCATTGTACTCTGTGTAGGCTCCCAGGAGTAGGTTTAGCTTTTCTATGGAGTGGTCAGTAATTGGGATTGAGTTGTTTGTGTCGAATCATTTGTGTTAGGGAAGAGCTGCTTTTCTAGGAATAGATCAGATGGGCCATTTGTAAGTGCTGTGGGACAGAGTTACTTAAAGCACTGGCTTTAAGTGTGAGGTTGGGATTGGATGTAGCTGCCGCCAAGGCTCCTGTGTTAGAGAAGGAGTTGAGAAAGCCAAGGGCTGCTCTCTGGCCCTCGTGACTCAGTGGCCAGGCTGCTCTGGGAGGCTTTGTGTGAATCTGCCAGCACAGCAGCGACAGATGTCCCCGAGGAGCTTGTGTGAGTGCAGGTGAGATCAGAGCTCTTGAGCAGCCTGGAGAGCCTGGGGATGTGGCCACGGAGCCGCCAGGATATCTGGTGACCTCGGGGTTCCTATGAGCAGAGGGAGCACTAAGATGTGCCCATGGCACCTGTGTAAGTGCCTGTGGCTAAAGGGCTCTTTTGCAGCCTGGAGAGCCTTGGCATGTGGCCATGAAGCCACAGTGCGTGTCTGTGACATCAGAGCGCTTTGGCAGCATGGAAAGGCCTGGAATGGCTGCAGGAGCCAGAGGTGAGTGCCTGTGACATCAGAGCTGTCCAGCAGCAGCAGGGAGACGGAGGGAATGTCACAGGCCATGCCCTGTGAGTTGCTGTGACAGCGTGGCTCCTTAGCAGCGTGCAGATTGCCGGGATGTTACCCTGCAGGCCCTGGCATTGCCCTTGTTGTGTGTGTTCTTTAGGAAGATAGAGAGAGCCCTGGCATGTCCCCCTGGAAGGCCAGGGAGTGGCAGTTGCAAAAGAGCTCCTTAGCACTTAGAGACACGTGGGATGTGCCCATGGAGGCACTGTGAGAGCCCGTGACCTCAGAGGTCCTTGGAAGCTGAGAGAGCCCCGGGATGCCATGGGATGTGAGCATGGGGAGCCTGTGGGCAGGTGTGATCTCTCCCTGCTTGTGCTGGTGCATCCCCCCCTGCCCTTTTTTCAGGCTGCAGCATGATATGAGAAATGCTGCTGAGGCCTTGGCCTTGACGAATGCAGCGGGGCTGAGGTGCTGTGGAGCTTCTGAGAAACGCTGTGTGCTGCCAGGAAGTGCTGTGTTCTAAGGTGCTCCTGCTGTTTTTTGCTTGTTGAACAGACTTTGAAATTTGTTTTTGCCTGGATGGCATCACATTGGTGTTGTCCCGTGTTCAGGGAAAGCTGCCGATGAGAAGTGGGGCCAGGCTGAAGGCTTGTTGTGACTAAAGGCCATGCCTTGGGGCCCTGTAAGCAGGGGTGCCAAAGGAGGCCCTGGCAGCTGTGCTGGGCCGCAGCAGCGGTGAGCAGCAAAGTCCCTGTGCGTGGGGCCTCTGCCAGCCGGCAGCTGTCCCGTTTGCTGCACTTGGGGGATTCGCGAAGGAGCACGGCTCCTGGGCCCCCGATCCTGCCGCTCCCCGAGGCCTCAGGCTTTGGCCGCTGAGAAGATGGCAAGGCACGTGAAAGGAGTATTTCAGTAGCTTGGAGGGGAATTTTGCCTCGTAGAGCCTCTTTGTGTGCTTGTGGGAGTGCAGGTGTGCATGCGCTCTCTGCAATGTGGGAGAGGGGCTGCTCTGGTGGATTCAGAAGTGCTTTAGGTTTGTCCCTAAGTTAGGTCTCGAAGTTCCTGCAGTGCTATGGTAAGGGCTGTGTGGATCCTTTGCTGAGGGCTTGGGTTCCAGCTCAGTTCTAAGTGAAGCGTTGTGTAGTTGAAGTCCAGTTCAGTTGAAATGCCCTGAACTGCTGTTCCTGCCCTAAGTTGTTCATTTGAATTTGAGTTATCAAGTGAAGTGTTGCTCAAGCTGAAGTGCTCTTAAGGGAAGTGCTCTTGAGCCTTTGGGCATGTTCTTCTTATCCTGACCCTTTCTCTTCTTTAGAGACACAGCCTCACACACACGGACAGACAGACAGAGATAATTTGGGTTTGATTTCATTTTGGATTGATTGACTCTGGATTTTTGTTTGTTGCTTTTCCTCGCTGTGCTTTGAGCATGGTATAAGTAGTAGAGTGAAGCTTGGCAAGGAAGCTTGTCCTGCTGTGGCTTTGCTATGAAATCTTTCTTTCCTAATAGCTTTCCCGTGATTCTCTTGAGTGATGTGCAAGTGCCTGTGCCATCACATCTCTTTAGCAGCGTGGAGCCGCCTGGGATGTCAGCACCGAGGTGCTGGGAGTGAGTGCTTGTGACACCAGGGCTTCTGGGCAGCGTGTGGACTCCTGGCGTGTGCCTATGGCTGTCCTGGGACAGCCTGTGAGCTCAGTGCTCTTTTGAAAGCTGGATAGCTCTGGCGTGTCCCCAGGGAGTTCCTGTGCCAAGATGTGACCTGCTGGCTCTTTGGCAGCCTGGAGATGGCTGGAGTGTGCCCAGGGGGCAAGTGTGAGTGTCAGGGACTTGCCAGCTCTTGAGGAGGATGGAGAGTGCAGAGATGTCCCCATGGAGCCCCTGTGAGTGCCTGTGAGCTCAGAAGTCTATGGAGGCTTAAGACAGCTGTGATGAAATGGGATGTCAGCAGGGGGAATGTAATGAAATTTGATCTCCCAGCTTGTGGTGGTGCATTCCTGTCTCCTCCCCTTTTTGAGCCCCACCATGATCTGAGAAATGCTCCTTAGGCATCGGCCTTGAGGAACTGCAGCTTGGCTGAGCAGCTCTTGAGCTTATGAGAAACACTGTGTGCTCCCAGGAAGTGCTGCTGTCTAACGTGGTCCTGTTTTGTTTTTTTTTATCGTAACAGCCTTGGAAAAAAACAGCCTTGTTTTTGCCTGAATGGTAAACATTGTGTGCCAGTGTGCGTGTCCTCTCCGGAATGTGGCAGAGGGGCTGCTCTCCTGGATTCTGAAGTAGTTTAGAAGCGCAAGGAAGTTCTGCCTGTAAGTAAAATTACTATTGAGAGATGGTAAATCCTGTGGGGGTCCTTTTCTGAGGTGTTGGGCTTGAGTTCATTTCTATGTGAAGTCTTATTAACTTGAAATATGGTTAGGATTAAATGCTGTTAAGTGTTGTTCCTCTGCTAGGTGGTTAATTTGAAGGTAGAAATTTAAATGTTGCTCAAATGGACGTACTGTTAAGTGAAGTGCTCTTGAGCCTTTCAAGCGTGTTCATGTAATCCCGACACTTTCTCTCCTTTGGAGACACTCGCACACGTACACAGACACAGACAGACAGACATAGGTAATTTTGGTTTAATTTCATTTTGGATTGATTGGATTTATTTTGTTTCATTTCCTCGCTGTGCCTTAAGCATGGTGTAGGTAGTAGAGTGGAGCTTGGCAAGGAAGCTTGTCCTGCTGTGGCTTTGCTATGAAATCTTTCTTTCCCGATAGCTTTCCTATGATTCTTTGAGTGATGTGCGAGTGCCTGTGCCATCACATCTCTTTAGTGAGTGAGTGAAGCTTGGCAAGGAAGCTTGTCGTGCTGTGGCTTTTCCATGAAATCTTTCTTTCCCGATAGCTTTCCTATGATTCTTGGAGTGATGTAAAAGTGCCTGTGCCATCACATCTCTTTAGCAGCGTGGAGCCACCTGGGATGTCAGCACCGAGGTGCTGGGAGTGAGTGCCTGTGACACCAGGGCTTCTGGGCAGCGTGCGGACTGCTGGCGTGTTCCTATGGCTGTCCTGGGACGGCCTGTGAGCTCAGTGTTCTTTTGAAAGCTGGATAGCTCTGGCGTGTCCCCAGGGAGTTCCTGTGCCAAGATGTGACCTGCTGGCTCTTTGGCAGCCTGGAGATGGCTGGAGTGTGCCCAGGGGGCAAGTGTGAGTGTCAGGGACTTGCCAGCTCTTGAGGAGGATGGAGGGTGCAGGGATGTCCCCATGGAGGCCCTGTGAGTGCCTGTGAGCTGGCGGCACCTTAGCAGCGTGAGACTCGTGGGCTGTCAGCCCTGAGAGCCTGTTGAAGGCCGTGATGTGCGTGCAGAGAGGTTTGCCAAATGGGAGAGTCGTGGCATGTCCCTATGGAGCCGCTGGGGTTGTGTGTGCCCTCAGTGTTCTTGAGGAGCCTCGAGAGCCCTGGGATGGCCCCATGGAAGTGCAGGGAGTGCCTGTGCCATAGCAGCGGTGCCTGATGAGATCAAAGGGCCCTGGGATGTCAGCTTGGAATGGCTGTGAGTGCCTGAGAGCACCCGTCTGTCTCTCATGGCCGGAGAGCTGTGGCAGGTGCCCATGGTAGGTGTGTGAGTGCAGGTGAGCTCAGGGCTCTGCAGAAGGCTGTAGGCCTGTGGGCTGTGAGGCTGGAAGGCCTGGGAGTGCTTTGGAGCTGAGTGCTCTGTAGCAGTCGGGAGCCGCCTGGGAGGTTGTAGCAGGATGCTTTGGGCCGGCTGCTTTGCCTTGGAACGTGGTGCAGGCACTTGGAGCATGT
Source organism: Acanthornis magna (assembly GCA_036785705.1). Taxonomy (NCBI): domain Eukaryota; kingdom Metazoa; phylum Chordata; class Aves; order Passeriformes; family Acanthizidae; genus Acanthornis; species Acanthornis magna. The sequence continues at coordinate 12,778,483 of JAWUZG010000093.1, forward strand.
GCTATTTGCAAATGTCTCCAGGTGTCTTTCAGAGGGCCAGCGTGTGTTGTTTTGGCCTTGAATTCTGCTGAAAGTCCTTCTGGCAAGGAAGCCTGCATGAAGGTGCTGCTAGTGAGGCAAAGATTTGGCAGCTGAGCTGCTGCCGGGAGTTGCAGGCGTCTGCCTGACAGTCAGTCCCTTGAGAGTGTCAATGTGCAGTCAGTCCCCTTTCCTAGGGGAGGTTTTTCTAGCGTGTTCCTCCTTGGAGTGTGTGAGGGCTCCTGCTGGGGAAGTGGACAGCAAGCAAGGGCACTGTTGGTGGTGAAGGGAGAGAGAGCTGCCCAGGAGTGTTGGTGTGGTGAGTTACATGGAGCTCTACTTGGGAATTGGGTTTTTTTGCTTGCTGTAAGATATGACTGCTTTCCTATTGTTTTCATAGAGTGCACTCCATTGTACTCTGTGTAGGCTCCCAGGAGTAGGTTTAGCTTTTCTATGGAGTGGTCAGTAATTGGGATTGAGTTGTCTGTGTCAAATCATTTGTGTTAGGGAAGAGCTGCTTTTCTAGGAATAGATCAGATGGGCCATTTGTAAGTGCTGCGGGACAGAGTTACTTAAAGCACTGGCTTTAAGTGTGAGGTTGGGATTGGATGCAGCCGCCGCCAAGGCTCCTGTGTCTGAGAAGGAGTTGAGAAAGCCAAGGGCTGCTCTCTGGCCCTCGTGACTCAGTGGCCAGGCTGCTCTGGGAGGCTTTGTGTGAATCTGCCAGCACAGCAGCGACAGATGTCCCCGAGGAGCTTGTGTGAGTGCAGGTGAGATCAGAGCTCTTGAGCAGCCTGGAGAGCCTGGGGATGTGGCCACGGAGCCGCCAGGATATCTGGTGACCTCGGGGTTCCTATGAGCAGAGGGAGCACTAAGATGTGCCCATGGCACCTGTGTAAGTGCCTGTGGCTAAAGGGCTCTTTTGCAGCCTGGAGAGCCTTGGCATGTGGCCATGAAGCCACAGTGCGTGTCTGTGACATCAGAGCGCTTTGGCAGCATGGAAAGGCCTGGAATGGCTGCAGGGGCCAGAGGTGAGTGCCTGTGACATCAGAGCTGTCCAGCAGCAGCAGGGAGACGGAGGGAATGTCACAGGCCATGCCCTGTGAGTTGCTGTGACAGCGTGGCTCCTTATCAGCGTGCAGATTGCCGGGATGTTACCCTGCAGGCCCTGGCATTGCCCTGGTCGTGTGTGTTGTTTAGGAAGATAGAGAGAGCCCTGGCATGTCCCCCTGGAAGGCCAGGGAGTGGCAGTTGCAAAAGAGCTCCTTAGCACTTAGAGACACGTGGGATGTCCCCATGGAGGCACTGTGAGAGCCCGTGACCTCAGAGGTCTTTGGAAGCTGAGAGAGCCCCGGGATGCCATGGGATGTGAGCATGGGGAGCCTGTGGGCAGGTGTGATCTCTCCCTGCTTGTGCTGGTGCATCCCCCCCTGCCCTTTTTTCAGGCTGCAGCATGATATGAGAAATGCTGCTGAGGCCTTGGCCTTGACGAAGGCAGCGGGGCTGAGGTGCTGTGGAGCTTCTGAGAAACGCTGTGTGCTGCCAGGAAGTGCTGTGTTCTAAGGTGCTCCTGCTTTTTTTGCCTGTTGAACAGACTTTGAAATTTGTTTTTGCCTGGATGGCATCACATTGGTGTTGTCCCGTGTTCAGGGAAAGCTGCTGATGAGAAGTGGGGCCATGCTGAAGGCTTGTTGTGACTAAAGGCCATGCCTTGGGGCCCTGTAAGCAGGGGTGCCAAAGGAGGCCCTGGCAGCTGTGCTGGGCCGCAGCAGCGGTGAGCAGCAAAGTCCCTGTGCGTGGGGCCTCTGCCAGCCGGCAGCTGTCCCGTTTGCTGCACTTGGGGCATCCGCGAAGGAGCACGGCTCCTGGGCCCCCGATCCTGCCGCTCCCCGAGGCCTCAGGCTTTGGCCGCTGAGAAGATGGCAAGGCACGTGAAAGGAGTATTTCAGTAGCTTGGAGGGGAATTTTGCCTCCTAGAGCCTCTTTGTGTGCTTGTGGGAGTGCAGGTGTGCATGCGCTCTCTGCAATGTGGGAGAGGGGCTGCTCTGGTGGATTCAGAAGTGCTTTAGGTTTGTCCCTAAGTTAGGTCTCGAAGTTCCTGCAGTGCTATGGTAAGGGCTGTGTGGATCCTTTGCTGAGGGCTTGGGTTCCAGCTCAGTTCTAAGTGAAGCGTTGTGTAGTTGAAGTCCAGTTCAGTTGAAATGCCCTGAACTGCTGTTCCTGCCCTAAGTTGTTCATTTGAATTTGAGTTATCAAGTGAAATGTTGCTCAAGCTGAAGTGCTCTTAAGGGAAGTGCTCTTGAGCCTTTGGGCATGTTCTTCTTATCCTGACCCTTTCTCTTCTTTAGAGACACAGCCTCACACACACGGACAGACAGACAGAGATAATTTGGGTTTGATTTCATTTTGGATTGATTGACTCTGGATTTTTGTTTGTTGCTTTTCCTCGCTGTGCTTTGAGCATGGTATAAGTAGTAGAGTGAAGCTTGGCAAGGAAGCTTGTCCTGCTGTGGCTTTGCTATGAAATCTTTCTTTCCTAATAGCTTTCCCGTGATTCTCTTGAGTGATGTGCAAGTGCCTGTGCCATCACATCTCTTTAGCAGCGTGGAGCCGCCTGGGATGTCAGCACCGAGGTGCTGGGAGTGAGTGCTTGTGACACCAGGGCTTCTGGGCAGCGTGTGGACTCCTGGCGTGTGCCTATGGCTGTCCTGGGACAGCCTGTGAGCTCAGTGTTCTTTTGAAAGCTGGATAGCTCTGGCGTGTCCCCAGGGAGTTCCTGTGCCAAGATGTGACCTGCTGGCTCTTTGGCAGCCTGGAGATGGCTGGAGTGTGCCCAGGGGGCAAGTGTGAGTGTCAGGGACTTGCCAGCTCTTGAGGAGGATGGAGAGTGCAGAGATGTCCCCATGGAGCCCCTGTGAGTGCCTGTGAGCTCAGAAGTCTATGGAGGCTTAAGACAGCTGTGATGAAATGGGATGTCAGCAGGGGGAATGTAATGAAATTTGATCTCCCAGCTTGTGGTGGTGCATTCCTGTCTCCTCCCCTTTTTGAGCCCCACCATGATCTGAGAAATGCTCCTTAGGCATCGGCCTTGAGGAACTGCAGCTTGGCTGAGCAGCTCTTGAGCTTATGAGAAACACTGTGTGCTCCCAGGAAGTGCTGCTGTCTAACGTGGTCCTGTTTTGTTTTTTTTTATCGTAACAGCCTTGGAAAAAAACAGCCTTGTTTTTGCCTGAATGGTAAACATTGTGTGCCAGTGTGCGTGTCCTCTCCGGAATGTGGCAGAGGGGCTGCTCTCCTGGATTCTGAAGTAGTTTAGAAGCGCAAGGAAGTTCTGCCTGTAAGTAAAATTACTATTGAGAGATGGTAAATCCTGTGGGGGTCCTTTTCTGAGGTGTTGGGCTTGAGTTCATTTCTATGTGAAGTCTTATTAACTTGAAATATGGTTAGGATTAAATGCTGTTAAGTGTTGTTCCTCTGCTAGGTGGTTAATTTGAAGGTAGAAATTTAAATGTTGCTCAAATGGACGTACTGTTAAGTGAAGTGCTCTTGAGCCTTTCAAGCGTGTTCATGTAATCCCGACACTTTCTCTCCTTTGGAGACACTCGCACACGTACACAGACACAGACAGACAGACATAGGTAATTTTGGTTTAATTTCATTTTGGATTGATTGGATTTATTTTGTTTCATTTCCTCGCTGTGCCTTAAGCATGGTGTAGGTAGTAGAGTGGAGCTTGGCAAGGAAGCTTGTCCTGCTGTGGCTTTGCTATGAAATCTTTCTTTCCCGATAGCTTTCCTATGATTCTTTGAGTGATGTGCGAGTGCCTGTGCCATCACATCTCTTTAGTGAGTGAGTGAAGCTTGGCAAGGAAGCTTGTCGTGCTGTGGCTTTTCCATGAAATCTTTCTTTCCCGATAGCTTTCCTATGATTCTTGGAGTGATGTAAAAGTGCCTGTGCCATCACATCTCTTTAGCAGCGTGGAGCCACCTGGGATGTCAGCACCGAGGTGCTGGGAGTGAGTGCCTGTGACACCAGGGCTTCTGGGCAGCGTGCGGACTGCTGGCGTGTTCCTATGGCTGTCCTGGGACGGCCTGTGAGCTCAGTGTTCTTTTGAAAGCTGGATAGCTCTGGCGTGTCCCCAGGGAGTTCCTGTGCCAAGATGTGACCTGCTGGCTCTTTGGCAGCCTGGAGATGGCTGGAGTGTGCCCAGGGGGCAAGTGTGAGTGTCAGGGACTTGCCAGCTCTTGAGGAGGATGGAGGGTGCAGGGATGTCCCCATGGAGGCCCTGTGAGTGCCTGTGAGCTGGCGGCACCTTAGCAGCGTGAGACTCGTGGGCTGTCAGCCCTGAGAGCCTGTTGAAGGCCGTGATGTGCGTGCAGAGAGGTTTGTCAAATGGGAGAGTCGTGGCATGTCCCTATGGAGCCGCTGGGGTTGTGTGTGCCCTCAGTGTTCTTGAGGAGCCTCGAGAGCCCTGGGATGGCCCCATGGAAGTGCAGGGAGTGCCTGTGCCATAGCAGCGGTGCCTGATGAGATCAAAGGGCCCTGGGATGTCAGCTTGGAATGGCTGTGAGTGCCTGAGAGCACCCGTCTGTCTCTCATGGCCGGAGAGCTGTGGCAGGTGCCCATGGTAGGTGTGTGAGTGCAGGTGAGCTCAGGGCTCTGCAGAAGGCTGTAGGCCTGTGGGCTGTGAGGCTGGAAGGCCTGGGAGTGCTTTGGAGCTGAGTGCTCTGTAGCAGTCGGGAGCCGCCTGGGAGGTTGTAGCAGGATGCTTTGGGCCGGCTGCTTTGCCTTGGAACGTGGTGCAGGCACTTGGAGCATGTGCTATTTGCAAATGTCTCCAGGTGTCTTTCAGAGGGCCAGTGTGTGTTGTTTTGGCCTTGAATTCTGCTGAAAGTCCTTCTGGCAAGGAAGCCTGCTAGTGAGGCAAAGATTTGGCAGCTGAGCTGCTGCCGGGAGTTGCAGGCGTCTGCCTGACAGTCAGTCCCTTGAGAGTGTCAATGTGCAGTCAGTCCCCTTTCCTAGGGGAGATTTTTCTAGCGTGTTCCTCCTTGGAGTGTGTGAGGGCTCCTGCTGGGGAAGTGGACAGCAAGCAAGGGCACTGTTGGTGGTGAAGGGAGAGAGAGCTGCCCAGGAGTGTTGGTGTGGTGAGTTACATGGAGCTCTACTTGGGAATTGGGTTTTTTTGCTTGCTGTAAGATATGACTGCTTTCCTATTGTTTTCATAGAATGCACTCCATTGTACTCTGTGTAGCCTCCCAGGAGTAGGTTTAGCTTTTCTATGGAGTGGTCAGTAATTGGGATTGAGTTGTCTGTGTCGAATCATTTGTGTTAGGGAAGAGCTGCTTTTCTAGGAATAGATCAGATGGGCCATTTGTAAGTGCTGTGGGACAGAGTTACTTAAAGCACTGGCTTTAAGTGTGAGGCTGGGATTGGATGCAGCCGCCGCCAAGGCTCCTGTGTCTGAGAAGGAGTTGAGAAAGCCAAGGGCTGCTCTCTGGCCCTCGTGACTCAGTGGCCAGGCTGCTCTGGGAGGCTTTGTGTGAATCTGCCAGCACAGCAGCGACAGATGTCCCCGAGGAGCTTGTGTGAGTGCAGGTGAGATCAGAGCTCTTGAGCAGCCTGGAGAGCCTGGGGATGTGGCCACGGAGCCGCCAGGATATCTGGTGACCTCGGGGTTCCTATGAGCAGAGGGAGCACTAAGATGTGCCCATGGCACCTGTGTAAGTGCCTGTGGCTAAAGGGCTCTTTTGCAGCCTGGAGAGCCTTGGCATGTGGCCATGAAGCCACAGTGCGTGTCTGTGACATCAGAGCGCTTTGGCAGCATGGAAAGGCCTGGAATGGCTGCAGGGGCCAGAGGTGAGTGCCTGTGACATCAGAGCTGTCCAGCAGCAGCAGGGAGATGGAGGGAATGTCACAGGCCATGCCCTGTGAGTTGCTGTGACAGCGTGGCTCCTTATCAGCGTGCAGATTGCCGGGATGTTACCCTGCAGGCCCTGGCATTGCCCTTGTTGTGTGTGTTGTTTAGGAAGATAGAGAGAGCCCTGGCATGTCCCCCTGGAAGGCCAGGGAGTGGCAGTTGCAAAAGAGCTCCTTAGCACTTAGAGACACGTGGGATGTCCCCATGGAGGCACTGTGAGAGCCCGTGACCTCAGAGGTCTTTGGAAGCTGAGAGAGCCCCGGGATGCCATGGGATGTGAGCATGGGGAGCCTGTGGGCAGGTGTGATGTCCCTGCTTGTGCTGGTGCATCCCCCCCTGCCCTTTTTTCAGGCTGCAGCATGATATGAGAAATGCTGCTGAGGCCTTGGCCTTGATGAATGCAGTGGGGCTGAGGTGCTGTGGAGCTTCTGAGAAACGCTGTGTGCTGCCAGGAAGTGCTGTGTTCTAAAGTGCTCCTGCTTTTTTTGCTTGTTGAACAGACTTTGAAATTTGTTTTTGCCTGGATGGCATCACATTGGTGTTGTCCCGTGTTCAGGGAAAGCTGCCGATGAGTAGTGGGGCCGGGCTGAAGGCTTGTTGTGACTAAAGGCCATGCCTCGGGGCCCTGTAAGCAGGGGTGCCAAAGGAGGCCCTGGCAGCTGTGCTGGGCCGCAGCAGCGGTGAGCAGCAAAGTCCCTGTGCGTGGGGCCTCTGCCAGCCGGCAGCTGTCCCGTTTGCTGCACTTGGGGGATTCGCGAAGGAGCACGGCTCCTGGGCCCCCGATCCTGCCGCTCCCCGAGGCCTCAGGCTTTGGCCGCTGAGAAGATGGCAAGGCACGTGAAAGGAGTATTTCAGTAGCTTGGAGGGGAATTTTGCCTCCTAGAGCCTCTTTGTGTGCTTGTGGGAGTGCAGGTGTGCATGCGCTCTCTGCAATGTGGGAGAGGGGCTGCTCTGGTGGATTCAGAAGTGCTTTAGGTTTGTCCCTAAGTTAGGTCTCGAAGTTCCTGCAGTGCTATGGTAAGGGCTGTGTGGATCCTTTGCTGAGGTCTTGGGTCTCAGCTCAGTTCTAAGTGAAGTGTTGTGTAGTTGAAGTCCAGTTCAGTTGAAATGCTCTTAACTGCTGTTCCTGCCCTAAGTTGTTGATTTGAATTTGGGTTATCAAGTGAAATGTTGCTCAAGCTGAAGTGCTTCTAAGGGAAGTGCTCTTGAGCCTTTGAGCCACGTTCTTCTTATCCTGACCCTTTCTCTTCTTTAGAGACACAGCCTCACACACACGGACAGACAGACAGAGATAATTTGGGTTTGATTTCATTTTGGATTGATTGACTCTGGATTTTTGTTTGTTGCTTTTCCTCACTGTGCTTTAAGCATGGTGTAAGTAGTAGAGTGAAGCTTAGCAAGGAAGCTTGTCCTGCTGTGGCTTTTCCATGAAATCTTTCTTTCCTGATAGCTTTCCTATGATTCTTGGAGTGATGTAAAAGTGCCTGTGCCATCACATCTCTTTAGCAGCGTGGAGCCACCTGGGATGTCAGCACCGAGGTGCTGGGAGTGAGTGCCTGTGACACCAGGGCTTCTGGGCAGCGTGTGGATTCCTGGCGTGTTCCTATGGCTGTCCTGGGACAGCCTGTGAGCTCAGTGTTCTTTTGAAAGCTGGATAGCTCTGGCGTGTCCCCAGGGAGTTCCTGTGCCAAGATGTGACCTGCTGGCTCTTTGGCAGCCTGGAGATGGCTGGAGTGTGCCCAGGGGGCAAGTGTGAGTGTCAGGGACTTGCCAGCTCTTGAGGAGGATGGAGGGTGCAGGGATGTCCCCATGGAGGCCCTGTGAGTGCCTGTGAGCTGGCGGCACCTTAGCAGCGTGAGACTCGTGGGCTGTCAGCCCTGAGAGCCTGTTGAAGGCCGTGATGTGCGTGCAGAGAGGTTTGTCAAATGAGAGAGTCGTGGCATGTCCCTATGGAGCCGCTGGGGTTGTGTGTGCCCTCAGTGTTCTTGAGGAGCCTCGAGAGCCCTGGGACGGCCCCGTGGAAGCGCAGGGAGTGCCTGTGACATAGCAGCGGTGCCTGATGAGATCAGAGGGCCCTGGGATGTCAGCTTGGAATGGCTGTGAGTGCCTGAGAGCACCCGTCTGTCTCTCATGGCCGGAGAGCTGTGGCAGGTGCCCATGGTAGGTGTGTGAGTGCAGGTGAGCTCAGGGCTCTGCAGAAGGCTGTAGGCCTGTGGGCTGTGAGGCTGGAAGGCCTGGGAGTGCTTTGGAGCTGAGTGCTCTGTAGCAGTCGGGAGCCGCCTGGGAGGTTGTAGCAGGATGCTTTGGGCCGGCTGCTTTGCCTTGGAACGTGGTCCAGGCACTTGGAGCATGTGCTATTTGCAAATGTCTCCAGGTGTCTTTCAGAGGGCCAGCGTGTGTTGTTTTGGCCTTGAATTCTGCTGAAAGTCCTTCTGGCAAGGAAGCCTGCATGAAGGTGCTGCTAGTGAGGCAAAGATTTGGCAGCTGAGCTGCTGCCGGGAGTTGCAGGCGTCTGCCTGACAGTTAGTCCCTTGGGAGTGTCAATGTGCAGTCAGTCCCCTTTCCTGGGGGAGGTTTTTCTAGCGTGTTCCTCCTTGGAGTGTGTGAGGGCTCGTGCTGGGGAAGTGGACAGCAAGCAAGGGCACTGTTGGTGGTGAAGGGAGAGAGAGCTGCCCAGGAGTGTTGGTGTGGTGAGTTACATGGAGCTCTACTTGGGAATTGGGTTTTTTTGCTTGCTGTAAGATATGACTGCTTTCCTATTGTTTTCATAGAGTGCACTCCATTGTACTCTGTGTAGGCTCCCAGGAGTAGGTTTAGCTTTTCTATGGAGTGGTCAGTAATTGGGATTGAGTTGTCTGTGTCGAATCATTTGTGTTAGGGAAGAGCTGCTTTTCTAGGAATAGATCAGATGGGCCATTTGTAAGTGCTGCGGGACAGAGTTACTTAAAGCACTGGCTTTAAGTGTGAGGCTGGGATTGGATGCAGCCGCCGCCAAGGCTCCTGTGTCTGAGAAGGAGTTGAGAAAGCCAAGGGCTGCTCTCTGGCCCTTGTGACTCAGTGGCCAGGCTGCTCTGGGAGGCTTTGTGTGAATCTGCCAGCACAGCAGCGACAGATGTCCCCGAGGAGCTTGTGTGAGTGCAGGTGAGATCAGATATAAAATCACATAAAAATAGATCTACTTTAATTAATTTTTCAGGATACAAATGAAATTGCTTTTGTTATGGCGCGTCTTCGTTATAATCAACTTCTTGAGAGAAGCATTTTGGGTTCTGCTGTTGTGTAAGCTTGGTTTTCCTTTGTGGGTAATAAAGATAACCTTTTGAATAAAGCTTTGAGTTTCACAGTTAAAATTGTCTGCTGTTAGAGGTTTATATTTAGGCAGTAATTAACTATTCTTGTTTAATATAAACAAGTTACAGTAACGATTTACAAAAGTGTAGAAGCATTTTCATACTACGATATTGCCATTGTTATGCTATTAAGGAGATAATTTAGTTATACAACTGTAGTAATACTTGCAGTATTGAGAAAGTTAGACTTTATCTTTCAGTCCTATTGAGAACCTAGCTGGATTTCCTATGACGTGTTTGTATATGTGTATATTGCAGTATATAATATAATACAATACTTGTTTATACACTGTAAGCTGTTTCAAAAGATGGAGTTTTTTAGCTTTAGAACATTATTTGGGGAATTTATTTTCCCCTCAGCTTTCTGGTCAGATATTGTTGTACCTAACCAGTAGTCTTAAGTGCCCATGGTAACTTAGTGTGGCTCTTCTGCCACAGAAGGTGAGATTTTACACAATCTCCCTTAGTGCCCACTTGGATCCTTTGTAGAAGCTGTGCAGTTGCCTCTGGCATTTGGTCTCTTCAGGTCATTTGTGTGTGGTAGTTACTCATTTACTTAGGCACAAACAAAATTATTCCAATAATTGCTGTTTCAGAGAAGTTTCTAGCTAGTGGGCTTTTAGATTTGTAGTTAAGCTGATGCTTTTTTCTTTTTCGTAGACAAGTCCATGTTTTGAAGTTTAACAGATGTGCCTTTTAAAGCTGACTGCCATATTTTCTGCCTTTGGCTAGGCCAAGCAGCTGATCAGCAGTATTAGACACTGTATTAGCTGAAAAGAAGCATGAGGAACTAGAGATGTTTGATTTCAAAACTCTCTCAAGATGATCGTGTACAGCCATGTATTTAATTTCTTTCTATTAAGCCATCCCCATTGCTAAATTCTATTTTTTTTTCAAGCCAATCCACCCCTCCACCTAATGGACCTTTACTGGATGATACTGACCCAGACTGTGGACTCCATCACTACAGCCTGCACCTGGATCTGCATGGCAGAAGCTGCAGGTACCTGTGTGGAACATTCAATGGCCACTTCTGCAGAAAAGGTAAAGTTGATGGAACAATAATGTCTGCTTTAGAAATGATCCCTGCTGCCGTGTCTTCTTATATCCAGTGTCACTGTTTTAAGGGGAGAAACTGAATTGGAATTTTAAGAGTAAGTGATCTCTCTGTTTGTTGTGTGGCTTCTTTATATCTGCATGGCAATTTGTGTGGTGTGCTCAGCCTGCTCTGTCACATTGACAGTGTCAGGCCTGGGACACAAATTTTGCAGATTGTCAGGGTCTTTTCTTTTGCTTCACTGCAGCATTAATAATGCAGTGGCACAGCTTTTGGTGCAGGTTGATGTTTCTTCCACTTGTATTTTATAAAGGAGAGACAATTTGTCCTCATACGTTTTGGAGGCTTGTTTCGGTAGAATTCTCCTCGAGTATACTTTGGGTGCACTGACAGATTAAATATATAAATATATTTGTAGAAGTTACTGTGAACTTTAAGAACTTTAAGATGGATAGACCTCCAGCATAGACCTCCATGGGCTGCAGGGGGACAGCCAGCCTCACCATGAGATGCAGGGGAATCTCTACTCCGGTGCCTCTTTTTTCACTGACCCGAGTGTCTGCAGGGCTGTTTCTCTCGTTCTTACGCCTTTGTCTGGCTGCAATTGTGCAGGTTTTTTTACCCCCCTTCTTAAATCTGGTATCCCAGAGGCACTACCACCATTGCTGATGGGCTTGGCCTTGGCCAATGGTGGATTTTTGGAGCTGGCATTTGCAGTGTTCAACATAGGGGAAGCTTCTGGCAGCTTCTCACAGAAGCTGTCCTTGTAGCCCCTCTGCTATCAAAACCTGGTCACACAAACCCAACACAGTTACAAAGGCCTGCTGTGATTCTCTATCAGAATGAAGCATGTTAGGATCCTTGTCCTGAAAAATCCAGAGTGGCTCTACTCGCCTGACATGCCTTGCTCCAGGACAGTGAAACTTGTAAACGTGCATTGGAAACATGACAGCTGTGACACTGTTGTGTTTCTGCCCTGTGGTCTTCAGGTGTTTCAAGGAAAAAGTGATGCTTTCTTAGCCTGTTTGCTGGAGTTGTGTGGTACCAAGACACTGTCTTACTTCCATGCAGAGAGTTCTAGGGTAAGGTCTTAAAATTGTTTTTCTGAGGTGTGGAGAGCAACTGAAGTTAAAGTACAGTGGATTGCTTGTACTTCAGGATTGCTTTCTTGTGTACGCTGGAAGTCTTTATTCTCAAAGAGAATTTTTATTAGCATGTCAGCTGTGGGTACTTCCTCTGTCCTTATTTTATTGTAGTTTGGCTGATTTTATCCAGATCTGTTAGGAAAACAAAGGTTTTCAACCTTTCCCTGTTGCTGTCAGGGAAACACTCCCCTGACTCCCTGTCAGGAGTGTTTTAAACCCATCACTGCCTTTGGCAGGAAGCTGAAGGTCTCACAGTTATAATGTTTGCGTGAGCTTCCTCAGCAGTATCACTGTTGGGATAGGTTGGTTGGGGAGTGCCAGTGCTGGAAAAGGCTGGAGTGTGGACTGCTTTTAGCACCAGAGATGTCAGTGAATGCATGTGAGAAAAGGCCTCAGAAGCCAGAAACCTGCTGTCAACTTAGCAGGGAACGGCCTTGGGCTTTCCAGTGCTCTGGGAGGTGGGACAAACCTCACAGATGGGACATGTCCTCCTTGTTCAGTCCAGACAATCTGCGTTGGAAAAATGACTTCATTCACACAAATCTTCCTCATGAAATAAAGATCTGATGTAGTAAACCCAGTGATTGAACTGCATCAGAGCTTTATTTCATGATAGGGTGAGTCGTTATTGATGATGTGATGATTTTTATGTCATGATGTGTTACGAATGGGTTTAAACACAGAAGAGCAAAGATAGCTAGATCTCTGTGAATAAAATGGATTGAACCCAGAAAGGTTTGAAATATAGCAAAAAAAAAAAAAAGGTTAAAACCAAACGAGGTTAGATGTTGCTGCCAAAAAAATCGATATATTTTATGTAACAGTAAAAAAGGCAAAGAGAAAGAAGGAAAGGAAGAAGGAAAGGAAGAAGGAAGGAAAGAAAGAGAGAAAGAAAGAGGGAAAGATAGAAAGAAAGAGAAGAAAGAGAAGAAAGAGAAGAAAGAGAGAGAGAAAGAGAGAGAAAGAAAGAAAGAAAAAGAGAGAAAGAAAGAAGGAAGAGTAGGGCAGTTGGGCTCCTCTGTCTGCACAGCCTCGGACCAGAGGCTTTTTCACTACACACCCAAAACCTCTCTTCCCCCCACCCTTTGGTGTCAGGGTGTGTGCTGGCCTGGCAGCTGATAGCCCTGGGGCTATGGTCTCTACCCCAAAGGTGCTAAGCTTGACCCCTCTGTGAATGTATTCTTTTCCCCCAGCCTGGAGTTTTTACTTTATCTTATCTCCATCAGCGCACAGTTCAGAGCTCCATTCAGGGTTTTGGTGGTTTGCTCTGCAGCTTTTCTGTACAGTTCTGTACAGTTTTTTTGTACAGTTTTGCTACAATAGCCCAAAGTCCTTCATGAAGATGTTTAAGCCATAAATTATAACATTTCAGTCTCCGATGTGATTTGAAGCCACCATTGATTTAACTGGTGGTCTTGTCCTTTGCTATCCTGTAAGGGGAGTAACTTGTATCAGATATGATAGAGCATATGGTGTCCATTCCCTGCCTCACCTATCCTTGCTTGTCCCTTGTGCAGAGGGGCTGCATGATATTGGTTATCCCCCCAAAAATAGAGCAAATGCTCTACACATCGCTTTCCAGACCTTTCATTGCCACTGAAGTCCAACAAAATGTTGGTATCTAGAGGTATGTGCTCTAACTCAGAAAGCAGCACCAAAGCTGATTATTATTTGGTGAAATTTATTTATTTTTCTTCAGAAAATATTTAGTCTTAATGACTGTAAACAGCTTGCTGTTTGCATTTGGGGGATAAAAAGAAGAAGCGATCCTCAAGAGAGCAATATCAGATTATTTGTTAAGGAAAAAGCTTTAATACTTGTTAATTGCATGATTTAGAGTCTTCTGTCATTATCATAGTTGTTTAAAGACAAGTCTTTCCCTTTAAGTAGTGCAAACCCCCCCAATTTTTAAAAATCCATTCCTTAAAAAGCAAACAAAAAACCACCTTGCTTCTCCTGAGGGCAAGGCAATGCCACATCAAAGAAGGTGGATAATGAGAGAACGTAGGATGTAATGTTGAAATTTGAAAAAACAATCCAAAAAACGTTCCGCTGACCGAGCTATGTGTTGAGCCTGGAGACAGGAAGGCTCAGGGGCAATTTTATCACTGTGTATAAATACCTAATTAGAGAGAATGAAAATGGTGGAGCTATACTCTTCTCAGCAGTGCCCACTGATGGTACAGGAGGCAATGGGCAGAAATAAAAACCCCATGAAGTTCCATCTGAACAAAAGAAAAAGCTTTTTCTCTCTTAGGGTGATCAGCTACTGGAAAAGGTTGTATAAAGTCTCCATCTGTGGAGATACTCAAGACCTGATGGGGCACGGTCCTGGGCAGCCTGCTCTAGGCAGCCTGTCTGAGCAGGGGCAGAAGCTCTCTCCAGCCGTCATCAATGTTTTTGTGAATTGCATTGGAATTCACTGTGTGCAAAAGATGCGAACTGTCCATACCATGTAGGGTGGGTAATTGCTTAGGAGGTAAGCAGCTGGTTTTCAGCACTGTTTCAGACTTTCTGAGGTGCAGGGACTTGCATGAAGTTAGGCTCTGAGAAAGTTTCCTTGCTACAAACTTCTGCATGTGGCACATGTCCCTGAATTCATACCAGAGTCCTCCCAGTGGAGGAGCATGTTGTGATACAGAGCATATTGCAGGCTCTGTACAATGTTGTCGAGGCCGGTTGGGCTCTCTAGAATGAGAAGCTCTGGTTTTCCATGGTTGTGCAGGTTGGTCTGAGCTTGGTCTTCCAGATACTATCATGCAGCTGAAAACAGAGATCTATGCTCAACAGATGGTCAGAGAGCACATCTTTGGGGTTTTTTTAACCCATACTTATAGATTCCCCAAATAAGTATTTGGAAGGTTTGAGCTAAGGCCTGAATCAACTCATACCTTCCTTTCAATACAGATCATATGCTTAATTCTTAGAGAGCTTTATAAGTAGTGGTTTCAGAGAAATTAGTAGTTCTGTACACATAAGCTTGTTGGCATCTTTTCCAATATAATTGTTGGTATTTTAATACGGTACTGCTTTGGAGTGGGACAGGACTAAACCACATCAAATACATGCTCTATTTGCCCAAATGAGTTTATTCCTGCAGCTTTTTTTGGTTGTTTGTTTGTTTGTTAATTTTTTTCTTTTTCTTTTTTTCTTCTGATGAATAGCTAACTACTAGCAGACCAACATTCTGTAGTAGAAGCTTATATCAACCTCAATTTTTGTCATTTTGGCTTTTAGTCATCATAATGTTATCTTCTGCAGTTGTTTTAATGAAAACACAGCACATCCTGTCCAGACTTAAAAAAACATTCTCTCAATGAAAGATTTGGTGCAGAATGTTCTTTCTACAGATTTCTATCACTATTCATACTTCTAAACAAATATTTACCTTACAATGAGATTCATTCTGAGAGCTTCTAAACACATATTGTTTTTCAGGCTATATATGCAGAATCTAGTAAAGGAGAGAAATATAATTTCTAAGTGCTGAAATGCATACCAGCATATACAAACCAATAACCAGCCCAGTATGATCTGAAGAAATGACTTCCCCCTATACAGTGCATGTTCTTTAAAGAGAGCAACCACTGCTTTCTTGCTCATTGTAATTCACACTGCGTCCAGCACTACTGGAAAACTAATGAAAATGCTGGGAGTATAAGGCTTTATTTTACTGTTGAGAATTCTCAGTGGTTACAATATTATGTTGTGCCTAATTCTCCTGGTACCCCATCTTTTTAACGGTGATTGCTATTTTCAACCCAGTGATCCATTTCATGCATTAGCCCCCTAAGAGCTGGATGTACCATGTAGCACAAAGGAGCTTTCAGAGCAAAATGCTTTTACTGGATAATTTGTAAACAGGAAAAATCTGCTCAATCAGTTAGAAATCTTATAAGCAGAGGCTCACTGGCATGGAAATCTGGGAAGCAGAGCCTTTTAAGTCCACCTCAAGGAAGATCAAAGTGAAAGAATAAAGGGAGGAGGTGCTGGTTTAATTTTTTCATCTGAGACTGCATGATATGAAGTGATGCAACTGTTGCCATAGTAAAGTTATATCGAATTGACTACAAGCCAGTCAACACCACTGTGTAATATTCCCCCCCACCCCCACAAGCAAAGCAGGATAAACACTTCTTGATTGATTTTGTTTTCCCCCTTATAATAAGAAATTATAGGAACTGATTTCAGAACTCTCTTAAAACTATAATTGCCAGCAGTGAAAAGTCAGCTAATATTTTTTGGATTGGGGCATACTGTTTCAGATACTGTTTCAGCTATAATTCATCTTTTTCTCAAAATTGTCATTCATGAAGCACCTTCAGTTGTCAACTGTGAGATAAAGGAGTCATCTGCTCAGTTAACTGGGGGAGTATTAAAATATGGAAGATAATACCACTAGAATATTTTAAATGGTATCTATACACATCTGTTTAAGTTTTGGCAGAATTTACTTTCATCCTTGCCTTGTTACTCAAGTGTAATTTATAATGCATCTGAAGAATTCCCTTATCTCCCTCTCTACTTCACCCAGCATATGCATACATGCAGGCATTGAGAGACCAGGAAATATCATGTCATGGCCTCTGTTACACAGTGTCTAATTTTACAGGATGTCTAGGAGGGTGTGGCAATAAAATGTGGTGGCTATAAAATAAAAAATAACTTCTAGTTGTGTTAGTGTTCATATTTGCATGGTTCAGGAGTTCAGTTGAGATTATACAGTGGGGTCAATATCTGAAGTGTTGCAACATTGTCAAAGCCATTAAAACATCAAACAAATTTGAATTCCTGTGACCAGAGCAGCCAGACACACAGAGGCTCATCGATATTAAGATCTATTTCTAACAGTGCCCTCCTGCTGTGTGGGAGGTGAGGGGCGACAGCCTTATTCAGAGGCCTTCTTTTACTTCAGAGGTTCTTAATTTCTTCTTGTTGCAGCACTTGAAAATTTTGAGGAACACCTTAGGGGCCAGATGCTGCAGTGTGAGCCGAAACTTCCACCTCCACTTGAGAGTGTTGAGTGCCCCAGCTGACCTCCAGGTGCTGTTTTCCATCAGCTGCTGTGCCTGTGCCATGTCTGCTGCTCTCCAGGGTTGTTTGAGAAGCACAGTGCATCTCTCGTGGCTCTCAATTGTGACTAATCTTGCTTCAGGCAACTGATACCCTCACTAATGCGATTTGCTCTTTCAACTCTTCCGGAGAGGCAGGTGTACTTTAAGGGACTTTATTTTATTTGAAAGGGCTTCATGTGCTTATTTTGTGCTGTTGCTTTAGAGGGGGGAGGAGGCAAATTGGATAAGCGTTTCTTGCCCACTGAGGGCAAGGGATGCTGATGTTGCTCCTAAACTTGCTGAAGAACTATCTCCCTCATGGCTGTATGGCACAGACAGGCTTCTCCATCAATGCTGAAGGCTTGGCCATGGCAGGAGGGTTGACCATGGCCATTATTTTGGAGAATAGGTGGTGCCCTCTATGCCTAAAACCTGTCTTTGTTTGTCCCAAATATCCAGGTTGAAAATAGATGACTGATTAACTTTTTTAAAATGAAAACTGCAGCAATCTCCTTCCTACATCATTAGCTGTCTGAGAAATCACAGGTGTTCTCTATTTTTGCAGTGAAGTTATGCAGGTGTTAAACTTGCCTGGTTTTGTGATAGAGCTAAGTATTTTAAATCAGCAACAAGCTGAACTCCCTGCTTGCAATTGGCCCCAAGACTTTGAATTTGATTGGATACTTTAAAGGGAGCAGGCTTTAAGAACAGCTTTCTTGTGTTAGAAGCTTAGAATCCACTTAAAAGATGAGAAACAAGAAATAAAAGCAATAAAAATATTATTTGAAGGGAGCCTGGGAGAAGTGGAACAGCTGTAGATACTTGTGGCCCATCCCACCGTTCAGAGAGTGCAGTGTGACACAGCAACAGCGAAGCCCTAGAAAATTAAATGCTGCTCATTGATGTGCACAGGAAAGTGCAGATTTGAAAATTTCACAAATAAGCAGTGGACATCCTTATCCTTGGCAAACTGGGAAGCAAAAGCTCAGGGGTATAGAGAGAAATGAGAACAGGCCAGAGAGCACTTGGTGGTGAAAGAGCCTTTGTGAGTGGAGAGAACAGGAGAAACCAAAGTGAGCCCAAAAAGTCAGGTGGCCTGGTCACAGTGATGTAGCTAGGATCCCCCACAGCATCATGTGGAAATGGATAGGAGTGAGGAACAACCTCATTTGTAAAAGGTAAGACTTATTCTTGCAGCCTGTTGTAGCTAAAAAAGTTTTTTTATTGTTTAAGTCTGCACACACACACAGATAAGTTTCTGCTGTGAAAGTGTATGAATATGCTTGAAAAATTGGTCAACCTGGGTGTTTGCTGTTTCATTTCATTTAAAACAAATGTCTAGTAAATAACTTTTCCTTATTTTTTCTTTACCTCTTTATTAGAGACAGCTCTGGTTAGGTGTGGTTTATTAGCTGTGGTTTATTAGCTGTGGTTATTCAGATGTCCCCTTTCTTCGCTAGCTGATGTTTTTCTGCATTCTCTGAAAGCATGTCAGAGTGCTGCAGCGTTCAATTGCTTTTGACAAGGAATGTTGATTCTCCTTATGTCCTCCACCCTCATATAAAAATAAGGCTTTGGTAGTCAGCAGTGTCCCCGGGGAGGCCTTGTTCTGCAAAATATAGAAGAGATTGAGGTGATTGGTAAGGGGGTGGTATGGTACCATCTTCATTCTGCTGCCATGTTATCTACTGAAGAGCTTTCTTATTAAGGCATTGGCCTGATATGTTTATGCTAGTGAGGTAGGAATTAGACAAACTGTTGTTGAAGAAGCATCTGTCAGCTGAGTTGCACTGACTTATCACTATTGATTAGCCAGTGCTTATCGTTATGTCTATCGACTGCTTTTGTGGTCTGGCATTTTTAAGGGATTGTTTTCTTTTATGGCATCCTCTGGCTGTTACCAGTAAGACAAAGCCTCCTGTATTTCAAATGAGCTCACTCATTATTTTTCATTGTATTTTCTATTACAACCATTATCTTAGATCATGTAGATGTAATAGAAACAATGTTTATAGGAAACAGTTCAATCTCTATGAAAAGGAAACCTTTCTCGATTCTACCCTATGAGAAAGAAAGATTGTTGTTCTTTTAAGGAGATAAAATGGGAAAAAAATAGCAGGCCACAAATAAAGCATGTGTTACAGAAAGAGCACCATATCTCGTACTTCTTTAAGGCAAAATTTGGCCCCTTAATTTACATAATAAGAATGTAACCAGAGTAGCACCACCAACATCAATGTTACGCTGGGCTGACTCTGGATCAGAACTGCACACAAAAATTTAGCCTTCTTGTGAGCAAGTGGTGAAGGTAATGTGGAATATGCGTATTATTGGTGGGCTCTGTTTGTCTTGATGGTTGAGATTATATTTTCAAGATTATGGAGGGCCTTTGTGTAAAGAGCCTACTGCCCCTCTCCTGCCAAGGATTTTCTCTGCTCCTTTTCCTAGTATTTTGCTAACTTTTACAAAGACGGAATACATGGAGTTGACATTTTCACCACTAAACCTTAGTGGATTCAATGCTCATATTCTAGCCTTGTGTTTGGAGGAAAAAACCCAAAAACTTTAAAAAAAAAAAAAAAAAAAGTTAGATGTCTCTTTCCTGATTATTGATGAGAGCTGTATTTTGGGTGATAAAATACAGAGGAGATGCAAAGGTTACTTCATCAGAAGAAAACAGCAGGAGCAAGTCTCTTGAGGATTGCCCCCCTCTGTAGCTGTTGCAGAGAAAGCAGACCTTGATAAACCCTGTGCACAGGTCAGAGCTTTCTCCAAGCCTGAGAATTACTAATGGGAATCCATTTTTCCCTCTAGAGATAGCCAAAGGAGGAATGGGCTGACTGGCTATTAAATGAATGTGGCTTTAAATGTAGACAGGCATTTAAAGCCTTCTGCCATACAAATTAGAATTTCTGCTTACGGAATCACATTTTCATGGAATATTTTTCATATGAAAATGCGGTTAGCCTAAACCCTCCACTTTCAGACAGTGTTTAGAAAGAAGTGTTATGCTCCTAGAAAGGAAAAGAAATGCTGTTCTTTTCATTATGCACTTTAACTTTTCAGTGTCTTTATGCATTCACTTTTATTTATTATTGCAGGTGAAAATGATGTCTTTTTTTTTTTTTTTTTTTTTTTTTTTTTTTTTTTTTTTTTTGGTTGGGGTTTTTTTTCTTTTTTTGTTAAGTGGCCTGGAGAAAGAGTATGCATTGGTGGGAACTTCAGACAGTAATGGTAAATATTGAGATATCTGTGTCACTAATCTGTTTGCACTTACATGAAACTTAGGTAATGGCAATGTAGTTCCTGATCAGTGAATGAAGGACTTAGAAATTAGAAAATAACTTCTGTCAGGAAAGATGAAAAACTAAATGGACTTTGTCTCCTTTATAAAATGTTGTAGTGTCATTGATTCAAAATTTTTATGTGATGGATGAGCTCACATATATAGCAAAGAATTGCCAAAGCTTACTGTAAAGTCTCATAAACTCTCTATATGGAGAAATGCTGCAATGGTAACTTTCTCAGACCAAGGAGTTTAGAATTATATGCTATCTGTGTCTAACACCGCTGACAATCAGTACAGATATAGAACCCAGTTCTACAAATTTCTCTTTGATTTTATGGATGTTGGGATTTAACAGAAATTTTTTTTTTGTTCAAATCTCAGCACAGTAGGCTAAAGGCTTCTTGCCACCAAGAGAGGTGAAATAAGGGCAGTAAAATGTTGGTAAGCAAGCAATTTTTCACCTTCTCTTTCAGATTTCACTCTCCTATAATTATTTTAGACATTTCATACTGCATGGCAATAATAATAGTACTGAAATTTATCTGAATGAAATGAGATTTTTTTTTCTTATTATTTAATTCACTTTCTGTGAGTCTTTATTTTCCTCTTTCCCTCTGCATTTTTTTTAATCGTTATTCATTTTTGTTCAGTGCTAGTAGTGTAACAATTCCTGGAATATACTTTAGAGATTGTGCAGTGAAGGCTCAGAAGATTTCTGAAGTTTGAAAAACACTGAAATTTCCAGTAGACCAGAGAGGCTTATAAAAAATTTCCTATAAAATATTTTCATAGCTTATTCTTACCTCTCCAGTGGGCTGCCCAAAAGAGCTTTCATGGCTGCATGCCATTAGTCACTGAAACTATACGATAAAATAGTTTTGCTGTAGTTTTGGAGAACCCCAAGAAGCAAGGACTGAAGTTACTTCCACACTTGCCTTCCGTGTCTGTACATAGAAGCAGATGATTGTCCTCTAATGTAGGGCCTTGAGAGGGATGTAGCTTTGAGAGGGAGAGAACAGTTGCTGTGAGACTGGTGTTTTGGGTTTTCTGTAGGGGTAGTCAGACCTGTGTGAGATGGGAAAAGCTCCTGGTGGAGACATGGAGGGTTCAGCTCTGGTGAATATGGGAGAAAGCACTTTGCATTGACTTCATGTTTACAAAATTGAAATATTTCCAAAACCTACTGTAAAGTGGAGATAAAATAATATGTAAGATTTTATCTTATATAAAGATGTAAAAACACTCCAGGTGTGAATTGAAATTAGTTAATAATACTTAGCAAAAGCACAATGCCTTCAAAGATGTACTGTCATTGAAAACTGTTTTAATGATAATTTTTTGGTCAGCTGTTGTAGCATTTCTCTTTTAAAGGAAAACTTTAATGGCAATTTATATATGCTTTTAAATGTAGTGGGTCTCTCTGAAAGAAATTTGAAAGCCAACAAGATAGGATAGGTTGACATAAGAAAAACAGTGCTAATGAATAATAATATGCATTATGCCATTAATGATAAGTCGTCCCTTACAGTGCAGGAAAATAAAGGGGAGGTCACCAGAGAGAAAAGAATGAACAAAAATGTGTCTGTATGTACAGAGAGGCTGTCCTCTCTCCCTCCTCCTCAGGCATCCTACATCTGAAATCCTTTCTCTTGATAGGAAACTAATTACACAGAGGTTGCCAACCCTGTTCTCTTTCAAGTATTAAAACAGTGGAGCATCTTTCTCAGTCCAGGTAGTAATTAGTAGTCACCTAGTTGCAAGGCAAGCGCAGTGTTATAGGTGTTCTGCTCAGAGAGAATTGATTTGAATGAGAGCAGTAGAAGAGTTCACTTAAATTCCTGATGAAATTTTTTTAGTTCTTCATCATGTGCCTGATTTCCCCTGTAGTACATTGCTTTTTCTCATGCCCCCTGTCTCTATGCTACCTACTGCTTATTTTGCTGTCTGCTGTGTAGTCATTCATGGAACTCGTGGGTCTGTGAGATGTGCAGTCTTCCCTCCCTTTGGCTGATGGATTATTACTGTTAATACTTCCACTCAAGTCTGGGGACTGTTTTGGGCGAAGCAGCCGTGAGCTAGAGGAACAGTTCTCTTCATCTGTGAAGAGCTGAACATGCACTTGGTAGTCCCCATGATGTTAAATAGAGAAGCTGCTTTAATAAGCTGATTCTGGCCAAATCAGTCTAAAAGGCTGCAGTCTAGAAGGCTGTTTCTCGTTTTTAATGCTTTTGGAAAGCCAGAGATTAATTAACTTCACTCCTCTTGAAAACAGGAAATCTGTGCAACAGCTACCAACTATATCTTTAATTATTGCATGCTCTGGAATCAAAACTGTATGTGGTTTATGAAGTCAGCTCTGTTTCAACAGCATAAACAATTTCTTGAAATGGAATTTTAAAACTTAGCACTGTAATGCTATTGTTTGCCTTGCTGATCATAAATGACTGACACGTTCTGGTGTGTTCCCTTCACTTTCTCAATCCTTTCCTATTTACTCATGGACTGTAGTTGGTTAATAGGACACTCATGCCAAGGAGGATCTTTATAGATCTCAAGACCTGGCTATGTGTCCATGTATGAACACACAATTTCACATGCCTGAAATCAATGTCAGGATTTCTTCAAAATTCTATAGTAGACATTCTACAATGTCTGCAATTTAGACCATTCTCTAAATTTGTAGAAAAGAAATGGAGAAAAGGAAAGAGAACCACATGTGGAAAAAAAAAATCCCATGAAACAAAATTATTATAAAATCAGGCAAATATTCAAATAATGGCAGGGTTTGTTCTTACAGTTTGCCTGAGCTCTCTTTCTCTTTTATTCTACTGGTGTGTATTGTATGGAGCTGGCGCTTGCTGGTATTGTCTGCTAGAGTATTGAACAAAGTCCTGGTGAAGTGAGCAGTCTCCTAGAAACTTGTGGTTTAGCACCCAGCCTTTTCTTTGTCTGCTTCTGAAACATCACATGTTCCATTTTTCACTGTTGAGAGAAGTCTGTACTATGCTTAAGAAAGTCGATGTCATTGAAGAAGTACTTGTAACAGTTTCTGAATTTTCTTTTCAGACAAGACTGGCTATGTATTTAATTATTAATTTTAATTATTTATAGATTTGGGACCAAATATTCGAGTCTCTCTACAAATGATTCTTCTGGATATGAAAGACTTCTCCATGTGCACCTTGAAGCATGGACCGCTTCATGGCAACACTTTCTGTTGAAAGCGTGCTTTAGATGGCTGTATTGAGTAATCCTTCTTATCACTGTTTTGTTTCATCCTGTGCAAACCAATAAGTCCTAATTCTCAATGTGCATTTTTCAGAATATCTGGGGGTTTGTTTCAGAGTTTTGGAAAATTGATAAAAATTTGGGAGGGCTTTTAGGGGGAAAGAGGGGAAGGCAGCAGATGATTTAGGTGAGTGACAGACTTGGCTTGGTGCTATATGACTTTGTACACTTAGATAAACTCTTTTCTGTGTACTGTTATGTGTATGTTATTGTTCAGGGTGGCTGTAGAAGTAAGTTTGGTGATTTCTTTAGATCTCAGTTCTTCCCTGGGCTATTCTGTAAGTGGGATTACATTGCAGCAGGAGCAGTGTCAGTATGCAGAATCAATGTATGCCAGCAACAGGAGAGGGCCACAATGCAGGGGTGGTTTTCCAGACGCTTATATGAGGGACTCCATATTTTTTGTCCCAGTTTCAGTGGATGTATAACAGATAGTTAAAAGAGGATTTATTAGTCACTGGCCATTCTGCAGGCTAGAGGACATGGAAAGTGACCCACTTCCCACTTCTCCAGGTGACTTTTTTTTTCAAGAGTGGTGCTTCTATTTTATTCATTTTTATAGAAATACATGGAGCTTAAAGGATGGTTATCCTATTCCTCCCATGAGTAGTGTGCTTGTTTTAAAATACATAAATAAATGAAACATTGTTATTCTATATGTTGGTTTGGTTCTCTCTAGTTATTCTTTGGGATTTAAAATGTGCACCTTTGTGTGTTTGTATATACAGAAGTACATGCTTTTAGTGATTGAAGGCTTTGTTAATAGTGTGGAAAATTTTCATTTAAAGTTTGCCACCCATAAAAATTGGTATAGTTTACATTCAGAGTTGTCTTCTGTTTTTTGGTGTTTTCTATGGTTGTGTGGGCTTTTGAGATCAGCTTTATGCCATTACAATTGTTGGCAGGTATTCAAGCCTTAAAATAGTTGCCCATCTGTGTGACTCTCAGTGAAAAATTAACCATTCAGAAAGAGTAGCTGTGACATAATTTGAAGTCTGATTTGACAACATGTAAGATAACAGAGGAAAGTGAGAGGTAACATAATACACAGTCTATCAAGTAAGATTGTTCATACATCTCTGAATTAATGATTCACAGAAATGGCAACTTCAAGAAGCAAGAGCCAAAAAAATCCAAGCAGAATTTAAAGAAAACTCTGAACATGAAAGAAGATGTAATCAAATGTTTCTTAGCAGAAAAAACTGTACAGAGAGGAACACAAAATTTGTGTGTGTGTTGGGGGGCAGTCAGGGGGTCAGAAAGGGCTGGAGGGGAAAAGAAAAAGTAGTATTGGAGAGAAATAGGGAGAGAAAAAAGTATTCTTGCTATTTGTGGGAAGCCAAAGTTTGTGAGAATCGGTTTTCCGATAAACTGCTGGTTTTGGTCAGTGATTAAGGGACGATAATATCTTTCTCTGAACCCTTAACTCTCGTAACTCATTACTTGGATGAATGTCAAGATGCTGATAGGGGTTTCTACTGCAGCTGTGTGTCTGAATGTTACCTGTTTGCTCTAATCCATTCAGAGTGAGCTGAAAAAAAGTGTCACCTCTTTTGGGGTGATCCGTGCTGCATGTAGCATCCTCCTGTGCCTGAAGCATATAGACTAGACAGGAACTTCTCTGTCTTCAGATACCAAAACTCTGTACCATTAACAATTCCACCCCCACACCTGTATTAGAACCTAATGTTTCCTCAAGGTCTGAGGTCAGGCCCACTAGTGGAGAAATTGCCGTGGTTAAAGACAGAGCAGTAGGGTTAGATGGGACTGGTTGCAGCAAGTACAGCAGAGGTGTATGGTTTGGTCTTTGAAGCCCCAGCTCTATTTCCCACCTCCAGGTTATGAAGTGCTTTGAGGCAGTTGAAAGACCTTTGGCTGCACCGGAAACTCCAATTATGTCAAAATTGAGTACTCTTGTTTCCTCCATGTTTGAAAAATATATCTTCCCAATCAGCTCTGTTTTCATGGTTTAGCCCCAGCCAGCAGCCAAGCCCCAGGCAGGCACTCAGTCCCTCCCCATCAGCAGGATGAGGGAGAGGATCAGAAGAGAAAAAATGAGAAAACTCATGGGTTGAGAAAAAAATAGTATAATAGGAAAAGCAGAAAACGCTGCAAAAAGCAAAGCAAAACAAGGAATACATTCATTGCTTCCTGTGGGCAGGCAGGTGTTCAGTGACTCAGGAAGACAAATGCATCGCTCCAAATGTCCTGCCCTCCTCCTCCTTTCCCCACCTTTATATAGCGAGCATGAGCTGTATGGTATGGAATATCCCTTGGGTCAGCTCTGTCACCTCTCCACTTCTCGTGCACCCCCAGCCCACTTACTGCTGGGATGGGGTGACAAGCAGAAAAGGCCTCGGCTCTGTGCAAACACTGTGCAGCAAAAGCTAAAACATCCCTGTATTATCAATACTGTCTTCAGCATAAATCCAAAACAGCCCCATACCAGCTACTATGAAAAAAAAAAAAATTCTGTGCCATCCAAAACCAGCACAGCTTTGCATCTCTAAAGGGGAAAGGTGCGGCTTCAACTGCTGGGGCAAAGGCATGTCTTTAGCTGTCTGAGATGACTATATAACCACAGCCTTACTGTTTGTCCTTCTCACTTCTTGGCCTTGGCAAGAAATTCATATGAGATGTGAGCAATATTGTTCTGTCCATTTAGCAAATAACCCAAGATAAGTTGGGAAAGTATCTTGGGAAAGGCATCTTCTAGTCTGTTAAATTGTCTCTGTAATGAGCTTTCCTGGAGTACTAATGGTTTGGATTCAGTCATGTTCCAGAAATGCTTAGATGTGAAAAGTCTGTAATTTGTAAATGATGTGTTATTTTATATGTGTGTGTGATATAGTCCCACATATGACTCACGTCTAAGAGCATATGTTCACAAACTGCCAGAGAGAAAGCATTTCCTTTCCAGGCCAGTGGCTGATCTTCAGATCTGCCGATTCCTATATATTCTGTTTCTTCTTGTGCTTTGCTTAAATGTTCGAGTGCATTTGGGTCTCTGAAAGGTTATTTGTGTCTATAGAAATGTGTGCATATGTGTGTGTGTATACATATATGTATCTAATATGTATAGGGCTATAAATGTTCACGTACCTGCTAGTTCCAATATGCAGCCTTCATGGATTGAACCATTGCTAGTAAAATCTGTCGTCTAGAACACGAGATGCATGAGGAAAACAAAAAATCCCAAGGAACTCCATTTATAACTAAAAAGTAAATTTATCCATTTACTGATTCATTGATTTACATATTTTTGCCGAACACCAAATTTGTGAATTTTAAACAGCTTTTAATTATTTTCATCATTAGACTTTTTGTGAATGTTAACCTGTTGCATTAAGTAAAGAGAGCAATGTGTTGGAAAGAGTAAATGATGGAGAAATGCATGAATAGTTTTACAGATTAGTCACCAGAGCTCCAGTAAGGCAGAAGGAGAAAGCACAGCTCTACTTCAGAACATTGTTGCTTTCCAGGTGCTTTGATCAGTTTGTCAGTTCCAATGGCAGCTTCAATAGTTTGGCTGTGTGCAAGATTTTGTAAGAGCAGCATGTAGTGAATATGTATATGGTGTATTAATTTAAATATTGCCACCTAATTTTCTCATTTCTATGTCCAGAAATGTATGTTGTGGACAGCAGAGATTACAGTGGAACAGTAATGATTAGTTACTGGTTCACGTTTGTTAAGACTGTAGATTCTTAAATTTTTTTTCTTTAATACATTGTGCATGTTAACTATTTGAGATGTTGCACAAGGTGGAGTGTAAAGGCCAAGCAAACTTTTATGTTTTATGTATGAGTTGTTCTGTCATTAACCAGAAATGATGTTTGACTGAGCAACTTGCACATGCCCTTTGTAGCTAGAATAGGCATCCACACAGGGATTATAACCAAATAAAAGGCTTACCTTGGTATCCAATTTGCTTGTATTCACTTAGCAAAATTATTTTGGGAGTACATGGCTATGTTTGTTTCATTACTTATCTCTTGGAAACAAGAGTGATTCTTATCAGAAGTTGTGTTTTGTCTCAGCATCTATGCAAACTACAAAAAATGGGCTACTTTTGGAGGTCTGCAATAGCAAAGGTGTCCCTGCAATACTGTAACTGCTGTGTTAATTGTGTGAGCTTGGGTCGCTGTTATTTGAGGTATATTGAGTGTATGTGTGCAGTGAACAATGAATTTTTGAATTTTCAGAATATGCAAATATTTTAGCAAAGCAAGCCACATTCCAATTTGAAAGGAGATGATGACCTAATTAGAGCTGCAATGTCCCACCACCAAGGATTACCCATGAGCTTCCTTCCACTTGTACAAACAAAATCAATAATCAGTAAGAAATCTTCATTTGAGAACAAAGGTAAAATAATGTAAATCCTTGGTTGTTGGATTATATAATGCCACTGACAAGCCCTAAGTCCAAATAAACCCTTTTGTAACCTTGGGTTTATGCTCTGAGCAATGTAACCTGTAATTTAGCTGTACACCTGTTTCTTTTCTTGACATACTTAATTTAGAATCATAAAATTAAGGTTGGGTGAGCCCAGAATAGGTGAGGAAAATATTCTGGTTCATCTCTAAATAGTCCACATCAGCATATTTCTCTCTGCCTCATGACCTTCGGGCAGAGACTTTTGCAGGTGATGCCTCTAAGGAGCAATTTCTGTTCAGAAAGGTTACCGTGGTGCCTCCATCGCTCATGTGTCACTAACCCAGCTGGTGCCAGGGTTCTCGTGTGACTGTGGGCAAACATGAACCATCCCTGGCCTCTCCTTGTTGTTGCCTCCTCTTCAGCCCCGGCCAGCGAAGATCTGCCACCATTTCCCATCTCTGCAGCAGGAGAGGCTGCTCCCAGGGCTGGCACTCAGTGCCAATATCCTACGAGTCCAGGGTCACCTCCTGACCCCGTGCTGTAGGCCACCAAGTTGGTCTCACCATACAGCGGAAATGCAGTTGTCTCTCTAGGGTTTGTGCAGCTCTCCTATTACTTAGGTGTCAACATAGATAAATTTTTACTTTTCATTGTTGTTCATGGATATGGCAAGTCATAGTTTAGTTATTAAAGAAATCAGGTGCAGGGAAAATGAACTGTGTGAAAGGTACTGGATGAAAAAAATTAAAAGCCAGCTTGTAAAGATCTTGCTATAAATATTATAATGAAAGAATAAAAAGTAAGAATGCCATAGGAGAATCTCAGTAGCATAATTCTTACATACAATAATCCATGATAGCAAAATAAAATAATGCCATACAGAAAAGATATGGGAGACTCCACAGGGAGTGGAAATAGAGACTGTGGAAGTATTTAGATGACTTTTCCAAGGAAATTGCAGGAGAAATTGTTGAGAGAGTAAACTCATTTTGTGAAATTATAATCCAATACACCATCTGGGAATGTGCACAGTTCCAGCTGAGCAAGACGTCTTAGTGGTTTGGTGTGATAAATGCTAACTCATTGTAAAATCCCATTTTCATGATGTTGTGAATTTATTTCTTCTGTTGAGGGGGAAAAATAGACATAAATATACACAGCTTTATGTCTGAGAGTAGTAAGGGTAGAGAATAAATGAAAATATTTTCAGTACCTTAAATTGCTGAAAAGTCTTGTCAGGCAACCTAATTAGTGTTTCAAATACATTGCATTACACAAACAACGTTGATTTAAATGTTGGACACAAAATGCATATTTTCATTTATGTATTTTAAAAGAAGTTGATGCAATTTGCTGTGATATGGGATGTCTATAAAATGCCCTTTGCAAAATCATAATTTTCAATATATTTCTAGTACAGCATGTATCACAGGGCCTGAATCAAGTCTTTAAAAACAAATAGATTAGGATTAAATTGGCAGTAAGTGAGAAATAAGAGTTTTGCAGATCCTGGCTTTTGGATGCCTTTCAACCTCAAGTAAGTTACCATTGCCATAGCAATTCCTTTTTCTTGTGAGTTAGCAAAATGGGGAAAAGCACTGACTTCTTGGAAAACAAAAGCTTTAGCAGTCAAATGTGACTATGTTAGTGTGCTCTAGTTATGCAGCATGTAATTTATTTTTCATTAGTATACTGTGCACATAAAACCAAATAGTATTGTTAATTATAAAAGAAAATACTTATTGATGGTTACAGGTGCTTTGCATGTGGAGCCTCTAAAGAGTATTGTTGATCTAGATATTTACGTCTTTTTAAACTTGGTTTGTTACGTCAGCAAATAATTTTGGGTGTTCTCTGGATCTGCCCCTGCTGCCCCAGGGCTGTGAGCACCATGCTCACCTGGGAGGTCACTGTAATCATCTTCTCCATAAAAAACCATCCCAGCTGTACGCTAATTCCTTTCAGCGGATGCTTTTATTCATCAATTATATTTTCAGCAAAACACTAACCAAAATGGATCCTCTCTCAGTTCTGCCTGCTTTTCCTGTTCCCATGCCCATTGGGCTCTGCCTCTCACCCCTTCCTTCCATGTTTGTCCCTCCCCCCCAAGCGCTCCCCAGGACTCTGAGCTCTGGTGCCCTTCCTACCTGAGAAGTGTGAGAGGGGCTGCCTGATCCTTGGCTTCTGAGCTCACAAAGGTGCAGACTGTGCCTCTTGCCCCAGTGCTCCTTGGGGAGGAGAGGAGGGAGATGGGGCTGTTGACTGTGGCCCATCTCCTGCAGGAGATTGTGGGAAATACGGAGCAAGATGCAAAATGGGAAGCTGATTGCCCTAAGGTTTGTCAGATGTATTAAGTGTGGCGCACTAGGATTGCAATGGAAAGGTTTGTAATTAGCAGCTCTGAAGTGCACTGAGTTGAGTCTGTGGGTGAACACCTTTATCTCCTGGGCCGAATTCTCAGTTGGTACCAAGTCACAGTGATTTTTCAAGGGCTGCACTGAGTATTGCTTGTGGTAGTAGCAGTACAGATGAGAATATAGAGAAGACAAATAAGGAAAAAAACCAACCTTAAAGTTTTGGAAGAATTATATTGACAGTTAGGTGTGAATGTCTGAAATATGACATGCCTCTTTTGCTTGATCTTGGTTTGCCTTCTAGTGCAACAGGTCCTACTTATCTTCCAAGTTGGTTTTGGGAGGAAAGATGTGTTGGTTTTTTTTTTAAGAGCAAAAAAATAATAAGTAAGATAACAAAAATATGCCTATTCTTCTCTTTTTTCTTTGCTTCACTCTTGGGTGGTTTTGTAATGGTCAAATGAGATTAGTTATAAATTTCACGCATCAGTACTTTTTTCATATTTCCTCCTGAACTGCTTAAGATCTTTGATTGTGGACAAAGACTAGATGGTACTAGATAATGCAACAATTAAAAAAACAAACAAAGACAACAAAAAAACCCCCCACCCCTTGTTCCTTGCAGTCAAGCAGTTCCACCCCTGTGTCTCACTCACATCAAACAAGCTCTCAGGTTATTAATATTGTTAATAACAGTTTTTGAATTGCCTACTCATATGTGGAGATGTATAAACACCAGGAGAGCTGAAGGTGAGGAATAATAAATAACGTGCCATCAGAAAATATTTAATTACAGTGCAAAATTGAGATAGCAAGCCTTGTGTGCAGGGAGGAGTGGACCAGTAGCAGCAGCTATAATTCATGATAGGTCAAGCCATCTATGAAGGAAAAGCTTTAATTTGTAAACCTTGTCAAGCCCAGGGGGAAGCAATTACTGATGAGAAAGAAGTTTCTTTCATGTCAATCTCATCATGAGGGGCTTTTTTGTTTGTTTTTAAATAAGGGCGGCTGCTGCTGCTTTTTTTCCCCAGAAACCAACAGAAGTAACATGCAATATAATGTAGATTGAAGAGGAAATTCACCTGTCAGCTTAATGAACAAATCAGTACTCATTAAACAGACTTAGGTCTGTGAATGTAGTTTTTGCAAAGGTAAGGCTAGATTTAATTTCTGAGTGCATCTCTGAGCCAGTACAGCTGTGAGGTCTTACCAGACCGGTAAAAGCCTTCAGCAGCTGTGTTGCCACCAAGGCACTCCGAGGTACAACTTTGTCCCGTTCTCTTTTGCTGTGCACGTGTGTAGCAGTTTGCCCTTGGCCCATCCCAGTCTCACATTTTGGTTTCTCTGAGCATCCCAGCTGCAATGGCTGACTCTTTCAGTGTGATAAAATCCAGCATCTGTCTGTCCTTCCCTGCCTGCTCACAGAGTGAAACCTCAGTGCCTGGACATTCCTCCCTTGTGCCCCAGAGGGACTCACTCCACGTCACAGTCCTGCCTCAGGGAAGGAGATGGAGTCTCGTGGAGTTGGCTAGAGAGACAAGCAAATATGCGCTATTTTTTGGGGGGAAAAAGTACTCATAGAATTCTGTTTTGTTTGGCGTGAAAGTGTTTCTTTCATATGAGATCAAAGAACAAAAAGCACCTTTTCAAGATATTTGTGCTGCCTTGTGTCTTTGCCATAATTAATTTGTTACTAGTTTTTATCTCAGTAAAAGACTCTGAGCTTTTCTGAAACTCATGTTTATGTATATGTCTTTGTAAAAGAACTACATAAATAAGGTAAATTTAGGTGTTGTGGGGCTGTTCTGTGCAAAATTTTCTTTATAATTTTTAACAGCATTCTAGAAGGCATTAGTTCCAACTCGGTCTCCTTTAAAGGAAATATCAGTTTCGATTTGAACAGCTGATACGCAAGGGTGGGGATCCAATAGGAAAAATTAACAGGGCATTGTTACTATGAATGTGAAGAAGTAGCTAAAGCATTTAGTGTGCAACTTGCTGTTGAAAGCCACTTTGTTACCTTGTGACTTCAAGAGGCTAATGACATGTTAGTTAAAAAAAGAAAAAAAGAAGCTCCAAGGTAAATCACAAAACAGTATTTCAGAGGAACTGAATAGGAATTGTGGTAAAAATTGAAAATTACGGGCATGTGGCTCTTAATTAATGTGAATTTAAAGGCCATATGGAGAAGAGCCAACACAGCATTTGTAAAGAGAAGTCATGCTTCAGAAATCAGTGTAATTCCCTGATGGTCTCTGCAAGTGTATGCAAGGGAAGTCTCTCATTAAAGGCTCTCAAAGATATTAAGTTCCTGTGAAGTAAGAGAATTAACCATTGGTTGAAAGATAAAACAGAAAAGGTATATTTGTTAGCTCAGCTGAAGGAGAGAGGGCAGCGGTGAAGTCCAGTATGGGTGCACGCAGCACAGCATACTCATACATGATAACGGAAAGAGCTTGCATACTGTGGGGATTAATGCTGGATCCAATTCTGTGTAGAGAAATCTTAAATGGTGCACAAGAGAGGGGAACACATCAGAACCTCAAAAGGAAGAGTAGAAATTATTGGAAAAGAAATTAGAAAACAGAGCAGGGAACATCAGTACCAGATCGTGGGTTGGTGGTTCTCTCACATTTGGACCCTTCTTCCCTCTCCATTCACAGAGGCGTGGTAGAGCTGAATGAAGTATCTAGAAGAAGGATTGAAATTATGGAACAGTTTACATTCTAGAGAATCCTCAGTTTAGGACTCTCCAGGCTGGATAAGTCGACTGTGGAGAAATATATTTTTAAGCTGAGTTTTGTCAGCATTTACCACCTATACATTTCCTGGATTGAAAATACAAAAATTGAACATGCCTCTTTAAACAAACAAACCAGCCCCCATCTCTAAAGAGTTTATGTATTATTTTAAAGTACATTTTCAAGAGAGTTGTGGAATTATTAAGCAATCTTGCATCAAACTTCTGGATCTTTAGCTGCTACTCTCACAGGATATACCTCAGTTCTCTTGCTGAGGGAACTGCACAAATATAGTGCATATTTTAAGAGTATGAAAACTGATATAAGCACAGATGGTGCTAAATTGTAGTTGCTGCATCCACGGCTTGAGCCTGCAGTAGTTTCTGGAAGTACCAAGAGTCCACCTTGCATCTTACTGTTTTGGTGGTTTTGTGTGAATTCCTGCCCTCAGATAAAGTGCTGTTTACATTAAAGTTCACGCTTTAATCAGAGACAAGCACAGCAGAAAAATTAAGGAGCTGTTTTGGCTAGAGTTGCTTTTGATGTTGGATTGCATGGAGTACAGAGCACTGATATGAGGGAGGAAAAGTGTGGAGGGCTCCTCTAAGCAAAGCACTTTCAACTTCCTCACCTTTATTACAGTTATGGACAAAACAAATGAAAGCTTGCTTGTTTTGTTGTTTCCTGGCTTTGCCTGGGTTCTTCTAGGAGGTTTCTGTTTGAGTACAAGTGTATTCTTCTCTGTGTTGCTGCTTCACACTTGGTTTTGTTCCATCAGGATGTTTGTTTAACAACCTGCTCCGCTGGCTGCTGTCCAGGTGAATGCTGGCATCTAGCAAATAGCAAAGCCATTTTCCCTCCAAGAATTAATATGTGTAAGGTTGTGGGGAGACAGATGGAGGAATTTAAATAATTGCATACCATTTAAATACACATGGACCATGGGTGTGGTGTGGAATGTGGAGAGCAAAGGGCAGCTGGAATAGAGGACAGTTTGAGGGCTGGCTGTAGACCAGGACATTTGCAGGCTCAGATGCACACCTGGTGAAAGTATGTCTGGACATAGTGGAAGAAAGGAGGTATATGGGCTCATCTGGGTTCTACCAGCCTTTTTGATCCTCCTGCTACTAAAAGCTATTTCGTGATGAGGAGAGTATGCGACCTTTAATGTTCACCAATAAGTCCCAGCTTTTTTGCTTCAGTGTCCTCAGTAAAAGCCTTTTAAATCAAAATTCTGCTCCCATTTCAGCATGGCTGGAAACAAAACTTGCTAAAACCTGATGAATAGGCTCTACCAGCTTTCTTTGCTCCATGTTTGATTGTTTCCTCGCTTGCATAGCCTGTTTAATGTCTCAGATATACTAATTTCTTTTCTATGTGTTGACATGCACTCTGCAGCACACCTTCTGGTATTCAGCTATTACATATATGATAAATGAACACTCCAGTGTCAGGTATACTGAAAATCAATGCTGTTAATATGCAAACAAATGGCAGACCTGTAACCTCTCCAAAGGGAAAGCATCTCAGTAGCTACAGGAATCAAAACCTTCATGATTTGGTGTTACCTTGTGAAATCTGCATTCAGAATGATAATTCAGGCTAATGGCTTCATGCTCCCATGGGGCAGCTGAAATAGATTCTGAAATGGCATAAGAAAAGGGTATAGTAAATAAACGCAATGAGCTGTCAAAGAATATTTCTACAGCAAACAAGTCTCTGAACCTTTTTGTGCTTCATAATATGACCTTTTCTAGCTGCTCTGTTTTTTGCCTGAATCAGATCATGAAATGAAACACATTAGCTACAAAATAAAAATAATAATAATAATAAACAACCATTTATATAGCCACTAAAAGTGTTAGAATATGGTAGAGAGAATTCTATTAATTTACAGTAGATTGGTGAGGATAAAACACCCTTTGATTGCAGTTGCTAAGCAACCCTTTTCTGAGCAGATGTAGGTACCATTCCTGTTTGTTTAACACCAGCCATACTGGAGTCTGGCCGCAAAATATGTTACAGCAGCAGCAGGGAATAGCGAAGGAGAGCAATTTTAGCATTGTGATGCTGAAGGATCTTTCTCTTGCATCCTTCATGCATGAATAATACAAATGAGATTGCACGGAGAAAGCTTGACACATTGGATAAAATAAGCTTGTATTACCGTGTTTTCACCTGTTGCTCACAAGATTATTTGTTAAAAAAAAAAAGTCATTATTCCCATTCTGCATGTGTGGAAATGGGACACAGAAATGTTAGACTTCCCTATCAAAAGCTGCTGTAGCTGCTCATTAGGCAGCATCAGGGCTGAAAGCAGACCCCTGGTCTTCTCAGCCCCATACTCAGTGGTCTGTGTAGAGTTCAAAAGGTATATTTGTCCTCAGAGTAATACACTCCAGCCAGCTATGTAGGATGATTTTGTGGTATTTATTTTACAGGAAACATCATTCATATTCAAGGGATTGTATCAGTGCTTAGAAAGACAATAACCAGAGTGTATAAAGAAATGTGATCTATGCTTCTGTATAAACACTGGTGTAACATATGTTTATGTCATTTATACTTAACTCCCAGAATGTACTTACTTATGTTATTTACTTTTACAATCCAAAATTAAGTATATTTTATTCCAGACAAAGAGTGAGAGAGCAGTCTGTTTGGATGTCTATTGAAAATTCATGTTCAGGGTGTTAAAGTGTAGTGATTTCCTTCCAGAAGACCTCAGACTCAGAAGGCCAAATGTATGCAAAGAACACTTGCTCCAGAGGATCTTTGCCATTGGGAGTGGTGAAAATAACACTCTTTTGCTGCATGTTGTGATGGCTTTTGGCATGGGCATGTGAATGAGGCAAAGATATAAAAGAGGAAAAGGGTTCATCATCCCATCCAATTTTTATACTACAAATAATTAAACCGTAATTTAGAGAATATGAGGTTCAATTACTGCCGTCGGTACTGAGTACAAGGTGATATCTGTGATAGTGTTCAGTTTGTCTTTTGTTAGTTTCACAGGTTGTGAGCAGGCTTTTTGTTTTTAACCCCTGGATATAGGAGGGAGGATCTGCCTACTTTTTGGCAGGGGAAAGAGAATTTGGAGACGGGACGTTTTCCTCAGCTTAAAAGAAATAATGATCTCTTCAGAAGAAACTAATCTGGGTTTGATGATTTGGGTTTATGGTCTGTACCCTTTCATGTGTGCAGCTGTGGCTGCTTGTAGGAAAGCTGGGGTGTCCCAGGAGTGACATAGGCAGGGCATCCTTAGTTATTCTGAAAAGTGCCTATTTCCACAGCCTGGGAGGGTAAGGGGAGGACTGAGTGCTGGGGGAGAGCTGGAGGCAGAAGTCCCCAAAGAGTTTTAGCCACAGGTATTCTGGTTTTGTTTCTTTAATTAATCAGTGCATGGTAAACTTCCTTCCCAATTTGTCATCATTTGAGTAATTATATCTAATATAGCTGAGGGTTCCCGAGGTGATCGGTGTTTTCAGTACCATGCAAACAAGCTATAAGGTGAGAGCTCTGGGGCTGGGGACAGCCCCACAAACAGGTCTGAGCTGCTGCATGGTGAAAGAACTTCTCAGGGAGAAATGGGACTTCTCAGGACTGAAATCCAGTAGGCAGAGAAAACACATGCCCAGAATTATAATTTGAGCTTGGTGATATTTATTATAATGCTAGCTGTTTTGTTTGTTTGTTTATTTTCTTATTTTTTGAAAAGGTAAATGCTTAAAAAAATGGCTTTGCCTGGGAATTCAGAAGTTTTGAAGTGGAAATTCTGTGTTGTGATAGGTATTTTTAAAGCTTATGCAGCTCCAGAGGAATGGAGTTGACCTCTTAAATAAGTTTACGCAATAATACCATCTATATGTTCAGAAAATAAATGAATGTTCAAAAAGGAACGAGCTTTCAGTACAGCTGCAGCTTTGACAAAAGAAAATGTAGTTTTATAAAGGCCCACATAAGGGTGAAAGAACACTGATTATTAACCTGCCCATCGAGTCATTGTAGTGCTTTCATCAGAACTAACAGTGAAGATGTTTTATAAACATAAATACACAAATATTTATGAAACAGGACTTGCAATGTATTTCTGTTCATAACAATCTTGACCTCACTGTTCAACCCTTACCAGAGTTCTTCTAGTTTCTCTTGCATAGCATAGTATCTGTTTGTTTTTCTCCAGTTAATCAGTTAATCAGGTGGGGTTTAAGTGTTGTACTAATCACAAACAATGTTAATGAAGATGGCTTACAGTCCTTTTGCATGTTGTAAATTCTTTCTTTTTCCTCCCCAGAAGACAGGTAAGAAGGAGCCTCTGAGGTATGAGAAATGAAAGTGTATTTTAAAAAAATTATTAGAAATACACATTTATATTTTTGAGTAATCTTTTCTTTAAATTGTCTGTGAATATATTTCGGTCATGAAGCTTAAGGGAATAACTCCGTTATGTCTAAGAGGTCCTTTTAGAGCTCAGTTTCTATCATCCCAACTATTAAAACCTCATGAAATGAACAGGTGTAGTGCCACCAAGAAAACCCTCATCTCTGGAGCACACTTTGATATAGTTTTGGTATGGTGTAAAAGAAATGTTTGTACTTCAGTTGCTTGGTATGAATGGCAGTAACTTTTCAGTTTCATGGAGCAGTGCAATACTTGGTCTCAAGGTGTATAGTCTCCCTTCCTTTACACATGTACTTTACATTAATAATAATGAGTATTACACATTTGGATTATCATTAGGCTATTTTGAAAAAACTTTCAGTAATTTCTTAGATGAATTCTTATTTAGTGTTTGAAGTGTGTTGAAAGGTACAGATGATTTTGACCATGAGAAAAGGAAAAGAATTCTGCAGAAATTAGCTGTTTTCAGTGCTTTATTCCAGTTGAGAATTAGATAATGTATTAAAAAGACAAAAGCTAATCTTTCCCCCTCTGTAAAAGTCATTCCCATTTAACAACTGCTGGAGGACTTGTATGAAGTACTTTAGAGGTCTCAATTCAGTTTCTAGAGCGCAGATGTCTTTAAAGTACCACAAATATCCTAGAAATTATGGTATTTTAGCCCTTGTGTTTTGAGCAGATGATCTACGTGTTATGGATGTGGAGAGGGAAGCTGACTAATTTTGCCAAACCAGGCATGTCTTTTGTCCAATACCTTATATTCTGGGGTTCGAGTGAGAAGTGAAGAAGTGCTGAGGCAGCAATTGCAGTCATCCAGTTTAACACAGAGCAGAGGGAGTGTGACTGTGATTTAGGAATAAAAGAACGTGATAAGTAAGTTTTGGACATTAGCTGCTCTGCTAATGTACTATTTTGTGTGACAGGAATGGGTCCGTAGATTTCTGTCCCTGAAATTGTTCATTTTTTGCTTCACTGAATGAAAGTTGTTGAAATCATAACTTTTGTCTCTGTCAGCTTACTTTCATTAGCCTTATTCATAATACAAAATCTCCTCAGTCTATGATAGTTTATGTTTAAAAGATCTGTAGTTATTTTCAGATTGCTTTTATTCAGTTCCCCATCCATTAAGCTTTTTTGTAACATCCTGTTTTTTCACTAGTGGCTGTAATTTTCATGTGCTTTGTTTAAAGTTCTGCTTGTTATTTTTGTTTTCCTGTCTCCTGAATTTGTGACTGTAGAGCATCTCCTGTATAACTTCCTCTGGTTTAAACTTTTCACTGATTTTGATGGACAGTCCTCCTTTTTATTGATTATTTTCATCTGAATCAGAGTATGAAAACACACTAGGCAGATGCTACAGTCCATCTAGTCATGTGTTTCAGCTTGCTATTTATTTTCAGTACCAGGCAATTTGTGTGTTTGCCCTTACTGTTTAATGGGATTCCTTCTCCTGGAGCTGGGACTAATTTTCTTTTCATTGTGCTGCAATTTCAAGAGATTCTGAAAAACAAATAGTAACACATGAATTTCATAGACATCCTACTGCGTACTGAAAATGGAGGAGGACAGGAACATGAAGGAAATGGATGAAAAATTAGAGTCCTTGATACAGGCAAAAGGCAAAAGCTCGGTTTTTTGGATACAATGTGGACAATTAGTGTAGTCGACACTGTTCAAAAGATAGAAGGGTAACACAGATTAAGGTGAACAGAATGTTAAAAATCTTTGTTAGGAAAAAAGTACTCTTAGTTGACTTAAAGTGTGGTCAGATAATTAGAATATAATTTTATAATTTTAAAATTAGATGGTACACTTGACTGCAGCCAAAATTCAGCACCCAAACTGTCTCATCCTGTGAGGGGACCAGAGTATTTTGATGTAATTTGTGGTTAAAATTTTCATGTCTCTTCTGTAGACCAGCATAAATCTGTTTCTTTCTTGTTTCTATAGCTTTAGTCTGCAAACCAGTCAACATCACTGTGAGAGAATGATGGTCTCCATACAGGGTGGTCTTGAACACACAGTGATTATTCAAAGTTGTAGAACAGTCAGCTAATCATGACACCAGCCTTTCTTCCTCATTTTCTAGTGGCAACATTTTAGAAAGCCCGTGGACTCCTGTAATATGAGTGGTTTTGGTCATGGTTAATAATGGCTGATGCTTTTTCTGACTCTTGCCTCTCCTAGCATCAGAAACTAAATATATATTTTTTTTTAAAAGTTTTCTGTTTTGCTTACATTTAAAAAAATACTCCAAAAATAAAACAATCTTGATTTGTCACCTGTTATCTATTATTTGTCAGAAGGAATGACAAATATACTCATCTAATAAATGCTGAAGTAAGGATCCAGTGCAGCCAGCACCTAAATTGCTTTTGTGTATTACAGTGGATAAAAATCTAGAAAAGGAATTGAGTATTGATTTTCCTAATCTGTTTTGATTTTGAATCAACAGAAAATGCATACACATGCAGCGCCCATACCAAAAAAGCTTCTTTTTAGGTCTGAACTTTCTTACATGCTTATATATATCTGCACAAAATATACAAAGATCTCACTTCTCTCATTTGCAAATATTTTGCATTGAGTCTGCATTTATTTTGACATAGAAAACCCTAAAGCATTCCCTTAAAGTCACTACCACTCTTGCTATCATCACCAGGCTTTAAAATTGTGTCTTAGATTTTGCTAAGTCCCTTACTTAAATAATATTTTATTGGTTTAAAGCCTGAATCTCAACTTCTGCTTTTATTTATGTTTGATTGGCTTTCTTCCTGCTGTGTCTGGAGTGGTATATGCATCTGCAAATGATCTGAGTTTGCTAATGCGGAGATTTATAGGTGTCTTTTTTCCCCCTCAACAAAATACCAGAAATTAATGTAAAATACTTGTTTACCTGCACTTAGAAGTATTTTAGAAACACCTGTGAAGAAACTAACCCGAATGTATGTGTTCTGGTCACCAGTTAATGCATTTCTATGTTCCCACAGACTTGCTATAACCCAAGTTGCAGTCATGAGTAACCCTGCCTTTTGGAGAAATTAATTTAGAACCCCCTTATTTTGATTTTTTTATTACAGTGGGACCTGTCAGGTTAGATGCTTTGTTGTGCTTAACTGCTGATGGTGGCAACTTAGGCTTTAAACAACTTTGAAACCACTTGTGCTTGATCTGGAACTTAGTGAAGCAGATGGAAAGTCTGCAAGATGAAAATGGTGTATTGAGAACAGTAAGTCAGCAGGTCTTTGCAGAGATAGGCTGGTAGTGGGTCAGTGTGGGGCAAGTTAAAGAGACTCCAGGGACTGCTCTGCCTGAAATCTTCTAAAGATCCCAAGCTATAGAACAAGCTTCAACTTGGAGGAAGTTTGGATTTGCCTTTAAGTTTTGCAACGCAAGCTTTTCTTTAATTTTTTATACTACTTTGTTGTACAAAGCACATGAGATAAAGTGAGATGCTTGCAGCTGGGTATGATTAGCATATATTTATGCTGCTAATTGAACATTATGCAAATTGTATTCTCTCCTGGTTAGCTCACTGAGCCCTGGATATGGGGTTTCTCTCAGCAGAGTGTGAGTCCTTCTTCTGTAATTGTCTCATACTTGCAGAAATTAAATTTGCTCTGTCTTGTCACACTTTTTACCGTGTTTCTTTTAATATTGTAATTATATGGAAGTTTCTAAATGAGAAACACAACCCCAACTGGCAAT
Organism: Acanthornis magna; assembly: GCA_036785705.1. NCBI lineage: Eukaryota > Metazoa > Chordata > Aves > Passeriformes > Acanthizidae > Acanthornis > Acanthornis magna. The sequence goes on from JAWUZG010000093.1 coordinate 12,819,185, forward strand.
TATTTGAAAAAAATATTTTGTGAAAGGTTCAGATTTATTGTCTCCCCGCAAAGGCTCAGGGACTTTGATTTTTGGGCCAGTCAGACTTGCAAGAATTTTTTTTGTTTACAATGAGCTGAAGATGGTGGGGGGGCTTATTTTGATCTTTTATGTGTGTAAATCAAGAAAACTTTGAAGTTTGTGTGGGGTTAAAACCAGTGCAACTCTAATGAGATTCAGACTGCTGTTGTTTCTGTAAGAGATGTGTGGGGAGCTTATGCTTGTGCTGCTGGACCTGTGACCTGAGCAGCCGTGGCTGGAGCCAGAGCCACCTCCTGCAGATCCCTGCACCTCCCTTGCTGCCAAAATGCCTTTTCCTCTTCAGCATGTGATTATGTGCACATCCACTTACCAAATGCCTAAAAGGAGCTGAAACAGCTGCTGAAGCACTGCTGACATTTTCCTTTCCTTCTATTCTAAATGGACAAACAGTGACTTTAGTGCAGTGTCTTGCTATGAATTACTGGGGCCATGAAAGCTCCCATTACAGCCCTTCTCACAACTCAACCAGCACAATGGACAAAATCACAGATTTCCCTGATGGATTGCACAGCTCTGCACTCACACAAAGTCTGCGGATCTAAGGGATGGCAGTGCTTTGAAGGGGTAAAAAAACCACTTTTCAGTTGTTAGCACAAAACAAAATAACAATCCCTTCTATTTAATAGAAAAAAGCCTGGGAGAAAATGGCCCCATGCTGAGCCCAGCTGTGATTTTGGTGGTGGGGGAGTGCAGGAGGGCAGGCACTGTTTTTCTGCCAAGACCTTGACTGTGGGAGTTGCTCCATCTTCCCAGCTTTTGTTGGTCAGAAATGAAGACCAGCAGGGGATTGTGTGAAGCCTACAGGGCCATGCTGTGGGGGCTTTCTCAGCTAGAGATGTTTTTGTTGGGAGTGGTTTTACTTCAGTTAATGTATTTGAGCAGACTTGTTAGTGCTGTTTCGTCAACAGGTGGCACCCAGACATAGTCTGTACACGGTTTTCTTGGTTGGGAGAGCTGGTTTTTTATGCTTCAGTGACAGTGTGGCCATAGTGGTTCACTTTGTGTGATCAGCTTCTGGAGGGAGGACCCACAACCATGAGGAATGCTGGCATGTGGCCTTTGGTTTTGAGTAACATCCTCATGGTCAAATGCAGCCATAATAAACAATCCAGTGTGAGTGTCTTCACCCATGGCAGGGGTTCTGATGTGTAACTGTAAACACTGGGAACATCCCTGCTCTCAGGAGGAATTTAGGAGATGTACCTCCGCTGCTGCCATTGCTTTTAAGGTACTGTAGGTTTGCCTGGTTGTAGCATCTTCCTTTTTCAACCAGATTCAATTGGATCAGGCCAGTTTCCTTGACTTGAATGTATTATTCCTATGCTTTCTATATTAATGAAATTAATTGAATGTAGTGTCAACAGTGGCATTTTTGTCTCTGTGTGTGAGGCAAACAGCTGTGAAGTCGGTCAGACTTCGCATGTCCTGTGAGCAAGTGTGACATAACTGGGAGGCAACAGTTGTGGACAGAGCCCACTGTTTAGTGAAGCACTCTAGAACCCTGAGAGATGAAAGGCAGTGCATAAATGTGAAATATTATAATTAGTGAGCAGGATCATTGCCAAAAACCTCTTATTGTTCTCATTTGCAGGAATGTGTGCTGCTCTCTTAATTTAAAAAGTAATTCAGATGGCTTAAGAAGGTTTATTGGCTCAGTGAGGGAGAACCTTAGCTAAGAGGGATGTTAGAAGCACCTTTTTTCATTCTTATTAAAAAAGCTCAAATATGGGGGAAAAATTGTCTTGTAACGGCCAGGTGGCCTTACAAGGTTTTTTCCTATGTTTACTGAGTCCACTTTGCTAAATCCACCTTTGTGGTGTGGTGTGCTCTCATGCAAAGATCCCCCAACAGAGTTGAAATGCTCAAATATTTTTAAGATCATTGTTTTTATGAGACATTTATGGTTTTATGTTTTCAAAGCTAGGGTCTGTTCAGCTAGCTGACAATATAAAATGGAAGTAGTTCAACCCTTGCAGGGAAGCAGGAGTGAGCTGTGCATGCTAAAGTTAACCCAAAGTATGAAAATGTCATGAGATGTGCATAAGAAATGTAGACTGAAATAACTTCCCCCAAATCTTGGGTTAATTTAGTTTTTAGTTGGGGCTTATTTTGTAATTTTGTAGTGGTTTTTGATCTGTTAATGCTGATGAACTCTTTGATGTTTCTGACTTTTACTTTGTGTTACTTTCTAGAAGTTAAGATGTTAGAAAAAAATGCATGTCTTTGGGACAAAGACAAAATCAAGAGCCTTATATCATTGTAGGAGTATTTCTAACGTCCCTATTTTTGTATATCACCATCTGCAATGTGTGTTTGGCTTGAAAACCTGACTCAAGGACACTGTCTGCTCCTGGCCTCTCCTCTTTGTCCAGAAAGAAAGGCGACAAAGCAGATATCTTACCAATCCTTATTCAGAGGCTGCACTTCTTGGGCTTTAAAGGAAGGTGAGGTAGGTGTCCCTCTTGTCCTACCATTCCAGCACCCACAGTTCATCCGAGGAGGAGCAGTTTGCTAAATTTTTGGTAGCTTCAGCTTATATAATTACCTGTAGCCAAATTCTGGTCATAATTAATGTACTATAGAGATATTTGGCCATAGACCTGGGAAGGATAATAAGGCTGTAGAGGCAGCACTTTTACAGGTTGCATTATTTTTCTATCTTTAGTACTAAATGGGCAAGGTAAAATGTGTTGAATTCTCCTTGCATGTAAACAGCTAAGTCTAATTTCCAGGTTCTAGCTTCTCTTTTGTAGAGGTTAGACCAAAACAGGAAGCAGGAGGGAAAAAAAGAGAATAAAATGGCATGCATCTTTCTTTCAATGTTTTCTAAACTATACCAAGGTCAGCAGGCCAGAACAGTTGGTATTACTGTACCTTTCCTGGCATTATTAAATGTTTTGCATCCTGTTCATATACCATCTGTTTAGTTGTTCAGTGATATAATGACCAAAATGAAAAGCAAAGACATTTGCACTGGCATTGTATAAAATAGACTGCTGGAAATTCAGAGCAGTTCCTTGCCTACTTTGAGTAAGATCCCTTGTTTATTCTGGTAAATGACTCACTTGGGCAGTTACTGCTAGCATTTTGGAAGATTGCATGCCCAGCATTTTTACATGCTGAATGTTCAGCATGTATATACAGCATGTTATATAGTTGAAACTGGCACACAGAACGACCAGATTTTCAAAGGTCCTTGGATTTCACACAGGTTTTGTATTAAGGCTGCATTCCCAAAAAACTGAATATCAACAAGAACTCCTATTTTGAAAAGCCTGACAGCTTAGAAAGAATTGTTTTGTTGCCTAAAATAAAATGAAGCAAGAGTTTGCTTCCTGGCAGTGTCTGCAGAGGATGGGAAAATTCTGGCCAGGGAGAGTAGTAACAGATAACTGTTGCTCTTGGTTGCTCCTTTGAAGTGTGAGCACTCTGAGAAAGCCTAACACTTTTCAGGAGCGACGCCCTCCCAAAGTGAGCTCTTACACCTAGACTGGAGGAAATCTGGCATATATGGAAAAAAGAAGGCAAACCCCACACTTTTAAGGCTGTGGAAAATAATACGTATTCTTTGTATTGTTTAACCAAATACAGAGATTGTTGTCCAGAGAGCTGGTGGATGCCCTGGACACGTTCAAGGTCAGGTTGGGCGAGGCTCACCCCAAATGTTGTGGGTGTGGAATGGCAGCACCTTTTCATTCCATATGATCTTCGGGTGTGTTCCCCTGTACACTAATTGTATAAGGACAAGCCGGGGTAGAACGCTCTGAACAACACAACTCTTAATCAGCTATCAGTTCTCACTTTTCCCACACACAGACTGTTTGATTGGCCTTTACACTGAGAAATTTCCACAAAAGGGAAGGCAATAGAGCCTTTATTTCAGACTCAAGTTCTGCAGTACCTCATGTGAACAGGCTGAGAGCAGCCCTGGGGAGAAGGACTTGGGGGTGCTGGTGGATGTGAGGCTGGACATGAGCCAGCCAAGAAAATCCAAAATGCCCTGAGCTGCATCAAAGAGAGAGTGGCCAGTGGGGTGAGGGAGGGGATTCTGCCCCTCTCCTTTGGTGAGACCCCAGCTGGGGTGCTGCATCCAGCTCTGGAGTTCTGAGCACAGCAAGGACTTGGACCTGTTGGAGTGAGTCCAAAGAGCACCACAGAGATGATCAGAGGGATGGAGCACTTCTGTGAAGAAAGACAAAGAGAATTGGGATTGTTCAGCCTGGGGAAGAGGTGGCCTTGGGGAGATCTTGTTGCAGCCTTCCAAGACCTAAAGGGAGCCTAAGAAATATAAAGAAGGGCTTTTTCCAAGGGGAAATGTCTTTAAACTGAAAGAGAGTAGATTTTGATTAGATATGAGGAAGAAATTCTCTACTGGGAGGATGGTGAGGCAGTGGAACAGTTTTCCCAGAAAAGGTGTGTATGTCCCATCCCTGAAAGTGTAAAAGCCCAGGTTAAGTGAGGGTTTGAACAACCTGGTCTAGTGGAAAGTGTCCCTGCTCATGTCAAGGTGGTTGGAATTAAATGATCTTTAAGGTCTCTTCCAACCAAGCCATTCTATGATTCTGTGATTTAAGATAATAAATGGTAAAATTTCTGTAATTAAAAAAATAAGGTTTCCTTTCTGATAATGACAATTACATGAAATCTATAAACAGAAATTACAATGTATTTAAAGTGGTTTTGTGTTTGTGTGGACGAGTCAAGGGTAACATCTGAACGAGTTTTAATAAAGGTAAGTGCATGCTGGAGGTACTATAAAAATCCCAATTTGCTGATGAAACTGCTAAACTATGATAATTGATGCCAATAATTTATTTTTCTGTTGATACTGAGATTAGCACTTGCAGACAGAGAGTTAAAGTTCATCATTTAAGAGTGCCAGAGGCACTGCTGGGCTATGTTTACAAGCCTTTTAATGACTCTGGTAGGTGATGCCACATGAATATTCGTTTTAATGGCATATATTGGTAGGCGAAAAATTGCGACTTGCACGATATAGCCGTCTCTTAAAAATTAAATGAACATATGGTAAATGACAGGAATTTTAAAGAAGCTCCAAATAGTTTCATTACAGTTAGCTGGCAGTGATGGAATTGAAGAGTAATAAGGAGGGAAAGAAAAGCTTTCCTTCTGTGTGCAGACTGAAACTGTGATTACACTGGTATCTCATGTACAGGATAAGTGGGAAGGGAGGGCTCATACCATGTGAAATTGCTGACAAATGTTAAAATCAGTCCTGTATCATGTGCAGAGGCTTTAATCATGTTGCTGACTGCATCTCTTTTTGTGAAAGGGGACACGTCTTGCCTTTGAGGACATTTACCTGGCTGGAAAAGCCTTGTTTCCAATTGTTATGCAGAGCCGCGTGTCATCCCATTGCCGCAGACTGTGAGCTCGTGATAAGAGCTAATTGACTCGCAATTCCTTATTTGCATTGCATTTTTGATTCCTGGAAATCAATGAGCAACCTGAAAGTCAAGACATTGTAGAGGTCAGTGTGTACACACACACGCCAGCAACCACAGAATTTGATTAGCTGAAATGGTGACAGGGTTTTTGTACATTTTTTTAGCTTTGATATGAAAAAGAGTTGGACAAGGTAGGTCTGGCTGAGAAGTGTTTGCTTATCATCTTTTTTTCTCTCTCATAAAACTGCCGGCAGTCTACTCAGGTGCCTTTAAAGCTTGTACTGCTGACAGCAGTTGGAGTTTCTGGGGAAGTGCTATGATGCTGAGGAAGCAAGTTTAATAATTTCTGACGTTGATCCTATGCTGGTTAAAGAATGTAGGATTTTCAGGACAAGCCTGAGAAAAGATAGGCCACTGAGGAAGATGCTCTACTACTAAAAACATGTGCTGTAAGCCTGAGGAGTAACTTTTTGTTCCTCCAGAACAGCAATTGTTGTTTCATGCTAAGCAGGAGTTCTGATGGAAATTCATATAGATTTTCAGGTTCTGCAAAGCTATATGAGGTATTTTGCATGAGTAATGATCACTCCGAAAAAGAGCCTTTCTGCAGTAAGCTTAAAATCTAGGAGTGTGAATCAAATATAATGCGCTGTACATACATCATCATAAGTGGTCTTGATACCCCAGAAAAAGTTTCTCTACACCGATGATTTTCATTAACAAGTTACATGTGAGAAAGGTCAGTAATCCTTGCTCACACAGTGTCTCTAAATTGTCTATTAAAGTGCCTGTTAACAGTGACATCTTTTTTGAGAGGGAAAAGCCACTTGTTTATGTCTTTTGTCACTAATATGCTGAATGAAGTATTGAACTGAATGGAATGAGGTGGTGTCAGGGGCCAATGATGAGAGAAAAAGAATTGACAAAAGAGAAGGAAATGATACAGAGAATATGGAAATAAGTAGAAAGCAGAAATCTGTGTGGAAATGGAAAAGTGATCAAGATATCTACAATTAATTCAGGCTAGGTGACACTGGGAAAAGGAGGCTTCAGAAATCTGCTACTGCGTTTTTGTTTCTGATTTCTTTAAACACGTGTAGTAGAAGAAAAATATTGCCAAATACAGGAAAGGCTGAAAAGAAAGTAAATCAAGGGGAAGGAAGGAAGGAAGGAAGGAATGGTGCGGAAGGAAGGAAGGAAGGAATTATTCTCTGGAAGTGGGTACATCTGTGTCTTGAACAACAAAAATCATGCTCTTCCTGACTCCACTTCCTTGACACCTGCAAGCAAATGAAATATGTGCTAAAATGTCCAGTTATATGAAAATTGGTTTGGAAAGGGCAGCTAGAGTAAAATCTAAAATGAAGGCAGGAAAATAACAGAAATCATAAATAACAGGAAGTCATGACAGGGGCATAATCTTTTCCAGCCTTAATGATTTTATTATTTTATGAGATGTGGTAATACTATGTAAAAATAAGGCTCTCTGTAGAGTTGCCCAAAATAATATCTAGTAATCATTTGAGACATCCTATGTAGAATGGGTTGGTAAGTTCCAGACCTTACAGTGGTGCTGTAGCCTCGGGAGTGCTGGATTTCAGGGCGAATAAGCACAGGCAAAGCACATTGCATGCCTGTGGGCAGTAGAAACAAATGCTTCTTAGAGGTCACAAAGCCTCACAAAGAATCAATCTGTAGATACACATGTGCATGTGCCATGCATGTGCCAAGATACACTTTGTGATAGAACACTGATAGTGCAGGGCAGTAATGAGGGGCAGCACTGTAGGATTTAATTTGTTATTATTTTATTTTACAACCAAGTTAAATGTAGATGCATACTTGAATTTCTTAGGACCTGGAAGATTCTTCAGCCTGTGAAACCACATGATGAGAAGGTGTTTTCCCTGCCAGGCAGGGCAGGTCTGGCTTCAGACATCTCAGAAGAACATCCTGGTTTGGTCTCTTTGCTGCTTCTGTCTCCTTCTGCTCTGTCTTCTTCCACAATGCATAGTGTGTTATGCTATGTCCTGTTGAGGAGCTAAACCATGTCTATTTAACAGTCACTGGGCATTGCCTGTTTGTCAAATGTTTTAATCTGTGAACCAAATACGTGGAATGTGCAGTTAGCTTGCAGGAGTAGGTAGTCATAGGGGTTTACATGGGCTGATTGAGTGGGGTTTTCGCCTTAGTTTTGCGGATGCTGTTGTATCATACCATGCTGCTTGTTTTCCAAAATTAAGCAGTATTTTAAGAAAAGAAAGAAGCTTCCAGAAGAGTTTAATTTAAAATTACTTCAAGAATCCTGAACTATTAGCCATTTCATATGGAGCAATGCTAATGTTGTGCAATATGCATTAAAAGGGGAGGGGAAGAATGAAATGCTTTCAAACAAATGACTAATGTGCACATTAGGACAAGTCTTCTTGCATCTTAGGCATTTTCACTTCTTACATTGTTATGACTACAAGTTCTACATTTATTTACCACATAAAACTTTCATCTTTAGGGAATGAAAGATTTCCATATTAGCACAGCAGAAATTTCCTCAAAACTGTTATGATTTTTACTTACTAATTAGGAAAATATTTTTGATCCTATGGATTGAAGAGAGACCAGGAGGTTTTCCATCTAACTAACTAGCTGTTATGCAACATGTGTGTTAAAATATAAATAGTTTTTATATCTCTCTAATAATTTATTTGATACACAAGTATGAGTGTTATTACCTCATGTGCATGTAACGAAGAGTGTCTCATGTTTTCTTGAATTCTACATGTCCATGAAGTAGAGACACCTTTTTAGTAGAGCTACTGATTTTCATCAGCTATTCATAACAAAAATACAAACTGATTTTGTTTTTAATATGGAATAGTGATATTTCAGTTTATTTTTAAAATTTTTTAAAAATTAATTTTGAACAAACAGGATTTTCCCTGTTCTGAACAGTAAAAACCAAAATCTGAAAGTCATTTAATAGAAGGCATTCTCACACTGGTAGGAATGCGTGATAAAATGATGTTACAGAAGATTTTGTAAGAAGATGTAAAATTATATGGATAAGTAGAATATCATGGCAGCTAAGAGTACCAATTTATATTATAGATTCTCCTGTGTTGAAACAGTAGCACAAGTTATTTTCATTCATTGCAAAATGAAAAGCCCACTCCCTAAGACAGAAATTCTTTTAAAGTTGCTCTGTGTGTTAAAGAGAATGTTGCAGTAGTGACCCCCTGAGTGCCACATGGGTCATCCTGAGCTCTCCCAGGGGATGCCCAACTCCAGCATGAAAACAGAGTCCCTGCCTTTGCATGTGTTTAGCTGAAGAGCTTCACCACAAAGGCAAAGCTCTTCAGGTCAGTTCTGGTTGTTTTCAAGGCACTTGGAGAATCCTTCAGTCCCTGTTCTTACCTAGTGGCGCTGGGGAGAAAGAGAGGGAAGACACTGTCTTGGTGCTGCTCCCTTGCTCTTCACTTCTTCCAAGGCACTGCTGCTCAGCACTTTGCCCTGGTACCTCCAGAGGTCCTACTTACTGGTGAAGAGGGTCAGCAGTGCTATTTGCTGTAAGCTTCGCAGTATTTTTTTCTTTTTTTAAAATGAGTAAATAATGTATAGCATCACCAGCAGTGTTGTTCTAGCTTTTGTTGATCTCTGTATCTGATCTTCACCAGGCTGGGACATTTTGTGGGGAGGCAGAGAATGACACAAAAATGTTCTAGCAGTAGATGGTGAGCAAAGTCTGTAGCATGAAGCCATCTGTGGCTTCTCGCTTGTGGTGGCACGATAGATCTGTTAAGGAGACTTTTGGAGGACTAGGAAGCTAGAATGGATTTTAATGATTTATTTTCTTTGAAGTGAGGTACTTGGCATTTGATGGTTTATGCAATAATGAACAAAATTTTAATATGTTGCAGGTTGTTTTCTGACACTTTCCCAGGATAGATTGCATGTCAGGCCTTTTATACTGTAAATATTTAGGAATAGCAGTGTTTGAAAATAGAGACTTTGCTATTCTACTAGCTTCTCAGAAGTTTTCTTGCTTAATGCAAGCATATCAAAGGATGACAATTAGTGCAACAGAAAAGAGAGTAAATATTTCAGTGTTAGGTGTTTGAGTACTATTGTTTTGTGTTGGTCTTCTTTGAAAAAAACTTCATTTGGTGAAACTGGAGGACAAAGTGCAGTGGGCAGTGAGTTGAGTGCTTTGCAGGGTACATCACTCAGAAGGAAGAGGGCACCTGGGCTGCCTCACAAAGCTGGAGGAGACAGGTGCTGACTTGACCTTTGGTGATTCCTTCTTAGTGCTCTTGGGTTGTTTTTGGTTTTCCGGGTGTGCTGCCAGGAAGACTCGAGAATGGACTTTGCACTGTCTCCATAAGAGAAACACTGTGCCTCTCCCACCTCTCAGTGACATTGTACTACCTCAGTTTTAGCAGCTTACTAAAGCAGAGGTTTAGCCTCATCCTGACATGCCAAAGATCCCTTCTACTCTGTGATGTCTGTAAGAGACAGAGTTGGTCAAACACTTTGTGTGACCGAAACAAAGTTCTTGTGCTGCAACAACAGAGTGAGTCAAAATCTGCGTGTGGAAACTGTAATTCTCTCCCTTCCACTGGAGAGGTCATGTGGTTTTGAAGGTGCCTGCTCAGAAACCAATGTGACAGGTCCAAACCTAGTAAACCAGTGATGGTCTTTTTCACAAGATGTTTGCAATTTGGGGTAATTTTTTGTTACACGTTTTTCTAATCAGGCTTTACAAACAAAAGAATTTGAATTTACAAGCCTTTATTCTTTCATTCAATCCTCTTAATTTAAGTTGATTTTGACCTATTCCAACTCTATTAATGATAAAATTGAAGAGGTGTTTTTGGCTACTGTTCATAAATATACAATGATCTACAGTGTTTTTTACTGAATAGAATTTGAATTTAAAATACCTAAAAGATTAGTATTGGAGTCACGTAATCTTATCTCAAATATCCCTTTCTTTAGTATGGGAGCTGGTTTCAACTTTTCTAATACTTAACCCTTTTGCCTTGTAAATAATGCATATGCACTATGTGACTATTAAGAATTTAGTCTGTTGTCTCTTATTTTTCGAATTTATATGGTCTTCCTGATATGAAATGAAGAAGATTCTGGACATATTCCCCCAGGACAGGAAAACTGCTAGTAGAATTCAATTCTCTCTCCTACAGAAATTTGAATATATTTCGAATGCATTAAAATTGATCTTAAAAGGCAGCATTCTTTGTGGAAAGGTATCACTGTGCATTTGCAACAAGTTAAAAAAGTATTATTTATGTTCTAGAAGTTTGCTGTTAGCTTTCAACAGTCTTAAAACTCAAAAAATTACTTTCAGGAGTCATTCTGCAGTGTATTAGGATATCAATATAGCTCAGGTTTTACTTGTTGCAAATATGATTCTTGATATCACTTTGCAAGCAAATGCACTGTGCCCAGGGCTACAGCATCCACTGAAAAATGCCTTCCTGGACACTGCAAGGACACAGATGCAGTCTGGGCTGATTTCCAAGCTACTGTGTCTGAAAATTCACCACATCACCTCTGCCAGCTCCTCTGTTTTTTGAAGGGATGAACTGAGGGGCACTGGGCATCTCACAATTGTGTATGGTGTTCTGCAGGTAGTTTTTTCAAAAGTGTAAAATTTTTGAAGTAAGGAAATCCTCCCTTGAGGCTCAGGCTGGCATACCATTTATGTACAAGTAAATAATGTGCAACCTTTTCAAAGGCAACACAAATCGTGAGTAAAAAAATTACCTATCTGTGTGAAGATTGATAGAGTAGGCATCGAATTTTGTTCTGTAAAAATGCCAATAAAGATGGAAGGTGAGTCAAGCTGCTTTATACACCACCCCCAAAAAAAAAAAAAAGTTAAATAGACCTAAATGAAACCCTAAACTGCTCTAGGTGTATTAATATAAAATGGTAAAGTCATACAAATGGAGCAACATATCTGAGACAAGACTGTGTATAATAGTAGTTTCCTGAATAAAATAGCAATAATGCCAGATTCTTATAGACCGTTATTCACAATCTAGAAGATAACTTTCTAAATATTTTTAGTTTACAGCATATAAATAAATCAAAGAGTAAAATAATTGTATGTCAGACCATATGCTATCAAAGTATTTTACTGTGTAAGGGGCCTTAGAGATCCTGTATCACTTAATCATTTCATAAATATAGGTTTTCATTGAATATGAAATGTATACACAGTAAAGGTGAGTAATATGAATAGTACCAAAGTGACACATCCTGCAGTAGTAAATAATCCAGATAACTAAATTGATATACTCAGGGATACTTAACTGGCACATTTTGAGTTGTATTGAACAGTTACATGTATGGCAGTGTAGTATATCTCTTATTAGAGGTGGACTTTGACTCCGTTTCCACCAGTTACAATTTATTAAGTTGAAGAGTGACTACTTTTAAACTCAGCTAATTAATTATTAGCTTAATACTTGGCAGTGTTGTTACTTTGCAACAGGCTCTAAATCCAAGTTATTTATGATGGTAGTTCAGGCACTGCAAGGGATCAGTTTTCATGAGCTCTGAGTTACTGGGGTTTGTGGATCAGCACACACTCAGTCACGTACTCAGTAAGAAGAAAGGAAAGCGGAGCAGAGATGAGGAAATAATTGTGAAAGAATGTGGCTCCCACCATGGTGCAATGGCAGCAGGAATTGTATCAGGCACACAAAATTAGCATCTTCATTTTTAGAGGCAAAATCCTATTTTACAATCACGATTACTTTCAGCAGGGGCGTGAATGTGCATGAATTTATGGTTGGATCAGGAGTCCCACATGCCATGCAATCCTAGGCTCTTTAATTGGGACTTGCACAGAGAAATCGGAGCATCTGTGCTAAATTTTACTGACATTATGCTATCAGGAAACCCAAGCATCTGATTTAGTGCCATAACTTTAGGAACTGAACCCCTCCTTCCTATATATAGCCAAAAATCTGAACAGACAATCTACACATACGGTGCCACATCTTGATTCTGCCTTAATTTAATGAAATGGTGTATTTAGAATTAAGTGATGGCAGAGTTTGGCCCATCATTTAGCCAGTGTTGTTATGAGTAATGGAAGGTGGCAATTAAAAGCCTGTCCTGCAGGGGAATTTTGGGATTCATGTGAAAGATGCTGGGAGGAGGAAGCTGTGGGGCTGGGGGAGGGCACACAGGCTGCTTCCAGCTGGTGTGAAGGGCTGATCTGCTGTGCATTCCTTGCCCCTTGGTTTTGTCACAAGCAAACTTGTTCAAATAGGTTTTCAAAGAAAACCAGAAAATGGGTCTGTCTTAAGCTCCAGTGTTTCTATCCTCTGAAACTCTCCTTTCTTTTTCATCACCTTCCTTCAGAGGTGAGCCATAATTAAGCTAAAAATAACAAAGCTGCTTCAGATTTTATCTCCTCTGGTGTCTCACTGCACCTGAGAGGTTAAAGCATTTATTTTACAAAAGAAACCCACATACAGAAAATTTTGGTTTTGTTTTGATGTTATGTGTACTGATGATCATGAATGAACATATTTTATGAGTGTTAAATATTGCAGGCTAGGTTCAACCATAATAATTGGTAAGTTTCCTGGAATTGCATGAATATATAATGAATTTTTATTAGACTTAATAAAAAAATTGAAGGAAATTTTATGCATAGATATGTATCCAGAATTTTATTAAAAATGTAAATGCATTATAAAGCAGTAAAAGACAATAATGTCTACCAAAAATATATATTACAATATTTTGTTTTGGATAGTGTTAATTTGTGTCAAATTCAAGCAATTGATAATTCTGTTTTTTTCTCTTTTTTTTTATTGAAGCTGATTGTGGGTGGACTAATTTACTCTTGGGACATGAGTACCTGTCCAGGAGAGCTCTGGGGGACGTTTCGCTATCAAGTCCCTCAGTTGCATTCCTAAATTCAGGTGAAGATGAATCTGTCTTCTGTCTTGTCTTTCCTTTTCGGCTTGAGTAAGTCTTGCTGCAAGTGAATGTGTTAAAATACAGTGAAAGAGGAGGCATGAAACTGATTTTTATCCCCAGGCTGTAGTCACATGTCACAGATCAAGGTTATAAGAAACTGTGGGCTTCAGTATGGCAGGGAGCAGACACTGCTGTGGCTCCTGTAGGTTCTGTTCCTATGGGGGAAATGATCAGGCTTGGTCCTTCAGCCTGTCTCAGAGAGGAGTTCTGTGTGTCATTGCGCTCACACATTGTACAGAGCCCTGTCCTTAGGACATCATTTTAACATGAACTCTTTGATTTCTTACACAAAAAATTTAGGAGCCGTGCGATCGGTATTTGCGTAATCTAGGTTTTATATTTCAAATAAGAAAATGTTCGATGGATGTGACCAAAAGGCAGCTTTAGCCAGTCTTACCATCTGAGCACCCCTCAGCCCCACCGCTGTTTGGCTGCAAAACACATGTCACAGAGTATGGTCGTGTCCAGTGAGCCCATGCCCTGGGCTCCCCAGAGCTGGAGAATGGAAATGACAGATTCCTGTTAGGGCCAGGTCCAGTTTGGTTTTTGCATTCAACCAAGTTTACAGCAGACACAGAATATTCCTGTCATATATCCTGTTCCTTCTATCCCCCTCCATGTCTCCTTTCCCAAGACCATAGAGTGGAATAGAAGATACGTTGATTTCTTGTTCTTGCTCTGTAAAAGAAGTAAAGCCCAGCAGCTTAACAGGCTTCAACTGTCTGAAGCTACTGCACACATCTTTAGTGTCAGCATTTTATTTTTGCAAACAAAAACAAAGTCTAAAAAAACCCCATGTGATTTTGAAGCATTAAAAATGCCTTTTTCTTTCCCCTTTTAAAACAAAGCATTAAATAAAATAAAAAGAGATTCCAAACCCGAATGTCCTTCTGCTTTTAGAAAATTCATCTCAAAATCCCTTTGAGTGTAACGAATTAATAGAGCATGTAGCTGTTTAAACTTAAGGTGGGGATACAGATGCCTTAAATCACAGAAACTAAAGACAGAGCAGACTTTACAGTATTTAAACTTCTGCATGTAAAATTATGCCATTGTTGCTTGTAAATATGCCAAAAGCCTCCTGTAGTGTCTTGTAAATATGCTAAGAATCCCCTGTAGTTAATTCTCCCACTACTGTTATAAATGAGAGCAAAGAAAATGTATTTCTTACATTATAGCCTCATTTCCCAGGTGTAAATCTGCTGTTTTGTTTGGCATTACCAGCTCTGCTCCTTGACTGACAGGTTTCAAAGTTTGCCATAATTGTGAGCTGTGCTCTCATTCACTGTGCTTTAGAATCAGCAGGGAGTGATACTCTGTGCTGTTTTCTCAAAGAAAGGGCATTACAGTGGCAGCATCTAATAAATCCTGAAAGCATCCCCCCCTCTCTTGGTATCTTTCAAATTCCTGTAATAGCACCATTTCCTTTCCGTTGAAGCATCATAGTCTGAGCTGTGGTAATTATAATTGTCTTAGAACTCCCATTATAAACCGGAGTTTCTCTGTGTTATGGAAAAAATGGTGTAAGTAGGCCTGACACACTGTCTATCAAATGCTATTCTGTGCTTGCTTCCTAATATTCATTCCAGGAGCAAAACAGTACAGGTAGAAAATGAGAAAAACTCCAGGAAATCCTGGTTAGCTACAGTGAAAGAGGGGCTGGCATACAAGTGCTGCACTGGAGAAAAGGTGCCAGGGCACCTTTCCATGGCCTGCCAAAGCATCACTCAGCGGCAAAGTCATGTAAGGGTCGAAGTCTGAGCAGTGCCATGGAGGGGCTGCTCACAGCACAAGGTGCTTTTCTTCAGGGGCTGCTTTTCTCCAGGGGTCTGCTCTGGTCCAGTCGAGAGTCCTGTCCTGGGTGCAGCAGCCTCGTGGACCTGGACAGATCCTGCTTGGGGTACCCTGATGCTACATGGACTATTCTGGGGGAGGGTCAGAACAAACATCATGAGCCTGAGCCAGCTCCTCAGTTTGCAAAGTGAGATTGTGCTCCAGCAGCACAGACCACAGACCTTTCTGGTCTCTCCCAGCAGGGACCAGTTCACAGGACAGATACACAGTGATAAAATTGGTTTTCAACTTTGTGTTTCACTGAGATTTGGGACAGAGGCAGAAGTATTTAGGGTCAGTTTGGGGTTCAGAAAAAAATGAGTAAATATTGCATTTTCATTGTGCAAATCTGATTTTCCCACTGATTGCAGAGCCAGCTGTAAGGTACATCATTAAAATACTAATTCAGAAGTCATTTATGATGTACTAAAACTGGCATACCCCCATTGAGTAATGTACTGCAGTCAGTAGAATTTATCTGCAATGATGCCACCTTCTGAAGAGGGACACTGTTTGGTCAGATCTCTCTGTTTAGTCTTTAATCATTCTTCTTTTCTTCTTGAAAAATCTGCTGCAACTGTTGAGATTCAGTTTCCTGTATTTTCCTGACTGCTCTCTGTTTGTTTCACTGTATGGTTGAAAATTTATTATTTTAGACAAAATGTATTATTTTATTGTCTTGTTTGGTGTGTAAGATCCTGAGTACTTGGACAGACCTCAGTACTACCACCCTAACAATCCTGTAGGTTCTGCTAAAATAGGATCATATTTCTCTTATTATGTTCTTCAATGTGAAAAGCATAGTTTACATGCCTATTTAAATACCCTCTTTCTGCTATTTATTATTTTATGTGCTGTTTTTCACCTTTCAGCACAAGCCAATATAATTGCCTTTATGTACTTTCAGGTGAAGAATGATTTACTCACCAGACCAAAAAAAAAAGTTATTGGGCATAAATAAGTTCTGAGTGTGTCCCAACATTCTTGTATTTATTACAAGTTCAAGAGAGAGTGCTACCTAGTTTGAGAGCAATTCTTTGCAGAAAATAGATTGCAAAAAGTGCAGCATGTGTCTAGAGAGTTTTCAAAACCACAATTCTATTTGTGGTGCAAGGAATAAAGAACTGTGAAATACATGGTAAAACATAATGCACAGTGATTTTTACATACCAAAGGTGCTGACACGTACTAAAAGACACATGTGCTAACAAAGACCTGAATGTTAAAGGTCTGTTTAAAAGCTGAATTAAATTCTGAATAGACTGGAAATACTCAGAAATATATTTTAAGGGTTTAAAACATGAGACATTATGTCTTTCTGCTTCCTTTTTCTTTTGTGTCAGCTGGGCTTTATTTGGTTTTTTTTTTACCCTCTATTGGGTTCTGTCAGTTTTCTAGAAAGTACTTCTATAATGAGGTATCTGTAAAAATTTTGCTAGCTTTATTTAACTCCTGTAACTGATTACCCAGACCTTGGTGCAGTACATTATTTCACCATGGGTTAAGCTGTTATTTTCCAGCAGTCTCTACTCATACTTCTTCCTGCTTCTATATAACACCTCTTTCAAATGTTCTGTTTAATGTTTAGTGCAGTATGTTGGATGGCTTTGTAGTGTTTTCTCTCTAGAGCCTTAAATGTATCGCTAGAGAGGTGTCAGTATTGCAAAAATGAAATTTTGAATAGTTCATCTCATTTTGTCTGGAGTTTTGTTATAGCTTCAATTCAGTCTGGTCTGCATGGGAAGTCCCAACTAATTTTCTTGGTATTTTTTCATTAGTTGATAAAAGAAAACAACCAGACAGTAAACTTGGCAGAAATGATGATTTTTTTTTAATTGGAGAATGGCTGGCTTTGAGGTTCGTTTTTTCAGGACTAGTTAGAGAAAGTCCTTGAACTCCACAAGCTTTATTCGTGTGTCACTGTACTAATTTCTGAACAGGTTCTTCTACAGCTCTTCCCATTTCTTCCTATTTCTTCCTAATCTTGTCCCACTGGAAGTCACTTGAATCTCAAAACCATAGCAAAACCAGATTTTTCATCTGAATTGTGTTTCCCAAAATATGTGGAGTCTTGTGATTGAACAGTGCTAGTTAATAAAGATATTGTTGGGTTTAGAATCCAAAATCTTTGAAATTTGAAATATTTGAGCTTAGGTGCTTTCCAATGTATAAATATTGATTCTTAGTACACACTGGAACAGTCAAAAGTAAAGGTTGATGTTAAGAAAATGAATGAAGAACATACCTTCCTTTTTATCATATCATTTCTGTTCATCTTCTTGTGACTTTCAGGGTTATCACTGAAGCTTCTTTAAAATTTTGCAATTGCATAATGGTCTAAAAGTTGTGAATTACAAGGTGAAAAATGGAAAGACTTCAAAGTCTCTTGGCCCCTCCAGTGTATAAAGATACTTTTTGGTATCCTTAAAGATTAACTTACTTAATGATTATTTACAGTATGCGTTATGTTTCAATGAATCTCCATCTTTCTGCTGGGATATTTTTATGGTCATTAATTTCAATACTGGATATTTGGCTTCAGTACCATCTAACTTGCTAATCTGTGCAATTGTGTACTGTAAAATGGTGTCCTCCTGAACTTTGTATTTCCACTCTTTCTTCTGAATCCATCCACGTATTTTTTTCCTTCCTCTCTTCTGAATATCTCCATATTGATGTCAGTCACTATTGCAGTACCTTCCAGTACCGCTCTGAAGTGCATAAACTTGCTCTTATACTAGCAGCTTTTCCTGGTGTCTTGGCACAGATCTGCTCAGGTGACAGTGCTGGTGAAAAGCAATTTAAACCAGCCCAGTGATTGTTGGCAGTCACTCTGCCATCTCTCTCCTCCACTTAACTAAATGTAAACATCATTCATTTTCCGGCTTCAAAAAGTTTATAATTTCTGTACCCTGCAAAGCTGCTATGTGTACCTGGGGGGATAAGCAGCCAGGAGAGATGTTCTGGACAATGATTTTATCCTATCTGCATTGCTCTCTCTTTCCTTGCAGGTATCATACCAGTGTTCATACCATTCTTGAGTCCAGTGAGGAGTCAAGAATCACAGCCCACCCATAATTGTCCAAAGCTGTTTTTGAAAGTTTCCTGTCATACCTGGGGAAAAAATGCCTTTGCCTTTACCTGCTTGGGGTTAGTCCTGCCCACATACAGGGAGCAGGAGTGGTAGCTCCGTGTTGCTTTGGCCTTGGGATGCTTGTCTGTGCTAGCCTGAGCCTGATCTTGCTGACTGTGCTGCCTTTGGTAGCCCTTTCCATGGTAGTCTTATATTTAGGAACTACCTTTTGTTTTGTCAGGCACTGGGTCCTGGGGTCATCTCTCATGCTCCTGTACCTGGTGAACAGGTGAGCAGGCTTTGAGGTCTGAGCTGGGGATGAGTGTGGAGTTCAAAGTCTCTTGGCCCATCTCTTGGCAGTATCTGAGGGCACTTACGTGTCCTCAAAGGGAGCTACTACTATGACTAATTATTTACACTAAATAGCTCCCAAAATGTCCTAGATGTAGTATCAGCATACAAGAACAGCTTACTGAAATATTTCCATAGAATGACATTATATGATATATATTTCCAAATCCAAAAAAGGTAGTGAGCAAGCTAAAGTTTAATAGTGCCTTTTCCATCTCTTTTCCTCCCCCAGTTTTCTCTTTAAGGTTTTTACTAATTCTTTTGTAAACTGAATCTCTCTGTTCATTCAGAATAATTAAAACCATTTCTTCAGTCTTAAATGTTGGATATCAATTCTGGCCTGCTGCTATGATGATAGAAAACGTGATATAAAGATTTTAATTGACAGTCTGAGCTGAATCACTATGCCTGCTAACTGTCAAGGACAACCTGTCCTGGTGATATTCCTGCAGGTTTGCCAGGTCCCTCAGCGATCCTGAGGAAACCATAGTAGCTCTGTCTGCCAAGTTTTTTCTGTGTATTTCAGTGTAAAAGCGGTCAGGGTACTGAAGTTTGATTCTATTTTTGGTTTGATTTTTATTTTCTCACCTCTCACAAATCAATTAGCCTTATTTTTAATGTAGATTTCTTTGCTTTATGTGTCTCTGCATCCACAGAAGAAAAAAAAAGTAGTAAATAATTTTTATTTCATTGCATTATTTGATTTTCCATTTTTGGTGCTATGCCCAGGCCCTGATACTTTCGGAGGTGGCTACATGAACCGCTTCAGGTCTTGCTTGTGCTGACACTTTGGGCTCTTGACTTAACTTTCTCCATGGTTTCCCCATGCTTTCTCCCTTCTCTGGGAATTCCACCAAGAGAGTATTTAGATGTGAAGTGGATCATTCCTTATCTTCCATTCATTCACTCTTAGAATCATAGAAGCACCAAGGTTGGAAAAGACCTCCAAGATGATTGAGTCCAACCTTTGGTTGAACGCCACCGTATCAACTAAACCATAGCACAGCAGAGTGGGTCTTGTGAGCAAAGTGGGGATTGGTGATCATCTTGGCCACAGCAGCCATGAAGCGATTGAGTTTATAATCTCTGGTGATCAGAGGAAAAGTGCCAGCAAAATCCATACTCGACATGAGGAGAGGACGCTTCAGGATGTTCAGGGAATTAGTGAATAAGGCCACCTAGGAAAATTTTTTTGCAGGTGTTGGGGTCCATCAGTGCTGATCACCTTTAAAACATCACCTCTTATGGGCACAGGAACAGGCAATTCCCAAATGTCAGAAGTCAAGCAGGTGAGGAAGATGTCTGTCTTGGCTGAACAGGAAACCTTTCTAGGAAATAAGGTAAAAAAGGAAGGTGTATGGCATGAAGCTGTGTCAGGAGAGGTTTATGCTGGATATTAGAAAAAGGTTCTTCATCCAGAGGGTGTTTGGACCCCCAGCCTGTGGCACTGCCTGCCAGTCAGGCTCTGGGCAGTGCTTGCATGAAAGGCAGACAAGTCACCATTTTCTTGTGTTTTTGGATCACATATAATGTTAGCTCCACAGTCTTCTCATTTGTAAAATGGGAATAATAAGCTTCCCCACATGGTTAATGTTTGAGAAACTTGGGTGAAAATGTCCATAGGAATTGTTCATCTAATACAAGAGAAGAGTAAATGGAGACTAATATAAAAGTAGGTGCTGTGCTGTGTACTCTTCATTTTGAAAGCAATGATAGTACAGGCAGGGCATTCGAATGAGAAATTGTGTCTTGGTGGAAACATTCTTTTGTTTCTTTAATTTTGTAAATATCTTGTCGATTGTTCAGGGTAAAACCAGCTTTAAATTTCTATCCCACTTGACAAATTAAAATGTCGCTGCCAGTCCCTGGAGCTCTGAATTTATTTGGTAACTAATAACTACTTCTGTTTCATAAAAAGATATGCAGAGACTGTAGTGTTTGGCTCTTAGGGCAAAATGTTGGAATCTGTTCCTGCTGGTAGATTTACAGGAGCAGGTTATGGTGCCATGTTACCATCAGCCACAGAGATTGGGACTGTAAGAGTTCTGCTGAGTTAATGTCCTAGAAAATCAGACCAAGGTATCACCTGATGGAGTCAATCATATCTTTATTAAAATAATTAGATTTTCCTATTACATAAGCAGCAATAGCTTCTTCAATATCACTGTCAGATAATTAATAATGTGGGATTATGATCTCTCTGTGGCAAAGGAGATAAAGAAAGGAACCAGAGGCAGAAAATGAAAGTTTGATGATAATATTAGAGATAAAAAAATAAATGAATGAAAGAACTATCAGATTTAAAGAGATATCATGCAGATAGAAATGTATAAAGAACTGGTAATGTAGAAAAAGGAAAAGTGACATAACTCATGCAAATATGCCTCATATTTCAAAGAAGACTTTCAAAGAAATATTCCTGAAATAAAAAGAACAATTTAACAAAGGGTCTTTAAAAGTCACAAGCAGTGTTTTACGGAACATACAATTTGCTCATGGGTATGTACTGCTGCTGGGGGACTGGAGTTTATTTTAGTTCAATTAACCTATATATATACACTTATAAATCTGCATTATAGGACATATGGCCATGTGGTCCTCACACATCAAGCATCATACAAACACACTTTGAGATCAGTGAGATCCTGGGGGAGGACAGAACAAATACAGTGTGCAGAAAAATAGCAGAAAGGACATGCCTTTGTAGCATATAACAAAGAAAATTTTGAGTTAAGGAAAAAATTCTGCCCTTTTGACTTCACAGTTGTTGGACCTTTGTACTGTGGATCTGATTCTGGTCCACAAAGCAGAAGAGTTCAGTGTGCAGCAGGGTTGTTGGGCTTTGATAGGGTGGACTCATGCCAGGCTTCATGCATTGCCTAATCATTTCTTGTGAAATGAGTTACTCTCGTTTTCATCTTAGGAGAAATATTTTGTTTGCGAAACACGTAGCTGCATATTCACTTATGCTTCCCAAGCATGTGAATGCATGGGGTGAGATGGATGGCAGTAGTTTTCACAGCTTAAGTTGCCACTTTATCATGGGGAAGCAAATAGGATCCATACGAGGTACATGTTATTGCAGAGTATGTTCCTTGTGTATCATTTGGCTGCAGTTAAAGCCCATCAAATCTCCTTTATGGCTTCTTATATCTCAAGATTCTATTTACGTCAGATTTCATGTGTGTATTTCACTAGAGGCTGCATTCAAAGCAACGTATTTCAGACAGGAGAGCAGCTGCTGGCTGCTGCCATGCTAGGATGGAAATTCAGGTGAAAAACATCTGTGAAATCAGGGAAAATTAGAATTCCTTGTGCTAAAGGAGATGTCAGATTCAGGAAAGGGCTTTTCTTTAATAATTCTTACTTAGTATACTGGAGTTTGCTGTCCATTGATCTCATTAGGTCACACAAAATGCTTTGTCTTAGGATGATACATACTAGGGAAAATTTACGTTTAGATATAAAAGATGAAGCAAAATGCATACGACTGACTAAAGAACACAGTTCTTTATCAGTTGAGGGACGTATGGCATCCTGGTACCCTTTATACCCTGTTTCTCATAATGAAACTGGGACAGTAATGTAATGTTCTAAATACACCAAAAATTGTTAAAGGTTGCCTGAAACACTGACTTGAAAATTCAGTACTGAAAACTTTTGGTAGCGGCTGCCATTTTCATGCATTAAGAAAGCAGGGATATTAATCCTTGGGAAAATACATTATCATAGCTGTCTTTTGGACGTCTGTTGTCCAGTTCTTACTCTGTGCTATTCAGCTGAGGGTTCTGCTGGAAAGGTTTATCTTTTAAAAAAATGATAATTATGAATAGTGAGCTTTCTTGGGCCTTTACAGTTCTTTGGTTCTCACCCTCGGTGCATCTGTGCCATGGTTTGAATGATGAAGCTGTTGGACGTGCAGGTGGGTGCTCTCCGTTTAGTGTGTCCTGCATTGCCCCCGGGCTCGAGGGATATGAGTTAGATGCATCTGCCCTCTCAGAACCTCTGCCAGGGCTCTGTAAGTAATTAGGTGGAATTATGGCATATTAAAATATGCTGATACATTTGAAAAGATGTTACTGTAACAGTGGGATTTTTAGAAATGAAAGCTCTCTACTGTGTTTCAAGTCTGCTGTGGCCAAAAGCTAACCTAGTAGGAAACACAGCCAGCAATGATAGGCTTTTTTTTTTTTTTTTTCAGATTTAGTAACCTGAATTTCAGCTACAAAAAGATTTTACAGCTTTCATATATATTGATGAGGATAATCTAAAGAGAGTTTATCTCTGTAATCTAATTTGCAAGATTAATTGCTGAGCTGTTTTTTATGTATTTTATCCTTACATCCACAGCATGTACAGTCATCCCAATGTCCAATTAATCTTTTTTTTAAAAAACCAATACAGAAATTGAACTTGAGCTTTTGAATGCCGTGTTAATGCCTGGCTTGGGCAACAAAATGGTATGGTCCTTTCAGATGAGACATTGTCCACTGCTTTTCTTCTGTAGTGCCTGGGAAAAGCAGCCCTAGAATTGCAGTCTTGGCATTAGCACAGTCCCAAAAATGCACATCAGGAGGCATTGCTTGTGTGGCATGACAATGCGCTCTGCTTGCTGCATGTAGGAATGTGTAACAATATCTATCATTTTTGGAGGTAGTCATGCAACTTACATTATTTTCTCCCTAGCAGAGGTTTTCTCTTCTGCTACCACTGGAAAACACTTCAAGTGGTTAATAGAAAATCCAGTCCCTTATCTGTGAGCTTGTTACATATGCCTGCCATTTGTTCATATTATCCCAACAGCTTGTAGAATATCGTCATTCATTTCCAAAGTATCAGAAAAAGGCAGTGATCTACCTCAACTCCCCTTCCTCTGCTTCCACAGACTCAAGCTCCGTGCAGCCTTGCAGCTGCACGGTGTGGGAGTTGTGTGGTTTTGGGCTGCCCATGCAGTGCTGACAGGTCAGGAATGTGAGAGGGAGCACTGGCACTGATTTCCAAGAAATCATGAAACAGTGATTTTTAGCTGAAAAGAGAGTATAGGCGAGGTTTTGTGATAGTCTCAATTTGCAAGATGATTGCTCAGGAAATGTAGGGGGAGGAAAATGAAAGGGGGTGGCAGAAAGGTAGGGGGACCTTTGGATATACTTAGGCTATCAGATTATAGACAGCTTTGTGAAAAGCAAGTTATGAACTGCTCTAGGAAGCAGTAGTAAGGTAGAGAGATGTAATAAGACATTTCTGCATGTGAAGAAAGCGTCTTTGCTGCCCACCTGATCGTAATCTTACTTTTGTTTTGAATACTGAAGGAAATTATGCATCAACTGACAACAGGGCTTTTCAGATGCCTCTGGCAGTTTGCATGCCAAACCACACCTTAATCAGTGATAATTCATTCAGAAAATCTTGTAGACATGGGACTTGTGTAATGAGATCACATAGTCTTCTGTGGAGCATAGTCCTCATCTAGAAAAAGATAACAGTTAGCTAATTTTCATCATTCTGATTTGACATTTCAATGCAAGTCATGTGGTAGCTCTGAATTGCAGGTGAGTCAGAGTGTGGAAGAGCCTTCTGCACAAGAGAAACTATAGCTTTTAGCATTGAATTTTAATTCTCATGGAAAACAAGCAAACCTGTTACTGGGAACTTGTCAAACATCCAAATGAAGAAAATACCAATTTAGAGTTCAGCTAGACTCCTCTCTAATTAGTGTTCTTACAGCGTGGCAATGACCATGGTAGATGCTCTTGGAGATTGTCACCGCCTGAGACTAGAGATGAACCATCAAATTCATTGGAGCAGTCAGCGTTTCCTTTTATGTGTGTACATGTTCTTGGCAGCTGAAAAAGTGTTTCTCTCTTAAATGAGTATGTTCCTATCAGGTAAAATCTGATCATAAGACGAACAATTGCAGTGTGTTATATTTCACTGTCAATCTCTTTACTTAATTGCTTTTTTCTTTTTTCTTTTTAAAGCAAAGGCTATGATAGAAAGTTTAGTTTGAACTCAGTTGCTTTTTCTAATACAAACCATTGAATGTACTGAAAATATATGGCTAATTAAAGAATTTTTTAATTTAGAATATAAGTACTACTGTGGATCCATTAATTTTGTGGCAGGCATACCTAATACAGTCTTGTAATTTTTAGGAATTATTTAAACTAGCAGATAGTTTTCTGCTTTTTCAGGTTCTCTATTAAGCTAATATTTGGAATACCTTAGAACCAAAGGTTTTGTAAGGAATTTTTGTGATGTAGAACTGCTTTAAAATATGTATCAGTCACACATAGGAACTCGTGGCATTCTAAGCTTCTTGTTTCTTTGAGGGCCAGCCAAAATTTCAACACAAAGTCTTGATATCCATGCTTGCCAGAGTTGATTTATGACTTAACCAGAACAAAATTTGGCACACATGACTGCTGAACTCCAGCCCAGCTTAAAGCACATAACTCCTGCAGCATGCACAGCAAGTGGAGCCAGGTGTATGTCCAGCAGGGAAGGGAAGGTGGTGGCTGTTGGATGTGGGTGCCATGTCTCCTCCATGTGACCTCAAGTCCACCAAGTGGACTCAGCCAGCAGTTAATTAAAAAGTTGTTATGAAAAGTGGCAGAAAAACTTCATCCATGCTTTAAGAGAGAGCTGGTTCAGCTTTGCTGATAGAAGGAAAAAATTTGGTTTGCTCTTCAGCCAGCAGATCGGACTGTGTACAGCAACAAGCAGATTTTCTGCAAGATTTTTTTGTTATGTTCCATTCTTGCTCTAGCACTGTATTTAAATAGAATTTAGGGCATTGTTTTTAGTGAATACAAGCCAGGGAATGTCGTGGGTTCACTACCATCATAATGAATATTTTATTACAGCAGCTGAAATCTTGGATTGTGATGAGGAGAGGGCACCATTGTTTCAGTTCTGTGAAATCTCTCTGAGGATCATTACCTTACTTACTTATTTAGTTTTTGAGACAGGCAGAGCATTAGTGAATATCAGGAAGAAAACATGATCTGATCCAATTTTAAGCACTTTGTCAAAACAGTAAAGCAAACTTTTCCTATCTGTCTGATGATTTCTGTGATTGTGAAATAAAGCTAGCCTAGCTTTTGGACTGGTTCAGGGCCAAGGGATAACTGATCATCAAGTGGAGATGTTTTCATTTATCAGTTTATTTTTTTGCCCTTCCACAGAGACTGGCCAAATAAAATGTTTTCTTAGTGCCCTGCTCGCCACTCTGGTGTTTTCATCAATTTCACTCTGTCTCTGGGGCTACAAGTGTCAGTCAGTTGCAATAAGGTGTCATTTTTGCCACTTCTGTGTTTATTAGGAGCTCTCAGATATTTACTGCCCAGTTTCCTGGACCTGTGCCTTGGGTGAGCCGTGTGGGACATGTGCTCGAGAGCTGTGGCAGAAATGTGTGCGGCCGATCTGGGCACAGCAGTAATAAAATACAGAGCTAAGGATCATTTCCTGCCCACTGATAGGCAAGTTCAGCAAACTCTATTTATGTTTCTTGCTTGATGTAAATTTTTGACCTTTATGATTCAGTGGACAGCCTAAAAATGTCTGAATGAATTTATAAGAATCAGTAGCCAAAAAACAGGAATCTGATAGAAAAATAGCTTTCTTCTCTTCCTTTTCACAGAAAATGGCAAAAGTCGGATTTTTTTTTTTTTTAATTGCTTAAGCATGGTGTTTCCTCATCTGCTGTTCCTCCAGAACCTTTTGTGAAGCAGGCAAATTAGATCCTGCTCTGGCATCGAAAGTGCAGACACTTTTGATGTACAGTACAACAGCTGAGAAGTCCTGCAATGGGGCAGTCCTACCAAATGCTGTCTGCTAAGGTGAAGCTGTACTGCCCCAGACCCCCTTTGGGTTTTGAGGCAGGCAGTGTGTTGCAGACTGGGCAGTCAGGCAGTGAATAAACAGTAAGTAGTTTAAATAGAAATGGGGTGCAGAGGATTTCAAGACTGGTTCTTCACCTTGACTATTTTGTTATGTTAGGAATTAATGAATGTGTTACCATTCTTCAGTGAGCCTCAGGCTAATAACTCTGTGAGCTTAGATACCCTCAAGGTAATTTTTTCCTTCCTTTTAAATCAGGCCAATTTAATAAATGTCAAGCAGTCTGGAATAAGAAATTACTAATTTTGTGTCATTTTATATCTTTTGGTAACCATGATTATATCTATCCTGAGTGTGATCAGTTAGAAAACTTGAAAAAATTGTGCTCTCTTCAATCTGGGCAAGGTAGTACCACAGCAGCATTTAGCAATCCTTTAAGATTTCTGGAGCCAGAATGTTGTTAGGTTCCTATAAAGTTTAATGATGCATGGTGTAGTGAAAATGATGTAATAGCACAAAGTTAAACAGGATACTTCATTTGCAGATTGGAAATTAGAGATGGATCTGGCCTTTTTCCCTTGCTGTGTGGGAGCGTTGGAATGTAGTTCTGGTTTGGGCACCCCACGTGCACTGCCTGCAATTGCCTTTGCAGGATGCACGAACAAAATTCATCTGATACTGCAGAGTCACTTGTGAAGTACCACAGAGGCATGAAGTTCTGTAAAAGCAAGACCATGAAACAACTAGAGCAGCTAAAACTGCCTGTGGTAGAGAGAACATGATGTGCGATTTAAATATCAATAGTAGTTGATGTAAAATAAAGAAAATACCTGCAATCTGTCTTGGACTCCTGTCTGTGGCTTGGATGAGGGAGCAGAAGAAATGATTGCAAAGAAGTTTTGCGGGGCACACGGGACAGTCTGGCTTCAGTTTTACAAATGGCTTAAAAGTTCAGTTATCAAAATTAGTTCTCATAACATAGTTTGGAGTTTTTGGTGTGTGAAAGGAGAGGAGATGGGAAAGAAGGGAAAGGCAAGGTGGGTGTGCAGCACTGTTGGGCAAAGGGAGATGTATGGAATAGGTCTGCCTGGTTAAAGACATTCTCCCTGGTTAAAGACACTCTCCATTCAAAAATGGCCATCAGTATAGGGAGGGGGGATTTAAAGAATTACACTGAAATGGTGCTAGCTGAAAAGAAGGTCAGGGGAGTTGAAATCTACTATTACTACCTGTAGCAAAGCTAGTATCTGCAGATGAAAGCTGCTGGGGTAGGAGGGAAATACCTACAAAGAACAAACTGAAGTGGACTCCCACAGTAATTCTATCCCTCTGAGTTAAAGCTGATTCTTTCAGAATCCAGAAATATTCACTTTGCGGCATCCCTAAAGTGGGAACAGAGCAGTACATACAAATTATGTCCTAATCTCACCCTAATCTTATGGCAGAAGAGAAAGAATCAGTAAAAAGACAAGTGGAACTCAACCAAAAGCAGCTAACAAACATTGCTAACTAACATTTTAATGCTAGAGCAGTTATTAGGCACCAAAAAATGATCTATCTTCGAGATTCTTGGCGTTCAAATAATTTTCTCAAATGAGTGCTAAGGTCTTTGTCATGCTTCTGATCTGCACTCTCATTCTTAGACTACACCCAAGTTTGTGGCTTTTAGATTGGCTAAATAACTGATGAGCCATGCTCATGCTCAGAGTCTGACACTGCTGGTGTTCTTTGCAGTGTAGGAGAGATTTTTCACCAGCTTCAGGGCATGGGACACCTGCTGCCATCCCTTAAGCAATAAACTTGAAGGTTTGTAACAGATGCTTTATAAGGCATTTTTATAATGTGTTGTTCTGTGTTTCCTTTTACTGTTCCTGTTAAATCAAGATTTTAAAGCTGTTTTCTTTTAAGGCAAGTGACAAGTGAATCACTAAGTAAGGGTACAGAGACAGACAGTTTGACAGCCCATGGAAACAACAATCCAGGGTATGAATGGCAAAGCTGATGTGTAATTCTGATTTATACATTGCTAAATAGTGAAAATTTCTAGGAACAGTTGCATAGTTTTGGAAGTTTCTTCTTTAAAATAATTTTCCCCTGTGTTGCAAGTGAGCATCAGCAGCTGTGGCTCAAAATATGGCCAAGTATGAGGAGAGGAATTGGAATTTTTTCCCTTTGAGTTCTCATTAGCCATCATCAGTGTGGTTCTCATGGCTTTCTGTCTTCTGTTTCCTGTGATTTCTAGATGACTGCTGTCCCTTCTATGGCCGTGTACTTCTTGCCCCTGCTTTGATAATAGCATTTTGGTGAAGGCTTGCTCAAATTGTTTGTGGCTTTGCTGCAATAAGTGGTTATTACATCCATGATGCTCTAGTAGGGGGTTTCTTTCCCTGTTCCTTCTGAATGTTTGTGCACACACACTGGCACAGCTGGTGCTGAACACCACTATAAATGTCCCTGCAGTCCCTGTGAGGAGTCCTGGTGGAGGCAAAGCAGGCACTGCCTGGTGTGCCTGAGTCCCTTCCTTGGTGGCACATTGGTGCTGGGGCTCCCTTTGAGCTCACTGCTGGGTGTGCTCTCCAGGGTGCAGAATGGACATTTTCACCATCCCAACTGTTGCTAAATAGGCTGATTAATCAATATGTCTATATTAATTTCTGTATTTCCTTACTCTGTCCTAACTCTTTAGGAGCTCATCAGAATATAAGATTCATTGTAGCTGTTCCCACAAAAGCGCATTACTTCAAAACTACTTTTGTTTGTTCAGGGTCCTGTGGAGTTTAGAGTGTCTTAAAGAAGTTATTATTAAAATGTCTTCTGTCTAGAATCAGGTAAGAGCTCAAGGACATGCTACAAATTCTCTTAATGTGATCAGGGGGATTGGATTAGACAGCTTTCACAGATGCACACTGGTACCACTCCCACGGAAAGGACAGATGATCCCAACTAGAAGATATTCTGAAATGCAGAGCTCCAAAAAAAACTTCTTGCAGAGGTTTTCATTCTGAATACCTTAAACTTTTTGTCTTGCACTTCATAGTCCAATTACTTTCTTTTGGTCTTTCTGTGAAAATCTGTTCCTTCTTCAGAGTCTTTTGCAGTTTGCCACAGTGGCTGTGGCTTGATGCCAGCTGGGTACACAACCTGACTTGCTGTGAGACAAGACTGGGGAATCTTCCAAATAGCTGGCAACTACAAATATCTGCAAAACAGAGACAGGCAACTTTGCTGCCAGCTGTCTCTGTCTGACAAAAATGCCATCTTGGGTTACATGCACAGGAGAGAACTACTAGTTCAAAAAAATGCGGGTTTTTTTGTTTGTTTGATTTAGTGGGGTTTTTGTTAAGTCAGCTGAGCTAAAGAATCAAAGTTTTCACAGCTTATGTAGGACTTAAGAGGAATACACATTGTGGCTTTAGCTTCAGTTTTCAACAGATTCAAGGTATTTGTAGTGATCTTTACAGAAACAGGGTTATTGTTCGTATTTATGTTTTGAGGAAAAATAATTTCTGTGTAGATGACCTGTAATACAGAAGATGTTCACATAATTATAAAGAAAATTTAAACATTGGAAGGGAAGGAAGTGTTTAAGATAAATGTTCGTAAATATAAATCAACACTAATAAAAGGGAAATGGTGCTTATCACTGTTTGATGGAGTGTATTAAGATAAATGTTTTCTAAGCACTGCAATGAATGAAGTTCAGGTGCATTTAAAAGTTAAGTACATTATTTTAAAAACTGAAACCCAAATCTGTTAGTCATTTCATTATGTTTTAAAAATGTTTTAAACACTTCCGTCTGTCCAGAGTGGGAGATGTTGTCTCATCATCTAATTCTCTGCTTCCTACTCTACTGAAATCTAATCAGAGGGGAATCTCCCCATCCTCTGGGAGGAATGAGCTTAACCTCTTGCCTAAGCTATTTATATTAACAGAAAATATTTCACTCCTACTTTTCCTTTTGTTGTTGTTGTTGTTTTGTTTTGTCTGCAAGGATTATTTACAGGAAAGCCTAGGAAAGTTCCTTCATCTACACCAGGAACCAAGAGACACATAAATGCAAATGCAGTTCTGAATCTGTAGCCCCACTCTATATATGGGTAGAAAGATTTATAAGAGATATTGACTTAAATGCAGATGAGAAAAGCTTCAGTTGCTGTAGGACTGCATTGAATGAAGAGATCACATTTTCTGAGGCTTCTGTGTCTGTCAGCTCTGGGGTCCTTGAACTCTAAGGACCCCAGAGGTTTTTTGCATCTTTACTCTGGGTTTGGATTTTGGATTCAGATCTGTTTCTTGAATTGGCCACCCCAAGGTTTTCTGAAGTCTGAAACACAGAACCAAGCTGGTGTTTAACTTCAGCCATTCTCTGTTGGTTGCTGTAGGTCTCTCTTAAAGGACTGTAGGAGGTGATCTTTCCTGTAGATAAAATACAGGAATTGACATAAGGCTATGCCATCCATCTCAGTCAAGTGAAGTAACTTTCTGTTTAAAAATCTTCTCTTTCACCTGAAGTATTACATTTCTGCTTACCCAGAAACTCACTATTATTGCTTGAATGAGCAGCAGTGTAATCCTCTGAGGTGCTGGTGTCCGAGGGGCCAGGAAGGCAATGAAAACTCCAACCAGTGTAGTGTGAAAGCTCCCAGGTAGAGCTGCCTGGGGACTTTGCAATATGAGCTGCACTGATTTTTCTTGCACCACAGAGTAAGGGATTACACTGCACTGCTCCTGCTGCAGGATGGGGATGAGGATGAAAACTGGTCATGGAGAGAAGAGCCCTATTGAGCTGAGTGAGGGGTATGAGTGTCCAAGGAGAGGGTAGTCTTTGCCAGACTGGCCCACATGTGCTGCCCCCTCTGTGGGGAAGTGTGGCAAACCTCAGTCAGCAGCAGCAGCGAAATGTCGCAAACCAGAAGAGGGAGGGAAGTGTATAGTCAGAATAAAAATATTAGCAAGTAGTGTTTCTTACCTCTGTCTTCCTTTCTCCTGGGAGGAAAAGGTAAAATAAGCCCCCAAAGTGCTTTGCTGTTCTGCCTGTGTGACCTGTGTTCCACTGCAGAGGTCAGAGGAGCCATGGTGGTGCAGCTGGGTGAGAAGTGGGAGTCACAGGTAATCCTCTTTGCACTTACTCTCCAGAGGATTTCAATTTCCAGGGTAGTCTGAGGTCTGCAATTTGAGAGTGATCCTGTAGGACAGCAACACTGAAAGGAATGTTGCAGTAGGTGGAGGGGTGCTGAGCTGTGGTGAGCCACCCCTGTGCAGTGGCACTGAGGCACACAAAGACCCAGGGAGCTGCTGGCACTGGAATGTACAGCCCACTGTGTGGTGCACAGCCCACTGTGTGGTGCACACCCCTCTTCAGGGACATCAGCGTCACAGCCATGTCCTGGTGGCTTTTCCATGCCCTCAGTGCATCTCCTTGCTTGTCTTCTGTTGAGGATTCTTCAAATGATGCTGTAAGAGCAAGTACCACTTCTCCCAGGCTTCTGTGTTGTTGTTGAAGCAGGTGATGTGTGGTGGAGTGGAGCATCTTCTCAAGTGAAATGCAGCCTGTTGTCAATGAAAGGCCAGATCTGGCTCTTCTCAGCCAAACCCTTTTTGTCAGAACTAGGAAGAACATCAGAAGCAGGCTCCAGAAATGTGGAATCCACTGTATGATTGTATTTGGTTACTTAATTCAGAATTCACTCCAAAACTAGAGAAGGTCATTTTCTGACCTTTTCAGCTGAGTAAAGCTGTAGGTGCCTGTTGTCTCTCTGGAAGGGTGTGTAAAAACTCTGTTCCTCTTGGTGCAAGAAGCCATGAATGATTATCTTTCAGGAGCAGAGCATCTCTCCTCCCAGAACAGCTGGGATTAGCTCAGTAGTGAATCCATAAGCTACATGGTTTGGTTTGTTTTTTTTTCCAGAAAACCCACTTTATTTTACACCAGGCATGAAGAAGATGTAGAGGGATAATCTCTGCTCCTTTTTCACCTCTGAAAAGTAACATCATTCAGGATGTGATTCTCCACTTGGGAATCCTTCTTACATAAAGTTGCTTATGGATTCTGGCTTTTCTACTTCATCCAAGGATTATACACACTTTGTCAGTTTTCACTGAGCTCTTTTCGCTTTTGGTATAAATACACAATTCCTATTCATGAGGGGGGAAAAAAAGCAGCTTTAGTTATGCCTGTCCACGGCAAAACCTAATTTGATTATGTTGCATAATTTAACCTTTTAAAGGCATAACCTGACCTTTTATCAGGGGGAGCTGCTTTAATTAAGCTAAACCAGAGAAGACTGTGTCTTCTGTGCTTCTGAAAAGACAGAAGAATTTTGGAAATGCTTTACACTGCTTGGAATACAGGAGACAGCCAAGAGGCTGTGCTAACAGATCTTGCTGAAAGAGGCATTTGTAGGAGAAAGTGAGGCTTCAAATGTGCCAGCAGTGGTGGCAGGGAAGCACCTTTCCATGTTGTCCTTGTAAGGGAGAAGATGATGCTTTTTAACCATTCTGCACTTAACAGGCTGAATGTGGAGATGAGGTTTTGCTTCTAAGCCTCCTCTAGTTCTCAAAGCACAGGGAGTTGTCCAGCCACATCAGAGCAACTTACTTGCAGCTGAATCAGAAATCTGTATGCAAAAATCTTATTCTTGGTAATTATTCAGAAGATCTTAACATTTCCTGTGGGAGAAATGGAGGTTTCTGTAAGCCTTCATAGATTTCTTCTTTTAAAACTGCTGTTGAAGACAGTTCCACAGATAAAATCTTTTATGTCTCTTTTTCACAAATCTGTATGTGTGAGAGAAATCAAGATAGAATCAAGATTATATGGAATGCTTCAGTAATACTACATACACATTTCATTGCTAAACTTTGTGTGTAGAAAGTGATTAGAAGTTTTAGAGTTAAGGTAAAAGAATAAAATATATTGGTTTGCATTAATGATTTATATCAAATAAGTGATCTGGTAATTAAGGTTGAAATGGTGCTTGAATTTAAATCTTAAATTCTGGCATGCATAACTTCTCTTTCTATTTCCTAGGGTCAAAATTTCACTTATATAGTCTCAATCTTTAATTTTATTTAAAGTAGTGATTGAAGAATAACTGTTCTTTCATAATTTCTCCTTCTAAACTTGGAAGAAGCTGTTTAGAAATTATTCATAGTCTTTTGAAAATCCTGGCCACTTTAAAACATAGTTTCCAGTAGAATTTTCTCAGCATGTGAAAAAGGGCTCAGAATTTGTACCTTTGATCCCTCTAAATGCTCTGCTGTTGTTGCATAGACCACATACTAACCATAAAATAGAAGTCAGAGCCAGCTATCAGGTTCGGATACATGTATGCCTTTTCCCAACTTTTCTCAGTCAAAAATTAATAGTTTTACAAGCTCCCTACCTGTAAATGTCAAGGTGTCATTTGCATAGATTTCAAAGTTTTAATCTGTCCAAATTTAAACTTGGCCAGGACCTAACAGGTTTTCAACCTGAAACTCCAAATCCAATTTCTTGGCCCATATTTATTTTACAAGGAAGATGACCTTGATATGTATGTCAATATCCTAAGCTCTTAGTTTAGCTTTTGCTAAATAAATCGACAGAATTGTGTATTTCATTATAGCACAGTCCTGACCCAGTGCAACAGGAAAATTCCTAGAAAATTCAGTGGAGCCTGATTCTCATACACTGTAGTTTGAGACCTATGTAAGAAAGAGCCCTAAAACATTGTAGCTGATGCAAAATTAGAGAATTGGCCTTGCATTTGTTTTCCTAAGTTTTCACCCATTTAGTTGACATTTTTTAGTTTCCTAAATTGTCAAGAGTATTTTGATAATTCCTTTTGCTAAGACATGAGCAGAGGAAAAGTCTGGGTTTGCGTCACTGAATATTTTCCCATTTGTGCTTCTGGACTTGAATAATCTAAGGCAAACTCACTATTTTCCTCTTTGTCATCTTCAGTGCAGCCAATGCGAAAGAGCTGAGATTAGGAAACTTATTATGTGATAAGAACTCCAGCAATTATAATGTTGGGTTTTCACTTCTTAATACTCCCTTCTATTTCCTGTGAACATCAACATACTCAACAATTTATGCCCCATTGAAAGTCCAGTATTTGATAGTTTAGACAGAAACTTTCTTTTTCTGCAATGTGCAGTTTCTCTTCCTATACTGGAATCTTTAAATACTCAGTTGGCAATTCCTATTATAGTTGATTATTTGGACCAGGCAAATTGCCGAATAAAAGGTTTGTAAATGATCTGCTTTATATTTGTGCGGTCCTCAAAGGACTGAAATTTGCTTTAGGGAAAAGCAAACGACCAAGTAATAACATTTTCTTTTTTTAAAAGCACTGCCAGAAACTTAATTTCAGAGAGCTTTTTATTATTAAATTTCCCAGCCTTCCTTTCAAGCACGTTATTAGGAACATGGTTCATTTATTTGGGAGAGGGAGGAAAGCACTGAAGAAGGGGGAGATAAAGGTGAAAAGCAAGCTCTTTAATTCATATTGTGATCTAAGTGTAGAGTTCATGTTGGCAACAATTTCAGTTTTCTAATGTGCAGTCATTGTGAAAGACTGATTCTAACATGCAAACCTCAAAGAAGTGAGAAAATTGTTTCTCTTCTTTTTTGGAGCTCATTTATATTGAAATTTTTAAGGCCTTTGGAATTTTCAAGTGGTTCTCCTAGAGCAGGTGAAAAAGACCTTTGCTCTTTAACAGAAGGAGCCAGAGAAATCAAGCTTTTGCTTGTTTTACTTACAAACTAGATGCAGCTTTGAGCACTGGGCTTGAGTTTGATGCTGTTAGAAAAGTGAAGTCTAGGTAATAGATATAATGCAAGGAGGAACTGATCATTCTTCTGGGTTGTGGTCTGTAAATGTCTTTTTGTTTATTTCTATTCATGGCTTAGCAGTTGGCACCTAACTTTTAGGAAGAGAGCATTTCTCTCCAGCCTACAAAATAAAGCTGTCCTGGAAGGGTGCGACAAAGGAGGTCAGTGCTGCTATTAGTTACATAATAAATGCTTTTTTTCTTCTCAGTGAAAGGCAGAAATTCTGTGAGCCCACTTAAAGCATGGGGACAATCCAAAGCCTAAGTTTGTCCATGACAGCTGAGAAAGCTGACTGGAAACTGGAACTTCCATTCCCCAGGAGAGCTGAACATTTTTTAATTTTCTGTCATTCTACTTGGAAAAATTAGCATTCTATAATATGCTGGTTTAGGGGCATAGAAATATTTCAAGTTCAGTATTGTTCAAATTGACAAGAATGTTCCTATTTCTTCTGTTTGTTTACCAAACCTAATCTGATTAAATTAATATTTTCAAGAGCAAACAGCTTTCTCAAGAAATGCCTTTGCTTTTTGTTATCAGGGGATTGTGGACACATTTCTCTAAGCGAAGGCCGTAATTTTCTGTCCATTCAATTTAACTACTTTTCTGCTTTTTCTGTGGACCATCCAAGCTGGTGCTCTGAGCTGTTGACTGTCCCTCCCCAGCAGCTGTTTCTGTAGGGTGTGGGTCTTGTCAAGGAAAACACTGAATACGTTCCTGCTTTCCTTAGCACCATTGATGAGATGTTTCTGGCTTCCTGAAATCACTGTCAGGCACAGGGAGAGCTCTGAGGAGCCGTGTGCTCCTGGTGCTTTTAGAATTTGAGATCAGGAAAACTCTTCTATTCCACTTTACTTGCTTGAGCTCATTCCTCAAAACACTTGCTGCTGCCTTATTTATACGACTTTTTCAGGCCTCCTTGTTGCAGATTTTGTCTTTCACAGGGTTTGGTCTTTCTGGCAGCCTGATTAGTATTTTGCATGCTTATTCTCTCTGAGCATAACCCACGGGCAGTTACTGTGCTGCAAGACTAAGGACAGGGCTGCTCTACAACGAGTGGTCTTGTTCAATGGGAAAGGATGGATCTGCAATGGCAACTGGGTGGGGGCGGCAGTGCAGACGATGTACTTCTTACAAGTGGCTCATGGTGGGCTAGGAAAGTGTGACAGACAGCACAGGCCTGAAGGAATGCACCATACTCTTTTAGAAATCACAAAGATAGTAACAATCAGCTGGGGGGAGGCAGCTGGAGCAAGGCAGAATAGGCACATTTTGCTTTCCTGTCTCACAAAGAGGTTCTGTGGGGTAGAGCAGGTACAAGCTGTCAGGTGTACCTTCAGGTGTTTGGGGGATGCAGTGTTACAGCGTTAGTATGAAAAGTGAAAAAGCTATTGGCACTTTTGCAAGAAATGGAGGGGAAAAACCTTGCCACCACTAGTCAACAACGCTAAAAAATCCCAAACAAAACAATTTTTGTGAAAGTTTGCTCTAGAGAAACACAGAGAAAAGTTTTGGAAAACAATCTGGTGCCAATATGTAGCGTATATGTAGTAGTTTTTTTACTGTAAATCGGGTCCTGTTGCATAATTTTTTCCTCTGACCTTCACTTTTCTATGAACTTTGCAAACCCCATATAAGATGATGGGATTCTGATGGGGAAACACTTCCAGAAATCTTCTGCTAGGCTTCTTTTTTATTTTCTTCTTAAACCTATAGCTGTGTATCTTTTAGCATAATGTGGACTGTTTGGACTGTTTAATTTGCCTGGTATGTCCTTCTTGTCCTGGTGTTGCTAGAGTAAAAAGTGAGGTTGTTTAGTCCTGTTGCATCAGAACATTGCCTTGCTGGTTTTTGCAGCCTATTTCTGGGGCTGTTCTGGTTGGAAGGACTCTTTCTGGAACATGGTTGGCATTGTCAATAGTATTTCAAAGGAAGAGCTCTCAAAGGAGCATTTACCACGAAAATCAATCTTCCTTCACTCTTCTGGGTATACATCACCTGATGTGTTTACTCTTTTCATGGCTGATGATTTGCAGACATCCCATATTCTACAAATATACTTCTCCCTACACAGCTCCTCCATCTGACAACATCACAGTTTATAGCAGAAAGTCTTGTTATTAGTCCCAAAGCTTCTGACCTTGCACACTCCTATTAAATTTCATCCCATTTCTATTACCCTTCCAGATAATCCAGCCCCTGCTCTGTGAACCCCCAACTCTCCCTCCAGACATGTAGGTCTCAGGGAATCTATTTGTTTGTTTTTATACTTTTGTGCCAGTCATTAATACAAGTATTAAGTGAGATTGGTCTCAACCCCCGAGGGTTTTTCATTATTAACCTTCCTGAAGTTTAACAATTCCCTTCCTGCCACATGCTCCTCTAACAGGCTATAGCTAAGGGGAGGGCAAGCCTGCCCTGGCCCCTGTGACCCCTTTCAGCAGATGCCTTTGGGGCACAGGGCAGGCTGCCCTTTCCCTGATCGCCACTGGGAAGCCTTGGAGGAGGAGCTGCTGGAGCAGAGCTGACAAGCTCACATGGTGAGCTCTGCCTCTGCAGCCAGGAGAGGCAGAGAGACACAGCCAGCCTTTGGAGATGGCAGGGGGATATATGAAAGGGCAGCAAGAAAGGCCTTGTAGAATTTTCTTTGATCCAGGAAATGAGCAGGTATTGCTCAGCTGAAAGCCTGGCTGGAGGAAAGGGCCTGCCCTGCCAGGGCACCGAGGCTGGGGGAGAGATTTATTTGCAGTCCCCTTTGCTTTCACTCTTTCACTCAGCAGAGATGAGGACAGATATTTCTTCTGTTAATAGAGTTTACTGCTCCAGCTGGCATTTGAACAAAACCACCTTTCTGAGATGCTGAGGTACTCCACTCAGGCAATAGATCTCAGCACTTAATCCTAAAACCTCCTGTTGATTTGAGGTCTGCTAGAGTTACAAAAGAATAAAAAAAATAAAGTAGAAAGCTGAGAAACAACCTCCCTTTCACCAGGTGGTACAACATAAGGCATTGTACTAAATCTGACTAAAGGTGTTTTTAGCAACACAGAACTTGCAGAGTCTTGCAGTGCCAAATGTGTGAGTCTAGTGTGTTGAATTTGTTAGTTTATTGATGATTGCACACATTTAGTCTTTTGGAAGAATAAATTACTCAGTATAACAATACACAGTAATGATAGCCTTTTCTGACTTTGTGTGGTCAGAAATGATGTATAGAGACAAAATGCTAAACACCATGTTTTGTGGACAATAATTGTTAGGAGTAAAGTGTGTTTTCTTTTGTTACAACACTTACGAACATGTCAAAGTTGAGATACCATACTGATGCTTGTGCTGATACTTAGCACTTTGCATGTTCACAGCCCTGTACAAACATTAATGAACCAATGTAAACAGTCATTTTCATCATGTGGCTTAATATAATAAGGCATTGTGAACCTTGTTTTGCCTCTGTATGCACAAGGGATTGTAATTTACGCTCCTTTCCATGCGCAATGAAGGCTATTCCTGTCATCTACCCTCTCACAATCATCCTTTTCCTGTGCAGTTCCCACTGAAGGGGGGGACAGGGCTCTAAAGAGCCTGGGCCATAATTTGGTTGGCTCTCTTCCAGCTTTCTAGATGGTGCCAGTTTGCTCCAGGCTTCCTCTGTGCTATATCATTGCAAATCCCTTTTTGAGGGGTGTCGTTTCCCCCACATCTGGAATTACCTCTCTCACTGCACTGCCAGGAATAAAAGCTCACCTGCATTTCAAAAGTGCATGTCTGCTACGTTGTCTTACACATTTGTCAGCAGGAAAGCACTGCCTGCATTGTGCTATTTTTTAAAATTTATTTTATTTTAGAATGTTAGTTACCCTTTTGCTTCAAGCTAGGAGTATGTGCATCTATTTTGCCAGCATGATTTCAAAGAGCTGTATTTCAGATATTAAGTGTGCACTCTCAGGACTTGCAAGAGCTCGAGCAAGTAAATTAGCAGACCAGAATGAAGTCAAGTGAAGTACCAAAGGGCTCCAGATACTTTAGGATTACAGCAGAAAGCATAATATGAGGGCCAGCTCTCCCAGTTGTTGAAAGTGTGCTTGGAGAGAGGTGAGAAGACACCAGCCTCTACCAGCTGGTGCTAAGTCCCACAGCACCGATTACAAGCTGAAGAAATCTTTACTGGTGGTATCTCCATATCATACCCAGCTGTGAGCAGGGAATTGCCTTTGTAGCCAAACTGGCCATGTCCTGTGAAACCACAGGATTGATTGACTTCATGGCAAGATCAGGCTCTTTTGACTCCAGGAATGGTTAGCCTCTTTGCACAAAAGGTTAAGGTGAAAGGTGTGGGTGTTAATGTTATTTATGCTGTTAGTGGACTACAGAGTTCCACACTGGCTAAAATGTGATGAATTGAGCAGAAATAATTGAAGTCTGTGTCCTGCACAGTGTTGAGGGGAGACATGCACCTGACAGCTGATACAGTTAAGCATTTGCAGCTTAAAGGTGCATATCCTCTGTGCTTCTTGGGGAGCAAACAGCAGTTGAATTATTCACGTTATTCAGTGCAGATGTCTGGCTTTTAGTCTCATCATTCATCATTGCTCAGCAAACACCTGTGTTCATACATTGCATCATAAATACTGCAAAATGAATTGTGAATTTTATGCTCCTTGAATAGAACTCGGACTCACAGCCACACAATAAGATGCACAATGACCATGCTGTATTACTTGTTAAGTATATATTGGAGAATAATGGTTGAACCCAGTTATTTCTGGATATATGAAAGAGATATTTCTGGATTTATTTTTTTTTTATACTTAATACACCCTGGGCCAGCAGGGGATTGTGCTCTGTTGGGCTAGACTTAGGCATGCCAAAATCATGTCTGTGATGAGACTCCCTGTAATGCTATTTTTAAATTTATTGATTGAAGGGGCTAAAGTAGGTCTGTAATTTGTTTTATCCTGTAATTTTGAAAGCAACAACTTTAAGAAGTCTCATTCATATTGATAGCCACAGTGATGAGCTCAGGAACTGAATGTAGGGCCAGACAAGAATTCCGCAGGTCAAAGGTACAAACCTTGTAAAAAATCCTGAATTATTCTGGCCTTTCTTGGGAAGAAAGGTAAAGAAAAACTCCATATCTACTTGGACAAAGAACTGCTTTCAAAACATACCTTAAGAAGTGGACAAAAAGCTTAAAGCAAATGAAAAACACAGCTTTATTGTTGCCGTTAGGAAAAACGAGGATAAAATTAAATTGCTGCACTGGTTTAAATCTTGCAAAATAGGTGAAAAGAGTAGTACCTTATGTATATCAGTTCATCAGTCATAAGAAACTGGCTGGTCAAGTCACTAGAGTAAAAGGACTCTAAAAGAAGTTGAAAGAGACCTCCAAGAGGTCATCTAGTACAGTCCCTTGTTCAGAGCAGGTCTGATTAGATCAGGTTTCTGTGTCAGGGCTGTGTCCACTCAAATCTTGAATATCTCCAAAGAGGGAGATCTGCAGCTCCTCTGGGCAAGCTGCAATATTTGACCACCTTGTCTTAAAAAACCTTGTCTTAAAAAATGTTTTCTTAAAAAAGGTTCAACAGAACTG
Source organism: Acanthornis magna (assembly GCA_036785705.1). Taxonomy (NCBI): domain Eukaryota; kingdom Metazoa; phylum Chordata; class Aves; order Passeriformes; family Acanthizidae; genus Acanthornis; species Acanthornis magna. Next base: position 12,860,198 of record JAWUZG010000093.1, read on the forward strand.
TATTGCAGTGGCTGGGGACAGATAACAAGAACTGTTGATGGAGTGTGAGCCACCACTCCAAGAGATTTCCACCAGTCTGGAAATGACTGACCGGTGTGTACTGGTGTGTTCTGCTAAGCCATACCATAAAACACCACCAGCAGCCACTAGTGACGTGCTGACGAAAAAAGAAAATGACACTTGAAAGTTATTGGCTCAGGAATTTCCAGAGTGGGTTTTTTTAAATGGAGCTCAAGTCCCGCTAGAGGTGAAATCAAAGTGGAGCAGGTACAAAGCAGGGCTGTGAAAATGATTGATTATGGGCAATAGGGAGGAATCAGAGTGTTTGGCTGTTCAGAGAAGTCAAATGAAGTCTTTGAAAGGCTTCTTACTGCTCTCTGTAAGTTCATTACTGCTAATAGGTATAATGGGAAGAAATAGATGAAGACTGTTAATTAGAAAAAGGTTTTAAACAAGAACATGGTGAGGCCTTGGAGCAGCTTTCAGAAGGAGCAGTTGTAAAAATACATGAAACAGAAACAAAACCAAACGGACTTTGACATGGAGGTCTGCAGGGGCAGTCTTTTGCTCAATATTCAATTTGTGATTTCAGGGTAGACATTGTGTTCGGGGTAATTTGCCTGGCATTTCAGTACGTATGGTAGCATTTTAGTTGTGCCTGTCACGCTCTGTTATTTCCTGAGCACAGGAGGAGTAACAGCGTGTCTGCAATTTGCTTGGCAAGTCCCAGGTGCTCCCCAGTGCCTGCACCTTGCATGCATGTGGAAGGGCTTGGCACATCACGCAAAGGTCGCAGTGCAGGAAGCCCACGTTAGGCTGGGGACTTTGCTGGTGTTTCAGTTCACTGGGAATGATCTTTGTCTGTACATTTCTGCTGAGGAAGTCCGAAATAAAACTATGTTAGTCCATAATAAGAGACATTTGTGAAAGAGACTGAAGAATTTGTACTCAGTGTGTATGCTGGGCCCCTATGCTTTCCAACTCAGAGTATTTTTCCATGACTAAATAAAAATAGCCATTTCCTTAGAATAGTGACTGAATTTTTTTCAATTGTATGTTTTATATGGCATAATTATATGCCCTTACAAACAATTTAAGCCAAATTATGCAATTGAAAGTTTAGCTAGTGCTTTTTAATCCACTTAAGAGTTTTGTTTTTGATAGCCTGGTAGTGAAGCAAACTAAATTAAAGTGAATTCCACATGAAAGATGGTTCTAGTATTTGTGATTGTGAGGTAATGACTTGAAATTCTCCATAGTTGCAGCATTTCTGTATTTTATATTTAATTTTAAAACTGTTATGTATTTAGTGGCCATAAATGGAACAGAGTAATATGAGAGAATTGATGAAACAGATATTTGACTGGAAAATAACAGGTTAATGTTAAATGTATCTGTAACAATGAGGAGGCTTAGGCAAAATGCAGAAATATCAATAAGCAAATAGTAAGAGGCAATGGATGACCTGTGAGATCAAAATAAGGAAAAGAATGGAAATATTAAAGAATAGTTAAGATGCTTATTTTGGAACAGGAAAGTATTAAGGAAGTTATCAAAAGAATAGTTTCTATTCCAGTGTTTAAAATTCAAAAAGAGAGATTAGAAAATAGCAGTGCTGATGAGAAATGGAATGATCAATGGTTTGGAAAGGCATATGCTGCTAAAAAAGAAAACAGAAGCTTCCTGTCTAAAAGGGGATGTCTGCCAGATAATCAGCTGACGTTTGCATCGCGGTCAGTCACCAACAGTGACTGCAGCATCTCTAAGTTTTTGGACAAGAAAAGTGTTTGAACTAGATTGATCCGTAAGAGTATTTACGCTGAATTCATGGAACTGCAGACTAAGTTGTATGAGCCCCTGTTGCGTTGGTTTCGATCAGGTTTTGCCTAGCAAAGTTCAGCATTATTGTATTTTTTGTCACTGGGAGTTTTTATTTATGTGCAAAGCTAAAAATAATGGCATATGTAGTGCATTTCAAATGTCACCTTTTAGCACAAGCACAGACTTTCAACTCTGCTGACCACTGAGCTTCTGAGATTATTTGTTGGGATGAATGACCCTATCCAAAGCACAGATTGGATAAATCCATGCAAATTTGCCAGCTTCTGGAACAAAACTTTCATCAATTTCTTGTAGCGTTTTGCATATAATTGCATGTATGATCCCAGCTATTATTGTGGCTGTTTCTAAGTGGTTTTTGTGCTGCCAACGTGAATGAGTGTTTGATGTCTGGAGAAAGGAGTGTTTTTGCAAATGAAATCTGGAGGTTTTGCATCACCGTACTGGGAAAAGCTGAAAGCAAGGTGATCAACCACACTGCAGCTTTCATGTGCCAGCTTTCATCCTGGCACCAATACATTTCAACATGAGGGAGAGAACTTTTTTATGGGGAAGAGATGCAGATTTTCTCAAGCTAATCAGCTGAGTTTGTATATTCATTAATAATTGTTGCAATCCACTTGAGAACTTGCCCAGATTTAGTCAGACCTGTAACAGAAATCAAGGTACTGCTTAAAGGTCTATTGAAGAAATTTCCCTGTCCAAGTTCCCTTTGGAGTTAGCTCGAAATCTACAGTCCTTGGTCCAGCAAAACTTAATTATTATTTGAGTAAGAATTCCAGCATTTTGCTCCATAACTTCAAGAGATGTTAGGGTTTTTAGAAAAGAACTGAAGTGCATTGTTATGGTAAGTGTTTTGGTATAATGACAGTACACCAAGATCTACATTTAATTTAAAATCAATTTTTTAGTTTTAATATTATTGATTCCAAAAGTCATTAGGTTTGATACAAGCCTTTTTTTTACCCATTACCAATACTTGAATAGCAGTTGCTGTTCACATTTTATGGATGGAGAGAATGATGTGATTGTTGTTCTTTGATAAGAAATAAAGTTCTGATTCATACCAGAACACTAACTTTGTGGATGCAAGTTTATAAAAATTTCTTTTTTAGGAACTACTTAATTCCTTATTTTTCAATTATTATTTCTGAAATATGTTTTATGTTCAAGATATAGTTCCAGACCTGAATTAAATGTCTTTGAGTCCAAAGAAATATGCTAAAAGAAAATATTTGTTTGGGCACCAAAAACTTGATCCAAATTTTGGTGTCAACATGCTTTTGATTAGGTCAGTATGTAACATCTTTGTAGTTACACCTTAAATTTAAATGGCTTGGAAAGCTGGAGTACTATTTTTAGGAAACAAATAAAACTTTTTAGACAATAGATTTTATTAATGTATATTAAACTTAGGTATAAGTAGGAAGATCAGTTAGAGCATATAGAGTGGGGGTGTTTGGGAAGTTGGAATACAGTCCTATCAGAGAAATAACATGTGCATCGCAGAAATATATACTAAAACAGAGTTTAATGTGACAGTATTTTTATTTGTTGTCGAAAGAAATAAATCCTTTTATGTCAGCATAGGTGGAAGAAACCAGCTCATGGAATCTCTTCTGGGCTCAAAGGAGAGCGTTAGTTTTAGTAAGAAATTTTTGGTAAAGCCCAGATGCTGTAGATTTCTATTGGGATTACAGTAGAAAGCAGAAATTTTGAAGGAGAGCTATAGGGATGTTCCTTACCCTTTATAGGGAAAGTTTTTCTGCAGATATAGATTATCATGCAAACAGAAATGACTCTTTTCTTTTTTACCTCAGTGGATATTGGCATTGTTAGTGTGAAAAACATGTATGTATAAAAACCTGGAAGCTGGAAACCTTCCTTTGTGCATAAATAAATGTTTTTTTAGTAATAAATTAATTACAGCCTGTTTACTGAAGCACATTCTTATATCTTGTAGCCTCACTCAGCTATGTCAGATATTTCTATGAAGAGTTAACCATTTGATCAATTAATGGCTTCAAAAAGCAAACCAAGAAGAACACCTACAGTTTTTGTGTTGTTTTCCCCTTTCCCAGCTCAGTAAAAACAACTTTTCCTGATTTCCTGAGGTTGGCAAAGGCTTTTCAACAGCTCTCTCTAAATCATTGAGAGTATTATATTTCAGCTTCCTGGAGGAAAATGAGCATGGTCTGAGTCAAGGCAGTAGTTTTAAGTGGTCCTCAGGGGCATAGCATCAAATTGCACTGTTGGTGCAATTTTTCTGTCATCATATGAAGGCAGCAGCTGTTGCATCAATGGAATTTTTGGATTAGGAAATTCTTGAGGCCAAATCCTGCCCTTGTTTCTATGGCCAGCTTGAAGTAGAACTTGTCCAGTGTGCAGGAGTGAAGACCAAGGCATGAAGTGCTATGAAAAGTCAGGTCTGGGAAGGCTGTGAAGCCAAACCATGTGTACATGATTGCTTGTGTTGAGTAGGAGCAGATGCAGAAGTGCCAGTCAGCTTTTTGTTGGAGAAGAGTAAAATTTGAAGTCTTGGTTCTTCCTTAAAGAAGTTCACCCTGGGCCAGAATTATTATTACAAGCAGCATGTAAGTAACAGACCTGTGTCAACAGTGGAGCTGGATCTCCTGGAAATTACATTTGTTCCCAAAGCTCACTTTAGTTGGAGAAGCTTTTCTTAGCAGCTTTTTTTCCCCCTCCAACTGGTTTGCAAGTTCAGATTTTCCAGGTTCTTGAAGACTCAAGAAGTGCTTATCACTTGCTGTCAGCAGGATGGCAGACCTGTGTGTCTGTGTCCCCCAGAGCCTTCACTGGCACTCGCTGGCTTTTTTTGGGTTTCCCAGGACTTTACTCATGCAGGAGTGGGCACTGGTGTCACATTGTGACCGTGGACAGTGTAAAGCCTTGGGAAGCTGTTTGTCCATGTTTGGTGTCGGGGACAGAGCTGTCCCAGGGCAGCAAGGCTGAGCTCCTCAGAGCACATTTCTATTTCTCGTGCTAAAATGTGTTTCTGAATACTAATTATCATTTACAACTATTTTAATGTCTGCTTAAGAACTTAGCTCAAGGGGAGAAAAAAAAATTATGGTAATAGTTTCAAAAGACCACAAAGGCCACATTTTTTAGCAAAGCATTTTGCTTGCTTTACATTAAACATGCCCTCAAGTTCCATATTTATTTTTAATATATTACTCCTACATCTTCTCTTCCCCCATAGTGATTTTCCCTTGCTGAATAAGATCCACTCAGCTTTCCTTATCCCAAACAGAGCTGTCAATCTTAAAGTTTAAATTGGCATCATCCTTTCCCAGCCCCAGCTGCCCTTGACTTTCTTCAAGTTTTTGTCAGTATGATCTAAGTATAGTGCACTTGTACCCATATATTTTAAAATATATACTGGGTTTGTTTCTTTTAGGTAGTACCCAGTCTATCACAATGGTCAAAATTGTTTCTGGCATCCATGGAGATAATTATAATATGTCATAATGTTGTGAATAGTGTATTGTATTAATATCCTTACATCACATGGAGAATTCAAGATATGAAAAATTGTTCCAGATAGTCAGGAATCTAAAGATTGTTTTTCTATACTCTTTAGCATGATTGATTAACAAACTTAGCTTAGAAGAGAAATATCCCTATGAAGCTTTTCTGGATTTATTTTGACTGCAAATGAGACCTGTTTCAAATTTCGAGCTGAGATGAAATGCATTTAACAAGGGTTATGGTATGATCAGTGGCAAAGCTATTAGAGAGAACTTCTTGCTATTTTTAAGGCCACACTGTTCCTTCTTCCTTCATCCCAGTGATTTTTATTTATTTTTTCTTCTTCCCCAAATATCTTTTTTTGTTTTGACAGGTTTTCTTGTTCAAATTTGTATTTTATTTTAAATCTTCAAAGCAAAAGACATCATTGCCATGGTGGATTGTAATACATGATATTTCTAACTGAACTTTTGGTCCACTTGTGAGAGTTCTCTGTTATGGAAGCTGCCAAGACCCCAGTGTGAATGCAGCATGGGTCTATGTATTTAGAATTTGGACATCATGTATATGTAGTAAAAGCCTGAATTTTGATATGGTATGGATTATGTATTAAAAAGAAATTGGCATATTCAAACACATTTTATGATTTAAGGGATAAATAACATGTATTTGGTATAACAGTATCAAAGATGCTCTATGCCAAAGAATATTCAGACAATTTCCTGCAAAAGTTGGAGTTTGAATGAATAAGCTGTTAACTTTATTACCTTCAAGCCTTTGTATCTCTAAGTACCACAATATCAGAGTTTCTGCCATAAAAATATGCAGTGTCTGACTGCAATACATATTGCGAACTGTTTAGTTGTAATATTTTGTTAATGAAACAGGGGTTTTTCCTGTATTTAGCTCCTGTTTGATAGTTCTATTTCAAAGAACACTAAACTCAAGAATTTATCTAATTTTATGCACTCCCAATAAAGGAAGTTGGACTGGATGACATCTAGAGGCTCCTTCCAACCAATATTTCTATCACTGTTTGATTATTAAAGATACCACTATTAAGTACTTGCAGCCTTGCAATTGTCACCTTTGATAGAGAGAGAGTAACAGATGCTTATAGTTTAATTTTATTCTTTTAAGAAGGAAAGTTTTTTAGAAGAAAAATGAAGCCAAGACACAGCAATGTCAAATGCAGTAATGGCCCTACCCTTACCCAACTCTCAGTGAGCATGTAAAGGCCTTAGTGGAGTTTGCTAGTTAACTCATTTAAGTTGTGAAATTCTTTGTAATATAAGCAATATTGGTTTGTGGTTCCTGTGAAGTTTAGTCTGAAAGGGAATACGCTGGAGACTGTACCTCATAAAGAGCTTGTATCCCGTGTTACAGATGCTCATCTTAGGTGGGACAGAAGCAATTCTGAGAGTCAGAACAAGCAAGTTTTAGTTTTGGCCATTTTCCCTTCACCTTGGGGGCAGTGAAGTTCAAGTCATAAAGTGCTTTTGCTGAGACTGAGCTTTCCAGTTGCATATCAGTGTTCCAGCTGGAGTTCTTATTTTTTTTCCTGAATCCTTGGGTTCACTCCATTTTTTCATTTAACTCTGGTAATCAAAAAAGGAATGATCATCAAGCCACCTAAATTATATCCACACTCCTGTGTAGTTTATTGCGCTGTTAAGTAACTCTTTGTTTGTTTGATTTGTTTTACAGGTAAGTAGCACTTAGAACTGGATAGTCAACAATTTATGGTAAGTATATTTTGTAATTAGCAAAACTAAAATTAAACTCCTGTTTTGTTCTTTAAAGGGAATAGACAAAGTAGGGGGTTAATCATACAATAGCATTTGTTTCAGATGCTAACCAGAATGTTTGAAGATGTCATTGGGTTTATATTTTTCTCCTTGAAGTGTTATTCATCTGTTAGAGGAAGAAATAAATACAAATACTCTTGGCAATATTTCAAGGAAGTTGAGCAAACAATATTTACTTTAAACACAGTAAACAAATGAAGGTTTATTTTTTATTCTCAACTCCTTTCAGTTATAGTAATCTTGGAAGTTGTTTTAACTAAATTAAAATCTCACACACAAATGCAGTGTGTAAACTTTAGTGTCCCTATAACTTTTTCTGCCACAGGATAACTAAGGCTCTAATGCTTATCCAGTCTTTGGCTTGATGAAAATACTATTAACACTGAGTTCTTATTTATGCAGTATAATGAACAGATCTTAGATCTTGCTTCCTAAAATATGCCTGTGTCAGTTCCCTTCCCCTTCAGCTGGGGAAATAATCACAGAATAGTTGCAAGGGACCTCTGGAGACCATGTAGTCCAAGCCAATAGTGGTGAAGTGACCCTAATAGTAGCAATAGTGTGAAAAGATATCCTCAGCCACTCTCAGGGCTCTGACAAGGCTTGCCATCCCCTGTGGGTGCACAGGTGTTATAAAATAAATCCAGTTTTTCTGGTGTATATCACTGCTCTCATTATTTTAAAGTCTTAGTATGGTACTCAGTTGCTGCCCAAGCAAACTTTAAAATTCAAATGTTCATTTTTAGCTTTTTAACTTCCCAGCCTCTCCAGAAGCAGTTGTTATACTGTTAATATACTGTGAAAGGTGTTACAGCTTTGCACTGCAGTGTTGGGAATTAATAAGTGTACATGGCACATTTTTTCTTGTGGTAAGACTGATAGGCTCTCCGCACTTGACACTGATGCTGTTTGAGCACTTGATCCTCTTAGAAAGTGACTGTGTTTTCCTCCCTGTAGTTTTAACTTTGTAGAAGTTTTTTTTTTTTTGTTGTCACTCAACTCCATAGAATTCTTACTTGATGGGGGGGTTTTTGTTTGGTTTGGTTTGTTTTTTTAGTAAGATTTTTTCATTTCTTCTCTTCACAGGTGGATTTTTTTTTTTCTCTTGGGGACATTTTTATTTTGAATTCATATTGTTCTCTTTAACTGATCACACAACTCGCTCATCCTTAGTCATGGAGGATTTTTCTTTCAACTTCGCCGTGCATTAATGACACCAGTAAGTTTATGACCTAGTCTATGTTTGTTTTAAATTTCAGTAATTCATTTGTGTTTTTTATAACAGTGCCCTAATTATCTGATCTTCTTTGACTAAGCTTTTCTCATTTTCCCATGGCATCTTCTCCAGAGGTTTACTTGTGCTGCCTGCTTTCTGTCATCTTTTGTAAACTGTTCTGCCACAGGATTATTGCTCTACATCAGCTAACACTTTTTTCTCTGAGATTTTTTTTAAAAAATGCATATTTTTGTATGCACATGCAAAAGTGAGGTAGATGTGAAGTCACATTTAAACACGGGCTGACAGAGCAATAAAATATGTTCACTAAAACTGTCTAGACCCACGTCTGCACATGGAGTTACATCTTCTTTGCAGAGGCCAACTCTGAATTTTTTCTGCCCTTTGAGACACCATTATCACCTTGCATCAGTGTTCTATCTCCTGCCTGCTAAGTTGGTTACATTGTTGTTTTTCCAAAAATTTAATTTTTTGAAGGTGGGTTACAGGGCTGGTTTAGACAAATAGGAAGGAAGAATGGATGCTTTTCATTTGTGTTTTCATTTGTCCTCTCTCTCTGAAGTGAGGAGGGGAGTCTTACAGTTCTTCCTGGCAGACTCAGCTCATGGTTCCCCTTTAGGAAAGGATTTCAAGAGGTGATTTCCTACTCTAGAGCCACATGTTGGGCCTGGAGTTAAGAAAATCTAAAAGGATCTGCTGACTAGGATTTGGCTATCCCAGTTCAAGCCACTAGCAGTTTTTTTGCAGAAAAAGTTACCTCTGAACAGCAGAGGTAACAAAAATCTCCCTAGTCCTCCTGCTAATTAACTATTTCTCTTGTGGAGTCTTTTAATGTACTTTTTACATAACTTTCAATATGTTCTCCTAAGATTGTATGTATGTCTTGCATATCTTTCACCTTTTATCCAGAAATATCCAGAAATACTTCACCTTTCACTCCAGAAATGGAGTATATCATATATGCTTCTCGTACTGCAAAAACAGTAAGTCTTTTGGTTAAAGTGAGAACTGAAATGTTATCACAAGACACTCTGAAAAAATATGAGGCATCTCTTTAAAATAATATCCCTTATTCTTGAAGTGTCAAATAATTTTTTGTGCAATTTTTCCAGAGACTGGTTATTTAGACTGAGATAAAATTAATGAAAATTAAAATTTTCTCATATGTGAGAAATTTCTTGCATCTTCAGCTGTGTTTTATTGTGGCAAATGGTCTCAAAGGCAATGCTTTACATGCATGAAACTTTCTAGAAAAGTGACTAGTGAGTACACCTATGAGATTTATGACAATACTTCTAGAGGTCATTTTTCTTATTTGCTTTTACCTGGGATTTGCTATGCTGAAACACTTGAAAATAAGCTATTTCTTCAAAGAAACTGATGAAGATTTGTGCTCTAAAGATGGGGGTTTTAACCTCCTGTTCTGGATGAGCCTGTTTATTAAAAACAGCCTTAACAGAAAGATCATCTTCTGGTAATCTGTTGACTGTGGTTTGGTTTGGGCACTGTTGAGCATCTTCCCCGGATGGGCTTTCTGACAGTATTGGAAAGGGAAGTCTGTTCTCATTTCCACTGGCAGCAAGCTGCAGCCGTGATCATTTAGTTTCACCATAAAATTTCAGGCACTGTTTCTTTGTTGTTTTTCCTTTGGTACCTCTTTTGCTCTTGTACTCTTAATTTTGAAGCAACACAAAATTCTGGCCAGAAAATAGGCCTTACCTTTTCCTAAGAGTCATCAGCATTGCAAAAAGATTTGTAATACAGCAATCATCAGCTGAAATGGTGGTACTCTTCCCTTTGTCTCAGCAATTGTACAATACTTCCCTTTTATAGGCAGTCAAGATTAGCTCTCCTATTGGCTTTAGATGGTAGGGATTTACTCTCGTATAGCACCAAAATCATAAGCAATAGAAATAATTACACTGGAACCAATGCATCTAAGTAAAGCAGTTAGATTATGTATTTATTAAAATAATAATAAAATATCAGTTCATCTCTGTTTGACTCCATCTTAACCTGCACCTGTCATAGTCACCATTTTATAACTCTTTCATTACTGTGTTTCTCTCAGTGAAGGAAAGAATAAGAACTGTGCATGACTGAGAGATGCAACTGAGACTTTCAGTTCTCAATGAGTTACCCTGCTACATTTCCATCTTATGGTGCTTCTAAATGTTTTATGCTAGCTGCCTTATTGGAATATGGAAGATGAAAATTTAGGTGCTGTCTTGATAATGTGAAAGGTATGCTCCCACTTTCACTAGGCTTTCTAAAAGCTTTGGAAAAGGAATGATAGCAAAAGGGATATTTTATATAGCAAAAAGACATGGCACTAATTTCTTCCATCCAAAACTGTAAAATCTTTGTTTTGTGTCAGAGGATAACTACCTGAGTGTTTGACTTGCCAAAAAAGTTGAAGGGATTGATGGAAGATTTTATGGTTCAGTAGCTGTTGAAATGTAACAGGTAACTGATGCTGTTTTGGTTGTTTCCTACTATTTCTTTAACATCCTTTAAAACAAATCCTCTTTTTAACTTTTCTAAACATTAAAACTTGCATCAAGCAATAAATTTGTTGATTGGTTTCCTGAGAGTGGAAGGGTCTCAATCTGATATTGTTTAAATTTCCCAGTTTCCAGGGTGAAGGAGCATTTATAGAACAGCACAAGAGGCAATTTCGCTGCTTTGCTTTGTCAGCGTGCCTCAGGAGGAAGATCTGAGGGACCACATCTGGATTTACGAGAGGATGTCCCTCTTTTTGTGCTTTTCATCCCTTTTCCTGTCTGCAGGCCCTTTCAACAGTGTTGTAAATTAACACTAACTTCTGGGGGGGCTTTGAAGATGTTGGGTGCTCGCCTACAGTCTGGGCTGACACTGCCAAGATAATGTCCCTGAGCAATCAGGTGCTGCTAAATTGTGATGATCAGAATGGTTTGTTGGGACAAATTCATAGTCGTGGCTTATGGAGGAATTTCTGTTCCCTGTTACAATTTTTTTCTGAGCTTTTATTATTTTCTATGTAATGCTTTCACAACGACAGCCATTTTATTAACTTGACTTTGAAGCTGAAAAGCTACAAACTAGAGGCAGCTTAAGTGATGTTTATGCCCCACTTAGAGCAAGGGGGTTACCTGGGCCCTGGCACTGCTACTGTGTGGGTCCTCTCCTCTACATCCAGACCATTCTGAATGTGGGCAAGAGCAGGATCTCATCCTTCAGCTAAGCAGCACAATCTGGTTGTGAGCAGGGATGCTGATGCCCCTGATATGCTGGCCATGCCTGGGATCCCATGCCCTGTAATTCAGTGAGTGACTAATAGGGAAATCTGGCATATTTTTTTGACAGTAAAAATCACAGGATCTTGTAGAGGCAAACAAGGCAGTTTCAGTGGAGCTGTGCCTGCTGAGATAGTAAGCTGTGATAAAACACAGTCTGAAAATAATTTAGCTCTTTTTGGAAGGAAACAATTCAGAGTATATATGCTTAAAGTCCTTGCGGGTTTAGTCATTGTCTAATGTAACTACAACAAAAATTCAAATCCTATTCCTATGATGAGCTTCCATGTGGTTATCACTGAGACATGGTCATTTGTCAAAACTTAATGGACCACAAAAAATGAGTGTCTCAACAACTGCATCTATATTCATGTTTTAATTCAGATCAGGGATGCTCCTCTGAAGTGAATTTCCTAGTTGGTCCCCTTTGATTGGTCTTGGTTGAACAGCAGTGCACGAAGAATGTGAAGTTGATGTTTTTTTTTTAATGAGACTAAACTAGAGGATGTGCTCAGGGAGTCTTGAATGCACACCAGGTACGTGTGAGCTTCAGGACAAGGCATCAAAGCAGAGCTAGTCTGAAGTTTGAACAGAGAAACAGAAAAATCTGAAATACATAGAGTAGGGATGACAGATCCTCAGCAGTGTATTTTGGTATATAGATCAGTTCCTATTTGCCTGTAATAGTGCTTAGTACTGGTAAAATACCACAGAAATGTGTGTTATTCTGCACGTCGGAAAGTGAGTCTTAGTATGTGAGGAATGTCAAAGCTGAGAATTTGGAATGGATGTCTCTGCCCAGTTTTAAAATGTATTTATGCGTATTTAGCATTTCTGCAACTGAAAAACTAATTCTTGATTGTATCCAAAAAGAGGACCCTTGCTTTAGTGTTAGAGATGCAAGAACCTTTTCCTTCAGTTGCAGGGTGAGTGCAGCTCACTCTGCAGAGCTCTGTAGTGATGTGCTGTGCCTTTTCCACATACTCTGAAGAATGAGTCCAAAGAAAAATGACTCTTTGGGGTCAATGGCAAATAAACCTTCCCTCCTTTTCTTACAGGTGGTCCTTAATCCCCAGAAAAATCAGAGCAGCTAGTTGTGTTGGGGCATTGTTGCTGTGTCTTAGTCTTACGCATACTTTGGAGAATGAAGGTTGCTGTGAGTTTTAGCAAAATTCTGTTCCAGGCACTGTGCAAAGCTTCAGTGCCTCTCCATGTCCCAGGTGAGCATGTCTGAGTAACAACACAATGATCCAGCTCATGAAGCTGCAGAATGAAGTCCTGTGTTACTGAAGGCTGCAGCAAGAGGTCATGAAGTGGCTGGTGTGACTAAACTAGTGTGGCAGTGTTAGGGAGGCTGCTGCTGAATGAGAGAGAAAAACTGACTGGAAAAGACAAGAGTCAAGGAGCAGAGATGAGCGCCCTGTAAAAAACATTCATAGGCCATAACAGAGTCCAACAAAGGTTTTTTAATTAGTAACACTAAAGATGGGTTAGAAAATTGCACCTGGACCAGCATTATTCACATATGGGGTGAAGTTCGTAAGGATTTAATTTCAGCAGTAATAGTTTCCTCTTATAAATAACAGTCTGAAGCTGCTACACCAAGGAGGTTGCTGTTATTGCCTTATTGGGGGGGGTGGGGGGGTGGGAAGTGAATACTGGAGGGGTGAAATTACTTGTTTCAAGTCACTCAGCTGATCCAAACAGATTGAGCAGCAATTCCCAGTCTCCCTAAAGTATCAGAGCAGTGCATAGTGTGTGCAGTATATATAAACCAACAAACACCAGTTTGTGACTCTGTGGCACAGCATGGCGGGGCTCACCCAGCATCTGGGAGCTGCCTCCTCAGTACCTGGATCTGGGATAGGGAGGAGGAAGACTGGGGGTGGACTCGTCCTTCTCCCACGAGTGGCCAAGGTCTTCCAGTTGCTACCAAAAACTATGTGCAGTCATGCAAAATTAATATATAATCCAAGTGTGTAGGTTGAGTGGTTGATATGAGCTACTGTGGTGGCCAAATTTTGTTGAGTGCCAATACTGTCAGCAAGTTGTCCCTCATCATTTTGTAGGTATTAGTAAGTTCATTTCGTGTTCTTTGATAGTGCTTATTATCTAAATTATTTTAAATGGTTTGTGTCAGTTCAGTAAATACTGGTTATGATTTAAAAAGCATTTTCACAGGTGCTTTACTACATTTGTATTCAAGAGGCATATGCTCCTTTGCATACATCATATAGATAGGCAGTCACTTTCAGAAGTTGATGTTTCACCCATGTATGGATGGATTTCTATGAGATGAAGTAGAGACTTCTCTGTCAGAGAAAACCATTGTAACTCTCAAATTCTTTGGTCTTGTCATTTTATTCCAAAGCGTGCAAATGACTTCCAGGCATAAAATCTCCAGAAAGTATTTGTAACTTTGCATGAGGAGCCTGATCCAAAGGTTTCCTTCTTTCAAAGCTGCTGGAAAGTAGGCAGCATGTGTGTCACCTGCCAGAGCAGCCTCAGGCTCTAGCTCACCCTCCTCGTGGCAGAGCTGTACTCAGGCTGTATTCATGGCACCGTGCTGGCTTCTGCTTTAGTTACCAGATCCACTTTCACACCTTCCGACTTGTCTTCCAGGCTTCCGAGGGAGGCCCGACCATGTCAGGGTGGGTGTGTGAAGGGTGAAAGTGAAGCAGGGATGTCGAGAAGGCTTTCCAGGCGTTCCTGCCAGCCCCTTTCTCTGCCCACTGTCCCTGTGCTCGGTGTCGCTCCCGCGCTGCATTCTCCCTCCTGCCCAGTGGATGGCAATGATGTCCCGGTTTTGCTCGAAGGGAGCCGGTGCCCCATCCACGATGGGTGTGCCACGTTCCCGAGGACTGCATCCCAATTATTCCCATGATTCATTTTTACTACTACTACTTCTCTTTTTTTTTTCTTATACTTTTTTTCTTCCCCCCCCCCTTTCCTTTTAAAATTATTTTCTCCCCATTCCCTGTAAGCTAACTGTGCTGTTGTGATGGTCTGTGGTGCCGACTCAGGATATTTTGGCTTAGATTTAGTTAAGCACTTGCACAGATGTCACTGATTCTGTGTGATCGTAGACCTCTCACGAAATGCCATGATAAAGGAGGACAGGCTTCATGATTAAATGGCCCCTTCCAGACCTTAAATATTATGAATCTCACTTCTGTGGTACAGTGGAAAGACGATTAGGACTTCCTACACTACGAAGGAAGAAAGGGAGGTGAAATTTTTAACTGAAACTTCCAAATATATTTCTCCTACTTCCACAACCTCAGGGTCAACTGCTCTAGGTAACAGGAACTTTAATTACTTTCAGTAACTTGCCAGGGACAAACACTATTTATGTGCCATATCTACTACCATCATGATACCATAAACATGCTGCTGTTGGGAATGGTTTCTACTGCCTAGTTTCTATGTAAATATCCAAAAATGCGTGCATTTTGGAGATGCTGGGGTTTTCTAGCTACCACTTAATTATATGAAAACTGAACTAGACTACATTTGGTAAGAATTGGCTATAAACCAAAGGGTCTATTCTTTAGACAGACTAATCAGTAAAAAAATCCACGATAAAATAATAATAATAATAACAACAATAATAACAAATCATAATAAATATAATAAATAAATAGTTAGCATTGAATAGAGTGAGGGCAATTTTTGAAGAGGAAAGTATTGCTCCTTCACATTCTTGTCCATCTGTTTTTTTAGGCTTTTCTATACATTCAATCAGCATAATGCCTAAGTGAGTAATGTAATAAGAAAGCAGTATTAGAGATTTGCTGGATTCTGGTATGTGATTTAACAGCTATGTGCTTATCCTTTGAAAGATATTTATGAAGACAATGTATGTATGCACTGCTGCACTGAGAAGTGTTTTTTAGTCTGTCGACTGTTAGGATATTTTTCAAAGCTGTTGACGTTTTTTTGTAATGTAACTCTTTTAAAGCTACTCTGAAAGGAGGTCCAGTCACCACTAATTCCTGTGTAAATGAAGCATAATCACTCAGAGAAGAGACCCTTTATTTAGTGAGTTTAAAGCTCATTATACAATTTTGTAGGGGGAAAATTACCCTGCCTGTAAATTAACTGCATTTCCTAATGAATAACTTGTCAATTTTTTCAGCCTCCTTTGATAGGAATAAGAATTACAGTGGCATTGGAAAGTAAAATCATGCTGTTCTTACTGGCAGTTTTTTCCAGTTGCAGAAGAAATTATAACTGTGAACACATTTTGATTCAGATTAATCTCAACAAGTAACATGGTCATGGTGTTTTGTCATGGTGTTTTTTCATCTCTTTCCACCTCCTTTATTAGAGCCTAAAGCCAGCTCCATCAGCCTTACTCCTGGTATATGATGACACAAATTCTCTAGAGGCATGTGGCTTTCTCAAGCAATAAAGCATCATTATGCTCCTCATTTCTGAGGATGCACTATTTCACCTGTGAGTTGTGTTTCAAGGGACAAACTAGCAGAACTCATCAGGTTAATTTTCCCAAAAAACAAGGCTTTCATCCTCCCATCAGGCTTGCAAAGGCAAGCCTATTTACCACAGGTGTCTGTGCTTATCTAGTTCTATCCTGACACTTGTAGATGGCAGCAAATAGATGGCATTTTAAGTGCTTTGGCTGCAGCTACCGCAACAGGAGTGCTAAAAGACAAAATAATTGTTCTTGAGGTGGCTGTCCTCTTCCGAGCAGCAGCAGCCTCAGTGCACATTAACAAGCCAAGCCGGTGCCTGTGGCTCTGCAGTGCGTGCACGGCCGTCTGCTGAGGCAGGTGTCGTGACTCCACTTCAGCAGCTAAAAGCAGAGATATATGGAGCTGCTGTAATGTTGGAAATAATTTTAAGAATTCCTGGAATAATTGCTTTTTCCTGAAATTGGTTATGTTTTATTATATAGATATTAATTGTATGTACTTATAGGGAATGGTTGGTTTTCTTTCATTTGGGAAAGGTATAAATTTAGGGGCATATGGATTAGTATCCTCAGAGTTTCTTTTTTCCTGCTTTGGCCAATTTTCAGCTGCATAAAATAAAGGTTTAAGATTAGTTTGGCTTTGAAAAATAACATTCAGACCAACCATAAAGAAGTATTCAGAAAGGTCATCTCAGTGTGTGGGTGCTTTCTTCATTTCTTCACACAATAACTCTGTTCTACAATAACAGCAAGCAGCAAGTTCTTTGCAGTAGTTTTCAGTATATTAAAATTAGTGAAAGATTAAATGGGGGTTTGTTACATTTGATCAATGTGAAACTTCATATCAGCATGAACAATATTCCTTCAGCAGTTAGGGCCTGGTATTGAAATTCTGCTGCTGGACAGTGGTTTTGGGTCAGGCTACTGAAGAAGGTCAATGGTTTCAGAGTTGCTTGTGGTCCAGCACGGAAGAGCAAAGCTGTTTCTCAGATCCTGGTTCCTCTGATTTCTGTGTAGATTCCTCTTTAACACATAGGGCTGTCCATACTTGTCAAACAGGTCAGCATGGTGAAAAAACATATTTCTATTTTGCATGGAATCAGAATGTAGCTTCCTGAAGTTAGTGTAAAAAAGTCTGAATTGTCAATAGTTTCGGGTTTGCACACCACCACTGATTTTCAGTGCTCAACAGGAGGTGCTCATCACTTCTTCAAGGTGATGTGTCTCTGCTTAGCATCTTCAGCACCTGAAGACAGACCCCTGAGAGAGTCACAATACTAAAATCCATTCTCTTTGGAAATGTGAAAACAAAATAGTGTGAATTTCCTATAGCAGACATTTCTGTGGAAAAAATTTTTTTTCTGATGAAATTAAAGTTTTTTGTTTGATTTCATCCTTGATGTATTTTATATTTTAAAATTGAAAAGAGAAATAAGATTGGTTATTGCACAGAACCAATAGCTAGCATAAACAAAGCTATTGGATGAAGGAAATGAAAAATAAGCAAGTTGGAGGTGAAAAGTGCATTACTCCATTGCTACTCTGATAATTAGAGAGAAAAAATTAACAGTTGCCATAAAGTGCTTTAAACATGAGAGTTTCTTATTAGGTTCTTCAAGAATGTAATTAATTACTTGCAGCCACATATGTTCTTTGTGTCATGGTGTGGAGTACCAGCATTTCACTAAAACCCAGTTCAATAATAACAGGTCACTCGAGATGTCTTTTGCTCTGGAGAAGGTTGGGAAGCCGAATGCCTGCTGCTTCATCCCTCTTGTGCTGTGCCAGCACACTGAGTTGAGTAGGAGGAGAGGGCAAGCTGAGCATACCAGGGTCGCGTTCCAGAAAGCCCCTTGGTCTGGGTGACAGTGCTCATGGGAGACCTGGGAGCAGAGGGATGGCAGAGGGCTGGTAAACACATAGCAGGGCAGCCAGCACAGAGTTCTGATAAAGACACTGCGAGTCACAGTCAAATTCCTACCGAAAGGAAGTCCCATGGTTATGAAGAAATAATTAATAATAATATAAAATAAATGCAAGTGCTATATTGTCCTAGTGACAGAGGTTTTGGACTTTAACAATTTTTTTTTTTTTAGCAACAAGTCGTGGGTTAAATACTCACAGCTCCTGTGCCGCCCTAGTGCCTTAGCTAGTTTGCACTGACAGTGAAGTTAAGAGAAGGATGGGTGGACATGTTGGAGACCCTCTGCATGTCACTTTTATTAATCTCTTAAGGAATGAGATACCAGAGGGCCAGATTTTGTCTGGTACAATTCATGTTACTTTTGAGGGATGGGCTGAAATGTGTGCAAGGGTAAGAAGGTGCCCTTGGTGCCCAGCGGGATTTGGGAATTGAGAAACATTTTGGTAACACCAGTTCTCTGGAGGCGCAGGTATCACCGCTGGTATCCCGAGAGAGTCCTGACAGACTGTTGGGAGCCACTTCATCATTCCATTGTCACAGGGTGTAGGGTGCTCTCTCATGGAGTATGAAGCAAACAGAAAACATTTCCCATGCAGCTTGAAGCCCTGTCCTGCACCACCTTCCACTTGTGACCTTCCTTTTGAAATACATTTTACTGGCATTACAAGAAAACACATTAGGCTCCTGGAATTGTGCTTAGAGTAAATGAAGAGCAACATATGTTGTGCAATTGCGCCCTATTGTTTTATATTATACTTTGAGAAGAATTTTTGCAATTAGATTGTTGTTGAAGTCAACAAAGTACAAACATAGGGAGCAGAGTGTTTTTGATAGGGAGGGACCCTGTCAGTAGCTGATTGAGGATTCCTTTTATCTTAAATATGATTTAATGCTCTGTGGAAAGAATTAAGAATCCCATTTTACACTGAAGCATGCTGTTAATGTGCATATAAAAACCTCAGCAATTTTATTGACAGTTATGAATTTACAGCTGCTGGTGGTGAATTTTTTTGAAAGACTGCTTCCTTTTCCCCAATTCTTTGCAGACCATTGTCATAGTTTGCTATTAGCTAAGGCAGAACCTCATTTAACAGAAATGCATAGGTCTTCAATTTCACTGTATACATGAGGAAAAAAGAAAATCAATGTGAAGCCTGGACTCAGTCTGCTGATGCCAGAGATGACTATCTGTAGCATACAGAAAGAAACCCTGGCTCAGATTAGTTTTTCTTTACCCTTTGGATGTTAAAAATGACAGAAAGAGGCTACTGCTGGTGAGAGTTGTTATGACTATTATCCTCTGGTCAAATTTGGTGTTAATCCTAGAGACTGTTAGTGCGTGTAGAAATATTTCAAGTACTCAGTATTAATTTAGTATTAATTTATATTTATTATTATCATTTATATTATATTCATTGATGGGAAGATGAGTATTAAGAAACAATTTGTGCATTTGCAGTTTCACATTTGCATTGAATATCCATTGTTTGTGTGTGCGAATGATTGCCATGCACCCAGGACTACATGTGTATGTAAATATATATATAAAAATATATATACACACAGAGTATCTAATCATCAAGAATATCAAGGGTGAATATCATTTTAATTTTCAAACAAGAATTTGGAAAAAACCCAGCCAATGCCCAGCTTGCAGAGTTCAGGCTTCACAGGAGGGGTCCCTGTGTGGCTCATTGCAAACACAACTATACCTAGAAGTGACCTGAAGCTGGTTAAGGGTCCTGTCTGGCCAAGGAAACCCAGTGAAAGAAATGGAGATAAAAATGGAAAGTTTGTGTGATGCTATTAATTTTTGGTCTAGGTGGAGCTTCTGTTAAATTGACTGTGACTGTGAAGATTCCTTATAAATTATGTTCTTTAGACTTGCTAAAAACCTTCCAAAGAATGGATTTTCATGATTTTTTTAAAATTTGAAAGTTGTTGTTCCATTGGATTTATAACAGACGTGCTTTCCTCTTTTTTATTACACTTCTCATGATTTCTTTTACAGAAATGTCTTTAAAATAATGTCTGAGATGTGCACGTTGGCCAAAATTGTATTTCTTAGTAAGAAATCAATGAGAATTTTTAATAAAACATTAAGAAAAAATATAAAACTTTTGAGAAAATGAGAAGGTATGGTTGTAGCAATTCTGCTTTGGGAAATGGAAAGGCTTCTTTAACTAATTTTTTTCTAGCCCTACTGAAGCTGCTATTTTGGCCTGTGGAAAATGACATTGACTGGTCTTGACATGATGGAGATATTCTTTATGACTCTAAACCAAGAAGAAGCTGGAGCTTCCCAATTATTTCTATCAACTTTTAGATTCTTAATTTTATTTCCTATTTTATTTCCTTATTTATTTCTTAATATTATTTCCAGCAGTTCTATTTGATGGTGCATTTGTGGGATCAATGTCTGCAAATCTCATCTACTATTTTCCCTGAATTATTTTATTTATAATTGTTACTTTTTAATTCTGAAACATTACCAACATCTGCCAGCAGACTCTGCAAAGCAATTGAATTCAGTAATTAATTTCAAGGGAATGCTGAGCTATTCCTGGCCCAAACTCATTCTGTGGTTCTGGGTTTCCAGAGACATGGATTCAACATACCTGAGCAGTAAATTTGCCTTAATTTCCAGATATGCATAAACAGATATGCATATGCATATGCAGATATGCATTCCAGATATGCATAACTCAGCTTGGGAACCCAGCTCTGACTTGGAACTTGGGAGATGCTATTTCTGGACTCTGTCCTGACAGCTGATCCTGATTTGTTCATCTGATCTCTTTGACACACCTTGGGATGCCTGGAAAATATGAGTATATTGTTATTCCCATGTAAAATTATCGCCTCAAGATGCTGTAGTTTGACATAGTGCATTAGATTTTAACATTTGAGATACATTCTCCACTTTAACTTACTCCATTGCTCATGTTTCTTTTGGAGAAGGAAAGATTTGATTTCTGAAGGCAATCAATTTTAAAACTTCTTTTTGAAAGGCTATTTTCTCTTTTTTTAAATTATTTTTTCTTAAAGGTCATTTTTCTAAGGACTGGCTTAGAGGTGCTAAGACATTTCCTCATTCTTTCAAAAGTATAGGATCTGTATGAAATGAACTCCATGATTAGCCAGAGCATTACTTCGCATAAAGTATACAGGATACGTATGATGGAGAAAAGTAACGGAAAGACTTGTGGTATATACTGTGTCAGGTATTTTTCTGTACTTAGTAATCTATGGTCCTTTCTCAAAGATGACTATTAAAGTCTGCTTTATATGGGTGAGCTAGTTCTACATTCTAAATTTAATCTACTTCTAATTCTAAAATTCATTCTAAAGATGAGCTACCATTACATTAAATATTGTGGTTTCCATTTCAGTAGCAAATATTTTTCTAATTTTAATTAATTAATCAGCCTTAGAATTGGAGGAGTTGTTTTTTCTTTTTTTTTTGTGAACTAATTAGATGTAATCTCACTTTCTTGATCTCCATTGCCTTTAATCAGCTTTCTCTGGCCAGATAGCACTCTTAATTCAGTTCTTTAACTTCCAAACTGTAATTGTGTTTATATATTGTAGGCATTTATAGTAATGCTTGCTCTTCCTTGTTTGCACGAGCCTCAGCATTTCCCCATAACCCCTCAAATGGATTTTGATTCCCACGGCAATCATAAGCTAATGGGGGAAACCACTGCAGTAATGTGAACAGCAGTTTTATGGTACTGTACATGAGAACAAAATGTATCGTGGAATAGGCTGCTGCTGTTGGGGACTTGATCTGTTGATCTGTTGGAAAGACTTGTTTCATGCATGTGTTTTTATTCTCTATTTCTGAGCTGACAATTTGGGGTGACGTTTATGGGATTTCTGTCTCACTTCTCTACCTGTTTGATAGAAGGAACTCCATACCTGCAGGATGAGTTATACCTGCATCAGCTAGGAAATTATTCAAGCCTTGGTCTAACCTGCTCCCGCTGTACTCCTAACAAATTTTCCATATCAGCTTTAATGAACAAAAAAAAGTATGTTTTGGGAAACTAATGCCTGAATGTGTTTCTGTCCCCTGCCCAAGCCACAGGGACTCTCTGGGGTGCTGTGGAGATAAACTTCTCCGTTTTCCTCTGTTCTGCACTGACGACGTTTTGCCCCAGAATATTTAAGTTTCTCTTCCTCAAGGGTCTCCATTGGCACAAGCACTGAGGAGCCAGCACTTGCATCTGAACACAAGTGTTGGGGGCCTAGAAAGTAGTGAGTGCTGTTCCGGGTATTTAAAGTGGTGTCAATCATGCTAACCCTCAGTAATATTTCAAGTATTTAGATAGACAAATGTTAAACAATTTTTGAATATTTTCCATTAATAATTTTAGATAGGCACTAGCAGTTTATTTTAAATTAACCTTTATGCTTATAGTATATAAAAATAATTATAGTATGTGTTGCATGTGAAATCAGATGGTTATTCTGATCTCAATTTATTTGGATTACATTGTGCTAGAAGTTCAAATTGGCAAAGAAGTATTGAAAGTGGTTAAAGGGCATGTATTTGTATATGATGTACTTGTGATCTGCTGCAGAGAGATTCTCTTTGCTGCTGTAAGACACTTTTTCCTTTCACTAACTAAAGATCAGAGCAAACTATTTGCATCAAAGCTTCTTATTTAAAACAGTTTATTGATGGCAACACACTTGCTGAATTCGCAAGCAAGCACATTTATGTAGCTGCAGCAGCATGAAGTGTGCCTGCCTGTTATTGGAAAGCATCCAAGGACATCCTCAGCCTTCCAGCTTTCCTCTGTGTGGGGGGAGGGTTGCTGCTGTTGCTGCTTTTCTTCATTTTCCATACTACAGCGATTTCTAAATAAGTGCTGGTTGATTTCTCCATTTGTTATTTTTCATTTTGAAGTTAGGATGCTTAGTGACCCACTGAAGAGATACAGACTTTCTTTCCGGGACAACTTAACATAGGATCTCTTCCCTTTCCCTGGTGGTACTGGGCTTGGGTGGCTCTCTGGAAGAACCCTGATAGCCCACGGGGTATGTGATGGCCAAGGCAGCAAAAGGTAGCAAAGGCTGCATCTTCAAACAATACCTTGCACTTATTTGCAAAACAAAACCAGGTTGTTAATGAGAAACAGGCTGCCAAGGCAGCAGTGATTCCTGCCTCCAGAGAAGTGTATGAGGAGGATGCAGCCCCCCAAATGTGTGGGGAGGAAAGGGCAAGGCTGGGCCCCACTGGGGCTGGGGAGTGGCACCCTTGGGGCAGAGCTAGTGGCCAGCGGCTCAGCAGTGTGGGGTGAGCGCCCATTCCCCAGCCTCCTCCCAGCTCCGAGTCCTTGAGGATCTCAGGGAGTCATTATGCCTTGAGGTTACTGTGATGGGCTTTCTGCTGCTTTTCCCCAAGCATCTGCCTTTCATCTTTACAAGGCCATACAAAAATTGCCTGTAACTGGCACATATGCTCTCTTTTGGAGATGAAGGCTGCCATTTGTGTCTAGTTTGAATACTGACACATCATTACCTGGTTAGAGTTTTAAGGAACTACCTTTTAAGAAAGAAACTTTGTCACTGATTGAAACTTTTGAATTTCATTGAACAAAGTGGTTTTTAGTGACCTCTATTTCCTGAACGTTATGCCCCCTTTTCGTATGCAGCACTTTGGTGCAAATTCATCAGTTCATTCTAAGCAAGTACAGAGGTTATAATGAGAATGATGACATTATTTTTGGAGGTGATGCTGCCTGGCTGATGCATTTTCAGCACTCTTTTCAATCTCCCTCAGCTGTACTTAATGTCCAGTTTGTGATGCCAGTGAACGTAGAACAATGTAGCTCTCTTATAAAATCCAAATATTGTACAGGGATAGAAACAGTACTTAATTAAGCAAGAAATAAAAGAATTAACATTGTGATATAGGTCTTGTAAATGATCTTCAGATTAGGCAGATGCACGTGTGGTCATGTTTAAGAACAGCTTTTTGTAATAGTGTAAATAAGCCCTGAGATATTGGGTTCTGTGAATACATGTATTGCATTGAAAAAATCTAGTAGAAATAAAGGAAAAAAAATCAACATTTACAGTACCTGATCAGTAAAATAGTAGATTGTGAATGGAAGGATAGTTTGTAACTTTACTATTTTGGGGGAATGATAAAAATGCCATCTTGAAGGCCCTTCAAGGGCTGATTGGTTCTAGTCCTCCAATACTCCAAGGTTCTACCACTTGGAAGAGGGCTATTGAAACCAAGGACTGGATCAGCCATTGCTTTGTCTGGATGAACCTTCTAAGGACAGAATCTCTCAGCCTGTTTGATGACCTATTCCAGTGCTGCTAGGGAAATTTTTTTCCAGCTGTCCAACTTCAATCTCTAAAACAGCTTTGTGTGGTTGTTTTCCTTTTTATGCTGTCTGACACTACCAAGAGGAGTTTGCCAGTGGTGTCCAAAGAACTGCCCTTCCAATAGTTGTAAGCAGATATTAAACACCTCTGTGGTTTCTTCTTTACCAAACTTACCAGGCCCAGCTCCTTCAGCATCTCTACGCAGGATATGGACCTTTGTCGAACCTTTTCTGTTTTCTCTGCATCCCTCTTGAACTGAAGGTCTCCCCAGGCTGTCTGAGCACCAGCCTCCCCTATTCTGCTGCCACACTCCTCCAGATGCAGTTCAGCGTGCAATTTATTTTGCTCACAGTGAGGGCTCACTTCTGCAGTGTGGTGTCCACTGAAACATCACAGGCATGTTCTTAGGGCTGCTGCTTGGTAAGGTTTCAGTCAATGCATGGGGTTATTCCGCTCTCGTTGCAGAATTCTGTGGTTTTCCCTGTTGAAGGTTGTGACATGTCTGTTGGTTAGCTCCCAAATTTACTGAAGTCTTTTGGACAGGCTCTGGCCCTTATCCTGTCAGCAACTCTGCCTAGCTCAGAGCTGCCTGAAAGTTTGCTGAGTGTGTTAACTTCCTATTTGAGTGGAGCTTAGCCTATAAAAGCCTACTGATAAAGTCCATCCTGTTATTTTTATTTTGATAGCCTCCTAAGATACTTAGTAGTGCTTTTAGGAAAAAACCCCCCATTTGTATGTAAATGTAATATATGTATAGATGTATATACTCCTACTCTTCTAAAGAAAAGGAAAGACTCAGTAGTGAAGCAGAAATTGGTGTTTTATTCTTAATGCAGAGATGATGTAGATATATTTAGGTTGATGTATGAAATTCTGTAATACTTTTCTTCTGAATACACAATTTTCTGCCCTCTTTATTTCACTGACTAGCATGAACACTCTACTATCTATAGTTTTGGATACAATTTATTGCGCTTTTGAACAAGAAGTGTTTGGTTTGTGAGAAAGCAGTGTGATGTGTGTTAAGAAAGTATTTTCATGTTAGATTCCAAGTCTCTTCTGTGGGGAGAAATCATCATAATTGGTCTTCCAACATCTCCATTAGACATCTTAAATAGTTTCCACATACTTGTGAAAGTTTCAATTACTTCACGTACTATTTGACAATTTTAGTCCAAGTAAGGGACACTGGCTGAATTTCTGTACCATGAGAAAAATGTGGTCTAGAAGGATTTCTTACTGAGAAAAAGGAATGCATCTTTGATATTTTTTTTTTTTAAGGTACTGTATATCTTGCATGATTTTTTTTTTTTTTAAGATACTGTATATCTTGGATGCCAGCCCCAAGCCAGACTCTTCATATCTGCAAATTTTAATTTAAGTCAGGGAAGAAAACTCTGGCAAAACATGAAAAGTTTCTTTAATATAATTTATTTTTTGTTTTGATGTGTTTTTTTGTTGTTTAGTTCTCATTATTTGAAGCCATTAACTAAATGACCATGTGGCTCCAGCTCTCAGTTTATGAGCTAGATGATGGATGCTGCAATTACTCTGAAATAAAGTGTTACTTTTTGTAAGTTAAGAACTGGTTGTTTGTAAGTGAAAAAATGATTGCTGAGCATTAGGAGCATGTAAATGGAACTGGAGGGAAGAGGAAGATCTACAGAAATTCAGAGAAGGACTTTTGAGGCTTTCTGAAAGAGCTTGTGGAAATGAGCCCAGTGACAGTCCCATGCTCATTTCCTCCAGTGATCACTGGATCTACTTGGACATTTAAGGCAGCTTTTAGTCTTGTGTGAAAGACATGATTTGATTCCGGTTATTGTCTCAGTCCAGTAAACTTAGCTGAAGGAAAGCTTCTATGCAGGGGTGGATTTGGTGGTGTAAATCTACTTTTAGTTCAGTTAAAGACCATGGTCTTCCCTTAACCTCATCAGAAGAATGAACAAATCTAGTTCACTTCCCCCTCAAATTTCTCTAGATTTCTTCTTGTGTTCAATGTGCAAACTGACATGAATACAGACTAATCAAGGAAAGCATTTTTAACAGACTCTCCAAGAAATACAGCATTCTGCGTAAGCACTTGTTTGCTGCCAATAGATCAAGACACAATAATGTAGACCACATACAAGGCTCT
Source organism: Acanthornis magna (assembly GCA_036785705.1). Lineage (NCBI taxonomy): Eukaryota > Metazoa > Chordata > Aves > Passeriformes > Acanthizidae > Acanthornis > Acanthornis magna. The sequence goes on from JAWUZG010000093.1 coordinate 12,886,693, forward strand.
AGAATAATCTTAAAGAACATGAAGAAAATTACAACCCAGGTTGCCTCACAAAAGTACAAGTTCATGACTAGTCCTACAGGACCATGTTAGACATTGAATTATAATTTGTACCTACATAATTTGAATACTCAGTGTGGTTGCTGTCCAGTACTTAATTAATTTTGTTTGTGTGGTTTTTTAAAAGAAAAACCCAGCGTGAGAATTTTATTATGGAGGATGACTTCAAGTTGAATGAAATGGCAGTAATTATCCTTGAGAGAAACTGGTTTCATTGTACATGGCAAACTTGTGAAACCCAAAGGACATACTCTGCCTTGCCTGGCTCCTGAAATCAGCAGAATTGTGTTAGTTCAGATTGCAGATTGTTGTGGGGTTTTTCTACAGAAGATGTAACCTCCCACCTTACTTTTGAGAAGGAAGTAGAATGGAGCATTATTTGTTCAAGAAAGCAGCATTCAGTTTAAACAATTTCTTGCAGAGATACCTTTGCCTACAGCTCCTTAGAGCTACATAAATCCACTGAGGAAAACAATAACAAGTGGCAAATGGGCTCTGATGATAACAGGTTCATAACAGCAAAATTTCAAAGGAAGAGAAGGGGAGCAAGCAGGAGGAGCAGTAATAACAGGAAGATGTTTGCTCTGTTAACTTTTGCACGGGCAAGAGATAGACTCAGGCCTCCTTCACGTGAAAGTGTGTGGTCACAGCTGCTGCCTTGAGTGCTAAGGTGAAAATACAGGTGGCATCCCTTGGCATGTGCAGGCAGCTAAAGGTACTCCTGACCATGAAGGGAGCACAGAGGCTGCTGGCTGCTTGCTGGCAGGCCATGATGGGCTGTTTGTTTTCATACTCACAGTCTTGGGACACTGCTGCCACTGTCACAGCAGTTTCTTTTCATTTTAGGCTGCTGAAAGGGCTTACTTTGTGGATTTGCTGGTTAGATTGATATCCTAAAATTGAAACCATAAATAGTTATGTCACGTTAATATTTGGTTTGGTAATTTCTGTTTTGCTTTATACACTTCTAATTCAGCACAGGAATACTGCATTCAGCTAAAGGTTTGTTGATTCCCTAAGAGCCAAAAAATTAAAAACAAACTAGCTTCTTTTGAATATTGCTCTCTTGTGTTCTGAATAACTATTTGCAATCACTAACTACTTATGGTAAGCCTCTGAAAATAGATGCATATAATAGAAGTCATGTTTTTTAAGGAAAAAGCAGATCAGTGATCCCTGTTACAGACTGTCCACAAAATATCAGGAACTAGTTTTGCTTCATATTGCTGTAAGTGGAGCAAGGCCTTGGCCTTAAAAAGAGATCAAATTGATACCTCATTGAAAATACTGAGATGCCTTAAACCATTTATTTTGGATAAATCACACAGAATCACAGAATATGCTGAGTTGGAAGGAATTCACGAGGATCATTGAGTCCAGCTCCTGGCTCTGCGCAGGAGACCCCAAGAGTCACCCCATGTGCCTGAAAGCATTGTCCAAATGCTTCTTGAACTCCGTTGGCCTTGTTGCTGTGACAGCTTCCCTGGGGAGCTGTTGCAGTGCCCAACCACCCTCTGGTGAAGATCCTTTCCCTGAAATTAAACTTAAACCTCCCCTGACACAACTTCAGGGCATTCCCTCAGGTCCTGTCACTGTCACCACAGAGAAGAGATCAGTGCCTGCCCCTCCTCTTCCCCTCAGGAGGAAGCTGTAACTGCAGTGAGGTCTCCCCTCAGTCTCCTCCAGGCCGAACAGAGCAAGGCCTCAGCCACTCCGCACACAACTTCCTCTCTAGGCCCTTCACTATCTTCGTGGCCCTTCTTTGGGATGCTCTCTAATAACTTAATATCTTTTATCTCATTCCCCAGTCTGTCCATACCTCCAGGACTTCCCCATCCCAGGTGCAGAATCTGGCACCTGGATTTCCTTTGTTGAACTCTGTACGGTTGGTGACTGCCCAGTCCTCACCACTGTCGAGGCCTCTCTGCAGGGCCTCTCTGAGCTCCTCCCAGCTTTGTATCATCTGTGAACTTGCTCTGTATCCCTTCCAGTCCTGCATCCAAGTCATTTATGAAGATGCCGATGACCACAGGGTCTGATGGACACTAGTGCCAGGTCCCTGTCTGGTGTCACCCCATTCTCTGTAACCTTTTGCGCCCGACCCATGAGCCAGTTGCTCACCCATCTCATGGTGTGTTTATCCAGCTGTGTGCTGGACATTTTGTCCAGAAGGATCCTCTGAGAAATGGTATCCAAAGCTTTACTGAAATACAGAAAGGTTACATCAGCTGGCTTCCCCTGATCAACTCAGTGGGTTACTTTGTCATAGAAGCAAATCAGGTTTGATAAGCACGACTTTCCTCTCATGAAGCCGTGCTGGCTGTAACCAATGACTGTGTTGTCTTTCAGGTGTTTTTCAACACCTTCCAAAATAATCTCCATAACTTTGCGTGGCACTGAAGTGAGACTGACAGATCTGTAGCTTCCAGGGTCCTCCTTTCTCTTCTTGAAAACTGGGGCATTTGCCAGCTTCCAGTCAGCTGGACCACTCCAGATTCCCGAGACCACTCAAAAATTATTGAGAGAGGTTTTGTGATGATATCAACTCTTGAGCTATCTAGCTCTTTGAGGATTCTTGGATGAATCCCATCAGGTTGAATAGATTTGTAGGGATCCAGCTGGAGCAGTAGAAAATTTGTCTGCTGGAGAACTTTGTCAATGGCAATAGCCCTAAAGCCATCTTGACCTCATGGAAAAAAATCTTGCTGCCCTTCTTCCATCAGAATAACTTTGACCTCATTAATATTTTTACTTTGGCAGTCACAGCATGGTGGGGTTGTAACCCAACTTAGAGATGTTAGCTGCTGGACCTCGGAGGGAAATCCCTGATCCTCTGAGCCTTCTAGATTTGCTAGGAAAACTCCTTCTGGATAAATGTCTGTGTCATAGGGATTACAGAGCAAGTGTCGCTGAGCTTCACTGTGGATTCTGCCAGCATGCATGCAGCAGGACACCACAGTGATCTTTGTCACAGCTGCAGGGATTCTTGTCACAGCCACAATAGCGATCCTTATGGCATCCAGTGCTTTTGTCACAGTGCTGCGAAATAATTGCAGCAGCTGCAGCCTCTGCCAGCTCTGTGAAGGCCAAGCCTGTATGTGGACAGGGAACATAAGCTTTGCCTCCTGCTGGTAACCCAGATGGAGGAAGAGGTCTAAAGTCATCACCTGCTACATCGGTGTGTTGGTACTGAGACCCAGATCAACCCCTTGGCATGAGAGAGGACAGCTCTGCCTCCATGGGCACTGTGAGTCTGACCTGTGAGGAGAGGTTTAGTGACCTAGAGATTCAGAACTTGTTACTAGGGGATATGATAGCAGCATAATGGGCTTGAAGCATGGAAACAATGTGTCCTGCTACTTTGTTCCCTCATGTATTTATACTACTGTTCAATCTGAACCTTGCCCTATCTTACCTGTGGCATTACAGGAGCACCTTTGTGCTTCTTAATATTTCTATAACCTCTGTGCTTCATACTTCCCATCCTCCTTTTGGCTCTGGCTAGGTAAAGGCATATGAAGGGACAGCTATTAGACTTCCTGGTGTTATACAGGTACATTGTTTTCAAATCTGAATCCTGCTCTTAATTTATTTTAGTCTGGAGAAATCAAATAATGCGATATTGGGTAAAACATATTTATGAATGCATGTGCCCAATGTTACGTGCCGTTTACAATTTGCATCTTTCCTGGTCCCACAAGACTGATTATAAAGACCATTAAAAAGGCACTTGATGGTATGTTAAAATTTTAGGGCTTTAGGTCATGACATAAACTGTAAAAAGTATTACTGAGTACAAAAGGCAGTCCATTTCTAATGTCGTTGGTAGTAATTTCCTTTACTGACTCTGGTGTACTGTAAAACAAGTTTTATCAACCTCAGAAGTAAATGTCCTTAATGTGTGCCTGCTCTGGATAGTTTATAGGGGTTGTGCAGGTAAGTGTGTTTGCCTGGCAGTGTCCTGCTTTTACCTGCACTTCTCTCAGTACTGCAATAGTGTGCTGGAAACTGGAATATCAAAAAGTGTCTCTAGAGTATTAGCAGCTGTTGTGGGGCAGCCCCATTAGCCACAGATTTCACTGCCTGGAAATGAACAATAAAAAGCAATCCTCATGATAATGGTTGCTCAACCAGCTTCTTTATCTAACTGGAAAAGATCTTTCTGCTTGATTCTGAGCTAGTATTTCTTTGTTTCTTTATCAAGAAAGATTCAAAGTACTTCTATTTCCCCCTTGAAAGTGATTTAAAAAAAATAAATAGAATATAGCAAGGGGTGTATGTATATTACTGTAATTAGTATGGGGGAGTGAATCCATTTTTTTTCCCTGTATATGTTAAAATCTTGATTTTTGGGGAATTCTTCTGATTCTTCTTCCAAAGGATATTTTTAGGCTGAACATCCTCTTTTGCCTTATGTGAGAGGCAGCCAATACTGCTGTGTTAGTGTGCGTTCAAACTGCTCTGAATTAATCCTGTGTTTCCTGGCAACAACTTCCCATTTCTTTCCTTATCTTTTCGCAGTGCTATGAGGATTTGATCTGAGGCACCATTAGTAGAATAGACATAACGATTGTATCAGTTGATTAGCGGCATCTAATGTAGTTTCTGGACATCAGTTACTGCTCAGTAATGGAAATAGTTCAAGGAAATACTTCATGAAGCTTACAGCTGACTAAGAAGCTGGAAATCTGTCATTTTGTTTACAGGCACGTAGGCAATTCTTCCATGTCCTCATTGTAGTGTGAAAGGTCCCGGGTGGAAAGGTAGCTTGTCCTCTGGCTTAGGTTTGCCCCTTCTTTGGTGCAAGTTGCACAACTTCCAAGGTATAGTCACCCTTTGGGTCCTCTGTTGGCAATTACATTGTCCCAGGCTCAAACTGGGAATCTCCCTGCTCAGATTACATTTGTCTTCCTTTCCCAGAGATGTGAGCTGGTTGCTGCTGCCATGACCGAAGGATAATATAGGACGGTAACTGGATCTGGGTGTCAGTGTGGGAAGTTCAGTATATGGTATTTTCTAACTTCTTCACAGCTGTACTAGGATTTTCCCCCACTTTTGTTGGCTTTTTTTTTAAATGTCACGTGGAGCTGTATTAATTACCAAGGTTTTTTATTATTATTATTTTTAAATTTGATGATGCTACTTTATTTTATTGCATCTACTTGACTCTTGTCAAAACCACTTATGAATAACAGCAACATAATTTAGTAGAGGATATCAGCTCAGCTGCTCTATGAAAGCTTTATTTAAAGGGCTTCTCTTTACATGCAGTGAATATTTAATCATTGCCTTTATTTTCTGCTCTCATTTTCAATTCAGTTTTCAATTTAGAGGTTTTAATTATGTAAAAAAGACAAAGATATGCTCTTTTCTTCTCTCTGTTGAATTTTCCTAACACAATCTAATTTGAATTGAAAACTGACTTTTACTGTATTCAAGTTGGTTTTAGGGTCCTTCCAGAGTTTCAGAATTTCTATTATATTAAACATTTCTGAATCTAGAAAAGTGCTGGCTCAAACCTTGATGCTGTTAAATTCAATAGACCTTTTGCCAATAACATTCATAAGGCTAGGATTTGCACACTCGGTTTTAGGTAGGTTAGTAAGTTCACAATAATGCAGGATTTTTATTGCAAATGATGTCATATTAGTACTCGTGATTACTTAAGGCAGACTTTTTTAAGCCATGGTTAATTTATGGATTACTAGCAAATAAAATGACTTGCTGTATCAATTTAGGAATTTCAAATTCTGTTAAATGCAGTGTAGGTTTGAAATGTATTTTTAATACCTGTCATCTCCTGTAAGTAATTGGTACAATGTATACATAACATTAGTAGTAAAAGGATACTTCAGAATTTTTCTAGTAACTATTTTAAGAGCTGTCTTTTCTCTCTTTTGTTTCATCTAAGGATCAAATTTTATTCCAACTATGATTTTACTGAAAACTCTGTAAGTTGTTAAATCAGTAATATGTGTGGGTTTGGGGTTATTTTCAGAAGTTAGAAGATTAAGTTCCTCTAGAAGGAGATAAAATGTCTAAATTCACCTAACCTTTTGTTCTGCTGTATGCTAGATCCTAACATCATCAGGTTCACAGTGGCCTTTCATTCAGTCATGACCTAGTTCAATGGACAGGTAACAAATCAATAGCCTGAGATAGTAACATTTACTATCTAATTCCTACTACTTCAACAGTGGAATTCCACAGTTATGTCAATTATGTTTTGGAAATATCACTGAACTTTGCTTATTTGAACCCATTAATGTGCTGAGACAAGGTTGGGTTTGCTTCAATAACATTGCAGAATGATTTGATGATTTCAATACCTTTGTCTTACAAAAAAAGAAAAGAAAAGAAAAAAAATAATTGTTCAAAGAGTTGTATGAAACAGGTGCCATTGTACAGCCTGCAGCACACTCCTTGGTTCCTGGATTCTTGTTAAGTGCTGCTGTGGTCTGATGGGAGCAGTTCAGTTTCTATCGCACTGCTGCCATTAAGCCCTTGCTCTCAAGAAAGTTTTCTCCCACACATAAGTGTGCAGCCTTGAGTGAATAAAGTCCCAAAGAATTGGGATGGCACCTCTACAGCCAAATTAATTTATTTTTACCTGCTCTGGCAAGGTTGCTCTAGCAAGGTTTAACATGGTGAATACTACGTCTCATAACTGGGCTGTGTGAAAAGTAACATTCCCATCTGTTTGACTACAGCTTGAACTTTGGAAGATGGACAGTGGTCTTGTCACATGTACGCTTTTTTTCTTCCATGGACTCTAGTGTGATTTTGTCTGGCCCTTTGTGTTAATTTATACTACACTACTCTCCCTGTTCCTGTATGTTGGTGGGAAGCCATGACTTCATGCTACCTTCACATCCAAGGGACTAATGAAACAGAACACTGCTTACTATTTTTCTGGCATAAAGGGAAAGCCTAGAATGAGCAGAAATCATAATTTAACTTGTATTAAGTTTCTACATGCATTTTTCATCATCTGAAAAAAATTGTCTTCGCAAACTAACTTTTTAATGAGAAAGCTTCTAGTGTTGCTGGTAGCAATGATTAAGTATCTAACTACCTATAGCACTTCTTGTTAGTTCATTAAAAGACTAGCCTTCCTAATCACATTTGCATGTCTCTCCATAATTTGTACAGACCTCAATAATTAAATGGGTGATAATCCGTCAGCAGAATTGCAAAAGACCTTGATCCTTACATACGCAAACCCTCGGGCAGTATTTACAGTTTTCTAATAGTGTGTTGCCTTTCTTACTTGATTTTTAACTGAATAGAAGACACTGTTGATGATATTAGCTTCACAAATAGTCTGTTGTGCAATGGATGAAGACACTTTGGGATGGATATAGGCAATCTGTCCCCTTGCTCCCTAGTCATTGCAAAGACAGATCTCATTTCTGGTTTAGTTATTTGAAACTGTCTGTGTCTTTATTTCACTGATAAGTCATATTAAAAGCTGGAGTGAATGTTATTTTTTTACTCTTTGAAGGCCTGATCTCTTTGTGATGCTTGGATGGCCAAAAGATGGTGACTTAAACACAAATTAGGTACCTGCAGCACAATTTCTAATGGTGCAGAGGTGAAGCTGGGGAATTGGTGCTCACCCTCTGAAGGTCAGAGCACAGATTGACTTGCATGACTGGAGATACTCAGCACTTATAGTGCTGCTTTAAGTATATTCATCTGTTTTCTCTTTTATTTGTTCTTCTCTTCAGGCAGCTAAAAAACTAAGCCATTCTAATTTAATTTCTTTCCTTCTTAAAAAATTTTTATAATCTGGTCTTCAGCTTTAGTGTAATTTTACCTCTTCTTTCATACTTACGTGAGTTAAATGCTTTATGTCTCTATTTCATGTGGGAAATGCCTCCAAGGGCATCCACTTACATATAGCAATTTTGGTGCATCACCTCCGAATAATTCAGAGAAAACCTATCCATCATTAGATGAAATTTTGCACTCTTATCATTGCAGTGCTCACTTTCTGATCATCTGAAAAGCTTTCAGACTCACCCATGAGTTATACAGCCATCACTGCCCATTTTCTAGCTGAATCCCTGTGTCTACACATGCTCCTGGCTCACCAGCTCCGCTCTTAGTCTCCCCCCAGAGCAGCACAGGGTGATTATATTTCTAACTCATTTGGCTTATCACATTTAAGACTCTACTTGAAGAGCAAGGTCTCCGCTTTACCACTGCATCATTATCTTCTGAAATATTTTTAAAATGTGCCATTTTAGCCCTATGTTATATGTTCTGTCCTCAGAACAAGGCAGCAAAACTGGAACAGGGAGAAAGGAAAATGCCTGCTGTGTTTCGAGTTAGTGTTCCTACTGGGACATATCTTTGAGGCAGGGCCATGTGAAGGTAGAGCAAATGGTGCAGGAAGGCACTTTGCTGAGTTGGAATGAAATATCACAAGCTGAAACAGTAGTTTCTGACCACCTGCCTGGACAAAGTGATTTCATCTGGGCTGCTATTGGAATTGTCCTTGTGTTGTTTGGCAACTCTTTGCAGCATCCTCTTTATATTATTTCAGTTTGTGCACATGTTGTGAATAAAGAGAAACTAGGAGAAAATGAGGAGTATCTTCTCTTCCAGAAAAGCTTGTTACCTATGGCAAAATCCTCCAAATCATTACTCTTTTACAAAGGGGCAGTCATATGCTGTAAATAATGAACAGTAATGATAAAACATCTGAGAAGACTTAGATAAGAACATGTATTGAAAAAATGCAATTATTATGGTCTGAGAGTTTTCACAGTGGGCGAAACCATGTACTTTATAATTTCTACGATTTAATTTTTTAATCGCGTTTCTTTCAAAGTTAATTTATTCTGATGAAGTGGGATATCTGCTGATTATTTAACATATCCATCTATTTTGTGAGCTTTAGTGTTGCCCTGAGTTTCATGTTAATTATATAGGACCATCACTATATTTAAAAACCAGTCTTCATTAAAAAAACTAAATCATTAATATATCAGCTGTTAGCTGTACTTAACAGAGGTCTTCTGCATCTCTCACAGGCTTTATGAATTCTTAGGCTTGCAGTCCTTTCTGCTATTTATGTGTACTGAAGCAACCATATAATTTATCTGGTTTGGAGCTCCTTTCTTCCAGCATATTCAGAGCTTACTGGTATCACTAATAGGAAAACAGAAAGAGATTCAACCCTTAATTCCTAAACATCTTGATAAATGAGCAACAGAACCTGCCAACTAGCTAATATAACATGGTATACAGACCGTGATATTAGGTATAAGAGGTTGATTTGGCCGGAATTTTGAGTATGTCATGTGACTTGTAAAGAGATGAAAATAAAAGATATTAAATACATAGCCTGCCTCAGTATTTTCCCCAGCACTCACATGGAAGTGACAACAGAGTTCCTGCTCTTCACTTCAGGTGTTTTATAAACTTGCCTACCTTCTTGACTGCCACCAGTTGAAATGCTGGTGTGAAGAATTAGGATTGGATGCCTGGGTGATGAGAAAATGAAAAGGATTGCTCTTCAAATGATTCTGAGGGGATACGCAATAGAGCAGAACCCTTTTTGAAGGATTGGTTCAAAGGAAAACATAGGCTCAAAATAATGAGCTTTTAAAAACCTGTCTTACTGCTTGTGGTTCCTCACTGTGCTTCAGATATAATTCATATCAAGGTTTTAGGATTTATCATTACCTAGACTACCCTGACCTCCATCAGTGCCCCGCCTACAAATACAGATAGTCTTTGTATAAAATGCCTTCATACCCTCAAAGTTCTAGAAATTTCAGTAACATTAAATAAATAATATTAAAGGCAAAGATTTCTGGCATTACCTAAAATTTTCCCCAATTACTATGAAGAGGAAGAAACTTGTATTTTGGCTTCCTTAATGCAGTAAGTGTTGGTTAAGTTGGATTTAGCTACTTGACTGTGTCATGATAGATAAAGATTAGAACTGTATAAATAAAATACTAGGCACATGGTTAATATTTTTCTAACTAGAAGGCACAGCTAAAAAGTTTGGGTTTGTACATGAAACCAACTTAAATAGTCCTGAGTTTTGAAAATGCACCCATTTTCAATTTTTTTTCTTCTTCTCCTTATTTGGTGAGGCTTCCTTTATTTTTCCAGGGATCAGCTGAGGAACACTGGTGCAATATTCTTCCTTGGCACTGGTGTCCCTTGTTCAGTGACACTGTGTGTCCCATGTGGTCATTCTCTCCAAGGGCGTTATTGTAACAGTATATTAGAATTTTTTTCCTTCCTAAAATTAGTCTAAGGCATTTCAAATACTTGGTCTTAAGGGCACAGCTGATTCATGTGGGAGCTTTTCAAGGGAAAAATGGTAGTAATGTGCCCAGATTCTGTTTTCCTGATGTGGGGAAAGGGCACTGAAAGTATTCTATGCCTTTGAAAATGCTTTTTCTTTTGGTCCCCAATTTACTTTGGTTTTTATTGCTTAAATATTGCCCACGAAATATTAGCCAGTTGTAGCGCTTGACTGAATTATGTGTAAGATGAGCTAAAAAACATTGTTCTTCCATGTTTCTTTGTGTCATTCAATAGCTCTGATCTGACTTCTGAAATATATTTACACATTTTTCTTGGAGTTTCATGACATCATCACATCTGTAGATTTAGGGGTCTGATGCAAATGATGATCTGATTCTGTTAAAATGATCAGTCTGCCAAAACATGAACAACATTTTGTATTCTCTCCATCTCTTACATGACTGAACAGATTCCAGTATTTTATGTTATGGACTTTGTTTTGAATCACACTCTTTTGTTGCATGCATGAAGTTTTTTGAAACTTTCTTCTGATATATCAGTATTGGCAACAGCTGGTCCTCCCTTCCTTAAGCACCCAACACTTTTCACAAACTTTTTGACTCTTAAAAGAGTACTACTTGTGGGTTTTGTAATCATTTTAGCATCATGGTTTTTTTAGTTAAATGCCCACACAAATAGAAATTAAAGGAATCTTGGGATGATATAAAGTTATTTGGATTAATTAATCCCTATCAAAACTTCACTGAGCTATTTACATATGTACTATAGGTCAATATAGACCTCCATTTTATTTCATGTCTTTATGTAAAAACTTCTTTACAGCCTGGATATTTGCTTCCATGTGCTTTGCCTGTGAGCTCCAATAAGTATGACTCAGAGATGTTGCTTGGACTTTCATTTTTATTTTAAGCATAAAGACTATTGTAGTTCCAACAGATTATTATTTAAAAGTTGGTTTAAAAATACTAAACAGATAAATATTTAAGAAAACTCCTTTACCATGCAGCCCAATATTTCATAAAATATGTATAGTTTTTACTTCTACTCCTGCAGAGAATGTAAGAAATCATCTTATTTTGGTACCAGTATAATGTGTCAGAATAGTTGTGCTTTGTGGTCTAATCAAAAATATTAGCTGAAATGGGGAGGATGAGGGTCTTTATGGATTGCTATATGGACAGAAGAGATTTTTTGTTCTTTAGTATAAAAGGAATCATCCAGTGATTCCATTGAAAATATTTAGTTTGAACACTGATATCGAAATATTGCACTGAAAGATAAACAGATGACTTCAGAATGATGGTAGCAAATGCAATTATGCTTCAACCCACAATAATCTTAAGTGAGATATTTTATTAAATGTTAATAACTTTGGGGACTAGACTGGTTTCTTCTTAGGTCTTTCAAATAAGAGTTATTCTGTGCAACAAGATGCTTGCAATGTAAAGGTGGAATGTGTACCAAGGGATGATTCTGAGGGCTTAAAACCATTTAAGATTTATTAATATTCTGGAGTTGGGTTGACATGGTTCCATGAATAGGCACAAGGCCTGGAGAGTGGGATTAGGAAGGTTTCCAGAGGCTCTGAACTCATGTCAAGCAAACCTGTCATGCCAAGCAGCTAAGTCAACTGAATAGGGAAAAGTCTTGGAAGTGCTTTATCAATGCATAATGTTTGTAAATTTTATTCAATTAATTTACAGCTGCAGGGCTCATGAGGCTGAGATTAAAGTTTTGTAAAGTTTTGATAAGGAAGCAGCCAAAACCAAACAAAAACATTTGATTAGCTTTGGATGTTTTTTTAACAAGTTGGCAGGGGAACAAAATTGCAAGCAAGTATTTCAGAGGAAGGTGTACCCAGTCATGGGAGCTACTGTAGTCGGCTGGATTGGTAGCAGAATGCCTGCCAGGATCCTGCATGAAGTGCCTGCAGGTATGCTTGACATTTGCTTCTCCCTCTGCCAACAGGTGCCTCGAGGAAAAGCCATGTCCCAGAGAAAAGCCTCTGGAATTTAGTGCTACCAAAAGTACTTACAAATAAACATTGTGCTTTAAATTCCTGTTATTTTTATGACAAGATTAAATAGAATTTACTTCAGACAAAACATGAGTGAGAAAGAAGATATGCCAGAAGATGCCCAAGGTGCTAGCATACGAGCTTTACAATTTATTTTTTTTTTTAATTTTAAATTATTGGGATGATCAGGCAAACACTCAACTTCTCCTAGAGTCCTTTGGATATGACTTGGCAAGATCACAGTCAGGGCTGCCACCCCCTTTCTCTGTTTATTGTGGCTGAGTTAGGAGAAATGGCGTTGCTTGTTGATATCTTACTTTTGTCCCTTATGTAAGCCCAAGAGAGATCAGAATTCTGGAACCAAGCTTAACCTGAGCCCTCCCTCTCATATGCAACGCGTCTTGCTGAGGGAGCAGTTTCTGTTCCTTTTAGTTGTATGCATTCATTACTTCATATTTGCATTACTGAAAAGAGCAGCATTTTTGTTGTTTTCTTACATGCATTGTTAATTTTTAGACTTGGGTTCCCATTCATCAATATTGTTTCTTAATAACTGAGTGAATTATCCAGTCAGCTTTTACGCTTCCAGTGATTGTGAAATTTGTATTTTATTTGCAGCCTTCTCCCAGTATATCTACAAAGGAAAAGGAAATTCCATTAAAATCAAGTTATCACGTGGGAACCCACCTGCTTTTGCTGAAATATTTGGATTTATTTTGGGGAAATCTAAACAAAATGCTTCAATTTCTGTCAGGTCACAATAAAAGCAAGCAATTCAGTTTGTTAAGAGCATCTTTCAAGGGAGTGAGTGGTGTAGGCTTGATGCATTGGATTAATTTCTGAAATTACAGATGAGAATCTTCCCTGCACTGCTGCTGTTCTGGAAGAACTTGAAGGCTTTGTAAGTGTAAATTGTGCCACGCACTATGGTTATTTGACGTTGAACTCATTGTTCATGGTTGGATGCTAAATATGTTTTGCAATGTCATTTCCATAAAAGTTTGAAAAGAAGCAAGTCTTCCTTTATTAAGTAATGTTTCCTTCATAAATCCTGCTGACATTTTAGGATTGGAGGAAAAAGTGGAGACAAGTAGCTTTCAAATTTCCTTCTATCTTAGAATAACACTGTGACCAAGTGCCCAGACTTTCTGGTGAGGTTTGCATGCCTTCCACTGAGTTTTTTACACTGGGGCAGCAGGTGAAAGGCATCTGGGTTTGTCCTGGGAGAGTTTATAGAAAGTCTTAAAAGGCATTTTATGAAGTTTTACTGAAATTTTAAAAATTTTTTGCATGGCCCCTACCCAAGTTCATGATTGTGAAATATAATATAGGGATGAACATTCAATCCAGTCTACCTCTCCAATACAGAGGAGATACTAGAAGTTCATTATTTGAATGCTTTGGCATGATTTTTGGTTCTGTGTGCTATTTGCCCGGTTTCATTCTGGTTTTCCATATTTCCTTCTTCAAATGTCTCTGTGGATTGTTCTAATGTAGTTTGGAAGTTGGCAGAGCATTGTCTTAAACCTGAAAGTTTTGGTATAGTGTGACATCCATTGTTTTCCGCTGTCACTAAGAGCAAAGAAATCTTGCTGAGCTGTGAAACTGCACACTTAAAACCAAGTGCTGCATTTATGTGAAGTTAAACACATTCAATATCAAACTTTGCACAAGATTCAGATTTTTCTGTCCTAACTTTGCATGAAAAAGATCATCTTTTTCTATCTTAACTTTGCATGAAAGAAATGAAGAAGATTTCTCTGAAGTCTGAAAATATTTGGGTTTGCATTCATTAATGTATGTGTCAGTATATAGATGACTTCTGCACTTTCAAAACAGGCTCAACTCCTCCCCCCGCAGTTTCTTTAGGGTGTTTAGAATGATCATGGTTTTTATTTCACTGAAGAGACAATACATTTCTTAAAAGGTAGCCATGACATATTGACTCCTTAATCACAGCAATAATTATACATTATTTTTCCATGTATCAGGATCAGCCTGTTTATTTCTGTGTGAGAAAAATAAATTATGTTTCTATATAGGATTCTTAAATGACGGTAGAAGAAAAAAGCAAAGCTCTGCTGGGAATTGCATCTATTATTAAGACTCTCAGAGCATTAAAAGCATTAGAATAATAACCTGTTACAATAAACCAATGATATAGCTAAGTCCTCTCTTCTTGAAGAGGAGAAGTCTTGATTCATCGTTCAGGTGTAAATATATGTCACAGAAGTCAGTGATTTGGTAAGATATACAGTGATTCTCTGAAATTAATAAAACTTTAAAACAAAGATATTTAAAGCAGCAAATCAGGAACTGAAATGCCAGGAGTCATGGGAAAGATGGACTTGTTCTCATAAATAGTTGGTCTGGACTTTAATGAAACCATTTTATAGCAGAAACAAAGGAATATTATATTCATTATGATAAAGATATTATGAGATGAAAAATTTTCTATGCCTACACAGCGTACTTGCTTTCTGATAGCAGCTGTAATTTGTGTGGGTTCTATGCAGTCAGTCCATTTTTAAGTCTGTTGCATTATTCCCTATATTACAAAATGCCCATATGTTGTTAGCTTCTACTTTAAGGGAATAAAAGTAAAAGCTGTTTCTGCAAAGTCTAGCGTAGAGACTAGGAAGGTGTTTCTGCTGTTTTAAATCAATTATATTTGTCTATAGCACTCAGCATGGCCTCAAAAATAAAAGTTGTGAGGAGAGGGAGTAGGTTTCTTCACAACTTATCCTGAGCTATGTGTCCTGGAGAATTTTAATTTAGTTGGAAGAAACTGATCACATGACTGAGGGCTCTGGGGCTCTCTGATATGCAGTTCCTCTCAGTCTTAGGGGCAGCAACTATTTCAGCAATAGTCTGCCTTTAAATGTTAAGGTCTGAGAGATGCACCCATGTTCAAGCAGGTACTATCTTTGTACTGTTGCATTTATCCTTTTGTTGTACTCCCAGTTCCCTGTAGCCTCTGCACTGCTCTTAGGCACTGCTTTTGCCTGACTCTGACCCTCCTCCCCTCCAAACACCTGGGAGTATAAAAAAGCCACCATTAGATCCAGCCCACTGTTTGTGTCCGGGGTGTGTTTCTTGTCAGTGCAGCCAGGGCCACTTCCACTGACAGCCGTGCTTGGAAGAGTTACGGACGGTCAGAAGTGTGGTCTGGCAATGGTTTATTGATAAGAAGGCAATGGGGGTGGACAATGGACACTGCTGACATCTTCATTTAGGCATAAGAGCTGCAAGAACATTCTTTGATAGAGGCTGATTTTGAAAACAAACTTGCTCAGTGAGGAGGTGCTTGGTGAGGCTTCCCATATGAGAAATGTCCATCTTTGGGGTAAACAAGAACATAACAACAAAATAAGCAGTCCAACTGCTGTTTCAGGAAACTGGTTTATTGATTACTTATGGCAATTGATACTCTAAATGCAGTTAAATTCTGGTGGGCCAAAAGCAATATTTGAGAAAGCTGATCTTCCCACGATTGACTGACACATGACATTGAAGCCTGATCCTTGTTCCTGGTTGACTTACAGCTAAGACTTCACCCTGTTTTGTAGCTTCTGTTTAAAACACATCGAGTTTTTAAATGAGATTTCAGGAAATTACTGTGTTTTTCAGTCATCCCTTTTACTTTCTTTGGTTTTGTAACTTACTGATAATATACTCTTAAAAAAATAGCTGTCCGCAAATGGTAGATAATGTGAGGGAGATGTAGTGGCCTGTAAACTTTCTTCTAGAGAAATTTAACTCTGAGTTCAAGGCAGTCTGATTGCCGAGAAGATAAGCTATGGTCAGTGGTGTGTTTATGAGTACAGAGATCTTCCTGCTATGGGAGCACTTGACAAGAAACAGAGAAGGCATGTGAAGAGCTAAATATGCAGCAAGACTGTTTATATCCTCCTGACTACTTCGCTCCTCTGCCTATGCAGAGATTTCCTAATTTTCTGTCTTTATTCTTCTCCTTGATTTTATGTAGCTTAATCCAGGATTGCTTAGGGCAATTTGCTCATTATAGTGCAAATGTTTTAGTCTCTCTCTGTTATGAAGCAAGTTCCCTTTACTAAATTATTTTCTCATGTCGGTGCATTCTTTGCCCTGCCTCAAGTGGGGACTAAAGGAACAGATATACTGCATATATACTGCATATCATTTTCATGTCTGCTGCAATATTTCTGTGTTATAGTGCAGAGAAAGACAGTGTTGTAGAGTAGTAGTTTAAACTTGTCGTAGTTTATCTTGCCAAGAAGAAAACAAATATTAACAAATGCTTTATACTTGTTATTCTGTAAGTTATCCAGATTTGCTGACTTCTACCTCAGCATTTCTATTTGTATCCTAACTATCATAATATTTTTGCCTTTTTAAAAAAAATACATCCTGTCTCCCCAGTATGGAATGATTTGCAGTACTTCCTCACACATATTAGCTAAAATCCCTGAAAGGCAGCTTGGGATAAGGGTCATCTTTGGTAGTGGCAAAAGGCTGCAGAATTTATCAGCATTCAGTCAAATGGAAAGGACTTTCAGTTCACTGTGGGAAAGAGAAAAGTGCACAATCTTTGGCGAATCTTCCTGTTACTAACTGATTTTGAAAATATGTTAATTAATGTGATGAATTGTTACTCTTTCCATTTAATAGTTCAATTACAAAAGTCTGCTGAGAGCAGAGAGCAAAGCACACAGGTGTTCACCAAGCAGTGTGTGTGTGTGGTAGCTCGGCAGAGCCAGGGCTGGCCTGTGCAAGTGCCCACACTGTGCCATCTGAAGTGTGTTTGTCACAGGGATCTCACACCATGTGGAGGGTGTATGCTGTATGTCCTGCTACTGCTGTCAGCAGCTGGATGGCACTTAAAAGGCACAGTCATGGGCATGCCAGAAAGAAAGTTAGATTGGCATTCAAGAGGTTAATTAGAATAGGAAAGAGCAATTAAAGGGACGTGACGATGTCTTCATAAAACTGTAATTGAGCGCTCTTCATTAAGTGATCTCATTAAATGAGGCAGAGGATTTGTTGTTGTTGAAATTCTGGACTTGCTATTAAGATTCTCTAATCAGCTTTCTGAAAGGGGAGTTATTACAATACCATAACTTTTGAAACCTTTTATTGTTCTCAAGATACTGCGAGGTGTGTTTTGTGTGGATGTATTTTCCTTGGCATCAAAATGGAGAACTGGAAATAATAATGTTGCTTGTGTATGAATGTCACGAGTCCATTATTTTTATTTGCCCCACCTATGAGACAAATGAAGGTTTAGCTCCTAGTTTCAGTAATTGCATCCTTGTATTATGTATATTGTGTGGTAATGTGGCTGCACATGCAGAATACAAATCAATACCTTAACAGCAAGTAACAGATGGATGGCTCCTGCGAAAGAACTTTGTTGTCCATTTATTGATCACAGTTATGTTAACAGAGACATACCATAACTACCAGTGCCAAAATAAACATCAGTTTAAATAGTGGTCCTGTGAGAACAGGATTGTTGCTGGTTTACTTGGTGAGAGCAGTCTTGTCAACTGCTCGACTGATTCTTAAATTCTCTGAACTTAAACAAAGAGCAGGAATGTTTCAGAGAGATGTTTGTGTTGTATAAAATACCTTAAATATTGTGAAGAATTAAAGCATTTAAATCACAACAAATAAAACCTCTTATGGAAAAATATTAAGTAAAAAGAGGCACAGTGAAATGCTGCTGATTTAAAACCAACCAAAAAAGAAGTAATCGTTTTACCTAATGTGATGCTGTTCATATTCCTGCTGTGTATCGTTGGCTCAATGATTTCTGTTGGTTTTCTTTTCTACCTCTGGATATAAGACCCACAGAACTGCAGGGGCACATGGAGAAAGGACAGCAAAACTCAGTCTGCATCAAATATTTCTGTTGTAGAAAGTAAGCAAAATGAAAGCAGATGGAAAAGCTCCATATCACTCTAAGTCCCTTACCATGACCCTCGATACTGTGTGCTGCAGCGGTAAACGCCCACACAGTGATTCGGTTACTAATTATTTTTGAAGTTATTGATGTCCTTCCAAAATCTTCTAAAGTGATTTACATGTGTGAGTGTGTGACATACATTTCATGGATATGTTTGTGCTCTTGTTTGTCTCGCTCTCTGTTTTGCACTGTGGCCCCAGCTCTGTGACGGCCCCAGCTCTGTGATTGCCCAGTGTCAGTTATCTCCTTGCCTCCTCTTGGCACAAAAACAACTTGTTCCCTTTTAGAGGAAGCCCTGGCTACTGAACACAGATATATTGACATCTTTTCCACATATCCACCAGGGCCTGCTTTCTACAGAGCAATGTAAATATAACCAACCTGGAACAGCATGAATGCAAGCCAATATATGTCATTTGCTGCCAATTTTTCTTCTATATTGCAAAAGCAGTTTAGAGGCATCCACAACATACCCTTACTGTAAACAGCATTGCTCTGATTAGTCGTAGTAATAAAAGTCCATTTTTCTTAAATGGCGTTTCAGTGAAGTACTAATTAATTCCGAGGATTTGGGAATTCACATTGTGTAGCTTGTGTTTTCTATTACCACCATATGTAATTTATTGGAAAAAAAAAAGAAAAAAATACATGAGGGGAAGAAGAGAAAGACATATAACATTTTAAAAGTGACAGGGAAGGTAGTAGGTAGTAGGTAGTAGTCTTTAGTCTCAGACAACCTCCTAGACATAAACAAGGAAGGACCCTGTAGGAAATGTGGCTTTTTGCCTCCTGTCAGTAGGAGATTTTGAGATTGTGTTGCCTGTGATTGCTCTTGCCTTTTGCTTCTGAAGTTCAGAAGATACCATTACCCCTCAGTTGTGTCTTGGCGGCTACACTGGCTGCATTTGTATCCTCACAATTTTGGGAATATGGGACTATAGGAGGATAGAAGTGGCCCAGTGTTTTCTTTCCTCTTTTAGCATTTAAACTAATTATCTCTTTTATTTAAGTAAATTACTGAAGAAACTATTCATGTGTTTACCCAGTTCTTCCATATGTACTGGAAAGCAGCTGTGGCAAATTCAAACAGAAGGCATGGCACATCAGCTCATACCCCTTCCCTCGGACTTAGCTGTTTTTTGTTTTTTGGGGTTTTTTTTAATGGTTGAATCCTGTAATTCCTTTGAGGATTAGAAAGCTCTCAAAGACCTTCGAACCAGTGTCTTGCTTTTGTTCCCTTCCTTGTAGGGAGAGCACAGAACATCCCCTTGCCGCATTGGTTGCTGTCCCTTAGATAATGCATAGAAATGATGAGACCCACTGCTCCTGACAGCCTGCCTTTTTTTGGTGGGGGGGTAGAGCGGGAGGGAGCAGCATTTTTTATCTGTAGATGTAGAGGTGTGTCAGGAAGCTCAAAGAAAATGCACTAGTTTGCATGATTTAGCATATGGAGAAGATACCCAGAATTCAGCCTGATGTATAGCTCATATCTGTGAGAGGAAAAGGAAACAAAGCCCAGACTATGATTTGCAACAACACTAATTTATATTGTGAATTATGCTTATGGCTGGCTGAATTTGACTGAGAAATGAGACTGACATTACACATATTCTTTGGTCCTTCTTTATCTTCTGCTGAGGAGGAGAGAAACAGCCACTCTGTCCTCAAACAGGGATCTTGACTAGGGGAGCCAGAAGCACGCAGCACATAAAAATTGGATAATTGTGCTAAATAGAACTTGGAACTTTTTGTTCTGAATGCCCTTGTCAGACTGTCTTTCCTTATACTTGCCAGCTAATTAGCATCTACTGATAGTTATTTTGTTTCAGGGTGATAGGAAAACTTAATTTGTGCTGTTAATTACTTTTCATCAATTTTCCCATCTTTGAATGGATAGTATATGTACCTATACTATTACTGAACTGAAAAAAACCCTCCTAGATGAAGTGAAAAAAAAAATATTAGCTTGTCTTTTCTCACTAATTTTAATGATTTTTAAGAGAATGAGACTGGATTGTGATACATTACATCTTAAGTGTAAATGCTAATTAAAATTGATTATAAATTCTAGCAAAATCATAAAGGCAGCATGCAGCTCAGAGAATTGTTTTCAAATGAATTCCTGGAATCTTTCTAGATGCAATCAAAATGTTTTTAAACATTAATATGTTGGGTTACATAAAGAATTTTTACTTAGTCATTAGCCAGAAAAACAAGTGAAATCTTTATAATATGACCTATTATTGCTATCTAATGGAAATAATTGTGGAGACAGCATAATGTAACTATGCAATGAGTTCTCTGAAATACAAGTTCTGAAAGCTGATGAGATGACAAGCTGGATAAAATTGCTGTGTAAACACAACTTGGTTATGGAGTGCAGACAACAGTTTCTTTAATTGTATGTTTTGATTTAGTGGGACTCATACCTTATCTGTGCTTTTGCTTTCTGATGGATGGAAATGTAGCACTTTCTGAACATTTCTGTTTTGTTAAGGTCTGTCTTACTTCTTTGCTGGCAGAAAGTGAGGAATTGGGTTTAACTGGGGAGTAGAGAAAGACAGCCAAAGTGACTTTTGTCAGTAGAATCATTACAAAACTTATGGAGGCTTCTGCTGAAGTGTTACCAGGATGCCTCCTTAAGTCTATTTATGTTGGGCTGTGTAGCTGTGGAAGTTTGTCAGTGTCACTCAGAAGCTGGGGAGCCATTGTGAGAAGAAAGCCACTTGTGCTTTCTTCTCCCTGTATTTGCAAAACTGTTCTCCAGCTCCACACCTGAAGGGATGCTGATTTCTGTGAAGGCTGAAGAGTCCAGTCCTGTCTGTAGTTTACACTTGCACAACTCATCAGCACACTCCCTCCCCAGGGACACAACCCTCTCAGACACCAGAGGTGCACCAGGATGGGTGTGTCCCCTCTCTCTGCCTGCCATTAGTGCAAGTGCAAGGGCACGTCACCCAGGAGGAAGCTCGCTGTGTGTGCTAAGGGGAGCACCAGGCTGTTCACCCATGGCTGCATGCTTTGGCCGCTGTCACCAATAACCCTTCAGACTCCTGGTGGAAGCTCCTCCCTTGATTTCAGATAGCTCTGAACCAGATACTTGTTTTTTATAAGTACACTTAGTATTGCTACCATCTGCTTCTAATTTTCCCTAACCCAGTAAAAGATATATGTAACCAGAATTGTCTATCTGTTTACATTGCAAGTACCAAAGTTAAATAAAGAACAGCACAGCATTCAAACTTGGCAAAAGGCAAAGCAGGATCTGTCAGTGGGAACAGATTTTGCCTTCCTGATTCATGTGGCAATAGAGCAAAGGTGGCCACCACTCTTTAATGTACTTATGGTATAACTGTTTTATTAGAACAAGGGAAGCTATTCCTAACACTCATTCACTAGATTTGTCTCTGAGAAAGAGGTTATGATTGTCACAGGAAGGGTGCCAATAGGTGGGATTGATAGGTGACAGAAGTGTCCCTGAAAGAGCTGTCTGAGCCCTGGTGGGCTCCCTGTGGCTGGTGGAGCTCATGATACCTGGTCAAGGGGAAGGTGAGAAGCCCTAGGCAAGGGAATGATGCCTCAGTGATCCTGCAGGATGCATTTTGGGTGAGTGATTTGGATTGTTTTGCTATTAGTTGTCTAATTCAGCCAAAACTAGTTGAGCAGAGAGGAGGACATTAGATTTCAGTGGTATTTATCCTTCCTAAGAGTGTTACAGCTATTGGATGCTGGTAAAGGATTCATGCTTAAATTTGTCGGTAATAAATGCAAAACAAAACAGAGAAGCCAGCTCTCGACGTCATGTGTTGTTAATCGGTGGAAATCCTTGCCGCAGGCCATTGTGTGTATTAAAACATCACGCAAATTCCTGACAGTGTTCTCTGGAGAATTAGTAAATGAGTGAAAGCATGCTTGGCTTAAGAAAAGCTGTGGCTGTAAATGTTTGGAGTACAGAGAGTACTTGAAGGAAGTGTAGTTCCTTCTCTTCCTCTGCCTGTTTCTGAGGCTTTGCCTTAGCCTCTGTCATGGTTTAACCCCAGCCAGCAGCCGAGCCCCAGGCAGCTGCTCGCTCTCTCCCCCACCAGTGGGACTGGGGAGAGAATGGGAAGGGTAAAAATGAGGAAACTCGTGGGTTGAGATAAAGACAGTTTAATAGGGAAAGCAAAAGTCAAACACACAAGCAAAGGAAAACAAGGAATTAATTCAGTGTTTCCCAAGGGCCCCATCACAGGTAACAGTGACTTGGGGAGGCAAAAGCCATCACTTCAGATGTTCCCCTTCTTCCTACTATATCCCCCCTCCCCTGAGCAGGATGTCACATGGTCTGGCATTTCCCTTTGGTCAGTTTGGGTCACCTGTCCCAGCTGTGTCTCCTCCCATGCACCTCCAGCCTCCTCACCAGCATGGCTGTAGGAAAAGCAGCAAAGACCTTGGCTCTGTGTATGCCCTGCTCAGCAGTAACAAAAACATCTCTGTATTATCATCACCATGTTCAGCACAAATCTGAAACTAAGCCCCATATGAGCCACTGTGAAGAAAACCAACTGTACTGCAGCCAAAACCAGCACAGTAAGATTCCTCATGGCTCTGTTTTTGTGGTTTTGTTGAGTGCTTTGCCTGATGTATTGCTCACAACCTTTTTCCTGTATATCTTTGCTTACAGTGTCATGTGTTTGTATATCCAATGATTTCTAGTCCCGAGAAGACAGCTGGTTTTTATTTGTTTAAGTAAGATTATTTCAGAAAGTAATTTCCAGAAAAACTGTTCCAGAAAAAACTCTTCCAAAGAGTTTGGAAGACTGCTATCAGCAAATGCTCTAGACAAGAAAAGTAATATTAGGAGAACATGAAAGCACCAACTTTTTTTTTCAGGTGCTTTTTCCGGTTGGAAGAGGAAAGCTGGGACAGAGGGCACTCAAGGGCTCTCTCTTGACACTCCTTTCCTTCTACAAATGCTCTTATGCTATTCTTGCTTTTACTCTTGCCACAACCTTATCCTCAGTATAAAACTGAACAAAGAGAATTTTCAAATGAATCAAACTAGAAAGCCTTTTTGAAGTATTTTCCAAGACATCTTGGCCATGCCCTATCACTCAAAAAGAGGTCTTAATTTCATCCTATATTATCACAGAGCTATGTCAAAAATATTTGTAGGAATAGAAATTGTTGCCACCTGGAGCCAGGTAACTATTATTTCACATTCCTCAGGTCTGTGGGAAATATATTGTAATTATTTTTTACTTAATTTATCTATATTTTCCATCAATTTCATTTAAGTTTATTAGTCTATATTAAATGTTTTTGAGGAGGAAGATCTCTTTGCTTTCTCTTCCGATCTTGTGAATGGAGCCATCCAAAAGCTCTGCCATTTTCCTCTTAAAAAGACCAACCGAACAAAACAACCCACTCACATTGTAAAACAGACTTAAAACTGTCCTGGCAAAAATCTCTTAAAGTGAAGAGTTTCTATCTTTTTCGTCCTTCCTTACATGTTTAAGCTGGTGACTTAAGTTCACATAAAGACTGATACATTTTACCTTTTGACACAGAAAGAAGGTAAAATGAATAGCGCCATAGATTAAAGTGCTCTGTGACCAGAGGTAGAGCCAAGATCTTCAGTGACAACCTTTATAATATTGGGCAACAAACCACAACAACAGTTGCTATGTCAGGCCCATGAATATGTGTCTGAGTTATAGCACGTTTTTAACAGTTTGCTAGCTTTGATTTCAAGGTGTCAGGCAATGCTAAAGCCTCTGCATTTCAGTGTGACGTTGCAGTGATTAAACTTCTAGCCTGAATTTGGTTAGCTTCAGCTTCCATTGATGTGAATTCTTATGAGTTTGTCTGAGGAAAAAGCAAAGAGTATCTTCCACACTGAGTCTATGCACTAACTGCCTCCTTATCGCATCTTAAATAAACTAAACAGATTGTTTGATGTAGATGCTTCCAACATGAGTAGTCTCATTAAGATAATTGAAGCTTCCTGTGGGGAAACGATGCACACCTTGCTTGTGCATAAGCCAGTGCTTGCCTGCTGCTGACTGGAGAATATGTGTAATGTGTCCCATTTTGTTATGCATTTCCACGGATAAAGAATGCCCTCAAAGTTACAAGTGTGACTTAATGGTGTCCAAGACCTATAGAGATGAAAGGAGCTTCCTAGGAAAACAATTTTTCTCTAGATTTTCTGGTGCTGGAGCTATTAGCAGCTGTTTTCAGCAAAGTAGGAGATGGTCATACTGCAGTCTTTTGCCACTGTGAAGGTGTGAGACTGAAAGATGTGTGAAAGTTTTCTCCCTGGATGTTGACCATGGTCGATATGTGGACCTCCTGTTTGATCTGCTTAATTTTCAGTTTCCTGGCTGTTTCCTTTGCAGTTTCCTAATTAATTTTGCAATATTCATCCCGACCTTATTGACTGTGCTCCTAGTCTGTGCTGTGAAAACTCAGCTGAGGAGAAAAGGTAAAAAATAAGCCTTTTGCTATTCATATGCTTCACCCTCATAACCATCTTATCCTAGAAACAAACTGGAGAAGTGGTCTTTTAGGCCTTCTTTAAGTCAGGTGCAATTTCTTCAGCAAATGTGATTTTTTCTTATGCAATCCTCATCCTGTTCCTTCACTGCTGTGTGTTTCTAAAGCAAAATGGGCAATGCCCCCTCTGCTGTCCTAGCAGACACATCCTAGTGAGTTGCACTTGCTCCCATTAGCAGATCTACTGATGCCAGTGAGAACATGTTGCAAAAAGCAAATGTCTATTTAGCTATTGTTATCTACTTGTTTATAGTCATCATCTAATGCAGCTAACCTTGAAGGATGGCTCTTGACATGACCTTTAGGGATATTATATTTGATCTGTGTCTAAGTAGCAGTTCAGATAGTTTTGGTTTGGCCTTGGTCTTGAAATAAGGAAAGAGATTCTTCTTTGGAAAAACAATGCCAATTTGTCAGTAAATACAACTGTTTGTATTGAAAGGACAGTAAGTCACAGTCAGATTTTTGAATCTGTTAAACAAAGTGTGCTGCTTTTGACCTTTTAGGGTGTAACTGATTTGGGGGTCACAGTGATTCGATGTCAATCATCTTTCATGTGTACCGTGGAATCTCTGGTAAATCTGTTTAATCTATACTGGCTTGAGAAGGAAGAGAAAATGATCTGCTGAAGCTGATGTGAAAGGTGCATGTGTTGGGAGTGAATGGTGCTCCTTCTCACTAACCAGTCAGCTTGAGGAAGACAAGTAGCTGTCCCTGTTTCTTGCAGGTCCTTTTAGTGACCCAAGTCCCTCCCTTTGGATGAGTGCACCTGTGCCTTAGGGCTGTATCACTTCCCTGCTGCCAGTCATCTGGAAGGGAGGAAATGCCTCTCCAGTGTTTTTTCACCCAAGTACACTGTCACTGCACACCACCTCAGCAAAAGCCAGCACTAACCTGTGCCTTCATCCATGTTTTCACTCAATTTGCTGCACAACATATAGGATAATGTACGTGGCATGGAAACTGGGGCACATTTGGTGAAATCAGGAGTCTGCAGACACTGCTGCGGTGGCAGGAGGCTCTGTACCTTTATAAGATTGTACTCGGCTTAATCTGCACTTTCTCAGATCAGCTCTAAGTTTGTGAAACATTTTTGTTTATTGTATTTCCAAATGATATATTTAATTTCTATATACTCAGTGGAGTCTTGACTTGTATGAATGTTTATCCCACAGGCAGTGTTAAGTATCTTGCAAGCAGACCTGTCTGTGCTTTTCATGGTGTTCATTTATCTACATAGCCCACTCAAGGCTGTTTCAGCACAGGAAATGCTGAAAATGCACAGTGCTTCAACAGTGTATGAGCTGTTTATCTTCAGATGTACTTTTCAGGGTCTAGTTTGTGTGGTGCACTGAAGAAAACAGATCAAAGTGACATATCCTGTAATTTCATTACCTTTGTCTTACAAATTTTGTTTGGGCCTGTTCTCAATAGAATAGCACTGGGACCAAAACAGATATTTGAAAAATCTTTGAAGTTTGGAACGTATGGGAGGTAGAACAGACTTGTGACAGTAGACTCTGCTTGAAAGCTAAGCTGGTAATTTAATATACCGAATGCATTATGGAAACTGTTCATGTTTAGAAGCATCGACAAAGAATCAGTTCCTAAAGAAAACCAAACTCTGTCTTAGATTTGCACAAATGCTCAGTTCCTGTGTTGGCAGTGAAACATATTTATCCTAGAACCACTTTTTGATGTTCCTTAGTTCTTTACATCCTGTCTAGTTATTAGCAGCAAACCTCATGTAAAGCAGCTGAGAAATGTTGCCAGGCCAGAAACTAAACTCTGTGTTATATCCTTTTGAATGTTTGACTAATAGACAAGGAAGATAGCTTCCAGCTAAGGCACAGAATGTCTCATCTTTCTAAGCTGAAATTATTAATTTTACTGAGTTCTCACAAAGCACAACAAAGTACACAATATAATAAGGAGTCCTGTAAAGAAGTTTTCTGTGCTTTTAATTCTCCTTGAAATCAGGAATGGGCATCAATGATCAAGTTTTCAACTGAGTCTGGGTTTTCTTGAAAGATCAGATCCTTAAATTTTTGGTGGGATTGTTATTCCCAATTTTAAAAATTTTTTACTTTGGTTTTTCTGAAAAACAAGCTAAATAGAAATCATAAAATGGCTTATTATTTTATTTGTAAGTATTGAAATGGATATTTGTAGTTTAAAAGTGCAGATTTATACTTTCAAATTCCTAAAGGCATGGTAATTTCTGTGTGCATCTCCTGAATACTTTTTCAGAGTAAGTCTAGACCAAACTGTAAAAACCATAAATGAAACTTCAATTTTGTATAGAGATAGGTGAACGAGTTACAGAAAAGAACACATGGAAGTTTTCCATTTCTAATACCCTTCAGAAATAACTCTTCATGGATCAATATTTGGTCTGGTACAAAATGTGTGATGCTGTTGATTAATCCAGCCAGGTTTGCTTAAACTGAATAGCCTAAAGTCATTCTTAAAGCTCAGAGAAAATGTGACTAAAAATGAGAAATGAAATAAAACAAGAATTTGAAAGTATTCCTTCACTAGTAATTATTAAGTCCTCTGTTTGGATCTAGGTAAAAATTTATATTCAGCTCTGCCTGATTCATTGCAGTGAGAGCTCTGTATGTCCAGAAAAACCCTGAAATGTTCAATTGATGAGCAGTGTTGGCCAGAATATAGTTTGCCATGCATGTTGCTTTTAGATTTAGGAAAAGTAAACATTTTTGTTTTGAATATTTTAAACCTGAAAATAGATGTAACATGGGAAATGTGATCCTTATTCTGATCCTATTTCAGATTATGTTAAAATTAGCTTTAATACCATGCTTTAGCTGGTGGTATGTTTTGAAAAGAACAATTTATGGCAAGTATGTTTTCCTATTTTGGTGTTTCTGAACATAGTTATATGACCTATGGCAATCAGGGAATTAGATGTTATATACTTTCAAATAAGGAAACTAAATTTTATATATTCTTACTAATTGTGGGGAATTCCCTCTCCACGTACCACAGGAAAATCTAGTTGAGTTGATGGTTATAGCTGTGGAAAGAAATATTCATGGAAATATTAGTGAAAAATATGGAAAGGTGGTGCTTCACTCAGGATTTAGAGAGATCTATAGTCTTTTCCTTGGTGCTTTCAGGCCGTAACTTGCAAGTCTTACTTGACTGAGTCCCTGGTTCTCTCTTCAGGAGCTGAATGAGGAGCCAGAAGATGGCTCCTCAGTTCTCATCTCAGCTGGCCAAACTTCTCAGGGCCACATCCCAGGCTGCATCAGACTCATTATTCTTGATCACTTGTACCTCATGTCCCCACGTGGAGGGAGGGGAGTACTTCTCACCCATGTGGGGCTGCTGGGAAGGTCAATGCTTTGTGAGACTGTGGTGCCCTTGAATATCAGAGGAACCAAGGAAGTAACAAAGACTGATCTTTTATTACATAGATCTTGATGTCCATTCCTCGTGATTTTTTTTCCTACACATCTTTGCTATATTCTTGATATGTTCCCTGTGCCTGCTTCTGAAGACTGCATGCTGGAAAGAAGTGACACTGCTGCTTGGCTTTAGGGGCTCGCCTTTTCCTGCACGACTGTGCAGGCGCCCAGGATGATGCTATGATCAACATCACAGCACCAGCTTCCTTTCTCAACTCTTAGTTGCTTCAGAAATTTATAAGATGCGGGAGGCCACCTTAAAGTCATAAATAGCTATGCACTGACGCTGTTTTCATGTCATCAAAAGTCTTTTTGAGCACACTTGCATGGGTGAGCATGGTCAGTACCCACACCCACATCTTAATTTTTAGTGGCATACATGCATGTAAAAGTCCACCAGCATGGACCTGTGTTTGTATCCCATAAAGTTCTGTGCTTGTCGCCTGCACAGCAAAAAATGTGCATATGATTTTTTTCCCAGATGTGCAGATTTTAGTTTGCTTTGCAAATTCTGTGTTTCTATCTAAGCTTTTAGTTATAGTTTGATTTTGATCTCCTAGGCTGCTCCACTGCAGTGATATTTTGATGTCTGGAATGTGACATTTCCATGCATCTCAATTTCAGAAAGAACTGGCTAAATGTATACACTCTGTAGGTATGGAGACTACTTAAATATTCCTTAAGTCCTCTGGGGTCTGAGTTTTGGCAGCAGTTTTGTCCTCTGACAGTAAAGCCTGAGAAAAGGAAAACAGAGATGAGGAAATAAACTTGAAGGAGCTCCTTGTGAACGCTGACATTAGCTCAGTAAGGCTGATCTCCATCAGCCCCGTCTATACTCAGTGGAGGAGATGGCATTTGTCCTCCACAGAGGGAGTCAGAACAGTCAGATTAGGCTTTGCTGGTGGATATTTTTTTCTCCATTGACTGGAGACTATTTCAACACATTATCTACACCTGATTAAATTAACCTTGATGAGTATTCTTTCTGATGGACTAATCTAAGAACTGAGTTCCAGTCATTAGGAAAGCTGATATGCGAATGGGATCTCTGTATCTTGGGCAACTTACCCTAAAGATCGGCAAATTAAGCAGCATTATGAAGTTCTTTGTAGATCATTTTGCATTAGGGCTGTGTAATTCTGAGTGGACTTTGATCCGTATTACCGTAGACAGGACAGTTTAATGAACACAGGGGAAAAGAGAAATGAGCATTAAGAATAGGGGGGAGGAAGGAAAACAGTCTTATTTGAAACACTGGAGTTCTGACATGAAATCTTCAGTTTCTATTTTTTCCTCATTAAAACAGAGATGCATGTAATTTTCATTTACTGAGTGAAAAGGGAAATGTGGAGAAAGCAATCTTGTAAATGAAGGAGATGTTCATGGCAGGAAAACTAGCTAACCCTCACAGCTGGAATGTCTTCAGATGGCAGTGGTTCAATATCTGAAAGTACTGACCTTGTGTGGCCTTGTGGATTGCAAGAGAATTTCAGGAAATAACCTGAGCTAGAATGCTGGGTACTAATGGAACATTAGATACAAAAAGTTAGGCTCAGGCAATGTTATGATTGCAAGCAGAAAAACAAATTGGAGAACAAACTCATTCACAGTATACTTACTATACTCTAATTACATCATTGAGTACTGCTGATGATGTTTGGGTTCTTTCTTACGATTTGAATGGGTGGTTCCATGCGGAAGAAATATTTAGATCTATGTTTTATTCTTGTGACAATTTATCAGTTACATATAGCATCGCAGGAAAATGAAAATGGGACTGACTCACTAGCTTTCATTTCGCTGTAAGGAAACTGAAGTTGTGTTCTTTTGCTTGATGCGGTGTTGTAATACTCTTTCATGTAGAGAACAGCTTCTGTTATGCAAGATGGCATACCTTTCTGAGGGTGTTAAGGGAACCACATTCCTAGGGTATTCCCTAGAGGCGCTCTGTTGTCGAAAATGCATAGTCTTGTTGGGAAGCCCATCTCTTTTGGAAAAATGAGAGCACCACATTCCTGCACTATCACTTCTGTGAAGCTGGTGCATCACAATGGGAAAGTGCACTTTGATACTTGTGCAGTAACAAAATTTGTGTCAGCTCCTGTAATATAATACATAAATTGGTGTATTTGGTTTGTGTGGCCAGGTTATTACAGGGTGGGCTACAGGGGTGGCTTCTGTGAAAAGTCTTCCCCATGTCCAGCAGAGTCAGTTGGCTCCAAGATGGAGCCACGAGCAGGCCAAGGCTGAAGCCATCAGAGACAGTGATAGCACCTCTGGGATACCAGAGTTGAGAAGTGGGAGATAAAAAGCTGTGCGACTTCAGCCAGAGGGAAGTGTGAGAATAGCCCCATTTCTCATTGTCCTAGTCTGATGTGAGTGGTAATAAATTGTACTAATTTCTCTGTGACTCACCTGTTTTGCCCGTGACAGTAACTGGTCAGTGACTATCCCTGTCCCTATCTTTCCCCTCCACGAGCCTTTCATTATATTTTCTGTCCCCTGTCCAGCTGGGGAGGCGAATGGTAGAGTGGTGGGCACCCAGTGTACAGCCAATGTCAACCCACCATGACTATCAATTTGACATCTGGTGACAGCAAGACAGGTTGAAAGAGCACTGCCAATCTTCCCTGGGAGTGCTTATGCGATATTGTCTCCTACAACAGGTAAAACTGTGTCTGCCTCATGAGGATCATATTTCTTTCCTATCCTCAAAGAGGCAGGGTCACAGGAAACATTAAAACGGACTTGAGATAAAATATTTAGATTGGTATAAGAAATAAATATTAACTGTTGTCAGTTTGGGAGTTAAAATTACTCAGTATTGATTAGGAGTGTTCACATTTAAAAGTGCTTTGAAGTTTGTATGATGCAGAAATATCAGAAATATGTTTAATCAAAAGAGGGAAATCTTTTTCCTGCTCTTTGAGTGTGTTTGTATGTGTTTAAAAGAGGATGTTTGCAATTCGGTGTCCTTAAGACTTAGTGAGGCACGTGCAGAGCACTCTGATACTGTTTCAGCTGCGCCCTGAACTATGTGCTTGTGTTTCTGCTGAGATTACAGTATGAGCATTCAACACTTTGCAGAATAAAGATTTATTTTTTTAGATGTTTGTGTAGTAGTTTAGCCAATTTGTACTGCTGGGGAGGATAGAGGGGGTTGTTTGTGGTTCATAGTCTTTATGTGAGATCCCCTTGAGGTCATGTGAATACGATCCATTGGCGCTGATAAGGAATGAGATCAGTGGGATTTAACCTCTGTCATGCTTCTCTTCTACTACTAAACATCTATGTTCTACCAGTTCCACAATATTCATGTGACTGAATACCCATTTTAAGCAATGACTTCATCTATTTTGATTAAAAATTAGAAAGACAGGAAATGAGATGAGAGACACAGATCTCAGCTCTCACTTTGAGGAGAATGTTTCTTGTTTAAGAAAGGACTGCTTTCTGGTTTAAAATATTATGCCAAGACAGCTGATTCAGTAGGGATAACTATATTAGCAGATTTACATAATCAAATGTAGTTCTCTCCCCCTTTCCCTCAAAAAAGTCACAGATGCTGATGAAGACATTTTAAAAAAACCCCTTAAAGCAGAAATGCTTTAAAACTTTTTTTAATATCAGTTCAGCTCACACCATTAATCCCTCATAATTCATAAGATCATGGTAAGTAAACAAGTAAATATTTAGTAAGTATTTAAAATTACTTCCTGTGTAAATTTCATGTTAATAAATTGAAAATATATTTCGATTAAGGGATTAACAACATTTAGTCTTTGTAAGAATGGTTTATTGGATGGCACTGGTAAAAGTACAAAACACTTCAGGATGGAAATGGTGACATACAGAAAACATCTTAAGCTTTTATTTTTGCATTCTAATTAATTCTACAATAGCATCAAAAGGCTTGAATTTACGGTAGTGCCACCCTGTAGAACTGCCTAAACACATTATGTGAAATGGTCTCTGCCTCAAATATATAATGGTAACAGCTAAGGCAACCAGGAAAAGAACCACAGTGAGGTGCAGAAAGGTGCTGAAGGAAATCCAAGAACACTGGGAAGTGAATCCGGGTTTTATAACACGGATTCAATGCTCAGTCCATTACCATATTGCAGCCACTCTGATTCCTATTTCTTATGGGACTTCTGTGTTTATGGCAGGAATTTTGATGTTAGCTGGAAATAAAATGAAGTGCTTGGAGTCTAATTGTAGAAAAGCTTTAAAATAATTTGATTGCTTCACTGTGGACAATTCAAAACTTAAGGCAGGCACAGCAGTTCAGCTGAGGTGCTAACACTTAAGCTTAGCCCATGGTAATTTTCTCAAACATGTATCGCCTCAATATATATTCGGTTCTGTCAGAGACAGCTGCATATAAAAAGCATTATTGCAGTAAAATTTCCTGAAATGATATAACTATATAGGTGTTTGAAGCCAAGATATACTGTTTGTATTATTTTGGTGAGTATATGTAAGTTCTTACTAATCAGATCATTGACTTTTTCTCAACCATGTCCAGTGCACCATAAAAGGAATACGTGCATTTATTCCTTTTATGATCTGTTTAAATAGTATCTGCAAAGTTTCTAGTTTTCATTTATCTCACTTTGATTTGATGTAATTGTAATTGGATGAATGATTTGAAAGCATTTACATTGCCCATGCCCTACTTCAAGCAGATCTCATTCAAAATCAGGTCTGTGTTTCTTTTCATCAGACACATTACATTGAGATATGCAGATTCTTCAGAATCAGAATATTAATAGGAAGGTGTGTATTTCATTTTTTATTCTATTGAGAGTATTTATTTCTGAATTTTGTATTATCATTTACATAATGTAAAAACAAAATTATACTGTTTTTATAGCATAATAGATAGACCAATTAAAAGTTGAAATGAAAATTTTGATAGTGCTAAAAATGAATCCATAAAGCAATGTTGAGATCTCCAACCTGTCTTAATTTCTTAAGAAAGAACAAAAAGAAAAGATAGAAAAAGAAGTATTTCACAGTATTCTATGTGGTTAGAACAGTTCAGTTTTCATATGCCAGCATTTAGAGTGATGAATTCAGAATTTGTCTACGATAAATAACGGCTTAAAAATTCAAATGCACGTTGCATTTCCTAGAATATTTGCAGATATAGATATATGATATTTGCACTTAAGATATATGAATAAAGCTTAAAATATAACTGCATATTTAGCATCAGTTTTATTCTTCATTTACTCTTCTGAATTTCAGGAAAAAGAGGTCGCAAGCCTTTAACCAATGTGTTCAATAAGGTTCAGGTAAAAGAAGCTAGAATGTGAGTAATGACATTATTTTTCTTAGAGCTGCATACTTCTGGTATTTGGCTTCTTCAGTAATGGCTACAACAACCCCTTAATTCTGTATTTCTTAGATGCTTAAACAGTTCTGCTTATTATATGAGGCTACTGAGTACCCAGTGCTGTGGCCCCCGCTGTCACTGTTAGCAGTCAGGTTACACCAGGGCTACTGACAATCATGAGGCTTGCAAGGTACTTATCAGTTCCATGCCACATGTGCAGGAAAAGGCTGAAGAATGAATCATAACCTGAATCTGTGCCCACTTTGCCAAAACAAGTTGTTGTAGCCAGTGGGAAGCCTCTTTTGGATGTTAAGTGACTTGTGCATTGCAAATGTTTTCCAGGACATAGAAGGAGGGAATTGGGTTATAGATGGTGATGGACTTGCACAGAGTGGGTCTGGCTCCTGACCTCTATACTGAAAAGGCAGGGCCATAGCAAGGCTCATTTTCTCTTCTACTGTACTTCATCATTCAGTCAAAGCCTATTCCTGGGTCCTCCAAGTCTTCATTAGGTTTGGACAGCAGTCAAAGCTGAGCAAAAGTAGGGTTCCAGCACACATCTATAGGCCCAGCACTATACCTAAATTACCTATGTTTAATACCTTGTTTTTAAATGATGTTGTATTGCTTCTTGCTATTGCACATATTTGACATATTTTTCTTAACATAACTTTGCAGTCTGTGGTTTACTATGAAAAATATTGAAATTGCCTGCTATCTAAATTATCTGTCAAAATAACAACCTAAAACCAAGCTGAGCTTATTTTCCCAAACCTAAATAATAGAACTCCTAAAACCCTTCAAAACTATATACGCAGTATTTCAGAATCAGCTTGTAGAATGACTCCTGTGTCTGGACTATTATAGTTTCTAACATGCTGCTCTTGAAGATGCCGCAAAAAATTAAGTACTGATTTAGATTTTCTTGTTGTTATTCATGAATATGTGAGCCTGTAGTTGAAAGATGTTACAGTTAATCTCTGGATTTAGTCCTTTGCAGAAATAAAAAGTAGAAGGGACTCAGCATTATTAGGCTTGCTTATGCCAGATGACAAGTACTTGAGTGCTCCTGCACAGAAATAGGCTGCCAGATATGCTTTTAGATCTTCCTTTTCTAAAGAATTGAGTGGACAGTGAATAAATATTTGAGGCAGCTCCTCTTTCTGTGTTTCAAAACATTCAGCAGAATAAAAGCATACTACTGGAAAATCTTTAGCCTCTTTAAATTCTAGATTAGATGCAACATTAGTAAGACTTTTTATTTAAACAAAGCAAGACAGATGCTATGTTATCTGGCAAGCAAGTTGCATTGAGCCTTTCTTACAGTATTTTTTAAAAATAAAGTATGGGTGTGGAATTCCCATACTGGTCCCTCCCTTGTTCCTCATGTCTCCTTCCTCCCCCCAGAGTAATGCAATAACATGCACTACTAAAGTTCGATAAAGTCTCCTAAATCCTGATCTTTAGTACTGGAAAAGGTAGGCTTATAATACACCAAATTCTAGACTGTCTTCAGTTACCTGGCACTGTATTTACCCAAGCTCACTTGACATGTCATTTGTATTTATTTTAAATACTTGTCTAATCTCTCTGCATTTGGAATCTCATGCTTTTCTCTGGAAACTTAGAATTCGGAAGAAAACTTGTGGTTTCATTATGTTGTGTTATTTTTAATAATATTTGTTCTTTCAACTAGGATCTCAAACTACCTCTTATACTGTCCTAATCTTTTGGCATATGTTATTGCTCTTTAAAATGAATCAGTTGGAATTTCTCCAAATAAATCTTCTCTCAGCTTCAGCTGGGGAAAGGAAGCATAGATGATGAATTACCCATTTCAGTTGTATCGATGAGAAATTAGCAATTTCAGACCTGAGCTCCTTCTTGAGCTCCTCCAAGGTGTGAGGCAGAGTCTGGAACACCATCTGGTCAAAAGGTGTTCTCTTCTAGGGATAATAAATCTTTGGACTATTGGTATTTGGATTATTGCATCCTGATGTAATCAGTGCTGTTTGGGTAGTGTTTCATGTCATATCTTCCTCCAATTTTTGCTTTCTGAAACTGTGTCTTAATTATGATCCATGTTCTGAGACTGCTGAGTTACAGTCACACATGCATGCTGAAGTCACAGAAGAGCTCATATCAGTTGGGCGTTAACCCCATTTTGTCACCCAAAGAGCTTCAAGAGAAACAGAGATTTTGAGGCTGCTGGTCACACTGCACCGATAACAAGTACACAATTCCCTGCACTACATGTGACTTTTGTAGGAAAGACAGGGGAAGAATTTGGTGTAAAATATTTTCACATTCTGAAGTTGACCTTCCTTATTTTTGTCATTGCCAATTGTATCTGTAGGCATACTACAGACATACCGCTTTCAAACTCTTCACTTGAGTTTAGAACTATTAATTTAATGAACTTAGGGTCCAAATATATTGTTTGGATATGTAGTGAAACATTTCATTCATGTTTCAGCTTTTTTTTCAGTCAGACCTTTCTGGCTATTATGTGCGATGAGAAGTATAAAACTGCAGTTTACAAAAAGATAGTCTTCCAAATTTTGGACGTACTGAGATACTCATCTCTGCTAAAAGAAAATAAGTTCTGAGAAATTAGAGGGGAAAATATTTACCCAAGATGCACATCATAAATTCTACCACCTCAAATCATTGGATTTGTGGTGTTATTTCTCACAAAGTGTGGTGGATCTGCCTGTATAAGGCTAAGCTGTGCCACAATAACTCAACCCTATTAGAGAAAAAAAGACGAAGAGAAGATCATCACATTTTTATGACTGTCATGGACCTTATTTTTCAAGGGCTAAAGTCAAAAACATTGTTGCGTAACTGTTGCAGAGCTTTTTTTCAGAACTGACATTAAAGTTTACAAAGATGAGGATGAGCTGAGCTTTCACGAAACAGCTAAAGCTGTCAAATGTGTTGCTATTTAGAGTAAACTTCTGCTCACCATGATGGGCCTTGCCTTAGAGGTGGAATCTATTCTGTGGAATTTTGGATATTTTTAAGATAGATATCTATTTCAAAGCAGGTTGTTTGGACTCTTTTTGCAGTCAGAGGTTAAAACGTAAGCTGGGATGAACTACATCAAATCTAAACCAGACAGCCACTTTAAAATAAGATGACTCATGATCTAGAAAAGGCCATTTCTCTCTGGTGGTTCTAAAGAGAAATAGAACAGCTCTCTGGGATGTATGTCTAGAATTTGCTTGACTCACCTTAGCCTGGATTATTAATTACTCATGTTAATTCCACATGTGTGTGTGTGACTTTGATGAAAAAAGCCCCAATTAGAGGTTTTCTTGTGTATTTGATCTGTAACTGTAGCTTTGATCTGCTTTTGTTTCATTGCCAGACAGTGAATACTATACAGCCAGCTACTCATCTATGAAAATTCTGATGTTTCATTTTTTGTCAGTCCCGTGATCTGTAGTTTGAAATAAGCAATGAGAAGTAAGAAATTAGATAATGTTACCAAACCAAGTGCTCAGAATTTACTGCCAGTGATTGAATCACTGATCCAGTTGGTTCATTTATGTTCTTGTGTTCACATCTTGGGCATATATATTCAAGGGTTGCTGTTCAGATAATTTTGGTTTTTGGCTTTGTAATACTTGTAGCACATAATCTGGGTTGTCCACACTGTGTGCTTCACATGAGAGTAAGAACACTGGAGCTCATTTCTACCTCAGTTTCCTCTCATTTGTTGTTTGTATTATAATTTCTGTTTTCTCCCCACTGTTTGGATGCATCACGACCCTTAAATTTTTAATTTTAATTTGCTTTAACTACTTTTTAAATGGTTTTGAGAACTTGCACTATTTTATTTTTTTGCTTTTTAACTTTGGTCCTGGGTTTCCCCATCTTGTTCTTAAATTCCACACTGTAGTATCTGACTTTGGTCTAGAAAGTGTGTGGTTATGATCAACCCGGGCATCAAGGGCTATGGTAGCGAATTTTTGGTCTCTAATGGGTCTACCCAGTTGTTTTCCTGTCTGGAAGAAGAAAACATCACAGTTAAATATCCTGCATGACACTGAAGCAAAGAGCTAAAAAGAAATGAAGAGAGCTATCCCCAGCTGCTCAATGAATTTGCATACAAAGGTTTATACATTTTCCCTCTTCAGCAGGTCTAGAGTCAGCTAGAAAGAAAAGTAAACCTAATTAAAAACACCCTTTTTTCCAGGGCTGCTCTCTGGCAGAGTTTCCTTGAGACACAGGAAATTGTGCTCTCATCAGTTGGGCTCCAAAACCAGACAAAATCGGTCTTCAGGACAAACCTGTCAGCATGAGAACTGCTGAAAGTTTCTGGTTTTCTGTGTTGGTAGAACACCACCTTTTAGAGGGCCACTCACCTTTGTGTGACTAGAACAGAAATGTCAAACAGGCCCCTATTCTCCTAAAAAAAAAACAACAAAAAACCACACAAAAAATCCAAACAAACAAACAAGCAAACAAACAAAAACAACAACAAACAAACAAACAAAAAAAAAAACCCAAAGCAAAAAAAAAACACCAAACTGTCACAGTGGAATTCTTACAACGGAAAGGATTGTTCTCACATTTCAGATTATGACTGCTCACTTCCCTGGAGGCCAGACAGAAAAACTCAAGGTTTCTTCATCTCCCTGTCTGAGTGGCTGGCAGGGCAGCTGCCTGAAGCACCAGTTGGAGTTGAGTTCTGTGTGTCACTGTTGATGTTTTGGGAGCAATGCTGGACTTGGCAGGGGCTGTGCTTCAGCTTTTGTTCATGTCATGGCTTTGCACACTGAAGCCATTCACAGAATGACTTCATACTCGCATTCAAAGGAGAAGGGCATACTCACTTGGATATCAGAAGGATACTCACTTGTGTCTCTTCGACTTTGAAATGTGCCACTAGTGTGTACACGTGCAACATTTTCTCCTGTTACAGTTCTGTTGAAGGGTTTGATCTCATCTCGGACCTCTTTGGCTGAGAGAAAGGTCCCCTCTGTGCCCCTTTTCTGACTGTATGAAGGGAAGGTGGCTGGCAGCATGCCTTCTGCATTTACTGCTAGGACAGAATCTCCTCTGGTGCCAGCACACATCCCTCCTGTGAGCTCCATATGGCCCCACATCTCAAAGGAACACTTAGAGGTCAGCAGCATATCTTTTACCTTGGAGCTTACCTTTATTGTTACAGTCCCATCCTGACACCTTCTGGGCAGGAGCCTTTGTGTGGGTATGAACTCAGCAGCCTGAGTTGTCAGTTCCCCTGTAAAATCCCTCAGCTACAGGAGGGGTGAGAGGGAATATGTTTAGAGAAGAAATTTGCCATATTTGCATGATGTTAGTAACCCAAACAGCTACGCAGGAGTCATTCTACTTAATTTGAGAAAAAAAAAATCTCCATCCTGTGTGTCACCAAATATTTCACAGAAATTGATAAAGAATAATTTAACTAAGAAACACTGTCAGTGCAGCTGAAATTTGAAATTCTGAACTTGTGAGATGTGGTGGTTCATAACATTGTGGTCTTATTCTCACCAATGTGCCCAGGCACACACACATACACACACACACAAATATACACACACACATCCACCCATGTCCACATGTGCTCAAAATTGCCTGGAATAAGACGTATTTACAGAAAATACTTGCCTGTAGGGTTGTTGTGGTAGGATTCACACCCCATACTTTATACCTGAGAGTGGGCTGTTTACAACCTTTGCTAAACATAACAGCATTTTAAGGAAGGAGTTTGCAGGAACATTTGGCTTTCCATCCCCCAGTGGATCGCACTTTGACCCTTTTTTGAACATTTTTCATATATGGCACAATTGCTAAAATCCCAGTTGTTTCCTATTTACTTGATTGTAGAAGTTTGTTATGTACATATGTTTTTTGATTCAGATGGCATGATAAGGGCTGGTTTAAATAACGGTTTGTTTGTTTTGTTTTTTGGTGCGGGGGTTTTTTTGTTGTTTGTTTTGGGGGGGTTTTTGTTGTTGGGGGGGTTGGGGGTTTTTTTTGTTTGTTTGTTAGTTTGGTTTTTTTCTTGTTAATAGAAATTATCTCCTTTAAGGAGTTTTATGGCTAACAGCAATGTCACCTTTGTTTAGCGTATTTGGGGGGCTCATTCCTTGTTCAGATGCCTAGAAGGCCTCAGCACAGAAAAAATGTTGCCTAATCTTTAACATAACTCAGAAGTCTTGCTGAGAAGTTGAAACAGGATTAGAAAACTCAGTGTCTGATCCTTTGAGGACTGCTGCTTCAAAGGAGCTATACAAAGCTGCACAAAAAAAAGGAGTGAATGAACAAGATTGAGCCCTTTGAAATATTTACTGTTCAATGAATTTGGAGAGGAAGGCAGAATATGATGAGGCCTTCCCACTCCTGAAAGGTGATAGTATCCTCTTGTTTTATTAATAGGAAAAGTATGATATTACTACTTTGACATTTCTTTTGTTTGGCAGAACCTGGAGACACTGATTTAAGTATTATACCATATATCTATACATACATATGCAAGTGGTAGAAAAAAACTTAAAAGTTCCATTTATTACTCACTATTATCTTCTTTTTTTTCCCCCGGAGTACTTCCATTCCCTGTAAAACACATCCAGTAACTGGATCAATAGCCATCATATATAAAACACTAATCATTAAGAATAATTCTTTTACATGGTTTACACTATCGCTCAATGTCCTGGTAGCAGTTCCTCTCAATTTCAAAGCAGTTGTCGAGCTTGAATTCTTGTTTTGGCTCTGCAACAGATGGAGATGTGCGTGTCCTGATGAAAATTCAGACTTGGAAGGGAACTGTTCCCCTATCACACAGTGTGTACCAAGCCTGTGCCTGAATTTATTTACCCAGCCACTATTTGCAAACAATTATGTGTTTCTCTGGTTTCCTCCAGTTTCTCAGCTTCTTCTCTCAAATTTTTTTTTTTTTTTTTTTTTTTGGAAACACAGGCTTCAGGTTTTTGTTGATAAACTTGAATGTTTTCATTTTATATTTCCTTATGCTCATCTTCTGAAAGCATCTTAAAAGATCACCTGATCCATAGAGTAAACTATAATTTCATTAAAATGGGTAGACTTCAGGTGACAATATGATCCATCGAGATAATATCATCCAAAGGACACAGCACAGCACGCCTTAGAAGCCTAGGGGCTCAGACTTTGTTATCCATGCGGTGTTGTGTTTATATGAGCTCCTAAATGCAAGGAAAACTTTTCAACCATAAACCAAACATAGCTTTTCATATTTTATTTGGCAACTTCATTGGCGAGTTGCTGTATGGAGCCAGTAAAACTCAACGTGGAGGAACAACTTTTGCCATCTCAGCTTGAGAATGAGGATCCCAGTAACCAGGCATATGCCCTTCCTGTGTGCATGGTATTGTGTTTTTAATTGCATTTAGTGCAAAGGTTAATAAGAGCTTGCTAATAGATTTAGGAAAAATAATTGTTGAAAACAAAACCCAGTCCCGAGTCAAAAGTTCATTGGTTTTGAGAGGATTGTAAAAATATTTCAGGGGAGGCCTTAAATTCTTCAGTGGATTGCTATTTATCTATGGTCATGCACATGCTAAATAATGATATTAAATAAATTACTCTCCTGTTGTGTTTTATAATAGAGCAAAGCCTTCCAGCTATATAAACAACACTTTATTTTTCCAGCATTAGGGAATAAAATGGAGAGATGGCCTTGTGGGTTGACTATTTGAGGTTCATGACTGAACAGCAATTTCCAAAGCTAAGCCTAACTGTGATGATAAGTTATGCCTTTTGTAATGCTCCCTCATGCAAATTAAGGCATCTTTTGAGCAACCTGTGCACATTACATTTCATATTTGGTAAATCTTATGCATTTCCCATCATGTTGGAAGGAACTGCCAGTGTTTTAAAAAAGCAATTTATTTTGTTGTCTTTGAAGTAGCTGATGCATTAGTAACCCTGCCACCTTTGAAATTAAACAGGATTTTGTCTGCAGTTGGAACACTCTGAAGTGTTCTTCTATTTTTAAATCTCATATGCGTATTTGAAATGCCTTCAGCTCTCCTGCAGATGGGTTTTTTTTAATGATTGCTGTTGTCTCTAAATGGGTCTTGGCATTTTTATTCAGTTTGTGATGAAGCAATTATTTTTGCTAATTGAATGTACAGGGAATGACTTGAGACAGGGAGCAAACAACATCACATAGTCATGGGTGCTTTAGAACTAAGGTCATCCAAAATACAGCATAGCAGCCTTTGTATTTCATCT
Source organism: Acanthornis magna (assembly GCA_036785705.1). Lineage (NCBI taxonomy): Eukaryota > Metazoa > Chordata > Aves > Passeriformes > Acanthizidae > Acanthornis > Acanthornis magna. The sequence continues at coordinate 12,928,572 of JAWUZG010000093.1, forward strand.
TCTAACTCTCCCAATAGATGAGTAAATTTAATGTCTCTGACTCCAAGGCTTTATTACTTCCTCAAGTAGAAGAGAAATATTCACTTTACATGTGTACAGCTTGCAAAAGAAGTGTCCTAAGTGATGTTTGCCAAAGGACATTGGTGTTGGTACACTGCGTGTTATCATTAACTGCTCAAGTACTACACTGGTGAGTATAAATAACAGGAAGATAGATGTGCTGTCAGATTCTTCTGACTACCTGAGATATTTCGGCACAGAATCAGAGCAGTGGAAGGAGAGACAGCTTTGAGCCAGACCTGCAGGTCTCAGATGCTTGCAACAACAGTAGATATTTGTGCATGCTGGGAAGATAGAAATGTTCCAGTAATTTCTCTCCCAGTCCCTTGCTGACTATAGCTTAGAGCAGTGTAAAAAGTACCTTACTGTCACTTCTTCAGTGTTGATCATCACCAAACATGACGATAAATAAGTTTCAGGCTAAATCAGCCATCTAATTCCTTCAAACAGTCTTCAAAACATACTGCTTTCTACTGAACTGTATTGATAGGAAAAACTAAAGAAAGAAGGAAGCTTACTAAATGCACAGCAATTGAGCAGTGGGATAAGAATGCTTTGGGAGAGGATGAAGTTAACAAGAGAAAACTGAGCTACATTTTAGAGAGCTATTGCTCACTGAGAGCCCTGTTCAATGCACATCTGTTGCCAAGAAAGGAAATCAAACTAGGCTTACTGAGAGTGGCAAAATAAGTAATATTTGAAAATACCATATGGATAACATTAGTCACTTGGTCCTGGACAAGGTGAACTATGAGGTTAATCTAGTATGGCAAATCCCATTGATAATGTTGGCATGTGCTCCACAAAATTGGCTGCCCAGGGAACAAGGGAAACATTGTTTTTTTACTGTGTGACACAGGAGACCTAAAGCAGTCAAAAATCCAGTTACTGGAAGATAGTACACACCAGACAGGAGGTATTTGCTAAAATTACACATGCTGGACATTGCTGCCCTAATTTCCCTGTATAATTGCTGAATTTGTATTGTAGCGTATGCATCACTAAATTTCCTAAAACTGCGAAGCAATTTGATCAGCTCTGTTGAGGAGTTTTTATGTGTCAAACCTTGTAAAGTACTGTTTGTGAAAGAACCATGAAAGAGAAAGCCACAGAATCCCTTTAAAATATGTCAAACAAATCAAGCAAGGACAAAAATCAGGTGACAGAAATTGCATTTCTTTTTGTGAACAGGAAAAAAGGAATTTTGCTGTAAGCTAGGCCATGCTTTTCCATCACTTAGCACCATTAATGCTGCACTAACATAGCCTAATCCTTTTTGTCAATGTATTTCTGTTAATTTGACAGCCTTTGGTAACATTCACATCTCTCTTGGGATGTTAATATATCCTGGGTTGAAGTGAATAGAGTGTGAAATCATGGTTTATAGCTCATTTTGAAATTATTCTTCAGAAGATTAGAGAAACCCATATGCATGGTTCAAACTCTCCCCTACCCATGTGATGGGGAATGGAATAAACAAATAAATATTGGCCAGCGTCCTTGCAGCACGCTGTTGCACTATGTCTGGCCTTGGGAGAGCTGTATTAATTCCACTGCAGTGCTCTGTCAGAGGAGTAATCCTCCACTCAGAGTCAGGTGAAGTTTCCCTAGAGCTGTGGCACAGTGGATCTGCCACCTACCTGTGGATGTTGGCGAGCTCCCAAATACTTTGGAGTTGAGTATGTGTGTCTAAGAGCCACTTTGAAAACATCAGGGCTAAAGATGTGGACAAGTCATTGTGCTTTTAAATAAGACATTATGGTCAGTGGTTTTTTTGTCTTCCATGTGATAATCATGGTCTTGTTAGATTTCCACATTCCCATGGGAATGAAGTTAGGATGTGCACAGAAATACTGCCGTTCATTTTGTATTCTTTCCAGTGCGCTTTTCATCTACACATCATGGAGCAGAAAATGAGAGGCTTGCACTCCCCTAATTCTCACAGGGGATCATTAGGATTCCCCACTGTTGTCTAATCATGTGCTGTCCCATTGATGTGTAGTCAATTGCTGGGTAATTGTGTTTTGTGGAGTAGATCTCGCTTGAGTAAAGCAGTGTGTTGGCTTTAGTTCCGGGAAACTGGTATGGATTTTTAAGCTCTTAAGTGAACAACAGATCATTCTGTGCTCCACAATGTATAAGCACAAAGTATGGAGGGAATAAGTAATGGAGAAAGGAACATTTAAAATTTATGTTTGCAGGTGGACTTGTGTGTGGAAGAAGTATCTCACATGCATGGCAAATCAGCTTATTTTTAATTTTTGAAATGCTGGAAGGAGTTTGTGAATAAGACTGCCAGTGGGGCTGCCTTAGCCACTGGAATATGCCTGTCATAACACACTGGGTTGAAGTTCCTGCTGTGAACTGGGGAGCTGTGAGGCCTGAGCAACACCAGGGAGAGTAAATGAGTGGTGTGGAGGAAAAAAGTTGTCTTCAAACTCTTTTTTTATTGTGTGCTCCTCATGCTCTGAGCTGCAGTCGTTAGCCCACTGTGGGTGAATGGAGTAGAGTTCCAGCTGAAGCCGTGCTGTGTACCCAAGCTTCTTTGGTCTGGATAATATTGCTGAGTGTTTTCTGCAAGTTGAGGGAATGCAGGGCCCCGCAGTCTAATATTCAGGTATATATTAGGAAAAGAATCCCTTGGCACCAGGGCAGTTATGGCGAGCCCCATGATGTCTCATGGGCATAGGCCATTATTTATGAAACAAAACTTATAAAACAAAATCTCTTCCCCACAAAGTTATAGATGGACAGGGTGGAGGGAAAACTGACTCCTTTCACGGAAGTACCAAATTCACTGAATTCACCACATCAACTTCATTTTGTACGGTCTAGCTGGTTGGCCTAGAAAGTGCTTCTGTCTTTGAGGGTTTCTGCAGGTGGGGGTCGTGCCTGTCCCAGGCAGCCAGTGGGGTCATCTGCTGGGGGGGACACTTTGGGCTGTCTGGCCTGGCTTGGCTTTTGCTTTGTTGCCACCTCTGTGGGGTACACTAGGCTATTTTCAAGCTAGTGGTATTATTAGGCTAAATGACTTTAAACCAGGAACCTTCATGAGTGTGTGGGTGCTGCAGGGCAGTGTTGATCAGCCTCGGTGTGAAACTGAGAGCAGCAGCACAGGAAAGGTTACTTAATGTTATTTTATGGCAGCACATACGTTTTGCAAATGGCTGTTTTGAAGGTCAGCCTTTTGCACGTGCTGCTTTTCCCAGTTCCCTGTCTGCCTTCAGCTCACAGCCAGGCTGGCCATGGTTATTACCTTAGAGTCATTTTTTGAGTTGCATTTGAGATGAAGATAAGAGGTAGGGCAGATTATCGGTGATAGCTGATGAGGTTGTTATGATGAGACATTAGCTAGGGATGGGAGAAAAGGGAGAAAATAATAATGTGTTCGCTTTCCTGTGTGATAATGGTGTGGCAGTTTCTGTGCACATACAACGCCAGTAACTCCGTGTGTTGAGAACCACGAACAGAAGGTTATAAAGGCTGCAGAGCAGTTCCAGCTGCTGTTTTATGCAGATGCACCACAGTATGAAATGATGAAATTTGCTTGTAGCAAGTTTTGCTTCCTCTTATTTTATTACATTTTGTATACTTTTTATACTGTATTTTGTATACTTTTTTATACTGTATTTTGTGTTCTATCATAAAACTCCATTTTCACTGACCCATAGATTTTTTTAATATGCACCAGCTCTCTCAGACAAGGCAGACGCAATTTTTCTTAACATATTTTTCAGCAAGACCAAGGAAAAAGAGTGAATTATGATGAATTTTGTATAAAAAGGTACATCAGAAAATAATCTGAATTAAGACTAAATGCTTGGGTTTATATTTTTCTTACTTTTCTTTCTTATTTAACTGCTCTATCCTTTTTCCCTAGTCCTTGTCTAAAGATTGAAAAATTCATAGTAAAAGAAGTATGTGATCACAATCCGATCTTTACTGTGCAGACAAATGCAGAATTCCTTCAGTTTAATGACTCCACTGATTAAAAAACTCATAGGAAAGACTGGGAGGAACTGTAAAAGTTCAGTAAAATTAAGAAGTCCTGGGGGTTTTTGTTTTGTTTTGTTTTGTGAATATAATTACTGAATAAGCAGGTCCCAAGAAAATGTTGAGCTGAAACCAAATCCTTAATTTGGCCATTGAAGTTGAATTCATAATTCCTCAGTGAAGTTATTTTTACTGCTTAAGGTAAAGAAGTTCTAAATATTACTGTAATATCACCGATTCTTAAACATGGAGGTAAAAGCTGAGTATTTATGCTTTATGAGAAGGTAGAGGAGTGGTACAAGACATCATGACTATTGTTATATTTTTATTCCTTGACAGACAGCTACTAACACCTTGTACTATAAAATATGGGCATATATGCCAAATAACATTGGTTACACATTGTTCTTTGTGGCATTTTCAACACATCCGCTAAGTCTCTGTTCTACTCACCACTCTCTTATTGCCTGCAGAGAGCTTTGCCAATACTTGATGAGTCATCACATGATTTCTGAATTTAAGGAAAATAAATGCTCATTTGATATGAACAGGGCTGATGCCACCAAGAGGACTTTGGGGTTTGCAGGTTTATCACAAGTTGCATGTGTGTTACCTTCACAATAAGGCTTTAGGTGTTAGAAGGATGAAGAATGCAGTCTATTACTACCTCTTAACAGATATCAGGACTATCCTGTTCACAGGGATGGATGTGTACTTGAGGCAGCCACCATGCTAATTACCACTTCCTCAACTTGGGAATCCCAGTTTGTTCATCAAACATGAAATATCAAAGTCAACAACAGTCTGGCATTTAGTATTTTCATATTCACATCTTCACTGTTACTGGTATGTTTTTTTAAGTCATATTTTACGCATCCAGTTGCAAACACGAGTTGGTTTTCAGTGTAAGGACAGCTGGTAAGGGCAGATTGGGAATGCAGGAAAACAAGAATGAATTGCCCAGGCCTATCAGTTGTGCAGCAGAGGGATATAGGAATTGAAATGTCAGTGTTTTGGAGAGGGGGTGATCAATGTGAATTTGAAGCTTGTTTCTGCCTCACTTCAAGTGACAAAATATTCCTGACATCAGCTTTAGGAAAGAGACTTATATTACCTGTGAATTGGTTAGGGACTGCCTTGCAAGGAGAACTTTGTCTATATTATCAATTGCAGTATTTTTGAAACAAACACAACCAAGACTCATAATTTCACAGCAAGGACAAGAAAACAAATCTCAGTGGCAGGCTCACACTGAAGGAAAGTAACTAAAAGGTACCAAGCCTACCTCACTCCAAAGATAAAGGTTATAAGAGCAGCTCTTATACACCTCAGTGCAGAAGCTTGCATCCACTAAATGGCCATCTGCTGAGTAGAAAAAATAAATGGAAGTGTGAAGGGTTTTTCTTGGCATAGTATAATGTCAGATACCCATATCTGCAATTTAAGATTATACTACACTGGGAAGTAAAGCAAAAATAACCCTAAAAAATCTCCAGCCTTTTCCAGCTGATTGTTGCCTAGGATAATTCAATTACATATTATACATGTAGAATGAATTATTTAAAAATCCAGTATTAAAAGACTTAAAAAGCAGCAATTCTTTTATTTCCCTGCTAAATGTAACCACCAAGACTTTGTCCTTCTGTAAGTAAAATCAGAAATATCTAAACTTTTGCCAGGGTGTGTGTCCTGTTGGATCTATATATTCACTAGAAACACAAGGGTGCTAGGGTAGGAATCACCAACCTGTTCTATGCATATCATTGAATATTCCTTGTAGATGATAGCTGTGAGTCTTTTGTGAGTTGCTGTGCCCATCAGTACCACTGGATCCTCTAGGGCTTGTGCTCAGGCTGGAGAGATGTCCTGAAACACCTTGTGCACAGCCATGGATAAAGGCCCAAATATAGATTTACACATAGAGTGCAAATCTCAAAAGCAGGGCAGAAACACAACCATGTATAAAGATTTGATTTTATCAGTAACCTGGCAAGCAGAGTCTAGAAAAAGAAAGAGGCCTCTGTTCAGCATATTGCCAGCTTTTCTGTTGTGTCCTAAATTTTTTGTACCAGTAACATTTCTCAAGGTGTTGGTAGGAATTTCTGCATGAGCAAGGCTGCAAGATATGGTTCTACTAATGCCAATATCTTTTGAGGTGTATGGCTGCTCCATTCGGTGGGGATTTGTACTGATGGGTAGCTCTCTAGAAGCCAGCTGAAATATGTACCCATATGAATTTATGTTGGTTGTAAAATTACATGACAGAAGTGCAGTATTTCCTGCGAATTATTGCTGTATGCCTTCCTAAGTCTCTCATCTTACATTACATTTCCTAAACTCAGGGCTAAAATGCTGTACTTTTTAGGCATGTATTTCAAAGGTCAGCATGGAGTTATATCTCAATTCATATATAAGAAAGAAAAATAATAATTGCAAGGAAGTGTTACTATTCATTGGCTTTTCCATCAATCTCCTTCTTGTTTTTACTTCATTTGCAGCATATGATTTCAGGGCATGAAGCCAAAGTGGACTTTTGCATCAGCTAGTCTCACTTGCATATAGCAACTCCTCAATTATCACTTAGCTTCTCCTTTGTTATGCTCTGTGCTCCTTAGTTTATAAGGATTGCTTTCAGTAAGACAGTTAAACTCAATATAAATGTGCTTTGAGATTAATACCTTGCCTGTTAATTTGTTCCCAGCTTCTCATCTTCATGGTTAAAAATATACATCAGGTAGGAATCTGAATGCACTTAGTTTTGGCTTTTAGCTGACTGTTCTTGCTGCCTACCAAGAGTGTTAAGTCATAACAGACATCTGGCTATATATAGAGAGGAAAAAACTGTAAATATTATTTGAATGCTAAGTGTACTTCAGGATTTTTAAGACATCTCACTATAAGCCTTATTAGTCTTTTATGTTCTTGCATTTCCGGGCTGGTATGACCTGAACAGAGAGAATGAGATTGTCATTTCCCTTCTGCTAGGGGCGAATATAATTTATTTTTCTTCTTATTATTGGACTCTCTTAACAGGAATTAAGGCTCATTGCTTTAAAGACACATGTGTTTAATAACAGGGATTTGATGTGTGCTGATCTCAGTGCCCATATGAAGTCTCCTGCAGATCAGAAGCAGTGCACAGCTGCAGATATTTGTGCACATGAAGTGCCTTAGAGGACCACTGCCTAACTGCATGCATTTTACATGCTTTTCTTCTGATATGGATCTAAAGCTGCCAACAACAGCGTGGGAGCAGCAAAACTTAAAAGGAAAGGAAGGAATGTTTCCAATAAAATTTGCCTCCCTTGCATAGTCTAAGTGACAGCAAGCATTCCAGCTTTGAGGGCTTCCAGTTGGCATTGTATGAAAATATATTTCAAAGTGGGGAGAAAATATGAATATAAAGAGGAGGAAGAATGAACTGCGGCACCACTGGGCTTCATTCACAGCCAAGGCTGTGGAGAGGGAAGTGGTGACAACTTTGGAGTTATATGTGCGTAAGAGCAAAGTTTCCCACATGTGTTCTCATCAGTATCACAGTTTGGGGTGCTTGGTAATGGAGGTTTGGGCTTCAGCCAGTGGGAGGCAAGGCCAACCACAAAGTTCAGATCTGGATCCAAATGCCTGCGTGTTTGGGAGTAGTTATCCCTCTGGTTCGAGATTTTACTCATCTTAGCCATGCACAAAAATAAGTAACAAACATGAAAAAAGATGATTTTCAAGTTGGAGCTGTAATACTTTAAGTATTTAAGCCCTTTAGCAGTTTTGATTAACCAGGGGATTACATGAGATTTTGTGTGCCATTTACTTTATAAATTTGCTAAAATGAAATATATGACAAATACTTTGTCATTTGTACTGCAGATCAATCTTAAATGAGCCTGAAATGAGGTTTGGAGTAAATACCACTTGTGCCTCCATATCAGATCTTGTGCTTTAGGGAGCACTTGGTTATCTGCAGGAGAGAGAGTGAGCTCCTACCATACTCTAAAACCAGCTCTTCAGCTGTACTAAGGGAGAAGAGATGGAGGCCACTGTGCTGGCAGTGACGTGGCAACCACTTGCCAATGTCACAAAGCCATGGGCAGAAATGGCTGCTGTGAGTTGCACTTGCTGTAGAACATTGCTGCATTTTGCTAAATATCCTCATTTTCTGCTTGGAAGATCTGATTTTTTCCCCATTTCGGGGGACTCTGCTTCTACAAGCATAAATGTGGACATTTTGTGCTTCTACTTATTCTACACCCTGCAATTAGGTCATCTTCCTGACCTAATTGCATGGGGTAGAATATACAGAAGATGCTGGAGAGTGCTTAATTTATTTGGAGTTGAGGAGATGGCTTCAGTTGCCGGAGTTGGCACAGCAGCAGCCTACAACCATTGCTCTTGCACTTCTGTTGTGGCAGGAGCTCCTTGGTTCTTGGAGGTGCTAGAAAATCCCTGCTTCTTGTAAGAAGAATTCTTTGCTACAATTTCACCCCCTGAATTCTTTGCTACAATTTCACCCCCTGAAACCCCCTGAAACTCTGCCTGAGTTGGGGTCAAAAGCACATCCAGCAGCTCCTTTGGAATAAGAGGCAATGGAATTGTGACAATCATTTTCCATTTTATTCCATTTCAACCACAGATAAAACTAACACCAATTTAATTAAACGATCTTGCATATATTGATCAGATTCTGAAATTTGCATTTAATACTAATAGCTGCAGTGGCTCGTAACATATTATATAGAATAAACAGGTTTTGAAGAGATTATTTGCTATGTTGGTGGTGGTTTTGTAAGAAAAGACGCTAGTGGCCCTTTCTAAAAGCTTTGTAACTCAGGGTCTCCTAAATAATAAATGTCTGCCTTGAAAATAAGGCTGTCCCATGTTCCCTTGTGTCCTGGTGGTTAGGTCACACGAAGCAAACAATTGAGCAAGCACACTGCATAAGTCTGACAATAGATAGGTCCTTGGGAGCAGTTGTTCACGCTTTAGCTGTTCTTTTAAAAGAGCATGATCATTCTAATGTAAACCAAAGGTGTTTCTTTTTTCCTGCTCATACAAAAAAAACCACATCTGAGTAGTCCTCATGCTCCTTCTAATTATATGAGCTACTGATTTTGGGTTAATGTTCTTCGTTCCAATTCAGACTGTTCCTGTTAAGATGCAGCTGGCGTCAAAATGATCCTATCTTATGACTACTACTGTATATGATATAATTAAGGAGTAATCCCTTTCAAAATTGGTCATTAGCATTAGCTAGCAATTTGCTAAATTTGCTTCAAAAGGTTAATGCTACAGCTGTGGTAAACAATAACTAATTTCATGGGGATTTATTGCTGTTAAAAAGTATAATCAGTTTCTAATAGCAATACTTAATTTTTAAAAAAAACTGTAGACTGGTTGACTGCACTCGGATTGCTTACAATGGATATTTTCCTGGCAGATGGGTAATCCTCTGTTAGTAATTTCAATTCTGAGTTCTCAGATTTAGCACTTCAATTATGCATTCTTCGTTTGTTTTATTAATTGTTTGGTTATATTTGACAATGCTGAACTATACATGCATGCATAATATATGACATATTATTCATGAAATTTTGCAATGTGACAGGCTCTGGTTACTCATGAGTAATACAGCAACCGTCACATAATAAATAAAGTAAAGTGACTTTATGTAAGCTTGTTCTAAGTCCTTAAACATAATTATCTGAATTGTTGAAAGGAAATAAGTGTTGAAATTACTCTGATGCGTGATGTAGTAATTTGAGGAAATAAATTCTTATGCAATAGGTAGAACTCTTCTAAAGATGTTTATGAAAGGAACAAATGAGATAAATGGAGATATTCTGTGCTTAATACCAAGGCTGAAGGTGGCTGAGATTGGTGTGCTAACCCTTGCTGTAAATTTCTGCCGCTTTATTAACTGCAGCAGAACTGGATATAATTACATAGGCATAGAATTTAGCCGGGAGGGAATATTGCTACTGTGTGGAGCTGAAGTTCTTGCAGGATAGGAAACACGTGACTGATGAATTCTGTGAGTTGCTGGAGAGCCTCATTCATGTCTCTGGTTTCATGTCTCTTCTGGTCATAAAACCCAATAACCTCAGCTCCCTCTCAGTGCCTTCAGATGCAAATATTCTGCCATGGAAATCTAAAGTAAACCTTTAGTTTGAATCAAACAAAATGAAAACAGTTTGCTGAGTTGCGGAGTCTCATTTCAGGTGACTTTGAGGTGTGTGTGGCAGGTGTGTGCTGCTCTGGTGCCTCGTGGGAGCTGTGTGTGGGTGCGTTCTTCCCTCATTCTTCACTCCTCCTGTACTGCCTGACCCCCAGATCTCTGTGTGCAGAGATATTCTGAATTTGGCAAAAGGCTGAGTCTGACCACAGAGTTTGCAGGTGACGGAGAAGGTGAAGTGACAGTCGCTGGAACTACAGCTCCCACAGTTCTCCAGGGCTTGAGGATTGCAGGTTTTGCACTGAAGTTGTCTTTTTTGAAAAGTAACATTACATAAGGACTCAGGGAAATATATTCCAGTGCTTGCATTAAATGTTTTGAGGCTTTTGTTCCAAAGTACTTTTGTTTGTATTGAAAGTACCAGGAAAACACTTATATTTTCAAAATTAAAAAAAAAAAAAAAAAAAAAATCCAGAACATTTCATTCTGTAAAGCATTTTGATGTATAAAAACTCCACAATTTTTCCTTAGGCTGCATGATATTACACTAGTCTTGTTTTTAGTAAAATATTTTTCAGTGATTTCTCACATTATATAGGGGTTCTGTATACAAAGAAGGAGAAATAATGGTTGCAGATAAATTTTTTCGCTTACTGAATTCCATAAAATGCATACTCACCTTCTTTGCACTTACAGAGTAAAATTATTTTTAAAATTTCCAAATATTTTGTTAAATCTTCCTTCTTGTTGCTTTTTTCTTCCCCTCTAAAGCCCATATTAGCATTCCTACTTTAGGACTTTTACCAATTGTTTAAATTACAATACAATTTTGAGATAATTCAACCTCTAAATAGCAGAATTTAGTAGCAAATTATCACCTTAAGTGAAATCACAGAAATCATTGATGCAATAATCCATTACACTTTTGTTACCAGTTTCTTGTTGGTTGTTATTCACCTGCATTACAGTCAGTAACTTCACAGGAGAAAAGCAGACCTCAGTAGAAAGAACATCAACCAACCTGGTCAAGACTACCACCTCCAAATTTACAGTTTTTATTATATTTTTATATTTATATTATATTCATATGCTCTGGACAGTTCCTCCAGCTTCATTTAGACAGGGTCAATAGAACCTAACCGTTCTTTTCTGGGTTTCTAGAGAGAATTAGAAAATAGTATCTGTTCATTTCCTTGCAAATCTCAACATTTTATCAAGACAGGAATGCATTACTGCAAAGAGTTCATTTGTGAAGCAGGTTCCACAGATTAGATTTAAAGATTTAAATAGGTATTTTTTTTGTGATTGTCATTTTTGTTTCCCTTTTGAATTGTCTTTAAAGACAAACTGGCAGCCTTGTAAATTAAATAGAAATTGTTATGTCTGAAATTCATGTGCATTCATTAATATTGGAAGTTAATGTTATAAAAATCTTCAGCCGTATCATAATCTCTTTAAGTGCTACTAATGCATACTCATACTTTTCTTATGTTGTCTTCTGTCACTAAAAAGTAGATTCTGCTTTCATTTACTGTAGCTACAAACTACTGACAGCATAGCTCATTTCCGAGCATGTAAAACTGTAATTAAGATTGTGGCATGCAGTTTTGCCTCCCTGGTGCACTACAAAAAGAAAACTGACTTTCCCCAAAATTTCTTATCTGCAAAAGGAATTTTGGGACACTTTAAGAGAGTGCATTCAGTGACTTTTTATAATCTTTATTTCCTACTCCATTACAGAATTGCATAGACTAATAGCACTATTTTTTTTAAGCAGAACTAGATTCAGCTTGTGAGCGGTAAACCACAATTCAGTAGAAAAAGGTCTATGTGAAAATTCATTGCAAACATAAACAAGAATATCTCTGTTGACTGCACTGGCCTTGTGCATTTCAGGAGACAGAGTAGTCTAAGAAGTCAGTACCTCAGTCAGGAGAGATGGATGTATTTTACTCTCTTTTAGTCTCGTTCTATCAGCTGTGTGATTCAGCTGGCATCTGTGCTTTGGTTTTCATGCTACAGATCCTGTTATATCAGTTCCAGTGACACAGAAGTAGTAATTCATCTGTATGCTGACTTTTCTGACACAGGTATGTTTGAGATCATGGAGGTGTTATTTTAAAGAGCACATTGTTACATTGGTCATGGAGTTACACAGCAGTGTCTGTTTTACAGAGAAGTGTGTATGAATGAAATGCACTGTTACTATTGAATAATTAAGCTTCATTGTGGCAATTTTTACGTATGAAGAGTAGGACAGGAGATCTGTCAGTAGCATCTGAATAATAAGTCTGAGATGTACCAAATGCCTTGTGGAAATGTGGTTCCTAGAGCTGTTCTCCCATGCTGAATTCTAAATATAGGCTTCTGAGATGGAGTAAAATCAGCATTCAAAGCATATTTGTGTTAGGGCTGTTAAAGGATTTACTTCCCATTCACTACCAGCATTTTTGCTCTCACATTTCTCATCCGTTTACCTACAGACTTACCACAGGGCTTCATTGTGTGCCCTCTTCTGTCACACAAATGTGCTGGCTAGCAGAAAACCAACCATTACTGTATTGATTTTCTTTCATGCTTGCAAGTCGTGAAGGTTTTGTGATTAATATAAATCAATATTTGTGGTAGAGCAGAAAGTGATTTGCGTAACTGCTGATGAAAAAGAGAACACTGAAACTTTCATTCAACATCATTTTTATCTGTAAATATTTGTCTTAATAGGATTTCCACTGTACCAGGCTTCATACTGTGAAGCAGGAAGTTTTTGGTGTGATATTGGCAGAATTTCCTCAGCTGTGACCCCCTACAATTTTAACACAATTTTAAAAAGAGCTAGAATCTAAGCTAGATACCCTGCTTCCTTATTACTTGTTAGAGGAGAGATGGGATGGGATGGGATGGGATGGGATAGGGATAGAATAGAATAGAATAGAATAGAATAGAATAGAATAGAATAGAATAGAATAGAATAGAATAGAATAGAATAGAATAGAATAGAATAGATTATTTCAGTTGAAGTGCAATAATCACCTAGTCCACCCACCTGACCAAGGACCAACCAAGTCAAAGCTTGTACGTAAGGGCCTTGTCAAAAAGCCTCTGTGGTAGTTTTGCCTGGCCCAGTTTTTGCCAGTGGATAGGGTGGGGTACAAAGATGGCTCCTGCATGTCCTGAGTAAAGATTCTGGACATTTCTCCACCATGTCCAGCAGAGCCAATCTCTGATGGCTCTGAAGATGATGGACATGCTGCTGGCCAAACCTGGGCCAATTAGAGATGTTAGTTACGCCTCTGTGAAAACATATTTAAGAAGAAATCAAAACAAGGTAAGCACGCACTTCTTTGTAGCCAGGGAAGGAGGAGGAGGAGGTAAAAATATGTGAGGGAGAACAACATGGAGGCACCAAGGTCAGTGGAGAAGGTGGGGGAGGAGATGCTCCAGGCGCCGGAGCTGAAAACCCTCTGCCAGCCGTGGTGAAGACCATGGGGGAGCAGGTGGTCCCCCTGCAGCCCATGGGGTCCAGGGGGATGCAGAGAACCCCCCACAGCCTGTGGGGAGGTGCCCACGCCAGAGGAGCAGGTGGAAGCCTGCAGGAAGCTGTGATCCAGTGGGAGTCCCAGAGACTGAGAGTTGCAAAAGCCTTGCAGGAGAGAGAAAGGCCTTGCTCCCGGGATGGAAACAGCCTGGCCTCGGCTTGGAAGTCTGCAGCCTGGAGAGAATCTCGGACAGCAGCAATCGGGCGGGGCTGCTCGTGAGATTGGACCCACGCCAAAGAAGTTCGCAGAGGACTGTCTCTCGTGGGAGGGACCCCCATGGCTAAGTAGAGGATTCTTTTCCCCTGATGGACTGACCCTGACCAAAGGAAAACCCCCATGCCCTGCCCCCACCCCGGAGCTGTTGGTTAGAAGGAAGGAGGGAGGGGGTGAGCTGAGAAACGGCCTTAATAGGGAGAGGGGTGAGCAGAAAAACAGTGTTTGTAGCAGAAGAATTGTGGCGTTGGACTGACTAAGAAAAGCCACATATCTTGCCCCAACCTGGATCTGCTGGTTGAATGGAAGGAGGGGGCGAATAGAGAAACAGTGTCTGTAGCAGAAGAATTGTGATGGACTGACTTAAAGAAAAAACCCCACACCCTGCCCCTGCCTGGGAGTTGTTGGTTAGTTAGAAAGGTGGGAGGGGGTGAGCTGGGAAGCGGTGCCTTAAGAGGGAAGGGGGGTCAGTGAAGAAACGGTGTCTTGAGAGCTTATTTTTATCTCTGATTTATCCTCCGACTCTGTTAGACTAATAAATCACTTTTTTTTGCAACTTTAAGTTTCCCCGCCTGCTTTTGCCCTGAATCTAGTGTGTCCCCTTATCAGTGGTCTTATCTCAACTCATAAGTCCAGTGTTTTGTGTTAATTTTCCCTCTCCTCTGCATAGCTGCAGCAGGAGAGAGCATAGAGAGCAAACGTCGTAGGTGCCTGGCATTTAGCCAGGGTCAAACCCACGACAGCCTCTTAAACCCTGACAGGCTTGGGACCTCACTACCTCTCTAGGAAAGGCTGTTCCAGTGTTTGACCCCCCTTTCAGTTAAAAAATGCTTGCTACAGTCCAGTCTAAAGCTCCAGATGAAGGGCATTAAATTGTTCCTTGAAAACTGAAAGAGTTGTACATAGTGTACAGGTGCGAGGTGAAAGAGTGTGCATAGTGATAATGCTGGGCTGTTTGCAGGCTAGAAAATTGCAGTCTTAGCTATATAGCTTATCCGCTCTTCTCTGTAATAGCAGGAGGAGAGCAGATAAGTATTTATACACCTATTTTATATAAGTTCACCAGTATTTCCCTTTTGCTTTCCTCATGCGGGATTCATTTCAGTCTCTTTTTTACCAACCCTCTATAAAGAGATCAAAAAACAACAACTGTAAACTTTGAAATTGTAATTAATAACTTAATCTATTAAAGGTATGTGTTCATATGCTACATGCATACAAGTATAGTATAAGAGTATTATGCAAGTGATGGGGAAATGATTTTCACATAAAGTCTTTGTAGATATTATGGATGTGATTCGTAGGTCAAATTGCAGCTAGAAATTATATTCTTCCTGTGCTCTTTTTTTCAAGAAAAAAATAAGCTATTGCTGTGGACTTGGTATATAATCATTTTAAGGCATAAAAGGATGTGTATGGATTTTGAAAACTTAGTTACTGGTTTTCAAAATGGAAGAAATCCAGAGCATGATCCTCTTCCACACTTTTTTCAGCTGTTTGTACAAATTCTGCACAGAAAACTGGCCTGCCACACATGTTGTAAAATATATATATATATTAGAAAACAGTTTTGCAATACTTCATTTTTCTCACTGTTATGACTGGATTTGTATCAACAAATCCACCTTTTAAAAGCTTCACATTGTAAGTATGTGAGTAGCTCAGGGAAAACAGGTCTCTGATATGGGCTAGTAACTGAGTGTACTGAAGTAAATGGTGGTTCTGTATCCCTTTAACGTTTAAAATTACTTAAAACTGTATTACAGCTAAATTAGCTATGCTTTCGGGGCTACATATGTTTTTATATTTCTAAGGAACACAGCATAGCAAATGGTCTAATCTGACTGCCACCGCCTGTCTTTGGACCTGAGTATGTGAAATGTCAGTGATCACAGTCATAGACTTTGGCAGTTTGTTGTCGATAAAAGATGTACAGTCCTAAACAGACATCAGTATTGTAACACACTGTAGAAAATCCCCATTTCAGTGTTGAGATATACAATTTTCAAAGTAAAGAAATCAAAAGGGGGAATGCTTCCATCCAGCCTGTCTACAGCATGAACTGAGAAAGGGAAAAAATAAGTGATTAAATTTTGATCAACTTTATGCAGATGTTTGTATCAAAGAACTCTTTTTGAATCTTTGTTTCTTGGTATTAGAAATGGATGTTTGGCACAAGCTGGATGCATAGAAGTCAGACTGCTTGTATTTTTTGGTAGAATTAAGGCTGAGAAATGCAGGTGAATCCTTGGAAGTTAACATTGCATACACTGATGAGAATTGTAGAATGTGCAAATTATATGTTACACTAGATAGAGATTTCCTTTTGATGCTAAAGAGTTTTCTCTGGTGGTTCTTGTATTTATGTCATTTGTGTGAGTGTTGTGTCATTTGTATGAGTGTTGTAACAACTAGTGTGGCAACAATTTTGCTTGTGCTTGATTGCTGTCAAACTCAGTGTCCCAGAACCAAGGAATTTGCCTGATATTGACATGAGTCACTGGTTATCTGATGCAGAAACAAGGTTTGCATAAGTCCCAGCACTTTACATCACTAGTTTGACCAGTAAATCATGTGTAGTTTCATTACTCTTGTTTTGTACTTGTTTTTTGAGACACTGGTATTCATCCCTGCCAACTGCTTGTCAGTCTGGTACTTTCTGAATGACTACCTTGTCTCCTACTTCTGAATAACAGCAGGGGCAGGTGGCTGCGTAGTTTCCAGTCAAGAAGGAATGCTAATGAATTATAAAGAACTTCTGACTTGCATTTAATAGCACCATGACATGTTATAACAGCCTGCCAAACACAACATTTCTTATAAATCACACTTCAAGGGACAAAAGTATCCACCTCTCATATCTGAGGCCTCTGCAAAAGTCAGTGTTTGAAGATGACACAATTTGCTCCACCTTGTAAAGTACCCTCTTATGAGAAATGTTTCTTTCTTTCATGCACAAAATAAGATAATTTAACATTTTCTCGCTTCTCCCCAACCACAACGGCACTGAGCACTTTGTCTCATTTTAGGAAACACTCTATTGTTCTTTTGCAGGAAGAAAATCCATTTCAGGGATGGTGTTTGAATAATAATTGGCAGCATGCCTGAAGTATTGACATTGACATATTGACATTGACTCATTGGAGGCCAAATCTGAGTCGGGGTTAGCAGCTGTGCAGATAACAGGCACGGATAAGGGAACCATTGAAATGGCCCCATCTTGATTTGTATCCGCTTTTGTCTTCTAGCTGTTTCAGAAGCACAGGTGTTCTTCACTCTGGAGCAGTGAATTGCGGGTCCTCTGGCCGTAACCTCACCTTCAGTGAGGGTCATCGGGACTTGGAACGGTGCTCTGGACTTGGTTGGTAAAGTGCCTGTTTTTCCATGGAGCACAGCTTCAGTCTCCAGGCAGGAAGAGGTGGGCAGGTGCGTGTGGAGAAGATGACGAATGTGCAGAGTTTCGGCAAAGTGGAACTTCCAAGCTGTTCGATACCTTGGCAAGGTAAGCTGCTTTCTCATCTCGCCATTTTTCTTGCCCGAGACTTCACTTGCTATGGCCTGCCACGCAGTATTTCCTAAATATTTCCTCCTGTTGTCTCTCTCCGCCGGGGTTGTACACGGACTCTCTGGAAGGCTTGAGGCCAGGCCTGAACCTATGTCTTGGATGTTTTTGACCACTTGGAGTCCTCTGTGTTTTGAGGCTTCCATTGACACGTTCAGCCTTAGCACCTTCCTTTCTTTCTCTCTTTCTCTTTT
Organism: Acanthornis magna; assembly: GCA_036785705.1. NCBI lineage: Eukaryota > Metazoa > Chordata > Aves > Passeriformes > Acanthizidae > Acanthornis > Acanthornis magna. The sequence continues at coordinate 12,946,296 of JAWUZG010000093.1, forward strand.
TCTTTCTCACTTTCTTTCTTTCTCTCTCTCTCTCTTTGTCTCTCTCTCTCTTTTTTCTTTCATTCTTTTCCTCTTTCTTTCTTGCTTTCTTTATCTCTCTCTTTCTCTCTATCTTTCCCTTTCTTTCTTTCC